>OZ012629.1:4287649-9087649 GCA_963942485.1 Pediacus dermestoides
ACCAGGATTGGATTAATTGGATTAATTGGTTTTCACTTTTTAAATTTTTATAACTTTATTCGAGCTCTTCGTGTGTTTAATGCAAATAGAATCTTTAGTATAAAAACAAATAGATTTCTGTAATGTGAACAACAGCCACTCAGAGATAGATGGCAACACTATATAAATATATAAATAATTTATAATTATTAAAAAACGGCGCAAAATAAAACACTTTTGTTACTTTGTCGACACGTCTAAAAATTGAAAGAGCATTCACAAAAAATTTGGCGTCGATATCTTTAATGTAGATTTGCATGCATAATACAATATAATATAATAATATAATACAATCACGACTTTATTGTATATATTAGAAAAAATTTTAATCGAGTTGCCATGATATCCAAAACATAAAACCGTAGCCGTTGTAGCCGTCGATCTTTTCAAATAGTAATGCTACAATCGATTTCCTCAACGGTATAGATTTCTGTATGTAAACAACATGTACTTTGTAAATCAGAGATAGATGGCGCCACTATATAAATAAAAATTTTTGACGGAATTTCAAAAAAAGTTTCAAACAAAATTTGTTCAAAATTTAATTCTAAATCAATGTTAAAGAATAAAAAAATGTCGTAAATTGTTTATTTTTCAAGATATTCCTAAAAAACCTAAAAATGTTTTCAGGTAAGTACCACTTGTGTTGGTGCTAGATGAAAAAGATTTAATGTGGCACCCACAATTTTGTTCAAACTCTTAAATATCAAATCCGTTAAGTCGTTTTTGAGTTATCGTGGATACAGACAGACACACAGACAGACACACAGACAGACATCATGGCGAAAATGGTCAAAATGGATTCAGGGGCCCTCAAAACGTGTAAATCCATCAAAATCTCGAAGTCGAAAAAAATCACGATTACAATACTTCCTTATACTACGTATAAGAAAGTAAAAACTATTCCTTCTCCAATTTCCGGACATGGTATCCTAATTTCTACTCAAAGTTCCGGATTGTGTTCATGCGAAAATATCCACGTAGTCAGCGATATCTCAATGCAAAATCGTACATTGTATACAAATCGAAATCATAACAAAATTCTCAAGTACAAGTGAGTCTCTAAAAAAAATCTGCACCGCGTGATTAGAAAAAATATTTCAGCTTTAGTTTGGGCCAGTAGTTTGTACAGGGTGGGCAAAATTCGATGTTTTTATAGGGTAACTTTTAAACCATAAGAGATATTGAAAATCTGACCGCTCTTTTTTTGACAAACCCTTGATGGCGAAGTCAAAATTTAGCGATCGTCGTTTGTTTTCGAGTTATGGACGAAAATTCGATTTCTTGAGAGTTCGATTTATGTCTATATTTCGGTTGTTTGTGAATTTAGAGAAATGGCGTTTGCACGTTCTTAAGGCACTTTTTGGAGGAGAATGCAATGGCGTTAACAGATTTTAAAAATGTTTTTTTTTTAGGTTATGACATACATTTTTATTTTTTTATATGGAAGTCATAGTGGGCTGTCACTTTATTGAAAAGAGCATTTTTTTCTCTTTTCAAATATATATAATATGTAGGGTCTATTCCTTCAATTTCTTCTTAATAAAATAAAAAAATCTAAATTTTTGGAATTAATAATATGTAAGTATTTCGCATATTTATCGCAGTAGACGAATGCCATAGGGTTGGTTTGGTTTTAGTGTTTGGTGTGCCTTAATAAAAAATCAAGTTTTGGCATATAAGATTTATGAGGGAAATCTAACTGGTGAACGGTACTACCAATATTTAAATGAGAAAATTGTTGATGAATATTTGGACAATTTATCGTTCAGCGATAGAAGTCAGTTCTTCTTACAACACGATGGTGCACCTCAAAATACGAGATCAGCTAGAGAATTGCTTAACTCAAAATTCAGATATAATTGGTTTGTTACCAATGGGTCAGTTAGATGACCACCAAGGTTGTTTGATTTGACACCTTTTCTTTGAGTTATTTTATATAGATATTAATTTTAGATAGTGTCGTGTTTATATGTATGTCGTTTGTTGTATTTTCATTTTTATTATAAGACTTTTTTAAATTTAATTCCAAAAATTTAGATTTTTTTATTTTTCAAGAAGAAATTGAAGGAATAGCCCCTACATATTATATATATTTGAAAAGAGGAAAAAATGCTCTTTTCAATAAAGTGGCAGCCCACTATGAATTCCATACAAAAATAAAAATTTATATCATAACCTAAAAATAAAAAGATATTTTCAAAATCTGTTAACGCTATAGCATTCGCATTAAAAAAGTGCCTTGAGAACGTGCAAACGCCATTTCTCTAAATTCACAAACAACCGAAATATAGACTCAAATCGAAATCTCAAAAAATCGAATTTTCGGCCATAACTCGAAAACAAACGACGATCGCTAAAATTTGACTTCACCCTCAAGGGTTTCTCAAAAAAAGAGATCGATGATGCGTGGTCAGATTTTCAATATCTGTTATGGTTTAAAAGTTACCTTATAAAAACATCGAATTTTGCCCACCCTGTACGTCTGAAAACCTAGCGAGAGCTAGTTAGATCTAATGGCAAGCAATTTGTAATGTTAAATGGCGTCTTAGAAATGACCCAAGTCAAAAACCTTTAAATTTCTAAAAATGTCAACAACTCTTATAGGCCAGTCATTCAAGCATTTTAAAGTCCATTTTGCCTAAAAAATGTAAAAGTTTTGAAACTTGGACACAAGTTTAAAAACGCTAAAATAATATTAAGTCTAAATTTGCAACCCGTCCGGATGACCGGAACATTGCCAAAAATTGAAAAAACAACAATTTGTAATATCTTTCTGTACAAAATTACAAAAGTTATGCAAACTTGGACAAATGTTAAGTGGCCTATTACAAATCTTCCATTGAGTTTGCTTTTTTTTTGCTGAACGGAACCTCGATTTTTATTAAATAATTAACAAATTTTGTTGTACCTAATTCTTCGTACAAAATTCCAAAAGTTTGCAAACTTTATGTAATTCTTATGATACCAGTCCTGAACCCTCATGCCAATTTGCATAAATTTTTGACAAACGGAAATATTTTTTTTTATTTCTTTATTACTCGGGGCGGTGAATTTTTTAACAAAGGGGGGTCAACAAAATGCAAAAGTTTTTGAACATGTTTGCAAATGTTCGTTACACAGGTAGGTACAGACTGTAGATACTGTGAATTTCCAACCTGTTCATACCTCCGGAACTTTGTTAAATTGATAACATCTTGTAAATAATTCCAATTTCGCATATCCAAAATATTGAAAAAGAGTTGCAAATCTCAAATTATATTTGTCTATAATATTATATAATATAATAAAAAAAATATTTCCGTTTGTCATAAATTTATGCAAATTGGCATGTGGGTTCAGGACTGTATTATAAGTATTACATAAAGTTTGCATAACTTTTGGAATTTTGTATGAAGAATTACAACAAAATTTGCTAATTATTTAATAAAAAGCGAGGTTCCGTTTAGCAAAAAAGGTTGCGAACTCAATGGAAGATTTGTAATAGGCCACTTAACATTTGTCCAAGTTTGCATAACTTTTGTAATTTTGTACAAAAAGATATTGCAAAGTGTAGTTTTTCAATTTTTGACAATGTTCCGGTCATCCGAACGGGTTGCAAATTTAGACTTAATATTATTTTAGCGTTTTCAAACTTGTGTCCAAGTTTCAAAACTTTTGAAATTTTGTGTACCTTTTTTGTTTGAATGACTGGCCTATCATGAAATTCTTGGTACGATTTCCATAAAATGTAACGCCAAGTATAATAATAAGTGTGATTTTAGGATAAATTTAGGAAATAATACAAAAAACTTGTAGTAGTTAGAAAATAGTTAGATTCATATTTAAACTAAATATAAAAACAACAATATTCCACAAAATTAAATCACACAAGTCCTTTTTACTTTCTTATACGTAGTATAAGGAAGTATTGTAATCGTGATTTTTTTCGACGAGATTTTGATGGATTTACACGTTTTGAGGGCCCCTGAATCCATTTTGACCATTTTCGCCATGATGTCTGTCTGTGTCCACCATAACTCAAAAACGACTTATCGGATTTGATTCAAATTTCATATTTTAAAGTTTGAACAAATTTGTGGGTGCCACATTAAATGTTTTTCATCTAGCACCAACACAAGTGACACTTACCTGAAGACACTTTTAGGTTTTTTAGGAATATCTTGAAAAATAAACAATTTATGAGATTTTTTTATTCTTTAACATTGATTTAGAATTGAATTTTGAACAAATTTTCTTTGAACTTTTTTTGAAATTCTGTCAAAAAAAATTCAAAAAAATAAAACATTTATTTTTGGCGCAAAATTCTGTTATAATGAGGAACGAACCATTAGTTTTTTTTATTTTACTGGTTTCTATGATACCGAAAACAATAATAATGAATAAATAATAGTAGTTTAATAAACAAGAGTGTTAATAAGTCGAGATTATTAATCGCCGATTAACACTCATGTTGATTACAATATTTTTTTGTCGGTCGCTCTTTATTAGAATGAAAATAATCTAATTTTGTTCCATGGCAAAATCCAAATTCTGACATAATATGCAATAAGTCAAAATACCACTGACATAATTAATTAATTTCGGCAGCTGTCAGTCCCAAATGCATGTTTCAATAATATAATATATTGTTGGTTACCTAGCAAATCTCATAATCTCAACAATGTTTTTAATGTGCATGTCATGTATGCATTAAACTGGGTTATTAATACACTCCTTTTACTACATTAACTAGATCTTTAATAAACGATCGACAAAAAATGTAATTTCATACCGGGAGATTTTTTTAAGTGAGTAATAGGTCAAAAATCTAAAATAAAACACATTTTTGTCGTAAAATTCGGTTATAATGAGTGGGACAAGGACAGATTTATGCGTATTGCAATAAGTGCGACAGAGACTATTTGAAAATTGCTGGAAAACCTTGAAAATTTTTACAAGAAATTTAACTTAATTTCTTTAGGAAAAGTAATTATTGTGATACTATCCGTAAGTATAAGAAAGTCATGTGTTGGGCACATCAGATATTTTTTATACCTATAATAAAAAAAATATACATTTATTAAAAAACTTCATATTTTCAAAGATTTAATAAATAGGCGAAGGGACCCACCTTGTAGCGCCACTGGTGATGGCATTTGTGCCCAAAACTAGTTGAATATCGATATAATTCGTGATTTACCGCCTTGCAACTGATTGCAAGGCATCAAGGCAAGCAGATTCATTGAGGTTATAAATTTGTAAACAACCGCTCAATTATTTCCAAAATGATGCCCATAGAAGACTTTTGTAAAAAATTACCAAAAATTGTAACACATCCACCAAGTACCTAACACTTTTCCCTATTTAATTTTATATATCTATTTCTGTAGGAGTTACATGCACATCTAAATGGTTCCTTATCCCGTACAACATTGCAACAACTCGGATGTCTTGAAACTTCCATCGAGATCTACCAGAAGAAGACAATTCGTACACTAGAAGAATGTTTTCCTTTATTCAAAGTAGCCCAAAACCTCACAAACACTCCAGAAGCTGTATATACTGCAACCAAACATGTTATAGAAGAATTCCACGCAGATAATGTTATTTATTTAGAACTGCGAACGACTCCAAGAGCTGAAAAAACAATGACCAAACTCCAATACATCCAATCCGTAATAAACGCAATAAAGGACACGCAAAAAACCCTCGAGGACAAAATTATAGTAAAGCTAATTTGTTCAATAGATCGACGGCATGATCAAAAAACTTCCCAAGATGCCCTCGATGTGATAATAGAAATGAAAAACCAGCATCCCGATGTTGTAAAAGGCGTGGATTTATGTGGAGATCCAACTGTGGGACAATTTGACAAAAATATTTTCGAACATGCACGAGATAAGGGGTTGAGAACCACGATACATTGTGGTGAGGTGAAAAATGATAAAGAGGTCATGGAGATATTGGAGTTTGGTCCTGACCGGCTTGGACATGGTACTTGTTTGCATCCGGATTATAACGGGTCACAATCTAACTGGGAATTGTACCTTAAACAGAAAATTCCTATAGGTATTAAATTTAAATAAAAAATCAATCAGTAAAATGCAATAGTTCGCAAATTATAAGCTTAAGCATTTTGTTCTTTCAGAATGTTGCATGACGTCTAATTTGATCTGTGGCACTTCGAAAAGCTACAAGGAGCATCATGTGAGGGATTGGCTGAGAAGTAATCTACCTTTCTGCATTGGAGTAAGTTATACAGGGTGTGTCACGACGAGTTGACTGTAGACATAACTCTATTACTAAACACAATTTGGTTCTAAAAATTGGTACACACCCATTATACAATGTGCTCTATTTAATGAAAATATTGCCACCTTTCTGGCACTTCCGGTTATACCGGAAGTAGACACAAACTCTGTTATTTTAAATGGAACACCCTGTATATTTTTGAATTTTTAGATTCTATACTTCATTTTAGACATAAAAGTATTAAGGTTGTATGGTCCTAACATTAACGGTATTATAATTATTTACACTTTTTCATTTTTTTTTTACAAAAACATAGATATAAATAAAAATTCATATCTTGACAATGACACATTTTTTCCAAAAAATTTTTCTTGTGTTTGAAGTAGGAATATACAAGAAATAAGCTGATGTAGTTTTGGAAAACTTGCTTTATCCAGGGTGTTGGTGGTTGTCCGTTCACTTTTAAAAACTTTAATCAATGATAACTTAATTTTTTTAAATGGAACACCCTATATATTTCTAGATTTTCGAATTCTATACTTAATTCTAGACATAAAAGTATTAAGGTTGTAAGGTCTTAAAATTAACGGTATTATAATTAATTACGTTTCTTAAAAATTAACGGTCAATCACAAGCACCCTGTATAAAATAAGTTTTTTAAAACCATATTACCATGTTTCTTGTACATTTCTGCGTCCACTAAAATTTGGTTCATTTTTTGAAATAACGTGTCATTAGTAAAATATGAAAATGTTTGACTCTAAGTTTTTTTACGAATAAATTGGAAGAATAGTAATTTGTATAACTAGCCTTGAAACTAGAGTTTTGCGAGTGCGAGTAGGGTTTGCGAGCAGAGGCCGTAGGCCGAGGCCCGTAACTACGAGTACTCGCAAAACAGTTTCAAGGCGTGTAATACACACTATTTTTTGTGCCGAAGTTTATTTAAATAAATAAAATTTACAAAATATTTGTTTAAATATTTGGTATTAGGGATTTTTTTTATATTGGTAACACGCGATACTTAAAATTGACACTGACAGTAGTAGCCGAATGACAGAAATAATAATCCGTTTCTATGGAAAATACAGATTTTCTTTATGATTTCAATGATGCCAATCGATAAACTAAAAATTCCTAGTTTTTGCCGGTCTAGCCCGGCAAAACATGAGTTTCCAGCCGATTTATACGAATGCAAAATGACTAATGCCAACCTGAGGCACAAAAACATAATTACTTAATTATAATAAATAAAAAATATTAAATTAAATATAATAAAAATAAATTTTAGTTGACGTAGAAATGTACAAGAAACATGGTAATATGGTTTTGAAAAGCTTATTTTATATCTACAGGGTGCTTATAGTTGATCGTTAATTTTTAAAAACCTTGAAAATTGGAAAAAACGTAATTAATTGTATAACCGTTAATTTTAAGGCTTTACAACCTTAATACTTTTATGTCTAGAATTAAGTGTAGAATTCGAAAATGTGGAAATACTATATATTTCCACATATTTAAAAAAATAAAGTTATCATTGATCGAAGTTTTTAAAAATGAACAGACAACCACCAACACCCTGTATAAAGTAAGTTTTCCAAAACTATACCAGCTTATTGCTTGTATATTCCTACTTCAAACGTAAAAAAACTTTGAAAAAAATGTGTCATTGTCAAGATTCGAATTTTTAATTACATCTCTGTTTTTGTAAAAAAAAATGAAAAAGTGCAAATAATTATAATTCTGTTATTGTTAGGACCATACAATCTTAATACTTTTATATCTAAAATAAAGTGTAGAATCTAAAAATTCAAAAATATACAGGGTGTTCCATTTAAAATAACAAAGTTTGTGTTTACTTCCGGTATAACCGGAAGTACCAGAAAGGTGGCAATATTTTCGTTAAATAGAGCACATTATATAATGGGCGTGTACCAATTTTTAGAACCAAATTGTGTTTAGTAATAGAGTTATGTCTACTGTCAACTCGTCGTGACACACCCTGTATTTAAAATTAGAAGTGTATAGAGAACCTGTAGAGGCAGAACTTTTGGAGATTTTTAACACATTATACTAAATGAAAAAATCGGAAGATTGCTAATTTGGTGTAGTGGAAATGTTTGCCTCTGTTACCCTAACTTAATCTTTCTTTTTAGACAGATGACAAAGGAGTCTTCAGTACTAGCTTGACGAAGGAGTACGTGCACTTACAAAAAAGCTTGGATTTATCCACAGAGACATTGGTGGAAATTCTCAAGCAAACTGTAGGCTATACTTTTGCAAGCGAAGCAGAAAAAATTATTATATTGGGGAAGATATCAGAATGGGAAACGGAATGTTTAAAATAAAATCAATTGAGTTTAATTTTAACAAATATTATATTTTTTTAAATATAAAAATTATATACTTAAACAAAATTAATTCGTGTAATTTAAATATAAGTATAAAAAAGTAAAAATTAATACATATTTAACACATTAATATTAATACCACTTATAAAATGATTGTTATAAATAATAGTAACAAATTAATATAATAATACATACAGGTAAGTAATTGTTTCCAATACTCTATTATAATAACGTTCTGCCTTTTGTTAAAATTTCCAAATAAATAACATCATCACATTATAAATCTCCGCCCCGTTTCATAATTCATTCTACACTAAAATGTTTTCCAACCTTAACAATGAAAACAGAAACTGAGGGCTCTATGAACTGAAAGGTGAACAATAATACTCCACATTTATTAGACAATCTGATTAATTAGTCAATTTATCTTGATTGATTTTTTTACAAATATAAGGCTAAAGCTGCCAACACTATATCGAACACCAAAAATATCTAATTATTTATATAACTAGTTATATTTACCCGTTATCAAATGATTGGTTTTCTTCTTTATTTCATCGATTGAATTGAAACTTTGACGTGTACATAAATTAAAAACGAACACATTGCTTGGAAGCTGTTTTTAAGAAAGGGCGGTTGTTGAGTTAAAAACAGGTACATTAGAACTTATTAATTTATAGAGTCAAAAATCGCCAATTTCTTAAGTAGCAATTAAATAAAATACTTTTATAAAGCTCAAAATTGACGGTTGGGTTTTGAGGGAATATTCAAGAAACTGGAACCGTTCTAATGGCATGGTGTGATATTTTATAAAAATTATGTAGACCAAAGAACAGAAAGTTTGTATATTTTTCTGTTTCGGGATTAAAGAGAAAAATTCCAGTTCCAGATTATTTCGAATAAAACCGTAACCCAATATGGCCCCAAAATAATATTCTAAATTCAACAATAATTTCTGAATAAACCCGTCACTACTCCAGCTGCTTTCCCCAAACAAAAACTTTTACAAAATTTATTGCTTCAATTTAATTTCCTACTTAACCTATCTATTTGTCTTTTTGCTCTTATTTATTTATTATACACGCATATTTACAAAAAAAATTGTTTACCCTTAACTTAGAATTTTGTTCTTGTTCCAAAAAGCAGCTGGATATACTCACGAAAACTTATAAATACGTAAAGGCACCCACTCACTGTTTTTTCACATATAAATACATTTATTTCGAAAAAAAGCGTTAGAAACTAAAAGGGGGATAATGACTAGAAATGTAATCGTAATTTAAAGTGACTATACAACATACTTTACTAGGGATAACGTCACCAAAAAATTTACAATAAAAATATAACTATGGATTTCGAAAAAAAATTAATTAGGATTACAATTGAATTGGGAAGACTGCAAGAAATATTTTGCAAAATATATTATGTAATATATGACCAAAGTGACGTCACGCTAGTAGTTCAGAATATTAAAAAACAAGTTTTTGACATTTTTTTTTTGTAGTGATGGGAGACTAGGATTAATTTTACATTTTGTTTGTTATTAATACACAGGTACTCGATTTACATCGTGACGATTATAAAATTTTCGCCAAGATTACCTACTTCTCCAGACCGATATTTTATGTCTTAATATCTTTATTTGGTAAATAAATTCCTAGGTTTATATTATAAATATTATAATTATATTATTACTTCGTATAAGAAAGTAAAAATTGCACCCATCCGATTTTTGTAAAAGTTTCTGATGAAATAAGAAATTTTCACATGTTAATCGTATGGCGAATCATCACAAGTTCTGGCTTTAAGTGCTATAAGATGAATAGTCTTTCTGTAAAGTAACGATTTTTAAGTTTGCAAAGTCTACCATCTGTTTTACAAAAGCTGGGGCTCATCTTACGTTTTATAGCATTAGAGAAGAGCTTAGTCAAGAAAGTTAATATTCCAATAAAACAAATATTTATATTTCCTTTGGCTCTAATTATACGTCATATAGTCTCTAAACTAAGTTCAAAAAATGTACGCATTAACACTAGTTACAATATTATCTTCTCAAAGATATTTAGGAATAAACGATGTCGAATTTGTAGTCGGCAATTCGGAATATTAAAGGCAAATAATTACCGATTATATTTTGTAATAATTATATGTTATGATCCGCCATTGTAGACATGTGATTGTTTGTAATTTCGATAAATCGGTGGATAGTTTGTACACCATAATGCAAAGTTTTTCTTAAATTTATAAAGGTTGCTGTTTGCAGTTTTCTAAAGCGAAAATTTCATAAATCGCACGACGCCTAATAATAATTTATGGTAATACACAAAAATTAAAAGAATTTGTGTCAAGCCTCATAATGGCACATACTCTGATATGTAAAAATAATAACGCTTATATGCAGACATTAACATTAATTGTTTCCTTTATACAGTTAGTTTCCTACAAAAAAGACACATTAATTAATCACCTTAGTAAAATAAGTAAAAAAGTAGAATGTTAAAAAAATGGCAGTAGGAAATTGCAGCAAATATTTGCAGTTCTATTTATACTCAAAAACTCAAACTGAAACAAAAAACAAATTGTACAAGAGCTAAAGAAGTTACCACTTTCCGAACTTCCTCAACTAGCGCACAATCTAACCCCAAATCTAAATACTATTGCGGTAAAAACTAAACGCCTGCAACAAAAACCAAAACAATTTATGAATTATAGTTATTCGCTTGTCTTCTTCGTTTAAACACCAATGCAAATATACTTCGTAACCTCCACCACCTACTATGCCTGTATGGTGTGCGTTCAGTGTTGGCCTGTCCGAACTTCTCGCGTTCCTTCGTCCTAATCTCGCGAACTAGCGTATGAAACGCATCATCTACATAGGTGCGCAATGCAGCTGATGTTTCATAGAAAGGACAACCGAACTGTCTAGCCAGAGATTTACCTTCCTCGGTTGTTACTTTCCGTTGCATCTGCAAGTCGAATTTGTTGCCGACGAGTACTAAGGGGGTGTCTTCGGATGCTCGGACTTTTTGAATCAGTTTACGATATTCGAGTGCCTCTTGGAAACTGTGTCGGTCTGTCACACTGTAGCAGATGAGGAAGCCTTCACCGCAACGCATGTATTGGTCGCGCATTGCCGTGAATTCCACCTGGAAGATTGATTCAAAATTAGTAAAGTCACTTGTAGTGTCTCCCTCTCAGTTTTTACACCCGAACATAGACATAGAGAAAGAGAGGGAGGAAATGTGACGCACATGAATATCACAATAATAAAACACTCGTTGAATACTATGCAAGTTTATTTTAAGTATTTTTCCATGTATCCTCTTATAAAAATAATTTTTTTCAAGAATATAAAAATTTTATGATTCTTGTAACGTGTTTTTCTACAGGGTGTCTCTAAAAGGTCTTTACAAAATCCTAACACAAGTTTTTGGTCTCAGAATAATTCGTTTAAACCAAGCATACCTTAGTTCAAAAATTCTTCCTTACTGAGTTACAGGGTGCTAAAAAATATTTTTCCAAATAATTTTTAAGTACACTGTGTCCCAAATTGCTTGTAATTGCAGGGTATCTCTGTAACTTGTGAAGATAGAACTTTGCGGTTTTCGTTCAACTTTTAATGCCGCAAACAGAACTAAGCTAACTTGTTTTGTTTCTGAGGTACAGGGTGAAAATGAAAATTTTCACTTTCTAGGGTGCTGTCATATCTCACACACCGTGTAAGCTAGAAAAAAAGTAAAAACTATTCTAGATAGATATTTTTGCGTAGAATCCAGTGGCGTACTCGAAAAAAATTGATTTGCATCGTTTAAGGGATATGACCCAAACTAGGTGTTTTTTTAAATGGAACACCCTGTATTTTTTAATATCATTAAATTTGTCTATTTTTTCTCATTAAAATGATGTAAACAGTAGGCACTTTAAAATTTAATAAATGCCCTAAAACAGCAAAAAATCCAATTATAAGTCAAAAAAATTTAGTTGGCCTTGAAAATCGGGGATAAAGAAATGTTTACAAGCAACAAGAGACACTATATTACATAAAAAAAAATAAGAACGTAAAATATTTTGTTAAGTTTGATTGTTTATTTATATGACCGTTAAAAAATGTATTTCGCTTTTTGTTTCTTTTTTACTAAGATAAAATAAAAATAATATTAATGTTAAGAGTTTTTAATTTAATATAGTGTCTCATGTTGCTTGTAAATATTTCTTTATCCCCAATTTTCAAGGCCAAGTAAGTTTTTTTGACTTATAATTGGGTTTTTTTGCTGTTTTAGGGCATTTATTAAATTTGAAAGTGCCTACTGTTTACATCATTTTAATGAGAAAAAATAGACAAATTTAATGAGACTAAAAAATACAGGGTGTTCCATTTAAAAAAGACCTAGTTTGGGTCATATCCCTTAAACGATGCAAATCTTTTTTTTTTTAGTACGCCACTGGATTCTACGCAAAAATATCTATCTAGAACAGTTTTTACTTTTTTTCTAGCTTACACAGTGTGTGAGATATGACAGATCCCTAGAAAGAGAAAATTTTCGTTTTCACCCTGTATCTCAGAAACAAAACAAGTTAGCTTAGTTCCGTTTGCGGCATTAAAAGTTTAACGAAAAAGTGGCACAGGTTCGCGAAAACCGCATAGTTCTATCTTTACAAATTACAGAGATACCCTGCAATTACAAGCAATTTGGGACACAGTGTACATATATCTACAGAGCGGTTTAAAGTAGAGATTTGAAATTTGGTGGGTTAATAAGTCTATAAGGAAGCTACAATTTGTTGGTATTAGAACCAAAATAATATTGTTCAGTGGTGTACTTATCAAAGAGATTCAGGGTTTTTTTGAATAAATTTTGTAGGGGATTAAATTTTTTTACAAAAAAATAAGAATTATGATAGATACGCTCAAAACACGTGAAAAAGGTATACTTGTTTGATTTGCATTAACTCAACTGTTTGCGAGATATTTTACTTTGAAAAATTTTTTTGCTATTAAAACGACAATTTGTAACACCCTGTAAAATCAAAAATATTGGGTCACTCTAATATGGCTCATTCTACGTCCAAAACTAAGCATAATTTCTATCTTATACCGTTCTGTAGATATACCTAAAAAAGATAGAGGGCGAACAAAAAATACATCTTTCAACACCCTGTATTTTAGTAACAAAACATTTTTGGGGGTCGGTTACTACAACCGTTTATGCTTAGTTTTGAACGTAGAATCAGCTGTATTAGAATGACCCAATACTTTTTACTTTACAGGGTAAGTCACCAATTGATTTTATAGCAAAAAAAAATTTCGAAGTTAAATATCTCGCAAACAGTTGAGTTAACGCAAGTCAAACAAGTATACCTTTTTTACGTATCTTGAGCGTATCTATCATAATTCTTGTTATTTTGTAAAAAAAATCAATACCCTACAAAAAATATCGAAAAAAACACTGTAGTCCCACCAAATTTCTAATTTCTATTTTAAACCGTTCTGTAGATATACTTAAAAAACGATTTGGAAAGATATTTTTTAGCGCCCTGTAACTCAGTAAGGAAGGACTTTTGGACTAAGGTATATTTGGTTCAATCGAATTATTTTGAGCCCAAAAACATGTGGTAGGGTTTTGTAAAGACCTTTTAGAGGCACCCTGTATTATGGGCACAAAATGTGCAATTTACATAAATCTATTTTGTGAAATAAGTTCTTACCTGGCCTGCTGTATCTAGAATATCTAGAAGTGCTGGTTCTCCATCGATTACAGCTTGCTGTTGGTAGGAATCCTCTGCAGAACAAGAAACAATTCTATAATTTTATCAAAAAACCGTGGAATTAAAAGTGATTAATCACTAAGTTAATTCTGTTGATATCTTTTGTAATTACGCTGTATTTAATTTAAATTTCCTATAAGTATGTGTAAAGAAAATTTCATAGAATTCCTGCGTGACCTTTTCAGAATTTTCAACGCCCTTGTGTCAACTTTGTGAGCTTTTTTGTATCCAAAAATATTTTTCTTATGGACATTCTGAACATTCTATTGTAACTTTGTCTTGTGTGCTTCTACCAAATTTCCAACTTACCAATAGTAGGATCGTGATAATCTAAAAAACTGTGACTAACAAACTGTAGAGTAACCGCTGAAAATACAAAACAAAGGTAAGGGAAACCAAATTATTTACTGCTGAAAATATTATTGTACAAACCGGATTTTCCTACGCCACCATCCCCCAAAACCACAATTTTATAAACCCTAATTCCACTACGGGTTTTGTCTTGTGAACTGGCACCAGCGATTGGTCGGTCAATATCCATCTCAGAGTCTTTTCCAGCCGATTTATTTGATTCCTGTCGCGATAATTTGCCCTTTTTCTTGTGGCTGGCCTCCCCTGCCATCACAATTATACATTTAATTGAAGCACGGGAAATCCATTCAGTCAATTTTGGGTTCGTTAGTTTAAATACTTAAGGCAAAAAGTTTATTATCGTTGGCCATTCTTAGCATTCGTATCGGTGATAATTATTTGGACCACTCCTGGCTGTTGTTATTTTATCCTCTACTACACGAATGGCAGTTTGACACACACTGTCAAAGTGACAGTTTAATTTCATAAGTCACACAGCGACATCTACACACCGTTCTTGAACTACAGCCAGAGGGCGCGGGTGTTGGCCTTGAAAATACTCACATACCATCACATACCCTCTAGTTGAAAATATCAGTGGTTGACCTACTGTCACCATGACTTCTTCCTTATTTTGAGGTTAAATGCAATTCGTGACAAAAACAAACATTGGAACTGGAATTTCGTCATGTGGCTTTATTGATAAACAATCAAATTAACAATGGTTATTTCTAGATTAGTTGGAACTAGACATCAGCATGAATCAGTCTGGACTTGGAAACTGAAGACGAAATGAATCCAAAACAACCCCCTAAAATGGTAAGGGAAATTGGAAATTTTATTTCACGATTGTTTTTATTATGGTTTATTTTTATGTAGGCAAGCAAACCTAGTGCTCCCCCGGATTTGAGCAAAGAATATCATGGGGTGTGGTTGGGGTGGTGTTTGAAAGGCGATCGCGAAGTCGCTCGAGAGGCTGCAGCCAAAGGGAACCACAACGATTTGGTTAAAGCATTCTTACGACAAAGACGTAATACTACTTTAGAGGAAGCAGAAACCTTCTATAAAGCCGAGGTAATATTAAATAACATTTTATTTGATATTGCCACTTAGTAAACATGAATAAATCAGTCAACAAATATATGGAAATTCCTTAGATTTGTCTGTAGATTTATTACTTGATAAGAATAACTATTACAACAATACCTAAGTACTGTAGTTTGAACCTAATAGCTTTATGATAAACTAAATACGGATTTTTCAACATAGTTATAGACATTACTGATATGAAATTTATACTAATGACTATAATAAATATTATAATTTAAAGACAAACTATAATTATAGTTTGTCTTTCATTCGCCCAAAAATGATCTAAACTAACTTCCACACTGTTGATGGTTTTTTTCTTTAAAGTTTTAGCTTTGCTAAACTGTATTCTAAGTAAAAATCGGAAAATCCGGTTCAGAGTTACGATTTTTTAAAGTGGACCTTCTAGAAAATTTAGTTTGTCTTCCATTCGCCCAAAAATATTTTAAACTAACTTCCATAATATTGATGATTTTTTATTTAATTAAGGCAACATTGTGCTTCGCAAGACTGTATTTTAGGTGAAAATCCTGAAATTCGGTGAAGAATTACGAATTTTTAAAGTATACCATGTAGATTATTCATATAAATGTTAGTTTGTTTTTTATCCGCACCAAAAATATTTTAAAGTAACTTCAATAATGTTGGTGATTTTTTTCTAAATTAACGCAAAATTGAGCTTTGCAAAACCGTATTTTAAGTGAAAATCCTAAAATCCGGTGATGAGTCTTCCATCCACACTAAAATATTCTGAACTAACTTCCATAATATTGATGATTTTTTTCTTAATGAAGGCTACATTGAGCTTTGCAAAACTGTATTTTAGGTGAAAATCCTAAGATCCGGTGATGAGTTCCGAGTTTTCAAAGTGAACCATGTAAATTATTGATAAAAAAATTTAGTTTGTCTTCCATCCACACTAAAATATTCTGAACTAACTTCCATAATATTGATGATTTTTTTCTTAATTAAGGCAACATTGAGCTTTGCAAAACTGTATTTTAGCTGAAAATTCTGAAATTCGGTGAAGAGTTAGGAATTTTCAAACTAAGTCATGTAGAATATTCATAAGAAATTTACCTTTATCTTCCATCTGCACTAAAATATTCTAAACTAACTTCCATAATGATGATTTTTTTCTTAATTTAGGCAACATTATGCTTTGCAAAACTGCATTTTAGGTGAAAGTCCTGAAATTCGATGAAGAGTTACGAGTTACAAAGTATACCATGTAGATTACTCATATAAATGTTAGTTTGTCCTTTATCCGCACCAAAAATATTTTAAAGTAACTTCAATAATGTTGGTGATTTTTTTCTAAATTAACGCAACATTGAGCTTTGCAAAACCGTATTTTAAGTGAAAATCCTAAAAACCGGTGATGAGTTCCGAGTTTTCAAAGTGAACCATGTAGATTATTGATAAAAAATTTTAGTTTGTCTTCCATCTACACTAAAATATTCTAAACCAACTTCTATAATATTGATGATTTTTTTCTTAATTTAGGCAACATTGAGCTTTGCAAAACTGTATTTTAGCTGAAAATCCTGAAATCCGGTAAAGAGTTATTAATTTTCAAACTAAATCATGTAGAATATTTGTAAGAAATTTCCCTTTATCTTCCATTCGCACTAAAATATTCTAAACTAACTTCCATAATATTGATGATTTTTTTCTTAATTAAGGCAACATTGAGCTTTGCAAAACTGTATTTTAGCTGAAAATCCTGAAATCCGGTGAAGAGTTATGACTTTTCAAACTAAATCATGTAGAATATTTGTAAGAAATTTCCCTTTATCTTCCATTCGCACTAAAATATTCTAAACTAACTTCCATAATATTGATGATTTTTTTCTTAATTTAGGCAACATTGTGCTTTGCAAAACTGTATTTTAGGTGAAAATCCTGAAATCCGGTGAAGAGTAACGAATTTTCAAAGTATACCATGTAGATTATTCATATAAATGTTAGTTTGTCTTTTATCCGCACCAAAAATATTTTAAAGTAACTTCAATAACGTTGGTGATTTTTTTCTAAATTAACGCAAAATTGAGCTTTGCAAAACCTTAAAATCCTAAAATCCGGTGATGAGTTCCGAGTTTTCAAAGTGAACCATGTAGATTATTGGTAAAAAAATTTAGTTTGTCTTCCATCCACACTAATATATTCTAAACTAACTTCCATAATATTGATGATTTTTTTCTTAATTAAGGCAACATTGAGCTTTGCAAAACTATTTTAAGTGAAAATCCTGAAATCCGGTGAAGAATTACGAATTTTCAAACTTATTAAATTTATTTTCTAATACTAATAATATCATGACTGATCTAATTATTGGCTCTAGGTTTTAATCTGGGTCGGAGAGCTACTGGTGCGCAAACAAATCTTCAAAGCGAAGCACATCCTCGAAAATCTAGGCTTGGATTACATTCCTATACTCACCCAAGTTTTTTATTCGACTGCAGATAGCGATTTGCGAGCGTATATAGGAGAATATCTGAAGAAAAGTGAAGCACTGGATGAAAAACTAGCGTCACTATGGCATTTGTTGGATGTAATTTTAAAATACAACATGATGCTTCTTAATTACAAATTGGAGGAGAATACATTGGAGTGTTTGGAAGTGCAAAGCGACCAATGGAAGTGCGAGATTGCTGCCAAATTATTTTTACGAACTTATGGTGAGTTATTATATACTGTTATCATATCCAGTTACACTCTATCCTTTTATCCACAGATGTCGCCTTGATTCAATTTCTAACTGGCGAAGAAATCTGGAAGCAGCTGCTACTATACAACGACCTTAAACATTTGATTGCTTGGATCACCATTCAATTTAACGAAACAGAACCAAACTATGAAATCCCAACTGAATTGGCCATGCTATTCAAACGAGATAAAATCTCCGATGAGATGGTAGAATACGTGGCCAATAACGTTGTTTTTCCTACAAAAAACGTAGTATTGAACGAGCTTGCTAAATATGGTGTGTTTAACACTGGCGATGCGGGGAATTTTCTACAAATAATTGAAAGATTAAATCAGTCGAATTGTATTGAGAAAGTGTACGAACTTGTTGGTAAGAATACTTCGGTTATTGGAATTGAGAAGTTTCTTAGTCTTCTAACAGATTACTGTTTAGAAAATAGATTGTACGATGTCCTAAATATTTGTTTGCGAAATTTTCCAATTAAAAGTGACGAAGCTAACTTACATTTGCAACTAATAGCTAGTTTCCGCACTTTGGTGCAAGATTTTGATATGGCAACCTTACAAAAAAATATATTGCTAGTTTCAAAGTATTACAATGGGGATTTGGCGCAATATTTCAATGACAATCCCCTACTTCTATTGGCTATAATATTTTTTTCCAATTCAAATTTTTTATCAGTAAGAAACGAAGGCTTGGTTGATTGTGACGGAAAATTAATTGAAACCCAAGCTTTGAAGAAGTTAGCTTTAGTCGAGTCATTAGCTGAGAAAAATTGCGAACAAATAAAAAATAAATTAACTGTTTATGATTTGCTTAAACGTCACCTGAAGCTTTGTGTTGAGCAGTTATATAAACATCAATTTGGGAATGGGGAACTTCCGCATTTTAATTCGAGCGAACTAAAAGCTTTAGGATATAATAAAAAATATAATTATCAATTTTTCCTTAAACAATTTCGACCTTGCGCAGCCACTAAATGTTTTTTTATATCTCAATGTCGCGCCCATGGTACTGTAAACTTAGCCGAAAAACTTTCGGCTGCTAAACAAATCTATAAAATGGCGCTAAAAAATTTTCATTGTGATGAATTAATGGCAAGCTGCGTAGCGTTTCTGGAAATGATCGGATTAAACTCCGAATTACTAAGAATGTGGATTAGAGTTCTGAATGTTCTAAGCGAAGCGGGACACATAAATCTTCAGGAACTGTATGAAAAAGCTGATACTAATCCATATGAAATTCGTGAGATGATTGAAGCTCCGATAGTAAAAAAACTAAGGGGCATAAGTGACTTTAATGGAACAAATTTCCTTGCTGCTCTCGATTCCTATGAAGTGGTGATGAAATTCACTCGGCACTACAACCTGAAACCTCCTGAACTCTTCTTAAAATTCTGTGCAAGTCAAAATCTCTGGTTACCGTTATTGGTTTTTGCGCAAATTCACAATTACCCCAAAGACGTTGTATTGCATGCATTGCAATCACTGAAGAGTCCGAATTTATTGGAGCACATTTCGCACAGTATCCTACATGATATCGTGCCGGAAGGAGGCAAGAATTTTATAATGGCAGATACAGAACGTAATCCTAGACAGCACATGTTGTCGCGGTTGGGCTTCTTTAGGCAGAGTTCAGAAAATGTTTTAAGTCTAGCGCAGAGTGGCGGCAGTTCGAATGAGAGTGGAGAAAGCGCGGAAAGTTCCAGTGGATCTGAAGGGTTTTTCGAGGATAGTTTGAATGAGAAGGCCACTCTTTTGCAAACTTTGATACGGTGTCATAATAGTGCGGATCCTCCGAAAGCACTTTTGGATGCCTGTGTGTTGTACAGAAATCCTTTACTAGCTATTTTTGCTACTATTTACGAGGTAAGTTTTTGTAAATTAAACTGCTGGCCAATTGAAACGTACCAAGCGAATTTTTAGGTTGAATTTAAAGTCAAATATTTTGAAAAATAGAAAAGATATCAACATGCGGTTTTCAGGATTTCAGAGATAATTTAATTGAGAAAACGATAGTGTTACCCGATTTTTTTACTTTGAAGTACATTATTATCTACAGGGTATGAAAAAAAGTCTTCTTCTTTTGCCAAATTTTATAACTACCGTGATTCTACAAAAAAAAATTTATATTTTTTTGATGTAGTTTTTTTTAGTCCTTACTTAATGGGAAAACAAACCTGTTTCTCAAAATTTTGATATCCCCGTTGTTTTATAAGATACCGAATTTTTGCTGAAAATTTGATTTTTTCTTTTTTTTTTGCCGTTCGGCCGTATTGTGTTTTGTAAGAACCAATCTCTGTAGTTGATTATAATACCTTATGAATGGCTTTCTTATAAAAAGTAAATTTTTTGTACTTTCATTAATTTATTGGTAACCAGCGGCTTATCAAACATCGGTACACGTTCGCTAATTGGTAAATTTCTTAATTC
The DNA here is from genome assembly GCA_963942485.1 of Pediacus dermestoides. Taxonomy (NCBI): domain Eukaryota; kingdom Metazoa; phylum Arthropoda; class Insecta; order Coleoptera; family Cucujidae; genus Pediacus; species Pediacus dermestoides. Next base: position 4,308,620 of record OZ012629.1, read on the forward strand.
ATTTTTTGAGGCTATTTTCTTAATGGAATAGAATGGAATTTAATTAGTTTATGTTCACCATTGGTTTAAGTGACTTATATCCTCGAAACGGGTTTTTCACTTTTTAAAAAATGTGCTCATATTCGTGTATACCGGGTGGCTACGAAATCGTTTTACAACCCCCACCATTTTGTTACATTTAACTGTATTAATTTGAAATTTGGCATGGTTTGATTGTTGAAAGGAATAATCATTTTGACGTTTAAAACAATCTAATGACACTTCCGGTTTCACCGGAAGGGCCACCTATTAACTTTCAAAATTTTTTAAAACAACCCTGTATATTTTTTTCCGTAAGAATTAGATTCTACTTAAAATTGCCTTTTTATCGACATATCACATGATGACATTTGCTTTCAAAATGGCAGCATAATTATTATTACAAAAACCTGTTCAACAATATTAAATTTCATAAAAAATTCGGTATCTTATAAAATAAGAGGGATATAAAATTTTTGATAAATTGGTTTTTTCCTCATTAACCAGGGACTAAAAAAATCGACATAAAAAAAATATAAAAGAAATTTTGTGGAATTCCGGTAGGTATAAAGTTTGAGAAAAAAAAGACGACTTTCTTTCATACCATGTAGATAGTAACGTACTTCAAAGTAAAAAAATCGGGTCACACTATTACTTTCGCAATAAAATTATCTCTTGAATCCTGAAAACCTCATGTTGATATCTTTTCTCCTTTTCAAAATATTTGACTTTAAATTCAACCTAAAAATTCGCTTGGTACGTTTCAATTGGCCAGCAGTTTAGTTGCGTAAGTATAATAAAAAAAAATCTTTTAGCCCGATTCCCAAGTTACCAGCTGGCTAACATGGCTAGCAGTATCCACAGACCAGTGCCAGTTATTTACAAATTTTGAAACAATATGCATATCACCACAAGCTGTGAGATCTCTACTAGAAAATTGCATGAAGCGTGGCTATCCCAAAACAGTCTATCAAAGTTTTCAAATATTTTTACCGGTAAGTTAGATTTGCTAATTAAATCCACCAATTTTACTCGATTTTTTATAGAACAATTGCCTCACAAAGTTCCTGGAATTTATCCTCGAATGTTTATCGCCGAAATGTAACGAAGAATCCATGATAAACTCCTTGAAAGCTTTTGGAGAGTTAAAACAACTGAAAGGTCACAGTAATAACCTTAATCTCGATGTAGCAGATGTTGAGATGACTTATTTTATCAGCATGATTTGGTTGGAAATCACCGCGTTGTCTATGCTAGCACATGCACTAGAAAGCAATTGCAAGTCGCTTTATGAAAAAATGAACATCATGCTAATTCTCTCTGGGTTAGAGTTTGAGAAATATATCAATAATATTTGCTGTCCGCAATTCAACGTTATCTACAACATTTTCAAAGAAATATACAACACTAATACAATAGTTAACCTCTATTTGCCTGAAACATTTCGTCAAGAGACCATCATTCGTGCAGTTAACGATGCAGTTGTTCAGCTGATAGAGCTAGAGCAATTTGAAGCAGCTATTAGAATTACAGAACTTATTCAGATGCCTTTAGATTGTCCAGTCAGAGCTAAACTGTATTTTGAATTTTCTCGTGTGGGGAGTGACGATAAAGATTTTTGGGTCCATTGTAGTGATACTTTCTATCGGTACAATGTGTCCAAACCGACGGGTTTCCATTTTTTTTATGAGTTCCTAGATACGGTGACGCACCCTCTAAGCAAATTCTATGTGTTAAAATATGCATGTGAGTGGGGGTTACACTACACGTCAATTTTTGCTCTGGAACGACAAAAATGGCTCGCCTATTTGAAACTGGAGGAAAAGCTGCGAGATCCTGAGGAATTGAAACCTCACAACCACAAGCAGCTCTACAGCGAAGCGCAAATTTACATGAAATCGATTGAAACTGTTAAAGATGTAGAAAAGGAGCAGGAGCTGGAAAAACTTTTATCGATGAGTTTAAGTGCTGGTAATTTTTGGTTAGCGTTGGGAATTGAGAAAATGTTTGGAATTAGAAACGCGGATTTGGATATATTGAAGTTGATGCACAAGCTGGCGGAGGGAATAGTTTTGCCTCATCAATTAAATACTGATGAGAGGAAACTGTTGACTGGAAATGGTAATTATCGAAGATTGAGTCATAGAATGACGCCTAGGTCTGCGCGATTATCCAGTTTTGGTTCAGGTACAGCTTGTTAGTTTAGTTTTTTATTATTCTTCATCAAGTGCGTTGTCGTTTAGCATCTCATTCTCCAGCTCCATCTCTATGTGTTCCAACTGCCGATACTACCGTCGAGGATTCAACAACTCCTGGCCAGGACACCCTGTCCGTTATTCAGGCCTTGATGGACAAACTTAAGAACGGCTTAGAACTGGGCAACCATTTGTTCATAAGCTACCGCTTCTGTGTTAATGCAGATTTCCCATATTCAGTGATAGGATTGAGACCTATAAATGATCTGTCTTTGTTGGAAAGTGCATTGGACAGTAGCTATAATAAGTTGGATATACTCCATGACTTTATTATTATGGAGAAATGGTCGAAAGTAGAGGTATGGTATTTATGGGTTTTTAAGAAAAAACCTCATCAGTATCTCTAGAATGATTTGCTAGCATTTAGTTTTTTTTTTTAACTAATAAATTAACTAATATACAGGGTGTTTCAACTCAAAGTGGACAACGTAATAGAGATCTCATCGAGACTAACACTTTTTTCAAATTAATATTTTTCATTTGAGCATTTGTTTTCGAGTTATCGACCTTCTTTTGTTTTTACATAAACCTCGTTATCTTCATTATTTATGGCCGGATTTTAAAAAATTTAAGTTTTTGGAAATTGTCAGTTTGATATCTACAATTATTGCGTTAAACATTTTTTCAAAAAATATCAACAAACAAAATGGCGACCAGTTTTCTTTTTTAAACTTGGATAGCTCTAAGTCTGCTCCAAAGAAAATTGGTCGCCATTTTGTTTGTTGATATTTTTTTTAAAAATTTTAACTCAAAAATTCAAAAAACTTTAATTTTTTAAAATCCGGCCATAAATAATGAAGATAAAGAGGTTTGTGTAAAAACAAAAGAAGGTCGATAACTCGAAAACAAAAGCTCAAATAAAAAATAATAATTTGAAAAAAGTGTTAGTCTCGATGAGATCTACAACCTCTATTACGTTGTCCACTTTGAGTTGAAACACCCTGTATTGCTTTGTTTTTTATAGATATCGTCATATTTATCTAACGAAATCATCAAGGCTACAACCAATTACGTCAACTTAAAACTGGACCATTTGGTATTTGTGGATGTGAACCTAGAGACAGATATGCACTTAATTTTACAACTTATCCCCGACAATGCATCCCTTGTGGGCTACAAATTATTCTGCACCGCGTCTGATTTCCACAAAGACGGATTTAAATCGATTCACGATGCCAACATCAGCATGCTTGCAATATCAGTGTTTCTGCTAATCTCAGCTCACCACTGTTTTACAGCGGATTGCAACATGGAGGGCATAATGAACGTATTAAAGCACTGCGAGAGAATTTCAGCCCATTTAAGTTGTTTACTAAGTTGGAAGTTGCTTGTCCGCTTGTTGACTGGTATAGGGCGTTATGGGGAAATGACATACATTTTCCGGAAGCTATACGAACATAAACAGTTTGAATATTTGCTGACTAAAGGTTCTAATAAGGATAATGCGTTGAGAGTGGCGATTTTTGAATTTATGAGGAAAAGTTGCCCGACGCAGAGGAAACTATATGAACTTGTGGCGTTGCATTTTGCAATGTTTTCCGAAGTTGGGGATTTGTGGGAACGTGATTCGGTTAGTGTGATAGACACTTTGGTGCAAATTTCTCAAATGGAGATGGCACAGCAAAGTGGCAATGATAGTACGAGTGACAAGGATGAATTGGTCCGGGTTACTAATACCGAGGGCACCCTGGTTTGTTTAAATAAAGTGAGTTGTATCATATTTATATCTTATTTATTACTTAAACTAACTTTTCTGGTTTTTATTTGTTTAGGTGTTGGAAAACTACACTCACGCCACTGAGTTTCATCTAAAAGGTGACAAATTGGCTAAAGCTATGTCAACAGCACGGAAAGCCGAGTTGGTTGCCTTTCAGCTGTCGCTACTGAAAGATACGCCACTTAAATCTACAGCAACTTGTGTGCTAAATTTGTCTAAGGCACAGATTCACTATTTAATTTCTAAGAAATTAAGGTATGTGATTTGATGATTTTTTGTTTATTTTATAATCCAAACTATCATTTGGGGTGCTTTATTATATTCGTGGATAAGAATAAGGCAGCCATATTGAAAAAATGCAGATGAAAAACAAATTTTTAAATAACTTCATTACAGTCGCTCTTACGATAAAAATACTGATTATCAATATTGTGTAGAATTAAATTATCCACAAGTTTTGTTTAAGCATTTTTCTTGTAGTATTAATAATTTACGAGATATGGCGGCTCAAAATGATGAAATTTGTATGTTTTACTTTTTTTGCGAATATCTCTGTTCTGATAAGTCATACGCGGAAAGTACATGAAATCAATCTAGTAGAAAATTATTTTAGCAACAAATTTTGTTTAAACAATTTTTTCGTAGGTTCAATTGTTTACGAGTTACAGCGGCCGAAAGTAACGAAAAAATTTTTTATAATTAGGTTTTTTTGAAATATCTCCGTTCTGGTCAATATTATGCGAAAAATAGGTATAATCAATGTTGTAGAGAATAAAATTACCAACAACTTTGGTTTCAACAGTTTTTTCCTAGTATTGATAGATTACGAGTTACAGCTGGTGAAAATGTAAAAATTTTCGTAGATTCGATTAATTACATTGTAACTCGTGAACTATCGAGCTTACAAAAAAATTGTTTAAATAAAAGTTGTTGGTAATTTCATTTTCTATTAGATTAGAATTTAATTCCGTATTAGATTGCACTATTTTGACCGTTGGGCTGACTGGAACGGAAATATTAATAAATAGATGTGAACAAAAAGTTCATTTTGTACTTTCGGTCGCTATATCTCGGTAAAGTAGAAAAAAAATTTTATACTATAATTGTAGGTAATAAAATTCTGCACAAGATTAATAATAACTATTTTTTGCGTTTGAGCGACTCGAATGGAAATATTTAAAAAAAATCTAATTTTTCAAGATGAGTTTTTATCGTAGTGTTCCAATAACGGAGGTTTTGTTTGTTCTAATTTTTGCAAGACAAAAACTGACTGACTGGTTAATGAAAAATGAATTCACGATAAATAAATTTATGCCTAATTACCCAACTTCTGTTTAAAATAATTTTTAGAACTGTACGATAAGAAATCTTACATATTCAATTAAAAAAAAAAAAGTATTTATGTTACACTTCATATACAGGGTGTTCGCGCGAAGTGGCTCACTATTGCTAACTTCGTTGTTATTGGAGCTACAAAGTCGGTTAAATTAGCGAATTAGTAGCATTTTTTCCGCTGATTACAATGGTGTAAACAAAAAAACAATTGACCATCTGGTTTTCAAGATATTCAAAAAAATAACATTTTTTTAAATGGTACAACCTATATATTTTTGCAAAAATCGATGGTAAATTAAATTCTATATAAAAAATGTCCTCATCTTTTTTTGATAATAATTTAAAATAAGCGAGTTATTTTGAAAAAAAGTTTGCAATTCTTTAAAATCAAGTAGCCATAAAACGGAATAGTAACTTATTAAAACCAAACAATCATAATTTTGAATTTAAGCAAGTTGAAAAATACTTGAAAGAATTACGGAAATATTGAAAATTTACAAAATTATAATTTTCATGGCTACTTGATATTAAAACTTTGAAAACTTTTTTTCAAAATAACTCGCTTATTTTAAATGATTGTCAAAAAAGCATAAGAACATTCTTAGTTCAGAATTTAATTTATCATCGATTTTTGCAAGAATATACAGGGTGTTCCAATTAAAAAATGTTATTTTTGTGAATATATCGAAAACCAGATGGCCAATTGTATTTCTGTTTTCACCATTATAATCAGCGGAAAAAATGCTACTAGTTTGCTAATTTAACCGACTTTGTAGCTTTAATAATAACAAAGTTAGCAATAGTGAACCACTTTGCGCAAACACCTGTATATTTAAAATATTAAATAAAATAGTAGTATTTCCGTAATTCCTTCAAGTTTTTTTTAACTTGCTTAAATTCAAAATTATGATTGTTTGGTTTTAATAAATTACTATTCCGTTTCATGGCTACTTGATTTTAAAGAATTGTAAACTTTTTTTCAAAATAACTCGCTTATTTTAAATTATAATAAAAAAAAATTAAGGACATTTTTTGTACAGAATTTAATTTGTCATCGATTTCTGCAAAAATATATAGGGTGTTCCATTTAAAAAAATGTTATTTTTGTGAATATCTCGAAAACCAGATGGTCAATTGTTTTTCTGTTTTCACCATTGTAATCAGCGGAAAAAATGCTACTAGTTTGCTAATTTAACCGACTTTGTAGCTCCAATAATAACGAAGTTAGCAATAGTGAGCCACTTTGCGCGAACACCCTGTATACTGAGTGTTACATTAATATTCTAATAGACTGTATTATTACTTTTACTATTACTTTAATTTATTTGATTTTTTTCTCAATACTAAATAACTTCTTTGCACCATTTGCGTTTTCAGTTTCGACCAATCCGTCGTTCTGGTGGAGGCTTACAATTACAATACAGATTGGGCTCAAGTACTGTACGACCAATCCATAATCAACAACAACAGCACCTATCTGGACGATTATTTACAACACATGTCGCTAACAGATTCGATTGCCTACGACATGTCGCGAAAATTTCTAGCTGCTAATCTGGATACTCGCATTCAGATAGCAGCTATGAAGAATGTTTTAACCAAATTACCGTCAATACACATCAGATATCGTTTGGCTAGTGAATTGGGCTTCAGTGATGTCGTAGAGGATTTGTTAACTGGCGAACAACTGGCTTATCTCAAGGATACTGTGTGGAAGAAGGGCTACAAAAGCTAGTAAAGTATTTATTTGTGTGTGAAATGTATATAAATAAATTTTTATCGTATGTTATTTTATTTATATTTGATTTGTTAATATGACTACTGTGATGATTACTATATTTTTTCATAACTAAACTTTAAATCCATTATTATAATGTTATTTACTGTAGGTACCTAAGGAAATTATCATACCAAATGATGAAATGATTATGACTGTGATTATAAATAATTTGACACAAAATATATTATTTTAATCTATTTACGACTGTTATTTTCTTATTACCAGTATTTAGCCCCGTTAGTTATTAAAACTGATTTGGAGAAAATACCGATCAGATACTGCAGAAATTTTTCAGGAGAAATCAAAGTTATGCTTAAAAATTTAAACACTCAGGCCCGCGCTTAGTTTAGATGCCTACAAAATTATTTACAAAACCTCGGATAGATGGCACAACCTATAATACAATACATTAAATTCAAACTGCATCACATACTTTTATGCATTTTCCCAAACTAGTTTTAAATCTTGTGTGAGTCACGCCCCATGATAACTTCCCCTAACAAAATCGTATTGTTCGTCTATTTTTGTCATTTATCTGGTAATGTTGTTTGTTACCTAGAAATTCACAGTGGGCTCAATAAATTTCACCCGAATATGCTGTAAGAATGTCTTAATGGCCCATTTGATTCTTGAATTGTTACAGTTTTTATCGCCACCAACACAACTTTAATCTGAAGAATTTAACTTTATTATTTTGAATAATTCAAACCTTGGGCTAAATAAAGGGAAACATTTTTAAAATTTCTATGTATAAAAATTAATTGTGTATAACATTTTATGACGTGATGATAAGGAAATAGGAATAACAGGCGCTAAAACGCGCTAATTAAATGTAAAAAGTGTTAGGTGCAAAATTAATAATTCATTTAGGGCATAATAATTAAAATTATCAACATTGAATAATGGATATGAAAAATGAAGTTTTTATTAGTTCTACGATGATAACAAACAAACACCGCGCATTATAATATGATATTACAGCATAATTATTTGCGTTTTATTCTAATAATATGAAAATTATTACAACCGCGCGATATAATAATAAAATATACACGTTGTAATCCAAGGTTAGTCTATTACTTAAAATTATATAACTAATTTTATTGAACAATTTAGAATTTAAATTTGAAAATACAGCACAAAATTGTTGTGATTTTTCAACTTTCACCATTTCAGAAAACCAAATTTAGCATTTCTATTTGCATTTCTTATACTTATCTTCTATCTACGGTAAAAATTTTTTTCGTAAATAAGCAATTTTCACCTGAATTCAACCAGCAGTCTAGAAATTACACGCTAAGAAAACGAAACTCAATCAAAAAATTTTTACTTGTAGTTTTTGAAATTTGGGTGGTTTTGAACAAAATCTGAATTTTTACAAAATAGTCCAGGAAAAATGGACGAAAAAGGGCTGAGTTAGAAAAAATTTGTAACAGGCTAAATTTTTGCATGCACCTTAATATTATAGCCCTCAATAATGTGTGAAAGTTTCCCATCGATTTGATTGCCGCGGGCTGAGTTACGCGAGGTCAAAGGTCGCGAAAAACAATTTCTTGTAAATATCTTGAGAACGGCGATCTTTATTGAAAAAAATATAAAGAGCTAATTTGTAGCTGAGGCGATTTGCTATAAAAACTTATTCGAAAGTTTTTTTGTAGGGGCAATCGTTCACGGGATATAGCGTTTCAATGAACCAAGAATGTAGAGGAGTTACTTCACTACGACGACTAGACGTTGTTCGTCTAGGATATAAAGATGGATAATGAATTATTATTCAATAGGTACATTTATGGCAATTTTTATTTAGTATAGTGAATGCATTTATTGTATATTTATGCATTTATTATACAGTGATAGTGATCGTAGTATTAACTTTCTTCAGTTTCGGAAACCGATTGTTCCGTCACCAAAGTTTGGACGACGAAAGACGATTTTGGCCATGCTGTCGCTACTGAAAGATACGCCACTTAAATCTACAGCAACTTGTGTGCTAAATTTGTCTAAGGCACAGATTTAGGTACCTACTATTTAATTTCTTAGAAATTAAGGTATGTGATTTGATGATTTTGTGTTTATTTTATAATTCAAACTATCATTTGGGGCACTTTATTATATTCGTGGATAAGGATAAGGCAGCCATATTTAAAAAAATGCATGTCAAAAACAAATTTTTAAATAACTTCATTACAGTCGCTCTTACTATTAAACTAATGATTATCAATATTGTGTAGAATTAAATTATCTACAAGTTTTGTTTAAGCATTTTTCTTGTAGTATTAATAATTTACGAGATATGGCGGCTCAAAATGATGAAAGTTGTATGTTTTACTTTTTTGCGAATATCTCCGTTCTGATAAGTCATACGCGGAAAGTACATGAAATCAATCTAGTAGAAAATTAAATTAGCAACAAATTTTGTTTAAACAATTTTTTCGTAGGTTCAATAGTTTACGAGTTACAGCGACCGAAAGTAACGAAACATTTTTTTATAATTAAGTTTTTTTGAAATATCTCAGTTCTGGTCAATATTATGCGAAAAATAGGCATAATCAATGTTGTAGAGAATAAAATTACCAACAACTTTTGTTTCAACAGTTTTTTCCTAGTATTGATAGATTACTAGTTAAAGCTGGTGAAAGTGTAAAAATTTTCGTAAACTCGATTAATTACGCTATAACTCATGAGATTACAAAAAAACTGGCAATCGTTCGCGAGATATAGAGTTTCAAAAAAACAAGAATGTAGAGGAGTTACTTCACTACGCCGAACAACGTCTAATCTTAGGATATAATGATGGATAATGAGTTATTATTCAATAGGTGCATTTATGGCAATTTTTATTTAGTATACCTAGTGAATATTTGTATATTTATCCATTTATTATACAGTGATAGTGATCGTAGTATTAACTTTCTTCAGTTTCTGAGACCGATTATTCCGTCACCAAAGTTTGGACGAGGAAAGACGATTTTGGCCATGACGTTATAATTGTACTCGACGGTTATAATGATCATGCAAAAAATATCAAAGCTTCAGAGCAGCGTCGTCGTGCTACAGTTTCTTCATCCGCATCAATGACAGTGCCAACGAGTCAACAACAATTTCTTAGTAATAAAAACAACAAAAGTCGATTCATTTCCATGTTGTCTGAAAGATTCGAAGCTGCAAATATCATCGTGAAGCAAGCAAAAAATTATGCTGATGTTCTGATCACACAAACAGCGATAGAACAGTCGGATACGAGTACGTACTGCTATTATTGTTGGCGAAAATGTGGATTTGATGGACATATATTGATTACACGAGCTCCTCAGGACAAAATATTATATTTTCAGAAGCCTGGTAAAGCGAAAGTGGAATCAAAATGTATTCTTTTCACAGTTTAGCCTCGTATCGAAAATGTCAGAGCCACATTTTAATTCTCCATGCAATTACTGGCTGTGATACGATACGACTTATGCTCTATTTCGTAAAGGCAAATTGAATATCTTCAAACAGTTTGAAGAATAATGACATGATGATCAATTATGTTGGAGTATGTACAACAGCTAACAGTGCTCCCAATAATATTTTTGGGAATGGCCTACGATTCCTTCTACAAGTGTACGAACCCTAACAACTAAATATTCGGACAAATTTTTGAAGTATGAAAGGAGAACTGGAAATTTTACGCAAATAATTAGTAAACACCTAACAATACAATAAGATAAGCATTAATAACAATATTAATTTGCAACTAAATGTTGGGATAATTTTTAATTTAGGACCATTAATAAAGAGGTTACGTCTCCTTTTGCTTTAATAGCTGCCTGTATTCTAGCAGGCATTGTCTTTATCAAATTTTGGTACAATTTTGACGTGAAACTGTCCCAAATTTCTTCTATTTTGGTCTTTAAGTCCCCAATGGTTCTTGGTGGATTATTGCGTAGAATACGTTTAATTTTATGCCAAAGAGTTTCAATGACATTTAAGTCCGGACTGGATGAGGTCCATGAAGCACCTTTATGTCGTCTTCCCCGAGTTCCAAAACTGTGATTTTTTAAAAACAGTCGTTAGAACATTACGTCACTTTTTTCAACTGCAATTTTAAAGCTACGAAAATTGCCTAAAATCACCAAATAAGGACTTGGGGATTTTTTCGTACATAAAACCAACATCCAGCTTTGCAATAAAGTAAATTTTACCATAATCCAACCAGCGGTTCCAAAACTGTGATTATTTAAATGTAGGTATCACCTTGAAAAACACGTTTTTTGAAAATTGAACTTTGAAACTCGGAAAAAATGCAAAAAAATTCATATTAACATTTCAGGATTTTTTCAATATAGTATTATTGAGCTTTGATTTAAAGGTTTTTTGACACAAATCCAACCTGCGATTTCAAAACTGTGATTTTTTAACAGTTACTAGAAAATTCTATCATTTTTAAAGGTGCAACTTTTAAGCTCCGATAAATGCCTAATATCACCAAATAAAAATTTGTATAAATTTTTTTGTAAAGAAAACCAACAATCAGCTTGCAATAAAGTAAATTTCATCAAAATCCGACTACTAGATCCAACGTTTTGAAAATAATAGTTTCTTTGTTTCTACAATTTTCCCACCTGCTGGGTTAAAGTGCCACAGTTCTGGAACCGCCGAGCGGATTTTTACGAAGTTTACGTTTTTATATAACCAAATATTGGCATTATAACAGAAAAAAATCATCAATATTATGAAAGTCAATTTAGATTACTTTTGCGCTTATAGAAAAAAGACCTTCAAATATACTTTTGTCCGAACATTTAGTTGTTAGGGCTCGTATAAAGCAAGCAAAAAACAAGACTTTATCGATGAATTGCGATATTTCAAATTCATCCAAACGACAAAACTTAATACAGCCCTCTGCGCTGCTTAGCACTACTTCTATCTGGCATATTACCAAGTACAAGTATGGCTAGGAAATGGAGTAAATCCTCTACGTTCTTGGTTCTTTGAAAAGCTATATCTCGTGAACGATTGCCCCTACAAAAAAACTTTTGAATAAGTTTTTATAGAAATTCGCCTCAGCTACAAATTAGCCTTTTATATTTTTTTCAATAAAGATCGCCGTTCTCGAGATATTTGCAAAAAACGATTTTTCGCCACTCAGCCCGCGTCAATCAAATCGATGGGAAACTTTCACACATTATTGAGGACCATAATTCTAAGGTGCATGTAAAAATTCAGCCTGTTACAAATTTTTTCCATGTTGAAGTCGATTTTTCCTGGACTAAAGTTATCTGAAAATGTATTGGATTTTTTTTTGTTTAATTTTCTATTTTAATTTTGCACCCTAAAACCTAAGTAGGTACTTATTCTGAAGGCATCAATTTTAAGTGAGATTTGAAAATGTGATAATTTTAGAACCACTGATGAGATTTTTGTCAAATTTACTTTGTTTTAAAGGGGATTAAGGGAATCATTACCTACCTATCTACTTTATTAAATGGTAACTAATTACAATAATTATATGCCACGTAGTTTTGTTTATAATGCGGCTTAAATTTGAACTTGAAACTATTATTTTATTCGTATTTTTTGAAAATTCCATACCTATGTAAAAATGCGAAGGAAATAAATATATCTATTAATGGAGATTTAAAAATGCACACTGCTTAGAATCAGTAATCATAAGTCTACTTTTATGATATTGGAATAAACTAAAGTAGGTACAAGTAAAATGTGATAAACGCAACCAAAACAGAAAACATCACGTTTTATGTTTTTGTATTATTAAATATTAATACAGGTACAGGTTTAAATCAATGAGTTGAATATGTGGTTAAATATTTACTTTGTTATCAGAAACAAGCCGGATGGTCGAACCTCATTTTTGTTTTATAAATTAAATTAAGGTGGAGAGTATTGTTTATCGTATTAATAACACATTATTTATATTGTCCTTATATGGGCACTGGAACATTTATTGGAAAAATTTCTACTTTTTATGTAAATTTCTCATTTCATGATATAGGTACATAGGTATATATATTTTATTAGGTATCTAATATTTATAGCTTGTCTGTAGGTAATAAAAATAGTAATTAAACAACAAATTCAAACCTTGAAAGTCATAATATTCCTATAGAAGTGTTTGTTCATCAAGTTGTATGCACATAAGTACAGGATAAAATATAAAGTGGAGGATATCAAGAGCCATTAGCACCGTGTTCTTCATCAATTAATCATGAAAACTGACTGAGCACCGCCCCTCCTATAAATGGTGTGTAATTTAGAAAAGATTACATGCTTATAAAAGGTCTTATCCACATACCACTTTGTGTTCAATCACGTACTAATCGTTTTCACTCTAGGGCTTTATATGAGAAAACAAAAAACAAATCCCAAAACGTAATTAAAGAGAAAATTATTGTCTCAACTTAGAAGTTGGGTATCTTAAGAGGTTAATTTTTAATTCATTTTCGAATTCAATGAATTTAAATTTTACAAAAATTAGAAGTGAGGTGATTTTTTTGACATCAACGATTGAAAAACTGTCCATTATTTTTTCTTAAATGTTGCCCCTTAAACTTCTAACGAACGAATGGTACAGTCAAAGGAATGCCATATGTCAATTAAATCCATGGTACATGGAGCTACTAGTTTGCGACTGTTAAGAAACTAAAATCACTTAGCAGTCACTTGAGGGTTACCGATCGATATCTTTACTGTTAGCAGCAAGTAATCCATCATCAAGAAACTGGGGCTTTTAGGATAAACTTTATTGGCTCATTCTACAGAAAGATTATTTTCTTGTAGCACTGTAGAAATGAGTTGCAGTACAATTTTTAATATAAAAAACAATTATTCCTTTTTTCCCCTGGTGAATCCACCCCGTATGCCCCGTCGGTACATCCACACGTTCCTGCCTGGATGCTGCATTCTATATCCCGATAATTACATTCTATGTAGGCAGTACAAGATTAACGATGCTCCTCGACACTGATATTAAGCGTTCTCCATCTCCACATCTTCTTCCTGCACGTTCGCTTAGCCAGCATTATGGTGGTGTGATAGCAAGAAGGACCAAACCACTGAGTTGTTCTAACTGCTAGTTGTGGAAAAGTTTTTTGGTTGGAAATGAAGTGGAAATGAGTCGACTGGGCTACGTTGTCAGATTCTAAGCGCCATCTACGTAGAACAAGCGTGGTGCCTGTTTTTGCATGCGGAATTCTGTAATTTGCGCGTGGTTTCCAACTGATTGATAGTTGTGCTTGTCACCGCGAAAACGATATAGAGAAATTTCCATTAATTTTAGTCGAAAGTTTGTTTTATATTACTGTTCGGCTGGTATTGGTGCCGTTTTCATGTTATCTGTATAGGAATGCCCATTTCCCTCGTTGGATCATGATAGATTGTGTTAACAAACACATTTCTTAACTAATGGAGGAGAACTAGCGGAGGATTATTTTGCTATTACGTTACCTACCTATCCAATAGTCCATCAGCAATGTACTTAATTTTCTTGTCTAAACAAAAAACTTTCTTATCGTGGAAGTGACTCTCTCCCTCTCGTTCACTCTCAAGCTATACATATGTTTCATGGGAGAGAGAGACAAGATCGTATATGCCGTACATGTCTACTGTTATTTGGACTATGCTTGAATTTCTTTGCTCTCACCCCAAAAATATAATCAAGGTATATAAAAAAGAAATTTTGTACCTACAAATTTTAAAGGCACACAGATAATTTTAACACGTGCCACAAAGCGTTTAAAATTTTAAATGTTTTTTAAACTACTTTTATCTTTTAATTATGGACTCTAATATATAAAATTTGCTGCCATACTTTATTTATCTATCGATAAATATGGATATTGATATGGCAGAATTATTTCCAGCAGACATGCACGTGGCTAAATAGAATAATTTGCGTTCGATGTTGACTTACTTATAGGAGCTCTAACAACTAAATGTTCGGACAAAAGTAAATTTTAGAAGTATGAAAGGAGAACTGGAAATTTTACGTAAATAATTAGTAAACACCTAACAATACAATAAGAATAAGTAACAATATTATGCATGATGGAAGAAAATTATTTATTTGATTTAAGTAACAGTATTTTAACCTTAATAATAATTATCAAATTTTACAAAATTAGTTTGCAACTAAATGTTGGGATAATTTTAAATTTAGGACCATTAATAAGAGGTTACGTCTCCTTTTGCTTTAATAGTTGTCTGTATTCTAGCAGGCATTGTATTTATCAAATTTTGGTACAATTCTGGCGTGAAACTGTCCCAAATTTCTTCTATTTTGGTCTTTAAGTCCCCAATGGTTCTTGGTGGATTATTGCGTAGAATATGTTTAATTTTATGTCAAAGAGTTTCAATGACATTTAAGTTCGGACTGCATGAGGGCCATGAAAGCATTTTTATGTCGTTTTCCCCGAGTTCCAAAACTGCGATATTTTAAAAACAGTCATTAGAAAATTACGTCACATTTTTCAAGTGCAATTTTAAAGCTACGAAATATGCCTAAAATCACCAAATAAAGACCTGGGGATTTTTTGTACAGAAAACCAACATCCAGTTTTGCAATAAAGTAAATTTTACCAAAATCCAACCAGCGGTTCTAAAACTGTGATTATTTTAATGTAGGTAGCACCCTCAAAAAACACGTTTTTTGAAAAGTGAACTGTGGAACTCGAAAAAAATGCAAAAAAATTCATATTACAATTTCAGGATTTTTTCAATATAATACTATTATTGAGCTTTGATTTAAAGGTTTTTTGACACAAATCCAACCAGCGATTTCAAAACTGTGATTTTTTAAAACAGTTACTAGAAAATTCTATCATTTTTAAAGGTGCAACTTTGAAGCTCCGATAAATGCCTAAAATCACCAAATAAAAACTTATGTAGCTTTTTGTAAAGAAAACCAACATCCAGCTTTGCAATAAAGAAATTTTACCAAAATCCAAACAGCGGTTCCAAAACTGTGATTATTTTAATGTAGGTAGCACCTTCAAAAAACACGTTTTTTGAAAAGTGAACTGTGGAACTCGAAAAAAATGCAAAAAAATTCATATTACAATTTCTGGATTTTTTCGATATAGTACGATTATTGAGCTTTCATTTAAAGGTTTTTTGACACAAATCCAACCAGCGGTTTCAAAACTGTGATTTTTTAAAACAATTACTAGAAAATTCTATCATTTTTAAAGGTGCAACTTTGAAACTCCGGTAAATGTCTAAAATCACCAAATAAAAACTTATGTAACTTTTTTGTAAAGAAAACCAACATCCAGCTTTGCAATAAAGTAAATTTCATCAAAATCCGACTACTAGATCCAACGTTTTCAATATAATAATTCTTTGTTTCTACAATTTTCCCATCCTGCTGGGTTAAAGTGCCACAGTTTTGGAACCGCCGAGCGGACTTTTACGAAATTTACATTTTTATATAACTAAATGTTGGCATTATAACAGAAAAAACCATCAATATTATGGAAGTTAATATAGATAACTTTTGCGTGTATGGAAAAGAGATAATCAATTGTACAGTGGCGTAGCTAGAAATATCGGGCCCTTCCGCAAGCATGGTCGGAGGGCCCGCTCCCTTGTTGCATCTCGATATAATGGACTAGGTAATTATTAGCGGGAACAAATTTTCGTTTAAGCGATAGTACGATAGTACCACAATTACTTTTCCTAAAGAAAGTAAATTAAATTTCTTGTCAAAATCATGTTTAAATTTTGAGCGTTTCCAGCAATTTTCAAATAATTTTCGGAAGTCTCTGTCGCACTTATTGCAGTACGCATTAATCTGTCCTTGTCCCATTCATCATTACAACGATTTTAGGACAAAAACATATTGTGATAGGAAATCACTTTTCCTAAAGTCGATGTATTTAGATTCTTTCGTATATTTTTTATTAAACCACATGGAAATGAAGTAAAATTTCTCTATATTATGTAAGTACTTTTTCTCAGTTTAATTGTCATTGGATAGGAGTGTGGGGGCCCTTCCGCATTGCATACCCTTGCTATGCAGTAGCTACGCCACTGCAATTGTACGAACATTTAGTTGTTAGGGCTCGTAGCTGGGATAGAACAAAAATCACACATTTTGTTATTGTAATTTTGAGGACAAAAACTTTCTTATCGTGGATGTGACTATTTCCCTCTCTCTTATTCTCAAGCCATACACATGTTTCATACAAGAGTGAGAGTGTGGCGCATATGTCTGCTTGGATGGCCGTTATTTGGGCGATGTTGGAATTTCTCGCCCCAAAAATACAATCAAGTTATTTGAAAAAGATTTGTGCAAATTTTAATGGCGTCCGGGCAATTTTAACACGTGTCATCGAGCGTTTGAAATTTTAAATGTACAAATCTATGATATAATTATGTACTTATCATGTTATTATTTAGACTATTTTCTACGAATTTAAATGGTCGTTAATAACGTTTTTTTAAATTTGAAATATTTTGTATTAATTTTTCTACTACCGCCAAATAATTATCATGATAAATACAGCCGTAATATATTTTTTTAATAACATTTCTCGGTTCTTATGTGCCTTGTACTCAAGTACATTAACTCTACTTAAAAATTCCATTCCGTGAGCGCACCATCCTTTACCATTTATTTACATTATTTAGAAGAATTTGTCCGGGGCCGGCTCAGGTTTTCTTGTCTACATAAATACATATCCACCATCATGCATATAGTGGTTCAATTGTATTCATGTATACCCATTGAACAAATAAAAGGGAATTAAAGATAAATATCAATCAAGTTATAAGTGGTCATATTGTGTGCATTAACAACATATCTGAGTAATTAACAGGTTGGTACGAACCTATTTATGGAGTCTAGATGTCCGGACTATAACTGCTGAGTCAATATTGGAATTGGTTTTCTTGAGAATATCTTCAAGAACACAAATTATCAATATTAACTTTGTTTTACCCATCAACCACGAAAGGGGCATGTCTGTGTTGTGCCATACAAGCAAATGTGTATGTATAAGTTAAGTAGTGCCTACTGTAACAATACAATTTTACGTTTTTTATATTAAGTTATTTCATTATGTTTTTCTCCATAAATCCTTAAAAGATTATCACCAGGAAACCGCTTTTCAATCCTTTCAACTTCTTTATTCACCCTCAAACTGGTTTCGGGGTTACAATGCAATATTTGCTTGGACTTGTTTTGAAAGCAAATTATTATCGGCGATTCATGTTCAATTTCCTGCAGTTTCAAGGGTGAATTCGTGTAAAAATCTAATAAAAGGGTGCAAGAGATTATAAGGCCCCCAGTTATAAGCTACATTAATTGTCATGTTTCTCAGAATTTTCTGTGAAACAAAATTTGCATTTCAAAGATCTTGCCATGGTTAATTAATTTTAACAATAAAATATTCGAAATTTCCCAGAAAGGTCGAGGCAAAGATATAAGATACTGTTTGTTGTTTTCTTTATTTTAAAGTCGTATTGAGGATATAAGAATAGACAGACACAATGTCAAAAGGAATCCATGCTTCTTGACTTTAATAAATTGAAGTATTTCTAATCAATTTCTGTTCCCAACCGTAAAATCAAAGAATTAATTATGAAATTAACGGCATTTGATTTTTATAATTTCGCCCTTTTCCGTTAGAAAGTTTAGACGACGCCTATGGGGTGGCATCTTGTAATCCCTAGAGATTAAACATTTCTACAAAACCATTCCCAAATAAAGAGTTTAGTTAGATGTAGGTAGGTGGTAGGTACTTATAAAGGTTCATAATTTCGTAGAAATATATTTTTGATAAACAGGAAATACAATCTTTAAAAAAATTACTAAAAATATAACTTTGATCTATTTTATTGAAACGGAGGATTAATAACGTTAATGAAATGTAATTTTTTGGACTTGACCATTGACACTAGGACTAGGACACTCTACAATCTAATTTGATATTTGATTATCCAGTTTTCGCAAAATATTTTTTTTTCGGTTAGGTATTTTAAGAATATTGATTTCCATCAAGAAATTTATCAAAAATTGTGAATATACATATACCCTGTTTACAAAAACCCCGGTCCCTTTTCCAACTAAACTGCTGGCCTATTGAAACGTACCAAGCGAATTTTTAGGTTGAATTTAAAGTCAAATATTATGAAAAATAGAAAAGATATCAACATGAGGTTTTCAGGATTTCACAGATAATTTAATTGGGAAAATGATAGTGTTACCGATTTTTTTACTTTGAAGTACATTACTATCTACAGGGTATGAAAGAAAGTCGTCTTTTTTTTTCTCAAATTTTATAACTACCGAAATTCCACAAAACTTTTTATATATTTTTTTGATGTAGATTTTTTTAGTCCTTACTTAATGGAAAAAAATCACGATTACTATACTTCCTTATACTACGTATAAGAAAGTAAAAAACCAGTTTCTCAAATTTTTGATAATCCTGTTATTTTATAACTTGATTTTTTTCTTGGTTTTTTGTCGTTCGGCCGTACTGTGTTTTGTAAGAACCAATCTCTGTAGTTGATTATGATACCTTATGAATGGCTTTCTTATAAAAAGTACATTTTTTGTACTTTCATTAATTGATTGGTAACCAGTGGCTTATCAAAAATCGGTACACGTTCGCTAATTGGTAAATTTTTTTAATTCAGTTTTTGAGGCTGTTTTCTTAATGGAATAAAATGGAATTTAGTTAGTTTATGTTCACCATTGGTTTAAGTGACTTATATCCTCGAAATGGGTTTTTCACTTTTTCAAAAATTTGCTCATATCCGTGTATACCGGGTGGCCACGAAATCGTTTTACAACCCCCACCATTTTGTTACATTTAACTGTATTAATTTGAAATTTGGCATGGTTTGATTGTTGAAAGGAATAATCATTTTGACGTTTAAAACAATCTAATGACACATCCGGTTTCATCGGAAGGGCCACCTACTAACTTTAAATTTTTTTTAAACAACCCTGTATATTTTTTTCCGTAATAATTAGATTCTACTTAAAATTACCTTTTTATCGACACATCACATGATGACATTTGATTTCAAAATGGCAGCATAATTATTATTGCAAAAACCTGTTCAACAATATTTAATTTAATAAAAAATTCGGTATCTTATAAAATAAGAGGAATATAAAAATTTTGAGAAATTGGTTTTTTCCTCATTAACCATGGACTAAAAAAATGGACATCAAAAAAATATAAAAATATTTTTGTGGAATCTCGGTAAGTATAAAGTTTGAGAAAAAAATACGACTTTCTTTCATATCCTGTAGATAGTAACGTACTTCAAAGTAAAAAAATCGTGTTACACTGTTGTTTTCTCAATTAAATTATCTCTTGAATCCTGAAAACCTGAAAATGTTTGTATTTAAAAACATCGATATCTGGTTGTTAATAGTTGGAAAAGGGACCGTAGTTTTTGTAGCCTCCCTGTATTTAGATATTTGTAACGTTTATAATTCATTTAGACGAAAAAAATATAAACACGTGGATTAATAAAAAATAAATAAAATGCCCTGATATTTATCCGATATTAGAAAGTATAAGTTTTTTGAATAATCTTGCAATGACGCATTTTTACACAAAAAATTTCTGCGTCACATTAATCCATGACAAATCTGTCAATTGAAGGATACTTTTTATTGCTCTCTGATTTATGGTAGAAAGTCCTTTGAAATATTTGGAACCTTCATTTACATAAAAGCACACAATTAAATTTATTGCAAATTTGTTTCCTATTATTTACTATATACCTGCACCTTAAGAATTTCCTATTTTACATCATCAATTTCAGGTAAAAGTAGATATTTCTTTGCTATTGTACACCATTGGCGTGCCATGCCAAAAAATGCCAAAAGCTCTAAGATCAAAAATGTTTTTTCCTAGCTTTATGTTGGATAGACATGTGCGTCACACAATCTCTGTCTACCTTCTTGAATGAAAGAGAAAGTGTCACGTGCATGTCAACTGAAAATAATTTTATAAAAACCACCTTTTTGGCTCATCCGTATGAGTATGAAATATCTTATATACACGCCTATGGGCACTACCAACTAATTTAAATGAACAGATTCTTTCCCCAGTAGGTAAGATATTCACCATAAAAATATCTTTTTTTTTGAGAGAAATGGTTTCTGTTGGGTGTAATGCTTCATTTCAACTCTCAAGTAGTCAATGAATTTATATAGTAAGCAGGTAGTAAGATAAAAATCTATGTGGAAGGAATGTCGCACTAATCATAAAATTTAGATTACTGAAATTACACTGTCAATAATGTATGGTTCTTGGTTCTTAGATATAATATAACTGTCTATAGTTATTTTTGCATAGAAAATAGAAAGGAGCAATTAAAATTACAGCCTCATGTTTCAGAACAATAAGTTTCAGTGTAATAAAATAATAAAAAATAATAAAACGTCTGCTTTTTGATGTGCCTACCGACTGACTGTTGAATATCTTTGATAGTTAATAATCAAAGGGTATAATATTGTAACATTGATGAAACTACCATAAATTACCATAAGGATTCAAATTTTATATATTTTTATCTATCTTTTTATTGAAAAATCGAATTGGAAAGGTACATAGTATGCTGTAAAATACAAACTCCTAAATCCAAATCTTTCTCTAGATTTTTAATTTTAGTACCTACCTGTCTTGTTGGTGTTGGTACTTATTGTTATTCTAGGTATATTTACCTATCAAGGTTAGGTGGTAGTCTGGCGGGTATTGGCAGACTCAAGCCCACCAGAACCTTTTCCTTTTGTGTAATATTTTTTATGTAGTCGTTGATTTTTACAAATTATCAAATTAATATTTAGATATAATATCAATAGGCAAACATTAATTCCAATTGCATTTATCTATCTATCTCATGGTGACAGACTTTTTGATTTTTTTGTTATCTACTTTTGTTATCCAAATAACCTCACAAACGAAAAAGAAGGAATCGTGAAATTCCAGTTTATTTTGGATATTTGAGTAATCAAAATACCTTAGATTCACTGTCGTAACTAAAGGGGGGCATTAGATGCTCGTACCCCGTTTCGTTCTACGAGCCCTAACAACTAAATGTTCGGACAAAAGTAAATTTGATTGTCTTTTTTCCATACGCCCAAAAGTTATCTAAATTAACTTCCATAATATTGATGGTTTTTCTGTTATAATGCCAACATTTAGTTATATAAAAACGTAAATTTCGTAAAAATCCGCTCGGCGGTTTCAAAACTGTGGCACTTTAGCCCAGCAGAATGGGAAAATTGTAGAAACAAAGAATTATTATTTTCAAAACGTTGGATCTAGTAGTCGGATTTTGATGAAATTTACTTTAATGCAAAGCTGGATGTTGGTTTTCTTTACAAAAAAGTTACACAAGTTTTATTTGGTGATTTTAGGCATTTATCGGAGTTTCAAAGTTGCACCTTTAAAAATGATAAAATTTTCTAGTACCTAACTATGTTAAAGAATCACAGTTTTGAAACCGCTGGTTGGATTCGTGTCAAAAAACATTTAAATCAAAGCTCAATAATCGTACTATATTAAAAAAATCTTGATATGTTAATATGAATTTTTTTTGCATTTTTTTCGAGTTCCAGACTTCACTTTTCAAAAAACGTGTTTTTTGAGTGTGCTACCTACATTAAAATAATCACAGTTTTGGAACCGCTGGTTGGATTTTGGTAAAATTTACTTTATTGCAAAGCTGGATGTTGGTTTTATGTACAAAAAATCCCCAAGTCTTTATTTGGTGATTTTAGGCATATTTCGTAGCTTTAAAATTGCACCTGAAAAATGTGACGTAATTTTCTAACGACTGTTTTTAAAAAATCGCAGTTTTGGAACTTGGGGAAAACGACATAAACGTGCTTTCATGGCCCTCATCCAGTCCGGACTTAAATGTCATTGAAACTCTTGGGCATAAAATTAAACGTATATATTCTAAGCAATAATCCACCAAGAACCAATGGGGACTTAAAGACCAAAATAGAAGAAATTTGGGACAGTGTCACGCCAGAATTGTACCAAAATTTGATAAATACAATGCCTGCTAGAATACAGGCAGCTATTAAAGCGAAAGGAGACGTAACCTCTTATTAATGGTCCTAAATTAAAAATTATCCCAACATTTAGTTGCAAATTCATTTCGTAAAGTTTGCTAGTTATTAAGGTTAAAATATTGTTAAATCCAATAAATAATATTCTTCGATGCATAATATTGTTATTAAGGCTTTATCTTATTGTATTGTTAGGTATTTACTAATTATTTGCGTAAAATTTCGAGTTCTCCTTTCATACTTCAAAAAGTTACTTTTGTCCGAACATTTAGTTGTTAGAGCTCGTATAAATTAACTAAAATCTTAAAAATGCGATATAATGTCAGACTATAGAGAAAAATAATCGAAATAGGTTACTAAAAAAATCATAGTATTTTAGTTGATAGATTTGTGGCCCCTCTCACTGTTTAGATGTTTTGTCAGGACACAACTTTGCTTCAATTTAGTCTCAGTTTTAGGTACCCATCTCTTTAAATAATAAGTAAGATTAAAGATTCCTGTAGTGCCTCTCGAATTTCAGCCATCCTGTAAGTTAAGTAACTTTATTTTATGCATTAAAATAAAGTACGTTTCTGAGATAACCTAAAATCCAGAGCTCTGTTTATCAAACTGTGATATACACATTGTGTACTTTAGTATTAGACATGGTAACTACAGGATGACTGAAATTTGACAACAGTGCACAATTGCAACGTAATAGGCTGCCTATATTTCAGGTGCTTCCTTGACCTGCTCTTATCTATAACCGAATGTCATTAGTACTAGTGACGTGACCCCCATTCCTGAGACTCCTGAGTAATTTCAATTCACATTCGTCTAGCTTTGCAAGACACATTTTCTGATCCTATATTAAGTAGTTAAGTACACAGTAACACAGTGATGGGATGGGACAAAACTACATCACACTTATAATAGACTGCATGTATAGTTCAGTTTATTCCTTGGCCCTCGCTTATCTATAAGTACCGGATGTAGGATGTAGGGCGATCCTGAGTTCTGAGACTCCGGATGATTTCCCGAGTTCTGAGTAAAATTTACTGTCAATTTTTTATATCTACTTATAGGTAACACTCAACAATTAGCAGTTGTCTAAATGTTTTTGTGTTTCTTCTATTTAAGTTTAAGTAAAACATAAAGCAAAAAGCAACATTGCACATAATTAAAGTGCAATTACCGCAACCCGCGGGACCGTTTATTGCTGGCCATTATAAAAACTCCCATCGCACATAGACAAAATAGATAAAAGGTGAATCATAGAACAAATAGGGTCGTTAAGAAAAGACATTAGAAATCAATTGTTAGTTGAATAAATCAACAATGTATGTGTGTGTGCAATGGCAAGTGATTGGATAATGTGTGCAATAAAAACATGTTATTACATGCAGCGCGAGCTTAAAGGGCCGCCCCTCCACTTACTGAGGCTCCACCTGGGCCGTCCCATTGGTGCAATGCTCCAAGTGGGGGCAAACATGCTACGATCTGATCTGAACTAGTAGCCGCACAACACGATAAATCGTCGAGTGAATCGTGTGGTCTGTAGTGATTTTCGGTTCAGTTTCTCCGCCGGCATTCTGATCGAAATCTGAACTGAAGCACCGGATCTGAAATAATCCAGATCAGATAAATGATAACCCTATCATAATAATAACAAACTTGTGAATGGCTGTGCGCGTCGCAACGCTTCTATAATTTCGTAAAACTGTATAGTTTTTTACTTCTTAGATTTTCTAAGTTGTTTTTTTTTGTTGAGTTGTGAGGACTTTTTGTGTGAAGTGCGCGCGGAGTGCGTCAGCATTCTGCTACCAAAAGACATTCAAAATTCGCGTCAAAAATAGAGAACCTGTTCCCGTCTATGCCATGGAGATGGATCCACAAGAACGGGAAAGTGATTTGGGAGACAGTCCTAGGGTAAGTTGAGATTATTTTGTTTACTACTTGGATCTAAAACGGTAACTATTGGAAATGTTGCTCGTTATTGGATAAGGTTACATTTTTTTTTCAAAATAAATTCATAAAACATTTTAACCTTGAAAACTGTTTTAGGTCAAATTGTGTTTTTAAGTAGGTATAAATTTCGGGGTTTTATTCTATTTCAAGTAGGAAATTGGTTTATTTTTGTTTTCGACTTATCTACAGGATGTTTTATTTTAATGTAGCGATAGAAACTTAGTTAAATCGGCGGAAAACTCGGAAACTAATTGATGTACGAAAATAATTAAATTTTGATATTTGAATTTTTCTAAATGCTTTTTTGTTGATTTTCGTAAATCGATATTTGAGTTTAAATTTTTGAATAAAGTCTATAAATAGTAGGTACAACCAAAAAACAAAGTTTCAAATTCCGAACCCATATTATATCTATATGGAGATACAAAATTCATTATCCGATCTTATTTAGGTAGATATTTCAGTTTTTTCAGCTGATGATGTTATTGTTGTAATCTCTCTCTCTCTATTATCATTTTCTACTAAATATTTAGATAACGATTCTTGTAATCTTGTATATCAGGATTTTTGCCTGTTCATAAGCAGATCACTTTTGGAAAATGTACCATTTTGTGGCTTTACTGTCTGTGGGAGTGCGAGACGCAAGATAACTTATTTGTATCAAGATGAAGCTGACAGAGAGCTTATCAATATTTTTATGCCTGCCCATTACCCACTTCATTCATTTCGTAATTACTGATAAGAAATTGTGAATTTTTCAATAATGGTTCAAAAGTAAAAAAGATGACTTCACTGGACTAAAAATTTTTGAAATCTAACTGCATTTTGGTATAGGTACCTAATTATTTAACGTTACCGTACTACCTTTTCATATCAAATTATCCATCAGTAACTATTACTCCTATTTGAGTTCTTTCATAACCTACGAATTTGCATAGCTTCTTGCTTAATATCCGGATATTTGGATCCTTCATGAGCTGTTTTATTTTGCCCTATTCCAACAATAATTGTTATCTTAAATTTAAGTTGGCAAACCTACTTGGAAAAGGTAGTTTTATTTTCGATAGGCTGTCGTTGTCTCTATCTTCCGTTTGTCTGCCTTGAGAGCTAAAGAGAGAAAATGAGTCACGTGCATATCTACTGAAAATAATCTGCCATAATTCTCACTTCTGGATGTGAAGATAGGTACTTAACATCAACCTCAAGACTGTTTAATGAAAAAGCAGTATCTTTGATAGTTTTTCTTTGAAATCTTCAGGAACTAATAGATAATAAGTAATCCAGCAAACTTGATCTGCAATACCTATACAGTTTTGTGTTTGGTTAACATTTTAAGTATTTTGGAAAAAGCAAATGTTTTCATTTAGGTAGTTCTTCCATTTTGATCCAAAAATTTTGCAACCTAAGCAGCTGCGAGGATTTTCTTATTATTGGCTTATAAGGAACATGACTTTGTTTCACCATCTATAGAAACCATTTATTTTATTCTATTCTATGATGTGAAATTTCCCGGTATTATCCGCAAAAAATTTATACATACTTGAGCAAACTGGTACTACTTTTACAAAATGGTACTTAAACTACCGCATATATTTTACAACATTTTGTTTGTTGTTACAATTTAGCAGCGTTACTTGTTTTAATAGTCCACGGCAGTAAAACACACAATTTTCATTGTGTTTTATTTAAAACATTTTTAAATTATCACTTTGAACAATAGATCATGTAGTTTGAAGGAAGATAAAACCTCTAAAGGAGATTTTTTAGTGCTTGTACTATATTCAGTTTAGTTATAATGAATGTGTGAGAAGGAAACTAAACTAACTATTAAGCTAAATTAACTCAATCGCATAATTTGGTAATCTAAAAATCTGATTTGTGTAAAATGGTCAAAAATTAAACGGTTATTATAGCAATCAGCAGCACGTTTTTAATTATTGTACGTTTTCCTGTAGTTGTTTAATCACGCTGTCAAATTTTATAAAACAAACAACAAAATAACGTTGTAAGCTTAAGGCGTCTTGATATTTATGAGGTGTTAAAATGTCAACTTCTTGTTAGAAGGCAAGAGTTTTTTTTATAATTGTGATATAGGTACTGATGGTGCCGTAGCTCGAGAGAAGAAGTAATTTTAAATTGCTTCTCATCATGAGATTATAAAGCATCCTTTTATCGAATAGTTGATTATCTATTTTTTTATTTATGTAGATATAGACTTCTTACAGAAAAATTTTTGACTAATGGACTAAACTATAATTTTGGGTTTACAATACCTAAAGGATGAAATATATTATTTTGAAATATCCGTTTTCCTTTCTTCGATATCGATGGATTTACAGATTTTGAGGAGTCCTGAATCTCTCACGCACTGTACCGAAATTATGTTAAGTTTTAAGCACAATATTATTTGAGACTTAAGAATGTTTTGAGAACAATGTTGAGGTTAAGTGATGCAGGAAAAAATTTAGGTTTTGATATCAATTCTGAAATTTTCAGTAAAAAAATTAAAAAATCTATAAAACAACGAAAAAGTTGGCATAAAAAATCTAGAGAACTTGCGGGCTACGCAAGTACCAATCTTATTCGTAAGAACAAATTCTTAATCGGTAGAAAACAGTTATTACTAACTTGGACTTACGCCAAGCAGACTCGTTCATTTCCATTAATTCTAAAGACTTGAATGGCAAAGATCACAAATCACAATTAAAACTTTTTTGTTCGCCAACAAACAGTGAAGTTCGAACTCAATTTCTGTAATGGAACAGTCGCGATTTTGCTTATTTTAAAGTGACCTAACCTAAGGTGAAGAGGTAATAATTGTGAGGTACCGACAGAAGGGAAAATGTAGAATTTCCAGTAGGTATTCTAATATTTAATTTATTTGAATTGTACGCCATAATAAAGCACAATCAACTTTTACGTTTGCGGACAATCCTCAAGGAGCTACATTTAATACAAAAACAAAAACGCAGGATCAGATTGAACGGTAATTATTAGATTCTAGAAATCAAACTATCTTAAGATCGGTCTTCAATTTTAGCTTTGCTTTATCTTCAATTTGTTTATCTGAATCTGGATTAGTCTCTTACAGAAGGATTCTCCCAAATTTTTCCTTAAACGAAGGCTAGTGCATCGTTCATGTTCATCAATCAATAATTTTTCATCAATGTTCGTCTTTTTCCCATCAATTTGTTTTTCTAATACTTACATCTATTCCATACATATACCTATTTTCTCGTACATTATCAAGATGGCTGCTTTTAAGTACCCAGTAATTATAAATATTAATTTTGTGCATATACAGCCACACATAACACAATGACAATAATAGAAGTTGCGAACAGCACCATCAGCAATCAAGCATCAAGAATATTATTTGAAATAAAAAGGGAGTTGATAGTTTTGTGGGCAGGCGCATAAACCGCGCGCGCTGGCATCGTACAGCGTACACATTGTTCGCAGAGCCGCCGCGTGGCCTGCGCTTTGATATCATCACATTATTACGATCGGAGCTAGCTTTGGCTGAGATTTTCCCGCCCTGCTATTGGGAGAGAGCGTATCATATAGCCACGCCTTTCACATCTCCATTGGGTTTGGTTTTATACGAGAAGATCTTGCGATCCATCTCGCATTCATATGGAATTGATTGACTGATTTTTATTGCTATAGCATCTAGCGGGATGATTCTAGCCACTTTTTATCATTGGTATTCTATAGGTATTCATATACGTCTTAAGACAAAAAAGTACAGGGTGTCCCATTTTCGACACTTTTAGGGGGTATTGGCGTTATTATTAAAGATAGAGTATTGCGCTTTTCACCTTCCTTTCCTACTTTTTTACGAAACGAAAGATTCCGGGTTCAAATTTGTCATGGCTCTCATAGTTTTTAATCTACAGAGTGATTTTGAAAATCTTTGTTTTTTAGACACCTCTCGTATTTCCGTTATGCGTCTACTTATCAAAAAGGTAAAAACTGATGTTGATAGAGTTTTTTACGTAGAGTTCAGTGGCGTAGGCAGTTTTTGTCTAAAAGGTTTAGTTTTTGAGATATTGCCCCCAAACTTATGTTTTTTTAAATGGGACACCCTATATATTATTTTTTATATTGATTAAGCAAAATTTGGGCTTTCCAAAAATATATAATACTTAATATTCATTTTGAAAAGAAAGCTCAAAATACGATATTTTTAATAATTTTTTTTTATAACAGTAGGCCATGGCTAGTTGCCTAGTTTATTAAAAACAAATGCAGAAACAAACAAGTGCCTACTCCACTGAACTCTACGTAAAAAACTCTATCAAGATCAGTTTTCACCTTTTTGATAAGTAGACGCATAACGGAAATTCCAGGGGTATCTAAAAAAACAAAAAATTGCAGAATCACTTTGTAGATTGAAAACTAGAGAGCCATGTCAAATTTGACACCGGAATCTTTCGTTTCGTAAAAAAGTAGGATAGGAATGTGAGAACCACAACAGTCTATCTTTGATAATAACTCCAATACCCCCTAAAAATGTCGAAAATGGGACACCCTGTACACATAACTGCTTTAAGATTTGTTGCATGGGCCCTTTTTTCAGCTATTATATTCAGCAGAGCCACATACATAAAACTTTTGAAATATATTGACTTCTCTTTGACTAGAATCTACAACTCTAAAAACTGAAGACGTTTTTAAAGTTTTTTAAAATACGAAATTTAAGGTGGTATACCACAGACGCCAAAAAATATAAGGTTAGGTTAGATCCTTTCAAGTTTTCGCGGATACACATACAGACAAATTGCATGGGTACTTATAAATACACACGCACCTTAAAAAGGAATCAGACATCTTCGACTAGTTAACTTTTCAAAGTATAGCTCTAATAATTTTTTAGTAAATTCAATTTGGATAAGAAATGATAAATTTAGAACTTTTCAGTTTTTTTCTAAATAATTCAGGAACGAAAACTGTTTTCATGGCAGAATCGAATTTGAGTCACTCTGTATTTTGTATAAAATACCAATTAATGGGTCTTAAATGGTAACATTTTGTAAAAAGGATCACCAATTAACAATAGTAAATTTTATAAAAATTCTACTATAGATCCGAAATTATGATACTCGAAACAAGTTACTCAAAAAAAGACGTAAGTATATCAACGATTCTAAAACTAAAACTATACTTCGTCCTGTAGCCCTTAATTAATATTAATGGTTTTAATTAAATATCGCTTGTTGCAAGATTAGGGTTGACGGTTATCTTTGAACTAATATCCACAATTGTGATTTAATTGACTCTAATTGGTCGGGGTTTAAATGGAAACAACAGATTTGTCTAAAATAATAATTTTGGATTTATTATCCTTTATTGAAGTTAATTAAATAATTCTTCATATCATCATCAAATATTTTACTACTTAATACTAACAGATAGTATTAATGTAGGTACTTAACAAATTTATAAAATTACATTTCAAAATATGTTTTAAAAAGAATAAGATTAAGACCCTTTCTTCATTGTTCCCTAAACTGGGTCAAATCATGGTGGTGCATATCCTGAAGACATATAATTATATCTCTAGACCCAACCCGTATGTCCATTTCAGACCGCCTGCACAATTTCACTTGCAATAACACCATCCCCAACAATAATATAATTCCTCATAGGTCCCTTGTCAAACATTCTATATAAGAGCATGATATTGACTAATGTTAGTTTTTGCCTGAAAATTGAGTGAATTCTCGGAAGTCCTTGTCAGTTTCACAGAGATGGGTTGTAAATCTATCAAAAGGCAAAGAGGCTAGATTATAAAATCGTGCGTTTTAGAAATCTATTACGGCCGTTTGGATATTTGGACTTTGTGTCGCCTCTCTGTTATTGAAAGTGCCTCCATCAGACGCCTGTTATGCTTGGGTCTTTTTGCCACATGTTTAGCACGTGATTCGTAGATCATAAAGGATATGTCTTTTATGGAATTGTACCGTAT
Source organism: Pediacus dermestoides (assembly GCA_963942485.1). Lineage (NCBI taxonomy): Eukaryota > Metazoa > Arthropoda > Insecta > Coleoptera > Cucujidae > Pediacus > Pediacus dermestoides. The sequence goes on from OZ012629.1 coordinate 4,339,691, forward strand.
TGTGACTATTTTGTTGTTGAAAAAGATGTTAGGATGTTACTATACCTAGCTGATTGTGGCATAAAATTTATAGGAAATTAGGAAAAAAATTAATTCTATGATTTATTTTAAATTACATAATTTCATAATTAAAACCCAGGATCACAAGAATTGTTAGATTGTTAAATTAGAAAAGTAAGAAAATGTGTCTAAAATACAGTAAAAAAATTCAATATACAGGGTGTTACAAATCGTCTCTTTCTCAATGGATAGGCAACAGAAACGGCGAGAGATACAGCTTTGGTTAAATTAGGACAAGTGCATAAAAAAGGTCTGTGAAGGGGGCACCCCCACCATCAAATTTTGAAACGAATTATATCTCATTTGATTGCCCATCTAATGCCCATGTTTGCCCATGCATTAATTTTTTTTGCCCACCCTCCAAAAAAAAGTTATCGCGCCAAAAAACTTTTTTTTGGAAATTTCTTATACCTACAGCATCCTCAAATTAAAAAATGATCAATATGACACAGCAGTTCGTTTGCCCAAGAATTATTTTCGTTTGCTCACCCTTCAAATAAAAGTTATTGAAAAAACAATGTTTTTATATTTTCGTCTCCAAAATGAAAAATGACGATTTGACGTAGCAGTTCTTTTGCCCACTCTTTACAGAAAAGTTATTGAAAAAACAAAATTTATAATTTTCAAAATTTCGTCTCCGGGCAACCCAAATTGGAAAATTGCTAATTTGGAAAATGGAAATTTTTGTTGGGTAAATGTGAGGTAACGGTGGGCAAACAAACTGTTACGTTAAAAGGTAATTTTTCGATTTTGAGACGAAATATAAAAAATTTGTTTTTTGAATAATTCTTGGGCAAACGTGGGCTAACGGTGGGCAAACGAACTGCTGTGTCATATTGGTCATTTTTTTAATTTAGGGATGCTGTATAAGAAATTTCCAAAAAAAAATTTTTGTCGATTACTTTTTTTTTTGGAGGGTGGATATAAAAATAATGCATGTGCAAACATGAGCATTAGATGGGCAATCAAATGAGATATAATTCGTTTCAAAATTTGATGGTGGGGGTGCCCCCTTCACAGACCTGCATAAAAACAGTATCCTGAAAAAAATTTTAATAGTTCCTGAAAGATCTGGAAAAACTGTACTTTCAGGATTTTGTCTTTCTCATTTGTTGGGGTTATTTTGTGTCTTCGAGTTAAAAAGATATTCGATAAGGTTAGATCAGATTGCCTAACCTATTTTTGTCAACTTGTTCAACTCAATCTGAAAAACGCAACTTTTCAGGACCATATGGGAAATTTTTTTTTATCATAAAGTAAAGTCCGAAACGCTGTAAAATGTGAATTAGTAATGTCGTTCTAAACATGATGATTAGTCTTTAATTTGGTAGAAAAAATCAAGAATCGTACTGAATTTTTGTTTATTTGTGATTAAATTAAAACTCGAACTGCTAGAAAATAAATAAATTTAAAAAATGTCAACTTGTGAGAAATCGTTGTGATTAGAATGAGCAGAAGTCTTAAATTTGGTAGTAGAAACTACAGATCTGTATTTAAAAAAAAGCTATTGATGATGGTGTATTGGAGAAAAAGTTGTTATATAATCTTATGGGAAGAACGCGGTTTCGTCAACTTTGATTAAAAATTGCAACATTTTGACTGTCTAGAATTTGAAATAAATAAACATACTGGGATTCGGGAGACATTGAAGAAGCCGATGCCCATTTCCAAAAATTAGGTACCCAGATCAAAAAATAGCTATCGAACAAAATTTGTAACAGCCTGTATGTCGAGTTGGAATTGGAAAAATCTAACTTAAAAAATCCAAATCAGCTATTATAAAATATTAATAAATTAATCATAAATGTTTCTAACATTTTACAAATGTAAACTTTCTACTACCTACATTAAATATTTACCAAATAATTAAGAATCATTATTGTAGATAAATTATAATAGATAATCTGAAATTTTTCAAATTAATTATAATAAATATCAACACATCAAATTCATATTAATAATAAATATTTAAACATGACATCATTATTTTCATTTTATAAGCAAAGACTTTGTAATTATGAAGGTGTCCACTAATAGACTACTTGATGCTTATTTTGTCTAAAAGAACACTCTTCTGAATTTTTATATTTTTCAACTTAAAATAATGGTAAACTTGGCGAATGTAGCTACCAGAGATTTTGGAAAAATTTTGAAATTACCTTATTAATTAAGATCTCCTGATTACGAAAATGCTAAAAATAAGCGGCAGTCTCCAATATTTCCAAAGTTATAACTTTGGAAATATTGGAGACCGCTGCTATAGCAGTTTGAAAACTTAAAACATCCAATGTTTGGATGTATAAATTAAGCACCTTTATCAAGTTTTATTCACTAAAAATCCACTCATTAGTACCTATTGCACTAATTATTAATTAATTAATCATTACCATTTAATATTATTTATGAAAACCCTATTTTTAAAGCATTTTCTTTTTCTTGTTTTGCTGTCAAAGGAATTTCCCTTCCCCTTACTAACAAATTAAGCGATCCTTGATTTTCAATTTTAAGGTTAGATTAGTGTTTCAAAATAAACGTGCCGAAATAGAGTAAATAAATCTTTTTTACTAAAATGTAATGCTTCATTAATCATTAGTTAGTGCAATAGAGTCTACTGAGTGCATTTTTAATGAATAAAAGTTGAAAAAAGTGCTTAATTTACACATCCAAACTTTGGATGTTTCAAGTTTTCAAACTCCTATAACGTTGGAAATATTGGAGACCGCCGCTTATTTTTAACATTTTCGTAATCAGGAGATCTAAATTCATAAGGTAATTTCAAAATTTTTCCAAAATCTGTAGTAGCTACATTCGCCAAATTTTCCAAAATAATTTATCATTTCTAGATAGCGGATATCATGTCGTCATTCTAGAGACAGGGGCAGGGTTGGCATGATTAAATCATTTTGATTAAAATCACAATTTAATCACTGATTTAAATCAAGTGATTTTGTTATTTTAATCATTGATTTTAATCAATGTTTAATAAAACCTCGAATAAAACACTATTGAGAAGATTAATTTTGGAAATATAACATTTTGTTAATGTCTTGTAGAGTCAGTAGAGGTACTTATTAACTTCAAGGCTGAGGCCAGTCTGTATAACGAAACAGAATATTTATTAAAAGTTTAAAACGGACAAAGATTTATGTAATTATATTGTTAAAATAAATCACTGACGTATTATAATTAAATATAATAATTAAATTCCTTTTATCTGGATTCTGGGAGTTAAAACATTCAAAAAATCAATAAATATCTACAAATAAATCATGATTTAATAAAAAAAACGATTTTTATGATTTTTTTTTAAAAATCCTGATTTTTTCCAACCCTGGACAGGGGCATTTAAAAATTCAGTTTATAAAGTAAAATTAATTTGCTTTCGCTACCTCATTGACCTCAAATCACCCACTGGTACTCATAGGTTTAAAATCTAACGATGTAACGTTATGGAACCACTTTGAGAGATGTTTTAGCACTTTTTGTAAAAATTTATATTCCGATTCATACAAATAGTGAAACACCTACGGGAGAACAACTGTTAAAAGTCTAAAAAAACTAATCTAACCTAAGGCATTTTTCTATACCTACTCCACAGAACCTAATTTTGTTTTCTAATCTAAAAATCTGAATTTCCATTTAAGAAAATCGTCCAATCGCGACAGTACAAAATAATAAATTGCGTACTCTCAAACAGCATGATGCGGTTTATGTCGTGTCGATTAGACCCATTGATTATTGCCCATCAGATTAATTAGCTACAGGTTGCGATGGGACTGTGGTGCAACCATCATCATCCACTCCAGATTGTTCTATCTGCGTACTCATAGGGGGTGGGGGGAAGCCGCGAGGACAGATATTGATACGTTATGGCCCCCCCATGGGTCAGCGCTCTGCCCCGCTGGTTTCCCACGGGCCCCGCTTCCGACTCGTGACTCTAATCACACCTGACAAATGAGATCTACTTCATACAGTCTCCATCTGATGCACAATAATCACAGTGGGGGGACACTGTTTGCTGTTTGTTTTGACATTTGCAATATAATGTTTTAATGTCGTTATAAAGTTATTATAGTTATGGAAGGAAATTTCTATATAATATGTAATTAATTAGGTTATATTGGGATATATTGGAATATACGTGCATCAGGATTATCATTGATTGTTTTGGTTTGATGAGTCGTTCCCCCCTCGTCTTCACTAAAGATTCCATAATTTTCGTCTAATAGAAATTCCAGGTTGTTCACCTTATTGGCCTTGAGTTTCGATTAAATGGCCAATTTGAGGCTGGTGCTCATCGTTTTAATAAACGGTGTGCTTTATTATTTTTCTATTCACACCTAATCGAGTTTTTTTGCTCTTTAGAACAAGAAACGTAAAAATAGTCAATATTATTGAAAGGGGGTTACAGATCCGTAACCAAAGTTTTGAAACCCCAGCGCCAATTTTTAACATGGACTTTTTTAGTTTGCAATTTTATATAAGAACTAAAACCACGAGAAGTACAATAATTTTTAAGTATTTACCATACTGATAAATTTAAACTAAATTCTCAGATTTGCCCAAGTTTAATAGTAATCAATAATTCATGAATAATGTGTGTCCTCCATGCACTTTATAATATTTACATTTTCTACAAAATCGACCGAAAATAGAGTTGAAAATTTCAAAGAAAATTTGGTTCTCACAATTTTAAACTTGGCGCCCTCAGCATCTAGCTCTTTTAGCTAAATACAATCCTGGGGCTATAAACAACTATAATTGAATAATGGATGGGATTCATTATTTGAATATTCTAAACGTGGGTTGTAAATTAATATATTTCTTATGCTGCTCTCTCTTTCTCCCTTTACCTACCATTTAAACTATAAACGAAATTTGTCAAATTTGCCTTTCATAAGACACAACATGACAGTTAATAATTACCAAGGCATCATTATCGACCCATTTTGATTGAAATGTTTGATTAATATTGCTTGGGCTATTAATTTAACAGAATAATATTAATCATGCTCGATAATAGTACATATTATTATAGTAATCTATAGTGTTTTTAAAGTTTAGGCAATTAATAAATGATTAAATATGAATTACTGTTTCATCGGAATTATATTGTGTATATTAGCAGAAGGTCATTGAATTTTAATAGGGTTCTTTCCAAAAATTTATTAATTGTGCATCATTTATATCATTGTATAAATAGGAAATATTTGGTTTTGTACCTTAATCTTTAGCGATAATTAAATTGGTATAGAAATATTTATGGCTATTAGCCTTTTGTGGAATTTCAATTTGCTATAAATGAGAAAGTCCTCAATATCATTTTTAATTTGTTTTTACTTTAACCACATTTTAAATACCATTTTTTACAGCATTTGAAGTAGTATTGTTTTAAGATTTAATTAAAATTTGATGGTAGTTTATTTTTTATGTAACCACAACTTTAACAAGATGTTTTGTGTAATTCTACTTGTTGATAAAGGTTTTTGCAGTAAAATTTGAGAACATGCGATTTTATACCTCTATCTTAAACCCTTCTATAGTTGCCCCAAGGATGAATTGCAAAAATCAACACCCTGTGTCTCAGAACCTCACTTTATATTATGAGGCCATTATTTGCAAAACTGGCTGTTTGGTTTTAAGTAAATTGTTGAGGAACTAGAAAAACGTTTTATTTTTAAGTCACTTATTATTTTGCACTGATTTTTACTTTCTTATACGAAGTAATAAGAAAGTAATTCTAATAATAATAATAATAAAAAAATCGTGATTTTTTTCGACTTCGAGATTTTGATGGATTTACACGTTTTGAGGGCTGCTGAATCCATTTTGACCATTTTTGCCATGATGTCTGTCTGTCTGTCTGTATCCACCATAACTCAAAAACGACTTACCGGATTTGATTCAAATTTCATATTATTTAAAAGTTTGAACAAATTTGTGGGTGCCACATTAAATGTTTTTCATCTAGCACCAACCCAAGTGACACTTACCTGAAGACATTTTTAGGTTTTTTAGAATATCTTGATTTTTTTATTCTTTAACATTGATTTAGAATTAAATTTTGAACAAATTTTGTTAGAACTTTTTTTTGAAATTCCGTCAAAGAAATGTCAAAAAAACGAGATAGATATTCTAAAAACTCTTATACAGGGTGGTCCAGGTTGAACGTCATTAATTTTGGGAGGTGATAGAGCATCACGCAAACAGTAGACTTTTATTAAAAAACTTTGCTCAAAAATTTTTTATAACAAAGATACAGGGTTACAAAGTTTAAAATAAAAACTCGTTTTCTTAACATAACTTCTAAACCACTTGAACGCTTTCCATTAAATTTCGCACACAGAGTAATGTAGTACATTTCAAGATAATGATGGGGTTCATTTATAAAAAAAATCTCCAGTGGCGTATATACTGGGCGCCATTCCACTTTTCCCTCCAATTTTCGACGCCACTGGATATATTGCGAGGAAAGTACAATTTTTGGATTGTCTGTTTAATTTAGAGAAAATAGTTACTCTCGACAAATTTTAATTTAAGGTTTCGTTTTTGGGATATTTGAGTTTAAAGGTTTGGAAACACAATATCAAATGCTGTGCTGAATTAAAGAAAATTACGGTTAGGTCTGAAAAATCCGGAAAATTGCCGTCAAGTCTTGGCAGCGATTAATTCCGTGGCTAAAAGAGCTCGAAAATGTATCAAAGCCTATTTTGAGAACTTATTCAAAATTTTCCTTAATTCAGCATAGCATTTGATGTTGTGTTTCCAAACCTTCAAACTCAAATATCTCAAAAGCGAAACGTTAAATAAAAAATTTTCAAGAGTAACTATTTCCTCTAAATTGAACAGACAATCCAAAAATTAATGACGTTTAACCTGGACCACCCTGTATTTCTCATAGTGCGCGTTGAATCCGAAATCAGACAGCCGAGATAGATTAGTGACTAAAGGAACTTGACTGCCAAACGGAAGGTCGCGGGTTCGAATCCCAGAAGGACCATTATTTCTTTTATTTTACTGGTTTCTATGGTATCGAAAACAATAATAATAAATAAATGTGATTTTATATTAATAACGTATTGAATGTCGACTGCATGTGGCTACCCCTTCAGTATTTTCCAAAGATTAAAACTGTATCATGGTAATGTATAAGAAAGTCATATGTTGGACACATCAGATATTTTTTGGAGGAATAGCAAAGCAGAAACAGTTCATAATCATGAAAGTTTTCAACCTAAAACCCTAACCACTTTATCGAAAAAACACTTGAAAATACTACCTCCGTCTGAAAATATGGTACTTATACATTTGGAATGTTATTTACATTATAAAATGTATACCATATTTTCGGACAGAGGTAGTAATAGAAAATAGAAATAAAAATTATTATTTATTAATGAAATAGAGCAGGTCATGTGATGACTGATGCGCATGCGGCACCATATTGGGCTGCAGAGCAAATAGCGACTTCTGCAAGTAAACTGACGAAGCAAAGGGCGAGTTTTGCAAATCATTTGAATTTTTCATACCACATTTCAGTAAGTATCAAAAACTAGTTTTTTTGAGAAATTGATTGTATTAGTAGATAGCCCCTTACAAGATGTACAATATTCACATGAAAAAGCGTTTACGGCAAATTTGTCGATTGGCGAGTTTTGCAAATAATGGCCTCATTTGTTCTGCGGTGCTCACGTGTAACTCCTGTTCGCTGGTCAAACTTTTCATTTCTGCAAAATATTATTTTGTCATTTTCTTACTGTTTTCCGTCTAATAATTGAAATTGGGCGGGTTCAACCAGATGGCATTTTTTACTAAATTTATGCATCTAATAACCTTTATCATTTGTATAAATACACCTGTATTATCACCAACACACTGACAAAAAACCAACACATTTATACGGCATAATAAGTTGGTTCGTGCCATTTCTAGGTATTCTATAAATACCCAATTTAAATTAGAGAAACATTCCTTTTCTTCAGTTTAGCTTGAACAACAATCACTCGAACGCAATTATCCCTTTTAGTTGGGAAGCTAAAGGACTCGGTTTCTCACAAATGATACATCATGTGGGTCCCGCATTTTAAACTTATTTATTTGTTTTTCAAATATTTAGAATATAAATTATATCAGTTATATATAATAATGCGAATTGCATAGATGCATGAAGATAATTTTCTTAAATTATATACTTGGCCCCAAAAACTCCCTTTAAAATATACCCGCGAATTTTAGGAGTGTTTGCAATATTAACAGAAACATAAAATGCCCATAATTATTACTACCAAAGGAGTGGAGGACTTTTATGGGCGCTGGGCGATGTTTAGACTGTAACCGTGGCGTTTCGGGTTGTAAAAACGCACCCCCTTTTGCACCATTAATTAAATTGCTGGAGCTGGGGCAAAAGCGATATGTGTGTGGTTGTTAAATGTTAATTGTTCTTAAATATTAATTGCAATTTAGTTCGTTAAATGTTTGGTATAGTCAGCGCACGCGTAGTGAGACTTGTGGAAACTGGCTCAATAGGTGTACATAAATTAACGACATGTGAGAGCAAAGAATAATAAAATTATGTTGTAGCTTATAGTTATTGCAGTAGTAATTAGAATAATTCAGTGATATTTATTAATTTTTAGAATAATAAAACTGGGTTTTTCCACTTTGCAATTAGTGCGTTACTAATTTTCTTTATTTATATATTTTCTTGTAAAATTATACATATTCCGCGCTTAATAATGTAAAGTGTTGACCGATAACAAATACATTTATGCTATATTATTGTGCTGGATAATACGCTTATCAGCAAATAATAACAACTTAGCTTTGATAAATTAAAACTTTTTGAGAAACGAGCAAATTTTTAATAATATTTTATATATATATTTGTGTTAGCAGGTGGCGCAATATTTGTATAAAGATTGTGATATTTTAAATTTATTGTAAAAGGTAAAAACGTAACAGAACAACGTTCCCTTGTTTCACTCTCCAGTTTGCTCCTAGAACCGACCAGATTTATTGATGATATCAATCCATAGAAGGAAACTAAGAGTAAATTTCCCTCTTGTGAGGAACTTTGGCAGCAGCGACGTCATCCCTAAACCCTAAACACAATCAAAGAATATCTTCTGATCATCATCACAACCCTAGCAGATAGGGTCCTATTAACTTTTAGACGCCTCTTTTTTGAGTCTTCAAAAATCTGACAGGACAGGATTCCTATTTCTAGACTCTAAAGAGTTAAGGAGGACTTGGACTTACTTGATCTCCTAATAAAGGCTTTGTCTACAGCCTCTACTTACCTAATTTCTTTATACACTAATTATAGTCGTTAAGCATCTTGTTAATCCTAATATGGCCTCCCAATGAGGCTTCGTAGTAACAAATCTGGCAAACTCGTTGGAAAGATTGTAGCCCAGGACCCACTTTAATCTAGCCTTTTTGGCCATGGCAAGTTCCTTTAGACCATGTCCATAAACAAAAGCGGACCTTGTTCTTGGTGAGAACTTCTGCAATAACAATTTCTGCTGAGTTTTTTGGTCATATAGTTTAGAGTTTACGTTACGATTCGATATTCTCATCATCAAAGTCTACAGTCTGCTGTTATTTTCCCTTTTGTTAAATTAATTTAGTTTTCCAAGACAAGAATTGGAACGTTTCCAAAAGTTCATACATTATTTTTCTCAAAAACGCAAATTAGTCACATGCAATAACACACTTTTTAAAACTAATTTCTTTCATTTATTCTCAACTCTTACCATTTATCCTAAATCAACCTCACACTAACACACGCACACCTTTATTTATACTTTAACTCTGTTGAGCCTTATTAAAACCATGATAAATGTCTTCGATCACACACCATAACTCAAAACAGAAATTCCAAGGTGTCCCAACAACCAACATCCACGATTTTCTATTTCATCCTCACTCACCCCCGTTGCGATAAAACACCACACCTCGTTTTATAAATTCAATTATTTAAATCAAACACCGGGACCATATCAGACAAAACAAATATTTAAATGGCGCTATAAATAGTTGGTGACAATATTAAAATGAAACTGTATATTAATATGAATGTAATGTTGTTGGGGGCACCCCGTCGACCGCCATGATAAATCAATTCCCAACATCGCTGTACTAATAGTGTCCTCGGCGTCCCATGGAGATGCTGCATTATTTATGACAAATTTATAAATCTCTGCACGGTGCTTGCTCTCGGCCCACACCACCAGCTCCCATCTCTTTCTGTATCAAATTTGATATAGAGGGACGATTTTCAACCTATATGGATCTTTGAATGAAGCTACATTGTTGTCTTGCTCTGTATGATGGGGCAGTTTCATGTGCATAGTAAAAGCGTGCCAAAACAGGTAGAAACTACTTGTGACTTGTAGAAGTTAGTACCTATAGTTAAGCCAATGTAAACAAAATTGAGGCATAGAGTGTGTTACTAGTTAACTATAACGATGATGTTTTGATGCTAAGCTCAATGGGAAATAAATGAACTTAAGGGGGTGTTGTTAGAAAAATGTTGAGGTGTCCTTATCTGTGTTATTTTCCAAACAAATTCTAGTATGACATCAATAAACAATTTTTTCGGTTTCATAGCAATAAAAATTAAAACCATCACTGGCAACTGTTATACCACCCTGTATATCTACCAAACATAGTTTTATCATATGAAACTTTTATGTCCGAAAGTCAGCTATTTTTATTCTTATTATTAGCTACAAATATAATTTTATTCTTGGTATTTTGCTACCTTACCGACTTCATTGCTCTGATACTAAGCATTCGGAATGATCCGCTGTCACCCTGTATACTTTTCATATTTAAAAATGCATTTGGTTTTAAAAAAATTAAAAGGCCACTAAGAAAATATTAATTTACTTATTCTCAATAATATTTCTATGCAAATTCCTACTTTCTTAGGTTTCACCAGAAAAACTCAGCTCAAAACAAACATACGGGAAAAACTAGGCCAGACGAGTTTACAAAATCTTTGTTTAGTTGTTTTTTACTGACTTTGACACATTCCAATGAACCTTCCTAGTAAAATATTTGTTTTTCCTTGGACATTATTTTCTAATACATAAAATTTTTGATCCGCCGAACATTAAATTAAAATGTGACAAATCTGTATGGTCTGATTTTTTTACAACATAAATTCGTAGTCAGACACAATTACCCATTTCCGTTGTCACTTCCTTTTGAATTGTCTGCGTATTCTAGGAAATACCTTCAAGCTTTCTTATGGCAACTCAATAAAATCTATATACCTACAGGGTGCCTGGTAACTAGACGTACACCTTTGGGGAGGTGTTAACTTGCAGTTTATTTAGTCAAATTAACCATTATGCAAAACTCAATAGTTTTCGAGATATTTTAATTAATTGAACAGAAAGAAAATAATAAAAGTTTTCTAATTGTAAAATAATTCCTCTCCAGAGGATTAAGTCTACTTACTAGCCACCCTGTAATAGACTATCAGGTACATCCTACATAATGCAGTTTGTGACTCGTATAAGGACACCAGCGTTATAATAAAATATAGTAATTGTGTTCCTTAGATCACTTTCGATTTTAATAGAATAGACCCAAAAAAAAGGAGGGCCATAAAACAGGGATATTTCGGTATATTTGCTTAAAATGTAATAAAATCCCCGCGCTGCGTATCGAATTTAAAAATATCATAAAAGCCAAGCGCTGACTTATGTTCTAAAACTGTCAAGACTGCATTCAATTTTATTAATGAATAGTTCTGTTAGAAAGACGCACATAATGACATTTTTTTGTCAACAACATTTACAGTTATTTAGAAAAAAAGTGTAAACTGTAAGTAATTCTGGTCTTAGATGTAATTAACAATTTTAATTTAGTTGCGTAGGAAATTTAGAAAATTACATCATCATGCAGCAAAATATTTTCCAATACATTACATAAAATTATAATGGTTTATTTCAAAGTTAATAAACCAAATTATACGAGTTCTTCTTAAAACTATGTAATTAAACTGAACCAAGGCACTAAAAAACTTAATAGTTTTAAACTTACTAATTAAACTAAAATTCCATTTGGTTCATAGAACACATCTGAACTTAATCATAAAATTATATTCATATACCTAATATAACCAACATAGAAAGCAATTCAAGAACAATAAATATTGTTATATTCTCGAAACCCGTTACTCATTATTTGTCAATTAATAATAATTATTAACGTAAATACATTATTACTATTATGAAAGTGTATAGTGTGTGTAATAAATATCTGAATGTGCCTTTTATTCTTTTAAGAACATCGTACAATGTCGTGCTTGTTATGATGGAGTGTCATAATTGCTTTCTAGGAAATACTGGAAATGGGAATAAATAAATACCTATATAAATTATTATAGAGAAAAATAAAACAACTAAGTGCATTTTATTTCAAAACGCGACTAATAACTTAAAATGACGAACAAGAGTTCCATTTATATTTGCCTAACACATATCATATAATATCATATAAAATATTCGTATACCTAATTCCAACTTATTTTTTTAAATTACATTCTGTATTTTTTTAAATTAATTTTGGCATTCTTCTTACGTAATTCATTTATTATGAGTGGAATCTAATTTTTATCGGGTGTACGATCTATACCTCATCAGAAATCACCAGATGAAATCTCTTCAAGATTTTGTCCAGTTGATGAATGACGACATTAGTAAATCATACAATCTAAAAAGTTTGGGCATAATAAAAGATTTGCCGGAAATTACATGGACTAGAATATCGTAGTAGGTATTTCTTATGATCAATCTAAGAATTTTCTGTACTAATCCACGGTAATTTTTGTTTTTTATTCGACAAATCAAATTTCGCTTATGATCTAAAGAAAATCTTCCTTGTGATTACTATAAGGTTTCACATGCCTAGAAAAAGTAGTTTTGAAATTGTAGGTCACAAAAATTGACATAAAAATTAAGAAAAACCAATTTTTTGGAATAACCCACTGTACTTTTTTGTTGTTTATTTCACAAACGTCAAATTTAGCTTATGATCCAAAGAAAACCTTCCTGCTAATGACGTTAAAGTTTCGTATTTCTAGAGAAATTAGTTGTAATACTCTAGGTCACAAAATAAATCAAACAAAAACTAATCTTCTGTAATAATCCGTTGTAATTCTTTTGTTTTTCTTGGACAATCGTCATATTTGGCTTGTAATCTAAAAAAAATCTTCCTTATAATCAATCCTAAATTTCAAGTTTCTAGCCAAAATATTTACTTTTGATACTGTAAAAAGCACAAAAGTTGGGGAAAAAATAAGAGACATCTATTTTTGGAAGAATCCGCTATATATCTTGTTTTTTATTGGGCAAACGTCAAACTTTGCTTATGATCTAAAGAAAACCTCCTTTCTTATCATGAATCCAAAATTCAAGATTCTGGCGAAAATAGTTTTGATACTGACGAGCTAAAAATAAGGAAAAAACGTATTTTCTGGAAGAATCCGTCGTATCTCTTTAGATTTTATTGAACAAACGTCAAATTTGGCTTATGATCCAAAGAAAACCTCTCTGCTAATGACGTTAAAGTTTCGTATTTCTAGAGAAATTAGTTGTAATACTCTAGGTCACAAAATAAATCAAAGAAAAACTAATCTTCTGGAATAATCCGTTGTAATTCTTTTGTTTTTCTTGGACAAACGTCAAATTTGGCTTGTAATCTAAAGAAAATCTTCCTTATACTCAATCCTAAATTTCAAGTTTCTAGCCAAAATATTTACTTTTGATACTGTAAAAAGCACAAAAGTTGCGGAAAAAATAAGAGAAATCTATTTTTGGAAGAATCCGCTGTATCTCTTGTTTTTTATTGGGCAAACGTCAAACTTTACTTATGATCTAAAGAAAACTTCCTTTCTTATAATCAATCCAAAATTTCAAGATTCTGGTGAAAATAGTTTTGATACTGACAAGCTAAAAATAAGGGAAAAACGTATTTTCTGGAAGAATCCGTCGTATCTCTTTAGATTTTATTGAACAAACGTCAAATTTGGCTTATGATCCAAAGAAAACCTTCCTGCTAATGACGTAAAAGTTTCGTATTTCTAGAGAAATTAGTTGTAATACTCTAGGTCACAAAATAAATCAAAGAAAAACTAATCTTCTGGAATAATTCGTTGTAATTCTTTGATTTTTCTTGGACAAACGTCCAATTTGGCTTGTAATCTAAAGAAAATCTTGCTTATCATCAATCCTAAATTTCAAGTTTCTAACCAAAATATTCACTTCCGATGCTGTAGAGTAAAAAAATTGGGGAAAAAATAAAAAGAACCCTATTTTTTGGAAGAATCCGGTTATCACTTTTGTTTTTGTTGGACAAACGTTAAATTTGGGTTGTAATCTAAAGAAAACCTTCCTTATAATCAATCCTAAATTTCAAGTTTCTAGCCAAAATATTTACTTCCGATGCTGTAGAGTAAAAAAATTGGGGAAAAAATAAAGAGAACCCTATTTTTTGTAAGAATCCGGTTATCTCTTTTGTTTTTCTTGCACAAACGTTAAATTTAGGTTGTAATCTAAAGAAAACTTTCCTTATAACCAATCCTAAATTTCAAATTCTTAGCCAAAATATTTACTTTTGATGCTGTAAAAAGCTCAAAAGTTGGGGAAAAAATAAGAGAAATCTATTTTTGGTAGAATCCGCTGTGAATCTCTTGTTTTTTATTGGACAAACGTCAAACTTTGCTTATGATCTAAAGAAAACTTCCTTTCTCATAATCAATCCAAAATTTCAAGATTCTGGCGAAAATAGTTTTGATACTGACGAGCTAAAAATAAAGGAAAAACGTATTTTCTGGAAGAATCCGTCGTATCTCTTTAGATTTTATTGAACAAACGTCAAATTTGGCTTATGATCCAAAGAAAACCTTCCTGCTAATGAAGTTAAATTTTCGTATTTCTAGAGAAATTAGTTGTAATACTCTAGGTCACAAAACTAATCTTCTGGAATAATCGGTTGTAATTCTTTGGTTTTTCTTGGACAAACGTCAAATTTGGCTTGTAATCTAAAGAAAATCTTCCCTATAATTAATCCTAAATTTCAAGTTTCTAGCCAAAATATTTACTTCCGATGCTGTAGAGTAAAAAAATTGGGGAAAAAATAAAGAGAACCCTATTTTTTGGAAGAATCCGGTTATCACTTTTGTTTTTGTTGGACAAACGTTAAATTTGGGTCGTAATCAAAAGAAAACCTTCCTTATAATCAATCCTAAATTACAAATTCATAGCCAAAATATTTACTTTTGATATTGTAAAAAGCACAAAAGTTGAGAAAAAAATAAGAGAAATCTATTTTTGGAAGAATCCGCTCTATCTCTTGTTTTTTATTCGACAAACGTCAAACTTTGCTTATGATCTAAAGAAAACCTCCTTGCTTATAATCAATCCAAAATTTCAAGATTCTGGCGAAAATAGTTTTGATACTGACGAGCTAAAAATAAGGGAAAAACGTATTTTCTGGAAGAATCCGTCGTATCTCTTTAGATTTTATTGAACAAACGTCAAATTTGGCTTATGATCCAAAGAAAACCTCTCTGCTAATGACGTTAAAGTTTCGTATTTCTAGAGAAATTAGTTGTAATACTCTAGGTCACAAAATAAATCAAACAAAAACTAATCTTCTGTAATAATCCGTTGTAATTCTTTTGTTTTTCTTGGACAATCGTCATATTTGGCTTGTAATCTAAAAAAAATCTTCCTTATAATCAATCCTAAATTTCAAGTTTCTAGCCAAAATATTTACTTCCGATGCTGTAGAGTAAAAAAATTGGGGAAAAAATAAAAAGAACCCTATTTTTTAGAAGAATCCGGTTATCTCTTGTTTTTATTGGACAAACGTTAAATTTGGGTTGTAATCTAAAGAAAACCTTCCTTATAGTCAATCCTAAATTTCAAATTCTTGGCCAAAATATTTACTTTTGATACTGTAAAAAGCACAAAAGTTGGGGAAAAAATAAGAGACATCTATTTTTGGAAGAATCCGCTATATATCTTGTTTTTTATTGGGCAAACGTCAAACTTTGCTTATGATCTAAAGAAAACCTCCTTTCTTATCATGAATCCAAAATTCAAGATTCTGGCGAAAATAGTTTTGATACTGACGAGCTAAAAATAAGGAAAAAACGTATTTTCTGGAAGAATCCGTCGTATCTCTTTAGATTTTATTGAACAAACGTCAAATTTGGCTTATGATCCAAAGAAAACCTCTCTGCTAATGACGTTAAAGTTTCGTATTTCTAGAGAAATTAGTTGTAATACTCTAGGTCACAAAATAAATCAAAGAAAAACTAATCTTCTGGAATAATCCGTTGTAATTCTTTTGTTTTTCTTGGACAAACGTCAAATTTGGCTTGTAATCTAAAGAAAATCTTCCTTATACTCAATCCTAAATTTCAAGTTTCTAGCCAAAATATTTACTTTTGATACTGTAAAAAGCACAAAAGTTGCGGAAAAAATAAGAGAAATCTATTTTTGGAAGAATCCGCTGTATCTCTTGTTTTTTATTGGGCAAACGTCAAACTTTACTTATGATCTAAAGAAAACTTCCTTTCTTATAATCAATCCAAAATTTCAAGATTCTGGTGAAAATAGTTTTGATACTGACAAGCTAAAAATAAGGGAAAAACGTATTTTCTGGAAGAATCCGTCGTATCTCTTTAGATTTTATTGAACAAACGTCAAATTTGGCTTATGATCCAAAGAAAACCTTCCTGCTAATGACGTAAAAGTTTCGTATTTCTAGAGAAATTAGTTGTAATACTCTAGGTCACAAAATAAATCAAAGAAAAACTAATCTTCTGGAATAATTCGTTGTAATTCTTTGATTTTTCTTGGACAAACGTCCAATTTGGCTTGTAATCTAAAGAAAATCTTGCTTATCATCAATCCTAAATTTCAAGTTTCTAACCAAAATATTCACTTCCGATGCTGTAGAGTAAAAAAATTGGGGAAAAAATAAAAAGAACCCTATTTTTTGGAAGAATCCGGTTATCACTTTTGTTTTTGTTGGACAAACGTTAAATTTGGGTTGTAATCTAAAGAAAACCTTCCTTATAATCAATCCTAAATTTCAAGTTTCTAGCCAAAATATTTACTTCCGATGCTGTAGAGTAAAAAAATTGGGGAAAAAATAAAGAGAACCCTATTTTTTGTAAGAATCCGGTTATCTCTTTTGTTTTTCTTGCACAAACGTTAAATTTAGGTTGTAATCTAAAGAAAACTTTCCTTATAACCAATCCTAAATTTCAAATTCTTAGCCAAAATATTTACTTTTGATGCTGTAAAAAGCTCAAAAGTTGGGGAAAAAATAAGAGAAATCTATTTTTGGTAGAATCCGCTGTGAATCTCTTGTTTTTTATTGGACAAACGTCAAACTTTGCTTATGATCTAAAGAAAACTTCCTTTCTCATAATCAATCCAAAATTTCAAGATTCTGGCGAAAATAGTTTTGATACTGACGAGCTAAAAATAAAGGAAAAACGTATTTTCTGGAAGAATTCGTCGTATCTCTTTAGATTTTATTGAACAAACGTCAAATTTGGCTTATGATCCAAAGAAAACCTTCCTGCTAATGAAGTTAAATTTTCGTATTTCTAGAGAAATTAGTTGTAATACTCTAGGTCACAAAACTAATCTTCTGGAATAATCGGTTGTAATTCTTTGGTTTTTCTTGGACAAACGTCAAATTTGGCTTGTAATCTAAAGAAAATCTTCCTTATAATCAATCCTAAATTTCAAGTTTCTAGCCGAAATATTTACTTCCGATGCTGTAGAGTAAAAAAATTGGGGAAAAAATAAAGAAAACTCTATTTTTTGGAAGAATCCGGTTATCTCTTTTGTTTTTATTGGACTAACGTTAAATTTGGGTTGTAATCTAAAGAAAACCTTTCTTATAACCAATCCTAAATTTCAAATTCTTAGCCAAAATATTTACTTTTGATACTGTAAAAAGCACAAAAGTTGTGGAAAAAATAAGAGAAATCTATTTTTGGAAGAATCCGCTGTATCTCTTGTTTTTTATTGGACAAACGTCAAACTTTGCTTATGATCTAAAGAAAACCTCCTTTCTTATAATCAATCCAAAATTCCAAAATTTTGGCGAAAATAGTTTTGATACTGACGAGCTAAAAATAAAGGAAAAACGCGTTTTCAGAAAAAATCCGTCGTATCTCTTTAGATTTTATGGTACAAACGTCAAATTTGGCTTATGATCTAAAGAAAAACTTCCTCGTAATCGCTGCAAAGTTTCATATGTCTATTGATGGTAGTTTTGATACTGTAGGCACAAAACTTGGCAAGAAATAAGAGGAAAACGAATGCCAATTATAGGGCAAATAAGAGAGATATGCTGGGAAGAATTTGGGGATGGTATGGATAGGAAATTGGCAAAGTTTGATTAAATCTAATTTGAAGTTATGAACCATATCTTTTCTTTATATTCAGATTGACTTAGGAAACATTGTTATGACTCGATATAACAGTTTTGTTTCAATATATATATAAATTCAAGGATATTTTTGTTTATTAAATAATTTAGCCAAGCTTATAACTGTTTTCGTTCCACGTTAATTTAAAATTTTTGCATAACGTACTCTTTTAATCCCTTGGTCTTTGTATTATTCTTCCACTTCCACTCTAGAACCAAAACTTTTTGACGATAAATGAAATAGTACCAACAATAGAGATGCGTTCCCCCCCTTGATGTGAAATTGATGTTGGTTACCATTTCTTTTAATAAAAGGATTTATGAATAACATCATTGGGCATATCTATCAACTGTCAAATGAGCCCATAGTTTACAGTGGAAAACAGCCATAGTCGATTAAGATAATCTAGTTGAGGAATCGCGGACTCTCCGTGAGGCCGATACAGATCACTATTCAATACTGGTCGATTCAATCATCATTCATCTAAAACTAATTGATTCTATTCTCATGGTTGACATCACCGTCACACAAAATGTTATGTTTGTACAATCTGGCTCCGACAACATTATAATATTTTTATTGGAGATTATAATTCAGTGATAATTTTTTTGTCTTCAACTCAACTGGTTGTAAAAATAACTTTTATGTATATGATTTTTTTTGCAATTTGTGGTTATTGTGTTTTATTAGTTTTTAATTGTTGTAGCAGTATAGGAATTGATTTAGTAGTATCTTTATCAACATCAATAATTATGTTGATGAGTGATGGTGTAAGAACCAATTTATTATTCCGAAAACAAGAAATTTCAAACAAAAGATTTTATTATTATTGGCTTTTAAATACCATCAGATTACCAGTATAATATTCATGCACAATGCACAATTCCAAACATTGTGACTAATTGTCGCACACCTGAATCAAATCCGATACTTAATGACGAGTGTCGGCAGTAATTATAGTCACTCTTGATGACTACATTCTAAGGGGATAAAACACAGATTAAATTTAGAACCGAAATCAAAACCATACCAAAATTAAAGTTATAGTACCGTTTTTCCTTTACTCCTTTTTTTGATGGACCAAGGCGAAGGCGCTCTATAGGAATATAAAAGTTAAAGGGGAATCTTCTGTTCGGAGGGTAATAAAAACGGAACAATAACTTTTGGGGGCGTGCCAATGCGGTGTGTAACCAATCATAGGCCGCGCCTTTTGTTTTACGACTGTTGCGGAATTAAACCGCCAAATTTAATTAGAAGTAAAACTTTGAACTGCCTGACTGTTGTTCGACTGTGACTGAATTGTGGCGGCCTTTTTACGATATTAAAATATGACTATATAATGCGATGCAATTAAAATAAAGCGGAATAAATTATTCATAATGCAATAACGGAAAAAGTGAATTGGCATTTTTGCCAATTGGTTTTTTTGTTTTATATGCAATTATGTACTTATATAAAATTACTAATTTTTTTGTGCTAATTTAGGCGGAATTTTATTGTCTTTGTCTAACGTGCTTTCTCTTTTAGGTATTGCAAAACATTTACATTGCTATCAAAGGAATATTACTTAATTCCTATTAAAAGCTTTCACTACATACTTTTAATAATCATAATTAAGAGCGCATTCAATAAAATGACGTCTGGACATAGACATACACATAAAACTTGTATGAAAATACTTTGGCAAACTGCCCATATCATTCGTTTCTTTCATTTTGATGTTGTTTTTTTTCTGGTTTTTATATTATTTGTCGCAATTTATTTGAGAACATTTAATTGTCTGGCTTTGAGCCAAATTAGTTGAATTCCACTCGACTATACATCAGACCGCCAAACAATAGTATGGTTCTTTTGAAAATAATCTCTTAATTAACGGAAATTTGCCGTGAATTTCAAATGAAAAACTACAAACGGAATTTTGTGTGTTTGTCTAGGTGCAAAGAAACACAAATAAACTAGAGGAAATTGTCGGTTTTGATGATATTACATCAGATATAGTTTATTTTCGGTTAATTTTTAGATTGTGTTGGGGGAATTGATTTAGCTGCTAGTGCTTGTGAATAGACAGAAAATTTATAAAGAATCCTGACCTATTTTGATCTAGAATAGTGAATAATAAAAGTACCATTCGCAAATTCGTCCAATATTTCTTGTAGTAATCTGTTAAAGAGCTTAAGAAGCTCAAAAATACGAAGCACTCCGCTGAATAAATATATTAGTTTAATTTCCTCTTATTGTCTTAAACTGGTTAATCTTTGATCAGAAATGGTGATACTGATACAAATGTCTTTGTACTTTTGGATGCCTATCTAAGTAAGAAGAGCTTTCTTGATTGCTGAATATTTTTTATAGCTTTTTTACATGAAAGTAAAAGAAAATTTGATGATCTTCATAATTTTAGGGCCAGTAATTCAGACCTCAAATTCTTTGAATATGTCTGAGAAATTCATTAATAGTCCTATTTGTGATTTCCCGGTTTTCAATTCTGTGCACTCTTGACGGTCAATTAAGATAATCCAACATCAAATTCCGTTTCCGCTGTATGATGGCGGCGCCGTGGGGCGAGCACATTTGCACCACACATCAAAAGAAGAGAATATCAATCTAAAATTAAAACTTACGACGACTTTGTGTTTGTGACTGTGTGTGTTGTATTTGTATGCCTATGCGCGCCGATTAATTTCTTGGAATAATTCTTAATATATTAAATTCAGCATCCGTTGGCAAACCTAAAATTATGCCACCACCACCACTACCGCCAAACCAATCTAATTTTCATAAACTGTCTGGACGCGACCGCGTGCCACATTTAAGACAAAGACAAAAACTGTGTTATAAACCTGCAATTATATTTATTCACTTTCTAAGAATAATAATAAGCTATTTTCGCCAAGGTATTTTACAGGGTGTTGTTGTGGTTGTGCCTCTCCGTCACGATTCGAAAAGAGACAGACGCTGCCGACGTAGGTGTGTTTTTGATTAATGGTGATTATAAAAAGTGTCTGTCTGCTGGGGCATGCAAGTTATTTTCGGTTTTATTAATAAGACACCGAATGTTCTTGTCTATCAGACGACGACGGGCCACATATGTCTCAACTGCAGGGGATTACATAAAGGAATATTAAAAACTTTATATTATCAACACTTCATCATTAATTTTGCACTCTATATTTATAGCGGTTTGTACAAGGGAGCCACAGCATTTGTTGTTGTCGCTTGTACCAGCCAATTCGTTTTAGAAATTGTCAGATGGTCACACACATACAGCATGGATTAACAAAAAAATACAAAAAACTTGCAGTATCATATAATATGAATTTCTAAGACAAGAATGTGTCTGGAAACAAATGCGATCTAAAATAATATAATGAAGATGAAGTTCTAAAAGAGCAAATCAAAGTTCTGCATCAGGAGATAAGAGTAAAGTATGAGGATCTCCAAAGAGCTACTTCTTTATAGATATTGTTAACCTTTTAAAGAAACCTTCATTTTTCGCCCAGAGAGTGTACGTTTCTTTAAATTATTAAAAAATTTGGAAGCAAGAAAACAATGCGATCTAAGATTTTAACGAGAAGAAAAGTAAAGAAGTTAGGGTTCTAAAAGAGCAAGTGAAAAATTCTGCAACAGCAAGGATCTTCTGAATAGCTACCTCGTTTTGGATATTTTGAATCTTTCAATTAAAAAACCGTCTTCGACTAGCTGTCTATATGTTCATTTTCGCCATAAGTTGTTGATACTTTTGATGACCTTTGGAAGCACGACCAACAAGGACTTTCAGACGTGATAAATACCCATAATTACATTATTTCCAAACCTTCAGCGTCAGACTTGAGGTGTTGGAAAATCTTAATTACTAATTAATCTCCACTATGTCTAAAGATGGTAAGATGCTGTATTGACCTTATCATTCGCATTTATTACCTTAGACTATCTAACATTCCTTCACGGACAATCAAGTTGTGTTGTGCTCATTTGAAACCATAAAACACCAACACTATGTATCCATATTGTAGCTAATTTCCTCTTTCAATCGTAATAATGTATATATGTATGTACCTATATACTATTTGCTGCATGTAAGTGTATATGCCCTCACTCCACAAGAGTAATGGCATTGCAATAAACACAGTTCGAAACTCGATACGTATTGGTTCTTAAAGTACCTCTAATAAAGTCACATAAATATTATACAAAATATGGTTAAGGTTATTATGTGGATTATTTGGTGTCCCTTCAACTTGCGCACTTTTTGCTTATGCAGTTGCGTGCAATAAATTGTGTGAAAAAAGTCGGATATATATACGAACACAAAACAAAAAGTATATGAGGAGAAACGGAGAAAATGCAAGATTAAATTCGATAAAACCGGCATGGTGCACGTGAGTATCATGATTGCCCGTTTGCAATAATTACAATTATACCTCAAATATTCAAGATGGCCGTATTTCGCTTGCAGATGTACTCAGATTATTCACGTATAATCATAATAATATCGTACACGCGGCATAGTATTCTGTCAATAAAATTTACCAAACGTTGCGGTGCAATGTAATTGCGTCAGGGCGAGTAATTGCACATGTAGGTTCATAGACTGGAAATGAGAGGGAGAAAGATGGGCTAAGAGAGAGATACGCAATGAAGAATCTCGTCATTTATCATAGAAAATGATTTTCAACGGAAAAATACAATTTGAATCATGCTAGAAAACTTAGCATTCTTTTTATTTTTTGTCTTGTAGTAGGTATCATTTTGTCTAAAAAAGTTTTTTCGTAACAACATCAATATGTAATTTCTTATTTTACGTCTTTGTCTGGAGGTCGCAGTATTATTAGGATTTTCCCACCAAAATATAACAATAACTGAGAAGAGGAATAGACAAGGTCTGATTTGACGATGCCAAAAACTCTGGACCCAAAGTAGTAGCAAATTAATAGGGTTCTAAATATCTTTTTTGATATCTACTTCCTACAGGCAAGGAGGCTATGCAGAGTAGAAAGAACTGCCTCTATTTGCGCGAGCACTGAACTGATATTTGACTTATTCCAATGAGATCTCAAAATCATCCATCCATCAGATTACAAGCTGACTCTTTTATAATATACAATAATTTCGAACTTCAATAAAAAGATCAACATTCCTCATACAAAAAAATTCAAAAGCCTTTTCTTATGACAAATTTCATCATTAATAAGTTGCATATTTAAAATGAGTTGTAAGACCTCTAAGAAGCAAAAAATCATGATAGCAATAATAAATTTCTTTATATATACTTATAACTATAAATTTAAGGTAGGTTTAAAAACTGTGTTGTGCCATAAAAAGTATTCTTTATGGTCTTCAGGTGTTGTATGATTTTTTAATTTTTAATGTAATCATAAATCACTAAAGAAAATGTTTAAAAACGTACTAAAACTACGAATTTGTAGGTTTTTGAGACCCGAACGTCAGACTTTGAACTTTTAACAACTAAAAAGACTACGTAAGAGATTTTTTACAGGAAATATAAGAAATGATGATTTCTGAAAAATGCTGATTTCAGTTTCTCAACTTTAGAATCTTTTAGGTTCGCATAGTTCTAACTTTCCAAAGCAATCAAGTATTAGGTAATTTGATATGATGAATTTTTATTATAAGTAGTTAAAAAACTGTAAAGTTTCCATATTAAAATTCCTGTAAATTTCTGACTAGCTTGTACAGTATGTAAATATGTGTTTGAGTACCACTGACACTCATGAAAGTTGCACACATTCTGTGAACTTGGGTAAGGTTAGGCTGACATGTGGCCAACAAATCGTCAAGACACAGCATCGAAGGGACCAACATCCAAACTCTAGATGTGGATAAAAATAAACAGATTGTCCCATTCGGATAATATATTATATCACAAACATACCCTGCTGTATTCTTCTACTTCCGGAGCATCAAAACGTCCATCCAAAATATTATTTAAAAAAATAAAGCAACTTATTGACGGATCGACCATAAATGCAAGGTGTACCTATCGTAAAAAAATTAGCATATATAAGCACAAAAAGCAATATCAGCAGGATTCATCATCATATAACGCGTTTTTCCTCGATCGTAAAGCCCATTAAATGCATGAAATAACATTTCCTTGCGCCCCTCTCTCTCGGGCTTCACCATTGCACCGTGGCGACCAATTTTAAAATGCTAATTTCATTATTAACGTCAAGCCAGCATATCTAACACCCACAACATAGGACAGAACTGAACCAGCTTTGGTGTGTGTGCTCTCTTGGACTGCTTGTCTATTATGAAAGATCCACTATCTCTCTTATCCAAGTGTGTGAGTGTGTATAATATGCCTAGGTTATGTTTGGGTGCGTGCTTAAGCTTGCGTGGGCTCTCGCTCCTCACTGACGTCACTTCCGACCTACCTTAACCAACTAAAAATAATCAACTACGACTACTGCTGGCTGCTAAGAGCTGTTGATGATGTGCTTAAGACTGCTGGTTCTTCTATGAGGTCTTCTGCAATAATAATGAAACATGTGCGCATCCAATTTAATTAAGAATGATATCTCTGTGAAAGCGCTTCAGTTACCTGTAATGCGTGTAATTTGATAATCAAGAGGAAGACTTATTAGAGGTTTACTCGGTTTAATATTAGACATTTTTACCCTTCCTTAATCTTAATCAATAAGTTGGAGTGTGTTGTTACAGGCTCAAATTAACTACATGATTGGATTGGGGTAGTTTCATTGGTATGACGTGCTTGTGGAAATGTATATTTATTTTTTGTATCTATAATCAGGCTACTTAAGAACTGGTACTAGAAGAAAACATAAATATTTAACTAATTCAAAAAATTACAGACACAAACTAGCTAAGGAATATATTTATTTTTTAAATCATAAAATGTCCTCTTGTGATATCTATTTTTAATGTTACACAATCTATCATAACATTTTTTTGAAAGTGATTCCGTCTACGGTCCTAAATATCAAATCAAACAGTACGTTGAAAGGGTTCGTTGCAAATATTTATTCTGGTGCATTCTTTCTGTCTTCATGTTATAACATTGGAGAGTTGGATGTGGGCGACAAATCGATATGAGTCCTAAGTTAATAAATACAAGAGAAACAGGTAGATAATACAACAGATATTAAAAGCGGTTTTGTTGCCTTAACACCTTTTTCTTTTTCTTTAAATGGTCCAGGTACTTGCAGCACCAGTCGTAAATACGTTTTATGCAATTATATAGTCGTAGGTTTACACCTGAACAAGACGTGAGTTAGAAAGCTATCTTTAAAAAAAATTTAATGTCTATACTTACGGTTTATTGCAATTAATTGTGAAACTCCCCAAATTTATGTAATTTCATCAAGAATCATAGTCATATAGGTATGTAACATTATTATAATATGTACAATATTTTTCCAGCATTCTGATATTATTTTTCGTGTCATTTTTTTATAAATAGAATCCATAAAAATGTGATTTCTAATAAAATTTATTCATTTAATACCTAATCAATTTTTTTCCGAGTTACGAGCCCTAACAACTAAATGTTCGGACAAAAGTAGATTTTTGAAGTATGAAAGGAGAACTGGAAATTTTACGCAAATAATTAGTCAACACCTAACAATACAATTAAATAAAGCCTTAATAACAATATTCTGCATGGAAGAAAATTATTTATTGGATTTAACAATGTTTTAACCTTAATAATTAGCAAACTTTACAAAATGAATTTGCAACTAAATGTTGGGATAATTTTTAATTTGGGATCATTAGTAAGAGGTTACGTCTCCTTTTGCTTTAATAGCTGCCTGTATTCTAGCAGGCATTGTATTTATCAAATTTGGGTACAATTCTGGCGTGAAACTGTCCCAAATTTCTTCTATTTTGGTCTTTAAGTCCCCAATGGTTCTTGGTGGATTATTGCGTAGAATACGTTTAATTTTATGCCAAAGAGTTTCAATAACGTTTAAGTCCGGACTGGATGAGGGCCATGAAAGCACCTTTATGTCGTTTTCCCAAAGTTCCAAAACTGTGATTTTTTAAAAACAGTTAGAAAATTACGTCACATTTTTCAAGTGCAATTTTAAAGCTACGAAATATGCCTAAAATCACCAAATAAAGACTTGGGGATTTTTTTGTACATAAAACCAACATCCAGCTTTGCAATTAAGGAAATTTTACCAAAATCCAACCAGTGGTTCCAAAACTGTGATTCTTTTAATGTAGGTAGCACCCTCAAAAAACACGTTTTTTGAAAAGTGAACTGTGGAACTCGAAAAAAATGCAAAAAAAATCATATTAACATTTCAGGATTTTTTCAATATAGTACGATTATTGAGCTTTGATTTAAATCTTTTTTGACACAAATCCAACCAGCGGTTTCAAAACTGTGATTCTTTAAAACAGTTACAAGAAAATTTAATCATTTTTAAAAGTGGAACTTTGAAGCTCCGATAAATGCCTAAAATCACCAAATAAAAACTTGTGTAACTTTTTTGTAAAGAAAACCAACATCCAGCTTTGCAATAAAGTAAATTTCATCAAAATTCGAGTACTAGATCCAACGTTTTAAAAATAATAATTCTTTGTTTCTACAATTTTCCCATCCTGCTGGGTTAAAGTGCCACAGTTTTGGAACCGCCGAGCGGATTTTTACGAAATTTACGTTTTTATACAACTAAATGTTGGCATTATAACAGAAAAAACCATCAATATTATGGAAGTTAATTTAGATAACTTTTGCGCGTATGGAAAAAAGACAATCAAATTTACTTTTGAACTTTTGTCCGAACATTTAGTTGTTAGGGCTCGTACTTGCTTAAAAAACCACTTAGGTATATTGATTGTAGGTAGAAGAAAGGCTGCACATAATAGAAGGCATTTTTAAGATTGAACAAAGCGGTGAATGAATTGGGAATGCTTCAGTATGAGCACAATATACACTTTTGAGGAAAAGTGGACATAAATAATAAATATATCGTCCTTCAAGAAAAAAACTATCTTTTTCTTTGTTGTATCCTTAGATATAATTTGATATAATGGAAGAACTTTTACCAATTCTCAACAAATCTAGTCGTTTTAGCCCTAAATATTTCACGTTTTTGGTACCGCTGTGATTTGTGCGAAAGCCATGTGTTCATATAAAGGGTCTTATATAAACAACACCAAGAAAAAACTGGAATTCTTCGAACCACATTACTAAATCCACCCTAATTCATTCGAGAAATAAATATGTACCATAAATTATATAATTTCAAGTATAATGTGGCATATTCTGATGCTGTTTTAAGTTAGAGTTTAAGTTATAAATTTACGTGATTAATTATATGGATTCGCTTAAAAACGAAGAAATTGTTTACACAGTATAAATTATACAGGTGAAGATCCTTAATAATAATTTTATCGGAACAAAAGGCGATTTTGTATACAAGCAAGCCCCCCATCATTACTGCTATTATAATTATAATCTCTTATTAAGTTTATTTTTTGACAGGAATTAAAATTCGTGATGCACATTGCATTGCTACTGTACTGCGAATAGCGTGCAGAAAATATTTTTATTTTTTAACGTCTACTGAATTGGCACCCTATAATCATAGTTATTAACTGCGGACTTTTGGTCCGGCGATTGCAATACAAAAATATTTATGTATTATATTATTATTATACAAATTGAGGCCAAAACCGAAAAAAAAAGTGGATATAAATGCATCTCTCTTGTGGTACTTGCCCCAATTCAAGGACAACCGCCCTAACTGATGTACAGGTTATAATTATAATTAATTCTGGTTTTGGAATCAAAACGAAAAAGGAAAAGAAGCGACCAGCACGGCAGTGTAAATATGTTTAGGACTTGTTGTTCTTTCATCGCCACCTCTTTTCTGTCAGTTTTTAGAACCGCTGTAAGGGCGCTCAGGTCAGAATCAGACTGTCGGTCGGAGATCAACAAGAAGAACAAGGGTGGTCCTGTTCGATTTTACATAAACACACCCCGCTTTATTATTTGTATGGCGGCTATTATATTATATAACACCAGTGGCGTCAACTTGCCTCCTTTATTTACCACATTCAGCTGAATTGCAGATCTGTTATTGGTCGTTTTGTTAAAAAAATCCTTGCCACACCATTAAACGTTTAAATAATTTAATCGCATAAAGGAAATGAAATAATTTTTTCAAAGGGACCTGCACCGAAGTTCTGGGAATTTATCCGCACCCCACAATAATTATTTTCGTCCTTGTCCGATTCGCAAATCTCAGATGATCCGAGAAGGACGGAAATGGCGACTGGTTTTTCTTCAATACATTATGGGGCGCCAAGTGCTGATACCTCTTCCTTTGATTTGAAACTTCTAGTCATTCAAGAGGTTTTTACACACTTAAAATGTAATTTATTGCTCGTAGTACTTCATTTAAAACTATCAGCTGCATTTTGGGCTTTTCTTCGAATAGGTTATCTTGTTGATACATGCAAGGACAAAAATCACAAATTTATTAGTTTATAAGTATAATAAATAATTATATTATCTTTGCGTCTAAAATAGTTATTTATTTTATCCTGATTAGTTACTGAAATTTCTGAAATAAACTGAAGTTTCAGGATATATTTTTTGTTTTGTAAATATTTGCAGTAATCGAATTAAAAATTTTTCGTCAAAATTAATAAAGTTAGGTCAGGTCCTTTTGTCAACTTCTTCTATACAACTTTTCAGGACCGTACTGTTAAAAAATCATCAAATGAAAGTTCCAATAAATGGGAGAAAAATAACCAGATTTGAAATGTAGTGGAAAAAAACGTAATTTTTAGAGTGCCTTGTTTCTCTAATAGAATTTAAAAATTACTAGAGAACACAGCTTACCTTACCACCTTTTTTTACAGGCAGGAAATTTAAATTGCATTAACTTGATTGGCTGTTACGCGACATAGTTTGCTTAGAATTAAATTCGTTTTAATTTCTCTCTACTGAAAAAAATGGCTGTAAACAATATACATACATGAATTAATATCTAGAACCAATCTATTGGTTCTTGGCTAATTAACCTGATATTGGAAATTACAACGAATATTTCCTTTTCCTATGCCAATGTTTGTACAGTTTTGAAAACAAAACCGGTATATTGTTATTTGTATAAGGCAGGTTCTTTGGGCATTACATAAAAATAATAACGGTACTTTTGTTCTTTTTGCCCCTCAGGTACGGGCGTACGTGCACACAGAACAATGACATTTATTGAAAAATGGTTAACTATCAATCTTGTTTGTACCTTCCTATCTGTAGGTATTAGCAAGAGGATGTGCATTTTGCAGGTATAATTATTTTTATTTTCTCGGAAATGTTTTAACGCAATAGAATGCCGCATCCACACCATAATCAGCGGGGGTTCGAATTTAGAAATCGGCCTCTGGTCAAAGTCTATCTCTCATCCCTCCAGTAGTCTTGTTGATGAAATCATATAATATTTAAGGGAGAAAACTAAACTGCATTTATAACATTACTTAACGGGTTTCATTTATGTATGCATGTTGTTTCTTTATACCACATTCAATTCAATTATAAAAAAACATATAATGCAATTTCGATGTAAATTGGATTAAAAATAAATCACAAAGTATAAGATTTCTTATTTCCAAGCCCCCAAAGTGGAAGAATTATCGATTGAAAAGTGAACACCAATAAGTGCATTCCAAAATCAATCACACCTAAATAATACACGATATACAAACATTCTATAATTGTTGTTTTATCTATTCTATGGCCCGGAAAAAACATTCCGATGGTATAACAGATCGCTTAATCGGAAGACATTTCGTTCTATTTTGCTACTAGGGCGACACGAGTGCAATGCCGAGATAACAAGCTCAGATAAATAGAATGGCTTTCAAGGGCACGGGCCAAAAGGGATCCTACACATCGTGATTTGGCTTGGCTCAGCAGTCCCAAACATTTTTACTAGAGGAAGATAAACCCCAATAACTATTCGAAAGTGAACACGGAAAATGTTAATATAAATTATATGAAAACTATTCAGAAAGATTTTTGGTGTGTTTTTATAAATACTACATTTTTCAGAAATGCGCCAATTAAGAATTAACTCTACTATAGATTATATAGATTTAGATAACAATTTCTAGCCAACATCATTTAATTTAAACTTTCAGAGGTATGATCAATTTTAGGATAACCATTAATTTTTTCATATGTTTATAGAAAATATTTCCTACAGAGACTTTCAATCATCGATTGCTTATTCCTCGATATAAACAGTGGTCTATTATAGATACTTTCTCTTGCAATTTGTGTCCCTTCAAGGATGAACACATTTTCTCCACATCCTAATCGATTTAGTACAAGCGTTGGGATCTATACTGTGTTCCGTTACTTCTCAAGATATCTTACCTATTGTTGCTTAGTGTAATTTTCAAGGGCACGGGCCAAAAAGGGATTCCTACAAATAATGTAACTTCAGCAGCCCCAAACATTTTTAATCGGAGAAAAACTTGATGATTTATAAAATAAACTTACTACAAAACAAAATATTTTATTTTAAATAAATATTACAGTTTGAGAACTACTGCTTAAAATATTTAATTAAATATGCATTTTTACAAAGCTAATTTGATTTATTTGTGGAATCTCACGGGAGGTCTTGGATTTTATTTCCAATTTATGAGCGGCTTTAAAATAATATTTAAATAAAATTGCTTCAAATTTTTTATTACATTTTTACATAGGTACTTTAATATAGGTATTTAAAATTTAATTTAATTCAGATTTTAACCGACATTTTTAGTAAACCGTATTTCTTTTTATGATATACATATACTCATGAACATGTTTCGATTTTTTTCAGTCTCCCAACGATGAGGAGATCAGCGAAGGAGAAAATGAGTCCGGTAAGGACCAAGACGAAGGGGACAGTTGCGATGAGGCCCCCCCAGACAGAGACTTGCTGGCTGAACATGGCGATGTTCTTGCTAAGCTAAAGATGCAAGTTAGGGACATTAAAGCAAGGGTAAGCCCAGCTAATTTTATCAATCATTCAATCCACATTTATGCTGGAATGTTTATAAATTTCTTTAAAATTATATCGGTTCATAACTATATGTTATGTTGGGTTTTATACAATGCAACCAAGCGTGATGTTGCCTGATGGCTTGGCTTGCTGGCTGGCTGACTGGGTTGTAGTACGTATTTTGATGTATGCATGTATAAATCATTTGAAGTTTATGGTCAAGATGTACGCTCCTGTAATATATGTCTGGGTCTCTTGTGTATCAAACAAAAAATTTTCTCTTCCTATAAAAATTACAGAGCGATAGTTTAAAAGTTTAAAGGTAAATTCCCGACATCAGGAGTGAACGAAATTTTTTGACTTAAGACACTTCTTAGTACAAAGGAAATTCTTTAAAACCCAATATTTCTGAAGAGTTCAGTTTATCTATTTTATAATGTTCTATTTCATGCATGATCTAGGTTCTAGGTAACTCTATGCTCAAAAGTCAAAAGGAGAACCTTATGAAGTTACAAAAGCTGATAAATCTCTTTGATTTTCAGGATGATTTGGTTAATGCCCGTAACTTGAATTTCCCCATGGTCCGTGGTCTAGCTGGCTCCGATAATAACTTCAACCCATTTCCCTACCCACATCCCGTGCCAAATTTTCTTCCACCAGTGGCACCACAACCGGCGCCAAACTCGTCAGGCAGTTCACATTCGTCCGAAGGCAGTGCCTCCTCGCAACACACCTGGTCCTTTGAAGAACAATTCAAACAGGTGCGTCAGGTAGGTCATTTTAGAGTTGTCTAGGTTTTGGGGAACTAACAATTTTGAAGATTAGTTTAGGCTTGTTAATCAATGCTAGGGGTATTTAAATGTTTAATTAGAATATGAATTAGGAATATTTTAGTCGAAAGTACGTAGATTAAATTGTAGGTTGATGTCAGATGACGTGTGCGGTTGAGATGTGGAGGTTTACATTTACAGCGCACGCCGCGCCAGTTCTGTTGAAGGAAAACGCTAATTCTTAATAATCATAAATCATTTAAAAAAGCAATAAAATATAAAATTATATTAAGCAAAATTATAATGGTACGTGGAATATATACGCGAGAGAAAAATTACATTTAGGTACAAATTAGGGCTCCGACCAATCATTCTGCCCAACATCCTTTTTTCATTGTTATGGTGCCGTAATAACAGAGACAAGGACGCACACTGCTGACTTTTATGGATAAAATAACTCTCAAAAAATGTATTGTAATTCTCTCGTTCGCTGATAAAATTATGCCTCATAAAACCGGTGAGTAGTATAACTTATATTTTATCGTTCGACCAAAGAAATGACGCACCAAGTAGACGGTGCACAATGCTTACCTCTTTTGTTGTGGGCCACTGGAAAACCATAAACTTCAATAATTCCTAAACATTAAATTGCTGGCGAATACAAAATTGCATTTGCTTCTTTAATTTTTCGTGAACGCAAAAATCAACACAGACAGTCGATAATCCCATTGTGTTCCTCCTAAAGGCAACCACAAGTGGAAAAAAAACATTTGGAATAAATGGTTTCGACAGCCGAATGAAAACAACTAGCAACTTTGTCGTTGTGGGCCAATGTTGAGATCTCGTGGTATACAACAAATTTAATACACTCTAAGTGGAATATTTTTGAGGCTGTATGATGGAGAGCTTCAAAAATATTGAAAAAACCTTAAGAAATTCAAAATCGTTAAGGTTTTTTAAAAGTGTTGAAGTTTTTTTTACAGATTTTTGAATATGGATAATTTCACAAAATATGAATTTAGAATAATAACATATGAAAATGTTTTCAAATTTTAATCGAACTCTACGCAAATGTCCTTTCTAGTTTTACATATAGTTAGTAGTATACAGTGTGTTTCACGAAAAGCGCCTCAAAGTTCAGATATTTGTAAAACT
The DNA here is from genome assembly GCA_963942485.1 of Pediacus dermestoides. NCBI lineage: Eukaryota > Metazoa > Arthropoda > Insecta > Coleoptera > Cucujidae > Pediacus > Pediacus dermestoides. The sequence continues at coordinate 4,373,152 of OZ012629.1, forward strand.
TATAATTTTAGAACATTTTTTATTCTTTTGCTATTTAAGAATTAATTTTGTTGTGACTTTTATTATACAGGGTGGTTCAGGTTAAACGTCATTAATTTTAAGAGGTGATAGAGCATCCAAAAAAAAGTAGACTTGCATGACAAAACTTTGCTCAAAAATGTTTCCTAACAAAGATACAGGGTGTCAAAGTTTAGTATAAAAATTCGTTTTCTTATAATAACTTCTAAACAACTCCATTAAATTTCGCACACAGAGTAATGTATAGTACATTTCTAGATAAGGATGGTGTTTTTTTATAAAAAAATTCTCCAGTAGCGAAGACACTGGGGGACCGCTCCACTTTTCTCCTCCAATTTTCGACGCCACGGGATATATTGCGAATTTTTGGATTGTCTGTTCAATTTAGAGAAAATAGTTACTCTTGAAAAAATTTAATTTAAGGCTTCGTTTTTAAGATATTTGAGTTTGACGGTTTGGAAACACAACCTCAAATGCTGCTCTGAACTAAAAAAAAATCGAGTAAGTTCTCAAAATAGGCTTCGGTACATTTTCGAACTCTTTTAGCCACGGAATTAATCGCTGCCAAGACTTGATGGCAATTTTCGGGATTTTTCAGACCTAACCGAAATTTTCTTTAATTCAGCACAGCATTTGATATTGTGTTTCCAAACCTTCAAACTCAAATATCCCAAAAACGAAACCTTAAATTAAAATTTGTCGAGAGTAACTATTTTCTCTAAATTAAACAGACAATCCAAAAATTGAATTTTCTTCGCAATATATCCAGTGGCGTCGAAATTTGGAGAGGTACCCCAGTATCTACGCCACGGGAGATTTTTTTAATAAATGAACGTCATCATTACCTAGAAATGTACTACATTACTCTGTGTACGAAATTTAATGGTAATCGATCTAGTGGTTTAGAAGTTATGTTAAGAAAACGCGTTTTTATTTTAAACTTTGACACCCTGTATATTTGTTATAAAACATTTTTGAGCAAAGTTTTTTAATAAAAGCCTGCTTTTTTCTTGATGCTCTATCACCTCCCAAAATTAATGACGTTTAGTATAAAATTCTGATTTTTTTGGTTCGTTCAAGACTTTTAGTCGGTTTAGTTTGTCTCAATTCAATCCAGTATACATCAGTTAATATTGCGGTCATTCAGATTAGGAGGGTGAGTTTCGAAAACACGAAATTGATTGCGGTGGATTGTAGTACTTCAAATACACACACAACACATAGTAATAAATCTAACTGGTCCATAATAATCCCCTTAATAAATCCGTTGGGCAGCAGGCAAGCAACAGCCTACCATATACGGTACAAATTTAGGTGAACACGCTCCTGATGACTACCCCAGTAACACATGTATTAATCTCATGGGGGGAAGTAAATGACTCAATCAACGACATAATGAAGTGGTCTGAGCGATTGCGTCCGAAAACTAGTGAAAATAACGACTGGCAAAGGACTCCAATACTTCTTAAATCGCCGGATGGATTTGTAGAAGACTTAGGATAAGATTCCAATCATTTATCTGCAAATGGATTTGTGTTGTTCAAAACACATAATAAGACCGACCACAAAATGTGTGTTTATTTGTTATTTTACGGATGTGGATTTTACAATCCTTGAAGGATGGTTCTTCTCACGGTAGTAAAGTGAAAATCTAACCGGAATTGAAGACGGAAAACCTGCGCTAGGTGGAAATAGTAATAGTTGTTGATTTATAGCTGGTTTGGTGGTGGTGATGGAGCAGCAACAAAGCAGCAAAATTTAAACTAATCCAATTTGTGCTGGAGCAGCACTAAAACAGAAATATATAACCAAAAAAATGCGGGTTGTTAATTTTAATTGGATTTAATCGCAATTGCCGAGATTTGTCTAATTAGATACTTCGTGGCTAATGGTATACCGAACTTGTTAATTGCCAATAAAATTACCAACAACAAAAAATCAACTAGATTTGGATTAGTTGCAGGTTGCAGCAACAACCAGCACACATGTTCTTGTACATGCTAATGTTAAGACTGAACAGTATAATTATAGTGCTTTTTTATCCACTTTTGCTTCCACATTTAAAACATATATTAAATGGTCCATATGTTAGGGTTTGTCTTGGCTTCACTAAAGAGGTAGAATTGCACAGATTGAATGCTGTATTTAAATTATCATTTCGATAGTATGAATTGAACAACTGGCAAACATATGTTTCAGCAAACCTACCGGATGTGTCGTGCCAACGATTGATTTGATGGAATTCGTATTGGGATTGCTCCCTGGCACTGGCACACCATATTGATTCAGTGAATAAGGAATTTTATATTCATTTACTCTCTGGGAACTAAATTCATGGTTATAGTACAAAAAATAAAGTTAATTCTTCAAATAAAATTAGAGCAAGTATTTAAATTGCAAATAAAATCAAAGAGTTTCTACTGTGGACATTATTTTGGAAAAAAATTATAAAATGCCAGGGAAGTCCTATAAATTAATTCACAGGTCAACAAAAAAAATTTTTTTTGGAGTCTTTATTTTAATAACAATTTTCTGATTCTCTATGTCGAAAAATAACCAAAACCTTCTTTTATTTTTGATAACGTTTGCTTTGAGATTATACTTGAGAGCTAATATGAGAAAGTCCATACAATCATAGAAGAAATACGAAAAATATTCATTTCTAAACTTTTTTATGTGTAGATGTTCGTTTTAATTTTTACTTTCTTATACATAGTATAAGGAAGTATTGTAATCGTGATTTTTTTCGACTCCGAGATTTTGATGGATTTACACGTTTTGAGGGCCCCTGAATCCATCTTGACCATTTTCGCCATGATGTCTGTCTGTGTATCTGTGTGTCCGTGTGTCTGTGTGTCTGTGTGTCTGTGTGTCTGTCTGTATCCACGATAACTCAAAAACGACTTTTCGGATTTGATTCAAATTTCATATTTAAGAGTTTGAACAAAATTGTGGGTGCCACATTAAATCTTTTTCATCTAGCACAAACACAAGTGGTACTTACCTGAAGACATTTTTAGGTTTTTTAGGAATATCTTGAAAAATAAACAATTTACGAGATTTTTTTATTCTTTAACATTGATTTTAAATTAAATTTTGAACAAATTTTGTTTGAAACTTTTTTTGAAATTCCGTCAAAAATTTTTAATTATATAGTGGCGCCATCTATCTCTGATTTACAAAGTACATGTTGTTTACATACAGAAATCTATACCGTTGAGGAAATCGATTGTAGCATTACTATTTGAAAAGATCGACGGCTACAACGGCTACGGTTTTATGTTTTGGATATCATGGCAACTCGATTAAAATTTTTTCTAATATATACAATAAAGTCGTTAAATTGTATTATGCATGTAAATCTACATTAAAGATATCGACGCAAAATTTTTTGTGAATGCTCTTTCAATTTTTAGACGTGTCGACAAAGTAAACAAAGTGTTTTATTTTGCGCCGTTTTTTAATAATTATAAATTATTTACATATTTATATAGAGTTGCCATCTATCTCTGAGTGGCTGTTGTTTACATTACAGAAATCTATTTGTTTTTATACTAAAGATTCTATTTGCATTAAACACACGAAGAGCTCGAATAAAGTTATAAAAATTTAAAAAGTGAAAACCAATTAATACAATCCTGGTGAGAGTGGCTATATCGCCAAACACCAAAAACTTGACATTGCTTTGTAATCCAAGTACGAAGAAGAAGAAGAGATTGTTAGTCAAACAACTGTCAAAGGCAAAAGATCGAAATATTTTGATGAGAAGGATTATTGTGCACTGTACAGTTTGTTTGAGTGAAACGTTGACCAAAACTGAGAAGTATTTTATAAATCTTCAAAGTTTAGCTACAGCAAATTCAAAGATATCAAGCATTTTTCGCACTGTGGAATTTTGATAAGTATTCTGTTATTTATTTATCCTAAAATCTGGTAGTAATGAGTGGGACAAGGACAGATTTATGCGTATTGCAATAAGTGCGACAGAGACTATTTGAAAATTGCTGGAAACCCTCAAAATTTTTACAAGAAATTTAACTTAATTTTTTATTCTTTAACATTGATTTAGAATTGAATTTTGAACAAATTTTGTTTGAACTTTTTTTGAAATTCTGTCAAAAAAATTTCAAAAAAAATAATCATTGGTTTTTGTCGTAAAATTCGGTTATAATGAGTAGGACAAGGACAGATTTATGCGTATTGCAATAAGTGCGAGAGAGACTTCCGAAATTTATTTGAATATTGCTGGAAACGCTCAAAATTAAAACACGATTTTTACAAGAAATTTAACTTAATTTCTTTAGGAAAAGTAATTGTGGTACTATCCGTATAAGAAAGTCATGTGTTGGGCACATCAGATATTTTCTTTAATAAAAGTGGTTCAATTCTATAACAAAAGTTTGTTTTATTTTTACATGCAATATGCAAAAAATGTATGAAAATAGGAACATTTTCTTAAAATCCTTAATTTCATTCTGATAGATACAAAAGCAAACTTTTTCGGTTAAAACTATTTTTTCTGAATTTAGTTATGTGGAAGAAATAAAAATCTGATATGCAGAACCCAGACTCAAAATTCATGTTGACCGGTGTATTGATTTAAAGGTCCTCAAAATGCTTAAATCCACCAAACCAAAAGTTGCACTATGTCTGTCTCTTCTTCTTAGCAGCCTCTATTGAGAGCGACTAGAGGCAGATTGTGATGCCCATGTCTAAAAATTTCCGACGTATTCCGTCCTGATCCCAGCCACATTGCGGAAAGCAAATCTTTTTAGTATGATGAAATATTTTACATTATTTTTTGCAATTAGAGTGAAGTTTTTAATTTTATTGAAATGTCTCTCTTTTTACACCAAAGAGCCGTTTGTCACGAAGCGAATTTTAATGCTAAATTTCATACAAGTGATGCGCGCGCAGATTTAGTAAACTTGTTACAATAAATTAGAGCTTGTTCTATTTTCTTGTATACAATCTGACTAAATGTGCGTAAATTCGGTGCAGTAATGTACAGTTTAGTACAGAACGGATTTAATTTAGACCTATTTGTTTATTATTAATTTTTCAAGCAAATCTGCGCGCGCATAAATAGTAATAAATTTTGTACTAAAATTAGCCTCGTGGTTCTAAGACAATTATTTAACTTTGTCCATTATCGACATATTCATAAATATATAAAACCAAGAAAAAACCTCCTACGAATTTGACCCAAGTTAATATAGCCATAACATCGCTATAAAACCTAACCAATAAATTAAAATTTATTTCACATTGGTGACACCGTAGACTAAATTCAGCAATTCAACATTGGTCCCCACTAATCATTCCGTCACGATTCAAATAAAATTTATAATAAGTTTTTATTTGCACACACCAACTTTTAGTGTATCCCCGGTTGATGCATGTATTATGAAATTTGTTTTTAGTATACAACCAGCAACTGCATTCAGCTTCAGTGCATGTTTGGTCTGCAAAAAATCAATCATGAATCACGCTCGACAATTCAATAAAGAATAAAAAAATCGTTTAGTTCGTTTTGTGTGTGTAGTATGGTACACTTTCTTAAGGTATGCAGATCGTGGTGTGTTTTTTGTTTAAGTAGGTGGCGCCCACCAAGAGTTCTTTCTGCGATTTAATTTTTTCAGTTTTTTTTTGACTGAATTAAGTGATTGTTGTAAAATTAATTAGAACTCAAAATTTAAATATTTTAATATTTTTAGTAGCATAAAATAATAACAATAATCAATTAAATTCTGAGTGAATTTCTTAACAGCACGATTTCGCTTTCATTGTTTAAAAAAATGTGTATGCCTCTGGTTAATAAAAATATAATTTATTAGAATGCGAAAAAATGAAACATTGTCAATGATTTATGTGAAAATTAATTTCCTGCGTACGAAAACAAATTACGTGGGCTGTTATTGTTATTAAAGACAGATCTCCTGCCAGTTTAGCAGACAAGAATTGCATGAAATATAACGTCGTAGGTGTTATTATATTTTAATATCAACCGGCGTTGTGTCTGGGAGATGTACCGGTTACATTTGAATAGATAAATTACTGCAATTTAATTCAATCGCATGCATAAACTACACCACATAATAAGTGCATAATATAACACATCACATCTTACTTTTCCATCACAGGTTAGCTATTCAGATATTTCTCTGTCTGGGATTTAATTATTTCAGTTTCGTTGACAACTCTAACTCACCTCAACCCCTTTTTTCCAGACGAAATTAAAATTGTGTATAAAATCGAAAAGAAGGGAATGGGGCTAGAAATAGCTTGCACATTATAATTTAAGGGTAAAATCCTACTTTCAGCAAAATGGTAACATTAGTTTCTATGTTTTCCCCTAAACGGAAATCGATCACAAATGTCAAAAGTTCAAAAATATACGCGGCTATTTTAGGAAAAAGGAAAATAGGGGGTTAAGCCTAAAGTATGGGTACCTAAAATCGATTTTAATGATAAATATTTAAATTTAAGACATGTGCTGGGGTGCAATAATTGCCCCTTTAAAATTGAATAAATCTGTTGTGTTTCTATTGGGGCGAGATTAGCCTCAAGGTTAAAGCAAAATATTTTATTTTTGGGCACCCAAAGAAATACAATATGTGTGATGTATTTATAGCACATGGTTAAAATAATATTTTAGAATTTAACCGAGCGGAATTTAAAAATTTTATGCACAATAAGATAGGACATGATAATATTTAATATCAGTTTCAGATTATTACAGATTAAAAGACTGTTAAAATTCTTGTTTTCTATGCAAATACAGGGTGTACCAAAATTAGCCTGCCAAAATGTACCAGCTGATTCTACGTTCAAAAATAATACCTACAAAAAGTTCCAATAAACATAGGTTGAAAAATGCTTCATAAGGAGGCTACAGCCCCCCGAAAGGGGGACCCCAACGAGGAGTTTTCTGTAATATCTTTGAGGTAGATTTATGAAATTTGGTAAGTTTGAAATTTTGCCAGAGGCGTCACATACAGGGTGGGTGCTGGGTATATTATATATTCATATTTTTTGTGTGGATAATTTAAAAATTTTTATAACAAATTTTGAAACTTGGTTTATTTTTACACAAAAAAGGTAGTCTCAGTCGATCTTTGTATCTTAAACCGTTTTCGAGTCAAATCATTTTGAAAAAATCACGTCCATAAAAAATACACTAATAAAAATAATCACAAAACTAAAATTTATCAAAAGTAGACAATAGATTAAAATTTATAGGTATTTATTACTTCGTTTAGCATTTCTTCGTCAAATATTAATAATGAAAACAGAATATCAAAATCAAATTTTTTTTTTCAATTTTGTGATTATTTTTAGATATTAGTGTAGTTTTTATGGACGTGACTTCTTCAAAACGATTTTACTCGAAAACGGTTCAAGATTCAAAGGTCTACTGAGACGACCTTTTTTGTGTAAAAATAAACCGAGTTTCATAATTTGATATAACAAAATTTAAAAATTATCCACACAAAAAATATGGGGCTTAATTTACCAAGCACCCACCCTATATGTGACGCCCCTGGCAAAATTTCTGAAAATTGGAAAAAGAAATATGTGTCAAATTTTACAATCTTCAAACTCACCAAATTTCATGAATCTACCTCAAACAATTGCAGAGATATTACAAGAAAACTCCTCTTTGGGGCCCCCCTTTCGGGGGGTTGTAGCTCCCTTAGAAACCATATTTCAACCTATATTTATTAAAACTTTTTGCATTATTTTTGAACGTAGAACCAGCTGGTTCATTTTGGCAGGCTAATTTTGGGACACCCTGTATATCATTGAGAGAAACGAAATAAAAGAAATAGAATATAGATAAATAGATTTTAAAAATGAAGGTCAAAACTTACTTTTAAGCCAGGTAGCAAATAAGTACAAGTTTTTTATTTAAAATAGAAAATATTTTACACTTTTTCTGTCACTTCAATATTAACGACTTTACAATTTGGTCGGATACGCTCACCCTCACAGGGCAAAAGAAAGTTGGAATCATTTGAGAATATCCATTGGTAAAATCATCAACAGTGACATATGAATTTCATTTTCAAAGGATTATCACTAAAAATTTTACGCTTTTTCTGTTACTTCAATATTAACGATTTTATAATTTGGTAGGTCACGCTCACCCTTACAGAGTAAAAAAGAGTTTGAATTATTTGAGAATATCCATGGTAAGTCATCAATCAGTATTAAATTTCATTTTCAAAGGGTTTTTACTTTTGAACTTTAACTTTTTCAAACTTATAACAAAGCTGCACAAATTACTGGTATGGAAAATTGCATACGAAATTGTGGATGAGCAGCAATTATTCCCTCTAGTTACGCCACTGCTGACTATTTTAAAAAGTAGCAAAAATTTAATGCGGCTTAATTTTTTATGTATCATTAGTTTCTAAAAACTACAAATTTCTGTATACAAACTAAAGTGTTGCGTTAAATAACCCAGTAAAAATATTTACATAGTTTTTTATCGCGCTTCGTCCGTATAAATCACCATTTTTATCATCGTTATACACAAAATTTCTAAAACTGATTTAAATGATAGCCCCTCAAATAAATGGGTGGTGTTAAAACAACCTAAAAGCTGTAGACTTCCGTTAACACTTAAAATTAATAGTTTTTAGGTAAAATAACAGATTTTCTACTACCAGGCGAACCGTCCGTGTCTTCCTAAGTTAATTTGTAGAGACGGTAGATCCAAACCGTTAAAAGATTGTGTTTATGGCATTTAATTGCTATGCGTTAAGTAAACTATTTTCGTAAACTAGACATTAAAGACTATACTTTACTATAATTAACTAAAAAAAAGAATTAATAGAGTTAGTAGTCCTCTTACTAAAAACATAGTTTATATCTTACGGGGAAAACAAATCATAAAATCGCGCTTTTCGGTCATTATTAATTCCAATTAATGTTTGTATTTGTCCAAAATAATTTCGATAATTACATACCATTACTTTTATAATTATACAAATTTTAATTTGTCACAAACTGTAGGAATGCAATGTGGTCGTTTGAATATAAAGGAAATGGGTGGATCTTCCTCTTTACTTTGTCATGTTCACCAATCATGGTCATTCTTTGTGAAGGACAACATTAAAAAACTATTTAACGAAGCGAAACGAAAATAAAAGCGGGAATGTCTTGTGCTGTGCAAAACATTAATGGTTTATTACCTGAGTAAATTTTGCACCCCCAGAACGGATAAAGAACCGAATATGAGAATCCTTAATCTTGAGAAATTATTTGGAATTTGGAACCCCCACGTTTTTTTTTTTTGGAATCGCAGATTTTGATAAAATCCTGGTGACTTATTAAAAATATGTTATGGATCATGAGCTTTGTTTTCAAAATTACTTTAACATTTCCTTCGTCTTTCGCATGGTGCTACACGGAATGTTTGTTTTTTATGGTGCTGTGTTTGAAGTGTACTACAATCATTGGATCGCAAGGGAGGGGGTGAAAAATGTTTAAACGTAATATTATGGTGTTCATTAGAGAGCAGTATCAAAGCACACCGGTGTGTAATTATAAAGTATTTACAGACGAAGATGGTGCGGAGGAGTGGGACCCTGTAATTCATCACATAGACAGCTCATTTGCTATTCATATTATCATATTTGAACATGGGTTGAGTGGCCGTTTAGTGCGAGAGAGGTGTATACACACACATACACATACGATATAATCTAATATCTCCAATAAACAATATTTAAAAGATAAATGGGCGGAGGGGCGAAGCAGCAGCGCTGACTGCTCGTTCAATTTCATTTTTCGTTTATTTTTATTTACACCTCTTGAATGAAACTCCTCCCAGGTACAGAGATATAATATATGGGTAGGATATCAATCATTATTTAATTTAAGGCGATATGACTTACAATTTTGGATCTAGGATTTTATAAAACTTCCAACGGATCTTAGCATATAAAAACTTCATATTCATCCAAAATCAGACTAATAAAACAATTATGACGTCAAAATTTTAGTTTTATGATCCAATTTAAAAATCTGAAAAGATGACCGTCAGGCTCTTTTATAAAAAAAATGTGCCTTTGTCGTCAGATAGCTACTTCCTAGCAATAAAACTTGTACGTGATCTTTGCAAAAGAACTAATAAATAGAGGACGAACCAATGAAGCGAATCCTGCCATTCCACAGGCGGATTTTTGTTTATTGTTCAAGGTTATTCTAGTTTTTGCGAAATTATCTCTGTAATATAAGTTAATAGAACTAAAATAGTAGTTTATGCAACAAGTATATAATCTATGACTTTATTGACGAGTCTGCTTTATGGCAGAGCGAGCTGCGAGCGAGGCTAATAAATAGGACGAGTCAATAAAGTCAGATTATATACGAGTTCCATACAAAGCTTTATGTTCAACTGCGAAAATTACCTTTTAATTATTTAGAAAAATTATAAATGACAGTAATAAATTCATTCTGACAGTATTTATTGTGACATTGACAGCTGATATATTGATATTTTAGAATAATAGTAAAATAAAGTGCCATTATACACTAGTGTATAAAGAGCCACTTTATGCACGCAAAAGTACGTCATAAACAGTACTTTATAATGCAGTCGTACATAATAGTTATTTATATTATAAGTGGGATATGAACATCATTAACATAAGAGTCTGGAAATTGCAGAACGAGTCGTAGACGAGTTCTGTAATCAGACGAATATGTTAATGTGTGTATATCCCACGTGTAATATACAAGATTTTATCTTCTACCGTCCAAATAATTAAAAATGAATTTTGAATTTATCTCCAGCGACATTGCTCAGTAGTTGTTGTCAAGTTGTCGTACTGGACTACCTAACCTAAGTTGTGTAAAAACTAGCCAGCGCTACACAACAATGAATTTGAATTATAAATTTTCGAATAATTAAACAATTTATACACCAAAAAATCTGGGACGTGGACCGTGTTATATTTATTATTCAAATATAAAACTAATTTATTATAAAATAAAACTAAAAATTTGTTCAGTTATCTAACGTGAAGTTAGGGTTTTTTCTAAGTAGATACGCTATTATAAAATTCTCCAGGTTTCAAAAAATCAAACTTAAGAGTATGAAGTGTCATTACTCAATGTTAATCACAAATTTTAAAGAATTAAACAATATATATTATATTATAATTAGACATTTACAAATATAAACTTTCCTATAAAGATACTAAATTGTAAAAATTGTGTTATAAATACTTGTAAGAAAGAATTTTCTTGTTGAAATTTCAGTGTGGTAATGATTTCTTTAAAACACATGTTGCGTAATAATCTGACTTACCTTACTCAAATTAATGTCAAATCAAGGCTATTATGAATTGGTAGTAGATAAATAAATTTATATTATCCTGAATTACGCTATAAACAGAGGCGGATCCAGAGGAACATTTTGGGGAGCGAAGTTTTGCTGATTTATAAACTAGGGGCGATTTGATGAAAAAAAACTAGACAGAAAGAAAATTAATCGAACTCGAACTGACCATACAAGTTTTAGTTGACGTAATTTCAGAAATTTGCGTATTGAATTTTTCAATTAAAAGCACAATTTTGAAAAGAAAAATGATCAGCTCATTTTTGGTCATTTTACTGGCTCCTTTATAGCAGTGAATACGACTTATTTTAAAGCCATTCTAGCTATTTCTTACTATATTATAGTAAGACAAAGTAGGTGTGCCAAATGATTCGCATCAAATAGCAATAACGACATTTACGCATCCTTTGTTACATAAATATCAAGTGGACATCTAACGAAAAACCAAAAATCATTTGGATATATGTAACAAAATCCTTTGTTTTGTCAAGTTTTGCCGCAGCAGTAGTTGGTGTGTTATTAAGGCGGTAAGTTTGTTTATATGCTAACGGTTTAGATCAAAGTTTCCAGCGTCGTTAATTCGGTATCAAAGGAACTATCATTGATGAATTAAGACTTTACTACAGGATACAGTTGGATCGTGTCCACAAAAACGCAGTTAGTTGCTTCTGCACTTGTTACTATAATATATACTGATGATGACTTTCGTTTTAGTTTTGGTTGAATAATATTTTGATATCTGTGTTGTGTTTATTTGTTGTACAATTACATTCAGTATTTTTAATTTAATTTAATTTAATATACAAATTTTCTGTTTGGTGAACCTAGTGAGAGGAAAAAAATTGTCAATTTCAGATTTCAGCGTCGTGTGTAATAAAAATAACATACAGTATAAAATGTTATGTATTATATAAATAGAAAGGAAAAAGCTCGTAATTTAGATTTGAGGTATAGGTCTAAAATTAACCTCTAACCCCTGTCAATGTATTCGGGATTATGAGATCTAGACAGCTGTGCTACACATTTGCCAGGCCACCTTCATTATTAAGAGCAGCAGCGGTTTGGAATTAGTTGGCTCTTGATTATTTTGTTAATTCATTAATTTACCCCAAACGATTTGGCAATTTCCGCCTTATACAGCTTGAACATGATCATCAGCATCACACACGTGTTTTCGACAGAAATAAAAATGTATAATTTAAAAATAATTGTGTAAACACTACATAATTATATTAGGTGATAGTTTGAAGAACGTTGCAGATTTTTACATACTTTATTTTACTAGGAAATCGCACATCTTTGGGTTGGATAGTTTATACATGATTATTCTATTTGCACTGTTATTGTAACATTTGAGAAAGTTAGATTGTGCTGTATTGATTTTAAATACTTCCGGTAATGTAAGAACAATATTCAAAATATATTGAAATATCGATTGTTTGTTTTAACGAAACATAAATTTAATATTTCCGGTGTGGAATTCTAAGCATTAAAACACTTTATTCCTTTTGTGACTCTCACAGAGGGGAATAGCATAAAGTTTGAATTTCCCGCTTATGAATTATATGCAGTTTATTATTCAGGTACATTTTTAAAAAGCATTTTTGCTGTATTAAAATTTATCACAACAATTAGTAGGGAAAGTTTAACTAAATTGAAATGTACACTTCTGTGCAATAAAATTAAGGAACCAAAATATGTTTTAGTTTAAAGCGGACATAAGTTTCCTAGTTACAAAAATATGTAAATTTGTCAATTTCCTTAGGGCCGTTGTATAAAAATTTAATCGCGAGATAATCCTCCAAAAAGGATAAACTGCCACAGAAACGATTGTTGAATACAATTGTCACTATAGATATTTTGGAGGATAAATATTTAACACCGCGATTAAAGTTTTATACAACCGGCCCTTAATGTCAAAAATTTACTCCTATCATTTATTGAAACTGGTGCTAGGAAATTAAAATAGACCCGAATTGTACAACTAGAATATTGTGAAAAATGGTCATAAGACTTGTGCTTAATTTTATTGCACAGAAGTGTACGTTTTTACCTGAAACTATTTTTGGTAAATTCATACTCAAAATATTGAAATCCATTGGAGTAGAAGAATATATTTCGGGAACTCACTGTATTCTATGTACAATATTAGCATGGCCTCGCGTCCTCACAAATAACAATTGTTCTTAGTTTCGAGATTACGACAATATTTGGACTTAAAATATCGATTAAATTCTCATGGCCATGTATCAATTTACATATTTTTAAATCTAAAAGTTTGGATTTAGTTCATGAAATTAGGCATATCTGTGGAATTTATAGGAAAAAAATTAGAAGTATAAAATATTTCTTGGTACCCCTCTAGAAAATAAATGTACAGGGTGTCCCATTTTCGACATTTTTAGGGGGTATTGGCGTTATTATCAAAGATAGAGTGTTGCGGTTTTCACATTCCTGTCCTACTTTTTTACGGGGTCAAATTTTCTAAAAAATTAGACACGGCCTAACTGTTATAAATAAAGAAAATTATTAAAAATATCGAATTTTGAGCTTCTTTTTCAAAATAAATATTAAGTATTATATATTTTTGGAAAGTCCAAATTTTGCTTAATCAATATACAAGATAATATATAGGGTGTCCCATTTAAAAAAACATAAGTTTGGGCAGTATCTTTAAAAGTAAACCTATTACATAAAAACTGCCTACACCACTGAATTCTACGTAAAAAACTCTATCAAGATCAGTTTTCACCTTTTTGATAAGTAGACGCATAACGGAAATACGAGGGGTGTCTAAAAAACAAAGATTTTTAGAATCACTCTGTAGATTAAAAACTAAGAGAGCCATGACAAATTTGACCCCGGAATCTTTCGTTTCGTAAAAAAGTAGGACAAGAAAGTGAAAACTGCAACACTCTATCTTTGATAATAACGCCAATACCCCCTAAAAATGTCGAAAATGGGACACCCTGTACGCCTATGTAAAATTCAAAAGACACTAAATATTACAAAATAATAAATTACAATTCTTAGTAGGTAATCTTTCTGTGGACTCTCACTATGTAGGCTAAAACCTACAAACCCTTCAAAACGATTTCTTTTAAAAATATACGTTCAAGGTTACTTTGCCTCTTGCGAATCACACATCTCTTCATTGTGATAACTAACTGCCCTTCGCAACTTCATATCAGGTACAAATCGGCACAATCATTTACCATTTACCCTTTAAAAACCCCTGTCTTGTGGGTTGTTATGGTCAGTTGATGTGTGGATTAGTTATTTTAAGACGTCTGAGACAAATAATTCGCCCAGACCTTACGGGTGGGTCGGTGGGTGGTGTGTTTGGAATAATCCCAGGGATGGTTTCATTGTTTATTTTTGTACCTGCGTACTGGTCACTGTGAAAAAATTAGATATTTACTGGTATCATTGCGTATATTCTTCAGTGTTAAAGTGAATCTAGTATGTGAATTGTGATGGCTCCAACGCAGGGACCAACAGGAATATTACAAGAAGCCATCCTGGATCTGGATCCCGCACGTTGGAAAATGCGCCAGCAGGTTAAAATAATATTAATTATTATAAATATGTTAATTATTCAATTAATTTTTTGAGCACACGTGTGCTAAAGCGGAAAAAACGGTTGGGAATTTCAATTTATTCAAATTAAATTAATTAATCCGTATGTTGTCGCACTACGTGGGAGGTATTTTTTATAGTACCTACAGGCAAATAAATATATCTATAAATATCATAATTATGAAGCAGTTAAATACAGAAATTTATTTAGTTGAGATGTTTGGTGATTAATTAATATTTTGTAGTTATGTACTGTCTACATGTTTTTTTTAAATGAGTTCATTGCATTTGCTTTTATTATATATTTTTTGTTTTGTAAAAATCCACGTGACAATAATGTGCGGGGCGCTAATAAGAAAAAGACCGCAAGAGCCAAAATGAATTATATGACAAGTTTGAAGTGTGCGGCCATTTTGCAATTAACTTTCGTGAAAAAATAATGATAAAACGTGTACATTTACATGAAAAATAAATATGTTATCTGATAAACCATGAAAATTAACACTTGGGATATCCTGAATCGAGTCCTGAATACATTTCTTAAATAATTATTTCATAACTTGCTACATATTGTATTCTCTAACGAAAATGTAAAATTTTATACATTTTTTTAAATGCAGTTAACGGTAGCAAAAAGTACTACATAAAATTTTATAATTTACTTAGACAATATTAGGCGCATTAATTTAACTTTCCATGTTAGGTTTAGTATATCAAATCAGCTATAGACATTTAAGTCTAGAGACTCATTAGTAGTAAATTTATTTTATTGAGAACTTGTATTATGGTAAAAAATATCTAGGGGATAATTTCCTTTTCCTCGAACATATTGTACTCGTATATCGCAAGGTACATCTGCCGAATGCAATTGAATTATCATGTAATGTAAAAGTAAAAAATAAAATAACATTATTATCGCCTCTGTCACACACAAATAATTAATATTATCACTGACGGCATACGTACACACACACACAGGAAGAAATTATAACACGAAAATTTTGCGGCGTAACACATTTTTGATACGGCTCCAGTTTTCGTTGACGGCTTAATTGCTCAAAAATTGTAACAATTTTCAAGTAGTGCTATTATCGTCGCGTATATCAACCAAACAAACCGTCTTTTTTGTATGTATGAAATTAGCAGAAGAAGCAGTTAGCTTTTATGCAAATTACACAAAATGCGGGTGTTTAAAAAGGAAGTAAATTACATAATATATGCATAATACTTACATAGAAGCGGCTGGTTAATATTGCCATTTCCAATGTAATATTGTATTAATATAAAATTGTAAAGCTTTTGTGTTGAAGGATAATAGCAGGACTTCGTTTGTGCCTGTTTAGAGTTTGGAGCACCTTGTATACATCTTGTTTTTAATGATACAATCAATTGTCAATAAAAAGTATAGCGAAATAATTTATTATTTAGCTGTTTTAATAAATCAATCTACCAACGCATATATTTATAATAGAATATTACATTGTATAGAGGCGATGCATCGTTTCTGTAATCGTAAACTGCAATTTTTATTGTACGTCATTAATGAACATCATTTTGTTTCACACAATAATTATGTTTTATAAATAAATTTAATGTTTAAAAGAATTTTTTCAGTGTTATAAAAATACAGTTACATATAAAAATGTATAAAATGTGATTAATACAGGGTGTGTCACGACGAGTTGACAGTAGACGTAACTCTATTATTAAACACAATTTGATTCTAAAAATTGGTACACACCCATTATACAATGTGCTCTATTTAATAAAAATATTGCCACCTTTCTGGTACTTTCGGTTATACCGGAAGTAGACACAAACTTTGTTATTTTAAATGGAACACCCTGTATATTTTTGAATTTTTAGATACTACACTTCATTTTAGACATAAAAGTATTAAGGTTGTGTGATCCTAACATTACCGGTATTATAATTATTTACACTTTTTCATTTTTTTTTTATAAAAACATAGATGTAAATAAAAATTCAACTCTTGACAATGACACGTTTTTTCCAAAATTTTTTTATTGTGTTTGAGGTAGGAATATACAAGAAATAAGCTGATGTAGTTTTGGAAAACTTGCTTTATACAGGGTGTTGGTGGTTGTCCGTTCACTTTTAAAAACTATTATCAATGATAACTTAATTTTTTTAAGTGGAACACCCTATATATTTCTAGATTTTCGAATTCTACACTTAATTCGAGACATAAAAGTATTAAGGTTGTAAGGTCTTAAAATTAACGGTATTATAATTAATTACGTTTTTGTAAAAATGAACGGTCAATCACAAGCACCCTGTATAAAATAAGTTTTTTAAAACCATATTACCATGTTTCTTGTACATTTCTGCGTCCACTAAAATTTGGTTTGCTTTTTGAAAGAACGTGTCATTAGTAAAATATGAAAATGTTTGTCTCTAAGTTTTTGTATGAAAAAATTGGAACAAATATAATTACTTAATTAAAATAAATAAAATAAATAAATAAAAATAAAAAATATTAAATTAAATATAATAAAACAAATTTTAGTGGACGTAAAAATGTACAAGAAACATGGTAATATGGTTTTGAAAAACTTATTTTATATCTACAGGGTGCTTATGGTTGATCGTTAATTTTTAAAAACCTTGAAAATTGTAAAAACGTAATTAATTATATAACCGTTAATTTTAAGATTTTACAACGTTAATACTTTTATGTCTAGAATTAAGTGTAGAATTCGAAAATGTGGAAATATATAGGGTGTTCCATTTAAAAAAATAAAGTTATCATTGATCAAAGTTTTTAAAAATGAACGGACAACCACCAACACCCTGTATAAAGCAAGTTTACCAAAACTATATCAGCTTATTGCTTGTATATTCCTACTCCAAACGTAAGAAAAAAACTTTGGAAAAAATGTGTCATTGTCAAGATTCGAATTTTTATTTACATCTATGTTTTTGTAAAATAAAATGAAAAAGTGTAAATAATTATAATACAGTTAATGTTAGGACCATACAACCTTAATACTTTTATGACTAAAAAGAAGTGTAGAATCTAAAAATTCAAAAATATACAGGGTGTTCCATTTAAAATAACAAAGTTTGTGTCTAGTTCTGGTATAACCGGAAGTACCAGAAAGGTGGCAATATTTTCGTTAAATTTAGCATATTGTATAATGGGCGTGTACCAATTTTTAGAACCAAATTGTGTTTTGTTTAGTAATAGAGTTATGTCTACTGTCAACCCGTCGTGACACACCCTGTATAGAGTACCAACTTGTGATATTCATTAGTCCTTTAATATTAATGTTTTTATTCAAAGCCATCAAGTTGGAGGCGCAAATTTTGAGAATTGTATGCGATAATTTTTATAAAGCACAATTTTTCAAATTTTCCGTATCTTCAGGATATTGCACAACTCTAGAGACACTTTGTATGACATAAGAAATACATGCAGATAATAAAACAGCAAAATTCAAATAGGATTAGAGCCTCCAGTTTTTCTATAATTTAGACCAAAATATCTTCAAAAGCAATAAAAGATGAAGAATCATGAACATGGACAAAATTTCAAATCCATCATGTCTTTTTCTTTTATTGTTTTCGCCCAAAAAGTGATAAACGACAATTTTTCTTTCTCAAAGTGATAAAGCTTTTAAAGCTCATTTATTGGCCCCACTTTCGACTTTGGAAGGTTTCTTTACAAGTAGCTAAATTAACGAAACTAACCAAACAGAAAGTGAATCTGTTATTGACACAATTTATAAAGCAGATTCAAATTATGAGCAAAAGCTCTACTTTAGTCATATCAAATAGAGGGAACTCAATATATAGCAAAAGTTTTTATTATGATTTTATTCTCGGTTATGCACTTTTTTATACCAACTTCGTATCACTACAGAATAAAATGACCTAATTTATCCTTGAAGATGGAAATATTGGAAGAAGGCCTACTCACGAAACTTAATTTTTTTGCTAATAAAAAAATCACGTTTTTATTAACTCCTAGTCAACATATTTAGATTTTCTTTAAATTATATTAGTTAATTATACAGTATCACATACAAGCCAGTATTTGTTGGGCTTCCAGAATTAATAGTAATTTATGCAGTGATGACACCGCGAGATAACAGCACCATACAAAGCATTATTGTTATACAAAACCAATAATATTGGATAGAAATACCAAAAGGCATTTCGATAAACATCACACAGACATAGAAATCAAATCACTTGACTTCCAACAAAAGAATAAGAGAGTGACCCCGTGCGCTCACGTAAAAAACACACACACACACACCACACACAAAATAAAACGATCCCCCTCAAGGTGCAAGACTAGGGCGCCCATTGTATCCGCTTTACAATGCTCCAGAACATTGAATGAGATGTTTACGTGTATATTGTCAGCCACAATAGCATAAAATGGTTGTACAATAGACTGACGTGTTGCTAGTAGTTGATAATTAGGCCGATTATATTGCATGAACGCCTTTTTGCTATCATTTCTTTGGTTTGGTTTGGACCACAAGGATATTTGAATAGTTTCGGTATTGATTATTCACGTATGAATGGGTAAAAATGGGAGGAAATGTTTGTATGTGCGTAATACGTTGGTCTTATGAATTATTTATTGATATGTTTTATGGATTTCACACGTTTTTTCCCCAGACAATATTTAATTTGTTGTGGGGTTGGTTTTGGGTGAAGTCTGCTTTTCCGGTTTTTGCTTAATTCTTCCCTAAATGTTCAGTCTACGTCTTGATTAATATTTATGAATATCTCGTAAATAATTTACTAAGGGACTAAGGCAAGGAATTTGGAGTTGTCCCCTTTGCCTCGCTTTTACTTATAATCCAATTCTTCTAAAAACGGTCTGAATCGTATCTGAATCAAATAAAACTGAGAAGATCATTATAACACACAAATAATATAATGAAAATCTCCACTAGTCAAAACCACGTCTAATGTTTAGAAAATGAACTTGATGACGTCAGACATTTCTTAAAGGAATTGAACTGTACTCTTGTGCATATTTCTAGGATGAATCTTTTTTCTCTATTTTCCAAGTATTAAGATCTCTGTTTCCAATTTAGAATTATTGAGGTCAGTTAGTTAATGAAATTGTAATTAATAGTACGAATTAATGTAGTTCGATAAAAACCGCAGTATTAAGACAATGACTCAAGATTTTTCCTATGCGTTGCCTATTAGATACCCTGATTTACTGCCTACTAATTAAAATCACAGTCCGACGCAAATTTGTTGTTTAGCCTGAAGTAGGTCATCCAATATAATAATATAAATGTTGAGAAGTATTATGGGTTTTTTTTGTTGTCGTTAGCACACGGTAAGATTAACAAACGACTTTTTTTTAACAAAATCTTTGAAACTCTGACGCCTTTATTATGTGGCCGTTTAGAAAAGTAATTGCTGGAAATTTATATTATTTATTTTATGCCCAACAACAGTATTATATTATTTGTTAATTTCAACTTCTTAGAACTATAATAATTGTTCAACACAGGCAATGAAAATAATTCAGCTATAAAATCAAATCTCATTGGTTCTGTTTTATAACTTATTATGTATGGAAATGAAATAGCTATATTTATTTTTTAATAGAAAAATTTAATTGCCATAGAATTAGGAAGGTTAACACGGTCCCTTTGTTCACCGCACAGACCGCCAAGAATTTATTAACACAATGGGACTGATATAAAATCTAAGCTGGCATTAAAAATTTTATGTTCACCAGAAACATAATTCATATTAATATTCATTTTTAATGTGATTTTTATTATTGGTTTTAATATTAACCCCAAGTATATGGTGTGTTGCACAGCACCACACAAAACCTCAAGAAGTCTCGCAGCTTTCTTCACAGTACATGCAAGAGAGTATAGGCATATTTTTTATGACGGTCCCCCCCAATTAAAATAGCCAATAAAAAAGTAATTTAAATTGGGTCTGGAAAAATTAACTTAGGGAAGGAATTATTGTGTTCGTTATTATAAAGCAATAATAAAGCTTCGTCTAAAATAATTACGCGGATTTCGTGATATGATATGTAATATACAGGGTGATTCGTTAGAAGGCTCGAAACTTAGACAAGAATCTAAGGGAGAAACTTAATTTTGTCGTAAAATCCACATTTTTTGACAGATTTTCATTCTGTTTGACATTTTTTGTAGAATAATCTTTGTTCTTTGTAAAAAAACTACCAGACGAAAATCGGTGCATTTTTCGATTTTTTATGGCCGTTTTCGCAGAAGTTAGACAAGAATCTAAGGGAGAAACTTAATTGTGTCATAAAATCCACATTTTTTGACAGATTTTCATACTATTTGACATTTTTTGTAGAATAATCCTTGTTCTTTGTAAAAAACTAAATCTCACGAAAAGAGGTGCATTTTTCGATTTTTTATGGCCATTTTCGCGGAACTTAGACAAGAATTTTTTATGGCCGTTTTAACGGAATTTGGACACCAATTTAAGGCACATACTTTTGTCATAAAAATAAAATCCACATTTTTTGACAGATTTTCATTGTGTTTGACTTTTTTAGTAGAATAATCTTTGTTCTTTGTAAAAAACTAAACCACACGAAAATCGGTGCATTTTTCGATTTTTTATGGCCGTTTTCACGGAATTTGGACACCAATTTAAGGCACATACTTAATTTTGTCATAAAATCCACATTTTTTGACAGATTTTCATTCTATTTGACGTTTTTAGTAGAATAGTCCTTGTTCTTTGTAAAAAACTAAACCACCCGAAAATCGGTGCATTTTTCGATTTTTTATGGCCATTTTCGCGGAATTTAGACAAGAATCTGAGGGAGAAACTTAATTGTGTCATAAAATCCACATTTTTTGACAGATTTTCATTCTATTTGACGTTTTTAGTAGAATAATCCTTGTTCTTTGTAAAAAAACTACCAGACGAAAATCGGTGCATTTTTCGATTTTTTATGGCCGTTTTCGCAGAAGTTAGACAAGAATCTAAAGGAGAAACTTAATTGTGTCATAAAATCCACATTTTTTGACAGATTTTCATACTATTTGACGTTTTTAGTAGAATAATCCTTGTTCTTTGTAAAAAACTAAACCACACGAAAATCGGTGCATTTTTCGATTTTTTATGGCCGTTTTCACGGAATTGGGACACCAATTTAAGGCACATACTTAATTTTGTCATAAAATCCACATTTTTTAACAGATTTTCATTCTATTTGACGTTTTTAGTAGAATAGTCCTTGTTCTTTGTAAAAAACTAAACCACCCGAAAATCGGTGCATTTTTCGATTTTTTATGGCCATTTTCGCGGAATTTAGACAAGAATCTGAGGGAGAAACTTAATTGTGTCATAAAATCCACATTTTTTGACAGATTTTCGTTCTATTTGACGTTTTTAGTAGAATAATCCTTGTTCTTTGTAAAAAACTAAACCACACGAAAATCGGTGCAATTTTCGATTTTTTATGGCCGTTTTAACGGAATTTGGACACCAATTTAAGGCGCATACTTAATTTTGTCATAAAATCCACATTTATTGATAGATTTTCATTGTGTTTGATTTTTTTAATAGAATAATATTTGCTCTGTGTAAAAAACTACACCAGACGAAAACCGGTTTTCGATTTTTTATGGCCATTTTAAATTAAATTTTGTATACTTTTCTATGTTAAGTCACAGAAAACATTATTTTGCATTTTATTTATTATGTGTTAATCATTTTTTTATTTGCGTGTATTTTTTATGAAATTAAACAAAAATTATGCTAAATTTTCCATACGTTTTTGTAAAATCAAAGAATTCGTGTATTCTGAGTGAAATCAGTTCTTCTGTTTTCCATTTAAAGATAATTTGAATTAATTTCTAACTCGATTTTCTCCATATTATTTGTGCGTTCTACAATCTATAGTATACGAGTTAAATTCATCTTTGTTCAGTTTATTCGCTTTCAGTTGGGAGAGTGGCTCCGTAGTCTTCGTATTTTAGATTGATTACTGTCAATTTATAAAGAACAGAAAATACGGTGATGATCCCGTGCTTGATGAGCGCTAACAGCCGTTTGATTGATGCAGGGGCTCCGCCCCCGGCACCAAACACAGCCTCTCGACTATATAACAAATATACCTATTAATTACATCTTTTGTTATATACAATTTAATGCATATTTATAAAAGGCTTTTGCCTGGCTTGTATTTAAACCTCTGACCTTATATTTTCTTATAGAGCAACGCCATGCAGGATATTAAATCATATTAATTACATTTTCCGTAACTACAGTTTTGAGCGAACTATAAAAAAAGAGGATCTAATTGTAGGTCTAATCAAATCCTCCAGCTGGACGAAATAATAATTACAGGAAATTACGACGTAAAACAGACTATCAATGTCATTAAATTATGGTAAATAGTCGCATTTAAATAAAATTAAAACAACCGGTTGATAAACAAATAATTAAAATATGATGCAGGTTTTAAACCATAGTGTACATTTATCAGACAATACGCAATAAATTTATTAAAAACCGTATCATTTTCCGCCCGCATGCAAACACTATATTAAAGTGATAAGTAATCAATTATATAAAAATTGTTTAAAGGGTTAGGCAACCCAAGGAGAAAATTGTATGCAGATTTTTGAGTTGTACTTAATTTAATTCATTGTTGTTAATGCATTAAATTTTCTTGCTAGTAAATTAATAATAACCTTTCGCAAATGCACAACAATATACTAATATGTATTGAACTGACATTTCAGTCTATAATTATAATGTCTTGACACAATCATTCATTCCTGCATGTTATGTAAACGACCATAAACTGACGTAAGAAATGTGATTTACCTCCTCGCGGACCAAACGCACTACCTTGTGGAACACCGAAACCCAAATCCAATTAAGCGCTAGGGCAATAAAACATCACCTAAAACTGAAACACCGCAAATTCCATCACATCACATTAAAAAGAAATTATAAATGCAGTATCAAACTATAGGAAAATTAGTACACTATCAGGTAGTTTTCATTGAGTCTACAGGGTGAGTGTGCTCGGCGCACACTACCAATGGTGCACTATACTATAGGTTAGTGTTTTTAATTTAGAATGTGTCAACGATAGGCATGATAGATGATTTGGTGTGGGCAGTACAATCGCTGTAAAAAAGGGAATTAATTGTTTTTGAGGTGTGTTATACTTCTATGATGATGATGGTATTCCGATTAATTTTGTTTTGTTTTAATCGATTTATTATAAATGTAGGTGTTCAATTATTAATGGAATGAATTATTGACCGCAAGAATTTCTTCCAACACACACACCTCACACAAACATAAAAAGCCAGACGACAACACATAAATAAATATAACATGCAATAGTCAAGTGGATGGTTGTTGGTTATTGTTGTTTGGGGATTTGTTTAATTAGGTGTGATTTAACTAAAAAAACAATTAGTTTTACTAGACTTTAAATCATATACAATGTCGTTCTTCTAGGATTAGTAAATAAATTCGTATACTGTATAATAAATTAAATATCTTAGTTAATTTCCATAACAAAATTTTAGTATACTTAGTACAAAATTCATAAATTTTTTTTTCTTTTAATGATAAGTATTAATTTTTCTGATATAAGGATTAAAACTCTTTCTAGTGCATAATTTATAATTTGCTATCATTTAAACTCCCCTAAGAAACAGGGTCGGCTCGAGGGGTGATGATGATAATCAAGGAGTCAGAGGGGTGCCGAGTGTTTGTACGTCATAAGCGCAAATTGGGTGAATTAGCTCAAACCTCACGGCGCTGATTTTTCAAAATTAATGAAAATATTTATTAGTAATCGTGAAAAACGTTTTTCTGCATATTGTGTATTAAATACTAATGAATACTTAGGCAAATAATAATTTGTTAAAGTATCCTTCCTGCCCAGTATATTGAAATCACCATCATTCCAAAATTATAGCAATGAAAGATCTTTCTCTTCATAATTCCTTTATAATAATTTGACCGGTTTCGGCTTACAAATTGTAAGCCATCATCAGGCACACAAGGCTAAAATTACAAATGATATGCCTGTGCGATTTTATTTGTCATTTTAGCCTTCTGTGTCTGATGATGTTAACAATTTATAATTTTTGAAGTTTTTGAGTGACATACAAAAGTGTCGTACATTTATGTGTTTATGCAGTGAGAAATTTGGACATGAAAGACACACTTCGGTCTAATTGAGGCTTTTTAGCAGGAACTGTTTTTACAAAATATTAACCAAAATTATGAAATATAAACTGCTGGCCAATTAAAACGTACCAAGCGAATTTTTAGGGTGAATTTAAAGTCAAATATTTTGAAAAATAGAAAAGATATCAACATGCGGTTTTCAGGATTTCAGAGATAATTTAATTGAAAAAACGATAGTGTTACCCGATTTTTTTACTTTGAAGTACATTATTATCTACAGGGTATGAAAGAAAGTCGTCTTTTTCTTCTCAAATTTTATAACTACTGAAACTCCACAAAAAATGTTTTATATTTTTTTGATGTAGATTTTTTTAGTCCTTACTTAATGGGAAAAAAACGTGTTTCTCCAATTTTTGATATCCCTGTTATTTTATAAGATACCGAATTTTTGCTGAAAACTTTGATTTTTTCTTTGTTTTTTGTCGTTCGGTCGTATTGTGTTTTGTAAAAACCAATCTCTGTAGTTGATTATGGTACCTTATGAATGGCTTTCTTATAAAAAGTACATTTTTTGTCCTTTCATTAATTTATTGGTAACCAGTGGCTTATCAAAAATCGGTACACGTTCGCTAATTGGTAATTTTTTTAAATTCATTTTTTGAGGCTTTTTCTTCGTGGAATAAAATGGAATTTAGTTAGTTTATGTTCACCATTGGTTTAAGTGACTTATATCCTCGAAACGGGTGTTTCACTTTTTCAAAAATTTGCTCATATCCGTGTATACCGGGCGGCCACGAAATCATTTTACAACCCCCACCATTTTGTTACATTTAACTGTATTAATTTGAAATTTGGCATGGTTTGATTGTTGAAAGGAATAATCATTTTGACGTTTAAAATAATCTAATGACACTTCCGGTTTCACCGGAAGGGCCCCCCTACTAACTTTCAAAATTTTTTAAAACAACCCTGTACATTTTTTTCGTAATAATTTAGATTCTACTTAAAATTACCTTTTTATCGACATATCACATGATGACATTTGCTTTCAAAATTGCAAAAACCTGTTCAACAATATTTAATTTAATAAAAAAATCGGTATAAAATAAGTGGGATATAAAAATTTTGAAAAATTGGTTTTTTCCTCATTAACTAGGGACTAAAAAAATGGACATCAAAAAAATATAAACATTTTTTTGTGGAATCTCGGTAGGTATACAGTTTGAGAAAAAAAGACGACTTTCTTTCATACCCTGTACATGGTAACGTACTTCAAAGTAAAAAAATCGAGTCACACTATTATTTTCTCAATTAAATTATCTCTTGAATCCTGAAAACTGCATTTTGATAACTTTTCTCCTTTTCAAAATATTGAACTTTAAATTCAACCTAAAAATTCGCTTGGTACGTTTCAATTGGCCAGCAGTTTAGTAGTAAAAAATGTATCTACTATTTCTCAGTCATACCTACTAGAAGAATTAGATTCTTGCAATACCTACTATCAAAATACAGGACCAAAACTACCAGTTACTCAAAAAATTTTCCTTTTAGAGATATAAAACAAGTTGATCTTGAATCATACAAATTTTCTAAACTTTTTGTTTGATCAATTATACAAACTAATGCAATCATTATCTTGTGGTACTGCACGCCACGCTATGAAACTTCATACTTATAATTAGTTTGTCGATATAGTACTAGTAAAAACAGATTTTCCCAGATTGCGATCTGTACCTGCTTATGATGTTAGTTCTTGCCTGCGTTCTCTTTCTTCGGTCTGTCTCATTTCTGCAAACTTTGTAGCACACTGTCTGGGTTATAAGCTGCATATATATGGCAAAAAGTCTATAAAAAAGCATTATTACACCAACAAACACAAATAATACTAATAAAAAACGTTACAAGAATAACTCCAAACCAGCTTTTGCATCCCCCTTCTCCACTCCCTTGCATATACAGCAATACATTTCTGAAATTTGTTATTGTTGTTGCTGGTTAATTCAGACTTGCTGCACTGAATAGGCGTCGCTTCAGGCCAAGCAAAGTAACTTGTAAAGATAGATGACTCCGGCGGACAGATTAGTTAACCAGTGTTATTAATGACCGTGTTTAACCTCCACAACCCTACCTTACAACAATGGCCGATGTTTTAACACCACATTACAAGCGATTACGACGGGATGCTACACCACCTTTTGTAGGTTCTTGGCTGCTTTGATGCCGTTGCCACCACGCACACCAGATCGACTACTATATGTGGATAACAGCCACAGCAACGGGTACTGGTACTCATGACGCGAATAGACCAGACACTCTTGTAGACTGGATATTTGCATTTCAAATGGGACACATGACTAAGAATTACTGTAGGATTAGCGAATCTGTAACGTGTAATTAATTAACATCTACAACCATCACAATGAGGCTAGTCATACATGCGGGGTGGTCCAAAAATACCAATTCTAATTCGAACTTCTTATAAACTATTATTTTTGACCATACAAAATAATATTTTAGATTTTTCAGCATTTCGAATTAAGGGGGAGGTTAGTTAGGTTGTTAGAAGTAGAAGTAGAAAGATTTTGAATATTATTATGTACTAAAATAGCTTTTTCTCGGTAACCTGAACATAAAAGTTTAACATAATATAATCTCCGTAATTTACATTCAGGAAATAGTTGTTATAGAAAATTAATATTTTGGATGTAGGAGAGATCGTCTTATACGAATTAATCAGAGGATGACTTGAATTAAACTTCAAAATATTTCGTGCTATACTCCAGTACTTAAACAGGTAATAAATCATCCTACACAAAAAATGCTTCAATGTTCTAATTTATTATAATGCCGTGTAAATTAATTTATAATGTATTAAGAATAATCCTGCGAATGTTCCCTGAGGCATAATGTAGTTTGAAGCATAAATTATACTATTTTCGAAGTAATTAACAGGCGTAATAGTAGATTTGTACAAAAATGAGTTATTTTAGTTTAATATATTAAGTAATGTAGCAATTAATAATAATCATAGAAAAAATTTAGAGAAATGTACACTTAAATAGTCTTAGAAATCGTACGTACAATTTGTGATCTATTATCCAATGAACTATAGCAAAGAGGATTTTTAAATTGACTGATGAGTTTTGGTAGTTTATGTAAAGCAGAAGAATGAACAAATTACTACATTGTGGAAATAAGCATAAATATAAGTTTTATACAAGACAAAATATTTCTAATTATCCATTTTTTCCTTCGAAATCTCATGTAAAAATCTCAAAGATTAATTAAATTTCTCTTGATTGCAGCTGTACGAAATCAATGACGACCCCAGACGGAAAGAGTTTCTGGATGACTTGTTCTCCTATATGCAAAGACGGGGTAAGTGCAATTTTTTTAAATACTTACAAATTGTCTGCTTTTTGAATTGTTAAATGCAAATCTATTTTATATTTTTTTAAATTACTTTTGAAAAAGTTTTTTGTAGTAGAATATGAACCAACCCAAAAATTATTAAAAGAAGACAAGTTGTAGCATGATTTCTTGATATATTAATAATATTGTTAAATACAAGATTATGGCAGATTGGTACCCATTTTTATGTCATCTGCTTTATCGCACATAAATTAAAGACACATTTTTCTAAAATTCTGGTCTTACCCGGGATTTTCCTAACGAGTTAAGAACTATTTATCTTCTTCTTTGATAAGGGCTTACCTTCTGTCGTCCTTTTAGGACTTTGTCAAAATTTGCGGAAATATGAAACGGCCTTTTTCAGAAGGGCATAAGAAACCTAATGAAGTATGATGTATCTATACCAAAGTTTTAATTAAGCTCTAAAACCAAATTCCCCATTTATCATATTTATAATTACCACTATTCCTGTTTTATTTCCGTTTCCAAGAGGGCAATTTGTGCTGAATCACTGCATCTATTTACTGGGTGCAACCTCATCACAAACACCACAATGATGATGATGCGGTGTATTTTGAACGAATTAAACAGTAGCAACTTAATTCAATAATAACTTAATAATAGAGCCCCTGAATTTGATACAGCGCTGCTATTTATGGGATGATTGCTGTAATTTTCTGTGGTACCTGTTATACGATTTTTTTGCTGCAGTCTTCCTGGCATTGATTTATTGTTTTTTAAACTGTTTTTATCGCGGTGTAAGATGACTAATTTTAGTGTAATTTTAAACTGATAACTGATTATTAACTGGATTTTATATAAAAAAAACTTCGTCCCTGTTTATGTTAACAAGTAAGTAGTTTCGGGTTAAATAACTATAATTCGTTATTTCAATTTTGAAATCATTTTAAATTTTAAGTTGTAGGAATAGTAGAAATTGCATTAATATACAGGGTGTCCGGATTTAGTTGTAAATGCGGGGTATCTCGCTTACTAGGAGAGATAGAGAGATGCGGTTTTCGCGACACGTTGCTACTTTTTTGTGAAACGAAAGATGCCGTCAGCGGTTTTTTCATAGCCCCCTTCGTTTTTAAGATACAGGGAGAAATTGAAAATTTGCACTTTTAGGGCATACCTCGTATCTCAGGAACGGCTGAAGATATTGGAAAGGTAAAAACTGCATCTTATACATATTTTTACGTAGAATCCAGTGGCGTACTCAATTTTTTATTAGAAGCGATAATTTTCGAGATATTTACTAAACTTATGTTATTTTAAATGGAACACCCTGTATGTTTTTCACTAGTTGGATCCAGCTTGTCATAAAGTTTACAAAAATATAAAACAATTTGTAATTATTTTCTATATTAAGCTAGAAAATGACAATTTTCAAAAATTCAGCCAAAAATTTTATAAGTAGACTATGAAAAATAAGAAACAAAGAAGGAATACAGTTAACTTTTCACAAAAACAAATAAAAGTTTGAATACACTTTATAGAAATTCTTCAAATTGATTTCGGTTATGTCTCAGACACATTTCGCATATTTTTTTTATTTTGCGTAAAGCATTCCGAATTATGAGAGGTTGTGCTTGTAAATCCCTAAATTCTCTTTCTGTGACAGCACGTAAATCTTCTATTGTTTGAATAATGACATTTGTTTCTTATTTTTCATAGTCTGCTTATAAAATTTTTGGCTGAATTTTTGAAAATTGTCATTTTCTAGCTTAATATAGAAAATAATTACAGAGTGTTTTATTTTTGTAAGGGTTATGACAAGCTGGATCCAACTAGTGAAAAACATACAGGGTGTTCCATTTAAAATAACATAAGTTTAGTAAATATCTCGAAAATTATCGCTTTTAAGAAAAAACTGAGTGCGCCACTGGATTCTACGTAAAAATCTGTATAAGATGCAGTTTTTACCTTTTAAATATCTTCAGCCGTTCCCGAGATACGAGGTATGCCCTAAAAGTGCAAATTTTCAATTTCGCCCTGTATCTCAAATACGAAGGGGGCTATGAAAAAACCGCTGACGGCATCTTTCGTTTCACAAAAAAGTAGCAAGGTGTCGCGAAAACCACATCTCTGTATCTCTGCTAGTAAGCGAGATACCCCGCAATTACAACGAAATCTGGACACCCTGTACAATAATTTATTTATTCCTTCTGTTAGTCGAAATTAGTTAAAAAATTGTGGCCGTTTTTACTTCTAATCTTCCTATAATAAAATACAACAATAATCATAATAAGAAGTCGGTTATACTGACAGACCAACCGGTGTTAAATTTTACACAAAAATCTAGTGTATTTAGTACTTTCTAGTACCTAATTTTTCTTACGACTCAATCTATGGTACAAGTATGATATCTCGAAGAATTTCGGTTTAAGACAAAGATTTTGACATCAAAATCGCGATAGGATAATTTTTCATATGAAGACAAGACTGTCTCTAGAGAGGGATTAGAAAATCTTTAAAAAGCTATGTGGATTAAAAACTGAAAATGAAATTAATTGGCAAAGTTTACAATATTTTCACAAAAAATGTTACGAATAAAATTAAGACAGGATCGTCTTTTTCATTGTACTGAAAACACTTTCGAATTCTGACTAAACATGCATTAATTAACAATCTTTTCCTAAAAACGATCACATTTATCCATAAAGTTGATTTTTAAAAGAATTTTTCGCCGCATAAGGTTCATATTTCGAAAATTTTGACTTAAGGCAAAGTTTTTGATATCAAGATCGCGACACTATATTTTTTTCATAAGGGAGCTTCGAGAAAAATTTGTTTTTTATGAAATCAAGCCATTAGGATCGTCTTTTTGGTTATATTGGAAACACTAAACATGCATTAATTATTGATCCTGATGTCCATTTCCTCAAAAAAATTTTTTTAAAAGAAGCTTTTTACCCTATTATAAACTTCATCAGTTTATTCACCATACGGATGAGTAGCCACAACACACGGCGGAATTAGTTTAAAATAGTTGTTTCATTGACAATTGTCTGAAGGCCAACGCCATTATAGGCGTACAATGTTTTTGTAACGCTCACGGCAAGTGACCGCGTGTGACAGACTGTAAATAAACGTCCAAGTCAACACACACACCAACACACTAAGCTCAAATCGACTGGATGCCATTTGACCTAAACATAAAATTCCAACACCTGGCTGTTGGGTTGGTGAAATGCGAAAGAAGCAATAACCAAAGACATGTGTGGCGCACCACCACATCATCTTCGTTGTTCCTATCACCACCACCAGTTTCAATCTGATTTGCTTGATCTCATCATCGATAAGATCCAGAAAAGCAACTGCGCTTTTATTCGTCTTTATTTTATTGATTAATGTGTGTGTTAGCAAGCAGAGATTTTTCTTAACCATTTATCATAAAAATTAATCACCATCATCACAGAGTAGAATGTAATTTCCTTTAATTTACCTGTTGGGGTACCACATTATGGTGTCAATGGATTTCAAATAATAACCGATGGTGTTTTGATATGTGGGCATAAACAATATAACGTTGACGAGATAGTTAATCGGGCTTGTTCAGACAATTACATGATCGACGGGGTGCCCTAATGGCATCAAGCGGATGTTCGATGCTGATAACAACATTTATAATCACGCCTTAATTGTATTATAAATAACGGACCAACCAAGTGACCAAACCTACACCTTCAAGTTAGTTTAGTCTAAACTACGAAAGTTTTTTCTAAGAACTAGATTAGTAACTTACATCCTTGTAAATCCTTTATAAGAGCAGCACGTTCTTATCCCATTTGGAAATTCCACCACAGTACCAGTGGTTAAATGAAATACTCCTCGTGTTTTCTTGACTTGTCACGTGTCTGTTCTCACCCTTCTACCAAAAAAACATCCAACACCTTGTACTACCCCTTTGACGTCTTCTAGTCTGCACGTGTGTAAAACCATATGCATAATTCTTAGGTTTAGTTTTTGGTTACTTTGTCTTAGCTTGTGTATAATGCAGGAGTTGAATGTCAAGAGTCAGATGGAACTGTGATTGATGAGAGCGCATTTATAATTAGCGGACACTTCCGGTCTGTTTGTGTTGGCAGCTATGGGCTTTATATATTCATACCCGTCAATCAAGCGCCACGACGCCATTGGTGCATATGTTGCGTTAAGTTAATCGAAAACCAAAAACCACCAGCCCTCATCAAACTCATCATGTATAGAAATTAAATAAATAAACTTTTCCAGAAAAGATAAATTAGATTAAAAATGTTACGAAAATTGGCCTAATTCTATTATTCTGTATTTTTCAGCAGTTCTTCTATGGTTTTTTGGTTTTAACACAAAAGAGTTTGTTATGCAAACTGCCAATTTATCTTCATTTTTTTTTAAAGCTGAAAATTTTAAATTAAATGCAATAGGTACATTATTATTATTTTATTTTATTGTACTTTTTTATGGAATTTCAGAATTCAGATATTTTACTGTCTAGATACAAATAAATTGTTACTAAAGTAAGTTTTTGCTTGACTGAAATATTTAAAATAAGTTGTGTCCTCTTGAGTCGTAAACTTTATATGTACTTGGTCAATTATCTCATTTTAATTTTATTCTACAATATTTTTTACATATATGTTTAAAAAGTACATGAAAAGGACCTCAGTTAACCTTACATACATATAACGTGTGATTCATTAAATTTCCATTCTGAGTTGGTGGTGGAAAAAAAATCATGTCTTTGAATTTCTCTCATTTCTTTAAATCTCAAAAAAGGTTAGGTTTTCTGGTTGTTGTTTGAAACTGACAGCGACACATGAATCAATTCGATGCGTACGTTCAAATTCCAAGGCTTACCTAGAATGGAAATTTAAAGAATCACACGTTAGATAAAACGCCTGTTACAAAAAAATTAGATATTATTCATGAAACCCAAAAAAGATTGATAATGTCGCCTGAAAATTATAATATTTCAGTTTCAAAAACATGCTCAACCATATAATTTTCGTTTAAAACTTTCGACACAAAATATTGACTAGTTCTGAAACCTGAAAATATATTGGAATTAATATAATAGACCTATTCAAAAGTAAGAGATGGGACTTGCTTGCGCATATTAAGGAATATGATAGTTAGAATAATTTCTAGTAATAAATCATAATTTGTTTTTGTGGACTTTTATAAAGGTCATGGTAAATTAACACTATTGTATTAAATTTACAAATGTTTTCATTTAATCCAATTTTCAATAAAACGAGTTGTAAATAGGCTAACTGAAAGAATATGGTGACTAAAACATACTGTTACGACTGTTAATGTAATTATTCTAAACGATGACTTTAAGTTAACATTAAGCTTAAAACCCAATTTGCACAGAATATTGATATTAAACGCAATTTTTTTACGGAGAAAAACCGAAGTATATAAATAGAAACTGGTAAATATTTATATTAATCATTAAGTATTAGGCCTTCTTAGATATTTATAAAGTATTAAATCTGAAGATTTACCTGCACACAAACACACAGACATCCTTTTATTATTTATTTAATTTATTTAGCAATAATATATTAATTGATAATAACAGTTTTACGATAAAAAAATTGCTTAAATAATTTACTTGACATTGAAGTTGTTGATGTGACGCAAATGTAATATTTATTTTCAGATTATACTGTTGGTTGTTGGTTAAATTAACATTTTTCCTATAGGTACCTCCATTTTAAATAAATTTACAACATGTAATATTTGTATTTGTTGATCGATCCCAACCGATTCAGGTAACTAATTGGCCTTTTCGGTTTGTTGGCCTTTTTAATAAAATGTGACGTACGATTAACAAGAGCATCCAGCATCTACACAAGGCTCAGGTATACAAGTTATTAATCCGGGCTGGCTTGCTCTTTCCGCACCCAATTATCATTTATAATATCTTGGAGAGCTCAGAATTATTTAATTTTCACCCGTAGCTATGATACTCTACATTGATGGGTGCTTTGTATTAATATGCATGGAGATCTCTTACCAGATCATTTGTAATAATGTCTTAGAGAAGATTGGATAAGATTAAGAACACTTGATGATTTCTCGTTGTTTTTTGCTGCTTCGTATACCGATTTAATTTCAACATGGCATATAATATATGATTTATTAATTTCGCTTTTGCCTCGTGTTGGACTTTTTCTTCTGATCGCCGGTGAGTTCAATCCAAACCCAAGTGTAAATTTTAGACACCAGATGGCTCTGCTACAAAAAAGTCGCCGCTATGCGAATTTATCTGTTTCTGATATGGAAGATTAGCTATTATTAAAGTTGCCAGTACCTACAGTTGGGAATCTTTTTATTTGCTTTCCTAGTTGGCACACGGTTCTCAACATATGTTTTCCAAAGTTATATTAAGTGTATAGTAATATATTTTAATATCACCTCCAAATATACTATTAAACTATAAGCTTAAAATCGTAATTGGCAAAACGTGTTGTATGGGGTAATGTGGTCGCGTAGGTGTACATATGAGCAAACAATTACATTCAATTACATTGTATGTGATTTCACAGTTATCGGCACAGTTGAGCTGAATTGTTTTCTCTTGTGTGAGCTTGAACAACTGCGCCCGCCGCCATTTCAGAAAAAGTAAAAAAGATGCAATGAGAAGCTGTAAAAATAAAAAAGAATCCACTAGGAGTACAAAAAGCCATGGGGCCACAAATGGCACGTTTTATAAAACAAGCAACATTTAGATTCCATAGATGATTTTGGACGTCGCGTCGCAAAGATGTTGATTAGTTTTTTATGATATGACCACAAGTGTACCTATTATAAATATTTATTTAAAGCGCGTATATACGTTTTATATTAGGATAAAGCGGTAATTTAATGTTTGATAATTAAAATTCTTTAATGGGTACATATGTTTTAATAACAACAAATTTTATAGCTGCATCAATAATTAAAATTTGTAATGAATAATTAACCATAAAGAACTGAAAAGAATGTAATAAATAATATGATTACATATGCAAAGTTCCGCAATAAAGAAAATATAATACTTTTATAGCAATTGTTGCGGCTGGTGCTGTGGCATGGCAAATGTCATCAAGGACACAGGATACGTGGTGGATTGATGCATTTTAATCTAATGTGGAAAAATTGCAACGAGTGAAACGACTTTTTGGTCCTTTTCACTTCTCGTCTATATAAATTAGGTACCTACTTAAAATTTCACCAAAAATCTCTCGGCTTGATACGTTTGCCACTGTGACCGTTATTTTTTAATGGGAATTAAATAGTGAAAATCCCATGGCTGGTAGTTTCGTGTTTAACTTGGAATAAGATCGCGTGTCAAGATTTTGCAACCAGCTAGACTAGCCAGGGTGCAAATATAATACAAAGCCAGTGTTGCTCGTCGATCTGCAATTTAAACGCTTCTGACAGGCAACGTTTAGGCCTCAATATAATTTATCGTAATCTAACTAGACTGTTATTCGACTAATTTCCCCTGCAATTTCTATAAAAAACAATTAAGACACTTTTGGAACTGTGTTGTGTGTGTTGCATTGCACAACGAACGCCACTGATTATCAACAAAACTGGATATTTGCAATCTTTGTTTCCGAGAAGTTGAAACAACTTACTTAGTTGTTAGTAGTGTATTTTAATAAATTTAATAACATCACGATTCCTTTCGGTCACGACATAATTAGGACAATTTTCGACTTGAAAAGTTTTACCCTGTACGAGTATGCTTATAATCATAATTATTTCGTTTCGTATGAATTATGTTTTGATTGATCTTGCTCTATAATAAATTACGTAAACAAAGTTGCAAGGTGCATCGGATGTTAAATGAGAAATTACATGAAGAAACATGCACTGTGTTTTGCAGGCTAGGCTGTAGGGCTTGGCGATTTTAATATCGAATGTTAAATTTATCAGCTGTCAATATTGAGAGGTATTTTGGAGGTAAGCTGCTTATTTGCGGTCACACACTAAATTAACGAAACACATTGCAAAACGTTTTAGCAAATTGTGGAGTGTTTACTTGTTGCATTTATAGCTCTCGAATAAAATCGTGAAACGAAAAAGCATCATTCTTGTTCTGCATTTCTAATCAAAAGTATCCATGTGTCTAGGATGAAGGATAAGCTTAACTGAAGAGGTACAACTTCATTCAAATTACATCTAGTGATCATCATCACAGATTTTATTGTTATATAGCAGAATTATTTTCAGTGGGCAGGTTGTCACACTAGCTCTGTCCTGTGAGTAAGAGACAAGAGCAGAGTCACGTGCTTGTATTCTGAAAATAATTCTGCCATAATAAAATACAGCCAAAATCATTATGAAGTGTTCTTTATTATTTCTATATCACTAAATAGAGTGACAATAGATAATCAGTGATTTTTTTTTGACATCCTTGTCCATGACCAAATTTGTTTATCATATAAGGAATCGCATATTATCGCATGTTTGTAATAAATATCTGAAACAAAGTGGTGTAATATGGTGCAGAGTGTTCAATATATAAATTATAATGGGAATAAACAAATCTTGTAAAACTGACAAAACAGATCCACAGGGCCCTCAGAAATATATTTCTGATGTTGCATATGTTGTTGATGATGGTGGTGGTGGTGGTGGTAAACGACTGACTCCAAATGCAATTATGAAAATGTGACTTAATGTTCTTCAGATTTATGTCCCAACTTAAATATATTAATTTACGAGCTTATCCTTGCTCACGGCTACAAATACGAACCAACAGAGCCGGAGCAAGAGCGCGCGTTTATTATTTTTTTCCTCATCGTGTTGTTTTAATTTATTCTTTCGATGGTTGGTTGGTTGGGTTGCTTGGTACAGTATTGAGCATTCAGCACTATCATCGTATATTGAGTATACTTGCTGATTTATTGTATTATCCACAATACATCATGCAGAGCCTATATGTACACCAAATTAAAAATCAAAGAAAACAACAATACAAGAAGTGTAAGTGTGAATGAAAAATTCGTATTCGAATAATTTGTTGGGAAGTGTCGGTCGCGCGAGCCCACCAACCACATCCCACAAACAACCATGTGTGTGACAAAGATGAAAATAAACATAAAATGTGTTATATAGGTGTACCTGACATTCTCACCTGAGCGTAGCCACCTGCGATTATAAGCTGAACCACCTATGACGTAGTCCGAATCAATTAAAACAATATAGAAACGTTGACAGGTCTTTTACGGATTGGCACACTGAATAAAAACAAAAATTAGCGGAACTTTAATATCTCACGTAGCGGGAAATATAAATTCACAATTAATAATTGTGTTTAAATATTAATTATTATTCATCAGTGCGAATTCTGCGAATTATTACTCAAGGGAAACGTTTCACAGAGAGTTTGCTTAATTATTAATTACATTTGAACGAATTGGAGAATGGAGGGGGGGGGTAAACAAGAGAAAAAATAAATCGTGGAAAAGAAACGCGCAATGGTCACCGGTACCGCATAAATGTATAAATAATATGGTAATTTGTGTATGCGCTTTGTGTTGTATAATCATTGTTATGTTTCGCTAGTAAGAAATGGATATTTAGAAGAAAGCGTAGTTTCCCTAGAAATTAGACCAATTTCAATTATATTAGAGATAAAAATTGAAAAAATAACAAATTTATAGTAGAAGGGGGGTGTGCAAAAAGTTAGTTGTCATAAGGTGGACGAACGGGAAAAATAGGAATGATTGTTTAGTTTATTAAGAAGGAACGCTAAGGTTGCCTGCGAAAATCCTGTCGAAACAGGGTTAATAAAAAAAGGTATTTACAACTTCAACAAACTTCATAGACTGGAATCACGTTTCAGATCTCTATCCATTCATGTATTTCGATTATTTATCAAGGATAACAATTTGAACCTGCATGCTTCTCCCGTCAAACAACGCAATTTGTGTAAATTGAGTCTAAATTTTAGAAATTTGTCGAAAAACTAGTGAAATGGGTATTGTGAAGTTGTCAATTAAATTTTAAAAGTGACATAAATTTAGATCAAGTATCACTAAAAGTACGCTTCATTTATGCTTCCGCCTTATGACGTCAGCTTTTAATAAAAAATCATCCCCTTAAGCGGGGCTGCCGGGGTGTTCCGACAGGGTCGGTGTAGGCAACCCTATTTATTTTTGTTCGTTTCGCTCTCCCCTACAATGTGGTGACTCCTTTTTGTCCACCACAATGATTATTTTTGAAATTATATATTTAATTAATTATTTTTTAACCCTGTTTCGGCAGGATTTTCACAGGCAATCTTAGCGTTACTTCTTAATAAAAGTCTAAACTATCATTCCTATTTTTTCCGTTCGTCCACCTTATGACGACTAACTTTTTGCAGCCGTCTCTTGGACTATTAGAACAGTTCTTAGATTTAGGTACAGAAAAGGGCTGGTTGAGAGGCAAAGTTCAAATAGACGCTTGTAAAAAGAGCGTACGAATGCATTTTTAAATTTTTTGGCCAGATTTTGATACCATGCTGAAATATCTAAACTATGGTAAGATTATCTGTTTCTAGAATAGGATGATCAAGAATCAATGTTATTGTATCTTTTATATGAAAGAATTCCAAAAGAATAAACTAATAACTCAACCGTTCGCTTCTTTTTCTTGTCCAAAGACTACAGATATTTTTATGTTTCTATTTATTCTATTGATCTACAACTTTTACATTTTTGAGAAATTCCACTCTTTTAATTTGGGTGAAATAATGATAATAATTAGCAATAGTAGAACTCTGATGATTAAAATTGTATTTCTAGAATAGCTTCGAAGGATTCTATAATAGAATCGACCAATAGACTTATTCATTTTGTTAGAATCCAGGCACCCGAGTGCCAATGCAAGAACCAGCCATGTCCATTTTTTACGGAAAATGCGTTGGATATGCGGTCATGTCCTACAGACATTGCTCTATCATCCTGTGAAAGAATCGACTTTCTATCAATATCAACAAGTATTACAGATAATGCCCTTACATCCCACTCATCCCAGTCATTGAATTAATGATTTAAAGGCCCCAATCAAAACGTTTTTTTCTTTTCCTGTAAAATTCATCAAAATGGACTTGGCTGGTTCTTGCATTGGACCCTTCAATTATGAAATGGAAAATGGAAGCGGAACATTCTCGGTTACTTTCCCATTGTAACACATTTTTCTAATGATCAGAGTCCTACTACAAGTCACCACTTTGTAGAAACGTTCTAACAACATAATTATATTCACTTTCGTCAAATCTTTGGTTCCTCATGGTGGGTCTCTTTTGACCATTCGGTCACATTTGAAGCTACATTTCATCACTTTTTGAATTTCCTTAACTCTGTATCATAAAATTAGTTTACTTTGTAGACTTCATTATACAGGGTAATTATAAAAGAATCTAACATCAAAGGTGGCTGTGCATTTTTTATGTATTAGGATTTGCCACCCCTCACATTCAATAATGAATCAATGAATATCATTTAAATATCACTAGTATCCATTTATCAGATCGGCATTTAAATTAAATGTTTTCTCTTTGAGATTTCCTAGTAATTTTAAATTTATTAAATTTCACAGCCAACTACGATGTTAGATTGTTTTATAATGACCCTGTATTTGGATTATTTTACTTTGGTGCAACGAAAATCCGTGATATTAGCCCATTTTCATTTTATCCCTCGTATATTCCTTGACTTTTCATACAATCCGACATTATTACGTCTTTCCGCTTGGATGTGGACCATTGCCGGTGGTCATTCCCAGCAGGTACCATGTCTATTTGATTCCATAAATGTCATCCTGGATAACTTATCGTTTCAATGTGTAGTCTATATGTGTGAATGTGTATGCAGTGCACTTCGCCGTGTTACTTTTATGACCCCCATACGGTGCACTGCACATGAAAGAACAGTTTGTGTTTTATGTATCATTTGTTGTTGCTCTTTTCTCGTCTTCTCGCTATTATTATGGAATTGATCAAAGGCGTCTGACATTGTAAAACACCCCCTGCTTGCCGAGCGCGCTTTGCACTTGACTTTGATGGCTCTCGTGATGTCGTTACGGTTTTTATTGGCTCATATGTTTTTTTAATAAGTTTAGACGCAACATCGATTGTAATTTACGTTTGACATGTTTTTCTATGGAACAATTTGTTCAAAATGCAACAGTGTATAGCTGAGATAATTTGCCCAAAATCTGCATACTTTGCAAAACTGAGTTTATAGGAAGGAGATCAGGTGACCATTTTTTTCTTGGTTTTAACAGAAGGTGTAACTGCACAAAATTTCCATCACAACGACTTAATCTACGGAAATTATAGCCCCTCAAGAGTGTGAGAAAAATTTTTCCCATTAATCCTTAGTGCCTTTTAATGGTTTGTAATTTTTCGTTAGTACGAGCCCTAACAACTAAATGTTCGGACAAAAGTAAATTTTTGAAATATGAAAGGAGAACTGGAAATTTTACGGAAATAATTAGTACCTAAACACCTAACAATACAATAAGATAAAGCCTTAATAACAATATTATGCATGGAAGAAAATTATTTATTGGATATAACAATATTTTAACCTTAATAATTAGCAAACTATACAAAATGAATTTGCAACTAAATGTTGGTATAATTTTTAATTTAGGACCATTAAAAAGAGGTTACGTTTCCTTTTGCTTAATAGCTGCCAGTATTCTAGCAGGCATTGTATTTTTTAAATTTTGGTACAATTCTGGCGTGAAACTGTCCCAAATTTCTTCTATTTTGGTCTTTAAGTCCCCAATGGTTCTTGGTGGATTATTGCGTTTAATTTTATGCCAAAGAGTTTCAATG
Source organism: Pediacus dermestoides (assembly GCA_963942485.1). Taxonomy (NCBI): domain Eukaryota; kingdom Metazoa; phylum Arthropoda; class Insecta; order Coleoptera; family Cucujidae; genus Pediacus; species Pediacus dermestoides. The sequence goes on from OZ012629.1 coordinate 4,414,503, forward strand.
ACATTTAAGTCCGGACTGGATGAGGGCCATGAAAGCATCTTTATGTCATTTTCCCCAAGTTCCAAAACTGTGATTTTTTAAAAACAGTCGTTAGAGATTTACGTCACATTATTCAAGTGCAATTTTAAAGCTACGAAATATGCCTAAAATCACCAAATAAAGACTTGGGGATTTTTGTGTATATAAAACCAACATCCAGCTTTGCAATAAAGTAAATTTTACCAAAATCCAACCAGTGGTTCCAAAACTGTCATTATTTTAATGTAGGTATAGCACCCTCAAAAAACACGTTTTTTGAAAAGTGAACTCTGGAACTCGAAAAAATGCAAAAAAAATCATATTAACATTTCAGGATTTTTTCAATATAGTACGATTATTGAGCTTTGATTTAAATGTTTTTTGACACAAATCCAGCGGTTTCAAAACTGTGATTCTTTAAAACAGTTACTTAAAATTTTTATCATTTTTAAAGGTGCAACTTTGAAGCACCGATAAATGCCTAAAATCACCAAATAAAAACTTGTGTAACTTTTTTGTAAAGAAAACCAACATCCCGCTTTGCAATAAAGTAAATTTCATCAAAATCCGACTACTAGATCCAACGTTTTGAAAATAATAATTCTTTGTTTCTACAATTTTCCCATCCTGCTGGGTTAAAGGGCCACAGTTTTGGAACCGCCGAGCGAATTTTTACGAAATTTACGTTTTTATATAACTAAATGTTGGCATTATAACAGAAAAAACCATCAATATTATGGAAGTTAATTTAGATAACTTTTGCGCGTATGGAAAAAAGACAATCAAATTTACTTTTGTCCGAACATTTAGTTGTTAGGGCTCGTATACCTCTGAAATAAAAACGATAATATTTTTTTATAGGGAATTTGGACTAGCTCCCAAAAGAGGCCCAAACTGTGATATTTACGTTAGTGCTTTTAGCCCCTTTAAAATTAACGTTAACGTTTAGAGCCTAAAATCGTTTTTTAAAAACTTTTAGCCCCTAAAATTGTTAAAAAATTTGGTAATTAGCGCCAGTCGTTAGTGGTCCTTTAGTGTCTGTCAGTGCCTTGAAATTAACACTGATCTAATCCATTACAATGTTGCAAAAGCACATGATGGTATCGGTATAATTTTCAAGCTTTAATATTACAATGATTTAGAACGTGTAGAATTACGACCACTTAAACCGTATTTTTCAGTCTGCCGTGTTAAATCTAAACGAACTTTGTTGCATTTGGGTAAATATATTGTTGACAGCCGCCCATTCAGCAGCGGTCGCCGCAGCGCGGTGTTTTAAAAATATTTTCAGGAAACAAATCATAATAATATCATGTGCGGTAGCGCGCTACGCCACACAATATAAAAGCCGCCGTATTTGATTCGCATCCAAATAATAAATTCACATGAAAAATCTACGAAATAAACGTTTTATTGTATTGGACAAATCGCGAACACCTGTGCTTTTAAAGCTATTTACAAAAAATAATAGTAATAAAATTCAGATAAAAGGGGAACATCATGTATATACGAGTAGATTAGACGACGAAAAAAATTGGAACCATCTAAAATAGCCTCGTAATATATAAAATGACATGACTGACTGACATCCGTATGAATGATTATAGTCACATGATCAAATCAGAGTGAACAGACGACACCGTAGGTAGACAAATAAAAATATCCTTTACACAGCTTGCGTATCAAAAGTATAAATATAGTTTATATCTTGTTCTAATTTCAACAGAACAGTTTTTTTTATGTTCGGTTGGGTTTCGTTTTGTTTTGTCATCTTATAATTAGTTCGTCTTATGTCGAAACTAAAACGTGGGCTCATTAACAAAAATTGTCGTCCTTTGGCTCTCCAGACACGTTATTATTTATATTAACATTGTTTTGGTTTTTTGGGAAAATACAAGTGAAATGAAAGCAATGTTTGGTCTGTTTATTTTTAGAGTAACACAGATTTTGATCAAAATATGGAAGAAAAAGGTTTAAAGCTCCCGCCACAAAGCTCTTCCAAATTACAATCAAACCACTAGAAGATACTGATTAGAATTTGCTTTATTTAATTCTAAGAGAAATATTATGAAGGTACAACTTTTGTAATATCACAAAACGAGAATTTCAAAAAAACTATGATGGTGGAGTTATATTTAACATCTATTCTCCTCGGAAAAAATCCATTACATTGTTGTATTTCAGGATATATTCCTTTATGTTTTTAATTTATCCTTTTAGCACCCTGACGGTTACATTAACACAAAATCGTAAAACTCAATTTTTTTAGATCCACAAGATCAAACAGTAGCACCCAAAAATATAATTGAAAATTTACGATCCAGGTCAATCGGAATTGTTTTGGATTTAGACCAAATAGATTTTTTATTATCAAAAATTGTATAAAACACATTTGGAATTCGTTATAATCACAATAAATTTAAAAACCATTTCAAATTCGAATTCTGTCAACGGTTTTAGATATAATAAAACCCTTCAAGTGTTCATATAATACGCGCGGCAGCTAGAACCGCTGTTGCACATAAATTACAATCTCATTTTAATAGCGTATAAAACTAAATTTGTTTGTAAAAATTCCAGATTTCGTTTATAATCAAGGCGATAGTAAAATCTGTGTGTGTGTGCGTGATGTTGATTTTAATTACTTCCACATGTTCGATTTTTCTTCTACATGATGATACTTTATATGTTCTCAATTTGATTATAGCAAGTGAACTGAATGGCAAAATTACTGGAATTTTGTAAACTATTAAGGCAATAACTGAAAATATATTGCGAATTAATAGCCATTTGAAATATATTGGTTTGTGTGCACACAAAATTTTTGCCAAACTAGTTGTAAGTATAACAAAGCCTAACAAAGTATAACAAATCTCAAGTATCGTATTTTCGTAAATAATTTATGTCAATTTTTCTCGAAAATGTACCTTTTTGAAAAACTCAAAACAACGTGAAAAAATATCTAAATCATTTGATATCTCTCTATCTAACCTAATAATATTTTTGAAGACGTACCATCAAAGGTTTCACCCTTTACTTTACAGGAATATATACCGAGAGATCAAAAATTATCTTGGTCAAAGGTGGTCATAAAATGAAAAACGACGGTCTTAGCTTGTATCATCCTTTTGAAGTTTAACAAGTTATGTGCCATAATTATTGACACGATACTAGCTCCGACAATTATTTTAAAATCCATGACCACCTTTGACCAAGATAATTTTTGATCTCTCGGTATAAGAATCCTTTCAGTGGATCCAAAACTTTGCAGCTTTTGAAAATATCACCCGCTGAAAATTTCCATAAATTTCTCTTTGTAATTTTCGCTAATTGCAAGTAAAAATAATAGTTATTTGTTATACAAGACGATAATATTGTACTTTATCTTAGAGAGCGATTTTAGCGTCGAGGCGTCGGCCGAGACGCTAATAAGCTCGAGAAGATAAATAAAATGTTATCGTCGTGAATAATACAAAATTTTTTTCTATAGCAAAAGTTAAAGAAAAACCAATTATAAAGAAAAACTACTTACAAATTAAATTATTATCAATGACAATTTAAAATGTCAGTGAATATTATGAGTTGTCACTATGGTGTCAAAATCAACAGTAATACGTTTTAATTCATTCATTTCGAAAAAATCAAAAAATTTTATCTACCCTTGCGGATAAAGTGCTACTTTATCTACCCTTGCGGTTAAATTGCTACTTTATCTACTATTTTGAGTTGATAAAAGCACACTTTAACATTTGCTATAGAAAAAAATATATTTTTCAGAATATAAGTTTTGGTCCCTTTGTAAGCTTTGCAGGAGTAAAAAGGATCAAAGAAAACTTAGTCTACACAATTTTCGATTTTTGTTAGAGGACACACATCTTATTTTTATGCGACAAATATTCTCGATAAATCCGCAGCTATTATAGGATTACTAACCTGCCAATAAATTAAGGATTACAGTCCCACAAAATCAATTGCATTATCCTTTCCGCGAGAGCTTTTAAAAGTTGTTAGTCAAAATCTGCAACAAACTATCCAACACAACCAATATTTGTCACATTTAATGCCTCCTTGGGGTATACACAAAACATTAATAAAAATTAATATTTCTCTCGATTTATACACATAAGATGAAAATATAACCTAGACAGCACATTATAATGGGAAAAGGCAGCTGTTTGTGTTAATTTAAATCGTTTTACGATCGTGCATCAAAAGGGCCGACATTTTTATAATTTCCATACATTTTCGGGGAATTGAACACACAGTAACGCAGCAACAAAATCTGTGCTGTTATACGACCATTCTTAGAACTTGACAAATATTTCTTTTGCTTGGTTGCTTTCGCTTGATGCTGCTGTTTGCGCTTGCTATTTTATTTGAGTGCCGCGCGTCTGGAGAAAAGGATTAAAATATAGTTTGTGGAAATTGAACGGTTTTTTGGGTCATTTTTCACCGTTCATGCCTAGAATGTTACAGTTATGAGACGTTTGATCATCGTCGTTATGCTAAGGAAACTCACAGTTTGGCCTCAAAAATTTTCTGAATTATGTCACTAGTCTTAGACTCGCTTACGTTGGAATAGAAACATTTTTCAAAGTTGTTGAAGGAAAGGAAAGGAAAGAAAATTTTTTGAAAACTTCAAATTAAAGTTTGAGTTCTGATTTGATTGCCTCAAAATTGAATAGAGGGGACGTTTTATGGACGGCTGTTTCATAATAGAAACTTTGTCTTTGTAATAGGTACATATTGGATGTGTACAAATTAAATGGCAATCTTACTTACACAATTGATCGTAAAACAAACAATTTTTTATGTAGTTGTTGCTGTTGTTGGGTTGGTGCGGTCGGTGTTTAGTGGCAAGTTTAAATATTCTGTGGTGCACAGTACAATGGTTGCCAGTATATAATTTTAGTACTTTATTCACATTATATGGGTATTTATTTGTGTTCATGAGAATTTATTCTTCACTTGTGTGTTTGTGTGTTGGTTTATAATAGGGAGAAATTACTGAAATTGCCGATGATATGCATATTACATATAATAATATGTTTGTAATAACATAGGTATATCCGCTGCAATATTAAATTCATTTCGTGATCTACTAGAATTTCCTAGCAATTTCTACAAAATCAACATAATTGCCACCAGCTTAGGTTAGCATCTCCAACAAGTTTTTTACAAGTTTTTTTGTAGTGGCGGAACACTTTGCACTGATTATGAAATATAAACGAATTATTTTTTGTCGGAAAAAGTACAGTAAATGGTTCGTGAATTATGCATATTAAATTACATATTTTAAATTATTCAAATTTGCAAAAGAAAAGATCTATTTGAGATTTTAGGAGGCTAAACAAATGATATTTTTGTAAGTTTCGAGGTTTATAATTTGTCCAGTTTGGGCCCAAGCTTACGTTTATAATTTGTTGGAATTTCCCATTTTTGAATGCACTTTTAAAATTTGGCGTTTGTCGGGTAAATTAATGTAACTTTTTTTGCAAAAATGACAAATATTCGTCTTTTTAGAACAGTAGTAGTATAGTCAATAGGGAGTTCAAAATGACCAATCTGTGCATTTTTGGAGAGGACTCGAAATTCAAATTGCATACTGTGGGGTATATCGAGACTAAATTAAAACTCGATTTGCGGGACTGAAAAATCGGTGGCTCGTCCGCTATCTTGGAAAAGGGGGGTGAAATGGTTTTTCCCCTATATTCCGAATTGTATTAATTTTATGCAAAAACTATAAGAATAACTTTTGGTTGGAAAAAAAAGATACACACTTTTTGTATATAACTTTTTTCCGGGCCATGCGTATTTAAAAAGTTATTAACAAATACGTTGCAAAAATTAGTGGTAGTTTTTCTTTGACAGCCGATATTTCGCGTATGGTTGATTTCACGGAAAATATACATCAGTTACTTTTTGTAGAGCAGTTTTCGATGAAGAAGATAATGTATGATATTTAACCATTTGTATAATTGACAGCGCTCCAAATGCAGGTATGTCCAGATAAATAATGATAAATGCGTATATACAGTGTGTTCCATACCGTTATGTTCAAATTTTGGGAGTATGTATAACATAGACTTAATTCTAGCACTAAAAAATGCTAAAGTGGTAGGTCGATCTTCAGTTGTTTTAAAGTTACAAGCTTTTGAAATTATTAACAAGTTTTCTTTTTTCAATTATATCTCCGAACCCGTTCTTTTTACCGGAAAATTTGTTGAGAGCAATTTTGTAGCAAAAGAAAATCTGCACATTTTTTGTTAAAACAATTTTTTTCTGCAATCAATTGTTTAAACAATTATGACGCGGGAAGTAAATAATGCGGGGCGGGGTGAGTACGTATTTGTTTAGACAAAAAATGTGCGGATTTTTTTTTTGCTACAACATTGCTCTTAACCACTTTTTCGATAAAAACAACGGTTTAGGAAATATCACTGAAAAAAGAAAACTTGTTAATAATTTCAAAGGCTTATAACTTCAAAACAAATGAAGATTGACCTTACCACTTTTGAATTTTTTAGTGTTAGAATTAAGTCTATTTTATACTCCCAAAATTTTAGCATACGGAACACCCTGTATTATGGTAGATTTATTCCATTTATTTGTCATTTTTTCTGTATTCTACATATTCAGAAACTCATAAACAAATATTGCCGACAAAAGTGACTATTTTTCTATATCGAAGTCAATACTGTAAGTGATAGAAAAATATCTGCTGCTTTAGAGACAATTCTTTTCTTTTCTTCAACGGGATCTTTTTTTTGTTTTCTTAAAACTGCTGCTTTTTAAACATTGTTACGAATGCAAATAATCGCTTCCCGTTTTAGTTGGTCGATAATAAGAATGACATTGGCGTATTTTCTATGCAATTGACCTTTAATGGTCCTGTTATCAGAAACGAGAGTACTTTTGATTTACTTCACAAGTCCGAAAATTTTAATTAACACGCTTCAGAATTTTCTGGTATATGTAGATAAACTCCAGGGCTGTTTCTATCTGTTCTTTTTTCTTCGCGGAAAACTGTTTTTCTGAGCCATGTTTTTGAGAATATAAATGTATAATATAATATGTATAAATGACGATGAGGACGACGGCAGCTGTATTCCTAAAATCAGAGTAAAATTTGCGAGAGGCTTCGTGGAGATACTTGCGTTTGGCGCGTTATCAGATCCAAACCAATTATACAAGTGGTTAATACTATACACCTACTTCTTCGTCGAAAACTGCTCTACGAAAAGTAACTGATGTATATTTTCCGTGAAATCAACCGTACGCGAAACATCAACCGTCAAAGAAGAAGTACCCCTAATTTTTGCAACGTATTTGTTTATAACTTTTTAAATACGCATGGCCCGGAAAAAAGTTGTATATAAAAAGTGTGTATCTTTCTTCTTCCAACCAAAAGTTATTCTTATAGTTTTTGCATAAAGTTAATATATTTCGTAATATATAATGAAAAACAATTACACCTCCTTTTTCCAAGATGACGGACGAACCACCGACTTTTCAGTCCCGCAAATCGAGTTTTAATTTAGTCTCGATATACCCCACAATATGCAATTTGAATTTCGAGTCCTCTCCAAAAATGCACAGATTTTTCCCTATTGACTGTACGATAGGGTGAATAAAAAATGTGGGATACTGAAATTCAAGCAAAAAAGACTATATGAACATGGGTTCTCAAAAAGCACCTCTAAAGAGATACCCAAAGATTCAACATATAATTGTGCGCTTATCTTAATCTTATAAGTAGATAAGCCCAAATGACAAAATTAAATTCGAGAATTAAATCATGATTGCTGACAATAACCGTTTCCATAGTTTAACTCTAACTGTAACTTAATCTCGAATTAAATTAATTCTGCCACTGGATCTTAACTTAAACTTATATACAAAAAAGTTTCAGATGACTCCACTCAAAATTCCAATATTTTGACCTGAACCATTTCACTTATAAAATTGTACAACATTGTCTCGTATATAATTCAATGTTATTTCAAACCTGTCCGATTAAATGTATTTATGTGTAAAGAGCGCCCAACAAAAGTGTATAGTACATATTTTAATCGAAATTTTTGAGTCAGACATGTTATGTCAAATAACGATTTGAGTTTATAAACAAGTTGGCCCAACTCCAATATCTCTTAACTGTCATTATGTCGTCTAATGTTACAACCGTTTATATTAAAAACAAAACGGAAAACGAATTGCTCAACGTAAACTCAATTCATCCAAAGTAAATATAAGAATCTAAACTTAAACTAATAATATCTACACAAAAAAACACATCGTACAGAACAAAGTCATTAAATAGCGTTGATTATTAACTAAATTGAACGCGAAATTGTTTGTATTTTTTTAAATTGGCTAATTTCCTTCAAAAAACCGCACATGTTTCAATAAAATAAAACAGCACGTCCTCCCCGCGTTGACTTTAAGTAAGTTTGACGTATCTTAGATTGAAAACATTTGTTTTGGGAACGCATCGAAAATAATTACGAAAGTCAAAAATAGAATTTGAAATCATAATCTACGGACAAACGGCTAAAATTAAATAAATCATCGGTGTGGCATTCTTTAAAAACCGGCAGTCAGAGCCAGAAAAACAACTAATATACCTACTACTATGTCATATGATGATTAGCTATTATAAGATACCTTAGTGTCGCCCTGAGTCTTCGTCATTAAGTATGCTTTATTTATATAATATAGCAAATCAATCATGTTGGATGATGTGGGTTGCAACAGCATAAAATCACGCTGTTAAATTTGGACCATCAACAAGATAAAATAAGGGCGAGCGCCTATCAGATAATTACTTATTATATTAGTGTCTATAGAAAATAACAGTTAATTGATTGTTAAATAACATAAGTATGTACGAGCAAGTATTAGTTCCGGTTAAATAGATTTCGGTAAATACTTGGCGCATTTGTCGGACAAAAAACCATCTTTGAGCAAACATTATTCATTATAATTTATTACGACTAATGTTAGTGATCCCACGACATACGAGAAGTGGCTTATTTTATGTATATAATTATTATAGCGTAATTAGTTTTCATTAAACAATGTAAAAGTGCCTAGCACTGGTGTACATTTTTCCATACCTAATCATTGATCAGAATCTATGTTCATGTCAAAAATTTGGCGGCAGAACCAGATAAATCTAAAGACGAGATACTAAAGTAGCTTTTTGTCTGCTTTCGACATAAGCAAGACATCAACAAATTCATTCTTAGCGTGAATGAGTGAGCCATTTTCCACAGAAAACAAATTAGAAAAATTAAAGAATGTGTTTACTATAGTATAAAAACGAGGCTTGGAGTCGCTTGTTAAAAAAATTATAAAAGATAATTTATTACGTTTACTAAAATATTTTTTCTTGAAATACTCACTCATATTTTTTCTTTTTTCAGGTTCACCAATTAACCGACTGCCCATAATGGCAAAATCAGTGCTTGATCTCTACGAATTGTACAATCTGGTGATTCAAAGAGGTGGTTTAGTCGAAGTAATAAATAAGAAATTATGGCAAGAAATCATTAAAGGTCTCCATTTACCATCATCCATAACATCAGCTGCATTCACCCTTCGGACACAGTAAGTAATTGAAGTACATTTGCTTTACCATATGAGCTAGAATTTAATATGGTTTTTCATTTGGGGTTTTAATAATGTTGCATTTAGACGGGTTGGCGGGACATTCGTCACATCACACAAACATAATTCCTTGATCTTAATTTAGAACCGATCATTTATCTACAAAACATAACTGTCATCTGCCACGGAGTTTAGACTTAAATGTGTTTCTAACAGCCAAATGCACCACAATTAAGTTTCTGAGTATACGCTGGATGATTCTATTACATTTAATTTTTCTCTTCAGTCAAATGGCTCGAAGAATGAGGGCTTGTGGTAATTTAAACAGTAAAAAGAAATAATCTTGATTGATGCTAATGCTAATATTTTTAACGGGTACCAAAATATCTAGTAAAATTTTTCTAACCATTTTTTCCAAAACCGATCTCCCAGCTAGATGGCTTGGATTTTTGTACGCATTGCTTTATACAGGGTGTCCCAGTTTATATCGTCAGGATTTCACCAGTCGATAGTTTAGCGAAAATTAAAGGTGGTTTGTCTAATAAACTATGGTCGAATGTTGCTTTCTTTTTCATGTACAGGGCATTAAAGAAAATAAATTATTTTAAATAATTTGCTATAAATCAATAACAAAAAAAGTTAGTCTTCTGAAATTTTGCATAGATCTTTTTTTTGTATTCTCTTATTAATAGTGGTTGCAATTATTTTATTTAGAACACAGAGGCGTGCGTACGGGTTTCTTAAAAAACATGTTATTGAATTAAACGTACGCCACTGGTTTTTTTTGCAGCACCAATATGCAGAGAGTATTTTACATTCAATTTAGAAACTTTTTTGTATCTTACAATTTCTTGATAACTTAACTTTTTTTTTCTTATTTATTAAAGAGGTTCTTCCCTATTAGATTTCCGAAAAAAGCATCAGTACAAAGTTGTAGAGAAAAATATTTCCTACAACATTCCTTTTAATATTTTTTTGATATTGTCAATATTTAAAAAGATATTCAACAAATAAGTTGCAAATTTTAGGAAAATTTTTCTCTAGTAAGGTACTACTTACTACTACTACTTACTACTCTTTCCCCAAAATTTTCAACTTATTTGTTGAATAACTTTTTAAATATCGACAATATCAAAAAAAGTTTAAAAGATAAGTTGTAGGAAATATTTTTCTTTACAACTTTGTACTGACACTTTTTTTCTAAAATTTAATAAGAAAAAAGTTATTCAATAAAAAAAAATCCAACCCTTAATTGAGGACTGCTGAAGGAAGGGCGGGGTCTACGAATACACAAACTCAGTTTTAAACTTTCAGGGTGACGCTCTAGAAGATTCTACAAAAATTGGCTGTAGGGTAAAAAAAGTCTATTTGAAGCCTTTTTTTCGCCCTTATTTACTGTACTATTAGGTTATTTTGAGTTAAGTTATCAAAAAATTATAAGATACGATAAAGTTTCTAAATTGAATGGAAAATACTCTCTGCATATTGGTGCTGCAAAAAAAAACAGTGGCGTACGTTTTATTCAATAAAATGTTTTTGAAGAAACCCGTACGCACGCCTCTGAGAATACAAAAAAAAAGATCAATGCAAAATTTCAGAAGGCTAATTTTTTTTATTGATTTATAACAAATTATTTAAAATAATTTATATTCTTTTATGGCCTGTACGTCAAAAAGGAAGCAACATTCGACCATAGTTTATTAGACAAACCATCTTTAATTTTCGCTAAACTATCGACTGGTGAAATCCTGACGATATAAACTGGGACACCCTGTATACAGCGTCGCTAAAGTTACTGCTAAGCAATTTTAGTTTCTTACCAGTCATAAAGCAGTAGCTGGGCTTTATTTTTCCTTTTTTTCGCTTAGATTTATAAATTATTTAGCAATTTAAAAGAGGTTTTCTCATAAAATTTACTTCTTGTTTAAAATGTGATCTTATGTGTCAAGTTTACTACTTAATACCTCTAGGTATCACTTTTGTCCTGGATTTTATACAACACATTGTATTGATATTCCAGTTTTTAATAGTGTCAGGTACTTATCTAGTTTCAAAGAAATTTCTGGCAGTTGAAGGTCAAAAATATAACCTAATACAAAAGCTAGTCTTATTGATGCGTCCCAAATAGTGATTTATTAACGTTCCAAGTTAATAAAAATTTAAATCGTCCAGCACTATAAACTGATATTTAAAAGAGCACACATACAAATCCTCGTAAAATACACTTGAGCAAAAAAACGAAACAGCGCACCATTGTTATTTAAATTTAATTTAATTATACACTAAGGGAATTTGCTTTTAATTGGGCTTTAAAAACATTAATTAACAATTCAATATAGTAAGATAAGGCAAAGTCTTTTTTTATTGATCTTTCTCATACACACATGCATCAATTACCGTTTGCTTCGAAAGAAAATAAAAGTAAAATGCATTATAATAAAATCAAGCTGGGGTTATTGTTATTAATAACGTTAAGACTCTGTGAAGCCCTAGGAATTTTGTTCTGATTTATATTCTGCAATCGGTTTATGTAAGTAGGTATAACTATCTGTTGATGATTTCAGCGCTTATCCTTGGAAATTTATTTATTTTAATATTTAAATCATGTCTATGGAAAAATCTAAAAATTCGTTTCAAAATGTTATACGAGCCCTAACAACTAAATGTTCGGACAGAAGTAAATTTTTGAAGTGTGAAAAGAGAACTGGAAATTTTACGCAAATAATTAGTAAACACCTAACAATATAATAAGATAAAGCCTTAATAACAATAATATGCATCGAAGAAAATTATTTATTGGATTTAACAATATTTTAACCTTAATAATTAGCAAACTTTACAAAATGAATTTGCAACAAAATATTGGGATAATTTTTAAATTAGGACCATTAATAAGAGGTTACGTCTCTTTTTGCTTTAATAGCTGCCTTAGTAGGCATTGTATTTATCTAATTTTGGTACAATTCTGGCGTGAAACTGTCCCAAATTTCTTCTATTTTGGTCTTTAAATCCCCAATGGTTCTTGGTGGATTATTGCGTAGAATACGTTTAATTTTATGCCAAAGAGTTTCAATGACATTTAAGTCCGGACTGGATGAGGGCCATGAAAGCACTTTTATGTCGTTTTCCCCCAAGTTCCAAAACTGTGATTTTTTTAAAACAGTCGTTAGAAAATTACGTCACATTTTTCAAGTGCAATTTTAAAGCTACGAAATATACCTAAAATCACCAAATACAGATTTGGGGATTTTTTTGTACATAAAACCAACATCCAGCTTTGCAATAAAGTAAATTTTACCAAAATCCAACCAGTGGTTCCAAAACTGTGATTATTATAATGTAGGTAGCACCCCCAAAAACACGTTTTTTGAAAAGTGAACTCTGGAACTCGAAAAAAATGCAAAAAAATCATATTAACATTTCAGGATTTTTTCAATATAGTACGATTATTGAGCTTTGATTTAAATGTTTTTTGACAGAAATCCAACCAGCGGTTTCAAAACTGTGATTCTTTAAAACAGTTACTAGAAATTTTTATCATTTTTAAAGGTGCAATTTCGAAGCTCCGATAAATGCCTAAAATCACCAAATAAAAACTTGTGTAACTTTTTTGTAAAGAAAACCAACATCCAGCTTTGCAATAAAGTAAATTTCATCAAAATCCGACTACTAGATCCAACGTTTTGAAAATAATAATTCTTTGTTTCTACAATTTTCCCATCCTGCTGGGTTAAAGTGCCACAGTTTTGGAACCACCGAGCGGATTTTTACGAAATTTACGTTTTTATATAACTAAATGTTGGCATTATAACAGAAAAAACCATCAATATTATGGAAGTTAATTTAGATAACTTTTGAGCGTATGGAAAAAAGACAATCAAATTTACTTTTGTCCGAACATTTAGTTGTTAGGGCTCGTAGTAAAATTAAAATTTTTCATTCTTCTTTGACCTCAATAACTTCTTTAACAATTGGAGAAAAATGTTTATCAAATTCTGCTAACTGTAGATTTTCTACAAACTTATAAAAAATTACAGATTTTTTGTAGATGTGTGCATAATTGACCCATAAGATTGAGCTTTATAAATTTGTAAATATAATAATCAATTTTTGGAAAATTTCCTTGAGTACTCGTTTAGTTGTTTGGTTCCCACACCCCACACGTCGTCAACTCCAAGCGGGAAATTCCAAACGATTGTTCTTCGGACTACTCCTTTTCCAGCTCTCCCAATAATCGCCTACATTTTATTTTACTTTTCAGATACATGAAATATTTATATCCATACGAATGCGATAAACTCCATCTCAGCAACCCTGTAGAACTACAATCCGCCATCGATGGCAACAGACGCGAAGGCCGCCGCAGCAGTTACGGCCAATACGATGCAATCCAAAGATCTCCAACAAACCCAACGCACCAAATGTCGTCAATGTCCTTAGTGTCCCAGCACCAACAAATGGCCCGTTTAAGCTCGGTGATAAACAGCGGATTGGGTATGCACAATGGTATCCAACATGCCACCCATGCTCAGAATATTTTACCACCGTTAAATGGGGGTGCACTGCCGCCAGAACTTGAGGCACACATGGCAGAATATGTCAGATTACTTCGCGGTACTAATACCCCACCACGACCAAATGCGACTAGCCCTCCAAATGCCGCTGCGATGGAATTTAATCGGATGGCGCTGTGGAATCTTTACAATAATAATGTCCAAGCACCGATTGAGCCCCAGAAGGAGGCTCTTAATTTGGCGGATGTAGCACCTGCTCCTCCGGCTGTGAAACGCAGTGTTTCAGATGCGGGTGTGTCACCGCCGCCTAAGAAGTACAAGGATCTGGTGGAGCGTCCCACTAAGTCGTCCTCCCCAATGTCTACACATATCAAAATAGAGAATAGAGGTAAGGAACTAGTTACAACAGAAAAATTTTATCATTTTTAATGAGGTTAGCGAATTGTATACGCCTGCTCACTGAAGCATCTCCACTTTTATTTAACTGTAATAATTAATTCAAGAGAACTTATAAAAATAATTACTTACTATCTTGTTTGCATCAGTAGTACTTTAAGTTATTAAACGAAAAACTGCAAAATCGACAACAAATGCCCCCTTCCTCGTTTCACCACCCTTCCTCGCGATCTCTTAGTTCACACAATTGATTAATGGATTGCGAAGCATCAAAATAACTGCTCCTCTCCATTCTTCTCCATCAAAAGTTATTTCGTGTGTAATTGATGATTCGCCAGCCAGAGTCTGCCTGTTTTCTTGAATTCAATAAACATTCTGGTGTCGCTAACGCCTAGCTTAGAGAAAGAGGTGAACCAAATTAACTATGAGTGTGTGTGTGTGTGCAAGCGCTTTAATGATGCGGAATGATTAATGGTTCGTACCCTGATGCTTATTTTTTGTTTCTCTGCCAAACCAGGCGACACCCAGAACGGAGACAAATCCTTAGTGGTGAGCATGGAGATGAACGGCATCACTTACCAAGGGGTGCTTTTCGCCCAACATACCACCGGACCTAGTGGTGGAGCCAGCAACGGGACCAGTAGCCGTCCTCCCATGGCTTAATTGTTCCAGTATTTGGTTGATTTGTAAAGAAGTGCAAAGTTCGCGATAACTTACACTACTGAATATGAGTTAGTTTTTGCTACGAGATCTAGTGAGTTTATATAGCACAAATTCTTAAACCACTTCATCCGTTTTGTTTATAGTTTTATTGAAGACTATTTTTTTTTATTTTATATGTATATTTAAATGCCGAAATCGGCACAATGAACTTTATGACTGTAAAATTATTTTGAAAAAGAAATTGTGATTTTATGTTGTAGGA
This sequence comes from Pediacus dermestoides, assembly GCA_963942485.1. Classification (NCBI taxonomy): domain Eukaryota; kingdom Metazoa; phylum Arthropoda; class Insecta; order Coleoptera; family Cucujidae; genus Pediacus; species Pediacus dermestoides. The sequence goes on from OZ012629.1 coordinate 4,429,965, forward strand.
TTAAGGCCAGTGTTTATACACTTTTTTTATCCAGCAGGATACTATAGATGTTTTCGTTACAGCAAAGTACAATTTTATTTTTACGATCTATGGTAGAAATGTGTATGATATAAAAACTGATTCTATAACTGTATATAATATAAATAGTATATATAAAAATGATTAGAAGACCAGTATTTTTAGATTTATAGGTGTCTAACTTTTATTTTACTAATTATATTAATTAATTTGTCATGTATAAATATAAAAAGACTGTTATTATTATTTTAGTTCTATAGTTTCTCTCATCCCCTACTAAATAAGATTGTTCGTTCGAATTTATCCTGTTAGTATAAAATCTGTAAAACTGTGGTGGTTAGCTAATTAAAAATTATAAGTACTTGACCATTTTTAACTCTTAAGAAGCACCAGTGCCATAGCTTTTTCAGTGAAAACATTCAGACACTTCAAATAATTTACAGAATTTATATTATTGTTAGATTAGGTTAGGTACATACCACTGTCGAATATGGAAATGTATTGAATGGAAATTATAACAGTTTATATTCTATCATCGTTGAACCTACAAAACTTTGTTCTTATTAATTTGATCCATCCAAAATTAAAATTAATAAAACGTAGATTTTGAAGGCTGTTGTACATATAAAAGTATTCATTTATTTGAGTTTCCCCTTTTACTGTTTAAACCAAGCGTATGTAAATAGTTGATAGTTTGTAAAATTAGATTTATTTAAATTAAAAAGTACCATTACTTAAACACTCAAAAATTCAAAATTGTACATAAGAAATATGAAAATATATATCCAGCGTTACAAAATAGTCAATAGGTAGTTTCCCATGGTACTTTTATAATACGTCAAATAGTGAGAAGTTTAGTTTATAGGCATGTACATACAAATCAAGATTATGTTATATTATACGCCTTGGCCTAGACAACTCCCCTTGTAAATTTTGAACACTCATACTCGAACGGGCAATTTTATCGATATTAATACACTACACCATTCAAATAAATTAGTCGGTAGTGTGTTAGTTAGTCTTAATCAATGGTCAGCTACTAATCATTATTAACAACTATTATTTATTTTACAAATCGGCGTAGTTTTACTATTTATATTTCTTCTATCTATCGAAATTAAAGAGTAATGAATGTAGCAATATTATGTAATAAGAGTTCCCAATGTTTGTAGATATCTATATATCGAGTAGGTACTTATTGTTCCCAAATTATCTATGATGTTATATTGAAAAGGTTTCTAAGTTCTATATATTTTTTTTGTTATTTTTTATATCTTTTGACTTGATGTAGCTCAGGGAAATTGAATTCTTCTATAATCCTCATTTCCCGTTAATTTTATTGTGTTCAACTTTATTTTCCGTCAGGTTCTTTTCAATAAATTTATTTATGTGTAATAAATATAATTATCGAATCTGTGATTTCAAAAACAACATAAGTCAATTTAATACACAGGTTACCCCACGACATAAAATGAACTTAGCACAGAGATTTGATCCTTTTATGACTACAATTACCTAGGTGCTTCCGACTGTTTTTTTAGACTTATGTTGTTTTTGAAAAGATCGATTCAGTTGAATATTTTACAAATCAGTTGCACTTGACAATTTACTTTAAAACATTCAAATTTGTTTTCGGTTGTACTGTGCTCTTGCTCAAAGTAAAATGCATTATGAAGACAGATTCAAAAAAATTCCAGATGAGAATTGGCGCTGTTATAATGGAAAATTTTTGATCCACCACATTTCTCTAATCAAAATGCAGAACTCGTCTTTATTTTGAGCAGTAGTACTAAAAAAATTTGTTAGGAAACGATAATTTTGTTTTGTGTGTAAAATATACCTACATTTGAGTTTTATGTTTCGCACTCACGGACTTACAATTAGTAATTTGTAGTTCGGGAAGCTGTGTTAAAGCCCGGTGCCTTCAGGTGGCTTGAAATGAAAATCTTATCCATGTGTATATAATACTGTATTTTACGCAATTTAAGTAAATATGTTCATTTGTGACTAAATTGAGTTTTTTTAAACAACATTTTCCCCAAAAATTGAGGCAAAATACGTAATGCAAAAATTTTGAATTTAATCAAAATTCAAAATTTCTTGGCTTGCACCAGTTTTATCTAAATCCCCTCTATTATGTAAGAATAGGTAAAGTAATGTTAATGTATTTCCGATTGATTTCAGTCAATAAAGATGATCCCTAAACAAATAAAGAAATTTTCTTGCACGCAGCCAATTTTTCAGTAGAAATAAATTCGGCTTATAGTCCTTCAGCTAGGGGTCAAAAGGTAGAAAGTAAAAGCGGGATGAGACGACGCAGTGTTTTCTGAAGGTTTTTTGGTCGCTGAATCCGAATCCGTGGGTCGTTTTTCAATAAAGTGGTGCAAACAAAAGTTATTAACAATTTATTGCTTAAAACGCAATAATTCGAAAAGTATAGATTTTACCGAGCATTTTACCAAAAAAAGTTTGAAACAAAAGTTGTTCAAAATAAAAAGACTCTCCGAAAAGTTCATATGGTATTTTGTCATAAAGTCGCACGGACAAAAGTTATTAACAATTTATTGTTTAAATGTTTAAATTAACTCGAAAACGAAAAGTATACATTTTACCAAAAAACATTTCAAACGAAAGTTGTTCAAAATAAAAAGACTCTCCGAAAAGGTCATATGGTATTTTGTCATAAAGTTGCTCGGAAAAAAGTTATTAACAATTTGTTGTTTAAAATGCAATAACTCGAAAAGTGTACATTTTACCAAAAAAAGTTTCTAACAAAAGTTGTGCAAAATAAAAAGACTCCTAAAATGTATGCTTTTTGGTTTGTTCCATTTTAAACAATAAATTGTTTTAATAACATTTGTTCGAGCGATTTTATGACAAAATACCATATGACCTTTTCGGGGAGTATTTTTATTTTGCACAACTTTTCTTTGAAACTTTTTTTGGAAAAATGTATACTTTTCGAGTTATTGCGTTTTAAACATTTAAACAATAAATTGTTAATAACTTTTGTCCGTGCGACTTAATGACAAAATATCATATGACCTTTTCGCAGAGTCTTTTTATTTTGAACAACTTTTGTTTGAAACTTTTTTTGGTAAAATGCTCGGTAAAATCTATACTTTTCGAGTTATTGCGTTTTAAACAATAAATTCTCAATAACTTTTGTTTGCACCACTTTATTGAAAAACGACGCACGGATTCGGATTCAGCGACCAAAAAACCTTCAGACAACACTGCGTCGTCTCATCCCACTTTTACTTCCTACCTTTTGACCCCTAGCTGAAGGAATATTAGTTTAAAGATAAATCCATCAAAAAATGTATAGGGTAAATATGTAAAAAATAATTTTTTCTACTCTTATACAGGGTGTCCACCTAGTGCGCGTGTCTTCCATATCTCCTTTATTATTAATGCTAGGAAAAAAATTTCAAGAGCATTATGTTCAAAATAATCAATGGTCAGCTACTAATCATTATTAACCACCATTATTTATTTTACAAAACAGCTTAGTTTTACTATTTATATTTCTTCTATCTATCGAAATTAAAGAGTAATGAATGTAGCAATATTATGTAATAAGAGTTCCCATTGTTTGTAGATATCTATACAGGGTGGGTGAAATTCCGTTGCCAGCATGGGGATCTCGCTTATTATAATAGGTAGACCATAGGTTTAAATTTGGCAAAGTTGATAAATTTGGTGCTTAAAAATAGTCCGAAAACAATTTTGAACGGTATGTTAGAAAACTGAAAAAAACTGAAAATTACGATTTTAGAATTTCGCCCATAACTTCGTTATTTCTGAACTTTTATTAAATCTGTAAAAACATTCTCAAAGCAACTTTTTGTACTCTATCGATCAGTGATCATCGTTTCTTTAAACATCGATTCGTTTTTGTTTTTTTAACACCAACTTTAATTTTTCTTATGGGCGCGCTTTCTACTTTTCACGATAGAGAATAAAAAGTTGCAAATTTGGCAAATTTGCCAAATTTAAACCGATGGTCTATCTATTATAATAAGCGAGATCCCCATGCTGGCAACGGAATTTCACCCACCCTGTATATCAAATATTGTTCCCAAACGATCTATGAAAGAGAAAATTTACATGTTATATTATATTGAAAAGTTTTCTAAGTTCTAGGTATATATTTTTTTGTTATTTTTTATATCTTTGGACTTGATTTAGTTCAGGGAAATTGAATTCTTCTATAATCCTCATTTCCCGTTAATTTTATTGTGTTCAACTTTATTTTCCATCAGGCTCTTTTCAATCAATTTATTTATGTGTAATATAATTATCGAATCTGTGATTTCAAAAACAACAAGTCAAGAAAATCCACAGATTACCACACGACATAAAATGAACTTAGCACAGGAATTTGATCCTTTTATGACTACACTTCCGACTGTTTTTTTCGACTTATATTGTTTTTGAAAAGACCGATTCAGTTGAATATTTTACAAATCAGTTGCACTTGACAATTTACTTTAAAACATTCAAATTTGTTTTCGGTTGTACTGTGCTATTGCCCAAAGTAAAAGGCCTTATTAAGACATATTAAAAAAAATTCCAGATGAGAATTGGCGCTGTTATAATGGAAATTTTTTCATGCACCACATTTCTCTAATCAAAATGCAGATTTCGTCTTTATTTTGAGCAGTTGCACTAAAAAAATTTGTTAGAAAATGATAATTTTGTTTCGTGTGTAAAATATACCTACATTTGAGTTTTAAGTTTCGCATTCACGGACTTTCAATTAGTAATTTGTAGTTCGGGAAGCTGTCTTAAGCCACCCCCGTGCCTTCAGGTGGCTTGAAATGAAAATCTTATCCATGTGTATATAATACTGTATTTTACGCAATTTAAGTAAATATGTTCATTTGTGACTAAATTGAGTTTTTTTAAACAACATTTTCCCCAAAAATTGATGCAATTACAAAATACGTAATGCAAAAATTTTGAATTTAATCAAAATTCAAAATTTCTTGGCTTGCACCAGTTTTATGTAAATCCCCTCTATTATGTAAGACTAGGTATAGTAATGTTAATGTATTTCCGATTGATTTCAGTAGAAATAAATTCGGCTTACTTTAAAGATAAATCCATCAAAAAATGTATAGGATAAATACGTAAAAAATAAATTTTTCTACACCTAGTGCGCGGCTCTTCCATATCTCCTTTATTATTATTGCTAGGAAAAAAAATTCAAGAGCATTATTCCTGAATGAGCATAACTTAAAAATATTTTCCACTATACAGAGCGTTCAGTTTTTGCTGCGAGCACACCAACTTTCTTATTTTAAATGGAACATCCTATATATTTTTACATTTTTGAATTCCCCGTTTAATTCAAACTACAAAAGTATGAAGGTTGTATAAACCTAAAGTTTTTTTTGGATTTTTTCAAAAATTTTCACGGATATGGACTTTTACAAAAATATTAATATCTTAACAAATTCACAGTCTCTTCGAAAAAGCAAAGTTAAAATGATAGGTAAAAGCAAAGTCCAGGGAACATTTTGATTTTTGGTGCAAATAGCTGATACAGGGTGTTTGTAATTTATACGTAAATATCACATATTTCAAACAGGGTTAACTTTATTTTTTCAAATGGAACTCTCTGTATATTTTTATACCAAGTTATAGAGAATTAGATTCCCTATCATTTTTATTAAGGGTTCCCCATACCTATTAGTCAATTTGGTAATATCCTCCTGGAATCCTGAAAAAGTGGAAAGGAGAGAGTACAAATTTGATTTGTATTTGTGGTACTATTCTAAAGTGCCTTGAAATAGAAAGTCTGGACATTTACCGGAAGTGTCCGTTACAAGACGTGTGACGCTTGAGCCGCTAATCCCCAATATATGCCTGCATTTAATCTGGTTTCACAGACTGTACATAACATATATCAGCGTTGTCCGGCTGTTACCTATGAGGAAGGCCAGGCCCCCAGCAATAGAACAATCAAAACTTCCGGGAAAACCGCGGATAGTGACTCTTTGTGTTGAGAGACAGGCAACAGCTCTAGGCAATGCCTAGGTGTCAACCCGTACAACTCTTCCACATCTCTGTCACCCCACGCGAATCCACCATCCGCCAAAAGTGTCATAGTTACTCTTGCCATTTACCCGAGCTTGTTTGAATTTTATCACGTTGATATTCATAGCACTGGGCAGAAAAATTATGAAGCTAAATTATTTCTAGGATTTCAGGGCCCTTGCTAAAGGCGGCTGTCAGTTACCATTTCATATAAGGCGATTTTTTTTACCGTGGTGTCCCCAGGAGGCCTAATCCACGGTCTATGTTATGAAGCATATATGTAATTATTGACGACATGATAAGTTTCATATTCATAATTTTCGCATAAAAATAGATTTCATCCCAAATTTGGGTCGATAAATTTTATAATATTAATGGCACTTTTTGCAGTGTCAATGGGAAAGGTATGATATAAGGGAAAAATATAAATAATAAAACATAGGTACATATATTCGATTTTTGGATTTTCTCCAAAAATTTGTTCAGGTACAGTTTCTCAAAAATGATAATATGTTATTAGAAAAATAAGTTGTTAATAAAAGAGGAAGAGGGAAGGCCTAATGTGGATTATATTAATAATCTCACAGTAAAATTATCTAAAACATTTAAAAAAGTAATGTGCTGGATACATTAAAAATTTGATTTTCGAATTCTCATTTCGATGATTCCCTTGGAAATTTTATACTAAATGTAACGTTCAAAATTTTCTACAATCATTAATCACATTACTCCTTCAAATTTATACAAATGAATTTCGAATTTTCAAACTACGCGCGAAAGCAGCCTATTGGATCCTCCATTTTTCGGACACTTCCCCGTGCACCCATCGAGAAACCTGACCCATATGTCCAGACTTTCTATTTCAAGGGACTTTATACTATTCTACAGTGGCTGTATTAAAACAGTGGCGTCAAGTATGGCTAAGCCCCGCCCATCCGCCATGAGGAGGCTCATTTTAAATTGAAAATAAAGTAGTGAGTTAGGAATCCAGAAAATTGGTAGTAAAAGAGCATAATTTATTGAATATTTCCAATAAACGTCCACTTTGGTTCAAAATATATTAATTTACTGGTTAATGTATAGCATAGAACAAACCACCTTTCTGCAATAACAAGTTCAAAGTTAGAAATTTGTTTAAAATATAGCAATACGAGTATAATATTATAGAGTATAAAGTATTGGCAATAAAATTGGTTCTAAGGAAGCTGAACTAATAAAATGATTATAGATTATAATTATTACATTTATTAATACAAAGATAGGGACATACAAATAACATTTCACAATACGTGACCATCAGCAATAGGTAGATTTACTGGCAAATTTTTTGTAGCGTTGTTATTTTTGTTATAATTAATTTTTATATTAAACACAGCATAATAATCTGTTATCTGTTAATAATTTTACATTTTAAATATTCTATGGTGTCCCCCAATTTTATTAGAGCCTGGCATCCCTAAACGTGCACGTTCGCGGTTTTTGTATTTTACCGCAAAACGGTTACGATTTCGCAATTTTAGCCTCTGTACAAAATTAATCCTTGTAAAACTCTGCAGAAAAATTTTATTTACCACTTTTTCTTATATAGGTACAATAGTTCTCAAACTGCAAGCGCCCTAATACAGGGTGTAACTGAAATGATTGGCCAAACTTTGCGAGCGTGTTGAAGGGAACAAAAGTATGAAAAAAGTTCCTATAAACAAGGGTCCAGAAATGATTCCTAAGGGAGGTACAGCCCCTAAAGAGGGCACATTGACGATGTTTTTTTCTAAATATTTTTTCTAAACGGATTGACATAGAGTCATGAAATTTGGTATGATGAATAAGCATTAAATACTGAACAAATTTGTGTAAACAAAATTTTTAAAATTTAGTCAGGGGCGCCCCTCAACGGACAACAAAAATTGGCCAAAATTTACCCCCCACCTTTCAGGTAAAAAACGCCGCTGACTAAATTTTTTAAATTATGTTTACAGAAATTTGTTCAGTATTTAATACTTATTCATCATACCAAATTTCATAACTTTATCTCAATCCGTTTCGAAAATATTTACAAAAAACCATCGTCAATGTGCCCCTTTTAGGGGGCTGTACTTCCCTTAGGAATCATTTCTGGACCCTTGTTTATAGGAACTTTTTTCTTAGTTTTGTTCTATGTAACACGCTCGTAAAGTTTGGCCAAGCATTTCAGTTACACCCTGTATAGGGGTAGTTAGTATATTATTTATTATTAGTATACTCCCTACAACAAACCTTCTGCAGCGAAATACTTTCAGATCTTGGAAATGTACATACTTCCTATCCCCTCGGCGCTTGCTCGATGTTATTAAAAATTAATTTAATACCCCTGTATTGGCTTGAAAATTGGGAACCACTGTATATAAAAAAAAGTGGTAAATACACTTTTTGTGGAGAATTTTATAAGGATTATTTTTGTACAGAAGCTAAAATTGCGAAATCGTGACCGTTTTGCGGTAAAATGCGAAAAACCACGAATATGCACGTTGGGGGTGGCTTTTAGGGGTGCCAGGCTCCAATAATACTCTAATACAGTTTATAATATTGTAGCACTTACAAGGGTCACCTTAATAGACCTGATTAACATGAAAACTAATCCACAAATTTTACATGAAATGGTAATATTGAAGATAAATCATATCAAACACATGTAAACAAACGCACGATTCGCCTCCTAATGGCGGACGAAACCACGTGACTACAAGAACCAATTAAAAATGGGATGTCTACTTGTCGCCACTGTTTTAATACAGTCACTGTATACTATTCGTACTCCATGTACCATCTGTCCGTCAGAAGTTCAACTAACTCAAGTTAAGTTCCAAACCAGAATCACAGATATCTTTATAGTACAGCTTTTACAGGTATCTATATTTAAACTAAAATTTCCACCTACTTGATTGATTTGCAATAGGTATTATCTTTATTAATAAAAAATATTTATGGATTAGGATATTGCCACATAAGAGCGGAGTAAATTTTTTACATATTAGCAATTTCTGTGGAAATTCAACTTTAGCTAATACTGCACCCTATCAGCGTTTTTCCGCAACCATCCTGGCGCAACCGCGTTGTGGTAAACCAGGCGCAAGAAAATTCAAAATCTTCCACAAAACAGCAAAAGTGCTGGTGTGTGTGTGGGCTAGAGCGCGCGAGAAAATGATTACTACACGGAGATGAGATTTACGGCTAAATATGCATGGAATATGATGAGAGACGGGGGCATCATCATCTTCTGGACCGCCGCTAATTTTGTGTGCGCGTAAACAATTTCGCTTTGTCACATGCCGTTTATTATTTAAATTAAGAACAATAGAATAAAATGTCATACAATAATCGCATTTCAAACAACTTCGAAAACGAAATCAGGCGAAATTTAAGGAAAATTAATTGCAATTTGCGCTGTATGTTCTCACGGCAGTTTTTTTAGAACTTGAGAAAACAGAGTGCGCGTTTTAGTTCTATTACCATCCGAGTAAATTGTTTTTGAAAAACAAAATCGACAACCCAAGGTAACTATAAATTATAGTTATAGAATAATTTTGTTTTATGTTTATTTTATTACACTACTTATAAACTATTGTTTCTTCCATGCGTTTAATTGAAATTTTTTATTATTTTTTTATTAAACTGTTTGCATATTACAATAACACAATCATTATAACTGTTTGTTAAAACAAAATATATCATCTTCATCATGTTATTATATTATTTATTAGTAACAATTATAATTTATTATCTTATTTACGTATAACGTAGATGTGTGATGTGTTGTACATTGTAAAGATAAAGTTTAAACATTTCTTGGCTGTTTATCTGTATTAGTGTGTATATGTGTGTAAAACTGACAGAAACATTATCTAAATTTAGCGTGAAAATACTCAAAAATAGCTGGGAAATATTTTGAGTTTATCTTATAATATTTTTTTACGAGAGACGCCTCAGGTTAAAAGGTGATTAGCCATAAAATTAAACAGCTGGTTTCCCCGTCTGTTTATATATTTTATACACACACAATTTAATTAGCACAAAAAGTCCTCGCCCATAAAACTGCTCCAAGCAAAATAAACTTGCTAATGAAATAATTAAAAAAATATGTGTGTTATCAAATAACATATAAATCTCATAATATTCAAATCTAATGTAGATCGCGTTTTGGTGTTTGTAGTCCAACTGCTCCGGAAAAAAATAAATTTCACATATTTTTGTAAGATTTTATAGAGGAAAATATTGTTAAGATTTATCGCATTCCATGTAGGTAGCAGTAATAAATATCAAAATATCTATACATATTTTGGTTTAAATAGCTGATCAAAAATCTATTTATAATCTACGGGTACCTAACAATTAATTTTAAACTAAATTATGCTTTCTTATGGAAATTATGGAATTTATACATAAAGAGGAACTGACACTTATACAATTTTGTTGCATGAAGGAAGTAGCCTCAATTAAGCAATCCTACTGGTAGTGATTTATTAATAATTTTATTCAACCAAACTGTGTTCGTAAAATTGCTAATAAATCACCAGAATTGTCCAGAAAAACTACATAAAATTAGATCATGCTTTAATTGAAGCGACTGTTTGCATGCAACAAAATAGCTGCTTAATATACAGGGTGTATCAGTTTTAATCGAGCAAACTTTAATGGTACATTCTCGTAGTCGTCCTGATTTGGAAAAATGTATATTATGTACATCTATCTCGATTCCTAAGAAAGATACAGGGTGTTGAAGTTTACAAGAAAAAATCATTTTTTTGCTATAACTTCTATAAAAAAGCTTGAATACATACAAAATTTTACATGCCTGCCCTCCTCCCTAAGGACAATTTGATGAAGAGATTTTCGATTTTGGGGGGACACCAGTGTCTCAATTATTTCAAAGAAAAAAGCATGCCGCTGTAATTTTTAATTTTAGTTCCAGAGATAATTAGTTTTTTTGAAAGCGTGCCAACTTGAAATTAGTCACAAATCAAATAGGAAATTTATTAAAAAACAAAAAGTAACAAAAAATAATTATAAAATTACAGCAACTGTTCAAAATGCAACCCGTCAGCCTCGATGCATTTCTGACAACGACGAACTAATGAATTAACAGCATCTGTCAGCATTCCCGGATTTTTTAGTAATTTCAAGTTAGCACGTCTTTGGAAAAAATTAATTATCCCTGGAACTAAAACTTCAATTTTTGTTCTGTAAAAGCAAATTTCACTCCAAATTGAACAAGGAATTCGATAGATAAAAAATATTTTTTAAAAATTACAGTGGCATACTTTTTTCTTTGAAATAATTGAGATGTGACCGAATTGCACGCCACTGGTGCCCCCCCAAAATCGAAAATATCTTCATAAAACTGTCCTTAGGGAGGAGGACAGGCATGCAAAATTCTGTTTGAATCCAAGCTTTTATATGGAAGTTATTGCAAAAAAATAAATAATTTTTTCTTGTAAACTTCAACACCCTTTCTTTCTTAGGAATCGAGATAGAGGTATATAATATACAATTTTCCGATTCAGGACGACAAGGAGAATGTACCATTAAAGTTTGCTCGATTAAAACTGATACACCCTGTATAATTAAAAATTTGTTTCCTTGATTATTTACATAAAAACAAATAATTTGGAGTAACCTCATGCTTTTCTAGATTTGGTAACTTACCGTATGATCTTTATTATTAAAACTAAGTTTTTCCACCATATATCAAGTAAAGATACATTTCTTGCGGTCTCACTGTCTCAACCAAAACAACTTAGTATACAGGTTGTCCCAAAAGTTGTGCATTACCTCGAAGACACGTTATCTAGAGAATCAACAAAGTGTAAGGAAAATGTAATTTAGAAACTGTAACCTCTGGAAGAGTAACCTGATTGTGTGAGTGTTTCTCAACGGTGCTCTGTAGGGTTCAAATCTGGGTATCTAGATGTCCTTTTTTCCATGATCATAACTTTGACTTTATTAAAATAATCTAGTTCCACTTTTCTATTGCATTTTCTAAGCTGATATACGAGCATTTAATGGTGGCCCTCACTATTAACACCATGTATAGTTTATAAGCTGATACAGCTTTAGCTTTATTATTAGTAATATGCAATTAGACTAAAAGTATTTAGGTAAATAATAATGTACCTAGCTAATAAAGTCCGATGTTTTTAAAATCCTCTGCAGCTTAATTAATTAAATTTTCTTTCAGTAAAACAAACATTGTTTGCTATAAGCCTCACTTTGTGGCAACCAATTCCAGAGGTTGGTGAAATAAATCGCGATCTCCAAAGTAATTTATAAAATAGTGTTTATTTTCATCCTGCATAAAGTCATCATATATTATAATAGACAAATCTGAATATATTTTATAATAAATTTTTCCTTTTGTTATAAATATCCAATAATTAGTTTTAAAGAAATCATGTTTCTAAATCATTGTAAATAAATCTGGAACTAATTATAAACTTGTTAAAATCAGTTTAAGGTGTCTGAAGGTTTTTACGTTTTAATAAGTAAACTCAAGTTTGGTATAAAATTACCTACCTACTTGCCAGATAACATTTCTACTGTAACTAATTATTATATTAAACTTTTTCTGTGAAGTTCTCATCGTCTAAAAGTATACTCTGGAAACCTTAAAATCTTGTATTACCTATGGTCTTTGAATTTGAATTATAATTATTTTTTTTTAAATAAAACTAAGATTTACTGGTTTGAGATAAGTAAAGTTTGCGTTTCTTCCATAATCGCAGACAACTAACAAGCAACTCCAAAGAGACTTATCTTGGTACCTATTCCACTTTCAAAACAACTAAATAATTTTATTCTAATTTTATTTCAGGTGTATCGTTACTTACAATGTTTTGAAGGTGCGGTGGTTTGGCAGGGTGGCATGGGCTGCTCCCCTAGTGCCTTGCTGGAGCACATCCACCATCGGGACAGTTCATCAGCTAATCAAGATAAAATCCAGAAAAAATCCAGCACCTACCCCATTCAAAACAACAAAGGTTTGTGATAATTTCAAGACAATAACCCCATGAAATACTAGGAATTTAGGAATATTATTTTTCTCATACCTGCACGAAAATGCCACTATATTTGCGTGAAATGCGGGTAGAAAGTCGCCTTTTTAGGGTAGTCGCGGAAAATAAGGAGTGGGGGGTAACATTTCTCACTTGGGTAGCTATTCCCTCCCTGATATGCGGGAATTATTTGTGTTTGTTTATGGTTGTCAAGGTGATTTTCTCACAGCACAGTGTCAAGCAAAAATGTCAGTGTTAGTGTTATGCTGTTATAGTTTGTTTGCGCATTTCACGCAAAAGAAGTGGCCATTTTCGTACAGGTATGGGAAAAAATAGAGTATGCTACACGGGAGGAATTAATTCTGCCTCGCTTCGCTCGGATCCAATTTTCACACTCGTCAGGATCTCTTCATTCCTACTTTGTTGGATAAACTACTATTAATTAATATTCCTGTTAATTATATAACAAGGATTCTCTTCAGGCATGTGCGTCATAGACTCTTTCTATCTCCGTCACATGTATGAGAGAGATGAAGAGGGAAAGAGTGACGTACATGCCAACTGTAAATAATTATAATATTTCCAAAAACTGACACTTGTTAAAAGTATAAAAATTATATTTTAATAATTTTTTTAGTTATTTATATCGTATAATAAAAATCACAATAATTCATTCTTAACCTAATTAAATAAAATCTATACATTGCACAAATATTGTGATATATAACAATTATGCTGAAAATAAATTGCTGGATTCGAATACTATATTGTTAATTAATAATTTAAGCATAATTTAATACAGACAGCCTATATGCCTATAAAATAAGTATGCAGCCTGTCGTGGCATAAACAAAGCCCTTATATCAATTATGCAAATTTCCCTGTCATATCAGAATTTATCACTCCGTCCAATACGTGTACATATAATACGTATATGTAGCGCATTTTATTATAATTAAGTAATAATTTAATCAGTGCATTTGCAACAGCATAAATCCAAACCGAAGTTGTTTACTACTACCATCATTATCCAGACAGTGGCGCATCTTGACATCCTGAGGTCCTGCTGGAACTATCTAGAATACAGACGTTTTTATTATTCATAAAATATAAACACGTTTCACTGAAAATGAATCCTAGTTTCATGCTTTTCTTGAAAGCGAAGTGGAGGTCCATTTTCCCTCATATTTTATGATGCTAATTGACACGAAAACAGAAAAAAATGGGAATTATTTATGAATTCATGTAAATAAGAAATTTACTACTGATCCACCCAGCTATTTACTTAATCGTCAATGAACACGCTCATATATTTGTATATAAGAAAACTCAGGACCATTCGACATCCGCCACTGCATCCAGAATAAAACAACCTGTATCACCATACTGAGAGCACATTTTCTCCTACACACATTTTCCGATATTAAAGTTATGCCTGGGAGGATTTGTTTTCACTGGAGTCTCGAGTACATTAGAATATCTTGTAGACGATACCCTCCCGCGGTGAATCAATCCACTGCTTTAGATACAGGACAAAGTATAAAGGGCGAAGGCAGGAGAGAACAAGAAGCGGAAATTTTTATAAAAATTTCTTTTGTCATGTGCATTGAAATGTATGTAAGTACACACATCACAAAGCAGAACATAAAATTGTCCTGGAGTGGTTTTTGCAACCTCAAAAGCTATCCTTGGTATTCAGTGACATCAAACATGTTCAAAATAAATAATTAACGTTGCAGACTGAGGATGTTTATTTATAATCTAGGTACCACTTAGACACATGCATTAAATCGTTTCAATTTTATGATGGTTCAAATTTCATCCGTTAAAAGTTTTCTTATTTTTCGATCGTAAAAAGTACTTGAGAAGTTATTAAAAAGCCAAAACCTTATGCTTATTAAAAAAACTGAAAACCTGCGTAATTTCACAAAGTTTTTATTACAATATATCACGAGGAGCAACGTAATAAGTTAGCAATTTGCTTTATTAAAAAACACAAGTAATAATGTGAAATTAACTTTTAATATAAAATTGAAAAGTTTTTGTTAATCGATAGTTATAAAATGTTATGTCAGTGTCGTAAATAATATTGAAATAAAATTATGCTCTATGTGTAGGTATGCATAAATATTACAAATTACACCCACCATTTTATAATATTTTTCATAACAGAAATACTGAACTTGTATACATATAACTAATATTAAAAAAAAATTCCATACATTTTTTAGCAATGGCACAAATAAAGATATTCAAAGGTGCTTGTTGTTTAATTTTTTTTTATTTTCTTGGAGTTCCATTTTACTGCCTTCGATTAATTGAAATTTTAGACATTAAACAAAAATGATATTTCAACTTAATCTTGAATTATCTTATTATATTTTTTTACAAAATAAAAATTTATCCCTGAATATTGCGAGTATCACCTTAGGTTGCCCTATAAACATACGCACAAAATTCTTCCTTAAAGAGATACAGTGCGAATAAAAAAATAATAACCCATATCCTCCCTCAACTCCAATTTGTAAACTGCAAAAAATTCTCTTCTGATCTAACGAAAGGACGTTTTCTCTTTTCAGGTTTTAGTTTGATAAGTGAAAATTCAAAATTGAACAAAAATGTGAAATTGTGTTTTTTTGTTCTAAATTATTTTTGCTCTACAAGATAAACTAAAATAAATATTTCCTAGTTGAAAAGAAAACATTCACCAAAATTCAAAATTCCACAACTGAATAATTTATGAACCAAAACACAATTTATACAAGTTGAAAGAGTGAGTAGATGAAAAGTAAAACACAGTCGATTTGCGTCATTGACAAGAGGTACAGTGCGAATATAAAAGTAATAAACCCATATCCTCCCCCAACTCCAATTTGTAAACTAAGATTGGCCCCAAACTACAAAAAAATTCTCTTCTGATCTAACGTAAGGACGCTTCTCTTTTCTGGTTTTCAGGTTTTAGTTTGATAAGTGAAAATTCAAATTTGAACAAAAGTGCGAAATTTTGTTTTTTTGTTCTAAATTATTTTTGCTCTACAACATAAACTAAAATAAATATTTCCTAGTTGAAAAGAAAACATTCACCAAAATTCAAAATTCCAAAACTGAATAATTCATGAACTAAAACACAATTTATACAAGTTGAAAGAGTGAGTAGATGAAAAGTAAAACACAGTCGATTTGCGTCATTGACAAGAGGTACAGTGCAAATAAAAAAGTAATAAACACATATCCTCCCCCAACTCCAATTTGTAAACTAAGATTGGCCGCAAACTGCAAAAAATTCTCTTCTGATCTAACGTAAGGACGCTTCTCTTTTCTGGTTTTCAGGTTTTAGTTTGATAAGTGAAAATTCAAAATTGAACAAAAGTGTGAAATTTTTTTTTATTCCAAATTATTTTTGTTCTACAAGATAAACTAAAATAAATATTTCCTAGTTGAAAACAAAACATTCACCAAAATTCAAAATTCCACAACTGAATAATTTATGAACCAAAACACAATTTATAAAAGTTGAAAGAGTGAGTAGATGAAAAGTAAAACACAGTCGATTTGCATCATTGACAAGAGGTACAGTGCGAATAATAAAGTAATAAACCCATATCCTCCCCCAACTCCAATTTGTAAACTAAGATTGGCCCCAAACTACAAAAAATTCTCTTCTGATCTAACGTAAGGACGCTTCTCTTTTCTGGTTTTCAGGTTTTCGTTTGATAAGTGAAAATTGAAAATTGAACAAAAGTGTGAAATTGTGTTTTTTTTTGTTCTAAATTAATTTTGCTCTACAAGATAAACTAAAATAAATATTTCCTAATATTATTATTATTATCCTAATAATTAGTTGAAAAGAAAACATTCACCAAAATTCAAAATTCCACAACTGAATAATTTATGAACCAAAACACAATTTATACAAGTTGAAAGAGTGAGTAGATGAAAAGTAAAACACAGTCGATTTGCGTCATTGACCGTATAGAATAAACTAAATGACAAGATGTATCTTTTATTTACAATATTGAGTAAAACTGCCAATATTTTTAAATTTAAGATATAATTATTCAGGAAATTCTGCCATATTTAATGAATTGGCACAAATTTTAATAATTTCGCAATTAAATTTAAAGTTACTAACGTACATTAGTTACTCAGTGGCGCACCCAAAAATTTTCTTTGGAATGAGTCAAAACCAATTTCTGAAAACTGTAAAGAGTGGAATTTCTACAAATCTATTTATCTGAATGTTAATCTTATTAGGACGCATTAGAAGAAATTTCTAAACATTTATTAAAATTCATTATTTTTTTCTATTTCCTCTACGTTAAAAAAACCATAATAGTTCTTTTTAAGTGTAAATAACATCATCCCACGTGGCCGGTAAACAGTGAGATAACATCACCTTTGATTCGATTAAACCTTGTAATCTATGCAAAAACTAGTCGACAGAAGTTGGAACATTATTTTAATTTAAGTCTGTCTTAATAAAACTAAAATAAAATAAAAAGACAACCCACATATAATTCAAAAATAATTATTTCGATGCGAATCGGACAAAAAAATAAACCGACTCTTGTTAGCTACTAAATACGTTTGTCTCTCATGATCATGATTCCCGTGTGATTTATTCAGAAACTTCAACTTTAATTAGTGTGGAATTAAATACATGCACATGTTGAAAAAAAGCGTAAATCTACTGGGGATTAAGAAATCTAGTTGGTGGATTTGTTTTGAAAGCGTAAAGTGATACACCTGGTTAATTGAGTCGTTTTTGACCAGCTTAGCTCCACTTTTACACCAGGCGGGTTTTTGGCGATCTTAATGATGGCTGACACTCGGACTCGACACTTTCCAATTCCATTTAACCATATAATAATATAATGTAATCCCCTCCAAATCCCAAACCATTTAATTTTAGTACGCGAGGACTATATTATAATTAATTACACAAGCGTTAATTAGACGATGATGATGAATTTTCGCAACAAGTCTAATCGATGAAATAACTTTTCTGCGTTAACAGTTAGTTTGCTAAACCTGGTTTGATTTATCTGATGTGGTGTGGACTGAAATATATTTATTGTAACAGATACAGAGCGGTTTGATTAATGTGGCGATTAATAAAAGAATTATTGCGTGTGCTTGCCTTTTATATTTTCTATTTTGTTTCATTGGTATATTGTGTGTGTGTGATAATGATAAATTTATTGAATTTTACTTTATTATATGCGGTTCAACTATTCGCAATTACATTGATTTTCTGTTTTGATTACGTTACGAGCTTGCTCTCGTGATTATTAATTAGTTCAAATTATTGCTACACGACGACTAAGCAATAATTTATTAATTAATATAATTTTGTGTTTAATTAATTTCTCCTTTATAAGGATAAAACTGTGCAAATTGGATGAGATTTGCTTGTTAAGCATGTTAGATATTCCATTAGAGAGTATGTCAATCAATACTGAAGGAATTTATTAAGATTGTTGAAATTTATTCCCTTCCCTACCCTTGTAAATTATGCAATGAAAAATATAATCACATGATTTTTATTTCTTGTAAGTTGTCAGAGGAAACTTCTGAGTTTTATCATGATTAACATCATTGTACCCAGTTTAAATTAATGTTGCCTTCTTATTTTAGTGACAAATTAAAAAATACAAACCACAAAAATTAACGATGCTACTCATATTTATGGATTTTACGACGAAAATTTAAAAGCGTACAAGTCAGCTTGTAATTTTTAATAACGGTGCATTATTACGATCCTTAAACATCTACAACGTATTATTTAAGTACATTCTTGTATGTAGATACGTTTAAATGCCAAATAGTCAACTTGATACATGCACAACTACACATAAATGATGTAAATTGTTCAGTGTAATCTCTACATTCCTATCTTCCTGCTTGACATAAAATTCAATAATTCAAGAATATGCTAAATGATAATATACCATGCATGCAATAAAGTAATTCTCGGTTTGTTTTGAGTTGTCTGTAACTGGTATTGTGGATGCTTTACCATTCACTGTACATACAAGTTTTTTTTTCATTGTATGTCATATGTGATGCATACATTCATTTTATAATCTGTCGTGTATAAATTGTCGCAATTTTTACGCAAATCAGTTGACAATTGTAGGCCATGGGAAACGATTTAAATTTTGCATGTCACGTGTTTGTTTATTTTATAGGGACGAAAGAAGAATATTAAAATTGTTAAAAAAGAGAAAATAGGAAAACGTTAGGTATTCATTGACTGACGTAAGTTTGGTAGATAAGCGAAGAAGTCTTGTATGTGTATGTACCGGGTGTTCAAATAAGAAAGGACGCCGGCTTTATCTCAGAAACCATTTATCGTACAGCCTTCGGAAAAAATATTTATCCTAAAAAACACGGTTTTTCTCAAAAATATCTCGAGTTAATATATGCCAAAAATACTTATGTTGTAATCTATGCAAAATTAGAAAACTTTTTTGTTTGGAGTATTTTTCTCTATCTTGTCAAATAAAGGGTGGGAGAAGAGGCGAATGTTTGTTAGAAAAAATGTAATAACTTTTTTTCTGCTTAACCGTTTTCGATAAATTTGGTCTCGTTTGAAAGAGCGTTTATTAGGGCTTCGGATAAATAATTGACATCATTAACTGATTTTTTTCCCTGGTCGCTAGAGGGCGCTTTGTGACAAAGTCGAAGATTTTGGTAATTTTCTCAAAATTTTGTTAAATGGAATGGGGCTATTATTACTAGCTAAGAAGAAAGAGCATAAAACAATGACAAAACTGGTGAAAACCTCAACTCGATATCTCTTTTCAATGCAGAGATATGAATGAAAACTTTTTTAGCCAAATTTTTGCATGGAATCTGCATACTGCATACATCCTTGATGCTATCGTTGCATTTTTCAGGCATTCAAAATAGACGGCCAATATATCAAATACTTCTTCGTTGGTAATTGGCATTTTAAAACAAAAAATCAAAAAGAAAACCAGAACATTGATAATAAATAATTTTTTAACAGTTATGCATTTATATTTACCATTGTTTATTTTGTTTGACATGAAAACTTACTTTGTTTTTGTTATATCAAAGCCTACTTTTTTATTCTTGCCTTTTGTCTTCAGCATTTTCAAACTACCCAATGATTAGAATTGCCAATAAAATTATGGCTCATTTTAAATTACGTCACACAGATATCATATGTATTTTATATTCTTTCGAATTTAAGAAATATGC
The DNA here is from genome assembly GCA_963942485.1 of Pediacus dermestoides. Taxonomy (NCBI): domain Eukaryota; kingdom Metazoa; phylum Arthropoda; class Insecta; order Coleoptera; family Cucujidae; genus Pediacus; species Pediacus dermestoides. Next base: position 4,450,283 of record OZ012629.1, read on the forward strand.
TGTAATAATTAGAATAGTCAACAAAGCTACCTACATTGTTTTATTGTAAATATTTTAATATAATATATTTATCTTAAAAAAGTTATACTTACCTTAATTTTCTCGCTTAGATATTGAGTGTAAAGCCCGCTAGCGTGTAATTAACACACGAAAATGATTTTTAACATTATATTAGGTATTAATATGAATGCATAAATAATTTACCCATCCTAAATGTTTTTTTCTAATTCCGTTCCATGCAAAAATTTGCTTAAAAAATGTTTTCATTCATATATCTGTATTGAAAAGTGATATCGACTTGCGGTTTTCACCAGTTTCTTCATGGTTTTATGCTCTTTCTTCTTAGCTAGTAATAATAGCACCATTCCAATTAACATTTTTGAGACAATTACCAAAATCTTCGACTTTGTCACAAAGCGCCCTCTAGCGACCAGGGAAAAATTAAATTAATGATGTCAATTATTTATCCGAAGCCCTAATAAACGGTCTTTCAAACGAGACCAAATTTATCGAAAACGATTAAGGCAAAAAAAAGTAATTACAATTTTTTCAAACAAACATGCGCCCTTTTCCCCCACAAGATAGAGAAAAATACCCCAAACAAAAAAGTTATCTAATTTTGCATAGATTACAACATAACTATTTTTGGCATATATTAACTCGAGATATTTTTAAGAAAAATCGTGTTTTTATTTTGTCGTTAGTGTTACGTCCTCTAGCGGTCGACTTAGAAACTTGAAAATTATTTCCAGCAATTTCTCTTGCCCACTTTTACTATAAATATTTTTTTCCGAAGACTGTACGATAAATACTAAATAGTTTCTGAGATACAGCCGGCGTCCTTTCTTATTTGGACACCCGGTACATCAGGGGCGCACTTAGATTGCCTTGGGCCATGGTTTAATAATTTTCAATGCATTTTTAATACATTGCGTTCTTACAAAATTAAAAGTCAATTGGTGAGGCCCTGGGCCCTATTGGACCCTTGCTAAATGCGGCCCTGGTTTACACACTCGTATTATATAATGGCAAAATGGTGGTATTTAATTTTAGGGAGTGTGTATTCTAGCGTTAATTTGTTTGCGGAACTAAAAGGAACGTTTTAATAGTAAAATTAAAAACCAGTTGAGGTTTATAATCAATTAGAGCGATGACAAAATTCTAGCAATGTTTTCGAGCATCAATTTAAATGGATATTTTTTCCATATTAAAAATATTTCAAAACAAAAGGGAACAACAATAAAATTGGAACATTGTAATTTTTACTGATATAAATATAAATAATATTAAACTGCCCGAAAAGGACATTTTTAAATTCTACCCGCCGGCTACTAACATTGTGAAAATCTACACATTTGTTAAAAATTTTCAATTACGATTTTTTCATGTTTCCCATTTTGCTGCAGAATAAAATTTGATTACCTACATTATGAAAGCAATCAACTGTTTTGTTTGCTTTATCCTGCAGGAGCAGGACTCAGAACTACTTCATGATATATCCAAAAAAAGTATGCAAAAAATATTCGACTTCATATCATATTAACTTTATATACTCGTAGCTTGATCCAATTATACAAAACGATTTGTAACGTTAATTCATCGTCCTCCTCCTCCTCCATTTCTGACGTCACACCTGTCACACCATCGGAGGCAAGTTGATGAGGCGCCGCGCCATTCACCGTAATTGGTGTCGAATTTGCATCGCATTTTATTTCCTTCTATATCATCTTTAACAAGTCGATAAATGTAAAGCCCATTTCTGCATACAATTGGTGGTGGTGGCGAAACTCCATCGACTCACATGTGATTTTCGCGGAACAAAACCAACTTATTCATTTTAAAAATCTAGATTCACCATTTAATTTTATTATAACTCGCAGAGTTGTTAAGAAGTTACGTTTTATTCCTGTGGCGTGTAGTCTATTCGATTGCGCAGATTTATTTTTGATACAAACTTGAAAGGTGGCTTTTTTCTCTTTGGTTTAAGCCTGCAGTCGCAGCGGCTTAATGTTGTTACCATAAAAATAAAAAAGACAAACAGGAAAAAACGCAACTCCAACTAAACTGCCATTCTCGTGTGCTGTCGGTGAACCAGAAGAGAAAGCAGTTTCTAAGTATATCTCTATAATACTTTGCAGGAGACTGTGTGTTTGTGTAAGTGAAGAAGGAAGAAGGGCAATAACATATTTCACACCTGTTGCCTAGGGAAACATAAAATTATTGCCCCTGGGTACTAACTCGGAATTTAAAATGAAATTGTTTAGAATAATTCATGAGGAATGTAATTTTTTCCTGTTTAGTGCAGATGATAATTTCCAAAAGAATTAAATTAATTAAAATTTCAGTTGCCATAAAATTATGTAACTCAACCGAATAAAAACCGATTCCTCTGGCATACTGCCTCAAAGTCTTCGATTCTTCCTTCTCACGGATCTAGATGCTGCCAAATATGGACGAAAAAGGACCGGATCTTATTTCAATTAAATTTATATAGGTTAATTGGCCCACAGTTGTTTTGTACATTCATTATACCTTCGTTTATCTGTATTTGGTAACAAGTGTCCATAATTGCTATAATTACATATTTCTCAAGTGTGTTCTCTGTACTATGTATGTTGATATCCAAGTGATCTAAAACCATTTTCAGATACTTAGATTAAAAACAGCGACTAGTTTCTGCGAAATAATTTTTAAATCATGATATGAGAGTAGAGTTCTAATATAGTTACATATTATTCCGATTACCGATCAATCAACAAACAACCGTTTCGTTTGCATTTATTGAATCGCTTTTTAACGTAATTTAAAAACTTGCTCTTCCAATCGAAACATGTTTCACTAATTATGCCATAAGTAAAATATATGCGTATTAAGTGCATATTTTTTTAGGCGGCCCCTTATTTGTCAGAGTGTAAAAATTTGTTGAGCAGTTATTGCAAAGTAATTTTCAAATACAGTTGGCGATAAAAAAAAATAATTACCAATGAAAAAAACATTATCTTAACAGATTAATTAATCATTTTTATTGCATCTTTTTATGCTTGAATTAAAAACACTCAGCTATTGTTCTTTCAAGTTAGCTTTGCTACCGTGAAATGTGTACTTAAAACTCACTGAATGCCCTGCAATAAAATTTGTAGAATTACTCCGTAACTACAATAGTTTGGTTTATCTTCGGAATAAGAGTTTTGTTAGTTTATTCATATAATTATCTAAAAAAACCTTATTGAACGGAATTTAATTGATAGTTTATTGAAATCATTATCTATTTTTGGATTCTTTTCTTTAATTTTTGATATTTTTCTTAAAAATTTTTTAATTTAATTTCCATGTTCTCTGTTTTATACCATATTTCAAGTCTAAAACGCGCTTATATTAATGAAAATGTTTTTTTTTTCAGTTTTGAGATGTTATGAATCTACAGAGTGTTATTTTGATACTGTATTAAATGCCCCTAATGACGTAAAACTAAAAGCCAAACTACTATATGTGACTCGCCTTGTACAGGGTGGAGCATTTTCGATGGGATTACAGGGTATCTCTGTAATTTGTAAAGATAGAACTTTGCGGTTTTCGCGAACCTATGCCACTTTTTCGTTAAACTTTTAATGCCGCAAACAGAGCTAAGCTAACTTGTTTTGTTTCTGAGCTACAGGGTGAAATAGAAAATTTTCACTTTCCGGGGTGCTCTCATATCTCATACACCATGTAAGCTAGAAAAAAAGTAAAAACTATTCTAGATAAATATTTTTGCGTAGAATCCAGTGGCGTACTCGAAAAAAAATATTTGTACCGTTTAAGAGATATGACCTAAACTAGGTCTTTTTTAAATGGAACACCCTGTAATTTTTAGTGTCATTAAAATTGTATATTTTTTCTCATTAAAATAATGTAAACAGTAAGCACTTTAAAACAAAAAAAAAGCCCTAAAAAAGTAAAAAACCCGATTATAAGTCAAAAAATTTTAGTTGGCCATGAAAATCGGAGATAAAGAAATGTTTACAAGCAACAAGAGACACTATATTAAATAAAAAAAATAAAAAAGTAAAATATTTTGTTAAGTTTCATTGTTTATTTATAATATTTCGCTTTTTGTTTCTTTTTTACTAAAATAAAATAAAAATAATATTAATATTAAAAACTTTTAATTTAGTACTTAGTACGCCACTGGATTCTACGTAAAAATCTGCATAAGGCGCAGTTTTTACCTTTCCAATATCTTCAGCCGTTCCCGAGATACGAGGTATGCCCTAAAAGAGCAAATTTTCAATTTCTCCCTGTATCTTCAAAACGAAGGGGGCTATGAAAAAACCGTTGACGACATCTTTCGTTTCACAAAAAAGTGTCGCGAAAACCGCATCTCTCTATCTCTGCTAGTAAGCGAGATACCCCGCATTTACAACTAAATCTGGACACCCTGTACACTACCTATACAGCTTTATTATGACATCAAAAGTAATAACCGATTATTACTGTACGAAAAAAATTATGTGGTTTCAGTTTTTATCCATTACGTTGATGATAAATGCCACAGAATAAATGTGCTTCGCGCTCCAACCTGACAAGAAATACGAAGACAGACATCTCAAGTTAACACCTGACCGGAATCACCAGAAAGGCACGTAAAGCCTGCTGAGTATGAGATGCGCGGTGTTTTCATGTATGATGAAAGTTTAGCATTTCAAATTTAACTGCATAATAATGCATAATTACTGAGATCGACCACACAGGAAGAAGAAAAAAGTTTCAGGTAACTGGCGTATATCCATTGGGAAAAAATGATTAAAAATGGTGAGTAAGAATGAGGGGCTAGTAGGGGGCTTTGTGGCAATCCTATGTGACTAAAACAGAGTTATATTTGATAGGTAAGTAGGTTCTTAAAAGTTCTACTGAGAGGTCGTAGAAATTGTATTCAATAAATTTTTGTAAGAATCGAAATGACAAGATAGGTAAAAAATTTTCAAAATTCGACTAACAAAAAGTCGGATTGCATCAATGGTACTTTTCCTCCTTTTCGAAAATTGAACAAAATAAAAAAAATAACATATGATTCAAGGTGTTGGACCTTTTTGAAAAATTTTGAAAGAGCCATCATTAAAAGGTCCTGAAAAGTAGCATTATAAATTAAACAAAACGCTCTGAATTTTCTTTTATATTCTTTCAAATGGTGCAATATCTTCATTAAATTTTTAATGTTGCGCATCATTGCAGAAAAATGAATTAAAAAAATCGAACATTCCGTAACTGCTTTTACATAAAACTGGATACTAGCACCACAGGATAAAACCGGAAGTGAAACAATGAAGGTCCTGAAACTAGTGAAAGTGCCCAATGTTTTACGTAAAAGAACTTTTACTAAGGTCATTTTTCATTAATCGCTACTTAGCCACAAAGTTAGACTTTTATATCTTCTTTACAACACTGAAGACTTGCTGCTTATGATATGATGTCATAATAAAACATTATATCTGTAATGGGGAGTTTAATACTGTGTAGAGGTGTGTGTTCATGTGGTTATATGAATGTGTGTGTGTGTTTCTCTGGTAGGATTTTATTTATTTGAACGCAAGCAGTAGCCGCGTAATGTGCGCCAGTGTAAGTTGTAAGTGGCGGTTTTTTCTGATACGCAAACCACAACAAATTCGTGTGATCGCGCACATGTTTTTTCAGTATTTTTAACTATCTAATCTACACCTAAAAGTACTCTAAGTACACAATAAAAAACAAATACAAGGTAGTGTTGTGTGTTTATGTGTGTGTGGTGATTAAAAATCAAAGCGAAAAATATTGTGTTGATTAAAATTCAAAAATTTTGGTAAATGTGAGTTAATAATTTCCGAACGAAGAATGTAATGGATTTATGTATAAGTTTGTTAGGTACCCAAAATAAAAAGAAATGTGATATATAAGAATATGTCTAATAAAGTTAGTAAAATTTGAAATAATCGAAAAAGTAGGGTTTATAAGAAAATTACCATTTCATATAGAGATACTTAACTTCTATTACAAAAGGACCATGATGGGTGCTAAAAATAAAATAAAATGGATATACCTAATGTAATTTTTTTCTTTTAATAAAAGTGTAGTTTCCTGAGAATTGTGAATAGCTCAGTCAGTAGAATATTTTTTTTATTCTAAACATCTAAACTAAATCGAATAATAACTAATTCCAAATTTTGAAACTTTTGAAAAATTATAAAAGAGGAAAAATGTAACATTGGAATTATTCATCCTCGTACGACTTAAATATTCGTGTAAACTATATTTATTTTATAAATACATTCACGTGACCATTGAAATTACAGGTTTGTCAAATTTCTCTAACATAACATAAACATACTTTTTACCTAGAATGTACTGAATGTACAGACACAAGCAATGAGTTCAATATTACCAAGAAGAAATATATTTGTCACGTGAATGCATTTTTTATAAATTAGATGCCTCACATCTATCAGAAGCTAATTCAAGATTTTGTCAAGTAAATTTTTATATTGATTTCTTTATCTAATTTTGTAATGTTTTTGTATCATAGATGGTCTCAAATTTGCAATTATTTAGTCATCTTTTAGTTTTTAAAACAAGGGATTCTTCGGTTCTTTTAAGATTGTGCTCACTAGAGCTACCAAAAAAGACTTTTGCCAAATTTTGACCCTTTACTTTTGATAATTGATTGACATTTTTTACTTAATTCTTACGTTTTATATTAAGCTTGAAGTCTATCAGTAGAAATTAGCTATACATAAATTATTAATCTCCTAAATTTATTTAAATTCAATATTTTTTTCAATATTTGAGAACCAGCTTACTATTCAGAAACATTGTGATTTGTTCTGTTTCCTAGAAAAACATAAAAATTCAGGTAAAATTGAAGGTGCATTTTCCATACCAAATTAATTACGTAAAACCAATTTTATTGTTTCACTTTAACGTTTTATTATTACAAATAAAAAAATCTATAAACAGATTTGTCTTGCAATTTTTTAATGTACTTTTCACAATACCAATACATATATGTCCAAGGTTGCAGATATCAAATCATAAGCCAGTAATTTTTCTCTTCCACAAATTCAACGTAATTTTTCAATTCCTCATAAAAATTAACAACTATAATAGAATTACCTGATCATAAAACATAACTATATAATTAGACGGAACAAAATCCCTGTTTATTTAGAAAACCCCATTATTTTTGTCTATAAATTATATGAGTTTTGTAACAACGTGTAGGTGCTTATACCAACATAACTATACAACAATACTAATAAAAAATTGTTATTTGGAAACCAAACCTTATTATTGTGCATGCACTTTTGTAGTTGTAGTGGTAAATGAAATTGTGGCATAAGCAAAAGTTATGTGAGCAAAAACACAACGAAATAAACTAATATGGATTTGAAAGTGAAAAGCGTGTGATATACGGCACTTCAGAGTGATGCTTGAACGATGATCATACAAAGCAACCAATCGGAGAATATGGATGTTATTTTAGATGAAGAAACTGTTGAGGATGAACCTATTGGTAAGACTAATTAATTTAAGTTTTTTCATATTTATATATATCTAATGGTTTCTAAACTATAACATACATAATTACGATAAAATAAAGTGATTAATACATGGAAAAATTTTAAAATGGGATCAAAGTGATGCACTCCGCGGCTGTCGCGGTTTCAATATGAGTCACTGTCTACTATTTTGGTACTGTGGTATATTTATAGGCAGCTATGAATTGTATTGAACAAATTTTGCACATACAATGAAAAATATTGTTAATTTAACTTCCATTATAAAGTTTCAGTAATTATTATTGATTGACTGGTGTTTTAATTTTTCATTTTTGTGCATTATTCTGCATTTGAAATGCGAGTTTGTATATTTAAAAATACTGTAAGTAAGCACATGTTGCTCAATTTCGAACTGTTTATATTTGCTGAAAAAACAAACCTAATAATAGCTGTTGATTGAATGTATCATTCAAATGTTTGTACCTATAGCTATTCCGATTATTTTATTAATATCTATTTAAAACATCAATATTAATCATAAAAATGCAAGTATTTATTAATAACCCATCTAAGAATGTTTACACTAAATATTTTGATACTTATTTTTATCACAATCTAAATTATAAAATCAAAAAAATGTTGTTGTTGTTGTTGCAGTTTTATTCCTATAACATTATTTTCTTTCGTGTTCCTAAAGACAACATTTCTTTTTTGTCCAAGAATTTTATTAATACCAGCAATTAAATCCTGACACCTAACAGATTTCGCTTATTTCCAACTCCATTATATGTAATTATTAAAATTTCAACTAACAAATGAATGATAAATGCGTAATGCTCTTATATTAGCAGAAAACATCTAGAATACATTTACATAATTTAACATATCACTCAATGATGTGTACAAATAAATAATCAACACAACACAGTGGGACGGTATGACAGATTAGAGATAGAGCGAGGGGGCGGAGGGTGTGAGCGGCACAGCTTTCTTAATTAATTATCATTTAGTAGGTAGATGTGAAAAATGGTATTTATATTAGAAAATGAAATCAAAAACAGTATTAATGGTTTTGCACTTTAATCGCGGCGATGTGGAAGGAGCGCAAGAGAGGCCCAGATGAGCAATTTTTATTTTAGTTTTAATTGTGGTCCAGATGCTGACGCACGTTGGAAAGTTTCTATTCTAAGGCGAGATTACTGTGTTATATTTGCTTTAGCAATTATTGCCCTGGTAAAGTATAATAGAGACAGTTTATCTAGTCGGCAAAGTCGGCATTTGTATTAAACTTAAACATTAGGGTGATTTTTTGGTATAAAGGATGGAACCAGAAAATAATAAAAATAACCAGAAATTTACTTACAAAACCTGATTTCCTACAAAATTCTTTTTCAAAATTATATTTTAAAAAATCTCGAATTATCTACTTATAGCCTAATGAAAATGTACTAGTCGAATGATGATGATGTCTTCAAATAGTTCTGAAAAATTGTCTTGCACATCATGTTTTATACGACGATTCTTCATATGATTTTCTGTAAAATTTTCTCTTACTTAGGTATTCCATTATAGTATTAACAATTATAGATCATAAAAAAAATCTTATAAAAAATCGCATATTATAAAATTTATTATTTATTTATCGCATGAACAATAATATTATTTACGAGTACTGAGTTTTTTCCACTGGTGCACTGACGTAAAAAAATGCTTCCACGAGCAGAAATCAAAATGACAATCAAGCACTTAGACTGAATAACAAAACTATTTTTCCAAGAGCTAATTTGATAACTGCAACAGTCGCACTATATAACAACATTTATGTGTACACTTTTCTATCATTGTCAAAATGGATTTGATTGACCGTATGATGATAATTGATATGGATGGCATGGAATATTGACTTTAATTTTAACGTCATGCTTTGTTCAAATGCAACAGATACATTAAAAAGGATAATAATTACACAGCATGGAATATTATAGGGAAACATACTTATAAATTGGAATATAATTTGTACTACAGGCTAGAAATTAAATATGTGCTTAGTAATTTAGCGGAAAATGTTAATAATTAAATTTAAATTAGATTATTATATGTAATTATATTGACAAACACAAACGCCTGTAATTTGGTTGGAAATTTAACGTTTAGTTCAGTACATCTCTCTAAATTTATTTATTTATAGAAACAAAAATGATAGAAAAAAAATATCATGAACTGGGAGTCAATATTTCAATAGTTTTTAAAGACCAGCCATTTTTAGAAAATCTTGACTGTCACATGAACATTTTAACAAAAAAGTTTTTTTTACTTTGAAGTACGTTACTATCTACAGAGGGTATGAAAGAAAGTCGTCTTTTTTTTCTCAACTTTATACCTACCGAGATTTTTTTGATGTCCATTTTTTTAGTCGCTGGTTAATGAGGAAAAAACAATTTCCCAAAATTTTTATATCCCTCTTATTTTATAAGATACCGAATTTTTTATTAAATTAAATATTGTTTTTGCAATAATAATTATGCTGCAATTTTGAAAGCAAATGTGATCATCTGATATGTCAATAAATAGGTAAATTTAAGTAGAATCTAATTATTATGGAAAAAAATGTACAGGGTTGTTTTAAAAAATTTTGAAAGTTAATAGGTGGCCCTTCCGGTGAAACCGGAAGTGTCATTAGATTGTTTTAAACGTAAAAATGATTATTCCTTTCAACAATCAAACCATGCCAAATTTCAAATTAATAACAGTTAAATGTAACAAAATGGTGGGGGTTGTAAAACGATTTCGTGGCCACGATATACACGGATATGAGCAAATTTTTGAAAAAGTGAAAAACTCGTTTCGAGGATATAAGTCACTTAAACCAATGGAGAACATAAACTAACTAAACTCCATTTTATTCCATTAATAAAATAGCCTCAAAAACTGAATTTAAAAAAATTACCAATTAGCGAACGTGTACCGATTTTTGAGAAGCCACTGGTTACCAATAAATTAATGAAAGTACAAAAAAGTACTTTTTATAAGAAAGCGATTCATAAGGTATCATAATCAACTACAGAGATTGGTTCTTACAAAACACAATACGGCCGAACGACAAAAAACAAAGAAAAAATCAAGTTTTCAGCAAAAATTCGGTATCTTATAAAATAACAGGGATATCAAAAATTTTGAGAAACAGGTTTTTATCCCATTAAGTAACGACTAAGAAAATCTACATAAAAAAAATATTTAAAAAAATTTGTGGAATTTCGGTAGTTATAAAATTTGAGGAAAAAAGACGACTTTCTTTCATACCCTGTAGATAGTAATGTACTTCAAAGTGAAAAAATCGGGTAATACTATCGTTTTCTCAATTAAATTATCTCTTAAGTCCTGAAAACCGCATGTTGATTTCTTTTCTATTTTTCAAAATATTTGACTTTAAATTCAACCTAAAAATTCGCTTGGTACGTTTCAATTGGCCAGCAGTTTATATTATTTTGATTTGCTATTTTTATTTATCGATCAAGAATCAATCAAAGGAAAATATTTTAATTTACATAATTATCAAGAGATGGGTTTAATTTTTAAGGATTATCTTTGATAAACTAAAATACGGGAGCCAATATTATTTGTGTAAACAGATGTAAATTGAAACTATACTAAAAACCGAACGTGTCTACGTTTATAATAAAGCCATTTCATTAAATTTGTTCCATCGTCAAACTACTTAAATAAATATTAATTTAAACAGAAACACTGCAATTAAATAACAAAAACAATACATTATTTCATACCGAGGTATAACATATTTGGCTTCATGGCGGAATGAATTAAGAAATATTGATTACATCACTCTCTGACAACCTTATACGGCTTGACTGGAAACAGGATTGCCATACATTAAACATATTAATTATTATTGCTACGTTTAATTAACTTTTATATTAATAATTACATGTGGTAGCACGACGTAACGCCACTTGTGTTGTAGATAACAACAAAGATTCACTATTTTTTATAACAAACCAATTTATAATTATTACAGGTCGTCTGAGAATGATAATTAACATAGTAACATTTATAAATAAATATTCTTGGTGTCAGTTTGTTGTAATAAAATTAGTAGTCTTGAGGTAACAATAATCAAACAGTTGATATTGTTTGATAGAATGAACGAACTTGAAAAACTACACGAAGAAATATTGTCAACTGTTTCCTCGATATAATTTGTTATCTTTATAGGTAAACGTCAATGTATAGAAGGAATTTAAGTGGAAATTGAATATTCAAGTAAGCTACTGTAATTTAACATTATGAAGCATGAATATATTGTAGGTAAACAACTCCTTTTGCTGATGTCATGTTTTTTCTGCATTATATCTAATCTATAATATAATATAAGTATAAGCTGAAATTGCATGTAAGTAGGAAAATGCTGGCAAAATTAGCAACGTGATTTAAATATATGCAGAGAAAATGCATGACAATATGATATTAATACTAATAATAGTGTATAGTAACTTTAAAATAATTATGCTGATAGTATTTGATGCTATGCTTAAATTTACCAAACCTCGACTTTCAAGACAAAGCAATTCCATGTGAAACTATTTTGCTTTTACGAGTAGAAATATTGACGTGGTCTTCGATTGTGTCATTCAATCTTCATTTCCAAGAGGTAATTTTATGTCTATTTAAGGAATATCACATTTTTTTAAGTCATCACTTGGAAATGTGAAACATTCTTTTGTCTGTGTGTATGAAAAAAACCCATAAAAGTAATTGTTTTAATAATTGTACCTCTCAAAGACTCAAAGTTCTTAGTTTACGTGTATTTTTATTTACATTCTACTTTTATATTAAATGTTAAAGTTAAGGATAGTAATTTTAACATCATATAATTTAATTAAATAGTTGCGATGGACTTGAAGTAGCTATTTTTATGTCAAGGTCCATTATGCGAAAATCTAACAAAATCCGAATTTTCCTTAAACTAAGGACATAAAAATACTAAAGTTGTTAACTGTTTATTTAATCTAATAGCTGGAAGTGATGATGGACGATTAAACTAAATGTTTTGACACACAAACTAACATAGAACTCGTGACAGGACCACAATCCACTGGTAATTGCCCAAAAACGAGATTTAGGCAGGCGATTAAATATTATTGTTGTTGTACACTTAAGCCATACAACCATTAATCATCTTTTCAAGTCCGTGACTTTTTAAATCGGACTAGTAATGAAATGTAGGTATATTATTAATTTCAGTTTGATGAAATGATTTGAGAACAAATAAAAAGTTAATATACTTCAGATTATTTCTTCTTTAATAGCTTTGTATATGTAGAGTTATGGCATGGGTTATATTGATAATGTAATTGGAAGTGAACAGTGACCATGGATTTTGTGTGCATGGTGCTATGAAAACAAAAACAGTGGAAATCGGTCACGAATAATCACTTTTGTGGCAAGGTAAGGTTGGTCTTATCTACTCTATAATGACGCGTAAATTTCAAAACAAGACTATGAAAGAGGAAAGAGGAACCGAAAATTAAGCAAGTACAACGAGTAAATCATTTGAATCTTGCTAGAGAAACTTTCAGTCACGACTCCTGAGTTTCTGAACTGATTTCTGTTAAGCAGGTTGTTTTTCTAATATAAAAATTTATATTTTACAGGGTGAGTCGGAATAAGTGGGACATGCTATACCTGTAAATACTAGGACTAAAACTGAGACGATTGACGCAAAAAGTTGTTATACTAAAATGCGTAACTAAAAAGTTATAGGCGTTTGAAGTTTAAGAAAAAAATTTTTTTTTAATAATAACTTCTAAACTAATTGAATGAGAAGAACCAATTCTTGATAGTTGCTAATGAATGCCAAAGACCTCTAATTTGTGAAAATTTTGTTGAAATCAAACTTTAAGAAGATGGTTTTTTAAAGCAAGTAAAGTGTTTAACCTTCTGGAACTTTTTTGTCCTTAAAATTTTAATTATAAAAAAATTGCATTTAATAGGCAATTTAATTTAAAAACTTTTTGATTTATTGTAAAGTTTTGATTAAACGCACCGTTAAGCTTTAAAAAATTACAAACTAACAGCATGTTTTTACTAAGTTTCAAAAAAACAGCATTAAGAATGCTGAGATTTAAAAGTTATTGACGGACGACGGACCTCCAGCACATTAGGCACGTCCTGTGCGGCATTGGCTATCTGTAACCTATCCTCAACGATGGATTGGTAGAGGCCCTGAGTCTCCTGAGTGTATGCAGCAACTATTCCTTCACTTTAAGAGCTTACAAGGAGAATCGTTCAAAACGCCAATGAAGTTCGAGAGGCAGTTTATATTTTAAAAAAATTCGGTTTTCAATGCAAAAAAGAGGTACAGGAGCGTCATCATCAGGGCCTCTACCAATCCATCGTTGAGGATAGGTAAGTGATAGCCAATATGCTAATGTCGCACAGGACGTGGATAATGTGTTCGAGCTCCGTCTTCCGTCAAAACTTTTAAATCTCAGCATAATTGATGCCGTTTTCTTTGAAACTTAGTAAAAACATGCTGTTAGTTTTTAATTTTTTAAAGCTTCACGGTGCGTTTAATCAAAACTTTACAAGAGACAAAAAAGTTTCCAAATTAAATTGCCTATTAAATAAATAAATTTTATAATTAAAATTTTAAGGACAAAAAAGTTACAGAAGGTTAAACACTTTACTTACTTTAAAAAACCATCTTCTTAAAGTTTGATTTCAACAAAATTTTCACAAATTAAAGGTCTTTGGTATTCATTAACAACTACCAAGAATTGGTTCTTCTCATTCAATTAGTTTAGAAGTTATTACCAAAAATTATTTTTTTTCTGAAATTTCAAACGCCTATAACTTTTTAGTTATGCATTTTAGAATAACAACTTTTTGCGTCAATCGTCTTAGTTTTAGGCCTAGTATTTACAGGTAAAGCATGTCTCACTTATTACCACTCACCCTGTAGAATCTTCGAAATGAAAGGCACCAAACTGTAGTTGAAGACTTTAGAAGTTATAATCAAATTTGTAGTTTTTAGCTTATTCAGGAGTTTTACTTAAAATTCCACGAAAGAAGCCAAAAATATTCATTATTTTCAAGGAATTGTTTGCTTCATTTATTTGTGCGAAAACAAAACCTGTCGATAAATTGTTCATAAAACTAAAATGGCTTAAGTGAAACAATCTCTTATTTTCAGGAAAATATTTCTAAAATATTGATTTACCTGATAGACTTCAGAAACTTAATTATTTCATGTAATCCTACAAAAATGCTTCTGAATAGAGTTCAATCCAATCGTGTTTATTTAATTCGGTAATTTGTGGTAAATAAAGCTTCTTGTATCTAATGTATAGTAAAGTGAAGAACCTTGATGCCATTCGTTAAATCTTCCCAGCATTTCAATTTCCATCCCACCGCCCCTACTAATTATTATTGAATTGCCTCGATACCAAATTCAATTAAATCGGCACACATAATTGACTAGCGTTGCACTTCAAACTGATGCAATATTGTGGGTATCGAAATTTGTGGTGATACTATCAACATGTTATTAATATACCTACGTAAATGCCCGACGCTTATTATAGGTATTATTATCAATTATCTCACAATTTACCATCTTTTTGTGTGGAAATAACAACCAAGAAACACACAGAAGATTTGTTATGTTTTGTCTTAACTAGACAAGCCAACACACAAAGAATTGTGAGCGAGTTTTCCTTTTTTGTAGGCTTAATAGAACAAGGACATTTCTTTCAATTTCCAGCTAGTGGCCTTTTATGTCTCTGTAATAATGTCTTTTGTTGGTTTCTGTTGCAGATTCCAATAACAGGAGTGTGCTGCACAGGAAAAGTTCTCTGGCATTGACTCCCGAAGACGAACCATTGGAAATCAATGTAAGTGTGAAAATTTCATTTGTGGGAAATATATCTTCGAGTTCAAGCATTCGATGAGAAAATTGATTTTTATGAGGTGGAGAAATAGACAATTTTATACAGGATGTTTCAGGATTAACTGAACAAACTTAAAATCTGAATTCAGGACCTCAAAATAAGAAAAAATCCGGAAACGTTTCGTTAAAGGGTTACGCCCCTCCAAAGATGGACGCCAAATTAGGTTTTTAATTTTTTTTCTCAAATTTGGATAAAGATAAAGATAAAGAATATTTTTTGAATCATCCCTTATCGATAAAAGGGGTGAAATCAGCAACCCCTCTTTAATTTTTTTATTGTAACTCTTTAACGGATCCGAATTTTGTCATATAAAAATTGCTCTGGAAAGCTAGATTCATTTAGAAAGTATTTTGTCTCTTTCATTTTTTTCATAGAACTGACAGTTTATAAATAAAAAAATAAAATAGTTCCGATCCACATGGTTATTTTGGAAGTTATTGCATTATTTTATAAAATGGAAAATGTCCAGCAGGCTGCTGTCAAATAACTATATTTTGATAAATTTGTAGTAAAGGGTTACTATTAATTAATTATTACCTAATTGTTAGTAACATCGGGTTATTTTCAGCAAATAAAAATTATTAAAATGATTTTTACTAAAAGGGTCCGTTTTACTAATAATTAGGTAATAATTAATTACTAGTAACTCGTTCCTAAAGGTTTAATAAAATGCGGTTATTTGACAGCAGCCTGCTGGCCATTTTCCGTTTTATTAAATAATGCAATAATTTCCAAAATTACCATGTGGATCGGGATATTTAATTTTTTTATTTAAAAAGTATCAGTTCTATGAAAAAA
Organism: Pediacus dermestoides; assembly: GCA_963942485.1. Lineage (NCBI taxonomy): Eukaryota > Metazoa > Arthropoda > Insecta > Coleoptera > Cucujidae > Pediacus > Pediacus dermestoides. The sequence continues at coordinate 4,466,556 of OZ012629.1, forward strand.
ATGAAAGAGACAAAATACTTTCTAAATGAATCTAGCTTTCCAGAATAATTTTTACATGACGAAATTCGGGTCCGTTAAAGAATTTCAATAAAAAAATTAAATAGGGGTTGCTGATTTCACCCCTTTTATCGATAAGGGATGATTCAAAAAATATTCGTTAGAAGCGTTTCCATTAGTAGAAAATCCCTACCAAAGTTCATTTTTTTATCTTTATCCAAATTTGAGAAAAAAATTAAAAACCGGACATACCTCCATAGAAAAATTTTTCCTTAATTTAAGGTCCTGAATTCAAATTTTAAGTTTGTCCAGTTAATCCTGAAACACCCTGTAGTTTGAGATTACAAATTTACTTAACGAGGTGAAATTGAAGTTTATAGAGCAAAAATATCTTGCAGTTTGTAAAATTCTGGAAGAATCGTCCTGAAAACTACAAGGTTACTTTAAATTTTAGTTAAAAATTTATCTTCTTTATGTGTAGATTACAAATTATTATATTTAAATTGTGAACGTAGTCGAGGAAAACCGAAAATGGATTTCACAAAAAATTTTGTAATTTAATTTAATTTCATAAACATTTTCTGTTAGGATAATATTCGTTAATGTAAAATATCATCTCGCCGAATCTGATACTCGTGCTCCTCAACATACAATATTATTTAATATTTTTCCCTGAGCATAAAATATTATATACACAACAAAACCTTACTGGAAATTTTCCAGGTAAAAGCTTTAGAAAAATAAGGTTTTCCTCTGCTACTTTTTTTAGCTGCGCGGACAACAAGCTATTATATTTTGAATAAAACCTCACAATAAGCCAACTTTAGCTTTATAAAATACGATTTAAAACCACCAAAGCCGGTTATTATTAAATTCGTCCCTCTATAATTCACAACAAAACTCAAAGCTATTGTTTAAGAACAGCCTAATTAGTCCAGGTTTAAAATTATGAGGGAAAGGGTGGGGAAAATTGATGGTTGGTTCGGGGATTATAGCATTGTGCATATTTATGATTACCGAGAACAGTGATTCTCTTTGTATTAAATATTATTATGGCACATCAGATTTTATAAGCTATATTAAATAACTGAATAACTATTTAATATTGATTTAAATTTACTCCTGGCATGTTACAATTTTTTACCAGTTTAAAATATGTTCGAATTTTGTATATTTTCTTTATCTTGTGTATCCAAAACATCAGTCAGTAAAACAGTATTCTCCTCAGAAACCAAGAACTTTCTACTCTAGCGAAATATAAACAAGAACGAAATTAAAACACAATCCGAATAACACGCTAATTGGATTACACAAGCGCACAATAATTGGTTTTGTTTTTTTAAAGATTAACTCGCTGTTCGTCCTACAGTAAAATGAACATTAATAAACAAACACTAAAATAGATGCATATATTCGAGTTGGGCTCATATTACCTACAGCCACACCCGAGATGTGGGAGATTGAAGGAGATCCGAAGGATCATGTAGGGGATGAAGGCAATCTTCCTATTTCTAACTACATACATACGGTGAGACTTAAACCGATTCTATCGACTAGGCCGATCAATCGTAAGACCCTAAAAGGGTTCTTTGCCCAACTGTAAAGGAACAGTTAATTTATAACCCCAAAAGTATTATTAGTTTATGGATTAAGTCGTTAATGGGAGAATCCTGGGAAACTTTGCAAGGTGCAAACTCGATAAGATTAAAATATCTGATGTGTCCAACACATGACTTTCTTATACATTACCATGATACAGTTTTAATCTTTGGAAAATACTGGAGGGGTAGCCAATAATCACATGCAGTCGACATTCAGTACGTTATTAATATAAAATCACATTAATTTATTATTATTTGTTTTCGTTACCATAGAAACCAATAAAAAAAAATAATGGTCCTTCTGGGATTCGAACCCGCGACCTTCCGTTTGGCAGTCAAGTCACTAGTCTATCGCGGCTGTCGGATTTCGGTTTCAACGCGCACTATGAGAAATACAGGGTGGTCCAGGTTAAACATCATTAATTTTTGGATTGTCTGTTCAATTTAGAGGAAATAGTTACTCTTGAAAATTTTTTATTTAAGGTTTCGCTTTTGAGATATTTGAGTTTGAAGGTTTGGAAACACAACATCAAATGCTATGTTGAATTAAAGAAAATTTTGAATAAGTTCTCAAAATAGGCTTTGATACATTTTCGAGCTCTTTTAGCCACGGAATTAATCGCTACCAAGACTTGATGGCAATTTTTCGGATTTTTCAGACCTAACCGAAATATTCTTTAATTCAGCACAGCATTTGAGATTGTGTTTCCAAACCTTCAAACTCAAATATCCCAAAAATGAAACCTTAAATTAAAATTTTTAGAGAGTAACTATTTTCTCTAAATTAAACAGACAATCCAAAAATTGTATTTTCTTCGCAATATATCCAGAGGCGTCAAAAATTGGAGGGAAAAGTGGAATGGCCCCCAGTATCTACGCCACTGGAGATTTTTTTTATAAATGAACCCCATCATTATCTTGAAATGTATTACATTACTCTGTGTGCGACATTTAATGGAAATTGTTCAAGTGGTTTAGAAGTTATGTTAAGAAAACGAGTTTTTATTTGAAACTTTGACACCCTGTATCTTTGTTATAAAACATTTTTGAGCAAAGTTTTTTAATAAAAGTCTACTTTTTTCATGATGCTCTATCACCTCCCAAAATTAATGACGTTCAACCTGGACCACCCTGTATAAGAGTTTTTGGAATAGGTACCAATCTCGTTTTTTTGAAATTTTTTTGACGGAATTTCAAAAAAAAGTTCAAACAAAATTTGTTCAAAATTTAATTCTAAATCAATATTAAAGAATAAAAAAATCTCATAAATTGTTTATTTTTCAAGATATTCCTAAAAATCTAAAAATGTCTTCAGGTAAGTGTCACTTGTTTTGGTGCTAGATGAAAAAGATTTTGTTCAAACTCTTAAATGTGAAATTTGAATCAAATCCGATAACTCGTTTTTGAGTTATAGTGGATACAGACAGACACACAGACAGACGAATACTATACTTTCTTATTACTTCGTATAAGAAAATAAAAAGTGAGATTATATAAAATTAAAATACAGGCTAGTTTCTACAAAACAACATTCTTGTATCAATGCTTGTTTCACAAAATTATTACTCAAAGAAAAACCAAACAACTGTCCAACCTTTATCAAAATCGAATACATTTTTCCTCTGCAAAAACAACACTGATATGTTTATATTAAATTAAGTATTCATCCTGAGAAATATTATTTTGTTTGAAATACTTTTGCTCCCCCAGATGAAACAAATCTACGATCGAAACAAAAATTTCCACTCCGAAACTTTTGTTTCCAACTCAAAAGTATTTCGTATACATGACTTAACTAAGGAGGTGTATCAAAATATATTTTGTTGTGTTCAGTGGTATGGGATTAAATATTCATTCTGGGAATTTTCATTTCGTTTTCGTTCAGCTGAAACTTGTGAACAAAGCAAATTTGTGTACAGTTGAAAAATTAAGACTGTAGTACATTTCAGCGCAGTGGCATAGTAGTGTAAAAAATGACCTGCTCTGGCTCTGCTCTACAATAATTTATAAGCAACCAAATAATTGGACCATTACAGTTCCTTAAAAGTTTTAAACCGAAATAAATAAATCATCCAATAAAAAACTAGGGGAGCTCTTGATCGTTGACAATTGATATAAATAAAATGTACGTTTAAGTAATATTTATGTGATGCTCCTTTTATACACGATATGTGTTAAGTCACTGGAGAATTGAAGAATAAATAATTCACACTCGCTATATCTAGCTATATTTATAGCAGCTTGTTTGCACCATCTACTCGCCAACCTTCTTCCAGCTCACATTTTATTACAGAAGCAACGCACGCTTACAACTTATCCAAAGCCGCCAATTACAACATTTTTTTTATTTGGGCCATAATTTTGTACCGTTTCGATTTCAGTAATATGTTGAGTTGTTATTCTCAGACTAAAACTAGAGAGAAGGCACATTAAAAACTAGATTCTGGAATTGAAAGGAGGGGAACCAATATCAACATCAACAGTCCAAAAATCAAACAGGTTTCCTAAGTGAAGAGTGAACTACTCCATCAACAAGTTTTATAAAATGTATAATAATTTTATTTAAAACGTTCAATTCAAACCGGCAATACTGTTGCACAAGTGCACAGGTTTACATTCAAAACTTAAGTCGATTTGTTTTGAATGTTCCAATTATGTATTTGTGCTGTTTATATTTCACAAACGTTTTCGCAAGCCTATTTATGAAGGAATTTTGATCGTTAACTGTGGTTTAGTGAGTTTAGTTTCTCTAATCAAAAATAATGTATACCCAAGTGGGGAAGGCATATTTGAGTTTTGGGGGGCTCATTATTGATTGCAATGGAATGCAGGGCAAAACCGAGCGGAGGAATTTTCAGCCGATAATTTCGATTGTGAAAAAATATGGATTTATTTAAAATATTCACCCGTGGCACAGGCAAAAATAGAGCTTACAAAATTTGTTAAAAATGTATTAGAATATCCTGGATACGCTACTGATATCCGGTTTCATTTTCACACAGTCAGAAATAGGAAAAATAAATATTATGAGGATATTCCGACTTTGTCGCTTTTTCTTTTGTAGAAATTTAATTGGAAAATGTTGAACGTGGATTCAAAAACAGCGATTATTTTACCGGCTGATAAACCACCCATACAACACAGTTTTTCAATCAACTGAGTCGCCTTTTAAAAGCTACTAATCCGTAAAATAAAAGTCTTTTTATTCACACTAACAGATAAAATCGAACAAATGATAAGAAATCTACTTTATATTAACTTTATCTTCATTGGATTAATGACGATGATTATTTAAAAGGATTATCGGTTTTAGTGTTTATATGATTAAGATAATATTATACAGTAGCGTGCGCGGTGAATTAACCAAAAAGAGAAAAAAGGGGGAAAACATTACCATATAATCGATTCGATTAAAGTGTGTTGTTGGGTTGACTTAACACTTAATTTAAATTCAAATTTTGTGCTGGTGCAAAAGAAAGAATAAACTTCGAGGAAAAAATGATGAATTTTTTCTTTACTTATTGTCGTATAAAAGAGGCTGTAATATGAATTTTCCGGTGCTTTTCACAAGCTTTTATTATGATGTATTTTTTGTAAGAGCGATAATATTAAAAAGGTTTTTAATATGAATTAATTACGCTTTTGGGAGATGAAGTTTTTGAATTTTTTTATATAAAATTGCCATACCTACCAAATTCATGGAATAGAGACATTGGACGGAGAGGAATATTTGTACTTAGATAAGTAATTGAGTTCTGAAAAAAGTTCATCAGAAATTACTGATAATAAAAATGTTGCTTTGAAGTTATAAAAAGATGGTCCATATCCATAGGCTATTTTTCTTATTTTTTGAAAATTAAATTAAAATATCTTTAGCCTCAAATCAGATTACAATTTTTGTTGTAGTTAAATAAGTAGGCCAGTCGTTCAAGCAAAAAAGGTACACAAAATTCTAAAAGTTTTGAAACTGGTACACAAGTTTGAAAACGCTAAAATAATATTAAGTCTAAATTTGCAACCCGTCCGGATGACCGGAACATTGTCAAAAATTGAAAAAACAACAATTTGCAATATCTTTTTGTACAAAATTACAAAAGTTATGCAAACTTGGACAAATGTTAAGTGGCCTATTACAAATCTTCCATTGAGTTTGCAACCTTTTTTGCTAAACGGAACCTCGATTTTTATTAAATAATTAGTAAATTTTGTTGTAATTCTTCGTACAAATTTCCAAAAGTTATGCAAACTTTATGTAATACTTATGATACAGTATTGAACCCACATGCCACTTTACATAAATTTTTGAGGAACGGAAATATTTTTTTTATTTCTTTATTAATCGGGGCGGTGAATTTTTTAACAAAAGGGATCAACAAAATGCAAAAGTTTTCGAACATGGTTGCAAATGTTCGTTACACAGGTACAGACTGTACTTTGAATTTGCAACCTTTTCATACCTCCGGAACTTTGTTAAATTGATAACATCTTGTAAATAATTCCAATTTCGTATATCCAAAATATTGCAAAAGAGTTGCAAATCTCAAATTATATTTGTCTAATATTATTGAAAGTACTTTTCAATTTGCAACCTCATAGCAAGTCCAGAAAATATTTTTCATGATTTTTATTTACACTAAGTTAGTAGCGAGTGAGAGTAAGGGAGCAAGGCACTGCCTTGCCTATAGTGTAAATAATAATAAGAAAAAATATTTTCCGGACTTGCTATGAGGTTGCAAATTGAGAAGTACTTTCAATAATATTATAGACAAATATAATTTGAGATTTGCAACTCAATTTTTTGAATATACAAAATTGGAATTATTTACAAGATGTTATCAATTTAACAAAGTTCCGGAGGTATGAAAAGGTTTCAAATTCAAAGTACAGTCTGTACCTGTGTAACGAACATTTGCAACCATGTTCGACAACTTTTGCATTTTGTTGACCCCCCTTTGTTAAAAAATTCACCGCCCCGAGTAATAAAGAAATTAAAAAAATCTTCCGTTCCTCAAAAATTTATGCAAATGGGCATGGGGGTTCAGGACTGTATTATAAGTATTACATAAAGTTTGCATAACTTTTGGAATTACAACAAAATGTGCTAATTATTTAATAAAAATCGAGTTTCCGTTTAGCAAAAAAGGTTGCAAACTCAATGGAAGATTTGTAATAGGCCACTTAACATTTGTCCAAGTTTGCATAACTTTTGTAATTTTGTACAAAAAGATATTGCAAATTGTTGTTTTTTCAATTTTTGACAATGTTCCGGTCATCCGGACGGGTTGAAAATTTAGACTTAATATTATTTTAGCGTTTTCAAACTGGTGTCCAAGTTTCCAAACTTTTGCATTTTTTAGGCATGATGGACTTTAAAATGCTTGAATGACTGGCCTAAAGCAGTTTTGCATAGTTATCCTAATAATCATAATGTGTGATATACCTTCATCAATCAAGGTCAATATTGACGCGATAGCATTTAAAATAGTTTAATTATTGATTCCATAATTGTTGTAGGTGGGTTCTGATTATAGCAAATGGACATAAATACCCTTTCCAGCCCCCCAAAAATGCGTGTAAACAAAATAAATTCCAGAAAGATAATTTGTGATCAGTTGATTTTTTCTACCAATCATCAGTAAAATTTTTGTAAACTTAACATTTTATTTTTGGAATTTGGAGGCGAAACCTCGCAAATTATCTACTTAACATAGTAGTTACAGAAAAAAGATTTAATTATATTTTTATCGGCGAATTAGAAAGCTATACGTAATGCACACTGTATAAACAACCGTAATAATATTATTTACGATAAGATAACAACATAATGCACGAGGAACTATTTTTATATGCTTTGGTGTTTATGTATTTTTAAACCTCTTGTGCAAATTTGAATTTTCCACCAATGTACTGAATTTCCACCAACCCATCCATCAGTTACTAAATCGATCTGTTCAAAAATAGTTGTAGTAACACAAAAACATGTCTGGATTGAGCGCACATATCTTATCAGATAACACCAATAATTTTAATTGTATCATACCACACGCCAAATAATTCGACTTGTAATTACAACTTGAGAGTTCAATTCGAATTATCAAAACGGTGCAAACAATGTCATATAGTTGCCAACAATGCGGCAACACCATTACCATTGACACCAATAATACATCGAGTAGTACAACAAATTTGTATCGGAAAGAAGTGAGTGATGATCGGGGTTGGTTCTGTTTCGGCAGTTTGTGTGGCAAAACCCACGAGAGGAAGTTTGTGACGAAAGAGGTGGCATTGACTTCGGAATTACCTAGTAATGGACGATACCAACGGCGACGCACCATACAATTTGATCTGGATCCCAATGGGAGTCTTGTCACCAAGGGGACTGTCAGCAAACCTCAGCAATCATCTATTTTGAAAATGAAGGTAGAATTTGAGTCCAGGAAGATTTCTTACAGAATATTCAGCAGGATTTTTTAGAGACTTGACAAAATTAGAAATCTCACTAGGTACACAAAAAACATTATAATTCCCTCTTTACTATAAGATTCGGAACTTACACCAATTTTGGTATAGGTACAGATCTTTTCTGAATTCAAAAATTTTGTAGCTGTAGTCTCCTGAATTCATTAACATGAGAATTACCAACAACTGAAAAAAAAGTTCTTCCCTTCTGGTAGTTTTTGGGTTTTAGGTTGGATAGACTTTTTGGGTTAGATACATTTTTGGTAGAAGATTCTTACATCCGTCCACTTCATGTGATGATATTAACCACGTGGTACCCAAAATCAAACTATCAAGTTGTTTATTTAAAAAAATTGAACTGTTCCTATAATCTGCTTTACATTAACAAGATTTTCTATAAAAAAGTCACTTTGGGCAGAGAGAAATCTTTTTACTAATACTTGGGACTCGAAATATAGTAAAGATGTCTTAATTTGACTTTTTTGCTAACAATGGTTTAGATGGATAGATTTTGAAGTCTTTATTGAGTACTATCATAAAGTTGCGATCTCTTATCGTAGGTATACAGGGTGTGTCACGACGAGTTGACAGTAGACATAACTCTATTACTAAACACAATTTGGTTCTAAAAATTGGTACACACCCATTATAGGAGCCCTAACAACTAAATGTTCGGACAAAAGTAAATTTTTGAAGTATGAAAGGAGAACTGGAAATTTTACGCAAATAATTAGTAAACACCTAACAATACAATAAGATAAAGCATTAATAACAATATTATGCATGGAAGAAAATTGTTTATTGGATTTAACAATATTTTAACCTTAGTAATTAGCAAACTTTACAAAATGAATTTGCAACTAAATGTTGAAATAATTTTTAATTTAGGACCATTAATAAGAGGTTACGTCTCCTTTTGCTTTAATAGCTGCCTGTATGCTAGCAGGCATTGTATTTATCAAATTTTGGTACAATTCTGGCGTGAAACTGTCCCAACTTTCTTCTATTTTGGTCTTTAATTCCCCAATGGTTCTTGGTGGATTATTGCGTAGAATACATTTAATTTTATGCCAAAGAGTTTCAATGACATTTAAGTCCGGACTGGATGAGCTCCATGAAAGCATCTTTATGTCGTTTTCCCCAAGATCCAAAACTGTGATTTTTAAAAACAGTCGTTAGAAAATTACGTCACATTTTTCAAGTGCAATTTTAAAGCTACGAAATATGCCTAAAATCACCAAATAAAAAATTGGAGATTTTTTTGTACATAAAACCAACAGCCAGCTTTGCAATAAAGTAAATTTTACCAAAATCTAACCAGTGGTTCCAAAACTGTGATTATTTTAATGTAGGTAGCACCCTCAAAAAGACGTTTTTTGAAAAGTGAACTGTGGAACTCGAAAAAAATGCAAAAAAATTCATATTAACATTTCAGGATTTTTTCAATATAGTACGATTATTGAGCTTTGATTTAAAGGTTTTTTGACACAAATCCAACCAGCGGTTTTAAAACTGTGATTTTTTAAAACAGTTACTAGAAAATTCTATCATTTTTAAAGGTGCAACTTTGAAGCTCCGATAAATGCCTAAAATCACCAAATAAAAACTTGTGTAACTTTTTTGTACAGAAAAAAAACATCCAGTTTTCCAATAAAGTAAATTTGTTCAAAATCCGACTACTAGATCCAACGTTTTGAAAATAATAATTCTTTGTTTCTACAATTTTCTCATCCTGCTGGGTTAAAGATGCCACACTTTTGGAACCGCCGAGCGGATTTTTACGAAATTTACGTTTTTATATAACTAAATGTTGGCATTATAACAGAAAAAACCGTCAATATTATGGAAGTTAATTTAGATAACTTTTGCGCGTATGGAAAAAAGACAATCAAATTTACTTTTGTCCGAACATTTAGTTGTTAGGGCTCGTACAATGTGCTCTATTTAATGAAAATATTGTCACCTTTCTGATACTTCCTGTTATACCGGAAGTAGACACAAACTTTATTATTTTAAATGGAACACCCTGTATATTTTTGAATTTTTAGGTTCTCCACTTCATTTTAGACATAAAAGTATTAAGGTTGTATGGTCCTAACATTAACGGTATTATAATTATTTACACTTTTTCATTTTTTTTTTACAAAGACAGATGTAAATAAAAATTCGAATCTTGACAATGACACCGTTTTTCCAAAGTTTTTTCTTACGTTTGAAGTAGGAATATACAAGAAATAAGCTGATGTAGTTTTGGAAAACTTGCTTTATACAGGGTGTTGGTGGTTGTCGGTTCATTTTTAAAACTTTGATCAATGATAACTTTGTTTTTTTTAATGGAACACCCTATATATTTCCACATTTTCGAATTCTACACTTAATTCTAGACATAAAAATGTTAAGGTTGTAAAGTCTTAAAATTAACGGTATTATAATTAATTACGTTTTTTCCAATTTCCAAGGTTTTTAAAAATTAACGATCAACCATAAGCACCCTGTAGATATAAAATAACTTTTTCAAAACCATATTACCATGTTTCTTATACATTTCTACGTCGACTAAAATTTGTTCTTTATTATATTCAATTTAGTATTTTTATTTATTTACTTTATTTATTATAATTAAGTAATTATATTTCTTCCAATTTTTTTATACCAAACCTTAGGTCAAACATTTTCATATTTTACTAATGAATCGTTCTTTCAAAAAATAAACCAAATTTTAGTGGACGCAGAAATGTACAAGAAACATAGTAATATGGTTTTAAAAAACTTATTTTATACAGGGTGGTTGTGATTAACCGTTAATTTTTAAAAAACGTAATTAATTATAATACCGTTAATTTTAAGACTTTACAACCTTAAAACTTTTATGTCTCGAATTAAATGTAGAATTCCAAAATCTAGAAATATATAGGGTGTTCTATTAAAAAAAATTAATTTATCATTGATTAAAATTTTTACAAATGAACGGACAACCACCAACACCCTGTATAAAGCTAGTTTTCCAAAACTACATCAGCTTATTTCTTGTATATTCCTACTTCAAACACAAGAAAATTTTTTTGGAAAAAACGTGTCATTGTCAAGATTTAGAATTTTTATTTACATCTATGTTTTTGTAAAAAAAAATTAAAAAGTGTAAATAATTATAATACCGTTAATGTTAGGACCATACAACCTTAATACTTTTATGTCTAAAATGAAGTGTAGAATCTAAAAATTCAAAAATATACAGGGTGTTCCATATAAAATAACAAAGTTTGTGTCTACTTCCGCTATAACCAAAAGTACCAGAAAGGTGGCAATATTTTCATTAAATAGAGCACATTGTATAATGGGTGTGTACCAATTTTTAGAACCAAATTGTGTTTAGTAATAGAGTTATGTCTACTGTCAACTCATCGTGACACACCCTGTATTGTAATCAAAATAATAAATCATTTATAATAATTAAAAAGGCTTCTAATCATAAAATAAAATTAACAGTCATAAGAATAAACCGGCCCTTAATTATCATTAATTGATCAAGATAATTTGAAAAGTCTTTCAGAAAAGCGTTAGCATCACCTGAAAAACTTTCAATATCATAGTAAGCGATAGCACTCACTTTCAGACAGCTCCAAATTAACGTTCAACATTTAGACAACAAAATCTTTGTGTCAAACGCAATGGAATTGCAATCTCGAAAATCTGATCCTAGAGTGAACCACAGCAAATACCGTATACACATTAAACCAGTGTTAACACGTCGTCGGAGTATATCACACCTTGATACCCAAGACATCGATGAAAAATCACCTAGGCAAAATATTCGCTTAAAAAAGCGCATAATTCTTACGATCTCCCCCAGGGAAATTCTCGTAATAACCTCGTATAAAACCAAATCTATTTAAATTAACATTCACCGTGTTTTGATCTGGTGGTATTTTGATTCCAGAGAGGCCCTCACGACTCCAAGTATGGTGTTGTTGCTCCACCCAGTAAACACAGCCTAAAAGTAAGTACCGTCGATTCTTTCACGTTTGGATGGTAACTTTGATTTACTTCATCACTAGTTACTGTTGGTTTTTGGTAACCAAGACCAAGCCGGCGATACTTTAGCCAAAGCAGGCGACAAACTTAATTTCGAAGTGACCTCGTGCAGTACTGATGTAAATGCTTTGGACGAGTACCAATCCAAATCACATGACATGATTATAATCGACTCCCGAACGGCTAAAACCTTCGATGGGGACACGTTATGTCGGTGAGTCTAATCGTTTGAATATTTTATTCCACTCCCATGTTTTTACTCTATGTATGTATAAATAAGTACCGGAAATTATAGGATTGTGTGGATTATAAAGTTTCTGGGGTGCGCTTTTAATAACACGGACAAGATAATGTGATGTTGTTTTTGTTTCACGTCACGATAAACTGAGTGGTGCCAAGTATTGTTAAATTCCGTGCGGGTTTGAAATTTGATTGAAATTTAATTGCAGCGAACTAGCGAACATCAAGTTTATTGACATGGAAAATAAGAAGTCGTTAGGTAGGTAATTTTATTAAATGTAGTTTTGTTACATTTATTCAGCACGATACATTGGGCTGAACTGTTTCTTTTTTACAATTTATAAGATACTGAAATTGTTTTAACAATCTTAAACCTCAACTTTGACTTTAAAACTGTAAAAATTAACCGCCAATAAGTAAAAAAAAAAATTAATTATTCTGCTCTGGTTCTTGGCGGTTATATTATTATATTACTTAAAGTCTTTAGTCTAGTTTAGTGTAGTTTTCACTTTTGGATCTATCATAGGGATGATAATGAAGCGTATAAAACCCAGTAGGGTAGACAAAACATCGTTAATACTAAGAAGCTGTTCACAATTTCAGTTTCAGTTTCATTGTTCCAGAATTTGTGAAAGAAAAGCTTATAATGATCATATAATACACGGAATTGTATTACCTACAATCTTCCGGAATCCGATATCCGCGACTCAAACTCTTACTTATCCCATTAACTTCAAACTCTCACCGCCCCCATCAAATTATTGACAAACTCCACCATAAATGAATAAGCTATCCAAGTCATCATCACCCGACAAAGCTTCAACATCTGGGAGTGTGTACATAATAACATCTGAAAATTCTGCGGTGCTTATTCAGTGGCCAACCCCCCTCCCCCCAGACTATTAGGTCGAGAGTTTCATTATTTCCGGCGGTTGAAATTGGGGGCACGCACCCCCCAATTCCGCTGCTCGGCTGCTCCTGATGATGTTGCTATGTGTGTGTGTATGCGAGTAAGCGGGGTGCGGGGATTAATCGATACAGCAACAAGTGAACATTCCGCTCCACACTCTGTTCGGTTTTGAAAGGTTGAAGAGCGAACCGACACACGCTCGAGTGCATACAAAGCCTCATTTAAGCAGAAGCGAGATTCAGGATGTCGAGAAACTCCAGGAGTGTAGTGTTTGTCTTAAGGATTTAAACCATATTAGATGGAAAAGAGACTAAATAGGCATGGAAATAAAGGGAAATGATATCACGAAGACTAAGAGAAACCTCCAGGGGAACTGTTGTTTATTATTTACAATTGTATTTGCATTGTTTGTCTGTTCTATTAAAGAGCTGCTGACGGAACTAATTCTGTGTTTCTTTACTTCGCTCCAGTGATGTAAATATTTTTTTATGAATCCACAGAATAGGCGCTCTTAAATTAACTAGAGAATCCACATGTTGCGTTTGTTTTTGTCGGCGATGAGGACTGAAGCGAAGTATAAGAGAAATCAGAAACCGTGAAATGATTTATGCAAATTGTTTCCATATTCTGTGCTTATTATTCTGGAAATTTAGTGGATAACCAAAGAAATATGAATAATTTCCAGAAGTGAGTAATTGAATCGTAATGTTGAAGTTGCCAATGAACTCTCCAGACAGTGAGGATTTTTTTGTCTCTGTCTCAAGCGTTGCTAAAATATTCTTTGTGTGTTAAGACTTTGACATTCTTGAAGATACAGGGTGAGCCTGAGGTATACGTTTTAACCAAAAACTGAAGGACAGTGTGGTGGGAAAACCTTTCTAATCGCGTTATCTTAGGATTAAAGAAGTACACGGAAAAGAAAACTGATAAGTGAATTCATTGCATCATTAGACCTTCGAACCTAATTGGCTCTGGGTTAAATTCTCTTGCCACCACCAGCATCCAAAAGATGAAGATGTTCTTGTCTCAACTCCTTTTAAGAGGCTTCTCAGTGTTTATCTATACAATTATTTTAAATAGGAAAAGATACAGAATAATCAAGATTTCGAGATCGTAGCTTACCTCAACTGTATATAAAGTAAGTTAAGTTTTTAATTTTAAGACAAGACAATCCCTTAAGGATATTTTCTATTCATTCTAGTCAGTTTGTATCTTTATTCGAATTACTTGAAGGTTGTTTCAGATAATATTTCTAAAATACTTGTTTACGATTGCTCTAGTGTGCGCTATCTGTAATAAAGCGCTTGAAAGTTCTTATAGTAAAATGTAAATTTTAAGACGACGAAGTTGTAAAACATTGTATTACACAGAACGAAATATATTAAATTTTAATGGTGCTGAATTCAATTTACAAATTTTCTTTGGAATGTTCGTTTGCCTCTGCAGTATAATCCGAGGACAGCATAAAGTTAAGTTATTAGGAAGTGTACTAGTTGATAAAATAAGCAAACAGTGTATGAAAGGCTCGCGTTTTGTTCATTTAGAATAATAAGAAGATAGTCTATTATTCGCTGAATTACATACTGTGTGCATTGTGCACTATTAGTGACACATGCAATGAAAATTTGATCTTCATTTATGTACCCATATGCAAAACGTAGGATTGTTTAACACGATATTAAAGCCACTTGTGCTACAACACTTTATGTCGTGTCATTACTGATATTACGCCCTCGAAATGAGGGCCATCATGACCTCAAAGTGCCGAGATAAATTAAATTTTGATGAAAATCGACCTGCGGTATGATGTCTTGGTGGGATAGGGTCCTTTCCTGTGGTCAATGCCACCGGAAATTGATTAATGCACACAACCAAAATGCCAGGGAACATTCCATAAAAGTAATCTCAAATCAAACGTTAAGTTTGTGTTCACTCTATTCAGTGTGATTAATAACAAACCTTGGAAAGTAGTAATAAAATCTGGTTGAATTTAGCGCTTGGGCTGAGAATCAGTTTTTCTTTCGTATCTTAAAAAACTTAGCCTAATTAAAGATATTTGTTGGTTCAAAAACCACTCAACAATTTATTAAAATTGCCACAGTGAAAAAATTAGAAAGCACTGTTTTTGTGTTGTTACCTATTTAGAAAACCCCAACTTTATCTGTGCTTTTTAGGGCTTTTAAAGTTCATAATTTCCAATATACATACAGGGTGTCCCGGAAAAACTGGGAAATCTCTCGGATTCAGATAGGGCATAAAAAAATAAGATGACAAGTTCCTATTAAAAATTTTCCCTACGAAGATATGTAGCCCTGAAGAGCGTCGCTGGAAATCGTTTTTTTTTTTTGGTATTATTATCAAAGATAGAGTGTTGCGGTTTTCACCTTCCTATCCCACTTTTTCACGAAACGAAAGATTCCGGGGTCAAATTGGTCATGGATCTCTTAGTTTTTAATCTACAGAGTGATTCTCAAAATCTTTGTTTTTTAGACACGTTATGCGTCTACTTATCAAAAAAGGTGAAAACTGATCTTGATAGAGTTTTTTACGTACAATTCAGTGGCGTAGGTAGTTTTTGTGTAAAAGGTTTAGTTTTTGAGATATTGCCCAAACTTATGTTTTTTTAAATGGGACACCCTATATATTATCTTTTATATTGATTAAGCAAAATTTGGGCTTTCCAGAAATATATAATACTTAATATTTATTTTGAAAAACAAGCTCAAAATTCGATATTTTTAATAATTTTCTTTATTTATAACAGTAGGCCATGGCTAATTTTTTAGAAATAAATTCAAAATTCTCACAATGCGTAATTATTCTAAAGCTAAACACTTCAATAGATAATTTTAATGCATTGTATAAAACATACCAACAATATAATACTTCTCATAATTATCATAAACGGCCATTGTAATACAAAATTAAAAGTAAAATAAAAACACCTACGTAACAAAAATATTTCATCAATAATGGAAATCTGACAAATCTGTCAAATTTTGCATTTGTTTCTAATAAACTAGCCATGGCCTACTGTTATAAATAAAGAAAATTATTAAAAATGACGAATTTTGAGCTTGTTTTTCAAAATCAATATTAAGTATTATATATTTTTGGAAAGCCCAAATTTTGCTTAATCAATATAAAAAATAATATATAGGGTGTCCCATTTAAAAAAACCTTTTACACAAAAACTGCCTACGCCTCTGAATTCTACGTAAAAAACTCTAACAAGATCAGTTTTCATCTTTTTCATAAGTAGACGCATAACGGAAATACGAGGGGTGTCTAAAAAACAAAGATTTTGAAAATCACTTTGTAGATTAAAAACTAAGAGAGCCATGACAAATTTGACCCCGGAATCTTTCGTTTCGTAAAAAAGTAGATAGGACAGGAAGGTGAAAACCGCAACACTCTATCTTTGATAATAACACCAATACCCCTAAAAGTGTCGAAAATGGGACACCCTGTACTTAATAGAATTTTATAAAAAGTCAGTATGATGGACACTACTAAGGACCTCTTGAAATAATGTCCTTGACACATATCTAGCTTGTTTAGTTTATCAGGGGCAGACTAAGCTTTACAACTTAATGCTTAAACTTTTAACACCCTGTGTGAAAAAGACTTAAAACAATAAAATCGGGTAGCTTGAACCTTAGACTAAAAAAAAGTTTATTGTCGATAAAGTGGACCATTTTCGTGAAAAAGAATATTAAACGAATTCATGTTTTATTAAGTCATTAAAAAAAGAAAGTCTCATTCCGAAAAAATATCAAAATTTAAAAAACGCCTGTAGGAAAATTTTTTATAGGAACTTGTCATATTATTTTTCCATGCCCTATCTGAATCCGAGAGATTTCCCACTTTCCGGGACACCCTGTATAATTAAGCATACAATATTGTCGACGTCATATTATATTTGGGCTATCCTCGTACAAGGCTGTACATTAAATTAAATAAAAACAGAAATTATTGCCGTAATTGAATTACATAAAGTCTCGTGTTGGTAGAATACTTATTTAATGTATACCTGTATTCATATTAGAGCCGCAAGGGACGAAATCTACTGGGAAAAACTGCGAGGAAAACGAAATTTAATAATATGGGATGCGAACCTCCCCCGTTTGTTGTCTGATGTTAGTAACATTGCAAATTGCGAAAATTAATGTGAAAAGTGCGGGTGTACCAGTTTTTCTTACCAATACCAACAGAATGATGGCTGGAATAATGAAGAGAAAATTGAACGTAAATCAAAAGGGATGTGAACTTAAAAGGTTTTTTATTTGCATTTTCAGATACGTCTATTTTGAGCATTAATTTGCCTATTTTATCCACAACAATACTGTCGAACTCAGTCATTCTATATACAATATTTTTTTCGTATTCCTCAGATATACGAATATTTTATTTTGTTGTCTCCGCTCCGTACCGAACTCAAATTTTATCTCTACACAATAAATTTCCTCGTATTCTTCACATATTCGAGTATTTTATTTTATCGTCTTTTTTGTGAATATCCGTAGGGTTTTGTTATCATTTTGTACACAATTACCCTAATTGGTAGTAAAGTAAAATCCTCAACAGCATCATCAGGTAAATTGGATTATTTTGCGTGTTTAATTAGAGACTCTCTTGTTTCCGTAAGCTGTTAGCCCGAGTTCATGTCATGAATTCTTTAGATGAGCACCTAAATTATTTCAGACATTTCCCGAAACATTCCCCTTCATAAACCAAGTGTACCGCCCCCTACCCTAAATGTAACATGAACTGTGAACCGTTCAAAACGGGATTAAATAATATGAAATCCCGTTGGACGTCCTAATGAGATTTTCTACAATAACTTCTTCAACGGATGGTTGAGAGAACTGAGTGCCCCAGATAACTTCCAGCTACATTTTTATGTAGTAAGTTTTTTATGTTTGCGTGGAACTTTTAGACTTCAGAAAGTTCAAAATCTAAACTATAGAAACTTAAAATTTATACGAGCCCTAACAACTAAATGTTCGGACAAAAGGAAATTTGATTGTCTTTTTTCCATACGCGCAAAAGTTATCTAAATTAACTTCCATAATATTGACGGTTATTTCTGTTATAATGCCAACATTTAGTTATATAAAAATGTAAATTTCGTAAAAATCCGCTCGGCGGTTCCAAAACTGTGGCACTTTAACCCAGCAGGATGGGACAATTGTAAAAACAAAGAATTATTATTTTCAAAACGTTGGATCTAGTAGTCGGATTTTGATGAAATTTACTTTATTACAAAGCTGGATGTTGGTTTTCTTTACAAAAAAGTTACACAAGTTCTTATTTGGTGATTTTAGGCATTTATCGGAGCTTCAAAGTTGCACCTTTAAAAATGATAAAATTTTTTAGTAACTGTTTTAAAGAATCACAGTTTTGAAACCGCTGGTTGGATTTGTGTCAAAAAACATTTAAATCAAAGCTCAATAATCGTACTATATTGAAAAAATCCTGAAATGTTAATATGATTTTTTTGCATTTTTTTCGAGTTCTATAGTTCACTTTTCAAAATATCTGATGTGCCCAACACATGACTTTCTTATACTTACGGATAGTATCACAATAATTACTTTACGCATAAATCTGTCCTTGTCCCACTCATTATAACCGAATTTTACGACAAAAATGTGTTTTATTTTAGATTTTTGACCTATTACTCACTTAAAAAAATCTCCCGTTATGAAATTACACAACTAATGGACCGGTCCTTCTGGGATTCGAACCCGGGACCCTCTGTTTAGCAGCCATATAATGAAACACATGGTCTACCTCGACCATCGGATTCAACTATCAACGCGCGCTATGAGAAATATAAAGTGTTTTAAGAATATCTAGTTTTTTTGACATTTTTTTGACGGAATTTCAAAAAAAAGTTCAAACAAAATTTGTTCAAAATTCAATTCTAAATCAATGTTAAAGAATAAAAAAATCTCATAAATTGTTTATTTTTCAAGATATTCCTAAAAAACCTAAAAATGTCTTCAGGTAACTGTCAATTGTTTTGGTGCTAGATGAAAAACATTGAATGTGGCACCCACAAATTTGTTCAAACTCTTAAATATGAAATTTGAATCAAATCTGATAAGTCGTTTTTGAGTTATGGTGGATACAGACAAACAGACACACTCACAGACAGACAGACAGACATCATGGCGAAAATGGTCAAAATGGATTCAGGGGCCCTCAAAACGTGTAAATCCATCAAAATCTCGAAGTCGAAAAAAATCACGATTACAATACTTCCTTATACTACGTATAAGAAAGTAAAAACGTGTTTTTTGAGGGTGCTACCTACATTAAAATAATCACAGTTTTGGAACCACTGGTTAGATTTTGCTAAAATTTACTTTATTGCAAAACTGGATGTTGGTTTTATGTACAAAAAAATCCCCAAGTCTTTATTTGGTGATTTTAGGCAAATTTCGTAGCTTTAAAATTGCACTTGAAAAATGTGACGTAATTTTCTAACAACTGTTTTTAAAAAATCACAGTTTTGGAACTGGCGGAAAACGACATAAAGGTGCTTTCATGGCCCTCATCCAGTCCGGACTTAAATGTCATTGAAACTCTTTGGCATAAAATTAAACGTATTCTACGCAATAATCCACCAAGAACCATTAGGGACTTAAAGACCAAAATAGAAGAAATTTGGGACAGTTTCACGCCAGAATTGTACCAAAATTTGATAAATACAATGCCTGCTAGAATACAGGCAGCTATTAAAGCAAAAGGAGACGTAACCTCTTATTAATGGTCCTAAATTAAAAATTATCCCAACATTTAGTTGAAAATTCATTTTGTAAAGTTTGCTAATTATTAAGGTTAAAATATTGTTAAAACCAATAAATAATTTTCTTCCATGCATAATATTGTTATTAAGGCTTTATCTTATTGTATTGTTAGGTGTTTACTAATTATTTGCGTAAAATTTCCAGTTCTCCTTTCATACTTCAAAAATTTACTTTTGTCCGAATGTTTAGTTGTTAGGGCTCGTAGTTTGTAGATATTTTGCTTTAGGAGTTCTGATCTTAAGTTCAATTGATGACAACATAGACCATATCGTTATATAATTGTGTTATCTACAATCCATCGAAAATGCCTGATTTTAGCATATTTTAGAGCCATTTCAAAAAGTGTCTAATTTTAGCCTTTACGTCCTAAAAAGTGTTATAAAATTTCGAAAAATTGACAGATTTTCTTACGGTTTGCTATGTTACAAAGAGACAAGTTAATTCTACGAAGAAATATAACCAAAGTGAAAATCCGTCGAAGATTCCCAATTTTATAGGCTTTTATAAACTCACTTTAAAATTTGTTCAATTTTTTGGTAAATATGTGATAGCAAGAATGTGCCTTGTAATTACCTACGCAGTTTATAGATGTGAGTTTAAAAATTTTAGGTTTATTGGAGGACATTTCTTAAAGCAATAAATTCCCAGTTGATACGCCAATAAAATACAATAATTAATAAATAACCAATAAATTGTTTTTAAAATTTAGATTTAAATTGAATAAAATAGTCGATAAAAAAACCTAAAAGTACAAATTATTTTTCATCCCCTCATTAAAACCGAAACAGCTTCAACAGACTTTTAGATCAAACATTTCACCAACTTGTTTATTTAAATGTCATTTATTAGTTTCTTTGACTGCGGTTTTGTCCCGGAGCCGCATCTAAATTACACACATACACATATTTTCGGTCAACCTTTGATGTGTGCAACTTTAATAAGGACTTTGTGTGAACTGAAATAACGAAAAATACGGCGGAAAAATGTCATTAAAGTGAAGCTGGATGAAAGTAATCCTACTAAATTAATTTATACAGTGCCGTAGTTGGAACATTTGGAGCCCTAGAAGTGATTGGGCTTGTCGAGATTGATTCTCAAGTTTTATTTTAACCAAGTTAGTGCCTATAGAATTTATTTTGTTGGTTTTTTATTAATTTTCAAACACCCGCTTGTTGAAAAAGAGGAAAAGTGTGACGCATATGGGAGTTTTATTCTCGTATACAATCCAAGTTCCTAAAGGCTGATTGTTTCATAAAACTTTGAACACGTTTGTCTTTAATTTCTGGTCATTTTTCCGATAACTTCAAAAACAAACCTCCCACCCTACCACTACACACATTGTGTTATAACAGTAAATAATCCTCTCACTTCGCCAAGAAAAAAAATACGTTCAGTTCAGATGGTATATAGAGTCTCAGAGGGAGGTTGGTCTCGATGGAATTTAAGTTATCTGACATTTATGAGGTGCCATGTCTCGTTATTTTTCTAGTGATGAGAAAATTCCTCTCTGTCAACTTCGCGAAACGCTCTTTTAAGCCATGAGATTGTTCGTTATTTGACCCTTATACCGGGTGATAAATGTAAATTGTGCCACAAATGGAGCAGAGTAATTTTTCTTTTCATGTTTTAAATTTAATACGTTGTAAATTTATGTGAATGAGAAAAAGGATTGGCGGACTTTGAAATTTCAT
The DNA here is from genome assembly GCA_963942485.1 of Pediacus dermestoides. Classification (NCBI taxonomy): domain Eukaryota; kingdom Metazoa; phylum Arthropoda; class Insecta; order Coleoptera; family Cucujidae; genus Pediacus; species Pediacus dermestoides. The sequence continues at coordinate 4,488,304 of OZ012629.1, forward strand.
ATAATCTTAATTTTTTCAAACCGATTGTCAATGAAAATTGCACATTCCTCGATTGCAGTAAGGATAAGAGATACAGTAATGATAACCTTGTCTCATATTTCGATTCCATTCAATTGAATTTGATAATGCAAAATAAACTAACAAAATTTTAATTACTTCAGGAATAATTGTTTTGAATGAATATCACTTAAAAGCCGATTTTTTTATTTCCTTATTAATCGTAAATGTCTCCTAAATCGTCTACTAAAGTTAAGACACACGAAACCGGCCAAATCCTTGCAGAAAATTATTTCGTCACTATTAATTCTATACATTTTTTCCATATACAGGGTGTCCCAGTTTATATCGTCAGGATTTCACCAGTCGATAGTTTAGCGAAAATTAAAGGTGGTTTGTCTAATAAACTATGGTCGAATATTGCTTCCTTTTTGACGTACAGGCCATTAAAGAAAATAAATTATTTTAAATAATTTGCTATAAATCAATAACAAAAAAAAGTTAGCCTTCTGAAATTTTGCATAGATCTTTTTTTTTGTATTCTCCTATTAATAGTGGTTGCAATTATTTTATTTAGAACACAGAGGCGTGCGTACGGGTTTCTTCAAAAACATTTTATTGAATAAAACGTACGTCACTGGCTTTTTTTGCAGCACCAATATGCAGAGAGTATTTTCCATTCAATTTAGAAACTTTTTCGTATCTTATAATTTTTTGATAACTTAACTCAAAATAACCTAAGTACAGTAAATAAGGGAGAAGAAAAGGCTTCAAATAGACTTTTTTTATCCTACAGCCAATTTTTGTAGAATCTTCTAAAGGGTCACCCTGAAAGTTTAAAACTGAGTTTGTGTATTCGTAGACCCCGCCCTTCCTTCACCAGCCCTAAATTAAGAGTTGGATTTTTTTTTTATGAATAACTTTTTTCCTATTAAATTTTCGAAAAAAAGTGTCAGTACAAAGTTGTAAAAAAATATTTCCTACAACTTATCTTTTAAACTTTTTTTGATATTGTCGATATTTAAAAAGTTATTCAACAAATAAGTTGAAAATTTTGGGGAAAGAGTAAGTACTAGTAGTAAGTAGTACCACCTAACTAGAGAAAAATTTCCCTAAAATTTGCAACTTATTTGTTCAATATTTTTTTAAATATTGACAATATCAAAAAAATATTAAAAGGAGAGTTGTAGGAAATATTTTTCTCTACAACTTTGTACTGATGCTTTTTTCGGAAATCTAATAGGGAAGAACCTCTTTAATAAATAAGAAAAAAAAAGTTAAGTTATCAAGAAATTGTAAGATACAAAAAAGTTTCTAAATTGAATGGAAAATACTCTCTGCATATTGGTGCTGCAAAAAAAACCAGTATTGTACGTTTTATTCAATAAAATGTTTCTGAAGAAACCCGTACGCACGCCTCTGTGTTCTAAATAAAATAATTGCAACCACTATTAATGAGAGAATACAAAAAAAAAGATCTATGCAAAATTTCAGAAGACTAACTTTTTTTTTTATTGATTTATAGCAAATTATTTAAAATAATTTATTTTCTTTAATGCCCTGTACATCAAAAAGGAAGCAACATTCGACCATAGTTTATTAGACAAACCACCTTTAATTTTCGCTAAACTATCGACTGGTAAAATCGTGACGATATAAACTGGGACACCCTGTATTCTTTAATCATTAAATGTTAGAATAGAAAACAACATTTTACAATTTACTGGAATATATTTCTTATTTCCTCCATTGTTAAACATTTATAGTGCTGTAATACTGAAATATCTTTTTTACCTCTGGCAATTAATAAAAGGAAGCCAAGCATTTCCTGTTGCTGGAATGTAAGAAACATATTTTAATTATTGGGATCCTGTAAATTCTCTTCCCCAAAGAGAAACTCGAAATTATAAGCATATGCACAAAAAATTATTATTGAAATGTATATTGAATGTCAAAGCAGAGATTTTCCTTTTTATGAGTTAGAAACGCTTCGACAAAGCAAGAACTTACGCTTATAAATAATTTTGAGAGATGTGAAGCAGGTAATTTTAAATTTTATTTTCTGCTAAACTCCAATACTCTTACAGAAAATGTATATGTACATACATGTAAATCTGCATAGAAAGGATTTGAAATGTAGCAAGAGCACGTTTGAGCTTGCTATTCAATACTACATTTAATATCAAATCGATTGCAATGAAATTGAAGTGAAGAAATTACATGAGTAGATAGTTTTATTTTTTCCATGGTGAAAGGAAAGGGTGAAATTAACACAAACTTTTGAAATTAGAGCATAAATAAAGAGACAAAATATGTCCAACCTAATAAAGCCATTTATGGTGATTTATTTTTAGATACCTAATGATAATAAATTTTTTATTTTTCATAACAAATTAAAACTGTTTAAAGATCCCAGTATAATACTGCAATTATATCGCACACATAATATTTTGGTGTCAGTTTATCTACAATTACAAACACCGCAACCACCCCATTATGGCTGGAGTAAGTCTCCAAGTGAGTTTCTAGTATTTCTATTTATCATTCCCCCTTTCCACTTAACACACAACTTACACATAAATCCAACTACGAAATTTGTATATTACGTGTCAGATGCTTTGTACACACACTGTGAAACTAAAACGGACTTTGTATTACCGTCGCTTTAGCCTCTGGCCAAAACTGAAGTACAAATTTCCGAATGTACAACTAGAATTGAGGGTGTACGTTTGTGAACACGAGAAAAATTGAAAATTGCTATGTGGTCTGTATCAGTGGTAAATCGTGATATAAGAATATTCATTAATGGATTTCATGGTTATGCGTTTTTTTTCAAAATCGTGTTTCTAGTTAACCTTCTGCTACGTTATTGCAAAAGTTTGATTGATTTATAAGCTTCAATATTATGAAGGTATACGTTACTGTGTCAAGTCGTAATAATCCGGCTGAAAGATGTGAATTTGTAATAAATCAAAAAAAGCGATTCTACAGGGTGTCTCTAAAAGATCTTTACAAAATCCTACCACAAGTTTTTGGGCTCAAAATAATTCGATTGAACCAAACATACCTTAGTCCAGAAGCCCTTCCTTACTGAGTTACAGGGCGCAAAAAAATATCTTTCCAAATCGTTTTTTAAGTATATCTACAGAACGATTTAAAGTAGAGACTTGAAATTTGGTGGGTTAATAAGTCTATAAGTAAGCTACAATGTGATGGAATTACAATGAAAACTATATTGTTCAGTGTCGTACTTATAGGGGGGACTCAGTGTTCTTTTGATTATTTTTTGTAGGGTATTGAATTTTTTTACAAAATAACAAGAATTATGATAGATACGCTCAAGACACGTAAAAAAGGTATACTTGTTTGACTTGCGTTGACTCAACTGTTTGCGAGATATTTAACTTCTAAAATTTTTTTTGCTATAAAAACAATTTGTGACTTACCCTGTAAAGTAAAAAATATTGGGTCACTCTAATACAGCTGATTCTACGTCCAAAACTAAGCATAAATGGTTGTAGAAACCGACCCCCAAAAATATTTCGTTACTAAAATACAGGGTGTTGAAAAATGTATTTTTTATTCACCCTCTATATTTTTTAGGTATATCTACAGAACGGTATAAGATAGAAATTATGGTTAGTTTTCAACGTAGAATGAGCTGTATTAGAGTGACCCAATATTTTAAACTTTACAGGGTGTCACAAATTGTCGTTTTAATAGCAAAAAAAATTTGCAAAGTGAAATATCTCGTAAACAGTTGAGTTAATGCAAATCAAACAAGTATACCGTTTTTACGTGTCTTGAGCGTATCTATCATAATTCTTATTATTTTGTAAAAAAATTTAATCGCCTACAAAAATTATTCAAAAAAACCCTGAGACCTCTTCGATAAGTACGCCACTGAACCATATTATTTTGGTTCTAATACCAACAAATTGTAGCTTCCTTATAGACTTATTAACCCACCAAATTTCAAATCTCTACTTTAAACCGTTCTGTAGTAGTACAGTAAAATTAGTCGAAAATCATACGTGAAAGGTCGGAATCGTCCGGAACAGGATCAAGTTTTAGGGGTTGCTAGGGGACCTGAAGTTAAGTAATTTCCCAAGTTTGCGACCTCCAACTCCGTGCGGATTTTCCGCCATCTTGATTTTTAGGGTTGATTTGGTTTTTTGTATTTTTCGAGCTTATATTTGATATTAGCAAAGAAAGTGTCGACACCTTTTTTGTAGAGAATAAAAATCCCCACAAAATGATGTAATATAATTGTATACAAATTATCATCAGTAAACAAATTATGGTAGTTTAAACATCCAACAAGTGGGATGTAAAAGTTTTTTATTTTTTTATTTCGGTAATCGTCCATATTAAATAAAAATAGTTCAAACAAAAGTTGTAAAGCGTAAAACTCCCTATAGTATTTGTTTAAACAATTTTCTTCCTGTGTCAATACTTTTTGCACTACAGTGAGTGAAAGGTTCGCGGAAACTGAAACGAGGCATTCGCGCTTGTCGCATCGCCCTAAAACCTAACGCCTTTTTATGCGTTTATTTTCAAATATTTGTTCCTAAATAAATTTGTAATTTATTATGTACAATATTCATTGAATATATTGTATACAGGGAGTTCGCGAGAAGTGGCTCACTATTGCTAACTTTGTTATTATTGGTGCTACAAAGTCGTTAAATTAGCAAACTCGTAGCATTTTTTGCACTGATTGCAATGGTGAAAACAGGAAAACAATTGACCATCTGTATTTTCGTTTTTCGAGATACATATTTTTAAAAATAACATTTTTTAAATGGAACACCCTGCATATTTTTGCAAAAATCGATGATAAATCTAATTCTGTACAAAAAATGTCCTTATCTTTTTTTGATAATTTTTTAAAATAAGCTAGTTATTTTGAAAAAAAATTGCAATTCTTTAAAATCATCAAGTAGCCACGAAACGGAATAATTGTAATTTATTAAAACCAAACAATCATAATTTTAAATTTAAGCAAGTTGAGAAAACTTTTACGGAAATATTGAAAATTTTCAAAATTATATTAAAACTTTGTAAATTTTTTTCAAAATAACTCGCTTATTTTAAATAATTATCAAAAAAAGATAAGGACATTTTTTGTACAGAATTTAATTTATCATCGAATTTTGCAAAAAAATACAGGGTGTTCCATTAAAAAAAATGTTATTTTTGTGAATATCGCGAATACCAGATGGTCAATTGTTTCTGTTTTCACCATTGTAATCAGCGGAAAAAATGCTACTAGTTTGATAATTTAACCGACTTTGTAGCTCCAATAATAACAAAGTTAGCAATAGTGAGCCACTTCGCACGAACACCCTGTATACAATATATTCGATAAATATTGTACATAACAAATAAAAAATTTATTTAGGAACAAATATATAAAAATAAACGCCTAAAAATGCGTTAGATTTTAGCGCGATACGGCAAGCGCGAACGCCTCGTTTCAGTTCCCGTGAACCTTTCACTCACTGTAGCGCAAAAAGTATTGACACAGAAAAAAAATTGTTTAAACAAAAACTATAGGGAGTTTTACGCTTTACAACTTTTGCTTGAACTCTTTTTATTTAATATGGACGATTACCGAAATAAAAAATAAAAAACTTTTAAATCCGACTTGTCGGATTTTTAAACTACCATAATTTGTTTACTGATGAGAATTTGGATACGATTATATTACATCATTTTGTGGGGATTTTTATTCTCTACAAAAAACGTATTGACACTTTTTTTGCTAATATCAAATATAAGTCCGAAAAATACAAAAAACCAAATCAACCTTAAAAATCAAGATGGCGGAAAATCCGCAAGGAGTTGGAGGTCGCAAACTTGGGAAATTACTTAACTTCAGGTCCCCTAACAACCCCTAAAATTTGATCCTGTTCCGGACGATTCCGATCTCAAAAGATAATTTTACTGTACTATAGAGATATACTTAAAAAATGATTTGGAAAAATATTTTTTAGCGCCCTGTAACTCAGTAAGGAAGAATTTTTGGACTAAGGTATGTTTGGTTTAAATGAATTATTTTGAGCCCAAAAACTTGTGGTAGGATTTTGTAAAGACCTTTTAAAGACACCCTGTATAATGGGTGTTTTTTCGAAAAATATGGATCGTTATCCTAATAATTTGAAGGAAGTGAATTATTCTGTCTGTTGTATTGCCTCGATTTGATACATGTGAAGATTCCTGAAGGATAACGTTTTATAATGCACCTTGTGTTCAGACTGCTCCGATGAAGCCTCATAAATTGGACGAAACATAGCTGAATTAACAGTCTGTATAATTTTCCAACTACAATGAATTAAATTAAAAATGAAATGATGAAAGAATCAGAGACCGTAGTTCTAAACATTTCAGGATTCATTATTAGGTCAGTTCTTATATCTTCTAATAAAAAAAGTTATGTAGTGGTCTCATTATTTTTATTTTAAGTCCAGTTTGAGGCCCCTTCTCATATCATATAAAGCGTCTATTGCGCCACTGGTCGGTTTGTTCAAACAGCCTGTTGATTTATACCGATGTGTAGGTGAAAAATCCATTCGGTAGGAAAACGCTACATGGTGGTGACATAGCATACAGACTGCTGATGTTTACTTATTGAAAAAATCATTATTACACAGCTAAAGGCAAAAATCTTTGGTATATTTAGTTAAAGTTAAAGGAGTTTTTTGAACAAATCTAACCTAACGTAGATATTTTTATTTGTTCGGTTTTTCTTACTTTTGATTTAAACTCAAAATAATTCTAATAATACACTGGGATATTTCGAATTAACAAGGGATCGAAATTCGTTCTAGTATCAAAAAATTTAATACACATCAAATTTCAATTTTACAAAATAAAAATAATAAATATTTGTGCAACTAGGAAGGGGAAAGTCAAACCCCGAGCGATTTTAATTTTAAAATTGTACCTTAAACTCCAATATATTAGTTGATATTTCTCCCCTTTCTCACACTTGTTATTATTATTTCAGGTCTATAAGGAACACGAAAGGCAGTCAGCACACTTGTATTGTAGCTATGGTGAAAAAAACGTAAGTGACCACTCACTTGAGCAGTAAATTTAAATAAAATTTATTTTACAAGCCTCTTTGCAATTTTAGAGCTTTCGAAAAAGATGACATTACAATATTATCTCTGCTAGAATCAGGATTCAACAGAGTAATAAAGTTTTTGTAACACATATTTCCTTTTTTACTTTTTTTGCCTATTTCAGGTTATAGTAGAGTCCACAAACTTTACCACTTGCCTCAACGAGCTCATATTGTTGAAACACAGCGATGTTCGGACGATGGCCCAACATGCCACTTGCCAAGCCATGTATACCGCATTGGATAAATGTCGCGATTTGGTTATCATCACCGACGACAACTATAAAGTACAAGTAAGTTTCGCGTGCAATTTACAAGGTGATTATTTAATATCATTATTTTGATAGTACCTAAACGCAGCTTGTGAAAAACAACTAGGACTGAGACAGGAAGATGCTATTGGTAAAACGCTGCAGGAGCAAATGGTCTATGACACCGTACAATTGAACACAATGGGTTCGTCCTTACTGAGGGCGAAAGAGTGGAGCGGTACCATGACACTAAAGAAAAAAACTCAAGAAACTATTGTAACATCGGTTAAAGCCGTGCCCTTTTCCAGTGCCGGAAGGTAGGCCAATTAAATTAATTCTTCATTCCCCAATGAAAATTTTCTTCCTTTTTATTTTATTCTCATGAAGGTTTTTATCTGCAAAAATTTCTAATATCTAATAAATAAATTTATAACTATTTCTCCATTTTTCAACTTTAAGGACTCCAACACATTTTGTGCTGGTGATAGATGCAAGTACAACAGATCCAAATATTCTGAGTCAATCTAGAGGAAGTATACATTCGATTCGACGAGGCTCAACAGATGTGCGAAGTGTTGGTAGTGATTACTTTCGTAGGACGTCTTTGGCCAAGCTAAATTCATTACCTTTGGAAGCACCGATAACTAAAGTAAATATAGTTAGGTTTTGCAAACCCACATATTCTAAATTACTGTTTTAGATTTTAAGTCTATTGGAGCAAGCCAAAGACAGTTCCAACAACACAACACAAATTGTGCAGCTCCTGGATAAAGTCGAAGAGATTCTACGGACGCCTGAACTATACTCACCACATATGAAAGAGAACTACAAGGTGAAATCTGATGAACCAGTCGTATCTGATCTAATTAGTGCACTTTTAACGGTAAGCTAATGAAATGTGATTATTCTGAATTATTTTCAACGTCATAAGCCTGTCTAAAGACCCAACCACAGCCGACTGTAAGCGTGTCGTCCAGGCGGAGCAGCAATGATTCTTCGGTGTTCCGGCCATCTAAGGGCGGCTTTATCAAGGTACTTACTATAAAATATATATTCTTAGTCCTTCGACTGTACATTACAAAATTATTGTAGATTTCGTCTACAATGCGCGACCTACTGGAAACCTCGCTCTCTTGGGAGTTCGACATCTTCCTATTGGAGGACCTGTCGAAGAAACGGCCTCTACAACACCTCGGTATGAATCTGTTGAATCATTTTGAAGTAGGAAACGTACTCAACTGTGATGAAAAGACACTGTTCAACTGGTTGACAGTGATAGAAGCAAATTACCACTCCGACAACAGTTATCACAATTCAACTCATGCGGCTGATGTTATGCAGGTACTATAATTTAGTTAAGTTCTCCATGGATAGCTCTGAGATTAAATGTTACAGGCGACGGGTGGTTTCTTGGAAAAAGAACGTATGAAGGCGATAATGGAACCGCTGGATGAAGCTACTAGTTTGATAGCGGCTGCAGCTCATGATGTAGATCATCCTGGGAGGTCCAGCGCTTTTCTAGCTAATGCTGACAATCCTCTAGCTATTTTATATAATGATGTGTCGGTTTTGGAATCGCATCATGCTGCGTTGACTTTCAAGCTAACATTAGGTAAGGAGGTAGTTGGGGAATTATAAACTGCAGAATAGGTATACAGTGTGTCCCCGGATAGGCGTAACTGTAGCTGTAAAAGTGCAAAAAAATTTGAGTGGCGTTTGGTTAAAAACTAATTTTTGACCAGTTATCTCATATTTCCTAGTATAATTTTTTATAAACGTCTTAAAGATGATAATATGACAAATTCATATACAGGGTGTCCCAGTTTATATCGTCAGGATTTCACCAGTCGATAGTTTAGCGAAAATTGAAGGTGGTTTGTCTAATAAACTATGGTCGAATGTTGCTTCCTTTTTGATGTATTAAAGAAAATAAATTATTTTAAATAATTTGCTATAAATCAATAACAAAGAAAGTTACGTCTTCTGAAATTTTGCATTGATTTTTTTTTTGTATTATCTTACTAATAGCGGTTTCAATTATTTTATTAAAACACAGAGGCGTGCGTACGGGTTTCTTCAAAAACATTCTATAGAATAAAACGTACACCACTGGTTTTTTTTGCAGCACCAATATGCAGAGAGTATGTTTCATTCAATTTAGAAACTTTTTTGTATCTTACAATTTCTTGATAACTTAACTTTTTTTTTCTTATTTATTAAAGAGGTTCTTCCCTATTAGATTTCCGAAAAAAGCATCAGTACAAAGTTGTAGAGAAAAATATTTCCTACAACTTTCTTTTAATATTTTTTTGATATTGTCAATATTTAAAAAGATATTCAACAAATAAGTTGCAAATTTTAGGGAAATTTTTCTCTAGTTAGGTACTACTTACTACTCTTTCCCCAAAATTTTCAACTTATTTGTTGAATAACTTTTTAAATATCGACTATATCAAAAAAAGTTTAAAAGATAAGTTGTAGGAAATATTTTTCTTTACAACTTTGTACTGACTCTTTTTTTCGAAAATTTAATAGGAAAAAAGTTATTCAATAAACAAAAAAATCCAACCCTTAATTGAGGGCTGGTGAAGGAAGGGCGGGGTCTACGAATACACAAACTCAGTTTTAAACTTTCAGGGTGACCCTCTAGATTCTACAAAAATTGGCTGTAGGGCAAAAAAAGTCTATTTGAAGCCTTTTTTTCTCCCTTATTTACTGTACTATTAGGTTATTTTGAGTTAAGTTATCAAAAAATTATAAGATACGAAAAAGTTTCTAAATTGAATGGAAAATACTCTCTGCATATTGGTGCTGCAAAAAAAAACAGTGGCGTACGTTTTATATAATAAAATGTTTTTGAAGAAACCCGTACGCACGCCTCTGTGTTCTAAAGAAAATAATTGCAACCACTATTAATAAGAGAATACAAAAAAAAAGATCTATGCAAAATTTCAGAAGGCTTACTTTTTTTGTTATTGATTTATAGCAAATTATTTAAAATAATTTATTTTCTTTAATGGCCTGTACGTCAAAAAGGAAGCAACATTCGACCATAGTTTATTAGACAAACCACCTTTAATTTTTGCTAAACTATCGATGGGTGAAATCCTGACGATATAAACTGGAACACCCTGTATTTTTCTGAATATCAGCTTTAGATATTTTTAATAAGAAATTGGGGAAAGCTGAATCATAAATAATATTGAACTAAGGATAATTAATTAGTAAGATTTTTTATAAGAGTAAAATAAAGACATTCATTATATTTTTAAACTTGCTCCACACCAAAATTGGGCATAACTTCATATATATCTTCTTATTGATATGCCAAATAAAAATGCTAAAGTTTATTACAAATGTTTTACATTTCAGGTGACGACAGGATAAATATATTTAAGAATCTTGACAGGGAAACGTATAAAATAGCAAGAAATAATGTTATAGACATGATATTAGCAACTGAAATGACAAAACACTTTGAGCATTTGGCCAAATTTGTAAATGTGTTCTGTGCGAGAAGTAGCATGACGGATAGCAATGATGTAAGTAAAAAAGTTTACTAGTGTTTTGTTCAGAAAAAAATCATAAATATTAAATAAAAGGTATCGGAAAAAAAATACGAATACTAAAACAACATTTTTTAAATACCTATAATAAACTTAAATTAAAAATTATTCCTTCTATCATCTTGAAACCGAAGAAAATATTGAAGCAAAACATTTTATCAAGATGCTTGAAAACTTTTAACTTTGTAATCTAATAGGTACATTTTTCGTTTTAAGGCCGATTTTACTGATTACGTTCCCATATCACATCCCGAGAACGTAACGCTGGTAAAACGTATGATGATCAAATGTTCCGACGTTTCAAATCCAACCAGACCCCTTCGATTATGCGTGGAATGGGCTAGAAGAATCGCCGAGGAATATTTCCAGCAAACAGATGATGAAAAAGCGCGAGGATTACCCATCGTCATGCCGATGTTCGATCGCAACTCATGCTCAATACCCAAGTCTCAAATCGGATTCGTGGACTATATCATCAATGATATGTACGAAGCGTGGAACGGTAGGGAAAAATATTGAAAACAATTCTTGGATATTAAAATTTATTGTTTTTTTGTAGCATTTATTGACATGCCAGAGTTGCTGCAGTATATGCGACAAAACTACATCAGGTGGAAGGAGTTTGATGAGCAGGGCCACACAACTTTAGCCGATATACGAAAACTTCAAAAAACTGTACTTACGGGGTCGATCTATGTAAAAAGTAGCACCAAGACTGATTGATTGCGTTCAAATTATCATCATTGGTCTATCACGATTTAAAACTCAAACAAAATAAATATATAAAAATATAAACTTGCCTCTGCAGCAGTTCCAAGCAGGTGCTTAGAATTTGCTGTAGGAACAAAACTATATAGAAAAAAACTTGTAACACTGTCTTGTGTGCATATCGTTTGTTTAAATTGAGGAATTAAAACGTAACATTTTATGTGATGTGTACCTCAAATAGAAACCAATAATATATTTATAAATGTACAATTTTAAGGAGGAATGCACGCGGGTCGTGCATGCCACACGATTTACTATTCTGTATGATAGTAAACAACTTTTTTATTTATTTTATTGTTTATTGCAAATGCAGAATTGTTTACAATTGATGATGAGTCTAACAAAAATACGAGTATTTATATTCAGTGCGGTTTTGTTTGATTGGAATAAAAATCGACAATTTAGTAAAGTATTAAAGTTAACATTTCCACAATTCATCATCTTCGTCAAGTATTTAATGTTCGTGTGTGTGATAATAGTTTGCAACTACCTATCCAAAATGTATTTTTTAAATTATGTAATCTTCCTCTCAATACTGTTACAATATAGTATTAACTACATTCAACTTTAGATCATCGTCATTTGTGAATTAGTCTCAATCTTATTAAAAAAATATATTTAATAAGAGATCATGACGCAGATTAAATAAATATACATATACATATGTTCTTACTGTTTTGTATTTATGAAAAATATATTTAATGTGCAATCTAGGTTCTGTTTCTGTTCTAAGTATAAATATAAAATATTTTTTAAAAAATTACACTCCTGAATTTTGTTTAACTAATGAATTTATGACAAGAAGTTCAATATCCGATGCGATTCATAGTAAGGATTTTTATTAGCTATATAAATCTGTGCTCTTAGTCTTAGACCCATATTAATCATATCCTGGTAAAGTTCCCAAGTTAGAAAAGGAGATGTGGTAATATAATCCATCTTAAAGCGTATTAGTCCAGTCAAATTAGATTAAAAAATGGCAAAATTATCATGATGGCCAAATTTTTGAAAGCAAGTCAAAAATCCAACAAAATTTCCTTGTGCGTCAGATGATAAAGGCAATTTTTTATATCTCGCATTCTACTGGTTGAATTTTAATGTAGTTTCTTTTAGTTTGTTCAGACAAATATTTTAAACAACTTTTGTTTGAAACTTTTTTTGATAGCTCATTAAAAAGAAAAGTTATGAGCAAAATACCTACTGCCTTTTTAGGGGGTAGGGGGTGAGATTCTTCAGTTAAATATACATAAATACTTTTCTATTATAATTATGAAAAAATCTTTAAACAAAAGTTATAGAGGATCTTATTTCCTACAACTTTCATTTCGGGTATTTTTTTGTGACGCAAAAATTACATGAGGAAAATATCTGATGTATCCAACACATGACTTTCTTATACATTACCATGATACAGTTTTAATCTTTGGAAAATACTGAATAATCACATGCAGTCGACATTCAATACGTTATTAATATAAAATCACATTTATTTATTGTTATTGTTTTCGTTATCATAGAAACCAGTAAAAAAAAAATAATAATGGTCCTTCTGGGATTCGAACCCGCGACCTTCCGTTTGGCAGTCAAGTCTCTTTAGTCACTAGTCTATCTCGGCTGTCGGATTTCGGATTCAACGCGCACTATGAGAAATACAGGGTGGTCCAGGTTAAACGTCATTAATTTTTGGATTGTCTGTTCAATTTAGAGGAAATAGTTACTCTTGAAAATTTTTTATTTAAGATTTCGCTTTTGAGATATTTGAGTTTGAAGGTTTGTAAACACAACATCAAATGCTATGCTGAATTAAAGAAAATTTTGAATAAGTTCTCAAAATAGGCTTTAATACATTTTCGAGCTTTTTTAGCCACGGAATTAATCGCTGCCAAGACTTGATGGCAATTTTCCGGTTTTTTTCAATAACCTAATCGAAATTTTCGTTAATTCAGCACAGCATTTGATATTGTGTTTCCAAACTTTCAAACTCAAATATCCGAAAAATGAAACCTTAAATTAAAATTTGTAAAGAGTAACGATTTTCTCGAAATTAAACAAACAATCCAAAAATTGTATTTTCCTCGCAATATATCCAGTGGTGTCAAAAATTGGAGGGAAAAGTGGAATGGCTCCCAGTATCTACACCACTGGAGATTTTTTTATAAATGAACCCCATCGTTATCTTGAAATGTACTACATTACTCTGTGTGCGAAATTTAATGGAAATTGTTCAAGTGGTTTAGAAGCTATGTTAAGAAAACGAGTTTTTATTTTAAACTTTGACACCCTGTATCTTTGTTATAAAACATTTTTGAGCAAAGTTTTTTAATAGAAGTCTACTTTTTTCATGATGCTCTATCACCTCCCAAAATTAATGACGTTCAACCTGGACCACCCTGTATAAGAGTTTTTAGAATACCTATCTCGTTTTTTGAAATTTTTTTGACGGAATTTCAAAAAGAAGTTCAAACAAAGTTTGTTCAAAATTTAATTCTAAATCAATGTTAAAGAATAAAAAAATCTCATAAATTGTTTATTTTTCAAGATATTCCTAAAAAACCTAAAAATGTCTTCAGGTAACTGTCACTTGTTTTGGTGCTAGATGAAAAACATTGAATGTGGCACCCACAATTTTGTTCAAACTCTTAAATATGAAATTTGAATCAAATCCGATAAGTCGTTTTTGAGTTATGGTGGATACAGACCGACACACAGACAGACAGACATCATGGCGAAAATGGTCAAAATGGATGCAGGGGCCCTCAAAACGTGTAAATCCATCAAAATCTCGAAGTCGAAAAAAATCACGATTACTATACTTCCTTATTACTTCGTATAAGAAAGTAAAAAGTTAAGTTTAATTTTCTACAACGTAAGATTCCAAATATATTATACAGGGAGTTCTATTTAAAATATGAAAGTTGATTGGATTGAAGCTTTTTATAATTATTTTCGTGTGAGAACGAAATCAAATTTAAGAAATTGTTTACAACACCCTGTATGTAGTGCAGAGGTAGGCAACCAGTGATACACATTTTTCATTTGGGAATCACTTAATGCTAGGTAAATGCTAAATGCTATATTAATTGAGGGTGATCAAAATTATTACATATTTATTTATCCAGAAAGCAAAAAATTTTCAAGTAATAAGTAATTAGCATTTAGGGTTTTAACAAATAAGCTCTATACAATATTTTTCTTTGGTTCTATACATGTTGTTTGAAGCGTCTAACTTCATGCATAGACAAGAGAACATAGCGACACAAACAGGAACATATATAATAAGGACGGGAAACTCGAGAGTGGCGGTGGCACGGTGTCGGTTAAACTTTCGAGCGAGTCGTTTCGAAGTGTCACTGCGCATCAGTTTGTCTTTTTCTCTCTGGCAGCGTGTGGGAGCCAGACTGATGCGCAGTGCGATTACGCAAAGACCGACATAGGCCCGTCAATTCAGCCATACGGACTTTCTGGTCCTTATTATGTATGTTCCTGGACATAAACATCAAAATGTTGGAGATTAGATTTCTACTATACCATCTATTTAGGGAATTTTGAATTTGATGGATTGGTAACGTAAGCGAAGCCGCGAAGCGTTATTTCATTTGTCAATTTGTCATTTATAAACTAATTTCTAAATAAATACATAATTTTTCGCTTTGGGGACTTTTCTAGATTTTATAGACATGTTTTATTGTTGTGTGCCCAACTGTGGTAGTCCACAGACTGTACTTCGTTCATTACCTATACATAATATTGAGGTTAGTAAAAATAATTTTATTTGGTCAGTGTGGTATTATAGCTGGTGACAGCGCCGACTACAGGGAGTTTCTGGAGACGGCGCAGCGGCCACTCTCTTTATGTCGGAAGTCTATGTACCACGCCGGGCCGATCGCAATAACCTAACATTTTTATTATTATTGTTTTGTTCACTATTGTTCTACCAATAAACTATCTTAAATATAAACTAATCCCTATTTAACTAACCCACACGACTCGTAGTACAACATTTCTGGCGACGAGGCGGTAAAGATATAGTGTGAAAATAAATAAAACAAGTGAATCGTAACAACAAAAACTTACAACACAATTCGTTTTCTTTTGGACAGTGGTAAACAGTGGACAATTGGACAATCAGTGATAGTTTATTTAGTTAAAAATGGCAGAGGCAACAGAGTACGTGAAAAATTTTCAGTTTGAAAGGTTTTCCCCGGATAAAGAAGAGTGGGAATATTACATACAACGATTTGAAATGGAACTTCGAATTCATGGTTTAAACACAGCTGCTGAAGGTAACGAAACAAAAAGAAGAAATTTACTGCTGAGTAAGGTAGGCCCAGAACCTTTTCGTATTTTAGTAGATCACTTCAAACCAGACAACGTAGACAATAAAAGCTACAATCAAATTAAAACGGTTTTAAACAAATATTATGGTAAACAAACATACATTCTGTCAGAACGTGTTGGTTTTGCATTGAGGTGGAGGAAGGAAAACGAATCAATTACACAGTTTTTAACGGCATTACGCGGCCTTGCCGGAAATTGCGATTTTGGTAATAATTTACAAGAACGTCTACGCGATCAGCTGGTCATTGGAATTAATAACGCTACTTGGCAACAAGAATTAATCCGTTTACACCCAACCAACAATTCTACGTTAGAACAAGTCGAAGCATCCGCCGTTGTTCTCGAACAAGCAACATTACAATCGCGCCGTCTGGCTTCCCTTTCTTTTAATCAAACAGAAACACACACAAATCGGATTAAACCATTTTCTAGAAATCAACAACTAAATAAACAATCGAGGGATAACATCAAAATTTTAAATGCTGAAAGAGATTGTCTAATGTGTGGCTATCCTAAACACAAAACCAAAGAAAACTGTCCAGCAAAAGGAAAAAAATGTTCTGCTTGCGGCTCGTTGAATCATTTTGCAAAAGTTTGCATATCCACAGGTAACGCCCAAATAAACTGCAAACAGAAGACCAAACCACCTCGCGAAACGCGCCACGTTCGCGATGACAACCTTGACGAAAATTCTGATAGCGAAAGCTTCAGTTCTTCAAATACTACAAATATACGAAATCTACACTCGACTAACAAAGTCATGCTTACAGTAAAATTAAACAACATTGAAACGGAAATGTTATATGATCCCGGAGCAGCACATTCTGTTATCGGCAAATCATTGTGGAAAAAAATGGTTAAGCCAAAATTAAAGAAAACACACAGTCTAGTCGCATACACCGATGTAAAAATCAAAACCCTAGGAAAAACAAAAGTTGATGTACAAGCTTTTAACACTGAACGAAAACTATCAGTATACGTAACCGAAACTGATGACATTCCTCTATTCGGACTTGACTGGTGTTTGGATTTCGAATTACCGCTACCACCTGGTGCCAAGCTGTGCCAAGTCCAGATACGAGATAAATTGAAAATTAAACCTAAGAAGCAAACCTCAAATGCAACTGTGAACACGGAAAACAACTTAATCGAACTTAACAACTTACTAACAGAATTTGGGGAACTTTTTAACGGAAATATCGGTACAATCCAGGGACATTTTGCAAAAATTCATATGAAACCAAATGCAACTCCAAGGACATTCAGGCCCAGACCCGTACCAATTGCACTACAAGACCAAATAACGGCGGAACTCGATAGGCTCGTTAAGGAAGAAGTATTGGAACCAGTTAATTCAACAACTACTCCCATTGAATGGGCTACACCCATTGTTATAGCTGTTAAGTCAAACGGAAGCATACGAATTTGCGGAGATTTTTCAGTTACCATAAACCCCCACGTGCAGAAAGACGACTATCCGTTACCACGCTTTGACGACATCATGGCAAAATTAAGTGGTGGAAAGTTTTTCACTAAGATTGATCTCAAAGACGCCTACTTACAACTTCAAGTACATCCTGATTCTAGAAAATACTTAATCATCTCCACTCACAAAGGCTATTTTGCATACAAACGGTTACCGTTTGGTGTAAATTTCGGACCATCCCTTTTCCAACGAACTATGGACCAGTTATTATCGGGTATTGACGGAACAGTGTGTTACCTGGACGACATCTTGGTATCAGCTCCACATAAGGACCTACATTTACAACGTGTAAAAGAAGTCCTTCAACGACTTCAAACAGCGGGAATACGTACTCAGAAGACAAAATGCGAATGGCTAAAAGACAGCGTTACATTTCTGGGCCATTGCATCGACAGTGAAGGATTACACCCTACTACTGAACACTTAGCAGCCATTCGAGAAATACCCTCTCCATCAAATCTCACGGAACTAAGGTCTTTTTTGGGATCAATTACGTATTATGGTCGTTTTATACCAAATTTACATGTTATGTGCGTTCCTCTATACAGATATCTAAAAAAGGGCCACGTTTTCAATTGGACATCAGAGGACGAAAACCTTTTTTGTAGATTAAAAAGCATACTGACTTCTTCAGATACACTAGTACACTACGATCCAGATTTACCTTTAATCGTAACCAGTGATGCTAGCGACAAAGGCGCTGGTGCAGTACTTTTCCACAAATTCTCCGAAAATCAGCTTAAACCCATTGCTTTTGCCTCCCGTTCTTTCAACGATATCGAAAAAAGATATTCGACAATCGATAAAGAAGCCCTTGGTATTATTTTTGCTGTCACAAAATTCCATCAGTATCTCTACGGCAGACATTTTACCTTAATGACAGACCACAAGCCGCTAGAAAGAATATTTAGTGAAAACAGAGAGACACCAAAAATAGCAAGCAACCGTCTCTTAAGATGGGCAATGTTACTAAATAGCTATGATTACAGTATCGCATACCAACCAGGAAAAGAAAATGCACCAGCTGATTCATTATCTCGTTTGCCATTAGCCAATACACATATATCATCACTAGAAGAGATTGGGTTGCCCAAGCGCAGCCAATTATTACATTTAAGACTTCATCATTTACCAGTTACTAAAAGAAAATTGCGAGAGAAAACATCAAGTGATAAACTGCTATTAAACATAATAAAATATGTAAAAAACTACTGGCCAGAGAAACATGAGCTTTCAACAGACGTATTGCCCTACTACGAGAAACGAGATGAACTGTCGTTTGAGGAAAACATTCTTTTGTGGAAAGGTAGAATTTGTATTCCCCAATCTCTACAACACGAGATATTACAGATGTTACATGACGGACACCCCGGGATGTGTGCTATGCAATCTATGGCTCGGTTACACGTTTACTGGCCTAACATTGACAATGACATAATTAATCATGTGAAACTGTGCGCGTCGTGCCAAGAATCGCGAAAAAGTGATCACAAACTTCCCTTATATCCGTGGAGTGCCCCGCCTGAACCGTGGTCGCGCATCCACATTGACTTTGCCGGCCCATTCGAGGGAAAAATGTGGTTAGTGGTTATTGATGCCTATACACGATGGCTAGAAATTACCCCTATGAGTAACACTACTTCAAACGCGACAATTAATGCTCTACGCGAAATCTTTACTCGGCTTGGTTTTCCTAAAATCATTGTATCGGACAATGGACCTCAACTTACGTCTGATGAGTTTAAATCTTTTTGTGAGAAAAACGGAATCACACACATAAGAACGACGCCCTACCACCCACAATCAAATGGCATCGCCGAACGAGCAGTTAAAACATTCAAGGAACGAATGACAGCAAGCGACCGTAACACTGATCAAACCTCCCGATTATACAGTTTTTTATTCTCGTATCGCAATACAATCCAGCGATCAACGGGGAGAGCTCCAAGCGAACTGTTGTTTGGTAGACCCTTAAGATGCATATTCGATCAACTAAAGCCAGACGTTTCCCGAACTATGGATAAGACTAAACTTCATCAAAAACGTCTCTACGATAGAGGAGCTAGAGAGATGGTTTTTACGAGCGATCAACCTGTCTGGGTAAACAACCCCTTGGGCAAAGGATCCATCCCAGGGAACATCGCAAAACAAACTGGACCATATTCTTATGTCGTGGAAGTAAATGGTAACCTTAAAAGAAAGCACGGAGACCAAATGCGGCCACGTCTCCTTAATCCAGCTTTCATGGAACCCGATTCACCCCTGAAAGCCAACCCGCCGACAACCTTAACCGAGGAGTCACCAAATACCATAGGACTAGATACGGAAGTCGAGGAACCTGAAATTGAGGCACCTCGACGTAATCCTCCGCGTGAGCGGAGACTTCCTTCACGCTACCGTGATTGAGTAAGGGGGAAATGTGGTATTATAGCTGGTGACAGCGCCGACTACAGGGAGTTTCTGGAGACGGCGCAGCGGCCACTCTCTTTATGTCGGAAGTCTATGTACCACGCCGGGCCGATCGCAATAACCTAACATTTTTATTATTATTGTTTTGTTCACTATTGTTCTACCAATAAACTATCTTAAATATAAACTAATCCCTATTTAACTAACCCACACGACTCGTAGTACAACAGTCAGGAATTATTGTTATTTGTTATTATCATGATATTCATGATTGCCAAAATATTTACTTTACATCACAAATCAATCATATTTTTTTAGATGTACAATATTTGGGTTAAACGTATTGCAAATCCCAAGTTAACAGTTTGTAAGGACTTGAAAAAAGCTTACAAAACGGTGAAAGTTTGCAGTAAACATTTTTCTGAATATTGCATAAACCCAGGCGAAAAGATGCTGAAATGGGATAGTTTGCCTACATTGCATTTACCAGGTAAACTTATTGCCTGAATTACATATAAAATATTCCTTCAAGTCATCCCTTTTACAAAATTTTTGGTTTTAGTTGTGTAATTTAATCTACTTAACTAATAAGCAGCTTTATTCTTTCTTGATCACGTAAAGCATTTAAAAATTGTATTTCCTATTCTAATAATGCAGAGATTTCACTGAGACGTTTTGTTTATTAGGTTTTTTGGGGGGAAGCAGTGAACGGAATTCTTTGTACCGATATTACAAAATGGTTAAGGACAAACCAAGCTCTCATGCACCAGCCGCAATGAAAGTGAAAGAAACTGCTACAAAACATCAACCCAATCTGGCATTTGATGTAAACGTAGTCACTGAAAGTAAGCCGAATACTTTAAACCTAAATAGAACCAGTACTAAGTTTACTATTTCCACAGTAGGTTCGTCTGGACCCATCATTAGTTCAAGTAGCCTAAACATTCCAACTACGAGTGGACCGAGTATCTCACGCGCTGTACCTATTACTGAAGGCTCGTCTCACCCCAAGGCAACGGTTTCCGATCATAGGACTCCACTTGGTGATCATAAACCCCGCTCCCATGCCATGGTCCAGCAGCAAGGAAGAAAAGTTCAGAGTAATTCCTTTGAGCTTGGTCCAAAAAAAGGTAATTTTTACTAATGGTTTTTATTAGATATTAACCAAACTACTACAATGCTAGCGGAATTATCTGAAGAAATTCTTAACAGCAGTGAGCTATGCAGAACATGCCTATCAGTAAAAGCCGCCTCCAATATATTTGAGGCTAATTGTGGCGGTATATCTGTTTTACAAATGTTGAGGGAATGTTTAAACCATGAGGTGAGATTAGTCAAACCGTTTAATTAATTTTTGTTTTGTCTTATATCATAATGTTTTACAGGTGGAAGTAACCGATGGTTTGCCGAAAAATATGTGCTTATCTTGCATAGCGATTTTATATCAAACACATAGTTTTATGAACTTATGTAAAAGGTCAATTAAGAAAATACTTGATTTTCGGTTATGGCAACAGAATAAAGAGGAACATTGTTATGTATAGGAAAACCATCCGCCACAAGTTAATTTGGAAGTAACTGCAGAAAAATTACGGAACACGCAAATGAGTTTAATTCAGTGTTACGAAAAGAATAACGATGATGTAATAGAGAACCTGGATGGTCCAGTTGAAACTCCCAACGAAGAGGTGGTAGATTTATTAGATATCAAAACAGAAATTGTAAACTTAACGAATGATGATAAAAAGGAGGCAGTTGTGACTGAAGAACAAGAAAATATGATTTGTTGCCAAGTTTGTGGAATAAGTATTGCGTCCTCTTCCTTACAAGAACATTTAAGAAAACATTTAATTATAACATCACGTCAAAAAGGATTCACCTGTATAAAATGCAAGCTGGATTTTACGAATGGTGATGAACTAAGACAACACTGTACAACTGAAAGTCATTTAATGATTAATAAGAAATGTTTAATATGCAATATAACTTTCGAGAATTTGCTGCCGCACTACAATCACATACAAGCGATGCACAACGATATAAAAAATAAAAATACAACAATCGACAAAACGAAAAACGAAGAATACAGTTGCTTTATTTGTGACACAACCATTAAGCACGACTCTTTAAGACGACACTTAAAAACTCATTTAATATCAAAATCTCGTCAAAATGGATACACATGTATGAAATGTAAGCTGAGTTTTAGGAGTGTTCCTGCACTAAGAGAACATTGCGAATCTGATATTCATTTCAACAGGACATGTTTAATTTGCGATAAAACCTTCTGTAATTTGTGGTCGCATTATAAACACATGCAACTGCACCAGCAAATGAGTAATCCTAACACGCCTATAAGAAATCCACGTAAAAAGCGACAAAGAAAATATACTTGCAGATTCTGTAAATTGGATTTTGAAACGTTTTCCGATATTTATTCACATTACCAAGCCAACCACTATTCCTCCAAGGATTGTATTATATGCAAGAGGACATACAATTTGGCGAAACGTGTTCGTTATCACATAAACTCGCATAGTGATAAGAAGTTTTCGTGTTATCCATGTAGAGTGGCCTATGTTAATCGTGAGGAACTGGAACAGCACAAACTAACAGCTGAACATATAAATAGAAAACAATGTTCTATTTGCTTTAAAATATTTAAGAAGAGGGATGCCTTACAGGAACACATGTTGGGTCATACCAAAGAGAAGAAATATCAATGCGATAAATGTGGTCAAAGATTTATATACAGTAACAGCGCTAAGAGACACCAAAGACGTCATGCTGGAGCTTGTTATATGTGCGACGCTTGTGGCAAAGGTAATTTTTATTTGTATTGTAATAATACATTATTTTTTGCCTTCTGATTTTATTGTAAGAAGTAAATCGAAAATGATTAGGGAACGTTCATGTTTACAGAAGCTGACTTTTTTCAATAATTTCTTGACACTATATAACGGACTATAAAGTAAAGCAAAAATCTACATTACTTTCTAAATTTTTCAATATACTTTATACTTTTATTGTCATTATAAAAAATCTCGTCTCCGAATAATTTACTAAACACAATTAACAATGTTAATAATACTTGAAAATTCAACTGATGAAGTTTTCCTAAAATTTATGTTTCAATTTTCTGGCGGTTCTCTCGAAAGTTCTAAACCCATCAACATCTCGAAGTGGAAAAAATCACGATTACGATACTTTCTTATTACTTCGTTTAGGAAAGTAAAAACTGCAGTTTTGTAGTTAGAATGATTTGAATTTTGCCTTCTGCAATTTTTTAGTGTAAAAACAAAAATTTTTACAGATATTCGTATACTAGGATTATTTTTTCAGAAGACATGTTCGTCACATTAAGCAATATTTATAAAAAGAAGCATTACCTTTTGCTTGCAAAAAATGGAGCAATTGCTTCAGGTTATACGCATAAAAAAAGCGAAGGAAAAGGTTTTGTTTCGAGGCGAGAGGTTTTGCTTCAAAATAAAAGCTATTACTTTTTTCGTATTTATAAAAAGAAGTATTTGCTTCTAAACTGAAGGATTTGCTTCTGAATAAATGCATCTAGTTCGCAGCAACTTTTTTGCGAGAATCTCACATTTTTTATGACTATCTTGAAAAATAAACAAATTATGAGATTTTTTTATTCTTTAAGATTGATTTAGAATTAAATTTTGTACATATTTTGTTTGACTTTTTTTTGAAATTTCGCCAAAAAAATTTCAAAAAAAACGAGATATTCCTAATAATATTCCTAGATAGACTATTGGCATAATAAGGGCTTGGATCCCAAAGTCCCGGGTTCGAATCTCAGAAGGATCACTCTTTGTTTTTTACTGGTTTCTATGATATTGATACCAAGTACATAATATAATTATAAATAATATAAATCGATTTTATATTAATAACGTGTTGGATGTGGACTGTATGATTTCCGTGAGGTTTGCTTTTTTACAAAGAACTAAGTTAGTTTTACCAGAAAATTCAAATCGAATGAAAATCCCTCAAAAATTCCGGATTTTATAGCATACTATAGACTCGCTTAAAAAATTGTTCAAATTTCAGGTTTGTGTGCTTAAAACTGACATAAAATTTCGAAAAATTGACAAATTTACGTACGGGTTACTTTTTTATAAAGAACCAAGTTACTTTTACTAGAAAATTTAAACCGAATGAAAATCCCTGAAAAAATCCGGATTTTATAGCCTACAATATACTCGCTTAAAAAAATGTCCATATTTCAGTTTAGTGTCTTTAAAACTGTCATAAAACTTCGAAAAATTGACAGATTTTTTGCGGTTTGTAATTTTACAAAGACTCAAGTTAGTTTTACTAAAAAATTCAAACAGAATGAAAATCCTTTAAAAATTCCGGATTTTATAGCCTACTAAAGACTCGCTTAAAAAATTGTCCAAATTTCACATACTAAACTATAAGATTGTTACAACACATGTCTGAAATCGCGAAACTTCTACACCTTTTACTTCATTTATCTGAAGTATTTCCTTGCAAGGAAAAGGTAAAGATTGTGCATACGAATTGAAGCAAAAGCTTTTACTTCTACCTTTTACTTCTTAGTGCTACCTTTTACTTTTCTACCTTATACTTTAAAGTAAATGCTTCATTTTTATAAATACCACCTATTGTGTCTATCTTTCAGTCTTAAGGCATGCTTAAAGCATGCTAGTAAAAATCGGGTCCAAACATAAACTCTACAAATTGTTTCTCCTTTTAGTCTTTCTTATCTATTTTTACTTGGACTAACTTATTTTTTTATATTACAGTATTTTCTACAAAGCGTTGCATGGATGTCCATAAACACAAGATTCATGGTGACTCATCTGTTACTATTACTGTATCTAACGACAAAAAGCCCCCAGTAACACCGTTTTTACGTGTATGTGAAATTTGTGGCCATGTAGCAAAATCCCGAAAAGGCAGCATTCTTCATCAGGCATGTCACAAATACAAGCACACAAGAATATGTAAAAAGTGCAACGCAACATTTTTGGATCAAGCCGAATTAGATCAACATATAGAATCATCCCACCAGGTCTACCGATGTATGGAGTGCCCCCAAAAGTTTGTGTTCTCTCGGCTATTAAAACGTCACACATTAACGCACCAGTGGTACAACCTAGATGACGTAGACGATTTGAACTGTTGCCGGTTTTGTATGCTTCAATTTGACGATCAGGAACAACTGACCGAACACATTGCGAAAGAACACGAAATTCATCCTTGTTTAGAGTGTAAAAAGTGCTTCTTATACAAGTATTTGTTGGACGACCCCAATAAAACGAGGCATTTGGCGGTATACAAGTATAACTGTTCGTTTTGTGATATAAATTTTGCTACTAAATTTCAAATGGACGTACACGAACTTACTCATACTGAAGAGGAACCACACGTTTGTGAGATATGTTCAACGGAATTTAGGCATAAGGCTCATTTGAGAGGACATATGCGGATTCATACGGGAGAGCCGTTTGTTTGTAAGTTTTGTAATAAAGCCTTTTCACGACTGCACAATTGTGTTGCTCATGAGAAGATCCATACGGGAGAAAAACCATATACTTGTGAGGTGTGTGATATAGGGTTTGATCATGAGTCTGCGATGAAGAAACATATATAATAAAGTGTTAATTGTTCAGTTTGTAATAAATTATTATATTAAGATGTCTATTACGTTTTTAAACACAAATTACCAGGTTCACTTCAGCTTCATATTATTCGTATCCAACATAAATAAGTGTAGAAAATGCTGTTTAGGAAAACTTTTATAAACAATCAAAATAGCGAAAGAAAATATCCAGTAGCAGGAAGGACTTATGGGCTCATTTAATTCATTTTTAATTATTGTATCTATAGAACGGTTTAAAGCGCTGGCTACACGACAGCAACTTACTTGTACGGTATAGTTTGCGCAATAAATACAGTACACTATTCTGTGGCCACACGATGCAGATAAGTTTGTGCAAACCGTCAGAATATGCTTGAAGTGTTGTTCCGAAAGGTCTAACCGGATCAATATTATCAAGTGAGTAATTATTACTGCAAATATTTTTCTATTGCCTTTTAATAAAAAAGAAAACAAGTAGAATCTTCGTGCATGCAAAGTGGTGTAAGGACTGTAAGGAAATGTCTTCTGAATAGAATAAATCATTCTTATACAACTTTGATGATGGACTTAACAGAAGATCCCGATGACTGATGGAATTATATGAGAATGGATAATACTGCGTATAACGAATTATTACGATTGGTGACTTCTTCAATAGAGCAACATAATACTGTGATGCACGAATCTATATCGTCTCATGAAAGATTACGTTTTATTTTGAGATTTTTGACTGAGGACACGGCTTGCATGATGTCCACACGCTCAAGCTTTACCGCGCAAGCTGAGTTTGCACAAACCAAATCTTTGGCAAGTCGAAGTTTGCGCAAGCCGCGCTTTTCGGTTTGTGCGAGCTACCGTTTTGCCGGCTACACGCACGCGGTACCCGATACAAACCGGTTTGCGCAAGTAAGTGCGTAGTAAAGAATGTGTGTGTGGCCGGCCCATAAGACAGAGATTAATAATATCAGATTTGGTGGTTTTAATAACTCTTTAAGTTTCTAATATTATATTACAAAAATCATAGTTTTGTGGCGTACATTTGTATTTTTTCAAACGGCAATACTCTTCATCAAAAAGATAAGGATTTAATTTGCCACTTACTACTTACTATTTAATACATTTTAAATTGTATCTATAGAACGTTTTAAGGTAGAGATTAATATGAAATTTGGTGGTTTAAATACTCTTTAAGTTTCTGCTATAGTCCAGTCAATAGAGATTTGACTAGAGATTTTTTGGGTGAGTCGAATTTTTCGATTCCATTGCTTAGAGGGCTTAGAGAAAAGCTTAAAACTGAATTTCCGTATCCCCACCCCCTGCCGTTCGACCACCACCTTTAAAAAAGGGGTGACTTTTGATTTTGCGTTTATCTCGTTAACGGTCAATTTTTACAAAAAAACACACGACATCATTTTTGTAGAGAAAAATACGCTCTACATTATATGTCATTACCTTTTTTTTCATATTGTTATTATTTTCGAGTTTATTGACGATGATAGCCAAAAAATTAGGGGATGATTTGCTTAAAGCGGGGACAGCGCCAGAAGGGTTGCCTTTTCGACAAAATTCGTTGGATACTTTTTGTAGAGGACTAGTCGAGCCACAAAAAACTCTTCATAACATTTATCATAAAACGAATATTTATCGCTGTACAGCGCTTCAAACGCCGCAGGAAGCGGGGCAAAACCGTTCTACTGCTCCGAATCTCTGTGAGACGTTAATGATATGCGCTGTACTGGAATGTTGAAAAAGTAGCAGAACGGTCAAACAACAAAAGCACCAAAAATAGTCACAGGCACCTAACCTGGCGACAAATTATACAGGGTGTGTCACGGAGAGGGCCATCGATCTGTAGATATATGGAAAACTAATAACAGTAGAATTTTGAAAAGTTGGTTACCTATCTAATTCAGTTTGCCGGTTTGAACTAAAATGATTTCACGTTTCTACTACTTCCGGTTATACCGGAAGTGTGTGTCAATTTTCCTATTTTAAATGGAATACCTACTTTTTTATGTCATATTTGGATTTGTTGAAAAATTTTAAGGTGACTTTATGTAAAACACTCTATACGAGAAATGCACCGTTTTGGAAATATCTAAGATTTTCTTTATAATAATCGGTATTTTAGGTTTTTCTTCAATAACTTAAAAAATAATCATTTTAGGTATAGCACATTATACACATTAGCTCCTTATTTTTGAACATAGAATCGATTGATTAGGAAAAAAATTGAGAATTCCATTTAAAAAAAATGAGTTTCTCAACATTTCAATGAACGAAATTCAAATTGATTTTTTGAACACTGTATAATATTTTAAAATTTGCATTCACAATTTTAGATAGCTTGTAGATCATATACTTTCATAATGCGTTAAAATAATTAGCTTTTTTGCATTTGCTTTGGAAATAATAACACTTATGCGAGGTCATGAAATTGTCAAAAATTTTGAAAAATCTTGATTTTTTTAAAAACGGTGCATTTCTCGTATAGAGTTTTTTACATAAAGTCACCTTAAAAGTTTTCAACAAATCCAAATATGACATAAAAAATTAAGTATTGCATTTAAAATAGGAAAGTTGACATCCACTTCCGGTATAACCGGAAATAGCAGAAACGTGAAAATATTTTAGTTCAAATCGGCAAGATAAATTAGATAGGTAACCAAATTTTCACAATTCTACTGTTATTAGTTTTCCATATACAGATCGATGGCCCTCTACGTAACACACCCTGTATAATCTGTCGCCAGGTGAAGTGCCTGTGACCATTTTTTGCGCTTTTGTTATTGTTTGACCGTTCTGTTAGTTTTTCAACATTCCAGTACAGCGCATATCATTAACGTCTCACAGAGATTCTGAGCAGTAGAACGATTTTTTTTCGTTTCCTGTGGCGTTTGAAGCGCTGTACAGCGATAAATATTCGTTTGATGATAAATGTTATGAAGAGTTTTTTGTGGCTCGAGTAGTCCTCTACAAAAAGTATTAGCCGAATTTTGTTGAAAAGGCAACCCTTCTGGCGCTGTTCCCGCTTTAAGCAAATCATCCCATAATTTTTTGGCTATCATCGTCAATAAACTCGAAAATAATAACAATATGAAAAAAAAGGTAATGACAAATAATGTAGAGCGTATTTTTGTCTACAAAAATGATGTCGTGTATTTTTATGTAAAAATTAACCGTTAACGAGATAAACCAAAAAATAAAAAGTCACCCCTTTTTTTAAAATGGCGGCCGAACGGCAGGGGGTGGGGATACGAAAATTCAGTTTTAAGCTTTTCTAAAGACCCTCTAAGCAATGGAATCGAAAAATTCGACTCACCCAAAAAATCTCTAGATAGGGTATTTTTTTCGCTCTATTGACTGGACTAATATTATATTACAAAAATACGGATTTTAATTTTCCACAACCTAGAGTTCCAAATATAATACTATACATTTAAAATATAAAAGTTGGTTGTGTGTTAGGAGCTTTTAAATAATTATTTTCGTCTGAAAACGAATCAAAATTTAAGAAATTCTTTTCAGCACCCTGTATTGTAGTGCAGATGTAGGCAACCAGAGATACACCTTTTTCATTTGAGAATCCGTTAATGTAGGTAAATGATGTTAATTAACGTCGATCAAAATTGTTACATATTTACACGAACCTATCCAAAAAGCGAAAATTTTGAGCGGGTAAAAGATAAATAAGTAATTACCATCTAGCATTTTAACAAATAAGTTCCATACATTAATTTTCTTTGGTTGTTTGATGCGTCTAACTTCAGAAGGTTGATTCTGTCAAATTGTTACTGTTGCGGTCTTTTAAGTTTATAAAACATAATTTATAACAAATACGAAAATGATACCGGAAATTACTGAAAGTATTCTTAACAGTAATAATCTGTGCAGAACTTGCCTATCAATAAAACAAGTTTGCAGTGTATTTGTGACGCATTGTGGTGGTATATCTGTATTACAAATGTTGAGGGAATGTTTAAACCATGAGGTTGGACCATCAATTTATTGTTGTTTAGCGCTGTAACTCAATTTGTTTTTCAGGTTGAAGAAACTGATGCTTTGCCGAAGAGTATGTGTTTGTCGTGTGTAGCTATTTTATATCAAACACATAACTTTTTGAATCTATGTAAAATCTCTTTTAAGAGAGTACACGACTTTATGGATATACAACGACATTTCAAAGAAGAGCATTGCTATGCAAAGGAAACCGACAAAAATAAGCCCTCACAGGATAATTTGGAAATTACCGCAGAAAAACTACGCGACACACAAATTAGTTTAATTCAATGTTACGAAGAAAATAATGATGCTGTATTGAACCAGAATGATGATTTAGTTGATATAACAGAAAATCCCGTTTTTGATCCTACTGAAAATAAGAAAACCAAAATTGTGAACATGAATGAAAAAAACAAAGAAAATAAGGTGATAAAATCGCAAACAGACATGAAAATTTGCTATGTTTGTGACAAAAATATGTTGCCCCATTCTTTAATACGACATTTAAAGACTCATTTAATTCTAAAATCTCTTCAAAAAGGATACACATGTATGAAATGTAAAGTGAATTATAAAAGTGTCGCTGAACTAAAAGAGCATTGTGAAACGGAGAGTCATTTATTCAAGACATGTTTAACTTGCAATAAAACCTTCACTAACTTGTTGTCGCATTACAAACACATGCAACTGCACCAGGAAATGGGCTCTAGTAACAACACGCCTATAACAATATTACGTAAAAGCCGAAAACAAAAAAAATTCACTTGCAAAGTCTGTGACGTGGAGTTTGAAGGGTTCTCCGATATTTATTCGCATTATCAAGCGTATCACTACGACTCCACGGATTGTATTATATGCCAGAAGAAATACATTCTCGCACGTCGTGTTCGATATCACATAAACTCGCATAGTGACAAGAAATTTTCTTGTTATCCATGCAAGGTAGCTTTTGATAATCGTGAGGAACTGGATAAGCACAAACAATCGGAAGGACATGTAAATAGGAAAAAATGTAGTATTTGCTTTAAATCGTTTCGTAATAAGCATCGTTTGGCAATCCACATGCAAAGTCACAAGGAGGAGAAGCCGTTTCAATGCGACGAATGTGGCAAACAATTTTCATACAAGAGTAGTTTTGGAAGACATAAAGCACGTCATGCTGGAATGACCTATATATGTGATGCTTGCGGCAAAGGTAATTTTGATTTTTGAATTTTAGCCACATCTTATTTATTTTTGAGAAATAATTAAATGGTTCGCTATTTAAATATTGGGTTAGCAAGAAAAATCAGCTATTAAATCATTTGGACAGCATACAAAGTTTTTGTCGGTAATAAAAAAATATCGGGCTCAATACGTGGACAGCAAACAAATTAAATTGTATCAGCAAGTAAACACATCTTTAGTCAACTTAATATTTATGCGTATTCAAAATAAATAGTCGCGAAACAAAGTTATTACTTGGTCAGCAGGATTACAAAATTGATCAGCAACAAAATAATATCAATAAGCTATAATATTAATGTGTTTGAATATTAAAATCATGGTCAGCTGACAAATTAAAAGGGTGAAAACGAAATTTTTTACTTTTCAGAGGACTGTCATATCTCACACACCATAAGGTAGAAAAAATGTAAAAACTGTTCTAGATAGATATTTTTGCGTAGAATCCAGTGGCTACTCGAAAAAAAATGTTTTACGCCGTTTAAGAGATATGACCAGTTAGGTTTTTTTAAATGGGACACCCTGTATTTTTTAGTCTCATTAGATTTGTCAATTTTTTTGTCATTAAAATGATGTATAACATAAGGCACTTTAAAATTTAATAAATGCCCTAAAAAAGTAAAAAACCCAATTATAAGGCAAAAATTTTTAGTTGGCCATGAAAATCGAGGATAAAGAAATGTTTACAATCAAAATGAGACACTATATTAAATTAAAAACTCTTAACATTAATATTATTTTTATTTTATCTTAGTAAAAAAGAAACAAAAAGCGAAATAATTTTTTAACGCTCATATAAATAAACAATGAAACTTAACAAAATATTTTATAACCTTAATGACAGTTTCTAGAAAAAAATGCTCATATGACATATGATTTTAATTTTTAATCCCCGATTTTCATGGCCAACTAAAAATTTTTGCTTGTAATTGAGTTTTTTGCTTTTTTTGGGCATTTATTAAATTTTAAAGTGCCTAATGTTATACATCATTTTAATGAGAAAAAATAAAAAAATAGACAAAGTTAATGAGACTAAAAAATACACGGTGTCGCATTTAAAAATATCTGATGTGCCCAACACATGACTTTCTTATACTTACGGATAGTATCACAATAATTACTTTTCCTAAAGAAATTAAGTTAAATTTCTTGTAAAAATTTTGAAGGTTTCCAGCAATTTTCAAATAGTCTGTCGCACTTATTGCAATACGCATAAATCTGTCCTTGTCCCACTCATTTTAACCGAATTTTACGACAAAAATGTGTTTTATTTTAGATTTTTGACCTATTACTCACTTAAAAAAATCTCCCGTTATGAAATTACATTTATTTATTCATTATTATTGTTTTCGGTACCATAGAAACCAGTAAAATAAAAAAAAAACTAATGGACCGGTCCTTCTGGGATTCGAACCCGGGACCCTCTGTTTGGCAGCCATATAATGAAACACATGGTCTACCTCGACCATCGGATTCAACTAACAACGCGCGTTATGAGAAATATGAAGTGTTTTAAGAATATCTAGTTTTTTGAAATTTTTTTGACGGAATTTCAAAAAAAAGTTCAAACAAAATTTGTTCAAAATTCAATTCTAAATCAATGTTAAAGAATAAAAAAATCTCATAAATTGTTTATTTTTCAAGATATTCTTAAAAAACCTAAAAATGTCATCAGGTAACTGTCACTTGTTTTGGTGCTAGATGAAAAACATTAAATGTGGCACCCACAATTTTGTTCAAACTCTTAAATATGAAATTTGAATCAAATCCGGTAACTCGTTTTTGAGTTATGGTGGATACAGACAGACACACAGACAGACATCATGGCGAAAATGGTCAAAATGGATTCAAGGACCCTCAAAACGTGTAAATCCATCAAAATCTCGAAGTCGAAAAAAATCACGATTACAATACTTCCTTATACTACGTATAAGAAAGTAAAAACCTAACTTGTGTCATATCTCTTAAACGGTGCAAAACAATTTTTTTTCGAGTACGCCACTGGATTCTACGCTAAAATATCTATCTAGAGCAGTTTTTACTTTTTTTCTAGCTTACATGGTGTGTCAGATATAACATCAGAACCCCGGAAAGTGAAAAATTTCGTTTTCACCCTGTATCTCAGACACAAAACAAGTTACCTTAGTTCTGTTTGTGGCATTAAAAGTTTAACGAAAAAGTTCGTGAAAACCGCAAAGTTCTATCTTTACAAATTACAGAGATACCCTGCACAAGCAAATTGGGACACAGTGTACATTTGTTGTTGTAGAAATAGACTTTATTAGCAGAATAAAATAAATTTTACAGCTTACCAAAATTTTATTAAATCTGACTTACGATTTGCTTCTTTATTACTTATATTGCTGCGAATGTATTTAATTAGCTATAGAAATAACTTTAGAGCTGCCTTATATGACATTATTTGCTGATCAATTTTCTTCTACTTGCTGACCACAAGTGGCGGGCTCCACTTACTATATTTGCCGACAGAAAGCATTTTAGAGCTGACCAAAACCTCAATATTATGCTGATCGTTTAAATGATAGCCTTTATTTTTTATGTTGCAGCATTTACAACAAAGTATGCAATGGATTTGCACAAATACAATTCACACGGAGCGCCATGTTCCACTTCCATTATGCGACGTTCCACTACTTTATCACCATCGGATACACAAGTATGTGAAATTTGCGGCTACGTATCGAAGTCCAAAAAACTCAACCTTCTCCATGGCGCATTTCACAAGTACAAACACACAAAAATCTGCCCAAAGTGCAACCAAACATATCTGAATATTAGCGAATTAAATAAACATTTAGAGTCATCCCACAAGATGTACAAATGTGTGGAGTGCCCCAGACAGTTTGTATTTAATGGATTGTTGAAGCGTCACATTTTAACTCACCAGTGGCAGACACGAGATGATGTAGACAGCTTGGACTGTTGTCGTTTATGTGCAACTCAGTGTAACAATCAGGACGAACTAATCAAACATATTGTCGAAGAACACCACATTCATCCTTGTGTCGAGTGTAAGAAGTGCTTCATGTATAAAAGTATGTTGGTACAGCACAACAGGAGGAAGCATTTGGGGATGTATAAGTATAACTGTAGCTTTTGTGATAAAGGTTTTGATATTAAACAGTTGATGGAGAGCCACGAACATATCCACACTGGATATAAACCTTATGTTTGTGAGATTTGCCAGGCAGGGTTTAGGCAAAAACCTCATTTGATTTCGCATATGTTGACGCATACTGGAGAAAAACCGTACAATTGTCGGTTTTGTAATAAGGCTTTTGCGCATCTGACTACTCGCATTACTCATGAGAGGATACACACTGGAGAAAAACCACATACATGTAACTTGTGTAATAGAGGATTTTATCATTCGTCTACTATGAAGAAACACAGACTTACACATTATAAATAAACATGTTAATTGAATAGTTACAGTTTCTAGGAGTAATAAAGTGCAAATTGAGAAGACTCTTCCATTGTATTTTTAACATATTTACAAAAGTTCGATTGTTAATAAAGATGTACTGCTACCTACTTAAAATAAAGTATTTTATCATAACACATAAGTTCTTATTTATGTTGAATTCAATCTCACTGAAAATTCAAACATTAATATACAGGGTCCGTCAAAACCCTGGCATTCTTCTATAAATTTGTTAGGTTTGAAAATAGAAAAAAATTTTAGAGACAAAAGTTGTCAGAAATTTGCTGCTCCATAACCTAAAATTATTTCCATTTATACAGGGTGTTTAATTACGGCTGGACAGCTACTTACTTCGTTATTTTAAATGGAACACCCTGTATATTAATAGATTTTCAGATTCTACACGTAATTTTAGATGGAAAAGTGTGAAGGTTTCATATTTTTAAAATAAGCGGTTTTCGAGATATTTACACTTTTAAAAAAGAATTCACAAAATTGGAGCTGAGCAGACTTGAGAAGGTAGTTTAAGTACTTAATTTATGTCAAAAGTAAATCTTAATCTTAAAATTATAAAAAAAGATAAATAATAAAAATTTGGATGTCTGCAATTAATCATCAATTTTCAGAAACAAGAAAAGAAACCATTTCATAAAATCATAACAAAATTAAATAAATACAATAAAAAAATTTG
Source organism: Pediacus dermestoides (assembly GCA_963942485.1). NCBI lineage: Eukaryota > Metazoa > Arthropoda > Insecta > Coleoptera > Cucujidae > Pediacus > Pediacus dermestoides. The sequence goes on from OZ012629.1 coordinate 4,523,236, forward strand.
GAACTGAAAGTCAATTAAGCAAGTGTTCAAAGTGACGTCCGTTCTCCTGAAGACACATACCGATTCGATGTTTAAAAGAATCTTGAGTATTTAGGAGCACTTGTGGAGTTATCGTTCTGACCTGAAGGCTGTAGTAATTCTTATTATCTTCATATTATTTGCAGTCGTTGGAGGTTCCTGATACACTAGTTCTTTAATGTAGCCCCATAAAAAATCTATAGATGTAAGGTAGGGGGACCTAGCCGGCTAACGTATGGGTCCTCCTCTCCCTAACAGCATTTTTTATTTCCATGGCAATCTAAATTCAATAAATAGAATAGAATTTCTCATACGATATACATTATTTGAAATATCTCCTAAAATATTAAGTATAGGGAATACTTTATAAAAAAGGTAGAGAATTTAAATCTCTACAACCTACGCCAGAAATATACAGGGGGTTCCATTTGAAAAAATAGAGTTTTCGTTGTTTGAAATCAATGGAAACTGACCGTCAATTGCAAACACCCTGTATACTATAAATTTCAGATTTTTGTATCACAATATTCCCTAGACCTTACTTTTTAGAACTCCGAAATAATTTTTAAAAAACTACAAAGTATAACTAAAATAAATGCGTTTTTTGAAATCTCTAATTTTGTGAATTCTTTTTTAAAAGTGTAAATATCTCGAAAACTGCTTATTTTAAAAATATGAAACCTTCACACTTTTCCATCTAAAATTACGTGTAGAAACTGAAAATCTATTAATATACAGGGGGTTCCATTTAAAATAACGAAGTAAGTAGCAGTCCAGCCCTAATTAAACACCCTGTATAAATGGAAATAATTTTAGGTTATGGAGCAGTAAATTTCTGACAACTTTTTTCTATTTCCAAACCCAACGAATTTATAGAAGAATGCCAGGATTTTGACGGACCCTGTAGAAAATTACTTAAATAAATTCTACAAAATTTGTTGAAGCGGTGTACAAGTTCCCTAAATTTTAATTTTATGTTAACATACATTGTAATTTGAAAACGAGACACTTTAAAGTTTGTTTATAGAACACTTTTTATAAATTAAACAAAAAAAATATATTTGTAGAATAGGCGATATAGGCAACCAGTAATACATAAATTGGATCAATATTGTTGATGAATACAAATTGATTCTATACAATATTCTTTATCTATGGTTCGGGGTTGTCAAAAATGAACTGTCAAACGACAGACTGAAAGTGGTGTTTCTACATTTGTTGTGCTTTCTACTAAAATAAGTGGTTGTTTTGTATAATTTTCACTGATGATTTTTAAAATATAATCACCAAACCACCACAATGGTAGCGGAATTAACTGAAGAAATTCTTACCAGCGGTAAGCTGTGCAGAACATGCCTATCAATGAAAACCCTCTCCAATATATTTGAGGCTAATTGTGACGGTATATCTGTTTTACAAATGTTGAGGGAATGTTTAAACCATGAGGTGAGATTAGTCATACCGTTTAATCAAATTTTGTTTTGTGTTATATCATGTTTTCCAGGTGGAAGTAACTGATGATTTGCCGAAAAAAATATGCTTGTCTTGCATAGAGATTTTATATCAAACACATAATTTTATGAACTTATGTAAAAGGTCAATTAAGACAGTGGATGATTTCCTGCTATTACAAAAGAATAAAAGGGAACATTCTTATGCAAAGGAAAACCATCCGCCACAGGATAATTTGGAAGTGACTACAGAAAAATTACGGGACACGAAAATTAGTTTAATTCAATGTTACGAAGAGAATAACGATGCTTTAATAGAGGACATGGATGGTTTAGTTGAAACCATCAAAGTAGAGGTGGAAGATTTATCAGATATCGAAACAGAAGTTGTAAACTTAACAAATATTGACGAGAAGAAGGTAATTGTGACTGAAGAACAAGGAAATATGACTAGTTGCCAAGTTTGTGGAAAAAATATTGAGTCCTATTCCTTAGAAGAACATTTAAGAAATCATTTAATTATAATATCTCACCAAAATGAATTCACATGTATGAAATGTAAGCTGGATTTTACGAGTGATGATGAACTAAGACGACACTGTAAAACTAAAAAGCATTTAATCAAGACATGTTTAAAATGCAATAAAACTTTCAAGAATTTGCTGCAGCACTACAATCACATGCAAGCGATGCACAACGATATAAAGAATGAAAGTACAATAATCGACAAAACGAAAAAAGAAGGGTACAATAATTGCTGTGTTTGTGACACAACCATTAAGCACAGGTCTTTAAATCGACACTTAAAAACTCATTTAATATCAAAATCTCATCAGAATGGGTACACATGTATAAAATGTAAAGTGAGTTTTATAAGTATTCCTGCACTAAGAGAACATTGTGAATCTGAGATTCATTTAAACAAGACATGTTTAATTTGCGATAAAACCTTCCATAATTTGCATTTGCATTACAAACACACGCAAATGCACTGCACTAACACGCCTATAAAAAATTCACGTAAAAAGCCACAAACAAAATACACTTGCAGATTGTGTAACGTGGGCTTTGAAGCGTTCATCGATATTTATTCGCATTACGAAGACAATCACTATTCCTCCAAGGACTGTATTATATGCAAGAAGACATATATTCTCGCACGCCATGTTCGATATCACATAAACTCGCATAGTGATAAGAAATTTTCGTGTTATCCATGTAAAGTGGCCTATGTTAATCGTGAGGAACTGGACCAGCACAAACTAACGGCTGAACATATAAATAGAAAAAAATGTTCTGTTTGCTCTAGAATATTTAAGAGTAAGAAAAGCTTGGAGGTACACATGCTGAGTCATACCAAAGAGAAGAAATATCAATGCGACGAATGTGGTGAAAGATTTATATACATTAACAGCGTTGAGAGACACAAAAAACGTCATGCTGGAGCGTCGTCCTGTATCTGTGATATTTGTGGCAAAGGTAATTTTGATTTGTATTGTAGGGAGTTAAGAATACATTCTTTTTTTTTTCTTCTGATTTTATTTGTAAACAGTAGACGGAAAATGATTAGGGCACGTTAGCGTTCATGTTTACAGAAGCTGACTTGTTTTCAATAATGTGTTCAATAGTTGGTGTAAAGAGAATGGTCTATCCCTTAACGTCTCTAAATGCAAGACGATGAAATTTACGCGACAAACATGCCCCTCATATTATCATTACATAATTGATGGTTCTGAACTTGAAAGCATTTATACATTTAAAGATCTTGGGGTATGGTTGGATCCAAAACTCACCTACATTGATCATATTGACACTGTAATAGCAAAAACTAACAGAACTCTCGGTTTCATATTAAGACATACAAAAGAATTCAAAGACATAAGATGTCTAATTATTTTGTACACAACTTTAGTGCGATCATCTGTGGAGTATTGTTCTATAATATGGTCACCAATATATTTATCTCACATAAATAGAATTGAAAAAATTCAACGCAAATTTTTGAAATCACTTTGTTTCGTAAATAACATCGACTTTTGCAACAGTAATTATATACATATTCTTCAGTACTTTGAACTTCCTCTTCTGTGTGAGCGTCGCTTATATTACGAATTAATATTTGTTTTTAAAATTCTGAATTACCTCATAAATTGTCCTGATATCTTGGCATTATTTAAATTCCATATTCCTAATCGTCATTTTAGAAATTTTAAGTTACTGCAGAATAGTTACCATCGTACTAATTATGGATTAAACCTAAGTTTGAATCGTATGGTCAATACATTAAATAAATATTATGACGAGTGCAATATGTTTTGTTCATCCTTGATACAATTTAAGAAGAATGTTAAATGTTTTATATTTCATAAAATTTTGTGATTTATTAGGTATAAGTTTATAGTAATCAATGTAAAAATATTCTAGAGGTTTATCCGTAAATTAATAATAATAATAATAATAATAAAAAAATAATAATTTCTTGACGGTTTTTAAAGGACTACGAAAAGTAAAGCAAAAATCTATATTACTTTCTAAATTTTTCAATAAACTTTTATTGTCAAAAGGAGAATGATATTTTATTTGAAATGAAAGTTCTTACATTATAAAAATATCCGACCGCCTATTAATTTACTAGATACAGTAGCGGATCCAGGATTTTACCATGGGGGGGTTTTGGAAAAATAATTTAGAATAATCTACGTCACAAGTAATTTTTGCTAACATATCTCTTTTTCAAACATCAGTAGAATAAAAGCAACGACCTCCACGGGGGGGGGGGTTTGAACCCGAAAACCCCCCCCGTAAATCCGCCACTGACTAGATACAATTAACTAATAATACGAAAATTCAAGTGATGGAATTTTTCTAACTTATTTTTGTATATTACAGAAATTGCAACAAAGTATAACCTGGATATCCATAAACAAAACGTGCATGGTGACAATTCCTCAGTAACACCGTTTTCACATGTATGTGAACTTTGTGGCCATGTAGCCAAGTCCCCAAAGCTCAGCATTCTTCATGAGGCACGTCACAAATACAACCACACAAGAATATGTAAAACGTGCGACGCAACATTTTTGGATCGTGCCGAATTAAATCAACATATAAAATCATCCCACCAGATCTATGATTGTAAGGAGTGCCCCAAAAAGTTTCAGTACCCTGAAGTATTCAAACGTCACACGTTAATCCATCAGTGGCACAAGCTAGATGATGTAGACGCTTTAAACTGTTGCCGGTTGTGTTCGGCTCGATTTGACCACCATGAACCACTGACCATACACATTGCGAAAGAACACCAAATTCATCCTTGTTTCGAGTGTAACGCTTGCTTCTTATACAAGTATTTGCTGGACGACCACAGTAATACGAAGCATTTGGGGATATACAAGTATAACTGTGCGTTTTGTGATAGAAGTTTTTCTAACAAATTTCAAGTAGACGTACACGAACTTATTCATACTGAAAAGAAACCACACGTTTGTGAGATCTGTTCTGCGGAATTTAGGCAAAAGGTTCATTTGAGAAGACATATGCGGACTCATACGGGAGAGAAGCCGTATGTTTGTAGGTTTTGTGGTAAAACTTTTGCACAACTAAACAATTGTGGTACTCATGAGAGGATCCACACAGGGGAAAAACCATATACGTGTGACGTGTGTGATAAAGGGTTTTATCATGGGTCTACTATGAAGAAACATAGACTTACACATGACAAATAAAGTGTTAATGGTTCAGTTTGTAATACATTATATTAAGATGACTATTACGTTTTTTAAACACAAATTCCCAGATTCACTTCAGTTTCAAATTTATTTATTTTTTTATTTATTTATTCCTTCATCGTTAATAGCATGAAATTTCAGCAATATAGGCATACAGTACTATAAAAGAAAATACAAAGTTTAAAATTTAAAAGAAAATCGGTAGGTACAATTCAAAAATTTAAGATATTTGTATAAAAAAACACAAGACAAGGAAAAAATATTTCATTTAAAATACAATTAATAATAGTCAAAATATAAAAAAATCTCTCTGAAATTAATCTATCATGAGTCCAATACTTGTCGTCTACAGCATAATAAGCCTGTCTAACGAGGTATTCTCGAACAACGAGCCTGAATCCGTCGATCGGAAGAATCTGCACTCGACGGGGAAGTAGATTAAAGAACTTTAATGCCAATGATTCGTATCTAACAAAAAAATGTTTTAAATGTATATAAAATGCTGTTTATGAAAACTGTTATAAACAATGACTTACGGGGCTTATTTAATCCATTTTTAATTGTATCTATTATCTATAGAACGATTTAAGATTATTATGAAATTTGGTGGTTTTAATAACTCTTTAAGTTTCTATACTATTATACAAAAATAATAATCTATTTTGTGGCTTATACTTTTGTATTTGTATTTTTTCAAACTGCATCTCCTGTATATTTCTATGTTATCTTGGAAAGAATGAAATTCTGTATCTTCTTCAATAAGTATTCCCTATATTTAGGAGATACTCTGTATTTAGTTATAGGGGATACTTCATAAAAGAGATAAGGAAATTAATTTTCTACAACTTAGGGTTCCAAATAAAATAATAATATACAGGGTGTTCGCGCGAAGTGGCTCACTATTGCTAACTTCGTTATTATTGGAGCTACAAAGTCGGTTAAATTAGCAAACTAGTAGCATTTTTTCCGCTGATTACAATGGTGAAAACAGAAAAACAATTGAACATCTGGTTTTCGAGATATTCACAAAAATAACATTTTTTTAAATGGAACACCCTATATATTTTTGCAGAAATCGATGACAAATTAAATTCTGTACAAAAAATGTCCTTAATTTTTTTTGATTATAATTTAAAATAAGCGAGTTATTTTGAAAAAAAGTTTGCAATTCTTTAAAATCAAGTAGCCATGAAACGGAATAGTACTTTATTAAAACCAAACAATCATAATTTAGAATTTAAGCAAATTGAAAAAAACTTGAAGGAATTACGGAAGTATTACTATTTTATTTAATATTTTTAATATACAGGAGTTTGCGCAAAGTGGTTCACTATTGCTAACTTTGTTATTATTGGAGCTACAAAGTCTGTTAAATTAGCAAACTAGTAGCATTTTTTTCGCTGATTATACTGGTGAAACAGAAAAACAATTGACCATCTGGTTTTCGAGATATTCACAAAAATAGCATTTTTTAATTGGAACACCCTGTATATTTTTGGAAAACTCGATGCTAAATTAAATTCTGAACAAAGAATGTTCTTTTGCTTTTTTGACAATTATTTAAAATAAGCGAGTTATTTTGAAAAAAAGTTTTCAAAGTTTTAATATCAAGTAGCCATGAAAATTATAATTTTGTAAATTTTCTATATTTCCGTAATTCCTTCAAGTATTTTTCAACTTGCTTAAATTCAAAATTATGATTGTTTGGTTTTAATAAATTTTATGGCTACTTGATTTTAAAGAATTGCAAATTTTTTTCAAAATAACTCGCTTATTTTAAATAATTATCGAAAAAAGATGAGGACATTTTTTGTATAGAATTTAATTTACCATCGATTTTTGCAAAAATATATAGGGTGTTCCATTTAAAAAAATGTTATTTTTGTGAATATCTTGAAAACCAGATGTTCAATTGTTTTTCTGTTTTCACCATTGTAATCAGCGGAAAAAATGCTACTACTTTGCTAATTTAACCAACTTTGTAGCTCCAATAATAACGAAGTTAGCAATAGTGAGCCACTTCGCGCGAACACACTGTATAGTTATACAGGGTGTTCAATTTAAATATAAAAGTTGGTTGGTTGTTAGGTGCTTTTTAATAATTATTTTCGTGTGAGAACGAAATTAAAATTTTAGAAATTCTTTTAAACACCCTGTATTGTAGTGCAGAGGTAGGCAACCAGAGATACACATTTTTCATTTGAGAATCAAGTAATGTAGGTAAATGATATTAATTAACGTCAATCAAAATTATTGCATATTTACATGGAACTATCCAAAAAGCGCAAATTTTTGAACGGGTAAAAGTTAAGTAAGTAATTAGCATCTTAACAAATAAATTCTATACATTATTTTTTTGGCTCTGCGTTGTTTGATGCGTCTAACTTTACAAGGTTGATGTTACTGTGATAGATATTCTATGCCTTTCTAGTTCTACATTTTTATATTACTAGATATTCTATGATTTTTATGTTTCTTCTGTATTTTTATTTAAATTAAATTATATTTGTAGAAACAACCCTGTATTTAGATGTAGGCAACTAGTAATACACAAATTGGATCAATATTGTTGATGAATACAAATTGATTCTATACAATATTCTTTATCTATGGTTCGGGTTGACAAAAATGAACTGTCAAACGTCAGACTGACAGTGGTGTTTCTACATTTTTGTGCTTCATACTAAAATAAGTGGTTGTTTTGTATAATTTTCACTGATGATTTTTGAAATATAATCACCAAACCATCACAATGGAATTAAGTGAAGAATTTCTTACCAGCGGTAAACTGTGCAGAACATGCCTATCAATGAAAACCCTTTCCGATATATTTGAGGCTAATTGTGACGGTATATCTGTTTTACAAATGCTAAGGGAATGTTTAAATCATGAGGTGAGATTGGTCAAACCGTTTAATCAATTTTTGTTTTGTGTTATGTCATAATGTTTTACAGGTGGAAGTAACTGATGGTTTGCCGAAAAGAATATGCTTGTCTTGCACAGAGATTTTATATCAAACGCATAATTTTATGAACTTATGTAAAAGGTCAATTAAGACAGTAGATGATTTCCTGCTATTACAACAGAATAAAGGGGAACATTCTTATGCAAAGGAAAACCATCCGCCACAGGGTATTTTGGAAGTAACTGCAGAAAAATTATGGGACACGAAAATTGGTTTAATTCAATGTAACGAAGAGAATAACGATGCTCGAATAGAGGACATGGATGGTTTAGTTGAAACCATCAAAATAGAGGTAGAAGATATATCAGATATCAAAACCGAAATTGTAAACTTACCGAATATTGAAGAAAAGAAGGCAGTTGTGACTGAACGACAAGGAAATATGACTAGTTGCCAAGTTTGTGGAAAAAGTATTGAGTCCTGTTCCTTACAAGAACATTTAAGAAACCATGTGATTACAATATCTGGTCAAAATGGGTTCACATGTATTAAATGTAAGCTAGATTTTACGAGTGATGATGAACTAAGACGACACTGTAGAACTAAAAGTCATTTAATCAAGACTTGTTTAATATGCAATAAAACTTTCAAGGATTTGCTGCGACACTACAATCACATGCAAGCGATGCACAATGATATAAAAATTGAAAGTACAGCAATCGACAAACCGAAAAAAGAAGGGCACAGTTGCGTTGTTTGTGACACAACCATTATGCACAAGTCTTTAACTCGCCACTTAAAAACTCATTTAATATCAAAATCTCATCAAAATGGGTACACGTGTATCAAATGTAAAGTGAGTTTTATAAGTATTCCTGCACTAAGAGAACATTGTGAATCTGAGATTCATTTAAACAAGGCATGTTTAATTTGCGATAAAACCTTCCATAATTTGCATTTGCATTTCAAACACACACTACAGCACCGACTAATGAACTGTACTAATACGCCTATAAATATTTCACGTAAAAAGCCACAAACCAAATACACTTGCAGATTCTGTAACATGAACTTTGAAGCGTTCGTCGATATTTATTCGCATTACGAAGACAATCACTATTCCTCCAAGGACTGTATTATATGCAATAAGACATACAATTTGGCAAAACGTGTTCGTTATCACATAAACTCGCATAGTGATAAGAAGTTTTCGTGTTATCCATGTAAAGTGGCCTATGTTACTCGTGAGGAACTGGACCAGCACCACCTAACACCTGAACATATAAATAGAAAAAAATGTTCTGTTTGCTTTAGAACATTTAAGAATAAGAATAACATGGAGGTACACATGCTGAGTCATACCAAAGAGAAGAAATACCAATGCGACGAATGTGGTCAAAAATTTATATACAGTACCAGCATTGAGAGGCACAAAAAACGTCATGCTGGAGCGTCTTGTATATGTGATATTTGTGGCAAAGGTAATTTTGATTTGTATTGTAGGGAGTTAAGAATACATTCTTTTTTTGTCTTTTGATTTTATTTGTAAGCAGTAGACGGAAAATGATTAGGGCACGTTAGCGTTCATGTTTACAGAGGCTGACTTGTTTTCAATAATGTGTTCAATAGTTGGTGTAAAGAGAATGGTCTATCCCTTAACGTCTCTAAATGCAAGACGATGAAATTTACGCGACAAACATGCCCCTCATATTATCATTACATAATTGATGGTTCTGAACTTGAAAGCATTTATACATTTAAAGATCTTGGGGTATGGTTGGATCCAAAACTCACCTACCTTGATCATATTGACACTGTAATAGCAAAAACTAACAGAACTCTCGGTTTCATATTAAGACATACAAAAGAATTCCAAGACATAAGATGTCTAATTATTTTGTACACAACTTTAGTGCGATCATCTGTGGAGTATTGTTCTATAATATGGTCACCAATGTATTTATCTCACATAAATAGAATTGAAAAAATTCAACAAAAATTTTTGAAATCAGTTTGTTTCGTAAATAATATTGACTTTTACAACAGTAATTATATACATATTCTTCAGTACTTTGATCTTCCTCTTCTGTGTGAGCGTCGCTTATATTACGAATTAATATTTGTTTTTAAAAGTCTGAATTACCTCATAAATTCTCCTGATATCTTGGCATTATTTAAATTCCATATTCCTACTCGTCATTTTAGAAATTTTAAGTTACTGCAGTATAGTTACCATCGTACTAATTATGGATTAAACCTAAGTTTGAATCGTATGGCCAATACAGTAAATAAATATTATGACGAGTGCAATATGTTTTGTTCATCCTTGATACAATTTAAGAAGAATGTTAAATGTGTTATATTTCATAAAACTTTGTGGGTTATTATTATGTATAAGTTTATAGTAATCAATGTAAAAATATTATAGAGGTTTATCCGTAAATTAATAATAATAATAATAAAAAAATAATAATTTCTTGACGGTTTTTAAAGGACTACGAAAAGTAAAGCAAAAATCTATATTACTTTCTGAATTTTTCAATAAACTTTTATTGTCAAAAGGAGAATCATATTTTATTTGAAATGCAAGTTCATACATTATAAAAATATCTGACCGCCTATTAATTTTCTAGATACAATTAACTAATACGAAAATTCAACTGATGGAATTTTTCTAACTTATTTTTGTATATTACAGAAATTGCAACAAAGTATAACCTGGATATCCATAAACAAAACGTGCATGGTCACAATTCCTCAGTAACACCGTTTTCGCGTGTATGTGAACTTTGTGGCCATGTAGCCAAGTCCCCAAAGCTCAGCATTCTTCATGAGGCACGTCACAAATACAACCACACAAGAATATGTAAAAAGTGCAACGCAACATTTTTGGATCGTGCCGAATTAAATCAACATATAGAGTCATCCCACCAGATCTATCATTGTAAGGAGTGCCCCAAAAAGTTTGACTACCCGGAAGTATTAAAACGTCACACGTTAATCCATCAGTGGGACAAGCTAGATAACGTAGACGCTTTAAACTGTTGCCGGTTGTGTACGGCTCGATTTGACCACCAGGAACCACTGACCATACACTATGCGAAAGAACACCAAATTCATCCTTGTTTCGAGTGTAACGCTTGCTTCTTATACAAGTATTTGTTGGACGACCACAGTAAAACGAAGCATTTGGGGATATACAAGTATAACTGTTCGTTTTGTGATAAAAATTTTGCTACTAAATTTCGAATGAACGAACACGAACTTACTCATACTGGAAAGAAACCACAAGTTTGTAAGATATGTTCTGCGAAATTTAGACAAAAGGTTCATTTGATAAGACATATGCGGACTCATACGGGAGAGAAGCCATATGTTTGTAGGTTTTGTGGTAAAACTTTTGCACAACTGACCAACTGTGCTACTCATGAGAGGATCCACACAGGGGAAAAACCATATACGTGTGACGTGTGTGATAAAGGGTTTTATCATGGGTCTACTATGAAGAAACATAGACTTACACATGACAAATAAAGTGTTAATTGTTCAGTTTGTAATACATTATACGAGCCCTAACAACTAAATGTTCGGACAAAAGTAAATTTTTGAAGTATGAAAGGAGAACTGGAAATTTTACGCAAATAATTAGTAAACACCTAACAATACAATAAGATAAAGCCTTAATAACAATATTATGCATGGAAGAAAATTATTTATTTGATTTAACAATATTTTAACCTTAATAATTAACAAACTTTACAAAATGAATTTGCAACTAAATGTTGGGATAATTTTTAATTTAGGACCATTAATAAGAGGTTACGTCCTTTTGCTTTAATAGCTGCCTGTATTCTAGTAGCCATTGTATTTATCAAATTTTGGTACAATTCTGGCGTGAAACTGTCCCAAATTTCTTCTATTTTGGTCTTTAAGTCCCCAATGGTTTTTGGTGAATTATTGCGTAGAATAGGTTTAATTTTATGCCGAAAGAGTTTCAATGACATTTAAGTCCGGACTGGATCAGGGCTATGAAAACACCCTTTATGTCGTTTTCCCCAAGTTCCAAAGCTGTGATTTTTTAAAAACAGTCGTTAGAAAATTACGTCACATTTTTCAAGTTCAATTTTAAAGCTACAAAATATGCCTAAAATCACCAAATAAAGACTTGTGGATTTTTTTGTACATAAAATCAACATCCAGCTTTGCAATAAAGTAAATTTTACCAAAATCCTACCAGTGGTTCCAAAACTGTGATTATTTTATTGTAGGTAGCACCCTCAAAAAACACGTTTTTTGAAAAGTGAGCTGTGGAACTCGAAAAAAATGCAAAAAAAATCATATTAACATTTCAGGATTTTTTCAATATAGTACGATTCTTGAGCTTTGATTTAAATGTTTTTTGACACAAATCCAACCAGCGGTTTCAAAACTTAATTAATATATTAATGTTTCCAGTAGAAATTTTGCTATTTTAATGTAATAAAATAACATATTTATTATCTTAAAATTCTTTTTTTTTATTAAAAGGAAAACATGAAAAAAGCCCACTACTATTTCCACTCTTTCTCTTACTATTGTTATTGTCATTATTCTTAATTTTTACACGTTTACTTTTCAATGGTTTAACTTTCAACTCCTTCGCCAATACCAAATTTGTCTCATGTTGATTTTGTACATAAAATATTCCACCATCTTTCATTATTTGCGCATACCGTGATCTTTGTCCATCTCCTGGCACCGCCACAGGTTTTTCAGGATTTAACTAAAATTTTATAAAATTATATACAAAAATTACATCACGTTAAATTATTTCACTGGTTCCAGTTTTCGCATAATATCCAGCAAGTCAGATAGTCGCTCTTTGAATCCAGGTTCAAAAAACGATGGATCAATCGCTAGATATCCGTGACCTAAATTCTGGAATTCTCCAATTTCACCCCAAACGCCAATTTTCGGACCATAAGCAGAGCCTGTGAGGAGATATAAAAATTTATCTCTTACAGCATTTTTCGAGATTTACCAGAGAGTAGTCCGCTTATGATTTCCACGAAGATTGCAAGACCGAAACCTTTGTAAGCGCCGCTTTCTTCTGTACCACCTAGTGGTGTTAAGCATTTATATTTTAATGCCACTTCGGGGTTGGTTTCTATTTCACCTTTTTCATTCACTGCCCATCCCGAGGGCAGTGGCTGACCATTGCGACGATGCATTTCCAACTGAAAATTTGCAATGAATTTTGAAAAAGGAAAAGCATACCTACAGAATGTCCATGGGAAGACAGATGACCAACAATAATCAAGAATATTTATATAATAATTAGATTCGTGCACAAAATATTGATATGTATAAATTCTTTTTCATGGACACTGTATTATACAGGGTGTTCGCGCGAAGTGGCTCACTATTGCTAACTTCGTTATTATTGGAGCTACAAAGTCGGTTAAATTAGCAAACTAGTAGCATTTTTTCCGCTGATTACAATGGTGAAAACAAAAAAACAATTGACTCTCTGGTTTTCAAGATATTCAAAAAAATACCATTTTTTTAAATGGAACACCCTATATGTTTTTGCAGAAATCAATGGCAAATTAAATTCTATACAAAAAATGTTCTCATCTTTTTTTGATAATAATTGAAAATAAGCGAGTTATTTTGAAAAAAAGTTTGCAATTCTTTAAAATCAAGTAGCAATAAAACGGAATGGTAATTTATTAAAACCAAACAATCATAATTTTGAATTTAAGCAAATTGAAAAAAACTTGAAAGAATTACGGAAATATTACTATTTTATTTAATATTTTTAATATACAGGTGTTTGCGCAAAGTGGCTCACTATTGCTAACTTCGTTATTATTGGAGCTACAAAGTCGGTTAAATTAGCAAACTAGTAGCATTTTTTCCGCTGATTACAATGGTGAAAACAAAAAAACAATTGACTCTCTGGTTTTCAAGATATTCAAAAAAATACCATTTTTTTAAATGGAACACCCTATATGTTTTTGCAGAAATCAATGGCAAATTAAATTCTATACAAAAAATGTTCTCATCTTTTTTTGATAATAATTGAAAATAAGCGAGTTATTTTGAAAAAAAGTTTGCAATTCTTTAAAATCAAGTAGCAATAAAACGGAATGGTAATTTATTAAAACCAAACAATCATAATTTTGAATTTAAGCAAGTTGAAAAATACTTAAAAGAATTACGGAAATATTGAAAATTTACAAAATTATAATTTTCATGGCTACTTGATATTAAAACTTTGAAAACTTTTTTTCAATATAACTCGCTTATTTTAAATAATTGTCAAAAAAGCATAAGAACATTATTTGTTCAGAATTTAATTTATCATCGATTTTTACAAAAATATACAGGGTGTTCCGTTTAAAAAATGTTATTTTTGTGAATATCTCGAAAACCCGATAGCCAATTGTTTTTCTGTTTTCACCATTATAATCAGTGGAAAAAATGCTACTAGTTTGCTAATTTAACCGACTTTGTAGCTCCAATAATAACGAAGTTAGCAATAGTGAGCCACTTTGCGCAAACACCTGTATATTAAAAATATTAAATAAAATAGTAATATTTCCGTAATTCTTTCAAGTTTTTTTTCAATTTGCTTAAATTCAAAATTATGATTGTTTGGTTTTAATAAATTACCATTCCGTTTTATGGCTACTTGATTTTAAAGAATTGCAAACTTTTTTTCAAAATAACTCGCTTATTTTCAATTATTATCAAAAAAAGATGAGAACATTTTTTGTACAGAATTTAATTTGTCATCGATTTCTGCAAAAATATATGGGGTGTTCCATTTAAAAAAATGTTATTTTTGTGAATATCTCGAAAACCAGATGGTCAATTGTTTTTCTGTTTTCGCCATTGTAATCAGCGGAAAAAATGCTACTAGTTTGCTAATTTAACCGACTCTGTAGCTCCAATAATAACGAAGTTAGCAATAGTGAGCCACTTCGCGCGAACACCCTGTATACTATATTGATATTGAACCTTTCCAAGAGCAACAGCTGTAGTAGTCATATCTAGAAGAAAACAATCCTCTTCAACACCTGGAGCTCCCAAAGCGATGGGATTGGTCCCCAAGGCAGCCTATAGAAAACTACGATCAATTATTTAAATATTATAATATAGTTCAGGTCACCTTTTTGGCTCGAGTTGGAACCATTAGGGGAAAAGTGTTTGTTACGGAAATGCAAATGATGCCGTTTTTTACACATTGATGAGGATAATAACCAGCAATTCCAAAGTGATTCGACCCTATACATTAAAAAACTTTAGGAGCTAGTTGCTAGGATTGGTAAGAAAGAGGATTCGCAGTTCAATTCATATAATTTTGGACATAAACATAATGGGATAACGATAATTTCCCAGTAAGGAAATAGACAAAAATATTTTTGCAAAACAAATTAGTGTTGAAGTTTTTAAAATAAGGAAAAAATACTCCCACGCACCCCGAGCTACTACTAAACTAACTCCATATTGTTTGGCTTTCTGAATAGCTAATTTCATACTGTAGGTTCCAACCACCATTCCTAAGCCATTATGTCCATCAACCACAGCGGTACAAATTGTTTCGTGAGCTATAGTAGGTTCAGCAGCAGGATCAACCATTTTATTTTTTATATCTCTAATATAATTTCCTAAAGACAAAACGCAATTACATATCTCCTTAAAAACACAATAATATAGATGTACCTAAACGATTCATGCCATGACTGTAATATCCTCTAGTGTCGGCTTCTATCAGAACATCCGTTGCTATCTCAGCATGTTTTTTCGGTGTACCTACTGCTTGAAAACAGGACATAATAAATTTTCGAGCATCTTCTACTTTTGTAAGTAATTTGTATTCCTCTTGATCTCCGGATGATGCCATATTGTTAGGATGTAGTGGTAAATGTGTGGCGTTAGACAAATTTCAAAAACTAGATGGGAACATTTCACAAGAATTTTGACACAAAAATGAAAATGTCATCAAAGATAGTCATAGATTATGACTTGTCGTCTTGGTCTATTAGCTGAAGAAAGAATAAGCTAAATTTCGGAATATAAATTTAGTCCAGTCAATCTGTCGGGAAACGGTCGTTTTTGGAAAAAATTACCCGGTAAACTTTCTCTTCATAAATCATTAGGGGGTCATGTGGAAAACTTAAATTCAAAAACTCGGGAAAATCCTCGGACCCATTTTTTTGGGAAATCCAAAAAGTGTTTGGATTTGATTTTACGCGAGAACGGTGAGTTACAGAAGAAAATTTTGTTAATAAATATTGTAGAGGGCAATATTTTCTACAATTTATCTCAAAGGATCGATGCGCTACGACGAAAAATGCCAAATGTAGAGGGTGCCAAAGTTCCCAAAAATGAGTTTTTTTATTTTTTACTCGAAAAAAAATTTTTCTTCAAACAGACCTCCAGGCTGTTAGCTTTGAGGTTCAGCAGGCGTTTGAGGATGCGAATCGTCTAATAGTCGAGACAGCACTCCAAAGAGTATGACTCTACTACAATAATTGACGAAGACATTGACCTTTTAGTATTGCTTGCCACTTTGGGAAGTGCAGAACGTACAACGTACTTGAAAAAACCGAGCCATGGAAACACTCCCGAGTGAATCTACTGCTTTCCACAATCTTTAAAGATAAAGAACGACACTTTGAAATTTCACGTGCTTTTCCTTAATACCTTCAATGGTGTGTGTATCGAAATACACTAGGTACTCGAAACTGTATCTCCGAAACGGTGAATCGTAGAGAAAAAACGTTTATATAAAAATTGTGTTTTTCTTCACTTGTCAACATTTGTATTTAGTTGTGCGTAAAAAAGTGAAAAATTTCATTTTTTGGTAATTTGGCGCCCTCTACTTTTGGCATTTTTCGTCGTAGCGCATCGATCCTTAGAGATAAATTGTAGAAAACATTGCCCTATTTACAATACTTATTAACAAAATTTTCTTCTGCAACTCACCGTTCTCGCGTAAAATCAAATCCAAACACTTCTTGGAATTCCCAAAAAATAAGTCGAGGATTTTCCCGAGTATTTGAATTTAAGATTTTCACATGACCCCCTAACGATTTATGAAGAAAAAGGTTACAGGGTAATTTTTTCCACAAATTTCGACAGATTGACTGGACTAATTCTCATTTACTAGGTTGAAACACCATGAGAGCTTCTGGTTTTAAAAATTGATTTTTTGACATATTCTGGATGGTAGCACCTAATAAACTATTTTTGGAAGACTAAATATAATTCTCCAATTCAATTTTTGACTGCAATCTTAATTATTTGCTAACAATTAATTACACCACACCATAAATTTTGACAATACAAATTCAAAACCTCATTTAACATTTTTGCATTTTTTATTTGCTCCACTTTCAATTCACATACTAATTTTTAATTCGTTTGATGTTGGTCCTTTACATACCTTAATCCCCCTTGTTTCTTAACTTTTCTGCTTGTTTGTTTCAAAAATTACTACAAAATCATTTAACTAATACAGTCACTTTTGAGCTCTGATATAAAACCATAATATAATAAATTTTCAAAAACTGGAAAGTACACACTAAGAAAAGACAATAAAATATAAATCTGACCTTTAATGCTGTTTTCTTACGTAGAGGACCTCACAAAATTATCCTGGAACCTACCTGCATAACAACAAGGAAATTATTAAAATTTCAAATTCAAAACTTGCTAAATTATGTTACCTTTATCTAGAAGCCCCTTTGCTTCATTTTACACAATTACTGTACAAAACTTTGAAATTTTAATAAATAAACGTTATCATTTTATCATTAACTATCATTATACTCTTAAGTCACTTCAAATGATAGTTCACTGAAACCCACACTTAACACTAATGGATTAATTATTTTACATTTGTGTGATTTTAATCGACTGATGATAATTAAAATCATAATCCAATTTGCACGTAGAACTGAAAACAATAAGCAGTTTTTGCTGTTATTTCTTCATTCTGAAATGAGGGCGGGACTTAACTTTTTTGTTGTGTATTTCATGTTAGGCCAGTCAAATTAGCTTTTATAATGCAGGAACCCGGAAATAATAGATAAATGTCCGGTTGCACCAAGCTCTGCTAAACTAACAGCGTCGTAAATATTTAGCAGCGGCATGTTATTGGCTAAATTATTATTTGCTGCGTTGCTTAGCAACAAATTTAAAAGATCCAATAAGCTGCCGCTGCTAAATTTTAAACGCGCAATTAGTTAATTGAGCATTTAGCAGAGCTTGGTGCAACCGGGCAAAAGTCTTCAAAATTTGATAAAAGTTGTAAATTGATATGGAATGGAACTATAAATTTTTGCCTCCTCCAAAAATGACGGGAACATTTTTAAAATTGCAAAAAACTAAAAATTAAATTTACTCACTGAGAAATAAATTAAAAGAGGGGCAAAGTCCGGTAAGAAATTCTTCTATTTATTCTTTATTTTCTATTAATTTTGCCAACTTTTCAAACAACGGGAACATTAATATTTATTAATTTTTAATGTTTTTATTCATGACAAGAAGAGAACAAATTATAAAAATTGGCAAATTGCAGAACATAATTCTGTCTAATATTTTCCAACTATCCTTGAATTTGTTCCTATTTTTTTGGCCGGGAAAATAATTTTTTGGAATTTTTTAATTTTTCGGTCTTGGAAATAATTATAAACTGGCAATTTTTGGTGGCATATGTTTGAAAACGATTTTCATTGTGCGGTGTATAATTTGCCCCCTTTAATTGCATCGAGAACTTCTCCTGAATTGCAATTTTTAAATTTCGCATATTTTTTGATAATGGAAATAAATAAAAAGTTTGGCAAAATTCACAGATTGTATAAAACCACGGTTTCGATGCGAATTCAAATTATAATACAAAATACAAATATCTGATGTGCCCAACACATGACTTTCTTATACGGATAGTAATCACAATAGTTACTTTTCCTAAAGAAATTAAGTTAAATTTCTTGTAAAAATTTTGAAGGTTTCCAGCAATTTTCAAATAGTCTCTGTCGCACTTATTGCAATACGCATAAATCTGTCCTTGTCCCACTCATTATAACCTAATTTTACGACAAAAATGTGCTTTATTTTAGATTTTTGACCTATTACTCCCTTAAAAAAATCTCCCGATATGAAATTACATTTACTTATTCATTATTATTGTTTTCGGTACCATAGAACCCAGTAAAATAAAAAAAACTAATAGTCTGTCCTTCTGGGATTCGAACCCGGGACCTTCTGTTTGGCATCCATATAATGAGACACATGGTCTACCTCGACCATCGGATTCAACTATCAACGCGCGCTATGAGAAATATAAAGTGTTTTAAGAATATCAAGTTTTTTTAAAAAATTTTTGACGGAATTTCCAAAAAAAGTTCAAACAAAATTTGTTTAAAATTCAATTCTAAATCAATGTTAAAGAATAAAAAAATCTCATAAATTGTTTATTTTTCAAGATATTCCTAAAAAACCTAAAAATGTCTTCAGGTAACTGTCACTTATTTTGGTGCTAGATGAAAAACATTGAATGTGGCACCCACAATTTTGTTCAAACTCTTAAATATGAAATTTGAATCAAATCCGATAACTCGGTTTTGAGTTATGGTGGATACAGACAGACAGACAGACAGACAGACAGACAGACAGACACACAGACAGACAGACAGACATCATGGCGAAAATGGTCAGAATGGATTCAGGGGCCCTCAAAACGTGTAAATTCATCAAAATCTCGAAGTTGAAAAAAATCACGATTACTATACTTCCTTATACTTCGTATAGGAAAGTAAAAACACGTTAAAATTTTATTTATAGAATCTTCATGTTTTTTATGATTTCCATCAGATTTTTTTAAATTTTAGAATTATAAAAAAGTATTTAAGTCGAAGATCCATCCAAAAATTAAAAATGGACTTTGTCGTGATTTTTTTTTCAGTTTTGAAGCAAATTAAAAAAAATGTATCAATTCCCGAATTTTTGGTAGGCCTCGTGAACTATCACTGATTTCAGTCGATGCAACACCAGATTTTGCAAGCCTTTTTAAAAAATTCGAATATTTTTTTCAGAACAAAAACGTTATCCAAGGACGTATAAAATAGAGGACAGAAAGATCCCCGGGGTGGGGGTTGAATTCGTGGGTCAAAAAGTGTTGCACGTTCAAATGGACTCAAGCGTACTTGACAGTTTCTACGCATGCGCCAGCAGTCAATAAGGCGCGTTTTTGGTCACGTGTTTGTTTTGGTTTGTCACTGTCATAGCAACTGGCAACGGATTTGTGCCTACACCCATCCGGGAGCTTTCTCTCCTCTATATTTTATACCTTCTTGCGTTTATCACATAAAAAACAATTAGGTATCACGTTCATATTTAAAACGTCGCGTCGAATCGTTTTTATGTCAATATTTAAATACGTCATCACATAATAATAATAAATAGTAGTAATTGTTTCACATCCCCCGCTAAACTTGCGAATTTTTAAATTTATTTCCAGGGGTATAAAAACTTGTGTAAAAAATAATGATGTTTAGCGAGTTGCCGTTGTTGTAGAAGGAGGCAAATTTGTATTCGCATCGAAACCGTGGTGTTATACAATCTGTGAATTTTGCCAAACTTTTTATTTATTTCCATTATCAAAAAATATGCGAAATTTAAAAATTGCAATTCCGGAGAAGTTCCCGATGCAATTAAAGGGGGCAAATTATACACCGCACAATGAAAATCGTTTTCAAACATATGCCACCAAAAATTGCAACTTTATAATTATTTCCAAGACCGAAAAATTAAATAATTTCCATTTATAAAGAAAAAATTCCAAAAAATTACCTTCCCTGCCAAAAAAATGGGAGCAAATTCAAGGATAGTTGGAAAATATTAGACGGAAGAATGTTCTGCAATTTGCCAATCTTTATAATTTGTTCTCATCTTGTCATAAATAAAAACATTAAAAATCAATAAATATTAATGTTCCCGTTGTTTGAAAAGTTGGCAAAATTAATAGAAAATAAAGAATAAATAGAAAAATTTATTACCGGACTTTGCCCCTCTTTTAATTTATTTCTCAGTGAGTAAATTTAATTTTTAGTTTTTTGCAATTTTAAAAATGTTCCCGTCATTTTTGGAGGGGGCAAAAATTTATAGTTCCATTCCATATCAATTTCCAACTTTTATCAAATTTTGAACACTTTATCAATTATTTCCGGGTGTTTTGCTAATTTGACTGGCCTATGTACGGATTTAAATTTATTATGCTTAAAACTTTTTTGTACAAGAGCAAATTATTTTAACCAACACAATTTTTACTATAGTCCAGTTAAATAAAGCACGTAAATAAAGGATACAATTTGACTGGATTATTATCAGAATAATTTTGCAGTATTTCAAAAATTTTAATAACGTTTTATTGAAATTTGAATTTATAGTAGCAGTGTCTTAGAGCCGTTTGCCACGAGGCTAATTTTAATGCTAAATTTCATACATTTGTATTAAAATTAGCCTCGTGACAAACGTCTCTTACATTTAACTTGTACCTACTTTTCCGATCTTCCAGAAACAAATTCGAGGGTGAACTTTTAAAAGAAGCACCCCGCACCCCATATGTAAGGTTTTAACATAACAATTTAAAAATACAAAAGTCGGATGCGAAAATAATTACTTAGTTATGTTATTTTTGCAAAAATCTGTGTTAAGATTATATTGACAATTTTGACACATAGGCCAGTTATTCAAGCAAAAAAGGTACACAAAATTCCAAAAGTTTTGAAACTTGGACACAAATTTGAAAACGCGTTTTCAAACTTGTGTCCAAGTTTCAAAACTTTTGCATTTTTTAGGCAAAATGGACTTTTTATGCTTGAATGACTGACCTAACAAATCTGTGTTAAGATTATATTGACAAATTTGACACAAGTACAGTTCAAA
Source organism: Pediacus dermestoides (assembly GCA_963942485.1). Taxonomy (NCBI): domain Eukaryota; kingdom Metazoa; phylum Arthropoda; class Insecta; order Coleoptera; family Cucujidae; genus Pediacus; species Pediacus dermestoides. The sequence continues at coordinate 4,545,279 of OZ012629.1, forward strand.
AACTAATATTGTTCATTTCATTTTTTCCACTCCACTTTCAATTCAGCTGCTAGCTTTGCATTAGATTCATGCTGGTTCTTTACATACGTTAATCCCCCTTGTTTCTTAACTTTTTCTATATGTTGTTTTTCCGGATCACCCGCTATCAAAACCGACTTGGACTTATCCACCTATAAAATAGATCTAAGTATTATACATATAAACTACATAATAAAAAATAGTGGTACTGATTCAAATCCTCTAATATCGTCCAGTAAGTGAGACAATCGATCGTTGAAACATATAGCAAAACACTCAGGATTAATTGCAATGAAACATTGTCCCAAGTTGTAATTTTCGCCTTTTGAACCATATGCTGGAATATTGAGGCCATACAAAGAATCTGTAAAAGTATAGACGTGCTTGTTTTTTTTCAAAAATTACTATAAAATTATACCGCCTAAAACGCCACAAAGGACCTCCACCATTAGTGCAAGACCGTATCCGTTGTAACCAAGGTCTACTCCACCCAAAGGCATTAAACGCTTAGCATTAACAGCTTTTTCTGCATTTGTTTCTGGTTGGCCCTTTTCGTTTAGAGCCCATCCATCTGGAACTTTCTCTCCTTTCCGCTTTTTTACTTCAATCTAGTAAGATAAAGTTTTAAGAAATTGGTAGCTCCAAAGAGTTCTCGGGGCAGGAAAGTCTGAGTTGATGTTAATCCAAAAAGGACTATGCATAGATAAAAGACGAATGAGATCAACAATGGAACCAATACTGGATTAGGCAAATATAAAAAACTTAAGAAAGACCACGAAGAACCAAAAAATTAATATATAGAGGGTGAGTCGCAATAAGTGGGACTTGCTTTACCTGTAAATACTAGGCCTAAAACTAAGACGATTGAGGCAAAAAGTTGTTATACTAAAATGCATAACTAAAAAGTTATAGGAGTTTGAAGTTTCAGAAAAAAAAATAATTTTTGGTAATAACTTCTAAACTAATTGAATGAGAAGAACCAATTCTTGGTAGTTGCTAATGAATACCAAAGACCTTTAATTTGTGAAAATTTTGTTGAAATAAAACTTTAAGACGATGGTTTTTTAAAGAAAGTAAAGTGTTTAACCTTATGGAACTTTTTTGTATTTAAAATTTTAATTATAAAAAAATTGCATTTAATAGGCAATTTAATTTGGAAACTTTTTCATCTCTTGTAAAGTTTTGATTAAACGCACCGTGAAGCTTTAAAAAATTAAAAACTAACAGCATGTTTTTACTAAGTTTCAAACAAACGGCATCAAGTATGCTGAGATTTAAAAGATATTGACGGAAGACGGAGCTCCAACACATTATGCACGTCCTGTGCGACATTAGCATATTGGCTATCAGTCACCTATCCTCAACGATGGATTGGTAGAGACCCTGACGATGACGCTCCTGTAGCTCTTCTTTGCATTGAAAACCGAATTTTTTTAAAATATAAACTGCCTCTCGAACTTCATTGGCATTTTGAACGATTCTCCTTCTAAGCTCTTGACGTGAAGGAATAGGTGTTGCATACACTTTTGATTTTAAATATCCCCAAGAAAAGAATTCAATTGCGTTTAGGTCAGAAGAACGAGGAGGTCATGCAACAGGAGCGTCAGGGCCTCTACCAATCCATCGTTGAGGATAGGTGACAGATAGCCAATGTTGCACAGGACGTGCATAATGTGCTGGAGGTCCGTCTTCCGTCAATAACTTTTAAGTTTCAGCATTCTTGACGCTGTTATTTTGAAACTTAGTAAAAACATGCTGTTAGTTTAATCAAAACTTTACAAGAGATCAAAAAGTTTTTAAGTTAAATTGCTTATTAAATGCAATTTTTTTTATAATTAAAAATTTAATGACAAAAAAGTTCCAGAAGGTTAACCACTTTACGTACTTTAAAAAACCATCTTCTTAAAGTTTGATTTCAACAAAATTTTTACAAATTAAAGGTCTTTGGTATTCATTAGCAACTACCAAGAATTGGTTCTTCTCATTCAATTTGTTTAGAAGTTATTATCAAAAATTTTTTTTTTAAACTTCAAACGCCTATAACTTTTTAGTTATGCATTTTAGTATAACAACTTTTTGCGTCAATCATCTCAATTTTAGGCTTAGTATTTACAGGTAAAGCATGTCCCACTTATTGCGACTCACCCTGTATATTATGTAAATATTAGAATTGGATCACAGTTCCTATGATTCTGAAGAGTCATCAGACACATTCTGAAGATGGATGTTAGATCTTTCTACTTAATAAAAATAATAGACAGACCGTCGTGGCTACTGGAAAACTCCGTTGGGTAGTTAGAGAAAGAAAACCTGATGATTTAAAATTACCTACCTGTCCAATATTACCTGTAGTGCAAGCCATGTCCAATAAAAAGCTGTCTCCATTTGCGGCAGGTGCACCCATGGAGATAGGATTCGTCCCCAAAGCCGCCTATATAATTTATAAAAATTAATAGAGACCATTTTAATGAAGACATCAATTAATAATATTTCACAAGATTCTTGCATTTTTCTAGCTTTGGCCTGAATAACTTAATTTTGCGAATCAAAACAAGAAATTGGGAAAAAGTACCAAGACGCTATATTAGTATTTTCAACTCGCTTTGCAAGATTTTAGCAGGACTAAAGTGGACTCAATTTCTTGCCTTTCCTTGTGAGAGAATGGAAGGAATTAGTTTTTATAACTCAAAATGACGTGATTTTGTGAAACACTATCAAATAATACCTTTTTGGCACGTGATGGAACCATCAAAGGTGAACCGTTGGTACAGGAGAAGCCTATTAACCCTTTTTTCACTGCTTGTAGAGGGTACATTGAAGCAATTCCGTAATGATTTGAGCCTATATTTATTTAAAACAATAAAATATATTCAGTTTTTGTGCATAAAATTGTGTTGTATTTCTCAATTATTCTTGTTTCTTTAAATTTTTTGTTGTTTTTAATTAAAACAGTTAAAAATTCGTCCTGTCTACATCTCAAAATTACGGTTATAGATTAAGAATTATAAGCATAAATTGTCGAAAACTTGAAATTTTAATAAGGGCTCTAAATTTTGTCCAAAAATTGTAACGGCGTTTTCAAACAACTACTTTTTAGTCTTTAATATAACTGGATTATGCAGTAGAAATTAAAAATTTTATTATTGTTTCTTGTAATGATTTTTAGTTTAAAGTTTAGAAATTTGATGTTTAATCAGAAATATCTTTAATCTGCTGAAATTAAAATAAATCTTTACCATGGGCCACTGCAATACCAACACCAACATCTAAGGCCTTTTTAATGGCCACGTCCATGGCAAATTTCCCTACAACAGCCCCAAGACCTTTGTGTCCATTTATATAAGCCGTACCCTTGGTTTCTTTACCAATAGTTGGTTCTGCATTAGGCTCAACTGAATGTGCTTGAATATCTCTTATATACATTTCTAGAAAAAATCAGCAACACACAAAATCATATAAATAATACCGGGTAAGGAAAATAGCATTTTTTTGTTTTTTAAAGTAATAGTTATTATATTAGTAACATAGATTATAAAACTGTTCCATACCAAGACGGTTCATTCCATGGCCATAATGTCCTCTAGTATCCGCCTCTATCAAGTTATTAGCAACAATTTCCGCGTGTTTCTTCGACGTGCCCACAGCACAAAAACAACTTATCATGAAATTTCGGGCATCTTCCACTTTTGTTATAACAGACGCACCTATTATGTAACAAGAAAAAATATATACTAAGCATAAACAGAGTTGTAATTGATTATTTAAATGAATTAATACCAAAATTTGTACTTACCACCATCATCACCAGCACCACAAACTTTATTACTATAGTTGCGTTTAGCTTCGGAGATTATTGTCATGGTTGTATTTCTACCGATGTTCATGATCATCGAACGTCCATTTTTGATATGAGTCGCTGCACGCAATAATTTGATCATAAAAAGCATGTTTATAAATTCTATCGAGACTATTTTCAAATTTTCCAATAATAATCAATTTTTATATCTGTTTTCGTAATAGGAGAGCTTATTTAAAATATGACGTTAAATACGTCTAAGGATCAGCCAACTCATCATTTTTTAAGTAAAAATATCCGGAATATTGGACTGTTTTGTATGAAACTTTTATTAATATGTAGTAGAAGAGGCGGCTGCAGAAAGTTAGTCGTCATAAGGTGGACGAACGGGAAAAATCGGAATGATAGTTTAGACCTTTATTAAGAAGGAACGCTAAGGTTGCCTGCGAAAATCCTGCCGAAACAGGGTAAAAAAAAAATTTATGAAAATTTATTTACAACTTCAACAAACTTCATAGGCTGGAATCACGTTTTAAATCTCTATCATTCATGTATTTCGATTATTTATCAAGTAACAATTTGAACCAGCATGCTTCTCCCGTCAAACAACGCAATTTGTGTAAATTGAGTCTAAATTTTAGAAATTTGTTGAAAAACTAGTGAAATGTTTGGGTATTGTGAAGTTGTCAATTAAATTTCAAAAGTGACATAAATTTAGATCAAGTACCACTAAAAGTACGCTTCATTTATGCTTCCGCCTTATGACGTCAGTTTTTAATAAAAAAACATCCCCTTAAGCGGGACTGCCGGGGTGTTCCGACAGGATGGATGTAGGCAACTCTATTTATTTTTGTTTGTTTCGCTCTCCCCTACAATGTGGTGACTCCTTTTTGTCCACCAGAATGATTATTTTTGAAATTATTTATTTAATTAATTATTTTTTTTAACCCTGTTTCGGCAGGATTTTCACAGGCAACCTTAGCGTTCCTTCTTAATAAAGATCTAAACTATCATTCCTATTTTTTCCGTTCGTCTACCTTATGACGACTAACTTCTTGCAGCCGCCTCTTGGACTATAAGCTGCTGGCAGTTTCGAATCATTTAAAGCAGTCCAATGTTCCGGCTATTTTGCTTAAAATCATTCCAAGGACGAAATATTGCAATATACTTAGTCCATTTTTCAATTTTAATCAAAACATAGTCAACAATGTCAAAAAGAAAGTTATTGCTAAATATTTAGAACGAAAGCCTGCGTAATTTTGATTATTACAATTTACAAACTTTATTTTCCTGAAAAAATATACCATAACAAAGTTATTTCAACCTCCTATAAATACGCCACTAAATAATATTTTTTATTGTAGATACCGAAATCTCCATCTCCTTAAAACACCAGACGTGGTCCTGCACTGCACATGATTTTCTTACATTTTTATGTCGACTTTGGTCTAACATCAACTGTGAAAATTTCATGTTGATTCTGTAGAAAATTTTCTTTAAATGAACATTTTTTTAATTCGATTTTCAAACTGTTCGTATTATTTTTAAACCCGATAAATTTTTGCAATCTACCGTTTTAATATTTAACAGAAAATCTTTGATATACGCATCAACCTTTTTTGCCATCGTTAGGGTACCACATAGAAAGCTTAAATCCGAGTTTTCGACCATCAACCCCTTGCAGCTTTTCCGCCATCTTGAATTAAGGGGTGAATTCTTATCTCGCCAATAACAGCCGTATTTTTTATTTATCGAAAAAACAGTCGATACTATTTTTAACGAAAAAAACGAATTCTACAAATTTGTATACTTGATATTTTTATATATTTAGCGTATTTAACGAGTAATAACGGATTAATTGAAGCAAAAGTGGGTTGAAATTTTTTTCTGGTCGGTTATCATTTTTTCCTTCAGCGCAATCGCAAAAATGTTCATGTAAAATATGTTAAACACACAATTACCTACAACTTTGATATGAAAAATTTTTTCATGCGAGCAGTTGTTTACTTACTGCAGCGCCTGGAAATTGCACGTATCGTTACTCGGCAATAGTACAGGACATCTAAACTTTACAGGAAAATAATTTCGAGACGAATCTGGCTTCCGATTTTGTAAAGTGTTTAAGTCTACGAGCCGGAAAACACATTTTGCACAGTTCTGCCCGGTGGTGAAAGGCCGCCATCTTGTTTGTAAGGGTTGTTTTAGTTTTTCGCGCATAAATCGCGTATTTTCGATTTTAAAAGAAAATGTTTCAATGAAATTAATTTGTAAATTGAACTCTCTACAAAATAGACTTTTTTCGCTAATTGCAATTGTTTACAAGTTAGGTACAGCATTTTGTTACACGGGATTACTTTTTGAAATTAACACAAATAGTTTTGTTTACGTTTACGTGCACCTGTCTCGAAAAACGCGACTCTCTGAAAAATTGCGACTATCTCGAAAATGCACCAAACACCAGCCTGGAAAATTGGAGGTATAACAAACTTGTAAACAATTGCAATTAGCAAGAAAGTTACCATTGCAATTTTATGGAGAATTCAATTTTCAACAAAATTGCATAGAAACATTTTCTTTTAAAACCGAAAATACGCGATTTATGCGCGAAAAACTAAAACCTTTAAAAACAAGATGGCGGCTTTTCACCACCGGGTAGAATTGTGCAAAATGAGTTTTCCAGCTCGTATACATACAATTTCGAAAATCGAAAGCCAAATTCGTCTCGGAATTATTTCCCTGCAAGGTCTAAATGCCCTGTGACGATACGCGCAACTTCAAGGCGCTACATTGTTACAGTACCTAAGTAAACAATTCCTCGCATACAAAAATTTGTCATATCAAAGTTGTAGGTAACTATGTGTTTAATAAATTTTAAAGGAACATTTCCGCGATAGTGCTGAAAAAAAAATATTCGAGCAAAAAATTTTTCAATTCCCTTTTTTTCAATTAATCCGTTACTACTCGTTAAATACGCAAAATATGAAGAAATATCAAGTATACAAATTTGTAGAACACGTTTTTCTTGTTAAAAATGGTATAGGCCATTTTTTTGATAACATCAAAAATACGGCTGTTTCTGTCGAGATAAGAATTCACTACTTAATTCAAGATGGCGGTAAAGCTACAAGAGGTTGATGGTCGAAAACTCGAATTTAAGCTTTCTATATGGTACTGTATCGATGGCAAAATAAAATTTTCTTACCCAATGAATTGCAATAATACCCATAGGAATCTGACTAACTATACTGGGACTATTATTTTTCTCGTTAATTGGATATTTATTACCTAAAATCGTCATGTGAAATTGGGTTTTTTATTTTTCCTACAGTCCCAGAGTGTTTTCTAAATAAAAATCAATTTAACTACATAATGCAGCTACTTTTCAGCTCTGGCATGAAACCACATTATTATAAATTTTCAAAAACTCGAAAGTTCACACTTAAAAAAGAAAATAAAATATAAATCTGACCTTTTATGCTGTTTTCTTACGTAGAGGACCTCACAAAATCATCCTAGAACCTACCTGCATAACAACAAGAAAATTATTAAAATTTTAAAATCAAAATTTGCTAAATTATGTTACCTTTATCTAGAAGCCCCTTTGCTTCATGTTACACAATCACTGCACAAAACTTTGAAATTTTAATAAATAAACGTTATCATTTTATCATTAATTATTATTAGACATTTAAGTCACTTCAAATTATAGTTCACTGAAACCCACACTTAACACTAATGGATTAATTATTTTACGTTTGTGTGATTTTAATCGACTGATGAGATGATAATTAAAATCATAATCCAGTTTGCTTGACAAGACTCCACGTAAAACTGAAAACAGTAAGCAGTTTTTGCTGTTATTTCTTCATTCTGGAATGAGGGCGGGACTTAACATCTTTTTTGTTGTGTATTTTATGTACGTATTTAAATTTATTTTACTTAAAACTTTTTTGTGCAAGAGAAAATTATATTAACCAAAACAATTTTACTTGTACTTTTGCGATCTTCCAGAAACAAATTCCAGGGTGAGCTGTAAAAAGAAGCACCCCATATGTAAGGTTTAAACATAACAATTTAAAAATGCAAAAGTCGGATGCGAAAATAATTATGTACTTAGTTATGTTACTTTTACAAAAATCTGTGTTAAGATTATATTGACAATTTTGACACAAGTACAGTTCAGAAACTAATATTGTTCATTTCATTTTTTCCACTCCACTTTCAATTCTGCCGCTAGCTTTGCATTAGATTCATGCTGGTCCTTTACATACGTTAATCCTCCTTGTTTTTTTACTTTTTCTCTATGTAATCGTTCCGGATCACCCGCAACTATAACCGGCAGGGACTTGTCAACCTGTAAAATATTTCAAATATACCTATTATTTATCCAACACAATACAAGTCATGGTACCGGCTCAATTTCTCTAAGAGTGTCCAGTAAATCAGACAATCGATGCTGGAAACACGGAGCAAAACATTCAGGATTAATGGCAATGAAACAATGCCCCAAATTGAAAACTGAACCTTGTGAACCAAATTTTGGTATATTGGGGCCGTACAAAGAATCTGGGAAAAAACTTGATGGGATTTTATAAAAAAATATTGCGAGATCGTACCGCCCAGAATTCCACAAAGAACTTCAACCATTAGGCCAAGTCCGTATCCCTTATAACCAGCGTTTACTTCTGTGCCACCCAAAGGCATTAAACATTTAGCGGCAGCTGCTTTCTCTGCATTTGTTTCTACTTGACCGTCTTCGTTTTGAGCCCACCCTGCAGGTATTGGCACCCCCTTTCGTTTTGCTACTTCAATCTAAGAGGAATGATGATAAGTAATTCTATAATGATTTTTCTCTAGCTAGACAATAATTTGAAAAGAGTTTTGACAAACTTTTAAACTTGAGAAATTATAGAATGTAATCCAGAGGGATAAATTACCTTTCCAAGGGCAACTCCTGTGGTAGCCATGTCCAATAAAAACGAATCTCCATCGAGGGCTGGAGCACCAAACGACAGTGGATTAGTTCCTAGAGCCGCCTACGTATTTCATCAAAATATTAGATCAACTAATAATAATAATTTCGTCAAACAGTCTTGCACTTATTTCATTTTAAAAAATTCGAAAGAGTAATAATTCTACCACTATTACTTTCTTAGATCAGACAAAGCAAGATGTTCAAAATAAAGTACTGGCCTGGTGAAACTCTTTTACTAAGTAATACCTTTTTGGCACGTGTTGGGACCATTAGTGGTGCAGTGTTGCTGCAGGTGAACCCAATTAAACCCTTATCTACTGCTTGCAGGGTGTACATTCCAGCAATGCCGTAATGATTTGAACCTAGAATTATTTAGAAAAAAAAATACACAGAGTTTTTCGGAATAAAATGGTGCAATATTTTTCAATCCCTATAATACAGGGTGTCCCAGTTTATATCGTCAGGATTTCACCAGTCGATAGTTTAGCGAAAATTAAAGGTGGTTTGTCTAATAAACTATGGTCGAATGTTGCTTCCTTTTTGACGTACAGGGCATTAAAGAAAATATGTAAATTATTTTAAATAATTTGCTATAAATCAATAACAAAAAAAGTTAGCCTTCTGAAATTTTGCATAGATTTTTTTTTTGTATTCTCTTATTAATAGTGCTTGCAATTATTTTATTTAGAACACAGAGGCGTGCGTACGGGTTTCTTCAAAAATATTTTATTGAATAAAACGTACGCCACTGGTTTTTTTGCAGCATCAATATGCAGAGAGTATTTTCCATTAAATTTAGAAACTTTTTCGTATCTTATAATTTTTTGATAACTTAACTCAAAATAACCTAATAGTACAGTAAATAATGGAGAAAAAAAGGCTTCAAATAGACTTTTTTTTACCCTACAGCCAATTTTTGTAGAATCTTCTAGAGGGTCACCCTGAAAGTTTAAAACTGAGTTTGTGTATTCGTAGACCCCGCCCTTCCTTCACCAGCCCTCAATTAAGGGTTGGATTTTTTTGTTTATTGAATAACTTTTTTCCTATTAAATTTTCGAAAAAAAGAGCCAGTACAAAGTTGTAAAGAAAAATATTTCCAACAACTTATCTTTTAAATTTTTTTGATATTGTCGATATTTAAAAAGTTATTCAACAAATAAATTGAAAATTTTGGGGAAAGAGTAGTAAGTAGTAGTAGTAAGTAGTACCCAACTAGAGAAAAATTTCCCTAAAATTTGCAACTTATTTGTTGAATATCTTTTTAAATATTGACAATATCAAAAAAATATTAAAAGGAAAGTTGTAGGAAATATTTTTCTCTACAACTTTGTACTGATGCTTTTTTCGGAAATCTAATAGGGAAGAACCTCTTTAATAAATAAGAAAAAAAAAGTTAAGTTATCAAGAAATTGTAAGATACAAAAAAGTCTCTAAATTGAATGGAAAATACTCTCTGCATATTGGTGCTGCAAAAAAAAAACAGTGGTGTACGTTTTATTAAATAAAATGTTTTTAAAGAAACCAGTACGCACGCCTCTGTGTTCTAAATAAAATAATTGCAACCACTATTAATAAGAGAATACAAAAAAAAAGATCTATGCAAAATTTCAGAAGACTAACTTTTTTGTTATTGATTTATAGCAAATTATTTAAAATAATTTATTTTCTTTAATGCCCTGTACATCAAAAAGGAAGCAACATTCGACCATAGTTTATTAGACAAACCACGTTTAATTTTCGCTAAACTATCGACTGGTGAAATCCTGACGATATAAACTGGGACACCCTGTATATTTCCAAAAATTGTGTAAGTGTTTTCAAACAATTAAAACTACATTTTGGTCAATTCACTAAATTAAAAATATAAAAATTTCAAAACGTATTTTTGTCTTTTGCAATGATTTGCAGTTTAAAGTTTACAAGTTTGATGTTTAATCAGAAATAAAAGACTTCTAATCTGCAGAAATTAAACTAAATGAGTCTTTACCATGAGCCACTGTAATACCAATCCCAACATCCAATGCCTTTTTAATGGCCACATCCATTGCAAATTTTCCTATAACAGCCCCAAGACTTTTATTTCCACTTATAAGAGCCGTTGCTGCGGTTTCTTTATCAATTTTTGGTTCTGCCTTGGGATCCACTGAATGTGTTTGAATATCTCTTATGTACATTTCTGAAAAATCGGTGGTTTCCTATAATTTCTTTAATAAAAATGAACAGCGGTTCTATACCTAGTCGGTTCATTCCATGGCTATAATGTCCTCTAGTGTCCGCCTCTATCAGGTTATCAGCACAAATTTCAGCATTTTTCTTCGGCGTGCCCACAGCACAAAAACAACTTATCATGAAATTTCGGGCGTCTTCTATTTTTGTTATAACAGGCTTATCTATTATGCAACAAAATAGTTATTTGTATGAAAAATTTAATGTACGAAACATCAAATTTGCCTCTGTCCTTGTAACAGTCGGCTAGCTGGCATTCGGCTATATGTAGGTACTCACCACACATGGTTCTTCTATTTATGATTTGCGTTCTTACAAGTACTAATTTTAACATTTTAAATTGCACAACAAAAAATACTATTATAGCTGTTCCCTTAACAGACGAAATGACAAAAACTGACGTTATATTTTAATCGATTTCAGCATGATTTCAGTCAGCTTCTGTCAAAGAATCAATCAAGATTCCCCAGAACTTAACTTTTATCTCTACTCAAATACTCAGAACAAAATATGAAGAGATGGATTTCTGTGAACATGGGTTTGGGAATGCTTCGATGAAGAGGATAGTTTTTTTTAAGACTGGTGTAATGAAACTAGAGAAGATATTAGAGGAGGCAATGCTGGAGGTTTTCGACGCCTTTTATCCAAAATTTTTTACTCTTAGAATTTTGGGTTCAATAAAATAAAGTCATTGCTCCTCTTTTCAGTAAGAAGGAACTCGGCTTCATGTTCATTGGAATTTATTCAAGTTCCTAGATTTAAAATCAGACACTGAAGAACTATTGAGATTTTAGAAATGAATTTTGCGTATTTACACTGAGAAATTAAAAACTCAAAAAAAGTATAAAAAGGGTTAATAAAAAATTACCTAGACAGAGTGGTGTATAGGATATGAAAAAATAATAAAAAAATAATAACATGCTAATTGGCATAAATTTTTGAGGAACAAAAACCGAAATTTTTGTAAAGTTTATATTTCTGGGGTTCCAGATTATAATATCTGTATGTTTTATAATATTATTACTTATTAATTATTGTAAACTTATAACTCTTGAGTATGATAAATTTATGTTATTTTCTTTGATCCATGAATTTATCGTAGTAATAGGAATAACAACAGAGGAGTTACTCAAATTTGTGATCAGTTAAAATTATTCAAAAATCATTCTATTACAACACACCTACACATTTAATGATAGGTAATATTTTTTCGACTCCTGTCATAGTAAGTACAGTATTATGACATTGATTTGATGAAAGTAGGACCAATTTACCGTGGAAACTTTAGTTACTCTGAACAACGGGAAGTAAATAGAAATTTACCTCCCCTTGGGAAGTAAGTGAAAAAATTTAACAAAACCTTAATTACTTTCTTATACGAAGTATAAGGAAGTATAGTAATCGTGATTTTTTTCGACTACGAGATTTTGATGGATTTACACGTTTTGAGGGCCCCTGAATCCATTCTGACCATTTTCCCCATGATGTCTGTCTGTGTGTGTGTCTGTCTGTCTGTATCCACCATAACTCAAAAACGAGTTATCGGATTTGATTCAAATTTCATATTTAAGAGTTTGAACAAAATTGTGGGTGCCACATTTAATGTTTTTCATCTAGCACCAAAACAAGTAACACTTACCTGAAGACATTTTTAGGTTTTTTAGGAATATCTTGAAAAATAAACAATTTATGAGATTTTTTATTCTTTAACATTGATTTAGAATTGAATTTTGAACAAATTTTGTTTGAACTTTTTTTTGAAATTCCGTCAAAAAAATTTCAAAAAAACTAGATATTCTTAAAACACTTTATATTTCTCATAGCGCGCGTTGATAGTTGAATGCGACGGTCGAGGTGTCTCATTATATGGCTGCCAAACGGAAGGTCCCGGGTTCCAATCCCAGAAGGACGGACCATTAGTTTTTTTTTATTTTACTGGTTTCTATGGTACCAAAAAACAAAAATAATGAATAAATAAATGTAATTTCATACCGGCAGATTTTTTTAAGTCAGTAATAGGTCTAAAATCTAAAATAAAACACATTTTTTTCGTAAAATTCGGTTATAATGAGTGGGACAAGGACAGATTTATGCGTATTGCAATAAGTGCGACAGAGACTATTTGAAAATTGCTGGAAACCCTCAAAATTTTTACAAGTAATTTAACTTAATTTTTATATTTTAAAAAGTTTCTACATTTTAAAAGTAAATTGAAATTTACTTTGGAATTTTTGTCAATTTTTGAGGTTAATTAGTTTAAAAAGTTCCTATTCCAGTACCGCTGATGACATTTTCATAAACTTTCCACTGTTACAAAGAATAATCCAAAATTTGAAAAATATTCTAATATAGTTGACTATTTTCTATGGTCCATAGCTTCAAAAAAAGTAATAATTCAATAATGTAATACAACCAACTCATTTCCTCACCACCACTGAGGTAGAGTTTAAGCGCGTTTTTTTTAACGTGGTGTCCCCAGGAGGCCTAATCCACAGTCAATATTATAGAGCATATATGTAATTATTTACAACTTGATAAGTTTCATATTCATAATTTTTGCATAAAAATAGATTTCACCCCAAATTTGGGTTGATAAATTTTACAATATTAATGGCACTTTTTGCAGTGTCAATGGGAAAGGTATGATATAAGGGAAAAATATAAATAATAAAACATAGGTACATATATTCGATTTCGGGATTTTCTCCAAAAATTTGTTCAGGTGCAGTTCCTTAAAACTGGTAATGTTATCGGAAAAATACGTTGTTAATAAAAGAGAAAGAAGGAAGGCCTATGTGGATTATATTAATAATCTCACAGTAAAATTATCTACAACATTTAATATATATCCAGTGGTATTTATTACATTTGTCTTTTTATCGAAAAATTGTAGGTACTGGCGTACTGGTGATACAATTATTTTTAAATTGTACCTAATTCCGTATGAATTTGCAAATTGGGGGCCCCCAAATATTTTTCACAAATTTTACCTTCGAAGTACATAAATTAAATTATGTATAGACACTGAAAATAAACATTATAAGGTACATGCCTGAAAGAAATGTTTTTACACATTTTATAAGTAAAAACTGTTTAAGTACACAAAATATTTCCGAGTGTTTAGGGCCCTAAATTACACTTTTAAAAGATCGCATTTGGCTTTGCTACAAAGCTAATTTTATTTAAAAAAAAGTACTGTTTATATAAATTCATAACGATTTTTTTTTAAATGAGAACCCCATGTAGAAAGAGTTAATTACTCCCTTTACCACATTTAATGGGCTACTTTCGAGGCCGCTTGCGCGATCCTCTACCACACATTACTGCTTAGACCATTACATACATATACATTATATCGTATAACGTAAGAATCTAAGCATTGCTCACTATCCGCAGCATCCATTGCTCACAACGGTGCTTTGCATGAATTAGGGCAGCATACGAATAAGTTAAAGGGTAAACGCCGTGTGGTCTGACATGTGACATCTTGGATACTAGTCGTAGCAATTAAGCAGTTCAAATACGACCGACACCTCGGACGATGGAGCACTAGCTGGAGCGCAAGTTTGCTCCAGCTTCGTTTACCCTCCCGAATTTTATTAATTGACTTGTTTTCAAAATTACAGTACTTAAATTTGTGTTAAATTGGCTTTGTTACAAAGTTACAAAACGTGTGACGGTTTGGCCGCTAATCCCCAACATATGCCTGCATTTAATCTGCTTTTACAGACCGTACATAACATTATATCGGACATTAGCGTTGTCCGGCGGTTACCTATGGGAGGTACGTCATAAACGCAACTATAACCGTTCTAATCCCAGAGGAAGGCCAGGCCCCCAGCATTAGAACAATCAAAGCTTCCGGGAAGACCGCGGGTAGTGACTCTTTGTGTTGAGAGACAGGTAACAGCTCTAGGCAATGTCTAGGTGTCAACCCGTACAACTCTTCCACATCTCTGCCACCCCACGCGAATCTACCATCCGCCACGAGTGTCATAGTTACTCCTGCCGTTTACCCGAGCTTGTTTGAATTTCTTCACGCTGATATTCAAAGCACCGGGCAGAAAAATTATGAAGGTAAATTATTTCTAGGTTTTCAGGGCCTTTGCTAAATGCGGCTCTGTCAGTTACCATTGATGCATATAAGGCGAATTTTTCTTTAGAACACAAACTTGTAATCAAATTAACAATTACTCCAAAAAATTGTTAATTAATTACTACCTTTAGAACAAGTTAAAAAAATTTAAAAAATTCAAATTTTTTCGGCCCTTCGTAGTTAAAGTCAAGGCTGAATTTTAATCGTGTAATAGTTGCATGTTTTATGTGTTAGAAATGTTGGGTGCTTATACCTACATACATAATTATTATTTACCACAAAGTTTTATCTTGCAAGAAATCCCCAAAGGGTAAAATCTTCTAAATCGATTACTATTAGTAATATTATGGAATTTTAGTTACAATATAATAAGGAATATTTCCCTCTCATGTAATGCAACCAACTCATTTCCTCACCACCACTGAGGTAGAGTATAGGCGCGTTTTTTTTAACGTGGTGTCCCCAGGAGGCCTAACCCACGGTCAATATTATAGAGCATATATGTAATTATTTACAACTTGATAAGTTTCATATTCATAATTTTTGTATAAAAATAGATTTCACCCCAAATTTGGGTCGATATATTATAATGGCACTTTTTGCAGTGTCAATGGGAAAGGTATGATATAAGGGAAAAATATAAATAATAAAACATAGGTACATATATTCGATTTCGGGATTTTCTCCAAAAATTTGTTCAGGTGCAGTTCTTTAAAACTGGTAATGTTATCAGAAAAATAAGTTGTTAATAAAAGAGAAAGAAGGAAGGCCTATGTGGATTATATTAATAATCTCACAGTAAAATTATCTACAACATTTAATATATATCCAGTGGTATTTATTACATTTGTCTTTTTATCGAAAAATTGTAGGTACTGGCGTACTGGTGATACAATTATTTTTAAATTGTACCTAATTCCGTATGAATTTGCAAATTGGGGGCCCCCAAATAGTTTTCACAAATTTTACCTTCGAAGTACATAAATTAAATTATGTATAGATACTGAAAATAAACATTATAAGGTACATGCCTGAAAGAAATGTTTTTAGACATTTTAGAATTAAAAACTGTTGAAGTACATAAATTACACTTTTAAAAAATCGCATTTGGCTTTGTTTCAAAGCTAATTTTATTTAAAAAAAGTACTGTTTATATAAATTAATTACGAATTTTTTTTAAATGAGAACCCCATGTAGAAAGAGTTAATTACTCCCTTTACCACATTTAATGGGCTACTTTCGAGGGCGCTTGCGCGAACCTCTACCACACATTACTGCTTAGACCATTACATACATATACATTATATCGTTTAACGTAAGAATCTAAGCATTACTCACTATCCGCAGCATCCATTGCTCACAACGGTGCTTTGCATGAATTAGGGCAGCATACGAATAGGTTAAAGGGTAAACGCCGTGTGGTCTGACATGTGACATCTTGGATACTAGTCGTAGCAATTAAGCAATTCAAATACGACCGACACCTCGGACGATGGAGCACTAGCTGCAGCGCAAGTTTGCTCCAGCTTCGTTTACCCTCCCGAATTTTAATAATTTACTTTTATTTTCAAAATTACAGTACTTAAATTTTTGTTAAATTGGCTTTGTTACAAGATGTGTGACGGTTTAGCCGCTAATCCCCAACATATGCCTGCATTTAATCTGCTTTTACAGACCGTACATAACATTATATCGGACATTAGCGTTGCCCGGCGGTTACCTATGGGAGGTACCTCACAAACGCAACTATAACCGTTCTAATCCCAGAGGAAGGCCAGACCTCCAGCATTAGAACAATCAAAGCTTCCGGGAAGACCGCGGGTAGTGACTCTTTGTGTTGAGAGACAGGCAACAGCTCTAAGCAATGCCTAGGTGTCAACCCGTACAACTCTTCCACATCTCTGTCACCCCACGCGAATCTACCATCCGCCAAGAGTGTCATAGTTACTCCTGCCGTTTATCCGAGCTTGTTTAAATATCTTCATGTTGATATTCAAAGCACCGGGCAGAAAAATTATGAAGGGCTTATATAAATTATTTCTAAGTCTAGGGCACTGTCCACATGTGTTTCATCTTTCGGGACCCACGTATTTAGATACATATGCTTTGCTCTAACCCTAGTCCCAGTAATTCTGATGGGACTTTATATATAATCGTAATCTAGGAATGGCGCGACCTAAATATCAAAAAATATTTAAAAGACAAAGCCCGGGCTTTACGCGCGAATATGTCTCGGCGCAATTACTCAACAAGGTTCCGATACCGAACCACACAACAACGGTTGAAGGTGGAATAATGCAAATTAATTCTTGGTTCAAAATGAACCCGGATTGATTTACTATGAGAACCATTTAACAATGTTATTTTTACGAAAATTCAACTGATGGAATTTTCCTTCTCCACACAGTAAAAATGTTCTGACCTGGTATGCTGTCTTCTACGGTGTAGTCCTATAATCGTAATGGGACCTACCTTTCAAAGATAATCACTGAAATAAATATATCTATGCGAAACAACCCTAAACAATAAATAATTACACGCGAGTTAAGGTAAAATTAAGTTCAGACGTGTTATACGAAATAATTAATTAATAAATAAACGTAAATAATTAACAACAGTTTAGCACACATCTTTACCGGTTCACATTCGTAACAAAACAAAAAAATTTCTAATATCAACATAAATATTATAAATGGGAATAATAACTCGTAAAAATTAGTCATCTCTTATGCAACAAATACCTACAAATTATAGGCTTAGTCAAGTCTAAAATTCTCGAAAAATCCATCAAAAGTGTTTGGAAAAACGACAATTTTTAATATATCTAGAACTTCAGAAAAAAATTTGCGGTTGCTAGATTAGGAAACGAATCAACTGTGATGTGATGAAAACATGCAGTGCTTCACCTTATATGTCCTGAAATATTTAATAATTTGTATGAATGTTGTCTTAAGGCAACAAAATAAATTTCGTGTTTCTATCACGAAAAATAAATAAATTATACCATTTTTAATTTTATTGAGTGCCCCATTGTAAAATTTTGGGCCCTATTAGCTGGTTTCTACGCTTTCTAGGTGGTTTGTCCCTAAATACTTGTTTTGGCTTATCGTACTTACTGACAATTTTATATGATAATTTGATTGCATGTGATTGTTTCCAAACAAAAGAACAAGAATTTTCTCAAAATGATATTTAAAAAAATAATTACTGAAGCTGTTAATGATGGTAGAGTTAAAGTCAAATTTACAGTTTCAGAATATAATTGATACATTTCTTAAACTACAAATTGTTTTAAACTAAAATGTGTCCGTTTAGACTTTTTCAACGGATGGAATTTTCCACCAAAATGTTGAAATATTTTAACAGAAAACTAAAAATGTTCTGACCTGGTATGTTGTCTTCTACGATGTGGTCCTCATTTAATCATCATGGGACCTACCTGCAACAAGCAACAAGAACAATCAAAAGCAGAATTCAAAAAATATCTTTTATTTTCTATACTTAAGTAGTAGTACCAGCATTCTACTGTGATCCCCCTCATCTACAATTTTACATATCAGATGTGACAAGATGATTTGAATTGTGTTTGTAGTCTTTTTTTTTATTCCAAAAATTTTTCTATCTACCAAAGCAGGCAAAAGGTTTTTTTAACTCTAGCCAACGTGGGCCCCCTTTAACCCGGGTAAAGTACCACATGGGGCCCATGAGTAGTAGCAGTGTAATATAATAGTAGCAAAGTAAATTAAAACTATTTCGAAAATTTATCAATCTGCCAAGGCAGGCAGAAGCTTTGTTTCTAGTTAATTTCAACAAGGTCCCCTCTTATAGCCCGAGTTCCCTGTACCCGCGCATGGCCAATACCATGCGAGGGCCATGAATAGTAGCAGTGTAGGTAGTAGGTACTAATAGTAGTCAAAGAAATTAAAAATTATTTCGAAAATTTTTCTACCAAGACAGGCAAAAGCTGTTTTATTTTTAATTCATTCCACCCCGGGCCCCCTTTAACCCCTCTGTACCCCGAAACTATTTCGTACCTTTTCTCTTGAAGTCCTTTTGCTTTATTCCCGTATGATAGTAATCCAAGGAAATCACTAATCACTACACAGTAATTATAATAACACGTGTTATATTTCATAATTAATTAATAATTAAACGTAAACACCAGACACACGTCTGCTCCGTTTGGCATTCGAAATAAAACTGAAAACTGATTCATAAATTCATATACAAAATAAATCCATAGATAACAAAGTCGTAAAAATTACTCATCATTTTTCGCCAACAAATATAATTTAAAGGCTTAGGCTGGGTTCACTTTTTCACAAAATTTAACACAACAAAACTTTTCAGCATTGATTTTATGAGAAACGTGAACGCAGCCTAAGGCTATAAAATTGTAAATTTTGGTTGTGTAAAGGGGTGAGTAATTATGAGTTATTTATATATTTTATTCTATTATATTAGTCAGTTTTTAGTTTTGTTTCTGTTACTTCCATTTAATTATTAATAAATTATTTCGCGTTAACACGTATTATTGTAATTTCTTTAATATTTATTCTTAATTTGTGTGTAATTAAATATTTCTTACGGTTACTTCTCAATGATTGACTTATTTTTTCAAAAAGTGCTAGTGTTGTGTAGACAATTTGTGATTTTCTTGGATCGCCAAATGGGAATAAAGCAAAGGGGCTTCAAGAAAATTTTGTAATTTTTTTTATAAATTTAAACAATTTTTGTAACTCTGAAACAATAACTAAATTAATTTGCTAAAATATGATTATTGGCAACGGCTTAAGTACAATACTTTCCAAAAATCAGAACCTTATTCGTATTTTATAAGAAAGTCATGTGCTGGACACATCAGATATTTTATTTTTGAATTATACAGGGTGTCTCAAAATTAATGCGTTTCGAGTTCAGAGCGTTGTAGGAGATCTTACCACTAGTAAAAGAAAAATTGTTAAAAAATTCGGCGGCCTCTCCTTACAAAGATATAGAGGTCTAAAGATACAAACTTTGCATCAACTTATCTTCAAATAAAGGGTATGAATGTTGGCGTTTATTATTATTTATTATGAGCATGATTATGTGTAATAACAATCCAAAAAAATCTTGAAAAATTAGCTTTAACACGTGTAAAGAAATATTCAATTTTTGCAAATTTTTAAATACGCATGGCCCGGAAAAAAGTTATCTATAAAAAGTGTGTATCTTTCTTCTTCCAACCAAAAGTTATTCTTATAGATTTTGCATAAAGTTAGCAGATTTCGGAATATAAGGGAAAAATCATTTCACCTCCTTTTTCCAAGATGGCGGACGAATCACCGACTTATCAGTCACGCAAATCGAGTTTTAACTTAGTCTCGATTATACCCCACAATATGCAATTTGAATTTCAAGTCCTCTCCAAAAATGCACAGATTTTTCCCTATTGACTGTACTATTATTCAAGTTGCTGGATTGAAAATCATACACTGCAGAACCATTGAGATTTTAGAATACTATATTGTAATACAAGTGCGGAAAACGCATCATGACAATACGAGTGTGAAATTTGCAACGCGAGCGATAGCGAGTGCTGCAATCACACGAGTATTGTCATGAGCCATTTCCGCAAGCGTGTTACATACGATTTTTTCTACGAAAACGTGGAATTCGTAAAAAATAAAATTATTTGTAAATCTTTTTCTAATTAAAAAAATCAAGTGAATTTGTTGTCATAGAACTGAAAGCTCATAGCTGTTGACAGTTTATAAATTGTGTCCTGTCATCGAAATAATTTTGATTTTGAGATCAAATTACGTGAATATAAACATGGAGTTTCAAAACTAAAGCGAAAGCGATGAACTAATGTGCACTCCTCCGGTTGTTAGATATTAAATAAATGTTACAATTATAACTAAATGTAAGTACTTCTTTATATTTTTGTTGCGTGCGGAAAGTTTAAAAAATGTGTGCGGAAAAAAATTTCCACACTAATTTTCCGTACTAGTTTTTCAAAAGCCTACTTTCAAGTTCGATTATCTTCTCAGAAAAAACGTCATTCCGCATTTTCGTAGAAAAATTAATTTTGCACATTTACAGTTTGAAATGAAAAATAGATGTAGGTATGTCAAATTTATAGAACCAAAAAATTGAAAAAATGTATAAAAGAGTAATAAAAAAGTACCCAGGCAAAGTGTTGTATAGGATATGAAAAAATAATGCAGTTTATAACATGAGAGTAAATTTAATAAAAAACACTGGACATAATAACACTTAAATTATTCGCGTGCGAGACTTGTACTTGTACTTCAATTTACATCAGCTAAAACCCCTATTTTAAATTTTTCATCGGCTTAACTTTCAACTCATTTGCTAGACTAGCATTAGTCTCATGTTGGTTAGTAACATACAGCAAACCACATTGTTCTTTCACTTTTTCCATGTGATTTCGTTCCGGATCACCCGGAACCAATACAGGTTTATTTGGTTCCACCTATAAATCCAAACAAACTCATTTATATATTTTCATACTCGTATCATAACAAAGATCATACATGATCGTATTTCCTGATGCTATCCATGAGATCGGACATACGCTCTGGAAAACCAGGAGCAAAGCATGAAGGATTAATAGCGATGAAACAGTGTCCTAAATTAGCTGGAGAGCCGGTGTCACCCCACATACGAATATTGGGACCGTACAAAGAACCTTGAAAGAGCACAATATGTAGATGGGATTAAGAATGTTGAAATGTGTTACCTGAAAGAATCCCGCAGAATATTTCTACTAACATTCCAAGACCATATCCTTTGTACCCGGAGTTTATTTCCATGCCACCTAGAGGTAGTAAGCATCTGGAATCGAAAGCTATCTGAGGATCAGTTTCTACTTCTCCTTTGGTGTTTAAGGCCCATCCTGCTGGAATTGGTTCACCTTTCCGTTTTTGCAGTTCAATCTAATATAGAAAAGTTTAGAAAGTTCTTAGAGATAAACCAAGATTTAGTTTTTTATAT
Source organism: Pediacus dermestoides (assembly GCA_963942485.1). NCBI lineage: Eukaryota > Metazoa > Arthropoda > Insecta > Coleoptera > Cucujidae > Pediacus > Pediacus dermestoides. Next base: position 4,567,389 of record OZ012629.1, read on the forward strand.
TATTCGACAATGAATATTGAAAAAAATATTACCTTTCCAACTGCGACCCCTGTGGTGGCCATGTCCAATACAAAGCTGTCACCATTGAGAGCAGGGGCCCCCAGGGACAGCGGATTCGTCCCCAAAGCTGCCTGTAATTTACACAATAATTAACTGATGTGGTTTTGCTCGTTGGATATAAGATTGACAATCCCGTGAATTATTACCTTTTTGCCACGCGTGGGGACCATTAGCGGTGAGGTGTTGGTGAAACTCATACCAATCAGATCTCTTTTTATCGCTTGCAGAGCGTAAATACCAGCGATGCCAAAATGATTTGAACCTGCACCAAAATATGTTTGAGAAAACTATTAAAAATTGTACCTACAATTTCTTACCATGAGCTGTTACAATACCAATACCAGTTTCTAAAGCTTTTTCTATCGCTAGATCCATGCAATATTTTCCAACTACTGCACCTAAACCGTTGTGTCCATTAACTAACGCTGTGGAAACGGTTTGTTTTTCAATTGTTGGTTCCGCCTTAGGATCGCACATTTTCGATTGGATGTCTCTGATATACATTTCTGAAAAATAATGCAAAATATAAAATTTGTAAGTTGGTGCACAAGTAGGTAATAATTACCAAGACGATTCATTCCGTGGCTGTAATGGCCTCTATAGTCGGCCTCTAGAAGGTTTTCTGCTACGATTTCTGCATGTTTTTTGGGTGTTCCCACTGCTTCAAAACAGTCTACCATGAAAGTTCGTGCATCTTCTAGTGCTGTCACAGTTGAAGCATCTAGAAGGAATTTCAAAATTGGTTTCTTTAAAATAGATACTCAAAAATTATTTAAATTAATTTAAACTACAAATAATTTTTTCTCACTGAAGAACATCTTAAAACCTGTGAATTATATTTTGAGCTTATAATTTTAGTCGTGTTTTTGTTCATGAAAAATAGGAGAATAAATAAGCCATCGTTTATAATTCATTACTAGACATGGTACTCTTAAATGGTAATACGAGGCCTAACAACTAAATGTTTGGACAAAAGTAAATTTGATTGTCTTTTTTCCATACGCGTAAAAGTTATCTAAATTAACTTCCATAATATTGATGGTTTTTTCTGTTATAATGCCAACATTTAGTTATATAAAAACGTAAATTTCGTAAAAATCCACTTTAACCCAGCACTTGGACAAATTGTAGAAACAAAGAATTATTATTTTCAAAACGTTGGATCTAGTAGTCGGATTTTGATGAAATTTACTTTATTGCAAAGCTGGATGTTGGTTTTCTTTACAAAAAAGTTACACAAGTTTTTATTTGGTGATTTTAGGCATTTATCGGAGCTTCAAAGTTGCACCTTCAAAAATGATAAAATTTTCTAGTAACTGTTTTAAAGAATCACAGTTTTGAAACCGCTGGTTGGATTTGTGTCAAAAAACATTTAAATCAAAGCTTAATAATCGTACTATATTGAAAAAATCCTGAAATGTTAATATGATTTTTTTTGCATTTTTTTCGAGTTTCAGAGTTCACTTTTCAAAAAACGTATTTTTTGAGGGTGCTACCTACATTAAAATAATCACAGTTTTGGAACCACTGGTTGGATTTTGGTAAAATTTACTTTATTGCAAAGCTGGATGTTGGTTTTATGTACAAAAAAATCGCCAAGTCTTTATTTGATGATTTTAGGCATATTTCGTAGCTTTAAAATTGCACTTGAAAAATGTGACGTAATTTTCTAACGGCTGTTTTTAAAAAATCAGTTTTGGAACTTGGGGAAAACGACATAAAGGTGCTTTCATGGCCCTCATCCAGTCCGGACTTCAATGTCATTGAAACTCTTTGGCATAAAATTAAACGTATTCTACGCAATAATCCACCAAGAACCATTGGGGACTTAAAGACGAAAATAGAAGAAATTTGGGACAGTTTCACGCCAGAATTGTACCAAAATTTGATAAATACAAAGCCTGCTAGAATACAGGTAGCTATTAAAGCAAAAGAAGACGTAACCTCTTATTAATGGTTCTAAATTAAAAAATTATCCCAACATTTAGTTGCAAATCCATTTTGTAAAGTTTGCTAATTATTAAGTTTAAAATATTGCTAAATCCAATAAATGATTTTCTTCCATACATAACATTGTTATTAAGGCTTTATCTTATTGTATTGTAAGGTGCTTACTAATTATTTGCGTAAAATTTCCAGTTCTCCTTTCATACTTCAAAAATTTACTTTTGTCCGAACATTTAGTTGTTAGGGCTCGTAATTATAAACCAAAACAGACATGACTCTAGGTGGAATATGTGTTACAAGATACGATGCCTAATTAGATTCCACAGCATTGTTGCCAAAGTTCAAGCTTGCTATCACGTACCATGTCTAATATTTAAGTAAACAATCTGTATACTTTTTTGCTTATTCCAGTCACGTTTCTTTTAATTTAACAATTGGTTTTGCTATTTTGTTTATAGAACAAAACAAAGGATATTATTAAATTCAATTATTATTAATCAATATTATTTCTACAACAATGCCTTACATTTTACACAGAATGTTTCTGGTTTGATAATACCTACTTACGCGGTGTTATCAATAAAAAAACGACTAATATTTACTTGAATAAATTAGTTGAGGTAAACTGAATTTTAATGTCATGTAATAGATTAAGTAAGAAAATAAAATAAGATTTTATTGTAGCACAAATTAATAAAAATAATTAAAGAAAATTCACTTAGGTAAGTTAACTGAACCATACGAAGAAATTTGTTTAAAAAACACCAACAAAATGCCTACAACGAACGATATTAATGAATTAATTCCATTTCTCACACTGTACAAGAATAATTAAACAAACGTGCACAAACACAATAAAATTTATTCACCAGTGCTTGTTGTCGTATCACTTTGTTTCCGTTTAACACCCGATGATCGTCTTGTAGCTGTACTCATGATGGTTCTCTTGAATAAGAAGGCACCAGGATTGGCAGTATTTTTGAACAATATCCTGCAGTGAGCAGTGACACGTGTGGACGGTAACTGGTGATGTCGAGTAATATCCAGAAGGACATTTCTAATACCCGACGAGGCCATAGTTTGGATAGCTACTTATTAAACCCCCCTCCTAAATTATCTGTATAAATATAAAAGATTATCAACATAGACAGACATGATATTATCAGGATGTACACATAGCTTAATGATTTTAATAAATTGCACGTAAAGTTAAGAAGTTCTTTTTGTTAAATTAAATTCGAAAAGTTTTTTTTTATATATTATTTATCGATTTAAAAAGTTTATTAATAGAAAATATATATTTGTGCGGAAAATATGTTAAAAAGTATAATTGGTTTGCTGGGCATTAAAAAGTACCGTTACCTTATCTCAATAATAATTGTAAAAACAAGGCAATAATGTAAGTACTGGTACATGTTACTTCATATCTCCATATCAATAAAATGTGTTTTTGTTTAACATTACCGATAGTATGTAATAAAATTACGACTTTCCGACAAAACAAAGCGACATTTTATACTTTTACGAATATTAAATATTAATAACTGCATACAAATCGAAACACACGCGAGCTACATTAGTTTATGGTTAATCGTTGTATGCACCAAAACCGAAATTTTTGTGAAGCATATAATTCTTTGGTTCCAGATAATATACGTATGTTTTATAATATTATTATTTATTAATTATTGTGAACTTATAACTCTGAATTTGATAAATTTGTGATAATTGTTTTGATCCATGAACATAGTAACAGCAAGAACAACAAAGAAGTCACTCAAATTTGTGATCATTTAAAATTATTTTCATGTTAATCATTCGCTAAATTAAACTTATTTAGAGACCAATTGTCCTTGACCCCGCAGGAGTCCTTCGTCAGTTTTTATTCATAAAACTATCTATTATTCCGGAGGTTCTCTTCTGAATTTTGGTTGCTGTAGGTATAATTATTATAAAAGACCAAGTTTCTATAGATAAAATTGTGTTTGGAAAACAACAGTTTTTTTTTTAAATGATCAGAATACAAAAAATCATGATGATGGGTTTGATAACTTAGTAAGCATGGGTAAGTGATCACCAAAATCTTTGACCTGGCTTTTTTGTAATAAATTTTAAAATAATTTGACAACAAAACCTGGCATAGAAAAAAACATATACCTACCTGTAGAAAAAAAGTTTTTCTTATCAACAATGTAGTTCTTCTTAACAACATTTTTTGGAGGGTATTAAATACTAAAATTTTAGAATTTGCTAATAGCCCCATTTAATATGTCATAATTTTATTTTTATTAATTGAAGTATTGGTTAGTTATCTAATAATCAACCAATAGTAGGTACGAAGAGATCTCTTATTTTTTGGACATTTTTTCATTTACTTCAAAGCCTGAATTTCACCTGGAGAAAGGAACAAGGCGTACATCTTATAATAACTAATCGAAAATAATACCCAAAAAATTGCACATAATACGAGCCTTAACAACTAAATGTTCGGATAAAAGTAAATTTGATTGTCATTTTTCCATACGCGCAAAAGTTATCTAAATTAACTTCCATTATATTGATGGTTTTTTCTGTTATAATGCCAACATTTAGTTATATAAAAACGTAAATTTCGTAAAAATCCGCTCGGCGGTTCCAAAACTGTGGCACTTTAACCCAGCAGGATGGGAAAATTGTAGAAACAAAGAATTATTATTTTCAAAACGTTGGATCTAGTAGTCGGATTTTGATGAAATTTACTTTATTGCAAAGCTGGATGTTGGTTTTCTTTACAAAAAAGTTACACAAGTTTTTATTTGGTGATTTTAGGCATTTATCGGAGTTTCAAAGTTGCACCTTTAAAAATGATAAAATTTTCTAGTAACTGTTTTAAAGAATCACAGTTTTGAAACCGCTGGTTGGATTTGTGTCAAAAAACATTTAAATCAAAGCTTAATAATCGTACTATATTGAAAAAATCCTGAAATGTTAATATGATTTTTTTTGCTTTTTTATCGAGTTCACACTTCACTTTTCAAAAAACGTGTTTTTTGAGGGTGCTACCTACATTAAAATAATCACAGTTTTTGAACCATTGGTTGGATTTTTGTAAAATTTACTTTATTGCAAAGCTGGATGTTGGTTTTATGTACAAAAAAATCCCCAAGTTTTAATTTGGTTATTTTAGGCATATTTCGTAGCTTTAAAATTGCATTTGAAAAATGTGACGTAATTTTCTAACGACTGTTTTTAAAAAATCACAGTTTTGGAACTTTGGGAAAACGACATAAACGTGCTTTCATGGCCCTCATTCAGTCCGGACTTAAATGTCATTGAAACTCTTTGGCATAAAATTAAACGTATCCTACGTAATAATCCACCAAGAACCATTGGGGACTTAAAGACCAAAATAGAAGAAATTTGGGACAGTTTCACACCAGAATTGTACCAAAATTTGATAAATACAATGCCTGCTAGAATACAGGCAGCTATTAAAGCAAAAGAAGACGTAACCTCTTATTAATGGTCCTAAATTAAAAATTATCCCAACATTTAGTTGCAAATTCATTTTGTAAAGTTTGCTAATTATTAAGCTTAAAATATTGTTAAATCCAATAAATAATTTTCTTCCATGCATAATATTGTTATTAAGGCTTTATCTTAATGTATTGTTAGGTGTTTACTAATTATTTGCGTAAAATTTCCAGTTCTCCTTTCATACTTCAAAAATTTACATTTGTCCGAATATTTAGTTGTTAGGGCTCGTAGAATTAATTGAACATTTTTGAAATTGAAATTTGGGGTCAGATAGGGGTAAAATCAAAAGACATTTTTGTATAAACAAGCATTGTTTATTGGACGTTAGTTTTTATCAGTTTTATTTAAAAATTTACCTACCTACGCCACGTACTAGTATGTAGAAAAAAATTTGAAAATACAAGCGATGTTTCTCGTTATGAATATTAGAAAAAACCTAATTTTCTATAAGTATTAAAAATATGTACATAAAACTAACATTTATTACAGATATCTAAAGTTTTTGGGCAGCAGGCATTATTTTATGAATTCTGTTATACACTATACGAGTACTATAAGTATTCTCTAGTATAAATAATCTTCTGCAAACAGACAGGCACCTAATGGTACATGTTGACACAATGATAGAACAAGTGATAAGTTGTAATTTAGTGAAAATGGTACGTTTATTTTGGGATTAACGCAAATGAAATAATTTCTAAATTGTTTTCGGAATACTCGGAACTTTGCTCGACCAAAGTCGTATCGTGTTGCTACAAATGTTTGAATTTTGAAATAAATCAGGTAAGCAGACTGGCCATATAAAGATGAAATATCTCAAAATGGCAACTTTGTATTCTTAGTGACAATTTAAGCTAAAATACTTGTACCTACGAAAGATTGAAAATTTGCAAATAATGAACAATTTACAGGACGCTGAATTAGTCGCGTGGTCAAGTAATTTCGCCCGCTAGATCTCCAGACTTAAACCCCATGCATTATTTTCTACTATTTAATGATAATGAAACATTTTCAAATTTTAAAGTTTCTTATGCTACAATTTTAAGGCAGTTGTAGGTATGATTTTATTCATGCAGAATGTCACCAATACTTTAATTATAAATATATAAAATTATTCTAATATGATTCGCATGATAAATTTATGAATAAATTAATAAAAAAATCTTACAATTTTTATATCGCTTTAGTGCACTATGTCACTTAATTTAAACGATAATAACCCTGACTAAAATTCTACTGGATAACTTTTTCTGGGTCACTAACAAGATTCTCTAAAAGGTTAAGATAGGCCATGGGCACATCGACACGCACACAAACTCCTAGCCAATAAGCCAACAAATAAGCGCGTGCGTCATTCGAATGATTTGGTTGGGAAAAGTCGACCTCTGCCCCAACAGTTTTCCTCGCTTCCAAAACAGTTTTCTCTAACCTCAAAACCGCCGAGGAAATTTTCCGAAACAAATATTATTTTTTTACACAAAAATGAAACTATTTTTATGTCATCATGAACTTTATGATGAAGAAAGTTGGTTTTTATTTGAACATTTGAGTGGCTTCTTGACAAACTCCTAGGTTATATGCAACCATGAATGGTGATGTATATTGTTGTTCTATTAATAATCATAATTTGTTTATAAGTACAGTAACAGTCGGGTTTACCAAGCGAAATTTAACGAAGACGTTTTCGCTATAGCATGAGTGGAATATTAATTTTAGTAAAGATTATTGTACTGAGAAGTAGGTATATGGCACAGCGCAGAGCATGATTGCAACATTTTAAACTAAAAACGTACTTATTTGTAAATATTTGTCAACTAATTTTATTTTATCGCAAAATGTAAACAATGAATAGACTGCAATACTTACTTACATTTTCTCTTACCCGCACTAATACTAATATTTTGTAACTGCAATAAGAAGTTTCAGATTCGAGTTCGTAAACTGATTTTTCTTATCATACAAGCACCAAACATAATGTTTGTTTATTTTATCTAAGAATTAGCAAGTGTACAACTACCTTGTAGGATACCTTGTGGTTTCAGCTGATATGAAAGGTGATAATAACCTTTAGAAGTAAAAGTTTATATCAATATTTGCTTTATACTAAGGTAAAAACTTGTACATATAAAATTCCAAAAATTAGAGTATAACTTTTGTTTAAACAATATAAAGGTATAAATTTGATATAAGTAAAGTTCCATCAGTTATATTATATAAAAAAAAATATCTCTAAATCTGTGAGAAAAGGAAAAATAAATAAATTACAAAAGTTACAGCATATTTCCTAGCACGCGCTCGGGGATCATCAGGATATTCACAAGAAATTTTAAAACCCACATTTATTTAACAAATATTAAAAAACGACAGAAAACTAGACTCGTTTTTAGCTATAAAATGTTGAAAAAGACGCAGTAAAATAATTATAGATATTATGAAGTACGCAAAATAATAATTATCTGGACGTATAAGGGAAATCGTGGGGGGGAAATACGCTTTTACCTCCCTGTATATCGCTGCTAGGGTGCCAAGTATTGATATAATTATCGATATTTTTAAAAATTAACCTAACCTAACCCAAACTGTTATTTTCATCATAAAAGTTAGGGAGAACATTTTAAAGTTACATCATATTTGCATAAAAAATCATATTATCTTATATACATACAGGGTGTATCAGTTTAAATCGAGCAAACTTTAATGGTACATTCTCCTAGTCGTCCTGATTAGGAAAAATGTATATTATATACATCTATCTTGATTCCTAAGAAAGATACAGGGTGTTGAAGTTTACAAGAAAAAATCATTTTTTTGCAATAACTTCTAAAAAAAAGCTTGGATTCAAACAAAATATTGCATGCCTGCCCTTCTCCCTAAGGATAATTTTATGAAGATATTTTCGATTTTGGGGGGCACCAGTGGCGTGCAATTCGGCCACATCTCAATTATTTCAAAGAAAAAAGCATGCCACTGTAATTTTTAAGAAATATTTTTTTATCTGTTGAATTCCTTGTTCAATTTGGAGTAAACTTTGCTTTTACAGAAGAAAAATTGAAGTTTTAGTTCCAGAGATAATTGAAATTAGTCACAAATCAAATAGGAAATTGATTAAAAAACAAAAAGTAACAAAAAATAATTATAAAATTACAGCAACTGTTCAAAATGCAACCCGCCAGCCTCGATGTATTTCTGACAACGACGAACTAATGAATTAACAGCATCTGTCATCATTCCCGGATTTTTTAGTAATTTCAAGTTAGCACGTCGTTGCAAAAAATTATCTCTGGAACTAAAACTTCAATTTTTGTTCTGTAAAAGCAAATTTCACTCCAATTTGAACAAGGAATTCGATAGATAAAAATTTTTTTTTTTAAATTACAGTGGCATACTTTTTTCTTTGAAATAATTGAGATGTGATCGAATTGAACGCCACTGGTGCCCCCCCAAAATCGAAAATATCTTCAATAAATTGTCCTTAGGGAGGAGGACAGGCATGCAAAATTTTGTTTGAATCCAAGCTTTTTTATGGAAGTTATTGCAAAAAAATATTTTTTTCTTGTAAACTTCAACACCCTGTATCTGCCTTAGGAATCGAGATAGAGGTATATAATATACATTTTTCCGATTCAGAATGACCAGGAGAATGTACCATTAAAGTTTGCTCGATTAAAACTGATACACCCTGTATAATAAAAATTGCAATATTTTTATAGAATTCAAAACTGAACTGAAAATTTGGCTGATACCCAGAGAGCTATCCTTGGCTGAAAATCCAAATCCTGTTTTGGAGTCCTTATGCCTTGTGCGGTATTCAGACTCAGCCACATAAAAGTTGTTAATCTGGATATTTGTACATCAAATTGCGATCGCAGTTATTTTATTGAAAAAAAATTTGTAGACGCCCCGAAGAAGCCTACATTGTTGGTGAAACTGTCGCCTGAATAAGGAATAGTTGATTTACTTCAAACCTCGTCCTTTTACACTACCTAACAAAGATCCTAATAAGTTAAATTGGATCAAGCTCATCTGCCAAAATTACAAAGACGAAAAATACACATTTCAATATTTATTTTCTTTACTAAAATAGTATAAGAAAATAAAAATTTCCGGTATAAATAATAGATAAGTACCCAATTTTATTTTGGAGAAAGCGGAAAAATTCGACCCACACTCAAAACTAAGTCAAGATCACGATAGAACCTAACCTAAGCCAAGGTCGCGCACTTATTATCTTTTAATCTAAGTTAATATATGCAGTTTTTATCTACATCTTAGTAGTTTTTACATAAATCCCTCATACAAATTACCTACTCCTGTTTTAATTAGTGATAACGAGTAAGTATATTAATCATTGGACAGTTTTCTCAGGGTTAACATCTCAATTACTTTCAAGATTCAAGCTACAAATAGGTACCAACAACTGCAATCGACAAATAAATTGATAAATTAGATTTGATACTGTGTACATAATAATACGAGCATGTTACAATAATTGTCACATTGTCACAAAGTCCAATTTGCGACCTATATAAATGTATCAACCAACAAGCCAACAACTTTGTGCGAGTGGTTTATGTGTGACGAGCTGACGAGTAGCGATTTAATTAGTAATTATAAATGCAATTTGAACGATTAAAGGGTACTAATACTAAGAAGTTGTAGAATAGTATGAGTATGAAGCACTAGAAGTGTGTCGGTCAGCGCGCAAACCTTAAAACTTTTTGCTATACTGCAGATAAAAACGGAATACCCGCGGCCATGGGATTTAGTTGTGGTCGGCGTTGTGGCTCGAACCAGACGGTGTGTATACTGATTACTGAAGCGTTCTCTCGGCGATATTTCTTACCAAGTGGTACCACGGGTACTGTAGTGGTGGTGGGTTGACGATCAAGGTTGTGCATTTGTTTGGTTCATTTTACAGCCCATCTCATGGTCTTGGTCCCGCCAGTTGATTGCCTTTACTACCTGGCTCCGGTGTGTTTGTGTCTGTGTGTATTCAACATTCAACATGGCTCTCCTCGACGGAAGCCGAACCGTGAATGTGATGGTACTCTCGTACAACTGCAACATAAACAACAACAACATGCGGAAATTCTAAGTGATTTCAGTGGTTGAAACTGTTGGAAATTATCTTAAATCAATGTAGTGATACTGTTGCTTTCGTTTTCTTTTTTGGTACCATTCAAGTAAGTACCCACTATCGCTTTTTATTTCAGATTTATAGTTTACATTGTTTTTGTTCCGCTTTTTTTGGTATTACACGATTATATTCAACAAAAACTGCAAGTGTATTTTTAATTGCTGTATAAATCGTTGGTGGATGTTAATATTCTATTGTAGTACACTTTTGGTTTTGTATTTCATGTTGTGATTGTTGTTCAAAAGAAAAATAAAACGCTTTGTTGTTGAAATTGTTACACACTTATTTAAATAAATATTGCGCACGAGAAAACAAAAACAAACATTCAGTTGGCGTAATTTTATTATGTTTTTGTGGGAAATGTAAATTTTCTTATCATTACAAAACAATAAAATCTTGGTGCTTGTCTGTTAGCAAGAAATGTGGATTTGGAAAGCGAGATTCTCAACAAGTGTGTGTTTCAGAACACCCAAATTCAGAAATTTTCAACAATCGTTTTAGCTAGTAATCAATTTTATGTCAGATTTTACATATTGAGCCCTCGCAAATTTGTCATAGTAACATTGACTCATATTTTGGGTACTAATAGTTGCTGGAACTGGAACAATAGTACAGTCAATAGGGAAAAATATGTTCATTTTTGGAGAGGACTCGAAATTCAAATTGCATATAGTGGGGTATATCTAGACTAAGTTAAAACTGGATTTGCGGGACTGAAAAGTCGGTGGTTTGTCCGCCATCTTGGAAAAAGGAGGTGAAGTGGTTTTTCCCGTATATTCCGAAATCTATTAACTTTGTGCGAAAACTATAAGAATAACTTTTGGTTGGAAGAAGAAAGATACACACTTTTTATATATAACTTTTTTCCGGGCCATGCGTATTTAAAAAGTTATAAACAAATACGTTGCAAAAATTAGTGGTACTTCTTCTTTGACGGCTGATGTTTCGCGTACGGTTGATTTCACGGAAAATATACATCAGTTACTTTTTGTAGAGCAGTTTTCGACGAAGAAGTAGATGTATAGTATTAAACATTTGTATAATTGGTTTGGATCTGATAGCGCTCCAAACGCAGATATCTATACGAAGCCTCTCGCAAATATTACTCTGATTTTAGAAATACAGCTGCAGATAACCGCCGTCGTCCTCATCGTCATTTATACATATTATATTATACATTTATATTCTCAAAAACATGGCTCAGAAAAACAGTTTTCCTCGAAGAAAAAAGAACAAATAGAAACAGCCCTGGAGTTTATCTACATATACCTTGCAGAAAATTCTGAAGCGTGTTAATTAAAATTTTCGGACTTAGTGGAGCAAATCAAAAGTACTCTCGTTTCTGATAACAGGACCATTAAAGGTCGATTGCATAGAAAATACGGAAATGTCATTCTTATTATCGACCAGCAAAAACGGGAAGCGATTATTTGCTTTCGTAACACTGGGTTATGATGTTTTAAAAGCAGCAATTTTACGAAGACAAAAAAAAAAGATCCCGCTAAAGAAACGAAAAGAATCGTCTCTAAAGCAGCAGATATTGTTCTATCACTTACAGTATTGACTTCGATATAGAAAAATAGTTACTTTTGTCGGCAATATTTGTTTATGAGTTTCTGAATATGTAGAGTAGAATACAGAAAAAGTGACAAATAAATGGAATACATCTACCATAATACAGGGTGTTCCGTATGTTAAAATTTTGGAAGTATAAAATAGAGTTAATTCTAACACTAAAAAATTCAAAAGTGGTAAGGTCAATCTTCATTTGTTTTGAAGTTACAAGCCTTTGAAATTATTAACAAGTTTTCTTTTCTCAGTAATATCTTCTAAACCGTTGTGTTTATCGGAACAGTGGTTAAGAGCAATTTTGTAGCCAAAAAAATCCGTACATTTTTTGTCTAAACAAATACATACTCACCCCGCCCCGCATTATTCACTTCCCGCGTCATTATTGTTTAAACAATTGATTGCAGAAAAAAATTGTTTAAACAAAAAATGTGCAAATTTTCTTTTGCTACAAAATTGCTCTCAATAAATTTTCCGGTAAAAAGAACGGGTTCGGAGATATAACTGAAAAAAGGAAACTTGTTGTAAATAATTTCAAAAGCCTGTAACTTTAAAACAAATGAAGATCGACCTACCACTTTTACACTTTTTGGTGCTAGAATTAAATCTATTTTATACATAGTCCCAAAATTTGAACATAACGGTATGGAACACCCTGTATATACGCACTTATCATTATTTATCTAGACATATCTGCGTTTGGAGCGCTGTCAATTATACAAATGGTTAATTATCATGCACTAACTTCTTCATTGAAAACTGCTCTAGAAAAAGTAACTGATGTATATTTTCCGTGAAATCAACCGTACGCGAAATATCGGACGTCAAAGAAAAACCCCTGAATAATTATGTACACTTTAGTTTATCCCTTAAATGTTATTCTTTGTGAAAAATACTGTAGAAACCTCGGTAGAAACATAAAGTCTGTAGATTTCAAACCAGTCAAAATCAATCAAATTACGAGAAAGTAATCAGTAAATTGTTTTCTTACAATTTGATTGGTTCTAACCTCGGTTCTAACTGATTTGAAATTTATGAGGGAACAAAGCTATAATATATAGTAATTAGGATGTCTATACAAATTACCTAAAGTTTGTAAGAAAAATTACCAATCTCATCGGTGATCAAAATTTTCGCAAACTTTCATATCTGGATTTTTGAAAAAAAATATTTTTTAACTTTCTCTACTTACCTAATAGTTTATTATTAGATTGGGTGTGTACTTGAAATGCAAGAAATTAATTCAGAGTACATCTTCTACATGTAAATTTCCATGTCAATGTTCGATTTAATAGATTTCCTATAATACCTTAATTTTTATTTTTCGCTTTCTTGCTTGTCATCTTACGATTTTAGTACCTACAGTTAAAGTAGGTAAACAATTGTTTGTTTATTTGCTCTACAGGCCGTGTAGGCCTAGGGCTACAAAATATCAATACTATATATCATTTTATATTATTATTAAGTACATGATTATATAACTCGATTAATTGTTACTCTTCACCATTTTTCTTGGAGCGCTCTCTGCACTATCGCTCGCCACTCCCTTCTGTTTGTTGCTATCTCTTTCCAATTTCTAACTCTCAACACTTTCAAATCCTCTTCCAAGCTGTTTATCCATCTCTTTCTTGGTCTTCCTTTTCTTCTTTTTCCTATCGGTTTTCTGCTTAGAACTAATTTTGGTAATCTCTCCTTAGTCAATCTTTCCACATGTCCCAGCCATCTTAACCTTTGTGCTTTGATAACTGCTATGATACTGGGGTTTTTATTTAATTCTTCCAATTCGCGGTTTGTTCTTCTCCTCCATCCCTCCTCCGTTCTTATTCCTCCATATATAGCACGTAACATTTTTCTTTCCCATCTTTTCATTTTTTCTTCTTCCGTTTTATTCATCACCCACGTCTCACAGGCATATGTGGCCGTAGTTCTCACAACTGTTGTATATATTCTCTCTTTTGTCTTTCTCGATACATATTTGGATTTCATTAGCTTTTTCAGGCTTCCGTACTTTCGGTTACCTTTTGCAATTCTTGCCTGTATTTCTTGACCTTCATGACCATTTTCTTCTACAATTACCCCCAGATATACGAAATTTTTCACTCTCTCGAAGACACATTCCTTATTGCTGTTTGTTATCAAGGTCAGGTTGCCTTGGTTCTCTAGTGGATTTTGTGTTTGTCCCATAACCATATATTTTGTTTTATTTTGGTTTATCTCCAGTCCGAAATTCTTTGCTTCTTGTTCTATTCTTCTTACGACCCTTATTAGTTCATTTTTCGTTCTTGCTATGATTGTTAAGTCATCTGCAAAGGCCATACATTGGTTGTCCTTGTTAAATATCGTCCCTTCATTTTTTATGTTACTATTTCTTATTATTACTTCCAGTGTCAAATTGAATAATGTTGTTGATAGGGGGTCTCCTTGTCTGAGTCCTCTTCTTACTTCAAACTCTTGCGACTCTTCTCCCTTCCATGTTATTTTGTTTTTTGTGTTCTCCAGAGTCATTTTCGTTATTCTGATGAGTTTTTTTGGGATTCCTAACTGGTGTATTCCTTCATACATTTTTCTCGTATTTATTGTATCATATGCTTTCTTGAAGTCGACGAATAACGCATGGAGTTCTGTTTTATATTCGTAATTAGTAACTTGCAATTCTTTGAGGGTGAAAATTTGATCTGTCGTAGCTCTATTGTTTCTAAAGCCCGCTTGGTATTCCCCCAGGACCCTTTCAGTGTGTATGTTTAATCTTTTTCTTATTATTTGTCCTAACACTTTGTAACAGGTGTCTAGCAGCGCTATGCCCCTATAGTTTTCACATAATGCTGGATCCCCTTTCTTATATATTGGACATATTAGGGCGCTTGACCAGTCCTCCGGCATTTGCTCTCTTCTCCAGATTTGTTTTATCATTTCCGTGATTTTCTCACGTAGTAGACTCCCTCCCTGTTTCAGCATTTCTGATGTTATGTTACTTTCCCCTGGGCTCTTGTTATTTTTCGAAGCTTTAATTATGTCTTCTATTTCTTCATTTGTTGGTTCTTCTATCTCCGTCTTCTTCTTGCCAAAACAGTTCCTCTTCTTCTTCCATCTCCCCCTCATTTAGTAAATTATCAAAATGCTCCTTCCACTCCTCTAATATTTCTTTGTGTTCTGCTATTAATATTCCCTCTTTGTTCTTTAAGTAACTTTGTCCGCTGCAATAACCTTTCTCTATTTTTTTTACTTCTTGGTAGAAAGATCTAACCTCTTTATTTTGGAACTTTTCCTCTATTTCCTTCAGTCGTATTTCATTATATTGACGTTTTTTTGTTCTACATAGCCTCTTCCATTCTTTTCTTTTTTCTTTGTAGTTTGTCACATTTCCTACATTCTTGTTTGTTAGCATAAGTTCTCTTAGTCTTTTCTTTTTCTGTGTAGCTCTCTCGCACTCCTCATCAAACCAGTCTTTCCTTTTCAGTTGTCCCCTTTTTGCTGGTATTACTTCTTGGTTTGTATCTGTTATTATCTGCTTTAATTGGTTCCACATGCCATCAATTCCCGCTGACATTTTTACTTTCTCCAATCTTTTGTTCATCTCATCTTGGTACTCCTTACTTACTATTGTGTCTTTCAGTCTTTCTATGTTATACCTTTTCTTTCTTTTTGGGTTTTCTTTTGTAATTTTGGTATTTTCTATTAGATTTTTACATGTGATTTTGACTAGAAGGTGATCAGAGTCGGCTTCGGCTCCTCTCATACTTCTCACGTTTATGATTTTATTCATGTGTTTTCTCTCTATTAAGACATGGTCAATCTGGTTTGTTATTCTACCATCCGGTGATTGCCAAGTCCCTTTATAAATTTCCTTTCTTTGTATCTGTGTGCTTCTAATTACCATATTCCGTTCCAACGCAAAATTAATCACTCTTTGACCATTATCATTCGATGTATCATGCTTACTATAAATTCCTACTACCTCTCTATATATGTCTTCCTTTCCTATTTTCGCATTGCAGTCTCCTAGGGTAATTTTAATGTCATGCTTAGGTAATCTTTCGTATTCGTTCTCCAGGATCTCGTAAAATATTTCTTTTTCTTCATCTTCTTTATCTTCTGAGGGGGCGTGTATGTTTATAATACTGATGTTTCTTTCCCTTCCTTTCAATCTTAAGGAGCATATTCTATCAGAGATAGGATCAAACCTCATCACCTTTTCTTTAAGTCTCTTCGTCATTAAAAATCCCGTTCCCAGCATTCGGTTCCTTCCACCACTTTTAAATAGTATCATGTTATCTATTTCCATAATGCCTGATCCCAGCTGTTTTGTTTCTTGTAACGCAACAATGTCTATTTTATATCGTTTTAATTCTCTTACTACTTGTTTTAGACCCCCAGCCACATATGTTCCCCTCACATTCCATGTTGCCATGGTCCATTTCGTTTCATTTTCTTTCCCCTTCATTAAGTTCACTTCCAAGTCTTTATCCCTTTTCGTTGCCAAGTCTGTCATCCTTTCATTTCCTAACTGTTCGCTTGTTCTTCTCATGTCCATTTCCATAGCCTGTGTCGTGATCCGTTTACCTCTAAGTTCTAGTTTTTTTGTGTTATTCTTTGAATAATTGTTTTCTCGCATATTCCTTTTTCTCTGTTCCATGTCCATTCTTCATCATTAATTATTAGCTTTTGGAAACCCACTTTTACTTTGTTTCCAGCTGTTAACTCTTCTTTGGCCATTTTTCTTATTTTCCCCTGTATCTCCCTTTCTTCTTTGCTCATGTCATCATTTATAAACACTTTCAAATTCTCCAGCTTGCTTAGCTTATTCTTGTTCTTCATTATTTTCTCCTTATCCGTTGCATTGTTCAGTTCCATTAGGTATACTTTTTTGCTTAGCCTTCTTGCCCCCTTTATTTTTATCTCTAACTGCATAGCCCTAGTTATGAAGTTTTCTATTTCCTCTCTTATCAAATTTTGATCATATGTATCTATGTCTATTCCTTGGATTACGACGTTGTTTCTCCGTTTTTCCTTTTCCAGACTATCTACTCTTTTTTCCGTTAGCTGGATTTTCTGTCTCAAAGTTTGGTTCTCTTGTTTTACTAATTTAGTTTCCTCTCTGAGTTCCGATATCTCTTTTCTATATTCTTTCTGTTCCGCTCTTAATTCCTTCATTTCTATTGTTAAGTTTTGTAGCATGTCCAAAACCCTCTCCATTTTATCCTCCTTTTCTTTTCCACTCATAGGCGATCTCTGTGTTCTTTTGCTTCTATTAAAAATGTCCACCTTGTCTTCCAGCCCTCTTTTCTTTCCTCTCTCATCGGTTGAGCAATCGTCGCTATCCATAATGATTTACGCTTCGGTTCTTGGTTTTTCCTTCTTCAAAAGTCTCTTGATTTAACCTTGATTTGCCCTCGCGGAGGTACACAAACTATATTCTGTTATTTTCCCTGAGTCTGAGTTTAATGGAGAAATCCGGCAACACCGCTTTTCGCCCGGTCAGCGCTTCGCCACTGATGGCCACTGTTATCTATTTAACCTCGCACACTATTTACAATTGTTTTCACTTGTCCCAACTATTTTCACCGTTATTTTTATATCCGCACTAAGCTCACACTTTGTTTATTTTAATTGACGTATTTATATGGTATTTTGCTTCACTACACCCCTCGATTCTCAAGTTTAATGTAGGTGAAAACTCAAATACAACTTATCGTACTTAGTGCCCTTGACACCTCAGGTAAACAATTAGTATTCAATATTATCAAACAATACTGATACTATTTGTTATTTGATTGATGCTCCCACAATAGTAGATATCAGAATCAAAACTTATCTCTTTGAGTATTCTTCAATAGAGTGTATAAGATAATTTATTGCATATTTACACTGCAGAACTTTCTCCTTGCTTTAAATACAATCCAAACAAAATTATCAGGAATTGTACAAATCTCAAGTAAATAACCTTAAACTTAAATTCAGTTAAGTACCTACTTGCAATTGATTTTGTAATCAGTTTCCCCTTGGTGTTTTTTACTATCACAAGTAGATCATTTTGGTGAAATTATAGTTAATTATCAATATAAAAGGTCAACGTGCAGAATAATTTTATGTGTGTGTTAAATATTCAGTAATTCATCCGTGATATGTGAGCTAAAATGTGATGTGTAGAGAGTTTTTTTTATAAAAATTTAAATAATTACTTTCTATTATACAACACACAGGTTATAGGACAAGCATAATAACAGAATCCGGAAGTAAGTATTCATTCAGTGACCCCAAAAATTTTAATGTACATATAATTTGTGCAAAAATTCCTTGTTTATTACGAGTAACATCGCACCTAACTTTTTATATAAGGTTAAGTGCCAAATTGTTTACGTAAATTGGATAGTCAGTCGTCTGCTATTGTGGTTCATCGGTTCATCTTCCTGGATGATTGAAGTTTGAAAAATGTGAGTGATAAGTCGAAAACCGAAGATAGCAAATTTAGGATTTCAGTATTATATCGAGAGTAGGTACGTGGTACTTTTTTGTGCCTTATTAAATCTCAAAGAGCTAAAAACAAATATATTTGTGTGCAAAAAGTCGATGGTCATCTAGTTAGTACAAATGACCAAGACTAGACTAATATTAAAAATGTATAAAAATCTATATTTAGATTTTTTATAGCGCAGTAACGATCGTTACCTTGCTAACTAACCACCTTGCATAATCACACATGATTTTACTGAAAATTGTTTGAGGACATCACCATTGATTAAACCATTAGGGTTTTACGAAGTAGGTTTTGGGTTACGATTGATTTATTGGGAGCAAGTAAACTGCTAAAAATAAGCAAACGCAATATTTTTATGAACATATCAATATCACCAATCAATGAGAAAATAAATATCGTTTATTCCACTTCATAAACTACAAATTATTTTCCTCATCTGCTTTGTTTCAATGTCTCAAGTACAAATAACGATTTGTTGACAGGATAATTTCATATAAATAGCCCATAAATTACGTACATAGACTATTAAACCACTGAATGAACCTGCCAAATGAAACGCCGTACAAAAAATATTTTTTTGCTTCTGGACCAAAACACATCTGTCCCACAACCATAATATTACAACGTGCTAAAACCGAATCTGTGTGTTTGTAGACCCACATATTTTTTTTTAGTTTGTGTTTATGTAAAGGGGCCCCCTGTTCTTCATTTATAGTACACACTAGTTAAAAATAGACCGCAGTGGCTCATAATAATCCGAGATAGGTACACTCACACATTCACCGCTACTTATATAATTTTTAGTCATTCGACGGAACACGCGACATATTTGCCATTATCCTATTTGAGTGTAGTTATTTAGTGTAATAACAGAGTTAATAACAGTGCGGTTTGGTTGTGAATAAAAAAAATTACCTCGTTTCAAAGTCGACGATTTCTCAGTCCTCAGTGCTATATTATAAGTAGTTGTGCTTCCTTCCTTTCTTCCGGCGATGTTTTGTGGTTTTGCTGCAGCGAAAATGATTGCACCGTGACAGAGTAGCATTTCCCTATAACTGTAAGTGCTAAATGTCGCGGTGTTCTGATTGTAATATCCGTTGCGAAAAAAGTAAATAGACTTAGATTTGCTTGGAGAAGTTTTCTACAAGCTGTAAAGTCCACATTTTTTTGTGATTTTATATTACATGGAATAAAAACTGGATGTAATCGGCTTTGCGACAAAACAGAGGAAGCATAATCTGTGCCGTTTCCTGTCAGTTTGTTGTGTATCTCTGTGCTGTAGTATTTCCTCTTCAACCCTTCCTCCTGCTGTAGCCCACCTTATTAGTCAGTCCGGTTTTTTCACTTTAACAGGTGCACAACAAATCTACTTGAAAAAGTGGACAATAAGTATTTGCTATGCCAAAATTGCTAAATTTCTCATCCCCTGTATATAAAATATCAGCACGTTACTGCCTTACACAAACCTAGGCATAATCTAAATAATATAATCAATATTTATTAAATACTTGATAAGATTATAATAATGCATCGTATTGATTTTAGTTTGGAATAAAGAAAAATATCAGATTTATTGATTTAAATTCCAATAAATAATTCTTAATATAACGAATTGTAGAACCTCATAGTTTTTTGATAAAATTATTCAAAATTTTGAATATTTCACGCTAGTTCAACATTCCAACTTTAGGAAGTGGAAGTGGAAGAAAGTACAGAAAAAAACCAAACAGCCAAAAACTTTTTAGAATTTTTTGTAGTGAAATTTTTAAGGTGTCCTCTCGTTGGTTTAGATTTATCTTAATTCGTTATGCCAAATAATCGTCAAGTCCAGGAAAAATAGACTTTAACATGGAAAAAAATTGTTACAGGCTGAATTTTTGCATGCACCTTAGTATTATAGTCCTCAATAATGTATGAAAGTTCCCCATCGATTTGATGGCTGCTAACTGAGTTACTCGAGGTTAAAGGTCGCGATAAACAGTTTTTTGCAAATATTTCGAGAACGGCGACCTTTGTTGAAAAAAATATAGAAAGCTAATTTTTAGCTGAGGCAATTTGCTACAAAAACTTATTCAAAAGTTTTTTTGTAGGGGCAATCGTTCACGAGATATAGCGTTTCAAAAATTAAGAACGTAGAGGACTTACTACTTACTTACTTACTACGAAGAATAACGACTGATCTTAGGATATGAAAGTTGGATAATGAATTATTATTCAATACGCATATTTATGGCGTTTTTTATTTATTTGTGCATTTATTGCATTTATTTGGGCATTTATGATACAGTAATTAACTTTCTTCAGTTTCGGAGAGCGATTGTTCCGTCACCAAAGTTTGGACGAGGAAAGACGATGGATCGATGTCGTTATCGATTTCCTCGTTATCAATATTACAATTTTCCATATTCATACATGTTTGGCCATTACATTGGGTACAAACTACAGAACAGTTCAATTCTGCTTTCCGCCGACATCCACAATTGGAATGGAGAAATTGATCCTCAGGACTGGGGATGGACTACAAAATAATATTTTAGAGCCAGTTACAACTCTGCTCCAAGCCGCTGCTGATGCATTACTCAATACAGTATTTTGTAAGTGCAAGAAAGGCTGTGGTTCCAATTGTGGATGTCCGAAAGCAGGATTGAACTGTTCTGTAGTTTGTAGCCAATGTAATGGCCAAACATGTATGAACATGGAAAATTTTAATATTGATAACGAGGAGATCGATAACGACATCGATCCATCGTCTTTCCTCGTCCAAACTTTGGTGACGGAACAATCGCTCTCCGAAACTGAAGAAAATTAATTACTGAATCATAAATGCCTAAATAAATGCAATAAATGCACAAATAAATACAAAACGCCATAAATATACATAATAAATAATAATTTATTATCCAACATTATATCCTAAGATCGGTCGTTATTCTTCGTAGTGAAGTAAGTCTTGGTTTTTCAAACGCTATATCTCGTGAACGATTGCCCCTACAAAAAACTTCTTAATAAGTTTTTATAGCAAATACAAATTAGCTCTCTATATTTTTTTCAATAAAGGTCGCTGTTCTCGATATTTTTGCAAAAAATTGGTTATCGCGACCTTTGACCTCGAGTAATTCAGTTAGCAGCCATCAAATCGATGGGGAACTTTCACACATTATTGAGAGCTATAATACTAAAGATGCATGCAAAAATTCAGCCTTTTACAATTTTTTCCAACTCAGCCTTTTTTTTTTGTTCATTTTTCCTGGACTATAAGTAGCCATTTTCACTTGGACTAAATAAGCAGACAACTTAATTTGTGTAGAATTTTAAAATATACCGATAGAACAAATTTAATGTATTATGAGTATCGTAGAATTTAGTCCAAAAATGTTGAATTTAAATTTTTTTTGAAGAAATTAAATAAAAGGAAATGGACTTGGTTTGCCATTTTTGAATTATATTATTTCGTTTTTCTAAGCGTAATGTACCTAATTCCTCGCCAAAACCAAAAATACCCTTCATATCATAATTTTTTCCCAAAAGTGATGCTTTTCAGACTCAGTAACCATATTTTATTTGGTACAATATCTAAAATAAATCTGTATTCTATAAATGTATACCCACTTATTTACATAAAATATAATTATTGTTTACTCGAACCACCAAACTAAATTACTGGGTAATTTAGAAATAATTGACTGTACTTGTTATACAACAATAGCTCTGCTAAGCATGTTGTAGATATTCTAAATATATCTAATAAAATTGTTTATTCAAATTAGAAGTATTATGCTGTTGTTACGCACGCAATTGTCGGATTTTATGCAATTTTTCAAAGTCAAGCTCAATTAATCGTGACTAAATTATTATAGCTGATATAAAGTAGAAGAGTAAGAGGGTGTTCTATAAATAACAACTTAAGGGTAGGTCAAAACATGTAGGTCGATGTAAACTACTAAAAAGTTTTCTAATTGTAAATGAACACGGAATTTTTTTCTAATATTTAAAACGAATTAGCGCCTAAAGAAACTGATACGCTTCTCTTTGTCGGGTCTTGACCTTTACTGATACAATTTTAAAATACACATTCAATTAACTGATAATAAATCAGAAATTACTCATAATTGGGTTTTAACTAAACTTGTTTGAATTGAACGAGAACTTCAGTACATCCTGAATCTGAAGACCAAAATTTTGAGACTAAGATCAAATATCAATATCAAATAAGTTTCCGTCTCCAAAAAAAAATGTCCTTAGTCTTGTGTCGTCTCATTTGGATCACTATGATTACTGTTAGTGCAAGAAAATAAACGATTTGAAGAAAAAGCCGGTTTTTCGAATGGTGTTAGTACCCAAATTCAAAAATGTTACCTCCACCCTTTTGACCTTTTGGGAATAAGGCGTTCGTTCTTTAAGAATAAATCTGTTATTTTTCATAACATAAATTTGACTTGTGTATTTTTTACAATGATAAATAATAGAATTATTCTTAAAAAACGACCGCACCCTTTTAATTCAAATTAAAAGTACACTTTTCTTGTACTTATTAGTAATTAATTAGTATAATAGTAGTGTTAATTATACATATGTATATATACAAGGTGTCCCAGTTTATATCGTCAGGATTTCACCAATCGATAGTTTAGCGAAAATTAAAGGTGGTTTGTCTAATAAACTATTGTCGAATGTTGCTTCCTTTTTGACGTACAGGCCATTAAAGAAAATAAATTATTTTAAATAAGTTGCTATAAATCAATAACAAAAAAAGTTAGTCTTCTGAAATTTTGCATAGATCTTTTTTTTTTGTATTCTCTTATTAATAGTGGTTGCAATTATTTTATTTAGAACACAGAGGCGTGCGTACGTGTTTCCTTAAAAACATTTTATTGAATAAAACGTACGCCACTGTTTTTTTTGCAGCACCAATATGCAGAGAGTATTTTCCATTCAATTTAGAAACTTTTTCGTATCTTATAATTTTTTTATAACTTAACTCAAAATAACCTAATAGTACAGTAAATAAGGGAGAAAAAAGGCTTCAAATTTCAAATAGACTTTTTTTATCGTACAGCCAATTTTTGTAGAATCTTCTAGAGGGTCACCCTGAAAGTTTAAAACTGAGTTTGTGTATTCGTAGACCCTGCCCTTCCTTCACCAGCCCTCAATTAAGGGTTGGATTTTTTTGTTTATTGAATAAACTTTTTTCCTATTAAATTTTCGAAAAAAACAATCAGTACAAAGTTGTAAAGAAAAATATTTCCTACAACTTATCTTTTAAACTTTTTTTAATATTGTCGATATTTAAAAAGTTATTCAACAAATAAGTTGAAAATTTTGGGGAAAGGGTAGTAAGTAGTAGTAGTAAGTAGTAGTAGTAAGTAGTAGTAGTAAGTACATAGTACCTAACTGGAGAAAAATTTCCCTACAATTTGCAACTTATTTGTTGAATATCTTTTTAAATATTGACAATATCAAAAAAATATTTAAAGGAAAGTTGTAGGAAATATTTTTCTCTACAACTTTGTACTGATGCTTTTTTCGGAAATCTAATAGGGAAGAACCTCTTTAATAAATAAGAAAAAAAAAGTTAAGTTATCAAGAAATTGTAAGATACAAAAAAGTTTCTAAATTGAATGGAAAATACTCTCTGCATATTGGTGCTGCAAAAAAAGACCAGTGGTGTACGTTTTATCCAATAAAATGTTTTTGAAGAAACCCGTACGCACGCCTCTGTGTTATAATAAAATAATTGCAACCACTATTAATAAGCGAATACAAAAAAAAGATATATGCAAAATTTCAGAAGATAAACTTTTTTTATTATTGATTTATACCAATTTATTCAAAATAATTTAGTTTCTTTAATGCCCTGTACATCAAAAAGGAAGTAACATTCGACCATAGTTTATTAGACAAACCACCTTTAATTTTCGCTAAACTATCGACTGGTGAAATCCTGACGATATAAACTGGGACACCCTGTATACCAGGATTATTCCATATCTCATGATTTCAAGGACAGTGTGACGCGCACGCCTTCTGAAAATAGTCCTCGTATATCTTTATTCCTTTATTTTGATCAATAATCCAAATATAAACTATAATATATTTTTATTATCATACCTATCTATACAATGAACAGGTACCTACAGGTACTACGATAAAAGAGATCTTAAAACCCATTATTAATTAATTGTCTCATAATCCACTTTTTAAACCCATTTCCTATAATCATCCTCAAATGCAACATCCAGCATTACTTTAAATATGTTATTAGTAGCAAAGTTGGATGTAAGTAGATTGAAAATTAGTTGGTTGCAGCAGCATGTCATGTATTTATAAGAAGCTTGAGCGAACCGTGTGTTTACATCACATCCTGCTGCCGAGATGTTTAGCAAGATATATCCAAATGAAATTCTGATTACCACCATCGTATCGTATTACGCAGCAAACTAATCTAGAAATTTATCGGAAAATTTAGTCTATTAGGAAAAGAAGTCTTAAATGTATACAATATTCGACGGCTCAAAGTTGAATTTTTGTACAATTTTTAACCATCATACCTAAACCTTATTTTCTATAATTTTCCTAAAATTTGAGAAAATTAGATACCATTGTCCAGATGACTGACGTCGAAGTGATTACCTTGAATTTTATCCGTTGTATACAATTATTTATTCCATATTTTTAAACTTTTACCAACAATTAATTTACGTAAAAATAAACCAAGCATATCCGGATAATTTCCATTTGATCTTCAAAAACATAACCCTCATTATAACATGCACATTCTTTTCCTCGAAATGCAATAATATTTGTTATGGTACGAGTTCTGCTTTTTTGTTTGGCTTGAACAACCACAACACAGACTCGAGAAGGGACACTAATTTTATTACGGTGAAAATCTGACGCGAGATATGTGTATATAACTTTATAACCGTCAGTTTTATATGGTGAGGGCTAAGAAAACTCAATAAGGAAAATAAAGCCTTTTATACGTCTTCTTATAGATGGTATCAATTTTGTAAAACTAACAAGAGAAAAAAGATAACGCCTCCAGTGGTATGTATTACGTTGTGCGTTTATACGGAATAAAATTACTTACGAAGAAAAATATGTATGTTAGATTATTTGGAGTAGAACACAAGATTGTTGCTATCAAGAACGATAAGAATATTTTGTTACATTTTTATTGAACAAGCATGTTTTAGAACATAAATATGTTCATAGATAAATTGCAGGCGTTGGTTTGTAATAGACCTATTCAAAAGTAAAAAGTGGATGAGTTGCGCGCGCATATTGTACATTTAGATCTACAGGGTGTCTCTAAAAGGTCTTTACAAAATCCTACCACAAGTTTTTGGATTCAAAATAATTCGATTGAACCAAACATACCTTAGTCCAAAAGTCGTTCCTTACTGAGTTACAGGGCGCTAAAAAATATCTTTCCAAATTGTTTTTTAAGTATATCTACAGAATGGTTTAAAGCAGAGACTTAAAATTTGGTGGGTTAATAAGTCTATAAGGAAGCTACAATGTGATGGTATTACAACCAAAATAATATTGTTCAGTGTCGTACTTCGTACTTATAGGGGGGACTCAGTGTTTTTTTGGATATTTTTTGTAGGGTGTTGAATTTTTTTACAAAATAACAAAAATTATGATAGATATGCTCAAGACACGTAAAAAAGGTATACTTGTTTGACTCGCGTTAACTCAATTGTTTGCGAGATATTTAACTTCGAAAATTTTTTTTGCTATAAAAACAATTTGTGGCTTACCCTGTAAAGTAAAAAATATTGGGTCACTCTAATACAGCTGATTCTACGTCCAGAACTAAGCATAAATGGTTGTAGAAACCGACCCCCAAAAATGTTTCGTTACTAAAATACAGGGTGTTGAAAGATGTATTTTTTATTCGCCCTCTATCTTTTTAGGTATATCTACAGAACGGTATAAGATAGAAATTATGCTTAGTTTTGGACGTAGAATGAGCCGTATTATAGTGACCCAATATTTTTGACTTTACAGGGTGTCACAAATTGTCGTTTTAATAGCAAAAAAAAATTTTAAAGTGAAATATCTCGCAAACAGTTGAGTTAATGCAAATCAAACAAGTATACCTTTTTTACGTGTCTTGAGCGTATCTATCATAATTCTTATTATTTTGTAAAAAAATTTAATGTCCAACAAAAATTATTCAAAAAAACCCTGAGACTTCTTCGATAAGTACGTCACTGAACAATATTATTTTTGTTCTAATACCAACAAATTGTAGCTTCCTTATAGACTTATTAACCCCCCAAATTCAAATCTCTACTTTAAACCGTTCTGTATAGATATACTTAAAAATATTTGGAAAAATATTATTTAGCGCCCTGTAGTAGTAAGGTAGAACTTTTGGACTAAGATATGTTTGGTTTAAACGAATTATTTTGAGGTAGGATTTTGTAAAGACCTTTTAGAGACACCCTGTATTATATTATACCAGGTGATTTTTTTAACCTGAAACTTTCAAATATCTCGAGTAATAAGCACTCTGCGAAAAAATTTTTTTTAAATACTCGTATATGCGATGAAATATTACATCGCATATATTTAAATTTTAAATTTTATGTATTGAAAAATGAGAACGATACTTACTCTATCTTCTATACTCAATCGATCATAAAAGTAACATTTATTTAAAATGTTGGTGGTGGTTAAAGTATGCCCGTCATGAATGGTTTCTCTAGGTGTACTTTTAATCTGCACTTTTGCTGAAGTACAAACATAAAATATTTTCTTGTCAACAGTCAATCCAGTTTATAATTCGAGTCATAAATCTTGTTCATCATTTCGCTTTGAATTCCTCACTGGCCTTGATTATTAAATGTATAGGTTCATAACAATTTCCTTGGATGTTGTTTTTCCAAGCGGTTAAATTTAATAAACGTGTTGAAACACATTCGCGCCGCTTAGATGATGATTACTCAACAAGCAAAAGGAATACATCCGGAAAAAACCATAAATTTTCACATTTTCATTTACTATACACATAGTAAATCGTACATGAACGGTGCAATGAAAAACCCATAAAACTCTTTTTTCATTCTTGGCATGCTTACAGTTATTTTTACTATTATTTCCACTTCAAACATTATGTTGTAGAAATATATATTGTAGTTGAATATTATAGAA
The DNA here is from genome assembly GCA_963942485.1 of Pediacus dermestoides. NCBI lineage: Eukaryota > Metazoa > Arthropoda > Insecta > Coleoptera > Cucujidae > Pediacus > Pediacus dermestoides. The sequence continues at coordinate 4,595,258 of OZ012629.1, forward strand.
GACAAGATAATTGTTGGGTAAAGGAAAAGAAATAAAAGTCCATGGCAGTTGGAACCTTGCCAGTGTTCCAATGCAGTTTCTACATGATTATCAATAATAGTGGTTTTTAAATTCGTATCGCTGGTTAGAAAATCCTTAAGCAAAACTCAAAGACTAAGAAATACTTATATGAAATACCTACATATAAAATAAAGTGGTACTTCATATTTTGAAATTAGACTAGTTGCGTTGTAAATACCTCAATTTTATACAAAGAATGAAAATTCTTATATACTAAGATTGTTTGCAGCAAGCATGTGCGTCACTGTTTCTGTCTATCCATCTCTCTCACCCTCAAGAGAATCAAAACGACAGATAGACAGTATAGTTGAAATCGAACCCAATAATTAATTGTAATTCATCAGTTTTATTTCTTGTCAACTTTCATCTAACAAAATTTCAAATATAATTATTTCACTACTTTTATATACAATAAATAAATTCCTTTTCTATTATTTATAATTATCAAGTAACATAATTCTGTTCCATAGTAATTAGATATCTATATAAAATTAAAGTGCATTATTGGTGTTTCATATAATTCCTTTTGTTGTTTGATTTCGTTCACACTGTTTATTTACAAAAGTATCTAGATAATAATTATTGCACAAAAACTTATTCGTAATAATTTTCAGTCATTTCTAGTCATCTCTAAACTATCGAAGCACCACACTGCCGAATTTAAAAACTAGACGATGTTTGTCCACTGTTAAATTAGGTATGTAGATAAATTTCTTGTTGCTTACTGCCTATAATAATTATTTTATAACCAAGACCAAGAAACGTCCTCGAACCTCGAACAAGTATTTTTTTAAATTAATCACATTAATTCACATTTCAATGTTTTCCTTATATTTTGTCTGCCAATTTGGTCGATATTATAAGATTATAGTCACTGTAGCACAAAAATCCAATTAAACTGTTTGTTGTTATTTCCTACGGTATCAATCACACATATCCATGTCCTTGCAATTTCACCGCTGTCTCATAGCTGGGCAAGCCAGTGTCGTCCGATTTATTGAATTCAGCATTACCGACACCACCCCAGGCAGCGGCGGCGGCAGCAGCTTCCTCTTCGTCGGGATTCGAATTTTTTGTTAGGGGCACCACCAAGTCGTAGGCTGGGGGAGGGCCCGGGGTATCTGGCCGATGCATCTCTGTCGTGTGGTAACCCTCAGCCACCAACCACTGAAAGAAGAGAATACATCATTAAAATCAAAATTTGAAAATATTAACATTATTACGAGTATCACAACCGATATTTTCCTAAGTAATTATTTAGATATTTATTAGGTAACCGTCTTGACTTTTGAGTAATACAACAAAAAATACCTCATGATGTTTTTTATTATTTCAGTCTTGAGTCATAAAAAATATGAGAAGTACACATTTTTGCGCTGATAAACACCTGTACTGGACATATTTTTGGCATGATTTGTGTGATGGTCTAACAGCTGTTTTCCACTTCAAAACAACCATCTAATGGATATGAAATTTTCCTGTTTTTCTAGATACCTATACTCTACATAAATTGAATATTTTATGACATGTTTTGATGCCAATGGAATTTAATGTAAGAACCATAAAACTAAAGTAATTGCCAGTATCAAGATATCATTCAATTTTGATACATTTTATAAATTTTCAGTTCACTATTTAAAACACCACGAATTGTATGCACGTTTTTTATGGAAAAGAAAGAGCGTCCAGTGCATCACTTGAAACTTCTCTTTAGCTCCGTCCCCCTTCCTATCATTCAGTAGCAACTTTTCTCTGATGCACGAACTGATAAAATATAAAGTACTTACTTAACTTATATGTTAAGTTGAAATGTAATTTTGTAGGTGGAAACTTTGGCTGCTAAATGTTGGAAAATGTCTGAGACGTTTGTTGAATTTTCGTTGTTGGCAAAGAGAGGTGATGGGGTATATAATTAGCTAGTTGAAAATTAGCGAGATTAGGATATTATTAGGTAATTAAGCTTGGGCTTGCTTCGTTGGAAAGTCCAGAAAAGTTTAGGATTTATCAAGATGTTAAATATTTGTGTATTTTTATAAATAATGTAGCAGCTCTAGAGACTAAAAACTTACATTTTGAGCGGCATCCAGGGTATATATTTCCATGGACATCTCAGGGTCCCTCCAATAAGTCGGCAAATGCGACTGCGACTTGCGATTTGTCTTATGACAGCAATAACAAAGTATAAAAACCACCAAAATAATACCACTCAGCATGGCCCTGAAAATAAAATTGAAAAAATCAGCACTTACGAAAAGTACTCAAAACGGCAGACTTTTTTGGAAATGAGTTAGTAGAGTAACAGAATCTGAAGAACCGCAAAGTATTTAAATTAAAGTGATCTAAAACCCTAGTTTTAAATAATTTCCATAAAATTCCGTCGTGTATTTTTATGACGCCTCAAAAAAAGTTATTTATAGATTGGTAAATATAGAATATAGTAACGCGTTTTTTAGTTTGAAAATGATTTCCGGCTGACATACATTCCATTATACAAAACCACGATAATTGACTACATATTTGGTGCTTATTACTAATGCATGTAGAGAGTTAGATACAAACTTACCCTCCCAACATGACGTTGACCCCATACACCGGAGCGTGGGGTGACCCAGGTGTGGGGTTCATTTCCGTACCGTTTAACCTGCCATCGTTGTGTACAGCCGACAATATTGCGAGCTTCTTCATGGACATAACACATCTAAAAAACATCAAATATAGAATATCTATAAATCTGAACAAGGAATGAAATAAGCCAAAAATTTATTACAGATGGTTATCGACTAATAGTTACTGCTTACTTGGAGACTTGGACTCACCCAATCGAATCCTTTTCAGGAGAAGTAATGATTTGAATGGTACAAGTTCAAGTTAGCAGTAACTAAAAGTTAACCAACTGCATGTTGTATAACCGGCCGTAACGGAAATTGAGTATACCTGGTTTTAAGAACAACAAATGTGTGTAGTTTTGTATGTTTAAAAACTTGACTATATCAAAAAGCTAATGTAATTTGAACATTTACGTAATGAAAGTGGCATTAATATGAAAATCCAATAAGCTAAAAGCATTATTGTTAAAAATATTTCTGTTATATGCGAGTGTATGAGGTATCTCAAAATTTAAACTGATTACTCGTTAAATCAGAAAAAATAATTTAGTACAGTAAATTAAAGGTTGATTTTTTTATTGATTAAATAACTTCTTTCCTATTAGATTTCCGAAAAAAAAGCATCAGCACAAAGTTGTAGAGAAAAATATTTTCTACAACTTTCCTTTTAATATTTTTTTGATATTGTCAATATTTAAAAAGATATTCAAACAATAAGTTGCAAATTTTAGGGAAATTTTTCTCTAGTTAGGTACTATACTTTATACTTGTGCTACTACTTACTACTCTTTCCCCAAAAATTTTAATTTATTTGTTAAATAACTTTTTAAATATCGACAATATCAAAAAAAGTTTAAAAGATAAGTTGTAGGAAATATTTTTCTTTACAACTTTGTACTGACTCTTTTTTTCGAAAATTTAATAGGAAAAAAGTTATTCAATAAACAAAAAAAACCAACCGTTAATTGAGGGCTGGTGAAGGAAGGGCGGGGTCTACGAATACACAAACTCAGTTTTAAACTTTCAGGGTGACCCTCTAGAAGATTCTACAAAAATTGGCTGTAGGGTAAAAAAAGTCTATTTGAAGCCTTTTTTTCTCCCTTATTTACTGTACTATTAGGTTATTTTGAGTTAAGTTATCAAAAAATTATAAGATACGAAAGAGTTTCTAAATTGAATGGAAAATACTCTCTGTATATTCGTGCTGCAAAAAACCAGTGGCGTACGTTTTATTCAATAAAATGTTTTTGAAGAAACCCGTACGCACGCCTCTGTGTTCTAAATAAAATATTGCAACCACTATTAATAAGATAATACAAAAAAAAATCTATGCAAAATTTCAGAAGTCTAACTTTTTTGTTATTGATTTATAGCAAATTATTTAAAATAATTTATTTTCCTTAATGGTACGTCAAAAAGGAAGCAACATTCGACCATAGTTTATTAGACAAACCACCTTTAATTTTCGCTAAACTATCGACTGGTGAAATCCTGACGATATAAACTGGAACACCCTGTAGAACTGAACACCCCTTCTGTCATGACGTGACATTTAGACACAATCATTTTTTTACATTTAATATTTTTAACTTTTTAATAAATAGTTTTCTTTGCTAAATGCGGATATTTTTATATTTACTGACCCAGAAAAAGTTGTGCGGGTGTGTTGGTTTTTAGACCTCAACTTACACCATTTTACCGAGTAAAAATTATCTGTATAGAATGTGAGTTTTTTAATTTATTAAGTTGTAGAAATTTATTTTGTAATGACCACTTTCAGACCTTCAGGTCACCCCTGAAGACCTTTATCTGGAAGATGAGTGACTGGTATTCAAAACAATTTTTTAAAACATTAAAGGTTTGTGAAAATAATCATAAATAATCGCAAAATTATATTCAAGAACATCGGAAAGCTTAGCCAATTATATTAGACATCCTATAATTATCCTAGATTAAAAAATTAATTTACGACACATTTTTTTTTCAACTAAATATAAGAATTTATATCTAAATTTCAACAGTAATTGCACAAGAATTTATTTGGTTGCTGGACGAGATTTTTGTTGGAGTAAATCTATTGGAAAATCGACAACTAATTCGACTTTTGCAGCAAATTATATCCAACACACACTTGAAAACACAATAATTGATCTTCTAGCATTCCCCAAAGAATGATGATGATAATGAATCCACTCGATTTCTATCTAGTTTTCTGGTTGTGTTATTTTTGTATGTGGACGTTCTGTGGACGATCGTGGTCAGTTACGATTTGTCGTTTGCATTTACACACAGAGTTAATTTGAAATTTAATTGTATACATCATATCGTGGATTCAGTTTTGTGTGTGACATTTATAGTCTGGTTTAACGGAATATGATGTGGTTGTGCCACAAACAAATGTATTTTCAAAACAAAACTAGCTTTAACATTTCGCTTTTTGGAAAAAATTTCGTGGTATTGAAATTTGAAATTGACTTAAATAACAATTTAATCTCATTTTACCTGTTATAGAGCGCCGTCCTGGTGCTATCTCACCATGTCAAAGGCGCCTCTCACCTTCTTCAATATTTCAGAGGTCACTTATAAGTTATGAGTCAGGACACTTGTAAATGCATCATATAGCATCTCTTCAATCCACCTGAAACTGTAGCACAATCCACTTTGAACAACAAAACAATAACTAATGATATGATGACAAAAAATAGCACTTAAAAAAAGCCGATAGGAAGTTTTTTTATATAATATTGAAGAGGTCTATATCGACCTGTGCACCTTCATTGGTGGAACAATGTAAAATGCTGAACAAAACTCTATTATAGTGGAATAGTTTTCCTGAAATAATCAATAAGCAGGAGGGCTGTTGTTATGTGATTTTTTGACGTAGGATGGAGGGGCGCGGTGAGACAGAAAAGTTTAACACGACACGATATAATTTACGCTTAATTATTTAGGACAATAATTTTTCAGTTCGAGTGTGTTGAATAATTTTCTGTTGAGGTAGCTCACGGAAATTGTAACGCTCGATTTTATTGAATTTGGCGCAAAAGTGGAGTGCGTGCAACTTAATATTTATTATATTGACGTCACTGCTGAGGAGAAAAATTTAACTTGTGACATCCAGATGAATTACTTACAATTAGCACAGAAACTTTTATAGTTAATACACTTTTTGAACTTTAATCTAGAGCAGTAATAAAAAATGCTGAAGAAGATTTTTGAAGAAAATTGATTTTATCTGGAAATCAAGACAGAACTTCACCTCAAGATTTTCGAAAATATCGAGTATACTCCCCTCGGTTCTTTCACTTTATATCAATCAAATAGTTACATTAATTTTGTCTTGTTAACTTTAATCAAAATTATTCCATTTATTAGGAATACAACAAAGAATCTATTTTTTGGTAATAAATAACTAAACAGAACATCTTGTGACATGAAATTTTGAACGGTCAGTTCTAGTTTAATTATTTTATATGTTCTAAATAATTCTAATTTATTCAACAGTCTAATATAATAATAATTCGCAATGTACAACATGCATGTTAATTTGGAAAAAATAGTGAGTATTGTACTCGTACACAAATAAGGAACGCATTTCAAAATGCAGAGGAATGATCATTCTGTATTTGTCGGTATATTTCACACATGCACAATAATAATTGATTAATTGCATAAGTACTTCATAACAATATTGTATGTTGTACAATAATATATCAAATGTTGTTAATAAATAACAATAACTTATTACATAACTTGATTTAGATTTTTACTACTAATCAAAACATTATTTTCCAAATATAAATTACGTTTTTATCGCCCAACTCCCTCGTAGATGACTAAGAAAGTTTCAACATTTGAAATATTCCAAATACAAAATAAAATTTTTATTTGGAAATTGAATAACTTCGACATTTAGCTATCTTCTAGATCTAGGAGATGCGATATTTTACATAAATTAATTGCCAAACCACGATATTAATTGATTTATTTTCTTCGTCCATTCTTACAATGTTAAACATCTAAAATTCCAATGAATAATGCACACAAAAATTCAAGGTATGTAAAATAATCACGTTTATGCGTTTTGAATGTGCTTAAATAATTAAACTTAAAATGAATTATCGTTAAAAGCGGTAAGTATTCTAGCAAAAAACGTTAAAAAAAATATGGTAACCAAACAAAATTCTTATTGTTTCGTTTTTAATGAGAAAAAAATCGGAAGTAGATACAGGAAACCATATATTATTTTAAATGCTCTAAAAAGAGCTTCATTATGTAGATATTTTAATTTTTATGTTGCAATATTTCGTTCTTGGAATGATTTTAAAAAATTATAAATTGGACTTTTTATATGAATTAATTTTCTAATAAATATTCTAAATATTATAGAAGTATATTTTTATATATAATATGGTTTATTATAAATGGAAAATTATGGAATGTAGCAGCACATTAGAACTTCTGATAAAATTCGACATAACTTATGAAAGAAAGATTCAACAATAAATTTACCACCAGAATATTTCTAATCTAAATAATAAGAATTGATTATGTGCAGTTCTTTATAAAATACAATGACGACAAGTTTGTGGTCGCCTAAATTTAATTTTGTGGGATATCCCAACATTTTTTTCTTTAAAAATTAAATTACAACCAAATAATCTAAGTGAAAATAATCGTGCGATTCTTCTATACAGGGTGTCCCAGTTTATATCGTCAGGATTTCACTAGTCGATAGTTTAGCAAAAATTAAAGGTGGTTTGTCTAATAAACTATGGTCGAATGTTGCTTCCTTTTTGACGTACAGGCCCTTAAAGAAAATAAATTATTTTAAATAATTTGCTATAAATCAATAACAAAAAAAGTTAGCCTTCTGAAATTTTGCATAGATCTTTTCTTTTGTATTCTCTTATTAATAGTGGTTGCAATTATTTTATTTAGAACACAGAGGCGTGCGTACGGGTTTCTTTAAAAACATTTTATTGAATAAAACGTACGCCACTGGTTTTTTTGCAGCACCAACATGCAGAGAGTATTTTCCATTCAATTTAGAAACGTTTTCGTATCTTATAATTTTTTGATAACTTAACTCAAAATAACCTAGTACAGTAAATAAGCAAGAAAAAAGGCTTCAAATAGACTTTTTTTACCCTACAGCCAATTTTTGTAGAATCTTCTAGAGGGTCACCCTGAAAGTTTAAAACTGAGTTTGTGTATTCGTAGACCCCGCCCTTCCTTCAGCCCTTAATTAAGGGTTGGATTTTTTTGTTTATTGAATAACTTTTTTCCTATTAAATTTTCGAAAAAAAGAGTCAGTACAAAGTTGTAAAGAAAAATATTTCCTACAACTTATCTTTTAAACTTTTTTTGATATTGTCGATATTTAAAAAGTTATTCAACAAATAAGTTGAAGATTTTGGGGAAAGAGTAGTAAGTAGTAGTAGTAAGTAGTACCTTACTAGAGAAAAATTTCCCTAAAATTTACTACTTATTTGTTGAATATCTTTTTAAATATTGACAATATCAAAAAAATATTAAAAGAAAGTTGTAGGAAATATTTTTCTCTACAACTTTGTACTGATGCTTTTTTCGGAAATCTAATAGGGAAGAACCTCTTTCATAAATAAGAAAAAAAAGTTAAGTTTTCAAGAAATTGTAAGATACAAAAAAGTTTCTAAATTGAATGGAAAATACTCTCTGCATATTGGTGCTGCAAAAAACCCAGTGGCGTACGTTTTATTCATTAAAATGATTTTGAAGAAACCCGTACGCACGCCTCTGTGTTCAAAATAAAATAATTGCAACCACTATTAATAAGAGAATACAAAAAAGAAGATCTATGCAAAATTTCAGAAGACTAACTTTTTTGTTATTGATTTATAGCAAATTATTTAAAATAATTTATTTTCTTTAATACCCTGTACATCAAAAAGGAAGCAACATTCGACCATAGTTTATTAGACAAACCACCTTTAATTTTCGCTAAACTATCGACTGGTGAAATCCTGACGATATAAACTGGGACACTCTGTATTTAATAAACAAATAAAAATCATATAATTGTGTAAAAACGGTATACCTTAAGCTACTGTCCAATATAATTAATTTATTCTTCTACCGTCCGCTAAAATAACTCTTAATACACTTTAGAGTGTTTCAACCAATATTTATCCTGAAACTTTTCGTCCTTGCTCCTTGGAAAGGGTTTCACTAGCTAAGTATAGCTATATAAAAATATTAGTGGCATCCAGATCCTATAATGTTTGACCCCATCACGTACAAGAAATGAAAACTAAATTATTATTAGGTTTATATGGTGGAATGAGCGTGTTTTATCTGTTTCTCTTATGTCCAAGAGCACTGAACAAACTAGTAGACATCCACCGACAAATGTTTATTAATTTTATATGAGACACGTAGGGGAATTCGAGAAAATTGTCGTTTCGTTTCGTGTCCAGTATATTACAGCACGGTTAAATGTTTAATTTTTACTTTAGTATTTGTCTCTTAAATACAAAAGAAGGGTGCAATTAAATTGCATGATAAATAAAAAAATTTTAGTGGTTTATTTGTTACGATCTAGTACGGTGGTAGGTACGCCAATGGCTATTTTTTAAATTACATTGTATTTTATACAAAATTGGAAATTGTTAAATCGACTAAACTATAAGTCATTCTATTTTACACAATTTTTATCGTTGTTGAAGCAAACTCGATGTCAACAAGAAGGATTTATGTGGTGGATATAAAAAATTTCCACCGGGTTTTTATTTACAATTACAAAGTTTTTTATCAATTTAACGTTCGTTGCATTTATTTTTATACTCAACCGTGACTGGTTTTCGTTTAAGCTATCACAATTTTGGAAGTGTTATAAGTTTTTTGTGGTAAAAGTGAATTGTTGCCTATATAATTTATTATTTCGTGAGATTTTTAATTTAAATTAACGACGTGTTATGGTATTTTAAACACTCTAATTATTATTTTATGGATTATGTAGTGTTTATAAAATACTTAGGTTTATAAAATATACATTAAATTTATATTGTTTATATGGAACAGAGTAATATTTAGGAATAAGAAAATCCGAGAGAAAATCGTATAAAACTGTAAGTGATGTTTTGCACATTTTTAGCTTTCGTACTTTAAACGTCTATTAGTACAAATTTAAAACAGTCACCTTTAAAGTGCTGTTAACTTTTCACTAACTTTATTGCTTGTAGTCGTACCTTGTAACCTTTCATTATTTATAATTAGACACTAAAAATAGCACACTCAACGAAATTTCCAAAGTTGGGTAATAATATCTAAATTGTAAGTGACACACTTGTACAGAGCTATTAATAATTAAATACACTGTAATAGTTGCGGGGGCGATGACCAACACCCATATAAAACGAATGAAGGCGTCACACTGCCTTCCCTAGAACATTTTAATAAATTATAAAACATTTACAGACACGCCACTCCATGAACGGTGACGTTTGAGGAATATGTGATAGGTCAAGAAATTTCCTTGAAAGGAACAGTTGCTGAATGCTAACTAAAGACAAAATAAAGGAACATTAAGGGTTGTTATATTATGATCTCGTAAACCGTAAAAAAATTCGAATTTGTGTAATTGAAAATAGTCGAAGAATTTCATTTCAACCAGATAGGATAGATTAGGTGGGTAGGATATGATAATTTTTTCCGTTCTCCATTCATTAAGAGTCCTCTTAGGTATATAGGTAAGTCTGTCAGTGTTAATTGGTGCTGCTGCTGTTTCAAAATTTCCATGTTGTATGCAACGGAAACGCCCCAGAAAAATTAAATTAAACCTCGTTTTTAATCTTTTTACCGCATTGTATCATATTAATTTTTTCATCTCGATGTAATAAATTTTCAACTGTCTTAGTGCGTGAATTTTTGTACAAATTCAGGGGTGAATCTGGCGAATTATAAAATATTTAATATTTGTTGCGGTTCCTACACAGCAATTGCAATGAAATATTTCCCAAGACATATAATAAGGAAGGGCGCTAATTAATTTGTTGCTGCGTTTGTTGAGAGTTATATTTGTACCGTTCGCCGCTATGAAAGATTTTATTTCGTTTTTTTCTGTTTGATGTACACAAAAAATAGCGCCATTCGCATTCTTGCAAACAGCAGAAATCCATTCAAATATTAAATATCCAAAATAATTTCTGTGCTTTTCTTTACTCATTATTTAAGCACACAGTAACTCGAGCTAGAATCCATCGATTAGTGGAAAAGTGGAGCAATTTTCTTTTGTTTTGGTTGTCGGCTATTATTTTCCAATGATGTAGCACCGGCGCATCCGCCAAAAATGTAAATGAAGGCAGAATGGGAGGCTCATTTATTAGATAAGTGTAATATAAAGCGGATATTCAATTATAAATTCTTTGTTAAATTCCATTTAACAAAACTCTTTGTTGGAGCTGTTTTTATGAAGTAGAGCACAATATTTTATTTCTAAATCATTTATTAATGAACGTATGGAATATAAACCAACAAATTTCTGTCACGGTCAATTATTCCGAAACCCCAGTATAAGATAAGTTTATCAATTGTTATAACTCCATTCTACGAGCCCTAACAACTAAATGTTCATACAAAAGTAAATTTTTGTAGTATGAAAGGAGAACTGGAAATTTTACGCAAATATAAATTAGTAAACACCTAACAATACAATAAGATAAAGCCTTAATAACAATATTATGCATGGAAGAAAATTATTTATTGGATTTAACAATATTTTAACCTTAATAATTAGCAAACTTTACAAAATGAATTTGCAACTAAATGTTGGGATAATTTTTAATTTAGGATCATTAATAAGAGGTTACGTCTCCTTTTGCTTTACTAGCTGCCTGTATTCTAGCAGGCATTGTATTTATCAACTTTTGGTACAATTCTGGCGTGAAACTGTCCCAAATTTCTTCTATTGTGGTCTTTAAGTTCCCAATGGTTCTTGGTGGATTATTGCGTAGAATACTTTTAATTTTATGCCAAAGAGTTTCAATGACATTTAAGTCCGGACTGAATGAGGGCCATGAAAGCACCTTTATGTCGTTTTCCCCAAGTTCCAAAACTGTGATTTTTTAAAAACAGTCGTTAGAAAATTACGTCACTTTTTTCAAGTGCAATTTTAAAACTACGAAAATTGCCTAAAATCACCAAATAAAGACGTGGGGATATTTTTGTAAATAAAACCAACATCCAGCTTTGCAATAAAGTAAATTTTACCAAAATCCAACCAGTGTTTCCAAAACTCTGATTATTTTAATGTAGGTAGCACCCTCAAAAAACACGTTTTTTGAAAAGTGAACTGTGAACTCGAAAAAAATGCAAAAAAAATCATATTAACATTTCAGGATTTTTTCAATATAGTACGATTATTGAGCTTTGATTTAAATATTTTTTGACACAAATCCAACCAGCGGTTTCAAAACTGTGATTCTTTAAAACAGTTACTGGAAAATTTTATCATTTTTAAAGGTGCAACTTTCAAGCTCCGATAAATGCCTAAAATCACCAAATAAAAACTTGTGTAACTTTTTTTGTAAAGAAAACCAACAGCTTTGCAATAAAGTAAATATCATCAAAATTCGACTACTAGATCCAACATTTTGAAAATAATAATTCTTTGTTTCTGCAATTTTCCCATCCTGCTGGGTTAAAGTGCCATAGCTTTGGAACCGCCGAGCGGATTTTTACGAAATTTACATTTTTATATAACTAAATGTTGGCATTATAACAGAAAAAACCATCAATATTATGGAAGTTAATTTAGATAACTTTTGCGCGTATGGAAAAAATACAATCAAATTTACTTTTGTCCGAACATTTAGTATACTATACAGGGTGTTCCGTATCGTTATGTTCAAATTTTGGGAGCATAAAATAGACTTAATTCTAAGACTAAAAAATGCAAAAGTTGTAAGTCGATCTTTATTGGTTTTGAAATTACAGGCCTTCGAAATTATTAACAAGAAGCTTTCTTTTTTCATTGATATCTCCTAAACCATTGTTTTTATAGGAAAAATGGGTGAGAGCAATTTTGTAGTAAAAAAATCCCCACATTTTTTGTCTAAACAAAAATTTTGTTCAGTCAATTGTTATGCCTGAAATGATAAATTTCATAATAATACAATAGCGCGCTGAAACAATTTGTATCACTGATGATAAAAATTAAAAAATCCATAATCACCCCCACCAGCATTGTTCATTTCCAGCGTCATTATTGTTTAAACAATTGACTGCAGAAAAGAACTGTTTAGACAAAAAATGTGCGGTTTTTTTTTACAAAATTTTACTGTACCATTTTTCCGATAAAAAGAACGGTTTAGGAGATATCACTGAAAAAAAAAACCTGTTGTTAAAAATTTCAAATGCCTGTAACTTTAAAACAAATAAAGATCGACCTACCACTTTTGTATTTTTTAGTCTTAGAATTATGTCTATTTTATGCTCCCAAAATTTGAACATAACGATACGCTGTATAATAAAAATAATTTCTATTAAAAGAAAACCCAAGAAACTGAAACATAAATCTAAAGATTTGCTCTAATATTGTGTAATATGCCGTTGTTTTCTTATCCTTTCTAGTCACCTATTAATTAATCTTCACCTTCTCCTTTAGCAAACACCCCATGCAATCTGAGCCAGGATGCACAAACTTAGTTTAGTAATAAAAAACGACCTCTTCATTTCTCGTAGCTAAAGACTAATGAAATACACAAGGTTAGTTATATACATCGTTTTAAATGAAACCATATTGTTTGATAAGTTAACAGGAATGAAATAAAATACCATTAACCCTGATCCACAAATTAAAGTAGTGGGTTTATATCGATCGATTTATCTTTGTGGTGCAACCTCGCACCGTGAAATAAAATAATGTAGGTGGCACTTAATTTTGTAGAAAAACCCATATTGAAATTTATTAACTATTCTATCCTAGTGTTTGTTTAGCTGCCTATGTTTATATTCTCAAATAATTTTTGATTTTTGTACAATGTCAATAAAACTAGATATTTGTCCACTTTGGATGTTTCCTGGGTGACATTTGACCGCTTTGGTGCCGAAATTAATTTAATTAGAAAACCACGACGCCAAAGCCGTCATCAAATTTTAGTTGTTGGTTTGTCTTTTGGCTGGTGTGGAAATTCGTCAAGCGCGCTTGCCATGCTATCCTATATAAACCTCTACTATTATAATAAAATGTGCGTTGAAAGGCATTTTGTAATTTGTGGAATTCTTGTTTCAGACGCGCGAAAGGATGAAGCAGGCCGAACTGCGGCGCGCCTTGATGGTTGTCACTCTTCTCTGCATATTTCTCTTCATTTACCTCTACTGGCAACAGTCCTCCAGGCTTAATTCTACTTTAGTTTATAATTACAAACATGTCTATAGTTCCTACACTTTCAGGTATGTATTATTTAGGTTTATCTGCACAATTTCATTGCTTGGAATATACAGGGTGTCCCAGTTTATATCGTCAGGATTTCACCAGTCGATAGTTTAGTAAAAATTAAAGGTGGTTTGTCTAATAAACTATGGTCGAATGTTGCTTCCTTTTTGATGTACAGGCCATTAAAGAAAATAAATTATTTTAAATAATTTGCTATAAATCAATAACAAAAAAAGTTAGCCTTCTGAAATTTTGCATAGATCTTTTTTTTGTATTCTCTTATTAATAGTGGTTGCAATTATTTTATTTAGAACACAGAGGCGTGCGTACGGGTTTCTTCAAAAACATTTTATTGAATAAAACGTACGCCACTAGTTTTTTTGCAGCACCAATATGCAGAGAATATTTTACATTCAATTTAGAAACTTTTTTGTATCTTGCAATTTCTTGATAACTTAACTTTTTTTTTCTTATTTATTAAAGAGCTTCTTCCCTATTAGATTTCCGAAAAAAGCATCAGTACAAAGTTGTAGAGAAAAATATTTCCTACAACTTTCCTTTTAATATTTTTTTGATATTGTCAATATTTAAAAAGATATTCAACAAATAAGTTGCAAATTTTAGGGAAATTTTTCTCTATCAATATCAAAAAAAGTTTAAAGGATAAGTTGTAGGAACTTTACAACTTTACAATTTTGTACTGACTCTTTTTTTCGAAAATTTAATAAGAAAAAAGTTATTCAATAAACAAAAAAATCCAACCCTTAATTGAGGGCTCGTGAAGGAAGGGCGGGGTCTACGAATACACAAACTCAGTTTTAAACTTTCAGGGTCACCCTCTAGAAGATTCTACAAAAATTGGCTGTAGGGTAAAAAAAGTCTATTTGAAGCCTTTTTTTCTCCTTTATTTACTGTACTATTAGGTTATAGGTTATTTTGAGTTAAGTTATCAAAAAATTATAAGATACGAAAAAGTTTCTAAATTGAATGGAAAATACTCTCTGCATATTGGTGCTGCAAAAAAAACCAGTGGCGTACGTTTTATTCAATAAAATGTTTTTAAAGAAACCCGTACGCACGCCTCTGTGTTCTCAATAAAATAATTGCAACCACTATTAATAAGAGAATAAAAGAAAAAAAGATCTATGCAAAATTTCAGAAGACTAACTTTTTTTGTTATTGATTTATAGCAAATTATTTAAAATAATTTATTTTCTTTAATCAAAAAGAAAGCAACATTCGACCATAGTTTATTAGACAAACCACTTTTAATTTTTGCTAAACTATCGACTGCTGAAATCCTGACGATATAAACTGGGACACCCTGTATATTTTGTAAGGTCTACTACAGGATCTCAATTACCTACTGACTAACTTTTACAGTGAATTCTACAGTTGAGAATATGAAAAATATAAGCAATTCCTAACAACAAACATCTTTGTACAGTATTTTATTATTTAGAAAAATATTGAAATTATAAAAAATAAGGCAAGATCTAAGAGCCACTTTGGCTGATTCGGAATATATTCAAATATTTTAATTATTAAGGCTGTAAAAGGAATCGAACGCTGCGTACTTTATTAAATTTTTAATTAATCTATAAGCTGACCCATCACCCCAAAACCACCCCATGCAATATTTATACTTTCTCTATTATTATTATATTAATGAGTTATTTCGCATATTGTTTATAAATCTAACCATCTAATATCCAACCATCACCAAACCCACGAATTTAATTTTCCTTTTCAATCCTCTACTACATATACCTAAGAACCCGTTTACCGCCCCCTGAAATAAATTTCCAACAGACCGCGCCTAAGCAAACAAATAATTATGCACATAATCTTCTGGATAATCTTGTCCAAATCAAATAGATTCCCAGTGTTACATGCCACTGACGCACAAATACATGAATATTATGATAACGGACAACACTATAACTCCTCTCTAAGATTAATTAACTCGCAACTAATGCAGTACAAGTTAGAATTTGCTCATCATAGATCACTTATGGATCTGTGCACTTGTAGGGACACGACGTGTAGTCAATTTTGGAGCATCGGAGTGTGTCCGATGTGTTATATGATGATTGAAGGGTGAAGGCGGGGAAAAAACTTCTTAATTTTATCAGATGTTCTGTAAGTCTTGGCAATACTCTATATGTAGAAGGAATAATTGTAGGCATAAAAAGGACAAAAAGTTGATTATGAAAGATTTGAGTAGAAACAGTTTAGTTGTGTAATAAAGCAAACCCTGGCGCATCCACCAAAATTTGAAGTAATTTAAAATCTTGCTTATTTCAGTTAATTCTAATAAAAAAAGCGACTGTTTACTGCATTTGAATGAGAATTTATTCTAGAGATCAATGTTTAAATATTTTATAGATTATAAGCCTCCATTTAAATATTAACTCTGAAAATTGTTTTTAACATTGGCGCATCCACCAGAATTTGAAACACCTGAAATCTTGCTTATTTCAGTTAACTCAAACAGTTTCATCATCACCACTTTAAAATTAATGCTATTTTTAGAAAATGATGGAGATAAAATAGTTTTTGAACCAACATTTTTGTTTTTAGTCCCATAATTAGAAGACATTCAATATAGTAGATTCAAATTTACCTTCCAAATTTGCGCTGCATATAACTTAATTCTACGGAAATTATGTAAAATTTCTTCGATAATCATCACCAGCCACCCATAAATTATCTGACCACACAAACTGCAACTATAGTCTTTTGTTTGCAGGAAGGCCCTACCTCCCCAATGGACCTGGCAATGTATAAATCAACGTTGCGAGAGGCGACACATAAACGACCAACCCAACACCACCCCTATAACATCCCTATCCACGTGCAGCATGTTATGCGGCTCTACTCAACTCTGGCCACAACCTACTGGCCCTGTAACTCTCGGCAGCCGAGCTATCACCTTCAATAACCAGCAGATATTCTTCGATCAGACCCAAACACCAACTTCAACATCTGCAGGGTATTTGCTTGAACAAGCCTTCAAGATCTTCAATGACACTGTGTTAAATCTAGTCGAAAATCGTGATTATGTGAAACAAACGACTGATGTGGAGAGGTTTAGGGTGCACGTGGTGATTGTGCATCCAGAAGTGGTGCGACTTAAGCTGAAAACTGATGAAAGTTACACTTTAATTTTGAAATCCTATAATAGAGAATTAGTTGCAAATATTACCGCTAAAACATTTTTTGGGGCCCGCCATGCTTTGGAAACTTTATCTCAGTTGATTTGGTGGGATGAGTATGCTGGAGTTGGTGGTATGTTGAAGATTATTAAAGGAGCGACGGTACAGGATGCACCTAGTTTTCCCTATCGGGGGCTTATGGTGGATACTGCAAGAAATTTTATGTCAATGGAAAGCTTGAAGAAAGTTCTAGTAGGAATGTCAATGAGTAAACTCAATGTTTTCCACTGGCACATAAGTGACTCCCAGAGTTTTCCATTGGTGTGTCCTCGAGTTCCCCAACTAGCTAAAACAGGAGCCTACAGCCCCTTCAAGGTTTACACTGCTGACGAAGTAAAAGCTCTAGTGAATTTTGCTTTAATCCGTGGAATTCGAGTGATTCTAGAAGTTGATACTCCAGCACATGCTGGGAATGGGTGGACTTGGGGTCCACAAGAAGGCTTGGGGGAGCTGGCAGTTTGTGTTAACGAACGACCTTGGAGTCTGTATTGTGGGGAACCACCTTGTGGGCAACTCAATCCAGACAATCCAAACGTTTACCATATTTTAGAACTCCTCTACACGGATTTACTGGAGATGAGTGCGGAGCACGAAATATTCCATCTGGGAGGTGACGAGGTTAACTTGGAGTGTTGGGCGCAACATTTTCTTAAGCGCGGTTATACAAGTGGTACTAATGCAATGTATAACTACACAGATCTTCATGATTTATGGGGGGAATTCACTTTGAAAGCCTTGGACAAACTAACGAAGGCAAACGGTGGACAAGCCATACCAAATGTCATAGTTTGGTCTAGTAAACTAAGCAAGCGCCCCTACATAACAAAGTACCTAAATCGTAGTCAGGTGATCGTGCAAAGTTGGGGGGCAAGTCAGTGGCCAGACACGCCAGATCTCATCGCCGATGGTTACCGCGTTCTCATTTCTCACGTAGACGCGTGGTACTTAGACTGCGGTTTTGGTCGTTGGCGGGAAACTGGCGATGCCGCTTGTGATCCATACCGACCCTGGCAAACGGTGTACAATCACCGACCGTGGCAGCAGTTGCATTTGGATAAAAAACTGATTGTGGGTGGTGAGGCGTGTTTGTGGAGTGAACAGTTTGACGAGCGTTCATTGGATGCGAGACTGTGGCCGAGGGGGGCGGCGTTTGCCGAACGGGTTTGGACTGATCCCCAGTTGGATATGACGACGTTTAATATTCAAGAGGATGTGTATACGCGGCTTAATACACATAGACAGCGGTTAGTGGGGAAAGGGCTTAATGCGGAGGCTATTTGGCCAGAGTGGTGTTTGCAAAATCCCGGAATGTGCCTTTGACGGCGTCAGATTTGTTATAATAATGAAATTTTACTAGTAGATATACAGGGTGTCATAAATTATGGTATAAATAAACACACACTTAACATATCTTGCTTTAAATAACAGAGACTAATAGAAATATCGATATATTTTTCTCTTAGGTAATTTGTGGTGATTCACTGAATCCGATATTGTTTCTTGCATATGAGAAAAATTATTTTAAATCCTACTTATAGCCACAAAGATTTATATTTTAAGAGTAAAAATGTAGCTTATCTTGTAACGCAATTTTTACGATTTTCATTGAGATTATGTGCAAAATTGAAAAACTTATTCACCGATAAAAACATTGCTGCGACAATTTTTACTTTTCAAATAAATACAGTTTACATAGCAATCAATATTTAAATACAAATTATGCTTCGACACTCTGTATAATTTATTGATGACGCATTTTCTTAGTTTAGTTTAGTATTGCACACAGTGATATTAGATATTAAACAGACAATTTAATTTTTTAAATTGTAGATTATCAAACAAATACTATAAATATAGAAAATAAGCTAAAAAACACACACAGTGTCTTATAAATAGGGGTATGATGTATAAAAATCTCCACTTTTGAGTTGTGTTAGTTTTTATTTGACTGCGGTGTGCCAATAAAAAATTTAATTACGATTAGGTGACAAAAATATGTACACAGTTCTGTAAATAATTTGTTTTGTCTTTTGTAAATTAATTATCTATTTATAAGTTAGAAAATTTGTTTGTTCATATACTGTTTTAATTCTTCACCCTATACAGTTGTTTTATATTTTATTTAGTACACTTCCCACAACTTATTTTAGAATAAAAATTTTATTTTGTCAATTTTCTTCTCAATATTGGCATATATGTCTCAATGTACCCTCGACGTTTCAGTTCATGTTGTTTTACTTGGCAGTGCACAGTGCACAATATGGATCTAAAACCATGACTTATTGAAATGTTTCTGTAGTTCTATAATCTTTCAACAATTTCATGTATCTATTTCAAAAAACTTGAATTCGTTTTATTATATTATATCCCTTTTTTGCTTTTACACGCTTATAAGAAGCACAGGACCAAATCTAAATAAGGATATGGAAAATGATATGTAATTGTAATAGATAAATTAGTTGCTTTTGTATAAATATTACTGGTTTTTGAAAATTGTTAATAAAACACAAGTAAACTTACTTACGAGATTGTTGCTATATAATAATTCATTTACTATACGATGTAAAATATTAACTAGTGTGAGAATATATCTTAATTTGTTTTAAATAAACGACTATTTGTATATTATGTATTTGGTTAGCATTTTAACATTATATAAATGAAACTGAAATGTTATTTGTACTTGTACTATTTATTAAATAAGAACGAATTACCAAAATTTTGTATTTTTTTAATTTAATTTATCCCAATTATCTTAACGTTTTTTCTAACTAATTTACATAAGTCTCTAATAAATAATAATTATTTTATCCTTCAAATTGTGTACAGGGTGGGCAAAGTTCGATGTTTTTATATGGTAACTTTTAAATCATTACAGATATTGAAAATCTGACCGCGCATCGTCGAGCTCTTTTTTTGAGAAACCCTTGACGGTGACGCCAAATTGTAACGATCGTCGTTTGATTTCGAGTTATGGCCGAAAATTCGATTTTTTGAGATTTCGATTTGAGTTTATATTTCGGTTGTTTGTGAATTTAGAAAAATGGCGTTTGCACGTTCTTAAGGCACTTTTTTGATGCGTATGCAATGGCGTTAACAGATTTTGAAAATGTCTTTTTATTTTTAGATTACGACATAAATTTTTATTTTTTTATATGGAAGTCATAGTGGGCTGTCACTTTATTGAAAAGAGCATTTTTTTCTCTTTTCAAATATATATAATATGTAGGCGCTATTCCTTCAATTTATTCTTGAAAAATAAAAAAATCTAAATTTTTGAAATTAAATTAAAAAAATTCTTATAATAAAAATTGAAATACAACAAACGACATACATATAAACACGACACTATCTAAAATTAATATCTATATAAAACAACAAAGAAAAAGTTTAAAAATACGTCTATTAACTGCAATACACTTTTCATGACACTTCTGTGCGCATTCGAAATGTGAATATTTGACACGGAGTTAAGGCATTGCGTAAACTTGGCTTTGAGTTCTTCTGTATTTCTACTTTTAGTTTTATATGAATTATCTTTAATATGTCCCCAAAGTTGTCAAATCAGGCGACCTTGGTGGTCATCTAACTGGCCCATTGGTAACAAACCAATTATATCTGAATTTTGAGTTAAGCAATTCTCTAGCTGATCTCGTATTATGAGGTGGTGCACCATCGTGTTGTAAGAAGAACTGACTTCTATCGCTGAATGATAAATTGTCCAAATATTCATCAACAATTTTCTCATTTAAATATTGGTAGTACCGTTCACCAGTTAGATTTCCCTCATAAATCTTATATGCCAAAACTTGATTTTTTATTAAGGCACACCAAACACTGAAACCAAACCAATCCTGATTTTGGATTTCAATGGCGCGCCGAGGGTTCTCATCATGACATTCGTCTACTGCGATAAATATGCGAAATATATATTATTAACTCCAAAAATTTAGATTTTTTTAAAGAAGAAATTGAAGGAATAGACCCTACATATTATATATATTTGAAAAGAGAAAAAAATGCTCTTTTCAATATGTGACAGCCCACTATGACTTCTATATAAAAAAATAAAAATGTATGTCATAACCTAAAAACATTTTCAAAATATGTTAACGCCATTGCATTCTCCTCAAAAAAGTGCCTTAAGAATGTGCAAACGCCATTTCTCTAAATTCACAAGCAACCGAAATATAGACATAAATCGAAATCTCAAGAAGTCGAATTTTCGTCCATAACTCGAAAACAAACGACGACCGCTAAATTTTGACTTCGCCATCAAGGGTTTGTCAAAAAAAGAGCTCAACGATGCGCGGTCAGATTTTCAATATCTCTTATGGTTTAAAAGTTACCCCATAAAAACATCGAATTTTGCCCACCCTATACACTACTTACTTTAAGAAAGGACTAATTTATAAAATGAAAAAATTACATCGAGTAATATAGTAACATGCAAGAAATATTTACCTTTTCTCTTCTTTCTATTATTGCTCCTAGCCAAACTTCTTTAATATTTACAATTCTCAACCTCCAGTCACTCTGCTCAAAAAACTACCGCGCAAACTTCCTTCACACGTGCTGAAAGCTCCAGCTGAGATGCACCTTACAGCCAGCGAAGGATTCAACTAAAACAGTCCTGTAACTGAAACGTGGTGTTTGCTAACGTCTTACCAACCTGTGGCATACACCACGAGGGCACGTGCCGGCGCAGATGCTTCAGCAAAAGACGCAGCCGCACGTGGCTAACAGAAGAACAATTGGCTGTATTTCGGGATTTTGTATAAATTAACGTTAGAGTTTAGAGAAAGAAGTTTTACGTAAATTTCGAAGATTGGTCCTGGCGCATCCGCCAAAATTTAAATTTTAGAAATTGACTATAAGTATAAGGAACCCTCTGAATATATGTTCTTACATTTTTCATTTATTTACTAGGGAACGGTCATAGGATAATCCTGGGAACAATCCTGCTAATTCAGATGTAAAGGTTGGGAGACGAATTAGATTTATGTTTTTGTACTACCCACCGCACCTGACGTATTCTGGAACCGAATATATGCAAGAGTAAAGTGAATGTATGCAAATTCTTGAACATATTCATTGAATGTCCTGTGAGGAGAACCAACACCGACACTCCTTTTATATGTACTATATATACTACCACACGTCCCACACATATTCACTCACAATCAGGGAGAGAAAGACCAAATCGATTTGTACTTCAAACAAAATTTCCGAAATGTTTTGCATACTAATCACTGCTTTTGATGCTCAAGGTATAGTTCATTTCAAAGTGAAATAGACCAGAAAAAGAAAAACAAACTACTATCTGAATAAATAATATTTATATTTAAGTACATAGTTGGATTAAATAAACGGAAGAATTAACTGGAACTCTGTTAATGTAAACCATGATTTTTTTATTGCTTTATGTACTTTAGAAAATTGTCTGCCGGAATGTAAACTTCTACAATTTATTGATGTTATTAAACAGTGGTCAGCGAGTGTGAACTCAGGAGGCAAATGGGGACAATGCAATGAATACTTGATTGTTCGATTTCAGGGCACGTAAGAAATTGGTTTGTAAAATATTGAGTTTAGATCTTAAATACATTGATGAAATAAAGGAAACACGGTTAAGAATGGATTTAACAAACTCGCAAATTTACTATTATATGAAGGTTGGCACTAGATAATTAACCAATAATTAATTACATAACATAGTTATGTCTCAGGATAATGTATCCCTTTAACGTATTTTAGACCCCAATCAAATCAACTCCCCTGGACCAAGTTCAAAGTGATTATAATTCGACAAGTAAATCAGAATTTATGCGAGGCATTTTGAATTTATAGCGGTCAATACTCGATAATTCCAAATTTTATGTCCAAGGCAAGAAGTCAGTTCTATAATAGTAGCTGTAGTTATTCTATAAAATTAATAGTAGTTTATACAACAAAGTAGGAATTAAGAGATTCTGAAGAGGCAGAATCAATTCCTCCCGTGTAGCATACTCTATTTTTTCTCATACCTGTACGAAAATGGCCACTTCTTTTGCGTGAAATGCGCGAACAAATTATAACAGCATAACACTGACATTTTTGCTTGACACTGTGCGGTGAGAAAATCACCTTGACAACCATAAACAGACACAAATAACTTCCGCATATCAGGGAGGGAATGGCTACCCAAGTGAGAAATGTTACCCCCACTCCTTATTTTCCGCTCCTACCCTAAAAAGGCGACTTTCTACCTGCATTTCACGCAAATAAAGTGGCCATTTTCGTGCAGGTATGAGAAAAAAAATTATTTATGGTATGAGTGTTAAAAGTATGGATTAGGTTAAAAATGCCAATTTATTTTGTGAGAGGGAAATTTGAAGGAATTAGCCATCCCTTAGAATAATGAAGGTGACTTTTTTAAACAAAGGTTAGGCACAATTTTGTGCCTAATAATTTTAATGTTAAAAATATACAGGCTGTTTCAAATTCGCTTCTCACTACAGGGATCTTAGAAACGGTAAGAGATACAGCTTTGGTTAAATTGGGGCAAAGTTGCGTAATATAGTGGCCAATAATAAGCCGTTTAGAAATCGAAAATATCTTTTGTAGTTCTGGAGATTTTTTGAAAAAACCAAATTTTTGCCTTTTCGTTTTTATTTTTTTCTGCTCTTATTTTTCAAGATATCGAAAAACTAAAAGCACTTTGTCGTGGACACTTTTTGTGCTTTATA
Organism: Pediacus dermestoides; assembly: GCA_963942485.1. Classification (NCBI taxonomy): domain Eukaryota; kingdom Metazoa; phylum Arthropoda; class Insecta; order Coleoptera; family Cucujidae; genus Pediacus; species Pediacus dermestoides. Next base: position 4,619,286 of record OZ012629.1, read on the forward strand.
AAATGACGTTAAAATTTTCCTCATGTGACGTTTCGTTTTTCCGTATCTTTTTTTGTGTTCTAGAAAATGGCGTTTACATTTTTTCCATACGACGTTTCGTTCTTGTGCAATCATCTTCAGATCATTTTTTAAATACGGTCCTGGATTCTTTAACAATTTCATCAGTATTTTTCCTTACTTCCTCATATCCACACATTTTGGTAAACTTTAATAATAATAAATTTTCTTTTATAATAAATCAAACTAACCTATTATTTATTGTTAATACTGTTAATAGTAATAATAAGAACAATGGAAGTAATTTTCTTAAATAATTTTATAAAATAAACACTTATGAAATCGTCAATGAAAAAAATACTGATGAAATTGTAAAAATAATCCAGTGCCGTAGACATTCAAAAAATGATCCGATGATTACACAAGAACGAAACGTCGTATGGAAAAAATTTAAACGCCATTTCATAGAGCATAAAAAATGCTACTTAAAACGAGGAAAAAAATAACAGGGCCGTATTTAAAAAAATGGAGTTGATGACGTCAGCGGAAAAACAAAACGTCGCATGAGGAAAATTTTAACGTCATTTTATAAAGCACAAAAAGTGTCCATGGCAAAGTGTTTTTGGTTTTTTGATATCTTGAAAAATAAGAGCAGAAAAAAATAAAAACGAAAAGGCAAAAATTTGGTTTTTTCAAAAAATCTCCAGAATTACAAAAGATATTTTCGATTTCTTAACGGCTTATTATTGGCCACCATATTACGCAACTTTGCCCAAATTTAACCAAAGCTGTATCTCTTACCGTTTCTGAGATCCCTGTAGTGAGAAGCGAATTTGAAACAGCCTGTAGATACCATTCTGAAGTCGCTAGTAAATTATACTGTGGCTGGTATATAGATAAATATTTTTACCATACATAATATTGACATTTCGCGAATTTCCATGCATATTTAAGTATCGCAAAAAAGGAGCTAAATCTACAGAAATCCTTTAAATTTTATTACTCTTTTTGTGGTATATAATTAATATGAACAAATACAAATTTGTTATTCGTTAGTATTTTTTAAGTGAATCGTCCCTTCCCACAACCTCTTCCTCCAGCCCAAAAACCGACCCATGTTTCTTAAAATACCACTCGCTGCTCAAACTCGTACTGTTACTCAAACTACTACTATTCTTCACCATCACCATGGGTCTTAAATTCTTAACAACCTCCATCCATCGCTTTGTTGGCTTCATACCGATATTACCATCATCATGATCACCACCTTTAATCACGAAGACATTTAAATGCACTTCAGATTTAGCGTTGGATCGTCGTCGTTTACACAATCGCTTCAGTGCTTTGCAAAACTGCGGACAAAACAAATAGTACAGAACGAAAGTTAATGTTAGACTGACGGCGCCGATTAGGGTGCAGATTTCTCTCATAACTTCCAATGTTTTGGAATTGGCTTTTTCGTGGTCGCCTTGGAAGAGAACGGAAATGGCACAGGTACGGGAAACTAAGTTTGCTGGTATTTCCGATACCAAGAAGCATACAATTATTGCTATTAGTGTTATGCTCAAGCTGGTTTCCTATGGTGGAAAGAACAATTTAGAACTGGAATCAATTTGAGTTTTTTTTTTTACCTTTTGGTGTTTTTTTCTGGCTCTGTTGCATCTTTTTCCAAGTTTTTTTGCTTTTTGTAGGGAATATATCAGGAAACCGTTTCCGAGGACCAAGATAATTGATGAGGCAATGACGAAAATTCCAATGTAAATCCAATTGTGGAAATTGTAGTAACTTTAAAAAGATAAAGAAGTTTTTTATCTAGAGTTTTATACCTACGCCATAATAGAGAAAATTTACTACGACTATAAGAGTAATTTTTTTAGCTCACAGTATATTCGTAAGGTTGAACCCAAACTTCGTGTATAAATTTTTAATTCACTTACTTTGTATCAAAGAATTCTGTCGTGACCAGCGTCCCATCGTCACCCCAATCAAAAATAAAGCAATATGGTAGATTAAACAGCAAACAACAAAAACTCCCAATAAGCATGACACGTCTGGCGATCCTTGCCTTACCCAATTTACGTTGTTTACCATAAACACAAGGTTTCCATAAGAACACAACACGATCTAAAATAGAGACAATATTTATCAACTTCAACATAAACCTAATAATTAGATTTTACACGCTTTATTTAGGGTTTTGACCCAAATTGTTTGTTGTGGTCCCAAAAATATTAATTAAGTTTTGTACTGGGGTGGACAAGACTTTGAGTTTTCTACTCAAACCTTCACATTTTATTCAAGAAAGGGAAGTTAGAATATGTGACCGCAGAGTTGTTACCTATTGTTACGGCTACTGTAGCTAGGACACCCAAACTGTTCCAAAAACCACCTACTGGAAGGCTGATGAGGGCATCGTAGGGAGCCCAACCGTCCCCCCACATGGCTCCCTTGCATATTCCACCAAGAAAGAGAACCACTGAAGAAAATAAGTCGGCAATGGCGAGAACTAAGACAAAAATGAAAGGAAGTTAAGTGTATGTAGTTTTTTTATCAAACCTTACGATAATTATAGTAATTGTAATTCTAAAATTTGGATGTAGAGAAAACTCAAAAACATGATTTGGTCCGATTTCTTCAAGTCAAGTTGAAATTTCCTTTAACTTGGGTAAAAATATTAAATAGTTCTCTCTGTTCCAAAGATATGTCAAAATTAAATCATCACATTAAAAAGCATTAAATTTACATCTTGATAAATTGAGTCTATTTATTTGACATCAGGAATAGAACTTTAAGTTTATTAAAAGATGGCAATAAGATAGATGGTGGACTTTCTTCAACAGTTTCATATAAAACAAAAAATGTTTATTAAAAAAAGTTGAAATCTAATACAAGGATTTAATATTGAAAAGATTTGCAGTTTCCATCACCTTACCTTTTATTTTTGCAAATTATCAAATTATTGACATTATTTTCTGTATAATACTTTTCCATTTTTTTTAGTAAAATACAAAATTATCAAATGTTACATATTTTATATTTAATACTGTAGGCAAAGACTTTTATGTAAAATATGCACACCCTGTAATGTACACAATAAATATTAAATTTCTGCAGATTTGTGACCTCAGGACGGAAATCGGAAGCGGTAACCTACAAATATAAATTCCGTTTCTTAAGATGTAATTTTCTCCCGGGTTCCGCTCGAAGGATGTTCATAGGAAGAAAGCAGGGAACACATACCGCTTCGTTAGTGCCAAGTAATAATAACTAATAAGTTGATCGTTTAGAAAACCTGCACTTTACTTATTTTATATTACAAATATTTTATTTTTTAAAGATATTTTATTAAAATTTTCTTTACCGTACAGCGCACTTTTATTTATCTTAGAATTCCAAGTTTTATACTTATACAAAACTCACCTGCTAAATAAGTAAAAACGGAACCCCTCAACTCCGGTTGTCGCAAAACCAACAACGACAAGCCATTTCCACAAATACCAAAGAGGCAAATAATCGGCGTCAGCACCGAATACACAATTATGCCTGGAGGAAATCAAGAACAAACAAAAATTGCATAAATTATTGATGAAAGCGCACTTGCTTCGATCGAATATTTATGAACTTTAACAACCACCCAAGGCATTTAATTAATTTAAAGTAAAAATTTGTGGTGAAAAGTAAAATAAAATATATTTATAATTTGTACCTTTGGTAGTTGGTGTATCCTTCCATACGTCCCAATCTTCGTCTCCAGTATCCTCCGTCGATAGCAGATAACTAGGCACCACGATTTCATATGGGATAAATGAAGAACCCATTTAGTTAGAATTTACTATAAAATCCATGGGAATCACTTAGCTCTAATAGAGCAAATGAACAATCTAGGATTTATTAGTATCGAAAAATCAATGGATAACATTTTCTGTTTCTGTTTGTTTTTATTGGAGCACAATCATTATTTGTTTCTCTATGTAACAATATAATGAAGTGTTGCTTTTTGTTGTTTGGCCAGCTTTAGATTAGTGTGTTTACTAAGTCATCCGTAATTACATTTCCATGTTAATTCACATTACAATTATCGTACTCGAAATTAATATTGTGAGTTATTAAGGTTTACGTCACAACCCGAACGATTGTTATTAATTTTTTCCATTGATTTAATATTACGCCCCGAATATATCTAGATAGGAAATTTAATTAAATAAGGAAGAAACCTGCACAAACGATCTTTTATTTTTTTAGTAAAATGAGGTGTCCCAGGATAGACACGAACTATTTTTGGGCGTGATTTTTTAATAAATTCTGCATTGTCCTGTATAATTTTTTATCCCCAATCCGGGTTAGCTTTCGAGCAATTATCTCTTAAATGTTGAACATTGTAGATTGAAAAAGTAAAACACTGTTGAATAAAAAGAAGACCGTGTGCTTAACTATTCGATTATCGAAAAAAAGTTATATAATATGAAATTTGTAGCTGAGATGATTTGGGATCGAAAATATATTGTAATTTTTTTGATAGTGTTAACCCTTAAAGAATTATTAGTGTTCAAGTTTGAAATTTGAAAAAATAAATCAATATGTTCAAGTTTCATTTAATTTATTTTGAAAACTAGTATTGAAAATAGTTAAAATTTTGATACATGATGAAAGATTGGTTTATTTTGAATCGAAAAATTAAATTCCATTTCGAACATAAACGATGTCTATTCGGAGTTATTATTAAATTTGTTGAAAATATTTCCGTAATTTGCCACCTGCAATGACTATACCTACGACTACATATACAGGGTGTTTCAACTCAAAGTGGACAACGTAATAGAGGTTGTAGATCTCATCGAGACTAACACTTTTTTCAAATTAATATTTTTCATTTGAGCTTTTGTTTTCGAGTTATGGACCTTCTTTTGTTTTTATATAAACCTCGTTATCTTCATTATTTATGGCCGGATTTTAAAAAATTAAAGTTTTTTGAAATTGTCAGTTTGATATATACAATTATTGCGTTAAACATTTTTTCAAAAAATATCAACAAACAAAATGGCGACCAGTTTTCTTTTTTAAACTTGGATAGCTCTAAGTCTGCTCCAAAGAAAATTGGTCGCCATTTTGTTTGTTGATTTCAAAAAACTTTAATTTTTTAAAATCCGGCCATAAATAATGAAGATAAAGAGGTTTGTGTAAAAACAAAAGAAGGTCGATAACTCGAAAACAAAAGCTCAAATAAAAAATAATAATTTGAAAAAAGTGTTAGTCTCGATGAGATCTACAACCTCTATTACGTTGTCCACTTTGAGTTGAAACACCCTGTATACGAGCCCTAACAACTAAATGTTCGGACTAAAGTAAATTTTTGAAGTATGAAAGGAGAACTGGAAATTTTACGCAAATAATTAGTAAACACCTAACAATACAATAAGATAAAGCCTTAATAACAATATTATGCATGGAAGAAAATTATTTATTTGATTAACAATATTTTAACCTTAATAATTAGCAAATTTAAAAAAATGAATTTGTTGCAACTAAATGTTGGAATAATTTTTAATTTAGGACCATTAATAAGATGTTACGTCTCCTTTTGCTTTAATAGCTGCTTGTATTCTAGCAGACATTGTATTTATCAAATTTTAGTACAATTCTGGCGTGAAACTGTCCCAAATTTCTTCTATTTTGGTTTTTAAGTCCCCAGTGGTTGTTGGTGGATTATTGCGTAGAATACGTTTAATTTTATGCCAAAGAGTTTCAATGACATTTAAGTCCGGACTGGATGAGGGCCATGAGAGCACCTTTATGTCGTTTTCCCCAAGTTCCAAAACTGTGATTTTTTAAAAACAGTCGTTAGAAAATTACGTCACATTTTTCAAGTGCAATTTTAAAGCTACGAAATATGCCTAAAATCACCAAATAAAAACTTGGGGATTTTTTTGTACATAAAACCAACATCCAGCTTTGCAATAAAGTAAATTTTACCAACATCCAACCAGTGGTTCCAAAACTCTGATTATTTTAACGTAGGTAGCACCCTCAAAAAACACGTTTTTTGAAAAGTGAACTGTGAACTCGAAAAAAATGCAAAAAAAATATATTAAAATTTTTTCAATATAGTAAGATTATTGAGCTTTGATTTAAATGTTTTTTGACACAAATCCAACCGGCGGTTTCAAAACTGTGATTCTTTAAAACAGTTACTGGAAAATTTTATCATTTTTAAAGGTGCAACTTTGAAGCTCCGATAAATGCCTAAAATCACCAAATAAAAACTTGTGTAACTTTTTTTGTAAAGAAAACCAACATTCAGCTTTGCAATAAAGTAAATTTCATCAAAATCCGACTACTAGATCCAACGTTTTGAAAATAATAATTCTTTGTTTCTGCAATTTTCCCATCCTGCTGGGTTAAAGTGCCACAGCTTTGGAACCGCCGGACGGATTTTTACGAAATTTACGTTTTTATATAACTAAATGTTGGCATTATAACAGAAAAAACCATCAATATTATGGAAGTTAATTTAGATAACTTTTGCGCGTATGGAAAAAAGACAATCAAATTTACTTTTGTCCGAACATTTAGTTGTTAGGGCTCGTATATGGAAAAAAATAAAAATAAACCGCGATTGGAGATAAAGAATTATACAAGACAATGTAGAATGTATTTAAGAATCACACCTAAAAATATTTCGTGTCTAACCTGGGACACCCTGTATATGAAGAATGAAGAAGTTGAATTGGTATTATTTATTATGTGGGTAGGTAGATATGAGTCAATGTCCAATATTCCATCGGTAAGAATAATCAAAAAAATACCAAAATACAGATTACGTCGTAAAATGTTCATTATTTATTAAATTTCATTGATTTAGATTAATTTTAACATTATAATTGCAATTCATCAGGAATGTTATCTAAAATTTTTAATAAAAACCGAAGGAATAAGATATAAGGATTTCATAAATATTAAATTACAAAAATATGTCCAAGTTATGTAGTTCTTATCATTTCAAAACAATATTATGCACAAATAAATTAGAAAATAACAAATTTATTAATTAATATTTAATTTATTTTAAATTTATTTTAATTTATCTAATATGCATTCTGTTATTGTGTTGTGACCTTAATCTTTATAATTTTTGTCAGCTTTTATTTAAGTTATTAGTAAAAAACATGTTTTTAATTTGTTTTTTTATGCAGGAAATAATTTTTAAAATTATGGTGGGAAAACTTGTTTTTAAATTGACGTGACGTTATCATCAGGTTTTTCAATTCTATATGTTGGTATACTACGTTATTCATCATACTGATAATCTTGTAAATGTCAGAAAATTATTATAAATAAAATCATATGTTTACATACAAAATATATCGTACAACTAATTTTATAATGTATTCTTATGCAATAATAAATTTTTCATATTGTTTGTCATGCTGTGACGTCACATAATAACGTTACCAAACTAAATTTACCAGTCCAATCGAAAGCACACCAAGTGTGGCACTTCATTTTACGTCTAACTTCACTCGTATCCCTTCAAGACATGGCAGACGTCGTCAATAGCCTAGTGGCACAAGCTACAGAAAATTTAACAGAAAATGCAACAAATTCCACACAAAAACCGCCTAGCACCCCAGAGGGGATGGCAGTGGCATATGGCAGTATTGTGATAATGGCTTTAGTACCAATTTTTTTCGGTTCGTATCGGTCTGTGATTTACCATAAGGAAAAGGTATGTGAAGCAAATTTCCGCCTGTCACAGGCTAAAAATTTTTTCTTTTTGTAAAGAAACCGGAAAAAATGACTATGAAGGATGCGGCGATTTTCCCGATAATGGCTTCGTGTGCACTGTTTGCCCTCTACATAGTGTTTACGATATTTTCCAAGGAATATATCAATTTGTTGTTGACTGGGTATTTTTTCTTTTTGGGGGTGTTCGCCTTAACACACTTATTAAGGTAAGGGTACAGACGTTTAAGAATCACGCAATTAATACGATTTTTTTCTAGTCCAGTGGTTAGTAAACTGGTGCCAGCAGCAATACCAAACATTCCATTCCACATCACGTTCAAGCAGGGCGAAGGCGATGCAGCCCAGTACTTAATTGATTATAGGTTTTCAACCTATGATATGGTGTCATTAGCAGCGTGCTCGCTGGTGGGCGCCTGGTACTTGGTACAAAAGCACTGGGTAGCAAATAATTTGTTCGGTTTAGCATTCGCGGTAAACGCCGTCGAATTACTACATTTAAACAACGTCGGCACTGGTTGCATGTTGTTGGGTGGGCTGTTTGTTTACGACATTTTCTGGGTGTTCGGCACCGATGTTATGGTCACAGTGGCCAAAAAATTCGAAGCTCCAATCAAGCGTAATACAACAAAACTAAACAAATACCTTTGGTTGTTACTAATTTTGATTTTCTAGTGGTTTTCCCTCAAGATATTCTAACTAATGGTTTCTCTGCCAACAACTTCGCAATGTTAGGTTTGGGCGACATTGTTATTCCAGGCATATTCATTGCGTTGTTGTTGCGGTTTGATCATAGTTTGAAGCGCAAAACCAAAACCTATTTTCATGCCGCTTGTTTGGCGTACTTCCTGGGTTTGATGGCTACTATTTTTGTAATGCACATGTTCAAACACGCTCAGCCAGCGTTGTTGTATTTGGTACCAGCGTGTATTGGAACACCTCTAGGCTTAGCACTCTTGAAAGGCGATTTGACTGCCATGTTCAAGTAAGATTAGGAAATGTTGTGTTGTATTATTTTGTAATCGTCTTAATTCGTGCAGATATGAAGACTCACCCGAAGATGAAAAGAAAGAAGAAGTGAAAAAGAAGGACGAGAAACAAGCTAAGCAAGAGGTGAAGAAGATTAAGTGAGCTTTTCGGGGTGTAGTTTTGTAAAATTAATTTGTTTTGTGAAAAATCTTCCAAATCGATTCCAACTTATGCAAAAATGACTGCAAATTTTTTTGTAACAATTAAGTTTTTATAACATTTCCTGTATTATTACTACATAATTTTTTTGATTTAAATATTAAAAATTATTTACAAATTATCTTTATTGTGCGTAGTCGCAATTTTTTTGTTTGTTTTTTTGTTAGATAATTTATACAATAAACAAAGAATATTTACAATCTTACTTCTATGTTTTATTTCCTGATCATTCTTAAGTTCTAATAAGATTTTATTAACACACCTAGTGAAATACAGGGTGTCTCTAAAAGGTCTTTACAAAATCCTACCACAAGTTTTTGGGCTCAAAATAATTCGATTGAACCAAACATACCTTAGTCCAAAAGTACTTTACTGAGTTACAGGGCGCTAAAAAATATCTTTCCAAATCGTTTTTTAAGTATATCTACAAAACAGTTTAAAGTAGAGACTTGAAATTTGGTGGGTTAATAAGTCTATAAGGAAGCTACAATGTGATAGTATTACAATAAAATAATATTGTTCAGTGTCGTACTTATAGGGGGGACCCAGTGTTTTTTTTGGATATTTTTTGTAGGATATTGAATATTTTTACATAATAACAAGAATTATGATAGATACGCTCAAGACACGTAAAAAAGGTATACTTGTTTGACTTGCGTTAACTCAACTGTTTGCGAGATATTTAACTTCGAAAATTTGTTTTGCTATGAAAACAATTTGTGACTTACCCTGTAAAGTAAAAAATATTGGGTCACTCTAATACAGCTGATTCTACGTCCAAAACTAAGCCTAAATGGTTGTAGAAACCAACCTCCAAAAATGTTTCGTTACTAAAATACAGGGTGTTGAAAGATGTATTTTTTATTCGCCCTCTATCTTTTTTAGGTATATCTACAGAACGGTATTAGATAGAAATTATGCTTAGTTTTGGACGTAGAATGAGCCGTATTACAGTGACCCAATATTTTTGACTTTACAGAGTTTCACAAATTGTCGTTTTAATAGCAAAAAAATTTTCAAAGTGAAATATCTCGCAAACAGTTGAGTTAATGGAAATCAAACAAGTATACCTTTTTTACGTGTCTTGAGCGTATCTATCATAATTCATATTATTTTGTAAAAAAATTTAATCCCCTACAAAAATTATTCAAAAAAACCCTGAGACTTCTTGAATAAGTACGCCACTGAACAATATTATTTTGGTTCTAATACCAACACAATATAGCTTCCTTATAGACTTATTAACCCACCAAATTTCAAATCTCTACTTTAATCCGTTCTGTAGATATACTTAAAAAATTATTTGGAAAAATATTTTTTAGCGCCCTGTAAGGAAGAACTTTTGGACTAAGGTATGTTTGGTTTAAACAAATTATTTTGAGCCCAAAAACTTGTGGTGGGATTTTGTAAAGACCTTTTAGAGACACCCTGTATAAGGTAATAAAACAACGTACAGGGTGGTCCAGTTACGGTGTTCTCGTTATTATCTCAGAAACAATCAGGCACAGGAAAAAAAGTTGTATATATAAGTTGTACAGTCTATAGCATACTACATTTTTTAAATAAATTTATTTATACAGGGTGCCTCATTTTCATGTGGCGATATAAAGTTTCATTTTTTTAAATGGAACACCCTGTATTTTACTGAAAATTACGATTTCTCGTCCAATTTATGATAAAAAATATATAAGGTTTAATATGTCTATTATTGATAGTTTCCAAGATATTCGAGAAAATATCTAGAAATACTATGATATCTGCCTGTTTATATGAGCAATATTAGTTCTATTTTTTAGCTAGAAATTTTTATTTCTGGTCTTAAAAATCAAGTAAACTTTAAATTGATATCATATGTAAGAAAAAGTCGTAGTATTTGACAAAGAACTATTATTTTATAGAGTAGACCTAGAAGTTAATAATAATGCTCTGTCGGGTAGGCATTGGAAAATAGTTAAATTTTTTTAAATATTTTGTTTTTTATTATAAACTAACTAAATAAAGAATATGTTTTGGTTGAATACTTTTGAAATTGAATCAAATAAAATAGCTTGCTCTAACACACCTGGTGGAAGCTACACCCACATAATACATTATTATTTTTTTTATATTTTCTCGAATATCTTGGAAACTATCAATAATAGGCATATTTAGCCTTATATATTTTTTATCGTAAATTGGATGAGAAATCATAATTTGGGGTAAAACACAGGGTGTTCCATTTAAAAAAATGCAACTTTATATCACTACATGAAAATGACTCACCCTGTATAAGTAATATTTTTTCAAAAATGTAGAATGCTATAGACTGTACAACTTCTATATAAAACTCTTTTTCCTGGACCCAATAGTTTCTGAGATAATAACGAGGACACCGTAACTGGACCACCCTGTACTTATATGTAATAATGAATTAAGCTTCATAGAATACTTCATTTATTAATAATTAAAATAATGTACATACATTCATATAATAATAAATTAATAAACTGTTTTCAATGAACAACAAGAGAAACAATTAGTTGTTAATAAAAATATATTATTATTCTAACATCTAGTTATTTTAAATGTATAATATTAATAATTGTACATTAATTTGCATTATTTAATGATTACAATGCGCTTCATTGACTATTTTCCATAATTGTTCAACTAACGCACAATATTTCAACCAGCAATAATCAAATTTAAAGGATATTCATTTAAAATTGTAATAATGGTGAAAACACTATGCGTAAGCTGGAGAGCATTTAGGGAGGAAGGTTGCTTCCTACCAATCTTTAATTTATCAACATATTCTTTTAAATATTTGTCTACACTTAAAATTATATATTACTACAATAAACAGGCCGAAAATTTACTTGAGAACTAAAAAGCAGTTTTGTCGTTTTAAAAATAAATAATACGCTTTGTTTACTCGCCTTTATTATTCAAATTTCATAATTTTTAGCAAAATACCAAGTGATTATAAACGATTTACACCATAGCTGCAGCTAGTTTCAGCTATTTCCCAGAACTAGCACGATTAATGTAGATGATAGATCATCAAAATTCCTCGAATATAAACTACATAAATGAAAATCATCTGTTCAAAATAGATTTGCATTCCAGTGGGAAAGAACAGGAAGACAGTATTTTCTACTTGACATTATCAACTTAAATTCGATTGCATTTATATCTAGATTATCGACGTTTGATAAAAATTATTTAATACTATCAACAATGGATGTCTTGTATAAATTAATTAAAATGTACCGTCTGTTACCTTACGAAACCAGAAATTAAGTAATGTAAATATTTTATAATCACTCTGTAAAAACCTAAGAAGTATATAGCGTGCATAATGCCTCTCTTAAGCAGCGTATTGTCGTGTAATGTGCATGATATTTTTCCTCCTTATCTATACAAACAGAAAAAAACTCACGGAAAAAATCCACCATTTCAAATCTTACGCTCTATATTTAAAAAATATCACAAGAAAATCCGCACAGCAACATTTCTCTACGTTTACTCCATCTAGGACAGTTTACTGTAACTTGGTGGTGAAAATTTCTTACGCAAGAACTTCAAAATATATAACGGCAAGCATGAGATTAATGTGATGGTAATTACTTTCCAGAAAAAGTCTGTGGTTTTTATAAATTCTGCATCTGTAATACATAATTAAATATGTCAATAAATCCATGATTATATCATCTTACGACTTACCGAAATATTCGTGCAAAACTATCAGTGAGAGAACGTACAATCCAAGTGAAAAAATCTCAGCTAACACCATGAGATAGTGCCAAGTTCGTATGTTCAAGGCCACCATAATTAATTCAGTCAGGATAAGTGATGTAAAACTAATTGCCACAATATGGATGAATTCGTCTTCAAACAACAACAAAGCTCCATACATTATTACGCCGCCTAAAATCATGTAAACAAATTAATATTATTTAAAAGTTTCTTTTCAGTTGGTCTTACCTTGATAAATAGATATGAGCACCCACATGAAGAACGTCTTAAAAGACAAACTTCTACCTTTGGCCAACTCCTTATATAATTCGGGATATGTTAAGGCTATTTCCGCACTGACATCCTGGTCCAAAACCAAACTAAACACCTTAAAAAACAACAAATTTACAGTTACAACAAATTTCAATATTAAGAAAACTATAACAACTTACCGGAAACATTGTATAAACTGTCGCGTATCCCACCATCAGAAACCCTTGATACAAGGCCACGGAACTCAAATAGAAAACACTACTAAACACAGCCTGCATCGTGGAAATAATTAGCCCTCTGTGGATGACAAATTGTGCCAATGATGCGGATCTTTTGTAGGACTTTCTGCCGTGGACCAAGAGTAAACGAGCTAAGTGGGAAAACTGGGGTATGCTAAAATCGCCTGCCAAACTTGCTTGTTTGCCTTCACGGCCCTCGATTCCGATACCCGCGTCCGCTTGTTGGATCATGCTGACATCGTTGCCACCATCTCCGACGGCGGCGGTGCGCTTGCCTGTGTGCTTCTGGATTAACTGAACCTGAAAAGGCGAAGATTCTTAGGTTTGTCATAGAGAAATTTTCAAAAAGAATTGTTCGGTACATTTACTGACCTCTATATTAAATTTAGAGACATTAAACCAAATTAAGTAAAGCACATTTTTTGCTACTGGACAAACGAATGTGGACCTGACCTCGCAGAGTTATAAAAACTCTTCAAGACTTAAAAACAATTAGTTTCCTTACCACTTGAGCCTTTTGCGTGGGAGAACATCGGCAACAAACCACAGCCGGTGCAGCCGTGGCCAGTTCCATAAACTCAGGTTGGTAGTACGACAAACACACTTCCAAACTTTCACCACTTATCACTAAAGCACAGTCTTGTTTCCGTCTGTATGCATTCAATTCCAAATGTGCATCAGTACGTGTCACAACCTTTTTTAATACATGAAGACCTAAAACCAAAACAAGTTACAAATATTTTGACTCATTAATCGTGCGGTAAAAAGTGGATCCTCTCAAATACTTTTCTCACCTTGTGTTCTGGAAACAAGTCGGGAACTTTTGGCAATGCAAGTCGCCGTTTCCAGCTTATCACCCGTTAGCATCCAAATCTTTATTCCAGCATTCCGTAACAACTCCAGCGTAGAGCGCACGTTATCCTGCAGCTTATCCTCGACGCCTGTTATACACAACAGCTCCATTTCCCGCTCCAAGGATTCCACAACTTGCGCCACTCGAGTCACCCGATCTGTTGTCGATAGTCGAGCGGCGTTATATCTACTCTCAAATTCCATATACTGTTGCTCAGACAGCATTTTGCGTGCCACCACCAATGTTCTTAAACCATCCCTAGCCATGTTACCAACCTCTTCGTCCAACCAGTCGGTGTATTGTACAATAGCCGACATTACAACGTCTGCGCCTTTAAGGTAGAAATATATTTCGCCAGATTGTAAGTCTTTGACGATGATTCCCATGCGTTTTGTTTCACTGGTAAATGGGAAGATTTGAAGGATTGCGTAGTTCATTAGACGACCATCGGGCGCTTTTAACTCCATTGAAGATAAGTCACGCCGGCTCAATCCCAAACCCACATCTTGCGTCCACTGCACCAAAGCCACTTCATCTGGGCTGGACGCTTGGTAAGTTACGGCTTTTTCTGACGCCTGCAAGTGCTGATCTGCCTCAGTTTCGGAAGTAATTGAACCTGAAATGACACATCAAGATTTAGTCCCATCATCTAGAACAATGGTCTCCAAAGTGGGGTACGCGAGTCGGTACATGGGGGTACGACATTATTAAAATAATACTCCTAATAAAATAAAATACTGTGTAATTTTTGTCCTAGGAACGGTACTTAGCACAATAAATTTGTTTTCAATTAGTTGGGGGTACGCGCTATTTATTTTTTCTACCTTAGGGGTACGAGATCAAAAAAGTTTGGAGACCACTGATCTAGAAAATAGGACCACTGTTTGAATACCGGTTTAAAATAGACACAATTTTTTCCAAGGTGAGGATTCAGTACATTTGAATCTTATAGTAGTTATTTAAAGAAATAATTGCCCCTTTACTACTCACCAGCGTCGCTGTCACTCGTTTCATACACCGGTGTTACATTATGACACAACGCCAACGCTTGTACTGCATCCCGTATCCTCGTGTTCTCAGAGCGTCGAAATTTCGTACCCAAAGCACTGGTTGCCGTCTCCGACACAGTGAACGTACTCTTCAACACCGAGCTAACCTCATCAAAACTGTCTGCAGCGTAGCTGACAGTACCCAAATGCAATCGTTTCAACACCATCGAGTTCTGCGTCAAAGTACCGGTTTTGTCTGAGAGCAAATAAGATATTCGTCCAAGCTCCTCTGGGATGGTGGTGCAACGTACAGCTGTGCCACGCATTGCAGGATCCTTGCCAATAGCCCAGGAATAATACGACTTTCCCATATCCAAATTTACTCTTAAACTAATCGCACAATTTTATATAGTTTAATCAAGGAAGTGGACTGAAACCAACCTGATTGGTATAATGTATGAAAACAGTAAAATGAATCTAAACATGTAGCGGTACCAAGGGCCATTGAAGCCCTTCAAGGCCATCATTATTAAAGCTAAACCAATAACGGCTGCGAACAGCAATTTGGTTATGGTGTTGACTTCTATGTCCAATAGGCCGACTTTGGAACGAGGCGCTGAGTTGTTCATCACTGAACGAGTTTCGGGTCCTAGAATAAAGTAAATTTAGATCTGTTTACATAATAATTTTTTATATTTTTATTTTATTAGGTAAGTATTTATTAAATTAAATATTTTTTTGTATATTTATATTATTATTATATTTATACAGGGTGTTTCAGGAGGAATAGTAAATATTTTAGGAGGTGCTAGTATGGACTATTTTGAATAAAAAAAGTTTTTTTTTATTTTTTATAATTTCTTTTTAATTTCCAATTTCAATTCGACTTCAATGAACTTTCAAACTCTAAGTCTTTGGTGAGATTTTTTAAAATCAACTTTGAATTTAATTAATATTAATTTTTTATTTCATTAATTAATAATTATGGGTAACATTTAAATAGCTGTATCTCTGTAACCATTAAGAATTGGACACATGTTTATATCAACTTTTTTATTCAAAATAGTCCATACTACCACCCCCTAAAATATTTACTATTCCTCCTGAAACACCCTGTATAAAAAAAGCATAATATAATATAAATACAATGTAGAAATAAAATGTGTTCAAAAATGCTAGAAGAGGGCTGGTGCAGTGTACGCTGTATTTACGAATTTTAAAATAAAATATCCTTACCAGTATATATAACCACTCCAGTGGCTTGCCCTGATGCTATAACGCAATTCGTCCAAAGAGTATTTTCCAAATCCAAACTTTCATCATTATTAAGCAAATCCAACTAGAGAGAAAACAACATAAGAACCTAATAAGCGGAAATTAATTATAGTAAATTATCTACCCTGCTGAAAGTTCCTATAAATGAATGTATATCCTTCTGAGGTTTCTCTGCGTAAATATTAGCATTTATTTCAAACAGTTGATGGTCCGAAGCCAATTTTTGGGTAGTGGGCACCGCCAAACGCAACTTCCAATCTGTCTCACCATCCAGCTGATCCGTACGAACAAAAACCGCTCCACTGCTCTCGGATGTGCGCAATAACACCAAATCAGCTGGAACTCGTTCATCTTTGTCCACAATTATCAAATCTCCCACCTGTAAAATAACAATGGTAATTTAAAAATAGCTACATACATATTTTGAAACTGTACTCTATTTTCTTAGTGAATAATTAGGATTTGTGCGAATGTAAATAAACTTTGAGATTACGAGCACATGACTAAATATAAATATGTTCTATACAAATATTTGGTTCAAATAAGCGTTATTATTTCTTGCCTGAACAAGTAGGTATTGGGTAGTTTTTATTTTGAAAATTTGACGAAAAAATAATTACTTAACAGTACACTCTGTATATATTTTTACCTTCAATTTATGAGCCGCAACCAGTTCATATGGTTTTTTCCTGTCGTTTAACAATCGCTTACACTTCTGGTTGTTGACCTCCTGATCTCTTTTGTGTCGGCGTAAGTCGTCGATTGCTTCACGGCAAATCGTCACCAACAGCACAAAACACTACAAAAACAAGATATGAAAAGTGGCTTTTCATCGAATTTTTGAATACTCACCAGTGGTCCCCAGTATGTGTAAAGATATCCAATCCGTATGTCAGGCACAAATTGACTGGTGGCCATAATAAGAAAGTACAAATTCAGGAAAAATTTGAACTGCTGATATAGCACCAATGGCAGAAATGTTATTATATTGTATTTTTGATTGCGTATGGCATTTGCTGGAAATTGTCCGGAAGTCGGTTTGCCCAATAAAATGACTCGGGAACGCAATTCTCGTGGACCACAACATTTTTTAAATAGCGTACACCAACAACTGCAAGTTAAACCAATTAACATTAAACAGGCGTTACAATAAAATTTTCATTATACAGAAGCTAATTGTCAATAAATCTGTTTACCTCCACACAGATTCCCTGTCTGATTTCGAGATTAAAGGTATGTCCTCTTTTGAAGTTTTCGCTGTGGTACTCTGAGACTCAATATTGTCCATTTTGTAGAAAATTACATTACAATTTTTGTTCCAATCGTAAAATCACACACAAAACAATGCAAATAACGCAAATAATCTCCTGGAACTGGGCGATTAATCACCCTGACATTGACACTAGTAACAAGTGTTCTCAAGTGTTGATAAGCAAAATTACTAGTGGTAAAACAGTGTTGCCAATGTATAAACAGAAAAATCACCAAATAGTTTCATAACAAATTCAAAAGGCGCTAGCCCAACCCCCTGGGAAATCCACTTACCAAAAATATATTATTTACAGACCATTCGTCTTTGACTATTGTCTAACACCATGAAACACCCATTAACAATAAAACCTTACCTGCATATAATATTAGTTAAGCTGCGTCTTCGTTTTGGGTTGCGATTATTTTTGGCCGTATGCACGTCCATGTCGCTCCCATGACTCGATGAATTTTGCAGTAGATATTCGGTTTCGTATCCACCATCAAACTCTTGCAAAGGATATTCCATGCCAAAACGGAAAAACTCGTTCACCTAACCTCACATCATTCGAATGAAGTTTTAGTTCAACGAACACAGTAGCAATACATTTCAATTAATAATTTCACTTTATACCGGTCATAAAAAAAACTTTAGTAGAAATTCATTTGCGAAATTACATTTTTTATGTATTTTTTGACGTTTTCGGTGTTGCAATTGTTATTACTAATTGACATAAAATGCGGAAGAGCGGAAGCTCAGTCAAAATTAGCGGAAACTGCAAATGCCAAAATACGGTGTAGTGCTAGTGCGATAGGTGGCGCTGAAGGTAGTAGTTCAAAAAGCTTAATATCTAGCGGTTTCTAAAATATTAGCACACAAGCCATGTTCTGCACAAAATAACACTTTAAAACATGATTATATTACATGTCTTTACTAAAATATTCAAATCAAATAATGCCGTACATATATCATTTCTTTTTACTTAGAACCGACACCCTGTATAATTTAGTAGTTTATTTTACAATTAGTTCAAATGAGCGTTGTAGACAAGTTAACTACTCCACAGCCGCACGTGTCATTGAATTGGAGGTTATAGTTATAATTTCTAGAAATAAAGCTTGAAAATGCCCAAATTAAAAAATATAGACTGGAAACCAGTTAAATTGGATAGTAGTGTGTTTACTGGAGATTTTGACGGATTGATTGGAATAGAAGAATGTGTTGATTATGACTTAAACGAACCTCCTAAGAAAAAAACCGTAAGAAAATTATTTAGACATTTTATCACTAATTCTGGAAAATTTGGCGAATGTAGCTACCAGAGAATTTGGAAAAATTTTGAAATTACCTTATTAATTTAGATCTCCTGATTACGAAAATGGTAAAAATAAGCGGCGGTCTCCAATATTTCCAAAGTTATAGGAGTTTGAAAACTTGAAACATCCAAAGTTTAAATGTGTAAATTAAGCACTTTTTTCAACTTTTATTCATTAAAAATGCACTCAGTAGACTCTATTGCACTAACTAATGATTAATCAAGCATTACATTTTAGTAAAAAAGATTTATTTACTCTATTTCGGCACGTTCATTTTGAAACACTAATCTAACCTTAAAATTTAAAATCAAGGATCGCTTGATTTCTTAGTAAGGGGAAGGGAAATTCCTTTGACAGCAAAACAAGAAAAAGAAAATGCTTTAAAAATAGGGTTTTCATAAATAATATTAAATGGTAATGATTAATTAATTAATAATTAGTGCAATAGGTACTAGTAAGTGGATTTTTAGTGAATAAAACTTGATAAAAGTGCTTAATTTACACATCCAAACATTGGATGTTTTAAGTTTTCAAACTGCTATAACTTTGGAAATATTGGAGACCGCCGCTTATTTTTAGCATTTTCGTAATCAGGAGATCTTAATTTATAAGGTAATTTCAAAATTTTTCCAAAATCTCTGGTAGCTACATTCGCCAAGTTTACCCTAATTCTAAATGTTTATTTTGTAGAAACTAGCAAAAGACAATACTAAACCGAAGAAAAATGTTAAAAAGAAGAAGGCAAACAATCTTGGTGGTGGTTCCAAGGAAGTGGTGAAGAACGTGGTAAACGAGTTAGTACTTACAATACATATTATTATCCCTACAATATATCAATAACTGTAAACTTTAGAACTTTGGAGGAAACTGCTTTATCACCATCCAAACCAAGTAGAAGTACGGAAGAATGTACCGTGGACGCTTGGAATAGCTTTGGAATACCAGACTCTGTTTTACAAGGCATTCGTGAGTTGAATTTTACCCAACCCACAGATATCCAGCTGCTCACCCTACCCGCAGCTATACTAGGTAAGTTTTCAGTTAATTATACGTAACGGCTTCTAATTTATTGCAAAGGCCGTAGAGATATTCTTGGAGCTGCAGAGACTGGTAGTGGTAAAACGCTGGCGTTTGGCTTGCCTATCCTAACAGGCATTTTAAAACTAAAAGAAAATTCGAGCAAGGAAACAAATTCCGAAGACGAATCTGAGTTATCTGAAACAGATGATGAAACTTTGGAGGAAACTGGTATGATTTTCATATAGCGGGTTCGCAAAAACTCAAAAATTTACTGTGTATTTAGGATTCGTTCGTTCAGAGAAGTTAGCAGAACCCACCATAAGCAAACCACTTTACGCGCTTATTTTGACACCTACAAGGGAATTAGCAATGCAAATCAAAAATAATTTAGCAGCATTTACAAAGCATACAGGCGTGAATGTGGCTGTGGTAGTCGGAGGGATGGCTGCCGTAAAACAGGAAAGAATCTTAAGTAAAGGACCAGAAATTGTTATTGCAACCCCCGGTCGGCTTTGGGAATTAATCCAATTGGGAAATCAACACTTATCACAAGTCGACAATATTAGGTACAGGGTGGTCCAGTTACGGTGTCCTCGTTATTATCTCAGAAACTATTGGGCACAGGAAAAAAAGTTTTATATAGAAGTTGTACAGTCTATAGCATTCTACATTTTTGAAATAATATTACTTATACAGGGTGAGTCATTTTCATGTGGCGATATAAAGTTGTATTTTTTTAAATGGAACACCCTGTATTTTACCCAAAATTATGATTTCTCGTCCAATTTACGATAAAAAACATATAAGGTCTAGTATGCCTATTATTGATAGTTTCCAAGATATTCGAGAAAATATTTTCAAAAATAATATTGTATTATGTGAGTGGAGCTTCGACCAGGTGTGTTAGAGCAAGCTATTTTATTTGTTTCAATTTCAAAAATACTCAACAAAAACAAATTCTCTATTTAGTTTGTTTATAATAAAAAACAAAATATTTAAAAAAAATTAACTATTTTCCAATGCCTACTTGACAGAGCATTATTATTAGCTTCTAGTCTACTCTATAAAATAATAGTTCTTTGTCAAATACTACGACTTTTTTTTATACATGATATCAATTTAAAGTTTACTTGATTTTTAAGACCAGAAATAAAACTTCCTAGCTAAAAAATAGAACTAAAATATTGCTCATATAAACAGGCAGATATCATATATTTCTAGATATTTTCTCGAATATCTTGGAAACTATCAAAAATATTAATATTAAGCCTTATATATTTTTTATCATAAATTGGACGAGAAATCATAATTTTGGGTAAAATACAGGGTGTTCCATTTAAAAAAATGCAACTTTATATCGCCACATGAAAATGACTCATCCTGTATAAGAAATATTATTTCAAAAATGTAGAACGTTATAGACTGCACAACTTCTATATACAACTTTTTTTCCTGTGCCTAATTGTTTCTGAGATAATAACGAGGACACCATAACTGGACCACCCTGTGCACTTCCTTTTTATCTTACAATTTATGTAAATAATTTCTGTAAAGATTTTTAGCGATAGACGAAACAGACAGAATGCTAGAACGTGGACATTTCCAAGAACTGCATAATTTATTAGAAAGAATAAACTTGGATGAAGCAAAAAGGAAACTTCGGCAGAATTTTGTGTTTTCAGCTACACTGACGTTGGTGCATGATTTACCTAAACATCTAGTTAATAAAAATCGCATGCGAACAAAAAAAATCGGCGAAATGACTCCTACGCAAAAACTTACGAAAATTATAGATTTACTAGGAATAACGGATCCAAAAATAGTTGACCTAAGTCAAGGAACTGGTATTTATTATAAAACAAGTTTTAATGTGAGAATTATGTGTTGATTTTCAGGAATATCGAGTACATTGTCAGAAAGCCGAATATCTTGTTCATTTCAAGAAAAGGACTATTATGTTTACTATTTCTTGCAGAAACATCCAGGCAGAACTTTAATTTTCTGCAATTCTATCGGATGTGTCAAAAGACTAAACACGTTACTGACGCTGTTAAACTGCAAGCCTCTAGCTTTGCACGCTTGTATGCAGCAACGGCAACGTTTAAAAAATTTGGAAAAGTATGAATCAGCATAAATATTTCACAAGTATCACTAATTTGATTCAATTTACAGATTTCGCGATAACGAAAACAGCATTATGATTGCTACAGATGTGGCAGCCAGAGGTTTAGACATTCCCTGCATTGAACACGTTCTGCATTACCAAACTCCCAGGACTAGCGAAGGATATGTGCATCGGTCTGGTAGAACTGCAAGAGCTTCCAAAAAGGGCATGACTGTTTTGCTAATCGAACCAACTGAGCTCAAAAACTACTTGAAAATATGCAAAACCTTAGGAAAAGGTAAATATACACTGTGTCCCAAATTGGTGACTCCACTATGGGTAACTTCGGTATTATTGGAGATACAAAGACGGTTAAATTAGGAAAGTTTTTAAGAATTTTATGGCCATTTCAGATTAGCAAACAGATTTTGAATATCTCTTTTAGTTTTTCAGATATTCGGGAAAAACCAAAATGTTGCATTTTCTTTAATGGTCAATATTTTTTTTATTATCCATTTTGTGCTGTTAAGACTTTGACATTCTTCATGCACTTTTTTAAGATACTTCTAACGGTGTTGACAGTTTTTTCCCAACTCTTTTGTTTTTTGAGATACGATTACTAACTTTTGTTTTTCTTATGAACGGCAATTGTTTTTTTGGCATTGACAAGTAGCATTTTTTATTACCTTTCCAACAATGTATCACAACATATTTTTCAATAGAAAAAAAAACAAAAGACATTCTACAATGAATAAAAATCAATCCCTCTATCGCTGCATGAGCATGATGAGCGTATTTGTATGCTCGTGATTTACATACGGGCAAATTGAAATGTTAACACTGCAGCTGAACGACAACAACCCCACGACACTTATTTCAGAAAACTTGCCACGAATTTGATTAATTTTGGGTCATTTGAACAAAAGAGGGACAATCGTTATGATATAAATAATGAAGAGAGATATCATACACTCATCATGCAGCGATAGATGGATTGATTTTTATTCATTGCTGGGATTTCTTTTGTTTTTTTTTATTGAAAAATACAATTTTCCGATTTTTCTCGTGAAAATTGGAATTTTTCGTCATGTTGTGATACATCGTCGGAAAGGTAATAAAAAATGCTATTTGACAGTGCCAAAAAAACCATCGACGTCCATAAGAAAATCAAAAGTTAGTAACCATATCTCAAAAAACAAAAGAGTTGGAAAAAAACTGACAACACCGTTAGAAGTATCTTAAAAAAGTGCATGAAGAATGTCAAAGTCTTAATAGCACAAAATGGATAATAAAAAAAATATTGACCATTAAAGAAAATGCAACATTTTGGTTTTTCCCGAATATCTCAAAAACTAAAAGAGATATTCAAGATCTGTTAGCTAATCTGGAATGGCCTTGAAATTCTTAAAAACTTTCCTAATTTAACCGTCTTTGTATCTCCAATAATAAAGAAGTTACCCGTAGTGGAGCCACCAATTTGGGACAGTGTATTAGCCGAGGTTTTTGACTTAATTAGCGTATTATTGTTACCCTAGCGTAAACTCTTGTTATTCCAGGTGAGTCTATTCCGGCATTTCCTGTAGAAGCAAAGTTCTTAAATGCTGTTAAGGAAAGGGTGCATTTAGCTAGAGATGTTGACAAAATGGATTTAACTATAAAAAAAGCCAATGCAGAGGCAGGTTGGTTCAAGAAGGCGGCTGACGATATGGACATTATCGTGGATGATATGTACGTATCCAAAATTTAATTTTAATGTGTATGTTAATTTATTTTATATTTTAGGGCGAAAAAATTCGATGCTGATGAAGCAAACAGTGGCAAGAAGTATGCCAATTTAAAACGAAAACAACTGCAGAATATTTTAAATCAACCTATATTTATGTAAGATACATAATAAAATACATAACGTAAAAATTATCAAATGTCTTAAAACCCAACAACAATAGATTATCATCATTGATCCTTTAATTAATTAAATTACTGTACTTAATTCTTAACTAAGGTACTGGAATACAGGGCAGAAGCCAGTGATGTTGAATTTAAAAATTCTGCCCACTGTTGTAATGTGTAAGCATATGTTTTTTTAAATGCGATACATCACAAAATCCCTTGTCACAAATTAGGCAAACAAACGGTCTCTCTCCTGTATGGATCCTTTCATGTACTTTCAAATCAGTGGCTTGTCCAAACGCCTTTTTGCAAAACCTACAAGTGAACTGTCCGGTATGCGTCGCCTCATGACACTTTAATCCCATTTTACTTTTAAAGCGCTTAGGGCACATGGAACACGACAATTTGTACATACTTAAATGTGTTTTGTTATGCTCTTTCAACTCAGCCTTATATAGAAAACACACATCGTTACAATCAAAACACGGATAAATCTTATGAAAATCTTCTACATGTTGTGCTATATCATTGGAGTTTTCTCTACACAAACGACAGCAGTTCCGGTTTACTTCCTCTATGGATACCCATTTGTGCATCAGCATATGTCTCATCTGTATTGCTACTGTACGGAATGTTTCGGGACAGTATGTACATTTGTACAGTTTATGATCGTCTTCTACGTGTTGGTCTAGTACTTCCTGGGTTGGGTATGTATTTGTACAATAAGGACACATGACTGTATGATCGTGTTCGTGGTGAGCCGTATGTAAAATTTCCTCCCTGTTAGTTTTCGAAATGTGTCCACAAATTTCGCAAACGTGTTTTATGTCTGATTTATTTACGACTGGTTTTGGGTTTTGAGATCTTTCGTGGAAAGGTATTCCGTGAGATTTGCTTTTGTGAATGTTTAACTGGCGGTTTACTCTAAAAGCTGAAAAAACAAATTTAGTTAATAATATCTGTGTCCAACACATGACTTTCTTATACGATACGATATAGTATGTACAGAGTGTCCTCGTTATTATCTCAGAAACTATTGGGCCTATGAAAAAAAGGTTTATATAGAAGTTGTACAGTCCATAGCATTCTACATTTTTGAAAAAATAATACTTATACAGGGTGAGTCATTTTCATGTGGCGATATAAAGATGCCTTTTTTTAAATGGAACACCCTGTGTTTTATCCTAAATTATGATTTCTCATCCAATTTACGATAAAAAATATATAAGGCTTAATATGCATATTAATGATAGTTTCCAAGATATTCGAGAAAATATTTTGAAAAATAATATTGTATTATGTGGGTGTAGCTTCCACCAGGTGTGTTAGAGCAAGCTATTTTATTTGTTTCAATTTCAAAAATACTCAACCAAAACATATTCTTTATTTAGTTAGTTTATAATAACAAATAAAATATTTAAAAAAATTTAACTATTTTCCAATGCCTACTTGACAGAGCATTATTATTAGCTTCTAGGTCTACTCTAAAAAATAATAGTTCCTTGTCAAATACTATGACTTTTTCTCGCATATGATATCAATTTAAAGTTTACTTGATATTTAAGACCAGAAATAAAATTTTCTAGCTAAAAAATAGAACTAACATTGCTCATATAAACAGGCAGATATCATAGTATTTCTAGATATTTTCTCGAATATCTTGGAAACTATCAATAATAGGCATATTAAACCTTATATATTTTTTATCGTAGATTGGACGAGAAATCATAATTTTGGGTAAAATACAGGGTGTTCCATTTAAAAAAATGAAACTTTATATCGCCACATGAAAATGACGCACCCTGTATAAATAAATTTATTTAAAAAATGTAGCATGCTATAGACTGTACAACTTCTATATACAACTTTTTTTCCTGTGCCTAATTGTTTCTGAGATAATAACGAGGACACCGTAACTGGACCACCCTGTACTACAATTAATTTTCCTAACGCAATTAAGTAAGTTAAACTTCCTGTAAAAATGGTTTTTAAATTTTGTAGGGCGTTTTACAGCAATTAATTTTCAAATAGTTTTCGGAAGTCTCTCTCGCACGTATGGAAATACACATAAATCTGTCTTTGTCCCACTCATTATAACAGAATTTTAGGACAAAAAAATATTGTGCTTGGAAATTACTTTTCTTAAAGTTGATGTATTTAGATTCTTTCGTATATTTTTTATTAAACCACATGGAAATTAAGTTAAATTTCCCGTAAAAATCGTGTTTAAATTTTGAGCATTTCCAGCGTTTTTTAAATAGTTTTCGGAAGTTTCTTTCGCACGTATTGCAGTACGCATAAATCTGTCCTTGTCCCACTCATTATAATCGTATTTTAAGACAAAAATGAATGTTTTAAAAAATTTAAAAAAAAGTTAAGACGAAATATGTTTAAAATTTAATTCTAAATCAATGTCAAAGAATAAAAAAATATCGTAAATTGTTACATTTTCAAGGTATTCCTAAAAAACCTAAAAATGTCATCAGGTATCAGGTAAGTATCTCTTTTGTGAGTGCTATAAAATAATTACTTAATGTGGCACCCACAATTTTGATCAAACCCTTAATACTACAGTAAAATTATTTGAGAATCATACGTGAAAGGTCGGAATCGTCCGGAACAGGATCAAATTTTAGGGGTTGTTAGGGGACCTGAAGTTAAGTAATTTCCCAAGTTTGCGACCTCCAACTCCTTGCGGATTTTCCGCTATCTTGATTTTTAGGGTTGATTTGGTTTTTTGTATTTTTCGGGCTTATATTTAATATTAGCAAAGAAAGTGACAATATCTTTTTTTGTAGAGAATAAAAATCCCCACAAAATGATGTAATATAATCGTACATAAATTCTCATTAGTAAACAAATTATGGTAGTTTAAAAATCCAATAAGTGGGATTTAAAAGTTTTTATTTTTTTATTTCAGCAATCGTCCATATTAAATAAAAAGAGTTCAAACAAAAGTTGTAAAGCGTAAAACTCCCTATAGTTTTTGTTTAAACAATTTTCTTCCTGTGTCAATACTTTTTGCGCTATAGTGAGTGAAAGGTTCATGGGAACTGAAACGAGGCGTTCATGCTTGCCGTATCGCGCTAAAATCTAACGCTTTTTAGGCGTTTATTTTCAGATATTTGTTCCTAAATACATTTCTAATTTGTTGTGTACAATATTTATCGAATATATTGTATACAGGGTGATCGCGCGAAGTGGCTCACTATTGCTAACTTTGTTATCATTTTTCGCTACAAAGTCAGTTAAATTAGCAAACTAGTAGCATTCCACTGATTTCAATGGTGAAAACAGGAAAACAATTGACCATCTGGCTTTTTGTTTTTCGAAATATATATTCACCAAAATAACATTTTTTAAATGGAACACCCTCCATATTTTTGCAAAAATCGATGATAAATCAAATTCTGTACAAAAAATATCCTTATCTTTTTTTGATAATTATTTAAAATAAGCTAGTTATTTTGAAAAAATATCTGATGTGCCCAACACATGACTTTCTTATACTTACGGATAGTATCACAATAATTACTTTTCCTAAAGAAATTAAGTTAAATTTCTTGTAAAAATTTTGAAGGTTTCCAGCAATTTTCAAATAGTCTCTGTCGCACTTATTGCCATACGCATAAATCTGTCCTTGTCCCACTCCTTATAACCGAATTTTACGACAAAAATGTGTTTTATTTTAGATTTTTGAACTATTACTCACTTAAAAAAATCTCCCGGTATGAAATTACATTTATTTATTCATTATTATTGTTTTCGGTGCCATAGAAACCAGTAAAATAAAAAAAACTAATGGTCCGTTCCTTCTGGGATTCGAACCCGGGACCTACCGTTTGGCAGCCATATAATGAGACACATGGTCTACCTCGACCATCGAATTCAAATATCAACGCGCGCTATGAGAAAAAGTGTTTTAAGAATATCTAGTTTTTTTGAAAATTTTTTGACGGAATTTCAAAAAAAAGTTCAAACAAAATTTGTTCAAAATTCAATTCTAAATCAATGTTAAAGAATAAAAAAATCTCATAAATTGTTTATTTTTCAAGATATTCCTAAAAAACCTAAAAATGTCTTCAGGTAACTGTCACTTGTTTTGGTGCTAGATGAAAAACATTGAATGTGGCACCCACAATTTTGTTCAAACTCTTAAATATGAAATTTGAATCAAATCCAATAAGTCGTTTTTGAGTTATGGTGGATACAGACAGACAGACATCATGGCGAAAATGGTCAAAATGGATTCAGGGGCCCTCAAAACGTGTAAATCCATCAAAATCTCGAAGTCGAAAAAAATCACGATTACAATACTTCCTTATACTACGTATAAGAAAGTAAAAATTGCAATTCTTTAAAATCATCAAGTAACCACGAAACGGAATAATTGTAATTTATTAAAACCAAACAATCATAATTTTAAATTTAAGCAAGTTGAAAAATTTTTTTCAAAATTAGGTATATTTTATGACTACCTACTTGATATTAAAACTTTGTAACCTTTTTTTCAAAATAACTCGCTTATTTTAAATAATTATCAAAAAAACATAAGGACATTTTTTGTACAGAATTTAATTTATCATCGAATTTTGCAAATAAAATACAGGGTGTTCCATTTAAAAAAATGTTATTTTTGTGAATATCTCGAATACCAGATGGTCAATTGTTTCTCTGTTTTCACCATTGTAATCAGCGGAAAAAATGCTACTAGTCTGGTAATTTAACCAATTTTGTAGCTCCAATAATAACAAAGTTAGCAATAGGGAGCCACTTCGCGCGAACACCCTGTATACAATATATTCGATAAATATTGTACATAACAAATTAAAAACTTATTTAGGAACAAATATTTGAAAATAAACGTCTAAAAAGGCGTTAGATTTTAACGCGATACGGCAAGCGCGAACGCCTCGTTTCAGTTCCCGTGAACCTTTCACTCACTGTAGCGCAAAAAATATTGACACAGGAAAAAAATTGTTTAAACAAAAACTATAGGGAGTTTTACGCTTTACAACTTTTGTTTGAACTCTTTTTATTTAATATGGACGATAACCGAAATAAAAAACAAAAAACTTTTAAATCCCACTTGTTGGATTTTTAAACTACCATAATTTGTTTACTGATGAGAATTTGTATACAATTATATTACATCATTTTGTGGGGATTTTTATTCTCTACAAAAAAGGTATTGACACTTTTTTTGCTAATATCAAATTTAAGCCCGAAAAATACAAAAAACCAAATCAACTTTAAAAATCAAGATGGCGGAAAATCCGCAAGGAGTTGGAGGTCGCAAACTTGGGAAATTACTTAACTTCAGGTCCCCTAACAACCCCTAAAATTTGATCCTGTTCCGGACGATTCCGATCTCAAAAGATAATTTTACTGTACTATAACTATTAAATTTGGATCTCTTTAAAAATTGGGACTTAATATAACTTAGCAATTTTGCTTAGTGGTTTATTATTCTTATTTTGTTTATTCGCGGTTAATATAAAGGTTCAATCCCTTTGAATCCTAATAAATTATTTGCTTACCTAGGCCACAAATCTCGCACACAAACATGTGTCCGGCGTGTGCCATTTGGTGCCTCAAAAGACTGCCCGGGAATTTAAACATCTGGCCACATTCGTCACAAACAAAATTCCTCTCCTGTTTATGCTTCAGCACATGATTTTTCATGTTCTTATATTTTTTAAAACAGTACGGGCATTTTCCTCTGTTTAAATGTTGAGGTTCTAGTTTATGTTTATCCAAGGCGTCCTTAGTCTCAAATCTTAATTTGCAGGAGTAACATGCAAATTTTTTATCGCTGTGTCTTAGAATGTGGTATTGAACACCTCGGACATTAGTGTAAGTTCTAGTACATAGTATACAAGACTTTGCCTCTGCATGTTCGCTTAGATAGTGTACATAAATCTCATCGAAGTTTTCGAATTTAGTTTTACACAAATTGCAGATTTTTCTACGATTTGGTTTTGGAAAAGGGGCGTTCAGTTTCAGCTGCTCATGCCGAAGCATATGGTTATAGTATCCCACTATAGTTTGACATTTTCTTTTGCAAATTGAACATGTTTTGTGTAAATGTTGTTCTGTTTGGCAGTGCGCCTTAGCTTCAGGAAAACTCCCAAATGTCAGTTTGCATTTCTTACAAGACAATCCTCCACCAACTAGCTTCCAAATTAAATGTCTTCTTTTGTAATGCGTCATATGTGACCTTCTTCGAATGGTTTCGTCGCATATGGGGCAAATCATTGTACGTTTATTTATATCTATTGGCTCATCATCAGAAGCAGGACTAGCAGGAGTATCATCTGTAAGAACGAGAACTTGGCTATCGTACGTTGAGGTTCCAGTTCTTTCAACTTGGTGGGAAATAACGAAATTTAATGGGTTATCTTCAAATCCTCTCTGAGTCAAAGTCATCTGTGAGTCCTGCGTCCCTTCTGGATCAGTTTGTATCCCAATGGTACTGACAGGTTTCTTAGCATAGCAATGCTCCTCTTTAGACCATTCCAACTGCTTGGATAACTTTCTCCAATAATATATTTTGTCAAAGGATTCGTTGCATTTTGTCAGAAAAGTGTACGATTGGTAAAGGGACACTACACAGGCTACACACATGTTTTTCGGTAAACCATCGTGTATATTGGTCTGTAAACGAATGTTTTACCTGAAGTACCTACGTAGACAGATATAAAATAATCTTATACGTACCTGGTGGTTCAAACATTTTTCTAGCATTTTGACTATGCCTATTCCACTACAAAATGTATGATATATACTGACGACTTTCGTTTCTGTTAAACATGTTCTGCACAAGGTGTCATTTAACTTCTTATTTGAAATTTCCATCATCGTTTATTTAAAACTAAAAAAAGCCAGAAAGAGTTAGGTTAGATAATTTAGGAGGTAATTGCAGCTGAAGAAGAAGACACGAAAAAGTGTAGAGGGCAGCATTGTCGCTTTAGTGAATTACATAAATAAGTATTGAAACTAGACAAAAAAAACACAAATTAATAACGGATTTTATTCCTATATTGAAAAATTGTATAAATATTAATAGTGAATTATAAGTAAATAATTAACATAATTTTGGAAGAATTCTTTAATATTTTTCCTGTAGTACCACATAATCATAAAAGATGACACTAGTATTATATTCCAGTTGTTTCTATTTTCTGTTGTCTTTTGTCTATGGTTTCTGTCAGTAACTGACTTCTGACATATGCCGCATAAAAAACCATTCACTAAAATAATTTAAATATCACCGTCTAAACTCGAAAACATCAATAACTGAATTAAAAAAATAAAATAACCGCTGGCATCGTACGACGATAGCATAATGGACATTGATCCATATCCGGGTTCTTCCAGCGGTAAGTTGTTTACACTGTTTTTAAGGTTATAATATTATGCATACCCCAAATTTTATTCTATTTTAAAAGGACATTTACTTCTGATCAGCTAAGTTAACTTGTGTGAACTTAACACCTTTCCCCTTTCTGTTGCAAGGAATGTCCACCTCATTAGTTTTACATGGTTTACCAAAAATAGACGAAAACAATGCTTTGACTACCAAACCGCCAAAAGAACGTATACTGGAGCTGTTGGATATCCTGGAGGGACATGTAGAAAAACTAAGAAAGGAGGCTTGTACTTTAGAAGAGGACAAAGACCAACTAATGTCGTCTTTGGACTCTGTGAGAAATGCCGATGCTATGTCGGATCTACCAGAAAGTAAGTGAATTATTCCTCCTTACCCTTACTTCTAGTATATTTACTTACTTTCCAGACGACAGAGATGATGTGAATAGATATGCCGATAGAATAATGAGCCGCTGTCTTACAGTGGAAGTGAAAGTATTGACCCAACGCGATAAAATGCAAGAAGAGGCTTTACACCAGGTTAACCATTACATAGATGGTTTGGTAATAGTCTTAAAATCCGATCCAGAAACTGCAAAAGCAAAATGTATTTCGTATATGAATGCTTGTTCCTCCAATTTAGTACAAGGTGTCACTGACAAACAGTTTGAATCTGCTTTGTTAGGATGCACTGTTGATGATCAAAAAAGGGTTAAAAAGAGATTACAAGGCTTATTGAATTATTTTGATAAATTAAATGTTACTTCCATTCAGTAGAAGTTTCAAGCTGCTGTTAATTCTTTTTTAAATAAAATGTTTTGTTAACTGTTGATGCATATTTATAATACTAGAAGTTTCACTGTATCACTATAATAATAACTTACACGCCTAATTTATAGTAACACTCTAAGGAATTCGGGGTAGAGCAGTAATGGATCATTTCTTGTGATTTTCACTAAAATGAGAACAAAAAAAAACTTAATGTAAGTTATTAAACTACTTAAATATGCTTTTCAACTTATTTTAAAAATTTACATCATATAAGACTAATGTTGAATAAAATAACTACTTGCAATGAATTGTTTTTTATTAAAAACTTTTTTATAAAACAACACTACAATGTACTTAAGCTAAGGATGGCACAAACAAGGTTTGTTGAGCAATTAAATTTGCCTTATAAACAATTTAAAGAATTACCAGGACAAAATATACAAGTAGGTATTCACTTACCTCCATATTCACCAATCTCTTTTAATTTCAACAGGTATACACATAATTATATGGTATTTAATTATAAATAACAGTTCGGTAAAATTAACAGAGATTGATTAATAAATGAGGGTTAAAATTTAATATTTTATAAGCAAAAATTTAAAAAATAAAATCTGTTTGTACTTAGTTATATTGATCATTAGATCTTTAAATACATCTACAAACTATCCAGAATGTCACACAATGTAATTTGTCGTTGTTTGTTTCTATAGTTTATCAACAATTATAAAAATTAAACAAATACAGGGTGTGTCACGACGAGTTGACAGTAGACATAACTCTATTACTAAACACAATTTGGTTCTAAAAATTGGTACACGCCCATTATACAATGTGCTCTATTTAATGAAAATATTGCCACCTTTCTGGTACTTCCGGTTATACCGGAAGTCGACACCAACTTTGTTATTTTAAATGGAACACCCAGTATATTTTTTAATTTTTAGATTCTACACTTCATTTTAGACATAAAAGTATTAAGGTTGTATGGTCCTAACATTAACGGTATTATAATTATTTACACTTTTTCATTTTTTTTTTACAAAAACATAGATGTGAATAAAAATTCAAATCTTGACAATGACACGTTTTTTCCAAAAATTTTTTCTTGTGTTTGAAGTAGGAATATACAAGAAATAAGCTGATGTAGTTTTGGAAAACTTGCTTTATACAGGGTGTTGGTGGTTGTCCGTTCATTTTCAAAAACTTTAATTGAAGATAACTTAATTTTTTTAAATGGAACACCCTATATATTTCTAGATTTTCGAATTCTACACTTAATTCGTGACATAAAAATATTAAGGTTGTAAGGTCTTAAAATTAACGGTATTATAATTAATTACGTTTTTTAAAAATTAACGGTCAATCACAAGCACCCTGTATAAAATAAGTTTTTTAAAACCATATTACCATGTTTCTTGTACATTTCTGCGTCCACTAAAATTTGGTTTGTTTTTTGAAAGAAATTGTCATTAGTAAAATATGAAAATGTTTGACTCAAATTTTTGTATGAAAAAATTGGTAGAAACATAATTACGTAATTATAATAAATAAAATTAAAATAAAAAATATTAAATTAAGTATAATAAAGAACAAATTTTAGTCGACGTAGAAATGTACAAGAAACATGGTAATATGCTTTTGAAAAAGTTATTTTATATCTACAGGGTGTTAATTTTTAAAAACCTTGGAAATTGGAAAAAACATAATTAATTATAATACCGTTAATTTTAGACTTTACAACCTTAATACTTTTATGTCTAGAATTAAGTGTAGAATTCGAAAATGTGGAAATATATAGGGTGTTCCATTAAAAAAAAATAAAGTTATCATTGATCAAAGTTTTTAAAAATAAACCGACAACCACCAACACCCTGTATAAAGCAAGTTCTCCAAAACTATATCAGCTTATTGCTTGTATATTCCTACTTCAAACGTAAGAAGAAAACTTTGGAAAAAATGTGTCATTGTCAAGATTCGAATTTTTATTTACATCTATGTTTTTGTAAAAAAAATGAAAAAGTGTAAATAATTATAATACCGTTAATGTTAGGACCATACAACCTTAATACTTTTATGTCTAAAATTAAGTGTAGAATCTAAAAATTCAAAAATATACAGGGTGTTCCATTTAAAATAACAAAGTTTGTGTCTACTTCCGGTATAACCGAAAGTACCAGAAAGGTGGCAATATTTGCATTAAATAGAGCACATTGTATAATGGGCGTGTACCAATTTTTAGAACCAAATCGTGTTTAGTAATAGAGTTATGTCTACTGTCAACTCGTCGTGACACCCTGTACACGGTGTATCGGTCCACCTTGTATGGATAATAATTTCCAATAACCACAGGTACAATCTTGTAAAAAAATATGTAGACAATATATAAAATATGTAACAATAATCACAGACAAGTACTGTGAAAAGTTCACAAAAAATAAAACTTTGTGCTCTAGCCAGAGTTAATCTCTACACAAAAATTCAGTCGTTCGACACAATTTAAAACTCAGTATTAATAAGTTCCAAAATATCTTTCGCTATTTTATGGAACTTCGGTCGTTCATGCGCGTTCGCCTTCCAACATGGACTTATTATGTAAGCGTAGACACTACTAGGACAAGATTTCGGACAATGATACCTGAAACATCAAAATTATAATAAAATACACCATACAACATACAATTTTTTACCTGTTGCCTTTATCGAAAGCCTCTAGCAAAAGTTTCTGTATTCCTCCCACTCCATTAGGGTCTACCAAGTCTGCTGTTTTGGGTTCCTCACCATAGTTAAATAATTCAATCATTGTTACACCATAAGACCATACATCTGACCGAATAGAAAACTTCGAATCCCGAAGACTCTCTGGAGCATACCTACAACATAATCTTAACCGCAAGTCCTAAGCACGCATCATTTAACTTACCATGTTAGTGGCAATTGCTTGTTGGATTTTAAAACGTAATAATCGCTAGATCCTAACATGTGCGCTAAACCAAAATCGGAGATTTTCACATGACTTTCATCCTCCACCAAAATATTCCGCGCTGCCAGATCTCGATGGACAATGTTCTTTTTTGCTAAATAATCCATACCTTGAGCAATTTCGTAAGCGTATCTTAACAACTGTTTTGTCTCTAAGTCTTTGTGGATGCTAACATAGCTTCTAAGGGAGCCGTGTTGCACATATTCCATTACCAAAGACATTTCTGAATAAAGAAGCACACCCAAAATTTGCACAATGTTTGGATGGCTCAAAGTCTGGAAGAACAAAAAGTTATTATTACGATCAACCCGTAATATAAAAAAAAATGTTTGAAATTATGTAATTAAAATTTTCCTTCGTTCTGTATTTTCTCTTGGATATCGCACTACGTTATTCTTAAACTAATCCTTCTTTACCTTCATTATCTCAATTTCCCTTTCAAAATCCTCCACATATGTAGACAGTCTTAATAGTTTTACTGCAACTCTGCGAGGTTCCCTATCTATATGAAGCGGAAACTCCAATGCACCTTTGTACACATCACCATAAAATCCCTGCAATCAGCGTATTAACGATTTATGTATCATCGTTAGACTCACATTTTTCTTGAAACCTACGTCGCCAATCTTTCCTTGCAAAACAACAGTGCAACCGTCGTCACACTCAAATATACTCTGCATGGATAAAACGCTATCCAAAGATGAAGTGTCCGGCGACAAATAATTTATATTACTAAGCAGATGTTCAAAATCCAGATCACATTCGTCATAATTCCCAGGATCTATATTTACGCCATTCATATCACTATCACTCCAAGTAGAGCAAAGTTTACTCATACTGTATATATCGTCAGCATCCACTAATAAATCATTAGAATTAGCCACTAAAGTGGACTCGGTCTTAGTAGACAAATAAGTGGAGTTTGAAGCCACAGACGGTGCCGATTGGCTACTTGAATTGGTACTTATATCATGGTAGGGGTGGTTACGTCTTGAATTGAACACTGAAATGACCAAAAGGTCAAAGACACGCATAAAATTACACTTACACAATATAACACGATGTCTTACCTTGGTAATAAATTTGCTTAATATCACGGGCAATGTTTTGTGGTTGTTCTCTAGAATGTGGATCAAGATTCCAACACTTCAACATCAAGTCATAAACTTCTTGTAAACAATTTGTTGGTCTTGGTAATCGTTTGGAACTACGGTACATCTGTAGAAGAAAATGTTTAACAGAGTTTCTTATCTACATGTAAATACAGGGTGGTTCTTAAGTAATGGGATATACACTGTGTCCCAAATTGGTGACTCCACTATGGGTAACTTCGGTATTATTGGAGATACAAAGACGGTTAAATTAGAAAAGTTTTAAAGAATTTTATGGCCATTTCAGATTAGCCAACAGATTTTGAATATCTCTTTTAGTTTTTGAGATATTCGGGAAAAACCAAAATGTTGCATTTTCTAGAATGGTCAATATTTTTTTTATTATCCATTTTGTGCTGTTAAGACTTTGACATTCTTCATGCACTTTTTTAAGATACTTCTAACGGTGTTGACAGTTTTTTCCCAACTCTTTTGTTTTTTGAGATACGATTACTAACTTTTGTTTTTCTTATGGACGGCAATTGTTTTTTTGGCATTGACAAGTAGCATTTTTTATTACCTTTCCAACGATGTATCACAACATGACGAAAAATTCCTATTTTCCCAAGAAAAATCAGAAAATTGTATTTTTCAATAAAAAAAAAACAAAAGTCATTCTACAATGAATAAAAATCAATTCCTCTATCGCTGCATGAGCATGATGAGCGTATTTGTATGCTCGTGATTTACATTCGGGCAAATTGAAATGTTAACACTGCAGGTAAACGACAACAACTCCACAACACTTATTTCAGAAAACTTGCCACGAATTTGATTAATTTTGGGCCATTTGAACAAAAGAGGGACAATCGTTATGATATAAATAATGAGGAGAGATATCATACACTCATCATGCAGCGATAGATGGATTGATTTTTATTCATTGCTGGGATTTCTTTTGTTTTTTTTTATTGAAAAATACAATTTTCCGATTTTTCTTGTGAAAATTGGAATTTTTTGTCATGTTGTGATACATCGTCGGAAAGGTAATAAAAAATGCTATTTGACAGTGCCAAAAAAACCATTGACGTCCATAAGAAAAACAAAAGTTAGTAACCGTATCCCAAAAAACAAAAGAGTTGGAAAAAAACTGACAACACCGTTAGAAGTATCTTAAAAAAGTGCATGAAGAATGTCAAAGTCTTAACAGCACAAAATGGATAATAAAAAAAATATTGACCATTAAAGAAAATGCAACATTTTGGTTTTTCCCGAATATCTCAAAAACTAAAAGAGATATTCAAGATCTGTTAGCTAATTTGAAATGGCCTTGAAATTCTTAAAAACTTTCCTAATTTAACCGTCATTGTATCTCCAATAATAAAGAAGTTACCCATAGTGGAGCCACCAATTTGGGACACAGTGTAGAACAACAGTGAATTTCTGGATTTACAAAATTGTAATCTAGTACAATTTTACAATTATTTGATTGAAATATTATGCACACCTTCTTAGATTCCTCGGTATCAATAGCAATAGCAGAACCAAGCGAAAAAATCTCCCATACAGTCGTGGCAAAAGCCCATACATCAGCAGTAGGTGTCCGTCTGGCGTATTCAAAATTCGAATAACACTCCACAGGTATCCAATGAATGCTAGCGAAATAATAAGTTAAAAACACAACCTACAATATATCAAAGCAACTTACTCGCTTTCTGGATACGGGGTAGTAACACCAGGATCAGTTAATTTCACAATAAAAGCATTATCGTCATGTACACAAACCATAAGTTTACGACATCTAATCATCCCGTGGATAATATCGTTTTCTTTCTGTACCCCATAAAGTTAATCATAATTTAAAAGATACTCCTATAAGATAAATTTACCAAATGCCAAAGAGCTGCAGCTAAATTACTGGCTGCTTCAACTAAATCAGCAAGCCTCATAATGTTCCTATGTTGTTGAAGGTAACAATCCAATGGCCCCATTCGGAAATACTCCGAAACAAATGAAAAGGACTGGTTGCTACAGGCTAAACCGTGAAATTTTACAATGGTAGGGAATTTCAAAAAGGCCCATTGGCCAGCTACTGACAAAAAATCCTACAAAAAAATAATCTCAGATTTAAACTCTTGATGGAAAAGTAAACAATTACCTTTAAATGTTTATCCACAGATTCTTGTTTTAGAGTTTTAATTGCCACTTCAGTCTTTGCATGTTTATCCAGTTTCCACATCCCTCTATAAACAATAGTAAGTCCCCTTGAACCCTCCTTTTTTTGAGCTGAAAAAAAATTAAATTAAGATTCAATGATAAAACTTAGATTCTCAATAAAATATCTGATGTGCCCAACACATGACTTTCTTATACCTACGGATAGTAGCACAATTACTTTTCTTAAAGAAATTAAGTTAAATTTCTTGTAAAAATCGTGTTTCAATTTTGAGCGTTTCCAGCAATATTCAAATAAATTTCGGAAGTCTCTCTCGCACTTATTGCAATACGCATAAATCTGTCTTTGTCCCACTCATTATAACCGAATTTTACGACAAAAATAAGTGTTTTATTTTTTTTTATTTTTTTACAGAATTTCAAAACAAAGTTCAAACAAAATTTGTTCAAAATTCAATTCTAAATCAATGTTAAAGAATAAAAAAATCTCATAAATTGTTTATTTTTCAAGATATTCCTAAAAAACCTAAAAATGTCTTCAAGTAAGTGTCACTTGTGTTGGTGCTAGATGAAAAACATTTAATGGGGCACCCACAAATTTGTTCAAACTCTTAAATATGAAATTTGAATCAAATCCGATAAGTCGTTTTTTATACTTCGTATAAGAAAGTAAAAAGAAGGCGTATACCTAATCAATAATTTTACGTGACATGATTAAAAAACTAATTTTAACATTGCAACTTCTCTGCATTAACTTAATTATTACCGAAGACACCCAAGTTAACTTAACGGACTCCACAATATGTAAACTAAGCCATTTAGGTCTAGAATACCAGGGACATATTGCCAAAACTGAATCAGGCGTTCGTTGCCAATCGTGGTCTATGGACCGTCCACACAAAGTTACAGATTCGGATGCACCTTTCCCTGAAGGGGGTAAGAAACGGGCGAAAAACTACTGCCGCAATCCCAATGCTAGTGATATTGGACCGTGGTGTTATACAATGAACGCAGATTTGAAATTTGAAAGTTGTGCCATACCACTGTGTGGTTATCCTGAATGTAAGGCGACTGGGCCGGGGATGGAGTACGCCGGAAGGAAAAACAAAGCAGTGTCCGGTAAGAAGAAATGGGGATTTTTGGCATATTGACTTGACGTTTAATTTTTTGTAAGACTACAGCAAAAATATTAGTACAGTAAAATTATTCGAAAATCATACGTTAAAGGTCGGAATCGTCCGGAACAGGATCAAATTTTAGGGGTTGTTAGGGGATCTGAAGTTAAGTAATTTCCCAAGTTTGCGACCTCCAACTCCTTGCGGATTTTTCGCCATCTTGATTTTTAGGGTTGATTTGGTTTTTTGTATTTTTCGGGCTTATATTTGATATTAGCAAAAAAAGTGTCGATGCCTTTTATGTAGAGAATAAAAATCCCCACAAAATGATGTAATATAATAATCGTATACAAATTCTCATTAGTAAACAAATTATGGTAGTTTAAAAATCCAACAAGTGGGATTTAAAAGTTTTTATTTTTTTATTTCGGTAATCGTTCATATTAAATAAAAAGAGTTCAAATAAAAGTTGTAAAGCGTAAAACTCCCTATAGTTTTTGTTTAAACAATTTTCTTCCTGTGTCAATACTTTTTGCGCTACAGTGAGTGAAAGGTTTACGGGAACTGAAACGAGGCGTTCGCGCTTTCCGCATCGCGCTAAAATCTAACGCCTCTTTAGGCGTTTGTATACAGGGTGTTCTCGTGAAGTGGCTCACTATTGCTAACTTTGTTATTATTGGAGCTACAAAGTCGGTTAAATTAGCAAACAAGTAGCATTTTTTCCACTGATTACAATGGTGAAAACAGGAAAACAATTGACCATCTGGGTTTTCGTTTTTCGAGATACATATTCACAAAAATAACATTTTTTAAATGGAACATCCTGCATATTTTTGCAAAAATCGATGATAACTCAAATTCTGTACAAAAAATGACCTTATCTTTTTTTGATAATTATTTAAAATAGTTATTTTGAAAAAAATGTACAATTCTTTAAAATCATTAAGTAGCCACAAAACGGAATAATTGTAACTTATTAAAACCAAACAATCATAATTTTAAATTTAAGCAAGTTGAAAAAAACTTTTACGGAAATATTGAAATTTTTCAAAATTATATTTTATGACTTGATACTTGATATTTGATATCTCGCTTGATATTAAAACTTAGTAAACTTTTTTTCAAAATAATTCGCTTATTTGGAATAATTATCAAAACAAGATAGGGATATTTTTTGTACAGAATTTAATTTATCATCTAATTTTGCAAAAAAAAATTTTTTTTAAATGTTATTTTTGTGAATATCTCGAATACCAGATGGTCAATTGTTTTTCAGTTTTCACCATTGTAATCAGCGGAAAAAATGCTACTAGTTTGGTAATTTAACCGACTTTGTAGCTCCAATAATAACGAAGTTAGCAATAGTGATCCACTTCGCGCGAACACCCTGTATACAATATATTCGATAAATAGTGTACATAACAAATTAAAAATTTATTTAGGAACAAATATTTGCGGCAAGCGCGAACGTCTCGTGTCAGTTCCCGTGAACCTTTCACTCACTGTAGCGCAAAAAGTATTGACACAGGAAGAAAATTGTTTAAACAAAAACTATAGGGAGTTTTACGCTTTACAACTTTTGTTTGAACTCTTTTTATTTAATGTGAACGATTACCGAAATAAAAAAATAAAAACTTTTAAATCCCACTTGTTGGATTTTTAAACTACCATAATTTGTTTACTGATGAGAATTTGTATACGATTATATTACATCATTTTGTGGGGATTTTTATTCTCTATTAAAAAGGTATCGACACTTTTTTTGCTAATATCAAGTATAAGCCCGAAAAATACAAAAAACTAAATCAACCCTAAAAATCAAGATGGCGGAAAATCCGCAAGGAGTTGGAGGTCGCAAACTCGGGAAATTACTTAACTTAAGGTCCCCTAACAACCCCTAAAATTTAATCCTGTTCCGGACGATTCCGATCTCAAAAGATAATTTTACTGTACTATATCCGGAATATTGAACATTTATTCAAATATATTTTTTGTATTTCTTATACGATTGTGTGCTGTTGATTAAAACAGTCCAAATTCCGGGTCTTTTTGATCCCAAGGACGAAATATTATAACATAAAAGTAAGATTACAGATCAGAAATGTCTAAAATGGAACAAAAACCGAAAGAAAGTAACCCAAGGGAATGCAGTGATCAAGGTACCAAAATACCCCAGACATCGTTTTCCAGAAAACAGCCTAACCAAACCACGTAACTTCTGCCGAAATCCCGATGGCGATTCCGGAGGACCATGGTGTTTCATCCGAAATTCCGACACAGACGTAACAGAAAAACAGTATTGCGACATACCATTTTGTCATGACATGGATTGTATAACATTTACAAAAAACCAAAAACCCTACATGCACTACACAGCTTTCGATGGGAAGTTAGCAGAGTTGTCCTTCGGACTAAAACTATGGGACTCAGATTCATTCCTCAACGCTAGCGCACGTTTGGTGTTAAGTTTATTTGCGTTACCTTTATCCGGAGTTGAAATAGAAGAATTGGGAATTGGTATAGAAATTCTAATAACAAATGAACACTCTGGGTTGCGATATGGAAACAAAGATAAACCTGAGTACGAGCCAACTCGTGGTATTATCACATCGGAAAAGTTCACTAGATTTACATTGACATGGCACCAAGGTTTCGTAAGTTTAAATTTGGCGGGTGAGACCAAACCTATTTTCTTAGCGGAATACAAAACCAAGAAGCGATTGCTAGGAGTGCAGAAGAATCGGTTTGATTTCTATTCAGTTCATGGGACGAATGTACTGTGGTCGTTTCCATCCTGCGCGAACGAGCTTCAATGCGATGTACACATAACCACTGGAGGGAATTTTCAAGGGTTTTGGCCGCTGCGCCAGTCAACCACCGGGTACGACCTCCTGTTCCATTTGCGAGCTTTCCACTCACCCACAATTCTACTAGTAGCAGCACCAAGCAAAAGTTTTCCTTTCGTTAAAATCTCCTTGTCCGACCAGGATAACTTCACCAGAATTACCAGCGGTGATTACAAGGATGGTGCAACAAAAGTCCTATTAGAACTCCAACTAACCAATCTGCTAAACTTCTGGGAATGGCGAGAATTCTCTATATCACTCTTCGCCGATCAATTACAAATCTATATGAGAAAGCCCATAGGCATGCAATTGCTCACAGAGCTAAACAACGATTTATTCCGAAAACTTCGATGGTTTTCCGTAAGTTCTTTAAACTCAATCGCAGAATGGAGTTTCTTTTGCGTACCTCCAGTTTACACCAATCCACCACCGGCTTTACTTCCGGAATGTGCGCTTAACAAAGAAGAGCCGGATTATAGAGGAACCCAAAGCGTCACTGGAGATGGTTTACCGTGCTTACCATGGGCTGGCAAGAAACTGCTACAGGAAGAATTCAATCAAGAATTTAAAAATGAAACAGTTTTTGAGGCCTGGAATTACTGTAGAGATCCGCTGGATCAAAAAAAAGGTTAGAAAAAATACTAACATCCGCAACAAAAAAATATATCCGTCTTCAGGAACCTACTGTTTCGTCTTGGAAATGCAGCCAAAAAAGAGGGTTTACAAGAAGTATTGTAGATTAAGAATGTGTAAATCAGAAGAGTGTAAAATGGCTGGAACGGGAAATGATTATTTTGGGCAGCTGAGTACTACAAGATCCAATAGAAGTTGTGATGTTTGGTATGAAGGAAATCTTACCGAAGCTAAAGGGAAAAAAATGTGGAACGGTACCTTATTTCCTGATATGGAGTTGGGTAATGCTAAGGATTATTGTCGAAATCCATCGAGAGATATATCTGGTACTTTGCCGATATCACAGTTTATCTTAAGTACAAATTAAAAAGCATAAACTGTAATTTTTGTACAATTTTACAGGAAGTTGGTGCTACACCACTGACATCGCTGTTCCTATGGATGTCTGCGCTGTGAGAGACTGCGACAAGCCTGAGGAATGTATCATAATAATCGCTACGCCAAACCACGGTAGGAACATTGAGTTCGGAATTTTCTGGCCAATTCTCTAAAATTCCTCACCCCGACAGAAAGGAACATCTACATCCTGCCCCAGTGGAAGGAAACCGGCCTTAACGGTGGCTTACATTTCGGTGTTAAAGAGTGGAACCCCGACTTACTAGACGGCCTAGTCTTCCGCATAACACCCCAAGAAGGATCGGACGAAATCAAATTCGTCATAGGAGCCGATTATAACGAGCACGTTGTCCTCTTTTACAACGACGAACTAGTGGAAAAGAAAACGTTTTCTCATATAATAGCAGCGGGCAAGTGGACTGAGTTCTGGATGCAAATGCGGCGTGGTGAGCTTCTACTGGGATTTGATGGTGTACCAAACGCATTATTCGAATGGAAAGACCCCAATCGAGGGTTCGAACCAATGTTCTTGAGTTTTACATCGATTTATGGCAATCCATTGGGTTTGTATTTTAAATGCGATGAGTGCCACACAGAAAATGTGACAGGACAAAATTTCTTCAAGTACTTTCCGATACGGTTGTGGAATGTAGATAACACAGCTAATTCGTTTAATTTAACAATTAGGGGACAAGGGGTGGGATTAATTGGTTTGATACATTTCCAAAGTAATTTCGATTACTATATAATAAAATTAAACACTTTTCGCAGCTTGATAACAATTGTAAAGTACCAAGAGGGTTACCCACGCGATTTGGATTATTTTCGTGTGAAAACCGATTTATTTACCAGCAACAACTGGACGAAGTACACTGTAAGTTTTACGGAAACCACTCTGGTATTGTCTCGAAACCAACAGAAAGTACTCGAGTACACCAGTCACGTCCCTCTGATTTTCAACTGGTTTTCCATAGCGGTTGAAAAAGGAGGTTGGTTGACGTGGAGCGCAAATTGCGAACCGCTCTCAATCGACGGTCCTCCACGTGATGGCGGTTGGACTGGTTGGTCCCCGTGGACTTGTTCCGTAAGCTGTGGGGGCGGCGAGGGTTTTCGCACTAGAACCTGCGCCAACCCCCGTCCAAACATTTTCGGAAAACTATGTATAGGCTCACCAACGTCTACTGGTAAATGCAATGATTTCCAATGTGGTGATCTAAGTCCGGATACTTTGGATAAAATACGGGAACATTTACAAACAAATCCTGATAGTAAAATTGTTAACGAAGGTGACGAAGTTGTTTTACATAACGATAAAGAGCTGCTCAAGTTGGTGAAGAAAGAGTCACCCAACGCGTATTTTGAGTGGACTCTAAACGGGATTTTCGTCAAACCGGAAGGCAATCACGTTAGCTTTAAACTGGGAAATGTTTATGTTAAAAATATT
This sequence comes from Pediacus dermestoides, assembly GCA_963942485.1. NCBI lineage: Eukaryota > Metazoa > Arthropoda > Insecta > Coleoptera > Cucujidae > Pediacus > Pediacus dermestoides. The sequence goes on from OZ012629.1 coordinate 4,663,961, forward strand.
AAACACAGTGATTCTGGAGTGTACGTTTGCATGTTGTACAGAACTAACAAAATGCGTGTTGTACTCAAAGTTGTGACTTTAGCAGTGGTAAATCCAACTGGTTACAACATAGAAACCCGTGCAACTCGTCCAGTAACAATTGCTTGTAACGCAGTCGTTTTGGGCTACATCTACTCAGATTTAACTTTGAAACTATACTTAAACAATAAAATTTACAAAGACCATGGAATCACTACTTTAGCAGCTACTAATGTGCACCAATTTAAAGTTAATAAAACACACACGGGGGATTGGAAGTGTGTGGTGGAACAAGTGGACTTAAAACTAGCGTGGACAACAAACTATGTTAGAATCCGAGTGAAACGAGCACCAAATCTGTATACAAACTTAATGGAGGATCCGTTAACTGCTCCTATATTTGCACGATTGAAAAGTGAACGAAATGTTTTTTATGCATTGGTTGCGATTGTTGTTGGGGTTGTTCTGTTTGTGACTGTTTTTCTGTTGGTTTATTTGAGGTTCTGCACGATGAAACGGCGCGAGTACAAAAGGAATCGAAGAACATAAACTATTTTATTATTTTATCTGTTCAAAGTTTAAATTAAAATATCTGTTAGCAACTTAAAGATTGGAAACAACAAAAAATGTAATTATTTAAACAATGATTATAATAAATTTAAAATAAAAACTGTTTAAGAACTCAGAAACTAAGAAAATCGTAATAATGAATTTAAGATTCAACAAATCATTCCTACAAAGAATTTTCACCTTGTTAATATTGAACTCTAGTAAATCTTTACGATGTAGATGCTGTTACACAATATTTTGTATATTAATTCATTTTGCTTTAAAAAAATTATCCACTTTCTTAATATTGTATCTGTTACGAAACGCACAGGGTTAATTTAGAAACCAGTTTTTCTAGGATCTTGAAATAATTTATTATAATAAATTGTGTGGTGTAAAGTTATGCCCTGCATTTATTTTTTTATGTACAGGGTGTTCCATTTTCGACACTTTTAGGGGGTTTTTGCGTTATTATCAAAGATAGAGTGTTGCGGTTTTCACGTTCCTGTACTACTTTTTTACGAAACGAAAGATTCCGGGGTCAATTTTGTCATGGCTCTCTTAGTTTTTAATCTACAGAGTGATTCTCAAAATCTTTGTTTTTTAGACACCCCTCGTATTTCCGTTATGCGTCTACTTATCAAAAAAGTGAAAACTGATCTTGATAGAATTTTTTACGTAGAATTCAGTGGCATAGACAGTTTTTGTATAAAAGGTTTAGTTTTAGAGATATTGCAGTAACTTATGTTTTTTAAATGTGGCACCCTATATATTATCTTTTATATTGATTAAGCAAAATTTGGGCTTTCCAAAAATATATAATACTTAATATTTATTTTGAAAAACAAGCTCAAAATTCGATATTTTTAATAATTTTCTTTATTTATAACAGTAGGCCATGCCTAATATTTTAGAAACAAATGCAAAATTTTCACAATGCGTCATTATTCTTAAGCTAAACACTTCAAAAGATAATTTTAATGCATTGTATAAAACATACCAACAATATAATACTTCTCATAATTATCATAAAGGGCCATTGTAATAAAAAAAAAGTAAAATAAAAACACCTACGTAACAAAAATATTTCATCAATAATGGAAATCTGACAAATCTGTCAAATTTTGCATTTGATTCTAATAAACTAGCCATGGCCTACTGTTATAAATAAAGTAAATTATTAAAAATATCAAATTTTGAGCTTGTTTTTCAAAATAAATATTAAGTATTATATATTTTTGGAAATCCCAAATTTTGCTTAATCAATATAAAAAATAATATATAGGGTGTCCCATTTAAAAAAACATATGTTTGGGCAATATATCTAAAACTAAACCTATTACATAAAAACTGCCTACGCCACTGAAATCTACGTAAAAAACTCTATCAAGATCAGTTTTCACCTTTTTGATAAGTAGACGCATAACGGAAATACGAGGGGTGTCTATAAAACAAAGATTTTGAGAATCACTCTGTAGATTAAAAACTAAGAGAGCCATGACAAAATTGACCCTAGATTCTTTCGTTCCGTAACAAAGTAGTACAGGAACGTGAAAACCGGAAAAAATGGGAAATTTCTAGGATTCAGATAGGGCTTGAAAAAATAAGATGATAAGATGACAAGTTCCTATAAAATTTTTTCCTACAGGCCCTCCCTACGAAGATATGTAGCCTTGAAGAGCGTCGCTGGAAATCGTTTTTTTTATAACTTTTAAAGTACTTAATAGAATTTTATAAAAAGTTAATATGATGGACACTACTAAGGACCTCTTGAAATAATGTCCTTGACACATATCTAGCTTGTTTAGTTTACCAGGGGTAGACTAAGCTTTACAACTTAATGCTTAAACTTTTAACACCCTGTGTGAAAAAGACTTAAAACAACAAAATCAGGTAGCTTGAACCTTAGACTAAAGAAAAGCTACTCTTGTTTATTGTCGATAAAGTGGACCGTTTTCGAGAAAAAGAATAATAAAAGAATTCATGTTTTATTAAGTCATTAAAAAAAAATTTCGTTCCGAAAAAAAATCAAAATTTAAAATTTTTATAGGAACTTGTCATCTTATTTTTTCATGCCCTATCTGAATCCCTGAGATTTTCCACTTTTTCCGGGACACCCTGTATACATATATGATTTATATTCAATGTGCAATAATTTGTAAATTTCCTTTGCTGTAATTCTCACCTTTGTACACTTGAAGATGCTTCCAATTTATACACACAGGAGTTGCAAACTGTAAGTCATGGAGAGCGTCAGAAGTTGCCAAAGAATGCTTAACAAAATCGTCCATATTCATACACAGCAACAACGGCGATATATCTGCAACATTTTTTCTAAGCTAAATTCGTCAATGTTTCAAAAATATTACCATATTCAGACGGAGGTAAACACTCATGCAAGTAGATCTTGCCTTCAGGGTCCTCATAGGCCTTCATCATTAGAGAAATGGATTTATATACAGTTACATCATCATCGAGGATAAACGCTTGATCATTTATTTTTTCCAATTTAAATGTCTTTGGTTTTGCGCTACGAAATATTATAAGCTAGAGAGAATTCGAAATGTACTTTAGTTTATCTTTACCAGTCCTTGATACAGACATCTATGTAGTAAAGATTATACTTGGATTCGTGCTCTCGAATAATGAAACTACCGGGTTGATTGTCGCGTTTTTCCTCGAGTTTCGCATACGAAAACTCACCCCTAAAATGGATTTGTAATCAGATTAAATAATGGTGTATAGCCGTCAGGAAATTTTATAAGATTATGCTAGTGTAATTTTCTTTGCGCCTTTCTGTATTTCTTACCCAACAGGTCCGTGACTTTTCATAGCATGTAGTTTTTTAAGGGACGGTGTGGGCACATCTTTACAAATATTGAAGGTCCATTTGCAAGATAATCGGTAGTAACCGTCCAGTAAGCTTACAAACGAGTTCACATCCCTTTCATTTTCAAACGTCAGGTAAACTGGTGTGCCCATCTTTCGACAAATTTCTAATGCATGTTGTTGTATGGAAATAAAACCGAGTTCATCGATAGCACAAATTGCAAACCATTCCTAAAATAGAAAGATAGTGTTCTATTTTTTGTATGTTTGAGGTAGAGATATCGATTTATATTCTGATAAGGTTGATTTTTTTTACGGTATAATATGAATAATTAAATTTATTGGTACTAAACTGCTGGCCAATTGAAACGTACCAAGCGAATTTTTAGGTTGAATTTAAAGTCAAATATTTCGAAAAGGAGAAAAGATATCGACATGAGGTTTTCAGGATTCAAGAGATAATTTAATTGCGAAAATAATAGTGTGACCTGATTTATTTACTTTGAAGTACGTTACTATCTACAGGGTATGAAAGAAAATCGTCTTTTTTTCTAAAACTTTATACCTACCGGAATTCCACAAAATTTTTTTTATATTTTTTTGATGTCGATTTTTTTAGTCCCTGGTTAATGAGGAAAAAAACAATTTCTCAAAATTTTTATATCCCTCTTATTTTATAAGATACCGAATTTTTTATTAAATTTAATATTGTTGAACAGGTTTTTGCAATAATAATTATGCTGCCATTTTGAAAGCAAATATCATCATGTGATATGTCGATAAAAAGGTAATTTTAAGTAGAATCTAATTCTTATGGAAAAAATATACAGGGTTGTTTTAAAAAATTTAAAGTTAGTAGGTGGCCCTTCCGATGAAACCGGAAGTGTCATCAGATTGTTTTAAACGTCAAAATGATTATTCCTTTCAACAATCAAACCATGCCAAATTTCAAATTAATACAGTTAAATGTAACAAAATGGTGGGGGTTGTAAAAGGATTTCGTAGCCACACGGTATACACGGATATGAGCAAATTTTTGAAAAAGTGAAAAACCCGTTTCGAGGATATAAGTCACTTAAACCAATGGTGAACATAAACCAACTAAATTCCATTCTATTCCATTAAGAAAATAGCCTCAAAAAATGAATTAAAAAATTTACCAATTAGCGAACGTGTACCGATTTTTGATAAGCCACTGGTTACCAATAAATTAATGAAAGTACAAAAAGTGTACTTTTTATAAGAAAACCATTCATAAGGTATTATAATCAACTACAGAGATTGGTTCTTACAAAACACAATACGGCCGAACGACAAAAACCAAAGAAAAAATCAAATTTTCAGCAGAAATTCGGTATCTTATAAAATAACAGGGATATCAAAATTTTGAGAAACAGGTTGTTTTCCCATTAAGTAAGGACTAAAAAAATTACATCAAAAATTTTTTAAAAATTTTTGTGGATTCACGGTAGTTATAAAATTACAATACAAAAAAAAGAAGACTTTATCATACCCTGTAGATAGTAATGTACTTCAAAGTAAAAAAATCGGGTAACACTATCGTTTTCTCAATTAAATTATCTCTGAAATCCTGAAAACCGCATGTTGATATCTTTTATATTTTCCAAAATATTTGACTTTAAATTCAACCTGAAAATTCGCTTGGTACGTTTCAATTGGCCAGCAGTTTAGAATACTTGCATCTGGTGCTGATTTCCTACAATAGGATAACCCAGGATGTTTCGGATGAAACGGTGCTATTCTCAATTGAACTTGGAACTTCTTTTCATCTTTCTCCAGTTCTGCATTGTAGTACTCATTCAGGTAATTAGGAGCAATTAATTCGAACTGTTTTAAATATTGCACCCTAATAAATCTACAAATTGTTTTAATTAATTGAATGTTTGTTTACTCTTTGTTTTGGTACTTACGATGCCGTTCTAGGAGTCTGTTGTAAATTACTTAGTGAAATATTAATCGGTTTCTTCATAAAAAACCTATGCCTCTTTAAAGCTTCTTTAGGCATATACCGTTTATACTCTGATAAAATCGTATCCTTTGAAACGTTCCTTTCGATCATCACCCTGTACATATCAACAATCCCCAAACCAATAAGTTCACTACGGTGGGTATCATATTTGATATCTGGGACATGATTTTGTAGTACATCATTTTTAACTTGATGGAAATAGTAGTTGTGGGCTATCTTGTCTAATTTCATTAGATTATCCAATTTGGCCACTTTGTAACGTATTCGGAATTCCACAGTGATAATGGCCCCGTTTTCGACTGGAAAAGTGGCGGATGGTTTATAGTAGATTGATGTGCCTGGCACACGAAGGGCAAACAAGTGTCGGGCCAGGGTTCCAATTTTAAGTTTTTTACAAGTGTAAATGCAGACATCCTCGGCTGTGGTTGTGGCATCTAAAGGCACTCTAACTGGTCTCTCATCTTCGTGCATTACATTGACAATTATTTGGTCACACATTTTGTTATTAATTTGATGCGATATTTATAAATTGATTCAGGTTTATTTGGTGAATTGGTACTCACATACTTAATACATCGCTAATGTGACTACAATATTATGTTGATATAACATAATTATAAGTAACACTAAAGCATGTTTTTGTGCAGGTGAAACTAACAATATGCTTTTATCTACTAGGTACATTTAGAGACATGTTTATATTTTTGTATAAAAAGGTAAAAAACGATGAAGCCAGAAGCTACGATTTACGAACATGCACGAGAAACACGAGAATGTATCTACATTCACACGAACCAGAGGGAAATAACAGGACCGGACTGGGCAACAATAATAAATTTAATATTACTAGGTCTTAATAACTTACACAAATAACAACACAAAATAATCAAAACCTTTATGAATATTAAATAGTCAATTAATTTGAACACACAATATACAATTATTTAAATCGGTCATAATGTTTTTGAGTAAGTGAGTTCAAGTAGTAAATACAGCCCTGTCTTATTGTGGTTTGAAATGTCACATGAATATCGACATGACTTCATAGAAATGGAGGGAGAGAACGCTCTTGAGCCTTCTGCGCACATCATTTTTCTTGGACAATCAGACCGCCATTTGTACCTTTGTTTTGTAACTTTCGCCCAATCAAAATAGTTCATTTGTTGCAGCGTGCAAGCAGCGTGCTGGCGCGGTGGTTAAAGTTACAGTGATTTAATAAAGTAATTGTAGTTAAAGTTACTTATGTGTATAGTTTTAATAGTTTTTCAGTTGTTTATACAGGGTGGCTTATTATAATAGATAGACCATAGGTTTAAATTTGGCAAAGTTGCTAAATTTAATGCTCAGTAATAATCCTAAGACAAATTTGAATTATCTTGAACGGTCTTCTGAAAAAGTAAAAAAAACTGAAAATTACAATTTTTGAAAATCGCCTATAACTTTTTTATTTCTGAACATTTTTCAAATCTGTAAAAACATTCTCAAAGCAACATTTTATGCTCTATCGATCACTGATCGTCGTTTCTTTAAACATCGATTCGTTTTTGTTTTTTGAACGCCTACTTCAGTTTTTCTTACGGGCGCACTTTCTACTTTTCACATCATCGGATAGTACATTTTTTTCCAAATTCATCGATGTGCTACACATGGTATTCAGATTTAATTTTAATTGTAAAAATTTTAAAAATGTATCCAATACAGCAATCATCTCAAATCAAGTAGCCCAAACTCGCTTAGTTTATTGTTACCATGGTAATTTATAAACAATTTCAAAATTTAAGAAATTTGAGGTCTGGCACAAGTGACAAATTGCAATAATTATTATTAATCATAATCTGTGAACTAAAATTATGTTTTCGAATAATGAAAGGACTGATATTATGCGTGTATCTTTTATTCATAACATAAAAACTCTCTCCTAAAAACACAGTGTTACGCCGAAACTTATTCTGAATGAAGACAACAATCTTCGAGATTATTTTCTACACTGGACAACAATTTAATGGAATTTGGAGCCTTTAAGAAATATAAACAAATATGAAAGCCGAATAACATATGACAATAAGCAATATGCTATATCAAATTAAATTTAAAGTAGATGTTCAAATAAATGCCCGTCTTCTCTAATACACAACCGTAAACGCTTCCGTACTCCACTGTCTAAACTTCGCGCTATCGTTCTACGTGGAATATTACGCATCACTCCCAAAACGGCATTCCTCAGTTCTTCGACATTGTTATAAGTGTTTTTAAAAATTTTATTTTTGGCGTATCTCCAAAGAAAAAAATCTACGGGGTTCAGGTCAGGTGATCTGGCTGGCCAATGGACGTGCCCATGGGTTCCGATCCATTGTTCAGGGAAAAGTTCATTAAGGCGTTCTCTAATAATCTGCGCATTATGCGCTGTTGCCCCATCCTGATGCCACCATATTTGCCGTAGTTGATTCAGTGGGACATTCTCCAAATATTCCATCAAATCTTGGTTTATAAAGTCAATGTAACGTTGAGCGGTTAGAGTCCCTTCGAAAATATGAGGACCAATAACCCTTTCCCCCCATAAACCTACCCAGACATTGATACCAAATCGGTGCTGTGGTCTTGCTTCTCTATAGGTACGGGGATTTTCTCTGGCCCAATAATGTTCATTATGACGATTGAACATGCCCAAGTTGGTGAATGAACATTCATCCATCCAAATAATATTTTTCAGAAAATCCTCGTTACGTTGGTATTTATCAAGAAGCCACTCGCAAAACTGGAGTCTGTGAACTTCGTCTCCGGGTCTCAATGTCTGTGTCACATGGATTTTAAATGGTTTAAATCCTTCCTCCTTTAGAACTGTTTGAATCTAATATCGAGGTAATTCCAAATTATGACTCAGTTCTCTTGTCGAGATACCAGGATTCTCGTTCACCTAAATGGTTGAAATTGCATAATTCTATCAAAGCCAGTGTTTAGATATTTACCGCGGCTACAATATTTTCTTTGTTTTCTTCTGTAATTCGGCTTCCATATTTTGTTTTGGGTTTTTCAAAGGCCCCAAATTCCATTAAATTGTTGTCCAGTGTAGAAAATAATCTAGAAGATGGTTGTCTTCTTTCAGGATATGTTTCTGCGTATCGTTGTGTCGTTAATATAGAGTTTCTATGTGATGAATAATAAATACGCATCATATCACGCTTTTCTTTATTCGAAAACATAATTTAATTTAATTCGCGGGGAATAACTAATTATTATTGTAATTTGTCACTTGTGACATCTATGCTTGTGAAAAACCTCAAATTTTAAAATTTGAAATTGTTTATAAATTACCATGGTAACAACACAAACTAAACGAGTTTGGGCTGCTTGATTTGAGATGATTGCTGTATTGGACACATTTTTTAAATTTTAACAATTACAATTAAATCTGAATACCATGTGTAGTACATTGATGAATTTGGAAAAAAATATACTATCCATGATGTGTAAAGTAGAAAGTACGTCCATAAGAAAAACCGAAGTTGGCGTTTAAAAAACAAAAACGAATCGATGTTTAAAGAAACGACGATCACTGATCGATAGATCATAAAAAGTTGCTTTGAGAATGTTTTTACAGATTTAAAAAATGTTCAGAAATAAAAAAGTTATGGGCGATTTTAAAAAATTGTAATTTTCAGTTTTTCTCACTTTTTCAGAAGACCGTTCAAAATAATTCAAATTTGTCTTAGGATTATTACTGAGCACTAAATTTAGCAACTTTGCCAAATTTAAACCTATGGTCTATCTATTATAATAAGCGAGATCCCCATGTTGGAAACGGAATTTCAGCCACCCTGTATATCTATAATTGAAATAAAACCAAATTTCTCCAAATCTATAATCTATAAGTTTTATCGTGGTTGAATATTTAAATTAAATCATATATAGAATAGTGTTTGTTTTTAGAGATTTCTTTGATAATAATTTTTTATTTCCTAATACAACCCTGTCTAGGTACAAATGGCGGCCAACGGTATTAAATTGTCGCGCATGTCTGAAGAGCGTTCTCCTACTCCATTTCTACACATGATTTATGGTTAATTATTTCAACACAACAAGAAATCCCTAAATACTAAAAAGGGAATAAAATGCTATAAAAATTATGCTGTTTATGTAGAAAGTTAGGAAAATCGCTAGAAAAAATTTGCAAAAATTCAAGGTTAGACAACAAAACGAATATCTATAAATTAATGTTAAACCACCAACCACTGTAGGTATTAAATGTGTTAATTTATTTTAGGTACCCCCATAATATGTTAATAAAACTCAAAACATATTTTACTTTACAGAAATATGCTACAACTAAAAACTGACACGAATTAAAACCCTACTAAAATGGATCCAACTTCTGGACAATTAGACGATCATTCTCGAAGTATAATCCACATAGACCTGGATTGTTTTTACGCACAAGTGGAAATGATTAAAAATCCAAGTTTACGTAACGTACCATTAGGAATTCAGCAAAAAAACATCGTAGTCACCAGTAATTACATTGCCCGCAATTTTGGAATAAAAAAGTGTATGCTTATAGCAGAAGCAATGAAAGCCTGTCCAAATTTAGTTCTAGTTAAAGGAGAAGATTTACACGATTATAGACAAACATCATCCAAAGTAACGACTATTTTAAAAGAGTTTTCTCCGTTGGTGGAGCGTTTAGGTTTGGACGAGAACTACATCGATGTTAGCGATCTAGTTAAAGAGCAAGTAAATAAATACAGTAAGGTAGTTTCGGGGCATATTTTCGGGGACACTACGACTACATCATGTGATTGTGGTTGTAGTGATCGTTTGAAAATCGCCACAAATATCGCTCAAGAAATGCGAGATAAACTAAACACCGAATTAAAATTGACGAGTTGTGCTGGCATAGCTCATAATAAACTACTAGCAAAACTTGTTGGTGCTCAGCATAAACCCAACCAACAAACAGTGGTCTTCCCCAACAGTGCACTTGAGCTAATGCTAAGTCTAAATCAAGCTTCTGATATTCCTGGAATCGGTACAGCTTTAGGGCAGAAACTAGCGGGTTATAATATAAAAACTGTGGAGGATTTGCAAAATACAGAGATGCCAAAACTGGTTACGATTTTAGGAGCGGATAAAGCGAAGGTGTTTTATTATTTAAGCCTTGGTGTGGATGATGCCCCTGTGAAGACTTCTGGTCGTGCTCAAAGCATCGGTATAGAAGATAGTTGTAAAGCAATGTCAGCTTTAGGGGATGTACGAAATAAAATTAAGGAACTTTTGTATAGACTTTTGGTTTTGATTCAAGAGGACGGAAGAACTCCCACCACTGTTAAATTAACTGTAAGAAAGCTGGAAAATGGTCAGAAGATAAGCACTAGGGTTACAAAACAGGCCAACATCAATCCCAGTTTGTTCACCGAGAGCAGCATCAAGCTTCTCCCAGCAAATGAAACCACGATTATGAATACTATAATAACTTTATTTACAAAAATCGTTGATGTTCAGAAATTTCACGTTACATTATTAGGATTAGCGTTTACGAAGTTTTTGGAACAACCGGATGCTACACAGCCGAATATTTCATGGTTTTTTCAGAAGAATATTGAAGGCTCAACAGTAAAAAATTCTAAAGAAACCAAAATCTCGACTTCGATTATTCAGCCGTCAACGTCTCAGACCTCAGCAGTGAAACGTAAATTTAACGCGGAAGCAACTTCAAAAGTTTCTGTAGAAGTAGATGGGATATTCTGCCCTTCGGATGTTGAAGAGGAAGTGTTTCGAGAGCTTCCCAATGAAATTCAAAAGGAAATTTGGCATGATTATAAGCAGCGGAAACGGAAAATGAGTCATGAACAAAAACAAGTTAAGAAATTGAAGCAAAATAGTGTAACTAATTATTTTTTCAAGACGTAGTATCTTTTTTTATTTATGTAGCAATAAATACAAATTTTATTCTTGGAAGTTATTAATTTATTTAAACATACTAAAAGTTATCTAATGCCAGTAATAAATATATACAGGGTGTTCGCACGAAGTGGCTCACTATTGCTAACTTCGTTATTATTGAAGGTACAAAGTCGGTTAAATTAGCAAACTAGTAGCATTTTTTCCGCTGATTACAATGGTAAAAACAGAAAAACAATTGAGCATCTGGTTTTCAAGATATTCAAAAAAATAACATTTTTTTAAATGGAATACCCTATATATTTTTGCAAAAATCAATGGTAAATTAAATTCTATACAAAAAATGTCCTTATCTTTTTTTGATAATAATTTAAAATAAGCGAGTTATTTTGAAAAAAAGTTTTAAAATCAAGTAGCCATAAAACGGAATAGTAATTTATTAAAACCAAACAATCATAATTTTGAATTTAAGCAAGTTGAAAAATACTTGAAAGAATTACCGAAATATTGAAAATTTACAAAATTATAATTTTCATGGCTACTTGATATTAAAACTTTGAAAACTTTTTTTCAAAATAACTCGCTTATTTTAAATAATTGTCAAAAAAGCATAAGAACATTCTTTGTTCAGAATTTAATTTATCATCGATTTCTGCAAAAATATACAGGGTGTTTCATTTAAAAAATGTTATTTTTGTGAATATCTCGAAAACCCGATGGCCAATTGTTTTTCTGATTTCCCCATTATAATCAGCGGAAAAAATGCTACTAGTTTGGTAGTTTGCTAATTTAACCGACTTTGTAGCTCCAATAATAACAAAGTTAGCAATAGTGAACCACTTTGCGCAAACACCTGTATATTAAAAATATTAAATAAAATAGTGATATTTCCGTAATTCTTTCAAGTTTTTTTCAACTTGCTTAAATTCAAAATTATGATTGTTTGGTTTTAATAAATTACTATTCCGTTTTCTGGCTACTTGATTTTTAAGAATTGCAAATTTTTTTCAAAATAACTCGCTTATTTTAATTTATAATAAAAAAAAATTAAGGACATTTTTTGTACAGAATTTAATTTGTTATCGATTTCTGCTAAAATATATAGGGTGTTCCATTTAAAAAAATGTTATTTTTGTGAATATCTCGAAAACCAGATGCTCAATTGTTTTTTTGTTTTGACCATTGTAATCAGCGGAAAAAATGCTACTAGTTTGCTAATTTAACCGACTTTGTAGCTCCAATAATAACGAAGTTAGCAATAGTGAGCCACTTCACGCGAACACCCTGTATATATATATATAATAAATAGGATAAGAGCTGTGCAATTGTAATAATTTTTTTTATAAATGAACAAATATAAATATTTATGAAAATTTGTAGTCCAAACAAGTTCTTTTTTTTAAACATTTTTAAATTATTTTAAATTTAATCACAATTTTTTCAATACATATTCTGATATACCTAATTTCCAAAATCCATGACATAATTTAATAAAATCTCTTTGTATTTGATACATTTTTGAAATTCTAGATAAAAATACAAATAATTTCCGTGTATGTGTGGTTGCCTAAAATAAAAATGTAAACGCACCTTTAGATATTTAAACATTGCCAACTTCAAAAGCAGAAGAAGTAGAAATATTTTCTAACCTAACCTGAAATAATTGTAATGTCAACTCAGTTACATATTGCTTAATTTTTTAAATTAAAGCGACTTCTACCTTAAAAAAACTTTATTCATAAGACTGTTATACTATTTCTATCAATAATGGATCCAGCATTACTACGTGAACGAGAACTGTTCAAAAAACGTGCTTTAACCACTCCAGCGTAAGTTTTTATTTCATATTAATCCCCCATTCACAACTTTACAAAAATGATACTAATTACCTACATTACATGTTGTATTGAAAGGGTTGAAAAAAAGAAGACCGACTCCAAACCTGATGCCATACGCGACGACAAGAAAAAGCAGAAATCCAGTAGTGGTCCCACAGCCCCAAAATTGGAACTAAAGTGAGTTGTTGCTTTACCAAATCTACTTTCTAACTAAACATTTGTTATTTCTAGTTACAAAACCTCAACAGGTAGTTCACAATATCGATTTGGGGTATTAGCAAAAATTGTAAAGCATATGAAGACACGCCATCAAGATGGTGAAACATATCCACTTACATTAGAGGAAATCTTAGATGAAACTAATCAGTTAGACGTAGGAAACAAAGTGAAACAGGTTAGAGGAGTTTGTAAAAATGTAGTTGAGTTTTTGTATATTTTTAACATTTCCAGTGGTTACAAACTGAATCATTAATTGACAATCTAAAAATAGAGGTAACGCCGGAAGGTAAATTTCTATTCAAAGCTCCATACAAGTTAAAGGACCGTAAAAGTCTATTGAAGCTTTTGAAACAACAGGATCTAAAAGGACTCGGAGGGATTCTGTTAGATGATGTCCAAGAGTCACTGCCACATTGTGAAAAAGCCCTAAAAGTAAAACATGATAAATAAACCAACCACAACATTATAATAATTTAAATATTTTGCAGATTCTACAAAACCAAAATGAAGTAGTTTTTATCACACGTCCCATCGACAAGAAGAAAATTTTGTTTTATAATGATAGGACAGCTAGTATGCCCATAGATGAAGAATTCCAAAAGTTATGGAGATCTGTGGCGGTAGATGCAATGGATGACGCAAAGATTGATGAATATTTAGAAAAACAGGGGATTCGCTCTATGCAGGACCACGGTCCAAAGAAACCTATGGCCCCTAAGCGCAAAAAAGCCAACAATAGGAAGAAAACGTTTAAGAAACCGAGGGACAATGAACATTTGGCTGATGTGTTGGAGACGTACGAAGATAACACGTTGACACAAAAAAATAGTGTGTGATTAAAAAAATATATTGTGATGAACACGATTCCCATTCTAGCACTTAAATTAGTTGAATAATATGATGTATTATAATATATGCTTAACTTATTACTGATTTATCAAACTATACTTTTAATTAAATATTCTTTGTTATCATGGTTTATATTAAAAGACTTTATATATAATTGGCTATCATTTAAACGATCAGCATTATATTGAGGTTTTGGTCAGCTCTAAAATGCTTTCTGTCGGCAAATATAGTAAGTTGATCCGCCACTTGTGGTCAGCAAGTAGAAGAAAATTGATCAGCAAATAATGTCATATTAGGCAGCTCTAAAGTTATTTCTATAGCTAACTAAATACATTCGCAGCAATATAAGTAATAAAGAAGCAAATCGTAAGTCAGATTTAATACAATTTTGGTAAGCTGTAAAATTTATTTTATTCTGCTAATAAAGTCTATTTCTACAACAATAAATGTACACTGTGTCCCAAATTGCTTGTAATTGCAGGGTATCTCTGTAATTTGTAAAGATAGAACTTTGCGGTTTTCGCGAACCTGTGCCACTTTTTCGTCAAACTTTTAATGTCGCAAACAGAACTATGCTAACTTGTTTTGTTTCTGAGATACAGGGTGAAAACGAAATTACTCACTTTCCGGGGTGCTGTCATATCTCACACACCATGTAAGCTAGAAAAAAAGTAAAAACTGTTCTAGATAGATATTTTTGCGTAGAAGCCAGTGGCGTACTCGAAAAAAAATTGATTTGCACCGTTTAAGAGATATGACTCAAACTAGGTCTTTTTTAAATGGAACACCCTGTATTTTTTAGTGTCATTAAATTTGTCTATTTTTTCTCATTAAAATGATGTAATAAGAGTAGGCACTTTAATGCCCTAAAAAAGCAAAAAACCCTTTTATATGTCAAAAATTTGTAGTTAGCCATGAAAATCGGGGATAAAGAAATGTTAACAAGCAACATGAGACACTATATTAAATTAAAAACTCTTAACATAAATATTATTTTTATTTTTATCAACGTAAAAAAGAAACCAAAAGCAAAATAAAATTTTCTAACGCTCATATAAATTAAACAACAAAACTTAACCAAATATTTTACAAACTTAATGACATTTTCTAGAAAAAACTAGTTAAATTGCTCAAAACAATTGCCGATTTTCATGGCCAACTACAAATTATTGACTTATGAAAGGGTTTTTTGCTTTTTTAGGGCATTAAAGTGCCTACTCTTATTACATCATTTTAATGAGAAAAAATAGACAAATTTAATGACACTAAAAAATACAGGTTGTTCCATTTAAAAAAGACCAAGTTTGGGTCATATCTCTTAAACGAGTACGCCACTGGATTCTACGCAAAAATATCTATCTAGAACAGTTTTAACTTTTTTTCTAGCTTACACGGTGTGTGAGACATGACAGCACCCCGGAAAGTGAGTAATTTCGTTTTCACCCTGTATCTCAGAAACAAAACAAGTTAGCTTAGTTCTGTTTGCGGCATTAAAAGTTTGACGAAAAAGTGGCACAGGTTCGCGAAAACCGCAACGTTCTATTTTTACAAATTACAGAGATACCCTGCAATTACAAGCAATTTGGGACACAGTGTACACTGTGTCCCAATTTGCTTGTGATTGCAGGGTAATTTGTAAAGATAAAACTTTGCGGTTTTCGCGAACCTGTGCCACTTTTTCGTTAAACTTTCAATGCCACAAACAGAACTAAGCTAACTTGTTTTGTTTCTGAGATACAGGATGAAAACGAAATTTTTTTACTTTCCGGGGTGTTGATGTCATATCTCACAGACCATCTAAGCTAGAAACAAAGTAAAAACTGCTATAGATAGCTATTTTTGCGTAGAATCCAGGGGCGTAGTACTATGCCCTAAAAAAGCAAATTTAATGATACCAGAAAATACAGGGTGTCCCATATAAAAATACCTAACTGGTCATATCTCTTAAATGGTGCAAAACATTTTTTTCGAGTAGCCACTGGATTCTACCCAAAAATATCTATCTAGAACAGTTTTTACATTTTTTCTACCTTACATGGTGTGTGAGATATGACAGCACTCCGAAAAGTAAATAAATTCGTTTTCACCCTTTTAATTTGTCAGCTGACCATGATTTTAATATGCAAACACATTAATATTTAACTTATTGATATTATTTTGTTGCTGATCAATTTTATAATCCTGCTGACCAAGTAATAACTTTGTTTCGCGACTATTTATTTTGAATACGCGTAAATATTAAGTTGACTAAAGATGTGTTTACTTGCTGATACAATTTAGTTTGTTTGTTGTCTACGTATTGAGCCCGATATTTCTTTATTGCCGACAAAAACTTTGTATGCTGTCCAAATGATTTAATAGCTGATTTTTCTTGCTAACCCAATATTTAAATAGCGAACCATTTAATTACTTCTCTATATAATTAAAGGAATTTTTTTTATGTGGGTGTTTTTGATAAAAATTATACGGTTTCCGGACTAGGATAAGTATTAGTTGTGTTCGCATCAGTTTTAATGGGAAAAAAATATAGGGTGGAGAGATTCGTAAGTATGTACCTTACATTAAATATTAAAATTGTAATAAATAGATATGAATGCTTAAACTCTAATATTTTTTTCGTTTTTTCATTTTTTATAATTTCAGTAAAATTATGTATATCTTCCAATATCTTTTCCTTGCACTGCTTGTCTTACATACCGTAAAAACAGACAAGCGAGGAGCAAGAGTCCGAAGAATTGTTGGTGGTTCACCAGCAGATGTACCACCAGCTGATGATCCGGTCATCTACACACGTTTCAATGGAAAAACTGCTCGGATTCAAGGTGTAGTCGACCCACCTCATTACGTTTTTAAAGGTATTCGGTATGCTCATCCACCCGTGGGTAAAGAGCGATTTTTGGTAAGAGAATTTGATCAATCAATCAAATGAGTGACACATGGTCTGGTCTGTTATTTGCAGAGACCCAGAGAAATGTTTTTGGAAGGGAACATAAACGCCACTACATTTCCACCACCATGTCTTCAGCCACTACCTGGGCAAAATGTCGTAGTTGGTAGTGAGGACTGTTTGTACTTAAACGTGTTTACACCAGATTTGCCTACAGGGACCGAAGGTAATTATCTTTAATGATTTATTTACTTTTATCTTAAGATTATTTTTTAAGGTTTGCCAGTAGTTGTATGGATCCACGGTGGAGGTTTCCGCTATGGTTCCGCCTCACAATATGGTGTAAGTTTTTTAAATTCCAACTGTGATGCTAATTTAACTTTATGATTATTAAAGGTGCGTCACCTTGTGGGTAAACGTTTAGTAGTCGTCACTATCCAATACCGCTTGGGGTCCTTGGGTTTCCTCAGCTCTGGTACTAAGGAAATGCCTGGTAACGCCGCCCTTTGGGACATGGCTCTTGCCACTCAATGGGTGCGCAACTACATCGGATTTTTTGGCGGCAACCCCCACAGAATCATTGTTATGGGCCATGACACCGGTGCTAGCAGTGCCCTGCATATAGCCTTGTCCAACATTGCCAAAGGTACGATTTTGAACATCCCCAACTAATCTGCAAGAATTTTTCAATCTAGGTACTACTAGTGGGGTGATAGCCATGTCTGGAACAAGCGTCTCACATTGGGCAATGGACAACACCCCGTCCAACACTGCGAGGGATGTAGCAGAACAAAACGGTTGTCCAACTAGCGGAATGGTGGTCATGGTGAAGTGCTTGCAGGATACACCACCAGAAGCCATAATACGGGTAGATACCTAAAGCAATTTTAAATTATAAACCAAGACACTTAATGTACTTAGGGTGATTCAAATATTGAATTCCAACGGTTACAATCAAGAGGCTTCGTGTCGGGTTTATCTGGAAGACTTGGATGTGCACCGGTGGCTGAAGGATACAATGATGGACGGTCTTTGCCCTCATTTGTGGAAGATGAGCCTTTGAATGATTTGTATAAGCAAAGTAATCCGAAAGTACCGCTTTTGACCGGGATAACGAGGGATGAAACGAAGAAAGCGGTGCATGGTATGTAGAATAATATCTGGGTGAGGCAGGCAAAAAAACACGAAATTTTTTTTATTGCTCCACTGCTTTCTATCAATTTATTCCTAATATTTTTTAGGACAATACAAAAACGAAATAATCAACAAACTAAAATCAATACCACAATTTTTGGACAAAGTTTTAGTTAAAAACCTACAGGGTTTCATCGGATTACACAAGCCAAAATCTGACAATAATCAACCGAACTCACAGAAAAATCCCCTGCAACTTTTAGATCCGCAGAATTTCAAAAACTATTTTCAGACTAAAACCGGTGATTTACATGAAGGATTAGCAAAAATTTCAGAGGCTACAGGTAGATACTACGATGTAATCAAAACATTTTATAACAATTATTATAATTTATTTAGCTGATGCACTATTCAACGTACCAGCGTTTCTCACTGCGGATTTATGGTCCAAAAATGGTGCACCAACTTTCTTGTACCGTTTTGATCATTGCGGCAAGCGTAAGAAGGCTCATTATCTCCTGAAGGGCATGCCGATTGTCGGAAATGTTACCACAGGTAATTCTATTATAACAACCTCATATTGTATATGAAGATTTTTGGCAGCAAAAATAGTTCTCTATACAGGGTGTGTCACGACGAGTTGACAGTAGACATAACTCTATTACTAAACACAATTTGGTTCTAAAAATTGGTACACGCCCATTATACAATGTGCTCTATTTAATGAAAATATTGCCACCTTTCTGGTACTTCCGGTTATACCGGAAGTAGACACAAACTTTGTTATTTTAAATGGAACACCCTGTATATTTTTGAATTTTTAGATTCTACACTTCATTTTAGACATAAAAGTATTAAGGTTGTATGGTCCTAACATTAACGGTATTATAATTATTTACACTTTTTCATTTTTTTTTACAACATAATGTAAATAAAAATTCGAATCTTGACAATGACACATTTTTTCCAAAAATTTTTTCTTATGTTTGAAGTAGGAATATACAAGCAATAAGCTGATATAGTTTTGGAGAACTTGCTTTATACAGGGTGTTGGTGGTTGTCGGTTCATTTTTAAAACTTTGATCAATGATAACTTTGTTTTTTTTAATGGAACACCCTATATATTTCCACATTTTCGAATTCTACACTTAATTCTAGACATAAAAATGTTAAGGTTGTAAAGTCTTAAAATTAACGGTATTATAATTAATTACGTTTTTTCCAATTTCCAAGGTTTTTAAAAATTAACGATCAACCATAAGCACCCTGTAGATATAAAGTAACTTTTTCAAAACCATATTACCATGTTTCTTGTACATTTCTACGGCGACTAAAATTTGTTCTTTATTATATTTAATTTAATATTTTTTATTTTTATTTTATTTATTATAATTAAGTAATTATGTTTCTCCCAATTTTTTCATACAAAAATTTGAGTCAAACATTTTCATATTTACTAATGAAAATTTCTTTTAAAAAACAAACCAAATTTTAGTGGACGCAGAAATGTACAAGAAACATGGTAATATGGTTTTAAAAAACTTATTTTATACAGGGTGCTTGTGATTGAGCGTTAATTTTTAAAAAACGTAATTAATTATAATACCGTTAATTTTAGGACCTTACAACCTTAATACTCTTATGTCACGAATTAAGTGTAGAATTCGAAAATCTAGAAATATATAGTTATCATTAATTATTTTTTTAAAAATGAACGTTCAACCACCAACACCCTGTATAAATCAAGTTTTCCAAAACTACATCAGCTTATTTCTTGTATATTCCTACTTCAAGCACAAGAAAAATTTTTTGGAAAAGCGTGTCATTGTCAAGATTTGAATTTTTATTCACATCTATGTTTTTGTAAAAAAAAAATGAAAAAGTGTAAATAATTATAATACCGTTAATGTTAGGACCATACAACCTTAATACTTTTATGTCTAAAATGAAGTGTAGAATCTAAAAATTAAAAAATATACAGGGTGTTCCATTTAAAATAACCAAGTTTGTGTCTACTTCCGGTATAACTGGAAGTACCAGAAAGGTGGCAATATTTTCATTAAATAGAGCACATTGTATAATGGGCGTGTACCAATTTTCAGAACCAAATTGTGTTAAGTAATAGAGTTATGTCTACTGTCAACTCGTCGTGCCACACCCTGTATAATATCGATTATTGTAGCACATATTTCCCTCAAAAATCAACTTTTCTCTTGCAGACGAGTTAAACGACACCGTAGGTCACGGCGATGATCTAGCCTACCTGTTCGACATCCACGACATCGAAGGCAAATCTCTGGAGACTTCCAATGAACCCCCATCGGAAGACGACGAAAAAGTCCGCGATATCTTCACGCAAATGATAGCAGATTTCGCACGTTACGGCAAACTGCATGTGGACAACAAAGAAATATCACCGTTCTCTAGTGGTGCTAACAATTTCGTGCAAATCAAACCGAAACCCGTGCTTGCGAACAATTTCCGTTTCTGTGAGATGGCCTTGTGGTGTGGCCTTGCCGATCGGTTGAAAAGCAACACTTGCCAATTTTTGAAAGTATTGAATACGCAAGTGGGCAATGTACAAAAAACAATAGCTGGTGTTAATGATCAGTTGTTGGGGAAGCTGGGGAAAGGACAGAAATCGGAGATTATTCCGAAGAAAATGGTGGAGGATACACTGAATTTGAATGTTATTAATCAGAATAGTAAAAAAGTTAAACTGCCGTTTGGGGGAATTATTGGTTGAGTTTTTATTCGGTACAAAAACTTAGGCTAATAGATATAATAACAATTTTTACTACCTAAAATATAAATAAATTGTAAACAAATAGATGCACGTCCTATATTAAAATATAATATATCACACTACATTTTTATCTCTTTTATTTTTTTGTATATGAAATTGGAGAACCAAATGGAACCAGTTATAAAGTGCAACACTGCCATTATACGGAAACAATCTTTGTATGTTGGACCTGAAAAATATTTAGTCATTATTATGAGCGGAATTTTTTTTATTTAACAAATATAGAAAAGATCGAAAATTGACTTTCTTACGTCACCTAGCTAAACGATGAAAAAAATAAAAATTTTCATCCATATGCATAGTCGTTTGGGAAAATAGCTACTTTCTGTCTACTAACTAGTAGTGACTTTCTGGCTAGTAAGTACAGGGTGTCCCATTTTCGACACTTTTAGGGGGTATTGGCGTTATTATCAAAGATAGAGTGTTGCGGTTTTCACCTTCCTTTCCTACTTTTTTACGAAACGAAAGATTCCGGGGTCAAATTTGTCATGGCTCTCTTAGTTTTTAATCTACAGAGTGATTCTCAAAATCTTTGTTTTTTAGACACCCCTCGTATTTTCGTTATGCGTCTACTTATCAAAAAGGTGAAAACTGATCTTGATAGAGTTTTTTACGTAGAATTCAGTGGCGTAGGCAGTTGCAATTATTGGAAAACATTTTGAGTGACTGAAGGACAGTCCTTATTTTGAGAAGGATGTCGTTTGTCCTTACCATGTACCGATAAGGACGCTATTTGTCCTTAGTTTAGGCATTTGCTCTAAAATTTAATTATATTATACGAAACCTAACTTTCAAATTGAATATTTTTGCTGTTCGAAATTATAACTTTTCATTTTAGCTCATTGACCTTCAAAAGTTTGAAATTTTCGCCTGCGGCGCTTTTTTGCCCTACAATCTGTCAAACAACTTTTACGCATCCTTACTACCTTACTAAGCAATAATAAAATTTGGCAACCCTACAACAAATATTAAAAAAAAAACATAAAATTTACAATTTTTTTTGCCCCCTTACAGAAAACAGAGTTGCTAAGGCTTTGTTTTCAGAAGTCACAATACTTGGGGCCCCCGAAATGTTTTGCCCCAGGGCTCCTGGAGTTGTCGCTACGACCCTGACTTTGTGACTACTAAACATGACTATGCATATGGCTGTTTATGTTTAATAATTTTTTCAAAATATTGCTAAATCCATTGATTATTATTTTGGATAATAATTATTCCTTATGTGACTTCCTGATACAAGTACTTAATGATTACAGCAACAACATTTTTTATCGCGGTTCGTTATTTCCCTTACGAACCAAAAGATAACAATAAATTGTAACTATTATCTGGGTGTGAGAATGCCCTATATTAAACTAAATATGTTATTTAAGGGAACGTCATTAAATATCAACATTTTCCCACCTCATTTAATCAACACGTTATAGTTTTTATTACTTGGTTGAGTACTTAAATAGTCCTTGCTATTTTTGTGTAATTACCTATTAATATTTCTAGTTCCGTCAGTACAGATAATCTAAGTTTTCTAAATTATTTTTACCACATTTGAAAGTTATACAGGGTGTCCCAGTTTATATCGTCAGGATTTCACCAGTCGATAGTTTAGAGAAAATTACAGGTGGTTTGTCTAATAAACTATGGTCGAATGTTGCTTCCTTTCTGATGTACAGGGCATTAAAGAAAAAAAATTATTTTAAATAATTTGCTATAAATCAATAATAAAACAAGTTAGCCTTCTGAAATTTTGCATACATTTTTTTTGCATTCTTTTATTAATAGTGGTTGCAATTATTTTATTTAGAACACAGAGGCGTGCGTACGGGTTTCTTCAAAAACATTTTATTGAATAAAACGTACACCACTGGTTTTCTTTGCAGCAGCAATATGCAGAGAGTATTTTCCATTCAATTTAGAAACTTTTTTTATATCTTACAATTTCTTGATAACTTAACTTTTTTTTTCTTATTTATTAAAGAGCTTCTTCCCTATTAGATTTCCGAAAAAAGCATCAGTACAAAGTTGTAGAGAAAAATATTTCCTACAACTCTCCTTTTAATATTTTTTTGATATTGTCAATATTTAAAAAGATATTCAACAAATAAGTTGCAAATTTTAGGGAAATTTTTCTCTAGTTAGGTACTACTACTACTTACTACTCTTCCCCCAAAATTTTCAACCTATTTGTTGAATAACTTTTTAAATATCGACAATATCAAAAAAAGTTTAAAAGATAAGTTGTAGGAAATATTTTTCTTTACAACTTTGTACTGACTCGTTTTTCTGAAAATTTAATAGAAAGTTATTCAATAAAAAAAAAATTCAACCCTTAATTTGAGGGCTGGTGAAGGAAGGGTGGGGTCTACGAATACACAAACTCAGTTTTAAACTTTCAGGGTGACCCTCTAGAAGATTCTACAAAAATTGGCTGTAGGGTAAAAAAAGCCTATTTGAAGCCTTTTTTTCTCCCTTATTTACTGTACCTACTATTAGGTTATTTTAAGTTAAGTTATCAAAAAATTATAATATACGAAAAAGTTTCTAAATTGAATGGAAAATACTCTCTGTATATTGGTGCTGCAAAAAAAACAGTAGCGTACGTTTTATTCAATAAAATGTTTTTGAAGAAACCCGTACGCACGCCTCTGTGTTCTAAATAAAATAATTGCAACCACTATTCATAAGAGAATACAAAAAAAATGTTCTATGCAAAATTTCAGAAGCCTAACTTTTTTTGTTATTGATTTATAGCAAATTATTTAAAATATTTTTTTTAATGTTGCTTCCTTTTTGACGTACAGGCCATTAAAAAAAATAAATTATTTTAAATAATTTGCGACAAACCACCTTTAATTTTCGCTAAACTATCGACTGGTGAAATCCTGACGATATAAACTGTAACGATATAAAAAATTCCAAACAGAACTTTCGTCTTACGCCTTACCAATGAACAAAAAGAACATAAACGACAACCCAGTCAGATAGCTTATCAATCCAAATTCTCGTCCAGTTTCTCCACGTCTTGTCAGCCCCAACAAAGGCCCACCAACATGCTGCAATGTGGCAATGCTAACAACAATCAGTAGAGCTCCGATTATAAACGCCGACTCACTAATCATATCAGTTAGCACTGAAACCAAATTCCAAGATTAAATTATATTAGACACTAGTTTATTGAGTCGTACTGAAATATCCCAAAGCTCCCATCCAGGACATGAACCAAAGACAAATGGGTCGTCGCCTTTTGTCGATGTTTACCCAGTAGGCGAACAAGGCAAAGAGTAAGGTAGAAAAGGATAATAAGCCGATGAAAGTACATGCTAAAAGAAATTTTAGGTCAGTTACTCGCTGGTATAGAAAACTGGGGAATAGGGTGAAGAACACAAAATAGGAAAATTTGGTGGTGATGATTAGGATTAACGACTTATAAAACGTCGGCTCTTGCATCAGTTTCAGGTTTTCTACTAGTGCGTTCTTGGAATTTACATTTGGGGCAAACACACTAGCTACTGGTACTTTCTGGTGGCGGTTCACTCCCTCGGTATCATCGTAGGCATAACTTATATTATTATTAATGGTAGTTTCAGTAAATAACGGTGAAGGTTTCTCAGCGTTATCCAGTTCAGTCTTTAGATCTTTATTTTGCTCGCTCTCAAACTTCTCCCAGTTTTCTTGTTGGTACTTAACAATATTATCGCCAATTTCCTCGTCGGAGTCATCGTCAAACGTTTCCCAATCATGAAGATTCTTATATTGGTTATTTAAATTGGTAGACAGTCTCCGGGAAGGTATTCCACTACCACTAGGTAGTGTACCATTAACTTCGTTTTGGGTTGCTGTTGGAACTTCATGGGTTTCGATTGTTACGTTCAAACCGGTACTATCTTGGCGTTTTATCTGAAGTTCGCGCGAGTTCTTTGAGAGAATGTCCTCCTCATCATCCGGGGAATGCTAAAACAATTTCAATTGAAAGATTTTTTTAAATATAATCTTTTGCTGCCTCTAATATTATCTATTTATTTTATACCCACCATTATAACATTGTACGCTGTGCTTCTACCACTCGACTTCAAGTACATGGGTTTCCTAAATAGCAGATTAATTACGATCCCTTGAAGAATAAGGGCTTGGTACCATAAAACGGATTTAAAAATATTTGTCATCAATAGACAGTGCCCAACAACGATTGGTGTTAAAATAAAACCAATTGCTACCACAGCTTGTGTCACATGACTTAGAATTAGATGTTTTCGTTTAAAATATTGAGCCAAAAGTATTTCACATTGAGCTATTTGGACAGAAGCGCCAAGACCTTATAACAAAATTTTATTATTGGAATTAATTTACCAGATTATTTATTTTGTAGTTGCATACCTGCTATAGTGCCTGATAGAATATAACATGAAACACTACCGACACTTCCTGCCATTTTCAGTATTCCGATTGCCATGAAAACCAGACCTGCACAAATTAGGCAAGTAGCCCCACTGGACATCAAACGCGGCCAACTACTGTGCGCTATGATTGTCCTGCTAATTGGATCTGGATGGTGTAATTATAAATTAGGAGATAGTTTGTGTATGTGGCTTAGTTTTGTTTTACCAAAAAGTGTCCAAGATGCTGAGAAAAATAGTGGAACGTACAGTAGGTCGTCGTCCCACAATTTTGATATATTGTTATCATTTTCGATATTTCCTAATTTTACAAATGCCAAGAATATTCCAAAACTAACTATTAAACTTGGGACTGTGACCTGAAATCAAATTTATGGACGAGTTTTACACAAAATTATTAAATATTGTATGTGTGGGAGACTGGGAGATTTGGTTATTTGAAAATTTTGGGTATTTTGTAATAGTAGAAGAGGCGGCTGCAAAAAGTTAGTCGTCATAAGGTGGACGAACGGGAAAAATAGGAATGATAGTTTAGACCTTTATTAAGAAGGAACGCTAAGGTTGCCTGCGAAAATTCTGCCGAAACAGGGTTAAAAAAAATTAAATAAATAAATAATTTCAAAAATAATCATTGTGGTGGACAAAAAGGAGTCACCACATTGTAGGGGAGAGCGAAACGAACAAAAATAAATAGGCTTGCCTACACCCACCCTCTCGGAACAACCCCGCAGCCCCGCTTAAGAGGATGTTTTTTTGATTAAAAATTGACGTCATAAGGCGGAAGCATAAATGATGCCTTTGATATTTTTTGAAATTTAATTGACAACTTCACAATACCCAAACATTTATCACTATGATTTCACTAGTTTTTTGACAAATTTCTAAAATTTAGACTCAATTTACACAAATTGCGTTGTTAGACGGGAGAAGCATGCTGGTTCAAATTGTTGTCCTTGATAAATAATCGAAATACATGAATGATAGAGATCTAAAACGTGATTCCAGTCTATACAAAGTTTGTTGAAGTTGTAAATCAATTACTTTTTTTTCCCTGTTTCGGCAGGATTTTCGCAGACAACGTTAGGGTTCCTTCTTAATAAAGGTCTAAACTATCATTCCTATTTTTCCCGTTCGTCCACCTTTTATGACGACTAACTTTTTGCATCCGCCTCTTGGACTATAAGTAATTCTTATTACTGGATATCTCTGCGGAAATACAGGGTGTTTCCTAACTACGGTACGAAACTTCAGAGGGTGATTTGTTAAGTCGTTTTAAGAAAAAAATTTCATATGAACATATGTCCGGAGTTGCTTCGTTTCTGAGATACAGGGCGTTGAAGTTTAAAAAACAAACGGTACCTATTTATAAAATATCATAAATATCCTTTAACCGATTTGGTTGAAATTTGGTGTAGTTATTTGAAGTAATAAGGCGCTTATTTAGCCCTAACTAGATTGAAATTATTAGGTCCAGTGGCACCACAGCCAATATTATTGAGAAAAAAAAGTACGCCACTGAC
This sequence comes from Pediacus dermestoides, assembly GCA_963942485.1. Taxonomy (NCBI): domain Eukaryota; kingdom Metazoa; phylum Arthropoda; class Insecta; order Coleoptera; family Cucujidae; genus Pediacus; species Pediacus dermestoides. Next base: position 4,690,886 of record OZ012629.1, read on the forward strand.
TTTTTTTTGAAGTTTTATATTTTTTTAGATTAAGCAACTAAAAATACAACTTTTTGGTCTCTTGTGTTTTCTTCATATCTAGCTTCATTTTCGAGAAAAAGAAATCACCACATCTGCTTTTTATAACAAATTATTGCCAAGTCCAACCTACTTACCTTCTTTGGAGACCAGCTCACAGTGATAGTATTGTCATATCAGTAAAAGTCAGAGTTGTCAATTAGCAGTGATTCCATCATGAATAATTTTACTAATGCTGAAATGGCTGACATGCACTTTATTTTTTTTTTATTTCAACGCCCTGTATCTCAGAAACGAAGCAACTCCGGACATATGTTCATAGGAACTTTTTTTCTTAAAACGACCTAACAAATCACCTTCTGAAGTTTCGTACCATAGTTAGGAAACACCCTGTATATCGTATTTAAAAATTAATTCTCGCCCTAACAATTTCGCCCTAACAACTAAATGTTCGGACAAAAGTAAATTTTTGAAAATGTGAAGGGAGAACTGGAAATTTTACGCAAATAATTAGTAAACACCTAACAATACAATAAGATAAAGCCTTAATAACAATATTATGCATGGAAGAAAATTATTTATTGGATTTAACAATATTTTAGCCTTAATAATTAGCAAACTTTACAAAATGAATTTTCAACTAAATGTTGAGATAATTTTTAATTTAGGACCAATGAATAAGAGGTTACGTCTCCTTTTGCTTTAATAGCTGCCTGTATCCTAGCAGGTATTGTATTTATCAAATTTTGGTATTTAAGTTCTTCTATTTTGGTATTTAAGTCCCCAATGGTTCTTGCGATGGTGGATTATTGTGTAAAATACGTTTAATTTTATGCCAAAGAGTTTCAATGACATTTAAGTCCGAACTGGATGAGGGCCATGAAAGCACCTTTATGTCGTTTTCCCCAAGTTACAAAACTGTGATTTTTTAAAAACAGTCGTTAGAAAATTACATCACATTTTTCAAGTGCAATTTTAAAGCTACGAAATATGCGTAAAATCACCAAATAAAGACTTGCGGATTTTTTTGTACATAAAACCAACATCCAGCTTTGCAATAATGTAAATTTTACCAAAATCCAACCAGTGGTTCCAAAATTGTGATTATTTTAATGTAGGTAGCACCCTTAAAAAAACACGTTTTCTGGAAAGTGAACTGTGGAACTCGAAAAAAATGCAAAAAAAATCTAATAACATTTCAGGATTGTTTCAATATAGTACGATTATTGAGCTTTGATTCAAATGTTTTTTGACACAAATCCAACCAGCGGTTTCAAAACTGTGATTCTTTAAAACAGTTACTAGAAAATTTTATCGTTTTTAAAGGTGCAACTTTGATGCTCCGATAAATGCTTAAAATCACCAAATAAAAACTTGTGTAACTTTTTTGTAAAGAAAACCAACATCCAGCTTTGCAATAAAGTAAATTTAATCAAAATCCGACTACTAGATCCAACGTTTTGAAAATAATAATTCTTTGTTTCTACAATTTTCCCATCCTGCTGGGTTAAAGTGCCACAGTTTTGGAACCGCCGAGCGGATTTTTACGAAATTTACGTTTTTATATAACTAAATGTTGGCATTATAACAGAAAAACCATCAATATTATGGAAGTTAATTTAGATAACTTTTGCGCGTATGGAAAAACGACAATCAAATTAACTTTTGTCCGAACATTTAGTTGTAAGAATAATGCCAGAAAAATATAAGTAGGTAATAGAATTTTTTAAATTTCAAAAATTTTGGTGTACCTATACCTAACATCAAACATTCCTCGCCTCTTTCCTCTTTGTTTATGTTTGTTAGCATTTAATATTTTGGATTTTATATAGGAAATTTGCATGATTCCGGCATATAAGAGAACTGGTAATCGGTTTTGTTTGATCTCTCTTTTTTGAAACCGATCAATTGTCTAGATCTATAGTCTTTAGGTTCTAGGTAAACAACATGTACACGAGTATTGAATTTATGGCTTAGATAATGAACAGTTTCTTTTGCTAACAGACAATCCAGTTTTAAACCAAAACAAATTTCACAAAGGACAATAAATTAGGAATACTGTTATTGACGTCATTTTCCTTTTTACAATAAGAAGTGAATACAAAGATTACAATAAAGAAACTGGTTTTCTTTTAGTAAACATATTTTTTAAGCACTAAAAATTTTTTCCTGTCATTTAATATTTTCGAAAATTAAAACTTTCTATGCTAACAAAAATTTATTTATAAGAACAATTATCCCATAATTTCTGCAAGCAAATTTCAGCAGTCATTATTTGTTTATGGTTTCACATGTTACATGAATAAGATAACAATACATTTAATATTAGCCACAAATACCTGGAAAAACAATGTTCCCAAAAATATAATCCATCCATATCCACCATCTACACCCCTTGGTGCCAATTCCGGTTGAGTACTCAATATATTATCAAACGTGGGCGTTTCAACATTTCCAACATTTATTCTACTCGAATTATCATGTCTATTAGATCTGGAAAAATTTACCTTCATCCTTAATAGAAATAAAAATAACACAGGCGCGATCTGCTAATTATATTTATCACCAAACATTGGTAGCAAATTACGATGTCGATGATTATTTTAGAAATAAATCAAGCTAAATTAAAATTAAAACTAAAAGATAGATAGGGCATATAAGTACATTGTCACTAATATTTTATCAGCATTGATAATTATTATCTTATCTTGGCGAAGCGAAGGTACACATTACAGTTCTCACTGCATTGTCTCGATTTCTAAAATAAACGCTGCTCGTAATTAAAGATTATTTATCATGAAACTGAACTTTAGAGCATGGTGTGCATAGAACCCGGCAATTTAACGCCCATTTAAAGAACTTTTTGAATTCCAAAGACACATACAATAAACTTTTAATAATTTCATACTGATTTCTGTTGAGATAACTCGTGAATTTGTGCAATCAAACTCAATCTGTGGTTCTGTATAAATAAAATACACTTTTAGAAAAGTTTTTATAGGGACTGTGACGAATAAGGAAATAATGTTGTATACACGTCTACACTGAATAGCGTACATTTATCTTCTAATTCTAATGTAATTTTAATGTAAAGTATAATGTAATGTTGTATAAACCCGCACTAAAATGAGTAAGTAATGGTGTACACCCACCAAACACCAACAGATCGTCGGCCGGTCTGAAGTCTGTCAGGCCTGGATTCAGTAAAACCATAAATTTTCTACCATCAAGGGTAACTATGAAGAACAAATGTTTAAATTTAGTTTTAGCTGAGGTATATAAATGTACCTACCTACCCTAATATCTTCAGCATGTCAAATTGGGGCGCAATAAAAGTTTTTTATGGGATTCTACTTGGACGGTTTTACCGAAAATTTAGTCATAAAGTTCCAAATGTTCGGTTACAGAAGTTACAAAAGACCAATATATTTATGAATCATGAAAAATCGATGAATATGAAATAATATTAATTCTAAAAATACGATAGTATCTCGAATGTTTTGTTGTTGCAAGTACTTGTTGAAGTCTAATTGAGAAATGAGGAGTATATAGTCAGGTAGTTTTAAATGGATATGATAATAAGTTGCTCTAAGCCCTTATTATGTAGAATTGTCGAGGGCTATTTGAGGTTTATTACTTGCAGTTGTTGAAAGTATTATTATATTACGGATATTTTATAAAATGTTATTTACTCCAATAATTTCGAGACAGAATAACTTCATTGTGGAACCAAAGATTTATCTTTTTTTTTCCGGAATTTTTCTTATGTGACCCCATGAAATTTGTATACCATAGTAAGAGAAAAATATTCCCTTTCCAATGAGGCCCGGCATGATCTATATTATTGCCATATTGAAATTTTAAATTTGATGTAACTTTCACAACAAATATTGATTAGGTAGGTATTATCTCTTGCCATGCAAGTTTCATACTGGTTAAAAATGCAAATGCATTGAAAAATAGATTAAGTTGTTCGTTGGCAAAAAAAAACTAACTTGAGTTACTGAATTCTACAAAAAAAGTACCTGTAGGTAGGTATATCAATAATATTTATTGATACGACCACAAATAAAGAAGCTACAAAAAAACTTATGAAAGCCCAGTGATGGAAGTAATTACTTTCTTCACTAGGGCTGAAAATAAAAATCCTATTGGCAACATCATGTATTGCTTTATTATGATTATTCCGGGACTTGGTACTCTTGGTAGGCAGTAGCTCTATACATAGTTGCTGGGGCTATAACTTTTTCTTTGATGTCTGGTGGGGTACACGAAATATCTGAACCACTATTAACAGTATTAACAGTATTAAGTAACACTGATGTCTTCATTCAAACATTCCTTTATAAAATTTAGTGGCGTCAGATTGTTTCAGTTGATTAATGCTTGTTGATTCATTTTTATATAGCTTTGGTAATAACAACCATATGGCGCTGGAAAAAGTAGTATACACAACTTGTTATTAAAGTGCCATTGTTCAACGCGAAGACATTTTCAAACACACTGTGCAGTTTATATCGTCAGGATTTCACCAGTCGTCCAGTCGATAGTTTAGCGAAAATTAAAGGTGGTTTCATGGTTTGTCTAATTAACTATAATCGAATGTTGCTTCCTTTTTGACGTACAGGCCTTTAAAGAAATTAAATTATTTTAAATAATTTGCTATAAATCGATAACAAAAAAAGTTAGCCTTCTGAAATTTTGCATAGATCTTTTTTTTTGTATTCTCTTATTAATAGTGGTTGCAATTATTTTATTTAGAACACAGAGGCGTGCGTACGGGTTTCTTCAAAAACATTTTATTGAATAAAACGTACGCCACTGGTATTTTTTGCATCATCAATATGCAGAGAGTATTTTCCATTCAATTTAGACACTTTTTCGTATCTTATAATTTTTTGATAACTTAACTCAAAATAACCTAATAGTACAGTAAATAAGGGAGAAAAAAAGGCTTCAAATAGACTTTTTTTACTCTACAGCCAATTTTTGTAAAATCTTCTAGAGGGTCACCCTGAAAGTTTAAAACTGAGTTTGTGTATTCGTAGATCCCGCCCTTCCTTCACCAGCCCTGAATTAAGGGTTGGATTTTTTTGTTTATTGAATAACTTTTTTCCTATTAAATTTTCGAATAAAAACAGTCAGTACAAAGTTGTAAAGAAAAATATTTCTTATCTTTTAAACTTTTTTTGATATTGTCGATATTTAAAAATTTATTCAACAAATAAGTTGAAAATTTTGGGGAAAGAGTAGTAAGTAGTAGTAGTAAGTAGTACCTAACTAGAGAAAAATTTCCCTAAAATGTGTAAGTTATTTGTTGAATATCTTTTTAAATATTGACAATATTAAAAAAATATTAAATGGAAAGTTGTAGGAAATATTTTTCTCTACAACTTTGTACTGATGCTTTTTTCGGAAATCTGATAGGGAAAAACCTCTTTAATAAATTATCAATAAGTTATCAAGAAATTGTAAGATACAAAAAAGTTTCTAAATTGAATGGAAAATACTCTCTGCATATTGGTGCTGCAAAAAAGCCAGTGGTGTACGTTTTATTCAATAAAATGTTTTTGAAGAAACCCGTACGCACGCCTCAGTGTTTTAAATAAAATAATTTCAACCACTAGAGAATAAAAAAAAAAGATCTATGCAAAATTTCAGAAGACTAATTTTTTTTGTTTTAAATTTATAACAAATTATTCAAAATAATTTATTTTCTTTAATTCCCTGAACATCAAAAAGGAAGCAACATTCGACCATAGTTTATTAGACAAACCACCTTTAATTTTCGCTAAACTATCGACTGGTGAAATCCTGACGATATAAACTGGGACACCCTGTATAGTATAAGTACTGACATCTGCACTCACTTTCACGGCAGATGTTACCTACTCGTATAATTTAGGTATTATATTTATAATTAAAGTAACTGAATTATATTTACAAATATTATATAACATAACATAGGTACCACAGAATTATAGCCCGTTTGTAAAAAATAATTTTTTTGATTCAACATTGAAAATACACGAAGTTGTGTGTATACAAATATTTATAAATAAAAAAATTTTTTGTTTACTTTTCAATTATTGAATTATTTATTTCTATAAATATTATTTAACATAAGAGGGTATTGCAAAAAAATTATTTTTATATTTTAAGGCTTTATAGCTTAAAGAAAAAAAGTATCTAATAACAAATAAAGAAATAATTAAGGTAAAAAAATTATATTATTTTTGTTACATCACGTTACAATGCTATAAATATTAAATACCTCTGTTACTTTTTGCAATAGCCCATGACCTAATATTTTGATAATTTTGGATATCTGGTTTAATTTACATAGTAAGTACCTACCAAAAGTATCTGATGGTATTTACATTCCTTCTTTACGAAATAATTACTGACTTTCATTTTCACTAATATTCGTGTTGATCCATAGTGTATTTAATTACTTATCATATGTAGATATAATCTGAAAAGAGAAACAAAGAAATGTAGATATTTTTACCATCTGGTTTCTACACAATCATCACGTTTTCAAATTTACGACAAAGGTTTCAATTTCATGGAAATATTATAGACCCGTCAACGTCCTTCGGATTCACTTAAATATTTTAACTACTTGAAACTAATAAATTATAATGAACGTACAGAAAAATAAATATTACTAATAAATTATGATAATTTACCTATACCACCCTATACTATACAAAGTGAAAAAGATTTTTAAAAACATAAGACATTTTTACGATAAGAATATCATGAAAATATTATAAAAGTTAAAAATTTAGTATTCTACAAATCTCAGTCAAGTTGTTCGATAAAAAAAATCTTAAATTTGACAAATATGCATGAAAGTTTTTACAAAAAATTTGCCATATTGCGATATTTTTGGTGAATATTATGATGAACAGTTCTGAAGAAACTTTATTTTGTTATTTTGTTCAAAAATTTAGCAATATTGAAACATTAAAATTAAATTAAAAACTCATTGTTATCAAACTAATGATATTTTAATAATATCAAACCAATAACTAAAATCACTTACGCAGGGGTCGATCAAGAAATTTTACATCACAACAGGATAACATTTGGCGTGCCCCCTGCTTTTCCTTGCAATTTGGAGCCCTTTTCTTTAGAATTTTGATATCTTATGTGAATGTCTGCATATACAGGGTGTCCCAAAATTAGCCTGTCAAAATGTACTAGCTGATGCAAAAAGTTTTAATAAATATAAATTGAAAAATGCTTCCGGAAGGGGAGCCCCAAAGAATAGTTTTCTGTAATATCTCTGCAACTATTTGAGGTAGATTCATGAAATTTGATGAGTTTGAAGCTTTTATAATTTGCCACATATTTCTTTTTCCAATTTTCAGAATTTTTTTCAGGGGCGTCACATAGAGGGTGGTTGCTGGGTAAATTATGCCCCATATTTTTTATATCAAATTACGAAACTTAGTTTATTTTAATACAAAAAAGGTCGTCGCAGTCGATCTTTGAATTTTGAACTGTTTTCGAGTAAAATCGTTTTGAAGAAGTCACGTCCATAAAAACTACACTAATAAAAATAATCACGAAACTAAAATTTATCAAAAGTAGACAATGGACTAAAATTTATAGGTATTTATTACTTCGTTTAGCATTTCTTTGTCAAATATTAATATTAAAAAAAAATATATCAAAATCAAAATATTTTTTTCAATTTTGTGATTATTTTTATTAGTGTAGTTTTCGTGGACGTTATTTTTTCAAAACGATTTATTCGAAAACGGTTCAAGATACAAAAATCGACTGAGACTACTTTTTTTGTGTAAAAATAAACCAAGTTTCAAAATTTGACATAATAGATATTTATTTTATTAGGAGTATAAGCGAAACTTTTATGTGACGAAGTATGGAGGTGTAAGCGCCGAGCGGAGCGAGGAGAATTAACTCCATACGTAGTCACATAAAAGTGCTTATACTCCGAATAAAATACAATATTTTATTTTCAAATGGAATCCTTCTAATCGTAATATGACAATCAATTTAATAAGTAATTTTGCAACTGTCATGCAACTGTCATACATTTTTGCAGATAATGATATAACTTATACTCCGCCGGAGTATAAGTCCTACTTATACGCCGCTCAAGAGTGGTGTCATAGAAATGAAACTTATACCTTGCCTACTCAGTCTTATAACACCATGTTATACGCCGTTTGAAAATAAAAAATTTAATAATTATCCCCAAAAAAAATATGGGGCATAATATACCCACCACCAACCTTGTATGTGACGCCCCTGGCAAAATTTTTGAAAATTGTAAAAAGAAATATCTGGCAAATTATAAAAGCTTCAAACTCACCAAATTTCATGAATCTACCTCAAACAGTTGCAAAGATATTGCAGAAAACTCCTCTTTGTGGTCCCCCTTTCGGGGGGCTGTAGCCTCCTTAGGAAGCATTTTTCAACTTATATTTATTGAAACTTTTTGGATTATTTTTGAACGTAGAATCAGCTGGTACCTACATTTGGGCAGGCTAATTTTGGGACACCCTGTATGAAAAAAATATAATAATAATAATAATTTCAATACAGAATTGTTTAGATCAATATTGAAATCTAGATTATTTACATTTACTCATTTACATGTGCAAGAGACTACTTGTTTCGCTTGTACCTTACTCCGTCCCTGCACATACGAATTTCTTTCTGATTCAAACTTTTCGCGTCTAATTATCGATAAAGTAAATTTCTGTAATCAAATATTTGAAATAATTAATTGATAAACGATTAGAAATACTTGTAAACGACATAAGTTTAAAATATAATCTGCATAATAAAACAAACTCTTATTATTTTAATTTTTTTTTAGTTAAACAGCTCAAAATACCAAACTCTTTGCTAATAATTTCGTTGCAGTCGGTATGCCGGGTAACTGTAATTTTGAACGCAAAACAGACGCCACGCACGCGCAACAATTGGCTGTGCTTTGCAGTTTTCGGCATGTTTCAGTCCGATTTTGTACGAAGAGTGACCAGGTTGTGTCTTTAGTTATCGTTAACCAACGCCATGTTATCATTCTTTTACATTCTAGTTTAAGTTTATGAAAAAGGTAACGCGTCTTTGGATTAACATCTAAACGATTGGGCAAGTTTTCAACTTTATTTTTATCGGTTTTATTAGACGTGACATAAAAGAGAAAGTATGGAATCGCGAGGTAGAGGACGAGCACGTGGTACACCTAGGCCTACTCAAGACCAAGCAAAAGATGCAAGTCGCCCTGGTCCATCGCAGGGACAGGGGAGACCACGGCCACAAATCCAACAACCTGGTCAACAAGCATGGGCTAGGCCCCAACAAGCACCTCGACAGGCGCCCCCAGCCCAAATGGGTGCTTGGGTACGACCTCTGGCACCTTCCACAGATCTGGTAAGTAAAATATTTGTTAAAATTTTATCTTTATCATGAGGATTTATTGCATTTTATTACCCACATAGTTTGTTTGTTTGAGTTCAAATAAGTGACAACAATTATTTTGTATTCTAAATACAAGAACACCGATAATATAAATACTGGTTATTGTTATCATAATAATATTGATAACAATTATAATATAATGATAATATTTGGGTCCTCAAACTTCACAACAGTGTTGCATTTCGTTGACCATGTGGCATTTAAGTGCAGCACAAACTTTATTAAGGTGAAATGCAATAAAAAATTGCAAGTGCTAATATTAATCTTCATATATTTTCAGTACTATTAAATTAGTTTTCAAAGACATTTTTTACTTGGAGGCTATTCCATGCCGGAAATGAAAATGATAACTGCATGAAATACATGCAACCATCTTAGGGCGAAATTAGACCCTCCATGTTTTTGTCCACAAGTGGTCAAGGTCAAATATGGTTTGGGATAAGCGGCACAAACTAGTTTAGTTATTTGCTACCGCTTTTAAATTCGGGTGTAATTACAAAATTGGTGAATCTTCCAAATCGCCGATTTTCCGAAAAATGGCCTAAAAAATTTGATTTTGTGCAAAAATAGCTTATTCAGGCAAGGGAAATGTTTAAAGTCGGGAGAGCATGCTTGTTTGTTTTTTTAAGGCCATTTCGACGTTTATTTCATGAAAAATGAAGAAAAAACATTAAATACATTTACTGCTTACTGGTTAGTTTTATTACAAAATTTACATAGTAAGCATTTTGTTTATGTGCTTTATATTCTGTGGTATTCGCAAAGTTTAGTTTCTATAATAATTGCTGATTTAAATAAATTGTGGACACAAGGAAACATTTGTAAATAATAAAATACTGTAAATTAAAATTTTGTTTAAGTTTCGTCAATCAAATCCGCCGCCACGGCAGTTTTTATTGAACAAATTATTGTAAATACGGAGCAAAATAAAAACTCTTTACTTAAAAAATTGTCGTTCCACTTTTATAATGTACTTGCCATGTCGTGTGAGTGGTTTACTTGTACAATTATTGGACTGATGTACTGGTTAGTTCAGTTTCCCATCATGGTTTGTCAATAAAAATGGCACAATTCAATCGCGTCACAATTATTGGTGCACTTGACAAATCCGTACTTGTCTACACTTGTCGTTGCACTTTATACACGAAGATGTGTTATTTGGGTATAGGACTTAGGTCACCCATAAATCAGCATAAAAAATGATAGTCCTTCAGCTAGGGGTCAAAAGGTAGGAAGTAAAAGCGGGATGAGACGACGCAGTGTTTTCTGAAGGTTTTTTTGGTCGCTGAATCCGAATCCGTGCGTCGTTTTTCAATAAAGTGGTGCAAACAAAAGTTATTAACAATTTATTGTTTAAAATGCAATAACTCGAAAAGTATAGATTTTACCGAGCATTTTACCAAAAAAAGTTTCAAATAAAAGTTGTTCAAAATAAAAAGACTCTCCGAAAAGGTCATATGATATTTTGTCATAAAGTCGCACGGACAAAAGTTATTAACAATTTATTGTTTAAATGTTTAAAACGCAATAACTAGAAAAGTATACATTTTACCAAAAAAAAGTTTCAAACAAAAGTTGTTCAAAATAAAAAGACTCTCCGAAAAGGTCATATGGTATTTTGTCATAAAGTGGCTCGAACAAATGTTATTAACAATTTATTGTTTAAAACGGAACAAACCAAAAAGCATTCATTTTAGGAGTCTTTTTATTTTGCACAACTTTTGTTTGAAACTTTTTTTGGTAAAATGTACACTTTTCGAGTTATTGCATTTTAAACAATAAATTGTTAATAACTTTTGTCCGAGCAACTTTATGACAAAATACCATATGACCTTTTCGGAGAGTCTTTTTATTTTGAACAACTTTCGTTTGAATTTTTTTTTGGTAAAATGTATACTTTTCGTTTTCGAGTTAATTTAAACATTTAAACAATAAATTGTTAATAACTTTTGTCCGTGCGACTTTATGACAAAATATCATATGAACTTTTCGGAGAGTATTTTTATTTTGAACAACATTTGTTGGAAATTTTTTTTGGTAAAATGCTCGGTAAAATCTATACTTTTCGAGTTATTGAGTTTTAAACAATAAATTGTTAATAACTTTTGTTTGCACCACTTTATTCAAAAACGACGCACGGATTCGGATTCAGCGACCAAAAAACCTTCAGAAAACACTGCGTCGTCTCATCCCGCTTTTACTTCCTACCTTTTGACCCCTAGCTGAAGGACTGTGAACATTAGTACGATTTTTTCTTAATAAAAATAATAAAGTTGTTTAGAAAAAAAATTGTTGCAATTTATAATCTAAAATCTAATTATATTCTATTAAATTAAATAAAATAAAAAATTAAAACATGTTGATTTACTTTAATAATTTTGGATTTTGAAGAAATATTTTTTCAGTATTTTACGTTTTTGTGCCACTTTCTAGTATATTAAAAATCTCTTGCCCAGACTTTCTTATAAATATGAAATATTGAGAATGTATCGGAATTACGATTTTTAGTTAAGCCCGTAATAGTTAAAATTAATGTTATTAAGGGTCAGTTAATCAATCGATTGTTAACCTTAACTGCTAGTTAATTGTCTTGATTACCATTGTCTTGTGGCGCTGAAAAAGACGAATTATGATCAAATTGGCACCATGGGTCCTGGTGGATGTGGAACCCAAACACCTTGCACAAAGATTTATTGCTCTGCGTTACACAAAAATGATAAAAGGAACAAAGATTCGACGAAAAAGTAATTTCATTAACATATGTCACTACCTTTTAAAAAACCCTCCTGAATAGTTAGCCAAGCCGCACGCCATTAACACCCTAAATCAACCAGCAAAGACTATTAAGAGTACCAAAATAAAAACTCCATTTAGTCATCAAATTAAGCAAATTCAACTAAACTACAAAACTACCTTTTCATAGGAAAAGGTATAAAACAGGGGCAAATTAACACAGGTGAGAAGACAGCGGTCCGTAAATTTCAGTTATAATGACCAGAAGGAACGCAAGAGAACAAAATATAGAAGAGATAACGCACCCAGTGAACGTTCCTGTTAGAACAAAAAGTAATTGTATCAACAACATAATTTTGGGTCTTTATTACTCATAGGCCTTTACAGTTAATCAGATATGACCAAACCCGTGATGATTATCTGGGGGATACAGCTGGAAAAAAACGAAACAAAGGAAAGATGACCAACTGCACCCAAATAGTCACGCAAATACATTCAAAAACCCACCCCATATAACAACGGAAAATTAGTAGGAAAGCAGTCAGTTCTTTTTGTTAGCCGTTCGCGTGAGGGACAGTCCTTGTTAGTCGTGAAAGTGTAGAGTTGTATAAAAAAAACTAATATTTAGCTGTTTAGTGTTAAGTTAAGATGGGGCACATTGTGTCTGTATAGTGTGAGACGTACTTTGGATTACTCCAGTTTTCATCGTTAGTAAACTGATAGGGTAGATGATGTTAGTCGATGGGTGCTCTGGCAGACTTTAATTGCAAATAGGATGCTAGTTAGTTGGACCTTTACTTCACTTCACTTTTACCACCCGCGTTGTGGACTTGTATTGTGCACCACTTTGATCACCGTTAATACCCCTTCGTACGTTACTCCCAGGAACCGAGTATTATTGTCTAATCCTCCTCACAACCTGCATAAACGTTAACATCGAAACCTTCACTCAAGGGTGAAGTCGAGCCCACAGTACCAGAGGTAGGTACAAACCAAATTTGTCGTGCAAGCCTACTCATGCCCACTATGCCACGAGTACCCCCTGACATCAACAACTCATGGAGCAAGACTTCAGTGGACACAACAAATGAATATCGCAATGGCAGAAGAAAGTTAACCCAACATGGCACTCTCTACTTGACCCTGAAAATCAGCCACATGGGTATAATTTGCCATCACGCAGGATTACATGGACGAGTGTCTTAAGAGAACGTTCTGTGATAACAGTAACGATTTCCTGACTGCAACACTAAATGGAATCCAATGACGGAATCAAGTCGACCTGGAGCTGTGATAATAATTTAATTATTTACATTTAAACGTGTGTTTGTAATGTGTTTTATTGTCTTAGTTTTAATTGTGTGTGTGTGCTACATATTCCCATAAGCTAAATAACTATATGATTTTATTGTCATTGGTGGCCGTTGCGCTTGAATCGCCATGACCACATGAGTTAGTTCTATACGCCAGTGGTCTCCAAACTTTTTTGATCTCGTACCCCTAAGGTAGAAAAAATAAATAGCGCGTACCCCCAACTAATTGAAGACAAATTTATTGTGCTAAGTACCATTGTTAGAAAAAAAATTACACAGTATTTTATTTTATTAGGAGTATTATTTTAATCATGTCGTACCCCCATGTATCGACTCGCGTACCCCACTTTGGAGACCACTGCTATACGCCATACAGCACATAGCGGACAGCCTGCCGTTTCAATATATACATACATTTATTCAACATAAATAATTTTTTATACGTTACAATACATTCAGATAATATAACATATTATTTTGTATTTTTATCATGATGTCGAATAGGCCATCGACCTTGGTCTTTCAGCCCTGGAGAATTTACATTAAGGCATCAATTTAAGGGGGTAAGGGGGGTTTAGAGAAAGTGAGAAAAAAGGATTGTTTGATGGGATAACAAATTAGGGTGGATTATTTGAAATATTTTGGAGAAATTGAAGGAGAGTTAATGAGGGGAATTTGTATTTTGAGGAAATGTTGGGATTTCGCTTATTGCAGTATTGGTCGAGTATCGTCCTGTTGTAGTCTTTGTTGATAAATTTTTTCGCTAGTGTTACATGTCTATCTGTTACAGGAGTTATATTAGTCTGGTGATAGAGGTATAGGTTTGAGGGATTGTAGAGTGGGTTGTTTGGATGTCGGATTTTAGTAATGGTTCGAAGGGAGGCTCGTTCGGTGACATTAAGTATTTTGAGGTTGTGTGGTTTGGCTTGTAGGAACAGGAGGAAGGCATATTCTAGGAGGGGACGACAGATGGATTTATAAATGTGGGATGCTGTTTGGGTGGATATTCCAAGGTTTCTGTAGGTAAGGGACCGAAAGTGGGAAGCTCGTGTTTTCGTTTTTGTTTGGGTGGTTTTAAGATGTTTGGTAAAGTTTAGTTTGGCATCAAAAACAATTCCAAGGTATTTGCAGGAAGTAGAGGGGTGAATGGTATCATTATGGAGAATTATGTGAGGGGAATTTTCATTTATTTTGTGAAAAGGAATGAGGAGATGAGTTTTTGCAGGATTAGCAGAAGTGCGCCATTTAAGGAACCAGGAGTTAAGAGCATCGGTTTGGTTTTGCAATTGTACAATTGCTAGTTTCAGATTCCTGGCATGGGAAACTATTGTGGTATCATCGGCGTATTGTAGAATATATTGGTGGGGATTGAAGTATTCAGGATCGGGATTATATAGGTCATAGCAAAATATATTATAAAGGAGAGGGGAGATAGGGGAGCCCTGAGGGACACCTTGTTCTGGAGAGAAGCTGGAGGAGCAAGAGGAATTAATTCTGACTATTAAGGATCTATTGGAGAGAAAATGTTTTATTATATGTATCAGGTATGGTGGAATGTTTAGAAGATTCATTTTATAAAGGATCCCCTGATGCCAGACGGAGTCGAAAGCCTTATTTATGTCCATAAACAGGGCACACGACTTACCGCCCTCAAGGTGGGTGGTTTGTAGGTTGGAAGTAAGTATCGTGAGCGGATGGATTGTGGATCTTTGGGGGCGAAACCCGAATTGGTATTTTGGAATGAGATGTTCTACATATGATAGTATTTTCGTTTTAAGAATAGATTCATATATTTTGCCAAGGACCGGGAGTAAGGTAATAGGGCGATAACCTGTAGGGGATGAGAGATCTGAATTAGATTTGGCTATAGTGACGATGATGCCTTTTTTCCATTCAGATGGGAAGAACTGGGCTGAAAGGCAATAGTTATAAATTTTTATTATATAAATATGAATAGGATTGTCTAGGGATTTCAGGATTTTTCTGTTAATTAAATCGTAACCGGGGGAAGAGTTTTTACCACGATTCAGGAGTTCGAAGTAGGTTTCTGCGTCAATAAATGCATTATCGGGTGTGTCGTATAAGACATTGTCAGTTGCTCACACATAATTCGTTGTCAAGGTCAAAGTCTACTGAATTTGAAAATTTAAAAGTCTCGGAGTAATATATTGCAAACATGTCTGCTGTTTCTTCGTCATTCTCACAAGTTTTGTTAGTAGTTGGGTTAATAGGTTTAGTGTTTGTTTCCGTCATTTTGTATTTAGTCAGTTTGCGAATTTCATCCCAGTACTTTTTACCATTTGATTCGTTGATTTTATTGCATGCAGTGAGCCATTTATCTTGTTTGTATTCAAGAATTAGCCGTTGTATATCTTTGTTTAGCGAGTTGAATTCTTGTTTGACATGAGGTTCGTTTAGTTGTTTGAAATCTCTGTAGAGTTTTCTTTTCTTTTTTATCAGCTTTAGAATAAATGGTGGCAATTCGTAGTTGTAGTATGAAAGTAATTTTTTAGGTGAGTTATTTTTCACTGAATCTGTCATCGTCATAATAAAGTTTGAAATTGAAGTCGGTGAAATGTTTGGGTTTTGAGTGACAAAGTCTGTCAAATCTTTAGAGACCGCTTGAGCATTGCATCATTGCCGTTTCAATTTAGGGCACAAATAGAGTTTTTTTTATACATATTTATTTACTTAGTACACGCGATATTTTAAATGCGTTTTTTTAGTTAAAGGGAAGAGCTATTAGAGGTCAACGAAGTTGCCCCATGAATATCAAACGTTCCGATAAGAACGACGCTTCTGCATATAAAATTAAAAATTTGATCAAACAAACAAAACTAATTTTTTAAGTACATATGTATAAGTGATTTTTTTTTTAATTCGAATAATTCTAATTTATTTTTATTTAATAGCCATCGGCCGGTCGAGGATCCCGCCAAACTCAAGCATCTGGAGGTGGTGGTGATGAAGGCAGTAGTCGTAGTGAATCCCGCACTGGTAAAACATAAATTTTAATTTAATTTTCAGGAAATTTAATATTTTTTTTCTTTTAGTTATCACTGGTGGTGGTGGTGGAGAAGGAAATCAATCGCGTGGTGGAAATGGGGGTGTACGTGGAAGATCAAACCGCACTGAAATTTTGACTACCAAACCAAAGGAAATCACTACCAAGAAAGGTTTGTGTTTGTTGTGGTAATAATGATTACAAATGAGATAAGAATTCTGTTACCAAAGCAGTCTTCAAGCTGAATAAACACTTCCATTATGTTTAACTAGTACTCGTGTTACAGGAAAATCATTCTAGTTTACAAAGTCATCTTTATATACAACGATTCTTACTTATTTATTATGTACATAAATGGAACATGCTACGATTATTGACCTGTGAACCAACTAAAAAGTATTGATTAAAAAAACACAAATCTAAACAGTCATGACTAATCTACTTGTTTATGAAACTTCTCTTTCTAAACATTTTTTTCCATTATAGGTACAAGTGGAAAACCCATAAGATTGACAGCGAACTTCTTTGAGCTGTTACAAGCCGGGAAATGGGGCCTAAATCAGTATCGTGTAGATTTCGAACCAGCCGTTGATGAAACTGGTCCCCGCAGAGGAATGCTGAGGGACGGAATGAAGGATATAATTAAAAGTGGTTACCTCTTTGACGGAACCGTATTATATACAACCCAAAGGCTCCACCAGGATCCTTTAGAAGTGTTTGTTAAGGATAAAAGTAAATATTTTGTTTTATTATACTTTTGACATAAAATAGTGTGTTTATTTACAATTGAAATGCTCACTAGCGTTTGCTTCAAACGTGAATTTTTTTTTAATTTCACTAGCATTATACATTTTAAACATTCTTGAAATTATGATTATTTAGTAATTATGTAAATTTTCCTGATGTGATTAATACTTAATACTTTCTATTTCTTATCAATCGGAACCTAATAAAAAAAAGCTACTCACTTTTGAATATAAAAAATTATGAATTTTTTGTCTATCAATTTTGTATGTCAATTTGGCGATGTTCTGCTTCTTTAATAGACACCGTAGTTCATTTGTCGTGTTGTATGTGAGCCACCCTCAATTCACCTTGTATTTCGATAATACTAACTTTTTCTCTTAATTGTAGACGATCAAGTTATCCGCATAACAATCCGCTTGGTGGGTGATGTGGCCTGGGGTGATTACCACTACATTCAGTTGTTCAACATAATCATCCGCAAATGCTTGGCCTATATGCAACTTCAACTTGTGGGAAGAAATTTCTTTGATCCGCACCACAGGATTTCGATACCTCAATTCAATCTCGAGCTCTGGCCAGGATATTACACCTCGATGCGTCAGCACGAGAACAGTATTCTAATGAACTGTGATGTTGCCTTCAAAGTTATGCGCACTGATAACGTATATGATATGCTCTTGGAAGCTAGAGGGCTACAAACTAGAGGAAAACTAACCGACGATATTATTGGTTCGGTAGTCCTTACCTATTACAATAACAAGACTTACAAGGTTGATGATATTGATTATAACGTGACCCCTAGAAGTACTTTCAAGCTGAAAGATGGGTCAAGTATGTCCTATATGGACTATGTCAAACAGAAGTATAATATTGCTTCAATAAATGAACAACAACCAATGTTGGTTTCTGTCAGTAAACCACGGGAAATTCGTTCTGGCATGGCGGATATAGTTTATTTGATCCCACAATTGTGTCAGTTAACTGGATTGACTGATATGCAACGTACGAACGTACAGCTTATGCGTAGTTTAGCTGATCACACGCGTATTGCTCCTAGAGGTAAGTTTCCTGGTTTTCTTCGTCTGTGTGAGATATTTATCCAAAATGTGTCGTGAAAGACTGTTATCCAATTTTTTTGTTTGAAACGAGCATGTAATTTGGATTTATTTAAGCTAAATGTTACCGTCAGTTTTCTGACACTACAATTTTTTTTCTTTATAGGTCGTGTTGAAAAATTGATGGAATTTAGTAGGAAGATGACGAGCAATCCCGAAATTATACAAGAGATTCGCCGTTGGGACCTAAATTTGGCCAGAAGCATCGTCGAGGTGCAAGGCAGGGTGATGCCGGAAGAAAAGATCGTATTTGGTAACAACGAGCAAGTTCCTGCTGGTGAAAACGCGGATTGGCAATCCGTTTTCCGCAGTAAAGCCATGTTCGTTAATGAAGCCATGCAAAACCGCTTGGTGGTGATTTGTCCAAAACGAAATCGCCGAGAGACTGAGGGCTTTATTCAGTGTTTGCAAAGAGTAGCAAGGGGAATGAGATGGGATATTGGTAATCCCAGAATTATTGACATTGCCCAAGACAGTACGAAATTTTACGCAGACGCGATTACTCATGTTATTCCTCAAGATCCAAGAATGATACTGACTGTTGTAACCACCCCCAATGCAGAACGTTATGGTGCTATAAAGAGGATGTGCTACTGCGACGCAGGAATTCCTAATCAAGTTATTACCCTCAGAAAGGTGTCCGATCCTAAAGGTAATTAAAGTCAATCCATGATAAAATAAAATCCGTGTTGAAATGTTATTTTATAAATACTGTTCTAAATTATGTTTTCTTCTAATAGGTCAAATGTCGATTGCTACCAAAGTGGCGATTCAAATGAATTGCAAAATTGGCGGAGCCCCTTGGACCGTCATAATGCCCCTCAATAACGTGATGATTGTGGGATATGATGTATGCCGTGATACGGTCAATAAAAGCAAATCATTTGCCGGTGTTGTAGCGTCCTTGAACAAACAAATTACCAGGTACTTCAGTATTGCAACAGAACACAAGTTTGGCGAAGAACTTTCAACGAACATAGCTTCTATTATGGTCACTTGCTGTATTAAATACAAGAAAGTTAACGGTTGTTTTCCGGATAAAATTATGTTTTATCGAGATGGTGTGGGTGAAGGACAGTTGGCGTATGTGTATGAGCATGAGGTGCAGGCAATAAAACAAGCTTTGAAGAGGGAAGTTTACGGAGGACAGGATCCTAGATTTGCATTTGTTGTGGTGTCTAAGAGGATAAACACTAGAATTTTCAACGGAGGATTCAATCCACCACCCGGTACTGTTGTTGATGATGTTATCACGCAACCCGAAAGGTAATTTAACCGTTTTATATACAATTATTGAAGCTGTATAAAATTTGTATTTACATGCATAATGCGGGGCACCGGAACATTTCTAAAGCAAATCGTGAGTAAAATTAGATAAATTACCAAAAAATTTTGGTGTGTTGAGTATTCAACACACACAACACACTTTCCGGCGCGCCTGCATGCATTATGTATCACTTTGTATGCTGATTTTTTTTATTTTATTCCAGATACGATTTCTTCATTGTTGCGCAGTGTGTACGTCAAGGTACAGTTACCCCGACAAGTTACAATGTTATTGAAGATACATTTGGACTGCCACCAGACCGTATGCAAATGTTAACTTATAAACTATGTCACATGTATTATAATTGGTCTGGAACTGTACGTGTTCCAGCACCCTGTCAATATGCTCACAAGTTGGCGTTTTTGGTTTCCCAGTCTTTACATAAGGCTGCAAATCCTGTTTTAGAAACGTTGTTGTACTACTTGTAAACGTTACGGATCAGTTTTATTTGTTTAAGAATTATTTTTTATTTTTTTTATGTTATGAATAGATATGTTTCATTTGATAGCCATTTGAAAGTTAATTTTTTGAATCTCGTTTTCAATGATATTGGTGAACGGTGTGGAATAATGTATACTTAAATTAACTAAATGTTTCACTAGATCTAAATGGAGTTTTATCCACCGCTCACCAACTTGTTTTTGTTTGTTTGTGTCGGTGACGTCACCGATTTTTAGGCTGTCGACGAAGATGTAACGTGTGATTCATTAAGTTTCCATTCTGAGTTGGCGGTGGAAAAAAAATTCATGTCTTTGATTACACCTCATTTCTTTAAATGTCAAAAAAGGTTAGGTTTTCTGGTTGTTGTTTGAAACTGAACCTGCTTCCCCATGCATCCGTAAATACGGATCCGTATCAACCACGTGATCAACATAAGCCAATAGACAGCCATAGCAGTTCTTGTCTATTGGCTTATGTTGATCACGTGGTTGATACGGATTCGTATTTACGGATGCATGGGGAAGCAGGCTGACAGCAACACATGAATCAATTCTTCGCGTACGTTCAAATTCCAAGGCTTACCTAGAATGGAAATTTAAAGAATCACACGTTATTAAGCTTAAGGAATTTTAGTTTAGTTTCCACAGGAGTCTCAGGACATCTCTTGTACAAGAGTTATTTTTTTAAAAGCTTTGATTATAAAAAATAATTAAAAAACTGTTTTTTCTTGTTCCCTCCATTATTTTAAAAAGTTTAATCTTATTTAACTTAGATTGTAATTTAATATTTTAATGAAGTCGGTCTCTTTCAAATCGGCTGTTTTGAGTGCCTCCAATTGCATCTGCAAAAGAAAGTGATTAGACATTAACAACGTATGATTGCAATCTTACCTTTTGTTTCTTCAAATTATCTATTAGGTGCATTTGTTTTTTGAAACCATTCAATAGTTCACTTTTGTGCTTTTCAATTTGTTTAACTGTTGCAGTTAAGTCGTTGATTTGTTTTCGATAAGCTTCTTTGGTTTCCTGAAACATATTTCAATATTTAGAATATTCTGATGAATTGAGTATTTCAGTAGTTAATAAAGTTTAAGTATATAATAATCTTAAAATAAAATTATTCGATGAATTAACTAATTAATTAATCAATTAAATATGTAGTACCTTTTCATCGCTTTTGCTGTTTTTCAAAGCCAATTTTAATTTTTCATTCTCTTCATACGATCGAGTTAAACGTATTTCGCAATTGTGCAAATTCAAATTAATATTTTTCAAATCTTTTTTCAATGTATCTATCTCCTTTTTCAGTGCAATGTTCTCAGAATCTTTAGTTTGGAGCTTTGAATTAATAACCGTGTTCTGAAATAAATTTGAGTAGAAACATTCCACTAAAACCTGAATAAATTTAAGTAGTCACACCTGCGCTTCCAGTTTTCCTATCGTATTTTTAACAGAATTATACATGGAAAACCATTTGTCTTTTTCCTCCAGTAAACTTTGATTATCCTTCTGAAGTTTTCTTAATTCATCACACTGCAACGTTAAAATTAAAAATAATATTTTAGAAACACAAACTTACTTTTTTCTTATAGTCAATCTCAAGTCTGTAGTGTTCGGTTTGAACAGTTTGCAATTTAGCTTTGTAGATGTGTGATAGAGCTTTTGGACCAATTCCAGTAGCTTGAGGCGGTAAACTCAACATCTCCACGTCATTTTGACCAAAATTCTTACTGTAGTCGACATATGATTTTGTAATATTGTTGCTCCTTCTAGCTATTTCAAGATCCGTGTTAGTTTTCAGCGTTTCTCGTATGATATTATCTTGAATTTTCTGAATCACAAGAATAATTAAATCAGGATGAAATACAGAAATTATGTTAGTTTTACCATAACATCGTTCACTTTTTGCATTAGATCTTTTGTTCGTAACTCAAGTGCTTCATTTTCTTTGTAAAATTCGTCTTCTTTTTGTAAAAGTTCTGAGGACATGTTAGCTTTTTGGCAGATGATCACAAATTATTTGTGTTTGTAACAAGTCCGTTGCTATAGATTGCGTGTACTACATAAAATAGGGGAGTTGCCTTGGAGACCAGTCATATTTTAGATTTCACCCTCTAATAATAATGACTTTCTTATACATAATAAATATTGATCAATCACTTATCAAAGAGGATAGCGTGAATTTTGAGCAACAAGTATGAATATCAATTATCAAGCTGAAAATTTCTAAGTACAGGGTGTCTCATTTTCGACACTTTTAGGGGGTATTGGCGTTATTAACAAAGATAGAGTGTTGCGGTTTTCACCTTCCTATCCTACTTTTTTACGAAACGAAATAATCCGGGGTCAAATTTGTCATGGCTCTCTTAGTTTTTAATCTACAGAGTGATTCTGAAACTCTTTGTTTTTTAGACACCCCTCATATTTCCATTATGCTTCTACTTATGAAAAAGGTGAAAACTGATCTTGATAGAGTTTTTTACGTAGAATTCAGTGGCGTAGGCAGTTGTTGTGTAAAAGGTTTAGTTTTTGAAATATTACCCAAACTTATGTTTTTTTAAATATGACACTCTATGTATTATTTTTTATATTAATTAATCAAAATTTGGGCTTTCCAAAAATATATAATACTTAATATTTATTTTGAAAAACAAGGTCAAAATACGATATTTTTAATAATTTACTTTATTTATAACAGTAGGCCATGGCTAGTTTATTAGAAACAAATGCAAAATTTGACAGATTTGTCAGATTTCCATTATTGATGAAATATTTTTGTTACGTAGGTGTTTTTATTTTACTTTTAATTTTTTATTTTACAATGGCCGTTTATGATAATTATGAGAAGTATTATATTGTTGATATGTTTTATACAATGCATTAAAATTAACTTTTGAAGTGTTTAGCTTTAGAATAATTACGCATTGTGAAAATTTTGCATTTGTTTCTAAAAAATTAGCCATGGCCTACTGTTATAAATAAAGAAAATTATTAAAAATATCGAATTAAGAGCTTGTTTTTCAAAATAAATATTAAGTATTATATAAGTATTTTTGGAAATCCCAAATTTTGCTTAATCAATATAAAAGATGATAATAATAATAATAATGTCCCAAATTGGTGACTCCACTATGGGTAACTTCGGTATTATTGGAGATACAAAGACGGTTAAATTAGAAAAGTTTTAAAGAATTTTATGGCCATTTCAGATTAGCCAACAGATTTTGAATATCTCTTTTTAGTTTTTGAGATATTCGGGAAAAACCAAAATGTTGCATTTTCTTTAATGGTCAATATTTTTTTTATTATCCATTTTGTGCTGTTAAGACTTTGACATTCTTCATGCACTTTTTTAAAATACTTCTAACGCTGTTGACAGTTTTTTCCAACTCTTTTGTTTAAGATACGACTATTAACTTTTGTTTTTCTTATGAACGGCAATTGTTTTTTTGGCATTGATAAGTAGCATTTTTTATTACCTTTCCAACGATGCATCACAACATGACGAAAAATTCCTAATTTCACAAGAAAAATCAGAAAATTGTATTTTACAATAAAAAAAAACAAAAGACATTCTACAATGAATAAAAATCAATCCCTCTATCGCTGCATGAGCACGATGAGCGTATTTGTATGCTCGTGATTTACATACGGGCAAATTGAAATGTTAACACTGCAGCTGAACGACAACAACCCCACGATACTTATTTCAGAAAACTTGCCACGAATTTGATTAATTTTGGGCCATTTGAACAAAAGAGGGACAATCGTTGTGATATAAATAATGAAGAGAGATATCATACACTCATCATGCAGCGATAGATGGATTGATGTTTATTGATTGCTAGGATTTCTTTTGTTTTGTTTTTATTGAAAAATACAATTTTCCGATTTTTCTTGTGAAAATTGGAATTTTTCGTCATGTGATACATCGTCGGAAAGGTAATAAAAAAGGCTATTTGACAGTGCCAAAAAAACCGTTGACGTCCATCAGAAAAACAAAAGTTAGTAACCGTATCTCAAAAAACAAAAGAGTTGGAAAAAAACTGACAACACCGTTAAAAAAGTGCATGAAGAATGTCAAAGTCTTAACAGCACAAAATGGATAATAAAAAAAATATTGACCATTAAAGAAAATACAACATTTTGGTTTTTCCCGAATATCTCAAAAACTAAAAGATATATTCAAGATCTGTTAGCTAATCTGGAATGGCCTTGAAATTCTTAAAAACTTTCCTAATTTAACCGTCTTTGTATCTCCAATAATAAAGAAGTTACCCATAGTGGAGCCACTAATTTGGGACACAGTGTATAGGGTGTCCTATTTAAAAAAACATAAGTTTGGGCAATATTTCAAAAACTAAACCTTTTACACAAAAACTGCTTACGCCACTGAATTCTACGTAAAAAAACTCTATCAAGATCAGTTTTCACCTTTTTGATAAGTAGACGCATAACGGAAATACATGGGGGGTCTAAAAAACAAAGATTTTCAGAATCACTCTGTAGAATAAAAACTAAGAGAGCCATGACAAATTTGACCCCGGAATCTTTCGTTTTGTAAAAAAGTAGGAAAGGAAGGTGAAAACCGCAACTCTCTACCTTTGATAATAACGCCAATACCCCCTAAAAGCGTCGAAAATGGGACACCCTCTACATACTAAAAATTTCTAATTCATTCTTTATTGTTTTAAAGGGATGACAATAATTTTTATTAATAACATTTCACATATTTTGTGCAAATAAAAAAATCAATCTTCTTTTTCTTTTCTCAAAAATGGCAAATCAAGTATCTGCTCATCAGATGGAACATCCCTAAAAAAGTCCATTAGTATAATCGTATGAAATTAAAAAGATTTATTTACTTTAATTCGAACCACGATGTTTTCACTTGAGTTGAATTTGTGATTTGTTTCATTTCCGTAACACAGGCATTTAATGCAATCTGAAATAAAAGAATTTAAGTAAAGTAGACGCTCAATCTATTAGCAGTTTACATCTTGTATATTTTTCTTCCTCCGCCTCATTTTTATGTTTTTATCCAATTCGTTCAACTGACTTTTTGTAAAAATATAATCCATAACATCTGGCACCTAAACATCGTGTATAATTATACGTATTTGGTTAAACATAATATTTAGGATTTAGCACACCCTGTACATTTTTCTAATTCTATCCAAATTGTCGTGTTTCTCTCTAGCCATCGTTAATTCATGTTCCACTGCTGTAGATTCCTTCTGTAGCTCTTCCAATTTCTTCTCCTTCATCACTATAGATTTTTCCAAATTTTGCATCTCCTCCATCTGCTTTTGCAACTGTTTCTTGTGCTTTGTTAAAATCAAGTTTGCAGTACCTGTTAATCACCAAGAAATTCTCTTATACCATATTTCTACGCCTTTAAGTTAGTTAGTAATGTACCAACAAATCGGTGCACATGGGCGGAGCCAATGCGCAGAAAACGCATTTTAACGTTACTTTATTTTTAACAAGCGTTTTCTTGTAGCCTACCTGTCATTTGCTTCAGTTCTAACAAATTAACATTTTTCTCTTCGATAGCTTGCGCAATGTACTTATTCTCAATGCGTAACTGTTCAAAATCCACTGCACGAATATTCTCTGCCAGTTCTGAACGTTGCGCCAACTGTACGCAAAGCTTTGAATACTGATTTCGCATAGTATTAGCGCGCATCCGGAGACGCTCAATAGAAAATTGAGCACTTTTGAGCCATTCCTGCATAAACCTTATGAATTTTTCGGCTGGTATACGTTGCGTCAGTCTGTCCACCCCTTTCAAGACCACTGTTTCCTCGAAAATGTCGATCGCTTCGTTAATTTCACTCTCTCTTACAGCTAGTTCTTCTAGTTCGGCTTTTAAGTTGCAGCGTAGTCTGTGTGATTTTTTTGTAAATAGTTCCAAAGCTGTTTGGGTTTCTTCCATGGCACGCAGTACTAGCTCGTTTTTTTGCGTTAAATTTATTCTGAAAATATTAAAAGGTCTTTACAAAATCCTACCACAAGTTTTTGGGCTCAAAATAATTCGTTTAAACCAAACATACCTTAGTCCAAAAGTTCTTCTTTACTGAGTTACAGGGCGCTAAAAATATTTTTCTAAATAATTTTTTAAGTATATCTACAGAACAGTATAAAGTAGAGATTTGAAATTTGGTGGGTTAATAAGTCTATAAGGAAGCTACAATTGGTATTAGAACCAAAATAATATTGTTCAGTGGCGTACTTATCGAAGCGGTTTCAGGATTTTTTTGAATAATTTTTGTAGGGGATTAAATTTTTTTACAAAATAATAAGAATTATGATAGATACGCTCAAGACACGTAAAAAAGGTATACTTGTTTGATTTGCATTAACTCAACTGTTTGCGAGATATTTCACTTTGAAAATTTTTTTTGCTTTTAAAACGACAATTTGCGACACCCTGTAAAGTCAAAAATATTGGGTCACTCTAAAACGGCTCATTCTACGTCCAAAAATAAGCATAATTTCTATCTTATACTGTTCTGTAGATATACCTAAAAAAGATAGAGGGCGAATAAAAAATACATCTTTCTTTTAGTAACGAAACATTTTTGGGGGTCGGTTTCTACAACCATTTATGCTTAGTTTTGGACGTAGAATCAGCTGTATTAGAGTGACCCAATATTTTTTACTTACAGGGTAAGTCACAAATTGTTTTTATAGCAAAAAAAAATTTCGATGTTAAATATCTCGCAAACAGTTGAGTTAAAGCAAGTCAAACAAGTATACCTTTTTTATGTGTCTTGAGCGTATCTATCATAATTTTTGTTATTTTGTAAAAAAATTCAATACCCTATAAAAAATATCCAAAAAAACACTGAGTCCCCCATATAAGTACGACACTAAACAATATTATTTTGGTTGTAATACCATCACATTGTAGCTTCCTTATAGACTTATTAACCCACCAAATTTCAAGTCTCTACTTTAAACCGTTCTGTAGATATACTTCAAAAACGATTTGGAAAGATATTTTTTAGCGCCCTGTAACTTAGTAAGGAAAAACATTTGGATTAAGGTATGTTTGGTTCAATCGAATTATTTTGAGCCCAAAAACTTAGGATTGTGTAAAGACACTCTGTATAATGTAATAAGTCTTAAAACTTCGGAAAACCATTAAAATAGAAAAAAATTTCAATTATTTAAAAAAATATTTTGCAACAATTTATTTTAATTATTTTACAATATTGTCGCAATAATTGTATTTGTAATATTATTTTCCATTTTTGTGGAAATCCTTTAGCGTGTTACGGTGCGTTTTATCCGCTGATTCGCCTCTTCATGAAAACCGACCTTAAGAGATTATTGTAAACGCTACCTAAGTGATAGTAGTTCAAATGCATGAACACTGTAGATGTTTTATGTTGAGTAGTGCAAATGTAGTTAAACGCGAGGAAGAAGTAGAATAAATTGATGTGTGAAAACTGCAAAAGGTAAAAACAATGACTTTCTTTAAATTTTATAAAATTCTTGTCATAAGTCCTCTTTTAGATGGATAGTACTGTGTCCGTAGATGGCTATTTTGTGGATTTAATCGACGACCAGTGGCGATCCGACAAACTAGTCGAAGACGATATAGTCGTTCCCACATTTGAGCTATCCGATCCCGAAGCAGATTCAGGCGATATACATTTAACACTAAAAGAACAGGAACAAAAGTGGTCGGATATTATGCTAAGCTCCCTAAGCGAGCACCAGTAACAGTTAAAAATGGAATTGCCCCAAATAGGTAAACAATGTGCTGAACCAAATTGCCAACAGTTGGACTTTCTTCCATTACAATGCAAATGTGGCAAAATATTTTGTTCGGATCATTACAACTCCCATTCACAAACCTGCAGTGTGGCTCCAGACAATCGACCAGTGAATTTACAAACTATAAAGGATTTATTTGTGTGTTCGTTTGAAAACTGCGAGGAGACCAGTTTGGTTCCTATTATTTGCGATCGTTGTCAAAAGCACTTTTGTGTGAAACATCGACATGTCATTGGATCTGGCTGCATGGAGAAAAAGCCAGAGGAACTCGCGGCTGAACGGGAAAAGTATAATATACCTGTTCGGTTGTTCAACGAAGCAAAACTAGCTGTAGATAAACAAGTAAGTACCTACTATAAAAAAGCTAAAGTAAATTTGTTTTTAATGTTTAACATTTCAGTTGGAAAACAGCCTACAGCAAGCTAAGAAAAAGGAAAAAAGTCCAAATATGGCCAGGAAAGTAGAACTAATGCGCATTAAAAACAAAGCAACTGGTTTGAAGACAATCCCAACTACTGATCGCGTGTATTTCAATGTAACCCAACCGAAAAGTATATCTGGGAAAACTATAGCCCTGTATGTATCGAAAAGTTGGAGCTTAGGACGGGTGATTGATGCTGTAGCACAAGAATGCAATGTCCCTAATAACAATAACAAATCCAATCAAAAGAAGTTAAGGCTTTTTAAAATGGATGATAACCGAGTTATTTCTAGTGAATTATCCGAGCCTTTGGAGGGTTTACTTAGGAATGAACGTATTTTAGATGGGGAAAGTTTGTTTATGGAATATGTAGATGAATTTTGCG
Source organism: Pediacus dermestoides (assembly GCA_963942485.1). NCBI lineage: Eukaryota > Metazoa > Arthropoda > Insecta > Coleoptera > Cucujidae > Pediacus > Pediacus dermestoides. The sequence goes on from OZ012629.1 coordinate 4,719,642, forward strand.
AAGTTTATCAATAACAGCAAGTTGTTTCAGCACATTTAATGTACCTTTTATCTTTAAATTAATTTGAGAATGAAATATAAAATTGGATATTAAAAGCTTACTTATATCCTAACTAAAGTTTTTAAGTATTCCTGCTAGAAACTAGAACCACAACGTAAAATATCCTACAAATAACCAGAATATTTCAGATTATTCCGGATTATTCTAACAGTTTAGAAAGAAATAATTTTTTTGTCATATAAAAATAATACTTATGTAATAAATACGAATCACCATAATTATACAGGGTGTTTCACGACGAGTTGACAGTAGACATAACTCTATTACTAAATACAATTTGGTTCTAAAAATTGGTACACGCCCATTATACAATGTGCTCTATTTAACGAAAATATTGCCACCTTTCTGGTACTTCCGGTTATACCGGAAGTAGACACAAACTTTGTTATTTTAAATGGAACACCCTGTATATTTTTAAATTTTTAGATTCTACACTTCATTTTAGACATAAAAGTATTAAGGTTGTATGGTCCTAACATTAACGGTATTATAATTATTTACACTTTTTCATTTTTTTTACAACAACATAGATGTAAATAAAAATTCGAATCTTGACAGTGACACATTTTTTCCAAAGTTTTTTTCTTACGTTTGAAGTAGGAATATACAAACAATAAGCTGATATAGTTTTGGAAAACTTGCTTTATACAGGGTGTTGGTGGTTGTCCGTTCATTTTTAAAAACTTTGATCAATGATAACTTAATTTTTTTAAATGGAACACCCTATATATTTCCACATTTTCGAATTATACACTTAATTCTAGACATAAAAGTATAGGTTGTAAAGTCTTAAAATTAACGGTTATATAATTAATTACGTTTTTTCCAATTTTCAAGGTTTTTAAAAATTAACGATCAACCCTAAGCACCCTGTAGATATAAAATAAGTTTATCAAAACCATATTACCATGTTTCTTTTGTACATTTCTACGTCTACTAAAATTTGTTTTTATTATATTTAATTTAATATTTTTTATTTATTTTATTTATTATAATTAAGTAATTATGTTTCTTCCAATTTTTTCATACAAAAACTTAGAGTCAAACATTTTCATATTTTACTAATGACACGTTCTTTCAAAAAACAAATCAAATTTTAGTGGGCGCAGAAATGTACAAGAAACATGGTAATATGGTTTTAAAAAACTTATTTTATACAGGGTGTTTGTGATTGACCGTTAATTTTTAAAAAACGTAATTAATTATAATACCGTTAATTTTAAGACCTTACAATCTTAATACTTTTATGTCTCGAATTAAGTGTAGAATTCGAAAATCTAGAAATATATAGGGTGTTCCATTTAAAAAAATTAAGTTACCGCTGATTAAAATTTTTAAAAATGAACGGACAACCACCAACACCCTGTATAAAGCAAGTTTTCCAAAACTACATCAGCTTATTTCTTGTATATTCCTACCTCAAACACAAGAAAAAAATTTTGGAAAAAACATGTCATTGTCAAGATTTGAATTTTTATTTACATCTATGTTTTTGCAAGGACCATACAACCTTAATACTTTTATGTCTAAAATGAAGTGTAGTATCTAAAAATTCAAAAATATACAGGGTGTTCCATTTAAAATAACAAAGTTTGTGTCTACTTCCTGTATAACCGGAAGTAGCAGAAAGGTGGCAATATTTTCATTAAATAGAGCACATTGTATAATATAGGTGTGTACCAATTTTTAGAATCAAATTGTGTTTGGTAATAGAGTTATGTCTACTGTCAACTCGTCGTGACACACCCTGTATACCCTCAAATATTTTCTATTTTGCACAAATTGGCTCCAATATAACACTAAATATTTTTTCTACCAACTTGAGTTTTACCTTGGCCCCTTTATGTCTAGCACCGAACCGGAGCTGGATCCAAACCGCACATGAGATCCTTTTTTCGCGTATTCCTCTTGGATTTTCTTTTTACCGATTGCAGGATCTACCTCTAAATTGAAACGCAGTGCAATAAGTTACATAATTTCGGCGATTCATATTTGTTTACCCTCAAGTAATTGTGGATCATTTTTGCGAAGAAAATCATTAAAAACCACATTTTCCAAACCCAACTGTTTGACATCTTTCTCCAGTTGTTGTACCAAATCAATTAGTTGATGGTCGGATAAATCTACGTAAATCCGGTAATCCGGTTTTAGTTCAATTTTAATTGATCTTACCATCCAAGGGGTTTGTTTCCTTCGAAATGTTTTCTTTTTCGCTGTAGTTGGATCTGGTGGATGAACTTTGAGAGGGAGTTTTAGAGCCTGAAGAAGGGGACATGTCTCCTGATCTAAATTCACCGTATGAATATGAAGGTTTATCCAAAAATAATGCGTCTGATTGCTTGCTATCTTTCGCCATTATATTTGATAAATTACAACAAAAAATGTAATTGAAAATATTCGTAGGTGACGCTTGACACGTGTAATGTCGGAAATTGTTTTTGAATTAGGAATAATTAGTGTCTACATTCAAATTAGACGAAAATTGGGGTATTAAGGGAAATAAATAAAAAAAAAACTTGCACTTTTGGGATCCGACGCGGAAAGTGGTGGGTCGCAATATTCTGTGGTGTCCCCCAATTTTATTACAGCCTGGCACCCCTAAAAGCCACCCTCAAGGTGTATGTTCGTGGTTTTCAGCATTTTACCGCAAAACACTCACGATTTACCAATTTCAGCCTCTATACAAAAATAATCCTTGTAAAATTCTGCACAAAAAATTTATTAACCATTTTTTCTCATATACAGTGGTTCTCAAACTATACAAGAATAGAGTGGATAGAGTCCAAGCAATCTATCCAAGTTCCAATGCTTTATAGTTCGCAATCGGAGAGGGCAGTATGAAACTTTGTGGGCAGTTGGGGCCCACAACAGTAAGTTTAAATCCAAGTTTTGGACTTCATCCCTCGGGAGGTTTTTCTTGAATTTAAGGAGGTTCTTCTTAGTAAAAATAAGGGAAATAAATCCAAAAAAATTGCTCTTATGGGATCCGACGCGGAAAGTGGTGGGTTTCAATATTCTGTGGTGTCCCCCAATTTTATTACAGCCTGGCACCCCTAAAAGCCACCCTCAAGGTGTATGTTCGTGGTTTTCAGCATTTTACCGCAAAACGCTCACGATTTACCAATTTCAGCCTCTATACAAAAATAATCCTTGTAAAATTCTGCACAAAAAATTTATTAACCATTTTTTCTCATATACAGTGGTTCTCAAACTATACAAGAATAGAGTGGATATAGTCCAAGCAATCTATCCAAGTTCCAATGCTTTATAGTTCGCAATCGGAGAGGGCAGTATGAAACTTTGTGGGCAGTTGGGGCCCACAACAGTAAGTTTAAATCCAAGTTTTGGACTTCATCCCTCGGGAGGTTTTTCTTGAATTTAAGGAGGTTCTTCTTAGTAAAAATAAGGGAAATAAATCCAAAAAAATTGCTCTTATGGGATCCGACGCGGAAAGTGGTGGGTTTCAATATTCTGTGGTGTCCCCCAATTTTATTACAGCCTGGCACCCCTAAAAGCCACCCTCAAGGTGTATGTTCGTGGTTTTCAGCATTTTACCGCAAAACGCTCACGATTTACCAATTTCAGCCTCTATACAAAAATAATCCTTGTAAAATTCTGCACAAAAAATTTATTAATCATTTTTTCTCATATACAGTGGTTCTCAAACTATACAAGAATAGAGTGGATATAGTCCAAGCAATCTATCCAAGTTCCAATGCTTTATAGTTCGCAATCGGAGAGGGCAGTATGAAACTTTGTGGGCAGTTGGGGCCCACAACAGTAAGTTTAAATCCAAGTTTTGGACTTCATCCCTCGGGAGGTTTTTCTTGAATTTAAGGAGGTTCTTCTTAGTAAAAATAAGGGAAATAAATCCAAAAAAATTGCTCTTATGGGATCCGACGCGGAAAGTGGTGGGTTTCAATATTCTGTGGTGTCCCCCAATTTTATTACAGCCTGGCACCCCTAAAAGCCACCCTCAAGGTGTATGTTCGTGGTTTTCAGCATTTTACCGCAAAACACTCACGATTTACCAATTTCAGCCTCTATACAAAAATAATCCTTGTAAAATTCTGCACAAAAAATGTATTTACCATTTTTTTCTCATATACGGTGGTTCTCAAACTATACAAGAATAGAGTGGATATAGTCCAAGCAATCTATCCAAGTTCCAATGCTTTAGTTCGCAATCGGAGAGGGCAGGATGAAACTTTGTGGGCAGTTGGGGCCCACAACAGTAAGTTTGAATTCAAGTTTTAGACTTTATCCCTCGGGAGGTTTTTCCTACATCTTGGATTTGAGAGTGCATCTGTTTTTTGCGATTTGCGGCTTAACTACGCACTTTGTCGAGAAGTATGTCTCTTTCTTTGTTGTAGATCATAAAATTTCCTATCGAACCATGTATTTCGAGTAACTAATTTATCCAATTACGAGTATTTTAGTGAAAAATTTGGAGGTTGAAAAAGTGTTTTTACTTTTTAAATTAAATTACATTAGTAAAAATAATAGCTTTTAGGGGTGCCAGACTCTAATAAAATTGGGGGACGTCACAGAATATTGAAACCCACCACTTTCCGCGTCGGATCCCAAAAGGGCAAGTTTTTTGGATTTATTTCCCTTATTTTTGCTAATTTGAATGTACTAAATATGAATTTTTTTCATTTTTAATCAAATTTATAATAAATATAATTAAAAATTACACCCCATATCTGGGACACAAAGTTTTATTGCACAAATGCTTATACAGGGTGTTCGCGCGAAGTGGCTCACTATTGCTCACTTCGTTATTATTGGAGCTACAAAGTCGGTTAAATTAGCAAACTAGTAGCATTTTTTCCGCTGATTACAATGGTAAAAACAATTGACCATCTGGTTTTCAAGATATTCAAAGAGATAACATTTTTTTAAATGGAACACTCTATATATTTTTGCAAAAATCGATGGTAAATTAAATTCTATACAAAAAATGTCCTCATCTTTTTTTGATAATAATTTAAAATAAGCGAGTTATTTTGAAAAAAAGTTTGCAATTCTTTAAAATCAAGTAGCCATAAAACGGAATAGTAATTTATTAAAACCAAACAATCATAATTTTGAATTTAAGCCAGTTGAAAAATACTTGAAAGAATTACGGAAATATTGAGAATTTACAAAACTATGATTTTCATGCCTACTCGATATTAAAACTTTGAAAACTTTTTTTCAAAATAACTCGCTTATTTTAAATAATTGTCATAAAAACATAAGAACATTCTTTGTTCAGAATTTAATTTATCATCGATTTTCGCAAAAATATACAGGGTGTTCCATTTAAAAAATGTAATTTTTGTGTATATCTCGAAAACCAGATGGCCAATTGTTTTTCTGTTTTCACCATTATAATCAGCGGAAAAAATGCTACTAGTTTGCTAAATTAACCGACTTTGTAGCTCCAATAATAACAAAGTTAGCAATAGTGAACCACTTTGCGCAAACACCTGTATATTAAAAATGTTAAATAAAATAGTAATATTTCCGTAATTCTTTCAAGTTTTTTTCAACTTGCTTAAATTCAAAATTATGATTGTCTGGTTTTAATAAATTACTACTCCGTTTTATGGCTACTTGATTTTAAAGAATTGCAAACTTTTTTTCAAAATAACTCGCTTATAATTATAATAAAAAAAAATTTAGGACATTTTTTGTACAGAATTTAATTTGTCATCGATTTCTGCAAAAATATATGGGGTGTTCCATTAAAAAAAAATGTTATTTTTGTGAATATCTCGAAAATCAGATGGTCAATTGTTTTTTTGTTTTCACCATTGTAATCAGCGGAAAAAATGCTACTAGTTTGCTAATTTAACCGACTTTGTAGCTCCAATAATAACGAAGTTAGCAATAGTGAGCCACTTCGCGCGAACACCCTGTATACGGACTTTTAATTGCTTTTAATGGTAAAATAAATCAATAATTAAAATATAAAATAATCTGGGAATTTCCCTATAAGAGGTTGCACATTTGTCTTGGGAACACCCTGTATATTATTGAAATTTTCGCTCAATTTTATAAAGTAAAATTGTATTTAAAAGTTAAAAGAAAAACTTTTTGAAAACCTCATCAAGGTCGCGGGTTCGATACTACAATTTCTCATACGAGATCGAGACGAGACCAGACCAAGGCACCAAGGCCTACTAATCATATACTTTGAAAAGTGATAATTTATTGCTAATATTACAAATAAACTTGCGTAAATGTCTGTTTTATAAACGAATAAAAATAAATTGGTCCCTTTAAAAATAATGCTCAATAACGTCGACTATAATAAACCAACATCTTATTATTTCCTTAGTTTTAAGGGTGCAATGTAGCAAAATTGGTCCCAAGGCGACACTTGTTCGCCACCACGTTTACAATTTGCGTTTTTTATTCTTTTTTACGAGTTCTACGTACACAGTGCAATGAAATGGTTGAATTTTCTGTACGTCGACCTCCGCCGTCTCGACGACCAGACGTTCCGTCCGCCGGCCTGTCGGGGTTGTTTTTGTTTTGATCGGCCGGCATCCAATGGTGGGAGTTATAAACAAATCCACGATGTGCCATTGGTGGAAAGTCGACAACACCAGCCAAGGATTTCCTACTATCTGTTCCACAAGCGTTCGGTGCAAATATACCCAGTGCAGTGTCAGTGTTCATAACATAACGGAGAAAAAATCCATCTCCTTGTGTGTTGTGGTAATCTGGCGTTAATATGATTTATGCAGGTAGAAATAAATTTGAGGTAAGCACATTTTGTTATTTAAGTGAAAGTTCAGGAGAAACACCTTTACGTTGTTTGGTTTTCCTTTTATTGATGTTTGGGTTTTTTGATGTAAAACAGCTGATTGAGCCAAACGAAACGTCAAATTGAGCGATCACAAAGCGATTGTGTGTGGATCGGTTTCTTGTGATTTTCGTGTGGTAATTCACCTAATTTAGTTTGTGGTTAAACCTTTTGTTGAGCTGTCCGGTTGAAATAAAACCTAAACGTGTGTGTTTTGTGCAAATTCTTTGTTCTCCTGTATACATTTCTTTACTACTCATGTCAAAGATGTCAGCCGTTTAATGACATTCTACGTCTTAGAATTTTCGGATTCGGTGGTGTGTGTGCGGTTTAAAATTGCTAAAAAATGTATTTATTTATGCCGTAATATTGTTTAGGATATTATGTATTTTTAGTTTAGATTACACCGTGCTTTATTTGCATTTTAATACAATTTGCATGCGCTAATATCAAAAACAGTGCTTATTATTTTGAAGCTACATAGTCAAGGTAGAACTTTATTTTTAGTTTATTTCTTTGACGAAAATGTTTGCTGACAGGTTTTCTACACAAACTTGTCAACACGTTTTGAATTTAGATGTAACTGTTCTAATCGGATGTTTAGCAGAATTAACATTTTTTTACACAACCAAAATAACTTTTCTTGTAAATATGTTAAAGTATCTACAGGGTGTAATTTACAACCATTGACAAAACAAAAGTACATCTACCTACCCACTATCATGTTTTGAAATATAAATATAACAACAATTTTTTTTTGGTCGTAAAAAATGCATATTGATTTCCATTTGAATACTCTTGGTAAGTACCGGCTCTATTTATAAATGTAATACGTTTTATTTAGATACATTTAGATACATACATATTTATATTTAGCAACATTTAAATGGTTTCATTTTCCTACAAATTTCGAAAAAAGTTTCATTTATAGGAATTTTAAACTGACATTATTAGAAGGTATACTCATAAAACAGGTACCCTTATCTCCAGTTTTGGTCTGTCGTTGGTTTTAGATTTCACCCTGTATATGTACGGTCAAGTTTAAGGTTCTGAAGGTAAATTATTAAGAAGTTGTCGACCGTTTAGTTATTATAGTTGAATAAACTCCTGGGAAACTTTATTAAAATAGTTTTTACCAAGGCACGTATACATTATTATACAGTGTGACTTAAAAATGCGGTTCCATGTGGGAATTCTCATTAATTTAATTTTAAATATACAAGGTGTCCCAAGATATACACGAAATATGTATGATAGGTATGATTCTTGAATACATTCTGGTTGTCCTGCATGATTTTTTTATTTCTAATCCGTTTTTTTTTATTTTCCATATAAAGTCATGACAGGTGGCAACTTACAGAAATCTTTTTAACAAATTTAATAATTACTCCGAGTAGACATCGTTTATGTTTAAAATGAAATTTAACTTTTCGATTAAAAATAAACCAATCTTTCATCATGTATTAAATTTTTAACTATTTTCAATACTAGTTTTCAAAATAAATGAAATGAAACGTGAACATAATGATTTATTTTTTCAAATTCCAAATTTAAACACTAATAATTCTTTAAGGGTTAACCCTACCAAAAAAATTGTAAGATACTTTCGATTCGCAAATCGTCTCAGCTACAAACTTCATGTATAACTTTTTTTCGATAATCAAATAGTTTAGCAGACTGGTTTCTTTTTATTCAACAGTGTTTTACTTTTTCAATCTACAATTTTCAACATTCAAGAGGTGATTGCTCGAAAACTAACCTAACTAATTTATTCAAGAGCCACATAAAAATATTTCGTATCTATTTTTAAAATGAACAATTGGAAAAAAACTAATTAGTCTTATCGTTTTTATTGGACTGGTTAAAGTGCAAAATTAGTCGTTTTTAATCGATTTTGTCAATAATTACTACAACTTTTACTTTTTCAAAACCTAATTTAATACTTTCTAAGCAAGACGGACGAAATTAATAGTCCAGTCAATCTGTCGAAATTTCTGGAAAAAATTACCCGGTAAACTTTCTCTTCATAAATCGTTAGGGGGGTTATGTGGAAAGCTTAAATTCAAAAACTCGGGAAAATCCTCGGACCCAATTTTTGGGAAATCCAAGAAGTGTTTGGATTTGATTTTACGCGAGAACGCTGCGTTGCAGAAGAAAAGTTTGTTAATAAATATTGTAGAGGGAAATATTTTCTACAATCTCAAAGGATCGATGCGCTACGACGAAAAATGCCAAAAGTAGGGGGTGCCAAAGTACCCAAAAATGAAAAAAATTTTTTTACGCGCAACTGTAAATATAAATGTTGACAAGCGAAGAAAAACACACAAATTTTATATAAACGTTTTTTCTCTACGATCGACCGTTTCGGAGATACAGCATGCAGAGTTTCGAGTAGTGTATTTCGATACACACACCATTGAAGGTATGAAGGAAAAGCACGTGAAATTTCAAAGTGTCGTTCTTTAAAGATTATGAAAAGTAGTGGATTCACTCGGAAGTGTTTCCATGGCTCAGTTTTTTCAAGTACGTTGTACGTTCTGCACTTCCCAAAGTGGCAAGCAATACTAAAAGGTCAATGTCTTCGTCAATTATTGTAGTAGAGTCATACTCAGCAGATATTTGGAGAGCTGTCTCGACTATTAGACGATCCGCATCCTCAAACGCCTGCTGAACCTCAAAGCCAACAGCCTAGAGCCTGGAGGTCTGTTTGAAGAAAATTGATTACATGATATTTGTTGTTGTCGTTAGACAATAGTATATTTCAATAAGGCAATAAGGATTTTTCCGTGCGCGCGTGACAAATTCTTGTGGCAGGCGAAGCCGAACACGAAGTCATGCAAGCATGGAAAATCCATTTCTGGACGTGTAATGAATGATATTTTTTATTATACTTATCTGAAAACAACGAAAAAAAGATTAGATGTAAATTTAGAACATTTTATTTTCAAAGTAATAATAATACATCGTAAAAATAGTAGGCCAACACGATTAACATTTCCACTCTGCATGCTGTATGTACGAAAAGGTGGATCGTAGAGAAAAAACGTTTATATAAAAATTGTGTATTTTTCTTCGCTTGTCAACATTTATATTTACAGTTGTGCGTAAAAAAATTTTTTTCGATGTAAAAAAATGAAAAAACTCATTTTCAGGTACTTTGGCGCCCTCTACTTTTGGCATTTTTCGTCGTAGCGCATCAATCCTTTGAGATAAATTTTAGAAAATATTGCCCTCTACAATATTTATTAACAAAATTTTCTTCTGCAATTGACCGTTGTCGCGTAAAATCAAATCCAAACATTTCTTGGATTTTCCAAAAAATGGGTCCGAGGATTTTCCCGAGTTTTTTTATTTAAACTTTCCACATGACCCCCTAATGAATTATGAAGAGAAAGTTGACCGGGTAATTTTTTCCAAAAACGACCCTTTTTCGCGACAGATTGACTGATGGACTATAAATCAAAAACCATAAAATATTTGACTGTTTTACAGAAATATCAAACAATTTTCGTGCAGGTACCTAACATTCTAAATTTTGCGTTCATGTGATTCAACTAAATCAGTTGACAATTTGTTCGTTGAATTTTAAAATTAAAATACTTATAAATTTAATTAAAATTAAATTATGTGAAGTTTTAGCTTTCGCGTCCTCGAAAATACATTTTTTTTTCGGTAGACCTACACAAACTTTAATACTGAAACTACTCTTAAGCCTATTAATAACTGCTTTTACTACAACTTTCTTCGAAAAACTTGATTGATAAAAATACAATATTTGCATTTCTTAATGATTGTAAAAACAATGTTAAAATTAATTGAGTGTATCATGGTCCTATCGGTCGGACATTTATCAGTACCGATAATTTTTCGTCGTTTCATTTTTCATAATAATTATTTAGTTTATTCAGTATTGCCACAAGCAACAATTTTAATATTATTTCTAAGAAGCCGTATTGGTAGGATAATTGACAATACTGATAAAAGTCCCTTTAATTAAACTAGATTAAAGATTAAATTGCGCCAAAAAATATCAAAATTCTTACGTCACCACCATGATTAAGTACTAAGGTATTGCTTCATTTTTATTTGTTTTTATAAATGAAAAGAAAATGGCAATTTTTACATTTTTAATTCATGTTTCAACTAAATAAACTTCGTAGGTAATTTAATAATCGAGAAACCCTTAAAGGTGTTTTCTCTTTTAAAGTGATCTTTAATAGCTCTTGAAGTGTGAAAAGGTAAAACAAATACAGGGTGTCCCAGGATAGATACCAAATATTTTTAGGTGTAATTCTTGAATAAAGTTTGCATTTTCCTGTATAATTTTTTTATCCCCAATCGGGGTTAGTTTTCGAGTAGGTAATCATCTCTTGAATGTTGAAAATTGTAGATTGAAAAAATAAAACACTGTCGAATAAAAAGAAGCCAGTCTGCTAAACTATTTGATTATCGAAAAAAGTTACACATGAAATTTGTAGCTGAGATGTTTGCAATCGAAAGTATCTTGTAATTTTTTTGTTATTGTTAACTCTTAAAGAATTATTAGTGTTATTTGGAATTTGAAAAAATAAATCATTATGTTCACGTTTCATTTAATTTATTTTGTAAACTAGTATTGAAAATAGTTAAAAATTTGATACATGATGAAAGATTGGTTTATTTTGAATCGAAAAGTTAAATTCCATTTTGAACATAAACGATGTCTACTCGGAGCAATTATTAAATTTGTTGAAATGATTTCCGTACGTTGCCACCTGCAATGACTTTGTATGGATATACAGGACAATGCAGAATGTATTCAAGAATCATACCTAAAAATATTTTGTGTCTATCCTGAGACACCCTGTATATCTGTACAAAAACTAAAAATTATAAAATAGTTATTTTGTAATCACCGATTCAATGAACTCCTATTGTATTTGTAATTATTTATTTTTGTCCTTTAGTACAACTCTGAATCCCACCAACTAATCAAACAGGTTTAACATTCTTCCCTAGATTTTATTTTGCACATTTCTCACACGTTTTTTATAGAATAATTTTAATTTTTGGCTTTAACGCACAATTTAGCTACATAAATGTATAGATAGCTCACTTTTTTTCCATAAATCTTAAAAACAATAATAGTAATAGAATTTTTTTCGTTTCGTTTTTAATTTAGTTGTTGAATGGTTTTATTTTGCATGTTAGTCACTTGGCACTGCATCGAGTCCCGAAGAAAACAAAGAATTAGATGCTAGTAAATCAAACAAATCGCGCCACTGGTGGCGTAATAAAAACAAACAAAGACAAGCTAATAAAGAAAGTTATTCGCAAAAAATGGCTGTAGATACAGTTAAACAACAGGTTTGTATAGAAAAGAGTTTATTTTATTACTTATTGGAAAATGGGGGTTACAATAATTGAACCTTGCATGACACTTTATTGCCGAAACTAATTTTCAATACTGTAATTCTAACATAGTGTTTATTTTTAGTTAAACAAAGTATTTGCTGAAGATGAAGCCCCAATTAATAAGAAATTGCCTAAAGAACTGCTATTACGAATATTTTCCTATTTGGATGTGGTGTCGTTATGTAGGTGTGCTCAAGTATCCAAAGCCTGGAATATTTTGGCCCTCGATGGTTCAAATTTGCAACGAATCAATTTGTTTGATTTCCAGAAGGATGTAGAGGTATGAGTAAGACTAACCACTCGGTCGTCTTCACGCAAGATGTCGCAGATAAAAAGAATTCTTCCACTTAGTCTTGCTTGTAAAAAATAGGTTTATGTAAATTTTCCTTCAAAAAAATTTATACAAAAAAGTTCCTGTTGTAGTAGTTGTAGTTTTTGCCTTTTACGATGTACAAATTTATTTTTTCTTGATGACTATACCATTTTTACAAGGCATTAAAGCCATACCTACTATATAAACTTTTCCAACTTAAACACATTTCTTCTTTAATTTTCTTTGGGTTTTATTTCCAGGGTCCAATTATAGAAAACATATCTCGGCGATGTGGTGGCTTCTTACGCGAGCTGTCTCTGCGCGGTTGCCAATCCATAGCTGATGGCTCAATGAAAACATTAGCTCAACTATGTCCAAATGTAGAGGAATTGAATTTAAACGACTGCAAAAAATTGACAGATGCCACATGCACAGCACTGTCGAAGAACTGTGCAAAATTGCAAAAATTAAATCTGGATAGTTGTACGGCTATTACGGATTTGTCGTTGAAATCATTGAGTGATGGCTGTCCTAATTTAACACATATTAACATTAGCTGGTGCAGTAATATCACGGAGAATGGTGTGGAGGCGTTGGCTAGGGGTTGTCCAAGACTGAAAAGCTTTATTAGTAAAGGTTGTAAACAAATTACTTCGAGGGCGGTTATATGTTTGGCGAGGTTTTGCCAGCAGTTGGAAGTGATGAATTTATTAGGTTGTAATGTAAGTTGTAGTTTCATTAGGCGGTATTTATAAAAAGGAGCATTACCTTTTGCTTGCAAAAAATGGAGCAATTGCTTCAGGTTATATGCATAAAAAAAAGCGAAGGAAAAGGTTTTGCTTCGAGGCGAGAGGTTTGGCTTCAAAATAAAAGCTATTACTTTTTTCGTATTTATAAAAAGAAGTATTTGCTTCTAAACTGAAGGATTTTCTTCTAAATAAATGCATCTAGTTCGCAGCAATTTTTTTTGCGAGAATCTCACATTTCTTATGACTATCTTGAAAAATAAACAAATTACGAAATTTTTTTATTCCTTAACACTGATTTACAATTAAATTTTGAACGTATTTTGTTTGAACTTTTTTTTGAAATTCCGCCAAAAAAATTTCAAAAAAACGAGATATTCCTAAAAATTGTGCGAGTTGAATCAGACGGCCTAGATAGACTATTGGCATAATAAGGGCTTGGATCCCAAAGTCCCGGGTTCGAATCTCAGAAGGATCACTCTTTGTTTTTTACTGGTTTCTATGATACTTATACCAAGTACATAATATAATTATAAATAATATAAATTCGATTTCATATTAACGTGTTGGATGTGGACTGTATGATTTCCGTGAGGTTTGCTTTTTTACAAAGAACTAAGTTAGTTTTACCAGAAAATTCAAACCGAATGAAAATCCCTCAAAAATTCCGGATTTTATAGCCTACTATAGACTCGCTTAAAAAATTGTTCAAATTTCAGGTTTGTGTCTTTAAAACTGTCATAAAATTTCGGAAAATTGACAGATTTCCGTGAGGTTTGCTTTTTTTCAAATAACTAAGTTAGTTTTACCAGAAAATTCAAACAGAATGAAAATCCCTCAAAAATTCCGGATTTAATAGCCTACTATAAACTCGTTTAAAAAAGTGTCCAAATTTCAGGTTTGTGTCTTTAAAACTGTCATAAAATTTCGGAAAATTGACAGATTTCCGTGAGGTTTGCTTTTTTTCAAATAACTAAGTTAGTTTTACCAGAAAATTCAAACAGAATGAAAATCCCTCAAAAATTCCGGATTTAATAGCCTACTATAAACTCGTTTAAAAAAGTGTCCAAATTTCAGGTTTGTGTCTCTAAAACTGTCATAAAATTTCGGAAAATTCACAGATTGCATTGCGGTATGCTTTTTTATAAAGAGCCGAGCTAGTTTTACTAGAAAAATTAAACCGAATGAAAATCCCTCAAAAATTCCGGATTTTATAGCCTACTATAAACTTGCTTAAAAAAATTGTATAATTTTCAGGTTTGACATAAAATTTCGAAAAATTGACAAATTTACGTACGGGTTGGTTTTTTATAAAGAACCAAGTTAGTTTTACTAGAAAATTTAAACCGAATGAAAATCCCTGAAAAAATCCGGATTTTATAGCCTACAATATACTCGCTTAAAAAAATGTCCATATTTCAGTTTAGTGTTTTTAAAACTGTCATAAAACTTCGAAAAATTGACAGATTTTTTGAGGTTTGTAATTTTACAAAGACTCAAGTTAGTTTTACTAAAAAATTCAAAATACTAAAGACTCGCTTAAAAAATTGTCCAAATTTCACATACTAAACTATAAGATTGTTACAACACATGTCTGAAATCGCGAAACTTCTGCACCTTTTACTTCATTTATCTGAAGTATTTCCTTGCAAGGAAAAGGTAAAGATTGTGAATACGAATTGAAGCAAAAGCTTTTACTTCTACCTTTTACTTCTTAGTGCTACCTTTTACTTCTACCTTATACTTTAAAGTAAATGTTTCATTTTTATAAATACCACCTATTGAATGTTTTTTTTGAAATTATTTTATCGATACTGTGAGATATCTCTAAGGGTAAATCACGAGAAACCTTTTAATCTACAGTGAGTAGCCTCTCGGTAAACATGTTACAGCGATATCTCAATATTTATTGGTTAATAAGTTAATCCATCATTAAACTATGGTTTATCTCCGGGACAAAGTTTATATCATCTCAATATTTATTTACGTAGTTTATTTAAATTTCATCATACCATTTGGAATTCTTCGCAGAATTTATCAACGCACAATTTAAAAATATTTTTACTATTGCTAAAATTTCATGTCTGAAATGTGATTATTTGTATGTTTCTACTGATTTATTTTTTTGTTAGAATATAAGAGATGAGGCTGTTCAAGCGCTAGCAGAAAAGTGTCCTAAACTCCACTATTTATGTTTATCTGGATGTTCCGCTTTGACTGACGCAGCCCTTATAGCTTTGGCCCAACAGTGTCCTTCATTGTCCACACTAGAAGTCGCGGGTTGTTCACAATTTACCGATGTTTCATTTCAAGCCTTAGCCCGAGTAAGTTTCCAAGAACTATTATTGAGCTGAGGCTAAAATTTGCTTTTAGAGCTGCCGCTATTTAGAAAAAATGGATCTGGATGAGGTTATGCTTATAACAGATAATACACTAATTCATTTGGCAACAGGCTGTCCTAGAATTGAGTATTTGGTAAAAAAGCTCGTTTTAATGTTTGTGTTTGTTGTAAGAAATTTGTTCTGCAGAGTCTCTCACATTGTGAACTGATAACAGATGAGGGCATTCGGCATTTATCAGCTGCACCATGTGCTGCAGAAAATCTGACTGTTCTAGAACTAGACAATTGTCCACTGATAACAGATGTGGCCCTCGAATATCTCACAGCCTGCCACAATCTACAACGAGTGGAATTGTATGATTGCCAATTAATTACCCGTGCGGGTATCAAGAGATTAAGGGTACGATCCAGACACCTTACATTTCTCGACGTATTTAATATCCAATTCTTTCTTGTAGAATCACTTGCCTAATATTAAAGTACACGCTTACTTTGCACCAGTAACGCCCCCACCATCTGCAGGTGGTTCACGTCAAAGATATTGTAGGTGTTGTGTAATTCTATGAGACAATGACCCCTCTGGACCCCATCACGATGATACACCACCGTCATAAAATGTTAAATGTGTTCAAACAAGTGTGCTCTTTAAGCAACAAAAGTCCCTTAAATACTTGGGTTGTCCCTGAAAACCAAAACATGCAGGAGGTAACCTCGGTTTTTTATAATTTGGGAGGGTTCACGAGCTTTAGATAGTAACGAACTGTTTCTAATTTTAACTGCCAAGTTTAAAGTAAATCACAAGCCCTCAAATTATGGTTACATTTTAGCAAAGATCACTTCTTGATCAATGTTGTGGGAGTCATTTTATATTACCGGTTTTATTCCATCATATTGCCTAGGAGAAATTAAAAGCCAGATTTATATATCAAAATAATCATTTTTTACCATTTTTAAGACATAATTTGAACACTATTAAAGCCTTGAAATTTTACTCTACATAATAAAATTTGGTAAGATTTGGTATGGAATTTTCGAAACCGATTGGATGTTATTGAATAACTTTGATACTTCTGTGAAATAGAAGATATAATTAAATTTACAAAAAGAGAACGAATTTAATTCTAACTAAATCTAATTTCCATGGGAACTGTTGAATTTGCAAGAATCTTCCATGTTATGCGAGGTTAAAGTTGTTAAATTAGTTTTAGATTCCTGATTCTACAATCTTACGATTTATCGAAATGTTTTGGGATAAATACCACGGGACAACCCGTTCCTTTCTTCTCTAGTCGTTGCGTGTTATATTTTAACTCGGATGACATACTAAATATTTATGTCCCACACTATTATTATAACACATAGACAATTTGGGACTTTTTGTATTAATGTGTAAAGAAGCAAAGTTTTGGTTGGTACTTAACGAGAGCTGAGGAAATGAGTTTGTTTGGAACTATAGACGACATATTTTGGGGCCACAAGGGGCAAAAAGTAAATTTGTATAATTCAAGTTGAATTTTTTAATTAAATTTTAGATTTTTTATTCCAAGAAAATTGTTTGTACTTATAGGTTTTTGTTCCAGACACACTTTTTTAATGACATTTTATGTGTTTGTATTTTAGAAACCAAAGTACGAAGAATTTTTAATATTATTGAATTCTTGGTATTTGATAATGTTTTCTAAAATTAATTTATATTAATCTAGTTATTTATGTGTATATAATTATATTCAACATTGTTATACTAGATATTCATATTCGTACACTTACTTATATAAAAACATTTAAAACTATAATAAATATAGTATGTTTCATTGTATTCAACGTTTATATTTATACTTTTATCGCGAGATATCAAGAATTCATTTTGTTCAGCGCATAGAAACTCCTATGTAAATGTTGATTTTTTTCTTCAAATATTTTAAGCCTCAAAATGCCTGTGATACAAAAA
The DNA here is from genome assembly GCA_963942485.1 of Pediacus dermestoides. Classification (NCBI taxonomy): domain Eukaryota; kingdom Metazoa; phylum Arthropoda; class Insecta; order Coleoptera; family Cucujidae; genus Pediacus; species Pediacus dermestoides. Next base: position 4,737,243 of record OZ012629.1, read on the forward strand.
GAACATTTGACTAAATCTTGTTTTTGTTTTTAATCAAAATGTCAATGATTTTACTCACTTGTAACTTTTATAGTCTGTTTTGTGAGGAAAATTGCTTACATTTTGTTGTTTTTACACTCGTAAATTGTTAAATTTCGAAACAAAGGGCTTTATTGTTTTCCTCCATCTTTTTTTCTCATTCTTCGTAAAATGTGAAATAATCATATTTATGATGGTGTGTATTTAGTGTAATAACATCCTTTGTATATATATTTTTGTAGTAATTTTTTTAGGTTATTTTATATTTTCATAAATAAACTTTTAAGTTTTTTTGTATAAATTTCGTTTTATTTTTATAACATCATTTAAATATTTACAAAAAATTAAAATAGCAAAATCTACATTAATAAAATTTTTATTATAACTATGTTAAATCGAATAAGTCGTTTATTAGGATAAGAATAAAACCTAAATTTGGATAAGTACCCAAAAAAATATAAGAGAAATGTTATTCCATCATACAGGGTCTGTCACGACGAGTTGACAGTAGACATAACTCTATTACTAAACACAATTTGGTTCTAAAAATTGGTACACGCCCATTATACAATGTGCTCTATTTAACGAAAATATTGCCACCTTTCTGGTACTTCCGGTTATACCGGAAGTAGACAAACTTTGTTATTTTAAATGGAACACCCTGTATATTTTTGAATTTTTAGAGTCTACACTTCATTTTAGACATAACGGTATTATAATTATTTACACTTTTTCATTTTTTTTTACAAAAACAGATGTAAATAAAAATTCGAATTTTGACAATGACACATTTTTTCCAAAAATTTTTTCTTACGTTTGAAGTAGGAATATACAAACAATAAGCTGATATAGTTTTGGAAAACTTGCTTTATACAGGGTGTTGGTGGTTGTCCGTTCATTTTTAAAAACTTTGATCAATGATAACTTTATTTTTTTAAATGGAACACCCTATATATTTCCACATTTTCGAATTCTAGACATAAAAGTATTAAGGTTGTAAAGTCTTAAAATTAACGGTTATATAATTAATTACGTTTTTTCCAATTTTCAAGGTTTTTAAAAATTAACGATCAACCCTAAGCACCCTGTAGATATAAAATAAGTTTATCAAAACCATATTACCCTGTTTCTTGTACATTTCTACGTCTACTAAAATTTGTTTTTATTATATTTAATTTAATATTTTTTATTTATTTTATTTAGGTATTATAATTAAGTAATTATGTTTCTCCCAATTTTTTCATACAAAAACTTAGAGTCAAACATTTTCATATTTTACTAATGACACGTTCTTTCAAAAAACAAATCAAATTTTAGTGGGCGCAGAAATGTACAAGAAACATGGTAATATGGTTTTAAAAAACTTATTTTATACAGGGTGCTTGTGATTGACCGTTAATTTTTAAAAAACGTAATTAATTATAATACCGTTAATTTTAAGACCTTACAATCTTAATACTTTTATGTCTCGAATTAAGTGTAGAATTCGAAAATCTAGAAATATATAGGGTGTTCCATTTAAAAAAATTAAGTTATCATTGATTAAAATTTTTAAAAATGAACGGACAACCTCCAACACCCTGTATAAAGCAAGTTTTCCAAAACTACATCAGTTTATTTCTTGTATATTCCTACCTCAAACACAAGAAAAAATTTTTAGAAAAAACATGTCATTGTCAAGATTTGAATTTTTATTTACATCTATGTTTTTTTAAAAAAAATGAAAAAGTGTAAATAATTATAATACCGTTAATGTTAGGACCATACAACCTTAATACTTTTATGTCTAAAATGAAGTGTAGACTCTAAAAATTCAAAAATATACAGGGTGTTCCATTTAAAATTACAAAGTTTGTGTCTACTTCCTGTATAACCGGAAGTAGCAGAAAGGTGGCAATATTTTCATTAAATAGAGCACATTGTATAATAGGTGTGTACCAATTTTTAGAATAAAATTGTGTTTGGTAATAGAGTTATATGTCTACTGTCAACTCTTCGTGACACACCCTGTATTTACATAATTTTAATAATGCTATTTATTAAAAACAATAACTCACTATGCTATAGGTATTTATATTGCTTTGTCAGGTTTACAAGCCGAAAGTTTAGAATCAAAATGGTAATTATTTTGACACATTTTTTCTACAGCTTTTCCAAAATCACAAACTAAATATTTAAAATTATTCGTTGGATGACAAGTTAAGTAAATTCTGTCAACATCGGAACACTTGGAAGCTGCTAGATTTTTATCAACCATCATTTTGATGTTATTGTTGTGATGGTGGTGATGATGACTATCACAATCACTGTCTTGACTGGAGTCTGAATCCGACGAAGTGTTAGAGGAATCTGACGAATCGGATGAATCCGATGAATTTGAATCTTCTTGAGTAGTTTTATCAGTTGGTTGTGGTGGTGTGTGTGGTTCGTCGGTAGGGAATTCTGTTGGACGTACATCGGTGGTAATTTTAACTGGAGCGATGCTACTTGGAGCATCAATTGGTGGTGGTGGTGTGCGTGGTCCGTCATATGTCCAAGCCATGGTGCTACTTGGAGCAAGAGTGGGTTTTGGAGTGCGTGTTGGATGTGGTCTATGGGTTGGTCTTGTGGTGTAATTTAGAAGAAGAGGTCCTCTGGAACTATCAGGAGCAAACGTATCAGGGTCATATGTCCAAGCCATGGTGCTACTTGGAGCAAGAGTGCGTGTTGGATGTGGTCTATGCGTTGGTCTTTTGGGATGATTTGGATGAAGGGGTCTGCTGAAATTATTAGTACCGAACATATTAGAGTCATGTGTCCAAGTCATGGTGCTACTTGGAGCAAGAGTGGGTTTTGGAGTGCGTGTTGGATGTGGTGTATGGGTTGGACTTGTGGTGTAATTTAGAAGAAGAGGTCCGTTGGGACTATCAGGAGCAAACATATCAGGGTCATGTGTCCAACCCATGGTGCTACTTGGAGCAAGAGTGCGTGTTGGATGTGGTCTATGCGTTGGTCTTTTGGGATGATTTGGATGAATGGGTCTGCTGAAATTATTAGTACCAAACATATTAGAGTCATGTGTCCAACCCATGGTGCTACTTGGAGCAAGAGTGGGTTTTGGAGTGCGTGTTGGATGTGGTCTATGGGTTGGACTTGTGGTGTAATTTAGAAGAAGAGGTCCGTTGAGACTATCAGGAGCAAACATATCAGGGTCATGTGTCCAACCCATGGTGCTACTTGGAGCAAGAGTGCGTGTTGGATGTGGTCTATGCGTTGGTCTTTTGGGATGATTTGGATGGATGGGTCTGCTGAAATTATTAGTACCAAACATATTAGAGTCATGTGTCCAACCCATGGTGCTACTTGGAGCAAGAGTGGGTTTTGGAGTGCGTGTTGGATGTGGTCTATGGGTTGGTCTTGTGGTGTAATTTAGAAGAAGAGGTCCGTTGGGACTATCAGGAGCAAACATATCAGGGTCATGTGTCCAAGCCATGGTGCTACTTGGAGCAAGAGTGCGTGTTGGATGTGGTCTATGCGTTGGTCTTTTGGGATGATTTGGATGAATGGGTCTGCTGAAATTATTAGTACCAAACATATTAGAGTCATGTGTCCAACCCATGGTGCTACTTGGAGCAAGAGTGGGTTTTGGAGTGCGTGTTGGATGTGGTCTATGGGTTGGTCTTGTGGTGTAATTTAGAAGAAGAGGTCCGTTGAGACTATCAGGAGCAAACATATCAGGGTCATGTGTCCAAGCCATGGTGCTACTTGGAGCAAGAGTGCGTGTTGGATGTGGTCTATGCGTTGGTCTTTTGGGATGATTTGGATGAAGGGGTCTGCTGAAATTATTAGTACCAAACATATTAGAGTCATGTGTCCAACCCATGGTGCTACTTGGAGCAAGAGTGGGTTTTGGAGTGCGTGTTGGATGTGGTGTATGGGTTGGACTTGTGGTGTAATTTAGAAGAAGAGGTCCGTTGGGACTATCAGGAGCAAACATATCAGGGTCATGTGTCCAAGCCATGGTGCTACTTGGAGCAAGAGTGCGTGTTGGATGTGGTCTATGCGTTGGTCTTTTGGGATGATTTGGATGAATGGGTCTGCTGAAATTATTAGTACCAAACATATTAGAGTCATGTGTCCAACCCATGGTGCTACTTGGAGCAAGAGTGGGTTTTGGAGTGCGTGTTGGATGTGGTCTATGGGTTGGACTTGTGGTGTAATTTAGAAGAAGAGGTCCGTTGAGACTATCAGGAGCAAACATATCAGGGTCATGTGTCCAACCCATGGTGCTACTTGGAGCAAGAGTGGGTTTTGGAGTGCGTGTTGGATGTGGTCTATGGGTTGGTCTTGTGGTGTAATTTAGAGGAACATGTCTGCTGGGACTATCAGGAGCAAACGCATCAGGATCAAATATCCAAGCCATGGTGCTACTTGGAGCAAGAGTGGATTTTGGAGTGCGTGTTGGATGTGGTCTATGGGTTGGACTTGTGGTGTCATTTAGTTCCAGCAGCTGAGCTCTTCTTCTAAGAGGTCTGCTGGAACTATCAGGAGCAAACATATCAGGGTCATATGTCCAAGCTATGGTGCTACTTGGAGCAAGAGTGGGTGTTGGATGTGGCATATGCGTTGGTCTTTTGGGATGATTTGGATGAATGGGTCTGCTGAAATTATCAGTACCAAACATATTAGAGTCATGTGTCCAAGTCATGGTGCTACTTGGAGCAAGAGTGGGTTTTGGAGTGCGTGTTGGATGTGGTCTATGGGTTGGACTTGTGGTGTCATTTAGTTCCAGCAGCTGAGCTCTTCTTCTAAGAGGTCTGCTGGAACTATCAGGAGCAAACATATCAGGGTCATATGTCCAAGCTATGGTGCTACTTGGAGCAAGAGTGGGTGTTGGATGTGGCATATGCGTTGGTCTTTTGGGATGATTTGGATGAATGGGTCTGCTGAAATTATCAGTACCAAACATATTAGAGTCATGTGTCCAAGTCATGGTGCTACTTGGAGCAAGAGTGGGTTTTGGAGTGCGTGTTGGATGTGGTCTATGGGTTGGTCTTGTGGGATGATTTTTATGAGTAGTTTTGCTGGAACTATCAGTAGCAAACATATCAGGGTCATATGTCCAAGCCATGGTGCTACTTGGAGCAAGAGTGGGTTTTGAAGTGCGTGTTGGCTTTGTGGGGCGAGTTGGACGAGTAGGTCTAGTTGGTTGTGTAGGTCTTGTGGGTCTCGTAGGCTTTGCTGGACCAACTGTTGTTGCAGGCTGTTCAGTTGCTGGTTCATCTGATGCCTCCGTTTCTGGAGCGTTTGTTACGGGATCCTGTGTCGTACCGGATGAAAGATTACAATCACCTTCTTTGGGATAATCGCACACATTTAACTCCGTATTAAATTGTAGTCCTTCTGGACAGTTCATAAGAATTGCCACACCTTTCTGGCATTGGTAAAATTTGTTGGAATCTGTTTCGTGAGGAAAATATGTGGGAGTTTGGCCATCTACAGCTGGACAGTTAGCTGCAAGAAAAACAGCTAAATAATATTTTTTATATTTGAAATTATTATAATAAACTATTACGGGGTGTGTTCCTGAATAACGTCACAGTATTTCAAGGGATTATTCTTGAAACCATTTCATGACTAAAGGTCCCATAAACGTAGGTCCGCGAACGCTTCGTTACCGAGATACAAGGTGTTAAATTTTTGTAAAAAAAAATATATTTTTTAATATCTTATTAACGGTAAAAGATATCAAAATGAAATCTGGAACAATTTTATTACTTTTTACAGACTTTGTTTCAGCATTAAAAAATTTTAAAAAATAGTCAGTAGCGAGAAATATTGGGGTAGCGTGGGGTCAATTTACCAATATATTATGAGGAGGGGGTTTTCGGTCAATTTAAATAAAATAAAAAATAAATTTAAACTATTTAACATAAAAATTGTTTCTTGATTTATCTTGATATTTAGAAGCAATCGCTTAAATTTTAAAAAGTTAGTGCCATGCTTTTTTGCATTAGTTTGTTTTAGTTATTATCTTGAGTTTGCAAAAAAACTTTGAATGTTCTATTTTGTTAAAAAAGATAAAAAAGTATGACTAATAGTAATGCCGAAACGACAGATATGCATTTAACACCTTGTATCTCGGTAACGAAGCGTTTGCCGACCTACGTTTATGGGAACTTTTTTCATGAAGTGGTTTCAGGAATAACTCGTTGAAATATTCTGAAGTTATTCAGGAACACTCTGTAGAAAAACTTAAGAAAAAAAAGATTTTGATGTAAAAAATTAATAATTCTTATAAACGGCGAAGGAAAACTTTAATCATATCACTTAAAAGATTTTTTATAACACCATTTAAATATTTACAAAAAATTGGTAAGAAAAAATCAAATCGGAAATTTTTTATTATATTATGCTAAATCGAATAAGGCGTTCATTAAGATAAGAACAAAGAATAAAACCTAAATTTTAAATAGGTATCTACCCAAAAAAATGTTTTAAGAGAAATTTTATTCCATCATATTTACATAATTTTAATAATGTTATTTATTAAAAACAATAATTCATTGAGCTATATAAATTTATATTGCATTGTCAGATTTACAAGCTGAAAGTTTAGAATCAAAATGGTAATTATTTTGACACATTTTTTCTACAGCTTTTCCAAAATCACAAACCAAATACTTGCGACTATTCGTTGGATGAGCAGTTAAATAAATTCTGTCAACATCGGAACATTTGGAAGCTGCCAGATTTTTATCAACCATCATTTTGTTGTTATTGTTGTGGTGGTGGTGATCGTGGTCGTGGTGATGATGACGACTATCACTGTCTTGACTGGAGTCTGAATCGGACGAAGTGTTAGAGGAATCTGACGATTCGGATGAATCCGATAAATCTGAATTTTCTTGAGTAGTTCCATCAGTGGGTTGTGGGTTAGTGTGTGGTTCGTCGGTAATCAATTCTGTTGGACGTACATCGGTGGTAATTTCAGCTGGAACGGTGCTACTTGGAGCATCAGTGGGTTTTGGAGTGCGTGTTGGATGCGGTCTACGGGTTGGTTTTGGAGCGCGTGTTGGATGTGGTCTACGAGTTGGTTTTGGAGCGCGTGTTGGATGTGGTCTACGGGTTGGTTTTGGTTTGCGTGTTGGATGTGGTCTACGGGTTGGTTTTGGAGAGCGTGTTGGATGTGGTCTACGGGTCGGTTTTGGAGTGCGTGTTGGATGTGGTCTACGGGTTGGTTTTGGAGTACGTGTTGGATGTGGTCTATGTGTTGGTGTTGTGGCTTTAGTAGGTTTTGTCGGAGCAACTGTTGTTGAAGGTTCGTCAGTTACTGGTGCATCAGTTTTAGTAGCAGGCTTTTCGTCAGTTACTGGTGCATCAGTTTCAGTAGCAGGCTTATTATCAGTTACTGGTGCATCAGTTTCAGTAGCAGGCTTTTCGTCAGTTACTGGTGCATCAGTTTCAGTAGCAGGCTTATTATCAGTTACTGGTGCGTCAGTTTCAGTAGCAGGCTCATTATCAGTTACTGGTGCATCAGATTCAGTAGCAGGCGCGTCATCAGTTACTGGTGCATCAGTTTCAGTAGCAGGCTCTTCGTCAGTTACTGGTGCATCACTTTCAGTAGCAGGCTCTTCATCAGTTACTGGTGCATCAGATTCAGTAGCAGGCTCGTCATCAGTTACTGGTGCATCACTTTCAGTAGCAGGCTCTTCATCAGTTACTGGTGCATCACTTTCAGTAGCAGGCTCTTCATCAGTTACTGGTGCATCAGTTTGAGTAGCCGCAGTAATTGGAGCTTCAGTTTCCGGAGCTTTTGTTGCGGGAGCCTGTGTCGTACCGGATGAAGAACAACCATCATCGTTGGGGTAGTCACACACATTATACTTTGTATTAAATACTAGTCCTTTTGGACAGTTCATAAGAAATGCCACACCGTTCTGGCATTGGTAAAATTTGTTGCAATCATTTTCGTGAGGAAAATATGTGGGAGTTTGTCCATCTACAGCTGGACAGTTAGCTGCAAGAAAAACAAGTAAATATATTTTTCTACGACAACATCAAAAAGTATTGATTTCCAGATCGTAAACTCAATCATAATCCACTAAATTATGTACTTAACTATTTATTTAATTTCATTTTCGCCATTTTCGGGAAGGAAATCTTTAATCATATCACTTTAAAAAATTACCTTGTCTGCTTTAACGAATGGGAAGAAATTGTAGGTAAAGCTTTAAAACATATGTAGGAATAAGTTAAAAAAATCGATTAAGTATACAAAATAAGGTCGATTAAAATCTGATATTTAATTTATAATTTAATGAAGTTTTAGAAGTTACGAAGTTAACAATTATAGGTGAAATCAAAAGTTACTTACGAGTTGCCGCTGAATAGGCAGCGAACCCAATTAGCGCAATCACTATCACACACTGCATTTCAGGAAGAATTGATTCCAATAAATTGTTTAGTCCCTTTAAATACTTAACAATCCTAACAAGATTTTTATTATCAGTTTTAGAAATCTTCTATTCTGATGATTGATAAACCGTAACATTTACACGATAAAATTATTCGAGTGATGGGACAAAAGATTCGGCTTAGCTGAACGATGATTGATTAGTATTAATACCTACGTAAATCATTAGGCCATTTTATCAAATATCTGAATTTTTAGAACATTACAGGGCAATTTTTTTGCGGAAGCGCGCACCTTTCATGTAGGTACTCAAATGGAATTTTGTTGTGTAGACACTAATTGGAAAAAATTTTATCTCTTCTAAGACAAGTAAAATGAATTTGACGACAATGGAATGGGAGGTACAAAGATAATATTTGGAATTTATGAAAATTTGGCAAGGTAACAATGAAAACAAACTACAAATAATATTTAACAAAAGTAACCCAGAATGCACAAAATTAATTATGTATTACCAATTTTTTATGCTTGATTTAAAAGATTCTTTTACTCATCAGTTTCTCGAATTTTTATGTTGTTAATGAAATCTTCAATGTCCATCATATTAATTAAGAAGAAGTGACAATAAACCGAAAGTTCCAAAATATTGGAGACTTAAAAATTAAAATTATAAATGCAAATGAAGTAGCTATGTTAGTTAACGATTTTTTTTCACTTAAAAATATTGTAGTTGTTGGTACGATACATTTAAAAGAAAATACTAAATACAGTTAAATTCCGTTATCCATTTGAGGATCTATAATATAATATATAAGGAAACATTCGCCGACAACATATTTATTTCATATTATCATTTAATAAGTATCTACCTGACAAAAATAAACTGCATAAAGATTGGCGGCTAGGTGCAAATTTAAATTTAATAAAGTTTTGTAACTTTCCAAATTCAGAGTACTAGAGATTAAGTGCAATAATTTTTCCGTAATTATGATGTGACTCATGTATACTATTTTATCCATATTTTATTCTAGGAAAAGATAATATTTCATATAAATTTATTTAACATTTCTCTTATCTTTTAAAATTATGTAATAACACCGGCATATTTTAGTAGGTACCGATGTAATTTTAAACCATCTTGTCTTGATTTTATTTGAAGAATTTTCGACTCGAAGTACAGGGTGTCCCATTTTCGACCCTTTTGGGGGGTATTGGCGTTATTATCAAAGATAGAGTGTTGGGGTCAAATTTGTCATGGCTCTCTTAGTTTATAATCTACAGAGTGATTCTGAAAATCTTTGTTTATTAGTCTACTTATCAAAAAGGTGAAAACTGATCTTGATAGAGTTTTTTTCGTAAAATTCAGTGGCGTAGGCAGTTTTTGTGTAAAAGGTTTAGTTTTAGAGATATGGTCCAAATTTATTTTTTATAAATGGGACACACTATACAGGGATATTCATGCACAGTTGGGCCAAGCCGGCGACCAACACGCGAGAGCGTGCTAGCTAGTGTGTGCCCTACCATATCGCCGGTCTCGCTTCCTGCCGCTCTCTCTCTAAATCTGGCTAATTTGTACAGTATCTTGGGGGTATATTATCTTTTATATTGATTAAGCAAAATTTGGGCTTTCCAAAAATATATAATACTTAATATTTATTTTGAAAAACAAGCTCAAAATTCGATATATTTAATAATTTTCTTTATTTATAACAGTAGACCATGGCTAATTTTTTAGAAACAAATGCAAAATTTTCACAATGCGTAATTTTTCTAAAGCTAAACACTTCAAAAGATAATTTTAATGCATTGTATAAAACATACCAACAATATAATACTTCTCATAATTATCATAAACGGCCATTGTAAAAAAAACTAAAAGTAAAATGAAAACACCTACGTAACAAAAATATTTCATCAATAATGGAAATCTGACAAATCTGTCAAATTTTGCATATATTTCTAATAAAGTAGCCATGGCCTACTGTTATAAATAAAGTAAATTATTAAAAATATCGAATTTTGAGCTTGTTTTTCAAAATAAGTATTATACAAGGTGTTTTTGAAATAGGTGGTCAAAATTTAGGAGCATGTAGAGCAAGTCAAATGATGAAGCAAACCTTTATAAAATTATTTTCTAAAGTGCTTTCTAAGGGAGCTACAGCCCCGTAATTGTAGGCCCCTAAGAATGGTATTTATTAAATATCTCCGAAACCGTTTAAGATGTATTAATGAAATTTTGTACAGCCACTAGCTCTTTTATGCTTAACAATATGAAATTGGTATCATCTGAAAATTTTGTTAAAGGATGTGTCAAGTTGGGGGGGCGGCAGGTAAATATGATCCCAACTTTTTTGTATGTTGTGTTTTTTTGTTTTTTACATAAAATTATTAAATTTAATAGTTTTTTATAAAAAAATGGTCCGCTTGTTTAATTTCGATGCCATGCGCCGTTTTTGAGTAAAATCAATTTGAAAATTTTTAACATACTCTGAACGTGAAGCGTTTTTTTTTTGAAATTTTCGAAATGAATATACAAAATTCAGCAGCATGTAGAGCAAGTTAACTGATGAAGAAAACCTTAATAAAGTTTTTTTCTAAAGTGTTTTAAATGGTTTCGGAGATATTTAATAAAAACCATTATTAGGGACCCACCCCATTAAGGGGCTGTAACTCCCTTAGAAAGCACACTAGAAAATAATTTTATGAAGGTTTTCTTCATCATTTGACTTGCTCTACATGCTCCTAAATTTTTTACATTAATTTCGAAAATTAAAAAAAAAACGCTTCACGTTCAGAGAATGTTAAAAATTTTCAAATCGATTTTACTTAAAAACGGTGCATGGCATCGAAATTAAACAAGTGGATCAATTTTTTGTAAAAAAACTATTACATTTAATAATTTCATGTCAAAAACAAAAAAACACAACATACAAAAAAGTTGGGATCATATTTACCCCCCCACTTGACACACCCTTGAATAAAATTTTCAGATATACTAATTTCATATTGTTAAGCATAAAAGAGCTAGTGGCTGTACAAAATTTCATTATTATATTTTAAACGGTTTCGGAGATATTTAATAAAAAACATTCTTAAGGGCCTACAATTACGGGGCTGTAGCTCCCTTAGAAAGCACTTTAGAAAATAATTTTTTAAAGGTTTTCTTCATCATTTGACTTGCTCTACATGCTCCTAAATTTTGACCATTTATTTCAAAAACACCTTGTATATTTTTGGAAAGCCCAAACTAAAGGACGTTGGGACTTGACTGCCAAACGGAAGGTCCCTGGTTCGAATCCCAGAAGGACCATTATTATTTTTATTTTACTGGTTTCTATGATACCGAAAACAATAATAATGAATAAATGAATGTGATTTTAAGTCGGGAGATTTTTTAAGTGAGTAATAGGCTAATAGGTCAAAAATCTAAACTAAACCACATTTTTGTCGTAAAATTCGGTTATAATGAGTGAGACAAGGACAGCTTTATGCGTATTGCAATAAGTATGACAAACTTCCGAAAATTACTTGAGAATTGCTGGAAACCCTCAAAATTTAAGCACGATTTTTACAAGAAATTTAAGTTAATTTCTTTAGGAAAAGTAATGTGGTACTATCCGTATAAGAAAGTCATGTCAGATATTTTATTAATATATCTGTTTATAAGTCATTTTATAAATTCTTAACATCCTCTGTACTATATTACTGATTGAATACTTTTACAATGAATCCATTAGTAATTTCTGATAAGAAATTGAAGAACTAGTAATCTTTATTCTATTTTTGCAATATGAAGTATTGTTTTTATTGCAACATATTTTGGCAAAAATATTCCAGGCTATATTTTTAGATCACATTATGTCTAATCTACAATTTTTGTAGTCATGAGTGCCGTGTTATTGCTACTCATTTTTACAAATATGTATTTCAAATATTAACAAAAATAAAACAACTAATTCTAATTCATTCATCATTAATTTTAAGTATGTAGGTATGCAATAAATTATTTTCAAAATATTATTATTTCAATTCACAATATATCTATTTTAAGAGTTATTTTATTTGAACAGTAAACATATCAAGCAATTGATTTTATTTAATTACAATATAAAGACAAATTGTCCAAATGAATTAGGTATTGTTGATGTCTATCAAAAAATTTACTGACGTATTTTTAGATGGATCAAAAGATTAAGTAAATATAAACAACACCGTTGTTGTAAAGTTCAGCCGGTGATTTATTAACCGATAATAAAAATCTTTGATCTGTTTATAATCTTCCAAGGAATTAATTTCAAAACCTGAGCTTCCCGTGGATTTATTACTAAATTATTAAGGAAAAGGGTTCAAACCGCTATGTAATTTTAGATTCCTTCAAAACATTTCTTTTCAAACAAGGTAACTTATAAGGATTGGGTTCTGTGTATCTTTTCCAAAAAAAATTATACTGTAAAATAGCTTTTCAAGAATAATGACTAAGGAAACTATCACGAATATTTTATTGCCCCAGATTAGTTTGGGCTTGATCGTTATCAATACGCTTATCCAAGAGCTTCAATGAATATATTTTCATGAAAATCCGTGTTCCTATAAAAGCGAAAATGTGCACCAGATACTTTATCATATCACCTTTAGAAATTTGTTCGAGACTATTGTTCAAAATGATGCTAGCTGCCATTACAGTTTTGTGCACTTCTCTTTTGGTGCAAAGTGCTTTGGCGAAACCCCGTAAGTAAATTTCACTTTAATATATTTATAACATTGATTGTGGATGAAATTGATTTATTACTTTCTCTTCTGCTTATAGCAACTTGTCCCAGAGTTGACGGAACAAGGCCAACATACTTCGCTGATTCAGACTGTACGAAATTTTGGGAGTGCTCCAACGGCAAAGCACGCCGATTAAACTGTCCCAGCGAACTACATTTTAATCCAGTTTTGAATGTGTGTGATTATCCTTCCAAAGCCGGTTGCGTTGGTCCACCACCCACCACAACAACAACCACAACAACCACCACAACCCCTACTACAACGACTACTCCTACAACAACTACTACACCAACAACCACAACAACTCCTACAACCACAACGACTCCAACAACCACCACCACTCCTACGACTACCACCACGACAACTACAACGACCACCACACCTGCACCACCCCCAACCACCACTTTAACTCCCGAAGAGGAGATTAAGATTATTTGTAATAGAAGACCAGGAGAATTCTTTTTGAGTCCACATCCAACTGAGTGTACCTTGTACGTATCTTGTGATCATACTAAAGGTGATGTTATGCCATGTCCACAAGGGCAATGGTTCTGTCCTACCCTATTTGTGTGCGTCTTGCCGGAACACTCTGGTTGTACACCCCGTGGATAAAATTTGAGTTATGGTTACACCAAAATATGTACCTATATAAAATAATTGTTAAAATATAAATTTATTTGAGCATTATATGAGTTTTTTCTAAACAGCCTAATAATAACATTACACAAAATGGTAAGTAAATATCCCAAACAAAAGTTTTAGCTTTTACCTTTAATAATACAGAGTATGTCACGACCAGTTGACAGTAGACATAACTCTATTACTAAACACAATTTGGCTCTAAAAATTGGTACACGCCCATTATACAATGTGCTCTATTTAATGGAAATATTGCCACCTTTCTGGCACTTCCGGTTATACTGGAAGTAGACACAAACTTTGTTATTTTAAATCGAACACCCTGTATATTTTTGAATTTTTAGATTCTACACTTAATTTCAGACATAAGAGCCTTAAGGTTGTATGGTCCTAACAGTAACGGTATTATAATTATTTACACTTTTTCATTTTTTTTTTAAAACAGATGTAAATAAAAATTCGAATCTTGACAATGACACATTTTTTCTTACGTTTGAAGTAGGAATATACAAGCAATAAGCTGATATAGTTTTGGAAAACTTGCTTTATACAGGGTGTTAGTGATTGTCCGTTCATTTTTAAAAACTTTGATCAATGATAACTTTGTTTTTTAAATGGAACACCCTATATATTTCCACATTTTCGAAATCTACACTTAATTCTAGACATAAAAGTATTAAGGTTGTAAAGTCTTAAAATTAACGGTATTATAATTAATTACGTTTTTTCCAATTTCCAAGGTTTTTAAAAATTAACGCTCAACCATAAGCACCCTGTAGATATAAAATAAGTTTTTCAAAACCATATTACCATGTTTTTAGTACATTTCTACGTCCACTAAAATTAGTTTTTACTATATTTAATTTAATATTTTTATTTATTTATTTTATTTATTTTAATTAAGTAATTATGTTTCTTCCAATTTTTTCATACAAAAACTTAGAGTCAAACATTTTCATATTTTACTAATGATATCTACGTTCTTTCAAAAAACAAACCAAATTTTGATGAAATCAGAAATGTACAAGAAACATGGTAATATGGTTTTAAAAAATTTATTTTGTACAGGGTACTTGTGATTGACCGTTCATTTTTAAAAAACGTAATTAATAATAATACCGTTAATTTTAAGACCTTACAACCTTAATACTTTTATGTCTCGAATTAAGTGTAGATTCCGAAAATCTAGAAATATATAGGGCGTTCCATTTAAAAAAATTAAGTTATCACTGATTAAAGTTTTTAAAAATGAACGGGCAACCACCAACACCCTGTATAAAGCAAGTTTTCCAAAACTACATTAGCTTATTTCTTGTATATTTTGGATAAAACGTATCATTGTCAAGATTTGAATTCTTATTTACATCTATGTTTTTGTAAAAAAAAATGAAAAAGTGTAATAGTATATTATACTACGACGCTATAATGAAAGCTATTATTCTTGAGGATGAAAATTACAACTCGAGCGAGCGAAGCGAGCGAGTGTTGTAACATCCGAGGGAATAATAGCCATTATAGCGAGTTGTATACTATACTTTATCTACGACGAAAATCCATCTTCAATATCATTTTCCACATTTTCCATTATAAAATGACACAACACGTACAACACTATCAGTATTTTGACAATTATTTATTTACACTGATATTTTGTTTGTCATGGTTTCCATGGCTATTTTCAATTTCACAGAAATTGTGATTGTTATACTATATTTTCATTGGTTCAGAAGTATCGTATAATGGAATTTGTATGGGATAATGAGATTCATTATATTGCAAAAACCACAAATGTAATACATATATTATATATTAGTCGTAGATAAATAATTATAATACCGTTAATGTTAGGACCATACAACCTTAATACTTTTGTGCCTAAAATGAAGTGTAGAATCTAAAAATTGAGAAATATACAGTGTGTTCCATTTAAAATAACAAAGTTTGTGTCTACTTTCGGTATAACCGGAAGTACCAGAAAGGTGGCAATATTTTCATTAAATAGAGCACATTGTATAATGGGTGTGTAGCAATTTTTAGAACCAAATTGTGTTTAGTAATAGAGTTATGTCTACTGTCAACTCATCGTGACACACCCTGTATAAATTAAACTCAAAATTAATACAGCAATTTCTCAAGAAAAACGACAGTCTAAATTATCTCATGTAGTTGAATTAAAAATCATATTTGGTTCGGTTTTCATAATCCTCACTGAATAGTCATAATGAAATGAGAAGGATTGATTGTAAAATCTATAATTATACCAATTTTTCAGTTTTTTAACAATTTAGATAAAAACTGATATCGAGATTATTTTGACCAATCAGGTTGACGAGTGTGTTTCTATGTGAAAGTTATAAAACAAGATGAGAGTCATTTCATCCTGTAGACATAAGTTATCGTCACACAATCATTAAAAACTTTTAATTTATGGTTAAGGATTTACGGATCACACAATAAATAGAGCCATGATTTTTATACACAATAGTCTGAAAAAACGCAGATAAATTTTATACACTTTTTACCCAACTTATACCGACGACCAGATTGAAAAAAATTGCACAAAAATACAATTAAAATGATATGACCATCTCCTTATCTTAACATGTTTTAAAACACATCACATTTCAAGTAGTTCCTCCGTAAAATTCAAGTCAGATTACTATACCAGGTGCTCTACATTATATAAAACCTTACAGACCTTATAATTTCGTTTAAAAGTGTTATTAACTGCAAGTGAAATTTTTGCAATTCTATATCATGTTGAGTCCTCTATGTACCACCTTCGCCTTCATCCTCTGCCTAACATATTTCGTTGGTTTTTCAGTTCAAGGTATGTTGAGTAAAGCTGATCAAAATGTAACTTTGATAACGTTGTGGTTTTAGTTAACTGTCCCCCAACGGATCCAGATGACCCAATCTACTTACCCCATGAAACCGACTGTGGCAAATACTACGAATGCTCCGGTGGCAATTCCTTTCTTTTCGATTGTCCTCCAGGTACATATTTCAACGTTGCTAAATCGGTTTGTGATCGCCTAAGTAATTGCAACTGTGGAAACCTTCGAACCAGTACTGCGACCCCTCAACAAGAATTCGGAATTTTTGAAGGTTGATTCTGAAATGTTTTTTGAACCATTCATTTATTGGTTTTTGTTTTAGTTCAATGTCCAACAGACAGTTCTGATTTTCCTGTGTATTTGCCACATGAAACTGATTGTAATAAATTTTACGAATGCGATCATGGTAAAGCTATTTTACAGAAGTGCCCGGATGGCTTGTACTTTAATCCGAAACTTAATGTTTGTGATAAGCCCAAAAATGTAGACTGTAATAATAATTATGTACTATAAGGAACATTGGTTCTTTGGAAGAAATTATCCAACTCTGTTGTCTTATATGACGTAATCAGACATGTGAAAATATAATAGATGTGCTTTAATTAGTTTGTTTTCTAAAAAAATCTTTAGTTTAGTATCATCTGCAATCTGTAGGTATATGTTGCTAAAAGTTTTATTATTGCATTTGGAAACATAAATTATACCACGCGTTAATAAAATGATTTTAAAGTTTTTGTAGGCAACCTTTGATTTTCTATGTATGTTTTTTAAGTTAATCTTGTTTTTGCACACAAACCTATTGTTGAAATTTTCAGTTTAAGATGCCGCTCAAAATAGATACACAAAAAGGCTTTTAATTGTGTTTAGATAACGACGTTTTGTAGATATGCGAAAAAGTTGATAACAATAGATTGGTAGATATAAAATACTTTGCAAACAATTAAAATAATTTCTGGGATATATATCAAAGTTGGGAAGCAAATCTGTGGTGGTTTCAACTTTTCTAAAATTATTAAATACGAGTTTTTAATGCGATCTTTTATTTTGGTGTCACGGTGTCAGATTTCTAATTCGCAAATTTCAAGATATTTGAACTTGACTACCCATTCTATTGGTAATAATCATTGTATTTTCCTAATATATTGACAACTTTTTGTGAATATGTCGTTACTATATCGTGTGTAATTTAGATACAATAGAAGGGGGATTATATCACTTTATTAGACAAACCCTAGATTTGTAAATCTTATCTGGAACTACGATTTGGGAATCATTCATACATTGACTATTAGGTACTATCATTAGGTTTTGCAATGTAACTAGAATTGCATGCGGAATGATAACGACAATAATCCATATTACAGAAAGAAAATTCATATCATTCTCGATTCCTAGTCACAAGATTTCTCAATCATATTATGATCTATTCTTTCAAGTTAAAAGAAAATAAAATGTTTCATCTCTTGCTCTCTATTTTAGAGTCAAATAATTTAATAAAGTTTATCAGCTTCAATAACCATATTATGAACAGGGAAAAATATAGAAAAATAAACCTCTGACCTCTGTACCTCAGAGCTAAACTGTTTAAGTACCAAAAATAAAATTTTACATGGAGCGACTTAAATTTTAGCTACCATTTTATAATTTGGCACTAAGTATCTTTAAAAGTACTACACGTATGGTGCTAAATAATAATAGCCCAATGCAGCAAATGGAAATGCAAATAAAACCCACAAAAAGGAGTTTTATAAGAAAACTTTCGTCAAATTTTTTTTTCAAGTCAAGTTTAATATTTTAGAAATATATGCTAAGTATAAATTAATTTAAAATTTTTATGACAAATCAGTTTTATAATCTAAAATACTCTGGGTTCTAAAATCTATCTGATCTTGCGTCTTCAATTTATGGCTGGGCTGGTACAGTAGGGAGTGTAGGTGGTGCAGTCGGGACTGTAGGTGGTGCAGTAGGGACTGAAGGTGGTGCAGTGGGGAGAGTAGGTGCTCCACTTGGAGCTGTACTTAGAGCAGTTGGTGCTCCAGTTGGTGGTACAGTAGATGCTTCACTAGGTTCAGTTGGTCCCGCTGTTGCAGTGGATAAATTACCACAATCCACATTGTCAGCATTATCACATATACTTTTGTCATTGTTCCAGTCAGTACCAGGTGGACACTTTTCTAAAATGGCATAACCTCCAGAGCACTCATAGAACCAGTCACATCGAGTTTCGTGAGGCAAATACGTTGGAGTTGGTCCATCTTCCGTTGGACATCTGGCTGTAATAAAATTTTTATTCATACTATTTTCTTATATATAATGATGATTTAACTTACAATCTGGTCTACCGGTTGTACCTTCCATTACATGAGCTAGTCAAAAAAATAAAGAGTTAAGGTCGTGTTAATGTGCGTTTATTAATAACTTGATTGAAAACTTGGCCTAAAAGTTGTACATACCTTGGAAGGACAGATGAGAAATTTGTGCTAAGCACAAAGCTAAGAAAATTATTTTTTCCATTACTTCTGTGTTATTCACTGCTATAGATGTACAACTGAAACAACGGCTGTAGTAATTTGAAGAAGAAATGGAGCAAGTCACAAATTTATACTCAGTTTTAATCTAATGGGAATTTCACACTCTTAGCCTCAATGATTTTTATTTTATTTTTAGATCAGATTAACAATCACTTGAACTGATTTTACCGTTGATTATGTTTGATTCATAAGAGGTTTTCAAGGAAAATATCAATGATAAGTTTTGTTATATGTATGGTATTGTGTAGAATCAGATTATTTATAAAATTTTAATTGAGTGAGAGATTACTGGACGATTAGCACTCTGATTCAAATTAAGCAAATTTAGTCTCTTTGAACAGAAAATTTCGTTTTCTTTGTCAGTCTGCGACTTTAGAAATTTTATTTATTTATTTTTGTTTCATTTCTTACATACCTGGTAGTGCTATTTATTCGTAGAATGTAATGCGTTTTTTAATTTTTGTAATTTTCATGTGATGAATTATGCTTGCGACAATAAAAATCTTCTGTTTGAAATACGTATATTTTTTCTTATTTCTTCTTCGACTTCAAATTATAACAATAATTTTTTTCCAAGTTTTTACTTTAAACGTAAATGCGGTAAATTTTTTGCCTACAATTAATGTTTGATATTTAATTATATACTAATTGATGCTGATACTCAATTAGTCAAGCACAATATTCAAAAGAACGTACATTAAAATAAAACCCATCTTTCAAAGTTTTTTTATACTTCTATATTTCAATAACACTCGAATGAACACATTTTTTTATTTAATGTAACTACAATGAGCCTCATCCTTACCAAGACAATTGTACAGAACTGTATCAAAGTATAATTCAGGTGGACAAGGCATAAGTGTGCCAATACCATGATCACAAGATACATATTGAGTGCAATCTGGGGGATAGGGTTTTAAGAAGAAAGAATGAGTGTTTTCACAGAATAAATAATCTGGAGTTGTACTTGGTTGGGGTGGTTGTGTTGATGGTGCTCTGGTCGGTGCTGTGGTAGGTGCTGTGGAAGGTGCTGTGGTCGGTGCTGTAGAAGGTGCTGTGGTAGGTGCCGTGGAAGGTGCTGTGGTCGGTGCTGTGGAAGGTACTGTGGTCGGTGCTGTGGAAGGTGCTGTGGAAGGTACTGTGGTCGGTGCTGTGGAAGGTGCTGTGGAAGGTAATGTGGAAGGTTCTGTGGTCGGTGCAGTGGAAGGTGCTGTGGACGGTGCTGTGGTCGGTGCTGTGGAAGGTACCGTACTCGGTGCTTTGGTCGGTTCTGTTGATGGTTCAGCTGATGTAGGTTTCATTGGAGAGGTAGTTTGCCCAGTTGGCGTAGATGTTGTTCTGTTACCACAATCGGCAGTTCCATCGCAAACGTTTATACTTGTATCGAAATACAGTCCAGGTGGGCATTGTTGTAAAATTGCAACTCCATTAGAGCATTGATAGAATAAACCACATTCGGTTGGGTGAGCATAATATTTCTCTTGGTCTCCACTAGGACAATCTAAAATTATATAAAAAAAACACTGAACTTGTTAATCAATGCGATATATGTGAATAATTTACTTCCGTTGGAATAAATGTTACTCATATAAATTACATAAGATTGTTAGGTAAAAGCAAATAAATCTTACCGAATGCAATTGCAAATCCTAAGATTGCTACAAAAACCACAAGTATAGTTGTTTGTGCCATGATAATCTTGATACACTTGCCCAAAACTACTGACATGATGTGTTAATTTACTTCTATTTATGTATTTCGAGCAAGTTTACTATCTTACAGATAATAAAACTCTTGATTTAATTAAATATATTGGAAGGTGCAAGAAAAAAATCGTATATTTTTAAGAGGATAAGACAATCTGCGCATCCCTTCTTATATATTAATTTATATTTAATTAGTTACAAAAAATCGATTGATAATAGCCTGATAAGACTGAAGTGTTTTTCTTTTTAGATTTTTTAGTAAAGGTTTCCACGTACATTACTAACAAATGTTTCAAATTGTGTTGATTAGCTGTAGAAAAAAATGCAGATTTCTATTTGATATGGAGATAGTTTTAAGATAAAGAAAAGATAGAAATCAGCACAATGGACAAATTTATGGAAAAATAAACAGATATGAAACTGGTTTAATATTAATTGCCTGCAAATTAAAAGGTTTTTTAGGATACCAAAACTGAATTAACAAAGTTTGAGCAAGTATTGGTACATAGTTACTACTGAATATTTTATTGCGGGCTTCAGAATTACAGATAGCATTATCTACCATTTCATAATTTTATCTATGTTTTGAATCAAGTTCAACAGGATTAAAAAAATTGCAATTTTTTTTATATAAATTTTATCTATTGACTTTTAATATACACCTTTATAAAGGAAATACAAATAATTATAATTTCTGCATACGCGTATAATATTTAACTACAATTAGCGGTATCTGCTCCAACGCACACATGTAGATAACAATCAAAGTTCAAATTTGGTGGACAATTCATAACAGTAGCCATTCCATGATCACAAGAAATATATCTCCCACAATCTGGTGGATAAGGTTTCAAAAAGAAACTGCTACTGTTTTCACAATGCATGTAATCTGGTTTAGTTGGTGGTGGAGGAGCTTCAGTAGTTGTAGTAGTCGTAGTAGGTTTTGGCGTAGTAGTTGTAGTAGTCGTAGTAGGTTTTGGCGTAGTAGTTGTAGTAGGTTCTGGTGTAGTAGTAGGTTCAGGAGTAGTTGTTGGTTCAGGAGTAGTAGTAGGTTCAGGAGTAGTAGTAGGTTCAGGAGTGGTTGTTGGTTCAGGAGTAGTAGTAGGTTCAGGAGTAGTTGTTGGTTCAGGAGTAGTAGTAGGTTCAGGAGTTGTTGTTGGTTCAGGAGTAGTAGTAGGTTCAGGAGTAGTTGTTGGTTCAGGAGTAGTAGTTGGCACAGGGGTAGTTGGTTGCATTGGCGTTGTAGTTTGTCCACGAGGTGTTGATGTGGTTCTGTTACCACAAATCACATTGCCATCACAAACATTTAGTGTTATATCAAAGTATAAGCTAGGTGGACAATCTTGTAGAATTGGTGATCCATTGGAACACTGATAGAATTTCCCACAGTCTGTTTCATGAGCAAAATAACCTTGTACGTTACCTGGAGGACAATCTGAAAAGTAAAAGAAATAATCGAATCAAAATGCTATTAAGAAATTTTGAATTTACAATCTGCACAGAGGAAAGTTATACAGGGTGTTTCGTAACTGAACAACAAAAATTAGATGTCGTATGTAAAATCGAATTCTAAACATAAAACATAGAATAACTTTTTTTCAATCTTTTTTTTTACTACTATTGAGCAATTAGCAGACTATAGTTTTATTGTTTTGTAATAACTTTTATTTTAAGCCCTACAAAGTGTTGAATAAAATAATAAAGTATTTTTTTCTTAACTCAGTATTTCTTAAACGAAGCCCGATCTGAAAAAAAGTTATTCTTTGTTTTATGTTTAGAATTCGATTTTACATACGACATTTAATTTTGGCTGTCCAGTTACGAAACACCCTGTATGTATAAAAGTATAAATTTTACCAAATCCCTTGACGATTCCCACAAATGCCACAAGAGTCAAAATTGCTGATAACTTCATCATGATGATTTAGAAGACAGGTTTAGTAACTGGATTAATGTCCTAAGTTCCTTCTTTATGTATTTAGCCGAATTTGTTATCTCCAGATAAAACTCATCAATTACTCTTGTAGACATGTAAGAATTATTTTAGATCAATTTTAATCTTCGCAGGATAAGAAAAATTGTTTTGCGTTTTTCTTAATGGATGATGATTAATCAATCCTAAATTACAACTCAAAAATATAGCAATCTAATTTGACGTATTTAAACTATTTTTAATTTTTTTAAAACTACATACATAGAAGAATCAAAAATTGAGATTACAAATCTCAAACGTAATTAGTTTTGGAAAAAAATATACAATTCACATTGTTTAATAAATATCAGATAAGATGCTGCCTAACTAGCCACTAATCATCTTGCGAATTAAATTCACATGCTGATCTCTAAAATCCAGAAAATCCAACCAAAATTTATCAAAATTTTATATTTTTCATGCATTTGAATTTCTCTTTGAAGTTTTTTACTGTTTGAAAAATAAATAACTTACCTGTCTACATAATACGCTAAGTAGATAAATATACAGAATAATGTTTCAAAAATAAATGCCAAACATTTTGGAGGGTGTCCCTGAAAGGTCTGTACAAAAAGTTACCACAAGTTTTTGGGCTCAAAATAAGTTGTTTGAACCAAACATACCTCAGTCCAAAAGTTCTTCCTTACTGAGTTATAGGGCGTTAAAAATTATCTTTGGAAATCGTTTATTAAGTATATCTACAGAACGGTTTAAAGTAGAGATCTGAAATTTGGTGGGTTAATAAGTCTATAAAGAATCTATATTGTGTTGGTATTACAACCAAAATAATATTGTTCAGTGGCGTACTTATAAGGGAGGACTTAGGGTTTTTTTGAATATTTTTTGTAGGGGTTTGAATTTTTTTACAAAATAACAAGAATTATGATAGATACGCTCAAGACACCTAAAAAAGGTATACTTGTTTGATTTGCATTAACTCAACTGTTTGCGAGATATTTCACTTTGAAAATTTTTTTGCTATTAAAACACTTTGTGATTTACCCTGTAGAGTCAAAAAGATTGGGTCACTCTAATACAGCTGATTCTGTATACTGGAACTGGACTCGAAATAAGAATGTCTGCTAGAAGGGCGATGCTAAGCGGGTTTGTCAAAATTTCAAAATTTGGGAAAATAATATTTGCTAAGTAAAACTAAATCTTTTTATTTATTATAAGTAGTAAATAAAAGAAGGAACAAATCTAATATTCTTGCACATAATTATTATTTATTTAGTAAAATTAGAATTATTTTACAATCAAAATCTAAAATTTAATATAAAATAAGTTTTGTATACATATTTTGGTGTTACAATACCTAACTCAAATTTTATCCAGGAGGTTTACAGTTTACAACCAGAGTGTTCCGGCAAGTCGCAAACAAATATAGTTGGACTGAACCATTGTCCTTGTGGACACGGCATAACATCACCTTTAGTATGATCACAAGATACGTACAAGGTACACTCAGTTGGATGTGGACTCAAAAAGAATTCTTCTGGTTTTCTATTACAAATAATCTGAATCTCCTCTTCGGGAGTTAAAGTGGTCGTTGGAGGTGGTGTAGTTGTGGTGGTCGTTGTAGTTGTCGTGGTGGTAGTCGTGGGAGTGGTGGTGGTTGTTGGAGTAGTAGTTGTGGTAGGAGTAGTTGTAGTTGTTGGAGTCGTTGTCGTTGTAGGTGTAGTCGTAGTAGTAGGAGGAGGTGTAGTAGTGGTTGTCGTGGTGGTTGTGGTTGTTGTTGTTGTGGGTGGTGGTCCAACACAGCCAGCTTTTTCAGGCCAATCGCAGACATTCAACACCGGATTAAACTGTAATTCATCTGGACATTCGAACAGATATGGTGTACCCTTTGAACATTCACAAAATTGTGTACAATTTGGTAACGCAATGTAAACTGGGTATTTTCCATCAACCGCTGGGCAACCTAAACAACAATATTACAACATAAATATTTATGTTACTACAATTTATATCTATCAGTACTTACTGTTCTTAGGAAGTCCTTCACATATTTTTGGAGCGGGTGTATTGTCATTATCTGATGGAGTAGTTTTTGCTGGTTCTGGTGCGGCTGGAGTAGTAGTTGGGACGGGAGCTGGTTTCTTGGATGTAGGTTGTTCAGTTGGAGCTGCAGTTGGATCTGCTTCTGTTGGTGCAACAGTTGGATTCGCTGTTGTTGGATCGGCTTCCGTTGGATCACTTTCTGATATGTATACATCTGTTGTTTCCGCTTCTGTTGTTGTTACATCTATAATATATGTGGTTCTCTTTGAGTCAGATTGTTCAGTTGGAGCAGCAGTTGGATCTGCTTCTGTCGGTTCAATAGTTGGAGTTGCTGTTGTTGGATCGGCTTCCGTTGGATCACTTTCTGTTGCGTATTCAGTTGTTGTCGCTTCTGTTGTTGTTGTTACATCTATAATATATGTGGTTCTCTTTGAGTCAGGTTGTTCAGTTGGAGCTGCAGTTGGATTTGCTTCTGTCGGTGCAACAGTTGGATTCGCTGTTGTTGGAGTACTGATTTGTGTGGTTGTCTCTACACCATTATCTGATCCTGATTCATTAGAAGCTGGATCATTTTCGCTCGTAGTATTTTCCTCGGATTTATTTTCTTCTGAAGACTTCCGGTTGTCACTTCGATCAGTCTCTTCAGATTGACGTTCCTTACTGTTATTATCTTGTTCGGATTTGTTTTCTTCTGAAGACTTCCTGTTGTCACTTCTATCATTTTCTTCAGATCGACCTCCCTTATTACTGTTATTATCTTGTTCGGATTTGTTTTCTTCTGAAGACCTCCTGTTGTCACTTCTATCATTTTCTTCAGATCGACCTCCCTTATTACTGTTATTATCTTGTTCGGATTTGTTTTTTCTTTCCTCAGAACTGTCTTTTTCCCTACTACCACGGTGTTTGGACACACTTCCACTGTCCTCTTCGCTGCTATGTAAGCTTCTCTTTAGTCTTAAGGACTCCTTCGTATTACAATTGACCAAACTTTTTTCTTCACAGGTATTTGATTGAGCGTTAAAGTGTAGACCAGCGGGACACTCACGAAGCACTAGTATACCATCAATGCATTGATAGTAATTGCTGCATGTTTTACCTGATACGCTTGCTGAAGGACTTGAGCAAGATTTTGCTGGAAAATTAATAGTCTAGTCTAGATGCTGCAATATGTCATACTACAAGTACTTACGAATAACAGCAGCTTGCAGAGAAGTAAATGTGAAACCAACACAGAGTAATGCTACTGTAAAAATCATTTTCAACTTTCCAGTTAAAAATCTATTAGTACAATAGTTTAGGTATTGAAGGTAAGTGAAAAACGTAGGAGTTTATATATTAAATATATTGGGAATTTGTTAAGATTATAAAAAGATGACAATATTTATTGGTGTGGATTAAAATTAACTGTTATTAATCGATTTTTAAGCGGTTTAAGGATTAATTTAAAGGCTGTTTCTTAGAAGGGTTGCATGAGGTCACGAGTCACGTGAAAATTTTGTATCAATAGTGACTGTATTCAATTTAGCACTTGATTTAAAAACTTAATATATTTTATCATCGAGGTACTAATTTGTATAAATTAATTTTACTATTATTTTTAAGTTGAATTACCTATCTAATTAGTACAAAAATATTACTAGAGATATATTTAATCTTTATATTTCATTGTTTATCTAGGCCATAAAATCAAAAGTCGCGAGGTTCCATAAAAGAATTAAGCCAGCAGCTCTATTTGGAATTTTGAAAATAGAATGATTTATAGGTAAAACTTTCCTACGCCAAATAAATTATAATTAAATGAAAACAGTAAGTAATCTAGACAATATAAAGGTAATGATCTAATAATTGATTTTATACACACGTTTCTATATTTTCTACATTTTTTCATATAATTTATTATAAAATTACAAAACAGTCACATTATCACAAAAAGTATGAAAAGCATTGATCAAATCAGACTAGCAGAATTTTTATTTTTTATCTAATCACCTTCTTCAAAAATTTAAAA
Organism: Pediacus dermestoides; assembly: GCA_963942485.1. Lineage (NCBI taxonomy): Eukaryota > Metazoa > Arthropoda > Insecta > Coleoptera > Cucujidae > Pediacus > Pediacus dermestoides. The sequence goes on from OZ012629.1 coordinate 4,764,120, forward strand.
AAGTTGTAATCGTTTCCTTGTTGGAATGTGAGTGTTTATATCCTCCACCAGACTACGACCTTTTATCACGTGATACGCAAAATTGATTGTATCCACATATTTTTAAATGCTAATCTATGTTTGTGTCTTGAAAAATGTTATCTCCGGTCAGATCTTGTACCTACATAACTTGATAAAAAAACTGATGGCTTGTTAATAAAACAAAAAAGTTTTCGATAATAATATTGAACTTGTATGAGATTTAAAATTTTAAGTTGAATGATAACAAACCATTAGGGACGAAAGGCAGGAAAATCTTAGTTTGAGAGTATACTCAAGGTATGGTCCGTAAACCAACCGGTCAGTTATTTTGATAGCGGTTCCCGTTCCGAAATGTTGGTTCAACTGTAACCGACTAATCGAACCGGTGATTCGGACCATGAAACAACGGTTGACTCGAACCACACTGACCGCTCTAAAAAGCACGGTTCGTCTGGTTTGTCTCTTTATCTGTCAATTTATTGTCATCTTTTTTAACCTATAATATTTAATTTGTGGACTGTTGTTAAAAAATTACATTCAAAGCATTATTTCAAAGTAAAAAACTTCTGATTCATGAATTATCTCGAAATTTTGTTAATTTAGAGCAAATTGATCTTGGCTTAGAGTGTAATAAATTTATTTCAGATTTATCATTTACCCATCAATTATAATTTTTTTTTGGATTATATTTAAATTTCATAAATCTAGGGGATTCTAGGGAAATTTTTTCCAAAATTTAAGTATTTTTAACCACAAAATATTCTAACTATTACTGTTTCGTAATCATTCTTGTTTAAGCGAACCGCGCATCGACCAAGGAAATGTCAACTGTAAACCGACCGGTTAGTGCGGTTGGTTTACGGACCATACCTTCAATAAAATAATTATAGCTAAGGTGTTACTAGGGAAAGTAAAAGTAATATTGAGTAGGTACCTAATCAGTTTTGTAAAAGTGGAGTGGAATCTTTTAAAATGCATCAATTAAAAAATGTAATTTCATAAATAAATCACAATAAATCGTTTGGTGGTTTAATAATTCTATTTTCCGTTTGTCCTGATTCGAGGCTTCTTCATTTTCTCGAGAGCGAGTGGGTGTCTCTACTTGCCCCATTCTTTGAAGACAGTCTTTTTTATCTGTAGTTTTTCTTTGTTGGGGTCTAGGTATACTGTTTTAATTTGGGATTCTGGTTGATCTTCACTAGAAGTCCATTAAACTTTCTTCTTACGGTGTTCCTTACTTGCCATATTTGCTACATAGTAAGTTTCGAAAGACGACTATGCAGGTCTAGTAAGGAATTTGGTAGGTACTCGGGATTTGTTGGTCATTCTACCATCTATTTTTAATCGAGTTATTTTATCGCATTGATACGGAATTTTTTTCTAAATTTTTCAACAATCGACAAATAGGATTTGATAACATCAACAAACAGGAAACTGATATCTTATTTGTTGTCGGTATGACGTTAATAGTTTATTTATAGATCCTCGACAGCTTTGCATATGATTTCTACTCTAGTTCTTCATTTTGCTTACAATTTTTTTATGGATTCGTGTCTATGAATCATGGTAATCATGGTAAATGAAATGGATTTAAGTATCAAAGTTAGAAATTTACAATTTCTGTTTTTATTATGTGTACTTTAGTGAAGAATATTTTTTCATGTTTAATACAGTCATTATCTTAATTATTTTTTATTTATGCTAAAAGTCGACTACTGAAAGAAAGTTTGATCAAAAGAATAAAAGTCATCATGTACTTATTAATATGCTTTCTGTATATTAGCCTATTTATCACTCTCATTCTACATTAAGTCTTGGTTTGTAAAGAATTAAAAATATGTTTGAAATAATATGGAACATTATTTTAAATAAAGCTCCAATAAAAGATGTGGACTCATCCAGATGTAACTTTTACTTTGTATGTACATATTGGTGTTTTAATTATTAATATTCGTATTATCTTAGACGATCCAATTCGTCCATTAATGAATTTCTGTTTGTACATGGCAACAAACAAATTGCAAATACTTTTGTCAATCATATCTCTACTTATCATTCTTTGTAATGCCATATTTTCTGGTTTATTTATACATTCAGAAGGATGGAGTATTTTCAATTCCTACAAAAGTTCACCTGCTATATTATTAATGGGTTTTTATGTAAGGAAAATTTATACTATTATTATGATAATTTAAACTGAGGTTTTGTTGACTGTACTTATAGAAAAAAATCACTTTATATTAAAGACACAAATAATAATTTTCTATTAATAAAGGTATTTAAGAAATTCCTTATAAGTAAAAATCGGGAACAGTATTGGTTACATTTTTATTTATTAAGGTATTTTTTTTAAATTAATCGATTTTTTAAACAAAAATATAAGCAGTCTAGTTCAATTTTTTAAATGATCTAATCTATAAATTATTTTAGGCTACTGTAGCATATTACAATTCCTTAACAAGTGTTTATCAAGAATGGAATAATATTTTATTTAGCATGGAACACACTTTACAACCCCTAACAGTATCTAGTACCGGCCTGTTAACAAAAATTCGAAAAGAAGCTCTTTTAGCGAATATTGGAATGTACATAGCTATATTTTTGACATTTGTCACAGCTACCATTTTTCAACCTTTCCAATCTAAGGGAGATCAAATATATATTTCTCTCTTATATGTAAATATTTATTATCCAAAATTTTATAAATTTTATAGTTTCCTTTATTACATAAATTGTTATCATATTGGATACATTATGATTTGTCACGGATGGCTTATAATGTATATTTGTTTGCATCTAAAATTTCAATATTACATTTTAAATGAAAGCTTTTGTAAAATTTTTGATAAACGCGACTGTTATTTGATTGAGGATTATGAAGTACAGAAATGTATTCACAAGAAACTGAAGAAGTGTGTTAAACATCATCAAAATATAAAAAAGTATACTTGATAATATCCATATTTTTCTTCGTGGCTATTACTCTAATTTTTTAGAATTAAGAAAATTATAAATGATGTTTTGTATGTACCCCTTTTTGAATACACAATGATGGGATTATTGTTGATTATAAGTACTGCTGTTGCAATTTTAGTGGTAAGATTTTGATTAGATCATAACAATAAAATAATTAACACTTATCTCTTGTAGAATATTAGCTTTATAATGAATTTGCGAATGATATTTGTCTTACTATTAGGGTTATTCACCATAATAATATTCGCAGGTTGTGGACAAGAGTTGGTTAATGAAGTATTTACTATTTCAATTAGAAATAACATTAAAAACTTATAATTATTGAATTGTTCATTTTAGTCTGAAAACTTTTATGAGATCCTCATCACTTGTCCAAGTTATATTCTAAACAGTAGAAATAAGAAAGTATTAAATATTTTGACCATAGGTGCAGCAGAACCACTAAGAATTACCAGTTCTGGAATCATCACGTTAGATTATTGTTTGATTATAAAGGTAGCTTTCGTTATTCAAACTTTTATGGAGGTAAAACCATTTTTTATTTTCAGATATATAGAGGATTCTTCTCTATAATAACGTTTCTAAAATCGCAAGGAATTATTTAATTTAGTACTCTTATTTAAATAAATGTTATGATATTAATTATTAAAATATTAATAAATTATTTTAGAAAATTAGTATAGTATAGTCAAGTATTTGTTATAGTTATTCAAACTGCATTAATTGAACTTAATTCTAGATCGTAGCCAAATAAATAATGAGCATTTTTCAGAATTGTTAACAAAATTTCCTAGTTTAATACTTTTCCCCCTGAACCTAATTCATATAGTCATCGCATGTTCGAAAATTAAATTCAATTGAAAATTTTAAACAGTGTTTAGTGACAAATAAATAAATATAAAAATTTAAAAAATAATAAAAATATTGTAAACTGGACCAGATTAACAAAAATCTCCAAATCCAATTTTACGACTGTAAAATAATTCTCTTATTAATAGTGGTTGCAATTATTTTATTTAGAACACAGAGGCGTGCGTACAGGTTTCTTCAAAAACATTTTATTGAATAAAACGTACGCCACTGGTTTTTTTTTTGCAGCACCAATATGCAGAGAGTATTTTCCATTCAATTTAGAAACTTTTTCGTCGATCGTTTATTAAAGATCTAGTTAATATAATAAAAGGGGTGTATTAATAACTCAGTTTAATGCATATATGCACATTAAAAACATTGTTGAGATTTGCTAGGTAACCAACAATATATTATATTATTGAAACATGCATTTGGGACTGACAGCTGCCGAAATTAATTAATTATGTCAGTGGTATTTTGACTTATTGCATATTATGTCAGAATTTGGATTTTGCCATGGAACAAAATTAGATTATTTTCATTCTAATAAAGAGCGATCGACGAAAAAATATTGTAATCAACATGAGTGTTAATCGGCGATTAATAATCTCGACTCATTAACGCGTTCGCTGCGCTCACGCGTTAAAATCGTTTCGATTATTAATCACTCTTATTAACACTCTTGTTTATTAAACTACTATTTTCGTATCTTATAATTTTTTGATAACTTAACTCAAAATAACCTAATAGTACAGTAAATAACGGAGAAAAAAAGGCTTCAAATAGACTTTTTTTACACTATAGCCAATTTTTGTAGAATCTTCTAGAGGGTTACCCTGAAAGTTTAAAACTGAGTTTGTGTATTCGTGGACCCCGCCCTTCCTTCACCAGCCCTCAATTAAGGGTTGGATTTTTTTGTTTATTGAATAACTTTCTTTCTATTAAATTTTCGAAAAAAAGAGTCAGTACAAAGTTGTAAAGAAAAAATTTCCTACAACTTATCTTTTAAACTTTTTTTGATATTGTCGATATTTAAAAAGTTATTCAACAAACAAGTAGAAAATTTTATGGAAAGAGTAGTAAGTAGTACCTAACTAGAGAAAAATTTCTATAAAATTTGCAACTTATTTGTTGAATATCTTTTTAAATATTGACAATATCAAAAAAATATTAAAAGGAAAGTTGTAGGTATAGTATAGTATAGTGTATATACAGGGTGATTCAAAATTCGATGTAGATATTTTAAGGACGTATTCTTGGGATCAAAATAAGACTTTTTTTCAAATAAATATGTGTCGCAAAATGCACCCCCTCCGAGCTACAGCCACTGTAAGTTGCGTAAAAAAAAACGATTATTTAAAATTGTGACTACAATAATGGATCAAATCTTCTGAAAATTGGCATGCCCCCATTTTTTTAGGCACTCTATTTATTTTTTGCTTCAAAAATTATGTAGAAACTCTTTGTGGGGAAGTTTGAAGAGGGGTGCATTTAAGGACACATGTTTATTTGAAAAAATGTCTTATTTTGATCCCAACAATACGTCCTTAAAATATCTACATCGAATTTTGAATCACCTTGTATAATGTTTTTGAAGAATCCCGTACGCACGCCTATGTGTTCTAAATAAAATAATTGCAACCACTATTAATAAGAGAATACAAAAAAAAGATCTATGCAAACTTTCAGAATGCTAACTTTTTTTGTTATTGATTTATCGCAAATTAATTAAAATAATTTATTTTCTTTAATGCTCTGTACAGGGTGGTCCAGTTACGGTGTCCTCGTTATTATCTCAGAAACTATTGGGCCCAGGAAAAAAAGTTTTATATGGAAGTTGTACAGTCTATAGTATTCAAATTTTTGAAAATATATTACTTATACAGGGTGCGTCATTTTCATGTGGCGATATAAAGTTCCATTTTTTTAAATGGAACACCCTGCATTTTACCTAAAATTATGATTTCTCGTCCAATTTACGATAAAAAATATATAAGGTTTAATATGCCTATTATTGATAGTTTCCAAGATATTCGAGAAAATATCTAGAAATACTATGATATCTGCCTGTTTATATGAGCAATGTTAGTTCTATTTTTTAGCTAGAAAATTTTATTTCTGGTCTTAAAAATCAAGTAAACTTTAAATTGATATCATATGTAAGAAAAAGTCGTAGTATTTGACAAAGAACTATTATTTTATAGAGTAGACCTAGAAGCTAATAATAATGTTTGTCAGGTGGGCATTGGGAAATAGTAAATTTTTTTTAAATATTTTGTTTTTTATTAGAAAGTAACTAAATAAAGAATATGTTTTAGTTGAGTATTTTTGAAATTGAAACAAATAAAATAGCTTGCTCTAACACACCTGGTGGAAGCTACACCCACATAATACAATATTATTTTTCAAATTATTTTCTCGAATATCTTGGAAACTATCAATAATAGGCATATTAAACCTTATATATTTTTTATCGTAAATTGGATGACAAATCATAATTTTAGGTAAAATACAGGGTGTTCCATTTAAAAAAATGCAACTTTATATCGCCACATGAAAATGACTCACCCTGTATAAGTATTATTTTTTCAAAAATGTAGAATGCTATAGACTGTACAACTTCTATATAAAACTTTTTTTCCTGGGCCCAATAGTTTCTGAGATAATAACGAGGACACCGTAACTGGACCACCCTGTACATCAAAAAGGAAGCAACATTCGACCATAGTTTATTAGACAAATCACCTTAAATTTTCGCTAAACTATCGACTGGTGAAATCCTGACGATATAAATTGGGACACCCTATTGTATACAGGGTGGTCCAGGTTAAACATTAATTTTGGGAGGTGATAGAGCATCAAGAAAAAAGTAGACTTTTATTAAAAAACTTTGCTCAAAAATGTTTTAAAACAAAGATACAGGGTGTCAAAATTTAAAATAAAAACGCGTTTTTTTAACATAACTACTAAACCACTCGATCGATTTCCATAAAATAGCGCACACAGAGTAATGTAGTACATTTCTAGGTAATGTTAGGGTTCATTTATAAAAAAAAACTCCAGTAGCGTAGATACTGGGGGACCATTCCATTTTTTCCCTCGAATTTTCGACGCCACTGGATATATTGCAAAAAAAATTCAATTTTTGGATTGTCTGTTTAATTTAGAGAAAATAGTTACTCTTAAAAATTTTAAGTTAAAGCTTCGTTTTTAAGATATTTCAGTTTGAAGGTTTGGAAACACAAGATCAAATGCTGTGCTGAATTAAAGAAAATTTCGGTTAGGCCTGGAAAATGCGGAAAATCGCCATCAAGTCTTGACAGAGATTAATTCTGTGGCTAAAAGAGCTCGAAAATGTATCGAAACCTATTTTGAGAACTAACTCGAATTTTTTTTTTATTCAGAGCAACATTTGGGGTTGTTTCCAAACCGTCAAACTCAAATATCTTAAAAACGACGCCTTAAATTAAAAATTTTCAAGAATAACTATTTTCTATAACTTATAAATTATACAGACAATCCAAAAATTGAATTTTCCTCGCAATATATTCAGTGGCGTCGAGGATTGGAGAATATCCAGAATATCCATTTTACAGTTCAATTTTTAACGTTAGAATATTTATAATGAAGTTGTTTTTGTTACAGAAGTAGATTTCATGGTGAGTTTATGAGTTCCACACCGTAGAACACAACTTGAAAGTAAGAAAATACAAAATAATTTTATTTTATTTTCATGTAGGTATAAGTACTGAGTTACATTTTCTTCTTTTTATTAGTAAGAATAGAATAAACGGCAATGGTGAGACTAAAAGTGAAATAAACAAAGTGGTTAATGAAGCGGGAATGCTTCAGTATGAGCAGGCATGAAAGGCTCACCGCTGCCCCTCTTCATTCCCTTTACTTTTACTCATTTAAATAAAGAACGTTCCAACTCAATATGTCTAAAAATAATTTATTATATTGTTTGCAATTTTAATTCGAAAAGTTATTTCAGTTTGGCAAAATTCTAGTGTATACAAGTATACATTTTATGTTTCGAAGATTGGTGTTTAGCATGTTTACTGACAGTTATGTTTTTACAACTAATTGGACTTTGTGGATAATCATGTTTTGATACTTGACCTTGCAGCATATTAAAAAATGTTTAATTATTTTCCGATAATTATGATGTTGGGAAAAACTTTAAGATATCATTAGACAACAAGGTAGGTTGTTTTTTACGACACTACTAGAATTTTTCATTATTTTAATATTCTTTCCTAAACTCACTGTTCTCTAGCTAGTTTATCATTGTATATTTGCTTTAACAAAAACAACATTTTTGTTTTTCAATAAATCCAAAATGAAATTATTTAAATTTTTACAATTATCCACATGGAAAGGTAAACTACTCAAAACTTTAAAATTACTGTCAATATATTTGTATTAATTTTAGATGATCCCATACGCCCATTAAAAAGTGCTGGTTTGTTCACCGCAAGAAACAACCTGCAAAGAATTTTATGTTTGATAGGATTACTAACAATTATTCTGAACTCAACATTCATTTTCTTATTTGTTTATTTAAAGGGATATAGCATATTTCATTTGTACAGAAGTTCACCAGCTCTATTAATAATAGGCTTATATGTAATAACAACCAATAATACTTTTATTAGGAAATAAAAACGATGGATTAGCAGTAACTAAAATTTACTTGAGTTTAGAAACCATTCAGAAAACATCCGCATATTTTGTAAATTAACTTTAGTTTTAGTTTTCTCAATTTATAATACAGAATCACGAAAAATTAACTAAATTAACGAATTATAAATACTTAAATTATTTCTGCATTTTTGGAACACGTATAATTAAATAATTTTGATTATTTCAGGCGAACTTCTCGTACTTTTATTCGTTAACAATAGGAAAAAGACTTAAATCTATTACAGTTTTAATGGCGTCCAATTTTCAGCCGCTGATAAAGTCTAGTTCAGGTGTATTAGAGAAAATAACAGAAGAATCTCATCAAATGAAAGTCCTAATGTACATAACTATGTTTCTAGCATTTATTATTGCCATCCTATTTCAAACATATTTTACTGAAGCTGATGAAGAATTTATTGCTCTAGCATTTCTTGACATCTACTTTCCGTATTTTGTAAAATATTACATATTTGTTTATAATGCTATTTCTTATCACTTCGGATATGTTGGTCAAAGCAGTCTCTTCATATATTTGGTCTTGCATTTAAAATTGATATTTTACATGTTAATTGAAAATTTTTGTAAAATATTTAGAAAACACAACGATTTATTACGTATAGATCATAAACTGCAGAAAGATATCCGACACAAATTGAAGAATTGCATTCAACATCATCAAAATATAAAACAGTATAAAATTTGAATAAAATTTTTATGCATGATAATTTTCCTCAATTTTTTTTAGAGTGAAGAAAGCTCTAAATGACGCTTCGTATATGCCTATTTTTACGTATACATTGATGGGGCTGTTGTTGATCATTGCTACATTTGTTGTTATCGTAATGGTAAATATTATTTAATATTACGTCAGGTTTATAGCCCAGTGAATCTAAATTTTTTCAAACGAATAATTCATGACAAAAAAAGTTTAATGCAGTTTTGTGTACCGGACCCTGGAGATGTGGAAAGTACAGTTTTATAAATAATATTGTCAATATTTGAAAAGATATTCAACAAATAAGTTGCAAATTTTAGGGAAATTTTTCTATAGTTAGGTACTACTTACTACTACTACTTACTACTCTTTCCCCAAAATTTTCAACTTATTTGTTGAATAACTGTTTAAATATCGATAATATCAAAAAAAGTTTAAAAGATAAGTTGTAGGAAATATTTTTCTTTACAACTTTGTACTGACTCTTTTTTTCGAAAATTTAATAGGAAAAAAGTTATTCAATAAACAAAAAATTCAAACTTAATTGCGGACTGGTGAAGGAAGGGAGGGGTGTCTACGAATACACAAACTCAGTTTTAAACGTTCAGGGTGACCCTCTAGAAGATTCTACAAAAATTGGCTGTAGGGTAAAAAAGTCTATTTGAAGCCTTTTTTTCTCCCTTATTTACTGTACTATTAGGTTATTTTGAGTTAAGTTATCAAAAAATTATAAGATACGAAAAAGTTTCTAAATTGAATGGAAAATACTCTCTGCATATTGGTGCTGCAAAAAAACCAGTGGCGTACGTTTTATTCAATAAAATGTTCTTGAAGAATACCGTACGCACGCCTCTGTGTTCTAAATAAAATAATTGTAACCACTATTAATAAGAGAATACAAAAAAAAATCTATGCAAAATTTCAGAAGGCTAACCTTTTTTGTTATTGATTTATAGCAAATTATTTAAAATAATTTATTTTCTTTAATGGCCTGTATGTCAAAAAGGAAGCAACATTCGACCACAGTTTATTAAACAAACCACCTTTAATTTTCGCTAAACTATCGACTGGTGAAATCCTGACGATATAAACTGGAACACCCTGTATAAAAGTTGTTGGGAATTGAGTCCTTTTCTATTTAAACATGACTTATTTCTAGCAGGAATAGCGACAACAGTGAAAAACCGCTTACCTGCCCCTCTTCTCGCGCGTTTGACGCGTATTATTTACATTAAAACATTTTTTTTTTGCTATCTTCATTAGCATACATTTGTAGAAAATTTAATACTTTACAATTTTAGTAATAGCCTTTTTCATCGAAAATTGCAAAATAACCATGATAATCGGCAAAAAACATAAAAATAAATAAATTCAAGATGGCGGAGAAAGCAATTACTTTATTAGTTGTAAAACTGTACCTTCCACATCTCCAGGGTAAGGGACACAAAACTGTATTAAAAAATTTTGTCCTGAATTAATCGGATTCTTCGATCTAATTTCACGTAGAAATTTTTCAGAATATTAGTTTTATTATGAATGTGCGAATGGTTCTAGTCTTTGGATCAGGATTATTCACTATTACAGCATTTTCATATTGTGGACAAGATGTGGTTAATGAAGTACGATTCACCATTATGATTCATATTTTAAAACACTTATTTGCATTTTTTGTTTTAGTCTGAAAAATTCTATCTTATTTTAACAACTTGTCCAAGTTATATTTTGGACAAGGAAAATAGACAATTATTAAATATTTTAACAATTTGTGCTACTGAGCCGTTAAGATTTAACACTTCTGGAATCATCACTATAGATTATTATTTGTTTATAAAGGTAAAATTTAAAGTCTTCTCAAGAAGTGCTTTTGATGCATACGATTAACTATTTTGTTTTTAGATATACAAAGGATTTGTTTCTATACTTGCATTCTTCAAGTCACAACAAGTTATATAAATTTTGTAAAATTATTAAACCTAAGTAGCTTAAATATGTGTAAGGACTTATTTTAATATAATTATATTCCATAGTTTTAAGTATAGTACACTAGTTTATACAGGGTGTCCGGAAATTAGGAGCAAAAAACTCGGGGAGTGATTCTACTCGAAAAGTGAATGTGACAAGTAGGTACCTATAACATTTTTCCGAAAGTTCATTAATATTGGGGTTAAAAGGTCCCAAATTTTTTTTTGAACGCAATTTTTTCCAATAACTTTTTACTTTCTTATACGTAGTATAAGGAAGTATTGTAATCGTGATTTTTTTCGACTTCGAGATTTTGATGGATTTACACGTTTTGAGGGCCCCTGAATCCATTTTGACCATTTTCGCCATGATGTCTGTCTGTGTGTCTGTCTGTCCACCATAACTCAAAAACGAGTTATCGGATTTGATTCAAATTTCATATTTAAGAGTTTGAACAAAATTGTGGGTGCCACATTCAATGTTTTTCATCTAGCACCAAAACAAGTGACAGTTACCTGATGACATTTTTAGGTTTTTTAAGAATATCTTAAAAAATAAACAATTTATGAGATTTTTTTATTCTTTAACATTGATTTAGAATTAAATTTTGAACAAATTTTGTTTGAACTTTCTTTTTAAATTCCGTCAAAAAAATTTCAAAAAAACTAGATATTAAAACACTTTATATTTCTCATAGCGCGCGTTGATAGTTGAATCCGATGGTCGAGGTAGACCATGTGTTTCATTATATGGCTGCCAAACAGAGGGTCCCGGGTTCGAATCCCAGAAGGACCGGTCCATTAGTTTTTTTTTTTATTTTACTGGTTTCTATGGTACCGAAAACAATAATAATGAATAAATAAATGTAATTTCATAACGGGAGATTTTTTTAAGTGAGTAATAAATAGGTCAAAAATCTAAAATAAAACACTTTTTGTCGTAAAATTCGGTTATAATGAGTGGGACAAGGACAGATTTATGCGTATTGCAATAAGTGGGACAGAGACTATTTGAAAATTGCTGGAAACCTTCAAAATTTTTACAAGAAATTTAACTTAATTTCTTTAGGAAAAGTAATTATTGTGATACTATCCGTAAGTATAAGAAAGTCATGTGTTGGGCACATCAGATATTTTTACTGGTTTCTATGGTACCGAAACCAATAATAATGAATAAATAAATGTAATTTCATAACGGGAGATTTTTTTAAGTGAGTAATAGGTCAAAAATCTAAAATAAAACACATTTTTGTCGTAAAATTCGGTTATAATGAGTGGGACAAGGACAGATTTATGCGTATTGCAATAAGTGCGACAGAGACTATTTGAAAATTGCTGGAAACCTTCAAAATTTTTACAAGAAATTTAACTTAATTTCTTTAGGAAAAGTAATTATTGTGATACTATCCGTATGTATAAGAAAGTCATGTGTTGGGCACATCAGATATTTTTCTAAATTTTGATGATTCCCGATTGAAGAGCATCGAGAAATCTTCAAAAAAGATCCTCTTGTTGAGTAACGATAAAACGAGTAGTTTTCGAGAAAAACGCGTTTCTGTTTAATCTTGAAAATGAGCTGTAGTTAAGTAGTTGGTATGCATTTAATGCAAGCAAATTTTTTAAGGCGTTTTTCTTGAAAACGACTCGTTTTATCGTGATGCAGCAAGAGGATCTTTTTTGAAGATTTTTCGATGCTCTTCAATTGGGCGTCATCAAATTTTAGAAAAAGTACCTAACAAAAAAGTTCTGGGTCTTTATCCAAAGGTCAACGTCAGTTTTTGAGACTGGGGGATTTACCTCAAATTTGGTGCAAGAATACAAATAAACATTAGTGATAAGTGTGCCAAATTTGAAACGATTCGGTACACTGGAAAAAAAGTTACTGGAAAAAATTGATTTAAAAAAACAATCTTTAAGGCCATGTAACCCTAATATTAATGAGCTTTCGGAAAAATGTTATAGTAACTTGTCACATTAATTTTTCAAGTAGAATCACCTCCCGAGTTTTTTGCTCCTAATTTCCGGACACCCTGTATGATTTGTAGTTTTAAAATATAGCTAACAGATACATTTTCTCAGACTAACTTGAGCCTTTCCTTATAATAATTATAATATTTAATATTGAACTGTAAAGTTTATTCGAAGAAATTTATTTCAATAATGGCCAAGATTAACTGTCTAACTAGAACACAACATAAGAACTAAAACTACAAACTATACATGATGTCTTTCATAAAAATTTTTAATTTTTTTTATTATATAATACCTTGCGATTTAAGAAATGTAGTTGTTGTTATAAACGTTCGAATTATCTGAAATAATTATTAAAAAGTTAGAACATAAACTATCTTTTATTTTATTTACATACCTTTACTAATAAACTATAATCTAATGCAATGATTCCAGCAGTGGTGATGGTTAACGGCTCCGCTGCCCCTATTGTCAAAATATTTAGTAACGTCTTGTTGCTATTATCGAGAATATAACTTGGACAAGTTGTAATGGTCCTGTAGAATGTTTCCGACTAAAATATTTTATATAAAGATTAATTTAAATATTATTGTAATGTAAACAGTTGTGTACCTCGTTTACTAATCCTTGTCCATAAGCAGCGAATATTAATATAATTGTTAATCCTAATATTAAAGTCAGCAACATTTGTAAATTTACCGAGAAGTTTATGTTCTGAAAAAGGATATTTTGTTGGTGTAGGTATAAGTATTTCTAATATTAATGTAGGCATGTAGACATTTACCAGTATAATCACAACAGACGCGCCAATAACTATTAACACTCCCACAAACGCATATTCTAAATTTGGCATATATAAAATATCATTTAAATCATTCTTAATCCTGTGGAAAATTTGGAAAAATATTCACTTATACAATGAAAATAACAACTCATTTACCGTTTAATATTTTGATGATGCTCAATGCAGGATTTCAGTTTTTTGCGAATATTTCTCTGTAGCGTATGATTTTTTATTAGCAAACAGTCACTGTTTCGAAAAATGTTACGAAAACATTTATTTAAAATACAATACTGATATTTTAAATGAGAAAAGGCGTAAACGATAACCCAACAGTGACACACCATAATAAATCCACAATGGTAATTAATTGAGTAATAAATAAAATTGTAAAATTTTGAAAATTTAGGCCAGTAAGTATCAAGGAATGTAAGAGCCAAGTATATTTCGCCCGTATTATGGAAACACGGCTGAAAAAGGGTAATTGTAACCACTGCCAGGAACATAACCGTGTGCATTCCTATCCTAGCAAATGCACCTTCTTTATTTAAATATCTTGCATAATGTATCTTCAGTACATGTTGACAATGGAGGTAGAATTGAAAACATGATTACAAGGATTTGTTCTAATGACTCTGCAAATCGTAGAGAATTGTAAGTAGTAGGATATGCTAGCCTGAAATAATATAATACAGGGTGTCTCACGCTTGTGGCCTATTAGAAGTATTAAGAGACCCAAATGAGATAGAGAGCTGAAATTTTGCATGCAGGCCTAGCTTCATATAATCTATCAACTGAAAATTTGCAAGATGGCGGCACATCCGGTTATACCGGAAGTTGATACTAACTTCGTTATTTTAAATGGGATACCCTGTATTTATATTTTTTTTCTAATTCCCCAAGAAATTCTGAGTCTTTTGACATAAAAAATCCTATACCTAAATTTTACCGTTTTCGAGAAAAAAAAAATTATCTAAACTTTTTACAAAAAATCAAGTCACATTTAAATTGTAATATCTTCGTTAAAAGTGAAGATAAAAAACTGAAATTTTCACAGTAGCGTTATGGGACTTTGTGTGCAGAAAATTTTATTGAGTTTATAAAATGTGCTAAAAACATTTAATAAAACTGAGAAATCAGTCATAAAAATGCCAGGAGGATGGTATAGACCTCCGATGACGACAAATTTAAATGATAGTAGTGATAAGCTTCAAATTAATTAAAATCCTCAGATTATTCACACACACTAAACACATCAGTAATATGAAAGAAAAGGTTTTAATATAGAATTTTTTTTTCGTCTAAACTAAATACATATCTACAGGGTGTCCCAAAATTAGCCTGCCAAAATATACCAGCTGATTCTACGTTCAAAAATAATGCAAAAAGTTTCAATAAATATAGGTTGAAAAATGCTTCCTAAGGAAGCTACAGCCCCCCGAAAGAGGAGTTTTCTGTAATATCTTTGCAACTGTTTGAGGTAGATTCATGAAATTTGGTGAGTTTGAAGCTTTTATAATTTGCCACATATTTATTTTTCCAATTTTCAGAAATTTTGCCAGGGGCGTCACATACAGGGTTGGTGTTGGGTATATTATGCCTCATATTTTTGTGGGGAAAATTATTAAATTTTTTATATCAAATTTTGAAACTTGGCTTATTTTTACACAAAAAAGGTAGTCTTAGTCGATCATTGTATCTTGAACCGTTTTCGAGTAAAATCGTTTTGAAAAAATTATGTCCATGAAAACTACACTAATAAAAATAATCACAAAACTAAAATTTAACAAAAGTAGACAATGGATTAAAATTTATAGGTATTTATTACTTCGTTTAGAATTTTTTCGTCAAATATTAATAATAAAAACAAAATTCCAAAATGAAAATTTTTTTTTCAGTTTTGGGATTATTTTTATTAGTGTAGTTTTTATGGACGTGACTTCAAAACGATTTTACTTGAAAACGGTTCAAGATTCAAAGATCGACTGAGACGACCCTTTTTGTCTAAAAATAAACCAAGTTTCATAATTTGATATAAAAAATTTAAAAATTATTCACACAAAAAATATGGGGCATAATTTACCCAGCACCCACCATGTATGTGACGCCCCTGGCAAAATTTCTGAAAATTGGAAAACTAAATATGTGGCAAATTATAAAAGCTGCAAACTCACCAAATTTCATGAATCTACCTCAAATAGTTGCAGATATATTACAGAAAACTCCCTCTTTGGGGCTTCCCTTTCGGGGGGTTGTAGCTCCCTTAGGAAGCATTTTTCAACCTATACTTATTTTTGAACGCAGAATCAGCTGGTACATTTTGGCAGGCTAATTTTGGGACAACCTGTATAATAACCTATTTTTGTGTTTATTATTACATAGAAGTGAATGATTAATATTGTGGGAGAATTTTTGTAAGATTTAAAAATACGCCATCCATTTAAACATATTAATATAGCAATAAATGTTGCATTAGATAAAATTATCAATAATGATAACATTGACAAAAATCTTTGTAATTTGTTCCTCGCCATATAAAGGGAAAAATTTCTTAAAGGACGAATAGGATCGTCTGAAAACATACAATAAAAGCAATTATACCGGGAAAGTTATTTTGGATTTTATTAAAACTTACCTTTATAGGATATCTGATTGTTAAACATAAGTTGGAGCAATTTCATTACTACAATTAATCGAATGACAAAAGCTTGGTTTAAATAAAATATTCACGCTAAAATTACCATTAAGATTTCTCTATGCGAACAGTAGATCTGAACTGTAATTAATTAATAAATAATTAGTGAAAATGTACCGACAAATGTAAAGGACTCTAAAAAAAAAATATTTCACAAAATTGACAATATGAATTAACTTAGGACACAGAAGGTTTTTAAATTAATTATTTAAAGCAGATTTTCTATTAATTTTGTAGTTCGCAGAAGTAAACTTAGTTCAATTAATAAACACTTAAAAATTTCAGATAATCTTATTGAATTTACGTCGAATTATAATCTGGATTTCGTGCGAAATTTTAATTTATATGTTAAAAATTGCAGTTTTTAACTTTTTAAATAAACTCAAAGATTTTTATCTATCTTGTTAAATTTTATGGAACATACCAGGATTTTATAACACCATAAGACTTTGTAAACATTTTTTATTTTTAAAAGTAATCAATGATAAAGGAAATAAGGGTACAAAAAATAATTATTATAAAAACAATATTAATTAATAAACATAATAATGTTGTTTTCATATTGACACACACTTTATTTGTGTTTTTCATCCACATCTCGAACTAACTGCATGCCATTTTTGAAACTGCTCAAGTTTTGTGTATCCTTCAAATTTCTGAAGTAATTCCTCCAATAATAATAATAATAATTCCCATTATTGTTGCATGGAGATCCTGGGTACATCGCAATCAAAAAGAACGAAGAACACAAGGGTGGTATAACATTTGGAGGACAAATTGGTCGTTGTGGCGGAGCCGGTTCAGGATAATTTGGTCCCAGTGGTGGAGCTGGTTCAGGATAAATTAGTCCTTGTGGCGGAGAAGGTTCAGGATCAATTGGTCCTTCTGTTGGAGCAGGTTCAGGATAACTAGGTGGTGGTGGTGCCACATTAATAACTGTCGAAGTGCAAATTGGACCACATTCCCATGAAGTTGGATGAAAACACGACAAATACGGAAACTTCGAATCTTTCTTGCATTGTACAGGATGAACCACCCTGCAACAGTTTTCAGGTTGACCACCTGGAGTTGCAACGGCTGGAACATGTATAACATTGGTTTGGTTCATTAAGCTGTTAAACGTGATTATTGTTGTGATGTTGTGACTTCCGCTGGAGTTATTATTTGGACAAGGAGTTATCGTTGGTGGTTTACTTGCGTCAGGCTCAGAACATTGTTTGTGACAAGTAGTCCGGCACTGTACGGTTTGGCAACTAGTGCGACAACATTTATTGCACGAGTTATGTATTTTATAGAGGCAAGATGTTTCGCAGGTGTTACATGACATCTTTTCACATACATAGGTTGATGATTCGGACTCATCATCACTGGAATTGTTGGTACAGTCGGGAATTTTCTTACGATGGCATGGTTGATCCTCCTTTGCTACTGCCAGTAGTAGCACACAATTGACAAGAATTATAAAATTCAAGATCTAAAAGAAAGATTAACATACTTAGTACCTACTAAATTTTATAATTTTGTTGGAAAATAAGACAAAATGTATAAAAATATTACGAATCAATTTTGTTGATTATTATTTAATGTTATACCAGTAAATTAAAACTCACCCAAAAAATAACTAATAGAAAATTGTACTTACATTAATATGCATCTTTTACTGATTCACTGTAATGTAACTATAGTGGAGGTACTGAAAACACTGTTCACCCAGGTGTGATAAAATAATAAGAACTTTGCACATAAGATGATATTGCAGAATAGTGCAGTCTGCACCTGATAAGACATTTTGATTACTGGGCATAGGGCGTTCAATTATTAAAAAAGTCTTACATAGGAAACTGATTAGACAGTCTGAGGATTTTATCTGGTTATTAATATCCACGAAAGGTTATTGAACTAATTGAAGATATACCTAACTAAATACAATGTATATGTGTGGGGTTTATAAATCAGAAAAAATATTTAAAAGAATTTCTACTCTTGCTACTACAACATTCGATAAATAAATAAAATGTTTTCAAATATATTCGTCATCAAAAAAATTAGCACATATTCAAATGATGTTCTTTCATAACACTAAAAAATTTTTCGTAAAACTAATAAGCGATTTTCGAAATATGACTATGTAAAGTTTAATGTCATGAAATTGAAAATACCATTAAAAATGGGTACTTTTTGGTATAAGTTAAAGTACCTTCAGAACATGTTAACGTAAGTTATTCAAATTTGGGTGAGACGTTTAAAATAGACACATAATGAACATTTAATATTTTCAATATTTTTCGCCCCTCCGTTTTTAAGATATTTGCGGATACAGTGTTGAATTATACAGGGTGAGTCAGTTTTTTGTAGCAGGACTTTAACAGTTGATAGAGGACCTTTTTTTAAGAAGAAAATTTCTTATAAACGTGGGTCTTAGAAAGCTTCGTTTATGAGATACAGAGTGTTGACATACGTTTTTTATTTTACTTTTTCTTTAATATAAAAATATCTGTTTAAAATAAAATTATGATATTGCCGCAAAAGACTAAGTACTTAAGTGCAAATAGTTTTACATAAAAATAGATCGTTTAATATTTCCAGTGGCGTAGATAGAGGGGTACATATTAGTACTTTTATTTAAAAAAATATTTCCCAACTGAAACTTTTTTTTTCTTAAAGCATATGAAAGAATATTGAATTTTGTTTAAAAAAAACCCTCTTGTCAGAAGTCGATTATATGCACCGTTTTGAAGATAAACAGAAATGTTTGTAACAAGTCAGACATTTTTTTAATACTAGGTACCTATGACAAATTTAATATAAATCGTGAAAAGCAAAAAAAACACGTGTGGGTACATGAAAAAGCTCATGCCATTCGACCAAGAAACTTTCAACATGAGTTCAGTGTAAACATTTGGGATGGACATAACAACAATCATTTGTTTTGGCCTTATTTTTTTAGCACTACGTGTGAATGCCCAAAATTTTTTGCAATTTTTAGAAGCAGAGCATGGCAATATATAAGGGAAGAAATTCCGTTAAATTTAACTAGGATGGCTTGATTTTAACATGATGGTTGTCCAGCTCATTTTGGGAGAAATGTAAGGAACTGGTTGGACAACAGCTTTCCAGGTAGATGGACTGGTCGTGGGGGGCCAGTTGCATGGCCTCCGCGATCCCCAGATCTGACTCCCTTAGACTTTTTTGTATGAGGATTTTTAATAGAAAGGGTGTACGCGACATATTTTGAGCAATTACTTTAAATTGTAAATGGGTTTATTTGTTATTATCGTTATTTATTAGTTGTTTTATGTTTTTCACGATTTATATTAAATTTGACATAGGTATTTAGTATTAAATAAATTTCTGATTTGTTACAAACATTTCTGTTTATCTTCAAAATGGTGCATCTTATCGATTTGTGATAAGAGGGTCTTTTTTAAACAAAATTGAATGCTCTTTCATATGCTTGAAGAAAAAATAAAAAATTTCAGTTGGTTAATATTTTTTTCAATAAAGGTACTAATATGTACCTCTCTATCTACGCCACTGGAAATATTAAACGATAGATTTTTGTTAAACTATTTGCACTCAAGTACTTAGTCTTTTGCCTCAATATCATAATTTTATTTTAAACAGGTATTTTTATATTAAAGAAAAAGTAAAATAGTAAACGTATTTCAACACCCTGTATCTCACAAACGAAGCTTTCTACGACCCATGTCTATAGAAAATTTTCTTCTTAAAAAAGGTCCTCTATCAACTCTTAAAGTCCTACTACAAAAAACTGACTCACCCTGTATAGTAAAACTATTTATTGGAAACAAGCGCTTTCCGATTATTTGTTGCTTAAACTTGAGCTATAGAATATATGAATCCGAACCTTGGGAATAAAAAAAGTACCTACATCATACGAAAATACCATACTTTATTAAATTATTTTGCGTATAAAATTAAGTTAGATGGTTATATCCTAGTCGAAATTCACATGCAGTTAAACCAAGCATTAACTCAATAAATTCATAGTTTACACAGATGGATTGGAAGAAGTACTAACCACATCAACACTAAGTAAATGATATGACAACCACCACGCTAAAACTGGCTGAACAACAGCAACAAATAATAGAAAATACAGCCTCCTTTTATTGCCTGTTGCAGGCGGTTCTCCATAATAACCAGGAGCTTGACTCGTATTGGTTTCAATCAAAACTAGTGCTTTAAGCGACCTTATCAAAAAGAAAGCTAGAGCCAAGTTAACGTACGCTAAACTCCCATAATATGCCATCCTGCCCCCTACAAGGCTAACCAAAATACTAAAAATAGTGCCCACAAATTTATAGCCACTGTAGGCAAGTAGGTCAAATGTACGCAAGGTGGTTTGAACTTGAATTATATATAAAGTGCAGCTGTATACTGCTAGCTCTACTAAGCACCAGGCTAGAGCTGAAGAGGCTAGGATGCCGATTTGTTCCGGACTGAAGCGTTGTTGCACTCCCAACACCAATCCAGCTACCAAAACGTAGGTTACATAAGCCATTGTCGGAATATACAGATCCGGAGCATTTATTTCATAACGTGGTTGAACTGGGCCATCTTGTTCGTATTTCACAGACCAGTCCTTAAAAAATATACAATTATACTGTAGATAACATCCTGTTTTATAAAACTAACACTTACCGAATGTGTAAACGGGAAAAAGAGTAACATAAGCTTGGAGATAACATATTTGGTATCAACAGCGAAGTAATATTTCAGTTTTGTTACAGGAACATATTTTTCAACTTCTTGTTTTATTATATTTTTACCAGCTCCAGCAAGCTAAAAGATTCTATTGATTTTTATGAAAATAAAACAATGTGGTATAGCTGACCTGTTGGCCGTATTGATATGCCATGTCCTGGACCACTGGCTGGCCAAACACACCAAGGGGGACTTGAGGGGTCGCTCCCATATTACCATCATTATTTGGCGTATTATAACCACCAGCAGTTGTTGAAGCAGCAGGGTTAAAAGCTTGGTTTCCGTAAACTGGCTGGTTTACATAATCTTAAACATACAGTGATTGTTGGAAAGATAATTTAAAAAATTTCTAGAATGTTTACTTTGTTGTTGTAAATAATTTGTTAGAGTAGGATCCGGTTCTACTCTGGAGTAAATACTTTGAGGCTGAACATTAGCTTGCTGCTGCTCATATGGATTGTATCCCATAGAATTAACATCGCTTACCCTTTTAACTTTTTTACCAAAAGCTGTAAGATCATTTTGAGGTTAAGCAACGTTACTATTATAATTTGAAGGGATATACTTACACTGTCTTGTGGTTGGTTTCGCATTGTAATTCATATTGACTAGATTAATGTTTCAAACATGTAAAATTTTATTTAAGGGCTAATTTTTGAAAATAAATAGAGAAGACACGTCACTCAAATGCTGTCATCATATGTCATTTATTTGGATAGCGAATTTACAAAGTTGTCGTAGAATAGTTTTTGAATGGTTACTAAAGAATTATTATTTGGATATTAGGCAATTCTAGAGGATAATTTTAATATATTTTGAAGATATGTGGTAAATATAGTAAATATTTTATTACAGATTTCTATATGTAGGTTCGATGTATGTGTACAGATGTCGCACGAAAATTTGCAGATTTCATCATTGAACTTCCTTCGTCTCTTCTAGATGTCGTTGTAATTGTCACATTTTCCTAACCTAAAAATTCTAGAATTAAATCATAGATAATAATTAAATTTCGAAGTATTGGCCCCGGTTTTAGTACTATACAATGGAAACTGTGAAATTTAAGTCGCAATTTGGAATTATGAGCCGTCCAGATGGTTCGGTTTTGTTTTGCGAAGGTAGTCGGATACTCTGAATTTTTTCAGTTATGATAACTGTTTTCTTTCAGATGAAACAGCCGCAATTGCCGGAATATACGGCCCAGTAGAGGCGAAAATGCAAAACATACAAATAGACAAGGCTAGTGTGGAATGTAATTACAAACCGAAGTCTGGCCATCCAGGTAATAGATTCCAATCCATATTTTATAGTTTGTACATTTCTTACATTTTGTCTAGGTGTGGAAAATCGATTTCACGAGTCGCTAATAAGAAACATATGTGAAACATCTCTCCTTGCATCATTATATCCTAGATCAGCTGTAATTGTAAACATTCAGGAAATGCATAACAGTGGACAGGTAGGAAATAAACTCATTTAACTCTAAATCTAATACTTACATTTATTCTATTATAGTTGATTTCCTGTGCAATAAATGCAGCTTGTTTGGCATGTTTGGACAGTGGCATTGATATGAAATCAATGTTTGCTGCTGTGACTTGTTTTTTAACAAAAAATGGTAAACTATGTTTCAAAGCACCAATTAATAAAAGTGATATTAGTGCCACATTTGTTTTGGTTTTTGACAACATCTACAGCAAAATTTTAGCATCACATACTCAAGGTGCTTTCACACAACTACAATATGAAGAGGCACTGGAACTATGCAAAGAACAAAGTAAAAATGTATTTAGTTTTTATAAGAGTTTAGGATTAAGAAGTTGATGTATGATTTTTTGTAGAAATAGCATTTAAATATATTGTTTTTTTTTATCAATTATGTAACTTGCCTACATTATATTAAATAATCTTATACAGGGTGTTCGTGCGAAGTGGCTCACTATTGCTAACTTCGTTATTATTGCAGCTACAAAGTCGGTTAAATTAGCAAACTAGTAGTATTTTTTCCGCTGATTACAATGGTGAAAACAATTGACCATCTGGTTTTCAAGATATTCAAAAAAATAACATTTTTTTAAATGGAACACCCCCTATATATTTTTGCAAAAATCGATGGTAAATTAAATTCTATACAAAAAATGTCCTCATCTTTTTTTGATAATAATTTAAAACAAGCGAGTTATTTTGAAAGAAAGTTTGCAATTCTTTAAAATCAAGTAGCCGTAAAACGGAATAGTAATTTATTAAAACCAAACAATCATAATTTTGAATTTAAGCAAGTTGAAAAATACTTGAAAAAATTACGGAAATATTGAAAATTTACAAAATTATAATTTTCATGGCTACTTGATATTAAAACTTTGAAAACTTTTTTTCAAAATAACTCGCTTATTTTAAATAATTGTCAAAAAAGCATAACAACATTCTTTGTTCAGAATTTAATTTATCATCGATTTTTGCAAAAATATACAGGGTGTTCCAATTAAAAAATGTTATTTTTGTGAATATCTCGAAAACCAGACGGCTAATTGTTTTTCTGTTTTTACCATTATAATCAGCGGAAAAAATGCTACTAGTTTGCTAATTTAACCGACTTTGTAGCTCCAATAATAACAAAATTAGCAATAGTGAACGACTTTGCGCAAGCACCTGTATATTAAAAATATTAAATAAAATAGTAAAATATCCGTAATTCTTTCAAGTTTTTTTCAACTTGCTTAAATTCAAAAGTATGATTGTTTGGTTTTAATAAATTACTATTCCGTTTTATGGCTATTTGATTTTAAAGAATTGCAAACTTTTTTTCAAACTAACTCGCTTATTTTAAATTATAATAAAAAAAAATTAAGGACATTTTTTGTACAGAATTTAATTTGTCATCGACTTCTGCAAAAATATATAGGGTGTTCCATTTAAAAAAATGTTATTTTTGTGAATATCTCGAAAACCAGATGGTCAATTGTTTTTCTGTTTTCACCATTGTAATCAGCGGAAAAAATGCTACTAGTTCGCTAATTTAACCGACTTTGTAGCTCCAATAACAACGAAGTTAGCGAACACCCTGTATAAAAACACGAAGTCTTTCTTTTCTAATTACTGCTGTGTACTTATCAAGTTCCATTTTGTTAGGTAGCAAATATGTATATTATTTTGTTTAGGGGTTTTGGGAATCAATCGATTGGTGCCTGGTACTAAGCATAATGGAAATGGGAGTTTTCATAACAAAAAACTGCATTTTACTTCATTCTCAATTAGTTGTGAACATGAATACTACACACGAAATATTTCACTAAGAAGGGAAAAATCTATTATGGTTTATAATAATATATAAAGTATTAATGTAGGAAGAAGGGTGTTCCAGGATAGACACGAAATATTTTTAGGTAGGTATGATTCTTTAATACATTCTGGATTGTCCTGTATAATTTTTTTATCTCCAGTCCGTTTTTTTAATATTTATTTTCCATATAAAGTCACTGCAGGTGGCAACTTACGGATATCTTTTTACCAAATTTAATAATTACTCCGAGTAGACATCGTTTATATTCAAAATGGAATTTAACTTTTCGATTCAAAATAAACCAATCTTTCATCATGTATCAAATTTTTAACTATTTTCAATACTAGTTTTCAAAATAAATTAAATAAAACGCGAACATAATGATTTATTTTTTAAATTCCAAATTTGAACAGTAATAATTCTTTAAGGGTTAACATTATCAAAAAAATTACAAGATACTTTCGATCGCAAATCATCTCAGGTACAAATTTCATGTATAACTTTTTTTTGATAATCAAATAATTTAGCAGACTGGCTTCTTTTTATTCAACAGTGTTTTACTTTTTCAATATAGAATTTTCAACATTTAAGAGATGATTGCTCGAAAATTAACTCGGATTGTGGATAAAAAAACTATACAAGGCAGTGCAGAATTTATTCAAGAATCACACCAAAAAATATTTCGTGTCTATCCTATGTATTATTTTTAATAATAGAGCAACTGTCTTTGAAACAGGAAAATATTGATGGTTTATATTTAGCTCTAATTAATATTGTTTTTGAATGCTATTCTTTGGAATATATCAATTCCCCCTTCCATTGACTTTTCCATAATTAACCGAATACACCAGCACCCTTTTCCTTTCAATAATCACAATCTCATTATTATGGTTTTACATGAATTCCCAAAGCTAAGCCTTGAAGTGGTTCTCTGTTATTAACGAACGGTTTGGCCGTCTCTAAAAGCATTGAATTTTAATTAACAGATGTTGGAACATGATATTGAAGATAAGCTTGAGCTTTTGTTCTTGCACTACAATCGATTTTATTCTGTGTTATTTAAATGGTCGATAAAAAGCCACATAACAATAAATAGGAAATGAACTAGGTACCTAAATACAAATTATAGTTTAATTTTCCATAAACTATAATTTTGATTTTAAGCCTTTAAACCTTTGGACCCAAAAATAAAACTATACCTGCATAATAATTATTAGTTTCCAATATAAATAATCTTTTCCATTTGTCTTATCGAGTTAAAAATGAATTACTATAATTGAATGGATTGTAGCCCATACTAAATAATTAGAATCTACCACATAATGTTAGGTAGCACGATAATACTACATAAAAAAACGCAAAGCTATAAAATTAGAATCTGACTTGATGGTCCTTACCTGCCCACCGTTTAAATTTAATGGGTTGTGGGTTGACTAATGACGATTGGCCGAAGAACACATCGAATAGCCAGTTGCAAGAATATTTCGTGATCGGAAATAATTATATTCGCGGCTAAAATGGATGGTATATATTTATAACAAGAACCGCCCTTGCCCGCCTTAATATGCACCTTCAGCACACAATTTCGTACAAGAGGAATTAAGTTTACTGAAAAAATTTTTTTTTATGATTTCACTGAAATCTAGTCCAGAAGGTATTGGTTAAAATTAAGAGAACGTGCGGGAGGCTACATAGGAATTCCGTAAGTTTTTGTATTCGTACTCCTCACCATCCCTTAATTAACAGTTGAATTTATTATTTATTGAATAACTTCTTTCCTATTAGATTTTCAAAAAAAAAGCATCAGTACAAAATTGTAGAGAAAAATATTTCCTACAACTTTTCTTTTAATTATTTTTATATTGTCAATATTTAAAAAGTTATTCAACAAATAAGTTGAAAATTTGTGCGAAATTTTTCTCTACTTACTTCCTACTTTCACAAAACTTTTTAAATAGCTCCAAAGAAAAAAGTCGAATGGAGTTAAATCAGGTAACCTGGCAGGCCATGCAAGAGGTCCTCCTCTTCTTCTTAACGAAAGTAGTAGAAACATGAAATCTCTAATATTTCCGTAACCGTGGATTTGCTATGTTTTTAAGGCTTTTCGACTTGTTTCGGCCCGTACTAGGTATTCTTGGTATACATATACCGTCAAAAAGTTTTACTCTTTTTTTGAACACCCTGTATATTAATTTTTACAACAAAAAATCGAAATAGCAGTACCATTTCATGACAAAAAGAAAATTATTCATGTCTATCAATGTCTATTTAGTGCTGACAGAAGACAGAAGAGAAATTCTAAAAAAAATTATTATTTTAAAGAGCCTGCTGTAATGGCGTATTTTAGAAAAGAAGAAAAATAGAGGTACCTAAACCTTATACATATCGTTCGTAGTAAATAGATACATATAGTCCGGGAGCTAGTGAATTTTTTTGTTACCAATTTTTCCAGTCCGCAAACATTGATAGAATTGTTCAGTTAGTGATTCTAAATAAAAAATATTATATTATGTATAGGGGTTTTCTGATGGGTTGAATCAGAAAATGCCTTTCAAAATACAAATGCGGTGCACTTATTTTTACATTAATGAAAATGCTTCTACTAACAAGTCGTGTACTAAAATTGAGTAAAAAGACAGTCTGGCTGATCTGGAGGCACACCAAATATGTCTGGCACATGAAAAACTGAAATTTTTTTAACAAAATAATTGCACTTATTTTGGTGGCCCTGAAAATTTGTCAGATGACAGTTTGCATTATAATAATAGCTTAAAACACAGTCTGGCTATAATGCGAGATCACCAAAGCCCTGCTAGACTCGTCTAATGCTCGTAAGGCTATATACGTTCGATTATACAGGGTGTTTAAAAAGTACACCAAAATATTTCAGGGGGTGATTCCCGAGATCATTCTAAGAAAAAAAGTTCATATGAATATGGGTCCGAAAATCTTTTTTTAACGCCCTACCCCCTGGTTTGATTCACCTCTGGTGGAAATTTCAAAATGATTTACACTCTTATCTTATTAAGCCTAAAACATTAGTGGATGTGGTGAATTTCATCATTTTACCTTGAACAGTTTCGGAGATAATAAATGAAAACCTTCTCAGGGTCACAAATTTAAGGGGCTATACCTAACTCAGCGGGTAAGCATTTTCGGACCCATGTTCATATGAACTTTTTTTCTTAGAATGATCTCAGGAATCACTCCTTGAAATATTTTGGTGTATTCTTGCAGCACCCTGTACAGATGATTGGTGTTGTACCTACCTTATCATAAAGGGTGTCTCAGGTTTTAATCGGGAACATTTAACAGGCGATAGAACTCGCAAAAATAAAAAGAAAATTTCATATAAACATGTATGTTTCAAAGCTTCGTTTTCGATATACAGCGTGTTCAAGTTAATAAAAAAAAACTTTTCTTATGTATCTCAAAGACTACTTGGCCGATTTTGATAAAACTTGGCAAGTTTTTAGTGACAAGTAAAGGGCTTCATTTGATGTAATTAGATGGAATTTAATTATTTCAGGGGCGGCGCTGGGGGATCCTAAGTAGATATTTTCAGAAAAAATTGAGCACGCCACTGCTTTTTTATAAGTTTGATATTATTTTCAGATTGAGCAAATAGAAATACAATGTTTTGTCTCTTGCATTTTCTGTCTATCTTGCTTACTTTTCGAGAAACAAAATAAAATTTTTCCCACCAATATACCCCCACCACCGCAAAATTTGAAATAAAAGGATTGTAATTTTTATCAACCCTCTAAAAATAAAGTGATATGGCAAGATAGTGTAAAAAAATCAAAGAATTTTCCTGCTTCGCATTCTCCTCTTATTTCTCTCTATTTTGGGTGTAATTTGCATTTTTATATTTTCGTAGTTTGACATTCCACTACTTTGGCGTATTGTCGAGTACGGAACCCTCTTAAGAGCTTATTTATTTATTATAGTTCAAAATTTTCAGGCCTAAGTACCCAAAAAGTTTTTACGAACTTCAGAGCGTAACGAATTAAGCATGTACTATTTAGAGTCTGGCGAGACTTTGGTGATTGAAAATAATAGCCAGATTGGTTTTTTTCGTGGTATTATAGTACAGACTATCATCTGAAAAATTTTCAGCACGGAAAATAAGTGCAATAAATTTTAATTTTTGTAAATTTTAAGGTGCCGCCAGACTCACTTGGTAATTTTATAAATCAGCCAGACTTGTTTTAAACTATATGCCATGATAATATCAATTTGTATAATAAGTTTCAAAAATGTAAAAATAAGTGCAACGTATCCGAGAAATCGATCTGATTTTCCGATCACCGGATTTATGGAAACAATTCAGCCAGACCTACTTTCCACAACTGGAGGTAAGCCAGATTGCTTTTTCTGTAAGTCTTATGATCTACTTTAGTAAATCAAAAAGATTCATAAGTGGAAAAATAAGTTCAACTCATTTGTATTTTCCACTCATAACCCCACCGTAAAAATTTTGCCAGACTCAGATTTAGTTAATTAGAATCACTAACTGCAATTCTATGAATGTTTGCTCACTGGAAAAATTAGTACTAAAAAAATTAACTAGCTCCCGGAGGACTAATAATCCGGTAAATCCTTTACTACTTTATTTCGATAATTTAAAAATACATAAAATAAATACTGAATTAAATTAATTAAGTAATTATCCATGTTTTATCTGCCCTACATTTTGAGTTTTAGGTAGATTCCAATGGAAAGAACATTGCATTAAAATCTAAAATAAACAACGAACACTTTTCCTTATTCCATGAAATTAAATTTTTTGATATTAAAAAATATTTATTATAATCACGATTCATCATGGCTTGGAGTTGGTACTTAAGGTTTATAGTCGTTCTCTTTATAGCCTGTAGCTTATCCTCTATACTCCTATACAAGTTAGTTCTAAAAGTATTCGAAACTATTCATTAGGTACTAAATTTCCTAAATTTGCAGATATGCAAGTTCAAGTTACGCTGTTGGAAGTGATGGTATAAAAAGAAAATTTCACCATCCGTTTATTCAAAATGTATTCATGTTTATTGGAATGTTTTTAAATTTCGTGGCGTACAAAATATTGTTTTGGTACTGCGCTAGACGGGAGGTAAGTTTTGTTACTACAAATTTAGTTCTGTTTTCAATAAACTTTAATTTTCTGTCTGCTATAATTAGTTAAAATTGTACTATTATGTAAATTTAATTTGTAGGATGGTTCGGAGGATTCTAATGTTTTCACGAAGGGCAATCGCGACTTCAGTATAGTCGTACTTCTAGCACCAGCCATAGCTGACTTGCTAGCTCAATGTACAAGCATGATGGCTTTGAGTCTGACTTACCTCTCCAGCTATTCTTTATTAAACAGTACTAGGAAATAGAAAATAATATTAATTCTCTTCATTTATTGATGTTTCATTTATAGGTGCCATAGTTGTTCTGGTTGGTTTGTCTAGTATGATATTCTTAGGCCGCAGGTTCGTAAAACGAGAAGTGTTCGGAATTATCCTGGTTATTTTCGGTATAACTTTTATTGCTGCGGTCGATGTTTTTGCACCAGCGAAGATAGACGAAGAAAAAAAAGAAGGAGATGAAGAGGTCGTTCACTCATTGGTCAATGTTATCATGGGGGATTGTTTGTACCTCATATCCAGGTGTTTTCGTACTGCTCAGTTTATTCTGGAAGAAAAATACGTTGCTGGTCTTAATATACCAGCTCTGCAAGCGGTTGGATGGGAAGGTAACAAAAACCTTTCAAAAGTGGGGAGAAAAATCATTTTAATAAAGGCGCCTAGCCCTACAAGATTCACTCAAAATTTTTACTTGTTCAAATTATTTCCGAGTTAACTGGACTAAAAATAGTTTTCATTTATTTAAGGTATATTTGGACTTGCGATACAGGTTCCTCTCCTACTACCCATGTACTTCATACGTACCTACAAACCTTTTTCTCTGAACCCTAGTGGACGAATGGAAGATGTGATTGATGCCTGTGTCCAAATGGTAAATAACCCCATGATATTCTGGTGCCATATAGGTATTCCCTTTCGTACTTCCCTCACTTCCCTACATAATAAAATTTTTGGATGTGATTATTTCAGGTGTCGTCATTGCCCTTGCTCTGAACAACTTTACTGCCATAACAATAACTAAAGAACTATCAGCAATTACGCGAGTGGTACTCGTTCAATTAACCGCAATAGTGTTTTATGTTGTTGGTTTGTTGGGTTACAAAGAAGAATTCCGATGGCTACAGGTATTATTATTAGTATTATTAAGTAGGTTTTTTAATATTTTGGTTGTTTAAGTTGAGTGGATATTTATGTACATTGTTTGGAATCTGTTTGTATAACGACGTGACTTGTCAGGGTGTTCGTCAGAAAATATGGGTAAAAATTAAGGGTCCGCCAGAGGTGGTTGAGGGAGACACTACCACTACCGCTGCTACTCCACAACCACAACCACCAGCCAAAGCAGCGAAATAAATTTTATGTATTGACATTTTTGTATTGGTCGATGTAATATAATTGATCGTAATTTGAGTATTATTTATCTTGTTTTATGAATTTCGTACAATATTCGTTTAATATCCAAGAACTAGTACTTAATTAAATCGCATATGTAATGAAACTGAAAACTGACAAAAATTGTCTATTTTGATATTGACAGAAACGAAATTCCAGAAAAGAATCTTTATTTTAAATAACTTGATGTTATGATGCATTCGAATGAAAATAGAAGAATACCATCGAAAAGGTAGGTAACCTAAAATTCTAATTTCATTTTAGATTTACTTCTATGATCCAGTTTTGCTGACTGTTAGTTATGTAAAGAACCCAACGAGACCTACGGACATTCCGCAATCTATGTAGTAAATTATTGGCAAGAATACCTAAATCTTCAAAAATAACTACATAGCTGCAAGTCACCATGAGTTTCTTTTCGAAGTATTTTTTACACATAGTGGTGTTTACATTTACATTTTTGGGCATAATGAGCAACTACTTACAAAAGTTGGTGATCGATACAAGAACATGAGATGCAAATCGATAAATATATTTTGCAGGTTTCAAACACAGCAAAACTCCGTAGGAATAGACGGTGAACTTAGGCCATTTTATCATCCGTTTATTCAAAATTTGGTGATGTTTATTTCTATGTCTCTAAACTACCCGGTGTATAAGATATTGTACTGGCGTTTGGCTAAGCGGGGGGTAAGTCTTTATAGCCATGTGCACAGAAGGCAAAAGTTGCAGGAGATTTCTTAAGCGGTTTTATAGGAAAAATAAACCTGACAGAAACTTTTATTTTGATTTTATATAAATTCATTTTTGTGTAGGATGGTTCGGAAGACCTGAACGCGTTCACAAAAGGAGGACGTGATTTCAGGACAGAAGTTTTGCTAATCCCAACAATATCTCATGTGATAGCTACAGCTACAAGTATGATGGCTTTAAATATGACCTATTTGTCCAGCTATGCAATGTTAACTGGTAATTACAAACTCAAAATTTTTCTGTTCCTTATTCTTACTGTGGTTAACTTCTATAGGAGTGATAGTTGTTCTGGTAGCTGCGGCGAGTGTGCTTTTCTTAGGCCGCAGGTACGGAATACAACAAACTATTGGATTGTGTCTTGTTGTTTTTGGCGTAACTGGTATTGGTGTTGCCGATTATTTTACTGGATCGGTTAAAGCGTCTTCACCTAAGGCGACATCTCATGATGTAGTAGACGTGCTCATAGGGGATGGTTTATATGTCGTTTCCAGATGTTTCCGTACTTCTCAGTTTATTGTTGAAGAAATATATGTTGGAGGGTTAGATATACCAGCAATGCAAGTAGTTGGTATTGAAGGTATAAAACAACGGCGATGATTCTTTTCTTGGGACAGGTACTCATAAATTGCACCACGTTTAGTGGTACTGGACGTGAACTAACAAAAATTCAAAATTTATATTCCTAAGTTGAGATAGCTGAAAATTAGAAAAACTAGAGTCACTGCCATAAAGCAACTTACCTACTGAATGACTATACAGGGTGTTCCAGTTTATATCGTCAGGATTTAATCAGTCGATAGTTTAGCGAAAATTAAAGGTGGTTTGTCTAATAAACTATGGTCGAATGTTGCTTCTTTTTTGACGTACAGGCCATTAAAGAAAATAAATTATTTTAAATAATTTGCTTATAAATAAATAACAAAAAAAGTTAGCCTTCTGAAATTTTGCATAGATCTTTTTTTGTATTCTCTTATTAATAGTGGTTGCAATTATTTTATTTAGAATACAGAGGCGTGCGTACGGGTTTCTTCAAAAACATTTTATTGAATAAAACGTACACCACTGATTTTTTTTTGCAGCACCAATATGCAGAGAGTATTTTCCATTCAATTTAGAAACTTTTTCGTATCTTATAATTTTTTGATAACTTAACTCAAAATAACCTAATAGTACAGTAAATAAGGGAGCAAAAAAGGCTTCAAATAGACTTTTTTTACCCTACAGCCAATTTTTGTAGAATCTTCTAGAGGGTTACCCTGAAAGTTTAAAACTGAGTTTGTGTATTCGTAGACCCCGCCCTTCCTTTACCAGCCCTCAATTAAGGGTTGGATTTTTTTGTTTATTGAATAACTTTTTTCCTGTTAAATTTTCGAAAAAAAGAGTCAGTACAAAGTTGTAAAGAAAAACATTTCCTACAACTTATCTATTTTGATATTGTCGATATTTAAAAAGTTATTCAACAAATAAATTGAAAATTTTGGGGAAAGAGTAGTATGTAGGTAGTACTTGTAGTTGTAGTAGGTAGTACCTAACTAGAGAAAAATTTCCCTAAAATTTGCAACTTATTTGTTGAATATCTTTTTAAATATTGACAATATAAAAAAATATTAAAAGGAAAGTTGTAGGAAATATTTTTCTCTACAACTTTGTACTGATGCTTTTTTCAGAAATCTGATAGGGAAGAACCTCTTTAATAAATAAGAAAAAAAAGTTAAGTTATCAAGAAATTGTAAGATACAAAAAAGTTTGTAAATTGAATGGAAAATACTCTCTGCATATTGGTGCTGCAAAAAAACCAGTGGTGTACGTTTTATTCAATAAAATGTTTTTGAAAAAACCCGTACGCACGCCTCTGTGTTCTAAATAAAATAATTACAACCACTATTAATAAGAGAATACAAAAAAAAAGATCCATGCAAAATTTCAGAAGAGTAACTTTTTTGGTTATTGATTTATAGCAAATTATTTAAAATAATTTATTTTAAAAAGGAAGCAACATTCGACCATAGTTTATTAGAGAAACCACCTTTAATTTTCGCTAAACTATCGACTGGTGAAATCCTGACTATATAAACTGGGACACCCTGTATATAAATCGTTTTTTTTATTCTAGGTCTATTTGGACTTGCAATTCAAGGTTTTTTGCTAGTACCCATGTACTTTATTCGTGTTAATAGACCTTTCACGAAATATCCTGGTTCGCGATTTGAAGATTTTCCTGATGCTATGGTACAAATTTATAATTCCACCGAATTATGGATAAGTGTAATAGGTACCTATACTGCTTAAAAACAAAGTTAATTTTATAGAATGATTCAAGATTCAAGATGATCTAATCATTATATTATAATTATTATATAATTATAATTATAATATCAAAACGTATATAAATCCATCAAAATCTCAAGCTCGAAAAAAATCACGATTTCTATACTTTCTTATTACTTCGTATAAGAAAGTAAAAATTGAAATGTCCTTTAATTTAATTTTACGCCTTTTTATACTTTCAGCTGTCATAATTGTCCTTGCCGTTCTCAATTTTTGCTGTGTGACCGTTTTAAAAGAATTGACCTCAACTACACGAGTGGTCATCACCCAAGTCAACATATTGTTCTTGTGGGCGTATTCTCTGTTGACCGGTGACGACACCTTCCGTCCTCTTCAGGTAATTAAAATAAAAATCTAGTTATTTAATATTTATTTAATTTTGGTGTTTAAGGCGTGTGGTTATGCTTTTACACTGGCTGGAATTATTGTTTATAACGATCTTACTTGCAAACACCTACGTAAAAAGCTAAAGGCAAAGTGGACTGGTGTTGAAGAGCCTGAAGCAAGTAATCCACCAGAAGCAGTAGAAGTTGCAAAGAAATGAAAACTTGTATATTTGTATAAAAATAAAAATATCCGCGAACCTTTTTTTTTATTGTAAAATAAACATTTATCACCATAAATATTTTGACCAAACTTAGTTTTTCCATTATTTGATAAAATGACAAAAACTAAAAAACGTTACGACTAGTCAAGGGATCTTATAAAATTTTGCAAATATTGGCCATTTGATGTTGACATAAATGAAAAGAGGTTTATTTTCAGAATTTGCTATTGTGGTACTGTGGTGCATTATTAAAGTTGGAAATTGAAGAATTTGTAGAAAAGGTACAATTTTATTCATCAAGAATCGTATTAGAAAAAATGCGTTTTATAACTTTATTTTCTAATTTGAAATAAAATCATCAGAAGGGATCACTTTTTATATTCTTATATCTATTGATTTTATCGACTTTGGGATTTTGATGGCCTTTCACGTATTGAGGCTTTGAGCTAAAAGTTTCTTTTTTTAATCATTAGTATGTTATAATTTTGGCTATAATTATAATACTATATAAATTATCTTTTACTTCAAGGCATAATATTAACCCACCAAATTTCAAGTCTCTATTTTAAACCGTTACTTGTCAATGTTTCCGATTTCAGTATGAAAAAAATTTCTCTAGGTTATTCTTTAGAATATAATTTATATTATTATTAACAACCGTTTTATTTAAGATGATCCTGATTTGCTGACTGTTTTATAAAGAACTCAATGATAACTTCGAACTTTTACAACTTTAAATTATTGACAATAACTGCAGACGACACTAGTAAAAATTGAGGACGTTCCTTCGAAAAACTTGAGTGGTGAAAATTTTACACCAAATTTAGTGAAATAATAGATATTTATTTTATTAGGAGTATAAGCGAAACTTTTATGTGACGAAGTATGGAGGTGTAAGCGCCGAGCTTAGCGAGGAGAATTAACTCCATACGGAGTCACATAAAAGTGCTTATACTCCGAATAAAATACAATATTTTATTTTCAAATGGAATCATTCTAATCGTAATATGACAATCAATTTAATAAATAATTTTGCAACTGTCATGCAACTGTCATACATTTTTGCAGATAATGATATAACTTATACTCCGCCGGAGTATAAGTCCTACTTATACGCCGCTCAAAAGTGGTGTCATAGAAATGAAACTTATACCTTGCCTACTCAGTCTTATAACACCATGTTATACGCCGTTTGAAAATAATAGATATTTATTTTATTAGGAGTATAAGCGAAACTTTTATGTGACGAAGTATGGAGGTGTAAGCGCCGAGCGGAGCGAGGAGAATTAACTCCATACGGAGTCACATGAAAGTGCTTATACTCCGAATAAAATACAATATTTTATTTTCAAATGGAATCATTCTAATCGTAATATGACAATCAATTTAATAAATAATTTTGCAACTGTCATGCAACTGTCATACATTTTTGCAGATAATGATATAACTTATACTCCGCCGGAGTATAAGTCCTACTTATACGCCGCTCAAGAGTGGTGTCATAGAAATGAAACTTATACCTTGCCTACTCAGTCTTATAACACCATGTTATACGCCGTTTGAAAATAAAATAATATTAAGTCTAAATTGGCAACCCGTCCGGATGACCGGAACATTGTTAAAAATTGAAACAACAACAATTTGCAATATCTTTTTGTACAAAATTACAAAAGTTATGCAAACTTGGACAAATGTTAAGTGGCCTATTTCAAATCTTCCATTGAGTTTGCAACCTTTTTTGCTAAACGGAACCTCGATTTTTATTAAATAATTAGTAAATTTTCTTGTAATTCTTCGTACAAAATTCCAAAAGTTATGCAAACTTTATGAAATACTTATGATACAGTCCTGAACCCACATGCCAATTTGCATACATTTTTGAGGAGCAAACTCCGTGGAAGATTTGTAATAGGCCACTTAACATTTGTCCAAGCTTGCATAACTTTTGTAATTTTGTACAAGAAGATATTGCAAATTGTTGTTTTTTCAATTTTTGACAATGTTCAGGTCATCCGGACGGGTTGCAAATTTAGACTTAATATTATTTTAGCAAACTTGTATCCAAGTTTCAAAACTTTTGCATTTTTTAGGCAAAATGGACTTTAAAATGCTTGAATGACTGGCCTAATATCTTTCTTCGAGATTGAATGCATCCGTCAAAAGCTTTTAAGAATTTCTGCCCTATTTGAAGTCGCATACATATGAAACATTGCCAACAATAATTAACTATGATTGACAAATAAATTCCAAAAAAGAGCATTATTTTACAGAATTTGCTGTTGTGGTGCATTATGAAAGTTGGAAATAGAAGAATTTGTAGAAAAGGTACAATTTTATTCATCAAGAATCGGTAAGTATCCTTATTAGAAAAAATGCGATGTTTTAGAACTTTATTTATTATTTTGAAATAAAATCATCAGAAGATACTCTTAATCTATTGATTTTATCGACTTTGAGATTTTGATAAACTTTCACGTTTTGAGACTTTGAGTTAAATTTTCTTTTTTTAATCACTTTGTATGTTATATTATTTTTGTTATAAACTATATTGTATAAATTATCTTTTACTTGAAGGCATAATATTAACCCACCAAATTCTCTATTTTAAACCGTTACTTTTGTCAATGTTTCCTAGTAAGAAAAATTTTTCTCTTGGTTAATTCTCTAGGATATTATTTATATTATTATTAAAAACCGTTTTATTTAAAATTTGATTTGCTGACTGTTTTATAAAGAACCCAATGATAACTTCGAACTTTAAACAATTTACAAGTTTAAATTATTGACAATAACTGCAGCCTATGCCTATAGATCACGATTATTTTGATTGTATTAGATACCAAGGCAGGACTTATGCCATAGGAAGAGATGGTACCCTTAAGGTATATTATCATCCGTTTGTTCAAAATACGATGGTATGACACTAAATTACCCGTTATATAAAGGAATGTATTGGTACTTGTCTAAACATACATAGTAGGAGGAGTAGCTAGGTATCTAGTACCTACAGTCAGGTCAGTATTCTATTTCCTACAAATTGAACATTTTAAAATTTATTTTGTTATGGTGTGTTTCTGTACTACAGCAAATAAATCTTCATAATACTATCTACTATTAATAATAATTATAATAATAATAATAATAATTTTAGATGATCACTTGTCTTTTTCAATTTCTGATGGTACTGGGTGAAAGTGAAGAATATAATTATTGACAATCTTCTGCATGACTACAAATTCAATTATGTTTAAATGCAGGATGGCTCGGAAGATGTGAACAAGCTCACGAAAGGAAGATGTAACTTCAATTCATTAGTTTTGCTGATACCAACAATCTGTCATGTGATAGCTACGGCTACAAGTATGATGGCCATCCATATGACCTACACTAGTAAAAATTGAGGACGTTGCTTTACCAAACTTGAGTGGTAAAACAGTTTTGGTGAAAATTTTACACCAAATTTACTGAAATCAATATTTTTAACCCTA
Source organism: Pediacus dermestoides (assembly GCA_963942485.1). Taxonomy (NCBI): domain Eukaryota; kingdom Metazoa; phylum Arthropoda; class Insecta; order Coleoptera; family Cucujidae; genus Pediacus; species Pediacus dermestoides. The sequence goes on from OZ012629.1 coordinate 4,802,426, forward strand.
ATGTAACTGTGGTGAAACGGATATATTGTTTATTCAACCACTGTCCGATTAAATGTCCATTCACATCTGTGTTTCCTCAAAATATTTGGTGAATATTTACACTCTGCAGTATGATTTCATCTTATGTGGTAGTTTTTACTTCATGTGTGGTGTGAGCATCATCGTTACAAGAACAAAGACAATTTCACCTAATATGCTTTTGGTAAACTTTACACTATAAACGGTGGCCTCATATAGACCCTTTTTCGTGATGTTGATTTTCACACCGAATTTTTACTAGTGTATTTGTGGCTGGTTATTGTTTTACTGTGCTCGGGATCTTTGTGTAGGTATAACGATCTTACTTGCAAGGGTTTACGTAGGAAGTTTTGGGAAATGTGGAAAAATCGTGGAGAGTCTGATGCAAGTAATCCACCAAGCACAGCAGAAATTATAAATAAATAAAACTGTATTTTGGTTGGTAAATAAATTACAATTTAGTACCAAAGTAGGCTCGTATTCCTGTCTTTGAAATTCTGGTGAATGCGCCGGGGCTACTATTGATTAAATTATTATAATTATTAGTTATTGTATTTTGTTTATTACGAGCAGTTTTCCTGCCTTTCAGATTATAAAGAAAAGGGTTTTCCAATGGAAAATAATATTGAACTTACCTGTCTGTATTGCACGGTTTTAATAACATTAAACCAAACAATAAATTATTCTATTTATAATTGACTTTTCTTAGTATGCATACCATTAAAATTAAAAAAGCTATATTATTTAATGAATTTTAAAGTGAAAACTCATGGCCATTCTAATTTTTATAATTTATCTGAGAACTTATATTTAAATAGAATGTATATACTAAAATTGACTTAAGACATATATGATTACCCTGATTTTTTTATTTAATATTTTTTCCCAGAAAATTTTGTTTGGATAGTTTCGTTAGCTGATGTTTCTTTCCGTTCGTGTCTCCACATAACTGCATCGATTCCGCTTTGTGGATATACTAATAAATCTCGGCATTTCGCTAATGAATTGCTATCGCTTGGAATTGTTCTGATGTGGGTCTTTTTTGTTTGGGGAGCTTTCATAAAGATTCCAATCGTTATATGTTCGGTGTTTTTTCCTTTCTGGTGCCCATCGTTCTGTTCTTGTTAAGGAAGTCTGTAAGAATTATAATAGAGAGATCTTATGGAGTTTTTTGTAGTAAGTTTTTTCTGCGTTCTGATGGCTAAAGCACAATACGCTGGTTTGACTTATGTTTATATGTTTGTAAGTTTATTGTCGGTAAGTCTTTTTCTGTGCAAGGCAATAATGCTATGCAATCGTGTCGCATGCCACAGAATACTAATGCCCATATGGAATGAATAATTCCAATATGCCCGTTATACGACAGGATCAATTATCTTTTTTATTGTTTTCATCTTCTTGTACCAAAGCTTTATGACAATGGCTTAGGTATACAAGAATATTATCATTGTATTTTTATTTCCTGCAGTTTAAAACAAATAAATTGCTTCAAAGAAATCAAATAAACGTTATTTATCTTCACGATGGTGGAAAAACACCATAATAATTGCAGTAACCATTTTATTAGCTTGCATTACGGTATTTACATAAAATAAATTATACAACAGAAAAAATCTGTTGACGATTATCTCAAATTCTTCATATTTATTTCGACTACCCTGTACGAGATGGCGATACATGTTGCATATTCAGCAAGTGGCCCCTTTCAGAATCGTAAAACAAATTTAATAACCCACTTTCGTGGTTGTTATTGTACTATAAAAGTATCATGGACGTAGTCATCTAGTGCAAATGTAGTAGCCACCACAGAAAATGCGAGAGGCACTGAACAGATACAGCTCGTAAACTAAACGAGGTGATCACAGTTATGCCGACGATACCATAAACTCGAATCAAACATTATATGATGAAGATCGTTTCACACAGATAAAATTACACACAAGTTTCTAATAAAATATATATGTGGTTTTTATTTTGAATTTATATTGACCATTTTGAAAATTGAAAAAATATAGAAATTTTGGTCCTTATGTATAATTATTGTTGCTCAATAGGATTTATTAACTATAGGCAATGGACGAAAAGTAATTATAGAATTTCAGAATAGACCAAAATAATGTTATTTTATCCTGGAAGCTTTGGATCCGGCTACTATAAGTATAAGTGAAAAAAAATACTAAATATGTTTTATTATCTGATGGAAGCATATTTTTTAAATTTACAGTAATATATACAGGGTGGGTCAAATTTAACGGAGGAACTTACGTAATCGACGAAATACTGCAAAATAATATGATCATACGAGCCCTAACAACTAAATGTTCGGACAAAAGTAAATTTTTGAAGTGTATGAAAGGAGAACTGGAAATTTTACGCAAATAATTAGTAAACACCTGATAATACAATAAGATAAAGTCTTAATAACAATATTATGAATGGAAGAAAATTATTTATTGGATTTAACAATATTTTAACCTTAATAATTAGCAAACTTTACAAAATGAATTTGCAACTAAATGTTGGGATAATTTTTAATTTAGGACCATTAATAAGAGGTTACGTCTCCTTTGCTTTAATAGCTGCCTGTATTCTAGCAGGCATTGTATTTATCAAATTTTGGTACAATTCTGGCGTGACACTGTCCCAAATTTCTTCTATTTTGGTATTTAAGTCCCCTTGGTGGATTACTGCGTAGATTACGTTTAATTGTATGCCAAAGAGTTTCAATGACATTTAAGTCCGGACTGGATGAGAGCCATGAAAGCACCTTTATGTCGTTTTCCCCAAGTTCCAAAACTGTTATTTTTTAAAAACAGTCGTTAGAAAATTACGTCACATTTTTCAAGTGCAATTTTAAAGCTACGAAATATGCCTAAGATCATCAAATAAAAACATAGAGCCTTTTTTGTACATAAAACCAATATCCAGCTTTGCAATAAAGTAAATTTTACCAAAATCCAACCAGTGGTTCCAAAACTGTGATTATTTTAATGTAGGTAGCACCCTCAAAAAACACCTTTTTTGAAAAGTGAGCTGTGGAACTCGAAAAAAATGCAAAAAAAAATCATAATAACATTTCAGGATTTTTTCAATATACTACGATTATTGAGATTTGATTTAAATGTTTTTTGACACAAATCCAACCAGCGGTTTCAAAACTGTGATTCTTTAAAACAGTTACTTAAAATTTTTATCATTTTTAAAGGTGCAACTTTGAAGCACCGATAAATGCCTAAAATCACCAAATAAAAACTTGTGTAACTTTTTTGTAAAGAAAACCAACATCCAGCTTTGCAATAAAGTAAATTTCATAAAAATCCGACTACTAGATCCAACGTTTTGAAAATAATAATTCTTTGTTTCTACAATTTTCCCATCATGCTGCTGGGTTAAAGTGCCACAGTTTTGGAACCACCGAGCGGATTTTTACGAAATTTACGTTTTTGTATAACTAAATGTTAGCATTATAACAAAAAAACCATCAATATTTTGGAAGTTAATTTAGATAACTTTTGCGCGTATGGAAAAAAGACAATCAAATTTACTTTTGTCCGAATATTTAGTTGTTAGGGCTCGTATAACTGAAAAGGTTTAGTTTTTAAAAGAGGGCGTTGAAATTTGGCATAATAATTAACAAATGTTACTTTTTCTACTCTTAATTGATTTATTAGACATTTACCATCTGTACTGTAATGAGATTCATTATGATATAGATGTTTCATTATAATGTTACAAGTTTATAACCCAACAGAAATGCAACACCACAATAAATATTTCGTCAATATCAAATTATTATTACGAGTATTATAAAAAATCTTGTTTTTATTGACAATATTTTTTCTTGTTTCAATCGTTAATTGACGATATTTTGAGGTTTGTGATATAATCATGAATATCTGGAAAGATAAACCCATCGAAAAGAAAACCTTCATCAAAATAAAAATCCCTTTATTCACTCAAGTGAAAATTCTGACATGAATTAGATAAATTCAACTCTTCCTTTCCAAATCGGTATGATGCAAAGTGGGCCCGATGAGAGTATGACGATGCCGTCAACGGCCGTGTGCGTGTTTCCATGACGACGTGTGCCGCCCCCAAAACGCTTGGACAGTGACAAATGACAGACAAAGGGTGACTGGGCTCCTCGTTTTACATATGCAGCGACACCCATTTGTCTACCCACCCCAAAGTCCTCGTTGGAGGCCTTTTTATTCGCTCCTGTTTGCCCGCGCGGAGCGATTTAACCCTTGTTGTGCATGCCAACTCTTCGACGACCGCCGTTTGTTTTATTTTTATCTATCTGTTCGTGTACCCATCCACACATCTAATGTTTTGGAGCCCCCCTTCTCTACGAATTTCCATCAACGACAAACTGGAGATTTATACTGCATAACTTTATAACGTCCAAAATAGTTTTTTTGGTAAATTTTTCCTGTTCAGGTGATTTGAGGAAGGCGAAGGAGGTTTTTTGGGGGGAGTTAAACTTGGGGGTCTCTGCTTTCTGCCCTGGGTTGAGCATCAGTCAAAGCACGGTCCATTACGCAGGGCTAAGCGATAGCGCCTAATGGCTGAAAACCGGAGATGAATGGCCGGCTGAAAAGCTAGCCCCGCTTACGCTGAAAATCATCGACCTAAAACTCCCCGATGACGATATGTTAATTTCATCGGGCGAATAAACTCGTTCTTAAATCCCATTATTTAGAACTTAACTGACATATCTCCAGATTATCTTGTGAGAAAAAACTGAAAACAATCACTTTGCGAAATAATTTTTATTTTATATCACGATGAGAACGTTACTTCCCAATTTTTGCTGAAATACCATTTGTCCTCCCTGAACTAGCTGGATTATGCCTCGCGTTTATAAGAGAGACAATCTGTGGTGCGAAAACATTTAATCAAAAAAATCTGCATTCCCATTTGCTTCGAGGAGGAGGAGAAAAAGCTTGGGTGGATGCGGGGACAGAGAGGCCGGCAGCAGATGAATGCCGCTTAGCTGATAAAAAAGGAATTAAAGAACGAACGCGAAAAAATGAATTTCTCTGTTTTTGACAGGCCCTTAATCGCGCACACGAGATATGCCGCATTAAAGGGGCACTCGTTTCCCTTTAATTAAAGCCCGGTGGCGTCCTGCAGAGACTACTGCTGCTATGTTTATACTACAGGACACTCTTGTACACATGTACAGAAATATTCACCAGAAATACGTAGGACAAGATTGAAACCAATAAGAGTATCATTATTGTAAAAACTATCATTAAAATCAAATAATTTCAGAATTATAAAAGACGGCAATGTATATAATTTTAGATTAGTTTTATGCAGGGCAGGACTTAGATTGTCCTTCCAATAATATTAAAGAATTTTAAACAAACAATTTTTTACAATTTACTCCAGTTACACTGCCTCATATTTTTCTGAAATCTTCAAACCAGATTCAACTCCAGTCGAATGACTCGATACAACCTCACAGACATCTAAAACTGTCTCCGAAAGGAAGTGGTATGAGGGGATCGGGTGACTCTACGGCAGTGACCAACCGAAATATTATTACATTGCATTAGATAGTATTAAATTTACAGGGCTCTCCCTCATCCTTTTCGGTGCTGTAGCTTCATCCATTTAGGCCGGGATGCGAATACATATTCATATAATTGTAATCGCATCATGCATGTGTCATTTGAGCACTGTAACTACATTTCCTGGGCATTGTCGGTATGTTATCACGAACCCTCCACCCCACCGCACACACAACTTAATAATTATTCCCTCTCATATTCGAAATCGCCCGCTGCACCCCCCATTGATGAGTTTTATGCGTCATTATCAGTTTAAGTAATATGCAGAATATGTTGATGGGTGTGGAAACTTGGGTTTAATATTGTAATTTGTGCTCTGATTATACGTATAAAAAAGAAAATAAATACGAGCCCTAACAACTAAATGTTCGGACAAAATTAAATTTTTGAAGTATGAAAGGAGAACTGGAAATTTTACGCAAATAATTAGTGAAAACCTAACAATACAATAAGATAAAGCCTTAATAACAATATTACGCATGGAAGAAAATTGTTTATTTGATTTAACAATATTTTAACCTTAATAATTAGCAAATTTAAAAAAATGAATTTGCAACTAAATGTTGGGATAATTTTTAAGTTAGGACCATTATAAGAGGTTACGTCTGCTTTTGCTTTAATAGCTGTCTGCATTCTAGCAGGCATTGTATTTATCAAATTTTTTGGTACAATTCTGGCGTGAAACTGTCCCAAATTTCTTCTATTTTGGTCTTTAAGTTCCCAATGGTTCTTGGTGGATTATTGCGTAGAATACGTTTAATTTTATGCCAAAGAGTTTCTATGACATTTAAGTACGGACTGGATGAGGGCCGTGGAAGCACCTTTATGTCGTTTTCACCGAGCTCCAAAACTGTGATTTTTTAAAAACAGTCGTTAGGAAATTATGTCACATTTTTCAAGTGCAATTTTAAAGTTACGAAAATTGCCGAAAATCACCAAATAAAGACTTAGGGATTTTTTTGTACATAAAACCAATATCCAGCTTTGCAATAAAGTACATTTTACTAAAATCCAACCAGCGGTTCCAAAACTGTGATTATTTAAATGTAGATAGCACCCTCAAAAAACACGTTTTTTGAAAAGTAAACTGTGGAACTTGAAAAAAATGCAAAAAAAATCATATTAACATTTCAGGATTTTTTCAATATAGTACGATTATTGAGCTTTGATTTAAAGGTTTTTTGACACAATTCCAACCAGCGGTTTCAAAACTGGGATTTTTTAAAACAGTTACTAGAAAATTCTATCATTTTTGAAGGTGCAACTTTGAAGCTCCGATAAATACCTAAAATCACCAAATAAAAACTTGTATAACTTTTTTGTAAAGAAAACTAACATCCAGGTTTGCAATAAAGTAAATTTCTTCAAAATTCGACTACTAGATCCAACGTTTTGAAAATAATAATTCTTTGTTTCTACAATTTTCCCATCCTGCTGGGTTAAAGTGCCACAGTTTTGGAACCGCCGAGCGGATTTTTACGAAATTTACGTTTTTATATAACCAAATGTTGGCATTATAACAGAAAAAACCATCAATGTTTTGGAAGTTACTTAATTTAGATAACTTGTACGCGTATTGAAAAAAGACAATCAAATTTACTTTGGTCCGAACTTTTACTTGTTAGGGCTCGTATAAGGTAAAGTGGTTTTATAACAGATAAGAGTACTTGCTTACTCAATTGATTTGTAATTTTATTTTAAAAGCTATATACAACATGTAAAAATCCTAGATATCCTGATTAGTTCCTGAAATATTCGAATAATCGAATATAACTGATATTTCAGGATTTCTATATTTTGAAAGAATACTGACAAGGATCTTTTGTAAAAATTAATTAACTCCTCCCGTCATAGGGTGAGTTAAAGTTATTTTTCTCATAAATAGTCCTCATCGCAAATCAAACTAATTAATATAACTTTTTTACGTGTTTTGATCGCATCTTTCATAATTTTGGTAATTTTTGTACATTTTACCAAAAGGGTATCCAGAAAATTGAGTCACCCCACCAAAAGTATATTATTTTTGTTGTAAAAGTCTTACTAACCTACTAATCAAAAAATTATCTAAGAAAAGAATTTAAAAACTTTTTACATAAAAATATTGTCATGGCTCTGTCTTCATTGAATATTGGGACATCTAATATTGGTAGCAAGTACCTACTGAAAGATTTTTCTTCGCCATCTAGTTACAATAAATAGTACTTGTTGCTTATTATAAGCCGGGAACAATCCGTAACAGCCTAACAATTTAAATCTTCTGATTGTCTACAATTTTTTTAAGTACCAGAAGATTATGATGAGCATGTAATTAGTGGCGGTTGCACGATTCTTGTTGAACAAGTGGGGAGGATCAGAACAATGACTGATGACAATTCTTTGTGAAATCATAGTCATAGATAATTTCCCGACGACGACGATGCGGTTGCTGACGTTGTAGAAATGCTGTGGTGCCACCGGGTCATAATCAAGGTACTATACTCTGGATGGGCGACTAACGAGCTACGAAAATGGCGGTGTTTTGGCCGGAAATGTGGATCGGTCACGTCGCACGGACATTTGATTGACATGGCACGCCACCTCCCATTTGTTATTCATTCACCGTGTCCATCCAACTACATAACATACCTTACTTATTTAATTAACAACATATTATAGGACGAAAAAAATTTTCGTTTCAATCAGATCAAACACAGCAATGCTATCAGATGTATAAATAATATAAAATGTTGATGGGTTTTGGATGACGACTCAATCATCATAGGAACAAGTTTCGAAATATTGGGGCAAACGTCGTTTATTTCAGAATATAACACAATACTGATTGACGAGTTTTATTTTGAAATTTCTTCACAATCATGAGATCATTGTAATTATACAATACGTATTACTATTCAAAAAAATATTCCTAAGTTAAAATATAATTCAGAAATATTAACATTTTTCAGTTCAGATTTACCTCAATTGTCCAATTCTTTTAAAAACGATTAAGTATTTAGTTTTTATGACAATATCCAACAACATGTATTTTATCAGCATGTTGGATAAGTTCTTAAGCAACTTTAGATAACTTTGATTTTTCCACGGACACATTTTCAATAAAACATTTACGTGGCACAAAACTATAACTTTAACTTTTGTCTACGCTAAATATTTAATTTAAAGAAACTGCCGCCCAAATACTCTTGTGGTGTTATCTTCGGCGACACTTTTGCAACTTTATTTTCCGTTATATAAAGAACATTTTCCAGATGAAACTATTTCTTTTTAGATATTTCGATATGTGCCGAGGGGTATCCGGCAGCTTAGGGCTTCCACGTACTACAGGTGTGCTCCTAATATAGCGAAGTGTTTCGGAGATCCTCCAGGGACCGAAGAAATGGATTGGAAAACTTCCATCCATTGATTTGTATTCGCTTTGCGTCCGCCTCCTGCTGTACTCACATATTCACCGACCAGTTACTTTATTCGCTATACTATACTATACCATTTCCGACTTTATTTACACTATATACTTTTTTTCGAAAATATAGAGATAAGGTTTTTTAAATTCCAAACTTAAGGGTTTCATGAATAGGAAATGTTGTGTTTGGTGGCGGCATAAAACAAAATTACCTAACGACTTTAAAGTTATTTGCAGCAAGCACGTCGTAACCATCTTATAAGGGATGGTATGATGATGGCAAATGATTTGGATAGAGGGTGTGAATATGTACCCATGATATGCAGTTACTTTTCATTTTCCTAGCACTGACATCGTTCTCGAGTTAATGGCATTTTATGTGCACCAGGGAAAAAAACCAAGCTTATTATTATTTCATGTTATTGCAAATTGTCCATCAAGAAACGAGTGGGTGAGCTGAACGGGACAGGAGAAAGGGGAGAACAGATTCGCGAAAGAGAGAGATGGACGGTTAAAAATGCTGAAACTTGCTCGGTCGGAAACTTAATTATATTGGATATTTGGAGTTTGGATGGGGAGATTTACAATCGAATCTATCGGAAGCTGATCGATGAGTGCGACCCAAACTCCATCACATCTTCTCGAAACGAGCAATAGAAAAAAAGAGGGGTTGAACGTTGAAAACTCACTGTTGGTCCTGTTTAAGTAATTCCTGCATATTTGCACTAGAATCTAATCTTCATAACAGGAAAACCAAGTTCAAGCGACTAGGAATCAATATAATCTCATATTATTAATTTATTACATGAAAAAATGTCTACGTAATAATGAAATATTCTTGCAGGAAAAATAACATATCAGCTAGCAATTTCGAAGGGCAATAATATGAGCCTGACCAAGTTGGACAATGAAATATTGAAGTTGAGTGCGGTGAAAGGCGCAAGCAAGGCAACATTATAACATTGGAAGTCCAAAGTCCGGATCTCTAACGACCATTGGTCATCCTAGATTGGTCGCGAGGGGTCCGGTGACAGCTTCTATATAGGCTTGCGCTCCGGAAATTGTGTCCAGTGCTGCTAGCTGGCTTCCGGTTCCGTTCCTTACCGTACTCTCTCCCCTGATTCATTGCTCTTATCATAGAGACCTGGACCGGACCTAAAATGACTTTTCCTCTTCTCTTGCTGTTCAAAAGATGTCTTGCCCAGTGAGGATATAAGTGTGTGTGCATATCCGGTTCAGAATTATTTAGATGTATAAATAGGGAGGGAATTTTTTTCTATTACTTGTATATTTGTGGTAATCATTATTAGAGTCTTTAATATTAAAGTAAATACAATTTTTTTAAAGATTTTTGCGATTATCGAACGACAACTTTATTTTACTAAAAAATATTGGTACATACCGGGTGATCATTTCAATTTCAACTCTAGTTATCCATGGAAATTGAAGTCATGACTTTGATTAGTTCGCTATTTATTGTTTACTATTGACAGTTCATAAATTTGACATTTCAATTAATTTGTTTTGTTTGTTTGTGTGAGCTAATCAAAGTCATGACTTAAACTTTCATGGGTAACTAGAGCTGAAATTGAAATGATCACCCGGTATTTCCGAAATATCCTCATATCAGAACTATTAATTAATAATCACGTGTTTAAAACCTCTATGGTCGCTAAGCATTGATCCAAATTTTGTAAATTTTGAATTTTTTCGAAAATATATTAATCTCATATGAAAAAAGTAAATACCTATAATAAACATGATGATTTTTTGGAATTCTTAAAAAAATCGCTGCATTTTTGTATATTTCTTATAAATATTTATACAGGATGGTCCGTAAATGGGTGGTATAATTTGAAGGGCATATAAGGCAGGTCAAAATATGCCAATTTAAACAAATTTTCCTTTTTAAATACAGAAGTATATATAATTTTAAAAAGATAATTTTATAACGCTCCTTAAATTTCCAGATATTCGTGAAAAACTAAAATATTCAGTATGCACTGATGTGGCACTTCTAGAAGTGTAGTTACCTTTTTTATTATTAAAAATTTATAACAATAGTTTTCATGATTTTTGGTTGAGTTGTCTGAAATAATCGTACAAAATGGCATCAAATATCTTCATGACCATAGATAAAGTAAAGAAGCAAATAATTAATATTTCGTTTAGGCAGATATCTGATCAATTGTATTTATGAATTTTCAAGTCAATATGATTGTTTTCTTTTAAATATTTTAAATTTTATTCCACTGATTATAAAATAATAGAAATTACTTACCTTGATGCGAACTTTTTACTGTATATTTATTTGAATAACTGATTTTACTTTAAATTGTGGTAAATTATTATACCCCCTCCCTGAATGAAAACCCACTTTGATAAAATAAAAAGAAGTAAAAGATAGGTGTATGTTTTTTAATAATTATTTAATATTAAACATAATAATAATAATTACACAATTTGCACTTGTTTAATAAAATTGCACCTTGTTTTTTGTTTTGTAAAATGTTGATGAGTGTAATGTGTATGTGTGTGGGGGGAGAGCAGGTTGATGAAAGAGGTATTGATAAAAAACACAGTTTATATAAGTACACAAGATGTAGCATTTAATGCTCACGTTTCAAAAAAACACTATACATAGGACACGGCGTTACCAAATTAGTTTAGAGGTATCTCGTCCCATAATCGTTTATAATATTAATATATACTTTCATTAAAAAGCAGAACACAATAAAGTTTCCTCTCATACATAACATAGAGGTACGATATTCTTTCATTGATCTGTATTGATTTTTTCTTTTATTTTCGTATACATTGGATAAGGCGAATAATGATTCATGATGGAAATCACTTAAAACGAACAGCCAACATTCTCATCGGAGGTAAATTGTATGTACAATAAACACTGGGCAGGGTAAAACGGGGGTGGAGTTGCCCCCACGAGGGGGGCGACGGTATACAATATGTTTCTTTTTTAAATTTTAGCTTATGCATAAATATAATATATATACTTATTACAATATGTACAATACACTTGAGTACATTAGATCAAAAACTATAAGTCACTGTCTCGTGTAAAATGGTATACAACAAGGCCCCCGTGTTTCCCGATGCCCCCAACAAAGGTAACAAAGAATACATAAGTCATAAACAATAGGATTGTTCAAAAAAATTTGTTGCGCCCCCACCGCCATTCCAGCACCACCTTGTACCCAACATATGCGTTAATTTCATAATAATAATAATTAATTAATAATAACCTATAACATCACTAAGTCGTATACTTTGTCGTGTAGTCGTGGGGCAAGGCGGCGGCTAACAGGAGGCTAAGGCGCCACTACGCCAGAGGACGGTCATTTTAGTCCGGCAGTGGCGGCGTCACAAAATCAACAGTAACAACAAGCCCGCTAGGGCCCCATTGACGACGCCTGTGCCGGGCCAAAATTCAGTTCCTCCAACTTTCTGGCAAGTAAATTATTACGACGGCGCGCGGTGGTATACATCAAAATCATCAGACTGATGGTACAATATTAAATAACTAACCAACACAACAACACAAGTATAAAATAGTAGTACTAATAATGAATTATTCTTTTAATCTATAGTAATAGTGGTACGATAAACTTCTATGGATTCAGCCATGGACCACCTGAGTGACTTTCAACATTCTGTATACTTGTGTATTTGATATTATTATCCTAGTCATAGCGAGAAGTTTGCTTGGGTATTGTGCAGGCACTCTCGCTGGTTAGTTTTCATTTTTCTAGGTTCAGTTAAGTTACGTATATCGTATCGTATATCATCATCATCATATTCAATAATCGGGACAAAGGGAGATTGAAAGAGAGAATCAGGTTTTCTCAAAAAAAATTAGCAAAATAATCACAACAGATATAACAACTATTATTTTACAACAGCACAACCTTGAATTATTTTTTTGTACGCGTCGTACTTTTTGAATTTTTTTTAAGAAACGTGACGGCGGACAGAGTGAAATAGAATAGAAGGTGGGGCGGGAGGGGTTTCATAAGAGAATGGACTGGGGACTTTGAAGGAATGGCTGATCGTTCATGAGGGCGCGGGTGGACGACAATTTTATGGGGGGGTTTCAGGGGGACTAGGACGAGGGTGTTTTCTGAAGGTAACACATCGAGGAACCTAAGCTACGAGACCACATCACTTAACACGTTTTTGCGGTTGTCCCTTTTTATTTTTTTTTATATGCTTTTGGTGGGGGCACCTCTCCGGGGCTGGCCCGCACCATTTCACCACTATCTATGTACAGCAGTCTGCGCACGAGTAGTCTAATACTTTTTTTTGTACAAGTCCTTCCCGTTATCTAAAACACTGGGGCACTACATATACACTTTGTACAAAGATTAATCACATTTAAGAGTTGCATATTTGTATGTCCATAGTCGTTGTGACATATGAGGGGGAATCTGAAATAAGAGAAAAATTTTGTGAGTAAAATTGGCTATACGAGTAGATGTGTAGACTGGAGGAACCCTCAACTTACCTCACAGATGATGTCCATAGTATTCGGCGGGGTAATGTGCGTACTGGTTGTGGAAGGCTGGATCACCTGGCGGTCGGTGCATCATTTGCTGACCGTCCATCATATAACCCATGGTACCATCAGGACTGTACGCCCCACTAGGACCTGCATGAGGAGAAAACACTGTTAGTGGTGTAACACGCTGCCCTACGACTGCATCTGCAGACGAGCCTCCCTGCACCGGCAATTTTCAACACTTAATAATATACGCATATACGAAAAATTTCACCCTACTAGCAGCTACTTTGCTGCTCCTGCTGCTGAGCTGTCAGCCGGGCCCGATTGTGTGCCGCGCGTGATGGATCGGCCCGTGAGGGTCAATGGCTTCCGCCATTTCTCTTCGCCTGTCTCCAGCAGGAACAGAAAAGCCCCCAGAATCGATACCGTACGAAAGAACACTCTAACATCGACTTTGCCATTAATAATCCACCACCACCAATGCGACGGCATTTGAAGAGAATTCCGCGCGCGAAATGCCGAAATAAAAACCGATGAGAGGAGGACGACAGGCAGGCACGGCCACGATAACCGATCATACAAGACTTTCCACTTACAATTCATATCAAGTTGATTACCGGCCCTGGGATCGGCCCATATCTTCATAAAAATGCATAACAACGTTAAGCTTTAATGGAAATCACGATTCATTAAAAAATGTGATAAGCCATCGACGCCGCGCCAAAGAACCACGCGAGTCAATAAAATCATCTTGGTTGTTTTAATGTTGAACGAAAACCAAATAATAAAAGCTTATTCACGCTTGGCAGAAGTAAGCTATGCTACAGATTAATTATCATTCAAATGAAATCATTTTAAGTTTATTACGATGTTGATATATCTAGTCAAACAAAGGTTAAAAAGAAACTACGCTGAAACAACAAAGGTAATTTCGTGGACTCTCATGAAAGAATTTTTTCGTTATCATATTTGACACGTATAACTAATGTTCCTAAAAATTCTTGATATGATTGATATATAATTTTATTAAGTAAGCCGAAATACTAAAAATCACAGTAGGATTGGGTAGTTCCTGATGATAGAATTAACATTATTTGCCTCTCATAATTACTATAATATTTGCTACGACAAATTAGCTTGAAGTTATGTTTGACCCAAACGGTTCTTTCTCTATGTTCGTTTCGGTGCAAGGAGTCTACGCAATGAGATTGATCCACAGTCTCTAACCCGCGACCTTGGAGCTTTACTCACCTGCTCTATTCGACTGATCGATCATAGGCTGTACTATTCGCCTCCTCGCATTGATAAACCTGCAACAAAAGCACAAAATATTATACATATATATTCAGTAGTTGTTTGAAGGGATGGAAGGCTGGCGCAATGGTGTCAGCAAAACTGTCAACGCTCATCAAAATAGCACTGCAGATAATACGGCCTGACACCGGAAATGATTGGGTTTTCTCCCAACCGATTGGTTGTGCTTCCGATACAAATACAACAAATATCCACAGCATCAGCTGGAATCGCGCTGTTTTGGTTACTGTCGCCACAAATTG
This sequence comes from Pediacus dermestoides, assembly GCA_963942485.1. Lineage (NCBI taxonomy): Eukaryota > Metazoa > Arthropoda > Insecta > Coleoptera > Cucujidae > Pediacus > Pediacus dermestoides. Next base: position 4,817,498 of record OZ012629.1, read on the forward strand.
CCAGAAGATGTACTATGTGTATGTTTGTTGGAAAATCGATGTGACGCACTTTCTAATATACTTTGAATTTTGTGAATACTCCTTGGCGCACCTTTATATTTCACTGTATGTGTGTGTGTGTGTGGATGTATGAATAATACAGGGTACGATGCAAGTGTAATAGTCGCCGTGGGAAGAGATCCCGACCCCGCGCCCTAATGGATAGGGGAAATTGATCCAACAAAATTCCTAGTAATTTTGTTTATGTGTGACGCGCCGCCAGGGATGCTCTGCTCCTGCTTTCTAGATACTGGTTGGATAATCGAAATACGGCCCGTACGCGACATGCTGGAACTGCCCGCAAAACTTCCAGCTCAATTCTCATAAACAAACATAGCTTATTTGTGGATTATTTTTAGAAGTAAGAAAAAGCGGAGGCTGTTGGGTCATTTGAACCAAATGATATTTACTGGTGTTTATCTCACAAGTAAATATACTTTAATTTAAATTAAATTATTCTAACAAAACAATTTATTATACTATTGAATTCTACGATGTAAAGTAACTAGAGATTACACTCACGAATTTAGATAACTTGAAGTTAATGAGATCAATTAGTTTACCATAGTCGAAGAAACAAATGATGTTCTTTGATTTTTCCACTAGCAAATCAGCTTCACTTTACACTTCATAAAATACAAAAGTTTTGTTTTATTTTTGATTCTTTAAAATAATAAAATTAATTCTAAATTGTACCTATCGATTACTTAGAAGTTTAGAGGTAGGATTTAAAAAAGGCATACATGTAATCCTGAAAAGTTTTCAGTTCCCTAAATATACTACTAAACGATAAAACACAGACTGTTTTGTTTCGTGCTTCTTGGAGCATTTGGCGTATAGGGCAATGCTTTTTTCTAGACAATTTGTTCGTCGAACATTAATCACAGTGTATAGCAGGAGCGACAAGTTATGCACGCTTCTCGAGCAAGGATTAAGGAAGGGTTCGGAGCGCGCGTACACACAATTTAGAATTTCGCCCATCAACCAGACACACATGTGGCGCGCGAATAAAGAAAACAGTAATTGTAGATCTCGGGCCGTGTCTTTATGGGCCAAAGGCAGGGGGACGGGGGCGACGGTGGCGGCAATGCAATAAATTTCCAGTTTAATATCTCTCTCTCAGCACATAAACGGTGCCGGGGTCGTGCACAAGCTGACGCCGATGATGGAGTCCATGGGTTGACCCGCCGCACTTCTATGCAACAACACAACGTCAACAGCTGCTGCAGGAACAGCAGCAGCAGGACCCGACCATTTGCTAACGACATAATTACCAGCAGGAGGGGTTGCCGTTGGTTTGGGATTTAGCAAAACTCTCCAATCGCAATTTCGAATGGCACACGTATCGAACAAATCATTCCCACGCGTCACACGGTGACCATGCCAAAGATCACTACCACCATCCCCCCAAACCGATTCTTATTTAGACCGGCCGCGGTACGCATAGAAATAGCACTCAAACAGGCAATAACGGGAATTATGTCGGGGCCACGGCCAATTTCTTCAGATTTTATGAAATTGGCCGCAGCGTGCCAACCCAGCCGGCTTTGTGTATGGAATATTTCAACAGGATGGTGAGTTGGAGAGGGATAATCCCAACTACTATAACTACTTACTTTGGTCTATAGAATCTTTCGACATCAAAATTATGAAGTTTACACACATTTCCAAAAGTAATACAATACTACAAAACATATTCTTCATCAAAAGTATGTTTCCCTAATTTCCTAGGTGAGTAATAATGCTCAGGAGGAAGAATAATAAACACTATTATTTTGAGACTTTGAAATAAGAACGATATACACCAAACGAACAATAGTTGTAGGAATAACAAATACATTTAGGCCACGTATTAACAACTTCAAATTGCTCAACAATTACACTATTGTAATACTCTTCAAATACAAGCAGCTGAGAATTACTACTACGTACTACTACTACTCAAAAATCACGAGATAAACGATCTAAATTAAGCTTAAAACAGAATCAGTTGTATTAAGTCGAGACAGTTTCGTAAAAGACTTGACATCCAGCTTCATTCAGATCGTTTAGTTCGTGATTTTTGGGTCGATTCTAGTCATATTTTACATTTGACAAGCAATGGTCAATAATTCTTTCAACTAGCTAGAAGCTAAATTTTTGATTTTATAAAAATTTTAAGAAAAAGTTTATTAATCATCAAAATTAGTGGTGATGGAACCCGGACGTCTTGATATCTTGTACCATGAATGTACTCGGAAAATGCATAGGAGCACATATCTCACCTAATGAAAGCAAGCTGTGCAAAATACGAGGAATAACTATGATGGTGATGGTCTCCGCGTTTATTATCGAGCGTGTGGATCCCAATTAAGAGGCAGCAGCTGTGAAAATTAATGGAGCACAGCTTTTAAGATGTAATTGGACACATTCATAACTCTGTGCGCCAGCAGTAGTAGAGCCATGTAGTTGCGCGTGCTGCTGCACACAGCCGACATGTGATTCCCGTCTCCAAACATCTCTTAATAACAATATACACATCCTAATGTAATTGTTTTCATGTCGAACCCCTCACTCCTAATCTATCATTTGTCGAAAGCGAAAGGGTGATTCCTCTGAGCGATTTCTCATTTAACCCTAATGCGGAAACGATAATTGCAGCAGCAGGAATGGAATAACATTTATTTGTTGGAGAGTCTTTTGGACAACGATCAGGAATTTTCCGACAAGTGTTCGTTCGGGAGTCAGGGAGCCGATCATTAGGGCGGATTATGGAGCCTTTCTCCCCACCCCACATCATCATAATGGGCCGCATTCCGTGAAACCTTACACCGGGTGAGCAAAGGGTTGACGAAAACAATGAGTAAGAACCACTTCGATGTCGCGCCCCCCTAATGCTTTACAACCCAATCGATATTGCTCCACAATCCAAACAATAACAAACACATCAGTTCGTTTGTTAGTTTGTTTAGTTAGTCTTGTACAACACCACCGATACTGTAATATGAATAAATTTCGTATAAAACGACGCGCCACTAGGTCTAAAGTATATAAGTATCAGGAAAACTTCAATTGAATTTTAACATTAGAACACATGCATTATTTATGCTTTTTTCTCGAAGAATACTATGATATAAATCACCGCTCGGCTGGTGAACGATAGAGCTTTTCTGAGTCAGCATTGGTACAAACTTTGTGGAAATAACGGGTCATTTGATCTGAGTTTCCGGGTGGTGCGTTCTGCCTCTGAATGAGTGCTACCACCACTATACTACTAAGGCTAAGATCCATCATCTTGATGGCAGCGCCGAGGCGCAATGAGGCGGTAACAACGATTCAGTAATGACTGTAAGGTCTTTTCCTTCCACAAACATATCGTCAGGTGCACGGAGGCAGATAAATGTGTGGATATGGCGATGGTGGGGAGAATAATGCGTTAATTCGAATCGTAGAGATTACGCACGTACGCTTCATTGGAAATCCTCATGCGAGCCTGGTGTATGGAAATGTTGGTCAAATATATCATTCTGGCTTGACAGTGCAATTCTCTTATCTACACGCCGCCGGCATGGGATCCCCGGGGCTGCTGAAAAACAGAATCAGCCCTGGCGAACGAGCGGCGTAAGCCAGCCAGGGGTTGAACTACGGCCAAATTGCAAACAAAACACAAGGCTACCCAACCGCCCCCGTCCCTCTTGCCACTCTCATACCCCACTCTCTATCATCATCCAAGTTACACTTCCAAACGAATATTAAAAACGGAGACGAAGAGGATATTTGCTCCACTGGAAATGTAAAAAATATACCAGGCACCAGGCGTTGACTAGATTTACATTGAGAAAAATGTTGTTCTTTAAGACATGAGAATACAGAAATTTTGAGATTAAAATATTCAAGTCATAAATACTGTAGTCATTACATTTATATTTAGCTTAAAATCGAGATTACTATAGTTTCTTCTAATTTTTCACTTAGTGCACTACAGGCAGATAATCAATACTTATGTGTAACCCCCATAATTAGCAACAAGTATACATGGATAAATCACATAGTTAATAAATTAATACTAAGATAAGTAAAGACTAGTCGAAATTTTGACAGAATTTGTAGTAGAAACCACTTTTTTGCATAACTATTTTTTTTTAAATACTTAGGCAGGCTGCCTAATATTTATTTAGTTAATTTCGAGGATAAAGCCACAAACTAAAGTGTAGATTGGTTTGTAAAACAGAAGGGAATAGATCGAAAGGCGGAAAGCAGCTTTGTTTGCTTCGCTCGCTGTATACTCGTAATAACCAACTGATAGGATTGAAAGCTTGTGCTGTATTATTTCTAGTATGAATCATTCTATAACAGGAAAAGCAGATAGGTCCTTATCGACTTGCATGTCTTTAATCGACAAGTCTTGTTATTCTAAAGCAAATATAATTCTATTCCATTCCATTTCGCTTTGCAATTGGATAACACACACATATACACACACCTATTATAATGAATGCATTTATCCAAATTAAAATTCGATTGAATAATTTTAACATGGGAACAATAATGATGTTTGTTCGTTTCTTGTACAATCTGAGAGAAGGGTTTTAAATCGTGTGGTTAGTTTTTTCTTTATTGGATGATTCCGTAGAGACATTAAGAGAATGTTTTGGAAAGAAAAAAGTGAATGGCTAGAATTTCTGGCACATCGTTGCCGAGACATCTAAGAACGTGCGATTTGTATCAGCGAGGGGACGACATTGACCAAAACGTCATTGTTCGACTGTCTGATAGCATTTCGGGCAGGTAATTAATGGCACCTTGTACGCTACGCGATTCTGTGGGAACATTCCATACCAAAGCGACTGCGACGATTGCCTTTAGAGGCACTCTACTCGCATTTGGATGTGGATGGTAAAAGAATACTTTTGTGTTAGTATTAGTTTGCAGAGGTTTTGTGGCGTGCGCTCACTGGCTGGTTCGTATATCTGTAATGTATAATGTCATCAGAACCGTGCCTTTGTTAGTCGAATAAAGCAGATAGCTTTTCGAAATGTACAAGGAGCCCGGTACAGTTAGTTCAGTTCCATACAATCCAAATTGCATCAGGGGCGGCGGCGGGTGTTAATGGTCCTGCCAGGATAATGGATGGAATTGCATTAAAATGTGATCTGCATAGCTCGCTTACATTCCGCTCGCGCAAATGTAATTACCGAATCTTTCCGTGGCTTCCGAACCGGAGTAGATCGTGATGAATACGCTGTGAAGAGATGGGAGGAGGAGGCGGTACAGGATACGGGGGTTGGAGGCTAGGCGTGGGTACCTCATGGAACACAGTGTCTAGCTTGGATGACTTAATGGATCAGGTGGAAATAGACGCGCCTTTTTCATGTTGGGGGCAATTAGAATTACTGGGGTGGAGGATATTCTCGTGGTTACACAGCAAGAAAAAACATTCTGTTAAAGGGCGGTCACGTACATGAAAACAGATTTAGGTACTATAAAATTTATAAAAAAAGTATTTTCATTCTTCTTCTAGAATAATAGATTAACTCAAGTTCTGAAGAGTATTTTGAAGTATAATTTATTAACTTATTGAGAAATACGACAACTGCTAGTTTAATATCAAATTATCCTTTATAGCTAAATCGCATATCATCATTTTCTTAAGTTCAATAACTGATTCTACAGAGTTTATAACCAATATTTGACATGTATGGGTAAAACAAACACTCAATGTACCTAATTGGACCTATACATTTTTTTGCACTTTGACGCCTAACTTACGATCTTTCTGTGATCCTTTATATCCTAATAACCCTAAACAAGATTTGTATGTCTAATACGTAGGACTAATACACAAATGCATCCATTTTGGTTTTGTTGTTTTTTTTTTATCTGGAGCGCCGGTCTGTGCAAAGGAATTTTTCATTTGGTTGGAAGCTTTTTGGTTTGGGAGTTTTCGCGCTTTGCGTCCTGAGGGAGAACAGGACGGCGACACGGCAGGTTGAACGTTATTTATGGGCGCTTTTCCACTTGGAGCCGGCTGTCGTGGAAACGCGGCCGCCGTATAAAACACGTATCATGTTAGATGGAAAGAACGGCTGTGTAATCCCTGAACTCGTGATGTATTGACGCCCGGATATACTTCAGCCCCACACTCTCTCCTTTCCGATTCAATAACTACTTTATTTATGCATTTTTTACTTTGGAAAATTGTTTTATTTAAAGAGAGAATGTGGTTATAAAATTTGGGTTTATTGTGCGAATAACATGGGGATGAGGCAATTAAACAGTCGGAATAGAATCATTTGAGTAATTAGGAAATCAGTTTCTTAATAGGCGTCCCAACACAGAAGCGAATGGCTCCCCAGAGGATGGCACACATCCCGAAGGAAGGGTTGGCGGCGTAATCAGTGAGAGATAACGCCTGAGCTCAATCCACGTATGCAGGGATGGACGAACGAACGGATGGACGGACGGGCTGCCGAAGAGCTTGGGAAACGTGGGTCGTTATTGTTCTAGCGGCCCCTATTTTCATTTCCTGCTACAATAGTTCATTAAAAAGGTGTTTCGGAGGCTATTTGGTAAGCTATTAGGTGGCCTGATATTACTCCTCGGAGAGCCATTCGCCGCCGGCAGCATCCGACGACAATGAAACTCACTCGTAAATTGCCGCCGTGCTACATGAAGGAGCAAAAGAGAGACGATGCCATGGATGAAGGAAGCAGCGACGTCGCTCCGTGACCGACCGGCCCAACAGTCAGCTCTGGCAATTCCATCGTCGCGAGCTGATAACGGCCTTCCCTTCCCGAATCAACCCAGCGACGACAATTTATCACCGGCAGTCGCATTAACCCAGGTGAACCCCAGGCACAGGGAAGAGAGACAATGTCTCAGGAGCGGTAATGGTACGAAGCCGTGAAAAATGATGATGATACGGGCGGCGCACACGAAAAACGAAATCCCCCCGCTGAAAGAGACGAAACGAAACTGCTCAAGCTCTTTTTGGATATTTACAAAAAGTCATTCTTCGATTTCTCTGTGAAATAACAGCGCTTAAGAGTGTCTATGGAGCAACCATTCAAGCGAGTGGAACAGAACAAACAGTCCGGCGTCACGGCCAAGTGAAGCACGTATGTGGTGGCCATTTCCGCGGATAGCAGACAGTAATCGCCCTCTTCAGGCTCGTAAACAGGCTAAAATGACCACCGAGACACTGTGGGATGGCCCTTAATGGATTTTGGGGGGTTCCCGGTCTATGGTGGATTTGGAATTACGGGTGAATATTCGATGGATGCTGCCTACCATCACCAAAGCCGGAGACTATGTTACCAACTAACGTGATAAATTGTGTACCGACATAATAGCATTATAAAAATCGATGACAATTAACGCGTGCGCCCCGCACTAGAGCTGATGTGGCGAGCGCCATTTCCAGCCGTAATCTCATTTGCAGCGCTACCGGGGGACGAAATCTAATTAGCGCGGAAAGCTGATCGGTAATTACTGCGATTAATCAATCCATTCCTATTCCGGAAACAACACTTCTTTTTACGTCACACACAATGCCGATATATCGATTGTTATCAACTGATCCCCTCCACCAACTTCCATCCAAAAATTATACAAAACTACCAAAATCGTGTTGACAATCTATATAACAATAAGAATTTCAACTTACCAATTGTTGACTTGGAGTATCGTAAGGCCTGTATCCTGCGCCAGCTGCTTTTTCTGGTCCTCCGAAGGATATGGATGCTGCAAAAAAGAAACGAATTTGTATTTATACAATTATAGAGATGTTCTAAAAGCTAAAATAAATAAATATAAATTACGTTTGATGGGTTAGTAACAACGATTTTTGAGTTTAAGACAGTTTACATTTTTAAAATTTAATTTGATCTCTATCCAAAAATTCGTAGCATTAGTAAAAATATTTACTCTTTTTTCGAAAATTTGCCAATGTCTTGCTAATTTATTTGAAAAATCATCAACTTGTGCTATTTTTATTGCTAGATGTCGTGCAAAATAAAATGAAATTGGCACTGAAATTTATACAAAGAGTTATTGTTCGTTTCAAGGACTCTCCAACGATTATGTCAAACAACCTAGAAATCACGAAGATATGAATAGAGGGGACAAAGATTATATGATTCGGACTAAAGCCGCGACTGCCATAATAAATCAAAATCACAGAACGCTCAAAGAAAAATCATCCCAAAACCTCCAAATCCAAAAGGGGGTGGTATCCTTATGTCTATTTAAGAGTAATTCTACGTGTTTTTTATTGATCATAATGTGGCGAGATGAATACTTTTATCGACTCGCCAAATTGCAAGAAAATATTGATTGACTCCCACAATAAATTGCCGAATTATTAAAAAAAGCTTGCAATCCTGTCGCCGCATTTATTTCGTCTCATTTTGTATCGGTTTATATTAATGGGTGACAAGTAGGCGTTCTGGATGTAAAACGACACGTGATTATCTACAATTCCTGCAACATCCCGAGAGGCGTGTCGTACGTGCAGATGTCATCGTCAGTTTAATAATCAAAACTCAATGAACAAAACTGCATAGTAAGGTGAAAGACACGACAGGCAGGCAAGAGAAAAAATTGGTGTCGCATTTGTCATTCCAAACACGAGCAACGCAAGCTTAAACGATAATCAAAGGATATCCTAAATCCTATTTGCTTCTCGCAGATTGAAGAAGGGTAGAATGGCAGGCAGACTCGCACACATACACGCGTTTTATCCCTATTGTCGCCAAACCCGCTATCGGATGAGTTTTACGATCAAAATTATGTGTATCCACAGGTCGTCGCATTTAGGCGTCTTTGGTTGAAAATTTAAATAAACATTTTGTAATTTGTGATGAGGAATGATTGTCGAACCGGTGCTGTCACGGCGATGTGCATTGAAGCGTTAGCGATCCCCTGAGAGCGCCTGGCTGCATTCGCCATTAGCCGTCGACCGGAATCTGCGGTCGTAATTCCGTGAAAAACACCGAGCTCGATCCATTCATTCCCCATCACACCTCGCAAGGGCTCCGCGGAGACCGATAACCCCATCTCCTGTACCTCTCCGGGGCGGTATAACCCTTATACAGATGCCACTAGTGAGCTCCTGCCTGCCTTAGACCACACCACCGTTTTCCTTCTACCATTCCTCCTACTACTGCTGCTGCTTCGGCATAGCGATGCATAGTGATTTTTACGATTATGCTGGGAATCCGAAACGGCCTCTGTTCACCACACATCTCGCCATTATTTGCGTATCTCCTCTATACACACACGCATGTGAAACGGGTAGAAAATTGAAGAGGGTGCGCCCTTGATCACCTACGCAGATGTAGGATAGCTGATTTCAATGTACCCCGGGGGGTACACACATCACCTCGCTTCCGGATTTACGGCCCCAATCGCAACCAAACAGAGACAATTCGAATTGCAGATAAACCATAAATAACAGCACACCATTCGTCTTCGCACCGGGAAGGAAGCAAGGACGAGAATAATTGCAACACTACACAATGTTGCGAACAAAACGCAGAGACCAACTAACAAAGAATTCGAGACTTGCAGGAATGAGAGGAACATGAAAATGCCGGAGTTGCGGCATTATAAATGATGAGCCGCGACAAAGCGTACACAGACGTTCCTCACCAGTTGCGAGACCTTTTTTACATGCTGCCACCAGGAGGTATAAGACTTGAATTATCTACATTAACATATTTGAAACCAGTGTATCTAAACTTTTCTTTCTACAGTTTATCGTCAACTGTTTTTATATTTATGATACTTATTTTGTAAATCTTTATATCTATTTACTCTATCTGTAGTTATCCAGTAAAATTACTTGGCCTTATTCGCCTAGTTTCTAGATGTATAGTTAAAGCTCAAGTGAATTCAGAAACCATGATTTTAACTTTCAGTTTTATTTTCTAACGATTGTTAATGCTAATTATCTTTTTAAAGATAATAATCCAGTTGCGGGAAATTTAATTTAAATTAATTTAATTGCAGTCGCTTCAATTTACAATAAAGATCAATTCTGAATAATATCTACTAATTTAAATGTAACTAATAATGAGACATGAAAAGGAAAAAACGGTTTCATGTTAAATTTGTCTCTTTCTCAATGGTCAATTTTTATGCATAGCAGGATTAGTATATGCAAGCAAAAAATAAATTCATATTAAATTTAAAGTAACTGATTGCTATAAATTACTTTCTGAAAAAAATTGATTTGCTCCTTAATTTTAATAAATTTTTTAAATGGTTAGGTATTATCCTGCTGAATCTGGTACATAAATACAGCTACTTTATACCAAAATAACTTGCATTCGTTTAGTATTTTAATAGACAAACAGGCAAGTTTTTTGGTAAAGCAACGAGAGAGAGTCCAGTCTAATACCGACGCAAATCCTACCGGATTTCGAATCGGCTTTGGTAAGTAGGACACATGTCGACGGTGAAGCTCCCGTGCGGATAAACTGGGATAACTTTGCCGGAAATATAGCACAAGATGCAACCGTACCGGAAATGAAACAACGTAGCCCCGGAAAGTCTGCTTTTTTCGATCCGCTGGAAACATATAGAAATAAACGTTATACTCGAAGGGTACAAATAATGTTGGTTTCTACCCCAGTTTTGTCCAACAATAGCAATGGCGACATGCGACCAAAAATATAATAAAGGGGTCCTAACTTTGAGTATGTAGGTGGAGGTGCATAATATAAAATTTAGTTTTTGGACGTGAAATGTAGTGTAGTGCATCTCCCATCGATCGTCGTCCTTGGGCCAGCTTTTGCGTCCCTCGCAATATCCGATAGCAGGATTAGCGCACAGGGTTTAATGAGTCGTGCAAGTAATCCGGGATCAGAGAGCGATACCCGCGCGGGGATGATGTATCGCTCAAATATTCATGCGTCGTCGAGTGGCGGTGGCTTCAGCGGATGGACGACAAGGTTGGTCTTTAGCATTGCTCACGTCCAAAGTGGCGCGCATTAAATATTGAGGCGCACGCGGTCAAGAGCATATTCCGGGGGGAGTTGGCGACTCAGCGTTATCTACGGTTTCCGGGCCGCAGCTCCAATTGCGGATACCCATCCTTTAATTCCGTCTGACAGGTGGACGGGCGGCACTCTGGCTCCAGTTCTTCGGTGGGATTTCCTCGGGGAGTAACTGCAAAACCGTCTTATATCACGCCGCGCCCGATACGCTGGGCTACTGCTCCGGACGGACAGACATTCATACAATCAAGTGCTGCTGGACTGAATACGGATAAGAGCCCTGCGGCACCAAACGGGCAGGATGAGGGGCACCGGCGGTGGTGTATGGCGGAGCTACGACCTTTGCATGCATGTGGCGGCCGCAGATAAAGCACCGGGATACATTATATGCTGTAGCCACTGGAGATAGAATTGCCTTTGAGAGGGGACGCAATCCTATCCAAATTACACAAGAGCACAGTGACTTTTGGTAAAATTACACCTAGTTGCTCACTTCATAAAAATTATAAATCATCGAAACAGCTGAAGAACACAAAAGAGTGAATTTTGCCCGTCCATATTTGTTCAATGCCTATTTGGTCAAAAGACTCAAGAAGAATCTTCCTTAATAATCAATAGAAACTTAAAAAAAATGTGCCAATTAACATAATTGTACCTCTTTTTCATTCTTAAATTATACAATTTAATATATTTTTTAGTTTTAAAAGTGTTAGAGAGCACGTGGAGTGAAAAATATGAAATTTCTAAAGTTTATAAATTTGCAATGGGTAAAAAAGGATTTCAATGGGAATTTTTGATATGGCTGTGATTCATTTAACTTTTCGTAATTTTCGCTTATGATCTCCTATAGTTCACAAGTGAGAGCGAGAGTGGAACGTTGATTTGGTTCTCAAATGTAGATCAGGTATTATTATTTTAAAATTTTTATTTGTTGAAGGTTATTATGCGAAAATAAAAATAAATAATATTGGACGCAAATTTTTGTGTTAATTTCCTTCTACTTTAACGACTACAATAAAAAAACTACTTATAATATCTCCACTTACTGTTAGGTGTTGAAATAGCCACGCTCTGAGGATATTTGTGGCTACTTTTGGAAATATCCCTCGCTTTTTTTGATTCTTTTTCCCATTAGTATCGTCGTCTTCCTCGCCGGTACCCTCACCGCTGCCGATACTCGCATTGCTGGCATCACCTACAACAACAGAAAAACTCCATGTAGCATTTTCATGGCGTGTGACTGACTGACTGACAATGTCGTGGGGGGCGCAGAGGCGAAGGGGGAGTGCCTAATTACACTACGCAATTTTGCGGGTGCCGTAATGGCTCTCAATGCAATACCATGTATTGTGTTTGGTGTGTGCTGCTGCTTGGCTATATGCAGAACAAGTGAGGGTGAAGTGAACTGAAAGAGGGGTTTAATGACTCACACGCAAACTAAAAGGGGAAGAAATCAGATTAGGGGCGACCTACGAACAGACTATACTGCTGTGTGAGTGTGTGTTGTTGTTTGTTGAACGCCGACGAATTGCAGTCATTACCAGATACACAAACACACGCGGTTTAAGGTCAATGGAAAACGACTTGAAACCACCCCCACTCTGCGAGTATTAATAATTTAATGTTCTGTCATAGGAAAAATATGCCTAGAAATAGGTGATGGCTCTTTGAGACTAAATAAACTGTTATTGTTGTCTTGTAGCTAAGTAGCATGAGTGTATGAATCTTTTCAACATCGATTTCTTTGTGTCCGTTTGGTCGGCACAGTCTCGCGAGTTCGTTAAGATAATTACGCGGAACGAAGCACAATGCATGGTAAAATCCTGGGGAGAGACAGTCCCTGAACGTTTTGCAGATAACGTTTGATTAATCGTCTTCAGCGACTGCTGCTGGATCATCTGACACAGACTGGTTTTTGGCGATTTCAACTTGGATAACGATGGGCCAGGAATGTTCGATCACGATATCGTACCATACGACCAAGAGGTGTACACCCGATAACTACAGGGGTGAAGAGAGCCGACACTAGATTTATCACCAGTCTTCCAAACCCGTATAAATCCATCAACGCAACGCTCCGCATCCATAGATAGGGCCACTGCCTGTGGGTGCATACTGATTACATTAGTGTTGGTTGGCCTTTTCCTTCGGCTCTTTGAATTTTTAACTTTCATCAAGGCCACCACCACAACCAATATTACATGTTACATCCATTGGTTTCTCCAGTTCTTTTTCAATCTGGAACTAGGTTCTATGTGGGCTAAACCGAAACAATATTGGAGACCATCACCATTTTCGTGTAATGGTCATATTGGTGTAGGTATATTAAGTTTTTTTGGTGTGTGTGGTATGCTATTGTAATAAGAAAAGATTGTCGGTTGAGCCGTACATCTATAGTGGGCTTGGGAAATGGCTTGGGGCGCGCGAGGTGGGCGAGAACGCAAAGAACATAGCCGCGTCCATAGCTGGTCTAATGATGGGTCACGTCACTCACCATTGGCCAGGCGCGCACACACACGGACCCAGAGCTCATAAAAGTATTAAACCAAGTTCACCTCATGCTTTGTGGGATTCCAATCAGGCACACATCTGACGTCTACATTCTTCCCTGGGACACCCTCCGAGCCCCCTTTCGGAACGTGACTGACAACGTGGAAATTCGCCGCATGGACCCAAGGCTATTCGTCGAGCTGCATTGCATTATAAACGTATAATGTGCGCTATTATCATATTTACATAAATTATAATAACTTATAAAAACGTAATGTCTATAATCGACCAGAGGGCATTGGGAGATACTCCACCACCACCATTTGTCCTGAACATATTTTCGCCCAAACAACGATGCAATTTCCTCAATAAACACTGTAATTTTTTCCTATGTACCCCTTTGTACAAACCACAACAAATGTTATAGTTATACCACTTTAATATTATTGTTCATTCTATCTACTTAATAAAAAACCGTATCATCATGAAATTTTACATATAAGCCTGCCAGAAGATTATTATGCAAATTTGCATATTATATTGCTTTGGGCGATACAAAAATTGATGAAACTATTTTACCAACCGTTGTTAAACATTTATCATAAAAATAACTAAAACGTTAATTTCCACAAGTTATTTTAATGGTGATGCAGATTACTTGGAAATTGTTGTTAATAAAGCAGCGACCCGAAAAGATAGAAAAGCTTCAAATAAATTGTTTGTTACCTACAACAACCAAGGATTAATTTGTCCGTTCGTCGGTATATGTTTTAAGGTTAACAGAAAAAGATTCCTGTATAATGAGAAATGGGTTTGTTAGAGAATCAAGATATTATTTCCGTTGGTCGATACCATCAGTTAAATTCCTCGCTTTATATACCTTCTTAAATTTTTATACTTTTATTTATACCTGCTGTTTTGATCTTTTGAGCCTCATTAATATTTTTCCACCAAACTTAATTACATGTTTCGTTCCTATTCCATCTTGTTTTTTTTTAATTACCAAACATTTAATTAAAACCACACAAGAAATTTGCGGTTTATTTTAGTCGTCAAAATTATTATTATTAAGCAAAGTTATCACAGAGAAATGTGTTTTTTTCCAGTTTAGTTTAACCCCTCGAAAATAAACCAAAACAAAAAGTAAAACACAAACACATGCCTGTGGGCGATGGTTTTGGATGGTGTCCAACTAAACGAATTAAAATAATGTCTGTCGTGCGAAAACATAAAATGGATCATTAAAGAAGTCTCCCGTATGAGTGCCACAAAGTTTTACTGATTTAACGAAATTTATGAGGTAGTGGTATTAACTCGCCATCAAAATAACTTACTATAACATGTCTGATTCCGAGCTTTTATTGTGACGACGCACTTTCGACAGCTACATGACGGCGTCGGACAGGTGCCGAAATTTATATCGACGGCGCCGGCCAAGTAAACAGGAGGAAAATGTGATGCTCTCACTTGCTTGTTATGTCTTTCACATGTGCCATGCGATCAAAAATACATACATCGGAATGGGGGGATGCATCCTGATGATGATGGTAATGCACCAATGTATGTGACAGACATAGACAGAATCTTTAAACAAAATGTTGTATGATATATCTATATACATATAAGAGAGTGACAGTCGTTTGTTTTCACATCTCAGGGTACCATTGAGAATGAATGGGTGATTTATCTTCAATGACAGCACGTGTGCATCTCTAGTTGGTAATTAACATAAAATTTAAACAATACGTGCACAACACAACTGCATAAATTAGTATTTTATTTTACATAATTATTGTCAAGGGAATTACTTGGATATGCTCAAGACATAATAGGTAACTATTAGATATGAAGGCGAAAGGAAAAACTTTAGTGTAGATCATAACAATTGAGGCTGTGTTTAAAAAATGTCTTCTGGCTATATATAGCAGGAGTGAAGATCAAGGTTAATAGGAAAAAAGAATTGGAGAACTATTACTATGTCCGAGAAATACGAATTATGCAAAAAACTTTGGAGATAATGGAGATGAAGTAAAGAACATTTTGGCTTATATTTTTAATTATGTTTAAATTTTGATTCAGTTTCATTTGATTTAATAAAAAACTGTCACCGAGAGGTATAAGAAATTCATAGGTATGTGAAGGGCATATAGGTAAATTTTATTTATTTTGGTTATAGCTTGACGTGATAACATTGAACATTCACATCCCTTATTTTTCCATCTGCGCTATCGCACGCCTAAGATTTGGAATACATTACGCCAAAACCTAGTTTGTGTAAAATTGATAGTGGCAATTCATTCCGAGGCATACAATCAATATCCACAACACCCGTTTCGTTCTCTGTATACGCTATTACAATTGGTCTGAAAGCATCGTCCTGGTTTTATATTAACGGAGGGCCAGCACAAGCACTTGTGGTAGGTTGTGAGCGCACTTCATCTGTACGAAGCTGTCATCTGCAGATGAAACGATCGAACGCTATTTTGCACGTGGCGATGTTTTTAGACAGCCAGCAGCTCAATTCTTGTATTTGTATACGTGTGTGTGTGTGAGTGTATGTGTGTACAAAATCGATCTAGTGTGCTGGTGGCTGCTGTTGTAATTAGCGCAGAGAGGGCTGTTTCTAGAAATGAGATTTTGGTGGTTGAGTGATGAACGTTTGTTTCCAAGGTAACAATTACCTCTCGGTCGCTCCACGTGACGGTCCAGCGAGAGGGCTTCATGGGAACCAATTACGGCGGAGCCGTGATGGATGGTCCAATCAGAGAGAGGACGATAGTGAGCACAGGCACTTTGCCTTACCACCAGGTCACCTGCTAGGGTCAACGTCAAATTACGCGGCGCGCTCTACTATATATACGCTGGGGGATCTTATATTCGACTCTTCCATCATCTAATGCCACATTCTCACGTTGTGGCTTTTTTTTTGTGGTCAAAGCACAAATACCTCAAGAGTTGTGGCTTACAAATTGCAGCAATGTGCAAATTAAAGTGTGCTTAATAGCCTCGCATTATTGCACTTGTTTTGACCATAAAGGGAGGTGATTCCTGCATTACTATACAAAGTTTCAATTAAAACACATTACACTCTCTGAGAGCATTTATACCATAAACTATTTAATTGCTCCTATCTATTTCCACAATTAGTAAACAAGCTCTTGCAGATGATGCAGTGATATCGAAGTTTTGCTATTAGTATTTTTTCTAGATTCTGTAAGTATATCATACCCTTTATCGCGGCGCGCACAAAAACCTTTAACCTTTCGAACAGGATCATCTGTTTTAATTAATTTGCGTCATCGGAAAGTTTCCTTCACATGAGAAATCACAAGTTTTCTTTGTTTACTCTACATACATTTCGCTATCTCAAAAGATAAAAACCTATTATCCCCTTCTCCAACATCACGATAACATCAGAACGTAAAAAGGCGAAAATTTTTAAAGAAAGCAAACACAAAAAACCAGGACCAAGAAAATCTAGCAGGATATCAGTATTAGTCCTGAGCAGCAGGAGCAAGCAGCAAATTCAAATGCGAATTGTTGTTGTTTGGTGTTGAAGAAAAGAGGAGCGTCTAGTTGCGCGCCTCCCAGCCAGTTCGCCATTTCACCGCAACGCGCCACTAGCGAAGCGCAACGCTTGCGCCCTGTAATGCCATGGCTGCGAGGCGGGAATGCGGTCGTAACCATGACAACGTTCGACGGGTATCCCCCCGCTCTGTCCCTTCCGGGGGGGCCACAAAACGCGCGTACGCTGCAAGCGCAAGAGAAGGACACCAGGCAGCAGCAACGAAGACAAGCAGCAGTTAAAAACAGTTGTACTATTTTATAGTTTGTCTACCTCCTTTTAATACATTACAAATAATATACCACAGATTTTTTTGTTTGTTTATATTTTCGTTTTGTTTATTTATACATTGTATAACTCTAGTGGTCTGGTGTTTACGTTGGAGATGCTTGAAAATTAACAAAAATAATAAATTGTTCTCGGTAAACCATCACGATTTTCGTTTTTCTACGATTTTAATTACAAACAAAAAGTTTTGTTGGTAACATGTGCAAATGTTTTTAATCCAGGCAGTAAATTTATTAATAAAATATAAATGAAAAAAATTAGGGGGTATTATTTTTTAATACGTACCAGGGCTGCCGAGGAAGACGGAGGAATAGAGGACGCCCCTTCGCGCAGCGTCTGTTGCTGCCCGGGCATCTGGAGGTGACGACCACTCTCTTCGCGGACACCATTTGCCTTAAAAAAAAAAACAAAACAAAAATTACTTTCAGTCTCACAAAAGAATTAGAATACACGTCGTAAATTAGTGAGATAGGAAGTTAGGAACTCGCCAAATTGACAAAGTTTGCAATGTTATCTAAAGTTTGCAAGTTTTCTCTTAATATTTTTTTAAATTGAATGCTTGTTTTGTAATTGCATCGATTTTGTTACGATTTTCTGTACTTTATGCATCTGCAACTTTTGATCCATTTGATTGGCCACATGCAGGTTCCAAGTCGACAAATTAACCAATTTCAGGGTATGTGACTTCTCATAGGAATTCAAACTTCAAAATTTTCTATTTGAGACCTGAGACTTACGACTTGTCTTAGAGATTAATTGAGATCAAAGAAATCATCTGTAACTGATGGTACCTAATACTTTATACGAAATTTGTTTCCTGGAACGAAAAATTACGAAGATATAAATGAAAAAAGTTAGTTAAGGCCATTTTTGGTTAAGATTATCTTATTTAACTTATTATTTTCCAATACTCGTAAGAATTAAGTTTTCTGAAAGTTTTTAGGATGATGATCTACATATTTTATGATGCTATATAAGCTGAGTTAAAATTGCGCAAAAAATAATTTCGCGTCATTCATTATGTTATAATTCACAATAAATTATTTGTAATAACATAAAATTTGGTTACCACAATCAAAATTGATATACTTTTTGATTTCAATCACAAATTATCTTCCAGCTTTGGACTTACTCCATTTAGTTTCCTAACACTTCCTGCACATATCCAATTGCTCGTGAATAGATGCAGATCTGATACTAGCAGGTTAATTTTGTGGGAGTTGTGTTTCTCTATTCTGTTGGGGCATTACGAGTTTACCAGTAAAGGGGTTGGAATTAGATGTAAGGTGAGTGGTAAGTATTAGCCAAGTTGTAATATCGCGTTTAGCGACCACCCGTTGAGCAAAGGACTAACAGTAATCCTTCGAAACGATGGTAATGAAAGTGGGACATCATGGATCGTGCTGTTGTGTTTGGGAACAGGAGACTGGAGGTCCCCCTGTTGGGTTTATTGAGCGGGGGGCCAAAGTAATACTACGAATCGACTGCAGCAGCGCGCTATTGACTCAAAACCTGAACCGTCATCTGTTTACCATCGATTACCGTTCGCCTACAGTGAAAATGCTCTGTCACTGTCGCTCACTTCCGGATCCTGCCTGCTTCTGTCGTGTTTTGCATTAAATTTATACACACACACATACACAGAGAACAGAACTAGCTAGAGCTATCATGTGCACTCAATAACAGATCAATTCGCTTTTTATTTCACCTTGACTCACTCGGTGTGTACAACACCTATAAAATTTCTATGTATTTTGTCCACTCCACAACCAAACCACATATATATGTATATACCGCACTAGCAGTTAATTAAATTTAATTGGCATCACAAAGATATGATCAAAACGTTCGTACTAAACATTTTACAAATTTCAAGCAATGCACAGGACCTTCTGAGTTCCTGGAAGGAATTCTTGCCAAGTTGGAAACAACGTTTATAATTTAAATTTTTATAAAAGATGCGGCGACAAAAAAAAACTGCGACACGAAATTATGTTGGTTTTATTTTATACTTCTTAACAGACTTCCTTAAAGAGTAATAATAGCAAATTAAATTGTACAACTCCAACTGATGTCATTATACCTCTCCTGCTTGCGAAATCAAGAAATGTAAATGGTTGTTGGAAAAAAACTTGTAATAGCTGCACAAGTCAAGTAAAAAACTAACGGATGAACAGTGGATGTAAGTTGGAACTATCGGAGATATCTTAATAGTTGTTTTCCTCGTACAAGTTTCTTTATTTGTAATTAATTTAAATTAAATCTATTAAAGCTAAATAGAAATGTAAATTACAGCATCTTATTCAAACATTTAATTACCAATGCAAAAGAAATAATCTTACAAAACCGTTTGGTCGTTCAGTTTGCTGGGCGTGCAAACTTTTTTCCCATTTAATATTTTCAATTAGTAGAAAATTGCTATTGGAAAACGATACTTATACTTCTTGATTTCATTGCAGGAAGACGTATGTAAATTGTGCGAATAATACATTATCTAAATTGCACGTTAATTATATATTACTTATACATGTTATATGATATAATCGTTTGTTTGTTTCGGAATACAGAGATGACAGTTTGTTTTCCACCATTTACTGATAATGATAAATTAAGTGTTAATATTCCATTAAACAGTTTAAATATTGCCCTACATTATTATTAACAATGGTTATCAATGCAAATATTTGGATAATCAACAACCGTTTCGTTTAGTTTCGTCATTTTCCAAAATTTCGTACAAGCAATAACAGTTTTTAAGTATGCGAGAACTGGTAAAAGATGGCAGTGCGAGTCAACTACCCAACATAAAATAAATATTTCATACGGTTTATTATATACCAAATAAGAAACAACTTGAATGGCTTGGCAAAAGAAAATTAATTAATTAATTTTGTGGTAATAAAGAATATAGCAAAAAAAACTAGCGTGTACAATTAAAAATTACCTGGTGTCATAAATACGATAAAAAGAAAAATATACAATATAAAAGTTTTTAAAATATATTAACTAAACTTTAATGGTGCATTTTCATAGTGTTTGTTTATTGGCTAGAATTTTACAAAACTAGTGGGATAATCCACACAATAAACCGGAAAATTTCTACAGAGATTTAATGGTTTTTAGTGTTTTTGTAAACGTTTTTAAACTACCACAGAAAAGTTTCTGTTTATTGATAATTATTTGTAAATAGTAATTTACTGTTTTTCAGACAAACTACATTTTGAAAGGGTTTTAGAATTATTTCTTTAACTTACATATAAATTATTATAATTATAAATCATGTTTCGACCCCAAAAGAAGCAAGTATTTACCATAAAAAGACACATGATCCATTTCATCAATAAATGGTGATTCGACAAGACAGGAACATCTCTGTTAGGTCATTTCAGATCCATCATTTAGAACTTGAAGAATACTTTAGAGCCTCCGCTTATGGTATGTATCTCGACTACATCCCTTAAGGGTCATGGAAAAAGTACAAAATTCGAACTTTTCAGAAACATAAGAAAATCATTAGAACCCAGAATTTCAACTCAATTTATCCGGATGAAGACATGTACTTCTAAAATAAAGTTTACAATTTAAACGTAAGCAGAAGAAGATGCAGCTGCAAAAAATAGAACGTGAAAAGTTGGTCGGAAAGGCAATTCACTCTGATATTCTATACTTTTGGCGGATAAAAGATTTTATGTACACTTATTCTTTTTACCAATCAAGAAAATCTTCATTTCAACAGAAAATCCAAAACCATTTCAAACTTAAGTACTTTCATTGTATTTGTCCTTCGGAGGTACCATTCTACTTACAAAATTGCTGACGTTTCCTAATTCCTATAACTTATCGATGTGAACTTCTTTTGAGCTGAAACCTTAAACAATTTTTCAAATGATAACGACAGGATAATCCAGAAGTCTGTCTTCAAATCAAAAATATACGGTATAAACTTTTTTGTAGGGTATAACAAACATTAACGATTTCACTCGTAATAACATGAAAACTTGAAAACCTAAAAAAATCTCGTTTTAATTAAATTTTGTCTAGATCCAAATCGTTGACTCTCCACTTCCAACTTATATGATACCCTCTATCACTTAGGGCCGAGATAAGCGCCCCGTATGTGAATATATCTCCAAGTACTGGCATCATAATGCATTGTAGTTAAGTGCAGAATAAATTTCTGTTATCGAGTACAAACGTCGGGTCAGTTTTCATATGGTTTCGCGTCGTCGTAGTTCGAGATTGAATAAGGCGCGGGGGCGAGGCTGTCTTTCATTTCGCCGCAGCATCGCTCTCGTTTCTCATTGGCTACACCACTTTTCCCTTCAGACTTGCATTTGCTGTCGATTCTATTCGTAAATCAAAATTGCGACGCGAAATCCACCCTTTACTGCCTCTACTACCTATAATATAACTGTGAATGCTCCGGCATGTTAACACCATCAGGTGGCGTTACAAAATAATGGATCAACAATTTGGAAATTGATACTATGATACTAACTAAAATTTATGAATAATAGCTCGTATATGAAATTATTTGTCTAGTTTGTTTTGGTTTTACTTTTTGCGGTTGTGTGAAAATTAAGTGTGGTAATATTCTTTGATTTAGCGGTAATGATTTATCACAATTTGCACGAGTGACAGTGTTCTCGTGGCTGGTATCGTTAATTGGTGCGAGCTCTGCGGCTTTAATTAATTACAGGACATGTTTTTGAACGCGATTCGTAATTGACCGGCACCACAAGTCGTGGCCAATTCCAAATGTGACGCCGACCTACGACAACAGCACGTCCACGTCTAGTACGTAAATCAAGGAGGAGGAGGAGGAGGCCTCGACCGACCTCGTATAACGACACATATTATTGTCGTTGGTGAACTCATATTTCAAATTTTACACCCAAACTACCGTTTGTGGCCCAGTCGCGCCAGCCAGTTGTATATTATCTACATGAAAGTGAAATTTATATACCAACAGACACAAACAAACCGGTGGTTTTGTCGAAAAATTTTTATTACAAACAACACTAACACTGTCTGACCCAGAAATTCATTCAACATTATGCATTCATAGTTTACCATGCAAATTGTTGTAAAGATGTTAAACAACAACAAAATTTGCACAAACTGGTGGATGTGATTTAGTTAATGAAAGACAGTTAATTAGAGAAAAATGTAGTTATTTAACGCTACCTATATCATTTTAGAAGCCATCAAAAGTTATGACAGAACTTTTATGTTACTATAAAATTGAACATATGAAATAAAAATCTAAAATACATAGTAGATATTCGATAACCCCCTGAAAAGCTCTATAATAAACTAGAGGATTTAAACTAATTTCAAAATAATTTTTGTGCAAATAAATGTAGAATATATTAATTTATTTTCTTCCAAATATTATCACGACAAATCCTTTTTTCATAAAATGAAAAACTTCTTTTGGGATTAATGTATTCTACAAATAACTCGATGACGATTAGGTCTATAGCTGATAATACTGGGTATAATAATGTATAGATAATTTGAAGGGTTAAGGTCAATCCCACAACTAATAGTTTAGTCATTTATCATCTAGTCTTTTCTACATTTCAACTTTTATCATTAGTTTTGGATTATTTTAGTTATTTGTTCAGAAACCTTGGGTTAATATTAAAAAATAGATTTGTGGATTTTTAATAATATCTACTAAATTAATAATGATTTACATAAAACAAAAATTATTTCTAATAACTGTTGTTAATGATCTTCCAGGACCAGGTACAACAATATTCCCGGTTTTTGTTATGAAAATATTAAAATTTGTGTAATAAAAGATACTTTTGTTTTTACGAACCAAAAATATAAATTTTTGGAAGAATTTGAAACAAAACAGCCATCGCATATTTTCTCTAACGTGGGCTAAATTCGTATGTACGAGCCCTAACAACTAAATGTTCGGACAAAAGTAAATTCGATTGTCTTTTTTCCATATGCGCAAAAGTTATCTAAATTAACTTCCATAATATTGATGGTTTTTTCTGTTATAATGCCAACATTTAGTTATATAAAAACGTAAATTTCAAAAAAATCGGCTTGGCGGTTCCAAAACTGTGGCACTTTAACCCAGCAGGATGGAAAATTGTAGAAACAAAGAATTATTATTTTCAAAACGTTGGATCTAGTAGTCGGATTTTGATGAAATTTACTTTATTGCAAAGCTG
The DNA here is from genome assembly GCA_963942485.1 of Pediacus dermestoides. Taxonomy (NCBI): domain Eukaryota; kingdom Metazoa; phylum Arthropoda; class Insecta; order Coleoptera; family Cucujidae; genus Pediacus; species Pediacus dermestoides. The sequence continues at coordinate 4,841,056 of OZ012629.1, forward strand.
GATATTGGTTTTCTTTACAAAAAAGTTACACAAGTTTTTATTTGGTGATTTAAGACATTTATTGGAGCTTCAAAGTTGCACCTTTAAAAATGTTAGAATTTTCTACTAACTGTTTTAAAGAATCACAGTTTTGAAACCACTGGTTGGATTTGTGTCAAAAAACATTTAAATCAAAGCTCAATAATCGTACTATATTGAAAAAATCCTGAAATGCTAATATGATTTTTTTTTGCATTTTTTTCGAGTTCCACAGTTCAGTTTTCAAAAAACGTGTTTTGTGAGGGTGCTACCTACATTAAAATAATCACAGTTTTGGTACCACTGGTTGGATTTAGGTAAAATTTACTATATTGCAAAGCTGGATGTTGGTTTTATGTACAAAAAATCCCCAAGTCTTTATTTGGTGATTTTAGGTATATTTCGTAGCTTTAAAATTGCACTTGAAAAATGTGACGTAATTTTCTAACGTATGTTTTTAAAAAATCACAGTTTTGGAACTTGGGGAAAACGACATAAAGATGGTTTCATGGCCCTCATCCAGTCAGGACTTAAATGTCATTGAAACTCTTTGGCATAAAATTAAACGTATTCTACGCAATAATCCATCAAGAACCGTTGGGGACTTAAAGACCAAAATAGAAGAAATTTGGGACAGTTTCACACCAGAATTGTATCAAAATTTGATAAATATAATGCCTGCTAGAATACAGGTAGCTACTAAAGCAAAAGGAGACGTGACCTCTTATTAATGGTCCTAAATTAAAAATTATCCCAACATTTAGTTGCAAATTCATTTTGTAAAGTTTGCTAATTATTAAAGTTAAAATATTGTTAAATTCAATAAATAATTTTCTTCCATGCATAATATTGTTATTAAGTCTTTATCTTATTGTATTGTTAGGTGTTTACTAATTATTTACGTAAAGTTTCCAATTCTCCTTTCATACTTCAAAAATTTACTTTTGTCCGAACATTTAGTTGTTAGGGCTCGTATAAGAAAGTCATGTGTTGTCTACATCAGATGTTTAAATATAGCATTCTCAAGAATATAAATTTTAATACAGCAAAAAAATTGAAACTTTTTGACCGCAGTTTTTCAAAACGGTAATATTCTTTCTATAATTTGATCATCGTTTAGTGTAAGTAAATTTTTTTTATTTAGAAAGGTTTTTAAGACAGAATAATATTTTGCCGAGTGTTAAAAATAATAAAACTAATTTTTTTCCAGATTTGTAGGACAGCTTTTTTCTTTTGGAAAAACACAAAGCTATGAAGGTTAAAATAGAAATTCCGTTTTTCCATTAGTAACATGTTTTTCCGATTGATATGCATTAATTTAAGTACCTATCTGAATTTAATTGTTTTATTTCCAACATGTAGAAGTTTTGCGAGCGAAGTGTGCAGATTTATACATTTTTATGTACGTTTGCTTAATCATTGATAATTGCAATAATTTATGTTGCATGGAAGTAAACATTCAAGCCAGTAAAAAATACCTACATGGGAGATTTACCAACAGATTTACAATAGTTGAATTCTATAGCCTATTCTAAATATATTAATAAAAAAGATTTGAAAAATATGGTAAAATCAATCATAAAGTATGAAATGATTATTACTTTAATAGCTAAAATAGTCGTAAATATTTTTTTTAAAGAAATTTATCGGGATATATTGAATTAACAATAGCAATAAATATATAAGTAAATTGTACAATATCATAAATTACATTCATCTGCGGGTTTATGGCATACTAAAAAATTTTATAGGTTTCGAGAGGTAAACCAAGGTATTTCTAACATATAGACATTTATTTTTTCTGTACATGGTTTGTGCACACAAAGTTTTTTCCCCTTGTATTTTTCGCTTTTTTATTCTTTTGTATGCACCATCTTAGTTATATAGGTATCGCTGGTAATAAAATTCGCATTCAGTATAGGAAAGCGTTTTCCTTTAAACATAATGGAAAACAACAAAAATCATCAGTGATATTATGATGATGGTCTTCGACCGCTGGTACAGTTGTTGTGGTGGCTGTAAAAAGTCCCCACACAGCACAATAACTCTCTGAAGATCACGACGTCTCTATACGCACGTCATATTTATGACTCCGATTGAATCCCAGCAAGTCCTGTCTACAAATTTAGTCGGCCGTTTCTTTTAGAATAAATTGCTCTATTTGTATACGTCTCTCAACAAATTAAAACCGCATCGTTTTACATTCCGACCGAGTTGCCATCATCAGAGACCGACTTGTAGATGAATCGGACGATCAAAAACATCGAAAAACCATCAGTCAGACCGGTTACCCACCATGGAGATTGTGTTGTATCTCTGCTCTAGCAATAATATTTAATAAATTTATCATAATTTATATGAGTTGTGTTCACAAAACAACAAAAAAAACATCTGTCAGGTTTTGCGCGCCGGTTCGATTAAACACATTATTACGACCATCAGTTAAGGAGCTGGAGCGAGGTAGTTTTTAATATTGGAATCCAGAAGAGGTGATAAAGACACGATTTGTTGCCGGAAATGAGGGCGCGGTCGTTCGAATGTCCATCAAAATTGAGAGGAGGGCCATCTCTGAAATAGATTTGCCGTCGGCGTCGGCGCATCGTAACCGACGTTCACCGTCGCGACGCTGTACTTCATCCTGTGGGGCGCTTCGCCATCTTGCCTGCAATCTTCTAAATGGCCATCGCGATAAAATCCACAATCCACCGCTCTGTATCATCTCAAAAACCATCCAACAACAAACAAACAAACAATCATGCAGGAATAGTTATTAATGCCAACACAAATAAATAGTGCATTGCCTAAAAGTTCCCCTGGCGTCCCACTCGAAAACTCCCATAAACTATTTTTATAAGTTCAATGTGAAGACACGGGAAGAATTTATTTCGGAACAGATTTTGGTTGTGTTGTAAAAATCAGCTGATCAGTTGAGGAGGGGAATTTGGCGGGACTATAATAAAAACATTTCAGGCCGCAGTAATGGCCCACATAAACTGACGTTTCGAGACAAGTACGAACGACATGACACAGCCGGAACTCGACAGTTTGATAGCAAAAAGACCACCACACGGTGGTTGGAAAATCAATAGTTCTCTACGTCATAGGCAGCACACGGCGCAGAGGATGGGCCATAAACTTTTGTTTTCTTTAGTTTTTAGTCTCTACGAGCAAGAATATTAGATATCTGCCTAGTAAAAGATTTTCTAGGTGCAACCATTTCGATTTTGTACGTCAAAAATAATCAAACAGCTATTCGCAATTTTTATTCAGAAGATATTTTCGGGAAGTGTTTAATAATTTATATTTTTGAAGGCGGTAATTTTCCGCATGTTAATTTATATCGAATGTATTAGCAATTCCATTAAAATAAATTTAACAATTTCGACTTTTTCAGATGATTTATGAGTTCAGAATAAAGTTTATTTTGTGCCAACTTATATTATAATCAATAATAAAAGTTTTTCTATGTACAAACAAATTTACAAACTTTAGATTATTCAAAAATTCTTCAGCACGTTAGAAAATACTAGTTTATGCAATAAGGTAGGAATTAAGAGATTCTGACGAGTGTGAAAATTGCGCCAGAGCGAAGCGAGGGCGCAAGAACACGAGGCAGAATCAATTCCTACCGTGTAGCTCTATTTTTTCTCATACCTGTACGAAAATGGCCACTTCTTTGCATGAAACGCGCGAACAAATTAAAACAGCATAACACTGACATTTTGCTTGACACAAATAACTCCCGCATATCAGTGAAGGAATGGTTATAAAAGTGAGAAATGTTACCCCCAGTCCTTATTTTCGTAAAAAGGCGATTTTTTAGCCGCATTTCACGCAAATAAAGTGGCCATTTTCGTATAGGTATGGGAAAAAATATATTTCTAGAATAGTATCGTGGGCTTCATATGCAAATTAAGTAACTCCTTTTTTAGTAGAAATGGTAATTTGGTACCTTCTCTTAGAAATAGTTATTTATGCTACTAGTTAGAAAAGTGAGATATTATCTCCGAAAGAAAAAATGAACTTTATAAACTGCTCATTAATATTTGATGAATACATACCATCATTATGATCTATAGATATTTAAACGACTATTTCAATGCCGGTTTAAACCAAGTTTGACCAAACTAACCCAAAAAAGTAAACTCGTAACATTCCTACTAAGAGGAATTTTAAGGATCCTTCTATTTACATATAGAATATGTAAGATTGATGCATCTACACTTTAATTTTTTCCAGGTAAAACAGTAATGGTAATTAATCCATCCCTTAGTGGCCATACACATACACATACAGAAAAAATAAAATAAAAAGGCAAATGATAAAGTCATGTGTAGATCACAACATGCAATACACCTGTTAACCACATCCTCGGGGAGTTGGGCTGCTCCCCCTTCCTAATGTGCCCGTTGTCTCTAAACAGATTTTAATGCACTCCCAAAACAATGACACGCACCCCAAGTCATAACCACCAGGCGCGCTACTCTAATAAATATTTTTACGGCGGCCCTGGCGCATTTTCCTCTCGCTCCCTCTTTCATCACGGGGACACTTTCTGATTGCATTATTACGTGGGTCACTAATAAATTTATAATACAGACATCGTTTTGAACTCTAAATGATAAATGCGCTATTTGTCTTGGGATGGTCCTTTTGCTCCCTCGCGACACAATCAAATTTTAACGCGTTGCACTGGCTTGTTGTTGGAAAATTAATTTTTATTGGTTTATGGCACTTACGCCTAGACTACGGAATGTGATTCGGTGATTGTTAACTAAATTTTACGAGTATTACGGACAATGTCGTTAATAAACTATGAAAAATCTAACAAGTAGGATTCATAATATCCTTGAATTAATTTTTCTTTATTCGTTGATTTAAACCATTCCTCAAAAAATCACAAAAATATTATTTTTTTTAAGCCATGATTATATAATTTCTACGCTTTAAAAATTAATACGTTTGTTCATGGGTCATTAACGTCATAAACCGTACCCCAAACCAAAAGTAAATATATCGGCACTATTAGTAAATAGATAATCTAATTAAAAATGGGACGATTGTTTAGTTTAAGCAGGGTAGCAGGGGAACCCCCTACACGCCCTATCAATGACGATACCTAGCATAGCATAGATTCGAACTTCCAACACCTTAACATACTTTATTGAAACAATTTAATCGATAAACTAAATGCTATTGTTTGTCTGAATGATAAGTGTAACAATGCCGGTTGGTGTTAGTGGCGTAGTTTAAATTTCATGCGAGTTTCACTGTCGTTACCTCAGCACCAAGTCCTCCAAAGTGTAATTAGTAGTCGCTAAAAAGCTGACAACACATTATTATAAGTTGTCAGGCGGGCCTTGGCTATATATGCCGCGTTATCTCCTTCCCTGGACACGTCGCCGTGATATTCGTGAGGCCTTTTTATCTTCTTTTACAGATAGTATACAGTTTTTGTGACGGTGTTCCCTAATGAGAGGGAAATATTCAGATATACACGCGTGTAATTTTATTTCTTTTCATTTTGGACCATCACAGATATCCGTACAAGTTTTTTTCGTTTTTCTTTTGCTTTTTAATTAACATCTCATACATTCTTAATTTATTATAGGTGGAATAAACAGGCGGTGCAAATGTCCACAATGGAAAAAATGGTAAAGAGGCGAATTGGTTCTAAAGTTTCAGTGCTTGGTTGAGCAATAATTAAAGAAGGAGTGGCAAGTTTTAGCTTTAATTGCTGCAATGTAATGTGTAGTTAAACAATTGATATCCAAACAACGGAAGGGAAAATTGGTTAATTACTCTACCAGCGCCAGCATGATGAATTCAATCCGATTGCCGTAGTTTTTTTCATTATACAGTAGGTTGTAAGACAAAAAACGACTGCATCTATATAATAATAGTAGATTGTCGAAATCGATATTGTGGACATTTAATATCACGCTCAAGGAAGTGACTTGCGAATTAGTTAGCACCTGGACGCTTTGGGTGCCCTCTACACATAATTCTAATCGACGACGCTGTCAGCTGCGGCCCATTATATTAGATGAATACGCATTTTATATACATCATGCACTACCATTAACACTCGCACTCCATCCACTAATTAACAACAATGCAAACGACCAGCTAGCAAGAAAAAAACAACTGTCGAAAATTGCCAACCACCCCCAAGAGGAAACCTCAAGTTGAAAAGGTGTTAGAAAATTTACTGTAAAAATGACCAATGGATGAGGAGAAAACTTTGATTAAATTACAAGGTGCCAATTGAAAATAAATGTGTGGTAGAGTTATTTTTCAATATTTTAGCTAACAAATTAAAACTACGAACTGGCTGCGATCAAAATAATATTTGAAATTAAGTGGTTTTTTTCAAAAAATGAGTTGAGCTAGCTCTTCTTATGCCCCATGAATAACGTAACAATGACACACCAAGTGAGCACCCTACGCACCCAAAAGAAACTTAATCCCACATGTCAAAATTGCTTCCACTTTCCTTTCCAGTGCTCCTGTCCAAACCTCCTGAATTCATTTGCGTGGGCAACAAAGTGCAAAAACTATTTAATGTGCATTTTCTGTATGTGCCCATCAACTGGAATTGATAGAATTTTCGAAATGGGGCGTAAACACATACGAGGGTATATAGAAGGCGCGCGGAGGGTTCCTCCAACTACCACTGAATAGAAACAGTATAACGTGTTGCAATTCCTGCCGACCGATGTAAGACGTGTAGTGCATAAAGATGACTAAGATGGGATCACGTAATCTATTTGCGGTGGATCGGAGTCGCTAGAAATGTGACGTGCGCTGAAGTCCAATACATACGTGTCGCATTCACAAAAAAACTGGATTAATAATAACTGGCCAAGATGGTGAGGCGGTGTGCGAGGGGTAGACGCGATGACCCATGGTCAAAGCAAATTTTAGAATAAAAATGCATACATAGCGAAATATTTTGTGTTCAAGCTAGTAGATGTCGTTATTTTTCATTAAAGTTTGGGTCAACTGCATGTCATATTATTATAAACCATCATAAATTACAAGTATCAATACGACATTCTATAATTATGATATATGTTGAACTATCGCATAGGCGCACTACAAACATAAACATTCATTTGTATGCATATGTGCTGCTTTACATAAACGTTTATTGCATTAAATAGTCATTTTTTACGTTATTTAGACTGGTAATAATGCGAGACAGAAACAAAATAAAAATATAGATTCTTCATTATAAAACTATTATTATCTTTGCACGGTAAAAAATTCCAAAAAGGGGGTAATCCTTCAACTATAATATCTTTATAAACTTCAGAAAGTAATTTTAGACTAACCAACTCCGAAGACTTTATATTATTTTATATGAGGAATTTTTCTTATCGTCTAAGTTTAGAAGTTAAAAGTCTTGCTCAATAAACATTATTTATTTAATAAATTTCCTCACTTGTATATTTACTAACAATAACTTCACAAAAAAGAGCCTAATGATATTTTGATGATTATTTCAAGTTTATTTACTTAAGTCTAACAACCAAAACTTATATTTATGTATAAGGCGAATAAAAAGCACATTTGGAAACAAACAGTCATTGTTCGAGTCAAAATTTAATATGCCCGTTCTAGAATAATGTAGTAAACATTCCGATCTCACCTTTTCCTTGTTTCATACTGGCAAAAGTATTAAGTTTTGACCACTTACCCATGGCATCTGAAACAAAATAAACAAAATTAGACCACATCACATGAATTATTATAGTTGCGATTTTTTCAAGCAACGAAACGAAAAAACCAATCCTAGTGTGGTTTCTGCTATAGCTATAATAATAACATTAAATTTAATGTTTTTCACACACGTAAAGGACTATAGGTACTCCGGTTGACTTGTATGTGTTTCTGGCTTTATTACTGATGTGGACACACCCATTTCTGCCACAACTCATTTATTTTTTGCTTTGGATTGTCTGTGTGTGAGTCTATGAAACCGCGCCGCGAGCCCAGTTTATTTTACTTTATCCACGTTGAGGGTTGTTTCTTAATTACGTTAAGACCAATGACCGCATTTAATTAGTGCAGCACATACTAGCCTGCAGTTTGCACTGAAACGCTACTTTATTCTCTTTAGTTTTATGGTATCTGTTTCAATATTAACAGCGCCACACCACATTCCATCAAATTAAGATCATTCAAATGGCACTCACATGCAAATGTTGGCGAATTTTACTACGCCTAAACAATTTCCAAGATTATTACAACGCGCTACTTTTACTGTTTGTGTTTTCAGTTTTACTTTGGACAAAGTACATTAATTATTGCTTTATTTTGATTTCGCGCCGGTGCCGGACGACAAACGCATATCTGAAATAGCCACAACGAGATTGTATTGTTCCACTACGTCCCAGTGCACATCAAAAGCTTCCCGAAGACACACAACATTGTAAATTGTTCTATTGGAATCGTTTGAGATCTGCAGTTAGTTGTATGGAATGTCGGCACTGTGTTATGATAACGCCGTGTGTTCGTTCAGACCAGTTTTAGCACAAACAGAAAAATCGTATGAATGCCTCTGTAGGTTTAATCCTGTGCTTACCGACTGTCTTATCCGACACAAGAAGAAATTTTCTAATTTATTACCAACTATCTATTTGGCTCTATAACACCATGGGGGAATTATTTCAGCTGTGGTAAAGATGCTGAATTTTAGTCACTAATAAAAGTTTATCGTTACATAATTATACAAGGCACATTTTAAATTAGCTATTATTTTGTAGCTACTTTTCGTCAATTAATCGATGTTGATTGAATACAGTTGCAGATTATTAACAATAAAATTTACAAGAAATTTCTATGATTTTTTGCGTGTGTCTCTATTTTAATAGGAGTATAAAATTTGCCTATCTCGCCTGCTCATTTTATCATTTACAATTTCTTTACAGTTTTATTTTATGTAGGGATAGCTGAAAAATTTTAGTAAATTTTAATAAACGACATTTTTATGCTGTAATACGAGCCCTAACAACTAAATGTTCGGACAAAAGTAAATTTGATTGTCTTTTTCCATACGCGCAAAAGTTATCTAAATTAGGTAACTTCCATAATATTGATGGTTTTTTCTGTTATAATGCCAACATTTAGTTATATAAAAACGTAAATTTCGTAAAAATCCGCTCGGCGGTTCCAAAACTGTGGCACTTTAACCCAGCAGGATGGGAAAATTGTAGAGACAAAGAATTATTATTTTCAAAACTTTGGATCTAGTAGTCGGATTTTGATGAAATTTACTTTATTGCAAAGCTGGATGTTGGTTTTCTTTACAAAAAAGTTACCCAAGTTTTTATTTGGTGATTTTAGGCATTTTCCGGAGCTTAAAAGTTGCACCTTTAAAAATGATAGAATTTTCTAGTAACTGTTTTAAAAAATCAGTTTTGAAACCGCTGGTTGGATTTGTGTCAAAAAACCTTTAAATCAAAGCTCAATAATCGTGATATATTGAAAAAATCCTGAAATGTTAATATGAATTTTTTTTGCTTTTTTTTCGAGTTCCATAGTTCATTTTTCAAAAAACGTGATGCTACTACATTAAAATAATCACAGTTTTGGAACCACTGGTTGGATTTTGGTAAAATTTACTTTATTGCAAAGCTGGATGTTGGTTTTATGTACAATTCTTTATTTGGTGATTTTAGGCATATTTCGTAGCTTTAACATTGCACTTGAAAAATGTGACGTAATTTTCTAACGACTGTTTTTAAAAAATCACAGTTTTGGAACTTGGGGAAAAAGACATAAAGGTGCTTTCATGGCCCCCATCCAGACCGGACTTAAATGTCATTGAAACTCTTTTGCATAAAATTAAACGTATTCTACGCAATAATCCACCAAGAATTATTTGGGACTTAAAGACCAAAATAGAAGAAATTTGGGACAGTTTCACGCCAGAATTGTACCAAAATTTGATAAATACAATGCTTGCTAGAATACAGGCAGCTATTAAAGCAAAGGGAGACGTAACCTCTTATTAATGGTTCTAAATTAAAAATAATCCCAACATTTAGTTGCAAATTCATTTTGTAAAGTTTGCTAATTATTAAGGTTAAAATATTGTTAAATCCAATAAATAATTTTCTTCCATGCATATTATTGTTATTAAGGCTTTATCTTATTGTATTGTTAGGTGTTTACTAATTATTTGCGTAAAATTTCCAGTTCTCCTTTCATACTTCAAAAATTTATTTTGTCCGTACATTTAGTTGTTAGGGCTTGTATTAATACTGTTTTATAATGTCCTATTCGAATTTTCATCTGATCCTTGTTCAATTTTGTAAAAGATCTGATTAATTTTATGTAATTGCTCCTTCTCTTGGGGGCAAATGTAAAATCATAATTTCCTCTATTGATCTTACCTCTAACATAATGATAATAAAAGATACCATTATGAATATTCAGATGCTCTTATTCCAACCAGTTTTGTAAAGTTTTTTAAATTTTCAAACATAATGAGGACATCCAGAAAAATCCCGTTCCAAGTTTAAAAGTGATGAAAACAAAAAACCGACTACAACATAATCTGGTTGTATCGAAATGGAAATTTTTGACTCTCACCGATGGAAATTGGCACATGAAGCTGCCTCCGCAATGGAATTAATCTAGTCTGTGCGATGTAATCAGCGACCATTATCACCCCGGGTATTTGGTTAAAAAAGCAATAGCCGCCCCACAATTACCTCGTAATGGGCCATAGCCTCTTCCTTGATCAACACATAACAATCGCGAACCCTCCCAAGCTGCTGCATATAATTCCAGCAGCCCGACGTTATTAACCCTGGATTACGGAGCCGTGCAATAAGTGGATGGATGGGCCGGCTTTAATTAACGTTCACCACCTCTCAGGCGAGAAACGTTTGTTTGTCTCGGGTCAGCTGGTGGTTCTCGCCAAGTGGTGCATGTCGGTGGCTCATAACGTGCTTGGGTATTGCCATCACACCCTGTCCAACCCTCACTAAATGCAGGGCCGGACACTTGGTGCACGCAACTTGGGTTATTTATGCCTTTCTGTCGGATTACTTCTCTTGCTTCTACTCGTACTACATCAAACCATCACATGAATCGATAGTTTTGAAGAGTGCGAGATTGATAAATAATTGATTTGGGACCTATACGTATTCGCATGATTATTTGGAAGATTTATCGTCAACAACAACCACCAGTAGACGGGTGATGGGTCGTCGTACCCTTTGTGCATGAAATAGTAAAGAGATGAACGAGTAAAGGGTCCTCTGAATGGAAGTAGTGGCACGTCGGGCTGTCAAGAGCAACGGGGAAAAACAGTGTAGATTTTGACCGGTGACAGTGACACGGCGGCGGCGGCGCCCCCCGCTATCAAATATTGACGCGCCGAAGGAGGTGGCGTGCCATACATTTTTAATTAGTCCAAGTGACGTGAAGCGAAGCGATTATGCAAATTCCGGTGTCAGCGCGCTGGCGTACCGACCGAAATCAAATTTTCCACCCCATTGAATCTGAATGCGATTAAGAGGAAAACGGCTCGGCGGCGCCCTGGTGCATTCGTTTCGTGCCCGCCGCCACCGACCAAAAACCTCTATGATGAGCTGCCTCTCAGCGTAGAAGAGTATTTTATTAAGGTAACTGGTGTCGAATGTGTAATGCGCTATAAAGTTTATATCCCAGTCGTTACTTGGCCTTAACCGCAAATCCCGCACGCCGTATCTTGTCTTTTACGGGGGGGCCCGGCCATAAGATAGCTCCAGAATGACCTTTCCAACAGCCCAAATGGCGTCGTCAGTCTCGCCGGACCACTTCATGTCGAATTAAACTGATTTCGATGAGTTTTACATAAAAGAGGACGAGAATCATCAGTGTTTTATCGATTGTAACTCACACAGGCTACTCGCCAACGAATGAAACAAATTGAAGACTGTTTCTTCATTTCCAGACATCGAAATCACCGGTCAAGATTTTTAACAACATAATTTTTAAATTTATTATAGATGTGTAGATAAGTACCAGATTTTGTTAAGAAAAATATGAATCCCCTAATTAATCTACTAAATTCAAACTTTCTTTAGCTGAACTCTATTAAAATTTTAAAAGATTTGATAGCAAATTCGTCTGTAATTGTTATTTCTATATTTAGTCACTTCATCTCAAATTTATTCCATAACTTTTCCTAAAATTTAGAAAATATAAAATCCAGAAGAATTCTTATAATAATTGAAAATTAAATTTCCTCTCTGAAACATCTTAAGATCTGTATACATTCTGAGACGCTAAAAGAGGTCATGGTTTCCCAACTTTATAATTGATTTAAATCCAAACTTTTTCCGAAATTAAAATTTTTGTCTTGTCTTAATCAAACAATATTTTCGGTCCAGTCAAAAGGCCTTTGCATTGTAAACAACAGCATACAGTAGCAAAGAAAGGCATTCTTAAGAAGCAACCTGAAATAATACTAGTTCCCATTTAAATTAATCATAAAACTTGGATAAATATATAACGGCGCGTTTGATCTCTTTGTGGGTGCGACAATTTTATAGTTCGTAAAAGCGGCTCTAGGAAAACAGTGTTTGTTCGGGCGATGGAAAGGAATGAAGGGGGCGGGTGTGTTAGTGTGTATGCTCCGGCGTGCTCCTCTCTCGATTCAATGATCGCGGCTTCAAATCTATCAGTTCGCATTAGACTTACTTACAACTTTTCCCATATTTTAAGCTTTAAAAGCACTCTGATCTAATGCGGCCGCATAGTGGCGGCGTCTGCGTAATAATGGAGATAAATCAATAAGTGCAGCAACACCATCGGCAATAACATGGGGCTCCTTCGCCAACACCACCACCACCAAACTAAACTAAACGACGAATAAGAAATCCAATTTGGTTGATGGTCAAGGAAGAAACGGTACGGTGCACCCACCGGAATACGAAATAATGTCGATTGAGGCGTGAAAGAAAGCACAGCAAGTTGTGTAAGAACGGAGGCCGTTTAACGTCTGATGGCCCGAGTATAAAATCAAAACAACGTGTGTTCTCTCAGCACCCTGCTGCGTTTACTGCTCGATATATCTCAATCAAAACTGCACAAATCCGACAGTTTGTATATCTCCGTGGAGATTCCACATTGAGGATAAACAAAGGAAGTGTATTTGTTTGCTTTATGCTGCTCACGCAGCCCATTTATTTATTACCGCCCCCACTGTTCCTCAAGAAAAAAACCATTAAAACCCTCAATCACCATCAGGATAAATGATCCGTGAAATAAAAAATAATATATTTCCTCTTTGCCCCATCGAAACACATTGCATCATCATTTTGATAGCTTTTAATATCATAATATGATGTCATCTGCGTGGTATTTCAATAAAATTCTTGTAGCCGACAGGAAGGTGATGTGTTATTAAGTGCAGGATAATGTATGCTGATTGAAATACATCAGGTTGTTGGTGTTGCAGGAAGATTGCAGGTTTTGGATTACAGTGTCCTCTAAAAGTGAGTAGATAATTTGATCGACGCCATCGAGCTGGGCCCAAACGAGGTGCTTCCGCCGTCGAGAACACTCAATGTCGAGTACTCTTACGGGGTGTCATTCGATCAGGGCCATACGACACGCACCTATAATATCCCCAAGAAAACGAAAAAGTCTAGATCAGTACAGAGGAGACGCTGGCTGATATTTCTACACTCCCCGTCCACCCTCTTGCTTATGCTCTTTTGTCATGTGTTAATAGATCCTGGCCCCTTAACAGTATTTTCCATTACAACAGAAGCAACGACACCCGACAATGGCAAAGTGAGGGCCCGGTTTTGTAATTCCAATAGGAAAAAAACGCTAAAGAACACCCCAGCTAATTTGAAATTCAAAATATCGGGGCATCATCAACATAACAGCTCGACGAGAGTTAAAGTCACCAAATTAAACCAGGGGAAAATTGTTTCATTTTTATACGATCTTATGAACTCGCAAAATTTGGCCAGGTTAAAAATAACCTGCACATTTTTAAGAAATTTATTTTAATTTTTTTCTATATTTGGACAAATATTATACAGAACACTATTCTCTAATTAATTTCCTATTGGTCAATGGCTAATCTGTATTAAATTTCAACCAATAAGAACAATAATAATTTGTGCTATTATCTGGTTAAAATTTCTTTTGATGTTTGTGGAAATATTTTTGAAACATTTTCTAAGTTCAAGTAAAATTCTTTTCGGATTTTTTCAAGTTCCTGTTTACACACTGAAAATAGGCAATTTTCTAATTCTATAGGTACATTGACTGCACCTTAAATTAAAGACGAATTTCGCTTGTTTCACGGTGATAGTTTCAGCAAAGTTTAATAAATTGGAAGATCTTTTGTCATTTCGTTGTTAGAAATCAGATAGTAACGGCGTCGCTTTCAAGTTTAATTAAGCGAAGGTGCCCGGGTGGACCTCAACGTCTTAGACTTGCAGATAACAACTACCAAGTAGTTGAGATGACAAAGAACCCCAGGCGTTGCTTTTGCTAAATGAATAGCTCGCGGTTCGACGCTTACTTCCTCTTCCAACAAACGACGAGTTCATTCAAACACCCAGACACTTGTACTCGTGCCATGCCCCATGTTATCTCACAATAATCTTCAAATGACATTTCTATGATTTCCAACACTTTCTTTCAGTGTTTAAAGATCGATTTAAGGCAACTGTGGCGGGGTGTCCTGTGGTCATTAAGAAGAATATTGTGACAGAACAGAAGACGAAGAAAAAAGCTAGGGGAGGACGAGGAGGATGAATTCGCATTTGAAAGTACAGTTCCAATAAAAAACGTTATCAGTATAGTAGAAGCGCACCAGCAAATTTAAAATGTTCATTAACGATAGCGTGCGCGCTATAGAGAAGGGCATGGACATGATGAATCGCTCTCGAGTTCCGTCGAAACAAAAGAATATCTCTTCGCTGCCCAATATCTTAATTAAACTTGCCGATTTATTCCCCTCGAGCAGAGTCGCTTTGTCTAACGGGCGACGAAATGAAATGTAACGCGCTCTGTGCGCCCGTTTCCAATGTTGGAAAAAGCCAGGAGGACGAGGAAAAATAAAAGAGCGTGTTCGTTAAATTACACAATTTAAAAGTTCGTTTCGTGAAATGAATAAGTAAGTGCGGCGGAACCGAAGTCATTTCCATCGGGATGGCAATGTCGTCGGCGTCATTTGTTTTTATCAGACGTCCCAGGAGGACCTGTGCAGATGCTGCGATAACAAATAGACCACCAGCTACCGCCCGCAAAGATGTTGTTTACTTTCTGCGGTTCCTGGTCCATGGAATAATGACCGTCACAACTCGCTTTTACTTGCTGTCTCAAAAACTAAACTTTATTGTTTACGGGACCACACAAACATTATGTAGAAACACTCCAATTTAATATCTTGCATTCCCAATGAAAATAACCACAAGGAAGGTTAGCGAATTAATGTGAGAGTAGATATAAATTATGAAAATTAATAACCCATTGACACAAATTAAAATATTTATGTCTTTATTAATGCGTCAGATGATTAATAGTTTAAATTGCAAAAATGTATTATCCATAAAGTAAATATTTATTTATGTTTATGGTGTGGTCTTGATATGATACAACGGCGTGAAAAAATGTTTAATGTTCCAGGTGCAGCTTCCCACACATGATTCGATCGAAAATGGATTAGAATACTCGCCAATACTTTGAATATTATCTGTGCATTAAAATTGTTGCACCTAGAATCAAATCATTAGCAACAGGAGGCGGTGAGTGCTTTTTTTCTCTTTGAAAACCCGTAAAAAGCTTACGCAGACAAAAATACTTGGTAAGGTGGGGGCGTAATAGGAGCGTTACGTGAGTAATATCGTTTGTAAAATGATAAGTAATTTAATCCGTCTGGCTCCCCCGTCGTCTACTGGGGGGCATATGTGTGGTTTGCGTGTGGTTATTTTTATCCGCGGGGTGTTTGATAAAACTCTTGACAAGCCACCACTCAAGCTTTCCGCGCACAACCCCTCACAAACCCTAAATATTTTAATAAAGAAAAACCCAAAACACAAATAAACAATCCTATCCTAGTTAAACTGTATTTGATTTATGCTAAAACCACAAGTGGTTCTCTAACTCTAACAACCCTTGCGGTTTTTGCGGCATAGCGATAACTACTAACGGATGGTCATAAAAGATTCACGCTTTCTTTCAATTTGATGGGAAAGGCGGCACGACGCATTTTAAGCTACACCACCACACACATACATACACATGTGTGTGCTTTTCCTGCGTGTTGTCTTTTAAACTTAATAGACCCATGTGGCCCTGAATGCTTCCAAGAAACTTGAGTCAAGCATAAATATATTCAAAAGGAATCACCCCCTCACTGCTATAACATGTAGATATTGTAATATATACTTTTTGCAAAAAGCAAAAATATAACCCATGCACGCGGGCACTAAAAATAAAAGAGATTCGAAGGTGTGTTTGAATATAAATCTGAAAGCATTTGCCCAATGTTCCAGTGAAGTGGGGAAGGGGGGAGGTAAGAGCAACATGATACTTTCTGATATATTAACGTTTGGGTTCAATTTCATTTCTGGCATCTTCGGACTCGGATAAAAAAAATAACTAAGGTATATTTGGACAAAAGCAAATCTGTTTTGTTTCATTTGCGAGGAAACTGAAACTAAATTGGTAAATAGGTGCTGTTTTTGATATGCAGTTAGTTCATAAATGTTCCAAAAGATCTGACCTCAAACTTTACGTTTCTAAAAGGCGACGTAGGTCAATTTTTAACAATTCGAAGTTGATGCTTTTTAGCAGAACATAATAACATGATGAACATTTTGCTCAAAGGAATATTGAAGAATAAAATTAGTAAAATTATGGTATATAGTCGAAAATTCTTATACTTATTGACCCCCAGAACTTTTTTAAACCTCAAATTATGAATTCAGAATTTGTAAAACTCTATTTCAATTTATTTCAATGTTTGCTTTCAACGCCGAAGAATGATTTTATGATAAATAATACTGTAAAAAAAGTTGCGTACGTTACGGGAGACATTGAGAAGGTTCCCTAGACCTAGAGGACTGAAATTCAGATAATTTCTGTCTGCATGAACTAGAAGTTATAATGAAGACAGCGATACTTTAATATTAATATGTACCTAACCTAACTACATATTGTTCATTTTTTCAGTAGTAAAAATATTTGGAGGAAAATTTAAAATGCATGAAATTGATTGGCCGCTTAGTACAAAATATTTCTAATTATCTCTACTGAAAAAATTAACTGTAGCGATTTTGATGAGTTGAAAGTTGTACTGATTTGTATTCGGACTTCGGAGTAGTGGTGTGACATGAAATTTTAAAAAAATACGAGGAGATGTCTAACAAAGGATCTGAAAGTCTTAATTCTTAAAATAGTTTCCATATAGACGAACGCCAGTAGATTTAGACTACAATTGTGAGACCCAACATGTGTCATTTCTTTGTTTCCAATTTAGCCGAAATTATTTCTATAGCTATATGAAACCAGTAGCATGCTAAATAGCATATTTATAAGTAAAATTTTTTCCAATTTGGATTTGTAACAAAACTTTTCCTCTTCATGGGATATAAACCAATTACAAGTTTTGCAAAATGGAAGTAGATATAATATCTAACAAATGAGATGCTTAATACAAGTTGGAGATACGCCCGCCGGTGGAATATAATAACACAGAAAACAATTATAATGTAACATGAATAGAATGCACCGCGATGACATATAAATTACGGAAAACTACTTGGGTATATTGTGGTAAAAGGTAATTTTAAAATTGTAAAGCTTAGATGAGAATAATAGAGGGCATGTTTCGCGGTTGCACGGCATGTCGTTTGTTTAATTCGAATAGGATCTCCGGTTTGCTTTGTCGGTGGGGGATTATTTCAGAACGGAACTTGCGGAAATATCGGGACAAAAGTTGACGAGGCGGAAAGAACGAAAGCCGAATAGCAGCAGCAGCAGCAGTCTTGGAGTGGAGCACTGAACCGTGCATGCTGAATTTGGAGAACAGAAACTCGTCGGAACCATTACCGCGTTATGGTATTACCGCACCACTGTTAAACACACTCTCCCAAAGACTTTCCTGAAATCCCAAGGACGAAATTAAAACACATTCCACCACCAACACCACTATTTTTCCTCCCGTTTCCATTGTAAGTCTTGGAATTAAATTTAAATTAATTTAAACTCCACCAAATTTTTTCGCCAACTCCTTCCTAAGTCGACTGTATTACAAGATAAAAGCACGGATATGTGTTTATGTTTTGACTGCAGGGTATAATATTTTTTTTATTCTCATGTCGTTTACATTACATTGATGGAAGGGGCGCTCCGGTTTATCTGAAATTCAGGGGTCGACCCTACGCTTCACTAATGGAAGTTGTTTTAAATAGAAGCGAGCGCATCCTTCTTCTTCTTTCCAAACTGCCGTTAATAGCCACACAGACGAAATGGAAAACAACTTTCGACGAGGCCACTTTCAAAACAACCTCCCTCCAAAACTGTCGCAATGTTAGAAACGACAACATCCCTCTTTCCACTGGTTCCACCTTCATGCTTAGGCAATTGACTTCAAGAAAAGCAATCGTCACTCAATTAAACATTCGCGGTTTATTTTTATGTTATGTGCCGTTGTCGTCGATTCAATTAGCATAATCTGTCTCAGCAACCGCAAAATGAAATATGAACTGTGTTTTGACACGGTTGTTGATACTGGAAAATTGTAAATCATTGGATGGATAAGATGTGAGTTTTTATGTGGTATAATTTGACAATCATTGTTTGAATGCGAAAAATTGTTAATGAGAAAGTTTTGAAGAAAATAATGGCCAAAAGTTCTTTAGTTTACAACTGAATGCGTGTTTTCTATCAGGTTTTTATGAAAATTACAAAAAATGGGTATTACATAACCCTCTTAAAAAAAATAATTTCAATTTATTGGGAGCGTTATTTAATGAGAAATATATGAAAAAATTAATATTTTATCATCTTTGATGACGGATTGGAGCTTTCCAATACAAAGAATGTCTACGTATGACTTTATTTAGAGTTATTGCGCCAAAATAATTTGTAATATGTTTTATGCTCCAATTTCTTCTAAATTTATGGGGAAACGTCAGAGGTTGTTCTCATTGAGATATTTAACGAGAAAAATGTAAAAATAAGTAAATAAACACGCCTAATTCGATAAAAACAGTTAAAATCTCAAGGTATTATCTTTATTCGTTTTCAACAAAGGTCATAATTATCTGTGTTTCATGTACCCTCTTACCCAACATCAATAACAAAAATAAGCCATAACCTTTAGGAGCAAAAATTCTTAAATTAATGATAATTTTGTAGCTGAAATGTTGAAAAAATGAAAAGTTGAGTTGGCATCGGTTTTGAATACTACTTGTATCATACCCAAATGTGAATAATGTTATTCCTCAGATAGTTTCAATTCCAGAACACGTCCAGATAACCCGCTCAGACCTCTATATTACTGTAGTGATACAATACAATATTTTGTTTATATTTGATGAACAAGTTTCTTCGAAATCTCACTGCTTCAATTACTTCTTTAATTAGATCATGATCATCAAAGAAAATCTCATAGGATTTCTCTTGAAATCCGACATATTCTAAATTTTATCAACAATGTGATTAAATCAAATTAAAAATCGACGAAAAAAGCTGCCTGCCCCCTACCTCCATGTGACATTAGTTATGATCATGCGATGACGCCCGGGCACTAATGCGGCAATAATAAATTGAGATTTGTGTGTCAGATATATTTGAATATTGGAGTTGCATTATACAGATGTGTTGTTGTGTGTTGCCGTGTTGTACACAATTACACATTGTGGTGACATTAGTTTAATTCACTGTCGACTAATGAAAGTTTACGAGCAGACCACGTGAACGTACACCACCGCCGTCGACGTCGTTTTATTGCACGTTCACTTCACCCGTTCAACATTTACTGCCCGGTTAGTTAGCGAAAAAGTGTATGCATCATATGCCGTCGTTAGTCACTTTATCGTCCTCGTTTAAATATGATGATGTGTGTGTGGATACAGTTACTTTACAAACATTCCTCCAATATTATTGTCCCGTTGGCCTCCTCAAGTTAATTATTCATATTTCTGATGGTTGCATCCGCTTAATCAAAGTGTATACACACGCTGTTATGTTTTTTGTACTATCAGAAAATAAGATCTGTGGCCACCGGTAATGTCCATTTAACGACTGGATGCCTATTAATGGGGCAGCTGTAATTTTGTTTAAAGCCAAATGAACAATTATCGATTTAGTCATTAGCAGTGTTATCGCTATACGGCTACTAATGCGTCCAAAGAAGAAGCGCAAACTCTTCATTAGCTACTCGGCTTTCAATTATGAAAGTAGTTTTATAAGGGAAGTATAGTCGTCGTCGTCGTTGTTCGAATAGCCCTTTCATTAACTACAGCTAACTCCAAATTACGACCGAAAATGTGCACGTTAAGCGATATGTATCGTAATGTTATTGTTTTAACCCCCTCCCCAATATCTCCATTTCAATCGTTCCCTCCCTCGAATGTTTTACATAATTAAACCAATTGATCGCTTTGTTCCCGTTTTCTTAACTAATGTTTGTACTCACCAGGATCCGAGGCGTCCAAACTTTGCTGTGATGCGGGAGGTTGAGAAAGAGGTCCAGGCGTTCCAGGTGACCTCACGTCGTCGTTCACCGGTCCCCCATACGACAACGACGACGAAGGCGGTCTCTGCAATCAGAAACAATACTTAGCTATAAATGATGATATCTTATCATTCAGTTTTTAAAGCCAAATTGGCTAATATGTCAAAGAAATGGTACATAATATATGAGATGTGTTTTTTTTTTATGAACATTATTTTCAAAAAGTGACTAAGTGTTGGATGGGTAGCAGAAACCACTTGGGGGATGTGGCTGCTACAGCAGCGGCACTTTCACCATCAAATTCGATAAACTGATGCGCGGTTGTCGTGCAACCAGCAGATAAATAATAAAGCAGAGAGGGATCATGTTATATGTCTAGTGCCTAGTCCTTGTCCCGTGGGTGAATAGACACGACACTTTACTTTCTCGACTTAGGATTCGGAAGGGAGTAGAAGGGAACTGGGGGAAGGATATGCCATGCAAAAAATATGGAAACATGATTCCGGCGTCTATCTATAGTCTAGGGTAACTAGGGTTCTTCACATTGCAAATTCATTCTGTCCTGAGACAGGGAAAATCAAGTGACAAACTAAGAATTAACTTATGATTTTAATATTTTTCTCGAATTGTAAAATTATTATTATTGGTGTGCTAACACAAGAAAATGTTGACCTTAAGATAGAAACGAGACCTTTAGATACTACTCATTTCCAAAGCGCTAAATTTTGTCAGTTGAGTTAGTTTCCTCCCCTGGTAATTCACAAATAATTATGTAAAAAAAATTATAGGGTACAGTTGGTCAATATTGACGGTTCATTAATTCCCACCACCATCAGTTGTATCAATTAGACTTGTAACGGGTAAAGCACCTTGTATGTATGTTTTATTAAATATTAACTAGGTGTGTAAAAAAGCAGAGGAAAGCGCGAACGAGTTAGCACTGGGTGCTGGTAAATACACACCCGGACCAATTGGGCCGGAACGAACGTTTCCTACTTCCGGCTCGATCGACATATGTGGATGGATAGACACAACATTATTAATTTAAAAAAATTGAATTAAAGTGACAGTAGGTAGCTCCAAACTATAAAATCTGAAATGATAATCCCATAAAGAAGCTTTGAAAATTTGTTATTATGTTGAGGTTGTAAAGATTCATTTGTTTTAAATTTGTGCGTGTGCGGAAATAAAAAGGAAGGGAATATATGCGAGCAAACGGCGGAATAATGGGCGTAAAGTAGCATTTAACTTTAGTCAATTTGACAACACAATTAGCTCGTAAAATAAATGCGAAATCTGCTACAGAGTATGTCTAGTGTACAGTTACGGCTATTGTGGGATCGTAACATTTTTATGGTTCTTATGAAGTACTGCCAGTGTGGCGGATGATGTTCTATAGACTACGGTGCACGTTCTGGCTAGAATAGCGCCAGTTATGTGACGATACAGAAGCATTATTTCACATCTACACTGGTGCAAATCTCGAGTTGCATCAGGAGTCGTCTGATGGTTAAGACCCAATAATTATACTGGCACACCCACACCACCATCAATACACTCACTGGCTTCCCCATTCTCACTAATAAATATGTTTGTGTATGCGGCATGACACGTAAACAGGCCTGTTATTATGTCGTCAATTAAAATCGTATTACCTACGACGTTAATTCCACCAACATTTTGTTTTGTGGGTCATTGTCGGCGAAAGTGTTGCTACTCGCATACATCTTCCGATTGATTTATGATCTGAACTACACCTTACAAACACCCATCATCTAAATTCAAATTAACAACTATCATTTTGAAAACAATTTCAATTACTCTATAATAAAAAAAAGGTATCGAAATCACAATTAATTTAAGGTTATTAAACCGAAGGAGGTAACTATGTGATTATCACGATTCTTTTGCTCCTGTAGATTCAATAATGGAAACCGAAACATGTACATAATAGATACTGCTAAGAGATTCTTCGTGGTCCTTAATTGTCTACCTATAATTTCCCAATTTGCAATTTTTATTCCAGCTATTCTAGCAAAGATTCCAAGTGTTGCCCTATTTTTCTAAATAGATTAAATCGGATGTAAGAACGGCAATAGGAAGTTAGTAACATCATTAAAGGCAGTGATTTCATTAGTTAGCCCACATGGGTGACGACTATGTCGAGACAAGAACATATCACAGGGCCACAATTAACACCCGCACCGTTTTGGTGTTGTGTTCGTTCGCAAGCAGTGCCTCCAAGCCGGTTGTCGTTCATTAGGTTCCGGAAATTAAATAAATCTGTGCCGAGTCGGCGACCCTGCCCGGTTTGTATATGGTGACGAAATCGGATCAAGACAGCAAACTGGATGAGATGATGGGGTTGCCATGTCCATGATTCAATCTGTATTCACATTAGTTCAATGCTTGGCTGAAGTGGCCAATTGCTATTTGCATGAATGAGGGGCTGATGTTGAATCCCCAGAGAACTGCTAATTCGTAATTCGACTGATGCGTAGATTAGATTTGTTACAACAGGCGATCGCGGACTCCCCTCTGAACACGACTTATCCATTTTCTAGCATTTAGTTAAAAGTCAATTATCTGAATCAAGAAGGGTGGAACCGGTGCGCTTTTATACACACACCAAACACTACTCTACCTACTTCAATATTATTAAATCTACTCCACTTCACTTCAAACAAAATTATTCAAATGCAAAATCATTATCCTAATATTTCCTTAATTTAATACCAATGATTACACCAACGACCCCTTTTCATCGACTAATTCAATTTACAGTTAGACTTTAGAACATCACCATGCAGACTAGTTATAACCAAATCAATAAAAGTTGTTTGATTTCCTGCTGTGGAAAAATAGAACAAATCCAACACCTTCCAAATGATTTCCTTAGAGGATTTTTTCTCGACAACATACATGCAAGTCCAAGTTTTCTGGTCATCGGTTGATGGAAAGTGTTTATTGAGCCAATTGGTTATTCCGGACATGACTCGATTATTCTGTTTACAAACAGCGCGTGGTCGTGTCGAGCATAAGAACCGCCAGTAGCAAGTTCAAGAAGTAGACTTGCCGATCGCCGTCGATTCGACACACGCCATCTGGACATTTACGATGTTTTCA
The DNA here is from genome assembly GCA_963942485.1 of Pediacus dermestoides. Classification (NCBI taxonomy): domain Eukaryota; kingdom Metazoa; phylum Arthropoda; class Insecta; order Coleoptera; family Cucujidae; genus Pediacus; species Pediacus dermestoides. Next base: position 4,864,913 of record OZ012629.1, read on the forward strand.
ATATAACATTGCTCCAATGGCACTGCTGATGAATTCAAACAACATGGCGATCAAGAAATACGGCCCCAAAAACGGACACATCGACAAGCAGACCAGACTGCGAACACTGATCGAATGTAAGCAACAACAATACAAGCAGAGGCAGAGCGCCAGAGAGTACTCATAGTCCGATGGACGGCTCGCTGGGGCCTGACCTTGCCTGTCAAACTATGAGCGATAGCTCAAAGTGACGTCAGTTCCATATGGTAATTGAATCAGCTGAATTCTCCGTTCAATTCCACTACACACTACATTATTTTATAGTGAGGAAAAAACAGAACTTAAGTAATACTCTTGCATGTAGCAAAGGACATCAACAGCATAAGAAAATATGTGGCTGCTTGACAGATGTCGCTATATTACAATGTTCCTCTTGAGTAAACGTCCTTTTTAACTTTTTACTTCGATATATTAAACCTGTGGTTTTCGTTTGATTTCAGGAGTTTTAAATAGTAATATAATCGTAACACTTCAAATTCAGGTAAAATTTGCAATTGATTTGATTTCGACTGAAATATTCTATCTAGGATTACGAAAAGTTCATATATCGTGAAATTCTGATCCATATAATAAAATTGTTAGTAACCAAACAACAACAAGACGTCACAATGATTTTTATATGTATATTCAGGATAAATAAGTAACTTAGAACAAGGACCTTTGATCAAATGGTTTTTTCAAATTTTCAATGTGAATGCCCCTGAACGTTTGTGGAAAAATCGTTAAACGAGTGAGTGTAGAGGGGCGAGTTGGAACAAATAGCCACCAAATTGAGAACATCTGGTGCTGACATTTAAACAAAAACGATGCACGGCGGCCTACCAACCGGACTTGGAGAAGACATCTCGTCGTTGGCACGCACACGCATGTTGGTCCCATTTCAAAGGGCTGCTGCAGCTTTTCTATTCACCAGCCACTATTATTGTGGGGGAGTCAGCATCACCAATAGCCACGTTACCTTGATTAGGGTTGATTTCTAAGCGGGTATAGAGTTTCACTTGTGTGAAATTACTTTTTCGTTTTTTTACATCCCTTGTGTGGTAAACAAGACTAAATGGCAATGGAATGCAATACAATATTCGTTTGCTGAGTCGCTGGGTTGGCTGGTCTTATCGTAGACAGCAGGATAATTAAATTTGTCGGTGTGATTTATCGCCGGCAGCGTAACAGTGGTGCTATGTAGCTGCCGACGCCTCCATAGCGCTCATATCCTGCTTCCCTTGGTGACTCAATCCTATCCGATCCCAAATCTCTGGGCGCGTGATGTATGGCTCCCTGTCGACCCAGGTGCCGCTCTCCGCATGCTGATAACAGCACAACACCTGCATCTTTTGGGGTTGCTCAAGAATAATCAATAGATAATTTCATCCAACCCCCTCCTACATCCTGTGTCCGATCTTCAAAAGCCACTAAAATTCTAAACTGTTTCATTCTGAAGCACCTCCATCCGCCATTACGGACCATTAAAGCAAAAGTCACACTAATGGTCTGTTACTCAATGGCACAAACAATAACCATTCGTTCTGTTTAGTGGAAAGATTGATTCCGGCTAGGCAGGATCATGAAAACGGTGTGGCGTAACGACGTCTACTCTCTCACTATATATATATATATGTTATTGGACGACGAGAGGCGGTGTGTGGCGGCAGCGTCCGTTCAGTCCGCGCGCACTATTTCATTTTAATGGTCCCCGCGGTCCCGGATTCCATTAAACTGTTTCTCCTGCAAAGTTTACTTTTGCCACTGGGACCATTAGTTTGATGCAGCAGGAAACAATCCTGCCAGAGGACTGGGATTGATAGATGAACCCCGCCGTCTCGGCTGTTTCCTTCTGCTAGCTCGGCAAGTCATAATTCAGCCGGCCATGCCCATTTACCGAAAACACCCTTTTACTCCGACGACGCGCCAGCCAAAACAACACCACCGAAACGCCATCATTGATCCACGATTAGCTAACCAGAGTTAAATGTTGGTAAAATGTTATAAGAGATGTAAATGTTGCTGTAATTAAAAAGGCAATATGGTCGGTTTTAGAATTTCACACTAGTGAATAAATTTTTCTCTTAAAAGTCAAAATATTGGAAATAAATGAGATTTTGCATAAAAATTGGTGTGTTAAAATTTCGAATTTTGTGCATATAATTCATAATGAATGTCTTCGTTCATTTCCACATCAATATTGTTAATAACAAACTTGAAGTATACTCGTTTGCGAAACGAATTTGTATAACCTGGTTGTTGCTGGATGAATTTGAGGAGATTGAAGTCAGATTCAATAGATTCTTGATAGTCTTGATATTAATAGTTGATGAGTAAAGTAGAATATTCCTCTGAAACTTACATTGCTTCTTGTGAGCTTTTTCGTATCCCATCGATTTAAGTGATTGTTACTTATTTAATTAAAATTGAAGAAATAATGGCGTACTGAGATGTTTAGAGTCATATATGGAAACGGGAGTATCTCGCGCGGGGCAGCAGATGTTTCGTATGTCGGGCTCGTAATAAATTGAACAAATCCACCTGTTTGCAAGAGGGAAACTCCGTCGGCGATTACAAGCCATCACTGTCTCCTGAATTAGGCTGTTTCGAGGGAATCGCTTCCCGCGCGCTCGCTCTCTACTCGGAGCTCTGCGTTTTACAAGCTATTTGAAGTCAATAAAATGATAATGCGCCAATAAAAGCGGCGCGCGCGGGGACGCCTTCCTGTGGTTAAGTGATTCTCTCAGACGATGCAAATTGTATCAGGAAGGAAAGGAAATAGCGATACTAGAAGAGGCGAATCACCGAAGAAGATTTGATGTGAGAGCAAACGGCGATAGTGGCGGGCGTTTTCTTGCTTTGCTTGGTTTTGTGTGTCTCTGAACTACCGTTGTGGTTGATCGTTGCCCTTGCACTATAAATACCGCGTTAATTATACCTCTCTCAGACGACAAATGCGTGTGTGAGATGCTATTGGCAGCGTTGTGCCATCCGTGCTATGAAATACCCTCATTTTGAGCGCCTTCCAAAGCGCAACCTGGCTTTCACTCACTCTCTGCATACCACACGTCTGCTATTTTTAACATACACCAAACAGCGACATACAAATTCCGGTGATCTTCACCAACAAAATCTTAATTAAAAATCAAATGTCCGCACTGCAGTACGTAACTCTACAACGAAATGAAACTCAATTATATCTGTGGCTTTTATAGATTACCCAATAACGAATGTGAGAAAATCTGGAGATGTGTCACATAGTGTTCGCTGTGTGATCTCTGATGATATTAAAAACAAGCCCAAGCCGAGAATAGCCTGTCACGAAGGTCTTGTGCAGGATTCGACATTTCGGGTTGCCGAAGCCGATATCCATCTGGTAAATATATCTTTTTGGTGGTGCGGCGCGACACTGAGACGCCACATTTTTCATTCGAAACCTAAATGATTTTATTTCAACACTGCAATGCATCCCGCTGAGTAGGACCCGTTTCATAATGGATGAATAATCACTAGCGCGCACAGGTACACCGCGATTTCGATCTCCAATCCAATCCAACACATCTCCAACAACAACAATAACAAAACAATATGTGCGTATAGAGTGTGATTCGTCATCTCAAAGAAACCGTGTGCGGGTGACCGCAGACTACGCAAGGGTGTAACTCAATCCCTTACTCGCATTGCCGATGCGTCAGTCTAAATTGACACCAATTACCAGCAAAACTCCCTGCTTTAAGCTCCCCCAAGCTTTTTGCAAACAGCATCACGAAAATGAGCTAATACACTCAATTCCCTCCCTTCCCGTTGGTGCTTAGCCACCCCGCCAGATGTCGATCATATATGGACGGGGTGCCATCACCAACAACTCGCGGAATTTACTATACATTGTGAATTTCATGATTATGGAATGAGGTTTGTGTGCTAAATGAACTGTAGGATAAAAGAATACTTACAACATCCGGCGTACTGGCTCCATCTGTATGTGAGGTGGAGTCTGCATTACTTCTTGTACCACCATCCCCGTTTGTTGAACCCGTAAGTTCAGGTGGTTTCCCACCATCCCGCTCGTCTATCACCAAGTCTATAGGCATTTTACCTTTGAGACAACTGATATATCGATGGCAGAAATTGTCACATAACTCGTGTACCTGAAAAAGAACAATAACCATATGAATGAATCAGTGTCAAAAATATTCATGGTGGGTATGAACATAATCGCGTAGTTTGAGAATCAATATCATAATCTTAAATGTTAAGAACAAAGAATAAAAAAAAAGAAAAAACCCTTTCCTTCGTTGATTTTCTTAATCTACCTTGTATAAATCAGAATCTTTGATGTGTTTCGGCAAATATGTGGGTTCCAAATTTGGTGTTTAATTGTTTTTCCTACGACATTCAATAAATAAATTCTTTTTTGTGGGACAAAGCTTCAGTAAATTTTCAATCAAATCAAAGCATAAAAATCGTTATCATTAAACCAAACAACCTGTTAGCTTTATGTTTTTTTAATCTATTTTAAAAGTGAGTTTTATAACCCGAGAATAATTAGTTGGACAAGCCATTCCAAAGTTAATAAATATAAATAATAAATTAGGATTCGTTTTGTAATTTCGTGTGTGTTTGTGTGTTTGGAAATAAAAGCGGGAGAAAGAGAACATTAAGCCGCGATCTTCTTGCTTTTAATGTTTTTGGTTTTGATCGTTGTAGCGTGAACATTTTAAAGACATCGTTAGGTGTTCACATTCTTCTACCGGTCGGCGGTCTATCACATCACCTCCAAAAGGCGAACGTAAATTAGAATCCCATGTTTGGTGATTAGATAGAGATACCTACAACTACACTATAACGAAATTTTGTTTATTCAACGAAGAAGGAACATATCGATGTTTGCGTATAGTACTTGGTGTATCTAGTTTGCATATGGATGGGGTCGTACAGCAACCAGGCAGCAGCAGCAACAGTAACACTGCAAGTTGGGACGAGTGAAGTCGGTCTCCAAGATGGCCGGCAAAGACGACGATGTCTGGGGTAACCGGTTATGTGCATTTGCCTTGCAACAACAAGATTATAATATCGCAACAGAGAGAGAGATGAACCGCTCGATAGTGTCCCCTTTTAGCAATTTAAATGTGGCTGCGAATGCAAAGCGATGCGATGGCCATCCGGTCGGCGATCCACCGATCGGACCACATTCTGCCGCGCGCAATTTCCATATTTTTACATGTCGGCCTTTTAATACGGAGAATCTGAGACGGGGCCCGCGGGACGATCCATCGTGTAACTCGATCGGTGCATTGTGCCGATGTCGCTGCCTGTGTTATTGATCTCTCCTCTTTTCCTCCTATAGTATACTATGTTCACCTAATTAGGAAGAAGATACACACAAACAAACACAACAACAGGGGCTACGTTACCCAAAAATACTAACGAATCCTTACTACAACATCTATTATCTGAACTTAAAATAAGAACAACAGAAAACTACTTTACCTTTTCTAATTCAAGGAGGTGAAACCGGAGTACTTGTATTGCCTGGACCATCTGCAAAAAATCAGAAAAAAAAACATACATTAGTTGAGGATGGTTGTAAGAGACGATTACTATATAAGACTACTTGGTAACAATGATGTTAGGGTTATTAGATAAATCACTGTTTTCCGGAGTAAATTAGTGTGTCTGAGATTGGTGTGTTTATAGGAGAGGCGTAGGTGTGCAGTCACAATGGACGGGGCTCACGAAACAGAAAATTACATGATGTGATGGCCGGATTCAGAGAGCCGAGAGAGGCAAGGACCCCTTCTTCCTTCTCAGGTTGTGCGCTCTGTTATCTCTCATCCGCACACTGGAAATTGTAAACAACTGGAGTGTACAGCAAATCATTCTCACACACATACACACCGAATCAAGGGTTGTGTTGAGGATGAGAGAGGATATTACACGCATACAACACAAATACTCTCTGTCGACAGTACAACGAATTTATTGATAATTATTTTGAACTAAGAGAATAGTTTAACTTGTTTATTTTAATCTATAAAAATGAAAATAAACTATTTTAAGGGGGTTCTGTTTTTTTTTATCGGCAAGGTGATCACAATTTTTGCGGATTAGCTGAAATTTGCTTTTTATTTTTGTTATGGTGAAGACTAAAATATCACAATTATTTAGACTGTGTGTTAATTTTAGAATAAGTTAACTTTTAATTTTATTGTTTGGTACGAATATAAATTACTTTATCCTGAAGGTTGGCACATTTAACATAAATACATTCTCATTTCAAAACGACTAGAATTTTTAAGCTTATAATGAATCAAAATTATTTTTTCTTCTAGACCTTCCCATATCTTTTAAAGACACTCTAAATATTTTTAAGTCATCAAGTAACTATTAACTGGAAAAAAATCGCACTAAACTGAAAGGTAGTACTTTATCTTCAGAAACTTCAGTGTGAATCTAAACATAAAAACGATTAGGAAAAAACGTCAAATAAATATTTAATTAGGTTTAGTTGCTTAAGCCAATTGTGTTTACAAACTTTTAGGGCAAAATCTATAACAGTTTAAATAGTGATTATGTATCGAAAAATAACATTTAAAAAAACCTAAATTGGCAATAATGAAGTGCGAGTTATCAAATTTTTCATTTAGAAGAAGGAAGAACATTGAAAAATTAATGAAGGACACAGAAGAAAGGCGTTACCCAAGATTTTCAGGATACCCTGCACATTTTCCATGTTTGTCTCTTTACATTCTCAAAACTCGATTAATAGAAAAGTAGTTGAGTTCATAGCAAATATTAAAGTATGCTCGCCCACGTACTTTTTGCACTTAATTTCTATCCTAAACAACAATAAATATTACTCCTATTTTAATTCAACTTAATCAGGTTAGCTGCAGAAAATCGCTAAAGTGATACAGACAGGTTATAAATTTCTTAATTAATTATTTATGGTATCAGCATGCAAATGAGGCAAATAATATCCACTTGGAGCAGTAGATGTAAATAATATGGACAATTTTGATCAATTAACGCCCGGCGTTGATATCAACTTATATAATATTACGTTGGGGCTTTGTATGGAAATATCAAAGTGCTTTCCATTGCCCATACACGGTATTAAATGTATGTATCTGGAGCTGAGTTGAGGAAACCTGGCGCTATTTGATGTGTATCTGGTATAGGAAAAAAACACCTTCGAATTAACATAGAAAATGAGAAAGGATAATGTTTACACCTTTGCAAATGAATATATAAAGCGCGAACGATATTTGCAAAAAGCGTAGAGACCATGACATTTTTATTGTGTTCTGGTGTTAATGTAGCATTCGAAAATAACGCCTGGGTACACAATATAACCATCCATCAAGTGTAGGGTATCAAACCGATATATAATATTTTAACAGTTGTAAGTAGGAAGGTATATTTGTTTTTTGCACGGTGTGCCACACAACAACAAATCTAATTTTTAACAGCTCCGTATAGTCGTCAACTAAGGGTTATGCGTTATGGTCAGTTTTTAGTTGACCTGTGACCCAACACGGCGAGTTGTGGGTGGTCCTATGGCTTTGCTCGTCGTCGTGAATTCACCAGTTTATGTTCTTGACACTAGAAACTGTTATATCTGTGTGGAACTGCAACAGCACACAAATGGTAGGTAGCCACTGGAAACCAAACACAATCAACTCCAACACAATCAACTTATGTGTTTTGTTTGTGCCTTAACTATAATTCCAACCGTCCGGTCGTTGGGATTAATTAATCATATGGAAAGCGAAAAAAATCTGGGCGGACACCAAACAAAATTATAATATTCGGTTTCGTAATAATTCCTTCACAAACACAAACATTATATTCACACCACACGGTAAATATAAATTGTGTGAACCCATACATCAATATCTGTACACTGTGGTACTAGAGAACAATAAATATTTAATGGCACACCAATTGCGTACAGTTTCCCTTATAATAAATATGTTTTAGTTGGCTAATTCGTCAATAACGTTGATTTACAGTCAATAAATTTCAAAGTTCCCGCAAATAATTCAACACCCGTTATATTTCTCCTTAACTATTGATACATATATGCACCACGACTCTTAAAATCAACAATTAATCCAATCGAAAATTTATGTTCAAGAGTCAACTCAACCGCACTAAATTTACTTTTAATTGAATAATCACACGAGGAAACCCCTTTTGTTCCCGCATTAAAAACTGCGGGCTACTTGGGAACATGACCATCTCCAACATAACTTTATATACTAAATATTAATAAATCAGATATTATTTCCTATGTCTGGGTATTTGGTGCTTTCACACAGTAGCAGCCGGTTCTTTCAACGTTCCTCCTACCTATATATTAATCGGACCATCGCGGCATCGACTGCTCTTAAGATATTAATCTCTTAATGTGTAATTAAAATTGTTAAGTGCTCTTCTTTAGTACCTTCATATATAATTAACATACGTCAATGTATTTAATTTCGATTAACTACTGCAATATTAACGGACAAATTCCAATACGTTTTTTTGCGTTTCATTTTATCGAATGTATTGATTGATTAAATGGATTTTAAAATGTATTTCCAGGCATTATGGAAGTAGAACTCAAAACAAATAGAAATTTAAGTAAAAAGTGGTATTCGGCAAAATATTTTCATTTATTCCAAGAAAACTGGTGAATTTAGCTACGAGACTTTAAAATTGTGAGAAATAATACATTTTTATAAGGATAAATGGAGACAGAAGATAGCATCATAGCCAAATTTTGTCAACAAAATTTTTACAAAGATTATTGTAATATATTCTATTTATGCATATTCGTTTAATTTTAACTACGTGTAAAAAGGAATGATTTATTCAAGAAATGATGCTGATTATGCATGACCAATGGATTTGTTTTTATCGATTTTTTTAGGAGAGTTGATTTTTTACTAAAATATTGAATAATGTTAATATTATACAATCAAATAAAACTAAAAACCAGGATAAAATTATGAAACAGGCAAAAAAATTTCAGAAGTTGATTTGTTCAATTTACATAAAACTTCTTGGATAAATAAGTTTGCTAAATTCATTCGTTTCAAAATAGAATTTTATGTTGAATTTAAAAACACAAGGTCTAAGAAATACAAATGTGTATAATAATTAGTCTATTGAAAATAAACAAATTAAGTAGTGACAAATTTGATATAGACAAACTATCCTCGATCTAGAATTTCCTCCAAAATTTAGAAGCTGTAATAATTTTTGGCACGCAGTAAAAATTTTTCACTTTCTAAAGTCCACTTTGTAGTTTGTAAAATAATATTTTTTAATTTTAACAAGGAATTGTGTAAATTTTATAAAATTAATTTTAAGTTAACAAAATATTTTGTTTTACAATATTATTTGTAGTTTAGTACTCTATATTTTGTAAAATTAGGAATTGACAAAACAAAAATTGTAAAAGTGAACAATGTACTTTGTAAGAAATGAAAGTAACACCCCAATTTGTAAACTAGACAAACTCTTTTGTCAAAATGAACAAATTACAGTGTTAATTAATGTTAAGGACAGAACTCGCTTCCACAAGTTCTACGACACAAGTGGCATGTCCTGGATGTCCTGGATTAGTTTTTGCGTTTTTTATGTCGTATAAGATGGTTTCTACATCAATTGTGCCGTTTAAATTTAAATGTGAAAATACGTGTAAGTGGGTGAAACTTGCCAAGACATACATAACATACATACGATGCCCTTAAATAAGTAGTTAGGTAAGTTTATTCAAAAAAGTTGGGTTAGGTTCGTATGGAAACTAAAATTTAGCTATAATAGAAACATTTTTTCTGTTCGGTCTTCAAAGAATACAAAAAAATATTATTTTGTTGGCTTCCTAACGCCCTAACAAGGAAGTGCGGAAAAATTTTAAAAACAAAAAGGAAGAAAAATAGAAAAAAAAAGACATCTAAGGAAATATGCGAAGATGATACGGAACTCCCAGAAAAAATCACCTGAACTAATATTTTAGAGAAAGACATCATAACATTTTTGAAAAATACTTTCCCATCGCATCAGATGAAGCCGTCATCCTTTGGTAAGAAACAAAAAATAATTCTTTCTAAAAAATAATAAAATATGTTCCATTCTATTACTAGGTTGAGAAAGAGTTTTTATTTTTGTTATTCAAGTGTGCAAAAGTTTAATAAAATAATTACCAACAAATCTTTTTGTATCATTTTACAATAGTTACCTATAAAAATAGTTACCTTTACAAATTTTTAATCATGAGTATATTCTTGTCTTTCAACAGGTTACTGATGTCTTCATACGTTTATAAGAAAGTATGGGGCAAAGTATTTTGCCACACCATGCCAACAAGAATAAAAGCATTCGTAAAAGGCTTTCTATATCAAAAAGATTTTAAAATAACCAACTTTCCAGAGTAGATGTACCCATAGAAAACTATTTTAATAGCAATAATAATAAAAAAGGTTCTTAGAAGGTAAAGCTATTTATTTGCAAGTGTGTTTAAAATTATTTTACATAGATGATTACTGACTCTGTAAATAATTTTGAACCCATTTGAAATTACGCCTTTTATCACCTTTCACATTTTGTTGTTAAGCTACAAAGTATTTTGTCATAATTTTAACAAAATGGAATGTTAACTATTATCTAACAAATAGGTTTGTAGAATGTTACACAATCTTTCGTTACTTTTTAACAAAAAAAAATGTTATGGCTTAACAAAATAAACTTTGTTACATTTTACAAAATTGAGAAGATAAATTTTTTACAAATATTAGTGTGGATTTGGATTAACACTGTATTTTGTAATTATTTTGTGAGTTTTGTAAAAAAATTTTAACTGTGCAGTCATAATAATGTGAGAATTTTTAAGAGGAGTAATAGAGGAAGATTCCACTTTTTTATGCACGACAATGCACCTTTATATAGCAGTAAAATTGTCAAATTTTTTTTATAAGTATGGCAAAATGAACACCTCAAAACAAATTGACAATAAATAAAGACTTTAATTCTCTACAATTTAAAATGTAAAATTCACCCAAATTTTAATAAAATTTTAATGCTTTAGTTCTTAGATAATCCTCCAAACAGTTAAACAAAATATTTTACTTCTGTTTCCAGACTTAGACAGCACAAATCTTCATAATTTTGCTTTAAGTGCTTTTTTATCCACATTATGTCGTTGTGACTACCTCGGTATATTGTGACACTTAAACATAAAATAATGTAATTTTCATATTTCGCAAAATGAGCCTAGACAGGAATTTACACCGATAAAATCATGGAGGAATTTGCACACCTTGTAGACACTATATACAGCAAACCCATTTATAGACATGACTTTATAATTTAATTAATGGACGTTTTTATTTTCCTCCACTTTTAACAAGCGTATACACAAGCTTGTCGACCTAAAATAAACTACAACTACTAAAAATCAAACGTCTGTTCTCATCGCCCATCTCCATCTCTCATTAATTTATTTATTTATTTCTCATCAAACTGTATGTTTTTTTTTTGTCGTTTTGTTTCCTTTCTGTAGCATTAAATTTTGAAAGGTTTTATTTATGGTGAACGGTAGAAAAGACATTAAATAAACGAATTCGTCAAAGCTACAACAAAGAAACGTTTATATTTCGTGGATGGTCGTTTCATTCGGTCATTTCTTTTTTTCTGTTGGGCTTCTCCAACCTTCCGCTTCAACAGCAACAACGACGACAACCACAGAGTCTTCAAGTCAACTATATTCCTATATCGAAAGGTAAAAAAAGCGACTGGTTGAGAGTTGAGATCGTCACGTGTCCTTGTACTATAAACAGCCCAGGTTAGATGGAAATGTTGCCCGATATCTGATGTAAATACATTGAACCGTATATTGGGGGTGACCATGCAACACAACAGCAGAAAGCAAACATAATCCAATGCGATGCGAAACCTGCTTGATATTATAATATCCCCTCAACCAAATATAAATGTTAATTTTACCATATAGTTATAATGTTTTGCTTTGGACGGAACAAAACAGAAAAAATAGGGAACTGGTCTTAATCTTAATTAAAATATATATGCGTGCGATGTTTTCGTTTTGGTTTTCATTCGTTTTCATGCATACACGACATTTCGTAGTAAAATTCAAACGGAACTCACCAAAGAATCTACTTCAGGATCTGCTATGTAATAAGGTTTTTCTTGTCGTATCTGAAACAGAAAGAGAATTGTTTGGGTTAGTTTATAATGGCTTATATGCAGGTTTTGTGTTGGAAATATTATTAAAGTGAGGGAGCTTGATCGAAAGGCATCGATAAAGGAGGACCTATCTCGGTAAGATGTAATTACACGGAGGTCGAATCCGCCCCTCGTCCACGTGCCTTAACCCAAACGCTTTTTATACAGTTTTTATTATAATTATAGCTATTTTCTTAGAGTCGTCCGCCAGGTCATTTTATTAGGAAAGGTGTGAGTGAGTTGGTTGGCGACGCAAGCGCCCATGACGACAACTTAATAGCAAGGACCTCTGTAATTTCAGTTGTCATCTCGATTATACCTATTTACGATCATCTGACTAAATGGTCGCATTACCGAAATGGCACTGGGGGCCCCATCATAACATCAACACAACATACGGGTTATATTCTGTTGCACGAGAACCAACCGCACAAATCGTAATTGCAGACTACAAATTTTTAAATTACAGTTACCTCAATTAGTCCTTTTTGTACTATGGGCATGTGGGGCAATATCAATTATATCTTTCGGAAAAATACACCTTTTAAATAAGTTAAAACACTTATTTGCTGCTGGGCAATAAAATCACCATCAACTTTTTAACTACCCATTGCCCCGCGCGCTATATATAACCAAGGAGGTGTTCTCAATTATTTTTTACAACATATCGAGTCGTTCGAAAAACGGTACCAGTACTACCACTGCATCATAACGAAATACTGTGGACTGTGGGGTTCGCTTGTTCAGTATAACGAAAAAATTAATAATTAATTATCGTGTTCCAGACCATTGATTCGATTGGCCACACCTGTAATAGTTGCTGGTAGCCGTACCGCCACGGTTTTCTATTAAAAGCTGTATTACGGAATTCGATGCTATTTTTGGTTTGATGAATGCCTGATTTACATTAGAGCCATGTTGATAAGATCTTTAAATTTTATTGAAAACGTGTAAGTGAAGTGGTCGCTTAATGGCTTCGGAGGGATGTCAAGGCCATACTTGGGAATAGGGACCTTGACAAATAACAAAGTACAGGCTTATCTAATCCTAATATTAGAAATTTGAAAGTTGGATTATGGAATAAATATCATATTATCAAAGTTTATTAAATTACGTATCCTGATATTGATTTATCTCATTTTGTTGAAAGAACATTTTCTCATAATGAAAATAAAGTTTAAGCAGACTAATTGCGGGTGGTCTAACTGATGAAGAATTACAAAAGTGATAGTTGTCTTTCAGGAAGTAAAATCTGCTAAAGTTATCTATACTCACGTTTATTCTTGGAATTAAGATTAGATTTAATTTCTTATTGCGATTTTAATGTAATTTTTAAGTAAGTAAATCCTTTAAAAATAGAAAAGTTTTCACCTTTCACATTTTTTCTTTTAATGTATAAAAACGAGACCCAGATTAAGTATTGAGGGAAAACACCTTAAATATAAGGATCAATTAGAAGACAGTAAACAGATCTTCATCCCTGGTAAAGATGCCATCACTAGTGATCATGCAGCAGTTTTCAAAATTCAGAAAAACGTATTTTTTCATTTCTGATGTACATACCACCAAAAATAACCGAGAAAATAACTAAACTATCTGGTTTTCTGATACGTCTTTGGACTTCCACATTAAAAGATTCTTCCTACAGAATATTGAAAAAAATTCTAGTTTTTAATTATTTGAGACACATTCAGATTACAATAATTTAACCAGTCCTAAGATTCTACTCAATTATATGATATCAGAAATTAATTACAGAATCATAACAATAAAGTTTCATGTTTTAATAAAAATTTGGAATTATTTTCTCCCACATTGTGCAATTTAATTAACAAAAAACCGGACAGAAATTGAAATATGAACCATAAATTATTACAAAACAATTTTACATAAAATAACAAAAAATATTGTCCTACAGTCCTTAAAAGGTTTACTGTTACATTACAAACTCTACCTATCTTCCAAAATAGATATTTAACAATGTAAACCCGGCTTTCTCCACCAACCCAAACCAATTTCCATCCCACCGCTGTGCGTGGTACAACTTTTGAAGAGTTAAAAAAATGTTATATAATAATTTTCGGTGTACATGGTTAATAGCTCCCGACTGGGGCAGACTTGTCGGTGTTTCAACCACACATGGAAACTTGTGTGGATAATAGCATCTAGGGTTCATCTGCCACAAGGGCATAATTACGCACGCGAATGTTAACTAACAGTGGCTAGTAGCTTGGCCGACGGTTAACGGCACTAGTGTTATGTTGTTTGTTCTCTTTTTCGACCTTTCAGCTGGCATCTGCACTGCATATGTAACCTAATCTCAGGCACTAAGCTTGCCTCCGACGAACATTTTAACCCCTCAACAAAGAAAAAACAAGGAAAAACCACACATGTGTCTAATAATTATTAATTTATTACAGATAACCCGCGCTCTTCTGATAATTTTAGTTTTCTTTTGGTGGGTTTTGTTTCAACTCAGTGATTGGTTTGGTCTGTGTGTTGTGTGAAGGCAACAACTTTTTTCTTGCGCTGCCACGCCACCATAAGTGCAATATTTACAACAGTTAAATTTATATTCATTCATTACTTGACCATTTAAATTGGTATTTGCTTCGGCTAATTGAAAATTGCATAAAAACCAACAGACTTCCGTCCTATTATTTAGTTATACCAAACCAGTTTACTTCGCTAATAACACAAGTCTATAAGTAACATAAGAAATCGTGCCGAAGATGTGTGAAAAAACTTTGTTGATGCATCAAATATTTGGTCTTATTTGTACCTTTGTACAATTTAATTTTTGGGTTTCAACAATTAGAAGGAAAAACCTCGTGCGCCTCGTTGTTATTAGATTTTTAAAGCACAATTAACAATACAACAATTAAATTAGAATAACGAGCGAGCTTAAAAGCAGATAGTCTCCACTAAAACAATTAATTTAATTAAACGACACAAACAGCGTCGTTAAAGACAATCAAGTGCTGTAGCAGCATCGTTTTCATCTGCCTTTAAAATAGGAGGAGAGGAATATGGAGGGCTACGTTGGCTGTTGTACTATTGCGACATATGGTTGGAAGCTGTGATTTTTGCAGTAGATACCCAGTGGTGCGTAGCGACAGATCCATTGTATAGAGGTTGCTCACTTTGCTGGTTTGTGCCCTGAAGGCGCATCTACGGTGTACACAGAAAATCCCTGTATGCCTCTCCCTAGGGGTTTACAACAACAATTATAAAGGTACAGAACAGAATGAAGAGGTAGGTAGAAGAACGTGTGGCTATATATTCCAGTTCAAACCTACACTAAACGAATTATCTCAAGGTAAACCATCCTAAAAGTTGGATTATAAAAGAGACCAGTAAGAGAAAAAAACGTCCTGATGGAATTTTATACGTGTCTGAAATTGGGTATAACTACGAAAGTAAATACTTTAAAATCACGCATAAATCACTGTTTACTAACCATTAGCGAATTTATTAGTTGTAACCCATTATCATTAAGGAAGAGTCTAAAAGTTTATAGGGCTATATAAATAAGAAAATAATAATATGAAGTATGTAGTTAAATGACTGAACAAAAGTTGTTATGTTTCTCTTGTCCCAAAATAAGTTTATTTTAGATGTTAGAAATCGATATATCAAAGGAAAATGTAATGGAGACGCCTTGGATATTAACACTATTTCAGAAGAACTATTTATAAGAATGGACCTCATTTATCTTCAAAAACATAAAAATGGCGACTTGGATTGGGGTCACGAATCAAAGAAAACAGACTAAAGCTAGTAAAATAGTAGTAGGTTAAAGTGGAGAAATTTTAGACATCAATTGGCAACATCTTTTATTTTTAATATAAAAGTAACTTAACTAATTAAAAAAGTTAAATTACTATAGGTACATATACCCACACTGCATTTCTATTTTATATTTTGGGTTTGGTTTTTTTATATCTTATCTAGAAATTTAAAACGTTACTCATCCATATACACATAAAGACATTTTCGGTAAGTATGCAAATGGCATAAACAGAAATGATACCTCTATAATAAAACTGTTTAATTACGATAAACAATATAGGTTTCATTTTTCTTTATTAACGATTTTTTAGTAGCAGTTTTTCATTAAAAACCAATCAATATTTTTATGGTTTTTTATTATGGGCCACTAAATGGATACTGAGAATTCTTTATATCAAAATAAGTCAAAAAGATTTTATTACATTTTGCCTATACAGAGTGTGTAGTTACATTTTGAAATTACAAAAAAGTTTGTCTGTAAAAAATAATGATAATACCATAACAAAATGATGCAAAACTAGGATATCGGATTCAGAAATACAAGTCAAATTTTTGTGTGTCATGGATAAGAATTTTTTTATATGAGCTTTACGCGAAGTTATTTTTTATAAAAATGCTGTTTTTTTCAAACTTATGGGAACCTGTTCATGGCTCAAAAAAGAAGTATTATTTTGAAAAAATAGAAATTCTAGTGTGTAAATGCAATAATCTGATGTGTTTCATTGCAAACCGAGGCCCTTAGGTCCCATCGTGTCCTTGCTATCCTTCACAATAGGTGCGTTTTACAAGGCAATAAACCACTTAAACCCTTTACTAAGATTCAGTTTCCTACAAAAAAACAGTGTACCTGTCATTTAGTGTTCGAAACATAAATCTTTAAGCAAAAATTTAAATCTTTTAGTTAACTGTTAGATAAACTTTTTTTGGGAAGGTGTTATTCGAGTGATTTACAACTTGAACATTTTATGATCATAGCCATTTTGTAAATATATCTATAAAATATTGAAACCACAAAAGATAACAATGTTTAAGTTCTACTTATTACCAACCACCTGTTTTAACCTACTACCATACCCAAACAACCAACAAAAAAACCCATAAAACAAAACAAATGTTACCGAACGATAAGAAATAGTAAATTTTGGTATAACCACGTGACACTATTAAAAATAGGAATTTCAACGACAGACAAAACTTGTGTCCCAGACACTAAATTAAAACAATTGACACGTTGGGACTCCTCTTCCATCATCGTAAAAGCTTGCAAGTTTAACTGTGCAACTTAACTGTGTCTTCAACGATATTCCAAGATTTTGGGATGTGAAGAAGAAATTACGCCATAAATATACCGTTTTCAGTTATTTACAGTCCAACATAAATTATTTTACAAGCCCCACAATAAATTATTGCCACACTCTTTAACAGACAGGTGTTTTGGGGCCCCAAGAAGGGTAAAGGGACAGTAAAACAAAACCTGTCATGAATAAAAATTACCGTTCAACAATATTTGATTTGCTGGATTAAAAATTTAAAATAATGCATCCAAGCAAATGGATTGAATATAATTAAATTGTAATATAATTAAGATTAATCTTGAGCATTTTAAAACAATCTAAAAGCAAAATTGTTGAATGCGTGAGTTAAAAATATGCGAATGGCAATTAATTCTAATAGAGCTGATGGAACAAGGTTGCTAAAAATAGTTAATATTATTATAACTAGGTCATTAAAGTAACACTTTAGAAACGTGCCAAATGGTTGGACGAACGCAAGCCCAACAAACAATAACAAGGAAAAACCTTTTGTGAAATAAAATGGATAACACAGTATTTCTGGCAACATTTATTGCAATTACATCGTTTGTGATTAGAGGGTGCACGAGGTATATGTGCAAAAGGACAACGTCGACAACTACAATTCCTATATCTCAATGAATGGGTTTGTTGCTCATGCTCCATCGTTGTTTTATCCTTAAACAGTTTTCCTAATTTAGATAGTAAATTCATGACTTTTTGACACAGTTGCTTGAGGAAGTCCTTACAGTGCATTGATTCTTGCTGATGTGAGTACAGTTGATTCTCTAAACATCGAATTTTGGCACTTAGGCGCTCCAACTGGCATCTACATTCATAGTGGACATCGTGAGCAGGAGGTTTGGAAGGACAAGTACAAGTACGCTGTCCACCAGAGGACCTATAAATATTGTAAACCAAACCTTCATTACCATTGTCTTTCGGTAGGGAATAATTCTGGTTGTTTGTGGTAGAAGAATCATCACCTGCTCCTCCACTACTGAAGGCCTGCCGGTACCTCCTCATGTAGGTCTTCAAATCATCAGTTGAACTTAACAACTCATCCTCGATATTAGAAGAATCTGGTTTTATTTCCGCTTGAAAACTGTTTCTATATTTGTGTAGTTTTGGTCTCGTGGGTTTATCATTGTAGTACCAAGATGGTAAATAATCTATATCATGAGTATCGGTATCATCAGAACATGGTGGTGTGCGTCGTTTCGGAAAAATGATGAGTTCGATACCCGAACTGTCCACGTCCATGTGTTACGAAATCTATTAGAAATGTTACCACACAAAATTTGTTTCTAAATCATTTGACTTTTAGGATGAAGAAATGTACGCGATTATAAAAGGTTTTTATGTGACAAACTAACTGTCAAAAATTGTGATGCCGGCAACATCTAAAAAAAAAACTGTTTTGACATATTAATACTAAACCATTAACTAAATGATCTAGATTTAATATGGCTCTTCGGATGATGATGATGGAATTAATTAGCTAATTAGAGAAAAAATTAACTGCTTTTGATTATCATGTTTTCGATTAAGTCGGGCGGTGTCTCATATACCAATTTTTTTAGTGTTTGTGTTTGTATGCTAATCCAGAAAACACAATACCAGTTTTCTGCATAAATGTATCGAAATATCGAATATTGAAATTAACCTTGTAAAACCAGACATCATAGATACAACAATTATCTTATTAAAGAAACTATACGTTTTAAACTGATGGTATTAAATGATACTACAGCAATTAAATTTATGACTTGGGTAGCTTCTCATTTTCATTCGAATAGTAATTATTATAATTTATGGTGTCGCTACAATGAAATGCCTCCGTAAAATTGAATAACATGCCATTGAAACCAAAGTGGATGTTATTCAACTACATATTTTATATTAGGTATAATATAGTACAAACATTTATTTTTGCATCTGCACACTACTACGAATACTATAAAAGTTGATTAATTACAAAAAAACACACAAAACTTTGTTGAATTAATTACCCGCTTAAGTCGGTCATAAAACTTTTTATACACAGATTTAAAATTATGTAAAATGGTATAATAGTTCTTTAAACCCATTAATGTTATGTTAATCGAAGAACCTCTGTACGTCTTGTCAAAACTAACAAGCATACTGAAAAACAGAAAAAACATTTTGGAAATTAGAGTACCAGATTCAAATGTAGAATTTCAATAAATTTATGGTTTATTAACCGCGTCAACTGTTAAAGACAAAATTGGTGTACTATCCCAAGTATTAAAATATTATAGTTTTATGGTGGTCTGTTCCCATATTGACGAATTTGTGAAATAAAATGAAATAAAACGAAAAACTTGCTACCTCGTTTTGGTGAAAATTTTTGGTATAATTGACTAATAATTTTAATTCGTAGTTTGATATCCAAATTGAAAACTTTGGAGTTTAGTACACATCAGGAAATAAAAAGTTACATAAATTAGGAAGTAACTGTTAAATTTATTGATCATTAAATTGAGTTATACTTTGGGCTGGATCGAAAAAACTGGATCGAAACACCTTTGAATTTTTTGCTTTATAATAACAGAAGTTACACGTTTCTATCAGATTATCATAAATTTTTAACTAAAAAACACAATTTGTCTGCCACTTGTTAGTTTAATAAAATTTTGATATATTTTATGTATTGATAAGATTTAGATTTATAAATATTGGGGTTTCCAGCTTATTCAAAATTTAAAGGGATCTCGCTTTTTTGGAAAAATACAACTTTGGTTAAATTGAGGGTGTCCAACGTTCCAACGATATCCTTAAATGAGAGAGATTGAGTAGAATAAATTAGTTACGTTGGCAAAGAATATCTCATATAACCTGATGACTAGACTTTACTGAAAGCACTTCTTAAAATCAGAAAAAAGTAATCCTGGAATTTCAAGGTTTTTAGATATTTCAGGATCTAGGCAAAATACCTTGGATTTCTTTACAGGATATTGTTGAGCATCTAACCTGTACCTCTTCAAATAATTAGTTTCAGCCATACTATACAGGGTGTTCGCACGAAGTGGCTCACTATTGCTAACTTCGTTATTATTGGAGCTACAAAGTCGGTATAATTATCAAACTAGTAGCATTTTTTTCGCTGATTACAATGGTGAAAACAAAAAAACAACTGACAATCTGGTTCTCAAGATATTCAAAAAAATAAAAATAATTTAAATGGAACACCCTATATATTTTTGCAAAAATCGATGGTAAATTAAATTCTATACAAAAAATGTCCTCATTTTTTTTGATAATAATTTAAAATAAGCGAGTTATTTTGAAAAAAAGTTTGCAATTCTTTAAAATCAAGTAGCCATAAAACGGAATAGTAATTTATTAAAACCAAACAATCATAATTTTGAATTTAAGCAAGTTGAAAAAAACTTGAAAGAATTACGAAAATATTGAAAATTTACAAAATTTAATTTTCATGGCTACTTGATATTAAAACTTTGAAAACTTTTTTTCAAAATAACTCGCTTATTTTAAATAATTGTCAAAAAAGCATAAGAACATTCTTTGTTCAGAATTTAATTTATCATCGATTTTTGTAAAAATATACAGGGTGTCAGATGGTCAATTGTTTTTCTGTTTTCACGATTGTAATCAGCGGAAAAAATGCTACTAACTTGCTAATTTAACCGAGTTTGTAGCCCCAATAATAACGAAGTTAGCAATAGTGAGCCACTTCGCGCGAACACCCTGTACAGTCATGATTCTTTTCAAAGTTTTATATGGCTTAATACCTCTAAAATTTGTTTAGGCCCTCATTTGAAATTATTGTGAGATGAATGCTTAATTAATATTGTAATAACTAATTACGAACATATCCTGGCAAATACTGTTTCTGATCTCCCCTTATCTTGTAATATGCAATAGTAAGTAGAGAGTCAGATGATTATCAATAGTTCTAATACAGTGGCCTGCGGCTGTTAAGCAAAACGTTAATTAATTTGAAATAAATCTCACAAACGTAATCGCAAAATCACAGGAATGTTTTGTAACTGTCTCGCGGGTGGTTACCGACGAGGTTTCTATAACTTGCTATCAAGTTAATTATTTACTATAAGCAATAACACAACACACACCGTTAGAGGTATATAATATTATTATACAGGAACGCGGATAGCACCAACAGATTATAACTTTGTTGCAGCTGATGTATTAAAGCGCTCTCTCTGGGATTGATTTAATTTCAATTGATTCCATAAACGCTCATATTTCAAATTAACCTATTCAGAAATCTAAATCGAGCGATTGTGTTTATTACCAAAGCACCAAAGCGCTAAATGAAATATTAGAAAAAGATTGTTTGAAAAGTTTTTATCCCATACCCAAGTAAGTTGATAAAAGGGAGCAAGCAATGTTGGCAACCTTGGTGCGGATAGAGAGCCGTTCGTCCGTTGTTTGCCTATTCTATCGCCAGTAACACAGGATGTAGATGCAGGTATACAGGTGAGACGGAATGAATAGAATGCAGGCAAGCTCCTTTTGTTCAGTCCAAAGACCAAACTGGATGATCGTCTTTGAAACGCTTCGCATGTTTGTGTTGGCCGGCGGGGGGAAAACTACATGTACACTATATGTGTGTGTGCCATTGTGTCTGACAAGGCCCCTGGACCTGCCGCATAAAACCCGAGCACCACACAAAAACGTTTTAACCAATTGCCTGAGACATTCTTTTTAACCAGAATATTAATTAAAAAATAAATTAGGAAGCTTCTGATGGTTGAATGTGGAAATTCAATCATATTGTAACTCAATTGGTACCAGACAGACGGAAGAAGGAAGAGGACGTCTCAACTACCAAAATTGATTTTATTTACAAAAATCATATAATTTAGCTAGTGGTTTGGGTAATAGAATAAATCATCACGTTATTTCTCTTTAAATATCCACTTTTTTCTAAAAGCTCTTAAAGAATAAGTTAAACTTAACTCCAAATGTCGGATATATGACGTCATCTTGTTTTTTCAACAAAGGTCATGTTGTGCATCATGGCGAGATACTTTAATCTCTTTACGACAGTATAAAAACTTTATGGGGTTCTTTAAGGTAATTTCCGAAAAATTATATAAAAAAAACATGCATAATTTTATGTATTGGTATATCCAAACAGCCATGAAATCAAATTACAGTTAAACTAAAGAGTTGTATTTTGAAGAGATAAAAACCAGGTTTAAAGCTAAATTAAATGTTGTAAATTTTCAACCCTTTCAACATATCTAGTTTTGTAATTTAAAAAATTTATTTCGTGGTTATTTCAAGAGAATTTATTGGTTCATTATTTTCCTTTGTTTTCAATTACAAGACAAAACAATGAAGAATAAACAAATATTTTTAATGGCCGTCAATTAATTTCTTTAATAGAAAATTACCTTTACAATTATGTAAAAAATGATATATCCTTAAACAAATAATTATCCCAATTCAATTTTTCTCTACATATGCATTCTAACAGAATTCTATACAAAAATTGATGCAATTACAAATTACAAAAAAGTTTCATGAAACATTGCAGTAGAGAAAAGCTGAAAATCGAGAACTCCCTTCCCTTTTAAACTTAAGTTTTGCGATGTCTTTTTTGCGATTATTATTGTTAATTCTATTCTTTGCGTTATAGCATTTAAATTTCGCACACTCCGTGTGTGGCCTTTTCTTGTCCATTGATTTCATGACAAAATATGTTCGACTTGATTTGAAGATAGGTACTTGACTTAACGTTAAGTTCATAAAATTATTTACAATAAATCTTCTTTCAGATCGAATATAAAAGAAACATATTGATAGTTCTTTTATCGCCATTGTTTTCTAGTTAATTTCGTAATATTACTGTTTTTAATTATTTAATTGTATAATTTCGAATCTCAGGTGGAAATGTGAGCATGGATTTACTTTTTTAGCTTAAGATTTACAGCTGAAATGTAAATCTATTGGGTTGAAATAATATTTAAAGAGACCGTCTAATTTTTATAAAGAATGTGGATTTGTGTCATTCACGTATTCACCAATCGATCCGACTATATCCGTCTCCACGAGATTTTCTCGTCACTTTCCAATCCACGTTGAGAGCGGTTTTGTTTGATATCACCGTTATTCCTACGTGTCTAGAGTAATTTGTCCCGGTACGGCACTGATATGCACTATTACATAAAAAGGAAAAAACAGTCCGACTGGCACAGACACTAATTAAATCAATTATTTATACGAAATTCCAATAAAGCTTGTTTTTTAGCGAGATTTGTGTTATGCGAATTTCGAGTGGGTGTTTTCGATGGCAAATTAAAACCACATGTGTGTGTAAATCTGTATAAATGTGTGTGAGTCTGCTCTGCATATTTGCTAACAACATTAATATATTTCCAGTTAGTTAACGTGCCAACATTTGAGGCCAATCACTCTTTTCGGGCTAAGATTAAGAAATATCATTAGCACAGACTTTCCATCATCTTTCCACGATGATTATTAATTCGTGAAAGCTCCAATTTACATAATTCCACTAGAAAAAAATACACTAGCTAAAATATATGTGATAACATTACTTAAAATTCTGTCGCCTAATTAATGCTACATACATTTCTCATTTCAGTCATTTCGGTTCAAGCCAGTGGGAAACTTGGACAGGAAAGATCGTTTACATAAATATGCAACGTTAACTTCACAGTCTAGTCGGAGTTTTATTACCACCAACAGACTTCGAGATAACGACAAATTGGATAAAACATTACCGATGACTCCTAATATACGTAAAATTGCCCAATTATAAATTGTTCAAAACGACAAAAATTAATTTGATTGGAAAACTGTTTTCTGACGAACGCTTTTATGATGCGATCATAAAAATCAAATAAGTACAGGTTTATTTCAAAAAACAACCATAAAATATTAACTTGCATATAAGAAAACACATTATAAGCTATTAAATTTTTGGTCAAACATACTACAATATGCAGTGACTTCATACAAAAACGGTAAATGTATGCTTGTCTCATGTATGCTTGTGTCGTGTAATCTTTTGTACAATGATGGCAATAAAGTCGGGCTTTAGATACCTTATAAGTATATGGGTTTTTGCATAGCAGAAAATCAGTAAAAGGAACTAAAACCTATTCAATCAATATCTAAACGATTTGTCTAATTGTTCATTTGGGGTTGTTTGTATCCACACTAACTGCCTGTATTAACTGTAATTAGCAAAATTGGGTAATAAACGCTAAGAAGAGATCTATTAAATGAGTACTGGGGAACGAAATTAATCATTTTAATTTAACAGAGCCTAAATTCTTCGTTTTTATGGTAAATATCTAAATCAATTCTCCAAGCAAAGTTCATGTATCATAAAAGTAAAGGTACAAAGATCTTTAGTTTTTCTCATTTTATAACCTACTGATGGATTATCTCCATAGTTACTGTCTTTCTCTGTAAGGTCATTAAGTACTTGAAAATTCGATCTACAAATTGAAATTCGTTGAGCAAACACAACTTTGAACAGATCAATTTTGCCAAAAGACACAGTCCTTATAAGTCCTCTCATTGTTTTGCTTTTAATAATAAGAGGAGTGTTTTTTCTTTTCAGTAATCGTGATTTTTTTCGACTTCGAGATTTTGATGGATTTACACGTTTTGAGGGCCCCTGAATCCATTTTGACCATTTTCGCCATGATGTCT
Organism: Pediacus dermestoides; assembly: GCA_963942485.1. NCBI lineage: Eukaryota > Metazoa > Arthropoda > Insecta > Coleoptera > Cucujidae > Pediacus > Pediacus dermestoides. The sequence goes on from OZ012629.1 coordinate 4,889,950, forward strand.
GTCTGTGTGTCTGCTTGTCTGTCTGTCTGTCTGTATCCACGATAACTCAAAAACGACTTATCGGATTTGATTCAAATTTTATATTTAAGAGTTTGTGGGTGCCACATTAATTTTTTTTCATCTAGCACCAACACAAGTGGCACTTACCTGAAGTCATTTTTAGGTTTTTTAGGAATATCTTGAAAAATAAACAATTTATAAGATTTTTTTTATTCTTTAACATTTAGAATTAAATTTTGAATATATTTTGTTTGAAACTTTTTTTGAAATTCCCTCAAAAAAAATTTCAAAAAAAAATAAAACAGTAATTTTTGTCGTAAAATTCGGTTATATTGAGTGGGACAAGGACAGATTTATGCGTATTGCAATAAGTGCAAGAGAGACTTCCGAATATTATTTGAAAATTGCTGGAAACGCTCAAAATTTAAACACGATTTTTACAAGAAATTTAACTTAATTTCTTTAGGAAAAATAATTGTGGTAGTATCCGTATAAGAAAATCATGTGTTGGACACATCAGATATTTTATTGACAACTTCATGTCTTCCAAACTAAAGAAATATTACGTGTAGCATTTTTTAACTTAATCTCTTTAAAACCCTCGGCATGTTCTCATATCTTTTAAGGAACTTTATCTGTAATCAGTTTTATTATATGAATAATTTTCTGTCCACTGGTTGAATTAATGTAAAGATCGTATTTTTTGTTTACTTTGACGAAAGAAATCCTTCGACGTGTCTTCAAATTTGGAAAGAAATTTGATCTTGTAATCAATATGGATAATTTTGTGATCCAGTTGAGTTACTGTACATATCTTTCATCATGATTTTTTTCTTATTTTGACGATTACCCTCGTTTTTCCATCCCGGGAAGTTTGACGTAACATCGTCAAAACACCCTGTATATTGACCAATAAAGCGGTAGAGAAACTCTTTTAAAAAGCGTAAGGAATTCAAATAAATATAGTAAAAAGATGCAGGATATAACTGTATCTATTTCTAGTTAATAAAAAATTCTAACTACATATTCGGAAGTTATAGTTTTGCTTGCAGTCTTCAAAAATGCGGCATACAGTCAATGATAAAAGACGTCTCAGAAAAATTATGGGCAAAAAAATCGGACAGATTTATTGGACATCAACTTCCAAAAACCAACAGATATCATTTGTGAGTGTCCGCCGTCATAAATATTTTTACTGGTGTTAATTAATTTGTAATTTTTAATTGTGTCCGGTGTAGGTACAAGTTGTAGAATTTCAATTGCAAGGCTTTTGTTCCATTGAAAGGCGGCCAACGGTATCAAATTACAGTCGAACTCGAGCAGAGAGAATGCTTTTGTACGCGCGCGGGGAACATTGCACAAAGTTTTTGGCTATACAATCATCATAATCACGATTACAATTAAATAAAATTTTAGCATTACACACGGTGCATTGTCCGTCATTAAAATTCACCTAACCAGGTAACAGCTGATTAGCAGACAAACGTGCTTATTAAACACCGGAAATATTCCGACAAACAAAAACAGGAACCGCTCTGTGCTGCTACATATTATACACTACAAATACTACAACAGAACAGCTATTTGTCATACGTAAATAATTGATATTAGAAAAAATAAACATCAATTACTAGAAATTACTGGGTGACACCACGCGTATGTTTGTTTTATTATTCATATGCAGCAGTTATTTGTGCTTTATGAATTTATTGTGGGTGCTTAACATTTTATAGCACTAACGACATATTTCACTTTTCTTGGGAAAACTGTAAATAAAACACAACACGGTGATTAGGGGGCTATAATATAATTCCCAAACAAACTACTCGTACACCCCCACACGGATCAAAAACCTTGTTTGATGTTTGCTTTTTTTCATCCATCGTTTTAATGGCGTTAATAATATTATTGATGACGCCAGTAGGACTGTGCATGTTGTTGGGAATGATCCAAGTCGGTTGCCATGTATGGAACTTGCAGAGAGAACCAAGAGCATTGTTTGCTGTGTTAGTGGAGCTTAAGGCGAGGTCGAATAGCTCACACTTCTAAACTGGCATGCCAATCGCTTCTTGTTGTCGTTAATCGTCACCTTTTAATTACTCGGGCCAGTAAATTAGTCCGAACGACAGACAGTACTCTATTGAGACGTGCCTTGCAACTTGAGGACAACAGTTGACTGTATATATTAACACCCTGTCACATTGCTTTGCAATCAACTGGTAATTTGATTAATTTCATGCTACCATATACTCAAATCATTTTGGATCTTCTCACAGTAAAATACGAAATTCAGATTAGGTCGTTGGTTTGTGACGAGAAAAAATAACACTGATAAGTTACACACTCTCACAGTGGAGTTTGTTTTAACATAAGTAAATAAATAAAAGATAAATAAAGTAATTGTGTGTGTGTGTATGTGTATAAACTAGAATAATCTGTTCTGTATCGTTATAATAATCTCATATAATAAAAAACGTCAACTACTGAAGTACTGACAGCTCTAATTAAAAGGATTGCATTCCTTGTACATTATTAAAAGTTATTTACTATGAAATTACTGTGGTAGAATTGATTAGAAAAGAGATTAAACCGGACTTGACTAAGGACTATATGAGATAAGACATGCTGCCATCTAAGGCTTAATATCTGTAGCTATCGATTTCAGAACACTAATTTCTAACAATAAGATTTTATTTCCTCAACATTCCAAAAGATCAAATTTAAAAATACAGTCAGGAACATTAAAGTAACACTTATTCTATTCTTAAATATTTTCTAAACGATCTAAAAACAGAATAATCCAAGCGGAACTGAAGGAATTCTAAAAGGAAGGCCTGACTAATTGCTACAAAGGGCAAAAATAGAAGAAAAAATTTTTAGGGCATTGAGTTTAAACAATAATATAAATTTGTAAAGAGCTATTTTTTAGTGAAACTTAAAAAAATTCACCTGGTGAGGTTATTAAAGCTTTGGCGAGGTAGAATAAAAATTCATAATTTTATGGAATGTACCTAGGTATTATTAGAAAATTTCTAAATTAAAAGTGGTATACAGGGTGATCAGTAATTGGCGCACTCCGAATACAGGGCGTTATAGAGCACATTAAAACTAAGGATAATCTGCAAAGAAAGATTAAAAATCTGATTGTTAGTTTCCGAGTTATAGAGTTTCCCTCATCCAAGTTACAAGCTAATTATTTTAATAACCAAGACAAAAATGAGTGAATAATTCATGCTACTATAATCTTTGGATAAAATGCAATATGATTTGTTCAATTTTTTTCACAAAACCTCTAATACAAAGAAATTGAAAATGTTAAAATTTAATAAAATACCTAAATTTGAGAGAAAATTGAAGTTTGGCAACCTCTCAAGCTCGCCTTGGGATAAAGGAAAATACCTTCTATTGCCATGAAAATATTAATAATGAATTTCAATTGCTGTTTGTGTTTTTTAATAAAATTGACAGTACTAAATTAGTTTGACAAGTTCTCGCATCATAAAATATTGAACGTTTCTATTTTTTTTCTCGTCGAACCTATTCACATGTTCAATGCAGTGTTGCCACTTTTATTTTCACAAAAGTGGTCATATCTTTGTAAAGAAAGGACTTACAGCATTGCAGTAAAAAAATTCGTCATTCTTAAAATGTAAAGTTTATCACAGTATGCTCCAAGTGCGGCAATTACTGATCACCCTGTATAATATTAAATTGGTTCCACACATTTATTTTTTTCTGATTTAAATATCATAATGATGTTTTCAAAATATGAAATAAAACATTCAGTTGCTACAGAAGTGGTAGCCTATAAGTCTACTTAGCTGTTTTTAGTGGCTAATAACTTAATTTTACTAAAAAATGGAGAATAATTCGTTTACAGAATTGGTGTCCCTCTATTTGCTTATACCCAGAATGCGTACAGCCACAAAATTTACCCACTTTGCGTACACTTTTTTTTTTTAGGAAATTACCTGTAATAGTATAATTCCGAATGCCCTTTGCGTATACGAAAAAAAAATTTGTCCAGACCGTTCAAACAGTAGAACCGCTCCAACAATAGATTTCTGAAATTTTTTACATAAATAGTTATGATTATTCATAAAATGGATCATTCATATTTTGAATTTCGAGTTAATCTCATCTCAACTGTAATCTTATTATTGATGCCGGAGGCACTTAGGTTAGGTTAGGTTCGTATGGAAACTAAAATTTAGCTATAATAGAAACATGAAACATACCTACATTGTTTCTGTTCGGTCTCCAAAGAATACAAAAAAATATTATTTTGTTGGCCTCCTAATGCCCTAATAAGGAAGTGCGGAAAAATTTAAAAAACAAAGGAAAAAACGTTGAAAAAAAATACATCTAAGAAAATATGCGAAGATGATACGGAACACCCAGAAAAAATCACCTGAACAAATATTTTAGAGGAAGACATAACATTTTTGAAAAATACTTTCCCATCGCAGAAGAAGCCGGCATTCTCTGGTAAGAAACAGAAAAGAATTCTTTCTAAAAAATAATAAAATATGTTCCGTTCTATTACTAGGTTAAGAAAGAGTTTTTATTTTTGTTATTCAAGTATGCAAAAGTTTAATAAAATATTTACCAACAAATCTTTTTGTATCAGTTTACAATAGTTACTTATAAGAATTATCTTTAAAAATTTTTAATCATGACTATATTCTTGTCTTTCAACAGGTTACTGATGTCTTCATATGTTTATAAGAAAGTATGGAGCAAAGTATTTTGCCACACCATGCCAACAAGAATAAAAGCATTCGTAAAGGGCTTTCTATATCAAAAAGATTTTAAAATAACCAACTTTCCATAAGTAGAAGTAGCCGCATAGAAAACTATTTTAATAGCAATCATAATAAAAAAGGTTCTTAGAAGGTAAAGCTATTTATTTGCAAGTGTGTTTAAAATTATTTTACATAGATGATTACTGATTCCGTAAATAATTTTGAACCCATTTGAAATTTTGCCTTTTATCACTTTTCACATTTTGTTGTTAAGCTACAAAGTATTTTGTCATAATTTTAGCAAAATGGAATGTTAACTATTAACAAATAGGTTTGTAGAATGTTATACAATCTTTCGTTATACTTTTTAACAAAAAAAAATGTTATGGCTTAACAAAATAAACTTTGTTACATTTTACAAAATTGAGAAGATAAATTTTTTACAAATATTAGTGTGGACCTGGATTAACACTGTATTTTATAATTATTTTGCGACTTTTGTAAAAAAATGTTTAACTGTGTATATACGCAACTTGGGTATACGAAAATGGGGTGGTACCACAGAATTAAGAGTCGTAAAAATATGGAAGTTTTGAACAATCTAAACCGCCTTTTTTAAAAGATATTAAATAAATAACAATTCAAAGGTAGAGAATGTAAACACTTCTGAAATATAATTAAAAGTGTTCAGTGACATTATCAAGACACGGGTGTATCGGATGCAACATTATAAAAAGCAGAAATATGTATTTTTTGTTCAAATGACACGTGCCTTACTTTACATTGCTCGCAGCATTTAAAAACCAATCCAGAATCCAGGTGTTAACGTAATGACGACCTCTGATGCACTCTGTAGATATTTACATTTGAAAATAAATATTCATTTAGGTACCTATATAATAATATACTCTTGGTCAAAATGAACGCATTACAAAGAGTTATCATTTTCTAACGACTCATATGTGGAAATTAAAAAAGTTTTTCTTGCAATATTTTTTGGGTGTTGAACTACTACTATAAGAATTTATCCTTTTGTTTACTTATGGCATTTGAAAAACTATTGTACAAATGTTTTAAATTTCGACTTTTAGGGGGAACTTTGTTCGGCAAAGATTAAAATAAACGGAAGAAGAGTCTAACATACTCTTTTAGGTGTTTTTAAAAGTCAATTTAATTTACTTCAAAATTATCTTTAAAAAAATTTCTCTCCCCAAGATCCAACAACTTAACCAAGACAAATAACTCACTGCTAACAAAACCGTGCAAAAATCACTTATTCCGCAGTTGCATGTTTTTCACCATTGCACTTACACATACTCATTGTATAAGAGGCCAACGAGGTTTTGTGTTTCCCAACAAGTTGCCGAGCAAGATCGCTGAAGAATGCCAAGCGAAAATATGCAACTAATCGAGCGACATAGTGCTTCATATGTGCTACCAAAAAAAAGAAACACACACAGAAAACGACAAAAAGAACAACTATTTGCTGCAATTTTATATAAATACACTTAATAATGACGAAAGGCATTCCTAACTAGGCGGCTCAAGTAAAAACACTAACTGGATTAAATACTAAGCAGCCCGTTAGAAAATTCCATATAACTAATGTTCTAATATCTATATTTAAGTTGAGCAAGGCTTGGGCCTTTATCACTTTTTCTAGGTGGTGAAGATGGTGGGGTACAGCGGGAGCTTTTTGTTGTAAATCATACCTGAGCTCGATCCCAAGGGTGGCTGGGTAATTTCTATTGCAACGCACCAGGTAAAAAGTTATCTTTTTCTTTGGCACTGATGACTTTCCTTATTACCCCCTGTCACATTTTGACATGTCCTACACCATAGTAAAATTTACAGCCCACACTAAGGCATTATTTAAAAACTGCAACATAGTACACAACTTGTAAACGGAGCCATAAAAAATTGATGCGAAAATTGTCGTTAAGATTAACACGATACATTTAATTGGCTCGCATTTTTCATGTGACAAGCAAACTCACTTAAGTACACTTTATCTTTGTGTGGAATAATTTCTTTTTTGTTGTTTTATTATTCCCTCGGTATGATGTTAATATTTTGATTTGTGCACACACACACACATCTGGCAAATAAACGTGCTTTAATGATATATTTATATTATTTACAGTGCTAATGATGGGTCTTTTTAAATGTAAATAAATGCACGGGTTTATTCTTGAGGAAAGCATCAGTAAAACCACTAATGGTTTCTATAAAGTTGTTATGTTCATTTTTATTGATATCGTCAACGTGAGGAAGGCCGTAAAAGACACATTTGGAAATGAGTCATTCAATTCTTCAGACATAAATTCTACTAAACTATTTAACATACTATAAACCATAAAAAATCAAAAGCCTAGACTATAGAATCTTTTTAATGGAGATGTACTCTAGCTGTTAGAAATATTTTATATATAATTTTTTTCGTAATTAAACCGATGTTCCCTGAATCGTGTCCTTAAAACAATAATTATAAAAACAACAAACACGAATATAAATAAATACAAAACCGTGTATGTACACATTTATATATACGAGTATATACATATAAAATAGTTGGGCTTAAATCATGATATGTAAACGCTTTGGTGAACGTATGTAAACACAATGTATGATGTAATGCACGTCCTTTCACATGCAGTTTTGCATTCGTCAGGCTGGTTTTTGTATTTTTTCGGATTGAACAATGAGATACGTTGTTTATGGTTGTTGTCTGGCAAAGCAGGTCGAATAAGTTGAGAGACGTGGTGGACTTGGTGGCCCAAGGGGGGCAACCTCAACCACAACAATGTAACAAAATGGAGAAGAGAGAGCAATCATAAATCACGGCAACAACCCTACACACATACAGATACACTTAAATGGTTATTACAAGAAAAAATCCTCTCTGCCCAATAATTAAAAAGTGTTATTAAAATGCCACAAAATATAGCCAGCAATGTTAATAGGTTCATGCCCCAAGGGCACACACGGTTTTTTCCACAAGGGTTATGGTTATTAAGTCACGAATGCAACTGCATTGCTGTGGATTATTATTATTATTATTTTCAGAAAGACAATCACCGCAAACACCAACAGTAACTTGGAAGTGTACACCTACGTGAATCGTAAGTCACAAACCTGTTCCATGTGAGTACAAATAAATAAAGTTAAAATCCTGATTTGTATGAAAAATTTCACAAATAAGCGAGTAGGTGGAATCTTGGAACGGGTTTAGAATTTTCGTTTCTAAGAAAATGGAAAATGTTTGTTTTCATAGAATTCATACTGCAATTAGTGAGATTGATGAATCGGATTGATCAAGTTTAGATTGGAAAATTATAAAATTATCCTTGGCTTTCTGTTTAATGTCCATTACCATACATAAATTTAATTATAAATAAATGTACAGATAAATAAATAAATAAATAAAAAATAATGTTATATTGTCGTTTCTTTTCAGAAAGAAACACGACATTCATGAATACAAAATATTATTCTACTGCCAGGATAATCCTACATTTTAAGGCATCCTCCTTACACCTACAAATTTATTTTCAAATATTATTTACTCATGGAAATAATAATTTCAGGAACCACACAAAACATTTCTTACATTGAATTTCGTCAGTTTGTTTAGTTTACATAAGAGGAGGAGTGAGTTCTTAATGAGTTCTTTATAACACGTTGAGACTTCAATGTTTCCAAAGAAAGTGCAAGATAGCTACTAAAAATTGTTCAAAACTCTTTTAAAATTTTATGATGGTTGTGTCTAAAATGTCATATTTGGAGTTTTGCCTCAGTATACTATAAATTAAGTGCTCCTCCGGTGATTTTCAAGCACCCTGTGTATAATATTACAGCTAGTTAGCATTGTGTCGAGCGTAAATAAAAAAAAACGATGGTCTATTAAAAACAAACAATTTTTCCAAATTTAACGAAACAAAGAACCTTTCAGTTTCAGAAACATTTAGGTAAAAAAAATTAAGAAAATAGTTTTATGAGCCTCTTCATTTCCATAATAAAGAAGAACTGAAATAGTACTTTGCACAATGAAAACTTTAGATTTGAAATGGTAGTATAACGTAAAATTTGGCATGTTTAGAAATGTACCGTTTTTTTTTCGGATAAATAATACGTCCGTTTTTTACTTAAAAAGGGACTTTCTGGACAAAACTGCTGAAATATGTTGTGAATTATCAAAATATATTTCTTTACTCTAATTTCTCACACAATAATATGAACATTCCAAGAAACTAAAAGAAAGCGACTAAGGATATTTTGCATGAGAATATCGAATTTACACAGAATGCTACTAAAAAATCATAATCGCCCCAAATTCTAGTATCTCAATATACAGGGTGTCCCAGTTTATATAGTTAGGATTTCACCAGTCGATAGTTTAGCGAAAATTAAAGGTGGTTTGTCTAATAAACTATGGTCGAATGTTGCTTCCTTTTTGATGTACAGGGCATTAAAGAAAATAAATTATTTTAAATAATTTGCTATAAATCAATAACAAAAAAAGTTAGCCTTCTGAAATTTTGCATAGATCTTTTTTTTTGTATTCTCTTATTAATAGTAGTTGCAATTATTTTATTTAGAACACAGAGGCGTGCGAACGGGTTTCTTCAAAAACATTTTATTGAATAAAACGTACGCCACTGTTTTTTTTTGCAGCACCAATATGCAGAGAGTATTTTCCATTCAATTTAGAAACTTTTTTGTATCTTATAATTTTTTGATAACTTAACTCAAAATAGTACAGTAAATAATAGAGAAAAAAGGCTTCAAATAGACTTTTTTTACCCTACAGCCAATTTTTGTAGAATCTTCTAGAGGGTCACCCTGAAAGTTTAAAACTGAGTTTGTGTATTCGTAGACTCCGCCCTTCCTTCACCAGCCCTCAATTAAGGGTTGGATTTTTTGTTTATTGAATAACTCTTTTCCCATTAAATTTTCGAAAAAAAGAGTCAGTACAAAGTTGTAAAGAAAAATATTTCCTGCAACTAATCTTTTAAACTTTTTTTGATATTGTCGATATTTAAAAAGTTATTCAACAAATAAGTTGAAAATTTCGAGGAAAGAGTAGTAAGTAGTAGTAGTAAGTAGTACCTAACTAGAGAAAAATTTCCCTAAAATTTGCAACTTATTTGTTGAATATCTTTTTAAATATTGACAATATAAAAAAAATATTAAAAGGAAAGTTGTAGGAAATCTTTTTCTCTACAACGTTGTACTGATGCTTGTTTCGGAAATCTAATAGGGAAGAACCTCTTTAATAAATAAGAAAATAAAAGTTAAGTTACCAAGAAATTGTAAGATACAAAAAAGTTTCTAAATTTCATGGAAAATACTCTCTGCATATTGGTGCTGCGAAAAAAAAACAATGGTGTACGTTTTATTCAATAAAATGTTTTTGAAGAAACCCGTACGCACGCCTCTGTGTTCTAAATAAAATAATTGCAACCACTATAAATAAGAGAATACAAAAAAAAATCTATGCAAAATTTCAGAAGGCTAACTTTTTTTGTTATTGATTTATAGCAAATTATTTAAAATAATTTATTTTCTTTAATGTCCTGTACATCAAAAATGAAGCAACAATCGACCATAGTTTTTTAGACAAACCATCACCTTTAATTTTCGCTAAACTATCGACTGGTGAAATCTTGACGATATAAACTGGGACACCCTGTATAGTTGAATAATTGCATTAAATTTATAAATTTGAAACGGTGGAAGATTAATGTAGATGTAAATTTTATACAGTAAATTATTTTGATAAAAAAGCGCCACTTTATATTGCCCACTATATTTAATTCAATTTCCCTGATTTCCTATGAGATTTACTGTGCCTTCCCCAAATTCCTCCTCTTCCACATGGAAACAGATGCGAAAAAGTATCTTTTTTCTCACTGGGGGACCTCAGGTGACTTTCTTATTGTTATGCAGATGTTCTAAAAATTGTCAGTTAGTTTTAAATCATTTAGAAGCATAAGTGATGCGTGAAGGAAGAACCATCAAAGTGGGGTTGTAGTAGTATGAGCATTATTGTGTGCTCTGTGTGTGTACACCAGATCTGTTATAGTTGTATGTTGTATGTGTAAAAGCATTGTGTTCAATCGACCCCCTCTGGTTGGTATTGTATACGAGATGCGTACCCGATAACTGGCATGCTGTTATTGTTGGTAATTTTTTCGGTCGCTCGAGTGCCGTTCAATATCTGACGTCAGTACGTCTCCCGCGGCGTGACGTCGAAATGAGCAACTCCAAGCCCGTTAATCTCCACCTAGGTGGTGGCTATTGTGGTAATTGTCCGATGACTTTGCTTTAACTAATCCTCGCCTGTTAACTGACATTTGGTGCCCCAGGTAAATGGTCTCATATAAGATGCGGCCAAGCGACACAATATTCAGCGTCAATCTATAATCCAGATTTTCAGATATGTTTCGGTAAACCTATTTCACTACACCATCACCATGAAAGTAAGTGGTAATAAAAATGTGTGTGAGGCCCCGGTGCTATTATTTATTGGAAATTTACATTTTATAACACAATTAATTGAATGCAAAGTAATAAAACGAACCATTTATTAATTAGAGAATAATAAATGCTTGACATTAACAAAACTATATAAATGATTTATTTATGGTTTGGTTTCCAGCAGTGTTTATCTGGTCCACTCAACAACCACAAGTTCTAAAAATAAATCCACACACACTCTGTCACATTTTTTCCATTTTGGTTTTTTTTCATGAGAAAAAAGTATATCTGAGCTGGGTGAATTTGTAGACCATGTCATATTGCTGGCATGTTTTTTTTTGTCGACTGGAATATTTGAAAATAACCAGTGAGTGAATTTAAAATAGAGAAGAGAGAGTCGTCTGTGGAATTCGATCTCAAGTTTCGGTGTGTCCCCCTGCTCGCCCCCCGTACCTTGTGAGAAGACTTTGACTATTCAACCAACAAGGGTTGTATAGTGCTGTTTTGTAGGTTCACTGCTCACCGAATGAAACATTTTTACCCTAGCCCGAGTATTTCCCAGAAATACATCTGCTATGCTGTCCCAACTTAAAAATATCACCACCACTACGACCGTACAGATTATATTTAAAGTCATCGATAACTTGAAAGAAAATCTTTGGGTACTGGGAGCCAGTAACTCACTAATTTGAACCAAACTAATAGCAACCAGAAATAGAATAAATAGAAAGGGTGGTTTTAACGTTAGGTAAAAGAATATAAAAATAGTTTACACACTTTCAACTACAAATTGGTCTTTAAAGCATTGTTTGAGAGACTTTTACGACACCATAAATTTAAAAAAAATGAAAGGACGTATCATAAAATTAAGTATCTGTTTTTATTGATGATGTACAAATGTTATCTAAGTTACCAGCATATATTATTAAAACCACTTTATAATAGCATTTAAAAATAATTTCATTATAAACCTGAAAAATAACTGTAATCTGGAATATATTTTTTATTTTGCAACTGTCACAAGAAACTGCACTGTATAGCAATTTACAATCTACTCATTCAACATTTCTAAAATAAGTACTTATTCTTTTTCAAGTACTAATATAATGTACTCATGGAACCGTCCCAGCCATAAAAATAGATTCCCCCGTTGTTACCATTTTACAGTTCATGAATAGGTTATTTTTTATGGTCCCATATTCAAAAATTTAGCAGGGTCTAATTGCACTTTGGTTGTTTGTAAAATTGCATATTTTTGGCGGCAAAAACTGGAATAGTGCACAAAATTGTAGGTTACTAGTTCAAATATACTATTTTATTGAAAATGAACTAGAGGGCGTAAAAAGTTCTGTTAGGTTTATTATAAAAAAATACAAATTAAAAGTACGCTTCGTATTACTATTTTAGTATTCTGCAAAATTTGAAAATGAATCTTGAAATCTTATAAAGTATGTAAAGTGAAGTTAGCAGTCAGTTTAAAGAAAGTCTAAAGATGATGCCAAAATTAATTTCAAATTTCTAATAATTCTTAACCAAAATTTTCCAAAATCTTGAATTAAGGAAGATTACTTTTTAAAGCCTGTGAAAATACTTTTCATATTAATCTAGTTTAAAAGTTTCGCCCTTTGTAAACCTCGCTATTTATAGAATTTGTTTTATAAGAAATAATGTGCATACAGGGTGTGTCAAAATGGCATTTTCCATAGAAAAATCCGAATTGGAAAAGTTTAGAGATGCAGCCACGTCGCTAAATTTTTGTTTGGCAGGTATTTTTTCCTCTTTACAACAGTACAAATATTTCATATTAGAACAATAAAATTGTATAATATTTTACTGACCACTTTCCAAACTTTACAAAAACCACGATAAGAATCCGATTACACTTCACTAAAATTTCGAAATTTCCCGTAGCTCAGATTTATTATTGCGTGCGGGCTGCCCTCCATTAACATTGTTTACATTATCAAAAACCACATTTGCCAGTGTTATTTCGTAGTTAAAGACTAAACAAATCCACAAACCGAATATAGAGGGCGAGGTGAGTTGTTCTACACATTCATTTGCAAAACAACTTCCGTGTTGTTTTAACTTACGTTGAAAATTTGGCACAGATTCAACGCAATTAAAGCTTGATAGTCAACATACATTAAAATGGGAGACCTCTACGAAATTTATACAATAAAACAACACTAACGTGTCGTTAGTGTTTCCACACTAAATAATAAAAAGGCGAAAAACTGAGGGGATTAAGAAAAAAAAACAGAAACCGGGAAATTTATATTTTGTTCTTGTTGCCAAATGTTAAGCATGTGTTATGGTTTGGACATCCAAATCCAATTTTAAAGTGTACGCATACAGTTTTAAGTGAATTATTAATGTATTGATAGCAGGGTGTTTTTCGTATAATTTTAGACACGAACTATCTTAATAAAAACAGTTTCTAATTTATTTTTAATTTCGTACCGGAAGGACTATTGGATTAAAAATAATTTACGTAATTTTGTTAACCCTGTTTAAATCTTTGAAATAACATAATCTTCATTACTAAACCACCAGCATCTCGAAGAAATAATTATCTAATTATATTGTGTGAACTTTATCCTTTTGGTCTATTGTTTACGGTTATGGGCGGTGGTTATTAAACAGTAATTGTATTTGTTTATGGAGGATTTATATTTCCCTTGGCAGTAGTATTATTATTAGAAAATGCGGATAATAAAACTCCAAATGGGGAAAATAAATTAAAAGTTGTAATATGATAATTCCAACATAATATTGAAGTGGTTTTCTTTATGTTATCTAGCACAGAAGATCTAAACAACCGCACACAAACACACACATACAAATACAAAGCCACAGTAGAGCGCTATTATGTAATGAAGGTACCTGCCATTTTATTATCATTTTCACTTATCGTGGTCTTTAGTGCGTGTAGTTACAACATAAATATATTAATCTAAACAACATCCTGATGGGGCCCACCCCTTATTATTCTAGCATTTCGAGTGTTTGTCTCAAATCCCAGAAAAGCCAATAAATAATAATCAACCACCAAAAGAAAACATTTTGATTTTGTTTTCAATGTTCACATCACCATCTTCCCTCTTTGTATATATAATGCCAGTCCGGCGGCGATAATCGAACATTATTCCCTCTTCTCCCAAACCTAAACCCCTTCATGTAAATGTTTTTGACTTTATAATTAGAAAGACCCCAACGAGATGGGTGAATTGTTTGTAAGCACCCGTTTGGTTAAATCAGGGGTATGAATTTGAATGTACGATTTAACGAATTATAATGGAGGAATAAATAAATATAGTTAGGCAAATTTACACGTTCAGCTGTTAAGAGATCTATTTGGGGGAGAGTTTCCGGTTACAATGGGGGTTTTTAAATAGTTCAGACAAAACGGGAAACGACCGCCGGCGTACTATACAATGTCGTCAGTGTTGTCTGCAGATATGATGCTTGGAAATTTTTATGATGGCTGGTTTATAATGAAAACTTAAGATTTCAGTTATGAGTACTTTTAATACTATTAAATAATACATTTTATTGTTATCGTTTACCTTCACCTAAAAGAAGCACATCAAGTTTACGCAACATAAAACCAAATATTTGGTAGGATGTCCTGACCTATCGTCGACACCTACATCTAATCTTAAGTCAGTATTTTACAATATTTAAAGAATTAAAAATAAAGAAGTTACTCTACGAGCCCTAACAACTAAATGTTCGTACAAAAGTAAATTTTTGAAGTATGAAAGGAAATCTGGAAAATTTACACAAATAATTAGCAAACACCTAACAAAACAATAAGATAAAGCCTTAATAACAATATTATGCATGGAAGAAAATTATTTATTTGATTTAACAATATTTTAACCTTAATAATTAGCAAATTTTACAAAATGAATTTGCAACTAAATGTTGGCATAATTTTTAATTAGGACCATTATAAGATGTTACGTCTCCTTTTGCTCTAATAGCTGCCTGTATTCTAGCAGGCATTGATTTATCAAATTTTGGTACAATTCTGGCGTGAAACTGTCCCAAATTTCTTCTATTTTGGTCTTTAAGTCCTGAATGGTTCTTGGTGGATTATTGCGTAAAATACGTTTAATTTTATGCCAAAGAGATTCAATGACATTTAAGTCCGGACTGGATGAGGGCCATGGAAGCACCTTTATGTCGTTTTCAACGAGTTCCAAAACTGTGATTTTTTAAAAACAGTCGTTAGAAAATTATGTCACATTTTTCAAGTGCAATTTTAAAGCTACGAAATATGCCTAAAATCACCAAATAAAGAATTAGGGATTTTTTTGTACATAAAACTAACATCCAGCTTTGCAATAAAGTAAATTTTACCAAAATCCAACCAGTGGTTCCAAAACTGTGATTATTTAAGTGTAGGTAGCACTCTCAAATAACACGTTTTTTTAAAAATGAACTGTGCAACTCGAAAAAAAATGCAAAAAAAGAATCACATTAACATTTCAGGATTTTTTCAATATAGTACGATTATTGAGCTTTGATTTAAATGTTTTTTGACACAATTCCAACCAGCGGTTTCAAAACTGTGGTTTTTTAAAACAGTTACTAGAAAATTCTATCACTTTTAAAGGTGCAACTTTGAAGCTCCGATAAATGCCTAAAATCACCAAATAAAGACTTGGATAACTTTTTTGTAAAGAAAGCCAACATCCAGCTTTGCAATAAAGTAAATTTCATCAAAATCCGACTACTAGATCCAACGTTTTGAAAATAATAATTCTTTGTTTCTACAATTTTCCCATCCTGCTGCGTTAAAGTGCCACAGTTTTGGAACCGCCGAGTGGATTTTTACGAAATTTACATTTTTATATAACTAAATGTTGACATTATAACAGAAACAAACCATCAATGTTATGGAAGTTAATTTAGATAATTTTTGCGCGTATGGGAAAAAGACAATCAAATTTACTTTTGTCCGAACATTTAGTTGTTAGGGCTCGTTATAACCAAATTAAACTACAAAGAAAAGTTAAAATTCAGTTTTTCAGGATAATTTACGAGATTGTAATGGTGGGGATCGAATTTTAGCCACCAAATCACACGAAAAAATGAGGTTAGGTCCTTCGAATAAGGAATTTTACTAAAACTACGTTATTTCCACAGTTAATTGTCGCTAAAAAACGTAATGATATGACAAATTTATTTTCAGCAGACATGCATGTGACCTTTCCCTCTCTTTCGCTCTCAAGGGAACCGAACTTGATATAGAGACAGAGATATTGTGTCTTCCAGTCTACTGAAACTAACGCCACCATAGTTTTTTAAGATTTTAGCAAATTAAAATATACATATAAATAATACTAAAGTATAATCAGAATATTTGTTAAATATATGCATAATGTGGAATGTCAATAACTTCAACTGTATCCTAACTTTAGATAACCCCAATTTATTCTGATATTATGCATTATTACACAGCAAAAACTATAAGTCAATTATTGCCTGTTAGTGTGATTTAAGCCCAAGTAAAATTTGTATATCCCACTTAATTCGAATAAATAATTTGATTGAATATTTGGAATAATTTCAAGAATTTGTCCAGAAACCTAATAGCCAATTGGAAAACCCGCCTTAAATAACTTTCCTTATTTCAATTCGTAATTCAATTAACGAATATTAATTAATGACTTTGAAAAACTTTTTACATAAAATTATAATTAAAATGTGCTGCTGAGAAGCAGTGGTGTAGTGTAAGGGACTTGAGTAAATTCTGACTTAAATTACCATTACTTTTATCTAGTTCACACACTCAGCTACATTTTCACGTAAGAAACAGGAATATTATTATGCAAAAATCGCATTTTACAGTCATAAATTTAATATAAAAAAGAAATCTAGAGCTGGCTAACCGATACATATTTTAATCATCCCGATAAAATTTATTTCAATTTGTTACACTCCCAAACTACTTTGTGAGCGTTTTTCGTTATTATACCTAACGGCTTCCACCTAATTTGTTTTGTCAAATTAAATTAAATCCGTATTGACGTCATACTTACAATTTATTATTATAAATGTTATATAAGTTGGTTCCTTTGGAATTTGAGAAACTGGTTAACATATAGACTTGCAGGAGAAAAATTTAAATTTTTAATAGACGCACACAGCAAAAGCTTTTTAAGAAATTGTTATAATTTGTATAATTGATTCTCATTTGCATAGTGATGGCTGAATGCTGATTCCAAGTGCACGCTACTAAAGTAGTCAGCAATTTTTTGTACAAAAATATTACTTATGAGGTACACGCGGTATGATATTGTATTCCTATGGAATATTAAGCAGCCAATTGTGGTAAGTAATGATTGTTTGGTAGAGAAGACGCATACTAATAGACTGAAAGAGCCGTGAGTGTGTGTGCATCAGACATAAACCAACTAATAAATTAAAAGCAACAATTTAACACAAAAAGTGACTTTGATGGTTGTAAGGAATCTAAGCGGTTTTTGCCGGTAGAGAAAGTAATTACAAAATCCCTAAAACAGCAACCGACTACTCGAGACTCAACTCAACTCACTCACTCTTCCATAGGTGTGTGTATCTCCGCTGGTTACAATAAAGAGCAAAAGCAAACGAACCAAACCAACAACAGGGCATAACGCAGAGCAGAGAGTGTAGTTGTTCCACAAGTGCCTTGTGCCTGCTTGTAAATAAATATGTGTGCAGTGTAGTGGTCTCTCAACATAAGCAATTCAATGCGTGTATTCTTATCGCTATTTCGAGTATAATATAAATTCTGGAGATGTTTTACATGTGTTTTTGTGTTTATCGAATACGATAAGCTAATCAAACTTGATGATAAGCTCTCGCTTTGGATATCAAATGTAAATAAAATATAATAAAACGCATTATAGACACTGGCAACCAGGTAGATTATTATGTCATATATGAAATCGCAGTAGGAAATAGGAAATGTACATAAATATATTATTCTGAAACTTACTTGTTTTGAGAAAACTGCAATGTCTTCGTTAAACGATTCCGAGGAACATACGTCGCCACCCGCTACTCCTGGTTCTCGGGGTGTACAGGTTGCTAATTCACATTTTTCAAAGATTAGTGCCAATAAGGGAAACAAAGGATGTCTGAAAAAAAAAGAAAATTATTAGTTCACATGCCACAATCTTACAGTACGAAATGTTTACATTTTTTACGAAATACAAGTTAAATTATATATTTCAATTAACTGAATTCAAGTTCTTCAAGAAAAAAATCGAATAGTTCAAAATTTTATTGAATATACAGGGTGATCAGTAATTGGCGCACTCCGAATACAGGGCGTTATAGAGCACATTAAAACTAAATATAATCTGCAAAGAAAAATTAAATCTGATGGTTAGTTTCCGAGTTATAGAGTTTCTCTCATCCAAGTTACAAGCTAATTATTTTCATAACCAAGACAAAAATGAGTGAATAATTCATGCTACTATAATCTCTGGATAAAATGCAATATGATTTGTTCAATTTTTTTCACAAAACCTCTAATACAAAGAAATTGAAAATGTTAAAATTTAATAAAATACCTAAATTTGAGAGAATTTTGAAGTTTGGCAACCTCTTAAGCTCCCCTTGGGATAAACTAAAATACCTTCTATTGCCATGAAAATATTAATAATGAATTTCAATTGTTGTTTATGTTTTTTAATAAAATTGACAGTACTAAATTAGTTTGACAAGTTCTCGCATCATAAAATATTGAACGTTTTTCTTTTTTTCTCGTTGCACCTATTCACATGGTCAATGCAGTGTTGCCACTTTTATTTTCTCAAAAGTGGTCATATCTTTGTAAAGAAAGGACTTACAGCACTGCGGTAAAAAAAAATCGTCATTCTTTAAAACGTAAAGTTTATCACAGTATGCTCCGAGTGCGGCAATTACTGATCACCCTATATAAATTTATTGTGAAAAACTTGAGGGATAAAATGGCATACAAGAAAATATATTGCGAAAAGTAAATAGTTTATAATGAATTTAAGAAGTAGCACTCACTATTGTATTTAAATTGAATGAGATCTACATTTACTTTAAATTGCAAAATTTCTTCAATTTTTTTCAAGTAGGTACCTACTTATGTAGATTTAAGTAAAATTTAAACAATGTGGTTGAAGTTTTACCTCGTCTTGTACAATCTAATAACTTTGCGGTATGTTAAATATTTTAATTACAGACTATATGCAAAAAATTAGCCACAAGATAAAAATTTAATTAAAGACGAGTTGAAATAAACATTAAAAAGTACGAATTTTTGTGAATTGCTACACTCACACAATATAAATCTCATTCACATAGCTTCAATTAGCTTTTAGGAAAAATTATATGCAAAGTCGTTGCAATAAAGTTTAAACGAAACCATCAAATTTTAGTCTAAAGATTTAGGAATCTTGGCCTAACCTAACGCAATCTTAACTTGGAGGGTTATTTTGTTATCTAATATTTCTTTCAGCTGGCATCGCTAGTTTTTATGTATTCCTAAAGATACGACAAATATTTCATATTTGTTTACTCTATAACAAGTTATCCATCTTCAATCGAAAATATCTGATGTGTCCAACACATGACTTTCATATCCCTACGGATAGTACCACAATTACTTTTCCTAAAGAAATTAAGTTTAATTTCTTGTAAAAATCGTGTTTAAATTTTGAGGGTTTCCAGCAATTTTCAAATAGTCTCTGTCTCGCACTTCTTGCAATACGCATAAACCTGTCCTTGTCTCACTCATTATAACCGAATGTTACGACAAAAATGTGTTTTTTTTTAGATTTTTGACCTACTACTCACTTAGAAAAATCTCCCGGTGTAAAATCACATTTATTTATTCATTATTATTGTTTTCGGTACCATAGAAACCAGTAAATAACAAAAAAAATAATGGTCTTTCTGGGATTCGAACCCGGGACCTTTTGTTTGGCAGCCAAGTCTCTTTAGTCACTAATCTATGTAGACTGTCGGAATATCTCGTTTTTTTTTAAGGAATTTGAAAGAAAAGTTCAAACAAAATTTGTTCAAAATTCAATTCTAAATCAATGTTAAAGAATAAAAAAATTTCGTAAATTGTTTATTTTTCAAGATATTCCTAAAAAACTTAAAAATGTCTTCAGGTAAGTACCACTTGTGTTAGTGCTAGATGAAAAAGATACATAAGATACATAAAATTCGTTTATTTTGGGAGCACCAAACTTTTCCCACCTAACAACAAATCCTGTAAATGAACCGCATCTCAAAATTATTATAACATAAATTACAATTAAACCCAGCTTTTCCTAAACGAATTGAATGGTGTCGAAGATCCCTTTCTGTCTGTATGTGTAATTTGCCTCGTTAGCATTATTAATAATTTGCTTTTAATTTCTTCAGCACACAGCAGCAATGTAAAGGCATTAACAAAAACTACCAAGTCAAATTACTGTAAAATTAGTTTTTCACACACATTCTAGGTCTTTGTTCTTTAGCCAGGTACGACAAAAAAACCTGTAGGTATATAATATAATTATAAATTAACTTGAACTTTTCTTTCCCATATACAATTAAAGAAGCAGAATCAACAATTTAAAATAACTCAATTACTTCAGACTGGAGTGTATAACGAAAATGGTATAAGGTTTAGGTTTTTTTTCTTGTTAATAGGAATAAACTTACATTTTTAATTGTATAAATATACGATTAAAATGCCTTTGGAAAGCCGATTGCACATTCAAATATATTCATCCTTAAAGTACATACAGCAAACATACATCAAAATGATAAATGTCGTAAAATAATTATTGCATTACTAACCACTGAACTTTGTAATAATTATTGTATAAATGTAAAAAAATATTTACTAATTACCAAAAAAAACCACACGTCATGTAAATATTAAATCATCTACAGAAACAAAGTGTTTATGTTTTGGAGAAAATGAAAAAATAATAGGTCAGTAAATTGCGTGTTTACACTACAAATATATATAAAAATTATCTTAATGGCTTCTTTTATAATATATGAGTATACAGTAGATGATTGATTTTTTTCTGAAATTTCATTGATAAACTCTCCACAAATATCACGTTTAATCTACGCACTATACGCCGGCTTTGTTTCCGATAAGATACATTGGAACTGGGGTCAGCAACTACAACCCCTTATTTTTTCGATGCTAACGAAAAATGTGATATCAGAGCCGGAAAAATCTAATGCGCAATTAAATTAATTAGATGGTTAAGTATGGAGTTACAGGATTAATAGAGACAATTCACAATCGTCCAAACCAAACTTGGTCTTGGTTCTATTCTTGAAGAAAAGTTATCAGAAATTTTTAAGAGAAGTCACAAATAGATACACAGAAGAAAGAACTGAAATTTTTATAATACGCTAAATTATACAAAAATGACTTTCGGTTAAAGAAGAACGAGAACGGAATAAGCTATTACTATTAATTCCGTGTACCTCCAAGGATTCGTTCCTAATTCTATAGTATTCTTCGTAAAGTGAATCAAAATTAAGAACAACTACTTAGTACAGAAAAAACTTCTTATAATTTAAGTTTGCTTATAGTCTAAAAAGTGTTTCGCCACACAGAATTCAGGATGCTTGTGGTTTTACACTGTCCTTCTAAGAATTAATTTAATGATGAGTTTTTAATATTCTTTGTAAATATATCTAGACAATAGAGGCAAATTGTGTATTCTAACATCAGCAAGAACTTCCTTATATGTAGTATATAGCACCACATTTCTATCGATCTTCCGAAAAATAAGATGCTTTGCAGATTGAGATGCCATGAGGTATCTTGGTCTTAGTGCAAGTTACAAAAGCATTGATCGCATCCTTGTTTCTTCGTCAAAATTCTTCAATTACATAATAAAGAAAAGGAATAACTTTTATTTTGTAGTTGGAACCAACTTTTTCAAGACCCAGAAGCAGTGCCAAGTGGGTGCGACAATAATCTTAGCCTATAAAATTGGATTGTAAAGTGGATATCTTGCAACAAACAACAACCATCTTATGTGCTCATAGCAATAAATGAGCTATTGGCAAGAAAACATTCAACATTGATTGCAAAAAGCCAGCAATGGAAATACGTATAACATATACCAGAATATAGATAATTTGCATTTTGAATAAATTCCGGTTGTAATCTGAGATGGCCTTTGCTCTTATGGTGCTTATATACAGTACATATAATATACATGTTATTTTTTCCTTCATAAGTAAATCGCCGCCCGCCCTGATTGGCAAACACAAGAGAGCATCGTACAGAGAGCGGAGAGTATAATATGAAAACAACTGAACAGCACAAGTGTGGCCACAGCTATCTCGATCCTTTGACCCGTAAATTATCTGAGGATGGCACGCCATAAATAAATCGCTACATTTATGAATGTGGCTCGCACTGCGTTATTTGATAGACACCATTCATGCTGTCGTTTTATTCGTAATGTCTGATCTGATATACAAGCCGTAAATGCTTTAAACACACTACACTTTTGATTTATTTTAACCCACTCTTGATTCGGTTTTTCATTATACACTCGCTATATTATTATTATTATTATTATTGCACTTATCTGGTATGGAGGATAATTCCACAAAAGATCACAATTACAATGTTATTATTGTGTGATATTAACTTCTTTTATTTAATTTATTTTTTTCATGTCGACTGTTATATGATAATTTATTAAGTGATGTTTATTTGTATTGTGTGTTGATTGACATGCATTATAAAATCACAAAAAAAAAAACAACAAATTGCATATTTTAATTTTGTAAAATATTATAATTATGATAGTTGCTTTGACTTGGGGGGTCATGTAAACAAAATTCGCATCAAATTTTTTAATAGCACTTAATTTTATTGCTAGCTGTAAATGACTTGTTAATGCTAATGAATAATTATATTATTCAATTTAATAAAAACTGTTTACACAATCAATTATTATTATTTTGATGAGAGCCTATTAAAAAAGTATTACGCGAAGGAGGCACACAAGTTTCTAGCTAGTACAAAAAAGATCCAAAAATAACTATAAAAATAATTTCCTAAAGAATATAAATATTCATTCGAAATAAAGAGCATGGATCTAGATTCTAGATTCATAATAAATTAAGCCCGATACTACAAACGTCAATATACTAAGTATTGTTCTGTTCTTATTGGTTGAAATTTAAAAATTGATTGACCTATGAGTCCTTAAATTTCAAAATAATCGGAGAATATTTAATTACTGATTTATCACATGATTTGTTTGGGGAACTGGGCATAAGAGTAGATGAAGAACTTCTTGCAGAGGTGATTTAATAAAGATGGAACAGAATATGACAAGGCAACCTGTAGAAGCCTTGGATAATTCCTCAAAATCAATATCATGATTTTTACGATAACGAAACTTGTAATCTCCTCATATATCTTTCCACAAATAATATTGATTTTAGTACTGATCATTAAAAATGCGGTGTAGGAAAAAGCAGAAAGAACAGAATTTTGTTTTTAATTGAAAGGAACCTTTTTTGACGATTTATTCTCATGCAGAAACTGATAGTATAGTAAACAATAATAGTGAATAATTGGAAAATATTTCAACTATTAAATAGCAGTTGTCCAGATAGTTACAAAAGAATGTAAAGATCATTGTTCTTTAGTAGGTATATAGTTGAAAAAAATGTTCGTCTAAATAAGAAAAGAATAACAAATATTTTTAGAATAATGTAATTATATTTATACTACTACATTTAAATGTTTTTTTAATATTTCTATTAAAATACTTCAGAAATGATCTGACATGAAACAACACCGCGATTACTGAACAAAATAAAAGGAAGAAAAAACATTTCAATGTCCATAACATTAATTATAATAAACTTTATCTCAGGCTCAGGCATGCTATATATTACAATATTATTTCTTCATGGATTGTGTTTAGAGAAAAAACTGTTGGGTACTTGCGATTGCCAGTCAATTAGTTTGCATGTAATAACCGATTTTAATAAGAGTGATTGAGTAATAGATAATAAAACGTCATTATGAAAACGTGATAAGCGTGCATGAACACACCATTTAATTTCTGAACCTTTACCGACGGTACTGGTAACTAAAAACCAAGCACACAGCGACCAAACCAAGCCTTCTCTCGTTCGGTGAGTGCAGTTTGGCTTCCGAGACCTGGTTAAACTAAATTCAATATTTGCCTAGCTCTGGACTCTACACACATATGCACACATAGGCACTCTGTTTATTTAAAGGTGTCGGTAATTACTTGGCGCGTACATGTTTATCTCTGTACACACAGTATACTGAGTTTACCCACTTAAATACCATCTAAACGACCCATAAAAATAAACGGTTCGTCAGCTGCTTAGGCTTAACTCCGTTCCACAGACATAGGTCTAACAACAACACAAACTCACTCTCTAGACTAAATTCTTCCTTGAGATCTTATTTAATCTGCTTGGAGGGTGACGGGGATATAAAGGTATTTGGTGTCGTCGAAAACATCACAAGAAGTGTGAGATAATTAATTTTGTATTCATTGAAATATTGTCGGTTTTGGGCTGCTAATGGAGTTTTTGTCCTTCACCGCGAAACCTTGAAGAAACTGGGAAATTGTACATAATTAGTGGGAGTTTTAATGATTTAACTTAGCCCCGTACCAAACCTCAAAATGATATAGTAGAAACGAAAAAAATCATCGTTTATTCTAAAAACTAACTGACTTTTCAATATGTCCTATAATATTGTGGCGGCTCCCTGTGTACAAGTTTTGTGAGTTATGGGGGACATCGAGAAGGTTCCACAGAAGACTTGCTATGATCGATTTCTAATATTTCTTGTCAGATATAAATACAGTGTGCTTCAGTTGGTTAGTTATAATTTGGAGACCTAAGTTCAGAATTTGTGCAAATAAATTAACGATTTAAAAAAAATCTGTAATGATAGGGAAAGTATTTGTTATTCAATATTAAGCATAGAATTTGCTATAGCGTGGTCTTTGTTCTCCTAATAATTCAAGTGAAACCTAGCCTCTAACCTTTGTAGAAGTCTAAATTGCCGCACAACTAACATTAAGGTGTGTTTTTAATGTCCAGCCCAAAATTTTCGCTAATAATACATAAATATAAGGCAATGTTTAGTATATGTGCGTTATGTTTCTTCCCACTAATTCACTTTTATATACTATTATTGTTTTTAGGCCACAATGTCGTGACAATAGCTGAATTTCACTAGACCACAAACAGCGATAGAATTGATCGGTTTTGTAACATGATATCATCGCAATATAACAAAAGCTTACAGAAAAAAAACACAACATTCATTTGCATATTGTACCAAGTCATCGATATAAAAATAATAACCATACATTTATTTGACAGATGTTCCGTTTTTTTCTCTATCTCTCCACAAGCTGGAGTGCGATTGTAACAAAACAAGTCCACTAAACTGTATTGTTATTCCTCTCAATTACCGTGTGTTTAACACTTTCGTAACTTGGGAGTTTTATTTCCAAATAAAATGGACTCATTTAACTGAATGCTAATTCGATTGTTTCTTACCCGTAAATAGCGTCTTTATCCCTTTTTCCGACGTCCGGCACCGCACCCCCCATAACATGGTTGGCGGCTGGGTTAACATGGTTCGCATGGTACGGATGCATGGCATGGTTCAAATGTGGTGAATGATGGATACCCTGCAGACTCGGCCTATGAGCCACATGTGGTTCATACAGGCCCCCCGCTGCAGTACTGTCCATGTAACCAGAGTGGATGCCGTCGTCATACTGCAACAAAATAAAAACAACATTTAGGTTTTTTCAGGCGATGGGTCATTTTCAGTTTCAAGCTACAGATACATACAGACACCAATGTATAAATGAGAAAAATAATGAATAATGCTCTGGTTTTTCGTTTTGTAAACTAGTGATGTTATGCAAGAAGAAAAGGAAGGTGGTTATATATTTTTACTATAGCAATTTATTTGTTTTGTCCCTTCGAAGCTAATTTTAAGGGCACGACCCTGCGTCTGTCTGGTGGGTGGTGGATGCTATTTTAGATTCGTACTTTTCATTGTAAAACGAGATATGAAATCAATCAAGTGATTAAGTCGTTTAAAATTTATGAAAAACGTGAGTTTAAAGGAATACAGAAAGGTTATGGGTAAAACTGTGTAGGTTGAGAACACAATATTCGTAAGTAGGTATATGGATTTAGAACTTTATTTTTGTAGGTTTAGCTAATAAAAGCATATTTTAAATATTAGAAACTAAAAGAATTCTATAATTTTTGCAATTAAAAAGTAGCAGCATTAATTTAATTTTCGTATGATTGGTATTCTAAAAATTTTATTAATATGTTTAAAAAATATCTATTCATAAGTACAAACGTATTGTTTCTTATCTAAATCCAACGTACATAAGAAATTATTGAAATAATTAATCCACGTAATCTATAAGAGGGTTGGCTAGAGAAAACCATATAAAAAGCAGTGACGTTAAACTAATATTTTTGTGACTCGGTGGATGTAAAATTTGAGCACTTTTCCATTTAGAAACATAATTATAAGATTCGAAGATAAAGGTTGTAATGAACTAACCTCGGAATTAACTTTTTAAAAACACTAACATGAATAAGAGTGTGAAATTTTGAAAAATACAAAGTATTAACTACAAAATTTTGCAACGAGTTCAATACGTTTCGTTTATGCTTTCCAACTCTTTAAATAGTGAACAATTTTACAAGATTACGTTCTAAAGCATAAAAATCTAATATGAGCAATGAAAACATTGATTTTTCTTATATGAACCTATTACCTAAACCGCATTTATATAGGAAAAAATTAATTAAAACCAAGAAAGCTGCGAATGAATCAGTATGAGGATGCTTCAGTGGGCAGGCATCAATAACTCTATCTCTTCGATTGACGATTTGATTAAAATCCGACTAGCAGTCCTACAATTTTGAAGCATTCGAATTTCAACAAGATGATTCCGTTGCTATACTTTAAAACTTCATAATACGAGCCCTAACAACTAAATGTTCGGACAAAAGTAAATTTTTGAAGTATGAAAGGAGAACTGGAAATTTTACGCAAATAATTAGTAAACACCTAACAATCCAATAAGATAAAGCCTTAATAACAATATTATGCATGTAGAAAATTATTTATTGGATTTAACAATATTTTAACCTTAATAATTAGCAAACTTTACAAAATGAATTTGCAATTAAATGTTGGGATAATTTTTAATTTAGGACCATTAATAAGAGGTTACATCTCCTTTTGCTTTAATAGCTGCCTGTATTCTAGCAGGCATTGTATTTATCAAATTTTGGTACAATTCTGGCGTGAAACTGTCCCAAATTTCTCCTATGCTGGTCTTTAAGTCTCCAATGGTTCTTGGTGGATTATTATGTAGAATACGTTTAATTTTATGCCAAAGAGTTTCAATGACATTTAAGTCCGGACTGGACGAGGGCCATGAAAGCACCTTTATGTCGTTTTCCCCAAGTTCCAAAACTGTGATTTTTTAAAAAACAGTCGTTAGAAAATTACGTCACATTTTTCAAATGCAATTTTAAAGCTACGAAATATGCCTAACATCACCAAATAAAGACTTTTCGTACATAAAACCAACATCCAGCTTTGCAATAAAGTAAATTTTATCAAAATCCAACCAGTGGTTCCAAAACTGTGATTATTTTAATGTAGGTAGCACCCTCAAAAAATACGTTTTTTGAAAAGTGAACTGTGGAACTTGAAAAAAATGCAAAAAAAATCATATTAACATTTCAGGATTTTTTCAATATAGTACGATTATTGAGCTTTGATTTAAATGTTTTTTGACACAAATCCAACCAGCGGTTTCAAAACTGTGATTCTTTAAAACAGTTATTAGAAAATTTTATCATTTTTAAAGGTGCAACTTTGAAGCTCCGATAAATGCCTAAAATCGCCAAATAAAAACTTGTGTAACTTTTTTGTAAAGAAAAACAACATCCAGCTTTGCAATAAAGTAAATTTCATCAAAATCCGACTACTAGATCCAATGTTTTGAAAATAATAATTCTTTGTTTCTACAATTTTCCCATCCTGCTGGGTTAAAGTGCCACAGTTTTGGAACCGCCGAGCGAATTTTTACGAAATTTACGTTTTCATATAACTAAATGTTGGCATTATAACAGAAAAAACCATCAATATTATGGAAGTTAATTTAGATAACTTTTGCGCGTATGGAAAAAAGACAATCAAACTTACTTTTGTCCGAACATTTAGTTTGTTAGGGCTCGTATAAGATAACAGTGAACTGAATAAAATTAAGATATAGAAAAAGAACACGAATAGAAGATTTCAGTTACCAATTAATTTGATATCCTCTGGTGCCTACTTGAATTTAAAAATAAGAAATCAATCAAGCTATTGGAAACTAGGTACCTACTTAATAGTTTTTTGGTTCCTGCTCAGAACTTTTTAAACAAGCATTTTTGTCAAACAAAGTTGACTCATTTTTCTCATTATTCTTCTCCAAAATTAGCTTAGGTTCTTACAATATTTGGATAAAGGGCACATACTTCTATTTGAAGGGGTCAATAAATTTTGGAAATCCAGAATCACATTTACATCAAAAGACTCAATAATTTTTTCTAGCATATGCATGAATAAACCAGTTTCTAAGTAAAAGGTTCTGCTCAAGACTGTCCTCAGAGCATGAGCACTCACTTAGAATTTTTTTTGTGCTTATTCTTTATAAATTGTGATTTTAGTCAGTATTATATCTCCCTCTTTGCTTTAATTGGTCTTATGATGGCCGACCTTGTCAATTTATGCATTATTGTAAAGTTTGAAGAAAAGCTAACAATGTATTGGTTTATGGAAGAAAATTTGCATTGGATTATGGATGTAACTCATTTTTTGGGCGAAAACTATAAAGATATTTTGCTTGATATGGTCATTTCTGGTATTCAAATTGCAGCTGAAGAAGAATTGGGATCATCAGTCGACTGTATCAAAAACGATTATCGTCAAAAGTGAACAAAATAATCCATTAATTCATGATGAACAATTTTTTCCCACTGACTTACTTAACTAAAACGATTTTAGTATTTTGCCATCAGGTACGTTTTTATCAACAGTTTTTAGTTAACGGTTTTTCCATTTGGCATTGACACTCTATTTCTGCTTACTTATAGACTTCTTATTTCATTAATTTAATGATTTTAAGATTTTGAAAGCATTTTTGGTTTATTTGACATGCTACCAACAGATGCTTCTATTTTTAATTGCTGAAAGCATTTTGGTCGGAAACTACAGAAAAAATTTAGGCATATAGATAAAATATGTAGTAAATGGCTTGCGAGTGTCGGTAGAGTAATTTAATTATTTTTGGAGAAAATGCTCATCTTATTTATGTAAATCTCTTTAAGTACCAAGAAATGATAATTCAAGCTGCTTTAATCTTCCAATCTTCTACCACCCAAAAATATTTTCAATTAAGTTACGATATAAATGTAGCTATATAACAGCAAATTTTTTTCTCTTGACTTTCACGAAAAGACAAATAGTTCTCTGGTTATATGCATGTGACAGTTTTTCGATCCTAAACATTTTTCAATTTACTGTAGCCTTACGCATATGCCCATATTAAATTAATGGATAGCTGTTTATTTCGGTATGTATACTTTCCTATATATTTTTCCCGCTTTGATCCCAAAAATAAAACGATAACTTATCCCCCTCATGTCTTTGAAGAAACTAAAAGTGCACCCTGGGGAAGTTTGGTCCAAATTTAATTTATCATTCAACACAGAACACTGCCACCATGAAAAAAGCAATAAATAGGAAAAATTTCAACAGAAGCTACAATTTAATTTTTAACTATAATAGTAAAGTATACTCTACAGAGTTTTTAATGACAAATAATAATAAAAAAGTGGTTGTATGTTGAAAACAATTTAAAACAGAAAAATACTTAACGAAAAACATTACAATAAAAACGACATAAAATATTTTTATTAACAAAAAAACAATTATTGTTATATTATTATAATCTTTTATAATTATATTTCAATATGTTTATTATTATTATTAAAAAAATCAATTATCTATAACTGTCGAAAAAAGTGGTTATGACGTAAAATTCAATTAAAAAAATCATCTTCAAAATGCATAAATTCGTTTAATGGTACATGACGAGTTACACCACATGATTTCGCTTCTTCTTCATCACATAAACACACACACTTGACAAATATTTTAGGGTAAAAATAATTCTAAAACGAAACCTGTTTAGATAAAAACGAGTAAACTTTTTAATTAAAAATAAAATTTATTATAAGTTTTAATGAAATGTAAAAATGTATATTATGACGCCTGATTTTATATACCTACATTATACAAACTGTTCACTCTTAGATATATGAAGCACATAATAATTAATTATTACGATCCATTCATTTTATAATCATCGCAAAAGCCAATAATAAGTTAATTAAATACAAATGTGTTCAGTGTTTATAAATATTTTTACAATAAAATGAAATTTATTGTGAATACTTCAAAAGTTTTTTAATTATCCGTCTCTTAAAAACTATCATAATTTTATGCATTTTGTACTAGAGAGTGTGTCTCTATATCAATTAAAATCAACAAAATAAATTTCTGTACAATCTTATCAAAGCGATTAGATATATTATTGTTACGCGTAAAGTGAATATTTTTGATATCATCAGATTAACCACAGAATGAATTCCCAATATTTAAAAGACATCATCCTATCCTATTCCGCTGGACAAATTAAATTTTTATGTAAATTAAATTGGTATACACAGAAATATTTAATCCGGTTTTGTACAAAAATACGCTATTACTTTTTCGTTTTTAATTAAAAAGCTCCAGGTGGACAAGTCAGAAATAACATCAACGTTTGATAAATACCCAAATACCGAGTGATCAAAAAAGTGATTCCAAAAACATTAATGTCAAAAAAATGAAAATTTTTGTAAAATTGAATTTTGAACGACAGGCAGTAAAAATCCATATCTTTATATAATGTAATAAACTGAACGTGTAAACTTTCTGTTGAATGTTCTATATGCAATTAATTTTTCATATAACCAATAAAAATTTAATTGAATTTAAAACTGATTATTAAATAAATAAAAATATGTTTGTTAATTTCGAGGTTTTTATGTTAGATTTTTATTGACGGATTGTATTTTTAAGCGTGCGTGTGTATGTGTGCGTTCGAAGGTGTATTAAACTAACGTTTTAATTGACTAATTTAAAAATAATTTTATGATTAATTTTAATTCCAATGTTGTTTTTTATGTCTAATAAAATATTATTTATACTGTTAAATAGTTTATTTTTTAGCAATTCTAAATTAATTATGTCTTCATAAATTGGGTTTTTGTTTATCAGATATGTACAGTGCCACTCAAAAAGTTGTAAGAAAATTTACAATAAAAAATAAGAAAACGTCAAATAAATATCACGTTTGGTATTTGGTAATAATTGTATCAATAAATTTCAAATATTTAAGAAACAATTTTATTTATCAATTCAGTTTATATTTAACTCTGTCAATATTTAAAATAAAAATTTCAAAAAATCACGTTTTTTATTATATGGATTATAAAATCTGTAAAAATGCAACAACATTCTTTAGTATAAAAAAAAATAATATAAAAATTCTGTAAAACTTTTTCTAAGGTTTAATAGACAACCGAAATCTTAAAAGAAAATTGAAATGAATAAATGTTTGTAAGGGTCCAGGTAGATTTTAAGAACTTCCAATTTTCAAAAGAGGTCTAACTTTTAAAGTTAATTTGAAACGTGAAAGACGTTAGAATAGAGTTAGGTTATTGAAAAGTATTATGAACTAAATTTAAATGAAGTTGGTAAATACCAAATTATAAAGAGAATAACATATTTAATTTCATGGCTAAAAAAAGAGGTTTGATAATTTCTAGTGTCAATATTTTAGGTTTCAAACAAATTAAAATTTTTTAGTTTTAAGAAAAATATTAGAGGCAAGGAAAATATTCTCAATAACTGAATAGGTCAACTTTTCTAAAAAATCCCAATATCTTAGTGCCAGTGTTTCAAACGAGCTTAAGCTAGTTTCTTGGTTACTATTGTCGTAATAAACGATATCATAGGTAAATTAATTCACAACTGAAAAACTGACCCTTAAACAAACTGATTTTTTAATTAAAGAGAAATTAATTAGATTATGCTGAATAAAAACACCAGTGTTTGTTAAGAAATTACCAGACTTTTCCAAAAATTGAACTGAAGCACTAACAATATGAAATGAATTGTAATAAAAATAAAAAATCCGAAATGAAGTAATTTCTTTGTTTACAACCTGCACATGAAAAATTCCTTTTCACTTATAATCGAAACTATAAAATATTATTCAGTTACCGTCCGAGACACAACTAATAAAAATAATTAATTTCCACGTGTGATAGTTATTGATGATTTGCTAAAGTTTCGATGACAAATAGCACCAATTAAGCATTTAAAGTAAATGAAAACAAAATGACAATTTCAAGCAAATTAACAGTTATTACTACAAACTGCTTTTTGCATAACCGTCATCATATTTATAAACAAAAAAATGTTTCAAGCACACACGTATATTGAAAAAATAAACACGACCATAAATCACAAAATACAGGTACGTACTTGGGTAATTTAAATAGGAATATTAAAGATTATATTTACATTTTTTTGCAGGACATCCATGGTGAATTTTTGATCACTAGTCTTTAATAACAGTAAATTTTCCAGCTTAATTTTTTTTTATTTTCTGCGTTACACCTAGAAAAATGATTGGTTGGCATAAGTAAATGATGCTGAAGCAATGGTAACGAAGGTCCGCAAGAAGGCGACGCGTTGCACTACGACACTTATTCACTTTTTATCCCCCCGCATGACAATAAGGGCACAAACACTAAACTTTTTACAACAGCCATAAACATAAACCCACATTATAAACGACTCTAACTTCGTAATAACACACAATTACAGTATTAGTAACGAACAGGTAGCCTGAGGATTCTTTTCAGAAAAGGGCAAAATTTAGACCCGAACTGCACGAGATACAAACTACAACTGAATTTGAATACCTAGCAGTCTTCTTCGAAAATGGGAATAAGACATCAAACAGAGCTAAGTAGAAGGGATCGATGCAAAAATGTGCACTGCAATAAACAAACTGCAGTTTAAAATGCACTAAACGTCAAAATTTCTGTAGGTACCTAGGTACGGGTATGGGTTGGTTTAAAGTCGGAGGATCAAATCTTGGAAATACCCAACTTTTCGAAATTAGCTTTTCTCCAAAGATGCTAGAATTAATATTAAGATTTGCTTTTAAGACATTCTTTGATTTCATTAGCTATAACCTAAGAAAATTTTTCTTAAAATTAGGTTTGGTTTAGACGACGACTAATATAATTCTGGAACAATTTAACACTCATCTTTTGTCATGAAATTTTGGTCATACTTATACGCTTAAATAACTTTTTTCGGTACAAATACGAAAATATCTTTTTCCATTGTACCAATCTATTTTCAAGAATGATTTCGGGTCCATGTGAAACGCACACTAAAGTAATTTTGGCGCCTATATTTCAAGAAAGCATCTTCGAATTTTTTGGTATAAATCCTACGTTTCATGAAAGTACTTAAAATAATATAAGTCTCCAAAATTGTACCATTAACACTAAAAAATTTCACAATTCTCACATTGATAGAATTAACTGACTTTATTTCTCAGCGGTAGTTTTTCAGAAAATAATTGCTGTATTCTTAAATGTGTTTTATATTTGGATATAAAATAACGATAAATTAGTTTATGCGCAAATAATAAAATTTAGTTTAATAATATTAACTTAATAGCTAATTCGTTATCGCGAATTTGTGATATCTAGTATTTGATTAAATCCCAATCAGGTTTAGTTCTAGGATTAGGTAAGCAATTTAGAAAAATACTTAATATGACACGTAGAAAAATAAATAATAACTTCGTTTTTTTATCGAAATAGTACCTATTTCAAATGTTAACGGTTTTTTTTTTCAAAAAACAGTTTTATAGAATTGGTTTTGGAAACAAATATTTATCATCAGCTCTTTTCATTTAACAATTTTACGACTAAATATTTAACCGCAATATGCGTTGGTGCTTTTGTAATTTGTTACACAGTGTTAAATTTTTTTCGTCCATTTTTGCGACGGAACTGATGTCAATTTACGCGCGCCACAATTTGCTCGCCAGTTTCACTGATTTTATTTATTAGTTAAAAGCTGCAGTTGTACAGCATGCAAATATACGTCCGTATAGTAATCGTTTAAACGCATTAAATATTTATTTATTTTCCCTTGCTAGATAGATATATGTTCAAATCGAAAATTGACTGTAGCAATATATTTTATCACATTGGCACAGCACTAAATTTCATTTGGTATACAAAAAAACGTCGAGTTTGTTTAACATTTTTATTGCAACAAATTTCGGCGTCGTCGCCGGAGTATTTATTTGATAAAATCAAATTTTGTTGGCTTATCGTTGTAGGCGCGCACACACACACAAATTCACCTAATATTTGTTTACAATTTACCTTTAAACGAAATAAAAGTATTTAAGTAGATTACTAGACTAAGATTAGATAGGTATAATATTTTTAGATATTTAGCCACTGAAATTTGCAAGGATTTTTACTTGTAGTAGCAAAGTGGGTAATAAAATGAAAAAGTTTAAAAGTCATCATGTATATCGGCGGAGCACGATGATTATTTTGTATAGGTAAAGAATCTCGATAATATTTTATTAAACCGTAATAAAAGTAGGGTCGCGCATCGTGAGCGAAATACATTCCATTCCATTCCCGTTCACACCCGGAAAGTTTTTATTAGCCTGAAATTTACTTTTTGTGCTTTGTTGTTGGGGGGTTGGATGCGACGGTTAATTCGCGGGGGCGGCACAGCACAAGATGTGCAAAATATTACACGCGAAAGATATTCCCGTGATAATTTAATAGCGAAATATTGCCGGATACATCAAACGATAATGGGACTGAAGGTTATTTGAGTTTTTAGTCGCGATTTTAGTGGGCTTTAAAGTAGGAACTTGTTGGAATGGTTGTTGTCGTAAAATTTCATGGAGTACTAAACAGAGGAGCAGAGCGGACTGTGTTATATGGTTGACTTTTTTTTACTTTCCAGTTCAGTGTGGAGAATGATTTTAGAACGTCTCTTTAACTGTCTACTCCGCAGTAAACTTTTATAGCCAGACGATTTAAATTTTGATTTCGATTTGATATCCTGCGCAAGCATACGTTGCCACTCGCACTTTTTCTTTTGCTTGGTTTGGTTGGAGTACCGGCCGTCGCTTGGATTTCCCGCATGCACGTTTTCCGGTTGTTCTGTCCCACAAAATTGCTCTAAAGAAAATCCGTGCCGTTCCGTTGGTCTTTGCTCTCATGAATATGCAACACCGTACAAATGACTGCGATGTAGAAAATACTCGGTCTAATTGTAATTAAAATTCTCTTGTAGTACCCAACGATTAATTACCAGATACCGGGACCGAATTTAATTAGAAATACTAATAATAATAATAATGATATTTTAAGAAGTATCCGCGCGCGAGGGAACTCTGAGCTTCGGTTTCAGTTAAGCGACGGCAGACGGGTTTGTTAGCTCAAGACTTGGCCTCGCAGAACAATTCTTTGGTCTCGGAGCGGACGGACACAAAAATTCCTCGTGCATTCCTCGATGATAATCCAGAATCACGGTGACTTGGTTTTTTCAACTTGGCATTTTACGGTGTGTAATCAGGTAAGGTATCTGGCTGGCACTAAAGTGCCTATTCATCGGTTTTAAGAGAAATTAAAAGTATTCGTTGAAAGCATATAGTGCTAAACTATAATTACAGGTCAAGATGTCTTCGAAAACGAACACACACTCCCGATTCGTTTCAACAACACCAAAAAAATCGTCTTTAATTGCGCCTATTGACTAATCAAACGTCCATTATGTTTCTCCACCATCCATTAGTTTAAGTTTTGCTCTCGAACCAAAACACACTTCTCTGAGCCTCCAATTGTAATTAATTTAAAATACCAGACAACAACACTGAGAGTTGAATTGTGCATCCGCATGTTTCATGGCACGTCTTCCAAACAATTCCCAAATCATAACAAAATATTCTATTTTATGGTAACATCTTTTAGTTTTATGAACATTTTATAGCCCGTGAAAAACTTGTGTAGTACTTTGAAGGTTTTGTGTGCGTTAACATAAACTTCTCAATTAAATTTATGGGATAGTTCGGTCGGAAAAAAATTTTGTCACCAAAAACCCAAAAATAATCTCTTGGAAATGTTCCCATAAATGTGTTACATTAGCATATTAGATATATTTTTTTCCTTTTTCTTTATTTTATTTTATGTAACATTAGATTGTTTAGTCCCACACAAAAGCATTTAAGATAACTTTTGATTCTTTCCAAAAAGTACTTGATGTCCGTGAAAAATTATAAATCAACTATAATGTATTTCTATATTTATTATCTTTATTACTATTGGCACAACACTTCCAGAAGAGCGCTTATAAATGTCTTAGTTGACTTTTCATTTTAAAATTTTATATTATATAGCTTGGGTGGTATCGTATATCAAAAGCGTCGCAAAATTTTTGTCACACCCGGCCAATTCTGACGCGACTATGATTCCTATCATAAATACTAGAACAGTCACTTATGACCAACCATAAAATATGAGTGTTAAATTGTATTAATGTAGTAAGGTTTATTAATAATCGCGTTAAAATTAAGTATTGTTTTACTATCACTTCTTTGATTTATTGGAAGAAACCGCCTGTAACACGTAAACTAAAAAATGAACCTTGTGGAAGTTTATTTGGATTGAAAGAGATTAAGTTTCCTGGATGAATAATATTTCCACTAGAAATGAACCTTGTAGAATATTCACGGATCGAACTAGGAAAGCGATGAAGGTAAAGTATTTGCTGGTTTTCTGAATTAAAATCTCTGTGTTAATCAAATTAATTGGAAGAACTATCCGCGCCAGATTAGGAGAGCAATGAAGTCTAAATATTTTTCGGATTGGATTACTATCAAAATGAATGGAAGAACTATCCGCACCAGATCAGCTAGAAATGGACCTTATGGAAGATTCCCGGAACGAACTAGAAGACCAATGAAGGTTAAGTAGTTTCCGGTCTACTGGATCAAAAATTTTCTCACTCTTAAACTGGAAGATCAAACCGACTTCAAATGATACTCGTGAAAGCTTTACTGAATGGACTCGAGGAGTATACCGTGAAAAGTTTTGAGGGTTTCATTGATTTTGTTGGATAGTACCGAAAAATTAGGAGCCTTATTCGATCTTTGATAGGGAGCGTCGCTTGAAATTATCCGCAAGGATGCCGCGTTGTTCGAATTGCAACCGAAGGGTTATTCCTCAAGGTGGACTAAGATATTAGCGACCGTCGGCGTGCATCCCTGGTAAGGGCACAAGAGTGCACCAGGCGTGAATGATGTATGTCCTTCCGCGGGTCCCATTCATTACCGGCTGATTGATGGCGACAGGTCGACCATTAATCAGCGTTGGCGTGGTGGTGTCGCCGGTGAAGCCGTGCCGCGTACAACGCGTTGCCTTCTGGTGGTCGTAGCGTACCCGTGGCTGAGCCATGTACTGCACCCTGCCCGCACTAGGGGGTTCTTCGTGTGTCACCTGGCCGCGCACTTCACACTCAATAATAATTTTAAAAAACACTAGTCTCACTGCACTTTTCACACTGTTATATTCGTATTACCCACGTGGTGGTGATGGTTGTCGGTGTAGAAGCCTCGACGACGGCACAATCATGGGGTCGGTGTGGTTGGTAGTCGTCGGTCGCTAAGGTTGTCGATGCGCCGTATAGCCGTGTCCGAAGCGCGTGCGGAGTTCCAGCGCGGTCCGCAGTCGTCTGCCAACTGTCAATCACGCCAGTCGAAGGGGGCAGAGTGGGGCTCAGATGAATGATCTGTCAGCTAGCGGCTCCGCCTCTCATCCAATGGCGGACAACAGCTAGCTCCACGCGCGCGCGCTCTACCGGCTCTGAGCCACACTAGTATTCTCCCGCCGAACGGCGACGACGACCGACGCCGATATCCCAAAAAATATCAAAGCGGCGGCGGCGAGACAGCCCCAACACCACCAGGTCCTGGAATGGTCTGGGGCCAACACATCTCATCACTTTTCGCCCAAGAAAACGATGGCACAGTTCGAAAGAATCGATATTTCCATAACAAAACATTACAGGATAATGGAATTAAGACATTTTTCTTTGGAAAACTCGAAATGGGTTTCCAACTTTTTGCATATTAGGACTCATTCCAAATTATATTGGAAAGCGGATTATACGCACCGACATTTCCATAATTGGAACTTCGCATAACACGCATTTTTATAGACCTTTAGAAAAACTTTCTTATGAAAATTGAGTTGAAAATTTTGAAACTTTTTCCTTCAATTAACATCGTTTTGTCTATATAGATATACGACATCGAAGAAATAACACTTGAATTTTGTCACATTAAGGGCCAGTTTTTCAATGGAAAGTCACTATCCTCCACCTGATAGTTCATTTCCTTAGGCACCTTTCTTAAGACAATAATAATATTGCCAAATACAAATGAACATTATCTCCTTTAATATTTAAATACTTTATAATTCCTTTTTTACTGAAATTGCATCAGTATCAGTATTGCAAGACAAGGATATGATTTCAATAACTTAGATCCTTGCTAATTCCTTCTAGTCTATCTAACCTAAAAATGAAATGTACTTACCTACTCATAAAGAATTTCTTCATAAATTTTAAATATAAATATTACTAAAAACTATACCTAGGTACCTTATAGTAGAACTTATTTCATTGAACTTGTACGTCACACTCTCGCTACCTCCTTCTCAATCTGAAAAGAGGGGAACTAGAGTTAGACAGAAATAGTGCGACGCACGTGTTTACTGAAAATAATCCTAGTAATCTAATCAGTATCTTTTTAAACTACAAACTATTATTATAATAGATTCTTTAAAATTTCAAATAATATTTATTAAAATAATCCATATAATACAATTAATACCTACTGGATATTTTTACATATTTAGGCACATTATGTTATAGATTTATCATTTCAAAAATCTAGTAATTCAGGACAGTCGTAACATTATGTTTGTGTTGTGTGAATCGTTCTTTCCAAATGTTACTTTACGAGTTTAAAACCTAACCTCTGTTAAGTTCCTCGATGACACAATTACTCTAACACCATCACTTGCATCAACTGTCTCAACTCTGTTCCGCACACACGGAATTCTAAAAAAGCACTCGCCAATATTTAAAACAATTTATTAAACTCAGTAAGAAATAAACTTTAACAACGTGTCAAACACGCGGCGTTCGCTTATTATTACTACTCTTCTTCTTCTTTGTTACGGACTGTCAAATTCTCAAATTTCCAAATTGGAGATCATTAATTATGCACTTACTGAAGTTTAAATAATCAATTTAGGAAATTGACCCATCAGCTGACTATATATAAGTGCTGCGGATTTAAATTAGACGAAAGATATTAAAAATTGTGGATGTATCATGTAGGTATTTATGAAATAAAATTTTTGATGATTCTAGCGTTAATTTGCAGAAATAAAAGTTAACTTAATTCAAAAATAAAAAAAATGTTGATAATAATCGCCTTCCATAGTTTAAATCTAAATTAATCTGAAATTAAGTTAATTCGCCTTTACTATTTATAGACAATTTTGCTTCCTACCAGTTTCTTGCACCAAACTGGAAGGACCGTCCTGTAAATACCTACACGGTTAAATAATTTAATCCTTTCTGAGGCACCTAGCAGTCTCAAGCGTTCTAGTGGATCTCTTTGGGTCATCAGTGTCAATCAGATGCTAGTCGGTTATATAGTTCAGAGGATGCTCTTCGTCCTCTCGTCGTCGTCGTCTTTGGGTTCATGAAAAATGATTGAGCGCTACGAATAAATCTTTCAAACACTCCGGCTTGACGTAAACAAGTGATACCAAGGAGAGAGAGCAAGGAGCGCCTTCACCGCTGCTGTCAGACAAATCTGACGTGTTCAAAGTGACGCCTGACGTCTGCCATCTTCTCCACCGTCGACGTCGGAAGTTGAGATATTTGCACCCCTTCAACTACATCCATCGCGTTCGTCTCACTATATATTCATAAAGCTTCAGCTAGATAATTGTTATCCTGCGGAATATTGCATAAGAGCATAATGTAACGGTTTATTGTAAGGTAAACTGGGGTAAGTGAGACCCATGTAGTTATATTATCCTATATCATATTTTTGCTGCATTGAATTTTTATTTACTAAGCAAATTTATTCCCTAAAATAATCTAGCAATTTATGCATAGAAATCTAACATAAAATTTAGTAATTAGTAATAAACATTCTTTTATGCACAGATCAGTAGCGGATCCAGGATTGTACCATGGGGGGGGGGGGGGGTTTTGGATAAAATAATTTAGAATAATCTACGTCACAGGTAATTTTTCCTAACATATCTCTTTTTCATACATCAGTAGAATAAAAAAACGATCTCCACGGGGGGGGGGGGGATTTGAACCCGAAAACAACCCCCGTAAATCCGCCACTGGCACAGATATATTATAAATTGACAATTATACACGAATTTCTTTGTCATAAACGTCTTTTTATAGCCCATGGACCTCTTTATGCTCATGGGCTATAATGAAACGTCAAATAAAAGTCAGAGCTGTTTTTTTTACTAACAGTAAGTTTTTTTGTAAATAAATTCTGATTTTTCGGGTATCAAATCATCACTACTTCTTGCCGATTCAGCCAGCTCGTTTCTGCTTTGCAAGCCATCACATTTTCTTGGTCTGATGAAAAATCCATCAAAGATTCTGGATCACACAACTGAAGTAAACAATTTTTGTAAAAAGTTAAAATGGTTACCCTTGTTTACTCCTTTTAATTATTTGAGATAAATACTTAATCTTTGCATAAAATAGTGTATGTATTTCTGGCGTAACTTACTTTTATGGCCCTACACTCTTTTCCTAGCCCTCGGCTACGCCTCGGGCTTGAAATAGGGCTTCGCACCATAAAAGCCTCCTTACGCCCTTAATACATAAATAACTATTAAAATTAAAGTGAATTGAAATGTCTACGTTTTCTTGACAAATTTCACTTGGTCCTTGGTAAAACTAATAAATAACCGAAACGTCAAATTACATCTACTTAAATTTAAACTACATGTTAACACAAACATATTTTTTGTCGTTTCGACATTCGAGGGAGGCATTACCATAATTGCATGGTTTTCATTTAATGATTATGATTATAGTAATTTGTGTGTAAAAAATTCCGGGATAAGTAAAAGCTCACTAGGATTATAAATTTCGTTTTGAGGGCAAATTATAATCTGTGTGTGCTGTTTGGTATTTTACGACAGCTACAAATCTTTCCATCAAGCTACACAGCAATTCAGAAACGCACCATCAGGACCAAAACGAGAGAGACGGAACTAGATGTTTGGAAGTTTGAAATCTACCTGAAGCCGTTTATCAAAATTCCAGTTGTCAGTTAGCCACTAGGAACTAAAACAATTTTCCTGTCGTTCAATTTTTGATACTTATCGCCAATAATAGTTCTCACTTATTCTGTATTCGATACATTGGTGTTCAATCGATTTTACTCCACCTCGCTCGTTTTATGCTGCGAGTTTGTTGTTTGTGTGTGTGTGAGCCCCCAACACACACAATCCACTTAAAAATCAATCAGATTTATAAACTATTCAACCAAAATATCAACACATGCTGCGGTTTAATGTCAATTCGACATTACACGCATCCTCGTTAAACTTTTAAAACTAGAACTACTCGAAAATTGGCTTCACAATAGCACCAAACGAGATTTCTATTATTTACCATTCTACACAATGCTTTAACGATTTCCTGACATGTGCATTTAGCCTTTCGTGGAGATGCATTAAAAATTCACGATTCCTTTCCATCGATATTTTCTCTTCTATACCATAATTTTATCGTTGTGGAAAGTTATCACAAGCCAGAAATTTGCTCGTGGAATTTCATTCACTATCGAATCGATCAAATATCATTGTCGATTAGTTTTAGTTATAGGTATTTTTTTATTTTATTAAATTTCAGGTAACCCCCCTTCTACCTAAACTGTCTAAAAACTATACGCCCTTATGCAGGATTTAATATCCACGAAACCGAACAATTTCCTTCCAACTTAATACGCTTTCACGATATCATTTCATTTCGTTTTTATTTTTTTATATCCATTGCCAACCATCGTAAATAATTGCGTGTTTTTTAACATTTATTATATTATTATAGTTGTAGTGTATGATTACCCTGCCCTCGAAATTAAACATGTCATAAAGGATCATAAAAATTGTTTAGTATGTCTGTATTGTTGTTGTTTACAGGACATAATTTTGTTATTAATAGCCAGTTATTTCAGGTAAATTAAATTCCGTTTTTTTTGTTCCATATTAACCTACGCATAACTATATTTTTTACGGTTGTGTTATTTTCAGAGGCAGCTAAAAATAAATGGTCATTATATAAATTATAATTTGTTTTGCTATAAGCCAATGAGTATATGTTTCATTTTGTCCGTTGTATAGGTCGATGGAAGAAAGTTGGTAATTTCAAGGAAAACGGAATCAATGTTGAAGTAATAAATAGTTTCTTTGTGATAGAATGCAGGTGAATGAAAAATACACATACAGCTCTTTTCCTCAGCAATAAAATTTGGGAATGACATCAGAATGAATCTGGGTGCAGAAATGTATGTCTAAATTCTAAAATAGCAAATATCCTTTCCAGTACCTATAAAATATTTCAAGTTATCTTCAGTAGACAAGGGCGTCACACCCTGATATGAGACACGGCTAGTGCGACGCACATGTCTAGACAAATAATCCCAGATCCCCATTTTTATGTAATTTCAATGAAGTACTATAATTATGCATGATTTAAATCACTTTTTAATCAAATTTTAATTGAAATCTCTAAAATAATTACAGCTACAACGCACGTGCCCCAATATAATGGCAATTTTCCTGTCCTGTTTACAAAAAACTGAAAAACATCGAAGGTGTTGTTATCAAAATGTATATACGTCGTCGTACAAAGAGCCAAAGCTAATACCGGATCGATCATGCCCTCCGCCGCCCCCCGTGCCACCCCACCGTCCTCCCGTGTTTCAGCCACGGCACATTACTTCATTATTTCTCATTCTTATTATTACGCCGAGCACTCTGTGTAATCGATAAACGAATAATTCTACCCGCTCTTTTAGCACGCCACCTGAAAGATCCACTAATGATACAACCCATCTCATTAAATTGAATTATTCAAATAGACGAGGTGCAGAGGGGGCGGCATTTCAAAAAACCCATGCAAGTTTGTTACAAAAATATGTTATAATACCCACAGTAAAAATTACCTAGAAATACCATTTTATTTACGAACAGACATCTGGTTGCCAAAAATTTTATTATAGAATCGTTTTCCCAGACAGCTACTCATCACGTAGTTATTTAGTAAATGTGGTAAGTTTGCTTTTAACACCTTTACTTCACTTAGACCACCACACATTTAATAATAGTAGAACCACTATGCAATAAATTCGTAAAAGGGAAATAATGCATTAGATATATCAAATGTGGAATTTATAAATACAGGCTAGACGTCGTAGGTACGAATTAATGCGGGTACTTTAACACAGAACTAGAGAAGTAATAAAATGGTTTGTAATTGATAATTAGCAATTATTTTTTGAGTACACATAAGAAAACTGTTTTCCCTCTTAACGCCTTTAATAGCCTTGTGTTTATAAGAAATTATTTACCCACATCTATTTTATATCTAGATTTAAAAAAACAGTAAGGCCTCAAATAAAATAAACGATTAAGCTATAAAAAATATTTACATTCCGCAATCAATTTGTCTGCTACGGCAGTTTTGCCCTTAATTACTTTAAGTAAGTTAATGAGGTTTTCCTGCAGGTTTCCTCCCGTATTGTCGTCAAAATTGTTTAAATCTTCTGTAAAGTAACTAGAAGTAAAACCACGGTATTATAAATTATTGATGCCCTTCTACTAATTAAAAGTATTTCAAAATAATTTGACATTAGATTTATTCTCATACG
The DNA here is from genome assembly GCA_963942485.1 of Pediacus dermestoides. NCBI lineage: Eukaryota > Metazoa > Arthropoda > Insecta > Coleoptera > Cucujidae > Pediacus > Pediacus dermestoides. Next base: position 4,934,459 of record OZ012629.1, read on the forward strand.
TTAGCTCATTTTTTTAAATCTAAATTAACACTAATTTGGTTCTGAAGGGTCAATTTCTATTAGGTATTAAAAAAACTTTGCGCTTTTTGCTGTGAGCATTTAAGCAATAAAGAAATTAGATACCAAACAAATTAATTGTTAATTAAAACTAAAATTGTTTGTTAGTTTATTTAATGTACCTATAAGTACAATTTATTCTGTGTTTAGTTGACTACTAAATAAATTGAAGCCAATGTACACCTGTAAAAAGGATACCAAGAAAAAAATAGCTCCATGCAATCAATAATTTCCCTATAGGGGTCTGTAACTGTATGGTATTTAAATTGCTGAGTTTTTAATGAAATAGTTAAAACCGTAATAATTTTCGTTAATTTAATCCAATGACAATGGAATTTTTATTATTTTACTAAGTATCAAAATAATCAAAATTAAATAATGTTAATGGTTGCTTCGAAAGTGAGAGAAACTGGTGGTATATAAAATATTTTTATGCCAAAAATTGTCAATTTTATTGGTTAATAAAACTAAATCATCTGGTGCTTATATACCTCTATACGAAATTTAACTGTATCGTATAAATTTACATCTGTCAGATGCAATTCTTGTAGGGAAAAATAACAAATCCATAAATCTATTTATGTATTATAATGCGGTATATATTTAGAGAAAGATGGAAAATTGCTATCGTATACAATATTCTTTTTAATGTTGATTATTTTATATTTTGTATCGTTTGCCATATAACAACAAATAACTTACATGCGACTGAACAATTACCCAACACACAGATAAATATTTAACGCCTAATATACAAAATTTATCTCCAGCCATAACTCAACAAATACAACAATTTAATGGTAATAATTGCAATACCACTTGCATATTCTAGATAATTTAATAGTTTTTAATTACGAGTGACATTCGTGGCGAGGTAAGTTATATTTTTTGTGTCCTGAATATTAAGGTACAAAACAGCAATGGGAATGTCGGTTAAAAATAGAAACACATTTTATATTAAAAAGTTTTGTCTATACAACAGTTGCGACTGTTTTATTGGGCTTTTGAGATTTTTTATTTCCATCAACACACAGTTTGTTTGGAATTTTTAAACCCACCATAAGTGCGCGTGTTTTATTGTGATCAACTTAGAACAAAAAAACGTCAGAAAAAGTCAACGAAACGATGTGTTTTGCCTTTAGATTGTTCCAATTTTGTAAGTGGGTGGCTTAAATAAACATGTGTAATTCAAAATGTGTTGATATTAAAACAACATGAGATTATCTAAAAAGATACAGTGATGAAACGGACTATAATCTCAGTTTTATAGTAGACTTTTGTGTAAAAATTAGAATAAAATAAATTTTATACAATAAATTAATGTAAATTTATGGTGATCTAGTTTAAAAAGGGGAGGAAGGCGGAATCGAGGTGTCCACACCTAATTCCAACATTTCTAACTTGCTGATGATGCATCAGATTCGCAAAAACTAGACTAAATCTAGAGATAAAATCTTTATCCGAGATAAATTAGTGCCTTTTGAGTTAGATGTTACATCTTAAGACATCGAAAAGTGCTGAAGCAGTTGGAAAAATGTAGAAAGTCAACTTAAGAATTGCCGATTGACTGTTGAAAAATTTCTAATATTTTTGAGTTAGAAGTCTATCGATATTTGATGCCATAGATCACAGATTCATCATGTTTGTCACTATTTTTTGGTAACAGAGTATTCTTCTTCATGCTCCATGATATGTGCAGCAGTAGACATTTTTGTTTGTTTTCTAGATTGAAGAAATCATTGGAAGGAGGTAGATTTGAGACGATAGAGGACACGACACAAAAATTTTCAACAACTTTTGGCAATCTCGAAAAGGGACAATATGAAGTTTTAGCAACTAGATTTTATTGCATATTTAATATTTGTCCCTTTTTCTGATTTTAAATTACAATAAGAATTATTAGTATTTTCAAAGTGGCTAAACAAGAATGTTTATGGAAACAAAAAATGCAGTTTCATTCTAATTACATAATTCTATTTTTTAAAGAATCACAATTCGCAATTTTTATGGCAACTTCTTTATTATGACGCTCTCTCTAAGGACAATTTTATATCGTCAGGATTTCACCAGTCGATAGTTTAGCGAAAATTAAAGGTGGTTTGTCTAATAAACTATGGTCGAATGTTGCTTCCTTTTTGACGTACAGGGCATTAAAGAAAATAAATTATTTTAAATAATTTGCTATAAATCAATAACAAAAAAAGTTAGTCTTCTGTAATTTTGCATAGATCTTTGTTTTTGTATTCTCTTATTAATAGTGGTTGCAATTATTTTATTTAGAACACAGAGGCGTGCGTACGGGTTTCTTCAAAAACATTTTATTGAATAAAACGTACGCCACTGGTTTTTTTGCAGCACCAATATGCAGAGAGTATTTTCCATTCAATTTAGAAACTTTTTCGTATCTCATAATTTTTTGATAACTTAACTCAAAATAACCTAATAGTACAGTAAATAAGGGAGAAAAAAGGCTTCAAATAGACTTTTTTTACCCTACAGCCAATTTTTGTAGAATCTTCTAGAGGGTCATCCTGAAAGTTTAAAACTGAGTTTGTGTATTCGTAGACCGCGCCCTTCCTTCACCAGCCCTCAATTAAGGGTTGGATTTTTTTGTTTACTGAATAACTTTTTTCCTATTAAATTTTCGAAAAAAAGAGACAGTACAAAGTTGTAAAGAAAAATATTTCCTACAACTTATCTTTTAAACTTTTTTTGATATTGTCGATATTCGAAAAGTTATTCAACAAATAAGTTGAAAATTTTGGGGAAAAAGTAGTAAGTAGTAGTAGTAAGTAGTACCTAACTAGAGAAAAATTTACCTACAATTTGCAACTTATTTGTTGAGTATATTTTTAAGTATTGACAATATCAGAAAAATATTAAAAGGAAAGTTGTAGGAAATATTTTTCTCTACAACTTTGTACTGATGCTTTTTTTGGAAATCTAATAGGGAAGAACCTCTTTAATAAATAAGAAAAAAAAGTTAAGTTATCAAGAAATTGTAAGATACAAAAAAGTTTCTAAATTGAATGGAAAATACTCTCTGCATATTGGTGCTGCAAAAAAAAACGTTTTATTCAATAAAATGTTTTTGAAGAAACCCGTACGCACGCCTCTGCGTTCTAAATAAAATAATTGCAACCACTATTAATAAGAGAATACAAAAATATCTGATGTGCCCAACACATGACCTTCTTATACTTACGGATAGTATCACAATAATTACTTTTCCTAAAGAAATTAAGTTAAATTTCTTGTAAAAATTTTGAAGGTTTCCAGCAATTTTCAAATAGTCTCTGTCGCACTTATTGCAATACGCATAAATCTGGCCTTGTCCCACTCATTATAACCGAATTTTACGACAAAAATGTGTTTTATTTTAGATTTTTGACCTATTACTCACTTAAAAAAATCTCCCGTTATGAAATTACATTTATTTATTCATTATTATTGTTTTCGGTACCCTAGAAACCAGTAAAATAAAAAAAAAACTAATGGACCGGTCCTTCTGGGATTCGAACCCGGGACCTTCCGTTTGGCAGCCATATAATGAAACACATGGTCTACCTCGACCATCGGATTCAACTATCAACGCGCGCTATGAGAAATATAAAGTGTTTTAAAAATATCTAGTTTTTTTGAAATTTTTTTGACGGAATTTAAAAAAAAAGTTCAAACAAAATTTGTTCAAAATTCAATTTTAAATCAATGTCAAAGAATAAAAAAATCTCATAAATTGTTTATTTTTCAAGATATTCCTAAAAAACCTAAAAATGTCATCAGGTAACTGTCACTTGTTTTGGTGCTAGATGAAAAACATTGAATGTGGCACCCACAAATTTGTTCAAACTCTTAAATATGAAATTTGAATCAAATCCGAAAAGTCGTTTTTGAGTTATGGTGGATACAGACAGACAGACAGACAGACAGACAGACATCATGGCGAAAATGGTCAAAATGGATTCAGGGGCCCTCAAAACGTATAAATCCATCAAAATCTCGAAGTCGAAAAAAATCACGATTACAATACTTCCTTATACTTCGTATAAGAAAGTAAAAAAATCTATGCAAAATTTCAGTAGACTAACTTTTTTGGTTATTGATTTATAGCAAATTATTTAAAATAATTTATTTTCTTTAATGGCCTGTACGTCAAAAAGGAAGTAACATTCGACCATAGTTTATTAGACAAACCACCTTTAATTTTCGCTAAACTATCGACTGGTGAAATCCTGACGATATAAACTGGGACACCCTGTATTATTTCAAGAACTATTATACGGAAAATGTTTTGTTCGTGGAAATTTCCTTTTTATATACAATTCTACTGCTGACCTTTTCAAAAAAGTACAGTTAACTATGCCCTTCAAAAGAACCAACGTAATAAATTATTTACAGCATTATTTTCTTTACTGGTTTAACTATTATATAATAAATTAAAATCTAATATTATAAAATTGATTAATAAAAACAATTGAAAACTACTTATTGCAACAACTACTTCAATCTTCCTTTGTTGCCCAAAAGACCAGGTTAGCCGAAATGTAATCTGCAAACACTTGAGACGATATTTAGGAAAAAATACATTATGAGTAACTAATTAACATTTTTCCGCCATTTTTCGCATCTGAAATAAAACTCTGACAAAAGTATTTCAACAAAAAATATGTTATATCTGTTAGTATACTTTGTCGAGTATGCAAAGGTATACCATTAATATTCCGAACAATTTATTTTTAATGGGCAGAATTAATTTGCCGTGTCTTCAAGTCCATATTATTTACATTATTTAGGAAGAAAAAGAAACAACTCGCAAGTTTTTCAAAGTACATTTTGTAGTTATTATAACCAAAGAAAAACTATTTTGTTAATATAATAATAATACAGTAGATTTGAAACGGCATTTAAAAGAAACATCACATAGCACACTAGTTGACATTCTAATATTAGTGTTTACGATCCTGCTGCCCGTCCACAGGATAATATAGTGGAATTTTATTTGTCGCTATTACAGTATTCGGTTGTGCAATTAAAATTCTGTTAAAATGAAAAACGGCCAACGGGGCCACACAAACACAATCCAACAGCCAGTTATTCGTGCATGCCGCTATATTCTCCCCTGAATGTTGTGGATGATGGCATGCATTACAGCTACATCTATCCGTCGCCGAACGAACCGCCAATCCTTGCCTAGGAGCTCTAGGACTCAATAGTACCCAGAGACCCAAAGCTTTTGTCCCGACGATTTATGGTTTGACACATTCGAATACGGACAAAAAAAACTAGATGCTTGAGCTTTTCTTTAAGGAGCATATGGCATAAATCACTTAGCCGGTGTTCTTGGATAGGCACAGAGTGCGCGGTGGCTCTATCTCTCTCACATTTTGGTGCTCAGTGCTCTCAGGAAAGGTTATTTGTGTCACTCATACGGTCCCATTGTTATTTTGGTTTGTTTTGTAACACAGCTAGATTTATTGCCTGCATTCACTCGTACTCCCAGCAAATACTTTCGGGGGAAACAAAACATTAATTGAACTGAAAGTGTAACGGACCCACAAACCAACAACACTTTTTTATGAAAAACCTTGTGCGTTCCCTGAAACACAAGCTAGAGATTTATTGGTTGGAAATATGCAAGCCGCGAGAAGCACAGATATGTATTTGGGTTTGTTTGCCTTCGAAATGCAGTTAGAGATAAACAATGCGTTGTCTGCAAGTAGTTTTTTGTCAAAATTGTAAACATGAAAAATATAAATAAAGCTAATCACTCTGCACCGAATAATACAAAGGCCACATTTTAGTCTAGGATAGAGATAAAATTATGAAACGTTTGTCAAAAACGAAAATATACTCGTACAACTAGCGACTGCCATAAATATTTTTGAAATAGGTTCAACTCTAAAATTTTGCCCACTTACCTCCAGTGTCACTAGTGTCATGTTAAATTATCCAATAGCAATCCTAATTGTTAAAATAATATCCAAAAAGGCACAAAACACTCAGTACAACACTTATTTGGTTACTAACAGAAGTATTAATCCAAGTTATAATTAAATAAATTACGACGAAATAAACAAATACATAACAACAATTTTAAAACGTTTTTATTTATTTTTCACCACAAAGAATTTTCGTGTTAATCATACTGTATTATTGTCCATACTGAAATACAAAAATGGGAGTTATTTTGGTTCATGTAAAAAGACTTTAAAAAAACTAAGAAAAAAAAGGACTTTTGAATTTTACTACCATGTCAGTGTTAAGAAGGTATAAGTTGTGTTAAATTATACTATATAATTTACATTTAGGTTTCGTTTTTTCTACTAAGCGGTGAATTAAATTGACAACTAGAGAGCGAATCTCAGGTCGTCATGACGTCAAAACCAGGGTCGGCTCTAAGCCTTGTGAACAATATCAACATTTTCATGTAGGTACATTAATATAATACTTATCAGGTTTCTGAAATATTATTGTAGTAGATAGAATATTTCGACTTTTCTTAAAGACCTTTGACTCATTTAGATTAAATTATATTATCTGCTTCCTCAGGATAGAATGTTGGTATGAGAATGAACAAATATGTCCTAAAGTTTTATAAATAAGATTTTATAGCATTTTATAGTTGAGTTCATTTTGTATAAGCAGAAGTTCCTTAAATTTTTACATCTTCCAAAACTAACTGGTAAAGATTATGAGAAATGTACAAGACATGAGAAAACACAATTCCAAAATATCTGATGTGTCCAACACATGACTTTCTTATACATTACCATGATACAGTTTTAATCTTTGAAAAATACTGAAGGGGTAGCCAATAATCACATGCAGTCGACATTCAATACGGTATTAATAAAAAAACACATTTATTTATTATTATTGTTTTTGTTACCATAGAAACCAGTAAAATAAAAAAAATAATGGCCCTTCTGGGATTCGAACCCGCGACCTTCCGTTTGGCAGTCAAGACCCTTTAGTCACTAGTCTATCTCGGCTGTCGGATTTCGAATTCAACGCGCACTATGAGAAATACAGGGTGGTCCAGGTTAAACGTCATTAATTTTTGGAGTGTCTGTTCAATTTAGAGGAAATAGTTACTCTTGAAAAATTTTTATTTAAGGTTTCGCTTTTGAGATATTTGATTTTGAAGGTTTGGAAACACAACATCAAATGCTATGCTGAATTAAAGAAAATTTTGAATAAGTTCTCAAAATAGGCTTTGATACATTTTCGAGCTCTTTTAGCCACGGAATTAATCGCTGTCAAGACTTGATGGCAATTTTCCGGATTTTTCAGACCTAACCGAAATTTTCTTTAATTCAGCACAGCATTGTGTTTCCAAACCTTCAAACTCAAATATCCCAAAAACAAAACCTTAAATTAAAATTTGTCGAGAGTAACTATTTTCTCTAAATTAAACAGACAATCCTAAAATTGTATTTTCCTTGCAATATATTCAGTGGCGTCGAAAATTGGAGGGAAAAATGGAATGGTCCCCAGTATCTACGCCACTGGAGATTTTTTTTATAAATGAACCACATCATTATCTTGAAATGTACTACATTACTCTGTGTGCGAAATTTAATGGAAATCGTTCAAGTGGTTTAGAAGTTATGTTAAGAAAAAGAGTTTTTATTTTAAACTTTGACACCCTGTATCTTTGTTATAAAACATTTTTGAGCAAAGTTTTTTAATAAAAGTCTACTTTTTTCATGATGCTCTATCACCTCCCAAAATTAATGACGTTCAACCTGGACCACCCTGTATAAGAGTTTTTACTTTCATATACGTAGTATAAGTATAGTAATCGTGATTTTTTTCGACTTCGAGATTTTGATGGATTTACACGTTTTGAGGGCCCCTGAATCCATTTTGACCATTTTCGCCATGATGTCTGTCTGTCTGTCTGTATGTGTGTGTGTGTGTGTGTCTGTCTGTATCCACGATAATTCAAAAACGAGTTACCGGATTTGATTCAAATTTCATATTTAAGAGTTTGAACAAAATTGTGGGTGCCACATTAAATGTTTTTCATCTAGCACCAAAACAAGTGACAGTTACCTGATGACATTTTTAGGTTTTTTAGGAATATCTCGAAAAATAAACAATTTATGAGATTTTTTTATTCTTTAACATTGATTTAGAATTGAATTTTGAACAAATTTTGTTTGAACTTTTTTTTGAAATTCCGTCAAAAAAACGAGATATTCCTAAAACACTTTATATTTCTCATAGCGCGCTTTGATAGTTGAATCCGAGGGTCGAAAAGTAATTATTGTGATACTATCCGTATAAGAAAGTCATGTGTTGGGCACATCAGATATTTAGAATACCTATCTCGTTTTTTTGAAATTTTTTTGACGAAATTTCAAAAAAAAGTTCAAACAAAATTTGTTCAAAATTTAATTCTAAATCAATGTTAAAGAATAAAAAAATCTTATAAATTGTTTATTTTTCAAGATATTCCTAAAAAACCTAAAAATGTCTTCAGGTATAAGTGTCACTTGTTTTGGTGCTATATGAAAAACATTGAATGTGGCACCCACAATTTTGGTCAAACTCTTAAATATGAAATTTGAATCAAATCCGATAACTCGTTTTTGAGTTATGGTGGATACAGACAGACAGACAGACAGACATCATGGCGAAAATGGTTAAAATGGATTCAGGGGCCCTCAAAACGTGTTAATCCATCAAAATCTCGAAGTCGAAAAAAATCGCGATTACTATACTTTCTTATTACTTTGTATAAGAAAGTAAGGTAAACTTGGCGAATGTAGCTACCAGAGATTTTGGAAAATTTTTGAAATTACCTTATAAATTAAGATCTCCTGATTACGAAAATGCTAAAAATAAGCGGCGGTCTCCAATATTTCCAAAGTTATAGCAGTTTGAAAATTTAAAACATCCAATGTTTGGATGTGTAAATTAAGCACTTTTATCAAGTTTTATTCACTAAAAATCCACTCACTAGTACCTATTGCTCTAATGATTAATTAATTAATCATTACCATTTAATATTATTTATGAAAACACTATTTTTAAAGCATTTTCTTTTTCTTGTTTTGCTGTCAAAGGAATTTCCCTTGCCCTTACTAAGAAATCAAGCGATCCTTGATTTTAAATTTTAAGGTTAGATTAGTGTTTCAAAATAAACGTGCCGAAATCGAGTAAATAAATCATTTTTACTAAAATGTAATGCTTGATTAATCATTAGTTAGTGCAATACAGTCTACTGAGTGCATTTTTAATGAATAAAAGTTGAAAAAAGTGCTTAATTTACACATCCAAACTTTGGATGTTTCAAGTTTTCAAACTCCTATAACTTTAGAAATATTGGAGACCGCCGCTTATTTTTAGCATTTTGGTAATCAGGAGATCTAAATTAATAAGGTAATTTCAAATTTTCCGTTATTGAAAATTTTTAAAAATGTAGATAGGTACGTATGTTTTTTCCAGTCGATATCTGCATAAAAACTGACCATTTACCGAAACAAATACCTGTGGAAGTATATGGAGTGGACTGAACAATTTCGTTTTTATTTCGTGTAAACATTTTTATAGACGCGTTTCATTTACATTTACAAGTTTGCAGGAACTCACCGCACTATTTTTTTCGATTCAATTATTTAACACTGTAGAGAAAATAAACAAAGCTGACAGTAATATATTGCAAACGTAAATAAATTATAATTATGCAACTACTGTGTGAGCAATGCTCTTTAGTGTTAGTTTATTTAATAAATAACCCCCTGTAAAAATAATTGCCAGTTTTAATTAATTAAGGCAGATATTTTTTCATCATGTAATTCCAAACAGGATGCCTTATTACAAAGAATCATGCAACATGTATTAATATCATATTAAAATAAATAATGCTCTACATATTTGTATTCAGATTAATACCATTTAATCTCAATAAGTAAATAAAATAACACAAAACGAGAAATTTATTCGTCACCGAGAAACAGAACTTGTGGTGTTGAAAGGCACATTTTGGAGACTTGGAAAATATTCATTTATATTTAGTTAATACATCTGTAGTTGTGACAGTGACAAAAGGGATTAGCCTCTAGCTCTCTTGCTCACATACAAGAGAAAGCCGTAGGGCGGTATGTGTGTGTGTGTGCGTTTGTAAGCCTTTCTACCCCATGATCGTGACGTGGAATGAATATTAGAGACACCTAGTGGGTACAAATCCGCAAAAGCAGATTAAGAAATTGACTTATATCGCAGCTTATAGACTAATCACCAATAAGCCGCTGGACCATATTGACCACGATAAACTCATTAGTGTCGTAGAGGGAAATTCATGTGCTTGATGAATTTAGTATTCAATTCAAAACAGCACTTCGGAAACAGGAAGTATGTACCCTTGGGACCTCAGCTATTTTAATTGTTATGACTATTTTAGGCAAAAGAAACGAAGATTAGTGCTATTTCAAGAACCAAGTACAGGTAGAAATAGTTATTGCTTAAACGTACAAAATTCCAAGTAACTGGGTTTATAAAATAGCTGAACAGGGTGGACACGATTTCATGCCCCGGAATGTAGTTATTCTTGTAACTTTCTTTGAATTTTCATTAGAAAATTTGCATTACTTGATAGATGTTTAGAATAATATAATAGTTATTTAAGCAACAAGTGGGATAACTGGGATACAGACAAGTCGCACGAATTTGTGCAACTAAATACGTGCGATAATAATGTAGTATTACACGTGTTACGTACAACATTTTATATACGAACATTCAGAAACTTAAACTTAAATTAATACAAAACGCATGGTAAAACAAATTTGAAGAATGTGCACAATTTAAATTTACTTGTCATTTATTCATAAATAAAATAAATATCCAATTACAAAGCAATATTTACATAATCCGTCTGAAATGACAATCTCACGATCCTAGATAAAAAATTGTATTGTTGTTATTATTGTTGTATTTAGTCTATCGGCGTTTTATATTCTCTGGCGGTCCCCGTATAATAAAAATTTACTGCGCCACAGGGCCAGGAAATAAAAAAGTTCCGCATCATACAGGAACCTTCGAAATTTTAATAATTTTTTAAAGTTTCCCATTTATAATTGTTCTTTGAGCCGAAGTTGAAAACTAGACAATGATTATATACTCTGTCATAAAAAAACACTCTACATTTACGATGGGTTGTTCCAAAACAATTAAATTGCTAAATAGAAGTAACTCGCGTCCTCATCTGGTTCTATAAACAAATTGCATGAGCGTCCCTTTTTTTGTCATTTTATTGTATTGTAAAATGTAGTCTAGGCATATAGTATTTGGAATATTTACGAAAAATTTACGATTGCGGGCACCTAGTTAAACAGTCCACCCAGTTTACCGTAAACTAGAGAATAGAGGAGTTTCTGAAAGATTTGTAACAAAAGCTTTACCATATTTTCAAGGGACTATAAAATTAATTGCACCTGAAACCCAAGTTTCTACCCAAAGTTTTTTCATTGAGATACGTATGTAAAAGAATGTAACTACAAAAGTATTTTTACATTTTTCCATACAATTTCACGCGCTAAAAAAAATTGTAAAGTATAATTTTCTATCTTTAAGACTCTACCTATTTCTATGCTTATTTGTATTTCAGTACATACTATTAGGACTGATTGTGGATCTATAATAATGTTAAAAGTTTTATCTTTAATCTGTTTGAGTATAAAGAAGGTGATTTTATGACTTTGCACTCGTGACTATATGACAGTCCACAGCATGAAGAAGAGAGCATAGTTGTTCAATTTAATGTACAAATCTTGTAAGTAGGTAAATTACCTGCGTTAAAAACATAGTTTCATTGTAAAGAATTTCTGCAAATTCTGCATTTAGGTATTAGACATACTGTCTAACTAAACCTGTTTATTCTTTGGAGAATAGAGTGAACAAAGATGAGAAAATTGTACAGTATATAAACGTTTTTACTGTAGTAATTATTGTAATTAGGTAAGTTAAAATTTTTTTACAAAACTCACAAAATAATTACAAAATACAGTGTTAATCCAGGTCCACTCTAATATTTGTAAAAAATTTATCTTCTCAATTTTGTAAATTTAACAAAGTTTATTTTGTTAAGTCATAACACTTTCTTTTGTTAAAAAGTAACGAAAGATTGTGTAACATTCTACAAACCTATTTGTTAATAGTTAACATTTCATTTTGTTAAAATTATGACAAAATACTTTGTAGCTTAACAACAAAATGTGAAAGGTGATAAAAGGCATAATTTCAAATAGGTTCAAAATTATTTACAGAGTCAGTAATCATTTATGTAAAATAATTTTAAACACACTTGCAAATAAATAGCTTTACATTCTAAGAACCTTTTTTATTATTTTTGCTATTAAAATAGTTTTCTATGGGTACATCTACTCTGGAAAGTTGGTTATTTTAAAATCTTTTTGATATAGAAAGCCCTTTAGGAATGCTTTTATTCTTGTTGGCATGGTGTGGCAAAAGACTTTGCTCCATACTTTTTTATAAACGTATGAAGACATCAGTAACCTGTTGAAAGACAAGAATATAGTCATGATTAAAAATTTCTAAAGGTAACTATTCTTATTAGGTAACTATTGTAAAATGATACAAAAAGATTTGTTGCTAAATATTTTATTAGACTTTTGCACACTTGAATAACAAAAATAAAAACTCTTTCTTAACCTAGTAATAGAACGGAACATATTTTATTATTTTTAGAAAGAATTCTTTTCTGTTTCTTACCAAAGAATGACCGATGATGCGATGGGAAAGTATTTTTCAAAAATGTTATGTCTTCCTCTAAAATATTAATTCAGGTGATTTTTTCTGGGAGTTCCGTATCATCTTCGCATATTTCCTTAGATATCTTTTATTTTCAATTTTTCTTCCTTTTTACTTTCTTATACGAAGTATAAGGAAGTATAGTAATCGTGATTTTTTTTTTAATTTTTCCGCACTTCCTTGTTAGGGCGTTAGGAGGCCAACAAAATAATATTTTTTTGTATTCTTTGGAGACTGAACAGAAAAAATGTAGGTATGTTTCTATTATAGCTAAATTTTAGTTTCCATACGAACCTAACCCAACTTTTTTGAACAAACTTACCTAACTATTTAAGGGCATCGTATGTAAGTTATGTTTGTCTTGGCAAGTTTCACCCACTTACACGTATTTTCACATTTTAATTTAAACGGCACAATTGATGTAGAAACCATCTTATACGACATAAAAAAACGCAAAAACTAATCCAGCACATGCCACGGATGTCGTAGAACTTGTGGAGATGTTTAAGGAAGCGAGTTCTGTTCTTAACATTAATTAACACTGTAATTTGTTCATTTTGACAAAAGAGTTTGTCTAGTTTACAAACTGGAGTGTTACTTTCATTTCTTACAAAGTACATGGTTTACTTTTACAATTTTTGGTTTGACAATTCCTAATTTTACAAAATATTGAGTACTCAACTACAAATAATACCTAGTGTAAAACAAAATATTTTGTTAACTTAAAATTAATTTTATAAAATTTACACAATTCCTTGTTAAAATTTACAAAATATTATTTTACAAACTACAAAGTGGATTTTACAAAGTGAAAAATTTTTACTGTGTAGTACAGTATCCCTGAAAATCTTATAGCCCTTGAAAGATTTGCGTTTGGATGCACATATCAATGATGCACATTTCAGATTTATAACATTTTAAATATTGGAGTTCAGATTTTTTGTTTGATAGTTCATTTACTGTCCTAACACAATAGTGTTTACTAATGGTATACTAATTTTATATGGTATTGATAAGAAAATCAGGTTATTATATGAAATCATTTTAGTATTTCTTCAGTTTTTCAGACTTGGTTTAAAGCCATCTTTCAAATTATTCGTTTTTGTCGCGTTTTTACCCTTAACTAGAAGGATTAGGATAATTTCAGTTATATTTATCGTTTATGAAAAACCTTACATTAACGTACGGTTTCTCTTTAAAGCCATAAATTTAAACAGTGTGGTTTTAAGAAATTCCTTGTTTACTTTTCACAAGTGGCTATGTGTTGATAACGGAGGGTAGAGGACACTTTAAGAAAACATACATCGCTCAAATGTTCCATTCATATATGTGAGGAAAGAAGAACCCAGACAGATATTATATTATATTATTAGTATATCCCACATTAAATTCTCGCTTTTACTATTTTATTACTTAATACTGTAAATTAGAACTGTTTGATTGTCATAAAGTTCTATTTTTACTCCTGCGCTGTGCTTATTTACTCCATATTACTATTAGTTATAGTTTGTTGAAACTACGAAATGGAATCAAATAAACATGGTGGAAGTTTTGGTGTCTAACAACTGTATAAATGTTGTTTGTTTGCGTCAGTGAACCAAAAAAATAATAGAGCACAAAATTACAATTTTTTTTGTATCACGGGGAATTTACAATGTGAGGTTTTTTCACTCTCACACACACACACACATAGAGACACATATCAAGTATGAAATTTTAATTTCGTAAACTCGGGAAGGGTATTTTCCACCCTTCTAGGTTTGGTGCGGCCCTTCTTTGTTCGTCAATATTCCGGGCATTGTGTGTGAATCCATATTATAGTGTCAGTTCGCTCTTATTCAACTGCTACAGGAGTATTTTTTTGTTTGCATGTGAAACGGAAAATGCTATGAAATCGAACAAAAAAACCACAACCGGGCGCGCGCTTTCTGTCTCGAATGCGCTCCCCAACTTTTTCTGTGTGTAATATCGCCAACTTTTTGCAGTATAGTCATATAAAGCAAATTTCTTATCGAGCGCCGGTTTATCGTCCTCGGAATTTTCCGGTGCGTTTGCCTCACAGTTGGACGGTTAATTTAACAATAAAATTGCGTGTATAGATGTTTTGTTTTACTGCAGTAGAACATTTCCCAAAAACCCCAATTCACATCTTTTAAAATATTGTTCAATTCGTAATACTGTTTGCATTATGGATACCAGATGGGTTTAACCTAATATCTGAAAATATTCCAGCAGTACACATGTATCTATGTATGTATACATGTACATTACAAGTGTCTGTGTAAATATTTCCTGAAATTAAAACGATGATGTAAAACACATTTTAGGGTGTTATAAACTGCCGTATTATACGATGTTTGCAGAAAGATATGATTAATAAATATTTGACAGGTGTGTATGACATTTGATACTTCATTAAGTAGAGATTTACAAGGGCCAATAAACGATATCTGTTCGATATTGCTCGAGTGGTCTATAAAGGCAGATCATAAACTTTTATAGCGCCATACCCGAGATTGCAAGCTGCTTCGTAAGCTCTAGAGTCTCTAGACCAAAGGAGATGATGTTGCACCACGAACGGAACGGAACCAAACGAACACTCCATGCTGCGCTCACTCTATGTTTCTCCCAACGAGCTTTTCATAATTTTTATACAACTGTACGCGCTGTAAACTCCCACACGTTTATGAGCCATCCGATATCTAGTTATCTACGTTATACGACACTGAGAATACCATAACAACAATTGGATTAAACGCTCTAGGTGCACCAAGTGCATCATGTCCCAAGCTTGGAGTGCTGAATAATTCATCAAGCTAGTAGGAAAGTAAATTTAACATTTTTTTGGTCGAATTTATGGCGTATTTTATTACAAACAGCATTTCTGGGTCATAATTAATTTATTATGGTGACTAGGTACTCCTCGTGTCCCCAAAGGTACTCCCTGTGAGAAATTCAGCTAAATTTAGTAACTATTTAGTTTCTATTGAGCTTATAGGAAGGTTCAGATAAGGTTTCCTTTAAATTAGTCGAAGTTCAGGTCAAGAGAGGTTGTTTAGCAATTTTGATATTTTTGTCTCTTAAAATATTACAAATTTCAAACGGTGAAAACTTTAATTCTTTGAACGTATCCCTATGTAGATCTAGAGCATTAATATTCTAAATTTCTAAGTGTTTCTTTTGCTATTAGTCCTACATATCAGAAAACTTTGTTATTTAGCATAATGTCCTCACAAATCTCTTTTATTAGTTATATAACATTAAAAAGTATTTTATATAACATACCTTGCGCGCCAGTGATTTATGATATTTTAATGAAATACAATACCCCCATAAATAAACTTTAATTGGCCTTGGAGTTTTAAATATTTTAAACGGTATTAAGTTACACGTTTATAACAATTTCATTAATTCTATTTTTGTACCACCCAGCAAGTTTCCAGTAACACCAACCAAACCAAAACCCTTGGACGTTGGAAATTCAATAAATAATTTTTCCCTGTCCAAAACCTAAAGTGCCCCAATAATATCTCAGGAGCCAAATGAAACTCAAGATCAGAAAGCATTCGTACAAGAACATTCCAGGAATTCTATAACCCCCGTCCCTCGCCACCCGCTTATATAGATGGTGGTAAATGAGATGGGGCTGCAAGGTGTTGATTGATGGCGCGTTGTAGCTATATAGTTTTGGTCTGATCTCGTATCCAGCATCCACACACACAAATACACACACCGAGGCCCTAAGCGCTGAGACGAGCATCTGCATAAACATTTGCACGGCTGTCAGCGACCAAGAAGAATGGCAGCCGTCTGCATATCGCAACGAACCAGGCCCTCGAACAAGCCACATTGCCAGGGGCCTAATCCAGCTAAACTTTCAAACCATACCTCTTATTACACATGGTTGGATGGAAGAATCTTAAACTTAAATGTGTTGTTTTGTGTGGTTTAGCGCATCTAAGCCAGTGAGTAGTGGGATAGGAGGATAAAAAAGCAGCGAAATTAATAAATTTAACATCAATAAAAACCGGCCATAAAACCGATATTACTATTAAATGGCAGTTAAAAACAAATAAAACCATCATGCATATTTTATTATAAATCCTTCTCTAATAGGCTAGGTTAGATAATTATTGTAATAATAATATTCTAATGTTTTCACACGCTGGTTTGCTCCTACCACATATTTGTAGAGCTTCTGTGTTAAATATGGGGGCTCTATGTGTTAGTGTTAGCTTAGCTTCCTAAATATTATGCATTACAGCATCCGCATTGATTTGATATTAATTTGGCAAATATTTTATGAAAACATTGACAATTTATTCGCGCTCATGACTTGGATACGCTCATAAATATTAATGAAATTGAAGTTCCCCTTTATGTTTACCAAATGTGTTCGCACACTATATTAAACAAATTATTAATATATGCCGTACGCAACATTGAAATTTATTCCAAATACCTTCGCTGCAATATATTTCACACCACATTAGCCACTACTATACATTAAATTCATTATTAGGAAAAAATCTTACGGGAACTATGTTTTATTTTTATCGAGTCGTGTAGAACATTTTACATTTCCTTTTTCGCTTTTTTTGTAGCAATTCGTTACACATCGTGTAATAATGCTAGGCAGAGCGACCCCTGCTCAAAATTCATTTCTTTTGTGTGACAAATCGTATGGTATGTGTAGACATCATGCAGTTTCATTTTTATTTATTATTTTATGCATTTATTACTCGCAAAATTGCATTCCTAGATGAAAATAAAATAAAATGAAAGCATATTATATTTCAGTGGTTGTTTAGTAGGTAGCTGAAAAACTGTACGACATTTATATTGGTTGTCTCTCCCTCTCAGTAATTAGTCCGCAGGTGAATATATGCTTTTCTTGAGAGTGAGAGAGAGGGAGACTGAGACTCAAATGTCATAAATCTAGATTAAGAACTTATCTCGTAGATCGATTCTTAAAAGTCAAGGATGCATGATGGACTGAGTTGAGCTGCATTTACAACTAGAACTTTTTTGTGGATCATCATAGAAATAATTAAAAAATCACGAGGTTTTCTTCCTTACTACTATCAAAGTTTTCTGAAATTTGAACAAGTATCGCTTTATATAAAACTATAACTTTACATTCCAGTGTTGTAATTGAAGAAATAGAAAAAAATGTCTCGAGTCATATTGATAAAAAGAAAAAATATGTTTACGTAAACTCTAATTAGTCTAATTACCTAACCCTTTTAAACATTATTAACTGCCTTAAACTAGTAGACCAATATGAAGGTATTTAGAAAAATAATTGTGAAAAATTAAATAATTCCTTACTGAAACAAGGCACAGATCCATTCATCTATCGCCCAACATCAGTCAGTTCGTTCAAGTTTGGTGCTTTGGAATCTAACTAAACATTTATCTAAGTTATGTATATATTTTCTCTAGTTAGTTAGATATTTATCACATGACAGTCAGGCAGTGTAGTGATTGCTGAACACTATATATCATGTCATAATCAACGTTTCAGGCGTAGGTCACACAGAATGTGAAGTTATGGATGATGAACGACGTAACAAATGTGGGAGTGACATGTTAGAAAGGCCAGGTCTGGTCAACACTTCCTTCTGGGGGTCATTCTCAACCCCCCGAAAAACAACATGCATGCACATAATGCAATCAACACTATTAAGTGGGGGATGGAAAAAGCGGGAAATAATTTTTTTATGATCATTCAATTTGAATCAGGTTTTTTCTTAATTACATCAGCGTACCTATGCGTAGAAGTTATTTACAAATGTGTTTCTTATACGTGCACTTTCTGTTCGATTGATTAATTTATTATTAGGTACTAAAGACCTTTTATCGGCTAATTCCATAGCATTTACATTTATTATATAAATTTATGTAAAGCAATAAATATATCTGGAATATTATTAATTAGGTACCTATAGATCGTTTATTTTTTTATAACTATAATATTTATGAAACATATTAATTTTATGTTTACAGCAAAGTACGTTGTAAACATAATTATAATTTTACATAAATGTTTTGGTTTGTCTATAATAAAATGTATTGTTTTATTTGCGTTGGACTAATTTGAAACATAAACTTTGTCAGAAATGTTACAGTTTTTCTCACAAAATATATTAGGTGTAATACGTTTTATAGAGTGTAATTGAAACGAATTAATTAATTTCGCTTACACAACACGCCCTTTAACAATTTAATTAGTTACAAATATTCTCGGTTACAGATGTGACATTATTAAATAATACCATGTACATTCTCTTTGAAGTATCTATAAGTAGATTATTGTTTTTATGACGAAAGTGACGTTAATATTATTTAATAATAATTAAGGCGAGTTAGGCTAATCCGCGGTATTTGAGCTAAATTAAAAATGAAACTTCATATTCCCATACAAGCTAACATATTATATTATTTACTTTCAATCTCAAATTTTAATTTTTTTCTCCGCTAAGATACCTACACTGTTCCTAATATGCAATGAACATTTAATGATAGCTATTAAGACACGAGTATGTATGAGAATTACGAGACGAGCCTAAGGTGAGAGTCGTAATGAATTCGAGTGTCTTAATATTTATTAAATGCGAATTGTTTATACACTACTTTTTCTACGACTAGTCAAAATAATGACAAATAAGAAAATAAATATTATGGCAACTTTATCATAAACTCAGAAATGTCAGAAAATCAAAATGAACTGGCAATTTTTAAAGTCTGTCAGATGATCATGGCAATATTTGATATTGACGAAATATTACTGTAATGTTGCATTTCTATTGGTTGTTTTCGTAATGAATCTCATTATCATCCTAGGGATCTCGGAAACCGTAAGAGATACAGGGTCGCCTAAATTCTAAATTATGGCAAAGTTGCACAATTTGATGCTTATCAAAATGCTGTGTTGCAATTTGGAAAATTCCTAAACTTTCTGAAATATCTAGAAAAAACGAAATTTCATAAAATCTTTTTTATTTTTTTCTGACGTTATTTGAAAACAAGTTTTAAACAAATAACTCTTCGTCATTGTCACTTTTTATCCTCTATAATATGGCGCTGTCAAAAGTTTCGTCTTCGAGAAACCATCATCAACTTATTTTTTTAAATACGGATCAGGATTTTTTATTTTATTTTTATTTAACTTTGGACCTCCTAAAAGCTATGATACCTCACAAATTTTGATTTTCAAACGTTTCGATGAGAAAAACTGACATTTTCTGTATTTCTTAAAAATATTTAATACGTCACCATTTTTAAAACAAATTATTTTTTCAACATTCTAAATTTATTAGTTAGGTAAAAAATAACTATCTAAATTTATGATGCTGTTGAAAAACTATTATTAACATTATTTAGTCAGAAGTAATAATTTGTTTTAAAAACAATGTCGTATTAAATAATTTTAAAAATACTGAAAATGTCAGTTTTTGTCATCGAAACGTTTGAAAATCAAAATTTGTGATGGGTCATTGCTTTTAGGAAGTCCAAAGCTAGCAAAAAAATATAATAAAAAATCTAGGTCCGTATTTAAAAAAAAAGTTGATGGTGGTTTCTGGAAGACGAAACGTCGGATTTAAAATTTGACAGTGCCATATTGTAGAGGATAAAAAGTAGCAATGACGAAGTGTTGTTTGTTTTAAAATTTGTTTTCAAATAACGTCAGAAAAAAATAAAAAAGATTTTATGAAATTTCGTTTTTTTCTGAATATTTCAGAAAGTATTCGGAATTTTTAAAATTGCTACACATCATTTTGATAAGCATCAAATTGTGCAACTTTGCCATAATTTAGCCGACCCCTGTATCTCTTACGGTTTCCGAGATCCCTATGATGAGGCTCGTAAATGGGCCACCCTGTACAGGTATTAAATGTCCAATAAATCAATTAAAGTATGGGAGTAGAAAAAAAAATTATAAAATAGGTATTTTACTGTTTTAAGCACAGATATATATCGATTGATAAATTGATATATATCTAATATATCTATGTATATCATTGATATTTATCAAGATATTTATTCATAAATATCATGATGTTTATCCATATTTTACACAACTATCTCGGCGGGAGGTATGGAAAAACTTAGAAGAAGAAGTCCCTAAGCATGAAAAGATGCTTTTATCGGAGAAGGGACATGACTTTGGGCCCCCCCATTATTTGGCGAATATGTTGGACCATAGATTCTTACGTGAAAGACTCAGCAATCTGCAGAAAGCACAAGCTTATGAATTTCTGAACGAAATGAATCCAGATTTTGTTCCATTCGTTATGGCACTGCTAACAAAGTCTCAACCATTTCCCAAATTTGTGTTTGGCGCTCATTTGAAAAAGACGTCTCTGCTGACATGGTGGAAAAGTTTAACCATATCAGAGCCACAATGGTCAGATAAAAAAAGATCACAAGTCAGCTACAGCTGGAACTGTAGGATTGGAAAGATACTTTTCCACGTTTAGAATTGTTCAATCTCGGCTGAGAAATCGTCTTTGTAATGAAAAAGCGGAAAAATTAGTATTTATTTTCAAGTACCTCAATCAGAATCCCTCCGCAAAACGAACGAATTTGGATTGGATATGGTCAAAAGAAATTCAACCATCGCCAAATACAGAAACATCAGACGATGATGACGATAATTTTTTATATAAATATAATATACCTATCTTTTTATTCCTTTTTTGTTAGTTTGTTACAAAATAAAAAAGATATAAGTTTAAATTGCAAAAAAGGTGAAAAAGTAATAAATAACCAATATTTTGATATTTGTACGAACCCTGGTTTCCTAAGGTTTAGGCAATACTAAACTTATTATGTATTTTGAAGGAATCAAGTTCAAGTTTCTAACAATTTCCATATAAGCAGCTAAAGTTTTAGGCTAAAACTTATATTTTCAGAAATCCTTGGGTCTTGCTTATCTCTTTTACAATAAGTTACTCACACTATATTTTATTAAAATACTGTAATTGATTCAAATTTTATTGTTTTATTTAACTATAAGATCGTTAAATTTGAATCGCTAATTAAATTAAAAAAAATTGTCCAAAAACACAAATTTTAAATTTAAACTTTGAAAATAAAACGGTGACTGTAGACTAGCTATATATTTTTGTTGTCCCTGAATCTCTACACTTTGAAATCCGGTTCTGATATTTTGTTTCAATTTTGTAATTAATAATAACAATATTTCAAGAGAAAATATTTTGTTCATAAAAATAGTAGGTATTCATTATTTACACTTTAATAATATGTACGTACTAACAATGCCTGATTAGAAATTAGCTACATTAATATGATTAAAATACTGCACCGCAATTTCTTATTATATTTGTATTTGTATAAATATTAAAATATTATTGTTTCAATGAAACGAGTTAGTTTTAGTTAGCTTGTATATAGTTTTATGCGCGGGTGCTTTCAGGCGCTGCGATGTCCGAGTGGTTAAGGAGTTTGACTCGAAATCAAATGGGCTCTGCCCGCACAGGTTCGAATCCTGTTCGCAGCGAAACTTTTTTAATTTTTACATTATAAAATGTGTATATTACAGAAACTAATATAGTGAGTGATTTTATTACTTATATAGAATTCTTCGTTATTACATTTTATTTACTTGTGTTGTGTAACTAACTAATTTATTTGTCGATGAAAAATATTTCAGGAATTTTTAATAACAACACCGCAAATATTCAAACCGTTTGCATAAATTACAACCAAAACAAACAATTTAAACATTACAAATGCGTAAAGCTAATGTCCTGGTGCCGTTTAAGTAGCCCCAGGTGGTCTTCAAGGCTCGCTCTTTTAGTCTTTTCATCCTCAGACACATCAACTCCTTTGATACTAATGATAAAGAACGCATAATTGAATTACCATAAAGAATAAAATAACTCAAAAAATAATTTAATTGGCCATACTGGTGCGCCAGCACATCACTAAGCATTAAATTTATTCCTAAAAACCGTCAAGTCAGAAAAAAACAACAATAAATACCCATACTGTCTTTGGAATATTATCTCGTATACCAAATCTATGAGCGATCAAACAAGTTTAATCTTTTAGAATGCGTTTGATTGTTTCGTTTTCTCACAGATCCACGCTGCGAGGAATGTCATATGTAGATGCGCCCAGCAGGATACCATCCGTGTGTCCATTATCCCATGGCGATGCCGCACAGTCACCGTGGTCATGCATCCGCCGCCTTGTCCCCCGTCCCCTTCTGGTTCTTGGTGAGATTAACATGTGTTCAAATCCCAAGCTCACCTTAGATAAGGGCCCTCGAGTTGTCCACCACTTTCTTATCTTACACGCACAACGAAAACAAAAAAAGAACAACCACCACCGGTACAAATTACCAAGTCATTGTTAGTCAGTGCGATCGATGGCTTATTGGTATTTTGTGGTTATTGGGTTTGGGTGATACCCAGAACCAATTAGGGCAGGAGGGAAATCATCGTACTGGAGGAGACAGCAGGAGAATTTATTATTTCGTTTTGGAAGGGTTTGATGAAATGCGTTGTTTATTGCTGGAAATGTTTGGAAAATAACACCAGAGGTAACGACTAACGAACTTATTTCTACATTTTTCGTAAAACATTTTTTCCCCTCCACTCACTATCTTAATTATTTTTTCTTTTTAATTAAACATTCTCTATCGTGTCTAATTTATTCGCAAATTAGAATACAACCAGGTATGCTACTAGCTGAACGAGAGTTTTCTATATATTTACGTAATCCGAAGCGCCTAATTAAAACTCATTCATAAATTAATTGTGCAAATAGCTCTCTCTAACTCGTATAATATATGCACAGATTTTTATGTAAAGATTTGTTCACAGTTATTATAATAATATAAAATAATCATTGGGTTTCCTTGTTGAACAAATGAGGTAGTAATGAATGCGTGATTATTTAAATTTTTTAACTAGGTATAAATAATGGTATGATTATTATCAATAGGTTAATAATTTTATGGGTACTTCTACTAAACGGTATACATGGATTTCTGTCAGCAAAGCTTTAAAATAGTGCTTCAGAGAAATTTTTATTTGATAACCTTTTCAAGTATTAAATAAAATATTATTAAACAAATCGTGTCAAAAGTTACATTTATTTTGTTATACGAGCCCTAACAACTTAATGTTTGGACGAAAGTAAATTTTTGAAGCATGAAAGGAGAACAGGAACTTTTACGCAAATAATTAGTAAACACCTAATAATACAATAAGATAAACCCTTAATAACAATATTATGCATGGAACAAAATTATTTATTTGATTTAACAATATTTTAACCTTAATAATTAGCAAATTTTACAAAATGAATTTGCAACTAAATGTTGGGATAATTTTTATTTTAGGACCATTGATAAGAGGTTACGTCTCCTTTTGCTTTAATAGCTGCCTGTATTCTAGCAGGCATTGTATTTATCAAGTTTTGGTACAATTCTGGCGTGAAACTGTCCCAAATTTCTTCTATGTTGGTCTTTAAATCCCCAATGGTTCTTGGTGGATTATTGCGTAGAATACGTTTAATTTTATGTTAAAGAGTTTTAATGACATTTAAGTTCGGACTGGATGAGGTCCATGAATGCATCTTTATGTCGTTTTCCTCAAGTTCCAAAACTGTGATTTTTTAAAAACAGTCGTTAGAAAATTACGTCACATTTTTCAAGTGCAATTTTAAAGCTACGAAATATGCCTAAAATCACCAAATAAAGACTTGGGGATTTTTTTGTACATAAACCCAACATACAGCTTTGCAATAAAGTAAATTTACCACAATCCAACCTGCGGTTCCTAAACTGTGATTATTTTAATGTAGGTAGCACTCTCAAAAAACACGTTTTTTGAAAAGTGAACTGTAGAACTCAAAAAAATTCATATTAACATTTTAGAATTTTTTCAATATAGTACAATTATTGAGCTTTGATTTAAAGGTTTTTTGACACAAATCTAACCAGCGGTTTCAAAAATGTGATTTTTTAAAACAGTTACTATAAAATTCTACCCTTTTTAACGATGCAACGTTGAAGCTTCGATAAATGCCTAAAATCACCAAATAAAAACTTGTGTAACTTTTTTGCAAAGAAAACCAACATCCAGCTTTGCAATAAAACAAATTTCATTAAAATCTGACTACTAGATCCAACGTTTTGAAAATAATAATTCTTTGTTTCTACAATTTTCCCATCCTGCTGGGTTAAAGAGCCACAGTTTTGGAACCGCCGAGCGGATTTTTACGAAATTTACGTTTTTATGTAACTAAATGTTGGCACTATAACAGAAAAAAAACATCAATATTATGGAAGTTAATTTAGATAACTTTTGCGCGTGTAGAAAAAAGACAGATTTACTTTTGTCCGAACATTTAGTTGTTAGGGCTCGTATTAGGGAGCACAGCTTTACTTCTTTTGGGAATCTCTATATCAAATTTTAGAGCAAAAATATACATATGTTACCACCAATTTGCGTAATTTTAAAAATAATTTAACATATTGACTGACATAGTTTGCAAACTGACCTAGCAATTAGACAATATGCGAAATACTTATCGGCTTAAGTAATTTTAAGACATCCTACCACCCAACTGTCGTAATTTCAAGTTCAAGGGGAGGTTAGGTTGCCAAAATTCAAATATTCTAAAATATATTAGATACCTAAGTTTTTTCTTCAGCACATTGTGAATATGAACAAATTAACTCGAAACTTAAAAATGAATCCAAGACGTTCCTTGGAAGTTCCGTGAAGAATCAAACGGACGATTTTTTTTTAAATTACTGAAGTATCGGAAGCCACAATTTTAAGAAATAATCTTTCACAGAATTTACTTAGGTAGATATAAAGTCGCTGTAATGCAAAATGGTTAGTTATCCTGGAAAGGCGATATTTAATTAGAAAGAACGACTTAGTTGTTTAATTAGAGTTTTTTGTAGAATATACTTCTTAATCCGTCCTGAATGAAAAAAGTTGTAATCAATTCCACTGAAAGGCTATCAAAATTATTTAATTATTCCAAAATATTGATGGTTTAACAAAGTCTTCTTTATTATCATGATTAGACGATTTATAGCAACTAATAGTATTCTTAAATTTTAAATTCATAAAAACGGATAAAGATAAATTTTAAAATATTTTGCATAATTAATAATATTGTAGCGTGAAAGTTCTGCGGACATAATATCGTGTTTTAATTGGTTATAATATTATAAACATTTAGTATCAAAGTAACATCCCATGTTTCGACAGTAAAGATTGATACCATGTAGCTTCCGTTAGACATAAATAAGTATTAAAATTACTCATAGTTCATTAATTAGTTCGGATAACAATAAATCAAAGCAGGGTGAAGTGATAAATGCGTTCACGATGAACCGTCGACATGAATTTGAAGTTTTGCACGCAGTCTATTGGGTTTTTTCAAGTTGTCATGTTAAACAAAATAACCGAATTGGGACAATAGACAGCAATATGCAGGGTAAAGGCAGAGTTGTGTTTAATTTATATGATATTAATGGGCGCCGGCGTCTGTCACGAAGTTCCGGCCCAAGGAACGACTTCATAACTCTAGAAGTCCAAGTCATGGCGGTGCTGCCGCTGCCGTTGCTGCTTCTGCTGCTATCAAATACACATTTATCTTGAGGTTGAGGTAGGTCGCGTGCTCGTGCACCCAAGAACAATCATTAATCGTCCAGAGGCAGTGGCAGGCTGAAGCTGTACGGAATGAAAACTGCGTGGCAGGATGTTGTACTCCCCCGAGCACCACGTGGGGGCAGCCTCTGCTGATAGTAGCCGTTGTCCGCCACTCACCGCCTGCTGGCCTTTTCTCTGCCACCGACTTGAGAAATTGATGATGTCATCTGAAGGGTTTCTCTCTCGCTCAGTGTGTCTAATTTCTGCCTTACATAACTTATTCATTTGTCATTCATTCACTAAATACTCCCATAACAGCTGAGATCACACCAAGTCCATCACTCAAATCATAACTAGACATCATGGTTTGAGTC
This sequence comes from Pediacus dermestoides, assembly GCA_963942485.1. Lineage (NCBI taxonomy): Eukaryota > Metazoa > Arthropoda > Insecta > Coleoptera > Cucujidae > Pediacus > Pediacus dermestoides. The sequence goes on from OZ012629.1 coordinate 4,961,319, forward strand.
TCATCCTGATTGATAATGAAGCCAGCAAGATGTCTAGGTATTACCTACTTGTTTTTTCGGGCCCGTCGTTTATTTTTATTGCGCACCTACAAAACAGTTTATGTCATTTTCCCCTCTATAAATGTTTTTAAACACCATAAACCCGTCTGTTTATTATTTTGTTTTAATGGGGGCACAAAGCATCTATGTACCACTAATAAAGTACAAAGTAATAAAAAAATATTTTCATCGCCACACGTTTTTTTTTCTGTTGCTGTTATTCATAGTTGTTGGGTCCATGCATCATAATGAAAGTCTTATTTCTCTTCTAACTGTTTCGTAAACCCGTAAAGCACTTCATGACAGATATGATACACCGCTTGTAGGTCGTTCTTCGGACAGAGCTGCCATTATTTTAAAAAAGTGATGGCACACCTGTTGCCTTCCCCAGCACACCATCATTTTAATAGTGGCTATACGATGTCGCATAATGTTGGTTTATTGTTTACCTAATCGGACCCGGCTGCAAAATTACCTCCATAAATTTTTTAGGACACTCTCTTTAACCCTCTCGCATGGCTGGTAGTTTTGGGAGCCAAGTGCCGCATGGCACCAGCAAACAGTTGAATTAATCAAACTTGCTAATATGCAGCAGCTAGGTGATTTCAGTTTTCAGTGGTTTTTAGTACAATGTAAATTGTAACTTTAGGAAAATGCTAACGATTTTAAGTCCAAGTTAATGAATTTACTTTGACAATAAAATAAATTTGATACCGAACAATCAACATTTTTTTTTTGTTAAAAAGATAAAAAACCGGGTTTGCAAGAATATTTTTCAAATTTAATGATCTAATATACATTTTTCTACTAGTAGTACCCAAAATATGGTAGGTACATCTACAAGCGAAGGGAGATTCGAGCAGCTCTTGTAGAATCCCTTTATGCATCATCGACGGTTTCTTCTTCTCCTACTGCCCATCGCAGGCTTCATCCGAGCATTAGAAATCCGTATTGGCCGAATTTAAAACAGCTAAAACTAGAAATAAATAAACGCCAAATTGCGAGTTACTAATATGGCATCATTTTCCATCATTTTATCTTTTAAATGATCAATTCACATTAAGATCATGTAAACTGTCCTCGTTATCCAAAGGACCATCAACCACCTCCCAAAAACCATCTTTCACTGAAGGGGTTGATGGACGATGTGACAGAGAACTTCCGTATAATGGGCGTCGTTTAGTACGGAATGACAAAGTAGGGGCCTACTTGTGGTCTGACAGGCAAGTGACGAAATTTCACTCGGTGAAACATATGACGGTCATTTACTTCCCGGAGATGCTGATCTCGCTCGAACACAGGTCAAGGGTCGTCGGGCGGTCTAATTCTTGTTTCACCGTAAAGCTACATGGACTATGAGAAGGATTTTTTATTTTCTCGTACTTTAATTATTTCTATAGATGATAATGATGTGCAGGTCACATGGAGTTTAGATAAACATCCGCCGCTGACGGTTTTGAATAAATATTTCCAAGGAGTGTACATAGGTAGGTAAGTAATCGCGTGGACGGTTTTCCAATAAAACGAATAAGTCATACGGAAGGGAAGTAGGGTAATGAACTGGATGGATAATGTTGGGGAAACGCACTACATACTACACACTATATGTCGCCCTGTATGGACTAGAATGGAAATACACAAACCGGCCAAAGAGAGTAAATACTATTTGTCTATCTTCCGTTGACGGGTGCATATGCGCCAGTGTTTGCGTTGCCATTACGTGGCCAAACAGGGCCAGAGGGCGCCATCGCCCTGTCAATCACTTCCCGGCCTTTGATTGTTTATTTACTTTGCTCAATAATGAGTGTGTGTGCCGTACGGGGATGTTTACAAGTGTAATGCGGCAGCAACACCTCGTTCTGATAACTAATAACCGGGGGATTAACTGGCATTAACTTTGAGATTGGTGACAAGGCGCAACATGACGCCCATCATTCTTATCACTACATTAAATTAACTAGGTCTGATGGGGATGTGTACCTTGCTAATCCTTTTTATAAAGCGCCCGCACTGTTTTCAGGCCGAATCGGTGACATTTATAAATGGACTAAGCGACTGTGATACTGATAAGGTTTTATGTAGGAGTTTAAACAGTGGAAAACGTCGAAAATCCCACGGGATAATGATAGCGGTGATCAAAATAGTTTGCTCAAATTTATTTTTCATTAGAAACCAAAATAGAATTAGTTATTTACAGCTCTTTAGAGTAATTTGATAACTAGTAGGTAATTCTAAATAAATAGCAGGTTACAAAATAAAAACTAAAAAGGGATCGCCCAATTTAACAAAAAATGAAGAAATGCTTCTTGTTTCTCTTATTACAGTTCCAAGGCATAATAGAATGCAAAAAAGCACGTAAGATGACACCCATAGCAAAGTGCCTAGAAAAAACCAGAAGAAAAAGTTAAAAAAGTTAATGCTCATAGTAACTGTGAGCCCAGATCAGCAAAAGACAAAAATATCAAAATCTGAACTCAAAACAGATACAAGGAAATCGTACAATATTAAAAAATTAACTTTTAGCGTGTTCTAAGAGCTCCTAAGGACGGCTGACCTATTTTATGGTTTTGTAGCAGTAGACTTGTGTAGGTACCCTTTAAAAGTCACCACTCATTTTGGAAGGATCCCGTAAAGCTAGGAGCAATTGTTTCTAGAAATGTTCTAAAAATTGAAATTTCGTCCTTCGATATTATCGTATAATCTTACAGATTTTAAAGTTGGGGTGGCTGGAGATGAATAAAAAAGTGAACCAGAAAAATATTTTTAGTTTTGAATATCCATCTCAATACCGAAATTGGCGTCTTTGCTTAAAATTGCTTATATTGAGTAGACTTTAGATAATAGTGGTGGGTGAGACATTTTCAAACTGACATTCTGCATATCAATGAAACTGAGAAGTGAGAATAATTGCGAGAAGGATCTTCTAACTTCTGCTGTTTTCTTGATTTATAAATTTTGTTATTACCTACAAAACTCACTATATACGTTAATAATAGTGGAAGATCCTGTCCAATAATTGTAAAATATTCGTTTATTATTTATGACTTTACCATTCTGTTATTTATAAAAATTGCATAATTTATAAACATCTAGAATTTAGTTGGTGTATATGATAATATGACAAAGCATAAAGATATTTTATACTAGATATCGTCAAACTAAACACAAACTGGATGAATCAGAAGTTGACTCTAACCTACGTATAGAACAAAAATATTCTAAATCTAAAGAAGCTATCTTATCTATTATAATTCTCTGTTGTAATGGCTGGTGCTAAATTGTTTAAGTTAGAGTTACTCACCACCAACTCGTAAATTTATACAGTACATAAATACTGTTTTAAGGTGTCCCCTACTTGATTATTTTAACTATTAGTATCTCGAAGAGACTATAAAAGGATGTGGAAAGATTTATAGGTAATTTTAGATTCTTGACGAATTTTGACAAAACGTGTGGTGTATCAAATAACATTTTTCGGGAAGCTAAATTCAAAATCATTATGTCGCTAAATTATTTATCTTTATCTATTTTTTGATCTGGCATATTTTAAAAATTATTCATGTAATTTATCTAGCATTCTATCAACTGATCCGATTAAAACTCCATAGAAATATCATCAACATTTACAAGCAATATTTAACCGGTTTGCTATTAATTTAATAAGCCATATTTTTTCCACCGTTTCAAATACCCAGTGGAAATAATGTGTGAAATTGGCTGTATTACCCAGAAAACAATTTTCATGTTGGTTTTTATTACGTTCCGTGATCAATTATCAATTATCATCATCATCATTTTAAACTTATTACTGTTCATAACTCATTTAATTATACATGTTTCCTTTCAAAATTATATGTCATTTACGAAACATATTATTATATCTCCTTATATATTATATTTATGTCATTGTGAGCTGGAAATTTGTGGTTATTTAGACACGGAAGGATGAAGTTTCCTTCGTTTCATTAAACCGTTGACTTTAACGGGGGATTGCAATAAAAGGGATAATGCACAATCAGGTGATATTATTGCAACAGTTCAATGCGAAAAATGTATGCGCTCAGAAATTGTTATGGTCTGTTAAACTGAGTTAAAAGAAAAATCTGCCATCAACATTCTATTTAGAGTATATGCATTTAAATGCTAAGTAATGAGTTTAATCTTTCCAAGGTAAATTTTTATGCGTTATTTACGCATATAAATAACGGCATAGCAAGCTAGGATTACCATAAAGTTTCTTGTATGAACTTTCCATGCTTTTTTCCTACACCAAGTGTATAATCCGATGATTAATAGGCTATCTCCACAATCAACTAGAATGGTCAAATAGGTTACGTAAGATTCGTTTATAAAAAATCTATATCTATAGAAGCATTCCATATATTCACTGGAAGACACACCACAGCCCATGAATTACGACGAAACGCCTTGTAGTTAGTATAGTATAAAACATCAAATCGCTCCTAAAAACTAGTTGTGGGATTCCAACACTCAATAACGAATTATTTGACAGCTCCTCGACATTGATGTCCTTATGCAATGGTTAGTGTATCAAAAGTCTAATAAAAATCGAATAAAAACTTATTTATTACATACCACGAAAACTTAGATTAGTTTTGTGTGTGTGTTTGTATTTGTAAATACAAATATGTGTTTTGTAATCTGTTTGAATGTAAATATATTGAAATCAGACCGTGTTATAAGTAATCTAAAAATCACACAAATTTAAATTCGATTTTTATTCAAAATAATTTTCAACGAAATGCTTTTTTTGTGTTCTGTTGATTTACAAATTGGTTTAAAGTTTAATATGTTCACACCTGATTTTTGGTCAAATTTCAACACAACAGATTTCAAGTTCAGTTCCCATCGCGAGATCGAAATGTCGTAAAATTATACCAAAATAGAAATCGTTGATTATGCTAATAAATTGGAAAATAAATTTATCTCTAACTATATCAAACTGGATGTTGTTGTAGAATGATATGCTAATTTTAAGTGATTCAATTCCGTTACAGAAGTATTACAAAAATAATGACGTCAGCATTATGAGATTTTTTTTAGTTAAGAGTTTTATGCAACAATGTGGTTTCTAAAAGAGTACTTATTTATAGGCAAAGAAACTTATGTGCAAATTGTTACTCGTATATTAACCTCCAATTATCGTTACACAGTAAAAAATTTTCACTTTGTAAAGTCTACTTTGTAGTTTGTAAAATAATATTTTGTAAATTTTAACAAGGAATTGTGTAAATTTTAAAAAATTAATTTTAAATTAACAAAATATTTTGTTTTACACTATTATTTGTAGTTTAGTACTCTATATTTTGTAAAATTAGGAATTGACAAAACAAAAATTGTAAAAGTGAACAATGTACTTTGTAAGAAATGAAAGTAACACCCCAGTTTGTAAACTAGACAAATTCTTTTATCAAAATGAACAAATTACAGTGTTAATTAATGTTAAGGACAGAACTCGCTTCCACAACCATCTCTACAAGTTCTACGACACAAGTGGCATGTGCTGGATTAGTTTTTGCGTTTTTTTATGTCGTATAAGATGGTTTCTACATCAATTGTGCCGTTTTAATTAAAATGAGAAAATACGTGTAAGTGGGTGAAACTTGCCAAGACATACATACGATGCCCTTAAATACTTAGGTAAGTTTGTTCAAAAAAGTTGGGTTAGGTTCGTATGGAAACTAAAATTTAGCTAGGTAAAGGCCGGTCGCACACCAAAGAAACATGAAACAGGAAACAAATACATATACCTATGTCCTATGTCATAAAATGTGTTGTTATTTTATGAAATAGGTATATGTATTTGTTTCCTGTTTTATGTTTCATGTTTCTTTGGTGTGCGGCCGGCCTAATAGAAGCATGAAACATACCTACATTTTTTCTGTTCGGTCTCCAAAGAATACAAAACAATATTATTTTGTTGGCCTCCTAACGCCCTAACAAGGAAGTGCGGAAAAATTTAAAAAACAAAGGAAGAAAAATTGAAAAAAAAGACATCTAAGGAAATATGCGAAGATAATACGGAACTCCCAGAAAAAATCACCTGAACTAATATTTTAGAGGAAGACATAACATTTTTGAAAAATACTTTCCCATCGCATCGCATCAGAAGAAGCCGTCATTCTTTGGTAAGAAATAGAAAAGAATTCTTTCTAAAAAATAATAAAATATGTTCCGTTCTATTACTAGGTTAAGAATGAGTTTTTATTTTTGTTATTCTAGTGTGCAAAAGTTTAATAAAATATTTACCAACAAATCTTTTTGTATCATTTTACAATAGTTACCTATAAAAATAGTTACCTTTAAAAATTTTTAATCATGACTATATTCTTGTCTTTCAACAGGTTACTGATGTCTTCACACGTTTATAAAAAAGTATGGAGCAAAGTATTTTGCCACACCATGCCAACAAGAATAAAAGCATTCGTAAAGGGCTTTCTATATCAAAAAGATGTTAAAATAACCAACTTTTCAGAGTAGATGTACCCACAGAAAACTATTTTAATAGCAATAATAATAAAAAAGGTTCTTAGAAGGTAAAGCAATTTATTTGCAAGTGTGTTTATAATTATTTTACATAGATGATTACTGACTCTGTAAATAATTTTGAACCCATTTGAAATTTTGCATTTTATCACCTTCCACATTTTGTTGTTAAGCTACAAAGTATTTTGTCATAATTTTAACAAAATGGAATGTTAACTATTAACAAATAGGTTTGTAGAATGTTACACAATCTTTCGTTACTTAAAAAAAAAAGTGTTATGGCTTAACAAAATAAACTTTGTTAAATTTTACAAAATTGAGAAAATAAATTTTTTACAAATATTAGTGTGGACCTGGATTAACACTGTATTTCATAATTATTTTGTGAGTTTTGTAAACATTTTTTAACTGTGGTAATAGATACCTATAGCGAAAACCAAATTTCTTTGTTGTTAATTTGAAAATATGTACTACTGGAAAATGTATCATTTCTTATAGCTATATTATGAGTAAGGTGAAATGCATAGTCTTCTTTGTATCAGAATGTAATGAACAAAGCGTGAAATGAAGTGCAGATGCTTCAGTGGGCAGTATAAACAACTCTCTAATTACTTTGTTAGTTTTACTCTACATACAAAGAATCTGTTTGCGTTTGACTCTTTAAAAGCATGACAAAAAGAATTGATAAATTTTCTCATAATAAAAATAAGTATTTCAACGGTGAAGAAGTGGAATGAGTCGCAAAATTTGAATATTTAACTCATAAGCAATAATTGGAACCTAGAAGTGAAAATCAACATCAGAATGTTTCCGACTTTTTGATACAGAGTGGTTCTTTTTCTGTACGGCATTGAAGGCCACAGCGTCGGATGTTCAAAATATCTTAAGTTGATAGAACTAGATACGAAGAAGTGATTAGAAGAGCTCGAAGATCGGGAAATATTTGACAACCAACATAGAAGAAGAAACCGCTTTTCAGGTGGTTATATTGTACAAGGGAAACCTTGAAGGGAATAGAAAAGGTGAAATATTCGTTACTGTATTGGAATACAGAACTTTTAAGTTTTTTACAGTTCTACCAGAAAAATTCTTTAAAAATTAAAACAAACCCAAGACATTCTGTTTGGTACATGCTCAACAAGATTAAGATTTTAGGTTCTCCTGCGAAACAATCCAGCCACATCACAATATTGTCTTTTGTACTCTATAGTTCCGCATTAATAATTTTGGGTTTCATTTAATGTTTATTTAGAAGATCAAACATGAAATAAATTTGTTGTAAGTTTTTTCTTTTGGCGCACGTGAAATCACGGTTTCTTTTAACTGATATTATTTCATAACATTACTAATTATTTGTATAGTACAGCAGGTAATTTATTGCAATGTAAATAAGTTTTTTTCCTGCGAATAGAAAGATTTATAATATCGACGAAATGAACTGTCAAAACAACTAAGAAATATTGTTTGCGCTATATTTATCTACAATTTAAAAACTGAGAAAAAACCTGATCACAGTTAAATGGTAGAAAATTATCAACTTAATCATCGTCCAGAGCATAGAAACGAACTTTAGTATATTACACTTAAACGTGTGCGATATAATTCAAATTCAGTTTTAATGTTATTACCGTCCTAATAACCAGTATTAAGTCCTAAAGTCTGTGGCTAGATCCTTCATAAAATAGCCGCAATAATGCTATAATCGTGTATAATACGCGATCACGTTATAGAAAGGATTGTAAGAAAACGCGCTCTCATAATAATTATGAGTGACGTGCCATTTATTTCGACGAGATTTTTTGTTTTGTCAAGTGGATGATCGTGCCCCGCATTCATACTAATTTTTCCATGTAGCAACCGAAATTAATCGTACGATACCATCGCACACCGGTGTTTTGTTACTGCTGGTTATTTTTTTATTTTCTGATATTGTATGGGTTAGATATCAGCGTCTGATGTGACTTACGACAGCCGTCACGAACGCCGTTCAACAAGACTTCTATAATGGTCCCCAGTCCTGTGTACCTGCTATAAAATCTGCGCATATTATATGCTAATGAGCACCAACGAGCCCTATAAGAATATACATGTAGATATACACGAAGAACTTTGCATGTTGCTATAGCCAGTCCCATACAAACGACTGCGTCGTTGACACTGCATAATTACAAAAATAGGAGAAAAAAAACGCGTGCAGAGAACGAAAACAAAGCAAACCAACCACCAAAAGGGAAAAGTATAAGTTTGGTTTGTTTCCTTCATTAAAAATGCAATGCGGTTGAAAATTACAATAATTAACGAAGTTTTTATTAGTAAAATTTGAGGAAGTTTTGTTGTTGCTTCTAGGAATAATTTAATGTTCAAAGAACAGTTGTTAATTAGAATGTTTTTCTCTTCACATCTTATGTACCTACCTATACGTGCAAGCATGTGGTTTAGTGCTTGATTAAACACTTAAGAATTTTTTACAAAATATTAAGCCGAGAAAAAATTTAATCTTTAAATAACGGGAAAATTAAAAAATTAAGAATAATAACTTGACAACTGTTATAAAACGCTACGCAAAACATCGTGGTAGTGATTTACTGTCTAAATGGAGATGCGTTGCTGAGTTTTATGGATACAAATAATAATAAATTTATTTACTATCAATTACATACCTCACAAAACAAGACATTTGGGGAGCGTCCGTTGCTTGCTTCTGTGAATTTCTGCCGCAAGTTTTTAGTAGTCCTTGTTTTTTCATTCCAGAGGAAAATCGGGGATTTCATGGTAATCTATATATGTATTTGAAGAGTAGTCTTTTGTAAATTTAAAAGTTAGATACATTTGTTGAGACTAGACGAGCTTATAAATTTATCCTAATCGACCTAATCCTTCATGACAATATAAATAACTAGAGGCAAAATTAAAAAGTTATACCTAATAATAAAGTCCCTGAACCCTTAAGACAGTCCTAAATTAATAATAGTTCTTTTATTAAGGGTATAAGCAAATACGTTATTAAAAACCACCATTCGCTTATTATAGCAATATTCCAATATTTCAGAATCATATTTTTCATAAGATGTCTTCACTTGCCTCATAGAGAAAACTCTTACTAGAGACCTGCAGTAATTCTTTATATAAGGTTCCTGTCCATCAGTTTCTGCTGTTTTCTCATAAGGACCTGAAAATCAAAGTCTTCTTAAAAGGACATTCAGAGGCAGGGGAGGGAGTGCCTACTCTATGGAGATTAATTTATTTTATTTTAATTTTACAAATATGTTTTTTTCAATTTCTTAAAATATAGATACTAGATAGATCTAATTTAACAATTTTTACAGATAAATATTTTGAATCAGAATTTGAATTAACAACCACCCTGTTGAAATGCTCGAAATATTCGTTAACTTCTCTCATCTGTGATTCTATACCACTTACGACTCGAATCGCGCTTCTGCCTGTGTTGTTGTCACACACACTCACACTTGCGCTCTGGGCTGCGAGGCGATCCTCGATTTTATTTCTATACACGAAACTGTGGTGAACATGTGTTACGATTGTTACGCCTGCGTTTTAGTTACTACTACTATTTTTTGTTTTGCACATTCAAGTTGGAGGCAAAAACACCTTTTTTTAAACACGAAATAAACTGTTGTGAACAAAGAACATGCGTTTACGCCTGCGTTTTTTATGTAACAGATGTTGTTTGTTTGTGTGTCTGCGTGTGCAAGTGTGAGGTTAGGTATTTGTGTTGTTTTTGTGTGCAAACAAAAGTTTATTCTTAAAATGGAAGTGGAGGGAAGTTACAGTATAACAAATATTAAAAATTGTGAAGACATTGTTGACTTTTTAATAAAATTTAAATTTAATCGGCTGTGTTACGGTGATAAATTGTTCGTCAAAGATTTAGAGGTTCCTCATCCAGACCTAAGTAAGTATTTAATTAATCAGGGTAAACCGCCTCGTAGTTTTGTTAATCATTGGTACAGTAAATGTAAATGGTTAACGGGTAGTTACATTTAAAAAAAAATGTTTTGTTGGCCATGTGTTTTATTTTCAATTCGGGGTGAAGAAGTTTGGTCAAAATTTGGCTGTGACTGCCTGAAAAATTTAGGTCGCTCGATTGAGAGACATTCAAAAAGTCAAGAGCATATTAGATCTATGTGTAAATTACAACTTTTAGGCAAACAAAATAATAATAACCGTCCTAGATTCAGCTCGTCAAATCGAAATTCAAAGATTTAATGATTCAGTCAGAAAAAATAGAGAAATTTTAAACAGATTAATCGATATTTGAATCTTTCTTTGTAACCAAGAGTTTGTATTTAGTAGGTACTTATGCAAAATATTTTACTGACCAAGTAGAGCTCCTTTTCCTAAATTTCATAAAAACATGATGAAAAACTTTCCTATCAAGGCAACCACGCATAGGACGTGGGCAAGATTATTAAGCAAAAAGTACCCGGAAAAGGGATGACCTTGAACCACGAAAAAAATTTTGCCTCCGGCGCTTTCAGGCTCGCTACGCTAGCATCTTTTTTAATTGCCTCCCCCCCCTAAATGACTATGAGCTGCCTCTGTAAAAAGATAATCTCAAAACTCATAATAGAAAAAAATGAGTAGAGACAATATCAGTACGAATCTCTGTTAAAATTGCAAATTCTTCTAAATGTCTATTACATTAAAAGTTGACTTGTAATAATATAAGAAATGAGTGAATCGAATGCTTTAAAAAGTGGCAATTTTGGAATCCTAACATAATAGGAATACACACTTTGCAAATCTTTATGGTACATAATTTAGGTACTCAATTTACGTGCCTCATCAACTTTTTATCGAAGTCAAAAATTCTTTAATTTAAAGAAACGGGTGGTATTTTTGTAGCACGATATTTCCATACTTAATTCATCACGTTTCTAAATTCAACAATGACTTACGCGTAAAATTATATTTAGTCAAATGTAATGAACCTAATTCGCACTTCTTCGTATCTTAGATAAAGATAAGACAAATTTTTTAAAAACTTAATCTACTTTATTTTGTTGGTGAACAAAACAGGTGAATTTAATTTGCATTAATGTAGTTTCTTTCAACCTAAAACATTTAATTAATGAAGTAAATTGTGAAATAGGGTAATTAGTACCTAATGAGTAGTTTGCATCTTGTGCAAATTAAATTTAGTGTTAAATGATTGTGCAAATTTTTTAGAAACTGAAGTATGTTTAAAGTAATGAAACGTTAACAAGAATTGGTCATACGTAATGTTATATATAACAAAATTCGATGAAATTGGAGACTGTTATTTGACCTTTTTTAAGGCATTAAGTAAATTTTTATACATTTAAGTTTTTTTAATAAAATTTATTAATAACAAAAGTAGATATATTAATTATTTCATATTTTCAAACCCATCCGATTTGATCTAATCTCATAAAATAACTCCTATCCACACCGTGAGCCCAATATTTAATTAAAATCGTTGTAGGGGAAACAAAGAAATCCCTGGAAAACCAGCATGATGACCTTATAGCATCCCACCATCAGCCTAAATGAACTCTTGTTTAGTAATGAACATTTTTTTTGCAAAGAATAAAACACGAGATACCCACGGATGGTCGGTCACCCCCTGTTGCAGCTCAGGATCTCTTTCGTCTTGTTTTTTGGTTTCCATGCCGCGTCCAAGTAGGCTCGATGTATATTTTATTCGGTTTTAAAAAGTTGATTAGAGTGAACGGCGCACTGGCAGCAGGAGGGCGCCCCCCGTCGCGATGTAAGTGCTTATCTTGGCCATATCAAACCGTTATAACATGGAGTCGGCCGTAATTTATAGGCAAGGTGAGCCCGCTTCATTAGGAGGAATCCCCTCACTAGCCCCGCCGCCAACCCTCATCCAACCATTCGCTCTGATGGCTTTTCATGTGGATATATGCACCTTACAAGAAGAGCACAAGGCGGTATTGGATAGTTTACCATGTGTGATGTGTAGTATGGTTTACAACATTGCCTATATGTAGCTTCGATATGGTAATATGCAAAAATTGTGATTTCTGAGAACTTTGGAATGACTCCGAATTTTGCGTTGAGATTTATTGAAAAAGTTGATTTAAAAATATAACATTATATTACAAGAAAATTCAGATTAAAATCTCTAAAAGCTCAGATAACTATACCACCCACGCCACTGCTCCAATCTACTTAAAATTATTAGATGTGTAGAATGGTAGAATCCAATTCATACAACACGTTTTCTGTGTCATAAACAATAAACCAGATAGAAACTCATTGTTAACAATTATCACGGAACTGCAGCCATTGGGTTGCCACATCAATTTAATAGCAATATGGTTTGGGTCTTAAACTATCCGATGACAAGATGATTTGGAAATACTTATCCGTAACATAACATAGGAATCGATTTTAGTTTTGGGTAAGTTTTGAGGGTGGATATGCGGATTACTAAAATGGGAAGCTAAATTCTCCAATAAAATTTTAAAATATGTTTTCATTCAACGTTTAATTATAAAGCAACTTTTTAAGGCTCATTCTTTCCTACTTTCATCCAAGAATTTGTAATACATTTTAATATATTATTACGAAACATCTCTTTTTAGTTAAAAATATCACTAATTAGCATCAACTATTATGCAAATTGATGCGTTAAAGAGGAGCAAGTATTTGAATCTTTTAGACCTGCACTTAGCCTCCTAAATGTTTAGTGGTCTAAATTACAGTATTTTTGAAACTGGAAACTTGTAGTAGTTCATTTTGGGTACCAAATAAGAGAAAATAGTAGGATGAAATTTGATACAGCTGCTCGCTTACCTATTAATCTAAAATTGTAGCAGAAAGCAAAATGGCAGATCTTCATATCGGAACGAAGACATGGCAAAACGAGTCTATCAACAACGAGACATGCTGCTTTGCAAATAGGAGTGTGACGAGCCTCCTCACATGTCATTTGTTCCTGATTTACGTCAGGATAACGAGTACCTATTACTTTTGTATGCAAGTCTGTCGGTGGTTATAATACTTGGAACAAATACATTTAATCTTTGTATAGAAATAGCAAATGCTGAAAAAGAAAAAACTGGTCGTATACACAATGATTAAGTAGTAATTATGGAATTTTGTTTAGGTCAAGGTGATAAGATGTCTTGCGTTTTGCATTTTCAAAAAATAGCTAAATTCCTTTGACGAAAGGAATTTTTTCTAGTTACAATGGTACCTACAATTAAACAGTGTGATACTTATTTATATTTACTTGTTTTGATTGAAGAAATTTCAAGACAAAAAGCAAAATTTTATTTGGATTTACTTATTTTTTTCTCGATTGAGCCAAATAAAATGCCCAAATTATTTACGATCTGTCTAAAACGGCGGTTGTTTGGTATTATGTGTAAAATTTGCGAGTATATTATGAAGTCGGTAGAGTGCAGTCTGCATGCGATCTGTTCGTCTACGTGCCTTAACTTTGTGCCTCCCGGTCGGTCCCGTGACAATTCCATAAGCGGCTGAATTATGCAGGCACATAATGCGCCAGAATGCAAATGCTCCACTCTTGACTATCCTAATCGTGGCACGAAGCGCAAAGGCACATTCCAAATAAACAAAACTATTCCACTCTCATGCATTTTACCCCCCTCCTCCCACGCCGGTGACGGCGGCGGCGGCGTCGGGTGTGATACACCCCCTCTCACCAAGTCAAAAATAACCTTTTGCATCATTACAAATTCAAGTGATGTTCCGCTTTTAAGAAATTAAAATTGCATCAAATTTCGATGTTTCTAATTATCTCTAATAGATATTTTAATGGGGCCTGTTTAATTATTTAACGCAAATCAAGCGAGAAATGACATGTATTGCGGCTGTTGCTGCGTTTTTTATTCATGCCAACGGCGTTTATTGCGAATATTCACACGCCGATTGTCGATTTAATATCGAAGTTCATACGGTTAGAACTGGATTTTAACAAAAAAACACAACGCTCTGTTCTATTTATGTTGGATTTTGATTTTTATACCTGAGGGTATTTTGCAATAAAAGTGTTTTATGTGCTTACGAATGTTATAGGAAATAGTCAAATGTTTGGCGGTGTATAATCAAGATTGAGAAATTAGTTTAGGTAAGATAGGATAGCGATAGACAATAACAAATAAACTTTTGCTCAAATATTTTTGTGTTTGTGCTTTCAGAATATTAACCCCGTTAAATCTTACAGGGAAATTTAAAAGTTTCAGTAGTTTCAGGCACTTGGAGGTGGAGACACAAGGTTATGTTGATATGTGATGTTCGGTTAGCTTAGGATATGTACTTTGTAGCCTTCATCAAAGAGAACTAAAATATCTCAGTAGGTAAATGTTAGTCGACACAATTTTTATTTTATACAATAAATGGAAATACTTGATTTCACTTTAAGGTTACTTTCTTGAATGTATTGAGCTTTTAAAATGTATGTGACTTTGATTAACATCCATGGTAAAATGTTAAAAAAATATAATTAATTCGAGATTCGCTAGAGAGCTTCAACTGAAATTGTAGGAAAAGTTTAAATCTTAAATATGATGTCGAGAAAAATGTACTTACAAGAAAATCGACATGTACACGTGGATTTTTCCAAACGTATCATTTAACGAAAATATCAATCAAAAAACTGTACTCATTCTTCAAATGGAGTAATTGGACTGAAGTAATGTAGTAATAAATAATAATCATAGCTTATGAGCTTGCTTTTAGATTTAGAGATAGAGATTGACAGATAGAGAAACCGTGGTTCCAAATTTCCCACATTTAGATCCACAATTTTTCACTCTGTGTCCATTATTTTCAACAACTTTTTCTTAAATGCTAGTTGTAAATCACAAAATGCCAAAAATATTGCTATTTAATAATAATACGAGCCCTAACAACTAAATGTTCGGACAAAAGTAAATTTTTGAAGTATGAAAGGAGAACTGGAAATTTTACGAAAATAATTAGTAAACACCTAACAATACAATAAGATTAAGTCTTAATAACAATATTATGCATGGAAGAAAATTATTTATTGGATTTAACAATATTTTAACCTTAATAATTAGCAAACTTTACAAAATGAATTTGCAACTAAATGTTGGGATAATTTTTAATTTAGGACCATTAATAAGAGGTTACGTCTCCTTCGCTTTAATAGCTGCCTGTATTCTAGCAGGCATTGTATTTATCAAATTTTGGTACAATTCTGGCGTGAAACTGTCCCAAATTTCTTCTATTTTGGACTTTAAGTCCCCACTAGTTCTTGGTGGATTATTGCGTAGAATACGTTTAATTTTATGCCAAAGAGTTTCAATGACATTTAAGTCCGGACTGGATGAGGGCCATGAAAGCACCTTTATGTCGTTTTCACCAAGTTCCAAAACTGTGATTTTTTAAAAACAGTCGTTAGAAAATTAGCTCACATATTTCAAGTGAAATTTTAAAGCTACGAAATATGCCTAAAATCATCAAATAAAAATTGGGGATTTTTTTGTACATAAAACCAATATCCAGCTTTGCAATAAAGTAAATTTTACCAAAATCCAACCAGTGGTTCCAAAACTGTGATTATGTTAATGTAGGTAGCACCCTCAAAAAACACGTTTTTTGAAAAGTGAACTGTGGAACTCGAAAAAAATGCAAAAAAAATCATATTAGCATTTCAGGATTTTTTCAATATAGTACGATTATTGAGTTTTGATTTAAATGTTTTTTGACACCAATCCAACCAGCGGTTTCCAAACTGTGATTCTTTAAAACAGTTACTAGAAAATTTTATCATTTTTAAAGGTGCAACTTTGAAGCTCCGATAAATGCCTAAAATCACCAAATAAAAACTTGTGTTACTTTTTTGTAAAGAAAACCAACATCCAGCTTTGCAATAAAGTAAATTTCATCAGAATCCGACTACTAGATCCAACGTTTTGAAAATAACAATTCTTTGTTTTTACAATTTCCCCATCCAGCTGGGTTAAAGTGCCACAGTTTTGGAACCGCCCAGTGGATTTTTACGAAATTTACGTTTTTATATAACTAAATGTTGTCATTATAACAGAAAAAACCATCAATATTATGGAAGTTAATTTAGATAACTTTTGCACGTATGGAAAAAAGACAATCAAATTTACTTTTGTCCGAACATTTAGTTGTTAGGGCTCGTAGCTATACTTATGCGCGGTTGAACCAAGCTTTAAATGCTCAATTAACTAATTGTGCGTTTAAAATTTAGCAGCGACAGCTTATTGGGTCTATTAAATTTGTTGCTAAGCAACGCAGCAATAGCAATAGCCAATAACATGCCGGTGCTAAATATTTACCACGCTGTTAGTTTAGCAGAGCTTGCTGTAACCGGACATTAGAGGTCATTATACTGCTCTATGGAACATTAAGCTTAATTTTAGCGACGGTAGATGGCACGTCGCTTTATATGTCGCGGCTCATATCTTTGGGTATGAAATACGAACCATCCCTATCTCTTGAGACTAGAGGTGCAGACATGCAAAAGGAATGAAGTAAATCTGTTATTTTAGATCTACTTCTAATTCTACAGGAAAGTTGACTCTTAAGATAGAAATAGTCCTGATTTCTGAAACGTTAGTTCAGCTACCCTAATCTACCTTATAACCTCAACATTTCGATAGTTAATAGGTAAATTATCTTTTCAAGAAATTTTTAGACCAAAATTTGGCAACTATACCCTTTCAATTAAATTAAAAATGCAGTGAAATCACTTATAATTGGACATGCTTAAGTAGATATTTACAACTAGATATTAGTGAAATTTTAAAGAGAGGATATAAAGTGGGTAATAAATCATCTAAATATCACCAGTGTATTTGAATTTTATTACCCCAACATTTTTTAATCACAGCATAAAATAATGTAAAACTTTAGATTATATCAAATTGAGATATGTATTGTCTATATATACTTATAAACTAAACAAGGACAAAATGACACCGTTACTAAATATTTAAAACTTAGTTACAGTTTTCCAACTACAACAAGAATAGTGGCTGCTGCAATTGAAAATTATACACCAATTAATTACCGTGTCATATGTTTGCCAAGTTCTTATTTATTACCTTGTCCATAGACACGAATTAAGACATTCACGTCGTGTAACAAGCCTCGCAATAATAATCAAAGTTAAACTACTTCAGTACCCTTAATAGCAATTTTTATGTTTCAATTATAAACACGTGGGAAACCAGATAGGTGAAAACCATCTGGCAATTTTACAGGAATAAACAAAACGACCTTTTACGATGCGAAACTCTAATTTCTGTATGGGCGCTTTGTTATTTATTCAAATATTATCCCAACCGAGATAAGCGCTTGCAGAGACAAAGATATCATCCGGAGGAGGCCTTGCGGCCGTTACTCTCCTATATACGATATTTTTCCAACTGCCTTACGCTCTCAACTTTAATTACAAGCGTAATAATGTCTCGGAGAGCATTACCAACAACGTTGAGGTAATTAAATGCGTCGACCCCTGCAAGACACCTCGCGACCTTTCATTTCGTCCCCCCTCCAACATATCTACACACACCACCTGAAGACCTGTCACGGATGGGACACGCAATTCTAAGTGCACTCCTCTCAGATTATTACCATAATTAACTTTTCCGAGTATTTTTGGTGCTGAGATGTGCAAGCGGGTTCACGAACTCATCAACACAGATTATGAAACCTTGGAAGTACATTAGACATCAGAATGGAACACAACGTACGAAAAAATAAAATAATACCAGCCCAGCGAAAAGAAAAAAAGCCATGTGAGAGAAGAGAGAACACTCACACTGGCACATACACGTACAATCACAATAGATCGTAAAGTAGGAAACATGACCGATTATAATTATTATTGGGAGAGGGAGAGACGAAAATAAAGGGAAATTGTTTTTTTTTTTTCGTTCGTTCATATGTTGTGTGGACGACGCTAACATGTTGAGGTGTCGCTTCTATTTATGTATACATGATGGGAGACAATAGCCTTTGAGTTTGCTAATTTAATTTATAAAATCTTTGCTATAAAATATTCAAATTGTCGAATACAATGGAGTTAATTCAAAGAAATTCTAAGAGCTTTAGCAAAAGGTTAAGTTTGTGTTTGTTTGCGTAAGGCACGATTCAATCGAATGATCATAATCCTATTGGGATTTGTCAGATATCTTAGTTTACTACCAAAGCTATACCCAAATTTTTTCATAAATTGATTGTAAGACAAGTTGCTTTGTTATCTAGATTCATAGAATACACAAATGATTATGAATATCCTACTGCTAATGAGATTATGTATTAATTATTGACGTGTTGCAGAATCTTGATTTTCTAAATTTGAATAAGGATTATGTACTCGCGTTAATAAGATTGGAGATAAAAGTGATGGCCTTCAAGGTTTTATTTGAGGGCCTTATTATTGAGCGATTTGGACGAAATTATGGAAATAGTAAATTTTTTCTAAATGATATAAATATTAATTTATTGCTAGATCAAACTCATACATAGCAATGAGGTTGTCTTGGGTGCGTTTCAAATTGATAATATTCTAGAATTACATTAGTTAATGATTGATAAATAGATGGGTACTGTTACAAATTGATTAGATAAGTGAGAAATTGCAACCTTTTTTGTGGCTTCGTAAGTAAATTCACGTTGAAATACACGGTGCATTTATAAGCACAGTAATTGCTCTATTTATTTTCCAGACGAGTTAATAAATAGTTAAAGTACATACCTATAATATAAAAAAAAATTGAAACAGAAAACATGTTGTTTAAATACCTTGTTTGTGTTCATATGTTAAGATAATACCAACAAACGACTTTAATTATAATTCTAGCATTTGATATTTCGTCCCAACATAAATGCGGCATGACCTTCTTAAAGTAGCAACAATTTGACGGTGGAGAAGTGCGGTAGTGCGGGGAAAACTGTTATAAGATACATGTAGAATTTCCACGAACAACTCTGATATTTATCCCGAAGCAGCAGCAACAGCAAATGGTCTGCGTATATAATTCACCCGGAAATGGAAACTGCGTGAAAGATTTATGGTATAGTGGGTTCACCTTGGCGGTTTTAAAGAAAGAAACAGAGAAAACGAAAAAAAAAATCGAACACACTCACACATACACTGATCTGTATATGTAAAGTGGCAGATACTGGCAAGCGGGTTTTTGAAGAAAGATTGAGTTTGATTTTTAAGACACTTTACATCTCATTCCGCTTGACGTGGAGTGACGTGCGCAAATTGAGCAAATCAGCGGTGGCAGCTAGCAGCGTCGTCTGAACGCTGCCACCGCCGCCGTGCCACACATAGAGGAGTTGCAAGGCGTCTCGTCCCACAGGATGCGACGATCATATTTACACCGACAGTTTTGCTCCACTTTCCTGCTGCAATGATACACGTATAAGTACACATGTAGAGAGATATGCATGCATACAGTCTGTTTGTTCATTGTTTGACGGAAGATATACAGTATCGGATATCATTATTTCATTTTATTTATACTGGCTGGTTTGCCTGGAAATCGTACATAATGCAGGTGTGTTTGTGCATTCAAATAATAAGAATTCTCAGACACCAAACAACATTAATGATACAACTCTTATTGCGGATTGTGGTATGTTAAGTGCAGTGGCGGCTGATTAGCAGGGGTCCTGACCACCCCGCCCCCTCCCAGTTTTTAATTCATAATTCTATACAATTTCGAGAAATCACTACTGAAAAAACATAGCGTAACACAAAGAAATAAAAAATTACAATTTTATGTTATAATAATAATTTTTATAAAAGTCAAGAAAGTGATCTTTATACAGGACCAGTAGGCTAGTCCTGTAAGGACCGTGATTGCATACCATTTTTCTTGAAATCGCATGATTACATTAAAAGAAGTTTATTTTTGTTAAGTTTATAATGGCTAATGCTGACAATTAAAATAAAAGTAAATTCAGGAAAAGCTAATTTTCCTGACTCGCTCATTCTTTGGCAGTGTTATTGCTTTGAGAACATCTTTGCTTTTTCAAAAAATGTTGTATGTAATAAAATCATTTCTCTTCAATTTACGAATCGATAAAAGATTATTTCGTATATTATGGCGCTCTAAAGAAGCTTCCTGATTTTTCGCGGTTAAAAAAAACTCTTCTTTACATTTCGGCCAACAACTCAACTTTTATTGCTTATATTATACCCAGGTTCATTCTATTTATTTGCACTCCGCCGCTGCTTACATATAAAATAAAATAATAACAAAAATATTTTAGAAGCATATAAAATCTACCGACAACAAAATTTGCAATATAAATATATTTAGATAATTTCTTGCTCAACACATGTGTTTTTATCTGAATTTAATTACAAATACTTCTGGAAACTTTAGATCATAAAAACAGAGAGATTGTTAAAATTTTATGCAAAAATGAAAGTATGCCTCTACCGTTTTATGATGATTTATGGTACAATGCAGGTATATAGCTTAACTTCTGTACACTGTCTTGTAATTATTTTTTAATTATTTTTCATAACGTCGACTCCTGGCGACTGCATATAGTCTAATTTCAGGCGTATAATTACCGTTGTTCCAATGGAAACATTCGCAGAATTTTTAACAATTATTATGCCAACAAAAAAGGCTTATCAGATTTTAAATTATCAGTGTTATCACAGTTGAGTACTACAAGAATAACTTTTTGAATAGGTGAATAGAATTTTAGTTTCTCAAAATTGTAGAAAGAAAATTTTTTAAAAATGGTTATGTGTAAATCATAAATTTGCTGAATTGTGATTTCCAAATAAAAAATATTCTATTACCTTATTTGAAAACAATTTAAAATTTTTAATTTAATGAGACTGACATTTTTTATTTGTACATTGTTGTCTTCGGATTAACTGGATTTTATAATTTTGTCCAAATTAAAATATTTCTCATTAATTTATATCTGTGCAGGATAATCTTTTATACCTCTATAGCAAACTGTCAATTATCGAAGAAATATGGGTACAAAAATTACACAAATAATAATTCTTCACCAGCAAAACTTTGTCAGTAGTACAAGTTCAAAAGGAACGTTATTTTGCAATATATTTATCATTTATTAAAATGAAATATGTAAATATTACCCTGTTAGGTATGTTTTCTGTAATGCCAGAGTGCCTTTTAATGATCATACAGAAGAAAATAATAATATTTATTTAACAAGTTCCATACAAGCGCATATAACATGTTATTTTATCGCCAAACTTGACATACAGTTCCTGTAGAGTAGAGAGACCCCTTCTGCAGATGGTATCCTTTAAGACAGCGACTTGCCTCCCGAACCGACGGATACCTGCGGCATTACACCATCAGGTGGCCCCCCCATTGTTATCTGGAACGGTTTCCAATACACTGGTGCATTTTCTGTACCATCATATTCTTCCCCCCGTTGTTATTGCTGTCCAATTCGCCTAACGAATGTATCATTCGTAGGAAGACCCTCGTCATACATCGCCCTGACGTTTATTTTATTTCCATGGATGGAATATATGTACAAGGAAGGCAATAGCCAGAAGTCGCCGCATTCCACCACCAAACCAACACGATCCTCCACATCCACTATATAGGTTGCGGCTGTTTTTAATTGTAGCTAGGCGGTTTTAATCTAATTCTGACATATGTCATGTTTTGTTGGACGTTATTACGTAAAATTCTTTCTGTTTCTCTGTCCGAGTGTGGTGTTTCGTTTTGTGTTTTTGATTGTATACTCACTCTCTCTCAGATTACCCATGCCGATAAGTGGTGGTTGTTGTTTTTGGTATGGTGCGGTTTGGATTTACTATACATATGGGTGTCTTGACACGCTGGTCCGCCTCTAATCGCAAAGATCCATCTCGTGGAATTAATGAAAGGGCTCGATCGCGATATGTAGACGCGCTTTTTCAAACTGTACACGGCGGCGACCATCACCCGTAGCCCCATCATGGGGGTTTCACTACAATGCCCATTATGGAACTGTACAAATTACGCATAGTCATGAAAACCACGTCATGCCATGCACTTCTAGGAAAGCGGAAATTTTGCTTGAACTTTTGTGTAGAAGTAGGAATATATGTTAAATTCATCAAGACTATAAGCTTTTGATTAGCATCAACATCACCTTGAAGCAAGAACACTAATATATTTAGGGGACATATCTAATTGAATTGTACATGAGGGTGTTTTTAAGCTACCGGAAATATTCAGATGGTATTTGACGAATGCACATGAACGAGAACCATAAAAACTAAGTTTTACAGATTACATTATGAATATAATATAACTTAGATTAAATATATGGATTATGTTGATAAAAAATAGCATGCGACTGTAAATAATACACGAAAGGTGATAGAAATTTAGGAATTAGGGGAGGCCATCAGCAGTGGACATTAGGACTGGTTGATGTGTTGATGAGGACGATTTGAAAGAACTAAAATTTGATATTAGGAACAGGAACTTATTGCTCATTCCTCTTTTAATTAGCTTTGAAAGAAATCTGGGTTAAAAGAATTATAAAGACGTTTATTATTCTAGATATTTCAAGCATGATTTTTACATCAAAATGCTTATTAGTAAAGTCTTTATATGACACTTCTGATGTAATAGGGTAAGCAAAAAGTTTCAAATTTACACGCTAGTAGCTGGCATCTTTGGTTGCAATTGAAACTGTTATTGCATATAACTGAAACCTTTATCAAAGCTGCTTCTTATGTCATTTTTTAGGTGGTATGCTGTTTTCCTCGATAAATTTTTCTTAGAGCATCCTCAACTCTACAAAAAGATGTTATAGATATAGGTGCTTACTTTCAGATTTATATTTCTGCAAGAATTTGTAAAGATACTTATAGTTAAAAGTTAGGACTTATATTATTTTTACAGTTTAATTTTAGGTATAGTAAATAAGCGCTTTAATATTTTTCTCTATTTCTAGATAAAAAATCTGAAAGTTACGATAATTTGGCACCTGGCCCGACGAAATTAACTTCAATAGTTTTTTTTCGTATTGGAGTCAATAAGGCCTTTGCTGTTCTAGATACCTAGACCTCTCTTAAGACAATCTTCTTGAAAAATTGGAAATTTGGACATCCTAAAAAGGACAAAAATGTGCATATGTCTTTAGAATTCATAACTTCAAAATGAATAAAGTTTTCTTTAACGTGAAAAACGCTAATTATTTTTTAATTTATTTGAAGAGAAATTAGAGTTATTTCGTTATTTTGCAGTTGACACATACTTATAACAAAAAAAAATCATAATTACAAAATAATAAGGTAAAAAAGTGGAGCTGCACCAAGAAATTTATGGAATTTTGACATGAGAATGTGGCCTTTGTGTAATTTATGAAATTAATGAGAATATTTTCTAAATAGTTTTAGAACTTTACCCAAACTTTTTCTTCTTTTTTTCATAATCTACTAGGATCATTTTTAGTAGACATGTCGGTTACACTGTTTCTGTCTCTCCATCTCTTTCGTTCTTAAAAGAGTCGAAAGGGATATAGAGATAGAGATACAATTTGACATTGTGCCTGCTAAAAATAATCTTGGTATAGTAGAATATCTCTACCAGGTGATCATTTCAATTTTAGCTCTAGTTATCAATGGAAATTGATGTCATGACTTTGATTAGTTCACTATTTATTGTTTACTACTGACAGTTCATAAATTTGACATTTCAATTAATTTGTTTTGTTTGTTTGTGAGCTAATCAAAGTCATGACTTAAATTTCCATGGATAACTAGAGCTGAAATTGAAATGATCACTCAGTATACGATGAGATAAATTCAGCATGCTTCATTTTTTTGAGGTAGCATATACAGGGTGTTTTTGAAATACACTACCAAAAGTGAAACGGAGTCTCTGCGACTTTTAAGGAGGCGAATGGACCCTTTTATTTTTTTTTACGATAAGAAAAAATAACCTCTGATCCCTTACTTATAAAACCAGAACGCCACTGATGAAAATACACGTAAAACTGATTGCGTTCGATTTCAATAAAAAGCCATGGTAACTAAAATTAAATCATTTTGAATAAATAGCCATAGTAACCTTAAAGTCAGAACTGACAAGTCGAAAGTCAATTCTGAGAGCTAGATTTTAAATTATGGTTCAAGCATTCAATAAATACGTAGTGAAATACATAATTTATTTATAAAATTTGTTCATATTGCCGAACAACAATGAGAATTATGGGAGTTAAAGACTCTATCTCTTATGAAGGTTGCCTCATCTGTTGACAACAAATTTTCAACAAACTGGATCTTGATCATTTTTTTGCAATATCCATTCACAAAACCTGATCCTTCGGGTAGATCTTCTTCTTTGAGTGCTTGTACACGCTGCAAATGGTAGGGATGAAGCCTCTGTTCTTTTAATGTTCTCCAAACAATAAATGGGGAAACACCAATTCTGTACGACAGTTTTCTTACGCTAATTCCGGGGTTTTCTTCCACAGTATTTAATATATCAGGTTCAGCATTTAATACCCTTGCAGTTCTCTGTCAGCCTCTATATCTAGTTTGGGGACGATATTCACCGTTGTCTCTGAGATGCTGCACAGTGCTAGTAAATGTATGATGGTCGGGTACTACTCGTCTAGGAAATGCTTCTCTGTAGAGAGGCTGTGCTTCACGAGCATTTGTGTAAACCATTTAGAATAAATATGGAAATTCAAAATTCAAAACTGACAATTATACGGTGACAATTTGAATTGTGTGACAGAAAAAAATCACATCTACCTTTTATTCTTGTTACTAAACAACCAAAATAATTACGATTTGAATTATGTAGTTACCTTTAACCCAGTAGCGCACTGGAAATTTTGACCAAATTTTCGATTAATTTTAGTTCGAAAACGAAAAGACTTTTATTCAAGGTTTTTTTTGTCAATGGCATCTATTTTTCATCACCTATTACCGTTCTTTTTTTGGTAGTGTATTTCAAAAACACCCTGTATAAGTAAGAAAAACGGCATCTTTTAATAATCATCAAGAAAACTTTTTCTCATTTTTGAGTATATTATTTTGTATATACGAAGAATATCTTCATGGCTCCTAATAAAAAATCTAACATATATAGATATGACACACTATAACTGAATAACAGCCCAAAATATGTATCAAAATCCTTTCAAAATCCCTTCAAGATAAAGTTTTTATATTTTAAAATGTATGTCGTGTAACGTAATCTACTTGAAACTAAATATTTTGCAATGGATGAAGAAAACTTGCGGAAAAAGTTATCAGAACATGTAAAAAAGCAATTTTCGACAGAACAAACAATGAGATAATTAAATACTTAATCTAATTACCCACAATGTAAAAATAAGCTATAATTTGTATTTTGAAACATAATTAGTAATAATACCTATTAAACATAGACAAATTAGGTAATGAGGTGTTAAAATATTCGTGTGTCACCTAAGGTCATAATTTACAAGGCATTAATAGGAATTTACCTTCAGTTTATACACGTTGATTATACTATAATATTGTAGTAAAGCTCTTATTGATAACGGCTACCAAAAAAATAATGAGACATTTTATGGTTTGTCTCCAGTTGCTAAGAATAATTAATTAATAATATTTGGATTGTTTCCTGAGTCAAAGCATTTTTATTGCCGACTTCATTAACTGTTAAACAGCTTATATATGCTTGGTTTTTTTGCTAGTTTTTTTAACAATTTGTGAAAAGATTGATCGTTTAGAATGATAAGCAGGTATATAGACATACTTAATAATAATAATTCTGTACCCTCACGATTTATTTGCCAATTTTAACATAAAAAATTAAAAGATAATTATCACACGATTAAATATGTTGCATTGATGACATAAATAATTCATGATTCCCATATCAAGCTGCCCATCTAATTCATTAAAGCAGTTATTTTTTTACTGCATGTAAGTGTAACATATTTTTTAAATATTATATCCAGATGGAATAAAATCAACTAAATAAGTTGTTAATGCATCATATAAAACTAAGTGGATTCATATTTATCCTTGTTTTCGTAATTTGTATTTGAGGATTTTTGATAATAATCATTTTATATTATTTAAATATGTTTAAATGTGTGTTGGTTGGCCCATTGTCTGAATGTTTCACCGGGGCACCATTTCATGTTATGTGTACCTTATTCATTATGCATGTCATATAGCCTACCTATATAATTTAATAGCATGTTAAATTGTGTGTCTTATATATTATACTGAGAAATTAACAAAAACTTTTGTGTGATACCTATACAAAGCAATAAGAAGAAAAACATATGTAGACATGTTCATGGTAGGTAGCTATCAGCAGCGGTTTCTTTTATTTAATTCATCAAAATTGTTGTGGTATGTCATAAAAAAATATGGCAGGTATCAAGGGAACTTTTTAAACATTATTTGTGCGAAAATATATGAGTAGGTATTATGTATAATAAAAAATAGACAATTAAAAAATACTCTTGTAGATCTACCACATACTTTGAGATAAAATATCTAGCATTGAAAAAACTCATCTATTAGATCATCGTATAAGAAGACTAGGGAATGCAGTATTTTAGAATGTGCCTGAATTTAGAATGCAGTAGATATTGATAATCATTATAAAAAATGGGGGTATGCATATTATTGAAAAGTAAGGTGCTCTTTTCTTAGTTTTTGATAAAAATTTGAGAGCTAAAGATCGGAATTTAATCAAAATGATAACCACTCAAATTTGAGTTGAAAGTGATATCTTAAATTTCTTGCTTTCGTTCTAAACATAAAACTGCAACTAAGATACCTTTTCTTTTTTTAGGGCCAGTTTTTCGATGGGTGGCTGTTGTTCTAAAGATTTCAGGATAAACATCCACTGAAAACCTGGAATGATTGGAAATTATTTTAAGGTTCACACAAGGAAGATAAGAGTTCATTATTTACTTATTATAACTATTTTAACAGCCTGCAAAATTATTTTTAGAAAACCGGCAAGAAAGTTAAAAAGTAACTGGAGAAACTGTGTGTGCCAACTATAAACGCTATAAAATCCGTTTAATTAAGCTTTCCAATAATTTCAATAGAACTTAAAACAATCTTTTCTCAATTATAAACTTAACTTTCCAGCAAATTATTACTACTTCATCATGTAGCTATGATTAATAGATTTTAAATTATTATTGAAATTTCTTATTATGCATAAGATATCATTATTAACACCTATATTGACTTAAATACTGTATGTGGGTGTTGATATCTGTCAATAGCAATTATACAAACACATAAATATGTAATTAATTCACATTCGTTTTTATTTCAGTTGTAGAAACTGATACATAATTTTTGTTTTGTCAGATATATAAGCGATTTATTATTACGAAACAGGCGGGCATACCTACCAATCTTGAATAAACTAAAAATAATTCATAAATAATATCCGAAGTTTACTTACCTACACAATGTAAATGAATAATATTTTTAAACTGAGTTTTATTCAATACTTTTAATTTATGGATGTATTCCTAAATTGCATATCGAATGTCTTCTCTAAGGCCTTTTAACGACTTGCTGTCCATATCCATTATCTATAGACTTAATCGTTATTATGCAAAAAGACAATATAAGTCTAAAAATAACTGTGTATACATCCATAAAATGTTACTATATAAGCAAGAAATATCTTGATCTATGCAAATAGCAAATAGCCTAATAAAAATTTGCACAGTAAATAAGTAGAGGTAGGTACAAGCTATTTGACGTTTGTTGATTTATGATTTTTATAAAGTTAACACAATGTGCGGGCCTCGCATTTCTATTGTTAATTGCATTAAATGTGCTTTCCTTAATATCTACATCCTTATAGACTGGAATTTTTGTGGTAAAACACGACTTCAGAACGTGATATGACAGAAGTTATAGGCAATTTATAACCAATAATCTCTCCTTTATTTTTACCGCCTGATGGATATGTAAACAAGTCAGTTTTCCGTATAAATTTGCACTATAAAATTGCACAAATTCTAGATTTCAAATATACCTCGTCCCATCAGTTTTCCTTCGGTAGAAGAGGAAATTATGGCTATTCGAGTTCAAATAAACGTATTCATTAACCAGGCGGTAAAAATAAACGAGAGTTCACTATACAGACTATTTCACCAGTAATAATGAGCCCGACGGAATTGAAAATGCAACCCATAATACATTTGCAAAGTTAACGTGGTTATTTTAGTTATCCTATTGCTTTAAAATAAAATTATGAATCCATAATAGCTTTGCTTCCAATAGTTTTATTTGTCACAACTGACATTTTCACAATAAAGTCAACCGGTCAAAAATGAAAATGCTTAAAAACCTGCTGAATGTAATCTAGAGGTAAAAAAACATTGTAGACATTTTTTTTATACTCCAAAAGTTTATGCCGACCCCAAAATTTCAAATTTAGAAAAAGGTAGTTTTCAAACATCCCAAAAAGCGTGCCATGTTGTGTGATGTCATAAGCCAGTGCCAAAATGTCAGTCAATGCTAAAATACATACACAAATGACATTGATAACTGAACAGAACATGGCTAATGACGTCACACTCTAAAACCGATCACGTCGTGTTTTAAATGCAAACTACTTTTTATTGAATAATTTAAAATTGAGCAATAAAAAAACACTTAATGCTCTTATTATTTTTTTAGCCTAATCTTTGCAATTAAGAATAAAAAAAGGTATATCAAAAATTTCCGGATGACTCTATTTCATTTAACCAAAAGCGGATGACATTTATGTTAAAATTTACGAAACTGCACAGCTAACTCAGTTTTATGTTTTTTAAACCAAAAAACAACTATCCACGTTAACTTTGTAAATGTATTGAGGGTTGCATTTTCAATTCCATCAGGCTCATTATCACTGGTGAAATACCCTGTATACTTCTATTCAAGAGTTTATTCACAAGATTTTTTATTTAAATTTAGTTTGTTATCTTTAACTGTTACTTAATAGTTTTGGTTACCATAAAAGTTTCTAATAAAGGAACTTATGGTAGATGGAATTTTTGTCAAAAATTAATGTGATATATTTTTTAAAATGGTCTATAAAATTCTTCATTTATGAACCGAATTAGGTAATATTGACTTGAAACTAAATAATGGGGGTCAATATACAATTTTATCACGGATTATTTTCATTAATTTAATTTTTCCATTTATATCATCAGTTATTATGCATTGATCAAAATAAAATAAAAATTTTGATTTTTAATTCGCCGGCTAGCCAGTTACATAAAATATGCGTCAGAATTAATTTCATTTATAATACAGTTTCTGGAATACACAAATTATTATTCGTATATAGTAGTCATGCAAAATAAATCATAAAATTTGCAACCAACTAGCTATATGTATGTGCATTATGGTCCAAAAAGACAATTAATAAAAAATACATTTGCGCCGTAATTATATTTTATATGCTGTTTTTGTTATTTAAATTTCATTATTATATTTTAGGTAATTTACATTAAATGAAGTCTAAATACAAATTCATGTTTATTGTCCATTATTATAAAAACACTGAGGCAATTTTACTAAATAATTATTTAAATATATTCGACCAAAATGGATACAATTATTAATAAAAAACGAATAAATAATATGAAATAAATCGTGGGAGAACTATACTATTATGTTTATAAAATAATAATTACTCAGTGCTTAATTGTTCTTTTTTTCGAAACCTATAAATCTTTTTTATGCTTATTAAATTTCAAATAAAATTTGTAGTTTATAATTTATTTATTACCATGTTGTAATGATATTAAACTTGAATAATATAACTGCTCAACCTTTAAATATATAAAATAATATAAACCTACGTTATTGTTATTATTTACTTTGTAGATTGTGTGTAGTCGTACTACAGAAAATAAAGTGTTGTTTTGTGTTCACTACGGGAGAATTAAATGATGGGTATAATTATACAAAAATATTTATTTAAAACACAAATGTAACATAAAAAATCAATTTTCTGTCCCACGTAAAACAATAAAATATCAATGTCTTATAAGCCTTAATTCCAATAACCCTGTAGATTTATATTATATTAGGGGGGTAACTAACTCATTTGTCAAAACTGCAGCTTATCTTCCAAGCGAGGCAACAAGGGGGAGAAACGCTCATCTCTAAATTTTGGAACTGAATAAACAACAACATAATGGGGACCAGGTCATGTTTATATACAGTTTTTTTATTAAAGTATATCACATGGTAGTCGCATTCGGGACATATTTATTATAGTTGCTTTTGAACCTAAGTAAATATAGAAAATTATTAGAATAAGCATCAAGCGACAAGTAAATAATTATATAAAATATTGTGGGCCAGTTCAAAACACATATGATTTACTGAAAGAAAATAAAATTTGTATATTTATGTGTGGGAACAAATATATAAAATTATATCACAGTTAGGATATGTTTGCCGGAATTTAATTTACTATCAGAAGCTAGGAGCTACTTATTGTTTGACCGATGAAAACAAATATTGCTGGTTTGTATAGAGAAATATTTCTTAAAGATTAAGTGGGGCTCAAAGTTACCAAAAACTGGTAAGCAGTAGTAGGTACATTCATACTAAAGAGAAAAAATCAATTTCTACTGCCACTATTTCCAGTTAGGTATCTTGTTTTCTAAACAACTTTTGCTTTTATTTTCTAATCTCTAATCTATCTTCAACTTCCTGTTCAATTCTCTGTTGGTTGAAAAATAGTCACTTCTCATACTTTTTGAAAAGTCTTCTTCTCAGAAATTCTAAGTTCTAATAATCTACAAGTCATTTGCAAAATGAAGTGTAGATAAGATACGCGGTATTGCTATTTGTAAGAAAAGTTTATTAAGGATATTAAGAAATTATTTTTTAGAATCAAGATCATGAAAAAAGGACTTCAGCTAAAGGCATTAAAACTGAGGTTAGTTTCAAACTATTTAAATTAAGCAGCACTGAGATTTTGCACAGGGCACCAATCGTTCTTGAGTCGGCTCTGGATGAAATGTTTAAGGTTCATTGAGTTAGCAAGTATTAATTGTAATAAAAAAAATTGACCTCATCGTTTTCGTACCTTATGTACTTTGTGTTTAATTAATACAAGTACCTATATGTACTAGATTTGTTATTTTGTTCCTTATTACACCTATTTTTATACAGGGTCGTCTTCCAGGAGAATTTTGAAACCTTTTTCTTGATCCTATTTTTTTTTCCTTCTATTTAATAGGTATACTAAATTAATTTCTTTAATTTTAACTCGAAATCAAAATCGAATCAAAAAACATAAGAAATTTTTTTATAGTTTTAGTTGTAGATTTAAAAAAATCCCAAACTTGATGGAAAAAACAGTAGCGTACTATTCTTTAAATAAAAAACTTAAACTCGAATTGCACTCTCATGATGAAGTTGTGAAGAATGTTTAATCACTACTGTAAAATGGTTTTAATACCTTCCATTCATACACCAAATTTGAATAAAATATTTTTAAATTTTTTCAGATTCTCCAATTTTTTATAGGTTATATATTTTTGAACTCATCTAGGGATCTCGGAAACAAAGCTTTGTTGATTATATTTTTTTAAATTTTAAAATAAGTAAGTCTTGAAATCTCGCCCTAAGAAGTTTTACGTTTCTCCTGGAATACCTTGTATAAGTTTGGGAACCGCTGACGAATACAGTTTATTGATTAATTAGGTATAGTAGATTTATGGTAAGTAAATGTAAAACTATAAAATTCTCTACCTTTAGCATAGTTTCTTGTATTTTAAAACTATGTACTTTAAGGTTTGAGTTCAGAATCACGTTTCTCCTGGAACACCTTGTATAAGTTTGGGAACCGCTGACGAATGCAGTTTATTGATTAACTAGGTATAGTAGATTTATGGTAAGTAAATGTAAAACTATAAAATTCTCTACTTTTAGCATAGTTTCTTGTATTTTCAAACCATGTGCTTTAAGGTTTGAGTTCAGAATCCAGTGGCGTAGTTACCACTTAATTCTTGACAGGGTGATGTTTCCGCAATTCAAAGAGTGCAACATCTTGGATCTTAGAAACGTAATATTACGTTTTAAACATAAATCATAGGTATTCTATTATGCGTCAAAAATAAATAAGTATTAATGGTCAGAGTAGGGGAACTAGGAGAACCTATCTATATTGAAAGTACCTATATGTTACAAGTTTTAAAACTCTTAGATAGCATAGGTAAATTTTATAAAGTAGATATAGGGAGTAAAGACAGCATTTAAACAATAAATGATAATTGGTCATTTTCGGTCAAAACTGTCAAAAAGCTAGACTCTAGCTAAAGAAAAAGATTTATTTCAATATTACATAATATGAAGTTGTTAACGATTCCAAGTAAAGTGCACAAAGTCATTTTATAACAGGTAGACTAGGCTACCTAAATAGATAGCTAATTTTCCTAAAACAACTTTATAGCTTTTCATGGAAACATAAAACAAACCGACACGGTTGGAGTTTGCTAAAACCCCATAACCACGTGTGTGTCTATATATAAACTGCAATGCATGTGTGTGAGTGTGGTGTGTGTTTCGTATCCATTTAAGCCATCCGTATGTACGTATTCGAGAATACCTGTTGGGAACTAGTGACGCAATACGCACCGTATCCAAAGGGTTACGTTGACGACAGCTCCGCCTTCCCAGCAATATGGCGTAGAGCGTGATTGGTGGAGCAATGTAGCGTCCTTGACGCCTACCTGCCGTTTCGTATGTGACAGATTGATTGAACGCTCCGCCTTTTACCGACGTTAAAAATCCACCACTTGCTGGATTCGGTGGTCGGTGGACACGTGATCGCCTGTCGAATAGTCACGTGGTGGTTGAACGGAGTAAGCGCGCGTCCGATTCCCCATTCACGTGGTGCGTGGACACATGAATACTCTACGTTCGGTGACGTCACAAACATGTGATAAATGCTCTGATAAACATCGGGAAATCATCAACAGAAAAAAATGTAAACATGACGTCGGACGCGCGGGTAGGTACGGTGCTCCTGGTGGAGGAGTGGTGGCGGTTGCGTTATAGTGTTTACTATCTGTCTCTGAACAGGTGGTGAAAAAGATGAATGACACTCCCGGGTGGATGCCATCCATAACCTATCGATTTAGTTTAGAGTTATCAATGACACAGACACAGAGCGTCTGTCTGGTGGTTTATTGTCGATGTTAACCAACAACAAATATCCACAACTCCTAAGACAAGATCCATCAACATCGCATCCTCCACCACATCATAATCTCTGTTCTGATAAAATACCCCTTGTGTTTGTTCTCACTCTCATTCTTGTAGCCATTCGAAGCGTATGTGGATAAAATGAATGGGTGCATTGTTAGGCCGGAACCGCAGGAACGGAACGGAACGTTGCCATTTATTCCCGCGCTTTAATTACTTCCAATCTTCCAGCAGTCATTAATCACCGATACGGCTGCCGCCCGCGCCACCGAGCGCTCCCGCTCGATGGTCTGCTTGCTTGCCTTGGTCGGTTTGTGGGATATCATCCCCCTTTGAAAACTTGACTAACAGCATACGTATCCTTTTAGATCTGCAAAGTTTGCACCAACATAACACTAGCTCGGTATGGGATATGGGACTTGTGGTGTGCAGCAGACACTCTTCTAATTTCTGAGGGGATAATCTTGAAGCTCGAAGTTGTTAATCAGTTCGAGAATAAATTTTAGGAAAGAACATTATTCTTATAGTCCATCATTTTAAGTTTTGAGTTCGGATAAATTGATGATAATGGAAAAACTACTTATATTCCTATGCACCGAGGATTTGCAAATGCAGCATTGGAATTTTGGAAACTATAAGAGATAGAGGATTGGTTAAATGGGACAAAATTTGATGAATTTGATGGTAAAACTGTGAAATCTCGTTTTGTTTTGAACTGACTTTATTAACACAAATTTTATAAATAATGTTCCGCAACTTTTCAGTTTTTTCAGGATAATTCAGGTACGGAAAGGCATTCAGCGATAACAGATTATTTTTACACATCAAATTCCTCAAATTTTGTTCCAGTTAGCCGATCTCTTAATAGTTTCTCATATTCCAGTAGTGAGAATCAAAAATGCACCCCCCTGTATTTAAGAGTCTCATTAGTAGTAAAGACGAATTTTTGTCATTACTTACGTTATCTATTATCATGCTTTAAAAAAAGGTTTCATTCATTTCAGACTTGCACTTATCACATATTTGACCTTGAATCTAATTACTCTAGACTAAAGTTACCTACTTAACACTTATTTCCCAACTAAGTTCGAATTTACCCCACGTAAACATAAAAAAATCTCCATTATTTACTATATTATTGATTCGGAATCGTGAGAGAATGCAACTGCCGCCACGCACACTAGCCTACATGGACTTGACTTTATCCAAGGCTGGACTCCTGGGAACATGTATAAACTAGGCAAACTCCCCCACACATCTCTGGACCGCCGGTTCTAATCTCCAGAGATGTAGCACGCGCTTGATGGATGGACCTCTCGTCTACCGGGAACACGTAATTGTTTTCTAATTATTTTCATCAAACACTCGCACATCCAATAAGCAACATGTCAAAGTCAATAAAAATTTGATTCAATCAGCGTTAATGAACAGAAATCCTGCAGGATGATCATAAGGATTTTGTCTTTGTATAGCACAGGAGAATAGTAATAAATGTTATAAAATTCACGGTTTGGCGCATCGTGGTGAAATTTTTGTAATTCATAGAGGTGATTAAATATATAGGTACATTTTTATATAAAAAATACCGCTCATGAGAAATAAAAAACAAAACGTTTAGTTGAATTTTTTTGCATGGAGCAATTTAGGTTCAGCGCGGTTGAAATTATTTCAAATGTGCCAGTTGTTTGATATCCGAAAAATAGACCCTATAATTATAATTTCAGGCTTGGCAACATTCGAAAACAATGCAATCAATTGGAATTTAAAATAAAATGAAAACAATTAAGTGGGAATCCTGAGTAGGTGCTTTTGTCGATAATAAACCGGATGTAACTGTTTTTAATTATACAACATAATTTCGGGTTGGATTAATTTTACATTGTTTTGGAAACTTATTACTCATTATTTATTCAGTGGATGTTGCACAGTTTGTCTGACGCAAAATATTGTGTGCAGCTATTAAAAGTTAACTAGACACCTTGGATCCTTGGACTTGGAATCGTTTAGAAGATGAATTGGCAATTTTCACCAACATTAACATTTTTATATTTCGATTGGCTGATGTCATTATTAACAAATGTATCACACAGGGGGTGGGCATATCCACACAATATCTGAACAATTGTCTAGTCCATCTTCTCCCGTCTCGTTAATTTTAAAGAATAAGCCCTCCTGCTTCCGTTTGGCGTGTACTCTCCAACACACAGCATGACAGTCCCATAAAGAATATGAACATAACTAAAATAACGAATGCGAATAGATTTAATAATAATGACGTGACGTGGTCGTAACGCGTCTCAATCCCATATTACCTGTCTGTTATTATCATCATCCGCACTGTCATTATTATTATTATCATTATCGGTTTTACAATAAACGTTCACCATCAATTGTAGCACCGCGGTGTATCTTTTTAACTATTGTAATGGTCTTTTGCTGCTCGATTTGTATGGATTTATACGCGGGCATTCATGGAACACTTTATTAAATTTCTTTATCTGAGAGAGAAAGGAAAAATTGTATACAACCAACATGCTTAAAGGTATGGTACACCATACAGTCAGTCGTCGGAAAAGGTACTACTCCTATAATTATTTTAATTTCCAACTGAAGATGACTCGGTTATAAAATAGTCTTGATACAGTAATTAAATTGCGTTCAATCGAAAAACATTATAAACTGCAACTTACAATCTCATACCTACATGCATTAATTTATGTATAAATCCAACCACAGACCTCTTATTTATTTATATACTTGTAACTTGGACATGGTATAGTTGGTGCCCAGTTGGTGACCAGTTATTGTTGTCCTAATCGACTCTGAGGTCCAGACAGCTACCGTCCTACGCAACATAGACGAAGTATTACGACCTCCCTGTTAAATGTACGTTATGAACCTGCCCTTATCGCATGATGCCCCCACATTATACCATTTATTATAAATGTATCGGCTATAGGTACTTGTGTCAAAAACTTTGAATGCGTGTTTATGGTTCTATTTAGAAATATGGACTCCGGTTTCCAATCTGTAGGAGATACATACATGTGAAAAACAAATGTATTCCAATAAAACAATAGTTTATAAAAAAAAACATCAATATTTATGTCCTTTTACCAAAAGTAAGAAGACAATATGTACGAGTAACTGGACATCTTTTTCTTATTTAATTGACAAGTCTATAATCTAGTCAGGAATATGTTTGCATCTATGTAATTTTTAGAAGTTAAATTTGTTTTTAAATGATGAAATATTTGTTTCGTCAGTATAAAATCACATTCTTAGCTTAAATGGTGACATGAATTTTGGTTTTATTAAAAAATGTCTTCAGTCTAAGTTTTCTGAGAGAGAAATAGAATCTGAAGAATAAGTTTAGGTAGTTTAGGTTGGAAATCAAAATGAACCTTCAAGGTTCTAATGAAACGAAACTTTCTACAAAAAATATGATTACCGCGTTGTAGTTTTTGTAAAGAGTAAGAAAGAGTTTTACTTTCAAGAGGGAAGAAATTTTCACTAAACAAAGTCCACTTTGTAGTTTGTAAAATAATATTTTGTAAATTTTAACAAGGAATTGTGTAAATTTTATAAAATTAATTTTAAGTTAACAAAATATTTTGTTTTACACTATTATTTGTAGTTTAGTACTCTATATTTTGTAAAATTAGGAATTGACAAAACAAAAATTGTAAAAGTGAACAATGTACTTTGTAAGAAATGAAAGTAACACCCCAGTTTGTAAACTAGACAAACTTTTTTGTCAAAATGAACAAATTACAGTGTTAATTAATGTTAAGGACAGAACTCGCTTCCACAACCATCTCCACAAATTCTACGACACAAGTAGCATGTGCTGGATTAGTTTTTGCGTTTTTTTATGTCGTCTAAGATGGTTTCTACATCAATTGTGCCGTTTAAATTAAAATGTGAAAATACGTGTAAGTGGGTGAAACTTAAATAGTTACGTAAGTTTGTTCAAAAGAGTTGGGTTAGGTTCGTATGGAAACTAAAATTTGGCTATTGGGAACTGAAACGACCGATGGGGGCGCTGCAGTCGGAAGCTTGAAAGAGAGTCGCTTTCAAGGTCGCACAAATATTTACACATGTTTATATGAACGGTGTCGAGATTTAACGCAAGTTTTTTAATTTTTGTGTGTGATTCTTTTATTTGTGTTTTTACAATAAGTAAATTACCACAATTAAACTCAGTTTAATCGAATTATTTCGGTCCTAGATGCATCAGAACTTGAGCAATTTAACAGAAGGTAAGTAATAAAACTATTTGCAAGGTTAGGTTTATTTTTCCTCTTATTATTTTATTTTATGGAAAAAGCAATTAATTTAGTTAAAGTTGGAAGAAGGGAAAATGTAACAACAAATCATTTAATAGACATACATGTATATTTGGATGTTATCAAACATCTTCGTTGGCAAAAATATCATGGCGTTTGCAATTGTTAATACATACTATCAATTTTATTTTTCTGGTCTTCTTGGTTTGCTTTCTGTTTCAGGCACGATATAAAACACTTGGATCACATATCTGGTACTGATATGAAATGCACATGGTCGAAAAAGAAAGTTGTTTTGGAAAAATATGAGCCAATTTCCCTCCGTGAAATTCCTTGTTATAAAAAGAAAATAAATAACAAATAAATGAAAACTAAGTTGTCAATTTCTTTTCCCTTTGCTGTTACAACTTACAACCATTAACACAACAAAAAACTTTGCAGTTCATCCAGAGAAAAGTCTCTGGTTCATACCGGTTTTAAACACAACAGGCGGCCCTTTTTGCTCTCCGTTACACATTACACTGTAATAATAAACATATAACAAGTATGTAACACTAATTATGTGTGCCTTATCTGCAACATTTGAAACAAATCTTAACGTTTTATTAGTTATCATATTTAACAATAAAATTAACTTTGTGCAGCCTGCTATACTTCACATGTTGAAATGTCAAAGTGACTCTCTTTCACGAGGGGAAAATTTGTACCGCCAGGTGGCGTATTCTATATTTCAGTTCCCAATAATAGAAACATTTTTTCTATTCGGTCTCCAAAGAATACAAAAAAATATTACTTTGTTGGCCTCCTAACGCCCTAATAAGGAAGTGCGGAAAAATTTAAAAAACAAAGGAAGAAAAATTGAAAAAAAAAGACATCTAAGGAAATATGCGAAGATGATACGGAACTCCCAGAAAAAATCACCTGAACTAATCTTTTAGAGGAAGACATAACATTTTTGAAAAATACTTTCCCATCGCATCTGATGAAGAAGCCGTCATTCTTTGGTAAGAAACAGAAAAGAATTCTTTCTAAAAAATAATAAAATATGTTCCGTTTTATTACTAGGTTAAGAAAGAGTTTTTATTTTTGTTATTCAAGTGTGCAAAAGTTTAATAAAATAATCACCAACAAATCTTTTTGTATCATTTTACAATAGTTACCTATAAGAATAGTTACCTTTAGAAATTTTTAATCATGACTATATTCTTGCCTTTCAACAGGTTACTGATGTCTTCATACGTTTATAAGAAAGTATGGAGCAAAGTATTTTGCCACACCATGCCAACAAGAATAAAAGCATTCGTAAAGGGCTTTCTATATCAAAAAGATTTTAAAATAACCAACTTTCCAGAGTAGATGTACCCATAGAAAACTATTTTAATAGCAATAATAATAAAAAAGGTTCTTAGAAGGTAAAGCTATTTATTTGCAAGTGTGTTTAAAATTATTTTACATAGATGATTACTGACTCTGTAAATACTTTTGAACCCATTTGAAATTTTGCCTTTTATCACCTTTCACATTTTATTGGTAAGCTACAAAGTATTTTGTCATAATTTTAACAAAATGGAATGTTAACTATTAACAAATAGGTTTGCAGAATGTTACACAATCTTTGGTTACTTTTTAACAAAAAACAGTGTTATGGCTTAACAAAATAAACTTTGTTAAATTTTACAAAATTGAGCAGATAAATTTTTTACAAATATTAGTGTGTACCTGGATGAACACTGGATTTTGTAATTATTTTGTGAGTTTTGTAAAAATTTTTTAACTGTGTGTTCTTGAAATCTAGGTGGAAAGCAGTGATGCTCTATGAACGATATCATTTTAACCTAGATCTTCCTAGTGGAATATTCTTCCCACGAGAACTAAAGAAGAAATTTTGATCATCTTCATTGGGCCTATATGATAGCATATGGGTGTTGACATCTATAAATTTTTGCACATATGAAGAGAAGTAGAAGCTAATAGAGTGATTTTTTACTACTCTCAGATTATTCCTATTCGGTTCTACTTTGCTTTAATCACTTCCAAGTCGTAAAGTATTTTTTTGGAATTTTCAGAGCTCTATTCCAAATAATAATTTATTTCACGCCCTTTTTCCAAGTACCACAATATAACAAAGAGTCCCAGAATAAATTATCTCAACTTTTAAATATTTTTCAGTATCTATTTATAATTCAAATTAGAAACCCATAGAAAGATAATCTATAACTAGCGGCATATTTGGAAAGGTGTATTTAACGGTTGGATTGGATATGGAATGATTCTTTTGTTATATCAGAGATCGACAACGTATGTTATAATTATCAAAGAATTCATTATAAATTCTTTTTGTACAACGTTGTTGTTGCCCGATGAGAACTCTAACTATAGCCATTATTATTCGTTTGCTTTTCAAGTTCAATAACCAATAGTGCGTTGTCATTTTTCAAAACCAGTTAAGTATTTTAATTTTCATCTCGTACACATCACTAACATACACAATTCTTATTTATTTTTTTATTTTCTATGACGTGTTGAAATATTTTGAACATTTTTATTATACCTGTAAATAGTGTTGGGTTATTAGTTTTCTACACATTGCCACATAAGAAACAAATATAGGAAAGCCACCACACAACAACACATTTACAATACTATAAAGCGTTGAATTTG
Organism: Pediacus dermestoides; assembly: GCA_963942485.1. Lineage (NCBI taxonomy): Eukaryota > Metazoa > Arthropoda > Insecta > Coleoptera > Cucujidae > Pediacus > Pediacus dermestoides. Next base: position 5,002,026 of record OZ012629.1, read on the forward strand.
TGATTGATTTACGAATAAAATTTTTAATTGGTCAAATAAAAATCGCGTCAAGCTTTCCAGATAACATCACATGGAGATTTGTCAACGTGTGCACGTAAAGTCACCTCATCATCAGGTAATAAACAAGCTAAATCGATGTTCCTAAATTAAATTTTTACAGTTTAGTACGAACAACAAAATGTACATTTATTTTGAAGAAAGAACCAACAACTTCGGTGCTAGTATTGTGCGACCGGTTTTAATCATCTAAATTAATTTACCAATGTCCGCATTTATAAATTACAATAATTCAGTATTATAATTAAAGAAATAGTGTGTATAAATAGGCAATTACTACAGGAAGTACCGCGCTGTTTATAGTTATAAATTTCTGATGGTTTTAATTAATATTTATATGAAAGAAACACGCCAGATTCTCGTAAACTACTCGATTTACATACAAATTTATATTATACTAAATCCGAATCTAAATAAATACCTACTACAGCTTGATTTTTTCAATAACCAACTTTGTAACTGTAAATATCTTGTGATTGCTGTCTGATGGAGTCTAAGGCAATTTTTGATTGATCACGACTATTTACTTGCAAATATCGATTTAATCTACATATCTTACTTGTACAAATTACACATAAACTTTTAATTAAAATGCTATGTCATTTCTTGTTCTTTAATTGACTTTTATAATGTTTTCTTAATTTATTAACCACCTGCTGGCTGAAGCTGCTGCCGCTACTAAGCCCCTATATTTAAATCACAATTCTCCGTATAAGAATATAGTAAACATATTCGATGGATTATTGATGATATTGCCTGACATACCTACACAAGGTTTGTTTATATGGGTACTAATTAATACAACATATAAAAACTTTTAAATTCAAACTGATATAATTCACACGGTTTATTTTGTCAAAAACGAAAGCGCGAGCAAAGGTAGTCCTAATAAATTTTCTATGCAAAAAAATGGCTAATATTAAGGTTAATTATTATTGGTTTGTAAGGAAAAAACAGTTAATGATTGTGTTTTTGCCTAAACGTAAAAAAATGTTGTTAATTAAAACTGTTTTTTCTTTCGCGTATTTCGTTTCAAGGTTCTGCCACAAACGCAAATCAATTATAAATATTTACCACAAACGTAATTGTAATTTTATGCAGAAACTTAAAAATAGTTTAAATACCAAGTGCTCATTTTTATGTTAATTCAATAATTTTGGTTATAATTGTGTTCACATAAACTTTAAATTATTCAGAAATTTGTCAATTATTTTTTACCATTTTGACTTTGGACGTATTTGATATAAATTAGGTAGGTAGCTCGATTAACAAAAAACTGAAACTGGTTTTTTTAACTAAATTACATATTTATGCTTAGCAAAATGAATAGGGTTCACCTAACGAGCCAAGATCATTTGATTCGAATGATTAAACATGCTTTGGGACCTAGTTACTTAAATATGTAAATCTTCGGCATTTTCTAGGTTCTAGTGGAATCTTCGACATACTACTTTACATTCTTTAAATTTCGTATATGCCTACAGATTTCAGCTTTTAAAATGTTAAAGATAAATACTTGTAAAAATTGTAATAGATTCTTCGATAAACATATTATCAAACTCTTCAAAATTTCACAGCTGGAAACTAAGTTAACACAACCTCTATTCTTCACAATACAATAATGTTTGGAAGTTCTTTATTCCAAATTAAATTGTATTTATTAATGAAGTTTTAGGTGATATTGCTTTACAAGAAAAAATAAGGGTTGATAAAGATACTAAACTCCCTTTACGATGATTTATCTTATTATAATTTCAAAAACAATTTAATATTACTTGTAGGTTAATATTTTCTTTTCCTGAAAATAAGACAAGAAATTCATCGACTCTTGCCTCTTATATACGAACCCTATAACAACTAAATGTTCGGACGAAAGTAAATTTTTGAAGTATGAAAGGAGAACTGGAAATTTTACGCAAATAATTAGTAAACACCTAACACAATACAATAAGCTAAAGCCTTAATAACAATATTATGCATGGAAGAAAATTATTTATTTCATTTAACAATATTTTAACCTTAATAATTAGCAAATTTTACAAAATGAATTTGCAACTTAATGTGGGGATAATTTTTAATTTAGGACCATTAATAAGAGGTTACGTCTCCTTTTGCTTTAATAGCTGCCTGTATTCTAGCAGGCATTGTATTTATCAAGTTTTGGTACAATTCTGCCGTGAAACTGTCCCAAATTTCTTCTATGTTGGTCTTTAAATCCCCAATGGTTCTTGGTGGATTATTGCGTAGAATACGTTTAATTTTATGTCAAAGAGTTTTAACGACAATTAAGTTCGGACTGGATGAAGGCCATGAATGCACCTTTATGCCGTTTTCCCCGAGTTCCAAAACTGTGATTTTTTAAAAACAGTCGTTAGAAAATTATGTCACATTTTTTAAGTGCAATTTTAAAGCTACGAAATATGCCTAAAATCACCAAATAAAGACTTGGGGATTTTTTTGTACATAAACCCAACATCCAGCTTTGCAATAAAGTAAATTTACCAAAATCCAACCTGCGGTTCCAAAACTGTGATTATTTTAATGTAGGTAGCACCCTCAAAAAACACGTTTTTTGAAAAGTGAACTGTAGAACTCAAAAAAATTGATATTAACATTTTAGAATTTTTTCAATATAGTACAGTTATTGAGCTTTGATTTAAAGGTTTTTTGACACAAATCTAACCAGCGGTTTCAAAAATGTGATTTTTTAAAAAACAGTTACTATAAAATTCTACCCTTTTTAAAGATGCAACTTTGAAGCTCCGATAAATGCCTAAAATCACCAAATAAAAACTTGTGTAACTTTTTTGTAAAGAAAACCAACATCCAGCTTTGCAATAAAGTAAATTTCATCAAAGTCAGACTACTAGATCCAACATTTTGAAAATAAGAATTCTTTGTTTCTACAATTTTCTCATCCTGCTGGGCTAAAGAGTCACAGTTTTGGAACCGCCGAGTGGATTTTTACGAAATTTACGTTTTTATATAACTAAATGTTGGCATTATAACAGAAAAAAACCATCAATATTCTGGAAGTTAATTTAGATAACTTTTGCGCGTGTAGAAAGAAGAAAATCAGATTTACTTTTGTCCGAACATTTAGTTGTTAGGGCTCGTAGAAGATAAATTCTCGCCTTGTTTGCAATTAAGAGTCTTGGTTCAAAAAGCTCTGTTAATTACTCTTGGAGATTCGAGGAATCAAGAGAAATGTATTACAAGATTTGATAGAGTTTACAGTAAGTACTAATATCTTTTGGGGAATTATACGTAAGAAAAAATCAAGACTATTGGAAATCAACTTCATTTATACTTGATATTGATGATCCAAAAATGTTCTTATGAAGAACGACAACCGGTAGACGGTGACAATGGAAAAGTCACTTCAGAGGCTAACTAGAAATTATTCGAAAGAACTAGAAGTTGAGGTATATGATTCTTTGTGTTGAATTTGCACATCTTCATGGAAGTAAATAAATATCGGTCCGACGACTTTTAAACTCAAGGACTTTAGGCCTGCCTATCGAAGAATTATTCTGCTTTTTTCGTCCATAGATCTACAGTCTTCTAAGTCTCTACATACAGGGTGTTCTCCAACTTGGGACTTTAAATTTAACACAATGTAGTTAACATGTAAATAAGACTACCTGAGCATGAATAAACCTTAAACCTTCAAAAACGAAAAATAGGAAAAACTTACCATTTTATTTATATGGAAATATTGAACTACGGAACTGACAGTCCAAACATTTATTGAGAATTTCTGCTGAAAATATGTTCTCCATATCGCATGGGGATTTTCTACAGCCCATACGTGTGTGTTGTGGAAGTTATTTACTACGTTACGAGTGAAAATCATCGGACACCAAAACGCACCTATAATTTTCTTCCGCGAATTTTTTGCGCAAAAGCCACTCACAAAATTGGGGCATCAAAGCTTGCACACTTTGCACATGAAGTGGACACAATTGATTTCCTCGCCAAACTTTGCAGCAATTTGACGGGTGCTTCTACCTGGATCTTCTTCAACCAAATCCAAAATTTCTTCCTCGGTGGCAACCATGAGATGAGGCCGATCTCTACCTCCATGTACTTCATGAAGAGTCGCGGTATCTAGTGCAAACTGGCAGATGTTAATAAATCTACATGGTGCGGGATGAGTCCTTAAAGGAAATCTATCTGCGTACAGATGAGATGCTAAAGCAGCATTTTGTCTGCTTTCGCCGCACACAAGCATCATGTCCACAAGTTCATTGTTACTGTACACATGAGCCATTTTCCATACAAAATAATCTGTAGAACTGCACACAATCACTCACAGCAATCATAAAACTAACTTCCAACATCACTCGATATTAGGTATTCGAAGTAAATAAACAGAAATTTTTTGCTGCTAAATACCACATACGAAAAAATGCGTTTGCTTCAAGAAGGCCAGAGTTGGCCTAGCACATTATGAAAATTATAAATGATAATTACTCGCTTATTTATAAACTTTTATTAAGAAAATTTTTTGTGGAATGAATTAGTTTTGTGTTTGTGTGTACATTCACGTGTTAAAAATAAAGCCCCAAGTTGGAGAACACCCGTATAGGATATTCTGTGATACCTATAGGTTTAAAAAAATTGCTGAGGAACATGTGATTATTTAGCTAGAGAGTTCAAAAGGATGCTGTAATTGGTTTTGAGATCCATCATCTAAGAAAAATAGATAAGGGAATTTTTGATGAGTGTATTTCAAAGATTTAACTAATCAAATAGTAATCCTGATGTAAAGTTATAGTTTATATTTCTAATTTGAAGATCAGTTTCATTTAAGATATTTATCATGCCACCTACCTAAATTTTGCTTGGTTCTTAAAATACCGTAGGGGTTAAAGCGTAAGGACATGATTATTGGTATAATTTAAAACTTAGATTGGATACAGGCATGTTAACGTCTCAACATATAGAAACATGTCCCAAGAGCAATTTGCAAAGAAATTAAAATTTATATTTAACATTTTCATGCTTGCGGCCTATTAAAATGATAAAAATAACCCGGGTTTACGATGTCAGTGTTTGGCTTCTTTATTTTCATTAGTGTGGCTGGCTGACACATTCCGCGTAAACCAATTTTCTCTATAATTTAGAGCTGTCTCTTGATTATGGGAGTACGTAAACGAGGTGTACGTATAAATAGAGTCAATTATCCTGGTATGCACAGACGATTTATTGAGATGCATGTCGTGTTAGGAACCGAAGCAGCAGCCGAAACACCACCAAGTGAACTTTAACAACAAACGTATTCTGTGTTATTATAAGCAAACAGCAAGTGGCTGCTGAGTTTGTCTGATATAAATTAGTCCGCCATATACATCATTCGTATCTAGACCGCCATCAGACGCCGCAATAAATATTAAAATATCAATTATGAATATCTAAGTATGTTGTTGAAGGAGTCTACGCCTCTCACTCAGCGCTTTACAAATGACTCTCTACCGTTTAAAATTTGAACCTTTATTTTACTTATCTCTAATGGCACTGCAGCATTAATTAACTCTGTATAATTTCTGATTTTATTGATAAAAAAATACATGTGGGCAGCAAGCATTACCATTTCGACCACAACATGTTGTGATAAATTAATCTCAGGCACACACCAGACAATTTTACTACACACACTCACACAAATGGATTTTTTATTGTTCATGTTTCACCTCTTGTTGTTTTTAAGCATGCTTGTTTCCCAGTCTCTGAGTATCTATTTGAGAATTGTGTGTGGTTTTCGCAAGTCAATACACACCACACACACACACATTCATCATATCACACAACACCTATTTCCAAGAGTACTGTTTTCTTTTCCAGTATCTCTCTCTATATGTGAGCAATGTCGGAAGCGAAGCGCATCTCATACATTGAAGCTGTTTATTGTCTCACATGTATTTCATTGTCTGGGACATGAAGTTGCGGATCAATGTGATTTACGGATGGAGCGAGTCTGGCCTGCAAATAAATAATAATAAATCCAGGATGAGCCAACGGAACAACATCACGTTGTGGTCATAATCCTCCACGCGAATGGATAGAAGAACCTTTCTCTGTGGTAGACCTCCATGGCAATTGTCTGGCACTACAATGGCCTCATTTCACGAGCTAACACCCCTCTGTGTATGTGTGTGAACTAGTCGGACCCTCTTTTGCTCTTTTTAAGGAGCCGCTGCTTCATTTGAATTGCCAATTATTATTAGCAACGCCGATGTTGTTATTATATTCATTACACGTCGCTGCGAGGGGTGCCGGATGGTTTTTATTCCGGCCGATACAGAGTTTTATCACTTGTTTTAACGCGGCTTTAACCCCATTCTTTCGGCTCTTATTGAAAAGGGCTGATGCCACTGGGCCACTGCTGCTGTTGCTTACGCTTTGTGAGCGAATGCATGGGACTGATTGACGTGTACACCGCACAAGTTTGCCCCTTCAGCTGTTTGTGTACACCTAATCAAATACAATGTAAAATATCATCGACCAGCTTATAGAATTATACTATACAGAGTCACAAGGAATGGCTTTTTGTAGCACAATTGGTTAGGTTGCTCTGTATACCTGAAAAACTGGTGACGGATTAATGAAACGATTGTTGCGAAACAAGATCTGAATTTGATCTCTTAATTTTGTGTGAAATGTTTCACAAATTTCTGCCAAAGGTAAATAAATTATGGGAAAAGCTTGCGAATCGTTTAAATCAAATTGGGCCACTCAAAACACTTGAAGAATAGAAGAAGGTAAATATTATGAAATAAATAATATAACTGCAATATTTTGATTGATATTTGATAAACACCCATTTATTAAATAAAACACACTCAAATAAAATTGCAGCTTTTTACTTTCCTCGTTTTCAGTCAGTTCTTCAACCAAAGCTTCATTAATATTTTTTTTATTAAACGAATTTATTCCTAATATTAAAGCAAAAGTAAATCTTTCCACTTGTGGTTCGGTGTAGTAAGGATACAATTATATAAATAAACGAACGTAATTAACAAAATAATCTTATAAAAATACCTAAAGATTAGTTACCTAGGTACTTGCGTTACTAAATTTTAGATGCCGCTAAAAATGAAAGGAGATTTTTACACCCCTTTAAAAGTAATCATTTAATCAAGCCATGTTAAAGGGATGGGTAAGGATTTTAACAGATCACAAAGTTATGGAATACGAATTTAATGTTAGCGGCTGCCAAAATTTTAACGACGACAAACTGGCGTTAATGTCGGTACCTATTCCAGATTTTATCCTTATAGATTCTCGTTACATATAAATATAGCATTACGCATATTCGTTAAAAAAAAGTTAGATTAAAATGTTCATTACACCGGAGTGTTCTGAAAATCTTTTTAGATTCGTTCAGTTACAATGTATTTTACTGAACTTTAGAAACAAAACCAATGCAAAAGTTTTTTCTGTTTGTTACGTAAACTGCTGTTATGATTTAAACGCAGAATACACCGAGGCAGCTTATTAAGGGTGAAAATGAGCGCACAAGTTTGTCAGGGTGTATTCCTGCTACCCAGCGGCTTCGTGTGGCAGGAGCATATCCTCTGCGATATACATTTTTCATAAGCCTTAAACCACCCCATGCAGCCGAGACGCGGATGGTAACGCACAGTTACCTTACACTTACCCAAGGAGCGGTTTAAGCCGCTGCTTTATTAATTTTGACGGCTTAGAAAACGGGAGGGTGGCAATGTCACGGGGGTGAGTGGCAAGGAAATGTCATGCTGTTGCAGTAGTTATCTACGTGTTTTACGTAGAGCACGGGATAGGAAGGCGGCAGCGGCGGCGCGGCGGCAGGACAGGTATATTGTTCGTAATCAGAGGTGACACGTTCAATAAAGTATGAAAATGTATTCTATGAAATATTCATATCTGACGGAGTTGCCATGGATATGAGCGTGTCATGTACGATTTTCCGCACCGCTGCAGCCACTTGCAATATTCGCTATTCGCCGGCTCGGTCTCGGCCGACACGCCGAGAAAACAACTGACAGTTATTGCATTTTCACTGTGTTGCCCATACAACCCACCCCCGTTACGCCACCCCCTTGTGCCAGCCGCCCCCTTTTCATACCAGCGCGATAATAGCAATCATCGTAATGGCAACACAACCCCTCCTGTCCGCCCGTTAGTCATTATTTAACACACATACCTAGAAATTTCATACATTATGCAAGCTGGAATATTAATAACGCTGCTTATAACTAAATATAAACCAGAATTACAATAAGACGAACTAAAATTAGTAACACGTTAGGAATATTTATTAATAAAATCAGTTAGATAGAAAAGAAGATAAAGATATGAACCTATATTTTAACTAGGGTTCAGAATCAGAAAATGCATGTCATTACAAACTTAGATCAACTGAAAATAGCGTCAACATGCAAATTTACAAGAGGTTAACAAGTTCTGGAAAACTGTAGGAACGTAAATAAAAATAGAACAGCAATTACCGAAATTCTTAAAAATTTAGGTTACCACTATTTTATTTATTTTTTTTAAATCAAAACTTAAGAATTATGAAAATTACGACTAAGTCTTCAGAGCAGTGAACCATACGCTTGTATGTTTAGATACAAAAATTGGAAATGAGAATTTTGTTTGACTTTATTGTGGCACACCAATAAAGATTAACCTTACTATTGCTATAAGAAAAGTCTTCAGAACAATTTTAAGATTAATATGAAATATCTTTCCGCGGGATAAGGGATGTTAGACCAAACCCAACCCGCACTCTAAAGAAAATGTTGAATATGTGTGTTGACTCAATTTTCCTTTTCTCTAAGTGATTTATTCGATATCGTAGACATACAACTAAAATCCCATTTCCTGGAGCGTGATCTCTTTGTGCGATAAATAGCCGTAGGAAGAATAAAATAAAAAAATATACAGCTGGGAGGCTAATCTCCGGAAGAACACCTTAATTCTGGGGGAGCGGAATCGGAATCCTATCCTGATATGTGGATGTCGCCGTGCAAAGCCCTCTCAAGCCCCTGGACTCCGACAGGGCGCCCCGGCTGATTCGGGAAATTTACGGCGACAAATTCCCACATATTATACCGCGGGAGACCGTGGAACACCGCGGTGTCATGCCCGTTTACATCACGCTTTACTGGTCGACAGAGGCCTTGTCAGAGGGAGAGACACCCAAGCAAACGGCACCACGTTCTCTGTGTTCTTGTGCTGCTGGACCTATGGACGCCCAATTGAGCGAGAGTTGATCACATGAGAAATTTTAATTGGGAGAAAAGCAATAAGATACAAGGTACATAAATTATGTTGGTTTTTTGTGTTAGAAACACGAAGTTTATTTGAATTGTATTGTGTAATAAATTATGGAAAATTTGTTTAAACGCGTGCAAAGAAGCGGCTAATATAAATTAGATAAACGATTTTATGTACCTATATCAACAAATTATAAAATAATATCTACATGGTATAAAGAAATTATTTAAAATATGGCACCATGATACATCCTGCAAGAAATTTTAAAATCCCCTTCATTTTAAAATATTATAATAATAGATAAAAGAAACTTTATAAGATTACTCACGGATAATTTAATTTCTAGTTTTCTCTGATTTGTGAGAAAATGTCTGATATTTTTTGTCATACTGCATATTTTCATTTAATTTATTCAAAATTGACATGAGAAGTGAGCCACGAATTTAAGAATTAAAACTATTCACAATAAAGATAAATATAATAAATATACCAATAAAAATTATCTAGGATTAGAATACATAAATTGGCTTTAATTTAATGTTAAGTTATATGGGTTTGTAGGCAATAATGTGGGAATGTTTAAAGCAAATGAAACATAAACAGCACTAGCTAACACATTTCCAAGTGATTTTATGGCCCTCGTTATACGCCAGTCGAACTGATTGGCTGCTGTGAAAGAAGAAAAGACAAGAAGCCCGGAGGAAACAGCCTCTTGTTCTGTAACAGGAATGGTCAGTACATAACACTGCCTTTAACCACCACTCAAGTCAACATAATTGTCCAGGCAAATTAAACTTCTACAAGATAAAGGCACTACCATAAATACACAAAACATTGATAAATACGTGAATAAAAACAGTTTTATAGTATATCTAGTTGGATATATTTAATTAATGTCAGTTTTAATGGTGTTTACTTTGCTTTCAATAGTTTGTGGAAATAAAGCACATCATGTACAGCACGGGGTTATATTAACTGTTTTATTAATATTAATAATCGAAATCCAAACATACTATAACGATGTAGGTAATTTATTGTAGAGTACAAGTTTGGATAATTATAGCGAAATTTTAATAATTAATATGCGTTAGAGTTCTGTGGTCAAGTTCCAAAAAAAATTCTTCCCAGAAGAATTATGCGAACATAATCCGGCTATACATTGGGACCTCCACAACAATAGCAATAATTACTGGAAATGATAATGGTATTTGTTGTGGATTAGAGCTTTCGGGGGTGTGCGATTGACTTGTTTGTGAGAGTGTGTGGTGTGCGTACCGAAGAGTAACAAAGCAATTATCCCAATGGTGGTGAGAGGAAGGAGACACATGGAGAGAGTGCGTGTGAGCGAACCGAATCCAGTTTATTGACGGATGGAAAGCAGAGTGCGAAATGTCAATCAAACTGTACCCAGGCGTGTTGCCATTCTGCCCGCCGCGCTAATTCCCGCCACGCATTCTGTAATTGGCGGGCTGTAATCCAACACTTGCGTCTCCGAGTCGACAAGCAGCTTAGGATTTCATAGGCGGGTGCCTATATCGGTCCAAAAACTCATAATTAGCTGTATATACGGACCGATGCGCTCCTGCTGGTGTGGTGGTAGCGGCGGTAGATCCCCCAGTGTCCCTAGAGGCGCAGCTCACTCCCGCTAATTGCCATTAGAACGATCATAAAGTCAAAAGGGTTCGTTATTTCTATTACTATGTTCACTTGGAAAAATTGCCTACAACGCCATTGCCCTCACCTTAGGGAATACAAATGCATCGTATTATATTTGTGTGGCTTATTAGACATTAATAAAGGATTTCCCAAGCTGCTACCAGCTTTTTCACTAAACACAAGATTTTCTAGAAATTGGTTGCAATTTAAATTATTGTTTAAATCCAGAAACAAGGGATTACATTTAATTTTGAGTCCGTCTCAAAATGATAAGCCCGATTCCACAAATGAACTATATTACCTATAATTCCCCCACAATCCGTATATTAACATTTATTGTATTACAACCCTTCAAAAGAGTGTCACTTTAACCCGAAACTATTTAAAAACCAGAATTATAATTATTCGCAACTCTTCACCTGAACAACTGTTATTTAATTCACAAAACCCTTCCCGCTGCACTTTTGTGTAGAAAATTTGAAACTCATTTTGACAAACGTTAGCAATAAATATTATGGTGGTGTGTATGCGTCTGCATGCCATGGCAATTGTGGAATGTTAGAGCCACGATTGTCATATTGAGTAATATTTATAGCACCATATAATAAATCGCGATGTGTGGTACGCCGTGACCGTAGAAAATGTTTGCAGGACGAGGTGAGAACAAGTGAACATCGACACTGATCAGGACCAAAAAAAAAACAAGTCGATGTCCTTCAGTGCTTCAACTAAAAACCCTATAAATTTTATCTCCCATGTCATATTTAATTGTGGGTTTATTGTCGAGTTTGGATCTACAGCAATGCTGAAAAAATGTGAATGAGAGGAATGGATGATCTACAACCCCTACAATCTACGTTTCGAAGCTTTCTCCGGTTACTCATTTTATAATTAATAATGGAGATTTGTGTGCTGTAAAATAATTACGGTGGAAGAACAATATTTTATTTCGAAATTGCAGTAGCTAAGTCCCCTCAGCTACACCAAAATGTAAAAGGGTGTAAAGGGGAAAAGCAAAGACAAACATGTTAATTGCATGAGAATGTCAGGGTGGAAGATAGATGGCGATCACAGTTGCTGCCATTCTGATTTACCTTGTAATTCTAACATCTTAAAATTAGCATTCCTCTTAGTTTGATTTTTAATTAAAATGAAACGCGTCTTCTAGAAATAATTACGGAATACTCCACAAAGTTACAACCAAATAATCAACTGCAACCTACGAGACTTTTGTGATGGTTTTCCTTCAGGTAGAAGTGCACCACGACTATTTTCGATAAGTACAATGTATATAATATGTTGATCCGAGGAACGAAGCGGGGAGGGCGATCCCGGGTTCTCTCTCTTTCTTTCACTCGTCCATCCATCCATCCATCCATCGGTCCGCCATGGGAATATGATGTTGTGGAACTGATTTCGGCGAACACAAATCATTTACTACCCACCTGTTCGTTCACTCAATCAACGAGAAAAGCGCCTGGTATGCCTCACACATACACACACACACAATGCACTTTAACTAAAATGTAGAGGTTCTAATTTATGGCGTCACGGTTCGAAAGAAACGCTTCGAGTTTCCAACACTTAATTACACGCAAAATTATCTTAGTTACAAATTTGTTAATTTCACATTGATTGCACGTTTTAAATTAAACCATTCATTCATTCGGTGTTGGACGGTCGTTTATCCATTGGGTGCAGTCGATGATGGCATGTATTGAAAAAAATGGTTTATTGGATTAGAATTGAGGGACAAGAATTCACATAATTCGGTGAATCGATTTTACGGAAATTTTATATAGTAATACAAATTCTGGAAGAAATGAGTCATAGTCATGAGTCCTAATATCGAAGATTTTTAAAATATTAAAAATCGAAATTTACTAAATTGGTTTTATATTTTATATTTTTTTATTAAATTCGGTAATATAATTTTGTCTCTGTTTACAAATGATCTTTAAATATTGCTTGTGTATAAAGATTTCAATTTAAGTCTGATAAAAATTATCAACTTATCATTTTAAACTTTTTTCCGACTTTTAAGTGTTTTTCTATATTTTTTAGACAACATCGAAAAATGTTTTAAAATATTCAAAGTGGAACTAAAGTAGGTACCCAATAACTTAAATGAGATAGAAATATTATAATGTTCGACAAACTGCATTCTTTATAAAAATTGTGAAAAAGGAAAGTGAAACTGTTTTCATTGCCACTCTGAAAAATTTAATAGCATGTAATAATGCTCTCCTATACATTTGAACCTGTAACCACTGCTATTTGATAATCAAGAAAAGATGTCTACATGTTGGTGATAAAAATCTTGCGGTAACTGTATTTTTTCCCGCATACAGGAGTGGATTCAAATAAGGAAATAAAAAGTTTAAAGTATTGGGGAAACTTTTATTTCCATGGATTGATTTTATGGTATTGTTTGTAAATAGAAAGGAGCGTGAGCAGGGAGATTGGAAACAGGTGGTACATAAACGGTTTAGGCGAGTGGAAACGAGGTGGATTTGTAGATGGTATCAAAGTTGGGAAATAAAAAAGCAACCAACTTATACCCCTAGCAGTCAACAGCACATTCCCGTCTCATTGTGGCGCTCAAATGAACCAAGACATTTTAGATGTAATAAAAAGGGAGAGACGCAACAACAGCAGTGGCAGCAGGAGAGTGTGAGTGTGTCTCAGTGCCTTGAGTTTGAGAGTCAGTCCGTTCGCGACGCTGGAATTCCTTAAGAAGGACGGGACGGTTCGGTTCGGTTCCACCACCATTATGCTATATATTTATGGGCAGCGGATGAATAAAAAGATCTGCTTCGGCCTGTGGTTGCATGGCGGCCCTACATCATTTTAACATAATAGAAGAATAGATGGCTTTCAGATTTATGTCATCTTTCGGTCGTATCAAAGTTTGTAGCGATAAAGAACACAATGAGCCGAGACGAGAAGTCAGACGGAGTACGAGAGAGAGACACTGAAGGCTCCCCGATATTATAATATTGAATTAATCCGAGATATGCTACGGGTCAGGTAGATGCTCCGAAATTTAGGTCATATAAAACAGATTCTCTCTTTCTGTGATTCTCCAATGTTGCCGGCCCATTTGTTAAGCCAAATGCCAGCGTTAATAGGCGTTTGTGTGTGAGTATGCATGGGAGAAAATGCTACAAAAAAAAAACGATGTGCTGGTTGACCAATTCAATCCACCACCAATAATTCTTTTGTGCTGGTCCACCTTTTAGCTTTACATTACAACGGTCCTATTTCAATTCATCCAAACACACAGAGGGAAAAACAAAAAGTAAATTTTAATTTTATCACTTTCCCCTTCAAATTGTAGGAATTCCTCAAAACCTTCACACCAAGCACCAGAAACAAACTGCATACCTTTTGTCATTTATGAAATCATACAAGCACAAAAAAACTCGTAGAACTATATAGAAACTTCAATTTATTTCTCTGTCACCTCTCGGCATAGAGAGCAAAAAAACTCGTTTCCGAAAATCTTGCCCTTGGGAGATGTGACGCGAAAAGATCATACATCATCTGTATCGTGATAATGCATGCACACGACCCTGTCACGTTCACAGTTCTGTTATATCCCCTGTTTTATATATTTTATATTATATATACCTAGTAAGTGGAAAATGTGTTTGCAGGTTTCGTTCAATGCTGATGCGTGATGGTGATAATTGGATTTTGGGGGAGGGATTGTTTCGATTCTATAAATTTTGTAGACACGTAATAATAATTATAGTTGAGGAGAGCGAATAACATTCTAAAAGGCCAAAAGAAATTTAAAAAAAAACATCATTAAGTTTATTATAATACAGTTTTTATCAAGCAAATTTACCAATATTATTTACTTTTTTATTTAATGGAGCATAAAAGTATAAAATTATTATTGTTGTTATTATCAGAAATGTTTCATTTTATTTCCACATTCATAAAAATTTAAATGCCGATAAAATTAAAATACAAAATAACATATAGTCCTAGATATACATTTAATACTTAGATATATACTGCAGTTGTTACCTCCTTCAATCTTCAGTTTTACTTACTTCTTGTCAACCTAAAATATAAATTTGGGTCACTTTAAGATTACTTAGAAAGATGGGTACTAGAAGACAGTGTAGGGGACACTAAAGGGATGTACAAACCATAATCAAAAGACTGAAAATTATCTTCAACCGATCACTAAAAATGAATAAATAGAGACAAATAGTTACAAGAGATCCAGGAGAAATAACGTGGGGTGTATAAGATTACGCTTCTTCTGCAGAAAACTTCAATTTTGAGACATCGATATGAAAAAATTGGTTTTCATCTCTTAATTAATTTCAAATAAAACTTAAATTAGCTTTTAATTATTACTGTAAGCTGTATCTAATTTAAATCTTGACAAACTTGAAAAAAAAAACGATTCTTTATTATACGAGCCCTAACAACTAAATGTTCGGACAAAAGTAAATTTTTGAAGTATGAAAGGAGAACTGGAAATTTTACCCAAATAACAATACAATAAGATAAAGCTTTAATAACAATATTATGCATGGAAGAAAATTATTTATTGGATTTAACAATATTTTAACCTTAATAATTAGCCAACTTTACAAAATAAATTTTAACTAAATGTTGAGATAATTTTTAATTTAGGACCATTAATAAGAGGTTACGTCTCCTTTTGCTTTAATAGCTGCCTGTATTCTAGCAGACATTGTATTTATCAAATTTTGGTACAATTCTGGCGTGAAACTGTCCCAAATTTCTTCTATTTTGGTTTTTGAGTCCCCAATGGTTCTTGGTGGATTATTGCGTATAATACGTTTAATTTTATGCCAAAGAGTTTCAATGACATTTAAGTCCGGACTGGATGAGGGCCATGAAAGCACCTTTATGTCGTTTTCCCCTAGTTCCAAAACTGTGATTTTTTAAAAACAGTCGTTAGAAAATTACGTCACATTTTTCACGTGCAATTTTAAAGCTACAAAATATGCCTAAAATCACCAAATAAACACTTGGGGATTTTTTTGTACATAAAACCAACATCCAGCTTTGCAATAAAGTAAATTTTACTAAAATCCAACCAGTGGTTCCAAAACTCTGATTATTTTAATGTAGGTAGCATCACCCTCAAGAAACACGTTTTTTTAAAAGTGAACTATGAACTCGAAAAAAATGCAAAAAAAAATCGTATTAACATTTCAGGATTTTTCAATATAGTACGATTATTGAGCTTTGATTTAAATGTTTTTTGACACAAATCCAACCAGCGGTTTCAAAACTTTGATTCTTTAAAAAAGTTACTGGAAAATTTTATCATTTTTAAAGGTGCAACTTTGAAGCTCCGATAAATACCTAAAATCACCAAATAAAAACTTGTGTAACTTTTTTTGTAAAGAAAACCAACATCTAGCTTTGCAATAAAGTAAATTTCATCAAAATCCGACTACTAGATCCAACGTTTTGAAAATAATAATTCTTTGTTTCTGCAATTTTCCCATCCTGCTGGGTTAAAGTGCCACAGCTTTCGAACCGCCGAGCGGATTTTTACGAAATTTACTTTTTTATATAACTAAATGTTGGCATTATAACAGAAAAAACCATCAATATTATGGAAATTAATTTAGATAACTTTTGCGCGTATGGAAAAAAGACAATCAAATTTACTTTTGCCCGAACATTTAGTTGTTAGGGCTCGTATATTTTGCTGATTATTTTAGTGTTGAAATTACCCCTGGTTGATCAAACTCCGAAATTCCATGACTTATACTCTCGGCTGGCGGTGCTAAAACTTAAAAGATCGTTTAATTTGTCATCCCGTGCGTGCTAAATCGCATCATATAATCTTGATTGCTATGAAATATAACTAGTGTTTTATAAAGATGTTGGGAATTTGGTCGCACATGCGGTGACAGGCCTGTAAATTGTAGTCCGGCGCTATAAATCTGTCGGCACTGATGCACCTCACTGCCCCTACAACCCATACAGATGAGTTCTTTGCCATACTCCCCATTTACAAGTTTCTTAATTTAAACACCAACATGAGCCGACAACATGGTGGCATTGATATTTTTCCCCATACACCAAGTTTTTGTGCTAACTAAACTAACTACCTAAGTGAATTCAAAAGGTTTTCCACGTCGTCCTCGTCTTTTTTTCCTTGCATGCCCAACGGCGCTGATTAACTGCAGGACTTAGTATAGCCGGCCGTTAGTCCTGTGCGCTAACGCTTATAACAGCCAGCGGTGAAATGGAACCGCCGTCTTCAGAATAACGATAAGTGAAATAAATTTAAAAGTTTCCCTGCAGAAACGACTTGAAAGTTGCGATAACGGATTTAATGAACCCTATCGTCTACTGAGGCCTGAATGGTCTTACGCCGACTCACAAAGGACCTTAATTTATGGCGACGCGATGTGATTGTTGCATGTTGGTGTTTTGCTGCTGCTGTTGCTGGCTTCTGCTGTTAGCAGCAAGTAGGTTTTAGACGTTTTGACTGCACGGGTATGTGTGTAACTGTAACGTATAAAAGGAAAGCTTCATGAAGACGTTGGGTGCTTGTTGCCTATCGTCCAGTCATTACTCTCCCGGTTATACGCTTGTCATACGTTGTTATTTCTTTGACGTCAAACTACCATTTATTATCCGTATGACATGCCACGCCGGTGGTGTTGGGGTAGGTTAGTTAACCTTTCAAGCACTCAATTCATTCAATAATCAATATTTTACAACCAGCAACAATTATTCGTGTTTTGGTCCTTGTATTCACGGTGTTAAATAACCACAATTAAGTAACTTGTAACCATAATATACTCATGCCAAGAATATAACCAAACTATGTAAGAATTTTAAAGATTAATAATACCTGTCGTTTGATGTACATATTATTCACAGTCACAAGAATTTATCAACCCATCCTTAATTATTGAGAAATGTAATATCAAGTAACTGAGAAACATTTAAGGTGTGGACCACCCAAAAAAATTACTTTTTTTTAAATAATAATAATTACTGGTTATATGAAAGCCAATTTATTTATAAATATTTGTCACTCCATAAGATTTAACTAGTTAAATTCCGAAATTACTTCGCATGCACCCTCCACAGCCTAATCCAGAATGCAGAAAATAGTTTGCATTTTTCGATACAGACTGTTATGGTCAAAAAAAATTTATGTAAGACACTCTGAATATTATATAAGTAGATAATTTTCGACTTTTCTTAATATAAATAATATATTCAAAGAAATATCGTGTATACAACCAAAGAATTTCATATAAGTACAGCTATTCTGAACAAATGCCAATTATCCAAAGTAGCAGTTAGTTGAAGAATTTATCCCCTATACTTAATTTTCATAGCAAGATATATTTATAAACATCCGCGATAATGAGAATGTAAATTACTGCACACATGTTCCATTTATTACTCGAAGAACAAAAAATTAGTTTTTATTTATACATTCACCACCTACAAATATCACACGAAAAATTCCTCTATTTTATTTCCCCTTTTTGGTCTATTCCCCTGCCTTTCTCTCACCCTTCCGTTTTTTTTTAATTTAACGTGTTCGTATTGCAGTATCGCATGGTGATTTACTGAGGCCAATTATAATATCTCAAAGTAGGAATAACAGGCAGAGAGCAGAGCAGCGAGTTGTTATAGTCTGTTTGGGGGGGTTTGTGCGGGTGGTGGTGGGTTTAGACGGCGTCGAGGACGAGGACGACGACGACGACGGTATATAGTGGAACGCTAGAGCTAGCAATATCCGCATTCCAGAGTTGGAATCCCGCGTTGACAGCTCCTGATATTGCAGGGCCGGGGTGTCTGATAACGACTCCGCTGCAGGAATGTCGTTAGCTTCCCAAAAATAACATTTAGACAGTGTTATTTATGGCTCTGACAGCACCGTATCGAGGAGAGCCGAGCACACCAAACCATCCCCCATCCATATTAAATTATAGGTCGGCCGGGACGAACGGATGCTGATGATGATGACGATGATGATTTGCCCCTATATTTTTGCGTACTGAAAATTTTTATTGTAATTGTTGTGTTTGTTTGTTATATGATATCTGCATATTAAATACGAAGAAAATGAAACACGATCTGTGGTGGCAAGGTCTGGCCAATTTGCTGTTTTTGTATTATCTCTGATAACTGGAATATTTCTCGCTACTTTGATCGCAGACGGAGATACGTGCAAATGAACAACAACCTGCTACAAGAATCTACCTACCTCTTTATGTGTTTTTTACTACTTTTTGTGGTGGTATTGTAAAATTCACCGGGCTTACATACTTCTTTTTAATGTGCTGTATATTTACTAGAATGAATCTCAGATCCGCATAATAAATATCTGATTTGTTCAGCACATGAATTTCTAAATACGATGCAGATAATCACCCCTATTCTGTATCAAAATTGTTATCCATAACAACCTTGCTATGACATTTTTAGCATTTTTATTGGTAAGTCACTACAAGTCAACCAGTGAAGACGATGAAAATCTGATAACAACGTTGTTATGGATAGCAATTTTCATACAGAATTGGGGTGAGTATGATCTTTGCAAAATACTGAAACCGAAAAAAATCAGGATTACTATACTTTCTTATTAAAAATAATATTTTAATAAGAAAGTGTATTTTCAGCCTTTAAAGTAAAATTTCTAAAATAGTGTTTGATTTCATAATGTGATGGTTTTTGTGTCACAGTTTTATAAGCACGGACAGATTTTAAGAAAATTTATATTTTTACAAAGTGGAATGTAGGTTTTATTGTAAAAAATCAGTTCTACGGCTTTAATGGCAGTCATTGTACGTTTTCCAGACGTTTAAATAAGTTCTCTTGCATTGGGGGTTTTAGGGACAGTTTTCGAAAATGGCATCATTTTTTGGGTACACTTATCAGGAACAAGAACTATACCATATTTTCAATCTGAAATTTAGGTACCTAAAATATCTATTACAACCTTCCCTTCATGCAAAATTACAAAACACTCTGTATATGCACCTTGGTAGGTATACTTATGTACTAGTGATAAATTGTCAACATATTTGGAGAAAACAAAGTTTTCCAGCGTTTCAAATTTCTGTGTATGCTAGGGGGACAATCCTCAGCAAAGAGTGACAAGAGATTTAGGCATGTCAACTTCCATTTTCTTACACCCTTGTCATTTCCCAAGCGCTCCTGCCTCTACACTAATTTGTTCTTCGCTCAAATAACCGTTACTTTAATGGTAACGGCAAGACAGTGCGAGCACAGTGTAAATTAATTCTGCAGTTGAAAACAAAAATTATCACAAGCCAAAAGAGAATACCATCCCATGTTACCTATAATAGTAGTGAAAAACACGCACACTTCATACATGTTGTGTTAGAAGAAATAATTTTCCTATTAATTTAGCCGCCGCCCAGAGTTTAGTTTAACTGACAATTAGAAATTCATAAGGCATAAGTAATGAGAACTTAGATGGTAGCGCTGGTGTGTATGTTAATCGTCTCGCAGGTGCAATAATAATTAGGAAGGAGAAGAGAGAGCAATATTATAGCGCACGCGGGGCATAATAGAACCAAAGGCAATTTGAGGGAGTTAATGCAACGGCCGCCGAGTTTTGTGTATACCTTGGCGCGCCCAGATTACTTATACGATGATACCTATAAATTAATTAAGCTATACTTAAACAAAGCTCCACACTAATTACACTTACTTTTATGGGGTTGTATTAGAACCGCCGGTAGGCGATTTTCCCCCCAAGCGCAAGTGCGATATGCAAATTGTCATCGGATGTCCCGTGCCCCCCACGCTATCACTCTGTATGGGTTTTACTTTTATCCTATTCGCACCGCTGAAACAATAAAAACTAATTTAACACGTTTTAATTACCCAACGGATATTGCTTACGCATTTGCATTAAGCAGGATTTTTTTATGTGATGACATAGGGAATTTACCAAGCTTTGAACACGGATGGGGTATAAATCAGTGGCGGCTCATTAGGGGAGACAGTGCCTACCTATGGCCATTAATTTTTTTTATTTTTATTTTACAAATATGTTTTTTTCAATTTCTTAAAATATAGGGACTAGATAGATCTAATTTAATAACTTTTACAGATAAATATTTTGAATCAGAATTTGAATTAACCGAAATGCTCGAAATATTCGTTAACTTCTCTCATCTGTGGTTCTATACTACTTACGACTCGATCGCACTTCTGCCTATGTTGTTGTCACACACACCCGCACTTGCGCTCTGGGCTGCGAGGCGCTCCTCGATTTATATTTTTAAACACGAAACTGTGGTGAATATGTGTTACGATTGTTACGCCTGCGTTTTAGTTACTACTACTATTTTTTGTCATTGCACATTCAAGTTGGAGGCAAAAACACCTTTTTTTAAACAAGAAAGAAACTGTTGTGAACAAGGAACAAGCGTTTACGCCTGCGTTTTTTATGTAACAGTTGTCGTTTGTTTGTGTGTCTGTGTGTGCAAGTATGAGGTGAAGCAGTTTAGGTATTTGTGTTTTTTTTTGTGTGCAAACAAAAGTTTATTCTTAAAATGGAAGGGGAGGGAAGTGACACTGTAACAAATATCAAAAATTGTGAAGACATTGTTGACTTTTTAATAAAATTTAAATTTAATCGACTGTGTTACGATGATAAATTGTTCGTCAAAGATTTAGAGGTTCCTCATCCAGACCTAAGTAAGTATTTAATTAATCAGGGTAAACCGCCTCGTAGTTTTGTTAATCATTGGTACAGTAAATGTAAATGGTTAACGGTTGGTTCATTTAAAAAAAATGTTTTGTTGGCCATGTGTTTTATTTTCAATTCGGGGTGAAGAAGTTTGGTCAAAATTTGGCTATGACTGCCTGAAAAATTTAGGTCGCTCGATTGAGAGACATTCAAAAAGTCAAGAGCATATTAGATCTATGTGTAAATTACAACTTTTAGGCTCACAAAATAATAATAACCGTCCTAGATTCAGCTCGTCAAATCGAAATTCAAAGATTTAATGATTCAGTAAGAAAAAATAGAGAAATTTTAAACAGATTAATCGATATTTGTATCTTTCTTTGTAACCAAGAGTTTGTATTTAGTAGGTACTTATGCAAAATATTTTTCTGACCAAGTAGAGCTCCTTTTCCTAAATTTCATAAAAACATGATAAAAAACTTTCCTATCAAGGCAACCAGGCATGGGACGTGAGCAAGATTATTAAGCAAAAAGTACCCTTAAAAAGGATGACCTTGAACCACGAAAAAAAATTTGCCTTCGGCGCTTTTAGGCTCGCTACGCTCGCATCTTTTTTAACTATCTCCCCCTACTAAATGACTACGAGCCGCCACTAGTATAAATTGGGTTTCAGTGAATATTTTCAGGGGAGAATGTTATACAGAATAGTTAATCAGAAATTATTTTTACAAATAATTCATCGAAATCTAGGTATCATAGTATAAAAAATTGCTTTGAAATAAATGGCTATTATAGTAAAATAAGCTCTTTACATGTAAACAGGAATTTTTTTCCACATTTCATGCTTGATCTTTGAAATGTATGCATAAAGTTCAGGATTTAAAGCAATTATTAATGTGAAGTCTGTCAGCTTCGTGCATCATTACTGGCAGTAGCAAAAGTTTATAATTGTTTTTAATTTGAAATGGAGAATGATCGTTACAAATGACGTAATTGTGGTTGTAATTATTTGACTGTACCTAGTAATTAATTTTAATATCCTTAATGATTTACTTTTTTGAAATAAATGTTAAACACGTTTTGTGATGACTTTAATAGTCCACGTACAATTAAAATAAAATGTCAAGTATATGTTTTTATATCTCAGTTGGAAAAAAATGCAATGTTTGTATTTCCGTAAATAACAATTTAACAAACATTTTTTATGTGAACACATGATTGTTTCAGGATAATTATTGTTTTAATAATTTCGTTTTACTTTCTTATATTCTTACCAAATATTAAGGAAGAGTACAGTAATCGCAATTTTTATTTTCTCTTACCGGTAGGTAAAATTTAAAAAAATATCGACTAAGATCGTCTTTAGTAAACAATATTCTACTGTCCAGTTCCACAAGCCGGACTAATTCCAAGCCTCTGCTTATAACATCTTATTTCCTTCCTAGAACCAAAATTCATCGCCAAATCCCTTGATCTTGCCCATTTCTCCATAAATCTTATCCACGGAAAACCTTCGGTTCCAATCAGCAGTGTTCTTTTCACGGACATACGTCACTTTGGACCTTGTAATTAAACAGACTTCGCTAGTCAACAACAGAACCGAAGAGGCGGCATGCACTGCACCATATTTGGTGGCCGTAAATCAGTGCACAATCCGCGAGATACTATCTGCGGACTTTGCGTCGGTCATCATTCACTAATTAAACCATGGCAAGGCAGAATGATATCTCTCGTCTAGAATAGTAGGAAAGTGAAGTTATAGACAGCATATAAGTACGGGGGATTTGGTTTTTTTATCCCAAAAACTCGCAAACATTTTAGGACAGAGTAGAGCGTTCAAGATTTAGAATGGTAAACATTTTGTAGAAAAATTAGGTTTCAAATTTGTGAATGTGGGTGAAGGACATTCACTGCAAATCCGCCTTGATTCAGGGGTTAGAAGATTCTTTGAATTAACTTGCATTGGCTAAGGCGGTTAGAATAAATTTGAGTCTAGGTACATAGCAATACCCTGATGGAAAACGAGTCCAGAGGTCATAGTAGGATTACCAAGATACCAAATCTATGCTTAAGTTTTGAGAAGATGAGTCTGTAGAAAAGAAGAAATAAAAGAAGAATATATAACTGAGAGGAAGATTGCATCTGCCCAAATTTTAGATATTTTTATCTGAAAAATATTAAAGTTCTAAATGGTAAAAAAAAATTATAATAGTTAACGTTCTTAAAAGGATTAAAATGTTTTAAAAATTCAGTATCACGAGCCCTAACAACTAAATGTTCGGACAAAAGTTTTGGTTTTTTCTGTTATAATGCCAACATTTAGTTATATAAAAACGTAAATTTCGTAAAAATCCGCTCGACGGTTCCAAAACTGTGGCACTTTAACCCAGCAGGATGGGAAAATTGTAGAAACAAAGAATTATTATTTTCTAAACGTTGGATCTAGTAGTCGGATTTTGATTAAATTTACTTTATTGCAAAGCTGGATGTTGGTTTTCTTTACAAAAAAGTTACACAAGTTTTTATTTTGTGATTTTAGGCATTTATCGGAGCTTCAAAGTTGCACCTTTAAAAATGATAAAATTTTCTAGTAACTGTTTTAAAGAATTACAGTTTTGAAACCGCTGGTTGGATTTCTATCAAAAAACATTTAAATCAAAGCTCAATAATCGTACTATATTGAAAAAATCCTGAAATGTTAATATGCTTTTTTTGCATTTTTTTCGAGTTCCATAGTTCACTTTTCAAAAAACGTGTTTTTTGAGGGTGCTACTTACATTAAAATAATCACAGTTTTGGAACCACTGGTTGGATTTTGGTAAAATTTACTTTATTGCAAAGCTGGATATTGGTTTTATGTACAATAAAATCCCCAAGTCTTTATTTGGTGATTTTAGGCATATTTCGTAGCTTTAAAATTGCACTTGAAAAATGTGACGTAATTTTCTAACGACTGTTTTTAAAAAATCACAGTTTTGGAACTTGGGGAAAACGACATAAAGGTGCTTTCATGGCCCTCATCCAGTCCGGACTTAAATGTCATTGAAACTCTTTGACATAAAATTAAACGTATTCTACGCAATAATCCACCAAGAACCATTGGGGACTTAAAGACCAAAATAGAAGAAATTAGGGACAGTTTCACGTCAGAATTGTACCAAAATTTGATAAATTCAATGCCTGCTAGAATACAGGAAGCTATTAAAGCAAAAAGAGACGTAACCTCTTATTAATGGTCCTAAATTAAAAATTATCCCAACATTTTGTTGCAAATTCATTTTGAAAAGTTTGCTAATTATTAAGGGTAAAATATTGTTAAATCCAATAAATAATTTTCTCCCATGCATAATATTGTTATTAAGGCTTTAGCTTATTGTATTGTGTTAGGTGTTTACTAATTATTTGCGTAAAATTTCCAGTTCTCCTTTCATACTTCAAAAATTTACTTCTGTCCGAACATTTAGTTGTTAGGGCTCGTATAATAGTTAAAAAATAGAATTGCTACTAAGATTAATTCCTAGTAGATTCCTATAAAAAATATCTCTTTCCAAACTTTCCTGTTATATCTCGTAAAATATTACACGAAATTACAAAAAATTGGACGTAACAATAAATATTCAAATTCCTTGTAATTTTTTGTGTCCTTAATGATAGAATCTGAGACTGTATTATAAACTAACCACAATGAAACTTTTTTCGCTCCACGTACACATGTATAGGATGGTATCATCTTATAAATTCGGGTGTGCTGTATCCAAAAGTAGCATGTTGATGGAGATCTGATGGAAAGATGTTTGTTTCCGTGTGTGGACGTGTCAGTAATAAATACGGGTGCGATGACATGATGCTAGTCGCGTTTTCAAACCGCGGCCGCTCATCATCGCCGCCGTTTTTTTGTTGTTGTAGTTGGAAGCTTGTCACGAAGTGTACGAATTAAATTACAGAAAAATGCTTTGAATAACTTTGGATGTCAAAAAGACGAATGATGCTCATATTTTATATGCGGGGGTATAACGTAACGTATACAGAAAAAAAATGTGTAGTTTGAGCGTGTTCTATTTGGTTTGACTTTGACACTCGAATCCTTGTCTATTTTGGTGTATGAGTACATTTTCCCATGAGGTGATTTCTGGTAGATAACAGTTTAAATTCATCAGAATTGCATAACATTTGAACCTCAAAGGATTAATTATAAACTATTACTAAACGTTTGCGATTTCACGCTTGTCCATCTGAGCTAAATGATACGGACACGGATTGACCACAGCAGCTAGCTGGGCTTCATTGGTGGTGTTGTCATGGTACAAGCTTCGTGTGAATTTTAGTCAATTACAAACCCATAGCTCATGTCTTACCTTGCCGTATTGTATTATTTATTACCGCGCTGGTATTCTTATTATAATTTAATTAACTCCGACGAGCAAGGCGAAAGGGGATGTGTAAGTGTTTGTGTCTGAACTGCACAAGCAGTACTTCCGGTCGCTTAATTGCCTTATCTTCAGGTATGATATTTGCATGGATGATGCATTGCATTGCACTAGATTTCTGATAGGAAAGTTAACTGCTCTCGGACCGCGCCTTAAACCAGGTGACGATGACACTATCGGCATTGCACATCGTCCAAGTTTTACCAACAATAACTCAGCGGGAACGTTTTCTGTTGTTTTTTCGTTTTTTTATTGTAATCAAGTGTAGTTGCCAACCGATGATAAATTGCTTTTGTTGTGATAGTTTTTATCATTAATGGAAAAAATACTTAGATTGTTATGCCTAGTATCTGGCTAATTAGGAATAAAGTTATGTGCGTTGGCTAATTACTTTATTTTATCTCTTATCCATTTCAAAATAAAATACTTCGTACATCCTCAAGAATGCACAATTAGTTACCATTTCCATTTCATTATGCACAGAAATATAATAATCAAACATCATACTTAGCTTTTATTCTGTTTATCTCGATCTGCTTTAGTCGGTGTGTAGTACATATAAGATTTTTTAGATTAATCTGATTTTCCTTATTTGAAACTCTAGTACCTACCTGATTATTATTTACAAATAGATTAGAATTTTCTATAAAAAAATCTCACTTCTCCATTTTACAGAATTTGTGGGTAAAAAATACATTTCTTTTAAAATAATAAAAATTAGATATACACTGTGATAAAAGAATAACTTTCATTGTACACGTAAATAATGTAAATAAGGTTTATAAATTACTTGGTTATAAATTCATGTAAAAATTGTGATTTAAAAATGCTAATTTTTATGATGCCTAAATTAGCAGTATATTAGAGTACTCGTCGATCACTTTGTCACCCTTGTATGTATAAAAATACAAACATGCTACTTTGTTTATTATGTATTGGATTTTTAAATAGAAAAGTGCCGGAATATTAGAGATTGTTAAATGAAATTAATTAATTCATTTTGCTAAGTTTCGCTTATCTATGCAAGCTCCTTCAGATATAAATTTAAACATTAAAAGTGAAATAATTACTACTGGACTTTAAAAAACAAAAAATTTTAATGACAAATTTTTTTTATGTACTCCTACATAGTTTTTATTATGCAAAATTTAATACTAAATTAACTTGATATTATAAATTCAGTTTTAGGTACTTAAATAATCACACATTTTTACTGTTACATTTCCTAAAGTTGACTGCAAGATATTAAGTACGCATCAAAATTCTGGAATTTGCGTTGCATATGAGTTGCTTTTCTGCTTTTGAGTTGAAGTATGGAAAAATAATGAGTATAATTTATTCATTTCGCACTTTTATACTACGAAACTACTCAAGAGTCTCGGTGGCGGATCCAGACCGAAGTTTGGGTGGGGGAATCGCTTTCCGAAATTTTTTTGACTTGCATAAAGTAATGGACAAACACGACAAAAAACATTTCTAAGGAAAGGTCCAAACATCGATCACTAAATGAGAAATGCGTTAATTATGAGAAACTTCAAGACGTTTTTCTGAAAAACAAGTAGGAAATTTCGGATATTAAGGGATCAGCCACTGAGAGTCTACTTAAGATATAAACTTGCTCACTAAAAGTATAAAACTAGACGATGAAATAATAACAAATAAACTTTAGACGTAAGTGATATGAGCTCATTATTGACAGATATTTAGAAGACTGAGCTGTCAACGTACATGAAAAAGAGAGAGTAACAAAGAACACAAAAAGCCTGGTTGCTTGTTAATTTCTCGTAGAACCAGTGTGCCTGAAATTATAGATTTTGGACGCATTTTGGACATGTGGCATGTATATGAGTTAAAATATTTAAAAAAAAAACTGTACGTGGAGATCTAGAATATCCAGGCGCTTGTCGATTTCCAAAAAGGTGGATTAATCATCTAAGACAATCTTAATTCCAGAAAAAGAGTTCTAGACATTGATTGTATAGAATGCCCCAAATTTCTAATCATCCATTCGTAATGCTGTTTCTGCATGAAGATCTCATGATCTGAATAGTAAATTTGCGAAATCGTGTTTCAAAGACATACTTAATCAGACTACATTTTGGATTTCTTGAAAATGCAACCTCGTATCTACAGGGTGAGTCGCAATAAATGGGACATGCTTTATCTGTAAATACTAGGGCTAAAACTAAGACGATTGACGCAAAAAGTTGTTATACTAAAATGCATAACTAAAAAGTTATACGCGTTTGAAGTTCAAAAAAAATTTTTTTTGGTAATAACTTCTAAACTAATTGAATGAGAAGAACCAATTCTTGGTAGTTGCTAATGAATACCAAAGACCTTTAATTTGTGAAAATTTTGTTGAAATCAAACTTTAAGAAGATGGTTTTTTAAAGTAAGTAAAGTGTTTAACCTTCTTGAACTTTTTTGTCCTTAAAATTTTAATTATAAAAAAAATTGCATTTAGTAGGCAATTTAATTTGGAAACGTTTTCATTTCTTGTAAAGTTTTGATTCAACGTATCGTGAAGCTTTAAAAAATTAAAAACTAACAGCATGTTTTTACTAAGTTTCAAAAAAACGGCATCAAGTATGCTGAGATTTAAAAGTTATTGACGGAAGACGGAGCTCCAACACATTATGCACGTCCTGTGCGACATTGGCTATCTGTCACCTATCCTCAACGATGGATTGGTAGAGGCCCTGACGATGATGCTTCTGTAGCTCTTCTTTGCATTGAAAACCGAATTTTTTTAAAATATAAACTGCCTCTCGAACTTCATTGGCGTGTTGAACGATTCTCCTTCTAAGCTCTTGAAGTGAAGGAATAGGTGTTGCATACACTTTGGATTTTAAGTATCCCCAAGAAAAGAATTCAACTGCGTTTAGGTCAGGAGAACGAGGAGGCCATGCAACAGGGCCTCTATCAATCCATCTTCGAGGATAGGTGACAGATAGCCAATGTCGCACAGGACGTGCATAATGTGCCGGAGGTCCGTCCTACGTCAATAACTATTAAATTTCAGCATACTTGATGTTGTTTTTTTGAAACTTAGTAAAAACATGCTGTTAGTTTTTAATTTTTTAAAGCTTAACGGTGCGTTTAATTAAACATTACAAAAACAAAAAGTTTTTAGTTATGCATTTTAGTATAACAATTTTTTGCGTCAATCGTCTCAGTCTTGGTCAAAGGTGGTCATGGATTTTAAAATAATTGTCGGAGCTAGTATCGTGTCAATACTTATTATGGCACATAACTTGATAAACTTCAAAAGGATGATACAAGCTAAGACCGTCGTTTTTCATTTCATGACCACCTTTGACCAAGATAATTTTTGATCTCTCGGTATTTACAGGTAAAGCATGTTCCATTTATTGCCGGAAATTAGGAGCAAAAAACTCGGGGGGTGATTCTACTTGAAAAATTAATGTGACAAGTTCCTATAACATTTTTCCGAAAGTTCATTAAATTGGGGTTACAGGGTCCTAAAGTTTGTTTTTTAAATCAATTTTTACCAGTAATTTTTTTCTAATGTACCGATTCGTTTCAAATTTGGTACACTTACCACTAATTTTTATTTGTATTCTTGCACCAAAATTGAGGTAAATCCCCCAGTGTCAAAGAGTCGAAACTCACGTTGTCCTTTGGAAAAAGACCCAGAACTTTTTTGTTTGGCACTTTTTCTAAATTTTGATGACGCCCGCTTGAAGAGCATCGAAAAATCTTCAGAAAAGATCCTCTTGCTGAATCACTATAAAACGAGTCGTTTTCGAGAAAAACGCCTTAAATGAATAGGTACCAATTAACTACAGCTCATTTTCAAGATTAACAAAGCAGGCGTTAAACAGAAAGCGTTTTTCTCGAAAACTACTCGTTTTATCGATATTCAATCTTTTTTGAAGGGGCATCATCAAAATTTAGAAAAAAGTTATTGGAAAAAAATGTTATATGAACCCTGTCTATTTTATGAAATTGAAACGAATATATATGCTTTCTTGTTCATTGTTTAATAATAAAATTAACTGAAGTAACGAAGAACACTGTGTGAGATAATAAAACTTCCCGTAATTTAAACTTCCTCAATATTTATATATAGTTTCATGCCAAATTTCGGTATTTTACAAAAACGGAGAAATATTTAGAAATAATTAAAATACATTAGGCTATCTGCTTTCGGAGTCCCTAGGCTCATATGGATAATTTTTCAGACTTATGTGTATATTGTATAAGGAACTTTGGATATTATAGTATAAGATTAAAGATTTAAAGAGTTCTGATGAGACAATTTGTGTAATATAATCATAGGAATCAATATATGATTAGATGAAAAATACGGTTTTCTTATAGAAATTTAAATGAGTATCCATTATGTTTTTACGAAGGTATATTTAATATTGTAGTATGTCAATCTCGAATAGAAATTAGGGATTAAAAAGAGAACATTTAAGCGTTACATTCAAAACTAGAGCATCGTTCTTTTGACATAAATTCAATATCATCACATAATAAATGTAATAGGTGAAATAACTAAGACAGCCCATCAGCCATCCAACATCAGTACTTCTCTCGTACAAGCGACAAGGAATAACGTTTTGTAGATTCCCCAGCAATGATTTAGTTAATTAAATGTGCCTGTGTTGTAAGAATGTCGCATACCAGGGTGTATTTGACGGTGAAGGAATTTTCGAAATGAATTCTCCAGCATGTTCTCTCTCGATCTTGAAGCGAGATAATCCTAAGATGAATACGAATACGCGACGTAGATCTCCTGCACCGTCATATCCCATGGTTAAATCGACTACAAGTGTAAAACCTTTATGGGTCGTATATTGTCGGAATTAAGAACGAAACATATTGGATGTCGCGCTCCTCTCACATTTGCATACCCGTTCGGGTCGCAATCATAAAAATAATATGATAATAATCGCATTCAGTCAGAGTGAAATATGCGCCTCGGCTGGCTTGCTTGGGATATGCCCGTTTTATTTGCTGATTGCCTTTTTTTCGTCTATTTGTTGAATTAATCGAGCCAACAAGGTAGGACGACCACGGAGACATGCCTACCTAACTTGTGTGCTTTGTTATGAAAATTTCAACTGGAAACACTGATGCTAGTTCTTGTAATTTAAGCACTTAACTGCTATTATTTACGCGCCTGCATGAGAATAAACACAGTGTGTAATGGCTTGCTTGCTCGCTTGCAAGTATCTCTTCTATACTACATACTCCTTGTCGGAAATCTCGCCCCGGGATTCTGCTCGCTCATATAACAATCCTTAACTGACGTGCTAGGCAATAACAAACATATTATACATATCCAAGTATCATTGCGAAAGATCGTTCTTGATATAACTTTTTTTAATTAAGCAAACTAGTAATTTACATTTCTGCTCATTTGCTTTGCTACACACGTAAAACAATAATTATCAAGTGGGACGACACCATCAGATTAATATGTATATTAATATTACATACTACATACTAAACACAATGTTGACATTATGTTTCAATTCTAATCACACACTTATTAGTTGTATTCTCATAAATAATAATTAATAACTTAGAGACAAAAAAATCTGAAAAATATTGATTATACCCATACACTTTTTTTAAATACTGCTTATAAAATTTGTAGTTAATAAAACTTGTAGTCTAATTTTTAAACATAAATTTCGAAAGAATTATTATGAAAAACCCATTCCCATAAACATGTTTCAGTAATTTTTTTGTCCAACGCACCAAAAAAGAATTTAAAATATGTAAAAATGCCTCCGCGATAGAGATCATTATGCCTTTTTAAAAACTCTTTAACTATTTAATATGTAGGAATGCATATCACACACAGCTTGTTCATAGAAACAAGATCCTGTTCATCTCATCCAATGAATGTTTCTAAATTGGTTACCTACCACACTAGTCTTATAGCTTAAATAACATTTCTTTTATTTTTTCTTGTTTGATAAATTATTCAAATTACTACTAATGCTTTTTATGTTCTCATTATAAATTCATATAATTATCAGGAAATACTAAGCATGAAAAATCATTTTGCTAAACACACTCCTCACAAAAAAATATTATACCTACAGCACGTAATTTGTAGAAAATAAACTGTGAGTTTTTTTGTGTTTGTTTGTGTTATTATTGTAAACATTGATGAGCTTTTGTTTCATTACTTCTTTCATCATGTGTAGGCCAAACAAGCCAATACCGCACGCTACGTGTTTAATTCACAAAAATATAAATAAATTGGAAGCGCGAACGTGACATTTTAAAATATACTGTGAACAGATATGTGCTGTTTGTTGTTGCGTTCGTACCAGTGATGCCAAAAAAGTTACACCGTTTTTTTGGAATAGAATTAATAGGATGATTCAAGTTACTTGACTGAAAACTATGATTAATGTGGCAAAAAATTGGCGTACGTTAAGGTTTAGCGTATAGTGTCGGGTAAAAATAAACAATTGGTATAAAATACATAAATAATTTAAAAATTATATAATAATTGTAAATTTAAAAAATATTCTAATTATGTATTCATATTACAAGTTTGTCCACTATGCTATATACATATTTCGATAATTCTCTGTTAATACATCAAATTCATGGATTATGAATACCACCAGTAGGTACATTTTGATAAAAATAATCCATCTCTAGAATTAACTAAACAGCATTTACATTATTTTTCATTAAATTAAAATTTGTCTTCTATACAGGGTGTCCCAGTTTATATCGTCAGGATTTCACCAGTCGATAGTTTAGCGAAAATTAACGGTGGTTTGTTTAATAAACTATGGTCGAATGTTGCTTCCTGTTTGGCGTACAGGCCATTAAAGAAAATAAATTATTTTAAATAATTTGCTATAAATCAATAACAAAAAAATGTTAGTCTTCTGAAATTTTGCATAGATCTTTTTTTTTGTATTCTCTTATTAATAGTGGTTGCAATTATTTTATTTAGAACACAGAGGCGTGCGTACGGGTTTCTTCAAAAACATTTTATTGAATAAAACGTACGCCACTGTTTTTTTTGCAGCACCAATATGCAGAGAGTATTTTCCATTCAATTTAGAAACTTTTTCGTATCTTATAATTTTTTGATAACTTAACTCAAAATAACCTAATAGTACAGTAAATAAGGGAGAAAAAAAGGCTTCAAATAGACTTTTTTTACCCTACATCCAATTTTTGTAGAATCTTCTAGAGGGTCACCCTGAAAGATTAAAACTGAGTTTGTGTATTCGTAGACCCCGCCCTTCCTTCAGCATTAAGGGTTAGATTTTTTTGTTTACTGAATAACTTTTTTCCTATTAAATTTTCGAAAAAAATAGTCAGTACAAAGTTGTAAAGAAAAATATTTCCTAGAACTTATCTTTTAAACATTTTTTGATATTGTCGATATTTAAAAAGTTATTCAACAAATAAGTTGAAAATTTTGAGGAAAGAGTAGTAAGTAGTTGTACTAAGTAGTAGGTACCTAACTAGAGAAAAATTTCCCTAAAATTTGCAACTAATTTGTTGAATATCTTTTTAAATATTGACAATATCAAAAAAATATTAAAAGGAAAGTTGTAGGAAATATTTTTCTCTACAACTTTGTACTGATGCTTTTTTCGGAAATCTAATAGGGAAGAACCTCTTTAATAAATAAGAAAAAAAAAGTTAAGTTATCAAGAAATTGTAAGATATAAAAAAGTTTCTAAATTGAATGGAAAATACTCTCTGCGTATTGGTGCTGCAAAAAAAAACAGTGGTGTACGTTTTATTCAATAAAATATTTTTGAAGAAACTCGTACGCACGCCTCTGTGTTCTAAATAAAATAATTGCAACCACTATTAATAAGAGAATCTAAAAAAAAAGATCCATGCAAAATTTCAGAAGACTAACTTTTTTTGTTATTGATATATAGCAAATTATTTAAAATAATTTATTTTCTTTAATTCCCTGTACATCAAAAAGGAAGCAACGTTCGACCATAGTTTATTAGATAAACCACCTTTAATTTTCTCTAAACTATCGACTGGTGAAATCCTGTATACTAAATACTAAATGGATTAATAAATAAATTATATGGCTGCTAAAATAAACGAAGGAGGTTATTGTCCAATGACAAATTAAAATATACAGAATATACGCGTCGGGTTCTGTCCTTGTCTTAACAGTGGGCTAGTTGGCGTTTCCTGCTCTGTATACACAATTAAATATAAATTACAACATAGTTTGAAATTAAAGCTAAAGATGATTAGGTAAATCGAGAGGTTTGAATCTTGTAAGTCCTTTTGTTTATTGATAAGTTTGGTTCAAAAGTTTCACTATAGGAGTATCAAGGGTTATTAAGTCTAGAACGGTACTCGGCATTAGCAATTTTTGAGCGAAAAAGAAATCACTGGAATATAACTGAGCTCCAATTTGAGGAGACTCTATATAAAACGATTATTAGAAAAAGAGTAACATTAAGATTGAAAGTTAGCAACATCACAAAGTAAATCAAATAATAACTTTTAAATTGCTAATTACTTTTACATTGAAATTATTTTTTCAATAAGGAAATAATTTCTATCATTTATATTATTAAAATTGTAAAGTTGGTCTCATACTAATTATTATTAAACATATATAAAATATTAATATAAGGCAATTTTGTTCCAATTTTCTAGAATAGTAAATTTCATTAATTTAAAGAAATTTTTTGAAGTTATTTACCTTTTCAAAAACCTTCAACTTGCCTAATTTAAAAAAATAAATCCGGTATGTATTGATAAATTTTTTGTAGGACAATTTGTGTCTTGTAGTTTTATTTTTTGGAAAAAATTCAATTACTATTGTTTTAAGTTCCAAATTTTACATTGTTAAAGCTCTAGAAAGTTTTTGAGTTCATTGGAGAGATTTTTAATTTTGGCGGATGCGCCAGTTATAAATTATTTCTTCATCACACATAAAAATCCTTAAATAAAATAAACACAAGTTGCTGTAAAACTAACTAAAAGCAATTGCTCTACTGTTTTAGGATCACTGGTTGTTACACAATGGGATGCCCGTGTAACAAACACAAATCGACGCATACATGCTTCGTGTAGAGCATCGCCTAGCGTTTTGTATATTTGTACACCAAACCAACGGTAGTTTACTTTTCACCGAGATCGTTCCAATAAATCGGTTGACGCCTGAATCACCCCGTATTCCCCTTTCCCCTCATTTCTTGCTTTCTGCACATCTCACTTATATTTAGAGTACTTACGTGTACAAATACTCGATGTGGGTAATATGAACCCCCTAACTAAAAAAAGAAAATATACAAATGGGAAAATTATAATAATAGATCGCCGTTTGTTGGATACGTAGTAAACCTAAATCTTACAATTTTATCTAAATTTCTTTACCAATTAGAAACAACCATGTTGATTTGTCGCCTTGGGTATATCAATAACATTTTAATTAACTAGCTAGATTATACAAACCAAGAATATATCTTATTTCGGTTGTTATTTTCTCATACATACAAACCAAGAGAGAGTCAGCAGATGTCACCGAACGGCATTGCGAAGATAAGCCCGGTAATAAAGACGTGTAAGAAGTTGTTGCAGATTGGTGTGTATCTGTTAGCCAGGATGATATCGGGGGCGGTTAAGTGGTATGTTATGTTGATGGCAGGTGCTTGAGCTGGAGTTGCAATGGTTTTATCAACACCTCAACCAATTTTAGCACATATAAAAATAATAAACGTGTGAGAATGTTGTTAGGTATATTCGATAATTGTATAATTGACACTTCCAGAGATATAATTGCGGTTCCTAATTTAAATAAATTTTACAGCTGCACATAAAACCGATTGTCACCAGTCGTAAAAGCAACAATTGCCACGATCGTATATTTGTGCATTGAAATATTATCTCTATTTTTTATGGACTGGAAAATAAGCAGACAAGGTTTAAATGTATTTAAATTAGACCTAAGCATTTTGTAACAATTTGTTGTACAAAGCGCTTTGTGTAGAATCATTTTTTTACTTTAATAAAAATTCTATGGAGCTTTATTTCAGTGTAATAGCTTTATTCTACATTAGATTGTTAATTTATTAGAAATTTAGATGAACATTGGAGATTTATCATTCAGGATTCGAGAATTTTTCCAAAATATTTATTAGATATAGATATACTAGATATACAGGGTGTCCCAGTTTATATCGTCAGGATTTCACCAGTCGATAGTTTAGCGAAAATTAAAGTTGTTTTGGCTAATAAACTATGGTCGAATATTGCTTCCTTTTTGACGTACAGGCCATTAAAGAAAATAAATTATTTTAAATAATTTGCTCTAAATCAATAACAAAAAAAGTTAGCCTTCTGAAATTTTGCATAGATTTTTTTTGTATTCTCTTATTAATAGTGGTTGCAATTATTTTATTTAGAACACAGAGGCGTGCGTACGGGTTTCTTCAAAAACATTTTATTGAATAAAACGTACGCCACTGATTTTTTTGCAGCACCAATATGCAGAGAGTATTTCCAATCAATTTAGAAACTTTTTCGTATCTTATAATTTTTTGATAACTTAACCCAAAATAACCTAATAGTACAGTAAATAAGGGAGAAAAAAAGGCTTCAAATAGACTTTTTTTACCCTACAGCCAATTTTTGTAGAATCTTCTAGAGGGTCACCCTGAAAGTTTAAAACTGAGTTTGTGTATTCGTAGACCCCGCCCGCCCTTCCTTCACCAGCTCTCAATTAAGGGTTGGATTTGTTTGTTTATTGAATAACTTTTTTCTTATTAAATTTTTGAAAAAAAGAGTCAGTACAAAGTTGTAAAGAAAAATATTTCCTACAACTTATCTTTTAAACTTTTTTTGATATTCTCGATATTTAAAAAGTTATTCAACAAAATAAATAAGTTGAAAATTTTGCGGATACAGTAATAAGTAGTAGTAGTAAGTAGTACCTAACTAGAGAAAAATTTCCCTAAAATTTGTAACTTATTTGTTGAATATCTTTTAAATATTGACAATATCAAAAAAAATATTAAAAGGAAAGTTGTAGGAAATATTTTTCTCTACAACTTTGTACTGATGCTTTTTTCGGAAATCTAATAGGAAAGAACCTCTTTAATAAATAAGAAAAAAAGTTAAGTTATCAAGAAATTGTAATATACAAAAAAGTTTCTAAATTGAATGGAAAATACTCTCTGCATATTGGTGCTGCAATAAAAAATCAGTGGTGTACGTTTTATTCAATAAAATGTTTTTGAAGAATCCCGTACGCACGCCTCTGTATTCTAAATAAAATAATTGCAACCACTATTAATAAGAGAATACAAAAAAAAGATCTATGCAAAATTTCAGAAGACTAACTTTTTTTGTTATTGATTTATAGCAAATTATTTAAAATAAGTTATTTTCTTTAATGCCCTGTACATCAAAAAGGAAGCAACATTTGACCATAGTTTATTAGACAAACCACCTTTAATTTTCACTAAACTATCGACTGGTGAAATCCTGACGATATAAACTGGGACACCCTGTACAGTTGTGAACCCCAAAAAATTTTTTTAATAAATGTCCTTAGGCATAGTTTGTATATCTAATTTCACCTCAGTTCTTAAAAAACATCTAGAAACCTAAATTGCTTGACTCATTGTTATATTTTTAAGCAGTTCAAGGCTAAACATCTGCAACATTCGAAGTATTTTACTTGAAATTTGTGCTATTTTGTTTACATTTTAAATAGTAATAAAGTTCATGAACTAGCTAATATTCGTCCTTTCCGCCTCAAACATCAGAATTATTTTTTTAAATATGCAAACTAGTTTAAATTTACGATCTTTTAGAATAATTTGCGGCAATGACACTGACAATGAAATCAACAGACCTGAAATTTAACAGGTTATATTAGCATTAATAAAAGTATAATAAAAATTAATACAATTTAATGTAGGTATAAATAATGGCAGAAGAATTCTGTTTTCAAATTCA
This sequence comes from Pediacus dermestoides, assembly GCA_963942485.1. Taxonomy (NCBI): domain Eukaryota; kingdom Metazoa; phylum Arthropoda; class Insecta; order Coleoptera; family Cucujidae; genus Pediacus; species Pediacus dermestoides. Next base: position 5,040,105 of record OZ012629.1, read on the forward strand.
AATACTCGTATGTACTAAAAATTTGACTTGTACCTTGCTGTCTTCCACCATGACTACACATGTCCATTTTCTTTGACAATTTTTCGACATTATGTTCGGACAAAAGTAAATTTGATTGTCTTTTTTCCATACGCGCAAAAGTCATCTAAATTAACTTCCATAATATTGATGGTTTTTTCTGTTATAATGCCAACGTTTAGTTACATAAAAACGTAAATTTCGTAAAAATCCGCTCGGCGGTTCCAAAACTGTGGCACTTTCACCCAGCAGGATGGGAAAATTATAGGAACAAAGAATTATTATTTTCAAAACATTGGATCTAGTAGTCGGATTTTGATGAAATTTACTTTATTGCAAAGCTGGATGTTGGTTTTCTTTACAAAAAAGTTACACAAGTTTTTATTTGGCGATTTTAGGCATTTATCGGAGCTTCAAAGTTGCACCTTTAAAAATGATAAAATTTTCTAGTAACTGTTTTAAAGAATCACAGTTTTGAAACCGCTGGTTGGATTTGTGTCAAAAAACATTTAAATCAAAGCTCAATAATCGTACTATATTGAAAAAATCCTGAAATGTTAATATGATTTTTTTTGCATTTTTTTCGAGTTCCACAGTTCGCATTTCAAAAAACGTGTTTTTTGAGGGTGCTACCTACATTAAAATAATCACAGTGTTGGAACCACTAGTTGGATTTTGGTAAAATTTACTTTATTGCAAAGCTGGATGTTGGTTTTATGTACAAAAAAACAACAAATACTCGTATGTACTAAAAATTTGACTTGTACCTTGCTGTCTTCCACCATGACTACACATGTCGATTTTCTTTTACAATTTTTCAACATTATGTTCAAGATTTAGTTTCCTAAAATATCAATTGAAGCTCTGAAGATGGATAATAAATCTCGAAACGCCAGCTGAAAATTGTGTTGGAGATTTTTCACCTACTATCGAATTTTTTTTTTAAATTTGTCTGTCAACTGTTTAATCTCTTCATTAACTCGACTGTAAATAAATTAAGTACTTCTAAGAGCGTTTTTGTTATTGTCAGTAAAAAACAAATACCTAGTTCCTTTTTCTTGAAAATATAGAAACACATTGCATTAACGTCATTTTTCATTTATTTTCATTGTCTGGGAGTGTTGGAAATTATGTAAATACCGCTGTGTCGACTGAAAACCTGAAAAATCGACTTTTAAAAACTCTTGTAACACGAGATTATCAAAGGTATTTTCACGCGATAAAATTCCACGAAACCCCCCAATTATACCCAATGTAGGTACCTTTTTTATTATTATTATTATTTGAGCTGCAAATTAGTCGTTGGTCGTGTAAAATTTGTGATATAAATTTTTGTTGATGTAGATATGAAATTATTCGATGTGAAACACTCATGACAGGGCCCCAAAGTTGACAATTTATAGTTTCGATACGAAACCCGTACTCGCAGCGTTAGCAAGGGCTATAATAATGATTAACTTGATAACAGTAATAATAAAATGGTAGTTTTGGGAGTGTTGTTAGAGTAATCTACCGGTAGTAGCGCGGTAGTAGCAATCATCTTATTGGAGTTGCCGCAAGCGAAAGGTTAGAAACGATTACGTGCAGAGCTCAACTCGGGGGGCTCCCATATACCTGCTCTGCCTCTATATACATGGTGGTTATTAAAGGGGGGTGGCACTGGCAGCAGCACGAAACAATTTCAATTGGAATTGAGAGAAAACACTGCAGAATATTCGTGAAAAGTACGGGTGTGGTGGTTTTCCCCGGTGGCGGCGGCAACGGCTCGCTGGCTCGGCAGTGATTTATTGGCGGCCCGGATTTGTTTAGTTCAAATGAAGGGTCGTCCGCGACTCTGGGGGAGAGAGAAAATCCAAATCCTAGCTCCTGCTCAAGTTGAATGCGTTTTTGGGTTTTGTGTATAGCATCACTGGCCCCTAGACTTTTATAATTTAAATTGCTTTTGCTTCGTTGTTGTCGATCCGGATCATTAGATAAACCACTTTCCGTAAAATAAATACAGAAAACCCGAGCAGGATACACTGCAATATCGAAGCGATACAGAAGATTTGATTCTCTAGACTTTAGATAAATTAAATTGGTTTATATTTATAAGTATGAAATCAAAACGAGATTATAAAAAGTAATTCAAAAGTAAATTAAGAACACTGGTTGTTATACTACAAAAAAAATATCTTCCTCGCAATTTTAGTTCATTTGCAGATTACCTATACCTACCCACTCATTCATACATCAGAGATTTATTCAGAAGCTTATTAATTATTAACTTTATTATAGAAATTACCATGTAAATGATATACAAATAGCCAGTATAATTATAATAAATGTTAATTTAGTATTCCGTGCACAGGTCTCATCAATAGTAAAATCGTCGGTGCACTCGCTGTGTATATCCATGTGTACGTATTAATGAAGACACATTGGGCCTTGTTTGCGTTATTGCCCAACTCTCCGTTAGTTCTAGTTTGGGTGGTGCACGCACATCTCGTAAATATAGAATCCGTTAATTACCCGCCCAACTAATATCTCTGTATGTGATGTTTTTTTCCTCATTTTCTTGTAGATTCTCTACGTGACACTGAATCAAGGCTGAAGGAAGGGGCTGACAGCCCACAACTGGGGGGATGAACTATGGGATTAGGCGAGATTGATGACTGGGATAATATAATAGAAATAGAAAAGTACATGAGGTGTTTGGCTAATGAATGAAATAATTTTCACGAAGAGAACTACGTAGGGGAGTTTGAACGGGTTCATAAATATTGAAGTATAAAAGTAATTTTTTTTCTATATTCTCATCTATTTATGTTGAATTAGATTTTTTTGTACCAAAGCATCAACAAACCTTATTAAGATAGGTCAGTGCAAAGAAAATTCCCTCTAGAAAAATTGACGAACCCTTTCAAAAATGCTCTGATGCAATAAACTAAATAAACCTCCACTGCTTGTACCTATTGTGTAACATTTTGTTGACAACAGCATTTAGTAGTGGGTGCCTATCCATTAATTTAGCGTATCTCCTCTCGCATGCAATGTTTAATAAGACGAAGCGAGAGAAACGCAATAAATCTAGTTTCGCGGCCGCAAGCTGGATGAGATGAGAAACTGGGGGTTTGTGGGTGCGGGTGAACATGTTCGGGACGGTTTGACTGGTATTTGTGATCAACACGGATGGTTGGCATACCGGCATACCGGCCCGAGCTGTTATCAGCCAGTGAGGATCTAGTAACAGACAGTCCTCGCCTCAGTTATGCGTTCCTCGACGTTTACGATTCATTAAAATTAGATTGCAGATAAGATACAACGCCAAACTTATCACAATACTATTTATACACTTCATTCTCGGAGAGGCAAACTTCAATGCTGAAATTCGTCGCCGATTTGTCAAATTTTTCAGCAGGGGAGCTGTTTTTCAGCTGGCCCCTTCTGAATATTTCGAGATCTTAAAAACAACAAATACGTAATATAAAACTTTATGTGGTGGAAAAACTTGAGTTTGAACTATTTTCTGAAAATGTCATTTTACTTTTTGTAATTTATCACCTAAGTTTGTAATTAAAGTCGTTTATAAAGTAATTTAATCCAAAGGATTAGTTATAAATTCCAACAAACCTCAATATAAATTTTATACAAAACTTGTAAACCTAATTATGTTGTGACACAATTTTCTCGGAATGTAATTCCTTTACATTCCACTACAAGCATCAAAACCAATGCAACTTCCAACCGATACAGTGACTAAACCAAAGACATCTCGGGGTATTTCTGGAAGAGATAAAGGAATTTGTTGAGGGGATCCCTGGAGAGTGAGAGAGACAACGTCCGCTGTGGGCCATGGATTTAGACGAACAGAAGTCAGATCATTTGGACTTGTACGGTGCCTCACTAAACATGATGGATGCCGAGGGGTTACATTCAATCAAATCTCCCGAAATAATCTAGCTCTGATTTGATGGAGGACGGATAGTCTCCCACAGTGGAATTGAAGAGAAATGAACACAGGAAACCCAATCTTTACGCGAATATCAGCAGTGGGACCTTAATGGCCTACGAGATTACGTTTTAGGTAATTGCTAATGTCATTTTCGCGCGCGAACGCTAGCTACTAGCTAGTTTAATTAAATGGTAAATGCAAGGGGATGAAACAAAAAAAAGTGTGTGCGACAGCGCGAAGAAGTGTTTGTTTTATATTTTGATTATAACACACCGACTATTATAAGCACTTAATGGAGTGATAATGATTTATCATTGGATTTTCTCGCGCTAATTAACGACGGCAATGGACCAAGTCGTCTGTAAGGTGTTATCTGAAATTGAGACACTACCAACCAACGTTGATGGTGTCCACCAGTCTCGCGACTAATGTGTAGAAGATAATCAGTTGACAACGACTGGCTTTCTTTTAATTGACCACATTAGCGTGGTAATAACAAGAACTAATTTTTTTCTGATGCATCGTTTAGTCAAATTCGTATGTAGTAAACTTCAGAAAGTTCAAAATAAAACAAATAAAACATTGTTTAATTATAAACGATATACTCAATTAAATACGAGCCCTAACAACTAAATATTCGGACAAAAGTAAATTTGATTGTCTTTTTTCCATACGCGCAAAAGTTATCTAAATTAACTTCCATAATATTGATGGTTTTTTCTGTTATAATGCCAACATTTAGATACATAAAAACGTAAATTTCGTAAAAATCCGCTCGGCGGTTCCAAAACTGTGGCACTTTCACCCAGCAGGATGGGAAAATTGTAGGAACAAAGAATTATTATTTTCAAAACGTTGGATCTAGCAGTCGGATTTTGATGAAATTTACTTTATTGCAAAGCTGGATGTTGGTTTTCTTTACAAAAAAGTTACACTAGTTTTTATTTGGCGATTTTAGGCATTTATCGGAGCTTCAAAGTTGCACCTTTAAAAATGATAAAATTTTCTAGTAACTGTTTCAAAGAATCACAGTTTTGAAACCGCTGGTTAGATTTGTGTCAAAAAACATTTAAATCAAAGCTCAATAATCGTACTATATTGAAAAAATCCTGAAATGTTAATATGATTTTTTTGGCATTTTTTGAGTTCCACAGTTCACTTTTCAAAAAACGTGTTTTTTGATGGTGCTACCTACATTAAAATAATCACAGTTTTGGAACCACTAGTTGGATTTTGGTAAAATTTACTTTATTGCAAAGCTGGATGTTGGTTTTATGTACACAAAAATCCCCAAGTTTTTATTTGGTGATTTTAGGCATATTTCGTAGCTTTAAAATTGAACTTGAAAAATGTGACGTAATTTTCTAACGACTGTTTTTAAAAAAATCACAGTTTCGGAACTTGGGGAAAACGACATAAAGGTGCTTTTCATGGTCCTCATCCAGTCCGGACTTAAATGTTATTGAAACTCCACCAAGAACCATTGGGAACTTAAAGATCAAAATAGAAGAAATTTGGGACAGTTTCACGCCAGAATTGTACCAAAATTTGATAAATACAATGCCTGCTAGAATACAGGCAGCTATTAAAGCAAATGGAGACGTACCCTCTTATTAATGGTCCTAAATTAAAAATTATCCCAACATTTAGTTGAAAATTCATTTTGTAAAGTTTGCAAATTATTAAGGTTAAAATATTGTTAAATCAAATAAATAATTTTGTTCCATGCATAATATTGTTATTAAGGCTTTATCTTATTGTATTGTTAGGTGTTTACTAATTATTTGTGTAAAATTTCCAGTTCTCCTTTCATACTTCAAAAATTTACTTTTGTCCGGACATTTAGTTGTTATAGGGCTCGTGAAAATCAATAAAAGCATCGACTTTCAATGGAATCAAAACAAGCTATATACAAGGTGTCCAAGTATACACCATTTACAATTACTAAATAATTAACATATTTTCATGTCAACTTCTTACGAAATCTTACTTTCATACCTTATTATTTAAAATAGTTTCTAGAAGTTGATAGGATAGGACGAGAGGTATGATGCTTCATCTAAAAATTTTGTGACTGTCCTTGCAATTATTCTATTCTTAAATGTAGAAGATCGCAAAATTTCGTGCACTTTAAAACATTTTTTCAATCTATGGTTATTTGTAACTATAAGTTAATTTCCTTAGATAGTTAAGGATAACCATCAATTAAAAACCTGACCCTTAGATATCATTATTAAGACAATGGTGGAAAAGAAAATGAACTATTAGTTAAGGTTAACTAACGATTGAAGAAGTGGCCCTAAAAGTAGTTAATACATTGTAATATTCATATCTACTATTTTATGGGCAAAATTTTGTGTACCTTGTTAATGAATTTATTTCGCAGTTAAATGGCTACTTCTACTACAAATTCTCACATCATCGGAATTAGCTTTGAAACAAAAATGGCAGAGGGTGATGTTGGTCTTAATAGTCCTGCAAATGAAAAGGAATAAATAAATAATAATAATTGTTAATTTTCCCCCAAATCTCCACTTCAATACAATTCCGCTAATGGCCCCCGAAATTTACATATTTAAATGGAGCAATTTTAAATCCGTAATCTAGCAGTGTGCAGGAGGATCGCAGAAGCGTCGCGAACGTCCAGATAACGACGACCGGGCTAAAGGACATTAATATGAAAGGAGTGAGCGCGTTATCGCAGCCTGAGGGGGCGGCGGGAGGTAAAACTAGGGTGTTTAAGGGAACGCGGGGGTGGGTGCAGTTGGCTACGAATGTAATCCCGGGTTTATAGAGATGAGCAATTAGATGGAGTGCATTACGGAAGTCTCATGTGTGAGGGCGCCACTCGTCGATTACTTGGCCGGTACTGGCACTGCCGCCAGATGGGACTAATTATGAACTTAAGCCCACCCCCCTATGCCGCTCCACTATACCAACAACGTCTCTAATTACTCGATGGGGTTGCAGTGTGTACGCAGAAGATGCTGTTGCCCCAGGCTGAAATATATAACGCACATCAGTCACAGGTGTCTGTTTAGATATTAATTTTCGGAAAGTTGTTCCACATTAGTTGGGAGATTGGGATGAATTAATAAACAGAAGTTTTCATCAATTTACTCTGGAGGATAATAGCGCGCTATAGGTGTATATTTTGGGGAGAAGGGAAAACTTTTTCAAAGAACCACCAAGCTCATCCAAACTTATCTAATTCTATATTCCATTATATATACATGGCGTATACTGTAATTGGATAATATGCATCTTATCAAATCTGCTTCTAAAACAGTTCATGTTTGAAATATTGCCTACTTTAACCTTGACTTTCGAAATTAAACAACACAAAGCTTAAGTATCTTTTATTTCATTCAAAAAACTTGTAGTACACTATTTCAAATTGCACGCACTGTAAACTATTCTAAACCACAAAAATACTGTCTTTCACAAAATTCCGGCGATATTATAGCCGACGGGAATTCAGCACGGTAGCCAGACACTAAATGAGATCTAGTTCAAATAATCGCACGACCTTCACCATGAGTGAAAGAATCATGTAAACTTGTTCCGAAACCTCTCACTCCTAATTTTTTTGCTTTTTTCGTTGTTTATTCGTCTTATACACATTTTACGGCTACGAACCACTGATTATGAATGCAGTTATATTAGTGTTGGACTTTCCCGAGCATTCACTGTGTGATCCTGTGCCGGCAGGTCGCTGGTCTGGTGCACAAACGAAAGTGAACAGCCTCACGACGACGAAAGTCCATGGTGATGATGGCAAACTGAGATATCAAGCAATGATTTTTGTCAGGGAAATGTTTCAAGGGGTCGTTTAAGCCTTAAATTCGATTTAAAGGACGATTATTTTATTTCTAATAGGTACTTTTGGATAGTTCCCTATTTTCGTAACCTGAGATTCAAGATTTTCTACTACTGGAAGAATCTTATTGGGCAAGTGAACTGTAGCAGCTCATTTTAAGTAAAATATATCTACTCTCAGACGACTTCCAACTATACCGGAAACAGAACTCTACTTTCTTATTTTAAATAGAAAATTTTGTGTATTTTTAGATTTTAAGTATGCCAATTTTTAACCATATAAATAAAGGTTCCTAAAATATATTGGTTTGTTAAATATAGAAAAATTAACAAATAACTAGGATTCAAAAAGTGATATTTTTTATTAAAATGAGTTTTAATTTAATTTATGCAACATCAAACCTAAGTATAGTTCCTACTTTTAATTAATATAACAGTTGTAGGTAGACAAAGAATTTTAAAACTTTTTAATAGGAAGGCTGTTTTAACTGATTTTATTTCGATTATTTCTACAGATTATAAATTTCAATGTATCAACTGTATACTTAAATTAACCTAATTTAATATAACTTAGTCTAGTTGAGTCCATTTTCAAATAATGGACATTGGAAATTTTGGGTGTAGGTTCATGAAATAATGAAAGTTTCAAAGAAAGACGCATTTATGCTGCACCCCGTATAATATGATATAGGAAAAGATAATAATAACATTCCATTCTACATGTTGAGTTATTACAATTGCTATTAATATTTAGAACTACATAATTTTCTAAATTTGAATTCGCAATATTTTAGTTATTTTAAATTTACAGTTACATTTTTCGATGAATGCTAAAACTTAGCTTCAAGTTTTAATTTTTTATAATAATGATCAATAGTAATAACCCAATTCTAAACATTTTTTTGTTAAAAACGGGTTCTTTTATATTAACTATTCTACAAAATTACTTTTGTAGATTGTGTCCCATTATGAACATATGATCTTACCCAGTGAAAGTATAATACAATTTCTTGTAGGATTCCATTAAGTTTTTCTCTTCGTATGTACAATAATTTCATTCATTGTTCTTTATTGTAATTTTTAGATTTAAATGTCTGTGACTAAAGGTCAAAAAAATTTGAAATAATGAAATAATAAGTAATAACAATACCTCGCGTTCTAATTTTTTGTCCTTTAAAGAAACTAAACTGCTGTAGAAATCAATTATTCTAAATACCTTTAACTACCAAAAATAAATTGCCTTTAACAGATGTTAGAGAAATCAAAGAACTTGAAGATGGTTTCGTTTGCTAAAGAAAAAATTTAAATATTTAACATAAAAACCAAATTGACGACGATTTATGTCTCAATGATTATGATGCGAAAGGTGAAAATTCGAGATAACAAACACAAAAATCACTTAACAAAACAACGTTATAATGTTAATGTAGATGTGTGACGGTATATTTTTTTGATAGAAGATCATATTTTTGTTAATTTGTACTCTATATTAGTTAAAACCTTTCACTGGATGGCCCCACCTAGATTATAGTATAAAAGACAGTTCTGCCGCAAATCTCATCATCAGTTTTATCCAACTTTCCTCGTGTTCAATCTTTACATTAGTTAACATGAGATTTATTGTAAGTATAATTCTGTATGTAGTACATTGTGGTACTTTATTCTAATTGTAATGATTTTAATTTGTGTTTATTTGTATTTAAGGGCGCAGCCATCCTTTTGGCCTTAGCTTTAGGTACCACACATGCAGGTTTCGCAGGAGGCTATGGCGGTGGTGATTCCGGTGGACATGATATCGGTGGAGGTGATTCCGGTGGCCACGGCCTAGAACTAAGCGGTGGCGGCGGCGGCGGTCACTTAGAACTCAGCGGAGGCGGAGGTGGACACGGTTATGATCTTGGCGGAGGCGGCGGTGGACACAGTTACGATCTTGGCGGAGGCGGCGGTGGACACGGTTTCGAACTTAGCGGCGGTGGTGGCGGACATGAATCCATCGAACACCACCATATTCCAACCAAAACCATCGAACACACGAAACCAGTTCATGTTCCCGTTATTAAGAAGATTGGAGTTCCAGTACCACATCCAGTAGGAGTGCCTGTACCACAAGTTATCAAAGTACCAGTACCACAACCCTATCCAGTACATATTTCTGTACCACAGCCTATTGCTGTGCCTATCTACAAATTGGTGCCACAGGAAATTGAAAAGAAGGTTCCGATTACAGTGGAAAAGCTCGTGCCAGTATACGTTGATAAACCATACAAAATCGAAATTGAAAAGCATCATCCTGTGCACGTGTCCAAGCCCTATCCTGTGCATGTACCTGTTTATAAGCACGTTTACCATCATGTACCAAAACATGGTGGAGACAGCGGTGGCCATAAGGGATGGCATTAAACGCCATGAAACTGTCGTTAAATTTGTTGATTTTTAGTCACACTCTCATCGAACTGAATCATCTCATTTAAGTCATCTATCACCAAAACAACGAACGAAGTTTTTTTTTATGTTTTATACTTGTTATTTTACCTATTTATCTATTGTTGTCTAATTTTTAATAAAAAATGTTTTCATAAAATTATTTTTTATTACACTTCCGTTTTTGCTATTGTCCATTCGAAATGCATTTATAGTTCTGCATAATAAACATTAATTTTATTGTAATTCGAACGTCCAGCTAACAAAACTTTCTTGATATAAACTTTTACTTTCACATACTAGCCTCAATGTAGCCGAGTCGAGCCATGTCGTGTTATTCACTTGTGTTGTTGATGGTCCAGCTGCTGAGCATTGACCGTGAAATTGTTACTTACAACGTTACTATTACTTTTAGTACACTGCGAGGAATAGTAACCATCAGACTATATTCCATTACAGTGTATTCATCTTAAATTGTTACCCGCACTTTAAACTAGTTTCACTTTTATTTAATTATAATCATCGAGGATTATAAAAGAAGAAAATAATGCGTGATATAACTTTCTAAATCTAAATAATCTCATGGGATCTTTGCGAATATAATAAACGTATCCGTCTTGGCAAATAATTAATTATTTTAGCATTTTCTTCGGGTTATAAAACAAAATAGTATACCAAATACGAGAACCAGTTAGTTATCGACTTTTTATAAAAACAACACTTTGTATCATACATACCGGTACTTTCTTTTGAAGCTGTATTATTAATTTCTGTTAGCTCTATGTGTACATTAACATTTTCACTTTCATTTGAAATGCGCGCCCTTCTAAATAATGTTCGGAATTTGGGCGTCGTTATAAATTAAGAAAGAAAGCTCCGAAATGTCTGTAACCTTTCTAGTAATAAAAATTCCTTTATAAATTATTGTTTTTATTATTTTACTAAATAATACAGGCTTTAGTTCTGTTTTGAATGTTGCCAAATTTGGTGCAAAGAGTAAATTTTTGTGGAAGAAATTATTTCCAAGAACGATTAAAATTATCCACTCCGTATACATTTGCAATTCGGTATTCGAACTAATTAGTAAATTAAATATTTACCGTAATCATTAGGTAAACTACACCTCATAATTTCATAACGGAACAAATCTGCAAAAATTATAAAAACATGACATTGAATTTTGGTGAATTTTTATGGTAAAAGATGGTAAAAGACTACATAAAAAATTAACTTTCAAAAACACACACAATTATATCTTTTCAGATAATTGAAATTTTATAAGAAATAAGCTAAATTATAAAATATATAACTATTCAAAATGAGTTAATAATAATAGTCTTTATGGATGGAGATTCATCCCTATTTATCTTCGAAATGGGATTTCGATTTTTGCAAAAAAAATAAGTTTATAATAATACGAGCCCTAACAACTAAATGTTTGGACAAAAGTAAAATTGATTGTCGTTTTTCCATACGCGCAAAAATTATCTAAATTTACTTCCATAATATTGATGGTTTTTTCTTTTATAATGCCAACATTTAGTTATATAAAAACGTAAATTTCGTAAAAATCCGCTCGGCAGTTCCAAAACTCTGGCACTTTAACCCAGCAGGATGGGAAAATTGTAGAAACAAAGAATTATTATTTTCAAAACGTTGGATCTAGTAATCGAATTTTGATGAAATTTACTTTATTGCAAAAGCTAGATGTTGGTTTTCTTTACAAAAAAAGTTGAACAAGTTTTTATTTGGTGATTTTAGGTATTTAACGGAGCTTCAAAGTTGCACCTTTAAAAATGATAACATTTTCCAGTAACTGTTTTAAAAGAATCACAGTTTCGAAACCGCTGGTTGGATTTGTGTCAAAAAACATTTAAATCAAAGCTCAATAATCGTACTATATTGAAAAAATTCTGAAATGTTAATATGATCTTTTTTGCATTTTTTTCGAGTTCACAGTTCACTTTTCAAAAAACGTGTTTCTTGAGGGTGCTACCTACATTAAAATAATCACAGTTTTGGAACCACTGGTTGGATATTGGTAAAATTTACTTTATTGCAAAGCTGGATGTTGGTTTTATGTACAAAAAAATCCCCAAGTCTTTATTTGGTGATTTTAGGCATATTTCGTAGCTTTAAAATTGCACTTGAAAAATGTGACGTAATTTTCTAACGACTGTTTTTAAAAAATCACAGTTGTGGAACTTGATGGGGAAAACGACATAAAAGTGCTTTCATGGCCCTCATCCAGTCCGGACTTAAATGTCATTGAAACTCTTTGGTATAAAATTAAACGTATTTTACGCAATAATCCACCAAGAACCATTGGAGACTTAAAGACCAAAATAGAAGAAATTTGGGACAATTTCACGCCAGAATTGTACCAAAATTTGATAAATACAATGCCTGCTAGAATACAGGCAGCTATTAAAGCAAAAGGAGACGTAACCTCTTATTAATGGTCCAAAATTAAAAATTGTCCCAACATTTAGTTGCAAATTCATTTTGTAAAGTTTACTAATTATTAAAGTTAAAATATTGTTAAATCCAATAAATAATTTTCTTCGATGTATAATATTGTTATTAAGGCTTTATCTTATTGTATTGTTAGGTATTTACTAATTATTTGCGTAAAATTTCCAGTTCTCCTTTCATACTTCAAAAATTTACTTTTGTCCGAACATTTAGTTGTTAGGGCTCGTAGATCAACAAAAAGTAATTTTTTTCTATAAAATATATAAATCTTTTCGAGTATAAATAAGTGTATCTCTTTTTCGTAAATCTGATGATTATGAATAACTACATAAAAAAGTTTCCAATATCTGATTAATTTTCAATCCGGATGAATCAAATACCAACACGATACAATTCCTTTCCACATTTTTTCCTTAAGATTGGTGCTAGCTTTACTGTACAAAATAAAAACTGATAGTGTCATGTTGTTCAATGCTTGACAGCGGATTTAACGGATCTTTGTCGGTGTGAGTATTGTGCACGATATCAGATTCTGGAGCCCCCCATTTAAATCCAATGGACGGCGACACATCACCATACGCTTTTCATGAATTATTTTGACACGTGTTCAAAAGTACCTGCATGAAGACAATAAACCGAACTGACCACTAAAAGGATTATACACGGTAAATCCTTGCCCAAAGCCTATTGGCAATTATATCCTGATAACTATAGTGTCCTTGTCATCTTTTCATTTTATTAACAAAGAACATGTGTGCATTCGTTTGCAGTTTATTGTGCTCGAATAGAAAGAGGTAGATAACAAAAATCTATGATCACCTAAATTAATTTGGTGCCAACGACCAACGACGACATAAACTAAGGGATTAATAAAGAGGAAATCGCAAAAAACATAAACAGTATGCTTATAACTTTTGTGTACATTTATTTAATGTTGTCCCGTACGTGGATTTAAAGAGGTTAGTTTATTGCTTCATCTAAAAGAGCATGGGATTTTTTCGTTGTTAGCGTAAATGCCACAGTGCGACCAGGAGAGTTTGTGGCATTGCTGTCAGTGTAGATTTTCTGAAAGCAAGCAGCATTCAGTTGCTTTTTTTCAACCTACTGTTGTACAGCCTATAAAGAGTTCTCTGGTTGAATATATACAGAGGAACGGGAGCCATTTTTCTTGCTTTAAGCGGCTTGGGATTGCAAATCTTTCGTCTAAATACGCACACAAATGTTGTGGTTGGAGAAGTTAAATTGAATGCAAAAAATGTTAAAATTACATTCAGCATTAAGTAGTAATTCTATATTGATGAAAATACAGAATTTCAATAAAATATACTTAATAATCTATCAGTAACACTGAACCATGTTATTAGCAATTACTTAACAATTTAAGTAAATTAAAATAATGTAATCAACATATTAAGTGTCTTAACGGTCTAATAATGACTAAAAACATCACCCACAATAAATTTATACAAAAGTAAATCATCCGTTACAATACTTTAAAATAATTTAATTTTAAGTAGGTACCTATCAAAAAACTACGTAAGTTTAAAAATTAAAATTGCAAAAAAAATTTATTTGCCATGGCCCCGCAAAACTTACAAATCAACAATAAACCTCTCAGTTTTCTTGCTAACCTTTTCCTCTTCTTCATCGTATTGTATTCGTTGTGCTTTAACAGGCCCTAGGAGAGGGGGGTGAAGGGGACATTGTCCCCGGGCCCGGATTTTCATTACCACCCCCTCATCGCTAAAAATTTTTTAGAAGCATAATAGCATTCTACATCATCAGCTTAAATTTTCAGAAATTACCCACGTCGCCAAAAATGTTTTTATAAGAGCTCGTAATTCCGACGCCCCGGGCCCGGATTTTCCTCTCCACGGGCCTGTGGTTTAATAAACTATTTTTCCAGCAATCCTCTTCCTCTCTTCAATTTATCCGTGATTCCATATTTTAAAAAGGAATTCTAGATAATGATACAATTTAGAAGGTTTTTGATTAGATAAAAAATTTAGGAAATAGAGTTGGAAGACGAAAAACTCATAATTTGGCAGTAACTCACTATTTTCATTACCGTCAGATAACAATTGTGTATTCTAATCTTATAATTTTAACAATATATTTGATAGGTTGATTAGGTTGATATATGGTCTTCCAAAAACTAAATTTAAATAATTGATGCTAATTAATAAAATTTCACGATACCCCGCAGAGTGTGCTGACGGTGTAGTCGATGGCATGCAAGGCAAGGGTAGGCGTGGGTGCGATATATCGATGCCCCCTCTAAACATCCACGTATACCATCACCATACCACAAGGACTAATTCGTGTTATCTGGAGTCGTCAGTCACGAGGTCCGGCTCCATTGCCCACTAATTGGAGGTGTGTTAATTAGTGTTCGTGACAAAAGATAACCCCCGCTCAAAAAAAAACTAGATGAAGATGTCCCAGATCATCCATCCACTCCCAGCAATCGTCTGTTTATGGGGCCACCCATTTTTCCGTAATTTCCGCGCTAAGGGAAGTCAGACCATGGGGGCTCTCTGCATGGCCCTTGCCCTACCACGGGGGTTCTGACAGCTAGTAATTAATGTGCAGGTTGCATGTGTTATGTGCGGGAACCGCCCTCGAACCCCGCACCGCGTACCCCGGCTCGATGAATATTTATACCGGTAAGGCCGGACACACACACCTTCGTTCAACGCTGCGCACCTAATCTAGAATATCATGCGAAACCACCATCATAAATCAACTCCTCGAGAAATCATACCCGGAGTATAGCTTACACAACTAGTTTTTATTTCCATATAAAGATAATATAAAACTGATGTTGGTAACGGCCTAAAATAGCCAGCCACCGCTACGGTATTAACGACCCAAGATAATCCACTTCCTCAAGACCAGGTTAATTGCTTTTTTCCCACAAAATCGATAACTTACCACTATACACCAGCAGACAAAGCCGTGCTAGTTTGAATCATGTACAACATTTTTCAATGTCTCATATTTGTTAAAATTTTCCATTCAAAATTAAATATTAAAGTCATTTAGACTATAAGAATCTATTGGAATATTTTGACAAAAGTAAATTGGGCTAAATTATAAAATAATGTCTTCAGAGATATTTTAAAACTTGCAGTAATTTGAAATATGGTAAAAAATTAAAGATGGATAATCTTACTCTTTTTAGAGAATTTTGGAAAATCGAGCTTTTTTGATAGAAATGCAGTAGGTACCGGATTGTTGTCAAATTATGAAAGGAGCTGAGATCCCGATTATCAAAATTGGTTGGAAATTATCAAAAGTAAATTCGATTCGCGAGAGAATTTTCCCAATAATTGTACTTCTAGTATCCTTGACTCGGACTTTCCTTTATCAGGATCGTGAATATTTAAATAGTAGAATAATCCGATATGGAATAATAACCCAAATTAGAATTTTATTTTAAATAGGTACTTAGCCATACGAATGGTTTTTTAAGAATTCATAAACCAGCCAATTAATTCCACTATTTGATAACCTTTACTCGTCAAAAATATGAGGAATTTTGATGTAGGTACCTCAAACACTATATTATGAATTAATTAATTCGTTAACTGAAGAAATATAAAGTGGTCGTTATTATTATAGCGTAGTTTATCTATTAATTGCCATGTTTTAAGAAAAATAAAACAGCAATAAATTCTGGATGCAACAGAAACGAACCTCAATTATAATGAGATGCTTTATTTATACTGGATTTAAATCATAATTGTGTTAAGTCGAAAAATAACAGCGCAATAAAATAACCTATAAACGATTAAAACATCTGATACGAAGCAATAAAGTAAAAATTGTAATTTCCAATAACATAAGAAGTTTTTATATTTTAAATATCCCAACGACGATGTCGTCTCCGGCGTGTATAACTCGTTGTTTTATTATATCATGAAAAATAACGACCATTTATTTCCCTCTGACTGTATTAACATCCACATGCTTTTTAAATTGGTTTTATACTTAATTAAATTTTTATTATGTGATTATACCTGCCCTCCTCAGTATCCAAGCGCATTAAAAATATAGTCGACGCGTCAGATCTTAATAACTAAAACGAAGACACAGCCTCAATTTTCTCTCAGATAAGATTACAGTTTTTTCTCTCTCCCGTTGTTGCGACGCTTCAGGCCCGCGATCCACCCCTCGTACCATAAAAATTGACAAAATGCGCTTTTTTCCATGCCAGACACAAATGGTGTCATAAATGACCCTTAATAGTATTACCTTCTAACAGGGGTGATCACGGCGTTAAAATTTTATTCCAACTTTAAATTCCTTTTTTATTAAACATGATCTAAAGTAAAACAATATTGACGTTACGTTAAATGGTTAGACCCACACAAACTCTTTAGTTGATGAGTAAAAAAAAAGCACAACTTGTGTAATATTTTATTTAGACGCAGCTTGGCAAGATACTTAGGGAAATTATGTTTAAATAAATAAAAGCCCCGTTGGTTTTGTGTTTTAAAATGCAGATTAAATGTTATGTTTGGTCCGTTGTCATGTCATTCGCCCCGCCGGGCGCTTTATCTTTACTACCCCATTCATTAGACACAGGCCCTTGTGGTACTAATTTTTATGGGTGTTATCAGGAGATCACAACAGCCGTTGCAGAGCAAACACTGCCTTTATGTAAGCTTTTCGTCACCTGTCTCCTGCAATATAAAACCGTACATCTATTAGGTGAGTCTCTGTGTAATCTGCCAACATTAAAGAACGCCCTTCTTTCACTTTATATCAGGTCTTAACATTTTACAAGTGCTGGGTAATTACATAAATTAACTTGGACGGTGGACGGGCAACGGACAACCACACATACTCAACTCGGTTGATGACAACTATTTAATTTAACATTTTTTTAAAGCAGGTTTCTGCTTTGTGGGTGAATGATAGAAGTCCACTTGGTTTTTTTCCTAATTTATGGCGACGGATATATTACTAAATAGATACCCCCATGAATTTGTAAATGAGGTTTGGTAATTTAGAAACGTCACTGAAGAAATAAAGACACGAATAAGTGAAGGAAATATTAAACATAAATCAAAATTGCAGCTATACAAAAGTTTTATAAGTCCAGCTGCGAAACATGGACATTATTAAAAAAGACGAAGAAAACTCGTAACAAGTAGAAAGAAAAATATTACGAAAAATTGTTGGGTCTATGAGCGAACCTATAGAATAAGGATGAACTTTGAATTAGAACCACTAATAAATAATTACAATATAGGAAAGTTCGTAAATTCCAAAGAACAAGGATGCTTTGATCAAGAGGAAGACCAAGAAAGAGAGGTTAGCAAGTGTCGAAAAAGACTTGAAAACAATGTGGGCTAGAAATTGGAAAGGCTCTATCGAAAATAGAAGGGAATGGTGTAGAGCCAAACTAAGAGGAAGAACTATATTCTAAGATGTCATGTGCCTTGTAATTTTCTGGAAGACAAATAAATTATCTTATTACTAAGAGCAAGGCCGCATACTTGAGGGCACTGGTAAGAGTGAAGCTAACCCTCTCTTCACCTCTTCAGGTCCTTTTTACATAGCGAAGATCAATAGAACGCTGGTGGCGGATAAAATAAGACAGATTATAAAGCAGAAACAAGAAGAAAAAAGTTGAACAGACAGCAAGATGAAAGACATAGAATAAAGAACCTCGAATCCTCGAAACAAGGATGACGGAAATTAGCATAAGAAGAAAAGGAGCAACTAAATGAAATGGATTCATGATGAAGGTAAATCTTATAAGTAATTTCATTGTGTTCCCGAAAATTCTCAACGACTACTTGTTACTTGTAAGGTTAGCTCCATTACCGAGAAACATGTACTTTAGAAATAATTTAAGAAATGGTTTACTTTATGGCTTAATTTAATATGATTTTTTGGCCATAATTAGTGAAATCATTGTTATATTTATATTAAAAAGTGTAAATGATGTTCATTTATGATATAAAAACTTCTCAGCAAATGACATCGTAAGAACCTTTAGGAGACAAAGAGCAGAACAAAAAAATGATAAAACAGTTAATTAGCAGTTTAGTTTAAATGTCAGATTTCCAGCTGGTGTTCCTGTGTAGAGAAAAATAATCTCCGACACAAGATCAAATTTTGAAACAACCACACCATCCATCCATACAATTGTGTGGTGTGTACGTTCATCAAAATGTGGACCACCTGCTGTCCAAATTCTAATAAAGCAACGGACATTTATAGTCGTCTCCCGAACTATAATAAATTAGAGGAAAGCAATAAGTCCGTGCGCCGCACAGTATATTATAAAAAAGCAGGTTTGACAAGAGCTTTTATTTTTATTTTATTATTTTTTCTGTTTCACAAGTTTGTGTTTCTCATATATAATATACCTACATATGATGGATAATGTCAATACTGGGCTACTGGTACCAAAAGATAAGATACCTACCTATGTAAATTTACCGAAGCGTCTTTGAGTAATCGATATAAATATTAATGCAGATGGAGTCGTTAATGGACTACGCTAATGTGAACTGATCGACCGAAGATATCTCGGAGCCTGTTTTACACGGCAATTTTAATGGATATTTTTTCTTATGCTCTATTAATATAGAATAATAATATTAATACAGAGATAAAATAACTTTGTCTCGTTCTTTTTGCTGTTTAAAATTCTGGTAATTCTTTGAATATACGAGTGTGGTTAGGAAAAAAACACCTCTCAGGAAGTGACTTTTTCTTATTATATTGTAGTTTTATTATTACAGTTAATATAAGCGAATATAAGTATATTATTATTTCGACCATACCTTCACCAACAATCTAGCGTGACGGTATAATTCCCGAATAACGTGTCCTCACTTTTACAATACTGTTATTAGGTAGTACAGCTTTTAATATTATTCAGAATTCAGATTACTTTCATGCTATAACATGGATTTTCGTGCCACTCTAATTTATACCAATTTGTTTCCAAATTTAGTCTCTTATTTGAATTTTTATGAAACATAACATTTGGTTATCTGGCAGAAAAATCCCCTTTTACCGTTGTTCGGCTTTTTACGACACCAACATTGACATGAGACAACTCACTAAACAATAATTATTATCAATATAAAGAAACTAAAAAAATACTTTGTATACGTATTATATAAATTTCTTAGAAATTAATGTATAACTGTAGTAGAAGTAGGTAAGTTAATGGAGTCAAGAATGTTCTTGTTATTGTAGAGGTTGTGAAACACAATTTGTTGGGAGACAGTTCTAATTTCTAGCCAAAGTTAAATAATTAATGTTCCGTGGAATAAACATATCTCAGAAGGACACATCTTGTATTATATATCTATATATACCTAAACCGTAATTAACCATATAGCAAGTCCAAGTTATTTGAAAGTTCTGTTTAATTATTCCATTCGACACTTGGGGATAAATTAGCAGACAAAGCGTGATGATGGGCCGGTGTAATTACAATAGTGGTGCACTTGAGAGGCTGTGTTTGTCCTGTATGGACCCTGAGGTTGTCTTGTCCCATTATGGAGCTGTGAGCCCACTAAAGCGAGAAGTTAATGAGTAACGGACTAACTCACTACACTCAGGAGAACGTCTATTGTTCACGACGACGGCATCCACTAAGGTATTATTTACTTCGTGCTCTCTGCTCCCTTACACACGTAAATGGCTTCAATTGCCCTTTGACTATGGAACGTAATTACCTATTGCCTCTCCAAGGACAATTAAATGTCCTTACAACATCTGTCTGTGGTTTCATTCCCTGTAGGAAAGCTCTCAAAAGTACATGAAAAAATCGTGGGCGTTTCGTCAAATTTATAATTAATTGTTCCTGAAAATATGGTCTTAGAGAAAATAAAGTAATTTGAAATCTGTGTGAATTAACTTATTATTAACTACTAGTGGAGTAATTTACGAGACAAGCCGGCGTTATATACTATATTGAGATGGGTTTATGATGTCTTAAAAGACAAAAAAATATTTAAGTTATGTGACTGGAGTGCTCAACAAAACTCATATATATTTAATCTAAAATCAAATTATAATTTTATGTTCCAATGTAATTTATGATGGCGGTGTTTTGAAGTTGAGACCAAAAAAAACGTTAGCGAAAAATTTTGATGGTCTCTGGACCAATCATTGCTTTGATTTATCAGGCATCTCTTCTCCAGCTTGGTATTTGTTTGTTTGATGATGGGTACCTGCAGATAGGGGTATCGCGCCATTAACAAGTCACAATGGATGCCCCAAAATGCACACAGTCCTCAGCGGATGGCCCACAGCGCTTAACATAAATCCTCCGCAGGTAGTGGTAGTCGTTTGGTGCACTCTCTACAATTTGTTTCAAGTCACCGTGATTTTCACATATTATTTTTACATCAATCACGATTTCAGCACTCAATTAGCCCTGATTCGGGGCTATCAATCTCAGTGCGGGCCTGCTAGGTCCCCATTTGACTGACTGACTGCTTACTTGGGCTGTCAAGCCGCCGACCGTGCACTTCAAGCGCCGCGTCTGTCTGTCAAACTGTCAACTTAGCGATAATCGACCACCGACGGTTTAGCTGTATGAGTATAATATACATCTCTACTTAATCACAGATTTCTTACAAGAGGCAAAGCGAAACACCAAAATATCAGTTACTGGGCTGTTGACCTGTCCAAATATGACTGATAATATCTGATGTGATGGATTCCAGCATAAATGTTTATTCCTCAAACTGTCTTCTTTGACGTGCATAGAAAAAACACAAAACATTATGAACTACAATAGTATGCTGAACTCTGAATAGGTCATATTTAAAACATTTGTATATTCTCCAAAATACATCATATCTTATCTAAACTATACAAAATAAAATAAAATAAATGTTGAGTTCAACTACTTTATAGAGGACAAACCATGAGTGAGTTCTCAATATTTAACTTTGAAATTTTTTTTCGTTACGCTTCGTTTCTGATTCTAGAAAGTTACCCAGTATCTCTCAGTTCTGCTGCAAAAAATGGAACGCCCTGTAAAGTAATGTTAATACGAATTTAAGGACTTGGTTAATTAACGATAAAACAAGACACATGAACTGAACGAAAAGGTCAAATTCCTCATTGTTCTATAAGAATTTTGTGGACAAATCTCTTCTTATTGGCCAAAAGATATCATAGCAAAAAATATTAACTAACATCCTTATTTGCCAATAGCTTCTTCATACACAAATTCTGGTTTTTCAATAATTATTTTTTTGTTTTATGAATCATCAAGAAATAGGAAGCAACCTGAATTATGCAGACATTATTCGAAAATTAGTGCTTAAATATCTAAGTACTTATTTGTATAATTTCCGTCTTGGTTACTTTTGATATCTAGTGTCACTCCTAAAGTAAGGTTTGCATTTTAATCATTTTATCGCTCGTTTTAATTAATAAAAATATAGCTAATTTTATTTTCTGTTAGGGGATTTTAGATATTAATAAAATTAAATATATAGAGAATTGTCAGTTTTATGGGGACACATCCATTTTAAAATCCATTTCAATCGAAAGCAACATCTCTTCCCCGTTGTTTTATCTTGCCATAACGATTGTAAAGAGAGCAATAAAATAAATGCAGTGCAGACCATAGAATAACAATCAGCGGTCTGATTCGCCTTTGGGATTTGTAAGGAGCGCGAGCTATAGCAGTCATAACAATGCAAAGAACGAAGCCCCGAGATGGATCCTGAGATCCCTTTAGCACAGAGTGAAAGTACCTCTTTAGGACGCGGACTTATTGCCGTTTAGCCAGGCTGGTGATGGTGCGTCACAGAGCGAACGCGCGCTATCTACACGAATGATCTTCTTTTCAGTGTAAAAACCCAGCGGTATGTCGTATAACGTGGACCCGTTTCGATTTCTCATTCTCAGCGGTAACTGTCACCGGTGACAGCCTTCCAGAGATCTGATCTCACCTCGTCAACCGAGCCAACGATGTCCTTCTCTCCATTGCTTCTCCGTCTGGCTCTGTGCATGGGCCCCCTCTATCGAATATAAAACTACAGTAAAACCCGGACATAAAACACGACGAACACCACTTTCCAACTCGTAACAGTTGCTGGAACGGCTGTCCCACGGCAAACGATGCGATTATTGAAATTACACACTATCAAACCAACCGAAATCACACATCCACTTAGAAAAATGCTCCCTTGATCCCGGTTTTTTTTACTACTTTTCACGTTTTCCAGCCTATTATGGGAATGGTATTTTATCCACTTAATTTGAATACATATCTATTTTTTTTGCTTTTGCTCTGTTCCGCATGATTGCATCTAACGCAAATGGCTTCAGATTTGTGCATATTCTGTGCTGGGTGGTCCTGAGTCCAATGGAATTACACTCCGGACGAAATTTCATTTTATTACACACCACAAATCATTTAAAAGAATTTTGTTGGACACTCTTCCAGATATTTAAATGTTATAAAATCATTTCACGATCACTTACACTTTATGTTGTTATACAGCTACGTTTACATACATATACCATACGTATTTATAACTCAATTTAATACTATTGCTACAAGATCTATAAAAGTAAAGTGTCCAGGGTCGTAGACAATTTCTTTTTTCACTTTATAATTTTTTATAAAAAATATTTAGAAAAGAATTATGTCTATTATCTGAAAAACCCACTAATCATAGTACCGTAGTAATTTTAAGGGTTATTTCGCCTAAGCTAGTCCAATTTTTGGACGTTGTTGAATTTCTAAATTCAACCAATTAAAGTTTCAGGTCCAACGTGATCCGATATATTGAATTTAGCAGCATCCCATACGGCTGAACTGAAAGTGAACCTACCCTAAAATGAAACTTTAAAAAAATAGGAGTATCAGTTTTTGAGACGTATACTATCAGTATCATTAATATCGAAGAGTTTGTAAATATTTTTGTTACACAAGACAGTAGGACAGTACAGGGTGGGCAAAATTCGATGTTTTTATAGGGTAACTTTTAAACCATAACAGATATTGAAAATCTAACCGCGCATCGTCGAGCTCTTTTTTTGAGAAACCCTTGTCGATAAGTCAAATTTTAGCGATCGTCGTTTGTTTTCGAGTTATCGCCGAAAATTCGATTTTTTGAGATTTCGATTTGAGCCTATATTTCAGTTGTTTGTGAATTTAGAGAAATGGCGTTTGCACGTTCTTAAGGCACTTTTTTGATGCGAATGCAATGACGTTAACAGATCTTGAAAATGTTTTTTATTTTTAAGTTATGACATAAATTTCTATTTTTTTATATGGAAGTCATAGTGGACTGTCATTTTATTGAAAAGAGCATTTTTTTCTCTTTTCAAATATATATAATATGTAGGGGCTATTCCTTCAATTTCTTCTTGAAAAATAAAAAAAAATAAATTTTTGAAATTAAATTAAAAAAAATCTTATAATAAAAATGAAAATACAACAAACGACATACATATAAACACGACACTATCTAAAATTAATATCTATATAAAACAACTCAAAGAAAAAGTTCAAAATTACGTCTATTAACTACAATACACTTTTCATGACAATTCTATGCGCCTTCGAAATGTGAATATTTGACACGGAGTTAAGGCATTGCGTAAACTTGGCTTTGAGTTCTTCTGTATTTCTACTTTTAGTTTTATATGAATTATCTTTAATATGTCCCCAAAGGTGTCAAATCAGGCGACCTTGGTGGTCATCTAACTGGCCCATTGGTAACAAACCAATTATATCTGAATTTTGAGTTAAGCAATTCTCTAGCTGATCTCGTATTATGAGGTGGTGCACCATCGTGTTGTAAGAAGAACTGACTTCTATCGCTGAACGATAAATTGTCCAAATATTCATCAACAATTTTCTCATTTAAATATTGGTAGTACCGTTCACCAGTTAGATTTCCCTCATAAATCTTATACTTATGCCAAAACTTGATTTTTTATTAAGGCACACCAAATACTAAAACCAAACCAACCCTGATTTTGGATCTCAATGGCGCGCCGAGGGTTCTTATCATGACATTCGTCTACTGCGATAAATATGCGAAACACATATTATTAATTCCAAAAATTTTGATTTTTTGATTTTTTAAGAAGAAATTGAAGGAATAGACCCTACATATTATATATATTTGAAAAGAGAAAAAAATGCTCTTTATATAAAAAAATAAAAAACATTTTCAAGATCTGTTAACGCCATTGCATTCTCCTCAAAAAAGAGCCTTAAGAACGTGCAAACGCCATTTCTCTAAATTCACAAACAACCGAAATATAGACATAAATCGAAATCTAAAGAAATCGAACTTTCGTCCATAACCCGAAAACCAACGACGATCGCTAAATTTTGATTTCACCATCAAGGGTTTGTCAAAAAAAGAGCTCGACGATGCGCGGTCAGATTTTCAATATCTCTTATGGTTGACAAGTTACTCTATAAAAACATCGAATTTGGTCCACCCTGTATATTGAAAATAATGTGATCTAAGCACACTTGTCGCATTTTCTGTAGTATTTTGGACTCTTATACCTCACAACCGATTTAGAGCTTTCCAGGTGAATCCAAAAAAGGTTAAATTAAACTTTTACAGAGTCTTCTTTTCCGTAGCACCGTATATCTACTTATAACTTGCTTCAGATCATTGAACGATCACTTTTTGGGTAGGACTGTTATTAATTTCTAGGAAAATCTAATTAATTTAATTATTGATTATTGAAATGTATTATCATACCATATGAATTTTTCAGCATCTGTAAGATTAATGTTCTTTCACCAAGTTTATATCAGGAAAAAACAGAATAGCCAGAAAAACCTGAATTGTCTCAAATTTTCTAAATGGCAGTCGCAGAATCTTTCAGATCTATATCGGAAATTTTTTGACCTAAGGATGGTCCCAACTCTATTCTAAAGAGGAGGCCATCCATGATGATGAAGATGCATTTGTAGGCAGATTGAAGAGAGAAAGTATTCCTCATCTCCAGTGGAAAAAATTAGAGCACCTCTACATTTTTCCTTAAGCTATGATCAAATATCATAGATTGTTTTGTGTATTCGAAGTTACTGAACTAAATTATATCTTTTTAATAAAATGAAGGGGTCTAAAAATATACTTAATTTATATTTTATAATAATAATTAAAGTAATTAATATTTCCATTAATATTATATCCAGTTATGTCGTTCGGGCTGTTTACTATAAATTTAATTTAATTCTGCTATAATATCAATTTCAAAGAAATGAATTAAAATCCTTTTAGTCCTTTTTCATATTCAGTATACCAATTTTTGCATCCCACTTGAAGTTTTTATGCTCCCAGTCCATATTATACAAACCACGTGATGAAAAATAAAATAAATTAATAGAAATCAATTTCAAAATCAAAATTATGATTCCATTTAATGGTTATAATATAATTTAACAAACCTCGAATAAAACAAAGTTTTATTGTAGCAAAACAATTTTTATGTTAAATAAAATCATTGTACACATAGGCTTTTCTGCTCGTAAAATCCAACAAACAGTTGATTAAACAATTTTGTTTCATTTTATTTTATTTTTTTCCACCGACGTTCTTCAGTGTATTATGTGGCACAGTCACAGCAAAATATCTTAACTACCTGGCATACCTTTAATTTATTTCAATGTATATTTTAAACACATTGTTATAACAAAAAGGTATATTAAATTGGGAATGGCGTACTAAAACAACGACCATAAAATGTTTTACGTTTATTTTTATGTTAGAAATTTCAGAATGACAATTTAAAAGCTATAAAATTAAACACTAACTCTGATATGTATTGAGATAAAAAGTGTGGTAGAAAAAGAACACAAGTTAGACCAAAACCAGTCCACAATGCTCGGGGGGTTGGTAGAGAAATATGTCAGTTTATTACGGCTGTATCTTAAATAGCACCCTTGTTTTATCAATTTTGTAGAAGTAATGCGTCGGGTTTTTACTGATAAATATCTTAAACTACACCGGATAAGAAAATGGATTGTTAAAACGAGAATATGGGGACTTAATAGATATAGTTGGAAATTAAAACGAATTGTGGTATTTCTTGGTTCATTTTTCTTACATTTGTTTTAAGGGTTCCAGAGCGTGATCTTATCACCTTGCTTAAAAATATTTTAGTGACAAAAGGCAGAACCTGCACAATCATGGATTTTAATTGAACTGAACACTAATGTTATTTTGCCCCAAAAAAAAAATAAGTGAATAAGCTCAAGGGAATAAAATCGATTTATTTAGCGAATGTTATGGTTGTTTTGATTGAAACGTGTTTTCTGGAGCCGGTGCACGTCCATTCGCAGGACCATTCCAAATATATAATATGAAAAAACGAACCCACAACATATTTATGGTGCAAGTGGGCCGTAGCCGGTGCAGGATTTGACTTGTAGAATAGCGATTGCCTTTTGGCAGACAAATAACGACAAAATTATTCCATTATTCAAATCGTAGAGGGGTAGGCAGACAATGCGTTCGGCGGTCTGTGCTGGAATTATTCAAACAGATGTAAACGAAGAAAGGATTGATATGAGCACGGCACTACGCCAGAGTACTGCTAAAATGTATTCATTAAACCTATTTACATAGTACATTTCGCTGTCTCCGGAATTAGCATTTACAAAACAAACACTACCATCAATTAATCTTTGCATTTAATTAACGAAGTTAAGGAAACGAAGATGCGCCTTTAATTTGTGACATGTGCGTTTTGTTTGTGCGGCTATTTCAGTAGTCAGCGTTTCAACACAATCATTTACTAAGGACTTAGGGCTTTCACTGAATACTATATGATGAAATGTGCCACCAAAATGGAACAGGATTGAAAAAGAATTTAAATAAATATAACTTTCATCATGCACCCAATAGTGGGACAGTTTTAGTGTCATAGTTTTGTAACCACTGGACAGATTTGAAGGAAATCCTTCAAAAACTCTTTATATATTTTTCAGATGTTCAAATTAAAACCTAAAAAATAGCTGACATTATTTTTATAGATACACATTTTTAGTGTCACAGTTTTATAACCACTGGTCAGATATTATAATAATTCACATTTTTACAAGGTGGAATGTAGGTTTTGTTACAAAATATTAGTTTAGTACAAAGGCTGTAAAGGCTGTTTCGTGTGTTTTTCATACCGTTAAAATGAAACTTTGAAAATAGTGCCAGATATTGTAATGGGACAGTTTCAGCGTCATAGTTTTAGAACCACTGTTTCGATTTTAAGTAAATTTACAAAGTGGCGCATGTATGTTTTTGTATGTTTTTCTGACATTTTAATTGAATTTTTCAAAATAGCAGTTTTCGTGCATTTATAGTTTTAGCAACAAAGTTTTAGAACCGATGGTCAAAATTTAAGTAAATTTACATTTTTACACAAAGCTGGAAGTAGATTTTATTACAAAAAACAAATTCAAAGGTTCTAATAGTCGTATTTGTATGTTTTTCAGGCAATCAAATTGAGACTTTGAAAATCGCATTAATTTTTAAAGATTCACAGTTTTATAATCATTGATCAAATTTTAAGGTAGTTTATATTTTTACAAAGCCGAGTACCTATTGGTTATCTTATAGAAAAAATTCAGAGGCTCTAACGGCTTTTTCTGAGTGTGTTAATATCTTTAAAATGAAAAAATTCGAAAATAGTGCCAGATTTCGTATGTCGTATTTGTATGTCTTTCAGGCATTCAAATTGAGACTTTGAAAATGGCATCAATTTTTGAAAATTAACAATTTTAAGGTCACTGGTCAAATCTTAAGGTAGTTTGTGTTTTTACAAAGCAGAGTACCTATTAGTTATCTTACAGAAAAAAATCAGAGGCTCCAGCGGCTTTTTTTGAGTATTTTTATATCTTTAAAATGAAAAAAATTTAAAATAGTGCCAGATTTCGAAATGGGAACAGTTTTAGCGCCATAGTTTTAGAACCACTGTTTAGATTTTAAGTAAATTTACAAAGTGTAATGTAGCTTTTGTTACAAAAACCAGTTCTAAAGCTTTAATTGAAATTTTCAAAATAGCACGAATTTTCATGCATTTATGGTTTTATTAACCAAGTTTTAGAACCGATAGTCAAAATTTAAGTAAATTTACATTTTTACAAATCTGAATGTACGTTTAATTACCAAAAACAAATTCAAATGCTCTAATAGTCGTATTTGTATGTTTTTCAGGCATTCAAATTGTGACTTTAAAAATGGCATCAATTTTTGAACATTAACAATTTTAAGGTCACTGGTCAAATTTTAAGGTAGTTTGTATTTTTACAAAGCAGAGTGTTGGTTTTCTTACAGAATAAATTTCAGAGGCTCTAAAGATTCTTTTTGGGTGTTTCTTATATCTTTAAAATAAAAATTTGAGAGTAGTGCCGATTCACAGTTTTAGAATGACTTATTTATTATCAGAAAGTAAAAATTCATATAATTAATATTAACAGCGTTTTACAAAAACTTAAAATCGGTAGAAATCGTAATTGAACTAGGTACTCGTCAAAAAACCCTTTGTTTTTTAGATTTATGAACTTTATTAACGTTTTCTAAGATAAATCTTATGAAGTATATAATCAAAATGCTATCGACTCCCCGTCGAATAATAACAAAGGATTAAAACGTCCTGACGCGCAGATGTTAACTATCTCAAATCAAGAAACCTTATATTAACAGAAAAGAACAATAATTATAAGAATTATACAAACTGCCTTATAATAGACATAAATAGTGGTGTGGTGGATAAAAATATAGGAACGTATCTGCAAATTATACAGTGGAAAGTGTTTTGGAGCTTAACAGGATAATAGTCTAACTTCTGGTAAACATTCAAACAATTATAACTAGCTATACGGCGGTTCGTTGGGGTTGTACATCAAATTTCTTGATAATTTAATTGCCCTCGCATCAGAATTATTAAAGTGCTTTGGAAGACCTTAAAAATTATATTTTTAGTTTTTTCTCATTGCCGCTATTTAATTAAATAGCAAATGACAACACTAATATTCTGTAATAAAAACGAAATTTAATTAAAACGAAAGTGAAATATCATGACCGGGTGATTCGTGGTACTTCCGCGAGGGCAATAAACGTCTCTCTCTCTAGGTAAATACATCATTTCGCGCCCCGATAAAAACTTAATTCGTGTTTTATGGGCCCCTCCTCGCACTTAATGGATAGTTCACAATGAAGTCGCTTTTATTCAACGTATACTCTCCCAGTGTATTTATGAGCTCGGGTGCTTGGGATGGCCTCTGCATTTTTATGCGTGTTTTGCTGCCACCTATCAGCTCGTCCATCTATTGATCCCTTTCAATCATCGCCACTGATAAATTATAGTCAGTCCTTTTACCCGGCGGACACTGCTTTGCTTTACTTCTATCAGGGGAAACATAGAAACTGTCTTGAGAAAGCCCATAAAACTATATTATTACAGCGTTCTTTTTGTTATTTACATCGTGAGGGCATAAAAGTTTTTTCTGGTTTCTATGTGTGTGTAGTGGCTGCTACCCCAACTAAACTACAATGTTATAAACTTGTACAATTATTAAGCCATATTAGTACACTGCTACTGTATTTTTTTAATATAGACCACCCATGGAAAAAATAACTTTTGTGTTGTTTTCTTTTTCAGCAAATGCCGAATGATTGTCATCGGCATAGTCCTGCGTAAATGTTGAAAAAGTGCATGGGCAATGACTAGACGCGCGTTTGCGACAAGAACCGCCGGAACGTCAACAACGTTCACATTGTATGTAAATGGGCTATCTACACACCGCTATACTGACCACCATCCACAAGTACAAGAAGACATGGACCTCTTATTCCATAATAGGCTTTACACATTGCGAAAAAATTGTTGATCTACAGAGTGAAACTTTGAATAATATGATTCAAGTAGAAATATGAATAAGCTTGTTGTCTTATTGCAGATTCCTCTGAGAATTTTTTTTCTATTGCCTCTTTTTCACTTCCTAAAACCTGCTTGTACAAATGATGTCTAGTATGTATTTTATAAATTCACATCAATAATTTCTCATTTCGTCAGAAACAGTTCTAAACCATGTCCCTTAAAAACAATGTGAACCATCTCCTGTTCAAAATAATAACCTCAACTAGTGAATCGCCACCCATCCATCTCTCCATTGGCCTCCTCCGAACCTATCGAAATTTCTTCAATGTTCTTCTGATTGTGCTCAAGGATAACAAATGGGGGTCGCAGTGGTGTCCGTGTTAGAGTGATTGTCGGACCGCGATGTCTAGCTGAGCCGTGTGACGGTGTCAAATGTATGATGGCAAGCCCACTCGGTGACAGGACGATTAAGGAGTAACCGTGTGGTGAGCTACGATTGCGGTCCTTGCGCGTTTGTTTTGGGGCCCGTCACGTCACAGTCACCAATCAATCCACTGTCATCTGTCATGTACCTGCGCTTTCTCTTGCGCTTTGCTTGGGCCCCAAAGATTATCTCTCACCCATGTCAGAATATCGGGCGCTATCATTATTCATTAGAACTAGACGGAGTCTAGGGGACAAAAAAACGAGTATATGTTCCACCTGATTCAATCGTACATCAAATTGTGTAATGGAGATGAGACGGCGAAAAATAGTTTGAATATCCGATTTTTTCCTATTAGATAAACAGATGAGATTTACGTGAAAAACTTGATTGAATTAATAAACTTTTAACAAACCACATTTTTTACAGAATAAAATTCTAAACAAATTCACTTTTCTTTTGCTTAAACAACAATATAGCCTATACAACTTCTCTGTGGTCCGTTTTGAGTGACAGATCGAATGGAAACCCTATTAAAATCAATTCTTTTCGGTGTGGTCTCGCTTGATTGCATTTATCATAACACAAAATAAATACGCTTTATCACAGAATGAGAATCTTCAGAATTTCTACTCTGGAACATATTTCATCTCTAATTGTGTATATAAATTAGAAATTGCTACCAGACAAAAAAACTTGTTTCTATTACAGATAACATTTTTCCATTAGTTATTATATTTTAATAAGTTTTGTATAGAAAATAAATATTGGATATTTTTATTTAACGGTTTAGAATTATTTTATTCTATCCCAATCACGAATATCTCATGAAAATTATGTAAAAACGATGCTGCAATAAAATATAAGAGACTATTATTTAAAACTGGCGCATCCACCAAAATTTAACTCATAAAGTTTGGATCTAACTCAACTTTTTGCAGTTTAACAACTCCAAATTTTCATAGAAACCGAAGTGGGAAATTCTGAAATTACAGCTTTGTTTAAATATTTCAGTAACTAACCAAAATATCTTAGATATCTTGTCAGGATATTGTTGATGGGCATTCTAAATTTGCCCCAATTTAAGCAAAGTTGTAGGGAGGGGAGAGTTTGTAAGAGCCTAATATACTCCTGATTTAAATTTTATGGAAAGTTTTAAAATAATGTAAATAGAAAAACAGAAATTGTGCATATAAAATCTTCAAAAATTTTGAAATAGAAATTTTTTTTACTGTTTATGTAAACGATTTATTTTAGCATATACTAAAGTTGCATATATTAAACTAGAATTTTTAGATTTCTGTATTTTTCGTACTAATGAAATAAATATTCCAACACAATTGTGTTATCATTTTATTTAATCCCAACTTACGCGCTTAAACATTGTATAATATAATTAATTGTTTGACGAAGATTACTTATTATTATACAGATACCTAACACTCTGTTTGAGAGTGTCCAATTTATAACAACTTACGCCTCTATTAATTACCATCAGATGAAACGACAACTTTTCTTGTTTTCTATCCGTGTGACGTGATGTAAAGAAATGTTTTGTTTCTCACGATGTATAAGGGGGGCAAACCTAACAATGTTGAGCTTGAGCAATTACAAATACAGGGGATTAAGACTATCTTGTGTTGTGTAAATAGCAAGATGCGCCACGGAATTCGGTAGCACCAATGGTGGAGATAACACTAATTCCAACTGACTTTTCACTGTTTACTTTGACTCGTGCTTTTATTGCTCTCCCCCAATAAAACAATAAACACTAAATTACGAATACAATAGTGAAAAATACGTGATACGTGATGATTTCATAATAAACGGTGGTTTTCCATGGAAATCATGGTGTGCTAATAAATTACGTTTCATGGAAGAATTCTAAATGAATGTTATTAAAATTAAACAGCAAACGCGGCATACGTTTGCACTTATGTATTTATAATTACAAATTAAGTGCAGTTTAATTTGCTGATGGCTGCCGAGGAGAATACTAGACAAAAACTGAAATGAAGTCATTATTTATTACACCGCTGCTAAACTTTTTTTAATTACTTTATTAAACATGTATGAGCCACTGGCAATGTCTAGACGCTTTTATCCAAACTTGCACACATCTACCCAAGTTAGTTTTAGTTATTTTAGCTGTACATACATAGAGAGATACCAAAACGGTATACCTATAGATAGGGGCATCACATCACGTAGGTACATATACGCCATCATGGTGTTAATTTTTAATTTCAGTTTAACTTCTGATGGAAGACGCCGGTATATATCGGTTGGAAAATAGACTATATTGTTAGGGAGCCAGCCCAGCTTCAGCTACCTATACTGTGAAATGCATCTGCATTATTTAGCAGCCTACCTCGTACTTTAAATGATAATGCAAAACTAAATAAAATATGCATGCGGTGGGCTGCATTGGTCAAAGACCGGCTGTCTGGACACACGGCTGGACGGCACAGGTAATAAACTCCAAGCATTACGAGACTAAAGGGAACAAGGCTATAGTTTACTTATTTGGGGTGTTCGCCTTTTTTGTCGGTTTTGTATGGACGTTTATCTGATTTTTTTGTTTGGTTTTCGTATTGAACGAATTTTTTTTTTGTAAAAACTGCAGGAGCTGCCACCTAAACAGAGTTATAAGCACTAATTTCTGCTGCAGAGAATCAACTTTTCCATTTAAAAAAAACAGTACTTAAATAATACACACTAGTTTACTGACGTTAATATTACAATTATTTTAAGTAGTATGGAAAGAAATTCTGTTTTTGTACAACTCGCAAATCAGAATTCCTTTAGTGTCAATAGATAAACTTTTTGCGAAATAAGACTTAAATAAATAGGATAAATTGTCTATTATAGATTTATTCAACTTTTTTCTCCTCATTTAAATCCATTTTCGTAGGGACATTCGAATATGAATATATTAACAAAACTTATCACTATACTCATATTGTTAGCCAAGTCTATTAAACAGTATCTGATCTTAGTAGGAAACTCTCAGGATCGCAGAACTAGGACCAGAGGACGATGTAGGTATTTTATTTCGCACAAGGACTAAAATCTATAGCTTCAAAAGAACAGCCTTAATACATGCATGCATGAAGTTCCTAGATAGTAACATATCTTGTGTTCTTAGATGGAATCCGACGAAAAACTGGATGTATCGAAAATGAAAATAAGTCTAAATAGAATTCAGTTGAAGAATTTTAATAAATATTCTGTTTGTACAGGGTGTCCCATTTTCGACACTTTTAGAGGGTATTGGCGTTATTATCAAAGATAGAGTGTTGCGGTTTTCACCTTCCTATCCTACTTTTTTACGAAACGAAAGATTCCGGGGTCAAATTTGTCATGGCTCTCTTAGTTTTTAATCTACAGAGTGATTCTTAAAATCTTTGTTTTTTAGACACCCCTCGTATTTCCGTTATGCGTCTACTTATCGAAAAGGTGAGCACAGATCCTGATAGAGTTTTTTACGTAGAATTCAGTAGAGTGGGCAGTTTTTGTGTAAAAGGTTTAATTTTTGAGATATTGTCCAAACTTATGTTTTTTTTTAATGGGACACCCTATATATTATTTTTTATATTGATTAAGCAAAATTTCGGCTTTCCAAAAATATACAATACATAATATTTATTTTGAAAAACAAGCTCAAAATTCGATATTTTTAATAATTTTCTTCATTTATAACAGTAGGCCATGGCTAGTTTATTAGAAACAAATGCAAAATTTGACAGATGTATGTATGTTTTATACAATGCATTAAAATTATTTTAGTTTAGCTTTAGAATAATTACGTATTGTGAAAATTTTGCATTTGTTTTAAAAAATTAGCCATGACCTACTGTTAGAAATAAAGAAAATTATTTAAAACATCGAATTTTGAGCTTGTTTTTCAAAATAATTATTAAGTAGGTATTATATATTTTTGGAAAGCCCAAATTTTGCTTAATCAATATAAAAGATAGTATATATGGTGTCCCATTTAAAAATACATAAGTTTGCGCAATATCTCAAAAACTAAACCTTTTACACAAAAACTGACTACGCCACTGAATTCTACGTAAAAAACTCTATCAAGATCAGTGTTCACCTTTTTGATATGTAGACGCATAACGGAAATACGAGGGGTGTCTAAAAAACAAAGATTTTGAGAATCACTCTGTAGATTAAAAACTAAGAGAGGCATGACAAATTTGAACTTGGAATATTTCGTTTCGTAAAAAAGAAGGAAAGGAAGGTGGAAACCGCAACACTCTATCTTTGATAATAACGCCAGTAGCCCCTAAAAGTGTCGAAAATGGGACACCCTGTAGAGCATATGCAGATGGCTAATCAAACATAGACTTCACAGAATCGTCCACCTCATCTTCAATCCAGCTGATGAGAAAATATCGAAGCATTTGAATAAATTAATCCATCGCCTGAAAAGAAGTTCAGTACTATTTACACATAAATTTTCCCTTCCCTACTTCAAGCGGAGAAAAAACGGAACATGAAACTATATAAACACATAAAGAAACTATTTTATCCCATAATTTGCCAGAAAACATTATTGCATAGAAAAATATAGAATATTTTAGAAAAGGTCCTGAAATTTAAATTTTATTAAAATTTTGATTCATGACAATGTTATGAAATTCTGTAGATTGTCTGAGAGTCAGAATATCATGAAACCACAAAATTTAAGCAATCATTTACAAAAATTCAAATGATAAATAATTCCTGAAACTAAATAATAAATAAATAAATAAATAAATAAATAAATAAATAAAAATTTTGGTATTTCGCCCAATACAGAAAGAAATTTGATTTTTTTAATACTACATATATGGATTTAATATGAATTTACGATAAATATCCTTGTCCTCTCTTTTATGTGCGTGTGTACAGAATTTACTGGCATTCCATAATAATTTTGTAAAAAATATTTGCAAACTTTGGTGTAGGTACTTTAACTAGAACAACGTTCTGGATTCCTACGTCGTAGAAAACCCGTTAACTTTTCAAAAACCAATGAATAAATCTAATTATACATAGATCGAAACTTGGTTGTATTATACGTTTTTTTCCTCCTTTGATCATTAAATGTCCATCTAGTTAGTAGCTCCCAACTAAAGCCATGCACTGGCTCAATAACTAACGATCTGGACATGTAATTAATGCGATTTTAACCATTGACAGCTTTATGTTAACAATCTAAATACAGGACGAGCCGCGTGTAAATAGAAATTTATGTGTTATGAATAATTTAGAATCGAAAAAGTCGAACTGTTTGTGCGTATAACTCATCCAAATTGGCGATTATAAATACATGCCGAATATAAATACTCGCCCATTGTCTCGACCACACACATACCTGGCATAGTAGTGTGGTTTTTTTATCTTAGCCAAAGGAAATTTTTTATAATGATATCAAAGTACCTTGTGGTTTCAATTGTGTGAACCTGGAATAATTACATTTCACGAAGAGTTTCTTAGCTCATTTAGAGAGAGGAAGCGTATTTTAATTTATTTATATCGACAAAATTTACAAGTTAATTTTAAAATTATTTACTTGGCATTTGGCAAGCAATACTGAAAGATTGTCTAAAATAGAATTTCTGAAAATTTAGATTTAGAAACAAAATTATAGAAGTATTTTTAAATTTAAAGACTTCAAAAGTAGACTATATAACTAATGACTACATCACGATTTGCCTACGCTAGGAACCGAAAATTCGCATTATTTAAAATAATTGGACTGAAGCTACCAAAGTTACAGAACTAACGAGAAACTTTAATGAATTGATGATTTAAAAATACCTCGAAAATACACATAATCAAAGGGTTTTAAATAAATTAAAAATAGCTTTTTATTTTCCAAATTATTGTGAGCCAGAATTTACAATTATTTAAATTTTTTTTCTTACAATAAACTAAATTCAAATAGTACAATTTGAATCCCACATAATGGCTTTCGACAGTATTTTATTCAAACTTTGAAAGGGTTCCCCAACTTCATTGGAACGACCACAGCAATTATTATGAAATAAACCATTCCAAGTATTTTCCACTGTCCCAACCTGTCAAAATAGCCACAGAAAAAAATCACAGAAACCTCATCTATACACGTCCTTTTCGCCCTTACAAAACATACCTATCCACAACCCTGTTGCAATGAAACAATTAACTTTTGTGAATAGGATTAGAATTAACTTGAGCACCCTGCTGTGTGGAGGACAATAAGATATCCGCCCATTACCAGGAAGGGCCCTGAAACCACTTTCTATACATGTTTTTTGCAAGGCACTCACAAAAGGGACGGTGTTCTTGTTATTTCTTTCTAAGAATTTTTTCACGGTACATTCCCTACTACATTGGTAGAGTTTAAAGTTGATGTTCCACATGATGGAGAGATCTTCATTTTGAAATAGGCATATTGTGAATATGTATGATTTACAACTGTTGTATGATGGAGAGGGGCTTCTGGTAATGTTTAACTTTAGTTAACCACGCATATTATCGTAAAAATTATGATATATTATTCAGTTTAGGAAGGTAATTGCTTGTGCTATTGTTTACTGCTTCTCATACATTTAAAATAAATGTTTTCGAAGTAAGTATCCACTTATTATTTTCTAATAATAAACAGCATGTTGTAATTAAATTTATTGAAGTCATTATCACCTTTTCTGAATTTTTACACTCTTAATCATCATACGAGTTTTTTCCCACAATTTTTTTCCAACGACCTGGATAAAAACCCAAGTTTTATTTTAGTTCTACATTATTAATCATTCCAACATAAACTACTGTACAATATAATATCCATCCATGTACCTACTCTGGGTAATGTCTGTATAAAAGCCAATTTACTGTGCTAGGGTAATATTTCCAAAGCTGTCTTGTATTGTTTCATCCACAGTCTTTCAGCAACCAACCGCTTATTGATAACACAGACAGAGAGAACCCGAATAGAATTACGCTTTCAATGGTGAGGGCGATTGCACATGGTGTCCCGCTTTTTCGGCTTTAAATCGCCT
Organism: Pediacus dermestoides; assembly: GCA_963942485.1. Classification (NCBI taxonomy): domain Eukaryota; kingdom Metazoa; phylum Arthropoda; class Insecta; order Coleoptera; family Cucujidae; genus Pediacus; species Pediacus dermestoides. Next base: position 5,078,092 of record OZ012629.1, read on the forward strand.
GGTATATTATATGTGTGTGTTGGACTCTCTGGGTCCGATGGAATGAATATAGCTTAATTACTTTTTTGCAGGCCGATGTGATTAATGATGCCACATGTGCTCTCGCACTGCAATTATAATCCGCTCGGTCGTACAAAAAAAAACACAAAAATAACAGAGGGATGCATACGCTACCGGGAGAATCATTGTTTGCATATCTTAATACTTGTTTTCGCTATTTGAATCGGCTTTATGGACAGCGGTTGGGGAGGGCGAGATTTATGGTCGTGTAATAAGAGCAATTTCTAAACTATTCGAATGAATAAACCATCAGCTGGTTTGATTGTGGTATGGATTTGTAAAGTTTGTAGATTAGATTAGAAATTGGAAGATTTTTGGGATGTTATTCGGAGAAAATTAGGATTAATATCTTAAAGAGTTAGATTTATTAATAAATACTGTAAAATCAGCAATGGATTGTTTATAATAACGTGAAAAATTCACTCTGTTTGACTTTAATTTAAACTGAATTTTGGAGAACCTATCATAGAATCAGTGGTCTATTCTAGAGATACACCCTAGATATCTTTTAATGTTAATTTTAAAAATATTTTGTATTGAATGGAATCCCCAAAAATGGATGGATATTATTAATTCTTCTGACCTTTTTGCACCAATTAAATATTTAGAACTGACTTTGGTTAATATTGTTAATGAAGAAATTTATTTTTAGCTCTAACTCTTGCTTTATAGTAGGTACATAAAACATTTGTGACTTTTTTGATATCAATGTCAGGCAAAATATGATATAATAATTATATAGTGAAAAATATCCCAAAAACATTTTACTACTATTCCGGCCTGTGGATAACTCATTAATCATAAAAGAAACGAAATATTGTGACCCATATGGGGTGAGGTATAGAAATAACAAGTAATATGACCTAGAGTAGATCCCAATCTACCGTTAATTTGCTTTCTTTCTTCCTTATCGTCGTGCACCGACCACAGTAGTAAAAAAAAGAAAAAACAAAACAGTGCATAAATCTGTCACTATACATGAAAACTTTCATTTACATAACAGCGCGCCCATGTACCCTGCTGGCGTCTAATCGACTTCCAAATGGTACAAATTACCGTCTCCACCCCCTTTTTGAACATGTTTGTGTTTGACGTCAAATGCCACCTTCATGCTACCTGGTCAGGCTACCACCATCGATATGGGTGACTCCCATGTTTGGTTAGGTTTGGTGTATGTACGCAGCAAAACGTATATATAGGTACGCATACAAGTCGTCGTCTGATGCATATACTTAAAGTAGCACTCCAGTGTAAATAAGCAATAGGAGGGATTCCGCCTGCCATGTTGCCCGTCGCCATTGGTTGCCGATTGTAAACACTGTAATTGCCGTGTACCCACCCACACTGCTGCTGATCACGGAACCACTCCGGACAATACATATATGCACCATGTGCACCCATCGCATGGACCAGCCGAATTTTATTTACCACGGAACTAGCGACCATTTTTGAATCTGGATTGTTGACCTGTAGATTCCAGACATTGACCTGATTTTGATCTCCAAAAGGTCACCAATGATAAATTATGGAGGAAATTTTACAAATATATAATTGGTAGATGAATACATGATCACTGATCACTAATAACAACTTTCAATATGACGTTTCATACTAAAGTACCTATTTCTTTGAAATTTTTATAAGCACTTCGAAGACTTCATTAATTTCTTTAGAAATGTAGACATAAGCATGTGATCCAGATTACTAATACTTAGATATTGTTGATCTAAAATGGTAAGATTTTTCAATTTTTTTTTTATTCTTCGCGATATTATAGAAAATCCTACATCTTATTCCCAAATATTCACACAAGCATAAATCTAAGACTTCAGATTCAGAACTCTTATAACTTATTATAATTAATTCATTGGTGAAATATACAACAACATCCTTTAATCAGATTATTAACTGCCTCCCCATCTGGAATCTAAGACATTTGCTATTATGGATCTTTTTTGAAGAATTTCAAATTTCATGTAAGTTTATATAATTTTTGTATCAGTTTATTAAATTTGACAAATTTGCAAGTTCCGTAACTCGCTGTGTATAATTACTTTTAAAATGCCAATATTGTTCGAAATATCTACAATTTATTTAAACTTGTTATAAAGATTCTGGAAGGATTTAATTTTTTTGCAATAAATTTAAGAAAGTTGTCTAGAAGTCTATAAAGTATATTTAAATTGATATTTCTATAATTATACATGCAGGTATATATGTCTAGATTCTGTTATTACAACCCATTTTCACAAATACAGTTGTAGGTATTATGTTTCTCTTTTAGTACTTCGGTACTTCATTGTTATGTCAATTACAAATTTCTACTTCATTGTAAATATCTTGCTATTTCTGTTTTCCAATTATTTAGGTAATTTCTTTAAGCTATAATTAACTATATATAATGTTCACCTTTGAATTTCCATCCTTTACTTATTTATGTATTTTGGGTTCTATACAGGGTGTTCCAGTTTATATCGTCAGGATTTTACCAGTCGATAGTTTAGCGAAAATTAAAGGTGGTTTGTCTAATAAACTATGGTCGAATGTTGCTTCCCTTTTGACGTACAGGCCATTAAAGAAAATAAATTATTTTAATTAATTTGCTATAAATCAATAACAAAAAAAGTTAGCCTTCTGAAATTTTGCATAGATCTTTTTTTTTGTATTCTCTTATTAATAGTGGTTGCAATTATTTTATTTAGAACACAAAGGCGGGCGCACGGGTCTCTTCCAAAATATTTTATTGAATGAAACGTACGCCACTGTTTTTTTTTGCAGCACCAATATGCAATATTTTCCATTCAATTTAGAAACTTTTTATTTTTTATAATTTTTTTTTCTTATAATTTTTTGATAACTTAACTCAAAATAACCTAATAGTACAGTAAAGAAGGGAGAAAAAAGGCTTCAAATAGACTTTTTTTACCCTACAACCAATTTTTGTAGAATCTTCTAGAGGGTCACCCTGAAAGTTTAAAACTGAGTTTGTGTATTCGTAGACCCCGCCCTTCCTTCACCAGCCCTCAATTGAGAATTGGATTTTTTTGTTTATTGAATAACTTTTTTCCTATTAAATTTTCGAAAAAAGAGTATGTACAAAATTGTAAAGAAATATTTCCTACAACTTATCTTTTAATTTTTTTTTTTTGATATTGTCGATATTTAAAAAGTTATTCAACAAATAAGTTGAAAATTTTAGGGAAAGAGTAGTAAAGTAGTACCTAACTAGAGAAAAATTTCCCTAAAATTTGCAACTTATTTGTTGAATATCTTTTTAAATATGGACAATATCAAAAAAATATTAAAAGGAGGAAGTGTTAGAAATATTTTTCTCTACAACTTTGTACTGATGCTTTTTTCGGAAATCTAATAGGGAAGAACCTCTTTAATAAATAAGAAAAAAAGTTAAGTTATCAAGAAATTGTAAGATACAAAAAAGCTTCTAAATGGAATGGAAAATACTCTCTGCATATTGGTGCTGCAAAAAAAACCAGTGGTGTACGTTTTATTCAATAAAATGTTTTTGAAGAAACCCGTACGCACGCCTCTGTGTTTTAAATAAAATAATTGCAACCGCTATTAATAAGAGAATACAAAAAAAAAATCTATGCAAAATTTCAGAAGACAAACTTTTTTTGATATTGAATTATAGCAAATTATTTAAAATAATTTATTTTCTTTAATGCCCTGTACAGGGTGTCCCATTTTCGACACTTTTAGGGGGTATTGGCGTTATTATCAAAGATAGAGTGTTGCGGTTTTCACCTTCCTGTCCTACTTTTTTACGAAACGAAAGATTCCGGAGTCAAATTTGTTATGGCTCTCTTAGTTTTTAATCTACAGAGTGATTCTGAAAATCTTTGCTTTTTAGACACCCCTCGTATTTCCGTTATGCGTCTACTTTTCAAAAAAGTGAAAACTGATCTTGATAAAGTTTTTTACATAGAATTCAGTGGCGTAGGCAGTTTTTGTGCAAAAGGTTTAGTTTTTGAGATATTGCCCAAACTTATGTTTTTTTAAATGGGACACCCTAATATATTATTTTTTATATTGATTAAGCAAAATTTGAGCTTTCCAAAAATATATAATACTTAATATTTATTTTGAAAAACAAGCTCAAAATTTGATATTTTTAATAATTTACTTTATTTATAACAGTAGGCCATGGCTAGTTTATTAGAAACAAATGCAAAATTTGACAGATTTGTCAGATTTCCATTATTGATGAAATATTTTTGTTACGTAGGAGTTTTTATTTTACTTTTAATTTTTTATTACAATGGCCATTTACGATAATTATGAGAAGTATTATATTGTTGGTATGTTTTATACAATGCATTAAAATTATATTTTGAAGTGTTTAGTTTTAAAATAATTACGCATTGTGAAAATTTTGGATTTGTTTTTAAAAAAGTAGCCATGGCCTACTGTTATAAATGAAGAAAATTATTAAAAATATAAAAGCAAAGATTTTCAGAATCACTCTGTAGATTAAAAACTAAGAGAGCCATGACAAATTTGACCCCGGAATCTTTCGTTTAGTAAAAAAGTAGGACAGGAAGGTGAAAACCGCAACACTCTATCTTTGATAATAACGCCAATACCCCCTAAAAGTGTCGAAAATGGGACACCCTGTACATCAAAAATGAAACAACATTCAACCATAGTTTATTAGACAAACCACCTTTAATTTTCGCTAAACTATCGACTGGTGAAATCCTGACGATATAAACTGGGACACCCTGTATAGAGTTTATCCATAAAGAAAAAATATACCATCGAAGATCGAAATATAAATTGTAATCGTTCTGGTTACATACACTTATAATAAACACCTAAGAGCTAAGAGAATTTGTTAGAATCAAATGTGGTGCTCTTTAAGTTCGATTTTTAGTTCTTATTTTTTAATGTAAATCATACTTGTTTTTACCCATAATTCACAGACTTTTGTACAAAGTTGTTCCTCTTTATACCAGCTAGAATTTTGCTGAACGTGATAACCCCCAAAAACTGCCGATTTTGGATCTCTTAATCAGAAGTAATAGAAAGTTTCATTTTACTTACGACTCCACATCAATTTTACAAAAAATATGTAGGTAGCAATTACTTAATTAGAAAGTCAGCTATTTTGAAATTATGCAAATTATTTTATAGAGGATTTTTTAATTATCTGGAAGGAAGGACAAACCTAACTGTGTAACATTACATCAGATACATAAGAAGAAGAAATTTCTTCTTCCTTTAGGAGTTGCGGTAGACCAATAAATAGAACTCGACGATTTGAAACTTTTGAGCAATTTTTAGGCAATTTTTGAATTTTAGGGCTGATTTATTTTTAACGTCTCCACCAGGTTTGTGACTGGTGAATAGGAAGATTTTTTCCAATAGCACCAGAACAAAATTCCTTACCGTTTCTGAGTTATGGGTAAGAAAGCTCTAAAAGCTATATAATGCAATAAAAAACTTAAAGAAGTGGAGTAACTTTAGACGCACATGTTTTTGCTTAGAAATTCCCGATTTCCGTTAATAATAAATCTTAGCTTACAAGGATTAACTTTTTTTGCACTGTCAATTATTGCGAATAAATTTGTATAACATCATAAACAATTTGTTCTGATTCTTATGTTGAAGAAAAAGATATTTAAGTATATTTTTCATATCTAGTATACTAGCTCCTAGTTCAGAGAATGTTTCATTTCTCCACATGTAAAAGAAAGAAGAATTGTTAAAGTTTGAGTAAATATCTCAATTATTATAGAATCCTATTTGAACTTTGGGGTGCACATAATTACTTATAAGTCCACTTTCCGTTATTGCACTGGTAGGCCACCGTCACCATTACCGCCACTGACACTATAAGTTTAAAAAATCCAACATGTAGAGAGAGGGGATTTTGGGGCCCCGTGGGATGCTGCATGTCTATAGACATAGTACGCTCCTCGGGGTATTTACCCCAGCTAAGGTATATAGGTGGTGTACGATCATAAATAAACTGGAATTTTATCAAGCCTTAGTCCTTATATGTATAGACGCACCACTATCACTAAAAATAAGCAAACATCACATATAGATGGAAATTGCAAATAAAAAACTAAAAAATAACCCATCTACGTTTTGATGGTTCTTCGGGGAGACATACGATGTTATAAAGAAATAAAGGGGGAACTTACACATACGTATATGTATGACGATAAGCAACTGATTTTTTCCTGCATTACTTAAATGGTTCAAGACGTTTACTAGATTACTACAATATTAATTATTGATCCTGCATATGATGTAATTGTTGCCACCGAATTATCCATCCATCTGTCCTCCCAAAAGCAATAAATAATTACGTACCACCACACCGTTACTCCTGGTATTAATAAAATTAATTGTGTTTCTATAAGGCAAAATGTTAAGATATGGTAGCATATGGCAGCAATAGACCATGTTAAGTGAATGTGGGATGATATAATTCCAGCCTGGCTGATGGTAATAAAGAGCAGTATTAAGTTTATAGTCTCACTGGAACAGGCCGGAAGTACATCATAAGTCGCTGAGTGTGGTGGTGGTGGCGGGGTGGCAGCCTTCTATACCTCACCTCCTCCTGCATTTCCGCCCCAGGGTTAAACTATACATTCAACTATACCTTTTACAGATAGATAAGGTTGTTTTCGTTTCACATACTATATGCATAATGTAAGTCTTTCAGCCTATGCAAACTAAGTGCATTCACCAAGAGGTGAATTCATTAGACCATTATGTAGTGTGGTTATCTTGATGCGGTTTTATCTACGTGGGTTTTTGGGAATTTCGTTCAGTTACGAAAACAATAACGTGTTTTTATGGTGATTATCAACTAGGAAATGGAAACAATAAAACTAAGGAATTGTTTAGTTTTATCATTATAGTACCTACCTCTAACTCGACATTCTATAACTCAAATTCTTCTCTAAATCGAATGATGTTTCGTAGTCTTTTTAATGCATTTTTATCTCCATAAGTCGAATTTCTATAACGAAAATTTCTATAATTCGAAGTAATATTTTACTCGTAACTCGAATTTTCGAGGAATTTTTCGACGCCCACAAGTTTCTTAATCTGTGTTGCAAAAGATAATTAAGACACATTAATTATAGTTCAAACTTAACATTTTTTAAGAGAGTTTTTATCAGTTTTCTTTTTTTTTGCTTATTAAAATATACCTTTATAAAAATTTAAATTATTTTGTAGAATCAGGATGCGGATGATGAGGATGAGGACGCAGGCAAAATATGTAATGTCATAGGTACCTAACTTAACCTAAACTTTGAACAAATTTATTCTTCTATTGAAAACCTATACAACTTTTATGGGGTAAAGAAATAAAGTTCCTGATTATATTCATAGATCTGTAAATTTTATGAAGGATTTTGTAGAAAATTACTCGAAACTTTCAAATAAACAATTAATTTTTGTATGTTTTATTTATTTATTTCCCAGAACTCGATTTGTTTCCCTTGTCCCTTGAGATTCGACATAAAGAAATGCCACCACTGCACTTTTAAATTAGAAATTGATGAGATTATAGGAATTGTGTCGCAAACAGAATAACCACATAAATCAAACTTTCATTTGAAATTAAGCACCCTGTATAAGCTAAGATGGGGCAAGTGCATATGGAGATGGGGCTAGTGTAGTTTTACTTATAGCTTCTTAATTATTGAAAATAAGACATTATTTCACTTTAGTTGTGATGTGATTTAATGTAAGTTCCTCGTTTGATGTTCCTTAAAAGTTTTGATATACTTACTCATAATTAAGGAAACTAAATTTCAAACTAAACTGCTGGCCAATTGAAACGTACCAACGAATTTTTAGGTTGAATTTAAAAGTCAAATATTTTGAAAAATATAAAAGATATCAACATGCGGTTTTCAGGCTTTCAGAGATAATTTAATTGAGAAAATGGTAGTGTTTCCCAATTTTTTTACTTTGAAGTACATTACTATCTACAGGGTATGAAAGAAAGTCGTCTTTTTTATCTCAAACTTTATACCTACAGAGAATCCACAAATTTTTTTTTTATTTTTTTGATGTAGATTTTTGTACTTACTTAATGGGAAAAAACCTGTTTCTCAAATTTTTGATATCCCTGTTATTTTATAAGATACCGAATTTTTGCTGAAAACTTGATATTTTCTTTGTTTTTTGTCGTTCGATCGTATTGTGTTTTGTAAGAACCAATCTCTGTAGTTGATTATGATACCTTATGAATGGCTTTCTTATAAAAAGTACATTTTTTGTAGTTTCATTAATTTATTGGCAACCAGTGGCTTATCAAAAATCGTTACACGTTCCCAAATTGGTAAATTTTTTTAATTCATTTTTTGAGGCTATTTTCTTAATGGAATAAAATGGAATTTAGTTGGTTTATGTTCACCATTGGTTTAAGTGACTTATATCCTATCCTCGAAACGGGTTTTACACTTTTTCAAAAATTTCTCATATCCGTGTATACCGGGTGGTCACGAAATCGTTTTACAACCCCCACCATTTTGTTACATTTAATTGTATTAATTTGAAATTTGGCTTGGTTTGATTGTTGAAAGGAATAATCATTTTGACGTTTAAAACAATCTAATGACACTTCCGGTTTCACCGAAAGGACCACCTACTAACTTTCAAAAATTTTAAAACAACCCTGCACATTTTTTTCCGTAATAATTAGATTCTACTTAAAATTACATTTTTATCGACATATCACATGATGACATTTGCTTTCAAAATGGCAGCCTAATTATTATTGCAAAAACCTGTTTAACAATATTTAATTTAATAAAAAATTCGGTATCTTATAAAATAAGAGGGATATAAAAATTTTGAGAAATTGGTTTTTTCCTCATTAACCAGGGACTAAAAAAATGGACATCAAAAAAATATTAAAAATTTTTTGTGGAATCTCGGTAGGTATAAAATTTGAAAAAAAGACGACTTCTTTCATACCCTGTAGATAGTAACGTACACTGATAAAAATTTTTACATGAAAATTACAGATCCGTCTTGGCATTTTGTAACCATAGCGTACCTGTAAATTTTACAGAAACAATTGCAATTATTTACATGCTGCATTGTAATATTTACATAACGGACTGGTTAAAAAATATCATGGCGGTTCTGTAATTTCACAACATAACATGTATTTTACTTACAAGATGTTATGTATTTTATACAAGTTACACTGTAATATTTACATAACGCCCTGGTTACAAAACGCCATGACGGTTCTATAATTTTACAACGTGTAGCATGTAACATTTTATCAATTTTTCAGATCTGTATGTAATTTTACAGAATAAAAATATACCCTTATTGCGTTAACAATAAAAATATCTATTGATATATTTGTGAAGTTTCCGTTGAAAATATTTGCTTGTGTTGTAACCAGTGTTACATTAAAGCAATATGTTACAATGGAAACCAGTCGTATATGATTATATTTTTTAACTGTTAAAGCAATATAAATATTTTTTATTCTATATAATTACAAATTGATGTGAAAAATTAACAAGACAATACTTTTTTTTTCGTCAAAGGAATCAAGCAGAGGAATATTAATAAGTTAATTAGTTAAAAAACATTTATATATTTGAAACTTTTAATACTGCACAAAACTTAAAAACAAGAATAAAACTGTAAACTCTAAATAGATACCCACTGAAAAAAACTTACAATCTAAGGAACGGCATTACCATGATACTTAGTATCGTGGACAACACATTTGTAGAAACCTTAAATAATGAAAATATAAAAACAGAGTATGCAACATTACATCAAAGTAAAGAAAAACGCAAAAATAAAAGAGAGAAAAAACTACAAACCACGAAAAATTAAAACAAAACTAGGATACATTTTTAAGTAACTAAATATTCTGTTTATAAATATAATAGAGAACCAAAATATTTGTAAACATTTAAAAAAAATAAGTACAGGAAATGGAGCGTTTTCTATGGGATTACAGAATAACGAATTCTATTAAACTTAGAAAAAAATATGCAATTTTTTTTGAATATCAATAGAAACCCAAAATACCCTGCCCCATGGTACCATGTACTTTGACTAAATTAGTGACTTAGGCAACAGTAAAACAAGATAATCTTAATGGTCAAATTAAAGAAACAAAAAGGTGACATAAAAAAATTAAATTTGAGTCTTTAAAATTATTACACAAAGAGGCCATCAGTAATGTATTTGCAATTAGCTGATATGGCAATTTTGACTTTTCGTTTCATGTGACGGCGCCTTCACAGTAACACTTTATATCCATACTGAATATCAATCTAAACTATTCTAAACTGCTAATGTGATATTTAAATAATCGAATATTTCTTTATGACTCATTCTTTGTATTAAAGTTAGAACTTTTTTCGTCGTTCCTCGTGCACTTCCCTTGATTCCATCCCATCAAAGGGAATAATTTTTAGAAAATATCTCTGGATGAACTCGAACGCTGTCATCTTGGTACATACAAATCTTACACTGGTACATCATCAATATTCACCTTAGAAAACACTTAATTAATATTACAAAAACAGCAAAATATTAAAAAAATAACGATGTCACTCCACACACTGTATAACTGTCTCTTGTTAACTGCCGGATTCCCACAATGGCGCAACCCTTACCGTGTCTTCGTTACAGAACTAAATGCAAAAATACAATTGTCTCGGTAAAAGTCCTGTAAAGTTAAAAGTAAACTGTAACATTACAAAATCCATTGTGAACCGGTTTTTTTAAAAATACAGAGCTGAAGGTAAAATTCTATAAGAAACTGTAAATATAATAAGTTTAATGTAAAACAACAATTTTGATTGTAAATATTCACTTGGAAATGTAAATAATTCCAACTAATATGTAACTTTTACAGATTATACGTAGTTTTTATAAAGTTTACGAAATATTACAATACGTTTTGTTAATTCCCTAGTATATTACATATCACTTTGTATATTTGGTGAAAATGCTTTAAAATTACAATTGTTGTGCCGTAATGTATCCGTAATATAATATTAAAACTGGTGTAAAATTTATGTAAGATTACAGCACTTTTAACAGTGTACTTCAAAGTAAACAAATCGTGTCACATTATTGTTTCTCAATTAAATTATCTCTTGAATCCTGATAATTTCATGTTGATATCTTTTCTCCTTTTCAAAATATTTGACTTTAAATTCAACCTAAAAATTCACTAGGTACGTTTCAATTGGCCAGCTGTTTAGATGCTTAAAATAACAGACCTTTTTGCACTAACCTCAATTCTATAGAACCAAATAAATTGGAAGAAAAGAGTGATGTTGAATCAATTGTGAAGTTTCTGCGTAAAAAAATAATAATCTGAGAGTTTATACGACTCCACTCGAAATTATAATAAAGTAATTTTGTGCCCTTATATATCTTATTTTATATCTGCTTATTTGTTAATTCAAGAATGGTGAAAATTAGACAAAAATTTGAAAACAATTAACAATTTTATTAGGAAAAATTTAGAATATATATTTGGTACCTTTGCTATTTATATGTAGTAGCTATAATTTCCTTTTATATTCTTATATGAATTAACAAGGGGTACATTTTATTTGCACTAAAATACCCCGTAGAATTTATTTCTATATAATAATATTATCATAAAATTCTTCTAAACTACCTTAAATTGTAATTTGGTATAATTTTCCAATTTATCGTCATACGTTTATCCCTACATCTTTTTTATCTACACTAACTATTGGTCTTAAAATAAAAAAAATAAAAATCTGTTAAGCTTCCCTTTATTATTGTTCGTTTCTGAAGGTGGTTGTACGTTTGGGCGAATTAAGCTATTCCATGCATGCAGATAGAATTTTATGGGCACTGCATTACCGCATTAGCATTTCCCATTTCCTCTACGGCCTTCCACATATACATGCATGCAATTTAAGATTGCAACGTTAGTTATATACAGCAATATACTCTCTGAAGCCAAAGCCAGTGTGCCGCCCTGGGAGGGGTTTTTCAATGGCCATCCGGGGGTGAAAAGTTGCTCAGCGGGGAGTTCCCCGGACACAGCATGACTTTTAAATAGACTTGTGCGTTTTGGGTCAGATATGCCCTTTCTCCTTTGACCACCCCACAGAATATTCAACTTTGTACCTTAAAAGCCTGAAAAGGGATTCCCGAACATGTTCTATAACTCATTGGGACTGCCATAATGTGCTGGTTGTTTTTGACATTTTAAATACTTGTGTTGTGTTAACTGTTAAGATATGGTGATTTATTGCCATGTTTTGCCAAAGGGCCCACAAATATTATGTTATTAGTCGGTAGTGGAGACGCAATGTTGCGGTGGATTATTTTGCTACAATTATAATGAACTAGTATTAATAAATTTAAATTACAACGATGTGATAGCAAAATACAAATGTTATCTGTCGAAGCAAATTCTAATGTGACAAGAACACTAAAAGGAAAAGTGAAGTCGACTAACCTACCTGGTGTTTACACACATGCACCTTATATAGACTACATAATTTTTATTGAAACTATCAAAACAAGACAGATAAAGTCAAACAATATTTGTTTACACGTGTATAATATAAAACATTCGTTTTTATTATCTAGGAAACACGTTGTTGTACCAGAACAACCAACGTTCCAACCCGCAGACAATTTTCAGTAATACGAGAGCCAGCAGGATCCGAGGCATATCGGGGGCTTTGCTTAACTTATATCTTTACACAGAGAGAGTGGTATCGCGGCTTGCATATAACTAACATCAATTTCTCAGGCTGTCGGGGAATCATTGGATCGGAAATAAAATGTCCAAACCCGAAACGTATGCCTCACAAAAGCAATAAATATACATGAGATGGTCCGCCCGATCTGATCCGGCATCAATTCTATAAATTAATTTGTTAAAGAGCAGGTGAACAACTCGATATACATTCGCTCAATATCGAATGGGGGATACCTATCTTTACGGGCATGTTGTACTAATTTATATAGGCCCATCGATTAATTACTTGAATAAATTTATTCATGGGTTAAACGGCTTGTGGCTTGAAAAATGCACTCAGAGATTGAGTTTTTCATCAAAAGGATTTGGCTGTAAGAAAAATTGGCATTTGTGCTTAAATGTGGTTTCGCAAAGGGTTACGTTATAATAAATAGATCTTTTACGAGTCCTAACAACTAAATGTTCGGACAAAAGTAAATTTTTGGAAGTATGAAAGGAGAACTGGAAATTTTACGCAAATAATTAGTAAACACCTAACAATACATTAAGATAAAGCCTTAATAACAATATTATGCATGGAAGAAAATTATTTATTGCATTTACCAATATTTTAAGCTTAATAATTAGCAAACTTTACAAAATGAATTTGCAACTAAATGTTGGGAAAATTTTTAATTTAGGACCATTAATAAGAGCTTACTTCTCCTTTTGCTTTAATAGCTGCCTGTATTCTAGCAGGCATTGTATTTATCAAATTTTGGTACAATTCTGGCGTGAAACTGTCCCAAATTTCTTCTATTTTGGTCTTTAAGTCCCCAATGGTTCTTGGTGGATTATTGCGTAGAATACGTTTAATTTTATGCCAAAGAGTTTCAATGACATTTAAGTCCGGACTGGATGAGGGCCATGAAAGCACCTTTATGTCGTTTTCCCCAAGTTCCAAAACTGTGATTTTTTAGAAACAGTCATTAGAAAATTACGTCACATTTTTCAAGTGCAATTTTAAAGCTACGAAATATGCCTAAAATCACCAAATAAAGACTTGGGGATTTTTTTGTACATAAAACCAACATCCAGATTTGCAATAAAGTAAATTTTACCAAAATCCAACCAGTGGTTCCAAAACTGTGATTATTTTAATGTAGGTAGCACCATCAAAAAACACGTTTATTGAAAAGTGAACTGTGGAACTCGAAAAAAATGCAAAAAAAGTCATATTAACATTTCAGGATTTTTTCAATATAGTACGATTATTGAGCTTTGATTTAAATGTTTTTTGACACAAATCCAACCAGCGGTTTCAAAACTGTGATTCTTTAAAACAGTTACTAGAAAATTTTATCATTTTTAAAGGTGCAACTTTGAAGCTCCGATAAATGCCTAAAATCACCAAATAAAAACTTGTGTAACTTTTTTGTATAGAAAACCAACATCCAGTTTTGTAATAAAGTAAATTTCATCAAAATCCGACTACTAGATCCAACGTTTTGAAAATAATAATTCTTTGTTTCTACAATTTTCCCATCCTGCCGGGTTAAAGTGCCATAGTTTTGGAATCGCCGAGCAGATTTTTACGAAATTTACGTTTTTATATAACTAAATGTTGGCATTATAACAGAAAAAACCATCAATATTATGGAAGTTAATTTAGATAACTTTTGCGCGTATAGAAAAAAGACAATCAAATTTACTTTTGTCCGAACATTTAGTTGTTAGGGCTCGTATATACATTTTTAAGATGTAATAATTTAATCCGTAAATGCAATATTTTGTTCTCGAATTTTCTTCTTCATACAATTTCAGAATTTGCCCCATTTTATTGAAACATTTTATCCCCATAGAAATATGACTATTTTGGTTTACTGATAAACTTGAAAATTGTTGCCTTAATAAGTCATTATTTCGGAAGGTATTTTAGTTTTTAAAAATTTTGTATCATTTTCTTGTATAAGACATGCTAGCTTGAAAATATAAAAACTTGGTATGTTATATAAAGAGTGGTCTACACGAGATTTAAAGGGGCTTAAATTTTTCTATTGTACCTACAACAAAAGCTGTATCTTCATGTCCAGAAGAACCCCAAAATATAAGACCATAATTGACCAAAACCTGAACAAGTCCATCATCAACAATACAGTTATAACAAAACTACATTTCCGCAATAATATAATTAAAAATGCACCCAGAAATAAGTTTACAATAGCTAAAATGTGGTCCTCCCATGTTAATTTCTGACTAAGTGTTACCTCTAGAAATCTGCTGTTTTCCACTTTATTATAGATTTTCCATTCGCTCTGATTAACATGCTTAACTATTCTGTTTTTTGTTGTAAATTGGGAGTGGTAATTTTAGATAAATTTATCAGCAATTCATTTTGTCGTACACCAAATAAAAAATCATTTCTAGTAGTTAACATAAAATTCCTCCACATCATCACCCCTATAAGAAGAAAATTTGTGTCATGACAGTCCGCCCCTCCAAATTCCATTGTGTTATTTATAGAAATTATGAATAGTATAGGAGCTAATATTGAACTTTGCGACACACCCGGCAAACCACATATGCACTCGATTTGTTATTCCTGTTTTCGGTTACTCTGAAACCAATCTAAGAATATGCAATAATTTCAAGTTTTCAGTCCTGCATGAAAAACGTACCTATAAGTATTTTAATAACCGTACCTACATTTTATAAAATTTGCTTAACATCCAAATGTTATTTTTGGAAACGGACACATACAGACAGAAATCATTGAGATCCAAATTCGAGCTCATAATGGAGTTACTGATTCTCAAAACAGGTAAAATCTCAGTATTAAAAAATATCACGATTATACATACAATACTTTTTACATTTCATATCTTATAAAAAATTGTATTGTTCAACAATGGCAACTTGCAAATGCGTTGTAAATTAGTTTATATAATCGAGCTACTCATCCTTATCCCGATCATTTAATCTTGTTCTAATTCATTCACAGTTCAAACGTACAACTTAATCATATTCAATTTAGTTAAAAAATCTGTTTCTTATGATGAAGATTAGTGATACGGTGGAATAACCTTTCAAATTTAATAGTAATGCTGACTCCACACTTTTTCACGACAGCGCATCTCCAAGTACCTGTCCAAGTAACTTTCTGGGTCACCCAAAAAAAAACTATTACACAAGTGACAGCTGGCGCTAAATACCTCCACTCAAACTAATGCATTGTTTCATAGATTTTCGTTGTATTAATCGGTGGTGTATTTTTTTGGGTGGGTGTACCTCGTTTCAGCCATATTGCCCTCTCTGTCTTCACCGACCATGACCCAAGCAAGCTAGTAAGGGCCCGCGGTCTCGGCCCACTACCATCACCCAAAGTCATTACGGGAAGCGCATCCTATCCACATGCAGTCATCCAAGCAGCGGTCGATCTTTCGTCTGATTTTTTGTCCGTGTTTTGAGTTATAATAACAGGTTTGAAGTATCTTCACTCTGTGAAATGTTTAGGAAACCTATCAGGTATACTATCCAATGGGAGCCGATGTGTGTGTGTGCCAACCCAACACACACACACAGAGCCCAGCCCGGTTAATATCTTTAATAATCTTTCACAGACCGTCTTCCAGCGTATAAATTAACTTTACGGGGCAACGAAATTTAATGTTATACATAATGAGATTTGGGAAATTTTAAATTCCACACCGTAACAGTGTCCGTGTCAATTATATATATACATGGTGATGATGTTGATTAGTGCTTTACTCAATTAACTAATACATATTAAATGGGGTTCTCTCGTGGATGGTACTCGTAAATATTAAACAATGTTATTATTGCTGTAACAACTGATTTATGGACCATCAAATTTTTGATTGCTCTTTAATGTTTTCAATTTTGTGTAGGAAAGTTTAAACAAAGGACTATTTACATAAAAACTTGTCCGGTATTCATATACAATTAGTTTTTGTATCAAATTTGTTGAGATTACTGCATGTTTTCTTCTCAACGACGATAAAACTTATAAATTAATAACGCATAATAAAACTTTTAACTGTTACTGCGGCATTCATATCGCCGTGAAACCTAGTTAATAATAAATTACAATTTTTTGAATTATTTTTATTTAATCGTTATTTTATTATTCAATTCGCAATCACAGAGAATTTCATTATTATTTTATCATTATATTATTTTATTATATTAAAAGCATCAATTCCTAAAATGGTTTTAAGGATATATTTATTTATTTATGTAACTTCTTTATTGGAACAAAAAACAAAAAAAAAATGTTTACAAAATTATAGTATAAAAGAAAAGAAAAGAGATTCAAATAATTTTGTTCCAAATGGTTGAGTGTCTATATAAAATAGATTTTCAACTCAACCAGTTTGTAAAAACTACAACTATGAAAAAAAACACACAAAACGCCGATGTACAGGTTCACGTGCCACGCATACCAGCCCCCAAACAAACAAAATATTCACGAAAGTAGAATATCTGGTGGAAATTTTTCAAAAATGCATAATATAAAAATATCTGTAAATTTAGAATATTACAGTCTAAAGGTTTCAGTGATTTTTTTCGTATACCCAACATTTTTTTGTGTAAAATTCGAAAACTCTTACTGTAGGTACTTATATGATCTGTACTGGATGAAGAGGACATCCAAACAATATTTTTGAGAGTAATGCGAAATTCCCTGCTGCTTCTTCGCTGCAGTAGGTAACTGATGGGAACAAAACAATTCGCTGAAAAATAGTTACACCTTTAATTAACTAATCCAATTACATAACTTTTCCCTCGCCGTTGCAAAACTCCTAGACACGCTCTCTCCAACATGGAAAACAGTTAAATATGGATAGAGTGTACAGCTAGTGGTGCGAACGTGGAATGTGTTGCGAATTTCCTGTAGAAGAGGGGGGCAACAGTGAAGCAGTAGAATTGAACTTGGTGGCAATGGGGGGTTGCAACCACCTCTTTCTCACCCACCGCCGGTTGTGTTGTATATAGAAGGATCTCCAGGCACGTAACGGCGTCGCTGGAGGCGGCTGGATGATAAACGACGCATGTGTTTCCGGGGTAATGAGGAATCCGGCTGTAGCGCAATTGTCACCGGGCGCACTATACCCGAGCCCGAGTTTATTAAGGTGTAATAACTCTGATAACAGCTGCACTTTATGTAATGATGCATGAATACATGGCGCTTTGTAGTTTTCCACCAAACCCCGTCCCCAGCCCCAGCATCCCTGTGTTTTGGTTGCAACAGTTCGAAGGAGGACAATGTTCCGGTCTAGGCCGGAACAGGAACTAGTCCGGGTTATCAGTAATTCATACCGGACTCGATACAACGCTGCAATTATGGTTTGACAAAGGTTTAAGATAAATCGACTTGATGCCCATTTTCGTCTTGCATGAATATTCATGCACATGATGATGTTATTGTACAATGTATTCACATTGTGTTACTATACAACCAAGGCGAAGCCGGTTTTGTTCTTAATTCTTAATCATTTAATTGATCCACTCCACTCTGATGTATTATTGTATGGTAGATACTTAGATCATCATCGTTGGAATAAAATAAAAGTTTAGGTAACACCTGTCGAAACCCACACGGAATAACTCTGACGGTTTTGGTTGCCCTTGCAACGTTTAATTTTCGAATGGTAGGAATAATGTCTATAATATTCTATTACACTATAATTTACCAGAAACTGTTAATTCTAGGGTACCAATACCAAACCTGTCATTTTAATGTTGCGCCTTCAAGCTTGAGGCAGCTTTGGAGTTGGAGTTTTCTTGGTTAGATATAAATTATAAATGCCACCCCATTTTTAACTGTATAATAGTTCTGACCACAGAAATTAATGTTTTTCCTTATTTGTCTGTCGGATGCGGTTGTACTTATTATTCTTATTTATGACGTTTGTGAAGAAAAAAACTTGAGGTATTGAAAAATCATAAATTTTAATTGACATTTTACACGAAGATAATCGTGCAAATTATAAACTTGATATATTTTGACAAAACTGGGACAAATTGCATACTAATTATGGAACTGTGGTTATTTAAACATCTCTGTCTATGTGGTTAAAAAGTACTTAATTCACATGTGATTTTAAAATATGTTGTACAACTTTTCAAGAGTTGCCTGGAAGCATTTCTTTATTATAGTGAAATATTTCTATTTTACATATATTTAATTATTTAATTAGTAAAAAATTCACATAACATATTTAGGTATTAAGGAAGAATCAGTTAATCAATAAATTTTATATACAGGGTGTCCGGAAATTAGGAGCAAAAAACTCGGGGAGTGATTCTACTCGAAAAGTTAATGTGACAAGTACCTATAACATTTTTCCGAAAGTTCATTAATATTGGGGTTACAAGGCCCCAAAAATTTTTTTTGAACTCAATTTTTTCCAATAACTTTTTTTCTAAATTTTGATGATTCCCGATTGAAGAGCATCGAAAAATCTTCATAAAAGATCCTCTTGTTGAGTAACGATAAAACGAGTAGTTTTCGAGAAAAACGCGCTTCTGTTTAATCTTGAAAATGAGCTGTAGTTAAGTAGTTGGTATTCATTTAATGCAAGCAACTTTTTTTAAGGCGTTTTTCTCGAAAACGACTCGTTTTATCGTGATGCAGCAAGAGGATCTTTTTTGAAGATTTTTCGATGCTCTTCAATTGGGCGTCATCAAATTTTAGAAAAAGTGCCTAACAAAAAAGTTCTGGGTCTTTATCCGAAGGTCAACGTCAGTTTCGACTCTTTGACACTGGGAATTTACCTCAAATTTGGTGTAAGAATACAAATAAACATTAGTGATAAGAGTGCCAAATTTGAAACGAATCGGTACACTAGAAAAAAAGTTACTGGAAAAAATTGATTTAAAAAAACAGTCTTTAAGGCCATGTAACTCTAATATTAATGAGCTTTCGGAAAAATGTTATAGGAACTTGTCACATTAATTTTTCAAGTAGTATAATAGTGAAAGTTTGTCCTCTATACAGATCTACACCGTTGTAGATATCGATGCCAATTTTTTTGTTAATGTTCTTTGGACTTCCGCACGGGTGGTAGAATTAATGAGAGTTTTCCATTATGCGCAGTTTTTTCAATAATAATTATTACAATTTATACAGGGTGTCCACCTAGTGCGCCGGTCTTCCATATCTCCTTCATTATGAATGCTAGCAAAAAAAATTCAGGAAGCAATATGCTTTATTCCTGAATGTGCATAACTTAATAATATTTTCCACTATACAGAGCGTTCAGTTTTTGCTGGGCGCGCACACCAACTTTCTTATTTTAAATGGAACACCCTATATATTTTTACATTTTTGTATTCCCCGTTTAATTCAAACTACAAAAGTATTAAGGTTGTATGTACCTAAAATTAATTGTTTTCCATTTTTATAGATTTTTTCAAAAATTATCACGGATAGGGACTTTTACTAAAATATTAATATTTTAACAAATTCACAGTCTTTTCGAAAAAAACAAAGGTAAAATGATAAAAGCAAAGTCCATGGAACATTTTGATGTACTTTTGGTGCAAATAGCTTATACAGGGTGTTTGTAATATATTGGTAAATATCACATATTTCAAACAGTGATAACTTTATTTTTTTAAATATTTTTATACTACGTTATAGAGAATTAGATTCTCTATCATTTTTATTAAGGGTCTCCTATACCTATAAACTTAATAGATATGGAAGACCCACGCACTAGATGGACACCCTGTATATGGCAGAAACATATTATATTGTTTCTGTTATACCCGACAATGATTCCAATTTTCAGTTATTAATCATCATAATTTTCATTTATTAACGCGAAAATAAAATCTTAATCGTTATACAAATTATTCGTTATGTAGGTACTCAGTTCTAAGTTATTATCTTTAAGCTTCAATAATAACCTACATATTTGGTCTTTAGATGATGTTAAAATGAAAAATACCGGAAAACTATTGAAATCCTACAGTGCGTCAATGTATCCCCTTTGAATCTTTTTTATTTAGTAAGGAAGAACACATTTGTAGTAGGAAAGTCATTTTTCTCGGTTGTTTGGTTTTGCTTTGTGTTCCCCAAGTTAAATATCGTAGGGGCGGCGTGTCGTCACACGTAAAGGCAATGATCGAAGCGACATAGTCTCGTAAAAGCAACCCAACCGAAAAATGAGTAAGAATCAAAGTCGATACATATTTATAAACATGATATATTCATAACATGAACGATTTTAATTGGTTTTGTGTAATTAATGGCGGGTCGAGACGCACCGGGGCAAAGGAGGAACAAAACGAGTTATAACTTATACTGTACGAGGCAGTAGCCTTTTTATTTCCTACATACAATATTCCTACCTATAATTAGAGGCAGGGTCAAGTCAGAATCATCTCCCTGAACGGCTATTTGCGTGTTCTCTCTCTGTCGCTCTTTTTTACTCTCATCGTCATTGCAGCAGAGCCGCGCGCGGTTTAATGAATACAAAACTAATCGTTACCAGAAAAAAAAAACCAAAATAATAATAAACCGACCAGTCGATACGCGGGCAAGCATTATGCCCGAATGAAATATGTACGGCCGCTAGCTATCGAGTTGTTGTTTGGTCGTCTTCTATCCTCCACTCGTCCATTATTAAAAAAACAACACCCATAATAACAATAAAAACAAAATACAAAACGTGATGCATACCGAGCAGCTCATTTTCTTAATTATACCATCGACAATTAAAAACGAAACATGCAGCCAAGCACTACCATCCACCAAGTTAGATGATGCGTTCGTTTGGTAAATGGGGAACTCGATCAAAATTGGATGCTAATTAAAAACTCAAGAGCACGTTTTTTGTCTTACGCCTGTGGAAAAAACGCACGTTGGTTGGTGGATCGGAAGGCAACGTTGTTGGGTGCTTGTTATTAATCCGAACCAATCAAAAGAAAATTATATGGTTCGTAACAACGTGAATTAAATAATTAAATTGTGAATTTATTGTATCAGGTTCTGGATAAAAACTGCCTTGAAAACTGATCATAATGGCGAAGAAATACTAGCTGGTATATTAATTTTTGTACTCGTACAGGCTATATGAAGTTTTTAAACCATCTTTAAAA
The DNA here is from genome assembly GCA_963942485.1 of Pediacus dermestoides. NCBI lineage: Eukaryota > Metazoa > Arthropoda > Insecta > Coleoptera > Cucujidae > Pediacus > Pediacus dermestoides. Next base: position 5,099,993 of record OZ012629.1, read on the forward strand.
AATTATATATTTTATTGCCATTTTGGGTTTATAAGTAGATACATAATTACTAATCTGAATCTCATTTTTCAATGACTCAAAACTGAAATATTTTGGGATTCACTAGGTCCAAATACTGAAATTTACTGATTTAGACTAGTCCACATTTTTTTTAACAAACTTCGATATAAATTAATTCGTTTTTTCCTGTTCTCAAGCACACATGTCAACCAAAAGTCAGTTGTTGAAATTCGTCCGTTTTGTGTGCATACCCTGATGGAATAATAATGAATGGGTCTGATATAAAAACACTTAGATCAGGTGCTAAAATCTTTATGGCATCTGAAATTAGCTTTTATCTATGTGAGATACAATCGGTGTTTCCGTTGCTTGCGTTCATCTTGAGCCTTTATCATTTCACTTAAATATGTTATAGTTTTCCAACGAACCATAAAAAAAATTCAAGTAACTGTAATAACAATTATTATCAATATGTTTGGGTTTTGATACACGCAGTTATGTTGTAATGTTGTTTCCATTTTGCGTAGAAATTGAAAAATTAATTTTGAAGTTGGGTGAGCTTGGGGTGGAGGGACCGAGAGAGAAAGCGAATATAATTGCGCTATAAAAATCACATCTCGGCAGTTTAGGCTAAACAAAAGACGCGGGCGTTTTTGTGGAGGATAAAAAGTTGGTAATGGCCAGGGTAATTTCGCATTATTCTCTGTGTATCCGAACCGAAAATTGTTTGGGAGCTTTATTTAATTAGCCCCCAGTATGAGTATCAGCAAGCAGCTAGCGCAGTCTTAACTTGCCGTTAAGCAATTAAATCTCTTTGCGGGCCGCATACGTAATGGAGAATTTATGCAAATTAGAAATACGTTCGGGACGCGAAATTAACAATTTTAGTGCGACCAAGGGTAAAAGCGCGAGCACGCCAGCTACCCGCCTAGGTGAGCTCCGACAAATTATGGGAACTTCTTATCTATATGGCAAAAATGTACGTGGCAATCGGTGCATGATTTTACATATAACTCAATCCGTCGGTTATTATAATATGTAATTACCAAAAATTCGAAAATCCATAAAATTTTAGTTAAACTAGAGAATATTTTACTAAATTTGAGATATAAATTGAGGGATTTATCATTTATATAGTTGCTCAGGATCATCAACTTTAACATCACTTTGATCAGGATTTATTGACAAATTTACTGTTATACCTACTAATTTCATAACTTCCTCATTATCCAACTTTATTATTTAAAGTTAGTGCTTTTTTCAATTACTTATGTTTTCATTTTAGTACCTACTCGTATAAAAATTCAGGACATCGAATAACAAATACTGAAATAGGAAAAATGATGCAAAGAATTCGGAAAATAAATGCCTATTTTTTCTTTGAATTGCGATAATTCTGTATAGTTTAAAGGGATGAGATATAAAACTTTATTGCTTTATTATTTTAATGAACAAAATACAAATTATTGATATAGCAAAATTTACGAGAACTTGCGTGCACGTCACAAATATTTAATGACGTTACATTCTAACTGCGTTAACATTAATCATCTTTTTATTTGTTTAATTTTGGTACAATTCTGGCGTGAAACTGTCCCAAATTTCTTCTATTTTGGTCTTTAAGTCCCCAATGGTTCTTGGTGGATTATTGCGTAGAATACGTTTAATTTTATGCCAAAGAGTTTCAATGACATTTAAGTCCGGACTGGATGAGGGCCCTGAAAGCACCTTTATGTCGTTCTCACCGAGTTCCAAAACTGTGATTTTTTAAAAACAATCGTTAGAAAATTACGTCACTTTTTTCAACTATAATTTTAAAGCTACGAAAATTGCCTAAAATTACCAAATAAAGTCATGGGGATTTTTTTGTACATAAAACCAACATCCAGCTTTGCAATAAATTAAATTTTACCAAAATCCAACCAGCGCTTCCAAAACTGTGATTATTTAAATGTAGGTATCACCCTTAAAAAACACGTTTTTTGAAAAGTGAACTGTGAAACTCGAAAAATCCAAAAAAAATTCATATTAACATTTCAGAATTTTTTTCAATATAGTACGATCCTTGAGCTTTGATTTAAAGGTTTTTTGACACAAATCCAACCAGCGGTTTCAAAACTTTTTTTTAAACAATTACTAGAAAATTCTATAATTTTTAAAGGTGCAACTTTGGGACTCCGATAAATGCCTAAAATCACCAAATAAAAACTTTTTTTAAAGAAAACCAACATCCAGCTTTGCAATAAAGTAAATTTCATCAAAATCCGACTACTAGATCCAACGTTTTGAAAATAATAATTCTTTGTTTTTACAATTTTCCCACCTGCTGGGCTAAATTGCCACAGTTTTGGAACCGCCGAGCGGATTTTTACGAAATTTACGTTTTTATAAAACCAAATGTTGGCATTATAACAAAAAAAATTCGTCAATATTATGGAAGTTAATTTAGATAACTTTTGCGCGTATGGAAAAAAGACCTTCAAATTTACTTTTGTCCGAAAATTTAGATGTTAAGGCTAGTATAGTGATTGTTTATAAGAAAATTTTGGCCGAGTTGTGATCCTACAATAGAAGCTGTGGTATTACAATATTTCTGACTTTCTAGACTGATGAGGAGTCAAAGTTAAATAAGTAATAGTTGAGGTTACGCAAATCAAACTTATTTTTTTCAAAAATTCAATTTCCTAAATTACGCCACTGAACATTATTACCTACATTAGTTTTGTTATAATACCATCAGATTACATTTTAATTAAAACGTACCAAATTTCACAATTTTTTTTAAGAGATACAATCAAAAAATATGTTAAATAATTTATTTGCAACACCCTGATTTTCACAAATAACGCATTGTTTTTAGGAACTTTTCTCTTTAAACAAGAACCTTTCGACTGTTAAATCCCCGCTAGAAAGAAGTGAAACACCCTGATGATGTATTATATAATATTCTATTTTCTGGCTAACCCATCATATTATCATTAGATCCTTTTGTTAAAAATATGTAAGTACCCATGTATATAGGTACTTCCTTATTTTAATAAATTGCATTTTAATAGAGTAGAAACTCTTAATAATTTTACTAGCCCAAAACAGCATGACCATAATAGATTCCCCCGACTTACCGAAAATTAAATTGTTCCAACTCAATCTATTCATCATTTTGTTCCTTGTTTGGTTGCAGGTTGCAGTACAATAACTCCTGCTGGTACGCGATGATATTCACAAAAAAAGGTGCTTAATATAGTGAACGAATAAAAGTGAACTTGGATGGTAGTGGCATGGCTTCAACCATGGCACGTTGTACGTTCCGTTCCCTGTTATTAAATGGTAAAAGAAAAAGCATTTACCGACCTGTCAATAATCAGGACGTATCTATTTAGTGTGCCGTTTAATTTTCCGCGCTTGTCACTCAATACAATCATTACTAAGCAGTTTTTACTACAACGGGATAAGTTAATAATATATCAAATCCAATTCTGTATACTACAGCCTGTACATAATACAATGTGTGTTTGTATGAAATTTCATAATTATAAAGCAGTTTTTTCTTCTGGTTTTTTCCTATAATACTATTCATCATAATAGCTAAGAACTTTTCTCTAGAGAAAATTTTGCAGTTGGTAAACTAAACTGTTTGGACTGACTGAAGACAAGGGGGTGGGTTTTCGTATATCGTGCCCCTTTTCCCAGCAATAAGGTAGTTAGTTATATAGTTGCTCGCGAGTACTTACCGTGTAACTAATTAAAACTAGTAAAAGAGGTGAAGCGCGGAAGGAGGGCGCGTTCCGTGGAATTTATGGGGCAATTAGCACCCGACTTGTAATTTATACAAGCTATAACCCCCTGCAGAGCCACGCTGCATCGTCTCAAGCTCCCAAACCCCACCGCCACCAACCGATTCGGAATTGAATCGTTATAATTACCTGTATATCAGGCATGCTAATTCCGATATGTGGATTAATTTATGTACATCACGGGGGAAAACGCATATTATTTAAAAAATTTTACTTCAGATTTATTTTCTGCAGTTACATTCACAAAGACCAAGAAATTCCCTGAATGTCAATCCAAGCATCGCATCATGTGAAAAGAATGTTGTAGCCAAAACTGGGGGATAGATGTGATATGATATGCGAGTGGTATTATATATTTTTGGTCTGAACCATCTTTTACGACTCTACAAGAATAAAAAATGAATCATGAACTAAACGAAAAAATAAAATGTAACCGCTACACCACCGAACAACACAATTAAGAACCAGATGGACTTAATTGGAAATCTTTAAATCCCCGAATAATTGAAAGCCGAAAATGTAGATTTAAATGGAGGTATTGGGTAGGGTCGCCGGGGCATTCTTCAGAACTCGGTATCCCGCGTCATATAAAGAATATTATTTATTGGCAGAGAATACAATAACGTAGTAATGGGAGTAGGTGGCCAATATGTTTTATATAGTTTCCGCCAGTGGAAAATATAACAGAACTTGGTTGGGTGGTTGTGGTAAGATACAGACCGAGACATACGGGCCTTAATGCGCTCCTCAACAATATTCAGTATAACTAGCTCTTAGTAGAGAGGCATATTTCAGGCGGGCACAAAGAAAGCCGACTAAATTAAAATTTAAACTTTATACAATCGATGCGACGCATATTTATGCAGTAATTATACTACCCTAACATATTCCAATGAAACGTCCAACTTCAGGACTCATTCATATGAAGATTAGTTATTATTTTTTTATATAAGGCTGTTAAATCATGAAAACACAAAAATTTAAGTTAGAAACAGCAATATCCGTCATTTATGATCCTATTTTAAGAAAACCTCCAATGTGGATATAGATTCGTTCCTTCGAAATTTTTAGACTAGAATTTATATAAAATGCTAAAAAATTCTATCATTTCTAATAATCTTCAGATTTATGCAGGGTGTTTCAACTCAAAGTGGACAACGTAATAGAGGTTGTAGATCTCATCGAGACTAACACTTTTTTCAAATTATCATTTTTTATTTGAGCTTTTGTTTTCGAGTTATCGACCTTCTTTTGTTTTTACACAAACCTCTTTATCTTCATTATTTATGGCCGGATTTTAAAAAATTAAAGTTTTTTGAAATTGTCAGTTTGATATCAACAATTTTTGAGTTAAAATTAAAAAAATATATCAACAAACAAAATGGCGACCAATTTTCTTTGGAACAGACTTAGAGCTATCCAAGTTTAAAAAAGAAAACTGGTCGCCATTTTGTTTGTTGATACTTTTTGAAAAAATGTTTAACGCAATAATTGTAGATATCAAACTGACAATTTCAAAAAACTTTAATTTTTTAAAATCCGGCCATAAATAATGAAGATAACGAGGTTTATGTAAAAACAAAAGAAGGTCCATAACTTGAAAACAAAAGCTCAAATGAAAAATATTAATTTGAAAAAAGTGTTAGTCTCGATGAGATCTACAACATCTATTACGTTGTCCACTTTGAGTTGAAACACCCTGTATGAGAAGAAACATTTTTCAGCAAAATTTATAACATTTTTAGACATTTCATGTTTTGGCTACAGTATCAATATTTTTAAACATCATATTAATTTATGGATTACAAATTAATTGCATATTACAAAAGAATTTTTTAGTTTCATAAAATGCAAAAAATTTAAATTTATAGTACCTAGCGACATCTATTAAATCTAACGCTAATCACTATGAAGGTGTTAAAAAAATTATATAGAAACCTGTAATATGATATAAATAGTTCTAACTACCCTCTTTTGAAGGGTAGCTGAACTAAACATAATTCACACACGATTTTTACAGAAAGTTTTCTTGTATAGAAACTTTGGTATCGAACTGGAAATGTTTGCCACCCTGACGCAAATTTTAGGGTAGTTTATTTTTACCAACATACAATTTCCATTCTTTTTGAAAAATGTGGAAAGCTTTTTCTAAAGTAGCCCCAGCTTTAATTAAATCAGCCCCAATTTTACTATCTGCTGAAAATTGCCTTCAACAACAAATACGGGTAAAATACACTGGTAAGCCTAACTTTACACACATAACCTCTAAACTATTTTCTAGACAACTTACGTGTTGAAACGACGATATCCTCCACAGCTGTATAAAAAAGGCCAGAAGCCAAAAACATTACGTAGCCGGCATTTCGTTTACGATCTGGTTGAAGATACCACAAATAGGAAACACAAAAATATCGACGTAATCCTCACATCGCATGTTGATGGCTTGGGCAATGCCGGAGAAAAAGTGTCAGTTAAATCACATTATGCTTACTTCCATCTACTTGTACCGGGTTTGGCTGTGTATCCTAGCGAGGAAAATTTACAGAAGTACAAGGATACTCTCGATAAACCAGACACTGAGCAACATAGCTCTCCTACAGCTTCTTTGGTAGGTTTCTTAATAATATATATATAATAATCTGTTATTGTATTGTGTTCATTTCCAGACAGTTAAAACGTTGCATAGAATACTACTTTCTGTTGTTATGAACAAAGATAATCCTTGGACGCTTCAGCCATGGCATATTAAAGCATCGTTCCGAAAAAGTAGCTACGTTGTCCCAGAGGAAGCTATAACATTGCCTGAAACTCCCATTTCAGGGCCTGATATGAATTTAGAAGGCAAAGAATTTTATGTGACGGTTACAGTAAGTTTTAACCCTTAGTGTTTTATGCGGTATATCTAAGGCAACTTTTTAGATTAATAATTTGGAACAAGTTAAGGTGCGCTGTCGACTTCATCATTGGTCTACAGATATCAGGAACAGACTGCCACATACTAAGCAATTTTGGAAAAACAGTAATGGTGCAGTATTTGAAGAGGATATAAGTATCTTGGATAGTATGCCAAAAAAAGTTACAAAAGCTGAAAAGAAAGAATTAGCAATGTAAATAGAAACGATGGATTCATAAATAAATATAAAACTTTCTTTTGTATTAAGATTATAATAAAATAAATCAGTTTTTCTTGTTTTTATCTGAAATTGTGTATTTATCGTAGGTTTTAGTTGGGTCGTATGGTTCCCATCGACTGGCTGGGAAAATGTGCTTATTTCTCTCGTACCAACTCCTTAACAATACTTTTCCTGCATGGGACTCCTCTTTTTCTATAGTAGAATCGCTGATTAATCGCACGTCATCGTGAACATCAAATTGAAAAAGGGGTCCACTTTTTCCTCTCGCCTAAAATAATTATTTATATTTTTAAAATAAAACGATTTTGATTTTTTATATCCCACCTTAGTAACAATAAAATCATAAAATGTGTAATGATGAGGTAGAATCAGGTCTTCTTTCACATACATCAACTGATCAGCCATTACAGTTTTCAGCTCTGAAAACTCACGCCTTAAAATCTCTAGTACTCTTTGTAAAAAGTGGTAGATGGAATTTCCTACAAAACATTTAAAATTTAAACAACTTATTAATTTTTCTTTAGCAATTTAGTACCTTTTTTCACACAAACTGTCCTTCGATGACCAGAACCATCCCAGTAACTAAACGTAATATCAATTTCTTCCTCTTTAAGCTTCTGTTGCTGTTCCGTCCACTGTTGTCGTAATTCTTCCCGTAACCTATTTTCTTCCTCCTCTCTTTCTCGGTCAGGCAAAAAACTAGTATCCACGTTGGGATCCTTCTTAATTTTTTTGGAGAACTTACTATCATCCTCACATTCTCTTTTCCAAGACTTGGGCTCAGGTTCCTCTTCTTCATCATTTTCTTCACTATCTTCCTCTTCAATGGTAAATGATAAAGCTTGTATCTACTCGTACAGAACAAACTAGAAATGGTTACTTTCATATTCAAAAAATTGGAGATGTTTACTACCTGTTTCTTTTGCTTGTTCTTTTCCGCTTGTTTAGCCTCTAGTTGACGCTGTTTCTCGCGTTCTTTTTCAGCTTGTTTTTGTGCTAGTTTCTTTTCGCGTTCCCGGACAATGTTTTCTTGTTTCGCTTTCATTTCATCCAAAGTAACCAAACCAATGGTTGAACTCTGAAATTTATTAGTTAATATTTAATACAAATCATTTTTTAATTTTTAAATTAATTACTTTGAGCTGTTGTTCCACTGCATCATAATGAGTGGCAAACTTATTTTCAATGTTGTTTATCTTTAAATCCTCTTCAATTTTCTTCTTGCGAATTTCCAAGTCTTGCATTTCTTTCTCCCGTTTTTTCATCAATTGCATGGCTCTGCCAGCTTCGCTGGCTGCTCCCTTATAATGAGCCATTTTTACTGAGATCGGAGCACTTTTACAATAAAATCTTTCAAATAGTTCCTCACACTATTTTTTACATCAATAAAAAAAATGTCAAATGTCATAAACTATAGTAACTTTTGGGGAAATCTACTTCTACTATACAGTTGGTTACCTGTTGTCTTCTAGGGATTTTAGTTTTTAATTTTTCTTACATTTGTCACCCTGCTACTGGCAGTTTCTTAAAATTAAAATTTGCCGCTCTAAACATAACCTAAAACAACATTGAAGGATGGCTAAAAGTAGCGATATAAAACATATAAGAACATATTTAAAACAAACCATAACAAGAAATGAATTTATCGGTCATGATAACGAACGCAAACAAGTGTTTGATTTGTTATATCGCACAATTCAACACGGCGAATCCAACTCAGCTTTGTTAATAGGCCCGAGAGGCTCAGGAAAATCCACAGTTAGTAATAACTCTTCTTAAACTTTACTTTAACTTAAAACCTGTTAATTATAGCTAGTTAACCATGTGATAGAAGAACTGCAAAAAGATGACACCGCGTTTGAATCAAGCGCAATTCTTGTTAGATTACACGGTTTAGTCCACACAGATGATAGATTGGCGTTAATAAGTGCCACTAATCAAATGAATCTTGATAATGCTGTGGATGGAAAAGTTTTTGGTAGTTTTGCTGAAAATTTGGCGTTTTTGTTGGCGTGTTTACGCACCGGTGAGAAGCATACAACTAAAAGTGTGTTATTTATTTTGGAAGAATTCGATTTGTTTTGTACCCACCACAATCAAACGTTGTTGTATAATTTATTTGATGTCTCACAGTCGGCACAAGCGCCAATTTGTGTTTTGGGTAGGTATAGAAATTTATTTACTATGTTCAATAATTTGCTATTTAATTGTTTTTTAGGTATTACTTGTAGATTTGATGTAATTGAACTGTTAGAAAAGCGAGTTAAATCCCGATTTTCCCATAGACAAATTTTCATTTTTCCCGGACAAGAAGAAGGAAGTGATAAATCGGATTTAAACTTTACTCTTGATAAATTACAATCATATTTAACCCTTCCAAATTCAATTACTGATGCCACAAGAAAAAAGTGGAACAGTAATTTGAAAACACTGTTAACTGACAAAAAGTTCAAAAATTCCATACAGAGACTCGTCGATTTGAGTTTGAATGAAAAAACGTTGAAGAATATTTTGATAAAAATAGTATCAGATTTAAATGACGAATCGAATAGCAAGTTAACTGCAGAAGCATTCATTGCACAAATTAATTTATTCGAAAAAGATGATATGGTGCAAGTTTTACAAGATTTAAATGTCTTGGAACTTTGTCTAATAATTTCAATGAAACACCACTGTGATATCTACGATAATCAACCAATGAACTTCGAAATGGTTTTGACGCGATATATTAAATTTGTAAACGCTAATTCTAACATACAATCTGTACAAAGGCAGGTTATTATGAAGGCTTTTGAACACATCGAGGTAAAACTAACATATTACACAACAATAACTATTTTAAATGTTTATATTACTTTGCAGAACTTGGAGCTGATTTCTATGGTAAATATAGGTGGCAAAGGTATGCAAAGGGAATACCAGTTGTTTAAGTTGCTGGTCACACCTTCGCAAATAACTGAAGCAATAAAGGCGTCTAGTGGTCTCCCAACGGAAGTGGTCCAATGGGCTAATAGTTCTTTAGCATAATTTAAGTTATATTTGTAGAATAAATGTACTAAGTAGTCCGGCAACTAGTGAATTTTTTTGTCACTAATTTTTCCAGTCAGCAAACATTCATAGGATTGTTCAGTTAGTGATTCTAAATAAAAAATGTTATATTATGTATAGGGGTTTTCCGATGGGTTGAGTCAGAAAATGCCCTTCAAAATACAAATGCGGTGCACTTATTTTTACATTAATGAAAATGCTTCTACTAACCAGTCGTGTACTAAAATTTAGTAAAAAGACAGCCTGGCTGATCTGTAGGCACACCAAATATGTCTGGACGTGAAAAACTGAAAATTTTTTAACAAAATAATTGCACTTATTTTGGTAGTCCTGAAAATTTGTCAGATGACAGTTTGTATTATAATAATAGCTTAAAATACAGTCTGGCTATAATGCGAGATCACCAAAGCCCTGTCAGACTCGTCTAATGCTCATAAGGCTATATACGTTCGATTATACAGGGTGTTTAAAAAATACACCAAAATATATCAGGGGGTGATTCCCGAGATCATTCTAAGAAAAAAAGTTCATATGAACATGGGTCCGAAAATCCTTTTTAGCCCCACACCCCCCTGGTTTGATCCACCTCTGGTGGAAATTTCAAAATGATTTACACTCTATCTTATTTAGCCTAAAAACATTAGTGGATGTGGTGAATTTCATCATTTTACCTTGAACAGTTTCAGAAAGTAATAAATGAAAACCTTCTCAGGGTCACAAATTTAAGGGGCTATACCTAACTCAGCGGGTAAGCTTTTTGGAACCCATGTTCATATGAACTTTTTTTCTTAGAATGATCTCAGGAATCACCCCCTGAAATAGGTTGGTGTATTTTTGAAATACCCAGTACAAGGTGGGCAAAATTCGATGTTTTTATAGGGTAACTTTTAAACCATAAGATTAAACCATTTGAGATTTCGATTTATGTCTATATTTCGGTTGTTTGTGAAAATAAGAAAATCAAATAATTTTCCTGCGTCGCATTCTCCTCTAATTTTTCTCTATTTTGGCATATAGTCGAGTACGGAACCCTCTTAATAGCTTATTTGTTTATTATAGTTCAAAATTTTCAGGCACAAGTACCCAAAAAGTTTTTACGAACTTCAGAGCATAACGAATTAAGCACGTACTATTTAGAGTCTGGCGAGACTTTGGTGATTGAAAATAATAGCCAGATTGGTTTTTTTCGTGGTATTATATATAGTACAGACTATCATGTGGAAAATTTTCAGCACAGGGAAAATAAGTGCAATAATTGGTAATTTTATAAATCAGACAGACTTGTTTTAAACTATATTCCATGATAATATCAATTTGTATAATAAGTTTCAAAACTATAAAAATAAGTGTAACGTATCCGAGAACTCGATCTGATTTTCCGATCAGCGGATTTATAGAAACACTTCAGCCAGACCTACTTTCCACAACTGGAGGTAAGCCAGACTGCGTTTTCTGTAAGTCTTATGATCTACTTCAGTAAATCAGAAAGATTCATAACTGGAAAAATAAGTTCAACTCATTTGTATTTTCGACCCATGACCCCATCGGAAAAATTTTGCCAGACTCAGATTTAGTTGATAAGAATCACTAACTGAACAATCCTATCAATGTTTGCTGACTGGAAAAATTACTACAAAAAAAAATCACTAGCTCCCGGACTACATGGAAATACGACTGGATCATATTTTATTTTTTTAGCTTTGAATAGTTTTGTACAATTCCATAAAAACATTCACATGATGTGCTAATAATAAATTATTCTCAAAATTTCAAAACGCCAATGACAATATTTTTTTCCTTTAAAAATCGACACTTAAAGCATATTAATAAAAAAAAACCTTCTAAAATTTGGAACTGTATAGAAAACCTCTAGATGCTCTTTAGTAAAGCATACCAGGCAAGCGGCTGTGGTGTATTCTATAATGCAGGACCTCTAGTGGTTCTTTAGCCCAAGTCTTTGAAGAACCTTTAGAGGTTTTTTAACATTTTATACTAAAATACTGCAAAAATTGTTTTAGCAATAATTAGACTATAACAACTATAAAACATACTTTTTTGTGGCATTTTAGTACAAAGCGTTAAAAATAAAACACCAAATATATGAAAAATTCTATTTTTATTATTATACCTATTATACAGGGTGTCCCAGGATAGACATGAAATATTTTTTAGTATGATTCTTGAATACATTCTGCATTGTCCGGTATATTTGATTTATCTCCAATCCGTTTTTTTTTATATTATTTTCCATATAAAGTCATTGCATGTGGCAACTTACGGAAATCTTTTTAACAAATTTAATAATTACTCCGAGTAGGCATCGTTTATGTTCAAAATGGAATTTAACTTCTCGATTCAAAATAAACCAATCTTTCATCATGTATCAAATTTTTAAGTATTTTCAATACTAGGTTTCAAAATATATTAAATGAAACGTGAACATGATTTATTTTTTCAAATTCCAAATTTGAACACTAATAATTCTTTAAGGGTTAACACTACCAAAAAAATTACAAGATACTTTCAAACGCAAATCATTTCATCTACAAATTTCATGTATAACTTTTTTTCGATAATCAAATAGTTTAGCAGACTGGCTTTTTGTTATTCAACAGTGTTTTACTTCTTCAATCTACAATTTTCAACATTCAAGAGATGATTGCTCGAAAACTAACCCGGATTGGGGATAAAAAAATTATACAGGACAACGCAGAATTTATTCAAGAATCACACCTAAAAGTAATTCGTGTTTATCCTGTATAAGACATAGAATGACTTAAATTTTATTATTTGAAAAAAATAGATATTATCTATATTCTATACATTTTCCGTTTCTAATTTCCCTGTACAGGGTGGGCAAAATTCGATGTTTTTATAGGATAACTTTTAAACCATAAGAGATATTGAAAATCTGACCGCGCATCGTCGAGCTCTTTTTTTGAGAAACCCTTGACGGTAAAGTCAAATTTTAGCGATCGTCGTTTGTTTTCGAGTTATGGCCGAAAATTCGATTTTTTGAGATTTCGATTTGAGTCTATATTTCGGTTGTTTGTGAATTTAGAGAAATGGCGTTTGCACGTTCTTAAGGCACTTTTTTGATGCGAATGCAATGGCGTTAACAGATTTTGGAAATGTCTTTTTATTTTTAGGTTATAACATAAATTTTAATTTTTTTATATGGAAGTCATAGTGGGCTGTCACTTTATTGAAAAGAGCATTTTTTCTCTTTTCTAATATATATATAATATGTAGGGGCTATTTCTTCAATTTCTTCTTGAAAAATAAAAAAATCTAAATTTTTGAAATTAAATTTAAAAAAATCTTATAATAAAAATGAAAATACAACAAACGACATACATATAAACACGACACTATCTAAAATTGATATCTATGTAAAACAACTCAAAGAAAAAGTTCAAAATTACGTCTATTAACTGCAATACACTTTTCACGACACTTCTGTGCGTATTCGAAATGTGAATATTTGAAACGGATCTAAGGCATTGCGTAAACTTGACTTTGAGTTCTTCTGTATTTCTGCTTTTAGTTTTATATGAATTATCTTTAATATGTCCCCAAAGGTGTCAAATCAGGCGACCTTGGTGGTCATCTAACTGGCCCATTAGTAACAAACCAATTATATCTGAATTTTGAGTTAAGCAATTCTCTAGCTGATCTCGTATTATGAGGTGGTGCACCATCGTGTTGTAAGAAGAACTGACTTCTATCGCTGAACGATAAATTGTCCAAATATTCATCAACAATTTTCTCATTTAAATATTGGTAGTACCGTTTACCAGTTAGATTTCCCTCATAAATCTTATATGCCAAAACTTGATTTTTTATTAAGGCACACCAAACACTAAAACCAAACCAACCCTGATTTTGGATCTTAATGGCGCACCGAGGGTTCTCACCATGACATTCGTCTACTGCGATAAATATGCAAAATACATATTAGTAATTCCAAAAATTTAGATTTTTTGATTTTTTAAGAAGAAATTGAAGGAATAGACCCTACATATTATATATATTTGAAAAGAGAAAAAAATGCTCGTTTCAATAAAGTGACAGCTCACTATGACTTCCATATAAAAAATTAAAAATGTTTGTCATAACCTAAAAATAAAAAAACATTTTCAAAATCTGTTAACGCCATTGCATTCTCCTCAAAAAAGTGCCTTAAGAACGTGCAAACGCCATTTCTCTAAATTCACAAACAACCGAAATATAGACATAAATCGAAATCTCAAGAAATCGAATTTTCGTCCATAACTCGAAAACAAACGACGATCGCTAAATTTGGACTTCGCCGTCAAGGGTTTGTTAAAAAAAGAGCTCGACGATGCGTGGTCAGATTTTCAATATCTCTTATGGTTTAAAAGTTACCCTATAAAAACATCGAATTTTGCCCACTCTGTACATTCCGTTACACTAATGTAATATTTTTCTTAATATAATTGCTGATTATTGTATCTAATTAAATTCATTTGCTTTCTTACTATAATCGTGAATTTATATTATTCTGTGATATAAGCTAAAAATTAAAACAAAAGAATCAAAATCAAATGCATTATCTCCCTGTTTATTTCACAGTACAAACCAGATTGTTGGCGTCGACGCCGTTTTCGTTTCAGGATCTGCACGGCACATGAAACTGAGATGTATCTTTTTCAGTCAGATGCTGTACTAACGCTGTACAGACCGGAAGCATAAAATTTTTCTAATATACACAATTTCGTCTAGAAATACATAAAATATAACGTGCTCGCGCTTTCACATTTTATTATAACGAAATATGCTATATTTTTTCCGGTTAACATCAGCATTTCATATGTGATTTATCGCACAAAAAGTTGAATATGTGGGGGAAAAAACTTTTTTGAAAGTTTGAAATGTAGAAATTGTGATATGGTTTAAAAACTGATTGGAAGTGGAAAATTTGCGTAAAAAATGGTGAAATTTTGGTGGTTCTTGATTGTTTATTTGGTGGTTGTTAAACGAGGTAAGAAGTTTTTCATTTTGTTATGTGAATTATTATTAGGTATCTTCTGGAATCAACTGGTGTTCTTAGACATTCATCTTCCATTTACATGATTTAGACTCTTCTAGAAAAGTCATTAATTTGGTGAAGCCATCATTTTATTAAGATAAATCTTCGGTTTAAAAAATATTTTTATAAAATATAAATAAATGGACGGAACTTGGAACTAGCCAGATATAATTTTTATTTTTGTATAATAAAATTTTAAATGTTTCCTAATTGCAGACAATAGGACAACGAAGTGGAATTTAAAAAAAAATCAAAAACCTTTAAACTGCGATAGGTACATTACATAATACGATATTTGTCCATGCATATTATTACCAAAAAAACTAAATTTAAAACCGTATCTCTGAACTTCGACACACATTTTCCAGTTTAAGACTTTTGATTTAATAATAAATTTCAGCGGCAAAGTGGTTTTCAGTTCACGTCATTTCAGTTTAGAAGCTTCTTGAAAAAAAAGGTTAAAGACCCAAACGACTAACATAAATAATGTTATCTCTTGAGCTTCACTAGTGTAAAATTTCCCCCGGCGGTTATTCCGATAACGTTTTGATGTTTATGCGCTTGCCATAAATGTTGTATAGTACGTTGGTTTCTTGGGAGAACTCAAATAAAAATTCACATATGTGTCAATGGAAAAATTTACCAGCCAAGAAATAAAAAATAGACTAGTTTACTGCTTCATTTTGTTTTTTTTTAATCTGTAAAACAGTTTTATAGCAAAGAATTCTATAATTTAATGCGGTAATGTGAACATCGATTCAATTCGATTAAAAATTTATGCAATTCACAACCAGCACATAAATCAGTAATAGGCGTTCAGGCCACAAATATCAATACAACCGGAACTAACGGCAAATTGAAATAAATTGCCATACAAACAGAAAATGCTGTATATTTATCAATTTGATGGTTATATCAAATAATGGGATTTAAAGTGATTAAGTGAAGGTCCTTTTTTCTTTATTTAAGATATTGGACAAAGAATAATTATTTCACATGACAAAAAATATCGCTATGCTATACCTATGCCACGTTAATAAATAAAAATTTACAGTGATTTTCAAACGATAACATGATTCAAATGTTATCCTCATTCGTAAATAAATTAATAGAAGAAATATTTTACAACATGGAACATTTATTATTTACCTCAGTCCGGTCATAAAAATTTCTTGTATCCAAATCATAAGTATGCATCAGTAGGCAGGCATAAATAATTTCCTAACCGCTCTAACTAAATAGTATAATGATAACTTATCAAAAAGGTGAAAACTGATCTTGATAGAGTTTTTACGTAGAATTCAGTGGCGTAGGCAATTTTTGTGTAAAAGGTTTAGTTTTAGAGATATTGCCCAAACTTATGTTTTTTTAAATGGGACACCCTATATATTATTTTTTATATTGATTAAGCAAAATTTGGGCATTCCAAAAATATGTAATACTTAATATTTATTTTGAAAAACAAACTCAAAATTCGATATTTTTAATAATATTCTTTATTTATAACAGTAGGCCATGGCTAATTTTTTAGAAACAAATGCATAATTTCACAATGCGTAATTATTCTAAAGCTAAACATTTCAAAAGATAATTTTAATGCATTGTATAAAACATACCAACAATATAATACTTCTCATAATTATTTAAACGGCCATTGTAATAAAAAATTAAAAGTAAAATAAAAACACCTACGTAACAAAAATATTTAATCAATAATGAAAATCTGACAAATCTGTCAAATTTTGCATTTGTTTCTAATAAACTAGCCATGGCCTACTGTTATAAATAAAATAAATTATTAAAAATATCGAATTTTAAGCTTGTTTTTCAAAATAAATATTAAGTATTATATATTTTGGGAAAGCCCAAATTTTGCTTAATCAATATAAGAAATAATATATAGGGTGTCTCATTTAAAAAAACATAAGTTTGGGCAATATCTCAAAAACTAAACCTTTTACACAAAAACTGCCTACGCCACTGAATTCTACGTAAAAAACTCTATCAAAATCAGTTTTTACCTTTTCGATAAGTAGATGCATAACGGAAATACGAGGGGTGTCTAAAAAAAGATTTTGAGAATCACTCTGTAGATTAAAAACTAAGAGAGCCATGACAAATTTGACCCCGGAATCTTTCGTTTCGTAAAAAAGTAGGAAAGGAAGGTGAAAACCGCAACACTCTATCTTTGATAATAACGCCAATACCCCCTAAAAGTATCGAAAATGAGACACCCTGTACACCAATCTAAATATACAGCGTGTCCCAGGATAGACACGAAATATTTTTAGGTGTGATTCTTAAATAAATTCTGCATTGTCCTGTATAATTTTTGTATCCCCAATCTGGGTTAGTTTTCGAGCAATCATCTCTTGAATGCTGAAAATTGTAGATTGAAATGGTAAAACACTGTCGAATAAAAAGAACCCAGTCTGCTAAACTATTTGATTATCGAAAAAAAGTTATACATGAAATTTGTAGCTGAGATGATTTGCGATCGAAAGTATCTCGTAATTTTTTTGATAGTGTTAACCCTTAAAGAATTATTAGTGTTCAAATTTGGAATTTGAAAAAATAAATCATGTTCACGTTTTATTTAAATTATTTTGAAAACTAGTATTGAAAATAGTTAAAAATTTGATACATAATGAAAGATTGGTTTATTTTGAATCGAAAAATTAAATTCCATTTTAAATATAAACGACGTCTACTCGAAGTAATTATTAAATTTGTTACAAAGATTTGCGTAAGTTGTTACCTGCAATGAATTTATATGGAAAATAAAAATAAGATAAATCCGGATTGGAGATAAAAAAATTATACAGGACTATGCAGAATGTATTCAAGAATCCACCTAAAAATATTTCGTGTCTATCCTGGGACACCCTGTATAGTCGCTATCGAGGATTCTAAGAATTCTTTTATAAAAAACAGTACAAAATTAAGTTATAAAATCGCAAATGAAGAAAATTCTTTAATTATTTAATTGGCATTATGTCAAATGATGTTGAATAAAATATTTCTGGATAATTAAATTACTTAATTCAAGTAATAATTGCTCCCTCCAATTTTAATAGACCTATGAATATTAATTCCTTCCTGGCCTAAAACAAATTATATTCGTCGAAACATCCTGGGAACTATATTGTTAAAGTAATTTGGCAAATGTATAATCAGGTACCTATATATCTAGAAATAGATAAGCCTGCTTTACGTCGTATTTCCCAAAGACAATGGACTTGAATTTAGCAATTTAGAAACGTAAATTCATCCCATAATGTAACTTGAAATTTATCCTTTAATCTCAATATAGAGCGCGCACGGTGCGGTTAGAACTTATCTGAAAACGTTTTCCAGTTTCGCCCATATTTAAATAATGACTGTGATGCCCCAATTTGCGGAAGATTTCCAAATTAATTATACATACAAGTGCTTGGCGTTTATGCAGCTACCAAATTATATTATCATTTTCACTGGGTAATATGCTAGCTGATGTTGTCTCTGCCTGCATAAAATTTAATATAACTTGCAGTGGATGTATGTTTATAATTTTAGACCCGTCTCTCTCTATGTATACCTAGTGTACAAAGCAAAACAAACATGCATGTAATGGAGTTTAAAAATAGAAGAATGAACTCGACGCGACAGTTCAAAACAACGGTTCTCCAACACCTATAAAGCCTTAAATTAAATAATTTAAAATAACCATTTGAAAATGTTATAAAAAAGATAAATTTACCACAATTAATTATTTTAAATTTATCCTGAGGATTTATCCTTTATTTAAAACATTATATCATAGGATTATCTTTTTAACTTTGATATGTTGTGAATTCCTTGAAAAAATCCATGGAAGTTAAATTGTCGGTCAAGGTCAAAGGACTCAAAGCCCGTGTGACATTACATCAATAAGGCACGCACACATTGCCGAGCCCGCAAGCTCCTTTGGTTTTGATGTTCCTTGTCAACATGCTTAGACAAAAAGAAAATATATTCATGAGATAGGCGCTCTGCTGCGTCAAACGGCAAAGGTTTGTGGGGAACGCTTCCAGAAAGGAGCGTCAGGAATTATTAAGTTGTGCAGGAATTTAATTCTTGATTCAGGATTTAACATTTGGATTATAAAATATGAATGAGTATTTTTTTTGCAATAAGAAATAACATGATGTATAACTTTACTTTTTTGATTAGGGGAAAGTTTATTGATTGTGCTACATTTTACAAAAAAATATGCGTTTTTATATTGAATGTAATAGAATAAAAGTACGACATCTGAAGTAAATAGTCATGTAGACAGCAAGTCAAATCAGGATAATATATTATTATAAGTTCCCTTGTGATTTATGAAACTTTTACGTTTCAACAGCACAAGAGAACTTGTCTGACTTGAAAAATGTGCAAAGAAAATTTAAATTGGATAAATATTTTTATTCACGTATACGCAGCACTTTTTACCCTTGGTTTGAAATGCAAATAATGCAGGAGAAGAAATAATGGACGCTTGTAATAATTCATTCCATTACCTACACAATTTGGCTTAATTAAATATTTGTTTTTTACAACACTGCAAAACAAGACAAATGGAATTTCTTTTTGCACAGCAAATTGTTAGACTAGTGAAATTTCTACTCCTCTTTAAAGGAACATATTTGCTTTGACCGTATTTTACGGTTTACGGTTTAGTGCTTTCCATCACAAAAATATTTCTTATTACCTCATTTTTTTATTATTTCAAAACGACATTGAAACATTTTTTAGTGTCGCTGCAACGAACTGTAAGATCTACTGTAATTCTCAGTACAACTCCTACGCCAGATGATGACGATGATGACTGGGACGAAGAGGATACCACTGAAATTGACGACGACAGTAGAATATATAAAAACCCTAGAAATTCGCCGTCGACTTTATGCCCAAGGGATGAAGAACAAGCTACCCTACTAGTGAGTTAGTTAATCAAATGCTTATAAATAGATACGGGAATAAACTAACGCGAGCTTCATAAATAAAGTTAATAAAATTAATTATTTCACATACTATGACATCACTACTTTTTGAGTAGATAACATTTTGTTCTGCTTTATTTGGAGCTCATTGTATGAAATCTTATTGTGAAGTGACCAGAAATCGATTGAATATACGAACTGCAGTAATATTTCGCTATTGTCTGCATATAAACTTGGAATGTAACAGCAAGCTAAACATGTACCTACAGTTAGAGTTTTCCTTTGTTTATACTTGTAGCTTTTAGTAATAAAATCTCTCATCTAATATAAGCATAAACTCAGAGTGCTCAGACTACGAATTTAGTTTAAAACTTTGGTATATTCTAGTTGATTTTATTTTCCTGTTATTTGGAATTGTAACTGAAAATAATTACTTGTAAATGAAAAGCTAAAAATATTGAATTACTAATCTTATCTCGTGGCGTAAAGTTTCAGAAAAGCAAAATTGTGCAGTGAAATTTGAAGTTTGTAGATATAAAGGATTTAGTTAATGATGTAATTTGTATCCGCGACACCATAAATAACCTTTTTCAAAGATACATTGTATACGTCGTTTTTAACTAAAAATAAACCATGTTTTCAGTGGTATCAGAAAATATTTGTCGTATAGAAACATTACATAAAAGGCGCCACAATTATTAGACATCATAATTAACAACCAAAGCTAAAATTCATCTCCACTCAGTAAGAAATTAATCCCATTTGTCTTTAAATTATTTTCTTTTAGAAATTTTGGAAAATATTTGTTAATGATTCATTATTTTCCAAACTTCTCGAAAAATTAAATTCAATCGGATAAGAGTCAAGTTTCTATCTTGAATTTTTAATAAAAGATTTTACGAGCCCTAACAACTAAATGTTTGGACAAAAGTAAATTCGATTGTCTTTTTTCCATACGCGCAAAAGTTATCTAAATTAACTTCCATAATATTGATGGTTTTTTCTGTTATAATGCCAACATTTAGTTATATAAAAACGTAAATTTCGTAAAAATCTGCTCGGCGGTTCCATAATTGTGGCACTTTAACCCAGCAGGATGGGAAAATTGTAGAAACAAAAAATTATAATTTTCAAAACGTTGGATCTAGTAGTCGGATTTTGATGAAATTTACTTTATTGCAAAGCTGGATGTTGGTTTTCTTTACAAAAAAAGTTACACACATTTTTATTTGGTGATTTTAGGCATTTATCGGAGCTTCAAAGTTGCACCTTTAAAAATGATAAAGTTTTCTAGTAACTGTTTTAAAGAATCACAGTTTTGAAACCGCTGGTTGGATTTGTGTCAAACAACATTTAAATCAAAGCTCAATAACCGTACTATATTGAAAAAATCCTGAAATGTTAAAATGATATTTTTGCATTTTTTTCGTGTTCCACAGTTCACTTTTCAAAAAACATGTTTTTTAAGGGTGCTACCTACATTAAAATAATCACAGTTTTGGAACCACTTGTTGGATTTTGGTAAAATTTACTTTATTGCAAAGCTGGATGTTGGTTTTCTTTACAAAAAAAGTTACACACGTTTTTATTTGGTGATTTTAGGCATTTATCGGAGCTTCAAAGTTGCACCTTTAAAAACTATAACATTTTCTAGTAACTGTTTTAAAGAATCACAGTTATGAAACCGCTGGTTGGATTTGTGTTAAAAAACATTTAAATCAAAGCTCAATAACCGTACTATATTGAAAAAATCCTGAAATGTTAATATGATTTTTTGCATTTTTTTCGAGTTCCACAGTTCACTTTTCAAAAAACATGTTTTTTAAGGGTGCTACCTACATTAAAATAATCACAGTTTTGGAACCACTGGTTGGATTTTGGTAAAATTTACTTTATTGCAAAGCTGGATGTTGGCTTTCTTTACAAAAAAGTTACACACGTTTTTATTTGGTGATTTTAGGCATTTACCGGAGCTTCAAAGTTGCACCTTTAAAAATGATAAAATTTTCTAGTAACTGTTTTAAAGAATCACAGTTTTGAAACCGCTGGTTGGATTTGTGTCAAAAAACATTTAAATCAAAGCTCAATAACCGTACTATATTGAAAAAATCCTGAAATGTTAATATGATTTTTTTGCTTTTTTTTCGAGTTCCACAGTTCACTTTTCAAAAAACGTGTTTTTTAGGAGTGCTACCTACATTTAAATAATCACAGTTTTGGAACCACTTGTTGGATTTTGGTAAAATTTACTTTATTGCAAAGCTGGATGTCGGTTTTATGTACAAAAAAATCCCCAAGTCTTTATTTGGTGATTTTAGGCAAATTTCGTAGCTTTAAAATTGCACTTGAAAAATGTGACGTAATTTTGTAACGACTGTTTTTAAAAAATCACAGTTTTACAACTTGGGGAAAACGACATAAAGGTGCTTTCATGGCCCTCATCCAGTCCGGACTTAAATGTCATTGAAACTCTTTGGCATAAAATTAAACGTATTCTACGCAATAATCCACCAAAAACCATTGGGGACTTAAAGACCAAAATAGAAGAAATTTGGGACAGTTTCACGCCAGAATTGTACCAAAATTTGATAAATACAATGCCTGCTAGAATACAGGCAGCTATTAAAGCAAAAGGAGACGTAACCTTTTATTAATGGTCCTAAATTAAAAATTATCCCAACATTTAGTTGCAAATTCATTTTGTAAAGTTTGCTAATTATTAAAGTTAAAATATTGTTAAATTCAATAAATAATTTTCTTCCATGCATAATATTGTTATTAAGGCTTTATCTTATTGTATTGTTAGGTGTTTACTAATTATTTGCGTAAAACTTCCAGTTCTCCTTTCAAACTTCAAAAATTTACTTTTGTTCGAACATTTAGTTGTTAGGGCTCGTAGTAGTTTCTAATTATGAATATAAAAAAAACGTCTTTTATGTATATAATTCTCGTTCATCTATTTCTAAAAGTTTTCAGTTTTCAATCGCTATTCAACCCAATTTAATAATACGTTTTGTATGATCAAAATATAGTGATAATTTTGGCGAATGCGCCGGGTCAAACTTCACATCTCTCAGAAACATGTAATTGAAACGGTCAAAACAGGAATACAACCCCAACTAACAAAACAAATAAAATCATATTAATTTTATGTTTGAAATGATTGATTTTATACGAATTAATTAAAACGATTTTGTCCAAACCGAAACACAATTCCAAACTATTGTTCGCAAAATAAAACAATGATCTAACATCAAGCTTTCAACATCCACAGCAGTTTGCTATTGATTTCCTTTTTTTCCTCTAAATTGTTACACAGATAAATCAAACTGTTTCACACCAACTCTCATCAGCGAGCGTAAATGTTTCACTCTTGAAACATTGTTAACTCTAACTAAATCCAGTAGATAATTGAGTTTTACAACAAGTTCCACTTTATTACTTTTTCAAATTAAACGCTTGATAAATTACAACGCACTTTTGTTTCCATGGAATTATACAGGGTCAAAAATGTCTGCGAAAATGTTCATCTGATGAAGACTGTAAAAGTAAGAAAAAGAAGTGCCTTTGTGATGGAGCTTGTGGCATGTCTTGCATCAAACCAGGTAAAGAATGTACATAGACAATATAAAAGAACGTGTCAAAAACATAAAATTGCAGACCGTGAGTGTCCGGAGCCCGAGCAGATTGGCTTTGGGAGCGTTAGCGCCAGTGGTAAACTGTTTGGAGCTAGAGCAACTTATTCGTGTCAACACGGATATCATGTAGTGGGGCTACAAAGCAGAACTTGTCAAGCTGATGGAAAATGGGCCGGAACAGCACCAGCTTGTAAACAAAATAGTGAGTCGTTCAATTTATGGCGGATGCGCCGGTTTAAATTTAAATTTGTTTAGTTTACTGTCTTGCTCCTCCAAACATCGACCATGCACGGCACAATGCACTTTCGGAGCAATCGACTTTTGACTTGGACTCTACTCTTCAATACTACTGCCATACTGGTTATGTAACTAATGGCTTTCCACGTGCTAAATGCCTAGCAATCGAGGGGCAAGCCTCCTGGTATGGCCCAGATATTTCCTGCGAACGTAAGCATTTACATTTCGAAACTTTAACAAATTATTCATATAATTTATTCCGAAACCTTAACATCTCAAGCGCCCTTATCTCCCAGTGTTTGCTCTAACTAAAAGCTTGCAAACATGTAAAGCATTTTAAAAGGATGATTAATTAACAGAACATCGAGCTGGCTTACAATTTTTTTTCTCTCTCTTTGTACTTTTCCACCCTAGCACGTTCGTGTGGTCCACCAACCGACATTTCACATGGCTGGCATGCTGGTGAATGTTACACATACAACTGTCGCATCACTTATCATTGTGCCGAGGGATATGAATTGGTTGGTCGAAATGACCGATCTTGTCAAGCTGATGGTACATGGACGCCCAAGGAATTACCCACTTGTGTTTGTAAGTAATTTTTCGATTTTGTGTGTGTGGTCTAGACGCGTAAATCTTTGTAATTTTTTATGGTTAGTCCAAGGTGATCACATCTGTTAACCACAACTTTATTTTTTTGGAATTTTTAGTATGCTAATCGAGTGATTAAGTATACCAAGTCTCCAACTTACAAGAATTTTTCATCTAATTTTTATAAAATAACTGCACTATTATCAATTTTTTTCCTCCACAAATACATCTTTTTGTGGTTATCTCAAAAATGGATCATTTTGTTGGTGTGTTTGTGTGTGATGTGGTTACAGCGGTGCAGTGCGCGCCCCCCGAGAGCCCTCGCCATGGCAAAGCCATCTACACCTCCTGCAGTTACAACTCAGTGGTAAGCTACGAGTGCAAATACGGCTACACTTTATTGGGCGAAAGCACCAGACGATGTGGCGCCGACAAGAAGTGGTCCGGAGGCCAACCATCCTGTAAAGGTGAGTCAATTTCAGGCATTATAGGATGAGCATCGTTCATCATATCACAAAAAATATCCATCTTCTATGGAGTTTAATCATCCGTATTGTCGTTTCAAACCCATCAATTAGTTCCATTCATTCGTTCGTATTCTTTTGCACTCGAGTAGAAATTAACTGTGGACATCCTGGGCGGCTATGGAATGGTTGGTTGGAAAATATTGAAGGTGGTACTGGTTTAGGTGCGTCTATCATATTCCGATGCCACGATGGTATGCTGCTGGAAGGTAACACTTCCACTGTGTGCCAGATTGATGGCACTTGGCGATATCCACTTCCAAAATGTTTAGGTAACGCTAGGAAATACCTTCGAAATTCCTTGATTGATGATTATTTTGTAGCACCTTGTGTTGTACCACACGTTTCCCAAGGGAAAGTTGTTCTAATTTCCCTCAACGCAACCTCACAGCCATCAACTGTAGTACAACATGGTGAAGAACTAGCGGTGCTATGTGATGATAATTTCGAATTTCTTGATAGTCTCACTCCGGTTACGTGTAATAACGGCACTTGGACCCAAATTCCAAAATGTGAACCTGCTAGGTTGAGTTTTTTTCGATTGTCTTAAGAATTTCAAAGAAATTTTCCATTTTATAGATGCAAAAAGTTGCCGAAGGCGCCAAAAAACGGTATAGTAATCGCACCGAAAATGGAACATGGAATGAAAGCGAGATTTAAATGTAAAGACGGTTGCCAGTTGAAAGGGCATCCACTAATCGAGTGCTCGTTTGGAAAATGGATCGGGGAAATCCCCGAATGTGAAGACGGTAAGTTGGGTAAGGATAATAAATATTGCATAGGATTCGACGAAGAAGGGAAAATAGTATCTTGACAAACGCAATTTTTGTAAAATTAGCAGCACTAATAATTTCGAACCGAACCCCCAAGTTAACTAAATTAATACCTAACATGGTGATCCACATAAATACTTTCCACGGTTGGTTTCAGTTATGTGTGTCTGGCCCGGTCACATAAAAAATGGAAAAATCCTCCTAGTAGGCAACATGGGTTTGTACGACTACAGACAGTATGTCAAAAAGGTCATCAACAACAAGCAAATCATGTACGACTGTGACAAGGGTTATATCCTAACCGAAGGGCCACCAGGTTCTACTTGTGTAGGAGGCGAGTGGAGTCCGAGAGAATTACCAAAGTACATTTTAAATTTCGTCTCCACACACAAACTGTAAAAGAAATTTTCCAGATGTGTCCATGGACAACACCCTCGTTTGCGTTGGAACAGAAGAAAACGCTCTGCTATTATGGAAAAGTACAAAAGAGCATTCATTCGTCACCATAAATTAATTTACGGCAAAAAAGAAAAACGCCACATCCATAGTTTTTTTAATGAAATTTCAGTTGGATCTCCTAAATCAATATCTCAAAGAATCCCGCTTCACTTAAGAATTCGACAAAAGCGAGGTTTAAAAGGCGGAAGCGGTAGTCGAGCTGTTGGGACAGTTCACAAAAGTTCCAGTTCTCAATTAAGTTTACGACGAACCAACAAAAAAATTAAGAACAATATTGTGGACGAAAAAACCGAAGATGAAGAGAAAACGGTGGGGAAGTCGAAGCACAAAAATAAAGGACCATGTGAACCACTATCGAGTGAACCTTTTGTCAATATTGAAATAGTGAAATATGGTAAAGACCCAAACGTGTCCTTCAGTTCAGGAACCATGGTCAAAATGGC
This sequence comes from Pediacus dermestoides, assembly GCA_963942485.1. NCBI lineage: Eukaryota > Metazoa > Arthropoda > Insecta > Coleoptera > Cucujidae > Pediacus > Pediacus dermestoides. Next base: position 5,126,633 of record OZ012629.1, read on the forward strand.
ATGTGGAAAAGGTTACGGGCTAAATATGGCTGAGAACAAAACAGCTAAATGCGTGAGAGGCAAATGGAGACCAACCAAACCTGCTTGTCTTATATGTAAGCATATCAAACCACTCGAATCTTCCTGTGTCTCGTTAGCATAAACGTGTTTTCTTTTGCTGCTTTGCTTAATTTCTCTTTTATTTCAATTTTCTTTTAGTACCTTGTTTTGTACCGTTAACCCCCAGCGGGATTTATAAATTATCAAAAGCGGAAATACCAATTGATCCAGATCTAAATCCAGATCAACCTCTAAACGAAACTATTGAAATAGCAAACGGTCAAGTGATCGAATTTAGTTGTGAAGAAGGTTACAATGTACAGGGTCCTAGCAATTTACGTTGTTGGCATGGTGATTGGACCGTTACTAGTCTTCCAGAGTGTACTCCAGGTAGGTTGCAAAAGAAAAGCGGTCGTCATCACCATCACATCGATTTTCCAATTTATTTTTCGCAGTTCTCATTTATTTGCTTGTATCTACAACCTGAACTAAATTATATCGAAATATACCCATAAATTTTTTGTTTAATTTCTAACTAAACAGCACCATGTCAACTGCCGAAAATCCTCAATGGACAATATTTGTTGGGTTACCGAGCTGGACTAACAATTGCTAATGGTTCCAGTGTAACCTTCCAATGCGACAGTGACTTTAGTAAATCTACCATGCAACCTATACAGTGTGTTCTGGGTGAATTGTATCCGAAAGTTCCAAGTTGTAGACTAACCAACGAGACTAACAAGACTGATGGTCCGCATTATCTTGGTGGAAGCGACATTGTGAAAGGAGGTGATATAACAGTTATTGGTTACGGAAGTTATTCCGGAAAATATTGTGGTCCTCCCGCAAAGTAATTATTGATTAACGTTTAATTATTTTGTAAGAAATTAAATATTTTTGTAGAGTCCGCGGTTCTTTGGTATACCGCAACGGTAAGCAAATCGTAGAAGACGACAACAATTTTTCCGAGGGCAGCGAAGTGACATTCAATTGCATTGAAAGTATAATGGGTGAGAAAACTACATGGAAAATCATTTGCGAGGACGGCAGTTGGATTGGAAAAGCACTGAATTGCGGTAAAGTGATTCTAATTTATTTCTTTCGAACTGTATTTTATTGACTTGTTTGCTTGCTTACTTTCTGGATTATATTTAGATTCAGATGATCTGTCGTCACAAATGATCAATAATAACAGCACATGCATCTTTAGAAACCAGGAACCAAATGTTATATCGTTTTATAATGACCAGCAAATACGCGAGGATGTCGTGGAATTTCCTGCTGGCGCTCTTTTAATTAGCAGATGCATTGATATTGGGAAATATGCAATGATAGGTAAGATTACGAGGACCATCATTCTAGTTTTTTAGAAAATATACAGGGTGGGGACAATTTTTATAAAGAAACGTACAGAATCGACAGAATAGTCCAAAATAATATGAATTTGTCATATAAATTTATTATCAAAAATCCTTAATTTTCGAGATAGAAGACGTTGAAATTTGGCAAGAAAATTAACAATGACTCTTAATTATTTGTCGTAACTATTCAACTTTTAAATGACACTTATAGGCCAGTCAAATTAGCAAAACACCTGGAAATAATTGATAAAGTGTTCAAAATTTGATAAAAGTTGTAAATTGATATGGAATGGAACTATAAATTTTTGCCCCCTACAAAAATGACAGGAATATTTTTAAAATTGCAAAAACTAAAAATTAAATTTACTCAGTGAGAAATAATTTAAAAGAGGGGCAAAGTCCGGTAAGAAATTCTTCTATTTATTCTTTATTTTCTATTAATTTTGCCAACTTTTCAAACAACGGGAACATTAATATTTATTGATTTTTAATGTTTTTATTTATGACAAGAAGAGAACAAATTATAAAGATTGGCAAATTGCAGAACATTCTTCTGTCTAATATTTTCCAACTATCCTTGAATTTGCTCCCATTTTTTGGCCGGGAAAGTAATTTTTTCGAATTTTTTCTTTAAAAATGGAAATTTTATAATTTTTGGAAATAATTATAAAGTTGCAATTTTTGGTGGCATATGTTTGAAAACGATTTTCATTGGGCGGTGTATAATTTGCCCCCTTTAATTGCATCGGGAACTTCTCCGGAATTGCAATTTTTAAATTTCGGATTTTTTTTGATAATGGAAATAAATAAAAAGTTTGGCAAAATTCACAGGTTGTATGCGATTACAAATTTGCCTCCTTCTACAACTCGTTAAACATCATTATTTTTTACACAAGTTTTTATGCCCCTGGAATAAATAAAAAAATTCGCAAGGTAGCGGGGGATGTGAAGCAATTATTACATACTATTTATTATTATTATAAGATGACGTATTTGAATATTGATATATGAACGTGATACCTAATTATTCTATTGTTTTTTATGTGACAAACGTTTTTGTTCTGAAAAAAATATTCGAGTTTTAAAAAAGGCTTGCAAAATCTGGTGTTGCGTCGACTGAAATCAGTGATAGTTCACGAGGCCTACCGAAAATTCGGGAATTGATACATTTTTTTAAAATTTGCTTCAAAACTGAAAAAAAAATCACGACAAAGTCCATTTTTAATTTTTAGATGGATCTTCGGCTTAAATACTTTTTTATAATTCTAAAATTTAAAAAAATCTGTTGGAAATCATAAAAAACATGAAGATTCTATAAATAAAATTTTAAGAAGGAGGCAAATTTGTATTCACATCGAAACCGTGGTTTCATACAACCTGTGAATTTTGCCAAACTTTTTATTTATTTCCATTATCAAAAAAAAAATGCGAAATTTAAAAATTGCAACTCCGGAGAAATTATACACCGCAAAATGAAAATCGTTTTCAAACATATGCCACCAAAAATTGTAACTTTATAATTATTTCCAAGACCTAAAAATTAAAAAAATTCCATTTTTAAAGAAAAAATTCGAAAAAATTACTTTCCCGGCCAAAAAAATGGGAGCAAATTCAAGGATAGTTGGAAAATATTAGACAGAAGAATGTTCTGCAATTTGCCAATCTTTATAATTTGTTCTCTTCTTTTCATAAATAAAAGCATTAAAAATCAATAAATATTAATGTTCTTGTTGTTTGAAAAGTTGGCAAAATTAATAGAAAATAAAGAATAAATAGAAGAATTTCTTACCGGACTTTGCCCCTCTTTTAAATTATTTCTCAGGGAGTAAATTTAATTTTTAGTTTTTTGCAATTTTAAAAATGTTCCCGTCATTTTTGGAGGGGGCAAAAATTTATAGTTCCATTCCATATCAATTTACAACTTTTATCAAATTTTGAACACTTTATCTATTATTTCCGGGTTCCTGCATTATAAAAGCCAATTTGACTGGCCAATTAATCTGTAATTATGAATAATTTTGAATCGTTTCTGATAATTTACACTTCAATTGTCCAGGTCCGAATCGGAGACGCTGCATGGGTGGTGACTGGGACGGAACCAAACCAGCCTGTTTCGGCCTAAACCAAGAAAACGACTATTCAATGGAAAAACCACCGACTATTTTATTCCGTCATCAACTAGGCCCCATTGCCCAATCAAACGATGGTAGACTAATTGTCTATCCTGGTACAATTCTTCACATGGAATGTTTGTGGATACGAAGGTTCGGTAACCCAAAGTGGAATATTAGTCATGATTATCGGTACCTATACAACTTAATTTTAAACTTGGTTATTTAGACAGTAGATTATTTTCAGAAAATATCCTGAGGGTTGGACCACTGATCCAGGACGTGACTCCCAATTAGAATATAGATTATCGATATTCCATGCTTCAAAGGATGATTCTGGATTATTTACTTGTGTAACTCCAGCTAGATATACGCATTCAGTTGAGATTGAGGTTAAAGGTAAGGACTGTGGAAAAAACAATTTTTTTGTTTTAATAATTAATGCTTCAGCTGTTCATTGTCCTGTTGTTCCTCAACGACGTGGTTTAAGCGTAAACAGTCAAAGCACTAAAATGAACACTCGTTTAAAGTTTTCCTGTGTAAATGGAAATGCTTTGATGGGAGCACAGGAAATTATGTGTTTGCCATCCGGAAACTGGAGCTCACCATTTCCAGTGTGCGAAAGTAAGTATTAAATCTCTAGGATCAGATTATAGAGACAAATCCTTTAAACATTTTATTTCCGTTCAATTTTTTTGGAAAACAATAATTTGCAATAAATTGCAAGAAGCACTTATTATAGCTGTATGTAGTAGCTTCCAATTGGGCACAAAATTATTTAGTTTGCAAAAATTGCGAGTACGTTTATATAATGTCAAGAAGAAATTGAAATAAATAAAAACGTTAATCCGGATGTTAAAATATTGATTTATTGTTGTTTTTTCTTGTTATTGATAAACGTATTCACATACATGTGTAGGTATTGAATGTGGCGAAGTAGGCGAAATGCCGGGGCCCCGTTTGAGAGTTACTGTGGTGTCCAGAGAGGTTGGAGGTCGCGCTATGTTCAGCTGCGAACCAGGCTTTGGTCTCAGGGGGCCCCCAGAGACTCTTTGTCAAGCAAGTGGAGATTGGTCCACTCCATTTCCAACTTGTGAAGGTTTGTGAGCCGCTTTTGCGTAGATTTACGTAGGAAATGGTTATATTTCTTAATTGCCATATTTTCGTAGCTTTTATTAAAGCTTTCAGTACTCCTGTGGTTTTAATATATTCCGTGATTTATTGCTGTTTAAGAAATGCAAGAATTCTCGGAATTGAATTACAAATAATGTGAGTAGTTACGTCCTTGATATAAACAAAAGCGTATACATCTTCCACACAATTAAAGAAAATAAATTACAAATCGTGTGGTGAATAACTTTTGGATGACGATATTGCATTAATTAAACGAAGATAATTATTTACTAGGTAGGTACTACCATAAAAAGATTTTTAGAAGTGGGAAAATGAAAATATTTTATTTCTAAAGGCGAGAAAAATTTGCACGTAAAATCGGATTGCTGATACCTGATATTATTGCTGATAAAATAAAATAGCGTACATAGTTGAATCTTTTTTTGACTTTGGCTGTCCTATTATATTGTGTATGTAATTTAAATCCTAAAGTTAAGCCGGAACTATGCGATAACCAAAGAGTAAACAAGCTAGTTGTGATTATGTTAACTAAAAAATATTTGTTTATTGAACCCTGGCGATATTATAGTAATTATCGCAGAAAACATGAATTATGTGTCCGGCAATTGACAGAAAGTAGGTATTAGATGAGACGTATTAAATATAAATGTGGCAATGTAAGAACTGTAATTATTGCACGTGTGTGTTTGAATAAAATTAGCATTAACCCGCCTGATGACTATCACTTAATTTTTTTTACAACACCACACAGACTAAACAATTAACCAAATCAACATAACAAATATATTCAACATATCAAAACAAATACACGTAAACGCAATAAATAAATTGGATAAAAATGAACTTGTAATGATGATTGATGTGGTGGTAATTATCACACAGTAAGACTAAGAGAGTGTTAATTGCCTTTCCCTAACAGAAGTGCATTGTGACAATCCCACACCACCAGAGCACGGCTACATCCAAGGAACTGGACCGTACAAAGCCGGAGATGTGGTCCAATTCAACTGTAATCCGGATTTTATGATGGAGGGACAGCCGATTATTGCGTGCCAGGAAAACTCCAGATGGTCCGGAAAACTACCCAAATGTAATATAGCCACCCCTTTTCGATTCACCTATTTAATATCTATTTTCTTTGTGATTTTGTTCTAAGGCGTCCACGCTTGTTCATATCCAGGCACAACGATAAGCGGCCGAATGTCATCGGTGAAATTCTACTATAAAATTGGGGAAAATATCACGTTTACTTGCGATGAAGGAATGATGCTTAAGGGTGCCGCCATGTTAAAATGCCTGAAGAACGGTAAATGGTCCAATACAATTCCGACTTGTGTGGATGACAGGAAACGATAGATTTTTTTTGAACAAAAACGCACATATCAAAAAAGTATATTAAATAATTCTTCTAAGAAATATATAATAAATACAGCTTTTTTCGTGTTAGATTTCGTTGTGGTGTTGATTGATTTAAGTAGTAAGAATGTAAATATATTGCATTTTTGATATGCGTTATTAATATTAAACAAAACTACTTATAGCTTAGAATAATTTCTATAATGTGATATCATCAACGATACTCGTATAATAAACTGATTGATAATCGCCAAGTAGAGTAGAAAGGAAAAACAAGAATCAAATGTTTTTCTAAATTATATACTTCAAAACACCTCGAAAGTAGTTATATGTAGCATTATCCCAGATATTTTCAACATATCCTAGAAAGTTATTAAGTAGAGTTTTAGACAATTTATGATTGTTATCATTAACTGGAAAACTTTAATAATAATTAATTATGCCTTTAATACTGTACTGATTAGATTTTTTTGTCAATTTTCAACTTAAAATGTGTGATGTTCAACTTATTTATTACTTTTAAATCTAGAATATGCTTTTATTCCCTTAGCATGTGTAGTAATAGAATTAATGTTAAAATCATTTTCATTCAGTTGTCAAATAAACTTTGCTTAAATTTCTTTGAGTAGTATTAATATTACATCTACAGGGTGTCCCAGTTTATATCGTCAGGATTTCACCAGTCGATAGTTTTGCGAAAATTAAAGGTGATGGTTTGTCTAATAAACTATGGTCGAATGTTGCTTCCTTTTTGATGTACAGAGCATTAAAGAAAATAAATTATTTTAAATAATTTGCTATAAATCAATAACAAAAAAAGTTAGTCTTCTGAAATTTTGCATTGATTTTTTTTTGTATTCTCTTATTAATAGTGGTTGCTATTATTTCATTTAGAACACAGACGCGTGCGTACGGGTTTCTTCGAAAACATTTTATTGAATAAAACGTACACCACTGGTTTTTTTACAGCAATAATATGCAGAGAGTATTTTTGCATTCAATTTAGAAACTTTTTTGTATCTTACAATTTCTTGATAACTTAACTTTTTTTTATTTATTAAAGAGGTTCTTCCCTATCAGATTTCCGAAAAAAGCATCAGTGCAAAGTTGTAGAGAAAAATATTTCCTACAACTTTCCTTTTAATATTTTTTTGATATTGTCAATATTTAAAAAGATATTCAACAAATAAGTTGCAAATTTTAGGAAAATTTTCCTCTACTTAGGTACTACTTACTGCTACTACTTACTAGATACTCTTTCCCCAAAATTTTCTACATATTTGTTGAATAACTTTTTAAATATCGACAATATTAAAAAAAGTTTAAAAGATAAGTTGTTGGAAATATTTTTCTTTACAACTTTGTACTGACTCTTTTTTTCGAAAATTTAATAGGAAAAAATGTATTCAATAAACAAAAAATCCAACCCTTAATTGGGGGCTGATGAAGGAAGGGCGGGGTCTACGAATACACAAACTCAGTTTTAAACTTTCTGGGTGACCCTCTAGAAGATTCTACAAAAATTGGCTGTAGGGTAAAAAAAGTCTATTTGAAACCTTTTTTCTCCCTTATTTACTGTACTATTAGGATATATTGAGTTAAGTTATCAAAAAATTATAAGATACGAAAAAGTTTCTAAATTGAATGGAAAATACTCTCTGCATATTGGTGCTGCAAAAAAAACCAGTGGCGTACGTTTTATTCAATAAAATGTTTTTAAAGAAACCCGTACGCACGCCTCTGTGTTCTAAATAAAATAATTGCAACCACTATTAATAAGAGAATACAAAAAAAAAAGATCTATGCAAAATTTCAGAAGGCTAACTTTTTTTGTTATTGATTTATAGCAAATTATTTAAAATTTATTTTCTTTAATGGTATGTACGTGAAAAAGGAAGCAACATTCGACCATAGTTTATTAGACAAACCACCTTTAATTTTCGCTAAACTATCGATTGGTGAAATCCTGACGGTATAAACTGGAACACCCTGTATAGGTACCTACTGACACGTGAAATGGGGGTTTTTGATAAACGGAAATAACGAGACATTTAGATGAATCTGGAAATCATGAAAACACCCAAAAACTGTTTTTAAATCTATGGAATTATTTAAATTCTTTAGGTACGGACAGGGGCATTGTACTAGATCTTTCAATAGATTTTATTAGTATTTCTGAGAACAAGGACATTTAAGATTTAAGTATGATTTTTAATAGTATATTTTGATTTTTTCAGTAGTAATAAGTAATAACCGCTGCCTTATATGAATAAAATAAAATTCAGTTTTAGTGGTTTGTAATTCGAACGAAACTGACACAGAGATATGTTGATAGCACTAATTTCTGCTAAATATTTCAAGGATAATAAAATTGGTAGGTATTTATGATGAATTGTTGTTTAAGTTTTTAATTAACTAATTAAATTTTAAATAAATTTCATAGAAAAATATTTATGGTTTTAAATGATAAAACTTGAGATCTTCTGCTCAAATTAAAATTGTATGCTTATTTGATAATAATTTTGCAAAATTACGAAAAAACCTAAAATGTTGAGCAATATTTACCTGATTAAGTTTGTGAACACAAATTATTTGGTTATACCTAAATAAATAAGCAACTCACATTTTTCAAAGTAGACTTTTAGTAAAGTAAAACAAAAGAATTAAAAGTTTGTTCTACAAACAAGCAAACAACAGTTTTATGATAAGAACCTAGGACAGAAATAATACAAAAGTAGCAATGAAATACGTAAATTAGTTTCGATAAGAATAATTCGCGATATTCATTCCAAGGCTAAAAATAATTACATATTTCGTAAAATGTTGAGGTTTTCAAATAAAATTGTGTTTATTGGATTAATTTTTAAAGTAAAAAACTGTTGTTTAGTCGATTTGGTTTTTGAACTAAACTGCTTTCCAATTGAAACGTACCAAGCGAATTTTTAGGTTGAATTTAAAGTCAAATATTTTGTAAAATAGAAAAGATATCAACATGCGGTTTTCAGGATTTCAGAGATAATTTAATTGAGAAAACGATAGTGTTACCCGATTTTTTTACTTTGAAGTACATTACTATCTACAGGGTATGAAAGAAAGTCTTCTTTTTTTGTCATATTTTATAACTACCGAGATTCCACAAAAATTTTTAAATATTTTTTTGATGTAGATTTTTTTAGTCCTTACTTAATGGGAAAACAACCTGTTTCTCAAAATTTTGGTATCTCTGTTATTTTATAAGATACCGAATTTTTGCTGAAAATTTGATTTTTTCTTTGTGTTTTGTCGTTCGGCCGTATTGTGTTTTGTAAGAACCAATCTCTGTAGTTGATTATGATAACTAATGAATGGCTTTCTTATAAAAAGTACTTTTGTACTCTCATTTATTTATTGGTAACCAGTGGCTTATTAAAAATATTAAATTTAATAAAAAATTCGGTATCTTATAAAATAAGAGGGATATAAAAATTTTGAGAAATTGGTTTTTTCCTCATTAACCAGGGACTAAAAAAATGGACATCAAAAAAATATTAAATTTTTTTTGTGGAATTCCGGTAGGTATAAAGTTTGAAAAAAAAGACGACTTTCTTTCATACCCTGTAGATAGTAACGTACTTCAAAGTCAAAAAAATCGGGTCACACTATTGTTTTCGCAATTAAATTATCTCTTGAATCCTGAAGACCTCATATTGATATCTTTTCTCCTTTTCAAAATATTTGACTTTAAATTCAACCTAAAAATTCGCTTGGTACGTTTCAATTGGCCAGCAGTTTATTTATAATAATGTACACTGAAATAGAGTAAGGGACAAGGGTTGTAGTATGTACCACAGAAAGAAAAATGCTATAGTACCTGATGGAAAATATATATTATCCTTTCCTAGTTCTTATAAGTCCAGCCTCATATGTGGTTATTTATTTTTTAATAAAATCCCCCTAACAATAGAGACAATTTTTGGAGTTTCTCTGGTTTCTAAACTCAGACTTTTAGAAAATCTTTCCGGACTTGGCTCATTTTCATTTTCTAAAGCTTAAAACGTTCTTTTCTAATTATTTTAATAAAGCGATATTGGAAACACAAATTCAGTAAGATTTCTCATAAAACGTTTTTTTTATACACCCAAAATATTAGTGAGTCATCCTGGAAAAACCAAATTAGACGTTTTAGTTTAATAGCACCCAAATTTACCTGCTCACAGCATCCTCAGAGAGTTCTTATTATTTACCGGAACCATTTGCAACCTTCGTTTTATAGGTGCAATAAACATTCTTATCAACAACAAAATGTTTATTTTCCTGTTTTTCCTAAAACACCAGTTTTATCCTTTTGTATGCACAGCAGTTTTATATTTTGTGAGTGTTATCCTGGTGCGCAGTGACTTTTAAACCATCAACAGAGACAACTACACGAGAGCTATAGACGTTGTACCCCATTGACGTTTGTAATGTTCAACTATTCACACGGTTTTTAAACGAACGCGCGCGCTGCTTTTCAAAAACTCGGTCGATCAAAAATACGTCAATAACACCGGTGTAAATATTGAATTTTGAATATAAATGTGGACAACTATCAGAGGAATGTTTATTGAGATTTAGTACACAAATTTATCAGTTAGATTATAGTGCATTGATGAGTGGTGATTAATTTTTGTTTGGTTTGTGTTATGCAATCAATGTTTAGTGTTTTGAACTGTGATATATTTACAAAAAATCAAAATGTGTGATAGTGATAATGATAATGATAGCAACTTTTTGGAGGATTTTACTAGTGTGCCTAAAAAACCTTTCATTAGGGTAAGTAATGTCAATATTACAAATAATTTTATTTCGGAATCACTATAAACTAGAAACCCTAGTAAAGAACAATTTAATGGGCTTCTGGTAATTATCTTTTTGTCACCCCAAACATAAAACACCAGGCACTGTTCTAATAATTAATAACAATATTGTGAAAGTTAAGGATGCACTTACATACAATATTTTATTGGCAGTTACATAATTGTTATCCCATTTAGTTAATTATATAATTACGTATGGATTTTGCATCGCTGTACACTTTTGCTAGAAGGAGCTTCAGTACCTACGCCAAAATAATTTGCTACACAAAAAATAACCGTGAGGCGTGAGCGATAATTAAAATATGAAGGCCATTAAAATAACATTCCATAAACGTTGAATATCACGTAAATATGGTTAGGTCACCATGAAAATGCACTGACATAGTAAACTATAATGCTTAACTTTTAATACAGTGTTTAGTTTTAACCTTATTGTTGTTTTATATTCGTATTGTTCGACAGACTTTCACTATGTAGTTGTTTCGAACCAGATTTGTTATATAATAATGAAATAAACTAGATATAATTGAGAAAATTTGAATAAGTTTAGCCCACAGTCTGTCTAATATAGAAAGTAAAATTTTTGTTCTATTGTTTAAGTGCTAATTTCTTAAAAACGAAAATTTATTATAATTTGGCAAGTTTCATTTTATTATTACGGGACATTTAACACAATTTGTACCGGTGGCATATGGATTTGATGAGAAGCTGCGGTTTTGTACGGTTAAAACTGTAAAAGAATCTAATACAGAAAAATTGTCTGCACCTTAACTGTGTTTGTATTTATAGTTAACAAACGAAGCAATTTATCAGTTTATTAGTATAAATATAATATAGGTAAGTTTAAGTTACGTGTTTCTAAGTAACTATTTCAATTTACTTTTGTAGCGAAGCATAAAATTTTCTGATAATATAAAATTTGTTACGATAAAATCGTGCATTTTAGCAAATGAGTAATAATTACTTGATTTACACATTGCAGATACATTTTTGTGTAATTCTACGTTTTCCCAAGATATAATCAAATGGTTGATAAAACCTGTATTTCTTAGTATTTTGTTGAGTAATATAAATTGAATTTATCTAAAATAATCGAAATGTTGTGCCATGTTAAATAGTTGAATTTTAAGATATGTAATTTTTTCCAGTGTTATGAATAATTCAGTGGAAAAGGCATTTTATCATGCAAAATTAGCAAATAAATTGCTTTTTATATAAGGAAACAAAGGCGTCAATAAAACAAAAGTTATGTATAAAAATTTTAAAGAATAGGTATAAAAAAAGCTATAAAACTATGTTGGTCTGCTGGTGTTTAATAATGGCATATTATGGATGTTTACGTATAAGGAGACGGAAAAAATATTTATAATTAATACACCAGTAGCTAAAGATTATAACTTTAAAATGTATTTTGTGTTTTTAATTTAGGAAGAAAAGTTCATGTGCTTTAAAATGCATGCTTATTAAAATGAATTATTTTTATATAATAGGTACGTTTGAAAATCTGTTAATTATAATTAAACACCATACTCTGTAAAAGTAATTTTATTTTTGAAATATTGGATATATTTTTTAAAAATATATACTTATATCGGCAACTTTCTAATTATATCTATACAGGATGTGTCACGATGAGTTGACAGTAGACATAACTCTATTAGTAAACACAATTTGATTCTAAAAATTGGTACACACCCATTATACAATGTGCTCTATTTAATGAAAATATTGCCACTTTTCTGGTTATACCGGAAGTAGACACAAACTTTGTTATTTTAAATGGAACACCCTGTATATTTTTGAATCTTTAGATACTACACTTCATTTTAGACATAAAAGTATTAAGGTTGTATGATCCTAACATTAACGGTATTATAATTATTTACACTTTTTCATTTTTTTTTTATAAAAACAGATGTAAATAAAAATTCAAATCTTGACAATGACACGTTTTTTTGAAAAATTTTTTCTTGTGTTTGAGGTAGGAATATACAAGATATAAGCTGATGTAGTTTTGGGAATTTTTGCTCTATACAGGGTGTTGGTGATTGTCCATTGATTTTTAAAAAATTTAATCAATGATAACTTAATTTTTTTAAATGGAACAGCCTATATATTTCTAGATTTTCGAATTCTACACTTAATTCGAGACATAAAAGTATTAACGTTGTAAGGTCTTCAAGTTAACGGTATTATAATTAATTGCGTTTTTTAAAAATTAACGGTCAATCACAAGCACCCGGTATAAAATAAGTTTTTAAAACCATATTACCATGTTTCTTGTACATTTCTGCGTCCACTAAAATTTGGTTTGTTTTTTGAAAGAACGTGTCATTAGTAAAATATGAAAATGTTTGACTCTAAGTTTTTGTATGAAAAAATTGGAAGAAACATAATTACTTAATTAAAATAAATAAAATAAATAAATAAAAATAAAAAATATTAAATTAAATATAATAAAAACAAATTTTAGTGGACGTAGAAATGTACAAGAAACATGGTAATATGGTTTTGAAAAACTTATTTTATATCTACAGGGTGCTTATGGTTGATCGTTAATTTTTAAAAACCTTGAAAATTGGAAAAAACGTAATTAATTATATAACCGTTAATTTTAAGACTTTACAACCTTAATACTTTTATGTCTAGAATTAAATGTATAATTCGAAAATGTCGAAATATATAGGATGTTCCATTTAAAAAAATAAAGTTATCATTGATCAAAGTTTTTAAAAATGAACAGACAACCACCAACACCCTGTATAAAGCAAGTTTTCCAAAACTACATCAGCTTTTTGTTTGTATATTCCTACTTCAAACGTAAGAAAAAAACTTTGGAAAGAATGTGTCATTGTCAAGATTCGAATTTTTATTTACATCTATGTTTTTGTAAAAAAAAAATAAAAAAATGTAAATAATTATAATGCTGTTAATGTTAGGACCATATAACCTTAATACTTTTATGTCTAAAATGAAATGTGTGTATCTAAAAATTCAAAAATATACAGGATGTTCCATTTAAAATAACAAAGTTTGTGTCTACTTCCGGTATAACCGGAAGTACCAGAAAGGTGGCAATATTTTCGTTAAATAGAGCACATTGTATAATGGGCGTGTACCAATTTTTAGAACCAAATTGTGTTTAGTAATAGAGTTATGTCTACTGTCAACTCGTCGTGACATACCCTGTACATTATGTATATTATAAAAGTAATAATAATTTAGTCCTATACTATGTCTCTCTCGTTCAGATTAATTGAAAACATCCGTTTTGTAATTACAGAAAGTGGATCTCAAATCATGGAAAATAACAAAATTTAAAAAATGCAGTTTTAGTTATAGTTTTATAAATTTTCTCTGGTGGCTGTACTCCATAAATTTTTTGAATAAAATATTCTAAATATAGAAGCTAGCAGCAACAACATCTACTTAAACTTTAGAATTATTTTCTACTTGACACCTCACATGGTTAATAAACCCAAACGCAAAACATCGCAATAAAAAAATAATAAACAATAGATCATTATTAAGCATATTGCGTAATTGTGCATTAACTTTTCTCGTAAAAACATTGCACCGATTCCAGAGAGCCATTGTTAAAAACAGCGCGTGTGCTACTGCACTATACCTATACTATAGTCAGTATATGTAAGCAAGAAATAACAAATCTATTGTATAGTATTTAATTACACAAGTAACAGCTCCATTGTGTGGGAATTGAACAATAATAACAGTGTTGCTCCTGCTAGTCCTCCATTATATGACAATTTTAATGCCCTTTCAAATTCAGTCATGACCTGTCCCTGTCATGACGTCGATTATATTCCACAGAGTACAGAGAAAATCGTGCTGTGCAATCCAACAATTTTTTTCTTACTCTCTTGTTTTATACTATACTTGCAATTTACAGTTATTACTGTAGTGCCATAGAATGATTTCCAATTCAGGCTTCATTGCGAAAGACGCAAAATAATATATCAAGTCACGATCATTTTTTTTCTCTTCTCCACATTCACTTACTGTATGTTGTTTGTTGATTTTGGCAACAGCATCATGGTAAATTTGCGCCTTTAATTGATTTAGATTAACCGGAAAATTTGGATAATAATACTCTATGGCGAAGAATAAATTATTGCTGTTAGAGAATATAAAAAAATCATGGATCCAAAAATGATGGATGCTAATGGAGTACAGAACAAAACAAGGAAGTTTTTCCAAGTTTTGTAAACATAAACAACAGTTATTTTCAAAGTATCATAGATACCCAAAAATTGGGGCAGTTAAAATTTTTTTTCTATAACAAATGTTAAAGTGTGCTTTTATCAACTCAAAATAGTAGATAAAGTAGCACTTTAACCGCAAGGGTAGATAAAAAATTTTGATTTTTTCCAAATGAATGAATTAAAACGTATTACTGTTAATTTTGACACCATAGTGACAACTCATAATATTAACTGACAATTTAAATTGTCATTGATAATAATTTAATTTGTCAGTAGTTTTTCTTTATAATTGGCTTTTCTTTAACATTTGCTATAGAAAAAAATTTTGTATTATACACAACGATAACATTTCATTATCTTCTCGAGCTTATTAGCGTCTCGGCCGACGCCTCGACTCTAAAATCGCTCTCTAAGATAAAGTATAATGTTATCGTCTTGTATAATAAATAACTATTTTTAACTTAAATATATTTTGAATAAATTCTTA
Source organism: Pediacus dermestoides (assembly GCA_963942485.1). Classification (NCBI taxonomy): domain Eukaryota; kingdom Metazoa; phylum Arthropoda; class Insecta; order Coleoptera; family Cucujidae; genus Pediacus; species Pediacus dermestoides. Next base: position 5,142,179 of record OZ012629.1, read on the forward strand.
GAGGTGGGTACGTTACAGCTTCTACTGAATTTTCTGTGACTTAATATTTTATGAATCATTTTCTGTAGAATTTTCATACCTTTCTAAATATATAGCAATTAACCTGGAGTATCACAAAAAATAATGACCCGGATAGGTTGGCCCAAATATAGCCCAGAAGATAATTATAAAATTCCTCTACATCATTTATAATAACACGCGCGCGAGTGTACGTAATAAGTGTACAAAATACAACAGTTACTATTTTTTTTAGTGGGAGTTGTCCAAGACACCGCTTTAGGTCCAAAACTAATTAAAAATGTGTACTCAAAAATCTCGTGTTCCGTTGGAGTAATTTTTGTTTAATAACAATGTTATACATCCACATGATTAATGAACATTTTAATACAATAATCAAGTTTAGGAATCGCATAAGAAAGTAATGCAACTTTAGCGTTAGCTGGTTTTTATTATATCGGGTCGTATCAATGAACTTTAATGACTTGAAATTACTAGAGTTTAATTAAGTGTTCGCCAGATATATGTAACGGTCATCTGATTCAGTTTTTCTTGAATGATAACCCACCGCATATGTGTAAAAAGAACACTTATTCACCGAGTCTTTAAGACTCTAATCAAAATAACTGCGATTAGAAGTCAGTTGTGTGTTTGTATGATGAATTATGGTACTACAGGTGCAACCGGAAAAATTTATGGAAATATCCGCGGAATGCTGTAGTCGTTCACAGGACATTCTCCAAAAGCAAAACTCCAAAACTGATTTATTTTCACATAAACGATAGACCCACTCACTAAGTTATGTAGACTTAGCAGGCGTTATCCGAAATATCTAAAGTAGGCACTAGACTTAAACTAAAACCTGCTGATAATTAGTTCTTGTAGTGTAACAAGAAGTGTATTATCTCGCTCGGTATAGCTGGAGGAGAATATTTAACACGGTTCCCATGCCCAACGTGTGCTTAGATGTCTTTCGGCAGTGAATGACATACTTATCGACAAAACAAGGACAAATTGTTGGAGAGTGCTTGTGCATTTTATCACCTTTTGTTTGACCTTTTGCACAGTTAAGTTTACTATTTTATAACAAAATATAATAAGAAAAAAACTATAATGGCATTTGAACTATTTCTTTTTTCTTGTATAAAGTAGAAGGATTTCTCTTGAGTCATAAACTAATTTTTTCAAGGGTGTAACTGTAAAATGAGAGTCGGTCAGTGAGTAATCTAAAATTTCAAGAAGTAAAATATTACAAGAACATTTAATATTAGAAAAACATGCCCGGATGTTGTACTATTGTTAATGAGTAAAAAAATTAATAATAATATATACAGGGTGTCCCAGTTTATATCGTCAGGATTTCACCAGTCGATAGTTTAGCTAAAATTAAAGGTGGTTTGTCTAATAAACTATAGTCGAATGTTGCTTCCTTTTTGATGTACAGGGCAAAAAAGAAAATAAATTATTTTAAATAATTTGCTATAAATCAATAACAAAAAAAGTTCGCCTTCTGAAATTTTGCATAGATTTTTTTTTGTATTCTCTTATTAATAGTGGTTGCAATTATTTTATTTAGAACACAGAGGCGTGCGTACGGGTTTCTTCAAAAACATTTTATTGAATAAAACGTACACCACTGGCTTTTTTTGCAGCATGCAGAGAGTATTTTCCATTCAATTTAGAAACTTTTTGTATCTTACAATTTCTTGATAATTTAACTTTTTTTTTCTTATTTATTAAAGAGGTTCTTCCCTATTAGATTTCTGAAAAAAGCATCAGTACAAAGTTGTAGAGCAAAATATTTCCTTCAATTTTCCTTTTAATATTTTTTTGATATTGTCAATATTTCAAATAAGTTGCAAATTTTAGGGAAATGTTTCTCTAGTTAGGTACTACTTACTACTCTTTCCCCAAAATTTTCAACTTATTTGTTGAATAACTTTTTAAATAAAGTTTAAAAGATAAGTTGTAGGAAATATTTTTCTTTACAACTTTGTACTGACTCTTTGTTTCGAAATTTAATAGGAAAAAAGTTATTCTATAAACAAAAAAATCCAACCCTTAACTGAGAGCTGGTGAAGGAAGGGCGGGGTCTACGAATACACAAACTCAGTTTTAAACTTTCAGGGTGACCCTCTAGAAGATTCTACAAAAATTGGCTGTAGGGTAAAAAAAGTCTATTTGAAGCTTTTTTTTCTCCCTTATTTACTGTACTATTAGGTTATTTTGAGTTTAGTTATCAAAAAATTATAAGATACGAAAAAGTTTCTAAATATAATGGAAAATACTCTCTGCATATTGGTGCTGCAAAAAAACCAGTGGCGTACGTTTTATTCAATAAATGTTTTGAAGAAACCCGTACGCACGCCTCTGCGTTTTAAATAAAATAATTGCAACCACTATTAATAAGAGAATACAAAAAAAAAAGATATATGCAAAATTTCAGAAGGCTAACTTTTTGTGTATTGATTTATAGCAAATTATTTAAAATAATTTTTAATTATTTGGACGGTAGAAGATAAAATCTTGTATATTACACGTGGGATATACACACATTAACATATTCGTCTGATTACAGAACTCGTCTACGACTCGTTCTGCAATTTCCAGACTCTTATGTTAATGATGTTCATATCCCACTTATAATATAAATAACTATTATTTTCCTTAATGGCCTGTACGTCAAAAAGGAAGCAACATTCGACCATAGTTTATTAGACAAACCACCTTTAATTTTCGCTAAACTATCGACTGGTGAAATCCTGACGATATAAACTGGGACACCCTGTATAATAATAAAAATAAATAATACTGGATCTTGGAAGCAATAATTTTAATCACGCTAACGTTTCGACTAATAATTGGTCTTCTTCAGGGCCCAATATAAAATTAAATTTGTAGATAGATAAGTATCATCATCCCAAAAAATTCTATAGGATACCAAGGACATCAAGACCAAGTATTATTAACAGTTTGTCTTCCATTAAAATTTTAGAAGCATTCAGAAAAAAAATTGAATTAGGTACTATTTAATCACTTGATACGATGATACGAATACTCAAAAATCCTCACGACGACAATTTAATTCAGGCCTCTTTACATTCCCATTAAAATGACTTTGTAATACTCTCACAACTGCAACAGACGTTTCCATTTTGTGATATATTTAACTTTCAATTATTTCCACGTGATAAAAATAAATAGTGCTTACAGCCGTTGAATACCATTAAAATTTTTATTTTATATGTTTAAGTAAGTATATTAAAGCAAACATAAATATTGTGTTTGTTGTGTTTTATCTCCTATGTTCATCGGTAATAATGATGACGAAAAAGCAATAAATAATGCTTAATCTTCTTTTTAATATTATTTAACTAAGTTAAATGGACATTAATTGATTAAACCTGTTAGCTAAATGATAAAAGTCTTTTTAAATTTGTGTAGAAATGTATTTAAACCGTAAGGAATTATTAAGTTAGAATGAAAACAACAGTATATTTAAAACTCGCAGTTTTGCAGTTAATTTTATTCTAATTTAACCAGAACATTAGGTGCTCAAATCACTTATATCCAAAGATAACCATCGACATTCTAGGTTACAGTTCTTCATATTCAGCAACAGCTTTACTCAAAATCTTAGAATATTATTATTTTTATGTCAAACAGATGCTATTCTGTCAACTTACAAAGTTACTGAGTTTCCATTTATATTTTTAATTAAATTCCAAACGTAATACTTGCCTTCATTGCTAACGTAAAACAAAGAGGAATTTATTTATTATTATTTTAGGTATTGCAAAACCTGCAGATAGAAAATGTCAAAGCACCGCGCTGATGAATTGTGCGATTTGGTAATGCATTTTTATATTTTTATTTATAAAGGCAAACAACTATTATGTGGCATAATTACTATAAATAAGATATAAAAACGAGTTGCAACAAACAATAGTCTTGCAGGATTATTTCCAAGAGAATCTAACTACTATAACGTCGTGAAGTATTTATAAATGCTGATGATTCCCATAAAATATCAACATCAGTCTTTCAATTTTACTTCTTTATAATCAAATACAATATATCACGAAATGATTTTCTTAAAAGGAATGTCAGAGAAGGCAAGGCTACCGATTATAATATTTACTCTATCTTTCGAATATGCAAAAACTGAAATTGGTGAATGTTTTGTATAAATAAAACAATTAACTCACACTCCTTTTTTCGTGATTGACCTGGCTATGGGGCTAATCCATTTAACAATAACCATGTCCAAAACAAGGTGAACCAATTATGAGAAGCCAGCTAAATGTTGCTGGTGACTAAGGTCAAGCACAGCAGAATTTTATATTCTCGAATGGATTTTTACTAATGTCCCTCGAGCATGCTCCAACTCATCATCAATTAATTAAATAGGTACATTCAATCAAGAACAGGATAATGATATTTGCATGATCTACATATTCTTATTATGCGCGATATTAAGTGGATACTTTATATTGTAATTTACTACAAACAGGAAGTATATCAACATGCCATAGCAGCCAGCCAGCAGCAGGTTTGGAAAAAACCTTCCTTTTCTAGCATCCATCATAGAGTGATTTACATATTTTATTCAGCAATGTTTGTTTTTCTTCAATATTGTAAACATATCACTGTTTTTCCTTTTTGCGTTTTCTTTCCGGTGTTAAACGTTATTATTTATTACCTATTAAGTTAAAAATTTGTCAGAAAAAAGGATTTTGCGTTCTAGATAATTTCTCTCGGTGGAATGAAACCATTTTCTATTTTAATGTTATCACTAATGATATTTTTTAATGCAGCAATGGTCAGGTATACAGCAGTTATGAGGCCAACCCTGAACTTTTGCGGAATAGGATATGAATAAAGGACAATAAGTATCTACCCATGTTACGAAACTTATGCTGCGTTTAAAATATTTAAACTTTTTAGGGTCGGTTTTTCAATCCATAGTCAATGTCAATTAATAGTTAATTTTAGTGGTTACCATTATTTTAATACTAATAGGTATCGAAGAAATGGTAAACTTGACTTGGCGAATGCAGCTAACAGCGATTTTGGAAAAATTTTGAAATTACCTTATTAATTACGATCTCCTGATTACGAAAATGCTAAAAATAAGCGGCGGTCTCCAATACTTCCAAAATTATAGCAGTTTGAAAACTTGAAACATCCAATGTTTGGATGTGTAAATTAAGCACTTTTATCAAGTTTCATTCACTAAAAATCCACTCACTAGTACCTATTGCACTAATTATTAATTAATTAATCATTACCATTTAATATTATTGTTAAAACCCTATTTTTAAAGCATTTTCTTTTTCTTGTTTTGCTGTCAAAGGAATTTCCCTTCCCCTTACTAAGAAATACAGCGATCCTTGATTTTAAATTTTAAGGTTAGATTTAGTGTTTCAAAATAAACGTGCTGAAATAGACTAATAAATCGTTTTTACTAAAATGTAATGGTTGATTAATCATTAGTCAGTGCAACAGTGTCTATTGAGTGCATTTTTAGTGAATAAAAGTTGAACAAAGTGCTTAATTTACACATGCAAACTTTGGATGTTTCAAGTTTTCAAACTCCTGTAACTTTGGAAATATTGGAGACCGCTGCTTATTTTTAGCATTTTCGTAATCAGGAGATCTTAATTAATAAGGTAATTTCAAAATTTTTCCAAAATCGCTGTTAGCTACATTCGCTAAATTTTCCGAAGAAATTAACTCAGTTAAGGTTCCCTACTAATTGTAAAACTGTACTTTAAAAAATTAAAAATCTTAACTATTAAAATTAAACAATTTTCTCAAGGATAAATTGAGATATAATAAAATATAGTTCTGACCTTTTGCGCTGTTTTCTTACGTAGAAGGCGTCGCAAAACCATCATGGAACCTACCTACATAACAACTAAATTATTAATTCCAAAAATTTGGTAAATTTTGCCTAACTTTTATCTTGAAGCCCTTTTGCTTTCCTATTCACAATCACTGCACGCTCACTCTCACTACACAAAACGATTATTTATTTAATAAATTTTATACGGTTACGTTACAAGATGTTCACTAAAAGTCATGATTGAAACTATAATCCACTGATGATAATTAAAACAAAATTAATCACATCAAATAAACCCGAAAACAAGCGTAGAACTAAACAACAAGCAGACGTGTTACAAAAAAAATGTTTTGTGTTTTGCAGCCTTCGAATGTTACCATCTTTTTTGTAGATGTTTTATAAATACGATGTATACAAAAACTATTTAAATTTTAGTTCGAAGTTTCGTACATACCGGGAAAAATTATTAAAACACAACACAATTTTACCACAGGGCCTATAGAATACTTTTGTGTTTTTGAAAATGTTTTTAACATCGAATTTTTAATGGAAATATGAAATCTTAACTACTAAACCTAAATAGTTTTTGCAAGAATAAATTGGAATGTAAGCTGTTTTCTTATGTAAAGGACTTCAAAGAATCATCATGGAAGCTACCTGCATAACAACAACGAAGTTATTAATTTCAGAAATCAAAATTTTGTCTCACCTTCATCTTGGAGCCCTTTTGCCCCCTTTTTATACTGCACAATCATTAACTACACTCTCACTCCACAAAACTATATTTTATTTAACAACTTTGTGATTAATTATTATACACTTATACAAGATATTCACTAAAATATAAGAAACAACGAATTACACGCAAGAAATAATTTATTAATTGCAAAGAAATTATTATTAACTAAACTTATGTTCCAATTCATCATCAAAATTCATCCCCGTAGTAAACATTGTGTAGTGAAAAAATATTTTCCCTTGTACGAAAAAGTTTTATTTAGGATTTCAACTTCTCATATTTTTGAAGACGATTTTTAACATTATGTTCTATGTAAATTTTTATTGAAGCCCAATAGAATTTATTATGGCTTATTACTAGATATTAAGAAAAAACTGAAATTGTGCATTTCAGTTTTTATTTAATTACTCAGCTGGTAGGAAAAATATCGCGATAAAAGTTGCCCATTAATAAGGCACTTTTTCAAGGAAAATCCAAATATGCAATTGAAATTTTTATACACCTTCCATTTTTTTCGAAAATAGCACTAACTTTGTTTTTTCTTATGTAGCGTGGCATGTTTATTATTAAATTATGATAGTATTTTTCTTTCCCTTTCTGACAATGTATCACACATGGGGTCTTAAGTCGTTTCGTCAATTATAATCGAGTTTTTCTCAATCACCGTAGTTGCCTGTGCAATAAAAATTGTTTATCTAGCAAACTTGGATAAAAAATTGGATTTTGGTTCTAATAATTAAGAATTGAAAAATTTTATGAAAAATAATATGGTTTAATCAGGTTTTATTTACATAAGATGTTCAAATAAATTGCCATTTTGATCCAAACACAAATTGCATCTTTCCACTGTCGAAATCACATAATGTTCCAACATTTGTTGAGGAATCGTGTGACATGCCTGCAAAACAGCTTCTCTTAATTCTTCAATATCATTGAACGCGGAAACATTCACTTTATTTTTTAGATAACCCCATCAGAGAAAGAAATCTAGGGGTGTTATATCCGGGGATCTAGGTGGATAGGTACTCACGGACCAGTAGCATGACCAGCTAGATCCCCGGATATATCCCCTAGATTTTTTTCTCTGGGGTTATCTAAAAAATAAAGTGTATGTTCTTATGTAAATAAAACCTGATTAAATCATAATCTTCCATAAAATTAGTCAATTCTTAATTATTAGAACCAAAACCCAATTTTCATCCAAGTTTGCTAGATAAACAATTTTTATTGCACAGCCAACTAGGGTGATTGAGAAAAACTCGATTATAATTGACGAAACGACTTAAGACCCCATGTGTGATACATTGTCGGAAAGGGAAAGCAAAATACTATCATAATTTAATAATAAACATGTCACGGTCCATAAGAAAAAACAAAGTTGGTGCTATTTTCGAATAAAATTAAAGGTGTATAAAAATTTCAATTGCATATTTGGATTGTCCTTGAAAAAGTGCCTAAATAATGTGCAACTTTTATCGCTACATTTTTCCTACCAGTTGAGTAATTAAATAAAAACTGAAATGCACAATTTCAGTTTTTTTGATAGGTAATATCTACTAAGCCATGGCAAATATGTTAAATGTGTTTGTCCTATTGTATTAGGCCCAAGATGAAGTAATTTTTTTGTAATTTAACCGAAGTTGGATCCCTTCTAATAAGTGAGATCCCCAAGCTCAACAACATTTTTATCCTGGATAAAAACTGGTATAAAAACTATTTTCAAATAATAACCAAAAATTTGGTAAATTACGGCCACACTCAGTTATACAGGGACCAAACTTTTTTGTAACTGAACAAACCTAAAAGAATGAAAGGAATTAATTTTAATTGTGGTTTTCAGAATAATAATAATAATAATAAAAAAGATATTAAATAATTGAGAAAATAGTTTTGTGCATCAGTGGAATGAGAAACTTATTGCGCATCGAATGATATCAAAAATTACATTATTTTCAACGATTTTTATTACATAATTTTAATTTAAAGTTTTTGTTTTCGATATCATGACAACTCGAAAAAAAAATTTATATTAATATTTTTCAATAAAAATCGATGAAAATAATGTAGTTTTTGATATCATTCGATGCACAATAAGTTTCTCATTCCACTGATAAAAAAAATATTTTCTTTAGGCCGAATTATCGAGCAAGAATTCACAATAATGTTAAATCCCTATGTGCAGATATGAAAACGGGCACCTGGTATGTACTTCCTTATTACTTCGTAAAAGAAAGTAAAAATGGATCCACATCTTTGGAAAATTCCTAATCAAGAATAAATTGTCTTGTACAATACTGCAATACCTCAAAAGTATTCACCAAATATAGATTTTAGCATTTCTAATAAGTTTTCCAAGTCTGCAAACTTGGTTGTTACGCCACTGTTCCTAATTCCATCACGCCTCTCAAATATCCCCACACTTTTATTGTTTCCACAAGATTTAAGCCTCATAAAGTCTGACTCTTTTATAACCTACTTGGCATGTAACAATAAAATAAATAAATACATTTTTATGTAGGTATGTATAATTTTGTATTTGTTAACTCATGGTCACAAACCATTTTGTGTAATACCCGCTGTTTATTTCATGAAGGTTTTGTGATGCATATATCTAAATAAATATTGTGTATTGTGTAGATGTACACCACACACTCATAAAATTGAATACCCAAGAATGAAATCACCCCCACGCTGTGTATGATTCACCTGAATATCGTGTTACCCCTAGACGTACGCTTGATCAATATTCAGGACACGAAAGGCTATTTCAGTACCGATAAGCACCTATTATGAGCGTTTTGTACATGTCTAAAGACAGTCTAACAGGTTTGCGTTTGGTCTTCTAGGAAATACGAAAATAATTACTAAATATAAAGAAACTGAAGGGGGTTTTATGACATTTTCTGATAATTGACTTTCTCTGATTTCTAAACTGGGCAAGGCATCGACGATCGTCCGCACGATCAGGTGTTGGCATCACATTATTTTCCTACATGTTTTCGGTTTGTAACACTGTAGTAGGTACATAATCTGGTCAGTAATACCTCTCTATATACTTATACAGTGTATGCGAATTACTTGGGAGGTGAAAGCTAATAAATAATAGACATTTCTTTTAATCGTTTATTTAAGACAAGTAAAATCGATCCAATATAAAACTCACGATTTCAGTTTTGAAACTATTTTAGAAATTTTTATAGAGCAATTTATGGGTGTTGACAATCTGCTGGGTTATTGCCTTTAATGAATGGGTTTATATTTTCTTTATAAAAAACCTATTATATTAGAGGATATAAATAATTTAATAGTGGTTTTATAGATGTTTATAATTATCTCTTTGGAGGTATTCAGGAAAGTTGAAATAAAACTTATTGTGTACAATTTTTTACGTGGCAATGGAAACAATATCAAAACTTGAGCAGAGGCTGAATTTTTGCATGCACCTTAGTATTATAGCCCTCAATAATGTGTGAAAGTTCCCCGTCGATTTGATGGCTGCTAACTGAGTTATTCGAGGTCAAAGGACGCGATAAACAGTTTTGTGCAAAAATCTCGAGAACGGCGACCTTTATTGAAAAAAATATAGAGAACTAATTTGTAGCTAAGGCGCTTTGCTATAAAAACTTATTAAGAAGTTTTTTTGTAGGGGCAATCGTTCACGAGATATAGCGTTTCAGAAACCAAGAACGTAGAGGACTTACTTCACTACGAAGACTAACGACTGATCTTAGGATATAATGTTGGATAATGAATTATTATTCAATATGTATATTTATGGCGTTTTTTATTTATTTGTGCATTTATTGCATTTATTTGGGCATTTATGATACAGTAATTAACTTTCTTCAGTTTCGGAGAGCGATTGTTCCGTCACCAAAGTTTGGACAAGGAAAGACGATGGATCGATGTCGTTATCGACCTCCTCGTTATCAATACTAAAATTTTCCATGTTCATACATGTTTGACCATTACATTGGCTACAAACTACAGAACAGTCCAATCCTGCTTTCCGACATCCACAATTGGAACCACAGCCTTTCTTGCACTTACAAAATACTGTATTGAGTAATGCATCAGGAGCGGTTTTTAGCCGAGTTGTAACTGGCTCTAAAATATCATTTTGTAGTACCCATCCTCAGTCCTGAGCATCAATTTCTTCATTCCTATTGTGGATGTCGGCGGAAAGCAGAATTGAACTGTTCTGTAGTTTGTAGCCAATCTAATGGCCAAACATGTTTATAAACATGGAAAATTTTAATATTGATAACGAGGAGATCGATAACGACATCGATCCATCGTCTTTCCTCGTCCAAACTTTGGTGACGGAACAATCGCTCTCCGAAACTGAAGAAAGTTAATTACTGTATCATAAATGCCCAAATAAATGCAATAAATGCACAAATAAATAAAAAACGCCATAAATATACATATTGAATAATAATTCATTATCCAACTTTCATATCCTAAGATCAGTCGTTATTCTTCGTAGTGAAGTAAGTCCTCTACGTTCTTAGTTTTTGAAACGCTATATCTCGTGAACGATTGCCCCTACAAAAAAACTTTTGAATAAGTTTTTATAGCAAATTGCCTCAGCTAAAAATTAGCTCTCTATATTTTCTTGAATAAAGGTCGCCGTTCTCGAAATATTTGCAAAAAACTGTTTATCGCGTCCTTTGACCTCGAGTAACTCAGTTAGCAGCCATCAAATCGATGGGGAACTTTCACACATTATTGAGGGCTATAATACTAAGGTGCATGCAAAAATTCAGCCTGTAACAATTTTTTTCCATGTTAAAATCTATTTTTCCTGGACTATAATTTATATTCTACATCGATCAACTGAGTTCAATTTTTATCTAATTTTCTAATTTTTCACGCTCTTCTTTCCAACTCTTCTCAGATGACTAATTTTGAGTGATTGAATTACGATTGAAGCCTTTTACGAGTATTTAATATAATTCAAATTTTTGCCACGTCCTTCATAACCCAAAACTGTCCAGCTATTATCCTCTTTCGTCCTTCTATTTGCCCCATACGCCAAGTTTCAAGACCATACATTAAAAGTGGTTGTATGAGTATGTTTTAAAATTATGTCTTGGTTGTTCTCGAAATATTTTGAGATCAGGTCAGGGAGGAGGCCGCAGAAGCATCTATTTGCTAGCAGCATTTTCCTTTTGATTTCTTTTTAGTTCAAATTAACCAGCAGCCATTTCTAACATTATAAAAATGTAATAAAATTAGAGAGAATAGAATGCCAACTTCAAGTGTACCTGTGTACACTTTTGTCATTCCTGCTTTCCTTATTATTTCTTCAAAACAAAAATCTTCAGGATACAGTTTGGAGTCAAAAGTGTTGTTATTTTACAAAAATATCTGACACAAAAACGCATTCAACCCACACCATAATTACATGAAAATTTTGTTGTTCCCTCACTTTTTGTGATAAAACACATGTAAATCTTGTTTCCTCATTCCAGTCTTTGCGTAACCGTTTATTGAAACGTTTACAACTGGAAAAATGCACCACATGAACATCTGTTATCTCCAGAGTGAATTTATTTAACATCGTATAGCTTCGGATCAATAAAAAATACTTTCATATGCAAATTTATGGAATGAAAGTCCAGCGCGCGTACAGGTGGATTAAACATTTCAATTATTAATAAATAGATTACTTGTAACAGTTAACTGCGCATTGTACTGTATAATTTACTGCAATTTAATGTTGCATTTTAGATAAACAGCCCATTATTATTTGGAAAATATCCTGTGGGTAATCTTAGTTTTATCCCTACCAGCTGATAATTTTGCAAAATTCTATAATGAATATCCGCAATTGTTTACAAACTAGCTACTTTTCATAATAGCGTGTCTCACCGGAAGCGATTTAGTTGCCACCAAACAGGAAATTGCCATCCACATGTGTGTTTGTGTATGATGATGCTGTGATTGAGTGAAGTTTGAAATCGCTGCTGCTACGAGAGCAAGGTCGATGAATCTCTCTCATCCCAATCAATGATTATGAAATTGTTATTTACTGATGTATACCTGGGGTATATAATTTCCAATAGGAAAATTACACGGCATGTTTGTTTCTGTTTGTCCATAACGACTGTACTTTTATTGTGTGCGTTTGTTATCGTTTTCTACAACCTGTGGGTTGTAATAATCTGACAGGTTAATAAATATTTAAATACATGTGGTTGTGGAGGAACAAAAACTGAATTGATGAGTGTGAAATTAAATGTAAATAATATTATTATGGGAATTCTTCATGTAATTTGAAATTTGTGATGGGAAATAAACTGATGTCCTCAGGTACTAAAATCCCACCTCCGCCACTGGTTAACAAGATTTTTACAAGAAAAGAATAAATAATTCATTCTCTGCGCTTCTGAAATTGTAATAATAATTATTCTAAATATTTTTAGCAGAATGCGACAAAGAGATGTATATCTACGAGGAACAATTAAACAATGGTAGGAATATAAATAAATGAAAGTAAACTTGTAATCTTGCTTATCTAAATTAAACACTGAGGGAAACTGTTCTATTTCTAATTATCATGAGGAGGTACACGCATTTTATAGAAAAAAAATTTAGAAGTGAATCAAAATACTAGTTTTATATTTTGTTGTGTAAATTTTGTTTATTTCTAATTAGAGACAATCTGAAAGATAAATATTTCAGTAAGTACGTGCAGATAACTTAAGAGAGGATTCTGTGGCCAAAAACAATGCTACTTCTTCAAATAAATATAGGGTCTTTAGGCTTTCGTTTCCGAGATACCGAGTGTTAAGTTTACAAAATTTTATGGTTTTTATTTTTTATTTTCCAAACCACACCAAATTTCGTATACCACTTGTCCTAATTGAGTGCCATAAAAGCAAAAATATCAAATTCGATAATTAGTCAGTGGCGGAGATATGATTAACGAGTAATATTATTTTTAAAATAAAGGCAATAGTGAGTTTCCTTTAAATAAAAAAAATAAAAACCTAATTTCTCTTTAAACAGCGATAGATATAAAAAAAGTAAGAGAGAAAAAATGTATCAAATGACTGGTTGCATTTATAAGCCAGTCGACAAGTACATTAATAGCGGGAGTAATTCCGGACAAGCTGGATTAAATTGTAATCTGTTTGATTGGATGTTAAGAAATATCTCTTAAAATTGCACCGGATTTGGCCGCCACCTTGAAAAAAGGGTAAAAAAATGTAATTTTTTTCATTATTTGTAAATATCTCGGTTAGTCTCAACTTTAGAGTGAAATATTATCGAAATGTTATCGAAATTGAAGGAGAGTAAGTTATCTACAAAAAACATTATATACATTTTTCTCGTATGACTATCTGTTTCGAGGTTATGGGCGTCGAAAGCTGGATATTCTAGAGCCTTTGCTAATTTTCTTATTCTAGTAAGTAACCCAATCAAATTACACTAAAAATGGCTAAATTTTTGAGAGCAAGTCGAGGGTCATTGATGAAGCTCCGAACCGTAAAAATCCAACAAAATTCCCTTGTGCGTCACGTGATAAGGGTGATTTTTTATATCTCGGTCTCGGATTCTACTGGTTGGATTTTAATATATGTACGTAATTTCTTTTAATTTGTTCAGAAAATTATTGTGTTTGAAACTTTATTGATAGTTTTTTAAAAAATAGTTATACGCAAAATACTGCCCTTTTTTAGATGGTGAGTATCTTTAATAAAATATACACTGTGGGTGAAATTCCGTTGCCCAGCACGGAGATCTTGCTTATTATAGATAGACCATGGGTTTAAATTTTTGCAAAGTTGTGAAATTTGGTGCTCAAAAATAATCCGATAAGAATTTTGGATTGTTTTAAACTGTATGTTGGAAAATGAAAAAAACTGAAAATTACAACTTAGCCTATAATTCGTTATTTCTAAAGTTTTTTAAATCTCTAAAAAATTTCTGAAAGAAACTTTTTATGCTCTATCGATCAGTGATCATCGTTTATTTAAACATCGATTCGTTTTCGTTTTTTTAACACCAACTTCAGTTTTTCTTAAGGGCGTACTTGATATTTTTCATATCATCGGATAATATTTTTTTCCCAATTCATCGACTTGCTCTCAAAAATTTGACCATCATGTCAATTTTGACATTTTTTAGTCCAATTTGATTGGGCTAGTAGAATAAGAAAATTAGCAAATGCTCTTAGAATATCCAGCTTTCGAGGCCTACGAGCCCTAACAACTAAATGTTCGAACAAAAGTAAATTTTTGAAGTATGAAAGGAGAACTGGAAATTTTACACAAATAATTAGCCAACACGTAACAAAAGAATAAGATAAAGCCTTAATAACAATATTATGCATGGAAGAAAATTATTTATTTGATTTAACAATCTTTTAACCTTAATAATTATCAAATTTTACAAAATGAATTTGCAACTAAATGTTGGGATAATTTAGGACCTTTATAAAAGATTACATCTCCTTTTGCTTTAATAGCTGCCTGTATTCTAGCAGGCATTAATTTATCAAATTTTGGTACAATTCTGGCGTGAAACTGTCCCAAATTTCTTCTATTTTGGTCTTTAAGTCCCCAATGGTTCTTGGTGGATTAATGCGTATAATACGTTAAATTTTATGCCAAAGAGTTTCAATGACAATTAAGTCCGGACTGGATGAGGGCCATGGAAGCACCTTTATGTCGTTTTCACTGAGTTCCAAAACTGTGATTTTTTAAAAACAGTCGTTAGAAAATTATGTCACATTTTTCAAGTGAAATTTTAAAGCTACAAAAATTGCCTAAAATCACCAAATAAAGACTTGGGGATTTTTTTGTACATAAAACCAACATCCAGCTTTGCAATAAAGTAAATTTTACTAAAATCCGACAAGTGGTTCCAAAACTGTGATTATTTTAATGTAGGTAGCACCCTCAAAAAAACACGATTTTTGAAAAGTGAACTGTGGAACTCAAAAAAACTGCAAAAAAAATGATATTAACATTTCAGGATTTTTTCAATATAGTACGATTATTGAGCTTTGATTTAAAGGTTTTTGACACAATTCCAACCAGCGGTCTCAAAACTGTGATTTTTTAAAACAGTTACTAGAAAATTCTATCATTTTTAAAGGTGCAACTTTGAAGTTCCGATAAATGCCTAAAATCACCAAATAAAAACTTGTATAACTTTTTTGTAAAGAAAACCAACATCCAGGTTTGCAATAAAGTAAATTTCATCAAAATCCGACTACTAGATCCAACGTTTTGAAAATAATAATTCTTTGTTTCTACAATTTTCCCATCCTGATGGGTTAAAGTGCCACAGTTTTGGAACCGCCGAGTGGAATTTTATGAAATTTACGTTTTTATATAACTAAATGTTGGCGTTATAACAGAAAAAACCATCAATGTTATGGAAGTTAATTTAGATAACTTTTGCGCGTATGGTAAAAAGACAATCAAATTTACTTTTGTCCGAACATTTAGTTGTTAGGGCTCGTATAACTTCGAAACAGATAGTCGTACGAGAAAAATGTATAGAACATTTTTTGTAGATAACTTACTCTCCTTCAATTTCGATATATATCACTCTAAAGTTGATACTAACCGAGATATTTACAAATAATGAAAAAAACAATTTTTTTTGTTCTTTTTTAAAAGATGGCGGCCAAATCCGCGGTTTCTAGGGGTGCAATATTAAGAGATATTTCTTAACACCCAATCAAACAGATTATAATTAATTTCAGCTTGTTCCCGCTAACACTCATTTTAAACGACTTATCGCCTGGCCTATTAAAACTAGAATCAGTTTAAACTTTGTATAGAATGGTAACAATTTTATTCTTGTAATCTGCAGGGGACTGCCCATATCTCCGCCACTGACCAATTACCGAATTTAATATTTGTACCAAATATGGTTAGTATATCTTGAGTGGTTTGGAAAATAAAAAATAAAAACGCATAAAATTTTGTAAACTATAACACACTGTATCTCGGAAACGAAACCCTAAAGTCCCTATATTTATTGGAAAAAGAAGCATTATTTTTGGCCCAAGAATACGTTATCTGGACGTACTTAGTGGTGAATTAGAATTTTATTTGAGAATATTTTAATTCCTTCGACTTCTGATATTTTTTCAGTTGTTAGTTTTGTATCCAAAATTGATATATTCACATAATAATAGGAATGTTTATGAAAGTAGGTATAATTTTAAATTTTAGTTAAATTTATTCCGAAAAGTGAATAGTTAAAAATTAAATTTATGAATAATGTAACTTTAGATTAGATAAGACCCAAGTAAATTAGGTGTAATTATGTTGGATTAGTTTTATACTTGAAAAACTCTTTTTTATATGACTATGTTTAATTGAAATGTGGTATATTTAAAGCATATAATTAATTGTATTCAACTAATTGTTATAAATTGTAACTAGGGAAAGCTGTAAAGATAATTTAATAAATAATAATAATAACAAAAATAATAAAACACAAATTTATAATTACGAAAATACTCAAACTGGATTCAGATACCTCAATATTTATCAAAATTTTGTAGCCTAAAAAATCGCGACTACATTATTTTTCAAGTATAGGTACTCAAGAAATTAAAAATTAGAATTACTATCTTCGATCTAACGGAATTAAACTTGTATGATAATCTAGTTATTCGTATAACCCATCTGCTACCAGCTATCGAAAAATATACATTAAAAATATTTGCATTTCAAATGCTCTACACTGACAAATTATCTTACCATATATACCAGTAGCGGTTTATCCCCTGTAATCATTTACATAATGTATTTTATTGCACCGCTCTCTTAACAGACGTTATTTAGTACAAATTGACATGATCATTTGTAAACATACTCGAATCTCTTACTGTGGTCAAACTATAAAATCGACTGTTAGTTAATTTAGCTTAATTAATTTACCCAGGAAGTTTACTGTTTCTGTAGTATATTTAAATGTGTTTCTAGAACCGTTAATGATTTGAGAAACTGTCATTTCTCACACAGGTTGTTAATTAGCGTGTTGCTGTTAAACCGAAACCTAAAATGCGATGACGGATATCTGGAAAATTCCGTCTTGTAAGGTGCAGAATAATTAGCATTCTTCAAATTGCCAACATCCATCTCATCTGCCATATTGTATCCTGTCAATAATCAAAAATACAGTTACGAAATGTTATAAGTATGTACATTCCTGGCGTGTTTTGCTGCAATTGAAAGCTAAAACCAAAACATCGGAAAACCTCTCGAAAAATCGACTGATGTTTCAAGTTCCAACCCAGTAAGTTTACAATGAACGGATTATGTGTAGGTACACTTGGCACACACCACACACTTATTTAAGGATAATTCTATGCGATTATAATGTATTCCAGTGATTAGATTGTGCGTGTTTTATTTCACCTGGTATTTATGAAGTTCATTTGTAATGTATTCAAGTGAATGTCCGCTAGTCCGCGATCAACGCACTGCATTACACGCAGAGGAGGAGAATCCAACCGGAAACTAAATGCTGCTCAGGTGACGGTCTTCTTCCTGTCTCTTGTACAGATTGTTCATTGTTCGTTTTTCATTTTCGGGTTTTGTTTGCAAAAACTAAAGCACGTCCAACACGCGACCACTTTTTCTTTTAATGTCCTGTTGACAATTGAAAAAACCAGTACATCATTAAAATTGCTGAAAAATGCTTTTCGAGACTTGATGGAATTGCATACACAATGCATTAAAAGTAAAATCGATTGTGTATTGATTTGTATGCAGTGTGTTGTGGTTGTTTTTACTAGAAAGGAAACAATTTAATGCACGTTCTATACATCGAAATGTAACGTGATTGCTTTTAATTCCTTCATTTCTAATCATTTATGCATGACACTGTTTCAGAGTATTTTCCAGTTATTTTTGTAAAAAATTTATATGTGCTGTTGTTTCTAATAAACGACCTTAAATTCTAAGTGGAGAGAGCAAAGAGAAACATAAACATTGCCTAGATAATATTCATGATTCTGACGTATATTTTACCAGAATAAGAAAGGTTTAGTTAAATATTAAAATAGTATTTAGACTGAATTGGATTTTTACATGAAATTGTCGTGAGGCGAAGATATAGCAAAAATGACATTTACAATAATTTTCCACAAGAAATGTAAACGCTACACTTGCACTGAAATCTGCCTTCTCGTCCACTAAAGTATCACTTTCCGCCCTAGTTACGTAAATAACTATTTCCTGTGACGTTCAAGTAGGTAGTATATTTTTACTTTTTTCTTAGACCTTTCAACCAAAACCACATAATTAAATCAGCTTTTATAGTTTAATTTCCAATACATTTTTCCACTAAAATGGCATTATGTGAAGTAGAAAAAATTATAATTTTTATCACCACTGACCCAAGCTTTCTATTAGGACTCTTCTTATATTCCATTTACTTCTAACCTTCAGCGCATATTTACCGTTTTAAATTATTATACAATAAAGCCTTTAATTAAAACTGCAGTGTATAATTATAAATGAAACAATATCTTTGTAATATTCTCAAGTCAAGTTAAATCTAACACATAAATTTCCTACATTCCAATTGCTTTCTTTGGCATCGCTGGGAACACAGCAATAATATTATTAATAATAATAATCATAAAAGAAAAAAAATGTTTTGTAGAGATTTTTTTAATTCTAATATCATTATATTCGTTTCTTTGTTATAGTGGTGTGGCAAATTGAATTCAATATTGTTTGATCTTGGGAACGATAAGTAAACTTCATCATGATTTTGTTTATGTACCTTATCTGCAAGTACATTGTGGAAAACCACAAGAAATATCATAATAGAACAAAATTTATTAGTAACAGTAGAAGAAAACATAACTAGTATGTAATTAAATTATAGTTAATGTATGTATACTGTACATTGATGAGTAGATATAATGACTGCAACTATTGGTTTTTTTACTTCAGATACAAATCATTCGCAGTATTTACTTTCTTTGTTTGGTAAGTTCAATGAACAGTTTGAAATTAGGAAAGTATCAATCGCCTATTAATTTTGGTTTTAAATTAATAGTTATGGATAAAAACGAGGTGAGGTTTTTTAAAGTTAAACTTAAAAGCTGCTAACGACACGACTCGTAGGATTTGATGAATAGGGAGGTTAGGAGGGGACAAATAGGGACAATTTTTACATGATTCAAATGTCACCTAAACTTGCTTATTTTTTTGTAGCATTTTGACAATGATCTGTACTAAATACTGTGAATGAGCTAACTTTATATCTACTCGTAGATGGTTTATTTCTACGTATTTACATGATTATATTGGGACATCGACTATACCAAGAAAACCCAATGAGAGCAAAATTATTGCTCACATTCGATCCAACTTTAATGAAAATGTCTACTTTTTTTAATACCTGGAACTTTTAAAAATGGTACTAAAAATAATCAAATCTTCGAAGTGTTGGCTATCTAAGAAATGTGTTGTCTCCCTCGAAGGAAATTGAAAAATCATGACATTTTCCAAAATTTGCAAGGCAATTCAAGGAATTTTTTAAAATTGATAAGGCATGTTGAAGAATTTTGTAGAATTTATTTAATTTGAGGAATTTTGTGGTAATTGAGAAAAATTTGGAAATGTGAGACATTTTATGAAAGAAGGAAATTTTGTCCCCCAAATTTAGTCATGGTTAACCAGGGATAGGCTACTTGATGAATTTGTTGTTCTTCTCGAAAAAAATTATTGGAATGTTTTGAAATTTTCGACAAATTTTCCAGAAATTATAAGACAACTCGAGGAAATTTATGGAGAATTTAACTCGCATTTTCAAAAACTTAGATATGGAATTTTTTTGTGTCGTACAAGTTAGTTGATTAAAATTGGGGCTTTTGCAGGGATATTGAAAAAAAATATTTTTCGAAATGTGAGCTATTTATGTGTCATTTTTATAAAAGTGGATTTTTTTGCCTCCAAAACTACTATGTACAGGGTGTCCCAGTTTATATCGTCAGGATTTCACCAGTCGATAGTTTAGCGAATATTAAAGGTGGTTTGTCTAATAAACTATGGTCTAATGTTGCTTCCTTTTTGACGTACAGGCCATTAAAGAAAATAAATTATTTTAAATAATTTGCTAAAAATCAATAACAAAAAAAGTTAGCCTTCTGAAATTTTGCATAGATCTTTTATTGTATTCTTTTATTAATAGTGGTTGCAATTATTATATTTTGAACACAGAGGCGTGCGTACGGGTTTCTTCAAAAATATTTTATTGAATAAAACGTTAAAACGTACGCCACTGGTTTTTTTGCAGCACCAATATGCAGACAGTATTTTCCATTCAATTTAGAAACTTTTTCGTATCTTATAATTTTTTGATAACTTAACTCAAAATAACCTAATAGTACAGTAAATACGGGAGAAAAAAGGCTTCAAATGGACTTTTTTTACGCTACAGCCAATTTTTGTAGAATCTTCTAGAGGATCACCCTGAAAGTTTAAAACTGAGTTTGTGTATTCGTAGACCCCGTCCTTCCTTCACCAGCCCTCAATTAAAGGTTGGATTTTTTTGTTTATTGAATAACATTTTTCCTATTAAATTTTCGAAAAAAAGAGTCAGTACAAAGTTGTAAAGAAAAATATTTCCTACAACTTATCTTTTAAACTTTTTTTGATATTGTCGATATTTAAAAAGTTATTCAATAAATAAATTGAAAATTTTGGGGAAAGAGTAGTAAGTAGTAGTAGTAAGCAGTACCTAATTAGTACCTAACTAGAGAAAAATTTCCCTAAAATTTGCAACTTATTTGTTGAATATCTTTTTAAATATTGACAATATCAAAAAAATTTTAAAGGAAAGTTGTAGGAAGTATTTTTCTCTACAACTTTGTACTGATGCTTTTTTCGGAAATCTAATAGGGAAGAACCTCTTTAATAAATAAGAAAAAAAAAGTTCAGTTATCAAGAAATTGTAAAATACAAAAAAGTTTCTAAATTGAATGGAAAATACTCTCTGCATATTGGTGCTGCAAAAAAAACCAGTGGTATACGTTTTATTCAATAAAATGTTTTTGAAGAAACCCGTAAGCACGCATCTGTGTTCTAAATAAAATAATTGCAACCACTGTTAATAAGAGAATACAAAAAAAAAAGATCCATGCAAAATTTCAGAAGACTAACTTTTTTTGTTATTGATTTATAGCAAATTATTTAAAATAATTTATTTTCTTTAATGGCCTGTACGTCAAAAAAGAAGCAACATTCGACCATAGTTTATTAGACAAACCACCTTTAATTTTCGCTAAACTATCGACTGGTGAAATCCTGACGATATAAACTGGGACACCCTGTATATGTGCAATTAAAACTTAATTTAATAATGATATTATTATGTTCGATTTTAGTGTTATATGAATTTTTTCCTATTCTTGATCAAACTTTCTATATTTTTATTGGTAAAGAAATAATAACAGGGTTACAGATGTGTTACCTGACGTTGACATTTTTTAATATTTATAATTCCAAGACAAATTTTCTAAATTACTTATCTAAAAATATAATTACTAATATATTATATACTTTTTCATATTATCCTTTCACAATTTTTTTTTGAGACTTTTACAGAGTATTTATTTTTACAAATCAAGACATATTTAAATTCAATATGAAATTTTTTTCTTTTCAAGTTTGTTTAATTAAGGGTACTGTACATATACATATCTTATTGGACACACCCCTGGTTCATTAGGCGCCCAAGCACCGAATTGTCCTTGTAGTTAGAGCTTAATGTGAAATGTGACGTTTGCTTAGATTCTGACCTGACCTTTTTACCACATCACAATCAGATTCCATTATATTCACGTGTTTGTTTGTGCAATCCACCCGCTTAAACCAACCGTACTTGCAGCATAATACACAAAACTATCCATTTACCTTACATGTCGAAATTCCTGACCAAATCATATACTCGCACTACAGATAATACACATAGTTTCTTCACTCTCTGCCATTAACCTTGTCCCAATGAAATCTACTGGAAGTTCCATTGTAGTTGCGTGCATTTGTTTTTGAATAATTGACACGGCAATTGCACATACATACATCCCCCTTCCTCTATATGTCGGTGTCCATCAAGCGAAACCTCTCCTCGAAGAATTGCCGCTTGCTTCCTCGCCATCAACCAACCAACCTCATTTCTATATAATCTAAAAGAGTACCGTTGCAGTTCTTCACCAGACTCGCAGATGCTTAGGAGAAGAACGTACGGCTGACCGATTCTGTTTTGTCCCCGATCAATTGTTTTCGGTACTTTGATCAAAGTTTTGTTCGTTTATAAGTGAGCTTTTGTTGGTATTTCAATCGTATGATTTGTTTGTGTTTGAATAGAATGCGTAGCGGAAGAATAGTGCTGTCTCGCTGTTGGTGGATTAAATAAATAATGATTTTTAAGTGATTTTCTATGAAAGTAAAATATATTGTTGTTTTGAGTTCGGTTGCAATTGATTGAAATATTTACTAGTGCAGAGTGATGAATAAGTTTTGTACTTTTGGAAAAAGTGATAAACTGTTTAATAATAAAGACAAAATGTTGCTGTTGCCGGATATAAGCATTCCACAGGTACTTTTTTGTTTTCACTTTAAAAAAACGAAAATTTTATCGCTTTTTCAACATTTTTTTTAATCGTCAACACCTGTCAAAAAAAATTAAAAGGATAGTTCAACTTAATATAATTAATTAATAAAGTTGTTAGATATTATATTAGCACTTATTAAATTAAAAAAAAAATTGAGAGATTTATAAATTTATTAAAACTAAATGACACAAAATGATTTATTATGGTTCTTACTTTAAAGTTTCTGTGCAAACAGTTTTTTCTAATTTAACAAACAGGTTGTTACTGATAAAGTTATAAATAATATTTACTCATAAATTTTATGATTTACACTGAAGTATTTAATGTAAAAACGTGGTAAATGGTAAAAATTAAGTTATTAACTATGTATATTATGTCTGATACTTTCTTTATTCTTGGTTTTCGTTAATTAAGGCAAAATTTCTCTTATAAACAATATAATTATATTTAAATATGTTCGTAAATGTCCTAATAGCAAGTACAAGAAAAACTAAGAAAAAATTCAATTATTTTTTAATGTAACTAAGTAATTCAGGAAGAACTGTAATTGATATGACGATTATTTTGATCGTCTGTTTAAAATTTACACAAAAATCCGGAAATTTCTTATTCAACCCACAAATGATTACTTCCGAAAAATACTTTCAGATTTAACGAAGTGCGGACGTGTTAGTCACCTTCACTATTTAAAACCTGTATAGATATTTCTACATTTTTTGGGGGCGTAGGATATAATATCAGTTAATTTAAAAAGAAAATAAGAGTTCGTAATTTAATTTTTTTCAAAATGAACCCTTGGCTCATCTAAACTAAGAGTTGACTCCTATTGTCTTAATAATGGTATCTAAAACTATCGACTAAAAAACTTGAAAATTACAGAAACTTCCTCGTCTACAAAACTAACCACTTCCTGTAATATTTCAATTTATCTATTACGTATAAGTATGTCGTTTTAGTCTATATATTTCCAAATTTTGATTTATTGTATGTATGTAGAATAAACTGGTTATAAATAATAGATAAGGTAAACCAACATCTCCTCTGATATTATTTTTCCTAACATTTTGTAAATTATTACGTTTATAAATATGTATTTCCAGAGGACAAAGTTCGTTGAATTCATACCTGTTTCTTTTATACATTTATCTAATTTATTATTATTAATATAATGTAAAAATATTTCTTTTAAAATAATTTGGGTAACCAGTTTTTTCACACTCAGATTACTAAATATTTATATTAGCATAAGAAATTAAACTTTTCGCTACTAATGCAATATTTTATTTCTTTTGTAATATTTTGCGCCATAAATCAACCCTCTAGAAATGTTTAAACTTTAAACAAGTTCCTTTTTTGTTTGTTTTTGTTTATTATTGGATAACACGAGAGACAGGTTGGTTAAGGGAAATACAACACTCACATAAGTAGTAAAATATTCTGACAACTGAGGTAAAATTATATGCGTATATTCGCCGGCACATAGAATTTCTCAACCATGCAAAATAAATTGCATTTAATTCACTAAAATGGTATTCAGTTGACGGCATTCACTATTTACAAGCAAATATTCTAGTCGAGATCTTACGATAAACTATATATTATGATTAGATTAACAAAAGGAAAATGAGACGGAGTTTTGTTCATAAAAAAAATAGCTTTTACAGAAAATGTTTTATATCTTTCAACTAAAATTATCTTTTATTTTATGAGCATATAGAAGAAAACATAATTAACTGTTCCTAAGGTATATCAAATCAAACGACGGTCATTAATAGTTTAATTAACTCTTAATAACAATTAAAAGATTCCTATTTATTTTTCCCACAATTTTTATGTATAGAAACTAACTGTAAATATTTATACACTTAGACAACTAACAGAAATATCATGAGGAAGAGAAATGTTTCCATTGTATGGAATCCAAACGGAAAATAGAAAATCCAAAGTCAATGTCAGTCGTTTACGTTCAGTATGAATTAGGTAAATATTTTATCGGAATTAACGGTTTAACTCCAATATTTAACCAATTAGCCAATATTGAATTAAGACTTTATGGACATACATACATCCATCCATAAACCCATTTTACATCTCCTAATGGTGTTATATTAATAGAAATTGTCCTGATCCGGTTCTGTATGGTTTATTGTAGATGTCCTCTGCAGCATACAGTTACTTACAAGGAACTATTAACACTAGTCCTTAAACGGCATACGTAGGAAAAAAACAAACTATGCACACGCCATTCAAGAGATTCTCTTCCAATCGGTTTTTGTATTTGTATACATGTCTATATACATGATTCATGGAGCAGCAATCTCATTATTAACTTAATTAAGATTTCATTATTGGAGGTTAACACAACGGTGCTTGGTTTAGAATATAGTTCCGTCCGTGACTAGATAAAAATGTATGGGATGAATTCTGTCATTAGTTACTATAGACAAAATAAATTAGATTTCGAAAGAAAATTTTCAAAATTATATTTTGCGATCTTCCAAATTTATAAACTAATATGTACAATTAAAAGTGAAATATCGGCTGAAAAACTAATGATGTTTATCTATAACTATGTGAAAGTGATCATTGATTTATGATTTCACGTCATTGACAGCGATCTTAGTGCGTACATTAAAACTATTTATTTCAGTGATTAGATTGATCAATAACGATTATAACCAAAGAGAAATTGTTACATCATTTTAGGTACACACTTTATAAATCCACTTTCTTTTTTCTTCTAAAATCACTAAAATCTACTTTATTTGGTTGATGCTGTAATACCAGAGAAAGCATTCACAAATGTAATTTAAATCGACACTTGGAATAGCTATACAAGCTTGGCTATTAATCTCAATTATTTTTTTATAACTTGTTTACTTAGAAATTACATTTGTATTATTAATAGGAAAAAATTGAAATTCTCTGGCTAACAGCAAAGCGAATTGCTTTGGTCACGAGATATACCTAAAAAAAAACCGCTCGGAATATGTTTCCTATAGATTAAATTGGTGATTTTGGTGAAATTAAAATGTATTTTTAAAATCATACGATTGGAAGTAAAGTTACTTTTGTAAAAAAGTGGTAAGAGCATCTTGCTCTAATGAAGTACATTTTGCAGAAAAGCTATTAGCTTTAATTGCACACTTGAACAAAGAGAGCTTTAATGTTTTTAACTGTACATAAATTACGCTTAATATATTAATGGCATTGGCGATATAATAACTTAGAACTGCTAATATTTGAACATTCACTGGTGGATGTAAGGTTTCAGTACCGTTTGGTCTTTATGTACCACTGCCTAGGCAAATATCAACTAGACATTTTTATGTTTTTATTTTTCTAACACGAAAAAGGATCTTTTTTTATAATTTGATATAATTTTTAAATATGGTTTGTTCCCAAATTATGATCAACATTCTAAATTTATCATAATTTGATCAAAAAATGGTCCTTTTTTCATAAAGTTCCGAAAAAGCACCACTGAAATATTTCCAAAACGTTTTCAGATATGAACTACAATAAACAACGCGAAGTATTTTAACTGCATACTTTTACAGGGTGTCCCAGTTTATATCGTCAGGATTTCACCAGTCGATAGTTTAGCGCAAATTAAAGGTGGTTGGTGGTTATCTAATAAACTATGGTCGAATGTTGCTTCCTTTTTGATGTACAGGCCATTAAAGAAAAAAAATTATTTTAAATAATTTGCTATATATTGATCTATAACAAAAAATGATAGCCTTCTGAAATTTTGCATAGATCTTTTTTCTTGTATTCTATTATTAATAGTGGTTGCAATTATTTTATTTAGAACACAGAGGCGTGCGTACGGGTTTCTTCAAAAACATTTTATTGAATAAAACGTACGCCACTGGTTTTTTTGCAACACCAATATGCAGAGAGTATTTTCCATTCAATTTAGAAACTTTTTCGTATCTTATAATTCTTTGATAACTTAACTCAAAATAACCTAATAGTACAGTAAATAGGGGAGAAAAAAAGGCTTCAAATAGACTTTTTTTTACCCTACAGCCAATTTTTGTAGAATATTCTAGAGGGACACCCTGAAAGTTTAAAACTGAGTTTGTGTATTCGTAGACCCCACCCTTCCTTCACCAGCCCTCAATTAAGGGTTGGATTTTTTTGTTTACTGAATAACTTTTTTCTTATTAAATTTTCGAAAAAAAGAGTCAGTACAAAGTTGTCAAGAAAAATATTTCCTACAACTTATCTTTTAGTTGAAAATTTTGGGGAAAGAGTAGTAAGTAGTAGTAGTAAGTAGTAGGTACCTAACTAGAGAAAAATTTCCCTAAAATTTGCAACTTATTTGTTGAATATCTTTTTAAATATTGACAATATCAAAAAAATATTAAAAGGAAAGTTGTGGGAAATATTTTTCTCTACAACTTTGTACTGATGCTCTTTTCGGAAATCTAATAGGGAAGAACTTTTTTAATAAATAAGAAAGAAAAAGTTAAGTTATCAAGAAATTGTAAGTTACAAAAAAGTTTCTAAATTGAATGGAAAATACTCTTTGCATATTGGTGCTGCAAAAAAAACCAGTGGTGTACGTTTTATTCAATAAAATGTTTTTGAAGAAACCCGTACGCACGCCTTTGTGTTCTAAATAAAATAATTGCAACCACTATTAATAAGAGAATACAAAAAAAAGATCTATGCAAAATTTCAGAAGACTAACTTTTTTTGTTATTGATTTATAGCAAATTATTTAAAATAATTTATTTTCTTTAATGCCCCTGTACATCAAAAAGGAAGCAACATTCGACCATAGTTTATTAGACAAACCACCTTTAATTTTCGCTAAATTATCGACTGACGATATAAACTGGGATACCCTGTATAGGAATATTATTTTTATCGAATAAAATGCTTTCCAGTATTTTCTGCGACCTTAACTAACCTAAAAGCAAGAAGCATTTTATAAATTTTCTGATGAAAAATTGGCGTGAATCTAACAAGTACTAAATTTTCCAATTATTCTGCTCAGAATTTAAAATTATTTTGTAATTGACTTTAACTGTAATAATTTTTACTAGTATTTCCCACACTATCTCAAAAAAATATTTAATTTACCAAGTTAGCTGGTGCAGGTAATTCAATAAGCATTTTATTCGCTTTCAAACAATTTGCGAGTTAAAAACCGCACGAAATTGCCTAAACTGTTATATTCCCAAGGAACAAAAGGTATTTTTTTACTAAGTGAATAAAATCAGCTTGCAAGAAACGGAAGTGTTAAACGGGATATCTCTAGCTTTGATGGCCAGTAACCTGTGTTTTAACAACATTTTCCTTTGTTGTAAAATTGTATAATAGTACCCGCACATCGTGGAATAAAACGGCATAATTGATAAAACATATTACCAACTTAACACTAAAACTTCTTCATTAGTAAAAGTAAACTGGGGCCTAAAGAATTTCTGGTCCAGTTACCCAAATCTTCGAAGCGTATATTTCATAAATATTTATATATTGAATAACATCGTTTCTATATTTGGTGAAAATCTCCATAACTGGCTGCTTAACCTGACATACTTGCACCGTTCTGTTTCCAACATCAGGGATGATGATTTATCAACGCAATTTAGGTACTTGACGTGGCGGCGAAACAGCAGGACCGGTAATTGAACAGAGCGGCAACCGAAAAAGGACATCGATTGCAGGAAGTTAACCGGTCCAACTTGATAAATGACGTCTGGTTACTTGGTGAGATTCTTGCAGAGAAAGCGCGAGGCAACAGGGGGGTTGTGCTAAAATGCATGTAGATACTTACACTTACACCAGACATTTTTTTACTGTATAAAAATAAAATGTAATATGTTGAGGCATCGAACGCTAAACTATTCACAAGGCATCATAATGTGTATTAGTTTTTATATGATTATACTTACATACAAAGAAGTACCACCATTAAAATTAAATCGAACTGATTTTAATGTGTTTTCAATAATTAGGTTTTTGTATAGAGTTTACTACAAGTCATTTTATGCTACATTGGTTTTGTATTATTAAAGATGGAAAAACTTTCCTAGTGAAATACGTGAATATATTTCCATACCTGACTGAGCCACTATTTTGTATATTCATTATAAATTATTATTACGATAAGATATTGCTTTACGTATTTTCAGTTTTTTACGTAAATAATAATTTTATCTTTAGATCACTTCCAAAGGAAATTATTGGGAATTTAGAGCGCGCTTGATGTGTTCTCGTTACGTTTAGACTTTTATTAGAATAATATTGGATCGACAGAAAGTAGGCTGGAAATGAGATCAAAAATTAAATAAAAGTACAAAAATCATGCTTCGATATTTAATTTTACTAAGTTCATGCTTGTTTTTTAATAGTCTCATCATTATCATCAATTTTGGGCCCCTATTCATAGGATTTAGAGTAGTATTCTTTCGGTCCTATAGGCGCCCTTGACATTTTTATTTCTAATGTATTTCTACAATTTATACTTAATCTCAGAATAGCCTAATTTTCATTATAAATAAAGTTAATAAATAATGCTTTAAATTAAGAAACACTTTAAAAATACTTACCTAATATTTTCTACAAAATATCCGTATCGTTATGTTCAAAATTTTTGAGTACAAATTAGACTTAATTCTAACACAAAACAATTCAAAAGTAGTAGGTCGATCTTCATTTGTTTTAAAGTTATAGACTTTTGAAATTATTAACAAGTTTTATTTTTTTAGTGATATCTCCTAAACTGTTGTTTTTACCGCAAAATTAGTTTAGCGCAATTTTGTAGCAAAAAAAAAATCCGCACATTTTTTGTCTAAACAAAATTTTTGTTGAGTCAATTGTTTAAACAAAAATGAGGCGGGAATTGAATAACGCGAGGCGGGGGTGAGTATTCATCATTCTTATCGTCAGTATATGACTAAAAATGATAAAATTTCATAATATACAATAGCTCGAAAGAATCTGCATCTAAAAAAATTCTATACTCACCCCCGCCCCGCATTGCTCACTTCCAGCGTTATTGTTTAAACAATTGACTGCAGAAACAAACTGTTTAGACAAAAAATGTGCAGATTTTTTTTTACTACAAAATTGTTCTCTACCATTTTGTGATAAAAATAACGGTTTAAGAGATATCACTGAAAAAACAAAACTTGTTGTTATAATAATTTCAAATGCCTGTCCTGTAGGTACTTTTAAAACAAATGAAGATCGACCTACCACTTTTAATTTTTTTAGTTTTAGAATTAAGTCTATTTTATGCTCCCAAAATTTGAACATAACGATACGGAACACCCTGTATATTCTAATATTGTATCAATTTAAGATGTCATTGATAGAATTTATGGATTTACGAAAACACGTAAAAATATCTAAAATTTGCAACTCGTGATTTGATTTTAAATAAATATAGAAAATATTGCCCTTCACACTTCACACTTTTAGTAACACTTCTTCAGAAGTAGCTGTAATATTTTAGTATTAATCATGTTGACTTGGACACCCTGTACATTTTAGTAGCTGTCACCATCAACAAATTTATAGTAAATTAATCTAGGTGTGAATCGTACATAAATAAACTAACACTTTACTGTGATTTAATGCCTGTAATTTAAAGATATAATTTTTAGATCGTAGTTTTTAGAAAAATACCATAAAAACGATTTTATTCAACCACATTTAATTTCTTCTCGCAAATCGGTATAATTTAAAACATATAATGATGATCCTAAATCACTTCCTATACGAATTTTATCTTTTTCTCACACCTTTTCAGATAACACAGAGTCATAATTCTGTAAAATTGCGAAAGTTTAGATTAAATGTCACCAATTTTATGGTTGTTTAATCAGACTCTGAATCACAGTATAAATTAATTAACATAAATTACTTTATAGTGATTTAATACCTTTGTAATCTTCTGTTTTTAGATAAGGAAAATAGCACACCATTGTGGTTAATAATACAATAACTTTTACGATGTTAAATACACAAATTTATAAAGCAAAACTTAACGACGTTTAAATTTATGACTTTAGAATATCGATATGAAATTCCAAAAATAATTTTACACATATTTTATTCTAATGAAATTTTGCGGGTTCTATTGAAGTTTTTTATTTCCCGAACATTAAATTAAATGGTACTCAGTAGAAATTCCACTATTTAATAGAAGATAAAATTATATTTACAATTTCCTCTAAAATACATATAAAGCAGGAAGTAGATGAAATTAAAAAAGCAACCGTACTAACCGTAGGTAATGAATTTTTACGATTTTTCTGCTATCAAAATTAGATTTAAAGCAGCAATAAAGCTTCGACGATTAAATAAATGTAAATGACAAAAATTCCAGATCTAAATTTTTTACTTCATAATTAATGTCTAGTTAATACAATAATGAATAATAAAAAGTAACGATGCAGAATTTCTCCTAGTGTCTATCCACTAAGCGTGAAAAACTTGATTTTAAATGTAAATTTGTAACGCTTAAACGATAATTACTATTATTCATTAAGTACCTTTACAATGTGTAGAAACTAAAAGAAACAATTTTAAACTGGCGCTGTAACAACGTAAATCTCTCAAGATTTTATTAGCACTTTACTCGTATAACGTGGGTACATTCTATGATTTCTTACTTTTACCTATCGGCAACAACCATAAACAAATAAATTACCCTATAAGAGGTAATCTTGTGAGGCAAACCCATCAAACAAAACAATACTTATACAAACAACAAACACACAGTATAATTAACACATAAACCACTATAGGTACCTAAGTAATTAGAAAAATCGTGCCTTCCAATGGGTTGTTTGTCGGCAGTTTGTTGTTGTTGTAAGTTTGTGTTTACAACAAAGTGATGGGTGTGTAATTAAAGACTTACAGCCGCATAGGTGCGTGTGGTACTAAATGTTGAATATGTTAGAACGATGATGATGCAACTGCAGGTGGAAAGTAAGGTGCTGGTCAAGCTATACTATAGGTACATGATGGAGAATGGGCACGGGTCAATGTCAATGCCAGTTGGTGATGCAGTTACGGGATTCATAATAAATCTCACCGGTTCTTCATTCATTACAAGGTGGTGCACTTTATAAATATTACACACACGTGAGTGGAAAGTCTTAAATTATTTCCATGTTTTTGGTTCAAATTAAAGTAAAATTTAAAGATGTTTGTATGATAATGAGTGGTTAAGTAAGCCACAATGACATAATATGCATCAATCTACTTTATTTATAATGTAAACATGTAAATGGGACTGAAATAGGAAACTTACATTAGACACAAGGGTAACCTGTTGCCATTATGAAAATGTGTAAATTTTGTGTCTTCATTTTAGAATTGCCTAAGGTAATTAGGAGTTTCAATGAACCATTTTGTGAAGTTTTAGCAAAACAGTTGTTTCAGTTTTTAACATTTCCTAAGATTTCGTAATTAAAGATAACCCATTTTTCTGCTACTAGTGTTATTACTTAAAAAAATGAAAAGTAGTAGGTATATTTATTTGTTTATATTTATATAATTTTAAATTAAATTTTCAAGTGATAACCAAACAGGCAAAAGGAGGACAATAATTGATACCATGGCCTGGCCAGCACGAAGTCCGGACTTAAACCCAATCAAATACCTCTGAAACATCCTTGTTAAGGTTAAGATACCAATAAAGTCAGCAAAAAGACACATAAAACTAAATCTGCACAGTGGCGGCTCGTCAGGGGAGGCAGTGCCTACTCTATGGAGATTAATTTATTTTATTTTTATTTTACAAATATGTTTTTTTCAATTTCTTAAAATATAAATACTAGATAGATCTAATTTAACAATTTTTACAGATAAATATTTTGAATCAGAATTTGAATTAACCGCCACCCTGTTGAAATGCTCGAAATATTCGTTAACTTCTCTCATCTGTGGTTCTATACCACTTACGACTCGAATCGCGCCTCTGTCTGTGCTGTTGTCACACACACTCGCACTTCCGCTCTGGGCTGCGAGGCGCTCCTCGAATTTATTTTTAAACACGAAACTGTGGTGAACATGTGTTACGATTGTTACGCCTGCGTTTTACTTACTACTACTATTTTTTGTCATTGTCATTCAAGTTGGAGGCAAAAACACCTTTTTTTTTTAAACACGAAAGAAACTGTTGTGAACAAGGAACAAGCGTTACGCGTGCGTTTTTTATGTAACACTTGTTGTTTATTTGTGTGTCTGCGTGTGCAAGTGTGAGGTGAAACAGGTTAAGAAATTTTTTGTGTGCAAACAAAAGTTTATTCTTAAAATGGAAGGGGAGGGAAGTGACACTGTAACAAATATTAAAAATTGTGAAGACATTGTTGACTTTTTAATAAAATTTAAATTTAATCGGCTGTCTTACGATGATAAATTGTTCGTCAAAGATTTAAAGGTTCCTCATCCAGACCTAAGTACCTAAGTATTTAATTAATCAGGGTAACCCGCCTCGTAGTTTTGTTAATCATTGGGTACAGTAAATGTAAATGGTTAACGGGTAGTTTCATTTTAAAAAAAATGTTTTGTTGCCATGTGTTTTATTTTCAATTCGGGGTGAAGAAGTTTGATCAAAATTTGGCTATGATTGCCTGAAAAATTTAGGTCGCTCAATTGAGAGACATTCAAAAACTCAAGAGCATATTAGATCTATGTGTAAATTACAACTTTTAGGCAAATAAAATAATAATAACCGTCCTAGATTCAGCTCGTCAAATCGAAATTCAAAGATTTAATGATTCAGTCAGAAAAAATAGAGAAATTTTAAACAGATTAATCGATATTTGTATCTTTCTTTGTAACCAAAAGTTTGTATTTAGTAGGTACTTATGCAAAATATTTTACTGACCAAGTAGAGCCCCTTTTCCTAAATTTCATAAAAACATGATAAAAAACTTTCCTATCAAGGCAACCAGGCATGGGACATGAGCAAGATTATTAAACAAAAAGTACCCGGAAAAAGCATGACCTTGAACCACGAAAAAAATTTTGTCTGCGACGCTTTTAGGCTCGCTAGGCTCGGATCTTTTTTAACTGCCTCAGTTTGCAAAAAAGTTAGATGTGACTGGTTTTTTGGAAATATTAAATTTAAGGTTCTCGTCAGGATAATTGGAATATCCGTAAAATTTATTAAAAGTTGTATAACCTATTAAAATTTTAGTTTAGTCGTCAAGGATATTAATTTTTTCTGAAACCTTACACATTTTCACATTAATATATTTAATTATTATTTACATATACCTACCTATTATAAGTGGAACGATTGATAAACAAATAAAAAGATCTGAGTTTCATCTGTTTCACAAAAATATTTTAATAATATGTTCCAGATAAATAAATTATACATTTATACTGCAATAATATGCAAATATTTAGCCCCATTTAAACTCATTAAACTAAGGAACCCTCGTATTGATGCCAACATCAATATTAAATTAACAGCGTACTAACCGTATAATTATAATTAAAACAAATAAAATATTATTTTTTTGTCTATTCAAGATTATTGCTATATACCGTTGACATATCAATACCGCTAACTCAGATATGTTTAATTTAAACGAAACATTCGCAGCAATAAGCAGTCTGTCAGAAGCAGTCTTTATGTGCGTGTACAATAATTTTGTGTTGTTATAATACTCATTATTTAAAGTGTTGATTGTTGTGAAGACACCATCATCCAAATTGTTTCGAGGAGTCAAAGAACAATAAGTGGCGATTTACTAAAGAAAAAAGACACGCGAATAAGAATAATATTATATCTTCCGAAAATTAATAATTCAGTTCATCATATTTAATATTCAGAGCGTTTCCGAAGCACTTCAGTTATTTTATTTAATATAATACACAAAGAATGTTTCGTATATTTTATTTTTAATGATTAAATAAAGTATTGTTGGTAATGGATATGGATGTTAACGAATAAATTGTCGGAACAAATAACGCAAAAACAAAAAATTTAATTCAGATAAAATTGGGATTATTTTCGCTGGGCAAAAACCGACATTATCAAATTAAAACTTCTATAATATTATCTAGAATTAATTAGCCGTGTCGGTTTTCTTTTTGTTCAGCACTTTGTCACAAGTATTTTATTTGTTTCTTTTTTATTAATTCGGTTATTTACGCTATATGGGAAATTATCTTATAAGAAAGTTGCTGAAGAAATCTAGTAATTATTATTGTATATCTAGTAAATTTTCTGTGGGTGAAAATTTTTTACCTAGTAAATTAAACAAACAAGAAAAAATGTCCAGCAACTGTAACAATAATTTCATAGCCCAAAGGCGCCAGTAACTGCACATAGCAAAAAGAAAAACCGATCCAAAAACCACAATCATTTAAAATGCTCAAGCATATACTGTTATAAGTCATTAAATTGCAACTGTTTTCGTCATATATAGGTCTCTTTACAATAAATATTCTGTTTACAATATAATATAATACATCTGGTAATAATGACTGTATTATAAATGTCTCTATCATTAGAAATACACTTCGGAACGGTTTCTTGGCATAGCAGCATTTATTGGCGATTTGTTAAGCAGATAAGACGTCGTTGGGTTGGCTTGGCCATCCACTGTGACTCCAACTATCATGGAAGTTGATGATTGTTATTATTGGAAATTGTGCGATGAGCGGTGCTACAGTTATTGTTTATATTTGTGTTAAATTGGGTTTGAAAAATGTTGAAGTGGGTGCAAAGGCAGAGTTTTCGTTGTCCACCACCAACACCGGAAAAAGAAATTGTTATTATTGCGGTAAGGAAGAACCAGAACGCATTTAGTCATTTAAGTTTATTGGTAGAAGTGGCAGGTGGTTTCTAGAAATTTATTGTTGTGGCGTGGAAAATATTAGATATCAATTTATTTAAATTAGGAAAAATTAGTTGAATATGCATGAAACCATTTATTTATGGGTTAGGTACTTGAAAATGACACGCAATTTGTTTCGTAGTAAAAAATTAGATACAAATTTCCATACACAATAAAATATTCTCTAAAATATTCATTTTTAATTTACAATTTACCTTGTTGAAACTTAACTAGCTAAAAACTTTGTAACTATTCACAACGACAATGAAGCAATATTTTAATAACTGCCCAAAAAAATCAACCTTGTAACCATAAATCATTTGTTAACAATAAATTTATATCAACAACTTTTTGTGGCAAAACGACAATACTTTTGGTGCATTAGAAAGTAAAGTTCTAATACCTACACACTATGTGAATTTTTTCCTTCTTACTATTTCGCTGTTAATAAACCAAGCCGCCACAAATTGCTTTTTAAACGTTATACTTAAAAATAAATTAAACATTAACAGATCATTATTTTTTCATTTACCTACATACGAAAATATTTTCGTATCATCATATTAGGCTGTTTGTATTAAAACATGTTTTTGTGTTAGTAATTAAATTGTAGCAGCATTTCATTCATTATTCCTGCATTACAATTTGCATATGGTGTATTGCCAAAACCGGTTTTGCGGAAATGTTTCACTAATTTTGAATAATTTTATGAACTCTAAAAATGTAAATTATAAATAATTTTCAGTAAATTTTTATAAACAAATTTTGCGATTCTAAAAATTGTTTCCAAGATTTCTCTTATCCGAATAGCTTCTGGAAATACCTGTCATTATTTCTATACTAAAATATTCATGTGGTATGTGACTTTGGCTTTGGTAATGAGCAACAAAATATCTTATCCTTAAGATATTTTTTTGGATTTTTCATTGTTCTGGATAAATTACTCTTCTAACATGTTTTAGATACAAAATCAGGGAAATATTATAGTTACTCGTTAATGTATGGTTACATCTATGTTAATGAATATCGAATTAATATTTTTTTACAAAATCTGCATCTTAGGTTTTTGTTATAGCTTCAATAAAATTATATAATTATATTCTATTTCGTCTGTAGTAAAATTATTATTATTCGTTTAATATTGGCTCTGTTATATTCATCAGCTGATTTTAGTTTTTACGTTTCCTATTATACAGGGTGTCCCAGTTAATATCGTAAAGATTTTACCAGTCGATAGTTTAGCGAAAATTAAAGGTGGTTTGTCTAATAAACTATGGTCGAATGTTGCTTCCTTTTTGATGTACAGGGCATTAAAGAAAATAAATTATTTTAAATAATTTGCTATAAATCAATAAAAAAAAAAGTTAGTCTTCTGAAATTTTGCATAGATTTTTTTTTGTATTCTCTTATTAATAGTGGTTGCAATTATTTTATTTAGAACACAGAGGCGTGCGTACGGGTTTCTTCAAAAACATTTTATTGAATAAAACGTACGCCGCCACTGTTTTTTTTGCAGCACCAATATGCAGAGAGTATTTTCCATTCAATTTAGAAACTTTTTCGTATCTTATAATTTTTTGATAACTTAACTCAAAATAACCTAATAGTACAGTAAGTAAGGGAGAAAAAAGGCTTCAAATAGACTTTTTTTTCCCTACAGCCAATTTTTGTAGAATCTTGTAGAGGGTCAACCTGAAAGTTTTAAACTGAGTTTGTATTCGTAGACTCCGCTCTTCCTTCACCAGCCCTCAATTAATGGTTGGATTTTTTTGTTTATTGAATAACTTTTTTCTCATTAAATTTTCGAAAAAAAGAGTCAGTACAAAGTTGTAAAGAAAAATATTTCCTACAACTTATCTTTTAAACTTTTTTTGATATTGTCGATATTTAAAAAGTTATTCAACAAATAAGTTGAAAATTTTGGGGAAAGAGTATAGTAAGTAGTAGTAGTAGTACCTAAGTAGTACCTAACTAGAGAAAAATTTCCCTAAAATTTGCAACTTATTTGTTGAATATCTTTTTAAATATTGAAAATATCAAAAAAATATTAAAAGGAAAGTTGTAGGAAATATTTTTCTCTACAACTTTGTACTGATGCTTTTTTCGGAAATCCAATAGGGAAGAACCTCTTTAATAAATAAGAAAAAAAAAGTTAAGTTATCAAGAAATTGTAAGATACGAAAAAGTTTCTAAATTGAATGGAAAACACTCTCTGCATATTGGTGCTGCAAAAAAACCAGTGGTGTACGTTTCATTCAATAAAATGTTTTTGAAGAAACCCGTACGCACGCCTCTGTGTTCTAAATAAAATAATTGCAACCACTATTAATAAGAGAATACAAAAAAAGATCTATGCAAAATTTCAGAAGACTAACTTTTTTTGTTATTGATTTATAGCAAATTATTTAAAATAATTTATTTTCTTTAATGC
Source organism: Pediacus dermestoides (assembly GCA_963942485.1). Lineage (NCBI taxonomy): Eukaryota > Metazoa > Arthropoda > Insecta > Coleoptera > Cucujidae > Pediacus > Pediacus dermestoides. The sequence continues at coordinate 5,180,636 of OZ012629.1, forward strand.
CCTGTACATCAAAAAGGAAGCAACATTCGACCATAGTTTGTTAGACAAACCACCAACCACCTTTAATTTTCGCTAAACTACCGACTGGTGAAATCCTGACGATATAAACTGGGACACCCTGTATATTTTCATTAAGAATTCTATTATAATAATAGTTTGTTGGGTAATAAATCCCTTCTTTCGTACAAAACTATTAAATTTATATAACATAATTTTATAATGATACCCTCGAGTATATTATTCCATTCCATAAAATTTTCTTAAACAGCGTTTCTGATTTGGTGGTTATGTTAATTGTTAACTTGCAAAATTTGCATTTTTATTTTTTAGATTTAGTATTATAATTTTTTTTTTGATATTTAGAATAGGAAATAATAAATAAATAAAAAAATAAGGTTTATGGAAATACATAACTTTTATTTTTATAAAAGAGATATAATTTTATCCAGTTAGTATATCGTAATTTTTTTAATACATCAGGTCTTCAACTCTTCTGAATTCCTCTAAATTTTGCTCTTGGTTGTAAGACAAAATTTTGAAATTTATATTAAAAAAATACTTAGAGAAAATGAGCATAAATTAGACTTTCTAAAGGGTTTAAAAGTTTGTACATTGTTTTTGAATTTAATTAAAATGTTGCAATAATTATAAAATGTAAAATTCAAATTAGTTTCCTTCACTCGCAGATGCTAACTAATCTTTCCATACTGTTTGCATTGCTTTGCATTATGCAAAGTTTATTAGCTGTTACTTAAATGACACTTAACTAAAACGTGGATCATCTTTCATTTGATAAATAGCTGGAACTCTTTTCTGCTTCGCAGAGAAGGCGTTAAATTGGAATGCCGATCGATCGGAATGTGATTTGAATACAAATTTTTTCACTTGGCAATTTTTGGAATCGCACTACCATGACGAACTGAACACTGATATTACTTCCTCGTGATTGTGGCTTATTTTACTTTTGTTATGCTTCATCGTTATTTCGCAACAGTTTATTGTGTTGTGGTTATAACAAACTCGTAAACAGTAAATTTATTGCCAATTGGGTTTAAGTTTGACACTTTTTAATTTTGGTTTTCATTTTCTTTTGCAGGGTTCGGATCCACGTGTGGCAACATGTCGTGGAAAATTACAAAATCGTCGTTCCAAATTGAACCAGGAGATCAACAAGGAATTGAGGTTGAGGGCGGGTGCTGAAAATTTATTCAAAGCCACCACAAACCGAAAACTGAAGGAAACGGTTGCACTGGAATTGAGCTTCGTGAATTCTAATTTGCAGTTGTTGAAGGAGAAACTGGCTGAATTGAATTCATCGGTTGAACTGTATCAAGGTGACAGGTGAGATTATTCTTGGAAACTTTTAACAAATTTACATACTATCTGTTGTGTACTGCTCATAGCTAAAAAAAATCACAACAGAAACACAGTTGGTGGTTTAGGATATGATGCGCAAAGAATTCAATAAAATTTGTAGTATTGTGGTTTAGAATTACATAAAAACAATAACCCAATAAATTACATTACAGTAAGCGTTACAGTTTCATATTTCTTTACTCTAAATCTCATTCAAAACTAGTTTTCTTTTCATTTGCGATTAATTAACTTCCATCTGATAATTTCAGTCGGTATCACCAAACCCAATTCCCCCTTTAACGAACTACTTTTTTTCCTTTTACAAAATACCTGCTGCTAATTAAACTGGCTGTGTGGTAGGTGACTCGCATAAAAACCGTTGTTTTTCCGCTTTTATTTCGTACCAGGGACCTGCTTAACCTGTACCACACTCTAAATGAGATGACCACGAAATGTGGGTCAGAATTAATTGACCACATTATAAATATTCATATGCTGCTTCAGATTATTTTTTTCCATATTCCATACATACATTTGTTATTGTTTTTAATCTTAAAAATCATTGAGAATGTTCCAAAAAGCTTGAGGGCTTTTTGTGCGACATGCTGTGGTCGCAGCGGTCATGCCTCTGCCCGTTGAAACGGTGCAGCGGCTCTATTAACATATTTCCTTCAATATGCCCGGAGGGCTTGCCTAGCCTGACCCACATCCGGACTATTCATCTCTTCTTTACTACTCTTGTAACAGTTATACTATAAAATGGTAATTAGATGTTTTGTTAATGTAATAACTGTGTGTGAAGGTGTTGAAAGGACGACTAGATATTAGACAATACACACTTATCAAACGTAGTGTATTAACATATTGATTGATTATTCCAGTATCGATGCCGTGATGCCAATGATTCCACTAGGTTTGAAAGAAACTAAAGATATCGATTTTCGAGATCCTTTCAAGGATTTCATTCTAGAGCACTATAGTGAAGATGCTAACAAATACGAAGATGCCATAGCGGACTTTATGGACACAAGACAGGCCATGAGGACGCCATTAAGAGACAGTTCAGGAATCGCTTTACTTTTCCGATATTACAACCAACTCTATTTTGTTGAACGCCGATTTTTTCCACCGGATAGATCACTTGGCATATACTTTGAGTGGTTTGATTCTCTAACAGGTTATTATTTTGAAACATTTTTAAACATTCAGTCAAAACTTATTGTTCCATTGTCTTTTAGGTGTGCCATCTTGTCAACGAACTGTTGCTTTCGAAAAGGCTTGTGTATTATTTAACATGGGAGCAGTTTACACACAAATTGGTGCTAAACAAGATCGGTCCACTGCGAAGGGTTTAGATGCAGCTGTGGACAGTTTCCTAAGAGCTGCTGGGACTTTCAGGTATATCCACGAAAACTTCACTAATGCACCTTCAATGGACTTGGGACCTGAAATGTTGGAAATGTTTGTGCAGCTAATGTTGGTAAGTTTTCTAAAATACCATAAGTAGATTCGTTGGTGTTAATTCAAATATTCTTAGGCTCAAGCTCGGGAATGTCTGCTAGAAAAACTCCAACTCCAATCCGAAGATAATCGTTCCATTGACGTATCCTTAGATTTAGCACAAGAAGCTTCCCAACTCTCCGATTGTTACAGTCAAGTTTATCAGTTGATAACCCATGAATCTGTCCATGATTACGTTCCATACAGTTGGACCTCCTTAGTACAAGTCAAAAGAGAATTCTACACCGGTATGGCTCATTACCATGTTGCTAGTGGATTGCTCCACAAAGATGCAACGAAAATGTCAGCAACCACCAAGGAAACCCTTCAATTTTTACATGTTGAAAACTTGAGCACCCAATTAGATATTCGACTACCAAAAGACGATTCTGAGCGACGATTACTAGGACGTGCACATCTTCGTGAAGCTCTAGTTTTGCACGAGGAATGCCAGAGGTTGCATCGGATGTGCCGAGAGCTCAAGGGCAAACATGCTCTATCAGCAGTGTTACGCAACGCCCACAAGACGGCATTGCAAGCTTACACTTGTACGGAAAGCGAAGATGATTTCAGTGATCTGTTGGATCCGCCTCAAGTAGCGGCTGCGACGAAATTTCAATTATCGCTAACGCCACCGGATTTTGCTCAATATCGTGTGAATGATTTGTTTCGGGCGTTGGGGCCAATTGCTATATTTTCGGCCAAGCGACATTGGACGGCACCTAGATTAGTGCAACTGCACCGTGGAAGAACCACAGATGGTTTTGGTTTCTCAGTACGAGGAGATGCGCCTGTTATAGTAGCTATAGTCGAGTCCAACTCCCTTGCTGAGATTGGTGGGGTAAAAGAAGGGGACTTCATCGTGGCTATAAGCGATCGAGATGTCAAGTGGTCGTCTCATGATGAAGTCGTTACATTAATTAAAAACGCGGGGGACTCGTTGAGTCTCAAACTAGTAACCCCTATGGACAGGAATTATCTTAAGGTAACATAAACAACTTTGATAAACGCGTCATAATATATTATAACTATTTTTGTTTGATTTTTCTAGCCATCAAAATCAACTAACAACAACAAAGGTTCAGTTTCAACGCATAGTAGTAGTTCAGGTGTCTCTAGTGGTATGTCAAGTCCAGCTGGTTCGATGGCACAGCATAACAACAGTAAAAGAATGAACTGGAATCCATTTAAGAGACATTCATCTTCACGAGATGGAAAGGATTTTTACGAGAATGTCATACTCAGATAGGTTCAATAAGACGAATGTTAAATTTATTTAAACATTTTGTATTATTCGAAGTAAACTTAGTTAGGGGACTTATTAGCTTAAGTCAAAGTACTGAATGATATTTAAATAGAACACTTGTATTATATTGATATACTAGATGTTATTTTTGTAAATTGTATTCTTGGAGAAATAACAGTCATTTTAAGGTTTAATTGTTATAATTTACAAAGTTTACTTTATTCTGTTAGGGTTCATTTAATGTTTTAAGTACTTATTTCTTCGTATGATCCTTATTTCTTTTATGTGAGTCACTTAAATTGTACAATAAACTATTTTTATTTTAAATATTTATATTGTTTAATTGTTATGTAAAGTGATTATATTTATATAAATTAAAAAATAAATTATACCAACACATATTAGCCATTTTATTTTACACCGCTACGGTATACAACAAATAAAAAATAAAGAAAAAAATGTGTCTACCTCATGACTTCCTTACAATACTAGAAATATTAAAAAGTCCGTAAAATGTGATTTTTCCAATTTTTGAAGAATTTCTTTGGTGCAATTTAAAGAAAGTTCGAACTAAATACAGGGTGTCCCAGTTTATATCGTCAGGATTTCACCAGTCGATAGTTTAGCGAAAATTAAAGGTGGTTTGTTTAATAAACTATGGTCGAATGTTGCTTCCTTTTTGATGTACAGGGCATTAAAGAAATTAAATTATTTTAAATAATTTGCTATAAATCAATAACAAAAAAAGTTAGTCTTCTGAAATTTCGCATAGATCTTTTTTTTGTATTCTCTTATTAATAGTGGTTGCAATTATTTTATTTAGAACACAGAGGCGTGCGTACGGGTTTCTTCAAAAACATTTTATTGAATAGAACGTACGGCACTGTTTTTTTTGCAGCACCAATATGCATAGAGTATTTTCCATTTAATTTAGAAACTTTTTTGTATCTTACAATTTCTTGATAAGTATAAGTATTGTAATCGTGATTTTTTTCGACTTCGAGATTTTGATGGATTTACACGTTTTGAGGGCCCCTGAATCCATTTTGACCATTTTCGCCATGATGTCTGTCTGTGTGTCTGTGTGTGTGTGTGTGTCTGTGTGTCTGTCTGTCTGTATCCACCATAACTCAAAAACGACTTATCGGATTTGATTCAAATTTCATATTTAAGAGTTTGAACAAATTTGTGGGTGCCACATTCAATGTTTTTCATCTAGCACCAAAACAAGTGACAGTTACCTGAAGACATTTTTAGGTTTTTTAGGAATATCTTGAAAAATTAACAATTTATGAGATTTTTTTATTCTTTAACATTGATTTAGAATTGAATTTTGAACAAATTTTGTTTGAACTTTTTTTTGAAATTCCGTCAAAAAAATTTCAAAAAAACTAGATATTCTTAAAACACTTTATATTTCTCATAGCGCGCGTTGATAGTTGAATTCGATGGTCGAGGTAGACCATGTGTTTCATTATATGGCTGCCAAACGGAAGGTCCCGGGTTCGAATCCCAGAAGGAACGGACCATTAGTTTTTTTTTATTTTACTGGTTTCTATGGCACCGAAAACAATAATAATGAATAAATAAATGTAATTTCATACCGGGGGATTTTTTTAAGTGAGTAATAGGTCAAAAATCTAAAATAAAACACATTTTCGTCGTAAAATTCGGTTATAATGAGTGGGACAAGGACAGATTTATGCGTATTGCTATAAGTGCGACAGAGACTATTTGAAAATTGCTGGAAACCTTCAAAATTTTTACAAGAAATTTAACTTAATTTATTTAGGAAAAGTAATTATTGTGATACTATCCGTAAGTATAAGAAAGTCATGTGTTGGGCACATCAGATATTTTTGTTATTGATCTATAGCAAATTATTTAAAATAATTTATTTTCTTTAATGGCCTGTACGTCAAAAAGGAATCAACATTCGACCATAGTTTATTAGACAAACCACCTTTAATTTTCGCTAAACTATCGACTGGTGAAATCCTGACGATATAAACTGGGACACCCTGTATATGCACAATTTCATTCTAAATTAATGTCATAAAAAAATCACCGAAGTAGTTTCTTTTTCAAGATATTCCCAAAAAATTAAAAAGCCATAAGCAAAGTAGGTACCTACCAATTGTATTGGTACTAGATGAAAAAAATTTAATGAGTACAAAACCTTAAATATGAAATTTTATTCAATTCCCGTAAGTCATTTTTGAGTTATCGTGGTTAGAGACAGGCAGACATCACGGCGAAATTAGTGAAAATGGACTTCAAGGATTCTCAAAATATGTAAATCCAAAGTTTTCAAGATTTATAAGTTGAAAGGTGGGAAATTGCTATAATAAAATACCCACTGTGAAAGAAATAAACCTGTAATCTTTTTAATCACATTTATTTTTACACAAGAATCACAACATACAAATATAATATTTTAAATAATATTGTTCCGCATACCAGATGGGAATATAAGTATCTTTTTATTCAACAAGAGGATTTAAATTACTCTATAACATATTGGCGAGTATTTTGCTTATTTGTCAATATATCAGCAACAAGAATACGATTATATTTTTTGATTATTATTTTCTTTTATAAATGCCCCATAGACACAAAATAAAAACAGTCCATAGATTATTATAGATCTTTAATAAATAAAACTAAGGTAGGGAAACCCAAACTGTCTTGAAACTGCAACCAGCACAGCCCAAGCAGAGAATGCATTACCAATATTGACAAACAAGAAAATATATTTAAAAAAATTTAAACGAACATTTGTGTGTTTCGACTTGCAACCTTATTCCGGTCAGCAATCGTCTTTTAATTCAAAGGTTTTTCCTGTGTGTTCCACCATACCATACGTTTCATTGCCACTGCTTGTTTCAACATTGGGACCACGCAGTTGAAGAGTCATCAAGCTACTTTGACCCTCTGTAGCCAGTACGATATGTTGACCATTTGACGTGATTTCACATGAGGTTATTTTGGTTTTGGGCGTGTACACTGCCACCAAATTTCCTAAAAAAACATAATTAATAAAATATGGGTGCGTGTTGGTGTTTTGTGTACCCTTGTTGAGATCCCACACACGAATAGATCTGTCTCTGCATTCCAAGTCTGTAGAAAGACAAAGGGCGCCAGTAGGATCTAATGTAAGTGACGAAACAGGTGCTGTGTGACCACTTAAAGACCAGCGACAGTTTCCTAAGAGAAAAAATCGGATTTCGCCATCACTTCATTATCAGTAAATTTACCTGTGATCAAATCCCAAACGAGTATTCTTGCATCTTCCAGTCCGGATATAACACAGCCACCTTGTGAACTAATTTCAAGGGAAACCGTATTGCAGGAAGGTTTCCACTTTTTGAACAGTGTACCACTTTGCAGGTCGTACACAACAATGAAATTCGGATTTGGTTCATCGATTTCGTGACAAACACAACAAACGTAGTTTCCTACAAAAAAACATCAATTTGGCGAATTAGACGTGATGACAACACGAACCTTCGTAAGTAATAGCTGATAAAGACGTTATAAAATCGTGGTGTGGTATTCTAAGGTCATACAATAATTTTCGGGATTGCAGGTTCCACACTAATAGAGGAAACGGTTTCTGTGTTTCGTCACCACATACAAGGACTCTGCAAATAAGTTTTTGTTTTCTTACTATATGATTTAAGGAGCTTTAGTTTTACTAACCTCCCATCCTCCGAAACCAGCAGAGAATTAAGAAAGCGGTCTTCCCCTGCCTTGAATGTGGTAACACAGTCACCTGAAACCCAAATTTGTTATCTTTCATATTATTTTATATCTTTCTCAGCAAACCTGTTTCCAAATTCATAAGATTTATATACATGCGGTTTCTACTAAGTGCCACCAAATGGGTTTGGTCGTGCAGCCCATAATAAGGCATTTTTTGGTTCATGACACCTTTGAGTTTGGTCACAAAACTTCCACTGTTTAAATCGTATATCCTCAACTCCCTCCGACACAACACTATGCATTTGTATTCATCTATAGGTTTCAGGTTGGTGGGGTGAGGAATACCTTTGAGTATTCGAACTGGTGCACATCTAAAAACATACATAATCAAAAAATTAGCCAGTCACTTTCCACAACTGACAAACTTTTTTACGTCCCACACGCAAATTTCCTGTTGATTGGTGGAAACAGTCACAATAAATTGATCTGTTCCTGGCAGTCTTGAAATTATGTCAAATGATTGATCTAGATTTTCACCTTCTGCGCTGTTCAATGGAATCAACGACAGTACCGGTGGATTTTTTGTTATTTTATAAACTTGAGACAATTTCGAATCATTAGATTCAACATTACATTCATTCCTACTAATTTTATCTTCTAAATATTTGTACAGATGTGAGTAAAATTGTCTGCCATCATAATTAAGAACACTGGCGTGGGTTTCTATGAAGTCTTTCAAAATTTGTGTGAAATCGTTTCGTATATTGGCTTGTAATTGAATGTCTTCCAAAATTTGGTAACAATTCGAACCACAGACTTTGTCGTACAGCCATGCAACATCCGAAATATATGCGGAGTTTTCGATATCGGAGTTTAGGTGGTAGTAATGGAAAGGGAGCTCGTCGAGTTTTCGTCTGTTGTAGCTGAAAATAATCGTAATATTTTAAGGGGATTTGTTTGAAAAATGAATGGTTAACGGCTTTATTAAATTAAAAAATTGTACATGCAATAAACTTAAATGTGTACAAAATAAAAAACAAATAGCTACACGCTTTGCATACCATTTCCCTAAAAGATTCTCTTGTGAGACAATCCGGGCCTCCAAGTTACTCGGTTTAGATTTCGCCCATTTGCCCTAGAAATATACAAAATAAATTTCAACTGGTACTAAAGTAATTAGAATTACGTTATAATAATCGAACATCATCTGATTGGCCCACTTCCAATGGTCCTTATATCGCACGGTAACTGCTTGTCTCAAGATATTATCCCTCCATTGTACTCCAAGCACACCACCGGTTAGGGACCACTGTAGGAAAGGTGCTAAGTGTTTGTTTAGTCTGGACCAAACTAAACAAGCTGGTGCCCAAACAACTAAAATAGTTAATTTAAAAAAATTGAGTTCCTATTTTTTGTCTTCTTCAACTTACCATAAGTAGAGGAGCTGTGGAAATTTTCATCAAACGCCAACAAATCAATCATCTCGGAATCAGTGACGCCATGCTTGGTGCATGTAAGGATGGCAAGGGCGTGCTGTACTTGAGTGGTACCTAAAATCGTCTCCAATTCTCCCAGCATTAAGCTCAATTGAGCATCGACATCTCCTTTCGGTACAATATCATGTTCTTGATCAGCCCACCAAGAAGTTTGCCAAGCCAAAACCTATAACAAGACCACATGACTAATATTTTTCTTTCACTTTAACTAGTGGTACCTTTGAATACAGTGGTAGTGTGCACTCTTGAACAGATTTCAACACACAGTCTTGCATTTTAGAATTAACGCTATGATTGTATTGCATCACGCTGGACATGAGTATGGCTTTGGCCTCAGTTTGTCCAAGGGGTGGCATTTTAATAAAATTACTTTCATTTATTTTCTTCCTCATATCCGATAATATTGAGCTACCCTCTGATACAGAGAGTACCAATTTGATGTTGTCTGGCAATTTCGTCGGCAACCATTCAATGGTCTTCGAACTATAAGAACGAACCTGATCTAGACCATCAATCAATAATATCAAAGGGCGTTGTAGACAGCTGGCCATCAATAAAGAAGGTAATACTTTTTCATAGGTTGACAAATTCTAAAATAAAAAAATTGCATTTGTTCAGGTAGGTACTAGTTGGGGGTAACTCACATGGGTGCAGTAACACTTATGACCATAAGTCAAAATCGAACATTGATTTGTAATTGAACTTAACAATTGCTCTATGGTACTGGATTGGGCACTAATTCCCACAAATCTAACTACAAGAAACGCTTCGGGAAGCCATTGTAGACAAGATTGAGCTACTCGGGATAACAATGTGGTTTTACCACAACCTCCAGTTCCATACAGTACCAAAGGACTTGAACCATCTCCAGTAATATACCTAAAATGTACAATAAAACTTAAGAACTTATGGGACAAGAAGTTAAGGAGTTAATTTCTATATCAGTTTTTCTTCTTAAGATCTGATATCTGATAACGTTCTACTCGTATAAAATACGATTCTGGGAATCATTGATGTCTAAATCAAAGGACCCTCCTGTAGATTCTTACGTTTTAATTTCCGTAATGGTTTTCTCCCTATTAATACTGCATTGGGATGCCTTTTGACAAAAACTAATTTGTTGATTGAGCTCCTCAAACAACGCCGCTTCAATCCCATAACTTGGCTTCATGTACGTTCTAGTTTGGTGTTCGTCTATGATTGAATCAATCATTTCCCTCAAGTGCTTTTGTAGATGTTGGGTAACTTGTTGTAAGTATTGAATATGCTCCGGTACGTCCAAATTGAGACCGCCTTCAACAAATTTTACCGGAATTCTGACCATATGTTTTTCGGTTAGTTGATTCTGTGACAGGAAAGTTTTAATTAGTTATTTGTATATAAGGGGCAGGAATGTATCGATTTGTTGTACCCGAAGGTCCTTTTGAAGTGTGTTAAGTCGACGATGGGCCTCTGCTTCGCCTGGATTCATGTTTTCTGGTGTCTTTGCTGTTGGAGTGTACACTCGATTAATCCAAATGCATCTTTTAGCGAGTTCTTGACTCATAAAAACGGTGTTATGTACCTCCTACACAAAAATACAATTATTGTAAAATAACGACAAAACTATTGCAAAACAAGCAATTACTTGTTCCACTACAGTCGTTAAGTAAGTGTCCCGCAACTCTTGAGAAAAAATTGTTATAAGCACTGCCAACATTTTATCGATTTCTATTCTCCACTCTTCGAATGCTTTTTCACGAAATTCGTGTGATGTTTCTTTGAAACCAGGGATATGACTTGAGATTGGTTGCAAGCGATAACAAGGGGGTTGAGCATCACTGTCTAATTGATACCTAGAAACCATCAAATGTATAAAAATATTTGTAATTAATTTAAGTAATCACCATTTGGATAACAAATTCTGGGCTGATTGATTGTCAGCACGTTCCATTGCCATTTGAAAATCGGCACTTTCTATGGTTATTGGTAAAAGTTGAGTGCCCAAAGAATTGTTTAGGAACAGTACAGGAATTACGTACGCGCTTTCCATTTGTCCTGAAATTTAATTTCTGTATGATAATCTTTTCAAGGATTCCTGTGGTTAAGAAGCCTACAATAATTAATTAAGATAGAATTTTTGTCATTTTCTCCCTAGCAATTCGCACATATAAGTACAAGAATCAAATGAAGACCTCAGACAACTGATTAAAGCCTTAAAAAATGCCACATGGAATAGGAAAACAGAAAAACAATCAGGACACAATATTTAACAAATAATTCTTAAGTAAGAAAGCTTGACCTGCAGTTTAATATCGAAAAAGGAAGCAGGATGATAGTCCAGTATATTTAGTATTTTTTATTGCCATTCATTGGGTAAGAGAAATTTTTTTTGCCATCGTTAGGGTACCACAAAAAGCTTAAATCCGAGTTTTCGACCATCGACCCCTTGCAGTTTTTCCGCCATCTTAAATTAAGGGGTGAATTCTTATCTCGCTAATAACAGCCGTATTTTTTATTTTATCGAACAAACAGTTCATACCATTTTTAACAAGAAAAGCGAATTCTACAAATTTGTATTCTTAATATTTTTTTATATTTTGCGTATTTAACGAGTAATAACGGATTAATTGAAGCAAAACGGGTTGAAATTTTTTTCTGGTCGGTTATCATTTTTCCTTCAGCGCAATCGCAAAAATGTTCATTTAAAATATGTTAAACACACAATTACCTACAACTTTGATATGAAAATTTTTTTCATGCGAGCAATTGTTTACTTACTGCAGGGCTTGGAAATTGCACGTAGTACAGTAGTACAGGCAGTAGTACAGGACATCTAGACTTTACTGGGAAATAATTCCGAGACGATTTTGGCTTCCGATTTTCGAAAGTGTTTAAGTTACGAGCCGGAAAACACATTTTGCACAATTCTGCCCGGTGGTGAAAGGCTGCTATCTTGTTTTTAAGGGTTGATTTAGTTTTTCGCGCATAAATCGCGTATTTTCGATTTTAGAAGAAAATGTTTCAATGAAATTAATTTGTAAATTGAATTCTCTGCACAATAGACTTTTTTTGCTAATTGTAATTGTTTACAAGTTAGGTTGGTACAGCATTTTGTTACACGGGATTACTTTTTGAAATTAACACAAATAGTTTTGTTTACGTTTACGTGCACCTGTCTCGAAAAACGCGACTGTCTGAAAAAGTGCGACTATCTCGAAAATGCACCAAACACCAGCCTGGAAAATTGGAGGTATAACAAACTTGTAAACAATTGCAATTAGCCAAAAAGTTACAAGTGCAATTTTATGGAGAATTCAATTTTCAACAAAATTGCATAAAAAATTTTCTTCTAATACCGAAAATACGCAATTTATGCGCGAAAAACTAAAACAACCTTTAAAAGCCAGATGGCGGCTTTTCACCACCGGTTAGAATTGTGCAAAATGAGTTTTCCAGCTCGTATACATACACTTTCGAAAATCGGAAGCCAAATTCGTCTCGGAATTATTTCCCTGCAAGGTCTAAATGCCCTGTACTATACTGCCGAGTGACGGATACGCGCAACTTCAAGACGCTACATTGCTACAGTACCTAGATAAATAATTCCTCGCATGAAAAAATTTGTCATATTAAAGTTGTAGGTAACTATGTGTGTAATAAATTTTAAATGAACATTTCTGCGATAGCGCTGAAGGAAAAAAAATATTCGAGCAAAAAATTTTTCAACTCCCTTTTTTTCAATTAATCCATTACTACTCGTTAAATACGCAAAATATAAGAAATATCTAGTATACAAATTTGTAGAACACGTTTTTCTTGTTAAAAATGGTATCGGCCATTTTTTCGATAAAATAAAAAGTACGGCTGTTTCTGTCGAGATAAGAATTCACTACTTAATTCAAGATGGCGGAAAAGCTGCAAGGGGTTGATGGTCGAAAACTCGAATTTAAGCTTTCTATATGGTACTGTATCGATGGCAAAACTAAATTTTCTTACCCAATGAATTGCAATAATATCCATAGAAATGTGACTAACTATACTGGACTATGAAGTTATATAAAGTTTTGGAAGTAAGATAACTTCAAACGCAATCGAAATCGGTTGATTTTTATAGATTTTAAGGCGGTTCTTATGAACCAGGAGCTAATTTGAATAATTTTGCATTGAAAATTTTCAGAAAACCCAAATATCACATTATTCCCTTCACACCTTTTTATTTAAAATTTCATTGTACCCAAATCAAACTTCTATATCCTCCACCCCGATCCAAACGTACAATAATTCAATCACTTACGGGTCAACTCCCCAATACAAAGTTCCGGAAACTCATGGTCTTGTTGCTTCTCCAAAAGCGTTTTCCAATGCAAGTCGACAATATGCAATTCATAGCCTTTCGTCCGACAATAAGCCCTCAATTCCGGATAGACAGTATTGTGAAGGGCACCTTTCTCCACGCAGCAATCTAACAAGACTTACGTAATTAGTTTCTTGTATTAACAATGGCAAACTAAAATACCTTGTGAATCTGCAGCACAAATATATATAACGATCTTTTTTGTCTTCGTTGCTGTCTTGGCTTGTGCCACTCTGCCCATGATGAGATTCTGCAGTGGTTCTGCTAATGAGGTCACTTCTTTTGGAACATTACCTCCTGCTATTTTATCAAAATCCTTTGGGCTGTGCGAACCTGGTGGTGAACTAAGCGAAACGGAATCTGCTAGAATTAAACATTTCAAATTGGAAACTTTTTGTCTTCAGTTATAGATGGAATATTTACCAGAAATACTGGATGCCGCCACCCCTTTCAATACTTTAGACAAATTTAATTTCTTTTCTTGAGTAGCAAGACTCGAAGGAGCGGTAGTTTGTTGCAGGGGTAGTTGGCCTGCAGTTGTTGGCTCCAAAATTACCCCTGAATGTGGAGTAATATGATTTAGAAGCGTTTGTTGCTTTTCCGAAGGCAAACTTGTCCGTATTTGATAACTACCCGATCTGAAATTATAAATAAATATTTGTGATTCCGTAATTAATTTCAGGGCTGTGGCACCAAAACAAATAAAAATACATTTAGGTATAATAGCTTTTGATTTCGTATCTCAATCAAAATACACCCCAATAAAATTAGTAATCATCGCTGTTATTTGTTTTGTTGACATGCCAGAGCACTTTCTATACTCCTAACGAACCATAAATTATTGTTTGATCAGAAAATTATTAAAACCCGCATTCCCCATATAGGATTACGAATTAGTTTATCTAAACGAGATAATCCAACTGTCAATATTGAAAAGCATTTGCGTCATTAATTCATTATTTTTATCCCCCTTATTTATGTGTGTATGCTGGAATGCAACACAAACATATCGGATTATCAGGGAATCCACTTAATACGAAAAATCAGGACGTCACGTGGAAAACACACCTTTATATAATATACAACATTTTTTTGACCTAAACCTGTTTTTAAAGTACGCCGTCGAGGGTTGAAGGATGTATACTCGTGATGACCTAATTTCCCAATGTTATACAGCCAACCGGAATCATAAACGAAAATATAGTAGATATTGAAATTTACTGGGGGCACTCATCAAAACGCATGTAAGCGTAAAATTTATAGAAATCAAATTTAATCCATTTGTTTACTAAACCGGAAGATCAACAAAAAATAATGGGTAAATAGTCCAGCAGAATTATTACAAAATTTTTGCTTCCAGATTGTTCTTGAGTTACTGACGTCATTGTTGCAATGACGTCAGGACGAACAAGGAAAACGCAACAGTGAAACCGAGAGAGAAACTACTTTTACCAGTAAAATCCTTTGACCTATTTTCATAGGATCCAGGCCACCACCAACATTGAAATAATAAAGTGCCGTCCTTGAACAGGATAATGCAGTAAATTTGGTCCTTTCAGGGAATTACAGTGTTTACAATTTAATGTTATGCTAATATTTAATTTGCAAATAAGTCTATTGTCAAGGGATGGGGAAGGGCAAACATTGTTTGTTGTTTCATGTAATAAATTCCAAGTATTTTTTACCGTTATTAGATTTGAAGGTGAATATTTTCCAATGTAAATTGTAAAAACATGACAGAAAAATGGTGAAGTTTTTTTGGTACACTTTTTCTTGTGAATAATATATTCTTGAATTTTGGTATCTCGGACATGAGTTTTATTTTTAACAAATGATAGAACACACAAGAATAACGCATTTCACTTTTTGCTTTTATAATTTTCATAGTACGAGTTCAACCCTTGTCGTCCTAAAGTAACCGCATTTTTTTACATTTTTCCATATGAATCATCAATATGTAGCGTGGCACTTAGTTTTATTTTATAATCCTTGTGAGTGGTTGTGTGTAGTTTTACAGATTATTAAGTGCCGAAACAGGCTCAAATGGCCTGAAATTTTTTTGAAGGGGTTCCCATATAAATGCGAGAAAGAATGTGATTTTTACAGAAAGGTGCTCCGCCGCGGTTTTTCGACGTGAAGTTCGCGAACATCTAAACAATGATTATCCTAATAGTGTTATAGGACCTCTAAGATAACCCGATCTTAATACATGTGATTTTTACCTATGGGAAATTGGGGATGTGTGAAAAATTAGTTTATACAAAAAAGTTTCAAGGGAACTACAAAAATGTGTTCAAATACAAAAGAAGTCATCAGAGTGCAATTTATGGACACGGATCATCTACCAGTTTAGAGTGCGCTATAGAATGTCCATGACTTTGTACAATGATCATAATGGCGCCAGGTGAGTTTTCCTAATTTTTTAAGAGTTTACGGGTTATTTATGCTGATATATCGTGAGTCTTCTATATTACCTACTCCAGAAGTATTTTTTCGCTATAATATAGCTTCTAGGGATCTTAGGACTAAAAGCGTAAAACTGAGAGGCTTATAATTAACTAAATATTTGTAATTTTGCATGTATAAAAAAAATAGGAAATGTAAAAAATGCACACTAAATTGTAAAATTTTAAACTAACTATGTACTACGAGCCCTAACAATTAAATGTTCGGACAAAAGTAAATTTGATTGTCTTTTTCCATTACGCGCAAATATCTAAATTAACTTCCATAATATTGATGGTTTTTTCTGTTATAATGCCAACAACATTTAGTTATATAAAAACGTAAATTTCGTAAAAATCCGCTCGGCGGTTCCAAAACTGTGGCACTTTAACCCAGCAGGATGGGAAAATTGTAGAAACAAAGAATTATTATTTTCAAAACGTTGGATCTAGTAGTCGGATTTTGATGAAATTTGCTTTATTGCAAAGCTGGATGATGGTTTTCTTTACAAAAAAAGTTAGACATGTTTTTATTTGGTGATTTTAGGCATTTATCGGAGGTTCAAAGTTGCACCTTTAAAAATGATAAAATTTTCTAGTAACTGTTTTAAAGAATCACAGTTTTGAAACCGCTGGTTGGATTTGTGTCAAAATACATTTAAATCAAAGCTCAAAAATCGTACTATACTGAAAAAATCCTGAAATGTTAATATGATTTTTTTTGCATTTTTTTCGAGTTCCACAGTTCACTTTTCAAAAAACGTGTTTTTTGAGGGTGCTACCTACATTAAAATAATCACAGTTTTGGAACCACTGGTTGGATTTTGGTAAAATTTACTTTATTGCAAAGCTGGATGTTGGTTTTATGTACAAAAAAATCCCCAAATCTTTATTTGGTGATTTTAGGCATATTTCGTAGCTTTAAAATTGCACTTGAAAAATGTGACGTAATTTTCTAACGACTGTTTTTAAAAAATCACAGTTTTGGAACTTGGGGAAAACGACATAAAGGTGCTTTCATGGCCCTCATCCAGTCCGGACTTAAATGTCATTGAAACTCTTTGGCATAAAATTAAACGTATTCTACGCAATAATCCACCAAGAACCATTGGGGACTTAAAGACCAAAATAGAAGAAATTTGGGACAGTTTCACGCCAGAATTGTACCAAAATTTGATAAATACAATGTCTGCTAGAATACAGGCAGCTATTAAAGCAAAATGAGACGTAACCTCTTATTAATAGTCCTAAATTAAAAATTATATCAACATTTAGTTGCGAATTAATTTTGTAAAGTTTGCTAATTATTAATGTTAAAATATTGTTAAATCCAATAAATAATTTTCTTCCATGCATAATATTGTTATTAAGACTTTATCTTATTGTATTGTTAGGTGTTTACTAATTATTTGCGTAAAATTTCCAGTTCTCATTTCATACTTCAAAAATTTACTTTTGTCCGAACATTTAGTTGTTAGGGCTCGTACTATAAAATTGTTTGTTTCCAACAGAACTTTACTGGCTTACAATTAAATTCATTTTCTATAATTGAAATCGATTATATATTAACGTACCTACTGGTTATTAAAAACCGGTTTTAACATTATTTTAGAATCCATCGAAATTTTTTCTCGGCTCTGCATTAGTAGAAAAATCACATCCAAACAAACATGAAAACACAATATAGGCGTGAACAAAAGTGAAAGGTGAAAGGGCAATTCTTGGATACCACAGCTCAATGAAAATAAATCCAACAACTTAAATCTCTCAATGCATCATATATGTAAGAGCCGAAACCAATTTTATCCTTGTAGCTCTATTTTTAAAAAAGATATGAGAATTCTTAGTTTAAAAGCTTTTGAAATTAGCGGCTAAGGAAAGGTGTTACTAAATCTTCAAGTGTCTAAGGACGAAATTCTCGCAAAAACTAAAATGTGCAATAATTAAATCGAACTTTATGAAACAAAATATATCAAAGTGTATCTTGCGACCAACTTTTATCAAAAAATAGTATGTAGATGTGTTAGAAATAGGATAGAATTAATTTACAAATTACATATAAAAAGTAGTATGTTGTAATATTGTTTATATATGTTTGATTACATTTAAAATGCCTACCATTTTAAAATATACAGTAGCAAGAAAAAGACCTCTATTTTGAAAATATTTTCATTAAATGGGTCGTATCCTTTTAGACTGTTGCCAAATTTTCAAAACAGTATCTTTCTTCATTTTACAGATACACTCGAAATATCACCACATATATTATGTCTCTTACACATTGTTGATGGACCCACGTAGGTCTAGCAATAAAAATACAGTAAAATTCCAGAGAATATCCTTTTTTTTAGAAATAAAAATAACTTTTAGAAGTACTTAAACACTTTTCTAGTGTCTATGATGAAGTTTACCAGTTTCTCCCTATACTAACTATGCCATCAATTAAAAAATTAAAATCAAGTCTATAATTAATTTGATAAAAATTGTTGCGCATAAAACTATAATTTCCGTATTATCCTATGCTGGTATTATATAGGTACCTAATAGTTTATAAATAGATGCAACGCTGAATATATCTTGGTATTTTTGGATTTCTAACTTGTGGAATGCCCTCTCATCCGTAATAAAAATAATAAAATCTCACAATTTTTTCACAGCACAATTTACACACAATCAAGAAAAACATTTTATTTGGATATTTCGAATTAAAATTCAATGTTAAGATTGGGTATTTACAAAGTTGTCGAATGTTTATTAATTAACTATAAGTACTTACAGCTACATCATCAATACCATGCAGTTTATTAATAGTAAATCAAAGTAAGTGGACTTTTACGATGTACTAATAGTTGTAAATGAACCACTTAAATATTTTTTGAACAAACATAAACAAATAATGGTATTATGTGGTTTTTAATTAATTTTATGCTGTTAAAAATCTTGTTTGAATTTAAATCAAATATATTTTTTTAAATATTGGTTTAATTTTCTGCTGGGGCTATTAATAGGCAAGTATATCAAATAGAGTAGCGTTAAATAAGCAAAATAGCGGTTTGTTTTCTCATCTTGATTTATAAATATTTTATTTTCTCTAACTAAAAACTGTAATTTAATTCTGAAATAATTTATTTAAAATAACAGTTTTCTATTGATTTGTAATTTAATTGTTACTTACTCTTCCGATCTTTGGGACATATTGTCCTTGTCCTTATGGGCTTGTCCGCTACTACAGGAGTTCCCCATTTTTGATGTCTCTCGTAAACTAGCTCACTTTTTACTCATAATAACAGCGAAAAAACCATTGTTTGATGTACAGTTTCCTCACCATTCCACCCATCATTTCATCAAGTTTGTACCACATATTAAAACATTTTTTCCTAAATTCTTCAACATTTTAAAGAGTTAGCCAACAAAGTACACAATGGGGAATTTTCCGGTGTTTTCCCAACTTTTCAAATCAACGATTTCGTCGCGAGTAACTTTTTATTGTTGTTGATGAATATTTCTTAAGAAACATTTATTTACTTGTTAAATAATTAAATTGCAACTAATTGGAAACGTCTAAATTTATTCGTATTTACACTACACACACGTTTATAAATAAATAGTAGTATTTGCAACCGTACGACTGCATGTCTTTCCTGACGTAAGTCACACACACACATACACACAAAAAAGTAGGTAATAATCAATGTTGGGAACGGTGAGATCAAGCAAGCGCCGTTTCGTGACGTCAACAAAGCTCTCGCTATTTAAGGATCCTGCTGAGGGGGCGTCGCGACGCTTAACAGGAGCGAATTCAGCAGGAATCTCCCCTTTGCATTAGCGCGGTAGTTTGGGGTTCGTTCCATAGATTTCACCAGTTAATTCATATACCTATATTTACAATTATTATTATTTTATTGCGTCTATTAAAAGTAACAAAATTTTTTTCAGCACTAAATATAATATACTTGTTTCTACTCCCATACTTTAATTGATTTATTAGACATTTACTACCTGTACAGGGTGTCCAGATTTCGTTATAATTACGGGGTATCTCGCTTACTAACAGAGATAGAGAGATGCTACTTTTTCGTGAAACGAAAGATGCCGTCAACGGCGTTTTCATAGCCCCCTTCATTTTTGAGATACAGGGCGAAATTGAAAATTTGCACTTTTAGGGCATACCTCGTATCTTGGGAACGGCTGAAGATATTGGAAAGTTAAAAACTGCATTTTATACAGATTTTTACGCAGAATCCAGTGGCATACTCAGTTTTTTCTTCCAGGCGATAATTTTCGAGATATTTACTAAACTTATGTTATTTTAAATAGAACACCCTGTATGTTTTTACTAGTTGGATCCAGGTTGTCATAAGCTTTAGAAAAATATAAAACACTCTGTAGTTATTTTCTACATTAAGCTAGAAAATGACAATTTTCAAAAATTCAGCCAACATTTTTATAAGTAGGCTATGAAAAATAAGAAACAAATGTCATTATTCATACAATAGAAGATTTACGTGCTGCCACAGAAAGAGAATTTAGGGATTTACAAGCACAATTTCTCATAATTCTGAATGCTTTACGCAGGATAAGAAAAATGTGCGAAATGTGTCTGAGACATAACGGAAATCAATTTGAACAATTTCTGTAAAGCGTATTCAAACTTTTATTTGTTGTTGTGAAAAGTTGACTGTATTTCTTCTTTGTTTGTTGTTTTTCATGGCCTACTTACAAAAATTTTGGCTGAATTTTTGAAAATTGTCATTTTCTAGATTAATATAGAATATAACTACAGAATGTTTTATATTTTTATAAAGCTTATGACAAGCTGGATCCAACTAGTGAAGAATATACAGGGTGTTCCATTTAAAATAACATAAGATTAGTAAATATCTCAAAATTTATCACTTCTAAGAAAAAAATGAGTACGCCACTAGATTCTACGTAAAAATCTGTATAAGATGCCGTTTATTTTACCTTTTCATTATCTTCAGCCGTTCCCGAGACACGAGGTATGCTCTAAAAGTGCAAATTTTCAATTTCGCCCTGTATCTTAAAAACAAAGGGGCTATGAAAAAACCGTTGACGGCATCTTTCGTTTCACAAAAAAGTAGCAACGTGTCGCGAAAACCGCATTTCTCTATCTCTGCTACTAAGCATGTACAACGAAATCTGGACACCCTGTACTGTAATGATATTCATTACAACACTCATCTCCGGCTCATGTAATTCTAATACTCGTGTCTTAATAGCTATCATTAAATGTTCATCATAATAAACCATTAAAATTATTTTCTAAGATAATATAAGTTGGTGCAGATTTTCTTTATTCGTTCAGCTTTCTTAGAAGAGAAAAGTATGAAAAATCCGAGCGTAATATCTGTAAATTTTGAAACGTTACAGGTTTGTTATATCATAGAAATATCACTAACCGTTATAAAAGTTCCAAGGGACATAGGGGCGATACCACCCACATAAAATACTAAAGGCGTTCGCAATCGCAACATAAAAA
This sequence comes from Pediacus dermestoides, assembly GCA_963942485.1. Taxonomy (NCBI): domain Eukaryota; kingdom Metazoa; phylum Arthropoda; class Insecta; order Coleoptera; family Cucujidae; genus Pediacus; species Pediacus dermestoides. The sequence goes on from OZ012629.1 coordinate 5,202,219, forward strand.
TTTTAAGATCCTTTTTGAATTCCTCCGACAAATTGTACCATTTTAGGTTGTAACTGGCTCTGAAAATTCTCTCACTCTAAAATAATTATTGTTAAAATGAGAGGGGTTATAGTATGCATACTTTTTTACCTTTAAAGTTGCTTGAGTACCAAACCAACAATATACAAATAGTTGTGATGGTCCTATAATCTGATACATACAAAGTATAAAGAACAATGCTGAAAATGGACGTACCTAAAATCGGATTGAATTAAGAAAATCAACTACACAGGATGCCAATAATATTCATCTTTCCACTAGTACCTATTATGTGCGTTAAATTTAAAAAAATATTTAAGGTTTTACTAAATGATTAAAAAACTTCTCAAATCCAATTTACCTAAAAATTTCAGGTATTTTAAAGAAGGATAAAGTTACTGTTTCGAAACGACATTGTTTTCTTGCTTATTTAACAGATATAATAAAATAAACAGTAGCGTACCCAGTACTCACAATCCTGGGTGCGCTACTGGTGAGATCAATATTGGCACCCTGTAGACAATTTTTGTTTTACAATGAATACGATTTGAAGCAAAGACGTACAAATAATAACCACATGTGAAGAAAAGAATAACAGCACATTAATATTGTAGGATTTTTCGAAATATTTCGCTAGCCTGAAAAACCAACAGCATGATATGTGAAATAATCCCGCATTGACCAGATTTAACGTGGACATTTTTTTCTGAAAAATGGATTCAACTCACAACAAAATATCCTTATGTTGTTCTACGCATGCTTTCAAAATCTGCCTACAATGAAAATCTACAAACTCTCCATTATTTTTCTCTCTTGCATTTACAATTAAACTCTCCAAATTATCACATAAAATATCACATTCGGCTCCAATCAGCAACAGAGCACTGCCACATCCAAAATCCAAAGAACAGGATGTCATCCCATGATAAATGATACATAAAGTGGAATAGACAAAACTGATTTCATACAACGGCGATTCTTTGTAGTTATAAGGAAACCACGTCTTGAAGGGCATTTCTCTCAAAACCCAGTTCGAAGAGCACATATAATAAATAACAACTAAAATAGTGAAAACCATAGCTGCGCATATAAATATCGAGTAAATCATTGCATTTAAAATGATGTCGAATTGTTTTTGATTTCGTGGTTGCATGTGATCTTTTTTTAATATGTCGATGAATTTCTTCATTAGATTACCCTTAGCTTTGACTGAAAGTGATCTTAATGGTAGCATAACCAGTGAGATGCTAATACAAAAGCCATCTGTGAAATTTTCGATGCTATCCAAGCTCACATAAATGCAGATTAGCTCATTGATGCCACACATGAGTAACGACATACAAAATGCTGAGTAAATTGTTGATAAAATTTGATTTGGTTTGACTGGCCAAACTTGTTGGACGTTCAGCAAGTAAAAGTAGGGATACAAAATTTTGTGGATCATTAGGCGATTTTGATTGTCTTTCATTTTTAGTTTTTCCACTATTAATTTTTTTAATTGCCACATTTTTACACGGAGTTTTTTGCAAGGAAATAATTACTATTCCTCCATCGTCATCTTGCTTTATATACCTACAATAATTTTCCCATTAAAATTTATATGTAAAATATCAGATGTTTTTTACAATTTATTTGTTATATTAATAATTAATTTAATTATACTTTTATATAAAGTTTTTACGATAGAAATAATGGTGCATTCTTCAAAATAGATTATGCATATCATAATATCTACATAACATATGCCTGGCTCCACAAACTCGAATTAAATATTTAATCGGGGATTAGTTAATCATGAGTTTAAAATAGCGTTTGTGAAACCTGAAATTACTCTATATTCAGCGAATGATTATTTAAAAAAATTTTTACAGGACAATTTGGGATTCGTTTTGGTTTTAGAATCTACTGTCCCTATTAGTCCTTCAGCTAGGGGTCAAAAGGTAGGAAGTAAAAGCGGGATGAGACGACGCAGTGTTTTCTGAAGGTTTTTTGGTCGCTGAATCCGAATCCGTGCATCGTTTTTCAATAAAGTGGTGCAAACAAAAGTTATTAACAATTTATTGTTTAAAACTCAATAACTCGAAAAGTATAGATTTTACCAAGCATTTTACCAAAAAAAGTTTCAAACAAAAGTTGTTCAAAGTAAAAAGACTCTCCGATAAGTTCATATGATATTTTGTCATAAAGTCGCACGGATAAAAGTTATTAACAATTTTTTGTTTAAATGTTTAAATTAACTTGAAAACGAAAAGTATACATTTTACCAAAAAAAAATTTCAAACGAAAGTTGTTCAAAATAAAAAGACTCTCCGAAAAGGTCATATGGTATTTTGTCATAAAGTTGCTCGGACAAAAGTTATTAACAATTTATTGTTTAAAATGCAATAACTCGAAAAGTGTACATTTTACTAAAAAAAGTTTTAAACAAAAGTTGTGCAAAATAAAAAGACTCTCCTAAAATGTAGGTATGCTTTTTGGTTTGTTCCGTTTTAAACAATAAATTGTTAATAACATTTGTTCGAGCGACTTTATGACAAAATACCATATGACCTTTTCGGAGAGTCTTTTTATTTTGCACAACTTTTGTTTGAAACTTTTTTTGGTAAAATGTATACTTTTCCAGTTATTGCGTTTTAAACATTTAAACAATAAATTGTTAATAACTTTTGTCGGAGTGACTTTATGACAAAATATCATATGACCTTTTCGGATAGTCTTTTTATTTTGAACAACTTTTGTTTGAAACTTTTTTTGGTAAAATGCTCGGTAAAATCTATACTTTTCGAGTTATTGCATTTTAAACAATAAATTGTTAATAACTTTTGTTTGCACCACTTTATTGAAAAACGACGCACGGATTCGGATTCAGCGACCAAAAAACCTTCAGAAAACACTGCGTCGTCTCATCCCGCTTTTACTTCCTACCTTTTGACCCCTAGCTGAAGGACTATATTGAACAGACCTAAATATTTTTAAATTTCTAGGGTGAGCCAGATAAATGATTTGAAACTTAAAAATCGCGATTACTTTAATCCCTTATTAGTAATAAAATAAAACAAGTTCGAAGTACATTTTCTTGTTAAGGGTGGTGGTTTAACACAAACAGAACAATTACTTTTTTTACGGATTTTGGCCTTTTTTAATTTTTACAAAATCTCGAAAAATGTATTAAAAAAAAAGCTGAGCCCCACCGCAAAACGTTACTGAATGAATGAATTGTACCAAAAATTTTCAACGCCCTATTTTTACTTTCTTATTACTTCGTATAAGAAAGTAAAAATAGAGATTTTGATGGATTTACACATTTTGACCATTTTCGCCATGATGTCTGTCTGCGTGTCTGTGTGTCTGGCGATGTGTCTGTCTTATATCCACGATAACTCAAAAACGTCTTATCGGATTAGATTAAAATTTCATAGTTAAGAGTTTGAACAAAATTGTGGGTGCCACATTAAATCTTCTTCATCTAGCACCAACACAAGTGGTAGTTACCTGAGGACATTTTTAGGTTTTTTAGGAATATCTTGAAAAATATACAATTTACAAGATTTTTTTATTTCTTAACATTGATTTAGAATTAAATTTTGAACAAATTTTATTTAAACTTTTTTTTGAAATTCCGTCAAAAAAATTTCAAAAAAAATAAAATTAATTTTTGTCGTAAAATTCGGTTATAATGAGTGGGACAAGGACAGATTTATGCGTATTGCAATAAGTGCGAGGGAGACTTCCGAAAATTATTTGAAAATTGCTGGAAACGCTCAAAATTTAAACACAATTTTTACAAGAAATTTAACTTAATCTCTTAGTAATGGTGGTACTATCCGTATAAGAAAGTCATATGTTGGGCACATCAGATATTTTTATAACATTGATATTACACGTTAAAGTCTGAGACACCCTGTATAGAAGTAGGTCATTTTTCCGCCTGCCAGTAGATCTAATGTATCGCATTGCCTTCAGACGAAGAAGCAGACTTATAACCTAGAGTTCATAAAATGCAATAAATTTGTTTACTTTTCAATAAACATGACAAAAAGCAGCCAAAAATATGTAGAAACTGTTGTAAAAAGTAATCCAGTGCATCGGCTATTTACAATATGCACAATAGCGGCGGCAGTACGATGCTGGTTGATGTTTTCAAGATACCAATCAATTATATCAAACCACATAGAAGTGTCCACACCTTTAAATTCGTGGAAACGAGTGTCAGAGGGCCTCTACTTATACGCCATGGACATAAACCCTTACGATGGGGACCTCCTCCATGAAACACCAATGGCTTTACTGTTTTACAAGACATTAATCGAACTGTTTAAGCAGCAAGTGGAGCTAATGTTTGTGTTGTTTGATGTGTTAGCTGGAGTGTTGTTGTTTTTTGCAACACGTAAATATATGGGAGAAATGCAGAATAGGGAGGCACAGAATAAGGACAAATATGCAGAAGACGCTAAGGAATACTTTATCACTACCTCGGATTTGATCAAATCATCGAACTATGTTTTAGTGGCCTTTCTGTTTAACCCCTATTCACTTTTTAATTGTGTCGGTTGTTCCACTACGGTTTTTCACAACTTTTTCTTGGCGCTTTTCCTCTGGTCCATGGTACAGGGTTATGTGCTAATAAGCGCAATTTCCCTAGCTATTTGTACTACTGTATCGTTTTATCCATTTGTTTTAATCATTCCATTCACACTTTACTCTGTTTATATTTTCAAAAGTACTTTTAAAGCATTAGCGAGTGTGGTGTTGTTTATTACTTGCTTAGTATTATTAACAATTTCGTGTGGAATCTACGGAAAAGATTTCAGTTACATACGTAACGTTTACGGTTTCATATTATCCGTTCCGGATTTGCAGCCAAATATCGGATTGTTTTGGTATTTTTTCACTGAAATGTTTGATCATTTTCGGGATTTGTTTATTTATTCATTTCAAATCAACGCAACAATTTTGTATTTAATACCTCTGTCGATTAAATTTCGTAAAGACCCGTTTTTACTTACCGTTGCCGTGTTATTCCTTATATCCGTTTTCAAATCATATCCATGTATCGGAGATGTTGGTTTTGTATTGAGTTTGCTTCCGTGTTTTATATATTTATTTAGTTTTTGTCAGCAAGGTTTTTTGGTAAGCGTGATATTTATTGTAACGTCGACTTTAGCACCTATTTTGTGGCACTTGTGGATTTATTGTAATTCGGCTAACGCTAATTTTTATTTTGGTGTAACGTTAGGTTTTGCTATTGCACAAATATTTTTGATTACTGATGTGCTTTTTGCACAAGTTAAAAGGGACTTTTGTTTAGTACATGGTAAGGAAAGAAAAATCGACGGGGAAGATGCGATTTTAACTATGGAATGATATATTATGTAAACGGATTATTTTAGTATGTAGATAATAAAAAATTGTATGAAATTTACTGCTTTTTATAAAAAGTGCTTATTATATTACCAACGATTACCATTTAATAGATACAATAGACAAGATAAAGGTGCTTTCTTGATAATATTCCCAAAATACAAGGGCGTATAAAACGAGCCTTGGTGAGCACCCTATATACAGGGTGTGTCACGACGAGTTGACAGTAGTCATAACTCTATTACTAAACACAATTTGATCCTAAAAATTGGTACACACCCATTATACAATGTGCTCTATTTAATGAAAATATTGCCCCCTTTCTGGTACTCCGGTTATACCGGAAGTAGACACAAACTTTGTTATTTTAAATGGAACACCCTGTATATTTTAGATTTTTTAGATACTACCCTTCATTTTAGACATAAAAGTATTAAGGTTGTATGATCCTAACATTAACGGCAATATAATTATTTACACTTTTTCATTTTTTTTTATAAAAACAGATGTAAATAAAAATTCAAATCTTGACAATGACACGCTTTTTCCAAAAATTTTTTCTTGTGTTTGAAGTAGGAATATACAAGAAATAAGCTGATGTAGTTTTGGAAAACTTGCTTTATACAGGGTGTTGGTGGTTGTCCGTTCATTTTTAGAAACTTTAATCAACGATAACTTAATTTTTTTAAATGGAACACCCTATATATTTTTAGAGTTTCGAATTCTACACTTAATTCGAGATATAAAAGTATTAAGGTTGTAAGGTCTTAAAATAAACGGTATTATAATTAATTACGTTTTTTAAAAATTGACGGTCAATCACAAGCACCCTGTATAAAATAAGTTTTTTAAAACCATATTACCATGTCTCCTGTACATTTCTGCGTCCACTAAAATTTGGTTTCTTTTTTGAAAGAAAGTGTCATTAGTAAAATATGAAAATGTTTGACTCTAAGTTTTTGTATGAAAAAATTGGAAGAAACATAATTACTTTATTAAAATAAATAAAATAAAAAACATTAAATTAAATATAATAAAAACAAACTTTAGTGGACGTAGAAATGTACAAGAAACATGGTAATATGGTTTTGAAAAACTTATTTTATATCTACAGGGTGCTTATGTTGATCGTTAATTTTTAAAACCTTGAAAATTGGAAATCCGGGTTAGTTTTCGAGCAATCATCTCTTGAATGTTGAAAATTGTAGATGGAAAAAGAAGCCAGTCTGCTAAACTTTTGCTTATCGAAAAAAAGTTATACATGAAATTTGTAGCTGAGATAATTTTCGATCGAAAGTATCTTGTAATTTTTTTGATAGTGTTAGCCCTTAAAGAATTATTAGTGTTCAAACTTGGAATTTGAAAAAATAAATCATCATGTTCGCGTTTCATTTAATTTATTTTGAAAACTAGTATTGAAAATAGTTAAAAATTTGATACATGATGAAAGATTGGTTTATTTTGAATCGAAAAGTTAAATTCCATTTTGAACATAAACGATGTCTACTCGGAGTAATTATTAAATTTGTTAAAAAGCTTTCCATAAGTTGCCACCAAATAATTTTAAAAAATCCGGATTGGAGATAAAAAAGTTATACAGGACAATGCAGAATGTATTCAAGAATCATACCAAAAATATTTTGTGTCTATCCTCCTGTAAACCCTGTATATATTAATACGAAACCATTCTTCGTTAGCACCCTGTATACATACACCTTAAAATATAGGCAACCAAGATTACAAAAAATCGTTGAAATTTTTTTAATACAAAATATAAGTTTTTTTAAATTTAATAGTATATAATATGAACAGTAACGTGTTTTTATTTATTTAAACAAAATTCTATTTGATTTTACGCGACTCAAAAACACACCAAAAGATAAGTTTTTTTGATTGGCAACACTGATTGTTGACATGAGCCACCTCATCGGTTTGGCATAAGTCCACCTGTATTTTTAATAAAATTTTATAGATGAATTTTATTAGGAGGTAGTTAATAACTCATAGTCATAAAAATACATATTAACGGCAAGTAGTCATTCGTTACAATGGAAATTTGGGGTACGTGTTGTTTGCTTCTCACCTTCTTCCTGTCAGTGAATTGTATCATGTGGAATCTGGAGCCAAATACTCGGAAATGTTTAAAAGAAGAACTGCAACAAAATGTGCCAGTTATTGGTGAATTTGAGGTTTCGGAAGCGCCCGGGCAAACAATAGATTACGTGGTAAGTAATTTGAATGTGTAGCGGAGCCTATGGATTAGCCCCATGGTGATGTTTTAGGTTACAGATTCTAAAGGACATATCCTAGCGAAAAGGCAGGATATTTCCAAGGGAAAGTTTTCGTTCAATACAGAAAGCTATGATACATATGAAATTTGCTTTATTTCACATGTTCCACCCAGTAAGATAGTTACATTTTTTTTAATAACTAGTACTAATGGAATTTTTGTAGCGCACCATGGTATAACACAAGAAGTTTCTTTAGTCACCAAACACGGAATTGAAACGAAGAATTACGATACAGTAAGTAAATAATATTTATAATTTTTGTTGTTTTCTTAACTTTTTGTATGTTTAAAGTATGGTGAGGCAGCACAATTAAAGCCTATTGAAAAGGAGCTTAAAAGATTGGAGGATTTGTCTGAAGCCATTGTGCATGATTTTGCTCTGATGAGAAAACGAGAGGAAGAAATGAGGGACACAAACGGTAGTACTCCATAATAATAATTAGATTTATTTTTTATATTTTTTTCCATTTTAGAATCTACAAATACCAGAGTGCTTTATTTCTCAATATTTTCGATGACTTGTTTATTGGGTTTGGCTACATGGCAAGTACTTTACTTAAGGCGGTACTTTAAATCGAAAAAATTAATTGAATAAAAGCTATTTATTGTTTCCTATTTTGTTTTTGTATGAACACAAAAGTCTTTGTTATTTTTTTATGAAATAAAAGTGTCTGTAAAATAATCGGCGGTGTAAACATTTTTAACCCAATTTTGTATGGTGGAAATTATATCTATAACTGTACCATTTGTGACTATAGTTCAATTGTATATTAAACTTTGTAAAATAAATGCTGATTTTATTTATCAGGTTATCATTTTTTAGCATTAAAATATTACTTATAAATATCCACGAAGATTTAATAATGCAATACAAGTACGAAAGAACATATAAATTAAATTAAAAATTTTATGAGGTGGAAAATAAAACATTGCTCCGTTTTTAAAAGATTAGGGCAAGACATGAATTTGAAGCCTGGATTCTAAAAAGCAAAATTTGGAAAAATTAATGAGGCAGTTATGCAACCATACAAACAATAAACAAATTGTGTATGATGTGTTGCATACTTTTGACGTGAAAACTCAACATAACCCTACTTTATCACCCACCTGCATTCCCCGGCTCGGTTTTTTTATTTAAGATGCCTAAACACAACAACGGAAATAAACTCAGAAAATTAATAGACCAAGAACGGACAGATATAAAATTGAATAAAACTGCCCGTAAGAAAAAACATAAAAAGGATACGAAAACCTCAAAGCAAGTTCTCAAAGTAAACCTAGAAGTGTTGGAACCTACAATATCAAAACCACATGCCAAAAAACTGAAGCAAAACACCAGAAAATCAAATGTTAAAGATGAGCACATATCAGAGGATGAAAGTACCGAAGTAGACCTTAGCCAACCAACTGTTTTCTCTAAAGATATAGAGGAATTTTTGGCTGATTTGGAACAGGGAACCGAGGTAACTCAATATAAACAAGACTTGAGCCAGTGTTTGCTTCGCTTACAAAGTTCCGTTGTTACAACTTGGAACATGCCTTCGGTTGTGCTAAGAGCCATAAACGATGCTATTGTTCGAAGAAAGTGGGACAATGTAACGAATCTTTTGCTTATTTTACTTCAGCATTCGAAGAAGTACTGGTCGTATGTTCGTTATGTAAGTATAAAAAAACTAAATGGTATTGTAGGTGCTTGAGGTAGGATAAATGCTTTTAGGTTTGCCATATTATGGATAAGCTAAATCCAGCTGTACAGGAACTGGGAATACAAAATCAATTTTGTAATATACGAAGCAGATAAGATAAAACTATAGGATAAAATTCTACACTTCGACTGTGATCCGTCATTAAAAACACTTAAAACAGAATAAGGAAGATGTTTCGGTAATATTCTTTTTAATACGAGTAATCCTCTTTCCATACCAACTTATACTCTATACAATTCCATTGATTCATTATTCTATAGAATAATTAATAAATCTTTTTCACTGGCAATTTAGTAACAACGTGTTTTATTGGGATACCTTGTATATTTCCTAATATTACTTACATGTGCACTTAATCCTCTGATATTAGCTTTTAGTTCATTTCTTGCTATTTTTTTAGCTGAGGAGTTCTGAATTGCGCTTTCTGTATTTGTAACCTAATCTATTGAAATTGCCATTCCTTTTATTTTTAATCTTTTTATAATTATGTAACTAAACGTGTTATTTTTATTTACTTATCAGGAAATACAGGGTGTTCCAAAAATACTGCGAAAATTTTAAGGGGGTGATTCCTGAGATCATTCTAAGAAAAAAAGTTCATATCAACATGGGTTCTAAAATACTTACCCCCTTAGTTATAGCCCCTTAAAGTTTATATCTGTCATTTCTTCATTGGTGTTATTAATACGAGCCCTAACAACTAAATGTTCGGACAAAAGTAAATATGATTGTCTTTTTTCCATACGCGCAAAAGTTATCTAAATTAACTTCCATAATATTAATGGTTTTTTCTGTTATAATGCCAACATTTAGTTATATAAAAACGTAAATTTCGTAAAAATCCCCTCGGCGGTTCCAAAACTGTGGCACTTTAACCCAGCAGGATGGGAAAATTTTAGAAACAAAGAATTATTATTTTCAAAACGTTGGATCTAGTAGTCGGATTTTGATGAAATTTACTTTATTGCAAAGCTGGATGTTGGTTTTCTGTACAAAAAAGTTACACAAGTTTTTATTTGGTGATTTTAGGCATTTATCGGAGCTTCAAAGTTGCACCTTTAAAATGTTAGAATTTTCTAGTAACTGTTTTAAAAAATCACAGTTTTGAAACCGCTGGTTGGATTTGTGTCAAAAAACCTTCAAATCAAAGCTCAATAATCGCACTATATTGAAAAAATCCTGAAATGTAAATATGATTTTTTTTGCATTTTTTTCGAGTTCCACAGTTCACTTTTCATAAAACGTGTTTTTTGAGGGTGCTACCTACATTATAATAATCACAGTTTTGGAACCACTGGTTGGATTTTGGTAAAATTTACTTTATTGCAAAGCTGGATGTTGGTTTTATGTACAAAAAAATCCCCAATTTTTTATTTGGTGATTTTAGGCATATTTCGTAGCTTTAAAATTGCACTTGAAAAATGTGACGTAATTTCCTAAGGACTGTTTTTAAAAATCCACAGTTTTGGAACTCGGTGAAAACGACATAAAGGTGCTTTCTGGTCCTCATCCAGTCCGGACTTAAATGTTATTGAAACTCTTTGGCATAAAATTAAACGTATTCTACGCAATAATCCACCAAGAACCATTGGGGACTTAAAGACCAAAATAGAAGAAATTTGGAACAGTTTCACACCAGAATTGTACCAAAATTTGATAAATACAATGTCTGCTAGAATACAGGCAGCTATTAAAGCAAAAGGAGACGTAACCTCTTATTAATGGTCCTAAATTAAAAATTATCCCAACATTTAGTTGCAAATTCATTTTGTAAAGTTTGTTAATTATTAAGGTTAAAATATTGTTAAATCCAATAAATAATTTTCTTCCATGTATAATATTGTTATTAAGGCTTTATCTTATTGTATTGTTAGATGTTTACTAATTATTTGGGTAAAATTTCCAGTTCTCCTTTCATACTTCTTTTGTCCGAACATTTAGTTGTTAGGAACAATATCTTTTAACTTGCGCGTACTGTACTGAAGGTATCTACGTTTTGCAAAGGTCTTTTTACTTTCTTATACAAAGTAACGTGTGATTCATTAAATTTCCATTCTGGGTTGGCGGTGGAAAAAAAAATCATGTGTTTGATTACACCTCATTTCTTTAAATATCAAAAAAGGTTAGGTTTTCTGGTTGTCGTTTGAAACTGACAGCAACAGATGAATCAATTCGACGCATACGTTCAAATTCCTAGGCTTACCTAGAATGGAAATTTAAAGAATCACACGTTATAAGGAAGTATAGTAATCGTGATTTTTTTCGACTTCGAGATTTTGATGGATTTACACGTTTTGAGGGCCCCTGAATCCATTCTGACCATTTTCGCCATGATGTCTGTCTGTATGTGTGTCTGTCTGTGTGTGTGTCTGTCTGTATCCACCATAACTCAAAAACGACTAGCACCAAAACAAGTGACAGTTACCTGATGACATTTTTAGGTTTTTTGGGAATATCTTGAAAAATAAACAATTTATGAAATTTTTTCTTTAACATCAATTTAGAATTGAATTTTGAACAAATTTTGTTTGAACTTTTTTTTGAAATTCTGTCAAAAAAATTTCAAAAAACTAGATATTCTTAAAACACTTTATATCTCTCATAGCGCGCGTTGATAGTTGAATCCGATGGTCGAGGTAGACCATGTGTCTCATTATATGGCTGCCAAACGGAAGGTCCCGGGTTCGAATCCCAGAAGGACCGGACCATTAGTTTTACTGGTTTCTATGGTACCGAAAACAATAATAATGAATAAATAAATGTAATTTCATACCGGGAGATTTTTTTAAGTGAGTATTAGGTCAAAAATCTAAAATAAAACACATTTTTGTCGTAAAATTCGGTTATAATGAGTGGGACAAGGACAGATTTATGCGTATTGCAATAAGTGCGACAGAGACTATTTGAAAATTGCTGGAAACCTTCAAAATTTTTACAAGAAATTTAACTTAATTTCTTTAGGAAAAGTAATTATTGGAATACTATCCGTAAGAACATCCGTCTACTTTTTTCCTGTCAATGGAAAATTAACCATTCTATTTTACGTGTCATTCTCTATTAAAAAATAAATTATTGGAAGCTATACACTAGAAAAATCTAAAATAATAATTTCTCTTGGACTTTATTTAAAATTTTGATGGAACATAACATTAAAAATATGAGCAAGTGAAATCCAAAAAAAAAACGATGGTATTTAATATAGGTAGTAAAAATTATATTGTGTTATAATAATTTTCCTTTGTACGAAAAAGTTTTAACATGTCCAGTTACAAAAAAATGTTTGGTGCTGTCTTGGAATGTGACCACGTTTTTTTAGATGTTTGTGTACTAAAGTTATTCATATTTTAGTTAATTTTTTTTGAATAAGAGAATATAGTTTTTAGTTTTATTTACGATATTAAATAGTAAAGACGTGTACCACTTATATTGATTATTAATTAATTATTTCCTACATTTTAATGAATATCTTGTGTCTTTAGTGTATAATTATGACAAAGTTCTTAAATTAAAAACAGTTTTGTGCTGTGAGAGTTTAGTGATTGTGCAGAATAAAGCAAAAGGGCTTCAAGATAAAAGTGAGACAAATTTATCAAATTTTAGTTTTTGAAATTAATAATTTCGTTGTTGTTATTTAGGTAGGTTCCATGATGATTCTGTGAGGTCCTCTACGTAAGAAAACAGCGAAAAAGGTCAGAACTAGATTTTATAATATCGCAATTTATCCTTAGAAAAGCTGTTTTATTTTGATGGTTAAGATTTATTATTTTTTAAATATTTATCTTTTAAATGCATTATAAACTGCTGGCCAATTGAAACGTACCAAGTGAATTTTTAGGTTGAATTTAAAGTCAAATATTTTGAAAAATAGAAAAGATATCAACATGCGGTTTTCAGGATTTCAGAGATAATTTAATTGAGAAAATGATAGTGTTACCCGATGTTTTTACTTTGAAGTACGTTACTATCTACAGGGTATGAAATAAAGTTTTCTTTTTTCTGTCAAATTTTATAACTACCGAGATTCCACCATTTTTTTTAAATATTTTTTTTAATGTAGTTTTTGTTAGTCCTTACTTAATGGGAAAACAACCTGTTTCTAAAAATTTTGATATCCCTGTTATTTTATAAGATACCGAATTTTTGCTGAAAATTTGATTTTTTCTTTGTTTTTTGTCGTTTGGCCGTATTGTGTTTTGTAAGAACCAATCTCTGTAGTTGATTATGATACCTTATGAATGGCTTTCTTATAAAAAGTACACTTTTTGTACTTTCATTAATTTATTGGTAACCAGTGGCTTATCAAAAATCGGTACACGTTCGCTAATTGGTAAATTTTTTTAATTCATGTTTTGAGGCTATTTTCTTAATGGAATAAAATGGAATTTACTTAGTTTATCTTCACCATTGGTTTAAGTGACTTATATCCTCGAAACGGGTTTTTCACTTTTTCAAAAATTTGCTCATATCCGAGCATACCGGGTGGCTACGAAATCGTTTTACAACCCCCACCATTTTGTTACATTTAACTGTATTCATTTGAAATTTGGCATGGTTTGATTGTTGAAAGGAATAATCATTTTGACGTTTAAAACAATCTGATGACACTTCCGGTTTCACCGGAAGGGCCACCTACTAACTTGCAAAAATTTTTAAAACAACCCTGTATATTTTTTTCCGTAAGAATTAGATTCTACTTAAAATTAACTTTTTATCGACATATCACATGATGACATTTGCTTTTAAAATGGCAGCATAATACTTATTGCAAAAACCTGTTCAACAATATTAAATTTAATAAAAAATTCGGTATCTTATAAAATAAGAGGGATATAAAAATTTTGAGAAATTGGCTTTTTCTTCATTAACCAGGGACTAAAAAAATTGACATGAAAAAATATAAAATTTTTTTTGTGGAATTCCGGTAGGTATAAAGTTTTGAGAAAAAAAAGACGACTTCTTTCATACCCTGTAGATAGTAACGTACTTCACAGTAAAAAAAATCGGGTGACACTATTGTTTTCGCAATTAAATTATCTCTTGAATCCTGAAAACCTCATGTTGATATCTTTTCTCCTTTTCAAAATATTTGACTTTAAATTCAAGCTAACAATTCGCTTGGTACGTTTCAATTGTCCAGCAGTTTAGATGCCTTCATCGAAATTCGAGCTGAAAAGTAGCAATAATTTTATTTTTCCTTTAATGCTCTACTCAAAAATATTTGGACTTTTATACCTATAGTTGTGTCGAACCAAAAACGCGCCACTGTACGTTGCAATTTACATAAGAAAGGGCGTAGTATTATAAATTAATTTGATTTTATCGTATAAGTACAAATCATACACTCGGGATCGGGGTCGCAAATAACTTACTAAGCCACTGTTTAAAAATACTTAAAAATATATTTAAATTAATATCACTCAGATAGTTTTACATTGAAATGTGAAGTTAAAATAAAATAAACATTGGAGTACCTAATACAAGAATAAATTCCTAAAAATACGACTAGTTGGCTATCAAACTTTTTCTGCATTACCATTCACATTTTCTTTAGGTTTTTTACTAATACCTGAAATACATAAAAACAATACAATATCCGTGTATATTATATAAGAAATACAATACCTACCAGCAAAACTAAGCACAACAGGCAAAAATATCAATCCATGAAGAGCACCTATTATTACAATACATAAATACATTCGGAAATAAAATATTTTAAATATCTGAGATTTTGCAAAACCTAATACTACGATTCCTGAAAATTTAGTCAGGGTAATCCCCGAAAACACCTGTAAAAACCATAATCATTACAGGAAAATTCAGCTTATTTCGTCACTTACCGAACTGCCAATGTTTGTTGAGGCTTCAGTGGCCTTTTCCAAAGATGAATCTTTTTTAGATTTTTGATAATAGTGGACAATGTGCCCACAAAATTCTACAGCAATTCCAACACTCTAAAACAAATATATAATAAAACACGATCTAGTTTCATTGTTAAACATTCTTACCATTACTAAATTAACTAATGAAACGGCGTTTAATGATATATTCCAAAAATACATCATCCCCATTAAATCAACTAGAATCATTGTTACTACCAGTAAAATAATTAAAGCGGAAAATATGTTAAATCCTGTTAATACGAATGCTACGACCAACACTACTAATAATGAAAAACCCAGAGATTCAGCTGTATCTGCCCAAATCGTTAAGTATTGCTCAAAATATACGTAGAAGACGCTACAAAATTTATGATTAATGTTAAGTTTTTATTGCTAATAAACTCCATACCTGTACGGAAAGATATCCACGCCTTCCACATCTAAAATTTGCGTTAAATTATCTGCTACAACGCGAGCAAATTTCAAAGCTTCTATGTAGTCCTTCGAAGATTTTAACACTACATGGTACGACATAACACTTGATGCGTATACTGTGACTAAACCATTTTCATCGGTGGTGTAATGCATCCCCTAATTACAAATTATAAGTAACAGTAACACAGAAAGAAAACAAACTTACTCCATAATAAGCCGGATGTCCACCTTTAGCACAATCTGCATCAGTGTTATCTAGCAAAAAATACGGTAGATATTTTTTGAAATAGTCTTGCCTGGTTAGGTTCATAACATCGAAATTGCAAGGAGAACATTCGGTTAACTCGTAACCGTGTGGGCAAAAAGAGCTGTTGCTATTGAAATATTTGCAACAACCTTCTGTGTCACTCCAGTCCTTAAAATCATCCAACCAAGAACTGGATTGTGATGAGAGATAAGTTCTGAAAACAAACAGTAAAAATAAAAACGATAAGTTGTAATTATGTAATTATTGCGTACACATTGGGTTGAGTTGACGCTAGAAAGAGTTGGGTGGAAATTGAGTTGTCTAAACAGCCCACTCCTCCACAGGCTCTCGCTTGAATATCTGGATCGGAAAAATCGACGGTTCCTCTAGTTACCCAGTAAACTGGCGGTCCAACTCCCATAAGCTCGTTCATAAACTATTAAAGCAGTTAGTAATTTTTTTAACGATATGAAGCTGATTTTTACCTGAAAATATTTAAGGACGTGACTATCCTCTGGCATGGATAATTGTTGATCTAATCCAAGTTCAATGGATGGAATCACAGCTATGTTAATGGATAATGCGATGATAAATACGGACACGATGATTATCCTTGCGTAAAAGCTATGAAATAAAAATGGTTTTATTATCGAGTTCATTTAACAACTAAGTTTAATTTACTTCATAATTAGCGGTGTAAAGTAATTATTCCAGCAGGAATAGATAATTCCAGGTTTGATTTTATCCGGTTTTTCCCCTTTTAAACAACATACAATGTCGAAACGATTATCCTGAAATCAAGCTGTTATTTCGATAGTTTTGATTAATTTGGTATAGTTACTTGGTATCTTTGTTCATCCAAAGACAGCAGAGCTACGAATGTTGTCACTTGGAGAACGAAGTCGAATAAAACTGCTGTTGTAGCGTATACAGCAAATGTATGTACTGCTGGCATTGAGGATAAAGTACCTGGAAAACAAGAGGTTCTAGCCTGGTTTTAGATTATGTTAGTAATTTACCTATTGCAAAACAGAAGATTTCTGTGGAGCTAGTCAACAGCATACTGGGTCCTACTTTTGCAAGTGTTTTGCCTACACTTTCTGCTATAGTCAGCTCGGAATCCCTACAGAAAATATTCCAAGAAGCATATATTTAAAAAGTTAACTTTTCGTAGCTACAGTGGAACTTCTCTCGAATTGTTCTACAAGCCTAATTTTTATTATGAAATCCGACGTTTGTTACCCTTTTCTACGTAAGTCGAATTTCTACAGGGTGAGTCGCAATAAGTGGGACATGCTTTACCTGTAAATACTAGGCCTAAAACTAAGACGATTGACGCAAAAAGTTTGTTATACTAAAATGCATAACTAAAAAGTTATAGGCGTTTGAAGTTTCAGAAAAAAAAATTTTTTTTGGTAATAACTTCTAAACTAATTTAATGAGAAGAACCAATTCTTGGAGTTGCTAATGAATACCAAAGACCTTTAATTTGTTAAAATTTTGTTGAAATCAAACTTTAAGAAAATGTTTTTTTTAAGTAAGTAAAGTGCTTAGCCTTCTGGAACTTTTTTGTCCTTAAAATTTTAATTATAAAAAAAATTGCATTTAATAGGCAATTTAATTTGCAAACTTTTTCATCTCTTGTAAAGTTTTGATTAAACGCACTGTGAAGCTTTAAAAAATTAAAAACTAATAGCATGTTTTTACTAAGTTTCAAAAAAACGGCATCAAGTATGCTGAGATTTAAAAGTTATTGACGGAAGACGGAGCTCCAACACAATTATGCACGTCCTGTGCGACATTAGCATATTGGCTATCAGTCACCTATCCTTAACGATGGATTGGTAGAGGCCTTGACGATGACGCTCCTGCAGGCTCTTCTTTGCATTGAAAAATGAATTTTTTTTAAATATAAACTGCCCCTCGAACTTCATTGACGTGTTGAACGATTCTCCTTCTAAGCTCTTGAAGTGAAGGAATAGGTGTTGCATACACTTTTGATTTTAAATATCCCCAAGAACAGAATTCAATTGCGTTTAGGTCAGGAGAACGAAGAGACCATGCAACAAGAGCATCAGGGCCTCTACCAATCCATCGTTGAGGATAGGTGACAGATAGCCAATGTCGTATAGGACGTGCATAATGTGCTAGAGGTCCGTCCTCCGTCAATAACTTTTAAATCTCAGCATTCTTGATGCTGTTTTTTTGAAACTTAGTAAAAACATGCTGTTAGTTTTTAATTTTTTAAAGCTTATCGGTGCGTTTATTCAAAACTTTACAAGAGAACAAAAAGTTTTTAAATTAAATTGCCTATTAAATGCAATTTTTTTTATAATTAAAATTTTTAGGACAAAAAAGTTCCAGAAGGTTAAACACTTGACTTACTTTAAAAAACCATCTTCTTAAAATTTGATTTCAACAAAATTTTCACAAATTAAAGGTCTTTGCTATTAATTAGCAACTACCAAGAATTGGTTCTTCTCATTTAATTAGTTTAGAAGTTATTAGCAAAAATTTTTTTATCTTAAACTTCAAACGCCTATAACTTTTTAGTTGTGCATTTTAGTATAACAACTTTTTGCATCAATCATCTCAGTTTTAGGCCTAGTATTTACAGGTAAAGCATATCCCACTTATTGCGACTCACCCTGTAGTATAACTCAAGAATATTTCGAACTAATAATATTTCACTGGTAACTCGAATTTTTCGAGGAAGACCCTAAATTTTTCGACGCCGACAAGTTTCCTAATCTGTATTACCAAACGTTCTTTACCATTTATTTTACTTATTATAATACATATTTTTTGTAGAATCATGATGAGAATGAGGATGAAGGCAAAATATTTAATGTCTAACCTAATCTAAGTTTTAAATAAAATTTATTCCTGTATTAAAAATCAACAACTTTTATAACGTCTAGAAATAAAGTTCCTAATTATATTCATAGATCTTTAAAATTTGTGGAGGATTTTATAGAAAATGTATGACACAAAAAAGGAAATTTCCGAATACTTGAAAATAAAGAAGTTTACCTAACTCAATTTTTTGCGACATGGAGAAGTTCCACTGTATTTCAAAAAATGCAAATTGCATTTAATACGAATAAACAAAATAAAAAATATTCAATGAACAAATAATTTCATATAAAACTAGTTCTAACGACAAACTATTAAAACCAACGAATTTTCCAAAAATCTCACCTTGTCCTTCGTTGATGTGTTTGTACTATAAGAAAAATATTATCAACACCAACTGCAAGTACCAAAAATGGAATAACTTCAATCGTTAGCATTGTGGTTGGTATTCCAACGTAACCACATATTCCAATAGACATGCCCACAGATCCCAGTACAATCAACACACCAGTAATTCCAAGCAAAAGTTTGGTTTCTAGCTACAAAAATTATTCTGCATATTTTTATGATAATACTAAAATCTTAGTGCTTACAAATATGTTTTTAAAATTTGTAACTCTTCCCAAAGCTATGGCAATATAGACAAACATCACTAGATAACTAATGGCTACTGTTGATATTTCCGATTCAGATTCACGTGCTATTTCGTCCTCAATTGATCTTTCAGCACTAAATGCTATATCCATGTAATCAGGCTTTTCGTTTGCATCCCATTTTTTTAAAAACGCAATAAACCTATTAGTAACATAATAAGTAACAAATCACGAATTAAATAACTTCTAAACTACTAACTTCTCCTCCCATGCTTTAGTAACATTCAGCTCATCTTCATTCACTTTGTTGTTAGTTAGGAATGTCAATCCTAAACCAACTGAGTCTAGATACTTGTTATCTTTAGTACCACTTGTGGCTAAGCCAGGCAAAATCGGACCACCATAAGGCGCCAAGCAGTTAATATTGTAGGGACTCCTGAAAAATTTGTTGAAAAAAATTCCTATGTTGTAAAGAAAAACTTACGATAAGCAGTTTATGATGGTTTCCAGAGTTTTGTTTTGGTCATCCATATAATTCCCGTCGGGGAAGTACCCGGAAAGGGCCATTATGGTGCACTCAGAAATGTTTGGTGCACCGGAAAATGTGGTCCTCATCGGAGCATAACAAATATCTTCCAAACCTGATCCATCGTCTAAGCGAATCTGCAATAATTTAAACGTGTATTGTTGGGTTATTTTAAATAATAACGTTTTTACATTTTGAATATCTTCTTGTAGCTGAAAAATAGTCTGTAGAAACTTCCAATTGAATGCTGGGCCCATTGTTACAGCATCACCAGATGACGAGACAAAATCAAACTGAAAAAACTATTTAATATACCTATGTGAAATATATTTATACAATATTTTTACCGATTCTAAATTTTTCGTTTTAAAAAAAATTTGATTGGTGCGGTAAAATGGTTGGAAATATGAGTCGAAGAAATCTTTTTCTTGTCTGCTTCGACTGTGTGGGGCTGCCCAAATTTCAACAGGATTTGTGGTAACAGTTAACCAAAGGGATCCAACTGATAGACAAATAATCAATACTAGAGATGCTATTAGAACTTTTATACGGTGTGTTGCCATTGCTGTAAAACAAAAATTAGGCACACAGTTGAAATTATCATTCACACGTACCTGCGCCAAGTAATCCAAAATATTTTTCAAAAAATTGATGAATTCTTTGTCCTATATTTTCACAATAATTGCACTTGTTCACTAAAAAATAATTTGTTTAACTCGCAAAATTATCAATTTTAGAATCCTTACACGCTGTTTTTAAGTCTACGTTACTCCGTGGTAATATTCTACTTAATATTACAACAGAAATCATGGAGACAAACCCAATTCCCATAAAGACACACGATATAATGAAAGCAGTTTTATCGATATCTCCGAAGATAAAATCATCATCATCCAGACTTGCGAAAGGACTTGTCGGACAGCTTAGTTGACAATCCGAACAACTACAAGCTGAATTAGAGTCCTGAAACTTAAATTTGAAAAAAGTGCTTGGGTATTTAGTTAGCACTTACATAAGCCTCCTGGCAGGGTAAAGTAGTAAAGTTCATGGATTTAGGATCGTTTTGCGTTAGGTTGTAATGAATCGGAAATGGAGTAAAAGGGTTTTGTGTGTCCCCCATGTAATTAAACCATCTGAATAAAAAAAGTAAATTATGAATAGCAATACGTTTAATACGTAATTATATCTTGTATCTAACCTGCTTGGGGTGCACCAAGTCGACCCATATTGTCCACAAGTACTGTCCATAACTTTACCACCACTACTTGGTAGCGAAACTTCCTTACAAGAATCATAAATATTCGTAATATAATCCGTGTCAATGTTCACTGTCACCTCAGTTGCATAGATTTTGGGCCCTTTACAGAAAAAGTGTGTTCAATAAAATCGGCGTCTAGTCCTAATAAATAACTTACATCCTGAGGTCCAGTCTGTTGAGCAATTTACATCTGATACAAAATCGTGCTGATTTGGGGAGCAAGAAAACAAACAAACACTTGTGTAAAAATTGTTAATACATGTGGGGCAACGTTTGAAGGGAGCGGAATATTGTAAACCTTCTACCATACTAATGACTTGACTAACATCACAACAAAGTTCAGGGTGCTCATCCATATCTAAAATAAAATATAAAATAATACCTAGGTACTTTAAACTGTAGAATATTTACCTTCTGAGTTATTAAAAAACATTTTACAATACTCTCGTAGTTGCTTATCGGCCAAGGCATAATTCTCATCATTTTTTGAAAGTGCTACGGGATCCGTCCCCTCTCCCCACTGATAACAGTTTTGTGGATGGTTATTTACTGTAGAGCATTGTCCAAATAGATTGCATTTGGCATCTACTTTAATTATTAATAGGAACAAACAGTAACAGGACAGTTTTAACATATTGAGCGTGCCATTCCCTGAAATAAAAAAAAAATTTTTTGAATAATTTTGCCATGCATTTTTAATAATTATGTATCAATAAATAAGAATTTATCGTTGGTAATTTAAACCACTTACGGAAATGATACATTTTGATTTATTTTTTATCTTATCGTAATTTAAAGTATATGGAATTTTGTAATTATATTCTTGCTATTATTATAAACGATAATCTGCTTAATAATACCGGGAATGAAAAAGTAATTTTGTGGATTTCTTTCGAATACTGCAGCGTGAATTAACCACAGTGATATCAACCGGAATGTTTTTCTGAAAAAGAGATATACGAGTATTTATATCAACTCTTTGGAATTTTCTGAAATATTTTTATATTCTAACTACTATGTTTGACCATATTTCCCTGTAGTTAGTTTTTTTTATAAATATATCTGGATCAAAAATAAAGATTTTTGTCAAAAATAATTTTCTACTGATTCCAATGTAAATGATTATGGCATTATATTTATTTTCAAGAGAAAAATACGTAAAGTCAATATGAATTACCATGTAAAGTTATGGATTATGGTTGTTTGTTTTATTTTTAGCTAAATATAAAACTCAATAAATGTAACATTCGTTACAGTAATTATTGTGCCAAATGGACTAAGAAATTTTTAATATACAGGGTGTCCCAGTTTATATCGTCAGGATTTCACGAGTCGATAGTTTAGCGAAAATTAAAGGTGGTTTGTCTAATAAACTATGGTCGAATGTTGCTTCCTTTTTGATGTACAGGGCATTAAAGAAAATTAATTATTTTAAATAATTTGCAAATAACAAAAAAGTTAGTCTTCTGAAATTTTGAATAGATCTTTTTTTTTTGTATTCTCTTATTAATAGTGGTTGCAATTATTTTATTTAGAACACAGAGGCGTGCGTACGGGTTTTTTCAAAAACATTTTATTCAATAAAACGTACTCCACTGGTTTTTTTTGCAGCACCAATATGCAGAGAGTATTTTCCATTCAATTTAGAAACTTTTTTGTATCTTACAATTTCTTGATAACTTAACTTTTTTTTCTGATTTATTAAAGAGGTTCTTCCCTATTAGATTTCCGAAAAAAGCATCAGTACAAAGTTGTAGAGAAAAATATTTCCTACAACTTTCCTTTCAATATTTTTTTGATATTGTCAATATTTAAAAAGATATTCAACAAATAAGTTGCAAATTTTAGGGAAATTTTCCTCTAGTTAGGTACTACTTACTACTACTACTTTCCCCAAAATTTTCAACTTATTAGTTGAATAACTTTTTAAATATCGACAATATCAAAAAAAGTTTAAAAGATAAGTTGTAGGAAAGGTTTTTTTTACAACTTTGTACTTTTTTCGAAAATTTAATAGGAAAAAAGTTTATCAATAAACAAAAAAATCCAACCCTTAATTGAAGGCTGGTGAAGGAAGGGCGGGGTCTACGAATACAGAAACTCAGTTTTAAACTTTCAGGGTGACTCTCTAGAAGATTCTACAAAAATTGGCTGTAGGGTAAAAAAAGTCTATTTGAAGCCTTTTTTTCTTCCTTATTTACTGTACTATTAGGTTATTTTGAGTTAAGTTATCAAAAAATTATAAGATACGAAAAAGTTTCTAAATTGAATGGAAAATACTTTCTGCATATTGGTGCTGCAAAAAAAACAGTGGCGTACGTTTTATTCAATAAAATGTTTTTGAAGAAACCCGTACGCACGCCTCTGTGTTCTAAATAAAATAATTGCAACCACTATTAATAAGAGAATACAAAAAAAAAGATCTATGCAAAATTTCAGAAGGCTAACTTTTTTTGTTATTGATTTATATCAAATTATTTAAAATAATTTATTTTCTTTTAAATGCCCTGTACATCAAAAAGGAAGCAAAATTCGACCATAGTTTATTAGACAAACCACCTCTAATTTTCGCTAAACTATCGACTGGTGAAATCCTGACGATATAAACTGGGACACTTGTATTAGTTTCAAAACAAAATAAATTATAATCGACATGCAAACAGTTTGAAAGTGACACCTACCCAAAATATTATAGAAAATTTAGAAAATAATGGCGCTATTAGAATTGTCCTCATTCTATTTTAGTACAAGACCATGAGAATAAATTTTAAAAAATTCATTATAGTTACTTAAATTATAAAATCAAAAACATTAATTTTTCTTCTCGTAAAAATTCACTTTGAAAAATACCCATTTACTTATTATTAGTTTAAATTTAATTTGTATCATTATAGTTCTTACCCTTCATCTTAAACAAGTAAATCCACTAGCCACAAAATTCATTACCTAGTGTCCTACACGCACAAAAAAACTAATAATAAATACTGTAATTCGCTAGTAACCGATCTACTTCAACCAAATTCTGATAAGATATCTATCGGTATATAGTCTGATATATCAAGAGAAAAGACACCTGTGTGCCACTACATCCTAATTAAAATATTTGTAATAAATGAAAACTGTGTATTTAATAATAATCTAAACGATTATCCTTATAAATAAAGAAGTAAATTTGTTGAATCATTCTGGAATAAAACTACAGCTTTTAGAGAGAAATTTAAGGTATATTTAAATAAAAAATTCTGATGATATCTGGAACAAAATCTTCTATTGGAAACCTAATAATAAAATTATTTTTAAACTATCTGTTACTATTGCCAAAAGTATCTATTATCAATAACTTACTTTGTATTAGTAAAATTTGAACACCTTCTATACTCAAGTAGAGTAGAGGTACTTAAATCTTAAATGATTACTATACTTTTGTACCTACTCTATTCTGTGGGACTTTAGGCTATACACAAATAAGAGGCAAAGTCAGGAAGGTAACCCTTTAACCCAAAGTGTATGATTTTTAGACATACTTTGTATTTTATCCATTTAAGGTAATTGGTGAGGAAATAATTTAGTTTTTCCTTTACAATAACCAAGAGTAGTTAGTTAGTGATACTAGCCAGTTTATATACTTATGCCAAGCATACACTTTAGCTGCAATTTTGTTTAACAACAATGGGCAGCATTTTATTCAAAAATAAAATCAGACGACTGATAAAAATGGCATTATGTGATAAAAAATTAACTGAAATAACCACATAAATTAAGTGACTAAACCTTTTAAAGTATTACGATAACAAAATAAGCACAATGTCAATAATCTATATGGCGTTCGGGGAAATTTTTTTCGCAGGTGGTAGGTTGTATTTTATATTGAATATGGAACAAAAAAGCCAATAGGTAAATGGCTGATTAGATTTTTTGTTGAAAGACTGAAAATTTTTTCAGTTAGCATCTATAAAATGCGAATATCGAGGAAAAATTTGTAATTTATATCACGCTTTAACCAAATTTTAAATTGGAGAGTTCTTGAAAAATTGTGGAAATTCTTTAAGTTATAATTATTTATATTAGTACTATAAATATTCTTCTATTAATAAATAATAATAATTAAAATTAATTTAAAACCCAAAAATTTAAATAAATAGGAACTCTAAAAATAAATGAACTTAAATATTTTGTCTATGTGTCCATTTATTTAGACCAATTCGTACACAAGGTGTCAGGTGTCCCAGGATTGACAAGAAATATTTTTAAGTATGATTCATGAATAAATTCTGCATTGTCCTGTATAATTTTTTTATTCCCAGTCCGGGTTAGTCTTCGAGCAATCATCTCTTCAATGTTGAAAATTGTAGATTGAAAAAGTAAAACACTGTTGAATAAAAATAAGCCAGTCTGCTAAACTATTTGATTATTGAAAAAAATTTATACATGAAATTTGTAGCTGAGATGATTTGCGATCGAAAGTATTTTGTAATTTTTTTGATAGTGTTAACCCTTAAAGAATTATAAGTGTTCAAATTTGGAATTTGAAAAAATAAATCATTATGTTCACGTTTCATTTAATTTATTTTGAAAACTAGTATTGAAAATAGTTAAAAATTTGATACATGATGAAAGATTGGTTTATTTTGAATCGAAAAGTTAAATTCCATTTTGAACATAAACGATGTCTACTCGGAGTAATTATTAAATTTGTTAGAAATATTTTCGTAAATTGCCACCTGCAATGATTTTATAATATGGAAAATAAAAATAAAACAAAAAACGGGATTGGAGATAAAAAAAATATACAGGACAATGCAGAATGTATTCAAGAAATCATACCTTAAAATATTTCGTGTCTATCCTGGGACACTCTGTATACGGATGTCCCAAAATTAGCCTGCCAAAATGTACCATCTGATTCTACATTCAAAAATAATACAAAAAGTTTCAATAAATATAGGTTGAAAAATGCCTCCTAAGGAGGCTACAGCCCCTCGAAAAGGGGACCCCAAAGAGGAGTTTTCTGTAATATCTTTGCAACTGTTTGAGGTAGATTCATGAAATTTGGTGAGTTTGAAGCTTTTATAATTTGCCACATATTTCTTTTTTCAATTTTCAGAAATTTTGCCAGGGGCGTCACATATAGGGTTGGTGTTGGGTATATTATGCCCAATATTTTTTGTGAAGATAATTATTAAATTTTTTATATCAAATTTTGAAACTTGGTTTATTTTTACACAAAAAAGCTAGTCTCAGCAGATCTTTGTATCTTGAACCGTTTTCGAGTAAAATCGTTCTGAAAAAATCACGTCCATGAAAACTACACTAATAAAAATAATCACAAAACTAAAATTTATCAAAAGTAGACAATGGATTGAAATTTATAGGTATTTATTACTTCGTTTAGCATTTCTTCGTCAAATATTAATAATAAAAACCAAATTCCAAAGTCAAATTTTTTTCAATTTTGTGATTATTTTTATTAGTGTAATTTTTATGGACGTGACTTCTTCAAAACGATTTTACTCGAAAACGGTTCAAGATTCAAAGATCGACTGAGACGACCTTTTTTGTCTAAAAATAAACCAAGTTTCATAATTTTATATAAAAAATTTAAAAATTATACACACAAAAAATATGGGGCATAATTTACCCAACACCCACTCTGTATGTGACGCCCCTGGCAAAATTTCTGAAAATTGGAAAAAGAAATATGTGGCAAATTATAAAAGCTTCAAACTCACCAAGTTTCATGAATTTACCTCAAACAGCTGCAAAGATATTACAGAAAACTCCTCTTTGGGGTCCCCCTTTCGGAGGGCTCTAGTCTCCTTAGGAAGCATTTTTCGAGTCATGTTAT
The DNA here is from genome assembly GCA_963942485.1 of Pediacus dermestoides. Taxonomy (NCBI): domain Eukaryota; kingdom Metazoa; phylum Arthropoda; class Insecta; order Coleoptera; family Cucujidae; genus Pediacus; species Pediacus dermestoides. The sequence continues at coordinate 5,229,236 of OZ012629.1, forward strand.
ATAAAATTTTCGTCATATTTTGACAAGTACAATCTGTCCTAAAAATATTGCACGCTAATTTTGGGACACCCTGTATATGATTATAATCATAATTTTTACTTTTTTATATTTATACGTATTGGAAAATATCGTAGGTACTTAATTGCAATTTGTAAAGTTTTTTTTTATTTTTCGGCTTCAAAGGGCATCTTTAACAAAAAACATCTTTTGTCGTATAAAATAATTAAATGACCCCAAATTGTTGAAATGTGCACAAATTTTGATCAAATTTCAAATTGCGATTTAGAAATCGGTTCCTAAAATGACATCTAAAGCAAACTATACATAATGTATAAAGAATATGCCCTCAACCTCCACATCAAAACTCTATTCCACTCATTACATAAATGTCTTGGACCAGATAATGAAGTTGTTGGTTGTTGGATTTCCCTCTGTTTTTTTGAAATATTTTTTATTTATCAATTTTACTGAAATATCGCTTACTGTTTACTACTTTCAATTTGTCTAATGTCTGACTTTATAATTTGTATAGCTGATAATACACATATCTACGTTACATTGAACGGTTTATTGTTGCAGGTGTCCAATATCTAATATTCTAATTACTTACAATGTATTAGAGCTGGGATTAAATTGTTTATCTCTCTTTCGACTATTACAAAATCTTGTGTAGAAATTTATAATTTTATTAAGAGCTGATGTACAAATCAGACGGTAAAATCTTTCTAATATAAGTGAGTGGCATAATATTAAAATAATTGACTTTTTACGATTACGTAAAATCATATCTTTGAATGTTTAGAATATTTTTTATTTCTACATGTAGAAGATTCAGTATACAGGGTGTGTCACGACGAGTTGACAGTAGACATAACTCTATTACTAAACACAATTTGGATCTAAAAATTGGTACACGCCCATTATACAATGTGCTCTATTTAATGAAAATACTGCCACCTTTCTGGTACTTCCGGTATAACCGGAAGTACCAGAAAAATGGCAATATTTTCATTAAATAGAGCACATTGTATAATGGGTGTGTACTAATTTTTAGAACCAAATTGTGTTTAGTAATAGTGTTATGTCTACTGTTAACTCGTCGTGACACACCCTGTATTTCAAGGGAGTGGTAAATTAAATTTGCGTTTAAAGATGGGTAGTGTTACATTTATTTAAATAAAATACTAAAAATACTACATAACAATAAAATACATAAAATAATATATTTAACACGGAATATTCTTAATAGTTGCTGGTTTTTTTCACTGGAATTTTTTTTTAAATATTTTACGACCTAAAAACTACATAATAGTCGAATATATTTTGTACACACTCATGTTGAAGAATTTAAACTATATATCTACTATCTTCTTGTACAAAGTTTTAAAATATCAACTGTATAAATATATAAAATAAATAGGCATATAAAAGTCACTTTCTAAATAAATATATCTATCTAATTTGGGTATGGTTCCTTATATCTACCAGTCAAGTTTTAAGTTTAGTTAATAAAACTTAGTTTAAAGTGATTTTCGTCAACTGTTGAATAAGCGTGCCCCTCGCTAATAAAAAACTCCAACGTGGCACTAGAAAAGATAGAAATAAATTTCTGATTTAAAAACATATTATTATGCAAATGTCTAACTTTATTTCACGATGAATATATTCAGGGAACTCTGTCAAAATTTGTTCCCGCGATGTCCCACAAGCATCATCCTGTCCTGCCTGTATTACTTTCATCACTTTCTCCTGAAGGGGGGTCAATCCCATTGCAGACACGTTTACATCAGGATTAACGTTCAAACTTGTCGTAGATGGTCCGGGAAGGTTATCATTATTAGTGTTATTCTAAAAAAATGATCATCATTGTTTATTATTTTGTAGTAGACTTGCATTATCTTGAGAGCTTACTGTATTCTTGCTCAATGCCTCAGTTTGTAATCGAACGTAAATAACTTGCAGCAGGTGGTTGGTTAAAACATCAGCGTTATCAACAGTAGAAATATGCACAATCATCAGAACTTTTTCATTATCGAATCGACGCACAGATCCAAAAACCTGCACGTAGGTTCCGATTTTAACATCCGGTAAATTTTGTGCACTTGTGTTTTCTAGCCAATAATAACCTTTCATTTGAGCTGTATGATCCTCGATGTGGTATATAACTTTTGTCGACTGTACCTCAAAGTCCCTCAGTATTCCTACAATGCTCACCTGAACATAAAAGCAAGTATGAACATGTTCAATTGAAAAGTTGGTGGAAGTGTACCATTTGAACCGGCATACCGAATAATGTGAATTCCTCGTTCGGACAATCTCTTATTTGTCGTACGACCACAGGTGCAACATTTTGTTGTCTTCTTACGGGTTTTTTTGAAGGCGAATCTCCAGATTCCTTGGATGTATTTAGAAAACCTCCGTCGAAGGATTGCGCATCTAGAAGAAAATTTGTTTACATCCCATACATACATGTGTTTATAGATTATTATTTACTAGTTTGATTTGCATTCCACATACTCGTATTTATTTCCTTATTGATAATTTAATTTTTTGAAATTAACCTAACTTTCTAAATGACGTTTTAATAACAATATTGCCAACACTACATAATAAACTTATAAAACTAAACAGGCACTGGTGAAAAAAGGCTTTGCAGACAAAGCTAATTATCTTAAGAAAACAAGCTTATTCAATATTTTACTGTATTTATTATTGGCTATATATCTAAAGAACAGCCAGAAACTGGTTTACGAATTGTTATATTGGCTACATTGATTTACTACGCCAATGGATATTCGCTAGCTTCACACTAATGTAGATATGCAACCATGCTCACATCAAGCGCAATCAAGAAGAAGAGCCATCTGAAGAAATAAACTAACCTAGAAAAAAGATAATCTGTTGTTTATATCATCATTATTAATTTATCTTTCTCTAAATAACAATGGTTTATCCTGGATCTTCTCGTCCACGACAAGATGACAAATATCCGCAAATTCAAAAAGGACATTTCTCTATGCCTAAACAAATTAATTTTTATAATCAAAATTATCGAGGAAGACGGAGGTTTGTATAGACAAGAATCAGAAATTTTAGATATTGTTATATCGTATCTTTAGACCAGCGAACTACAGTCCGAAATATACATGGCGACCATACCATCAACGTCCCAAACGTAAACCTCGAACCCCCTCACCAACTTTGGGTAGCGAGGAATATACTTTAAGGAAAATCCAAATAACTAGCGAAAAAATCATGCAACAGTTATTAAACCCCCAAGAGGAAATAAATGTAGTATCTGAACCAATCCCAACTACCAAGGAAGCTGCAATTGAGTCTCAAACCACATCACTAGTTAATAATAATAAACAAAAAGCTGATTCAAGTTGCAGCAACAAAGCGTATAGCAAAAAGATCACATTATCAGATGTAAAAATAATTCATAGTAAAATTGTGAATCACATAACAAAACTGAACGATGGTAGGAAGAAGAATTTAATAAATTCCAATGCGTCTGGTTTGGACGTTTATTTTGAGCAAATTCAGAAACAGCAACGATTGGAAATCTCTCGGGCATTGCGGGAAATGTGCAAAGAGAAAACTCAAGAGTCTACGGATTATATTAACTCTATTATACCGGATATTGGAATAAAAATCGAGGAACTACCAAGCGAATTTATTGAACAGTTGAGTAATACTTTGGATTACGATTTTGAAGTGTTGGATGAGCCACCAGTTGCACAGGTCCGTAGAAATTCCATATTTCAGAGATAAAGAAAGCATTTAAATCTATCGAAAATTGGAGATATTTCGACCTAATATGAAATTTGGATCGATGATAATTCAGAAAAGTTACGTAATTATCACCCAGATAAGCGCAAAAAATCATATTTCAAATCACCCACTAAAACCAGATTTTAAAGAAAATTCCTCTGTCTTCGTTTGTTCGTAGTTAAAAATTTGTTTGCCTCCTCAATTACTATTGTATTTTTTAATTGCAGCCCCTGATACCCAAATCTAAAAAAAATGACATCGAAATTACCTCACCTATAACTGAAGTAATTAAATGCGAAATAGATTCGGAAGAGGAAACTGACCTCCAAAAAGACGAGATTGATGGCAAATCCCTCATAACAATTGTTGATCATGAATTATGTTACAATGAAGACACAGAGCTCGGAACTATAAAGAATGAAATAGAAGTAACAGAAGAAAATATTCAAATACAAGCTGATAAAATTGAGGATACGGCAACAAGCCTTGATAATTTTTGTCCCGCTCCCTCACTTAAAAACCGGGTTAAAGACGCTCATACTCAAACTGAAACTCCACAGAAACATTCCTTAGATGGTTTTGTAAACTCCTACATTGAAACTTGTAATAAAAATCCACCGGAATCTATAGCAAAAGCCGTAGCCGCTATGTTTGATATTGATGAAGCTATTTTAAAATTAACTAATTACAGAAAATCGTTATTTAGCAAATATCACCAGGAATCTACTGATAATAACGAAATAACTACGGAGGGGAAAAAACATCACATGAAGAAACTGAAAGTGGACCAAGTTAAAAGATTGAAAATCCAGACAAATTGCAATAATGAAACTTTAGTTAAGAAAAATAAAGAAAATAATAAAACAGCAATCTTGGAAGAAATGCTACGAAAGTCTCCAAAAGCAGTTTTGACATTCAGTCAATTACAGGCAGAAGTAGTAATAGTTAAGGTGAGCCATCTCTTGGGTTTCATTATTGATCACGCTATGAAATTCTAGTAAAACTAGCTTTCAACTAAACTGCTGGCCAATTGAAGCGTACCAAGCGAATTTTTAGATTGAATTTAAAGTCAAATATTTTGAAAATGAGTAAAGGTATCAACATGAGGTTTTCAGGATTCGAGAGATAATTTAATTGAGAAAACAATAGTGTGACCCGATTTTTTTACTTTGAAATACATTACTATCTACAGGGTGTGAAAGAAAGTCCTCTTTTTTGTCAAATTTTATAAGTACTGTGATTCCACAAATTTTTTTTTATATTTTTTTGATGTAGATTTTTTTAGTCCTTACTTAATGGGAAAACAACCTGTTTCTCAAAATTTTGATATCCCTGTTATTTTATAAGATACCGAATTTTTGCTGAAAATTTGATTTTTTCTTTGTTTTTTGTCGTTTAGCCGTATTGTGTTTTGTACGAACCAATCTCTGTAGTTGATTATGATACCGTATGAATGGCTTTCTTATAAAAAGTACATTTTTTGAACTTTTATTAATTTATTGGTAACCAGTGGCTTATCAAAAATCGGTACACGTTCGCTAATTGGTAACATTTTTTAATTCATTTTTTGAGGCTATTTTCTTAATGGAATAAAATGGAATTTAGTTAGTTTATGTTCACCCATATACATATAATAAATATACTGGCTATAAACGACGGCGCAGCTTTACTGAGTGGTAGTGGAAAGCAGATAGAAGATCACGCCATTTTTACTCTTACAGCCCACGTGACTGTAACCTAGCGTCCTTGCTTTGGTTTCAAGTTGGTGTGTTATAGGGTAAATGCTACAGTAATTGGCCAGTATGGACGTAAACCACGGTATTATAAGATTATTCGAAATTCTACTCTAGTGGTATAGGATTAGAGTTTACTTATAGTTTCCTATTTTCGGTTTAGTTGCTAATTCAATCTCTAGATGGCAGCACAATTTGTGAATTCGACTAACATTTTTGTATATCGAGATCCTTCATTTAAATTTCGCGCCACTTCTAATAGTAAAAATGGTGGACATTAAATCTACCCGGTCGGTCGTCTCTCTTCCCCTTTCTACTGATCCAATTCTGTGTGTTCACCATTGGTTTAAGTGACATATCCTCGAAACGGGTTTTTCACTTTTTCAAAAATTTGCTCATATTCGTGTATACCGGATGTCTACGAAATCGTTTTACAACCCCCACCATTTTGTTATATTTAACTGTATTAATTTGAAATTTGGCATGATTTGATTGTTGAAAGGAATAATCATTTTGACGTTTAAAACAATCTGATGACACTTCCGGTTTCACCGGAAGGGCCACCTACTAACTTTCAAATTTTTTTAAAACAACCCTGTATATTTTTTTCCGTAAGAATTAGACAAGGACGTATAAAATAGAGGACAGAAAGATCCTCGGGGTGGGGGTTGAATTCGTGGGTCAAAAAGTGTTGCACGTTCAAATGGACTCAAGCGTACTTGATAGTTTCTACGCATGCGCCAGCAGTCAATAAGGCGCGTTATTGGTCAAGTATTTGTTTTGGTTTGTCACTGTCATAGCAACTGGCAACGGATTTGTGCCTACACCCATCCGGGAGCTATCTCTCCTCTATTTTTATACCTTCTTGGAATTAGATTCTACTTAAAATTACCTCTTTATCGACATATCACATGATGACATTTGCTTTCAAAATGGCAGCATAATTATTATTGCAAAAACCTGTTCAACAATATTAAATTTAATAAAAAATTCGGTATCTTATAAAATAAGAGGGATATAAAATTTTTGAGAAATTGTTTTTTTTCTCATTAACCAGGGACTAAAAAAATCGACATCAAAAAAATATAAAATTTTTTTTGTGGAATTCCTGTAGGTATAAAGTTTGAGAAAAAAAAGATGACTTTCTTTCATACCCTGTAGATAGTAACGTACTTTAAAGTAAAAAAATCGGGTCACACTGTTGCTTTCACAATAAAATTATCTCTTGAATCCTGAAAACCTCATGTTGATATCTTTTCTCCTTTTCAAAATATTTGACTTTAAATTCAACCTAAAAATTCGCTTGGTACGTTTCAATTGACCAGCAGTTTATTTAGTTCGGTTATACAGGATCAACTTGATTTCAACTTTGACCTACATTATACAGAGTGAGTCGCAATAAGTGGGACATGCTTTACCTGTAAATACTAGGCCTAAAGCCAAGACGATTGACGCAAAAAGTTGTTATACTAAAATGCATAACTAAAAAGTTATAGGCGTTTGAAGTTTAAAAAAAATAATTTTTGCTAATAACTTCTAAACTAATTGAATGAGAAGAACCAATTCTTGGTAGTTGCTAAAGAATACCAAAGACCTTTAACTTGTGAAAATTTTGTTGATATCGGACGTTAAGAAGATGGTATTTTAAAGTAAGTAAAATGTTAACCTTCTGGAACTTTTCTTCCTTAAAATTTTAATTATAAAAAATTGCATTTAATAGACAATTTAATTTGGAAACTTTTTGATCCCTTGTAAAATTTTGATTAAACGCACCGTAAAGCTTTAAAAAATTAAAAACTAACAACGTTTTTACTAAGTTTCAAAAAAACGGCATCAAGTATGCTGAGATTTAAAAGTTATTGACGGAAGACGGAGCTCCAACACATTATGCAGGTCCTGTGCGACATTGGCTGGCTATCAGTCACCTATCCTCAACGATGGATTGGTAGAGGCCCTGACGATGACGCTCCTGTAGCTCTTCTTTGCATTGAAAAATGATTTTTTTTTTAAATATAAACTGCCTCTCGAACTTCATTGGCGTGTTGAACGATTCTCCTTCTAAGCTCTTGAAGTGAAGGAATAGGTGTTGCATACACTTTTGATTTTAAATATCCACAAGAAAAGAAATCAGTTGCGTTTAGGTCAGGAGGACGAAGAGGCCAAGCAACAGGAGCGTCAGGGCCTCTACTAATCCATCGTTGAGGATAGGTGACAGATGGCCAATGTCGCACAGGACGTGCGTAATGTGCTGGGGGTCCGTCCTCCGTCAATAACTTTTAAATCTCAGTATACTTGATACTGTTTTTTTGAAACTTAGTAAAAACATGCTGTTAGTTTTTAATTGTTTAAAGCTTAATGGTGCGTTTAATCAAAACTTGACAAGAGATCAAAAAGTTTCCAAATTAAATTGCCTATTAAATGCATTTATTTTTTATAATTAAAATTTTAAGGACAAAAAAGTTCCAGAAGGTTAAACACTTTACTACTTTAAAAAACCATTTTCTTAAAGTTTGATTTCAACAAATTTTTCACAAATTGAAGGTCTTTGGTATTAATTAGCTACTACCAAGAACTGGTTCTTCTCATTCAATTAGTTTAGAAGTTATTACCAAAAAATATTTTTTTTCTGAAACTTCAAACGCCTATAACTTTTTAGTTATACATGTTAGTATAACAATTTTTAGCGTCAATCGTTTTAGTTTTAGGCCTAGTATTTACAAGTAAAGCATGTCCCACTTATTGCGACCCACCCTATAATATAGTTTCCACTTTCAGATACTAGAAAATCAACTAATCCTAGGTACACACAGCGGGAAAATTCTATATCTTAGCCTTGCATCAGGTGCGACAACAGCTACAATTAACGCATCTTCAATGACCATAACATCAATGGCATATTGGAAAGGAAACGCAACTGTTAGCGAATTGTACACTTGCTCGTTAGATGGAATGTTCAAGGTGTATGATTTTCACTCGAAACAATTACAACGCCAATTGGTTGTTATATCTACAGTGCGCACTATGGACGTTGCATGGAACATAGTTTTTATGGGTTGCTCTGATGGCGCTTTGTTTCGTTATGATATAAAGGTGAAAACGAATTTAAAACCACCAAAAACAGTTAAAAGTTCGGTTTTTACAGACCCAAAAGTTCATGAATTCTTGCGATACAATATCAGCGAGCTCGATATGTTCATTAATAGCCACAGTAGAAGGTACAAGAAAAATTCTTTTAGTTGGAAGTAAGAATTGGCCGATTTGCATTCGAGATGCGATGTCTGGACTATTTTTGAGATCAATGGATAATAAAATCTCACCCACAGTTAACGCAATGTTACTGCATAAAACTCTGTTATATTGTGCGAGTACTGAACACGGTATCTTGACATATTCATTTAATGTACGTAAACAAACTACATATAGAGCCTCTATGACATGTGCAATTTTTTAGGATGGAATATTAATGCGTAAGCTGCCCTCATCAGATCGAAATGAGTTAAGCTGTTTGAAGATCGTCGGTAACTTAATGTTTACAGGGAGTTATAAGGGAGGAGTTCAGGTTTATTTCATACCAGATAGAAGGTATGTGGGTTTTATCCAAGGGCCAGGTGGAGGAATTCTTTGTATGGAGGTATACGAAAACCAAATAATTGTTGGAACAACGTCGTTCCAGTTTAAAGCCATATTAATTCCTAATTTTATGTTGAAACTCATTAGGTGATTAGGTAAACGAGGGATTTAAGAGTACAAATTATTTCAGATGTAAAAAAGCAGATGTTGCTTTTTTATTTTTAATTGGAATAAAACTTTTTCATATAATTAACAAATATTTCATAACAATAAAAGTTTATAAATGACTATCAAACCTTTGGAAATTTCCTGGACGACCTCTAACCAAACGACTTTTAGCTTTCCAAACGTCAACAAAAGTAGTGGTAGCTCCTAAACCCCGTTTCTTTGCTACTGCCTCAATTTCTTCAGCAATGTTTTCCTGAGTTGTTCCTCTTACATCGATAAAATAACTGTTACTATCAGCATAATGGCACGAAATAGCTTTCCTGAACCCCTAAAACCAACAGATATTTTAATCCAGCACAAAATAAAAATAAAATTAGTACTTTAGTCATGTTGGGACCGGATCCATGTAGTAATATTGGATGGAAGAAAACAGTATCACCCTTCTCCATTACTACGTGCACTTTTTTCAAATGATCCATACCTTGTATTCCATGATATAGTTTGTTTTTATAGCCCTAGGATTAATTTAATATAATAAATATTTAAAATATTAGAATTCATTATAGAAATACCTCGGGGTACTCGTGCTTATACAGATGTTCTTTATGTGATCCTGGAATCACATACAAACACCCGTTTCTCTCGTCGACATGTTCAACAGCTGTCCAAGAAGCTGCAATAGTGTCCGCTGGACGAAACGGAAAATAGTGAAGATCCTGATAAGAATTTAGTACGTTAATGTTGGCTTAAAGCAAAAATGCTTTTACCTGGTGAAGTGGATGCAACGACGCTCCAGGATCAGCATCTGGAGGTTTGTTAATAAACATAGAATGCACCGCTGTTATGTTGGGTCCGATAATATTTTCTATAACGTCCACTACAGCGTTGTCTGAACAGTACTTCCAAAGTACGTCATCGTATACGAAGTCTTGAATCTACAAGATGGAAAATCAAGTACTTAAGGAAATGTATTATTAAAAATCTACGCACTTTGTTTATGAGGAATTCGCCTTTAACGTCGCCTTTGGTTTTAAGCGAAGGGTCCTTCATAACGGTCATAAAACCACTATCTACATTGTTATTGCATATATCCAGAAATCTGGCTCTAAAGTTTGTTATTTTGTGTTATATTAAAAATTTAGAAATTAGTCAGGTTGATTTCTTACCGAACTTCGGCCAAAAGTGCATCACTGACGTTGTTCTTTATCAAAATGTAGCCATTCTCTTCGTAAAATTGCCTTTGGGCGTCGGTGAATGAGGAATTTGGGTGTGTGTACTTGTATCTAAAATATTGAAATTTAAAAAAGGTATTTTTTTCGTTTTTTTACATACCTGGACATATTTAAAAAAAATTAGTACCAGCAAATTTTGGTACTTTGTGATATACTTAATATATTTATCACCAAAAACATGTTATTTTGTTCTATTTATATGAAACAAGGATAAACACTCAGCATCAATGAAGATAACAGATAGAGATTATCAATATCAATAAACGAAACTTTGTATTTGTTATTGTGAAGCGTAATAAAATGGCTACGTGCCTGAGGCCTTGTAAATATAATTTCGTTTTACTGGTTGCTATACTTGCTCCTTAGGTACCTACCTCACTAAAAATGTAGGTTTCATCACCCAGCATCTCAGTAAGGAAGAAGTTTAGATATCGCTTAACACTCAACATATTTTAGTCCCCGGAATTCGTGGTAAATATTTTTCCACCCTGTACTTAAAGAGTGTGGATTTTGTTTTTCAGTGATACTATAATATTGTGTAGATATTATAGAAAAAATCTTTCTTTTTAGATTATTGATGACAAACTCAAAATTATAAGAACTACAGGGTGTCCCAAAATTAGTCTGCCAAAATGTACCAGCAGATTCTACGTTCAAAAATAATACAAAAAGTTCCAATAAACATAGGTTGAAAAATGCTTCCTAAGGAGACTACAGCCCTCCGAAAGGGGGACCCCAACGAGGAGTTTTCTGTAATATCTTTGCAAAGGTAGATTCATGAAATTTGGTGAGTTTGAAGCTTTTATAATTTGCCACATATTTCTTTTTCCAATTTTCAGAAATTTTGTCAGGGGCGCCACATACAGGGTTGGTGTTGGGTATAATATGCCCCATATTTTTTGTGGGGATAATTATTAAAATTTTTATATCAAATTTTGAAACTTGGTTTATTTTTACACAAAAAAGGTAGTCTCAGTCGATCTTTGTATCTTAAACCGTTTTCGAGTAAAGTCGTTTTGAAAAAATCACGTCCATAAAAAATACACTAATAAAAATAATCACAAAACTAAAATTTATCAAAAGTAGACAATGGATTAAAATTTATAGGTATTTATTACTTCGTTTAGCATTTCTTCGTCAAATATTAATAATAAAAACAAAATATCAAAATCAAATTTTTTTTTTCAATTTTGTGATTATTTTTATTAGTGTAGTTTTCAAAACGATTTTACTCGAAAACGGTTCAAGATTCAAAGGTCGACGGAGACGACCTTTTTTGTGTAAAAATGAACCAAGTTTCATAATTTGATATTAGAATTTAAAAAATTATCCACACAAAATATATGGGGCACAATTTACCCAGCACCCACCCTGTATGTGACGCCCCTGGCAAAATTTCTGAAAATTGGAAAAAGAAATATGTGGCAAATTATGCATGCTTCAAACTCACCAAATTTCATGAATATACCTCAAACAATTGCAGAGATATTACAGAAAACTCCTCTTTGGGGCCCCCCTTTCGGGTGGTTATAGCTCCCTTAGAAAGCATATTTCGACCTATATTTATTAGAACTTTTTGCATTATTTTTGAACGTAGAATCAGCTGGTTCATTTTGGCAGGCTAATTTTGGGACACCCTGTATAACAATTAAAACCTGCTAAATTGTTCCAGTTTCTAAGGGATTTTGTAAAAATTTGAAAGAATCAAAGATAATGCGGAATAGTGCAATATTTGTGACCTTTGCCTTTATTTTTGTTTACGGATAATTTTAAACAAAACAAAATAAAACAATTAAATCTATTAATTCAATCATTTATTTCGTTTTTAATTGTCAAGCTCTAATTTATTTTTTAATAATTACAAAAGCCTTCAGCAAAATCAATTTTTTTTTTATACAAAATATACATAATAATCTTACTGTCTATTTAATACTTTAAGTTACACACACGTTCACATACAGTGCAAAATACATTTGTTTTACAATGATTGTTTTTAACATTCTTAAAAAACGGCATATCATAATTGTGTTGTGAACATCCAGGCACTAAAAAGGCACTATAAAAAATGTAAAAAAAGTTATGTTTAAAAAAGTATTTAACGTAAGTACCGTCATATTTTTAAATAGTACTAGATGTATTTTTTAAAAGATTATAATAGTGTAAAACAGTTATAAGCTTTCAAAACTTCCAAATGGGCATGAATACACAATACTGTCATTTATGTACATATTTACAACAATATGTATTACAATACACACAATAAAATATATAATTATAATTTATCAGTTAAAAAGTTTAATATAAATCTATGGAAAAAAGTAAAAAGAAATCTAAGAATAAATTATTACACTAGAATTTTCTTCACAGTTGTTTACAAATGTTTTCTCTTTTTTCTTCTATTATATGATATGTTAAGAAAATCTACAATAATTATAAAGTAATACAAAGAATCAGGAACAATAATAAATACAAAAAAAAAACAAAAAAACTATATACAAATTAATGAATTACAGAAATATTAAATTTAAATAAAAATAATTTTAAAAGGTCTAACAATTATATTAATAAAAAAACAAATCAAAATATTAAATAATATCACACTATTCAATAACACTCCTATACGTTTGTCACCAGGTGTTTTTTGCATCACGAGATCATTTCTCCAAGTAAATATATCACTTTTTTGTAAAAAAGTTTTTATTCTCTACTATCGGTTTCGGTAGGGCTGATTGGAATGTCATAATCGACAAGATTTGTAAAAGAACTAGAACTAAAATTGCACAAAAATAAAAATTGAAAAAAAAACATCGATTAAGTGGCTCAACTCAACATAAAAAAATATTTTTACTCGATATGTAACGTTTGACTTAATTAATTTTCCGTTGTCGTACCCCCCTATTCGTCAAAAAATAATTTGTCTATTACACTGGCCCCAAAAAATAAACTTAAACAAGCACTGTAAGCACATCTGCACTTCCACTTGTGTTCTGTTGTGAAGTCCTTTGTTTATTTACATTAATAATACTTTTGCTAAAGTCTTTATGTCCTGATGAGTCATCAAATGCTGCAGTATTCTTCCGTACATCCGGATTCTGCGCTTTGTAGAGCATTATTTGACTGCTTCGATGAGCTGGACTTAAACCATCACCTAATTTCATATTTTCACTAATTTTCACAGCATCCTGCAGCTTTAGTGTATTGTTATCTGAACTTGTCCCTGGTAGAACCAGCATGGTTTTCCTAGAACCAGGACATTCTACTTCTGATATCATCTCTAGCATTTCGCTGGAGCTTTCATGGGGCAACATGGATGACAGGGGTCTAACGACACTTACTTTCGGCATATCTAAACCACACGCCCCTGTTGAGTTTATACTAGCCATACTGCCTACGTCGTCCTTCAGAGGATTCGCGTATCTTCGCAGGTTTTCTTCGTTTTGTAGATTGTTGGATTTTTCGTCTTCGTGATTACGATGGCAACTGTCTGTTGATGGCGATAAGTTTATTCCGCTCAGTCCAAGACTGCGTCTGTGTTGTCGAATGTAGAGCAGTCCAGCAAAGATTGCAGCACAAAGTCCAATGATGACGAAGCAGACTAGGGCTATAAGGTATTTGTTGCTTTGTTGCTCTTTGGAAACTAACGCTGTTTCCACTTTGACTTCTACTATGGATGTTAAGGCGAGGAGGGAGGTTTGTTTGCGGGATATCGCTTCGCCCACTACGCGGATCCCGTCTAGGACCCAATGGCTCCCAAACTGAAAAAAACAAATAATTAAAATTTCAATTTATCAAAAAAAAGTGTATGTAGAATAAATACTGGTGGATGTTTAGATAAAGCTACTGAAGGTAGAAAAAGATCATTTGAAGATAAGAAAATAGATTAATTGATGATATAAAAATAATGACTCTTTGTACAAAATTACTTATCAGAAAATTATCTTATGATTGCATAAAATTACACTTTCATGCTCTTTCTAAAAACCTTTTTTTTCCACTGGTGAACCTACAAATATGGCCAAAATAAAAAAATTACCAGTGTAACTTCCACAGTGTCGTTGTAGTTAACTTTAAGATCGCACAGCAGCACCAATTCATCCTGTTGTCCATCCGTCGCCTGTTGATTGGCTAACAATCGTCTTAAATCGCCGCATAGCCCCTCCACAGTTATACCTTGTGGTAACTTCACCCTATCTAACAGCAGAGTCAACCTGGCACAAGTGTTACTCAAAACCGCTTGATTAGGCCAACAGGTACTAGGACTTGGAAGAAGTGGTGGTTTTACTCGACGTCCACTCTCCAAATCGCGACATTCCCCATATGGTAGACAAGGTGGCGATAGACACGATTCTAAAGATGATGGTACACAAACTTGATTTAGTTTGCACATGGTGTTCTGTTGGTTGGAGGTGCGGCAGTTGCCCAGACCACACCAAATTTTCGTACACTTTACCACGCTGTTGGAGCAAATGCAGGTGTTGCATTCATGTTGCCAAGTTACGTTGTTTTCCAAAGTGTGACCATTCCAAGAGCAACTGCCTGGTGTTGGTAAATACGAAATATCATCCACTGAAAAATTTGTGTTAAAGTGATTTATTACTAGTTTACACTGAGCTTACTATTGCAAGTTTTTCCTCTTCGTCCCGGAGGGCAAATACAGCGAAAATCACCGATACCATCCACGCAAGTCCCGCCGTAACCACAAGGATTCGAAGCGCAATCGTTCACATTTATCCTGCAGTCTGGTCCAGTGAAACCCAAAGCGCATTCGCACAAGAACCAATTGACTCCATCGATGCACTTGCCTCCATTATAACATGGTTGGGGGATGCAATCATTAACATCGTCTTGACAATGATTACCCTCGAAGCCATCACGACAAATACACTGATAATAATCGCCAGTGTTCACACAGGTACCACCATTAAGACATGGATTTGATCTACAGGCGGTTTGTTTGGCTATATGACAAGTAGTTCCTGGAAAAATACGATTAACTAGAAACCTAGACAGGAATTTGAAGTATTTATTACCTTCCCAGTCTGGTGGACAACGACATACAAAAGTGTTTCCTAAATCCT
Source organism: Pediacus dermestoides (assembly GCA_963942485.1). Classification (NCBI taxonomy): domain Eukaryota; kingdom Metazoa; phylum Arthropoda; class Insecta; order Coleoptera; family Cucujidae; genus Pediacus; species Pediacus dermestoides. The sequence continues at coordinate 5,244,791 of OZ012629.1, forward strand.
GGCAAGTGCCACCGTTTTTGCATGTAGTGTGGTCGCAATGGCTGTCTTTTAAGCTGCAGGTTTTACCTTTCCAGCCGTTTTTGCAATCGCAATCAAAATCGGCTATACCATCAACACAACTTCCGTTATTTCTACAGGGATTTGGACTACAGTCGTCGGTGTCTAAAAATAAATCGTATAAAATTTGTTCATAAATAGAAATTTTGGAAGCATACTTATGCTGCATAGGGCGCCCTCCCAGCCTTCGTTGCAGATGCACTGGAATGCATTAACTTTGTCCACGCAAGTGCCACCGTTCTCACATGGATTGACTTTGCAGTCGTTGATATCTGAATAAAAAACCGTAATATTACAAAAAAGAACTCCAAAAGTAAGCGAAAATTAATTAGAAAACATTAATTCTTCCTCCAAAGATCAAATGATAATTCAAGCTCATTTCCCTAAGCTGTTCCATTTATTATGCTAATATGGTACTTACTTTCATGACAATATTTCCCAGTATACCCTGGTTGGCATTGACATTTATATCCAATGCCTGGTTGGTTTACGCAGTGGCCATGCTCACCACATAAACTAGGAGCAGAGCTTCTGCTGCCGCCTACAGATACCACAACACAACTGTCGATGCCTGCAAAAGAAGAAAGAACAACATTAATACTAAGATTTTTAGAAAACGTGGAAATTTCGATGGCAACTTTGATCAGATGCTAATTTTGTGTGGATGGTCAAAAAAACTTAGATTCCCTAGAAGAGAACAAATTGTAACATTTTTAAACGAAATGCATACTTTATAATAATTTATTGTACAGTGGAACTCTATGTCGAATCTCAAGGTGACAAGAAAAAAATTCGATTTGGGGGAAACTTATAAATTAATTAAAAAAAAACATCCAAAAAATTATTTCATTAGGTATTTCAAATTATTCGGAAACTTTAATTGTAGACCCTGTAAAAATTCTTAGGTTTTTTACAGAAGAATAAATTTGTTCAAAGGTTTTTTCGTCTTTAAGTCCCCATCCTCGTTTGCTTCTACAAAATATTTTTAAAATTTTTTGTAAAAAATATAAATCGTAATAAGCAAACGAAAGACTTAAATGATAACAAACCTCATAATAAATTTTTAGTTTGAACTAGAATGTGTCTGAATTACCTTTTGTAACATAGATTAGGTTTGTCGGTGCCAAAAAATTTTAGGAACTTCTCCGAAAAATTCGAGTTACGACTGAAATATTAGTGCAAATTATAGAGATAATAGGGACTTTGCATGATTTTCAAGTTAATTTTTTTTGAAAAGCTGATACCAAATTATCACTCCTAATATTTTTGAAAAATTTTTTTGGTCGGTACTTTCCAAGTAAATAAATAAAAAGTATTGCAAAATTTAAAATTTCCACACATTGCCCGGAAACGCCCGAATCGCTCCAAAAGACTGCTGACGTCACGAATCTAGTTCCACAGTGCAGCAGGCCGCATTTTGATTTATTTCGAAAAATGTCAAACGCGCAAAAAATATTAAGACACGCTAATGTCAACTAGATTCGTGACGTCACACAGGACTCTCCGATCTCAAAGCGTTTTCGGGCGGCAATAATTTATTTGAATTACGGTCAATTTATAATCGTTTTTTTATGTACAAATATTGAGTAAAAAAAATTATTTTTGCTTTAGAGTATTATTAATATAGTCGTTTTACATTTCTACCAGAAAAAACGGGATTTAAAAAAAATGCAACACCCCTATTGAGTTATATAGGGTGAGTCGCAATAAGTGAGACATGCTTTGCCTGTAAATACTGGGCCTAAAATTAAGACGATTGACGCAAAAAGTTGTTATACTAAAATGCATAACTAAAAAGTTATAGGCGTTTGAAATTTCAGAAAAAAAATTTTTTTTGATAATAACTTATAAACTAATTGAATGAGAAGAACCAATTCTTGGTAGTTGCTAATGAATACCAAAGACCTTTAATTTGGTGAAAATTTTGTTGAAATCAAACTTTAAGAATATGGTTTTTTAAAGTAAGTAAAGTGTTTAACCTTCTGGAACTTTTTTGTCCTTAAAATTTTAATTATAAAAAAAATTGAATTTAATAGGCAATTTAATTTGGAAACTTTTTCATATCTTGTAAAGTTTTGATTAAACGCACCGTGAAGCTTTAAAAAATTAAAAACTAACAGCATGTTTTTACTAAGTTTCAAAAAATCGGCATCAAGTCTGCTGAGATTTAAAAGTTATTGACGGAAGACGGAGCTCCAACACATTATGCACGTCCTGTGCTACATTAGCATATTGGCTATCAGTCACCTATCCTCAACGATGGATTGGTAGAGGCCCTGACGATGACGCTCCTGTAGCTCTTCTTTGCATTGAAAACCGAATTTTTTTAAAATATAAACTGCCTTTCGAACTTCATTTTCGTGTGATTCTCCTTCTAAGCTCTTGAAGTGAAGGAATAGGTGTTGCATACACTTTTGATTTTAAATATCCCCAAGAAAAGAATTCAATTGCGTTTAGGTCAGGAGAACGAGGAGGCCATGCAACAGGAGCGTCAGGCCTCTACCAATCCATCGTTGAGGATAGGTGGCAGATAGCCAATGTCGCACAGGATGTGCATAATGTGCTGGAGGTTCGTCCTCCGTCAATAACTTTTAAATCTCAGCATTCTTGAGGCTGCTTTTTTGAAACTTGATAAAAACATGCTGTTAGTTTTTAATTTTTTAAAGCTTAACGGTGCGTTTAATTAAAACTTTATAAGAGATCAAAAAGTTTTTAGATTAAATTGCCTATTAAATGCAATTTTTTTTATAATGAAAATTTTAAGGACAAAAAAGTTCCAGAAGGTTAAACACTTTACTTACTTTAAAAAACCATATTCTTAAAGTTTGATTTCAACAAAATTTTCACAAATTAAAGGTAATTGATATTCATTAGCAACTACCAAGAATTGGTTCTTCTCATTCAATTAGTTTAGAAGTTATTACCAAAAATTATTTTTTTTCTGAAACTTCAAACGCCTATAACTTTTTAGTTATGAATTTTAGTATAACAACTTATTACGTCAATCGTTTTAGTTTTAGGCCTAGTATTTACAGGTAAAGCATGTCCCACTTATTGCGACTCACCCTGTAGAAATCCGTGTTATGGAGATATAAAAAAGCATAAAAAGGCTACGAAACCAGCGTTCATGTTAAAAATTGACTTGGAGAATTTCAGTTATAGTTCAACTGTACCATAATTTTGACTTAGGGGGAAGGTTAGTCAGTAGTAATTGGAGTTAACAATTTACTTAAACTGGAGCTACTCATAATTAAGCTCAGCATTATTGTAATAATAATAAAATTTCTAATTTACAGTTTGAAACAAAAATTGTAATAAATCGAAAAGAAAAAGTAAATCGAATAGAGGAATCTAGGAATGCTGTTAATTATCCAGTAATTTATATAAATAACTGAGTATTTATGAACAGTAACCTAAGACTCAAATTAGTTATTTTAACGAACATATAAATAAACACAATTTACAGTTAATTTGCCGATGTATGTCCATCGAAAACATCATGTTACAAATTTCCTAGCACATCTCAACGGGCTCCAGTGAAATTATGCCGAAGTAACATGACCTTCCAATTATAACACAAGCAAAAAACCTGTGTGTTGATTGTGGTTGATTTCTAATAAAAACTATTTTGTCATGTGGCTAGTAAAAGCCATCATATACGATAGTATCGATGAGATGTAACATTACGTCGCAACAATACGAGAATCGAAAAGGTAATTTTATTTTGTGTACACCATTTACGTAGCGCGGCGATGCAAGTCATGTATTTGGTTCAATACAATACCGCTGATGAAAGATATCGTTACATCAGTTAGCTATACTCGTATTTATCCGTTTATCTGATCCGTATTCACCAGAGATAAATACAGAAGAAAAAAATCATATTATAAAATAACAATTATTATATTAGGTGACATATTATTATGAAAGCAAAAAAAGACGTTTCAAATAGTTTAATTGTATGGAGATCATTCATTAAGAGTATGCAGTGAATCTTTTAGGATGACGCTCGGGTTGACAGGTAATTTCAAGGCACCCGAAGAAGGGGGAACTAGCACCGCAGGAATCTGTGGAACCCTGCTGTGACAGAAATGGAGCCGGACCGGTCGAACGCCCGTTACTTGTCTGCTATATAGAGTGCTTAATTGACACGCTCACTACATTTTTTAAATGTTCTAAATATTACAATTTATTTCCCAATGTACTCACCGTCTTCACATGGTGGATTTTCGCATGAAAGTTTCGACTGGCTGCAGTTTTTTCCATGCAATCCTTCAGGACAATGGCAATAGTAGTCGGCCTGTGCTTTGTAACAGGGTGCACCATTCTGACACGGATCCGGATTGCAGTGATCGAAATCGTTCTGTAACATAATGAAATTGAGGCAACATGCAACTGCATTTGAATGCATTATTCATGTTGTTGCCCGCCTACAACAACTTGTCTAAACGTCATTGCAGTGCCATTAAACAACAAATAGAAGACAAAAAATACACTCAAACAGGTGGTGTGTATGAAAAGTGTTATTCAAAATCAAGTCAAGTGCAAGAAGTTACGCCCCCGCGTGTCTTTTGACAGCTTTATACGGTCGATTATCCAGTTAAATGTCGCCATGGGCAAACTTGCGTTTACGTTTGTTTCTTATTACTCTCTGACTCGCATTAGCGACTAAATGATTTGCTTGCCGCAAGAAATAAGTAAATGTTGGTTATTATCTCTAATATCTCCTGCAATGATTACTGTTTATTTCAAAGTTAAATAATGGATTTTAAACTGTTGGTTCTTATTCACAGGTTATTAAGTGATTCGGTATTTTTTAAAGACGAGGGGGCGTCATAAATTATCCCCATTTATATATTATAATATTTTTGACACTAATGTGTGCAGGAGATGAAGAGGAAAAAAAAACAATACATACCTCACATTCATGACCGGTAATGCCGACAGGACAAATACATCTGTAGCCATTGACTTGGTCCACGCATTCTCCACCGTTCTTGCAAGGATTCGAGGCACAATCGTCTATATCTGTGTGGCAATCTCGACCTAACAAAGAAAACAGCAACATGGAAAAATATATTTGAGCAAGAGAGGCTTTCAAATGGAAATTTTGACTAGGTACAGTAAATATTTCATTAGTGGTCAACGATATTAATTAATTAATTAATTGTGTCTAAAAATACAATAAAATTCTGGAATATTTTGAAATATTTATAATTTCATATACCTACACCTAATTCTACTTAGGTAACTTTCTAAGTTTTGGTTTTGGAGATTAGATGATGATGCTACATATTTGTAATAGCGGGAGTAACTAAGACTCTCTTAGGAGATGAGATAGTTGGTGAAAAATTAAATGTTGCTGTATTGTTGTTTTCACATCGTCTCCATGTATTTGCGTTTATTTTGTATTTTTACAAACATTTTTGTTGATTTAATCGTTGAAAAAAATTTTTTTATTCTTGAAAGTACAGATTTGTTATAGTTTGGGATTTTGTCTGTTATAGTTTTTAGTTTGTATACTGTAGTTTTGGGTTGGTCTGTTCTAGTTTGAGGTTTAATCTGTGTTATAGTTTAGGAATGTTTGTTACAGTTTGGTGTTGGTCTGTTATAGTTTGGAATTTTTGCTGTTATAGTTTGTGAAATATAGATTCACGTCGCCTCCATGTATTTGTCTTTATTTTGTATTTTTACACACATTTTTGTTGTACATTCGTTGAAAAAATTTTTTTTTAATTCTTGAAAGTATAGATTTGTTATAGTTTGGGATTTTGTCTGATATTGTTTTTAGTTTGTATAAAATTGTAATTTTGGGTTGTTTGTTCTAGTTTGAGGTTTAATCTGTGTTATAGTTTAGGAATGTTTGTTACAGTTTGGTGTTGGTCTGTTATAGTTTGGAATTTTTGCTGTTATAGTTTGTGAAATATAGATTCACGTCGCCTCCATGTATTTGCCTTTATTTTGTATTTTTACACACATTTTTGTTGACTTATTCGTTGAAATGTTTTTTTAATTCTTGAAAGTACAGATTTGTTATAGTTTGGGATTTTGTCTGTTATAGTTTTTACTTTTTATGTTGTAGTTTTGGGTTGGTCTGTTCTAGTTTGACGTTTAATGTATGTTATAGTTTAGGAATTTGTTTGTTACAGTTTGGTGTGTTTGTCTGTTATAGTTTGGAATTTCTGCTGTTATAGTTTGTGAAATATAGATTCACATCGCCTCCATATATTTGCCTTTATTTTGTATTTTTACACATATTTTTGTTGAGAATATTAACTTATTTTCAGTTATAAAAATTACAATTCGAGTAAAAGAAAAATATGTTCAATTCGTGAATGAAAAATGAGAAAAAATTTACATTAAAGAAACTTGGTAAAAGATAAAATTTTGTATGAAGTTAAAGTAAACTCTACTATGAGCTAGCTGTTAGTGAACCTGCATAACTACTTAATTGCATATTGACCTAAATTATCATTGAATTAAATTTATTTTTGAAAATTTTTTTTCAAACTCTGGTTTACTTACTTAGCATAATATTAATTCATTATAGGTTGTATAATTAATTAACATTGTGACACAATACAAATATTTAATCGGATTAATGTTAGAAATATTAAATACAAACTTTAATAAAATCGCCAAGTTAAATAACCACCACAACATTCAAGTTTCACTTGCGGAAAACCAGCATTCACACGTCACAGAACGAATCTTAATGACACATTCTTATTCCACGTTTTGCACGGTGGATTCCAGAGCGCTTTTAAAGATTCACAGATTTCTATTTACTACAAGTATATTTATCTGACGGACGTAACACATCTTATCTCTTCAACATCTTTGATCATAAACTACCATGCCGGGGAATAAGTTTAAAGTTTATTTCATGGTTTTAACTTTAACACTAACCTGTGAATCCTGGTTGGCAAGCGCAATGATAATCATTAACCAAATCGATGCAAGTTGCACCATGTTGACATTGTCCAACACAATCGTTGATGTTCTGGTCGCAATTGTTGCCCATCCATCCCACACGACATTTGCATTGATAATCACCAACTAAATTTGTACAGGATATCGCGTTGATGCAGGGGTTTTCCAAACATTCATCCGCATCTAAAGCAAGTAATTTTATTAGAAAAATCCGTTAGGTTTGTGTACCTATAGATAATTAACTTACCAAACTGACAAACGTTTCCTTGCCACGCAGATGGACAATCACATTTAAAAGAATCCTCGAGATCGATGCAAGTACCGCCGTTCTGACATGGAGCGGAGGCACATTCATCAATGTCTGAAACAAGTAAGGTGAAAAAATCCGAAATACAAAACAACCATCAGGTCAAATATTTGTTTGGGCATTATAGTGTAGGACACCTAATATAACAAGCTTGGTGTCCTGGAGTACCACGAAACGAATACATCATATTAAGAAGACAATATAACTTCTATTTATTATCTAACGTTGCATCTTGAATGCCTGTGTCGCAAATGTGATTTGAAATTTTTATTCATTTTCAAAACTGTCAGGCTTATACCATAAATTATCGAACACAGGATACATCTATCTTGATTGAGCTGACGACAGTCTTAAAACTCGCTTCCTCATTATACAGGTATTAATTAGAAAGATCTATATTGGATTGGATTATTAATTAATTTACTACAACATCAACTGATTTAAGTACCGTATAGGAAGGTAGGTATTTTAAAGCTTTATATAAGTTGGTTTTCTGGTATATAAGTAGTTCTTCGACCACGGCCTGTATAAATCAGCAACGTACCCGGCAATTACTATACTCCCCGCCCCGTTATTATATCTATTAGTTGTAGGGAGCGCTCAGATCGCGGGGAGACTTAATTACGGCAGAAAGATGCGCTTCTCCACCTTTGACCCCACATTCCACCAGTGCTGCCACCTATTCGGCACGAACGTCGGCTTTACCTTACTTAACTTGTGCCTTATCTATCTCTACCTCTACCTAGATTTTTTTACTAAACCATGACTACCAAACCAATAATAAACAGTAATAATATTCTGATGGAATGTTGTTGGGTTTGGGACAATTACCCGTTCGTTGAATATGTAGATTGGCAAAAGTTATGGGTGCATGGGCAAGTTATTTTAAAACCAGATGAAGACATTAAGAAATGTTCAATGCGACTTAAATTCATTACAGTGCACTGGTTACTGGTTGGTAACTTATTCAAGCCAGTTCAGTTGCTCTGGATCCCCGGACATACATCAGGCGATGTCATGCAAATAAATCTTAATCTCAAAGGTACCATCGATAGGTTTAACTCACCATAAACCATCGTTGGATTAAAGCAAACGAAATATGTTCCGGTCATCATTTTTATTAATATTGTAAAAACAAATCTATAGCCTGTTGCGAGTCGTCCGTGTGGTTTTTCCATTTCAAATAATTACACGGGATAATACAATAATTGTGGAACTCCGTAATATAAAAATCTAATAAAGTTTTATGATATGACAAAAAAATAACTACAGCTTGATGTTTAATTGTATATTTAACGCTTCTTTGAATTTATATGTGTTGTTTTTACGTTAATTGCAACTTATTGGTCATGGTATACAGTGGACCAAAGGGAAAATGAAAGATTTTTCTTCATTATAGAAGATTAATATATTATTTACCCACCAACTTGAAAATTGCGACAAATTATGATTATTACGCAAAACACTTAAAGTTTAATATCCAAGTTTTCTAAGCTGTTTTAAACCCATGAATCATTTTGATTTAGCCTAAATATGCCAAATTTTAAAAACATTTTATTGTTAGGACAGTAGTACCTACAGCCTACAGTGTACTCTATTAAGCGGATACCTGATGCGGTCGCCCTAATTTCTTGTCGGTTTTTCAAAAAGTGTCCGCTTAATATTTAAAATGGACACAATGAATGCATAATTTTTTCAATATTTTTCGCCCCTCCTTCTTTGAGACATTCGCAGTTAAAGTGATGGCGCAATATATTAGTTCATGTTTAGTAGGTACAGGGCATTTAGACTTTGCTGGGAAATAATTCCGAGACGAATTTGGCCTCCGATTTTCGAAAGTGTATACGAGTCGGAAAACACATTTTGCACAATTCTATCCGGTGGTGCAACGCCGCCATTTTGTTTTTAACGATATATAGTTTTAAATTTTCGTACATAAATCGCGTATTTCCGATTTTACAAGAAAATGTTTCAATGAAATTAATTTGCAAATTGACTTCTCTACAAAATTGCACTGATGACTTTTTTCGCTAATTGCAATTGTTTACAAGTTACAGTTCAATTTGTTATAAAAAATAAGGGATTTTTTTTATACTCTTCTTTTACGTTGCTCTAATCGAAACATTGTACCTATAAAAAGTGTAGAGCTTTCAATTACCTATATTTTTTATGAAATAAAGATTTTGATGTGACCAATACTTCTCCCTCTGCAGCGCATGGAAGATGAACATATTTTCATAGAGCTCGATCCCATAAGCAAATGAATCTGTAAAAAAACATTTTGCACAATTCTACCTCGTGGTGAAAAGCCGCTATCTTATTTTTAAAGGTAGTTTTAGTTTTTCGCGTATAAATCGCGTATTTTCTATTTTAGAAGAAAATGTTTCAATGACATTAGTTTGCACATTAAAATCTCTACAAAATTGCACTAATGACTTTTTTCGCTAATTGTAATTGTTTACAAATGACAGTGCAATTTGTCATAAAAAAATTTATAAAAAATACCACTCAGGACAATGATTAATTAATTGATTATGGTACCTTTGTTGATTTTCTCTATTGGTAAAGTCATGCGACCGGATTTTCTATAATCAATTTAAAAAAATCAGAATAGAGACTTAAACAAAACTATTTGCGTTATATGTTTATATTGTTATAACATCACCAGGAAATTTATGCGTGGCAGGTTGCGATAAACACTATTCGCAAGAATGAGTTCAAGACTTTTTATCGAAACAATTTTTCGATTAGAGAAATGTAAAAAAAGATATAACGAATATAAAGAAATCATCCCCTATTATTTAAAACAAATTGCACGGTAACTCCTAAACAATTGCAATTAGCGAAAAAAGTCACCAGTGCAATTTTGTAGAAAATTCAATTTGCAACAAAATTGCATTGAAATATTTTCTTCTAAAATCTAAAATACGCGATTTATACGAGAAAAACTAAAACTACCCTTAAAAATAAGATAGCGGCTTTTCACCACGGGGTAGAATGGTGCAAAATGTGTTTCCCAGCTTATATACTTATACTCTTTCAAAATTCGCATGCAATATTCGTCTCGAAATAATTCCAATAAGAAAATTACGCGATGATTTTTTTATAGATATATTCATTTGCTTATGGGATCGAGCTCTATGAAAACATGTTCATCTTCCATGCGCTGCAGAAAGAGAAGTATTGGTCACATCAAAATTTTTATTTCATAAAAAATATAGGTAATTGAAAGCTCTTTACTTTTTATACGTACAATGTTTCGATTAGAGCAACGTAAAAAAGATATAACGAGTATAAAAAAAGAATCCCCTATTTTTTATAACAAATTGCACTGTCAACTGTAACTTGTTAAAAATTGCAATTAGTGAAAAAAATCACCAGTGCAATCTTGTAGAGAATTCAATTTGCAAAATAATGTCATTAAAACATTTTCTTGTAAAATCGAAAATACGCGATTTATGCGCGAGAAACTAAAACAATCCTTAAAAACAAGAGGGCGGCGTTGCACCACAGGGTAGAATTGTGCAAAATGTATTTTCCGGCTTGTATACTTATACACTTTCGTAAATCGGAGGCCAAATTCGTCTCGGAATTATTTCCCAGAATACCATGTACTGAAATCTAAAGGGTAGGAATAAAGCGTTCGATATTTAAATCACATATGCAGAATAAAAAATTCAAAATTTTATATAAAATAATGCAAAGCCTCAATAGCACTATTTGATATAGAAATCACCTTTGCATGATAAAAAGATATTTGCACGATAAATTTATTCCTAGTTTGCAGGGTAAAAAAATTAAATGCGCTCATTTCGAGTTTTTTTTATAAAAAAATGAAAAAAAACCTTAATTTACAACCTAACCAGTAAATTTATACTATACTTTCACTTTTCACAGGTTTTTAAGGACAAGGAAAATGAAGTGGATAAAATAAATTTGAATATTTGACCAGTGTTTTTGCCGAGCTTTTGCAATTTTTACCGAGTATTAAGTATTTTACTGAGCACTTAGTATTTTTACCCAGCACTAATTATTGTACTAAGCACTTACTATTTTTTATCGTGCATTAAGCATTTTACTGTGCACTTAGTATTTTTACTGAGCATTGGAATAAAATATTGGGAATATGAACATTGTATTTGAATATAAATACCGGGCATTTAATTTGTTGCCAAATCTAAATGCCCCGTACTAGTTGACATGTCTGGCTTATGATATCTCACTTCAACCCGCCCAATCTCACACTGGTAAAACCATAAACAATTATTCACCTAATAGAAATTTTGGAAACAGTAGACGTCCTACCTAACATTTACTGAAGAAGTCAGACCCAAAATTTATAATGGTAGTCGGTAAAACGCTTAGTTCTTAAAAAACTCAATTAATTTAACTTCTCAGAAAATAACAGGTCTGATGTAGTTTGACGGCAACGTGAGAGGCGTGGTACCAAAACACAACTCGCACTCAGTATAACTATTTCACCTTACTTTCTCTTATATGCTAGACTACAACAAATCCTTAACATATTAGGAAAATTATTATTATTAATGTTATTTCATTGAGGAATGAAATTATTATTAATAATAACAATCAGGTTACCTTTTTTGTTGTTGTTAAAGCGGAGTTAAAGAGAAAAAACTATTTAAGTGCACGGTTAAAAAAGACTAATGGATAACTTCGCCAAAACAAGGAACTAGTTAAAAACGCTTCCTCGCAACAAAATACGTCTTTAGTCTGCTTGAATATTTATCCAACTTTGTTTTTGGACATAACAAGGTTGTTAATAAAAATTAGCTAAAAGGTATAGACATCAATAAATGCTATTAAATTAGAACGAATTCCATAAATGACAGTTGTTATGTAATCTAAAAATGTTACTACATTATAAATCTATCTCAATTCTCCTATTAAACCAATTCTCACAAGGCAGGTATAGATTGTGAGCGAGTTTTTCGAATGCCTTTTTATCGCAACAAACCATCATAAAATATAAGACAATTCTTAACGAGTAAAGACTTCAAATCAAACTAACATCGTTTCGTTATTAATTGATACGCTGGTATAACTGACAATTAAATAGAAAATGAGTGATGTGCAATGTGTGCTACAGGCGAACGGAACACCACCAGATAGTTTCCAAGAAGTTTACAAATAAATCAATAAAAATGTCTATAACTATAAAATATTTAATTATATAAAAAAATTATATTTTTCTAGTAATTTTACAATAGTCGTGTAATTACTATTGTGAATTGGAAATATTGAAAAATAGCCAGGCATATTATATCTACTTTTAACTTGCAGTAGGTATTTATGATAAACCGTTGGACAAAAAAAACACAAGCACCGTAAACATTTTTCAAGGTACTGCAGAAGTACTTTATTAAGGCACTTAATTTTTTCCGTTTTTTCATTGTTCGGTTAAACAAGCAGTAAATTTGAATCCAAGACTTTTAATAAAATAGCATATGTTCGTCTTCGCACACAAAAAACTTAAGACATTATCAAAAGGATCAAAATAAATCAAATTTTATTATATTTTGATTACACTAATAATAGACAAATTTCGTCCGATTTATTGAGATTCCCATATTCTGGTTCTAAAAACACTTTTCATATTTACGGCTATAATCTAATGGAAAATCAGCTACGCTAACTGTAAATGTTCTTTAATTTTCGAACTAATACGCCCACTTCATTATATGAGTCGATATTTATAAATTAAAGAGAGAAGCGTTTTTTATTAAAACTTGTATAACCAATTTATCTACTATATTAGTAAGTTTGATTAGTTGTGTGTGGGTGTGTAACTTATTAATTCCTAACACTATAGGATTATCCTTTCTATTTCTGTTTATTATAATCACATTATTTAATTTTAATAACAACAAATAAAAGCTATTGTTCGATTTGTTGGTTGTACACTATAATAAATTTGTTGATTTTAAATTAAAATACGTTTCAACCACTCCAACTATAACCACTAGAGTGAACGCATAAATCTCTCATTTCATCCTCTGCAGTACTAACAGAAGCAGTAAGGGCTTTTTTTCACAAAAAGCCACTTACGTATAATTTACAGCCTTTTTCCATCAACTTTTCAACAGAAATCACTTGTTCCGTTGTTATGTGACCACTTTTATACAACTTGTAGCGGTAGATGTTGATAGATTGAATACAGATCATAAAATATAAACTACAATAAGCCTTCACAGTCGTTAAAACTACAAAGATTTTCAATAGAATTTCAACTATAAGCCCCAGTCATAAACTTGTTTATGATTACGTATATTATTTTGTAATCATCGTAAACACATACAGCGATTATTTTTTTGATTTACTTACTGATGTTGCATGTGGGACCGGTCCAACCTGGGCCACATTCGCAGCTGAAGGACCCACCAGCTTCCAGACAAGTACCACCATGGAGGCAAGGAGCTGGTGCACAAGGATTATCGACTACTTCGCAGTTGGTACCCGAAAATCCTTCTGGACACCGGCATAGGTAATTGTCGGGAGCTGTGTTTTCGCAGGTTCCACCATTCAGGCAAGGCTCGTGGGTGCCACAATAATTCAAGTCTGAAAAAAAATAAAATTACAAAATATTGGAAAAGATATATTTTTGAGTTAGGTTGGATCATTAAAGATTTTATTAAATATTTATGCAAATAGAGTTGGTGCCAGAATAAATAATCGTACTATTTTAATTGGAAAATTTTTAATTATTTTCGATGATTTTCAAAATTTAATAACTCAAACCCAATTCCCACTCCTACTTCAACCTGTTGGATGGGCCCTTGGAGGAAACCAAAATATAAACAGATAATAGTTCACGCACATGTTATCCTGTGGGTAAAAAATGTGTTAAAGGGTTAGTTAATCGCTTCCATTCAAACACTGTTTAAAATGTATTGTGTTGATAATCAGCAGGGGGGTTCGAACCACTCGATCAAGTGCAGTATTGTGGTTGATCAGTTACCATGACGCGACTCATCTACATTCATAATCCCTACAACGCAATGCCCTCATTCGCGGTATTGTGCTCTAGTTTTTTTTAGTTTTGATGAATGTCCCTGTAGGGTGCTTTAGGACATTTTTATGTTTTTTATACATCGTCCTCTAGAAACAGTTGTACAAGTGTGCTTTTGGCTACACGGAGGCGATCTACATCTGTTGTGTTCGCTTCTTTATGGGGGTTTTAGGCATAATGGACGATTATATATGGATGATATTTTCTTGATTATATTGTTATCTTTTTTGACAACTTAATCATCATTAAAATAGGAATAGATTTTTTCGTTGTTATATTATACGAGCCCTAACAACTAAATGTTCGGACAAAAGTAAATTTGATTGTGTTTTTTCCATACGCGCAAAAGTTATCTAAATTAACTTCCATAATATTGATGGTTATTTCTGTTATAATGCCAACATTTACTTATATAAAAACGTAAATTTCGTAAAAATCCGCTCGGCGGTTCCTAAACTGTGGCACTTTAACCCAGCAGGATGGGAAAATTGTAGAAACAAAGAATTATTATTTTCAAAAAGTTGGATCTAGTAGTCGGATTTTGAAGATATTTACTTTATTGCAAAACTGGATGTTGGTTTTCTTTACAAAAAAGTTACACAAGTTTTTATTTGGTTATTTTAGGCATTTATCGGAGCTTCAAAGTTGCACCTTTAAAAATGATAGAATTTTCTAGTAACTGTTTTAAAAAATTACAATTTTGAAACCGCTGGTTGGATTTGTGTCAAAAAACCTTTAAATCAAAGCTCAATAATCGTACTATATTGAAAAAATCCTGAAATGTTAATATGAATTTTTTTTTGCATTTTTTTCGAGTTCCACAGTTCACTTTTCAAAAAACGTGTTTTTTGAGGGTGCTACCTACATTAAAATAATCACAGTTTTGGAACCACTGGTTGAATTTTGGTAAAATTTACGTTATTGCAAAGCTGGATGTTGGTTTTATGTACAAAAAAATCCCCAAACTTTATTTGGTGATTTTAGGCATATTTCGTAGCTTTAAAATTGCACTTGAAAAATGTGACGAAATTTTCTAACAACTGTTTTTAAAAAATCACAGTTTTGGAATTTGGGGAAAAAGACATAAAGGTGCTTTCATGGTCCTCATCCAGTCCGGACTTAAATGTCATTGAAACTCTTTGGCATAAAATTATACGTATTCTACGCAATAATCCACCAAGAACCATTGGGGACTTAAAGACGAAAATAAACTGCTGGCCAATTGAAACGTACCAAGCGAATTTTCAGGTTGAATTTAAAGTCAAATATTTTGAAAAGGAGAAAAGATATCAACATGAGGTTTTCAGGATTCAAGAGATAATTTAATTGCGAAAACAATAGTGCGACCCGATTTTCTTACTTTGAAGTACGTTACTATCTACAGGGTATGAAAGAAAGTCGTCTTTTTTTCTCAAACTTTATACCTACCGAGATTCCACAAAAAATGTTTTATATTTTTTTGATGTCAATTTTTTTAGTCCCTGGTTAATGAAGAAAAAACCAATTTCTCAAAATTTTTATATCCCTCTTATTTTATAAGATACCGAATTTTTTATTAAATTTAATATTGTTGAACAGGTTTTTGCAATAATAATTATTCTGCCATTTTGAAAGCAAATGTCATCATGTGATATGTCGATAAAAAGGTAATTTTAAGTAGAATCTAATTCTTATGGAAAAAAATATACAGGGTTGTTTTAAAAAATTTTGAAAGTTAGTAGGTGGTCATCAGATTGTTTTAAACGTCAAAATGATTATTCCTTTCAACAATCAAACCATGCCAAATTTCAAATTAATACAGTTAAACGTAACAAAATGGTGGGGGTTGTAAAACGATTTCGTACCCACCCAGTATACACGAATGAGCAAATTTTTGAAAAAGTGAAAAACCCGTTTCGAGGATATAAGTCACTTACACCAATGGTGAACATAAACTAACTAAATTCCATTCTATTCCATTAAGAAAATAGCCTCAAAAAATGAATTAAAAAATTTACCAATTAGCGAACGTGTACCGATTTTTGATAAGCCACTGGTTACCAATAAATTAATGAAAGTACAAAAAGTGTACTTTTTATAAGAAAGCCATTCATAAGGTATCATAATCAACTACAGAGATTGGTTCTTACAAAACACAATACGGTCTAACGACAAAAAACAAAGAAAAAATCAAATTTTCAGCAATAATTCGGTATCTTATAAAATAATAGGGATATCAAAATTTTGAGAAACAGGATGTTTTCCCATTAAGTAAGGATTAAAAAAATCTTCATAAAAAAAATATAAAAATTTTTTTGTGGAATCACGGTAGTTATAAAATTTGACAAAAAAAGAAGACTTTCTTTCATACCCTGTACTTCAAAGTAAAAAAATCGGGTAACACTATCGATTTCTCAATTAAATTATTTCTTAAATCCTGAAAACTACATGTTGATATCTTTCTATTTTTCAAAATATTTGACTTTAAATTCAACCTAAAAATTCGCTTGGTACGTTTCAATTGGCCAGCAGTTTAGAAGAAATTTGGGACAGTTTCACGCCAGAACTGTACCAAAATTTGATAAATACAATGCCTGCTAGAATACAGGCAGCTATTAAAGCAAAAGGAGACGTTACCTCTTATTAATGGTCCTAAATTAAAAATTACCCAACATTTATTTGCAAATTCATTTTGTCAAGTTTGCTAATTATTAAGGTTAAAATATCGTTAAATCCAATAAATAATTTTCTTCCATGCATAATATTGTTATTAAGGCTTTGTCTTATTGTATTATTAGGTGTTTACTAATTATTTGCGTAAAATTTCCAGCTCTCCTCTCATACTTCAAAAATTTACTTTTGTCCGAATATTTAGTTGTTAGGGCTCGTAGAAAAAAAAATGTATGTAAATATGTTGGGGGAAGGATTTTTACCCACGTGTTTTTTCGTAATGAAGCTGGGATAGCTTAACGAATTTCGGAAATTTGATTTCGTGACTGTCAAATTAAAACGCCCAACTATAGTTAAAAAGTATAGGTCACGGACGTCACGGTGGTTAATCATGATTGTTTTTGAAACAGAGAATATTCGGTGTCTTCTAAATGGATCATTTGATAAAATTGCAATAAGTTTATAGATATTGGAAAAATTATGAAACACCGTTATGATAGTCAATCATTTTACTTTGTTCTTTGCAAGTCATGGTGGAATTATAAAGTAAAGTTGGTATTGTACATTGTCTGTCTAGGAAATAGTTTGCTTAATTATTGAGAAATTAATATGTAAACCAAAGAATTGATGATCTTTAGCTATTAGTTTCTTTAGACTACTCCAAGAAGTTCATGTAGTCGAAAACAATATATTCTACGGATAATTTTAGTCTAAGTTGATTACCAATTTAATGCCTTTCCTAGTTTTTCTGAAAACAAACTTTGATGCAATTAAAATTAAATTATTCGTAGCAAAGTACCTGATTACTTAAATACTGGTTAAGAATCGTTGACTTAAACACAAAAATTATTTGTTTAGACCAACTGCTTCATATACACAAACTGTATACAAAACTGAATCAATTTTTTGTGGTGCATTCAACCAAGAAAAATCGCTACAAAACGGACAGACCTATTCCACAAAAACCCCTCGTACAAAATCAAATTGAAAAGCAAAAACACAAAACTAATACGTGAGTCGACATAATAAAGCAAAACTAGAGTACACTACATTTTCTGGATGTTAAATGCATCCGGTGAGGATTACATTCGGTTTCTGGACGAAACTGAAAGAGCAACCAAGTTGATGACCAACCAACCAGCCAACAGCAGCAGCAGCAGCACCTGTGTGCAAGTGTTCATATATATGTGTGAGTGTGTGTCAGAATCCCACGGTGTTTAAAAAAAATACTTCTCAACCAAGCAACAACACACAACTAAGATCATGCATATGTCCGCACTCCATTCTCGCTCTTTAACGGCTTTACATTTTTATTGGTAAGCAGCTTAAATTGGTTTATAGGCGTTCTTATAAATGCGCATTAAACTCGTCCACTTACTTGTTTTAAGTAGCAGGAAATTATATCTGAAGCTTTTAGATCAAATGAAAAGCTGCACCACAGTATCGAATTGATACAACTGGCCATTGATTAACAAAGAGATTTTTATGGCGGGGTTTTCATGGGAAAACGGGTAGGTTTTAATCTAACTCTCTCACTCAGTAACGTTCGTGAACTTATCATTAATAGTTATAATTGCATTTTATAATTATTACTTTACTGTTGATCAAACACCTTGGATAAGGATAACGATACGCTTTTAAAATATCTCTCTATTAATAAGTAGGTTGGAATACACATTCTTATATTATTGTTGTTGAGATAAATATTCCTCATGGTGGTAGGTATATTTCTATCGCACCAGTTGATTAGTAATTCAGCTTTAAACACACTTGAGCAAATGTTGTGGATATAATCTGACGGGATGTAGGTAAATATTTTTTGATACACTCCGAGGGGATTGAAACATTAACAAAGCTGTTCATTTTTCTCACACGTCCCCACTGAATGTGAATAGCCATCGAAAAAATGGTGCGGCTTATATAATACACAAAGGACCTCTTATATACTTTGAAAATAACCCGGAGGTTATGCCAGCTGAACTACAGAATTTGATGGCACAAAATAAAAAATTCCAGGAAAATATTTGATATGACCAAATAGAATTTGTGGATAATTTAACTTTTATGCTACCTATTTAGTAACAGAATTTAAAATTAAAACATTTTTCTTACCTTGGTCGCATAAAATTCCGCCCCAGTTAGTGTCGCAAATGCACTGCCAGGAGGAGCCATTGCAGTATCCATGTTTGCATCCTGGATATGGTTCGCATTGATCACAGAAATCACCTCGCCATCCAGGACGACAACTGCATAACAACAGAAAAATTTAGTTTAATTACATACCAAATTAAAATTAGTGTTAGTATAATAATTTATAATATATTCAGATTTGCTTTGATTTTAATCTGTTTGTTTGCTATTAAAGTGTTAAATATTGTTGCGTTGCGTTGAAAAACAACTCGCATTTTATCTGCAGGCTAAATAATTATTATTACCATCCCGACATATCCAATTTATCCGGCTACATACCATAAATTTTCCGATTATTTCACACCATTTATTATTGGTGGTTTTACGCTGCAAATTAATTATTATTCTAAATCTTGCGTTTTTTTTGTTGCCGGGTGGATAATGACATTCTAAATGTTCCAGCTATTAAATAATATGCATGCAACTGGTCGTAGCATGGAAATCATATTGAAAAAGATTATTTTAATTAGAACGCGCTTTTACGATTATTTGCCGTTAAATTTAATGTTAATTGTTATTTAATTGAATTTCATTAACAACTGTGGTGGAATACAAAATATTTGATCGAATTATAATTATTATGTACGGTTAAGTATATCAGAGGATATAAACTTCAAGATTTATTGGCCGTTAATTGACAATTTCAAGCATAATTAATTATGTAAATTATTAGTAGGGCGCAGTATTTTATAGATGGATATTCGATGTAAATCCATTATAATATTTTATTGAAGTTCCTCAATGTCTGTTTTATTTAGTCAATAATCACACAAAATTTTTATTTTTACTATTTAACTATAAATCATTTTTTTTAAGTTTTTGAAGGAATTCCCAAAAAAGTTAACACGAAATATGTTGAAATAGTTATTTGTGTATCAAGGCCGTAAAAGTGATCTTTTTCGGTCGAATCTGTCGTTTTCCTGAAAAACATAGTTATATCTTAGACAACTAAAAACCAAAGCATCTCCTGTTAAATTTAATATTAAGCGTTACTTTTTATTTCAGTTTCTGACACTTCTGTCTCAAAAAAGTAACTTCTGACAGTTCTGTTCCAAAAAAGTAACATTTTTGACAGATGTGTACAAAAAAGTAAAACTTCACGGCCACAAATGGAGCCGTGAATTGCTTGATTTTGTAACAGTCGCCTAAAAATTTAATTCTAAACCAATATTAAAGAGGCCGGATTTCCTGAAAGTTTTGGGCACAATAATACTTTACTATATAAATTAAATTTAGTGGTGAAATAGGGTATTAAAAGAGTCATTTTTGAGTCATGTG
Organism: Pediacus dermestoides; assembly: GCA_963942485.1. Taxonomy (NCBI): domain Eukaryota; kingdom Metazoa; phylum Arthropoda; class Insecta; order Coleoptera; family Cucujidae; genus Pediacus; species Pediacus dermestoides. Next base: position 5,265,235 of record OZ012629.1, read on the forward strand.
GATGGCGAAATCCGCCCTCTAATCATGCGCTACTGGCATAGGAAAAGATCGAGGACAGATGATAGCAGGCATTGTTTTTTCGAAAGTTATAAACAAATTTTCCAACAATATTCCATGATAGTTCCCGCAGTATAAAATGTTAAACAATACCATATGTTTCATGCAAATGAACTATCATTATTCTTTCGCTTATAAATAATAAAACACAGAAACTTGAAAAGTATATAAAGGTTACTGTAGCGATCTATGATTAAAGTCTTTGGGGCGTTCTATTCTGTGGACACGGTATCTGACTGCATATTATACGTTTTCATTATTCTCTCATATACTTACCGTGAAATTTAGTTTCTTTTCAAGTAATACACACGAAATAACCTAGCTTTTTACGTAAATCTCCAACTTATGTTTGAACTTCCGTTTGTCGACCGACAATAATCTTATAATATAACAACTTTGTTACTTGAACAACAGAAAAAAGAGGTGCAAATTTGCTACGGATCTGGACACAATACCAACTAAATATTTTATTCATTTGTCGTTTTATATTATTATTCTGGGAACGAATAGAAAACTAATAGAGATATCAAGAGTTTTTTGTACCAAAAGACCCTCAGCATTACTTTTGTTACATATACAAAGTGGACGGTACAAAATATTAATTACTTTTTTTCTCTCCAAAGTTTTATCTATGTTAATTAATTGTACAATCAGACCGCGATCTACGTAATTTCAATCTACAAACAACACAACTTGATACGAATTTAATTGCATATTATTATCAAACGATTACATTTCGGCTATGTGTGCTGTTATAATATCTAAGTATAGTATATATTGCTGATGTCAGATATAGCCTAGAAGAAGATTACATATTAACATCTACTACTTCTGTTGTATTAGTAAAACTACGCCCCTACTGCTTTCTTTTGTAATTAATGTTAGATGAGATCCTCACGGAATCCGATAATATCTCAGGATTGGGTGTTTTGTTTCGTCTATTTGTTGGTTCAAATCTAGGCGTGTGCTTTATTTTGAAATATAGAAGGAATGTACCAGTACGTTCTCTTGCAAAATTTGTAAGCATTAAAAATTACTCTACAATAAAAACGGGCGATTAGGCTTGATGGACGAATTAAATTGTGTCGTAATCATTTAGTGGATTAAAATAAAACGAATGTAAGAAAGTGTTGCTGAAAATAATAATAATTACTGAGTGTGTGTAATCTGCTCTACTATTTGGTATTAAGTATTGGAATTGTTTGGGCCTAAAGACGTCCTGCTTAAACATATTAGTTATTTACCTATGTATTAAGGGAGATCGTTTTCAACACTTGTAACATAAATAACTATTAAATAATTTGCTATAAATCAATAACAAAAAAATTCAGTCTTCTGAAATTTTGCATAGATCTTTTTTTTGTATTCTCTTATTAATGGTGGTTGCAATTATTTTATTTAGAACGCAGAGGCGTGCGTACGGGTTTCTTCAAAAACATTTTATTGAATAAAACGTACACCACTGGTTTTTTTTGCATCACCAATATACAGACAGTATTTTCCATTCAATTTAGAAACTTTTTTGTATCTTACAATTTCTTGATAACTTTTTTTTCTTATTTATTAAAGAGGTTCTTCACTATTAGATTTCCGCAAAAAGCATCAGTACCAAGTTGTAGAGAAAAATATTTCCTAGAACTTTCCTTTTAATATTTTTTTGATATTGTCAATATTAAAAAAGATATTCAACAAATAAATTGCAAATTTAGGGGAAATTTTTCTCTAGTTAGGTACTACTGACTACTACTACTTACTACTCTTTCCCCAAAATTTTCAACGTATATTTGTTGAATAACTTTTTAAATATCGACAATATCAAAAAAAGTTTAAAAGATAAGTTGTAGGAAATATTTTTCTTTACAACTTTGTACTGACTCTTTTTTTCGAAAATTTAATAGGAAAAAAGTTATTCAATAAACAAAAAAATCCAACCCTTAATTGAGGGCTGGTGAAGGAAGGGCGGGGTCTACGAATACACAAACTCAGTTTTAAACTTTCAGGGTGACCCTCTAGAAGATTCTACAAAAATTGGCTGTAGGGTAAAGAAAGTCTATTTGAAGTCTTTTTTTCCCTTATTTACTGTACTATTAGGTTATTTTGAGTTATGTTATCAAAAAATTATAAGATACGAAAAAGTTTCTAAATTGAATGGAAAATACTCTCTGCATATTGGTGCTGCAAAAAACCAGTGGCGTACGTTTTATTCAATAAAATGTTTTTGAAGAAACCCGTACGCACGCCTCTGTGTTCTAAATATAATAATTGCAACCAATATTAATAAGAGAATACAAAATAAATCTATGCAAAATTTCAAAAGGCTAACTTTTTTTGTTATTGATTTATAGCAAATTATTTAAAATAATTTATTTTCTTTAATGGCCTGTACGTCAAAAAGAAAGCAACATTCGACCATAGTTTATTAGACAAACCACCTTTAATTTTCGCTATACTATCGACTGGTGAAATCCTGACGATATAAACTGGGACACCCTGTATATTTAAATTTTTATAACTTTCTGACCCAAACGGAAACATAAATATTTTTGGTGTTGTGGTTTTGTTATAATCGCAATTTCTTTCAAAATACCGTTGATCCTCCTTCACAATTAAAACCAAAAATAATTTTATTTATTTATTTATTACCTGCATATTTTTGTTGACCAAAACCAAAGATTAAAACTCGTTTCTTCTAGAATTGTTTTTAATTAAAAGTAGATATATTGAAAAAGAATTTTTATTGTGCAACGCAATAAACTTTTTAATGAAACTATTTATATAAATTTGAACCATGTGCGGTGTATAGTTTATAATTCCAATAAAATTTACAGTTAAAAAAGTCCCATGAAACACATTTCCGCAAAAGCTTACTCGTAAGCAACATCAACCACAAAGTTTCTCACGTATTTCTGTACCAATTCTTTAATCTAAATCTGATTTACTTCTTCAATAATTGACGTATCTTCTTTATGTTAGATACAATTTATCCGACAATTGATATAATTTAATCTGTTAGCTGGCGATGGGTATATAGTAAGGTATAAAATGACTTTACGCGGCGAACACGGTCTGCTTCGATATGGTCTTCTTGCCTATAAAGCTACATTGGCTACGTGATGCCATGTTTTTAATGTCAAAATGTTCTTCCTGACAAACTTACACAGCAACATCTCTTAAATTCAGAGTAAGTATACCATACCGTGAGCCGTGACCTCCACAAAACCAACAAACATTTCTTATTCCTTCGATGTGATGTTGGATTTGTATGTGTGTGTGGATGTGGCATAAATAACTAGGAGAAACAGTTTTGTTATGCCATGAAAGATATGCCGTGCGCCATGAGTATTATGCTTGAATCGGTTTGGTAAAATTTTTAATTGGATATGATTAATTGTTTGGATTATGCTGCACCAATTACCACAGTGAAAGTAAATTATTATGGTTAGGTTAGAGGAGCCTTTCGAGAAATTTGTCTCTTTTTTATGCTATAATGGCTATGTAATTTCATTAATAATGTTTATTACAATTTCATGATGTTCTTCAATACTTTCAAACAATTTTAGAATTTTTTTGTCGAAAATTTAAAATGCTCAATAATATTGGTTTCGATAAAATCAAGTCCGAGAATTTCTCTAACTAAGACTAACTATTTTTGAGCAAATTTAGGATTAATTATTAAGTAATTGTAACAATAAAAGAAAAGAAAATAGAGGACTGGAAATCACTTTAAATTTTTACAAGTACTAAATTTTCCATAAGTACAACAAAATAAAAAATAAAAAAAATTTCAAAAATTATTTGCTAGATATGATATGAAGCAAAAAAAAAGTACCATGCCACAATTTGTAATCTTTCCATTGGGATTTCAAGTTAGTTAATAATTTCAAGTTCAAGATAGTAATGTATGTATGTACATAAAGAATAATATAATTTTTACGTACTTGCATTCTCCAGGATAGTCACACTTTCCATGAACTGGATGGCATCCCGGTTTGCAGACAGCTACAATCATAAAACGAATAAAACCCCAATTTACCCACTAAAAATTAAACTTACCAAAATCGCACGTAGTTCCTTTCCATCCTTCTATGCACTCCTTATCGCCGTTAGCATCACAGATATAATGTCCGAATTTATCATCTCTAGGCCGGCAAAATTTCGTACAAGTCGCATTATAGTAGTGGGTATCACATTTAACTCTAACCCTATAGGTGAGACGTGCCCGAGGGCCTCGATGGTTCAATGTGTGCCATTCCGCACTAGGGTCAATTATCCCCGAGTACGTTGCTTCCTCTATTATGTTATTGGTAGCTGTAAAACAAGAAAAACCAAATTGATGATCCAGTAAAACCTCTTTAGGTAATAGTTTAAAAGTGTGTGTGTGAATGTGAACTCCCACAACACCGTACACTTGCTATAAACCAGTATTCCAGAAATGGGCCTCGTCCTTGCCCCTGGTTATCCTTAATTGGCTCAACGAAGCTGAACCGACAAAGTTGTGGCTACTGATTTGAACGAACCCTTAGGACAATCGTGGGTTTGTGTGCATGATGCGTTCGATCATTCATAACTTCCTAATTAGTACCACTGCTCATTCACAAAAAATACAGTTTTCCGACCACAAAACGGAATTCAAAGCAATACGCTTAAACACACAAACCCACGTGGAAGGCTCTTTAAGGAAGCACTCGGCATTCATACGTTTTGTTTAAAGTAGCAAAAGTGTCATGTTCTAGTAGGTTAATTCGGAAAAGCAGCCACTCGAACAGCACGTTATGGAAAGTGTTGAAATGTGTGGGTAGTACTGTTGTCCAATAAGTCAATATTGTTTGAAATGGGGAATAAATTGTGTGAAGTGTTCATTTAAAGGATGTGTTCAAGAGCAACAAGACGCCTACAAAAACATGATTTGCAATAATACACTTATGATACAACAAAACGGGCTTTCTTGTAGCACCTACATAACATTTGATGGTTAACATTTCATATTATATTATATTGGTAATTTCTTTTATACGGTTTGATTACTTCTTGTAATTTTTATATTTGTTTGCACAAAGAAAGCAGCTGTTTTATTAACCAGTTTTATATCTTTGTATTATGAGCATTTATGATTGATTTTATTGAGGAATCAATTTTATATTTATTCATATTGTAAAGCAAAAACATAATTGAATTCTCTTTTAGCTATTTACAAAAAAGTCTTTGAAGGTGGGATTCATGATTTAACAACATTTATTGTCTGCTAGTCTTCTAACCAAACGAACTAGAATCCACAAGTATTCTAAATCTGCTATCCTTTGAATGATTGCCAAGATTTCAAGGTCGAAACGGTTTTTAAATTTAGTTAAAATGTCATATTTTTACAGTTACAGCGTTTATCTTTAGAAAAAAGACAATTAAGTACATAAATCAGATTAGAGATTTCAAAAACCTATTTTTTTATATTGTGCATCTCCAAAGACATAAAGTATAATGAGTTGCATGAAGAAAGTAAGATCCAGGAGTAATTTCATAGTCCCGTCAATCTGTCGGGAAAAAGGGTCGTTTTTGGAAAAAATTACCCGGTAAACTTTCTCTTCATAAATCATTAGGGGGTCATGTGGAAAGCTTAAATTCGGGAAAATCCTCGGACCCATTTTTTGGGAAATCCAAGAAGTGTTTGTAATTTAGGACCATTAATAAGAGGTTACGTCTCCTTTTGCTTTAATAGCTGCCTGTATTCTAGCAGGCATTGTATTTATTAAATTTTGGTACAATTCTGGTGTGAAACTGTCCCAAATTTCTTCTATTTTGGTCTTTAAGTCCCCAATGATTCTTGGTGGATTATTGCGTAGAATACGCTTAATTGTATGCCAAAGAGTTTCAATGACATTTAAGTCCGGACTGGATGAGGGCCATGAAAGCACCTTTATGTCGTTTTCCCCAAGTTCCAAAACTGTGATTTTTTAAAAACAGTTGTTAGAAAATTACGTAACATTTTTCAAATGCAATTTTAAAGCTACGAAATATGCCTAAAATCACCAAATAAAGACTTGGGGATTTTTTTGTACATAAAACCAACATCCAGCTTTGCAATAAAGTAAATTTTACCAAAATCCAACCAGTGGTTCCAAAACTGTGATTATTTTAATGTAGGTAGCACCCTCAAAAAACACGTTTTTTGAAAAGTGAACTGTGGAACTCGAAAAAAATGCAAAAAAATCATATTAACATTTCAGGATTTTTTCAATATAGTACGATTATTGAGCTTTGATTTAAATGTTTTTTGACACAAATCCAACCAGCGGTTTCAAAACTGTGATTTTTTAAAACAGTTACTAGAAAATTCTATCATTTTTAAAGGTGCAACTTTGAAGCTCCAATAAATGCCTAAAATCACCAAATAAAAACTTGTGTAACTTTTTTGTAAAGAAAATCAAAATCCAGCTTTGCAATAAAGTAAATTTCATCAAAATCCGACTACTAGATCCAACGTTTTGAAAATAATAATTCTTTGTTTCTACAATTTTTCCATCCTGCTAGGTTAAAGTGCCACAGTTTTGGAACCGCCGAGCGGATTTTTACGAAATTTACGTTTTTATATAACTAAATGATGGCATTATAACAGAAAAAACCATCAATATTATGGAAGTTAATTTAGATAACTTTAGCGCGTATGGAAAAAAGACAATCAAATTTACTTTTGTCCTAACATTTAGTTGTTAGGGCTCGTATTTCTATCTGCCTATTTTCCATATTGAATGTAGGTAGGTATGTTATACTTACAAGGTGCTGAAAAATTATTGTGATCCACAGCCTGTAGTATGAGTGTGAATGATCTCTGGAAAAGAAAAAACAAAATTAGTAAATTTATCCAAAATATTTAACAGAATAAGTATTAAAAATTAAGCTTTCTATTTGTTTAATTCTAATTCAATAAAATCCGTTATGCTGGTGTACTCCAAGCGAATTAACGTCGACCTTTTAATTATTCTTGTCTTTCTCCTACAAGATACTACCGTTTTTGGTTTCTTCCGGACATTAACTAATGAAACTGCATTTACAATGAATTATAATTAATGATAAAGAAAATTGCTTCTTGTCTAACTTAAAACAATACGCACTTGATGAATATTATAAATATTTTTCAGTGCAACCACGCAATTTATTGTTTTGCCCAGTAAAGCTCACCAAAAAAACAATAATTCCTACAAGTACAGTTTGCTTGCTTGGAAATTGTCTGCTTGTGGTGGTTTTTGTATTACAAGAACAGTACTGTCGGTTAGTTGGATATTAATAGCATCAATTTGGTGTGTATGTTTTTTTGTTAGTTACGGATGGGTAAAACAAGTTAGTGTTAAAGGTGCCACTGTCTTTTTCCTCCGTGATGGAATGTATTCAATTTAACGGATAATATCCCTTGCCTGAGAACGGCAGACGATTTCTTTGTGATTTCTGCACGTAGTTTGCGCTGTTGCTGCTAGCGCCTGTCGTTATCGGTAGCAATTTCTATATCTTCCAGTTTCTATGTGAAATACCACGACTATAAGAAAAATTTTATAGTACAGAATATACCGCTAGGTATTGCCATTCGTTCCAGGTTTGATGGATGAGCATATTAGCTGGAAAACCAGGTCAAAGTTGTTTGTTTTCTTAAACACCGTCATTTATAAGAAAATTTCAATTCAGTACAAAGTTCTATTTAAAAGGTAATTATGTGCGTTGTTATAAATTGCAAAATAAGTGGATATTGTGGAATGGAAACGGAAAAGCGTCCAGGAAGTTTAGATAAAAGATAAAATCTTTGATGGTAAATTACAAAATGCCTTTTGTACCATTTACCGGTATAGTCTAAACTTGCAATTTAACTGTTTTTATTTCTCTATTCCAATAGGAAAATCGAATAAAATCCGCAAATAAACGTTTCAAGCAACATGTCCTCATAAAAGTTAATTGCATGCTACAGCGTATCGCATTAGATGTTTATTCACGTTAAATCGATTAAAACTATATTGATAGTTATCTCGCAGAGATGATGTTAATGCATTAACATAATAATTTTAAGTAGTAGATAAACGCAACGCACACACACACATAAACTGCCTGATGTTATGAACACGATGACTTGAAACTTATGTTAAGACATGTTAAATGTGGTGTAGCAAACGCGATGGTTGCTTTTGACAAGGTCCGCCCTGATCTTTAACTTTTACATATCATGGAACAACCTACCTTGTGTATACTGCTATTAAACCGTTAGATTTAAAATCATTCTACGATCAATCAAGTTTTTTCGCAGATCACGAAATTGACTGACTTTAATTTCGTTTGTTAAGCGAATGAAATCGATGGTTTTTTTTTGGTGCGTTCGGATTTTGGGAGTGGTCCCCGTTCAAAATTATTTTATGAACATGAGCAAAGACTTCATTAAAATGTTTGGGCACGTGAGATGACAGAAGTTAACACTATAAGCACACAATGCCGTTTTCTTTACATTTACAACATCAATCTATTGTTATTAAATTATTGTAATTTATTGCTTATTAGACAGATTAAACATTATTTAAGTTTATTAGCCATTAATATTGATATATGTTTAAATTAAAATAAATGTTTGGCTTCGGGTTTTTCTGTTTCTTTACCTGTTGTCATCCTTATTTGTCTTGAGGATATTACATCTGCAATTTCACTGTGTGAACGCTGCAATTTGCCGTGAGATCCAAACCCACATTGACAAGATGTTAATATATGTTTATAACAAAGTAGGCATGATTACCAAAGATTATCATTGGCATCGCATTAGGCGTTGGGTTATTGCACAAAATTTCATTAGCATTAAGCGAAATTGTCCATATTTCATTGGAGCGAAGGAAAAATTCACCACCTCTTCAGAACAGCTTTACCAAATTTCTACGACAAACCTTGGCAGTAAATACCAATATTTTTCCTTTATGTTAATCATAATAAGTATAATAATGATATTTTTATTAAATTTATGTGCATTGTTCTTGTGTAAAAAGCGTTTAACACTTTTATTTTATTTCACTCTTCTTAATGATTCACGCGAAAAAGTAGTAAAGTTTTTATAATGTCTTGCTTTTACTCTAATGAATAAAGCTTTCGTTAGTCTAGTTTATTATATGTGGTGATGACACCATTGAATTCCTTTCTTTTACTACATTTTTTCCACTATGATATATATTGGACAAACATGAAGTTATAATATTGCACAACTTTTAAATTCCTTCGTCAAATTTAAAAATTAAAATTCTCATTCTTTATATCTTTTCAATCAGAATTAATTAGATTATAAATTCCGTTTTGAAAATCTGCACAGGTGCTAAATGTACGATGACTGAGACAGATAAAGTTGAACGATTTCTTTTGGATAATTATAAATACTTGGGTTAAAAGATAAAACATCAAAATATTTGTAAAATTTTTGCATTCCATGCAGAAGTACCAAATCATGAAAAAATATTGACCGTTCGTTAGTTAACTGTTATTTTAAATTATAAACGATGGACATATTTTCAGCTTAAATGGTGTACCAAGTTGCTCATTAGTTGTAAAAATTCTTGTACGTTATTTAAATTTTTTTAATAATTTTCGGAAAGTCAAATATTTTGAAAAGGAAAAAAGATATCAACATGAGGTTTTCAGTATTCAAGAGATAATTTAATTGCGAAAACAATAGTGTGACCCGATTTTTTTACTTTGAAGTACGTTACTATCTATAAGGTATGAAAGAAAGTCGTCTTTTTTTTCAAACTTTTACCGGAATTCCACAAAAAAATTTAAATATTTTTTTGATGTCCATTTTTTTAGTCCCTGGTTAATGAGGAAAAAACCAATTTCTCTAAAATTTTATATCCCTCTTATATTATAAGATACTGAATTTTTTATTAAATTTAATATTGTTGAACAGGTTTTTGCAATAATAATTATGCTGCCATTTTGAAAGCAAATGTCATCATGTGATATGTCGATAAAAAGGTAATTTTAAGTAGAATCTAATACTTATCGAAAAAAATGTACAGGGTTGTTTTAAAAAATTTTGAAAGTTAGTAGGTGGCCCTTACGGTGAAACCGGAGGTGTCATCAGATTGTTTTAAACGTCAAAATGATTATTCCTTTCAACAATCAAACCATGCCAAATTTCAAATTAATACAGTTAAATGTAATAAAATTGTGGGGGTTGTAAAACGATTTCGTAGCCACCCGGTATACACGGATATAAACAAATTTTTGAAAAAGTAAAAAACCCGTTTTTGTGGATATAAATCACTTAAACCAATGGTGAACATAAACTAACTAAATTTCATTCTATTCCATTAAGAAAATAGCCTCAAAAAATGAATTAAAAAAATTTACCAATTAGCGAACGTGTACCGATTTTTGATAAGCCACTGGTTACCAATAAATAAATGAAACTACAAAAAGTGTACTTTTTATAAGAAAGCCATTCATAAGTTATCATAATCAACTACAGAGATTGGTTCTTACAAAACACAATACGGCCGAACGACAAAAAACAAAGAAAAAATCAAATTTTTAGCAAAAATTCGGTATTTTATAAAATAACAGGGATATCAAAATTTTGAGAAACAGGTTGTTTTCCCATTAAGTAAGGACTAAAAAAATCTACATCAAAAAAATATTAAAAAAATGTTGTGGAATCTCGGTAGTTTGACAAAAAAAAGAAGACTTTCTTTTATACCCTGCAGATAGTAATGTACTACAAAGTAAAAAAATCTCAATTAAATTATCTGTGAAATCCTGAAAACCGCATGTTGATATCTTTTCTATTTTTCAAAATATTTGACTTTAAATTCAACCTAAAAATTCGCTTGGTACGTTTCAATTGGCCAGCAGTTTAGTTGGAGAAAAATTTGGAATGTATATAAATGTATATGTCTTATAATAATCATTTTTGTACAAGAACTTCTTTTAGACAGCTTCAATTATTTAACAAAATAGAATAAACTGTGTAGGTGCTCCTATGAAATATATCCTGTAAAAAATTGCAAATTAATCATTTAATACACACAGCAATTTCAGTAAATAGAAACATCTATTAGAGTTATGTAGGGTAAGTAAATAAGGATAACAAATTTGATTTTAAGTTGCGTTTGACGTGTGTAAATTATATATTTGATTACAACACTAACATCATTATTTACTGTTATTAATTTTCCAATCCTACCTACCTACTGTGTTCTAATACACTAGTTTCCATATGAAATCTAAATTCATTACGTTTTGAGTAGCTCAACATTATTAGATATATTTTTACTCTATTAATTTTAAATGAAAGCCAGTTGTATAAGAAATGACATTACAGATTTATTTGCAATTATACCGTAATTGATGACCAAACAAAATAAAACAAGCACAATCGAAATAACCGCAAGATGAAAATAGAACAATAAATATCGTTGTGTTGTGTTATAATAGGCGCATGTTGTCCTAGACCACACATTTACTATGGGGATATTGTGGTATAAATTGAGATATTATAATGTGGCGTGATAGTACGCTTTACAAAACTAATTGTCCACATCATCCACTATGCCCTAACAAAAGACGAATGAATAAAGTGAATAAGTAGTTCGGAAGAAATGATTTCAATTCATAATTGTAGCCTTCCGACAGCGGTAATACTATTATTGTGCTTCTGTAGTAAAATATTTCCATTCAAAAGCGAATTAAAAATATTACAACGTTCACACAGCGTACAAAATTGTAATTGAAATATCTGTTTATAAATAGATTTTGGCAAAAACTCGACCTACACACAATCTGTAATCTCGGGTATTGTTTCCTTTGCAGGAGCGCATCACCGGACGTGGTATCTTCCAGTTAGTTCCGGAAAATTGCCCACAAAACCAAACGATTATATTGTTTAAGTTTTATAAAATTATGCGCCTAACGCTAAACTCAAGACTTCAGACGACGTAGGGAAAGCTGAGAAGAGATTTGTTTACATTGTAGGAACGATGCACCTGTGTACATACACCGAGGAGTCCAGTAATAAGCGTGCCTAACGTGGCCCCTAGGCACGAAGTGCTTTATGAACCAACGAAAAAAACGCCTTTCTAAAAATATTTTAGTTTAGACGTAGGTATACACAATACACATATGAACTCGTAAAAGAGAGGTATTGATTTGATGTCGTCCAATAAGTGAAGTGGAAAAAACAGACACGTGCCATTAATGGGTAATAAAATTGTAGCATTTTGCATTTTGCTGGAGATTATTTTAAGAGCCAGGTGTATACTTATGGACTAATACAATATGAATAAGGGACAGAAAACAAAGCTCTAAATTTCCAGATTGGTCATAAATTTCAAATGTCAAAATATTATTTTAAGTAAGCTTCAGTTCAGAATTCCCTAGAATTTTGATTTCAGTTATTAGAGCTTGTTTGGGCTCTTTCCATTTTTCATTAGAGCGTAGATTTTTATTTTCGAAATTCAGAAAACATTTCAATAGTAAACTGTTAAGATATCAAAATTTTTCAAAATATTTTCATAAAGGTTAAAGTTATTAAATTAAAGTACTTAATAAAAAAAAGTCGTGTTTTGTTAAATGAGGTTTAAACTGTGATGTAAACATAAATAAATATGGAATATTCTGAAGCGTCACTTTTTTCAAGGGGCCAAAACTAGAACCGCGGCCATAGGAGAGGAGTTCCATATCCAATTAAAACTATATCCTAGTGAATTTTGTAAAAAAAACCATAAAATTTATCTCCACACCAGAAAAGCAATAAAACTGAAGGTAAGATTTCTAGGTGTGGTGTTAAGGGGTTGTACAAATTACTTTTGGAAGTAAACCAAGGATCAGGTAGATAAACTTGATATAACAAAGCAACACATTATTCTGAAAGATGTAGTGAAAATTAATACCTCAGATCTTGGTATACGAGCCCTAACAACTAAATGTTCGGACAAAAGTAAATTTGATTGTCTTTTTTCCATACGCCCAAAAGTTATCTAAATTAACTTCCATAATATTGATGGTTTTTTCTGTTATAATGCCAACATTTAGTTATATAAAAACGTAAATTTCATAAAAATCCACATGGCGGTTCCAAAACTGTGGCACGTTAACCCAGCAGGATGGAAAAATTGTAGAAACAAAGAATTATTATTTTCAAAACGTTGGATCTAGTAGTCGGATTTTGATGAAATTTACTTTATTGCAAAGCTGGATGTTGCTTTTCTTCACAAAAAAGTGACACAAGTTTTTATTTGGTGATTTTAGGCATTTATCGGAGCTTCAAAGTTGCACCTTTAAAAATGATAAAATTTTCTAGTAACTGTTTTAAAGAATCACAGTTTTGAAACCACTGGTTGGATTTGTGTCAAAAAACATTTAAATCAAAGCTCAATAATCGTACTATATAGAAAAAATCCTGAAATGTTAATATGATTTTTTTTTGCATTTTTTTTTAGTTCCACAGTTCACTTTTCAAAAAACGTTTTTTTTGAGGGAGCTACCTACATTAAAATAATCACAGTTTTGGAACCACTGGTTGGATTTTGGTGAAATTTACTTTATTGCAAAGCTTGATGTTGGTTTTATGTACAAAAAAATCCCCAAGTCTTTATTTAGTGATTTTAGGCATATTTCGTAGCTTTAAAATTGCACTTGAAAAATGTTACGTAATTTTCTAACGACTGTTTTTAAAAAATCACAGTTTTGGAACTTGCGGAAAACAACATTGAAATTCTTTGGCATAAAATTGAACGTATTATACGCAATAATCCACCAAGAACCATTGGAGACATTGGAGACCAAAATAGAAGAAATTTGGGACAGTTTCAAGCCAGAATTAAAAATTATCCCAACATTTAGTTGCAAATTCATTTTGTAAAGTTTGCTAATTATTAAGGTTAAAATATGGTTAAATCCAATAAATAATTTTCTTCCATGCATAATATTGTTATTAAGGCTTTATCTTATCGTATTGTTAGGTGTTTACTAATTATTTGCCTAAAATTTCCAGTTCTCCTTTCATACTTCAAAATTTACTTTTGTCCGAACATTTAGTTGTTAAGGCTCGTAAGTACTTCAAATGGTTCTCCATTTCCAGTACATACAAAATTTTCATTTCTAAAATGTGTGAATACACAATAATTTACAATTTGTTATGCACGAAGGTCAACTTAATTTGTGGCATCCACAGGGGGCGCAGTGTCGTCATAAAACATGTTTCTCTAGATGGTTTGTGAAGCGCAACATCAGAAAATATTTGTGTAATAACCGTACTTTTTTAACAATTAACTCATAGTCATTAGTACAATTTTAATCGATTCCTTCACACTAATTTATATAACCTGCCAACTCTCGTATTTCGTATTCTATATCTTTCATTCCAAACATCAAAAACGTCAGGGAAAAATAATGAATTAGATGGATGGGCATGCTTATGAAACATGAATATTTATGTCAGGTTTAAGTAGTCTTAAGTAGTTTCGAGTAAGTGATTCATTTGAAATGCAGTTTGATTTTTTGTTAGCCACCGTTTATATTTAATATAAAACTGTGTCCGGTAACTTTAATATAAAACCAGAATATTCACAATCGCCCTGATTTAATTTGATATTCCGCATTCCGCCCACAGACATTTCATCTAGTTCTAAATGAATACAGCCTGATATTAACGTGAAAAAATTCCTAGAGTGTTTATGAAATGAATCCAAGGCGACAGTCAAAACAGTCCAAGTCCAAGATCCCGATCACTGATAACAAATACTGGTCCACTGGGGACCACTGTTCTACAGAGATATCGGAGATCTCATGCCTGCAAAATCAGCAGTCTGAATCTCAACAAGAGGCGCTCTGCCACCCCGACTTGACATTGATAGACGACAACACTCCAACAGACCACCAATAAAAATGTCCACTCTTTTACTGTTTGTTTGTGTATGTGTGTCTGTGTGTGAAAACTAGTCGTGTACGCAACCAAAGACAATGTACAACACAATGCTGGATTTGTAAGACATGTGTTTTAAATGGATGGTTTTATTTGATAGTTTACAGTCCACAGGAAAATTAGTTTGTCTAGGTGTCTAGGTTTTGTAATCGAATAGTTTAGAGGTAGACCAGGATCGATTCGATTTTAGTTTTTAACGAAATATTTTAAAACAAGGAACAGGAAATTGTTACCTATAGAAAATTTTGAATTTATTGATTTATGGACCCATTCTCTGCACATCGATCTGTAATTTACTATAAATAAGAAAATTTGAGATTCTGGTATCTGTGTAGCTTACAGAAAATTTTATAGATTTATAAATATTTACAAGTGGGTTGGGTGTTGTCGCAAAAACTAAATATAATGACCAAATTAACGAAATTGGTACCAGAATCTTTTTGGCTTTCTTTTAGACAAACTACCGTTATTGTATATTTTGAAAATAATTTAATATTTCTAGATACAAGTAAATAAATTTACAAGGATAAACGGTACATTCTGTTTTTATAAAAAATATCTAACAATATTAATAACTTTGTTTGCAATAAACCCAAGAATAATTCTTTATCACATAATAACAATTTAATTTGTATTTGAGTTTATGTTCGATCGTAAGGTACAGCGATTTGTTTTTTTATTCTGTAAATGTGTTTGTAGTTGCAGTTTAACGTAAGCTACAGATTTAGAAATTTACAGAAATAACACAGAATTGACCGATTAGTTTCTTGGGTTTCGACCAAACACCGGAATTCAGAGA
Organism: Pediacus dermestoides; assembly: GCA_963942485.1. Classification (NCBI taxonomy): domain Eukaryota; kingdom Metazoa; phylum Arthropoda; class Insecta; order Coleoptera; family Cucujidae; genus Pediacus; species Pediacus dermestoides. Next base: position 5,281,014 of record OZ012629.1, read on the forward strand.
GTCAAACTTTATATAGGTATTGCGAATAAATTATATTGACAGGATATGCCCAGTTTATTAATAAATATTCTCTAATGAGACCATTACTTGAGAAAATTGTAAGGAAGCTACGAGTATAAAATAAAATGGAGTTTATTAGATGAGGAATATCAAAATGTAAGATACATGAATAATCTTTGTTAAATAATGATCAATAAAATTGTTAAAATTAAATACTACGAGCCCTAACAACTAAATGTTCGGACAAAAGTAAATTTGATTGTCTTTTTTCCATACGCGCAAAAGTTATCTAAATTAACTTCCAAGATATTGATGGTTTTTTCTGTTATAATGCCAACATTTAGTTATATAAAAACGTAAATTTCGTAAAAATCCGCTCGGCGGTTCCAAAACTGTGGCACTTTAACCCACCAGGATGGGAAAATTGTAGAAACAAAGAATTATTATTTTCAAAACGTTGGATCTAGTAGTCGGATTTTAATGAAATTTACTTTATTGCAAAGCTGGATGTTGGTTTTCTTTACAAAAAAAGTTACACAAGTTTTTATTTGGTGATTTTAGGCATTTATCGGAGCTTGAAAGTTGCACTTTTAAAAATGATAATATTTTCTAGTAACTGTTTTAAAGAATCACAGTTTTGAAACCGCTGGTTGGATTTGTGTCAAAAAACATTTAAATCAAAGCTCAAGAATTGTACTATATTGAAAAAATCCTGCAATGTTAATATGATTTTTTTTGCATTTTTTCGAGTTCCACAGTTTACTTTTCAAAAAACATGTTTTTTGAGGGTGGATTTTGGTAAAATTTACTTTATTGCAAAGCTGGATGTTGGTTTTATGTACAAAAAAATCCCCAAGTCTTTATTTGGTGATTTTAGGCATATTTCGTAGGTTTAAAATTGCAATTGAAAAATGTGACGTAATTTTCTAACGACTGTTTTTAAAAAATCACAGTTTTGGAACTTGGGGAAAACGACATAAAGGGTGCTTTCATGGCCTTGATCCAGTCCGGACTTAAATGTCATTGAAACTCTTTGGCATAAAATTAAACGTATTTACGCAATAACCAACCAAGAACCATTGGGGCCTTAAAAACCAAAATAGAAGAAATTTGGGACAGTTTCACGCCAGAATTGTACCAAAATTTGATAAATACAATGCCTGCTAGAATACAGGCAGCTATTAAAGCAAAAGGAGACGTAACCTCTTATTAATGGTCCTAAATTAAAAATTATCCCAACATTTAGTTGCAAATTCATTTTGTAGAGTTTGCTAATTATTAAGGTTAAAATATTGTTAAATCGAATACATAATTTTCTTCCATGCATAATATTGTTATTAAGGCTTTATCTTATTGTATTGTTAGGTGTTTACTAATTATTTGCGTAAAATTTCCAGTTCTCCTTTCATACTTCAAAAATTTACTTTTGTCCGAAGATTTAGTTGTTAGGGCTCGTACATAGATCTATAGATTATAAATATTTATTTGTGCAAGTAGAGAAGAAAGTATGTATATCATTTCCTCTTACGATTAAGTCATTAAAATATCGTCCATGAATTAAGTAGTCAAAAACTTTTTAAAAACGCATGTACTTTCGCTTTTGAAACAAATTTCAACTATATCCGCAAGCAATCTCCAAAAACCCAGCATAATTTGTCTTTTATGCTGTCTGGAGGTCCAGTCAGTTATTCACATACACCTAACTCAAAAATTATTAATTAATCTCCACACACAAATGCAAAGGAATTAATTCTTGATGTTGTATAGTCGAGACTCCGCTTCCACTCCCCCACAGATGTCCGAGCCGCCGCATTTCCCCGGGGGTTTGCTGCTGCCTAAGAAGCAGAAGATCCCCGCCTGTGGCCTCCACTTGACTTGAAGATCGAATTAGAAACTGGAAAGACGGGTTGCGTATGATAATCCGTGGTCAGCGGTCGACGGCCTTCTTGATGCACAGGTGCAAATGCTTGCTGTGGGTCATAGAATGGGAGAATCTTGTCATGGTGTATGTGTGCGTTGTGCCCCCCAGCATCCAGTCTACTCTTCATTCAAAATTGTCGCCAAACGCCCACAATCATCAACAACTACCTGTTATGCTAAACAGTTGCAATATATCCATATTATGTAACATCAGACTGTCTGACTAGCTTTTGCCCACAACAAAACGTGCGGCGCTCATCTCATTCTGCACCAGTTTCAATTTTTTATGATTTTTTTCCCTCCACTTCTTGTGATATGTACGATAAACTTGTCACACCTTAATGGACTTATGGTCATAATTTATTCAAATTTGTTCGGTTTAATCGTCTGAAAATAATATATTGCCTTACCTACCTACCTACATACTTTTAATCCGTGTTCCAAGCGACTGTAAATTTGTATATTAATTAACAGAAGCTGTATGCTTCAGGCAGACTATACCTGTAGCTACATACGCATATACGAAAACAAACAATTTTTTTCCTTGCAATCTACCGCATAAACTGTAACATCAGCAACAACAACCAAATCAATTCTTGTCGTATCTCCAAGTTAATTACATAAGAAGCAGCCAGAGCAAGTGAATTATGTCTTGGTTTGCTTGAAGAAGACATTAAGGCAAGCGCGTCAACATTAATATTAATAAGTCATACATCATTTTGGTTTGCATTTGTAAATTTCCATCCACCATCCATCTATGTTGTTATGTTGTTAATTAAATTATTATACTCGTGTGAACAATTGTGGTTTAGCTCCATTCAACAATTTACCGCTTTGCCTTATCAACTCAACGTCTACATCGTGTACCTACGTAACAATTGTCTTCCCCTTCCTCTATTCCAAAGTTAAGGATAAAGATCCTTATATAACAAATGAACATCGATTTCACACATGATGTCAGATTGCATCTGGTTACCAATGTAGGTACTAAGTGATCTAACCAGCTGTGATCATATCAATAACTCTCCTTAACACCCAGACCATCAGTGCTAATGATTGTGCGCAACTCCCGAGGAGCTAATCCACTTTGTTTATTGTTTGTATGTTGGTTTTTGAAAAGGCGGATATATCAAGGTGTTATTTGTGTCAGAAATTGTAAGATATCCGCTGTATTCTTATATAATAAAGCTTATGCAGGAAGCTTAACCAGACCTTCCGGTGTCCCTGAACTTGAAACAATATGCATGCATTATATTATGTGCAAGTTCCAGGCGATTGAGAGAAGGAAATGTGGAGGTTTTTTCGCTTGGTGGATTGTTTTGTGGAATTTTGTTTGAAAAAATGTAGAGGCGGTACAGCTGGTGGTCTGAACGGAAGGGGGGCCGCCGTGAATTTTCACAGAAATCAATTTCCAATAGAAAAAACATTTATGTGCTTACTGTTATTAGCATAGTTCGTTCCGATTCAATTTCATATTAGGATCGGATAAAACGGTTTAGGGTCTAATTTTAAAATTCTTATTTTAGAAAAAATTAAATGTTCAGTTTTTAAGGGTGAATTTTGTACAAAATCACAAGTTTGCGTGTCGAAAGGTAAACATTCGTTTATATTAGAGGTAAACAGGGTTGGCATTGGTACTATTTTTTTAAAAGGGCGCCAAACGGAATTTTATACATACTGAAAGACAGAAATTGTTTCGAAAGATTAAGGTATGTAAGATGACCTGGTCATTTTTTTAAGAGTTCCAAAAATATGGTTGAGCGTGTTTTAACCAAACTGTACTCTTCAAATGTATACAGGGTGTCCCAGTTTATATCGTCAGGATTTCACCAGTCGATAGTTTAGCGAAAATTAAAGGTGGTTTGTCTAATAAACTAGGGTCGAATGTTGCTTCCTTTTTGACATACCGGCCATTAAAGAAAATAAATTATTTTAAATAATTTGCTATAAATCAATAACAAAAAAAGTTAGTCTTCTGAAATTTTGCATAGATCTTTTTTTTTTGTATTCTCTTATTAATAGTGGTTGCAATTATTTTATTTAGAGCACAGAGGCGTGCGTACAGGTTTCTTCAAAAACATTTTATTGAATCAAACGTACACCACTGGTTTTTTTTGCAGCACCAATATGCAGAGAGTATTTTCCATTCAATTTAGAAACTTTTTTGTATCTTACAGTTTCTTGATAATTCAACTTTTTTTAAATTATTTTTTAAAGAGGTTCTTCCCTATTAGATTTCCGAAAAAAGCATCAGTACAAAGTTGTAGACAAAAATATTTCTTACAACTTTCCTTTTAATATTTTTTTGATATTGTCAATATTTAAAAAGATATTCAACAAATACGTTGCAAATTATAGGGAAATTTTTCTCTAGTTAAGTACAACTTACTACTACTACTACTTACTACTCTTTCCCTAAAATTTTCAACTTATTTGTTGAATAACTTTTTAAATATCGACAATATCAAAAAAAGTTTAAAAGATAAGTTGTAGGAAATATTTTTCTTTACAACTTTGTACTGACTCTTTTTTTCGAAAATTTAATAGGAAAAAAGTTATTCAATAAACAAAAAATCCAACCCTTAATTGAGGGCTGGTGAAGGAAGGGCGGGGTCTACGAATACACAGACTCAGTTGTAAACTTTCAGGGTGACCTTCTAGAAGTTTCTACAAAAATTGGCTGTAGGATAAAAAAAGTCTATTTGAAGCCTTTTTTTCTCCCTTATTTACTGTACTATTAGGTTATTTTGAGTTAAGTTATCAAAAAATTATAAGATACGAAAAAGTTTCTAAATTGAATGGAAAATACTCTCTGCATATTGGTGCGGCAAAAAAACCAGTGGCGTACGTTTTATTCAATAAAATGTTTTTGAAGAAACCCGTGCGCACGCCTCTGTGTTCTAAATAAAATAATTGCAACCACTATTAATAAGAGAATACAAAAAAAAAATCTATGTAAAATTTCAGAAAGCTAAATTTTTTTGTTATTGATTTCTAGCAAATTATTTAAAATAATTTATTTTCTTTAATGGTCTGTTCGTCAAAAAGGAAGCAACATTCGACCATAGTTTATTAGACAAACCACCTTTAATTTTCGCTAAACTATCGACTGGTGAAATCCTGACGATATAAACTGGGACACCCTGTATAAAACTTACGAACTCCTTGAATAATCTGCTTAGTCCAGTTATTATAGATGTTGAACCTCGGAAAAAGTCCTACTAGGTAAAGTAGGTTATTACACCCTGGTTAAAATATTAATTTTGGCATAGGTACATTACACATATTTTGATTTGCTCCGAAATGCTCGCCATAGATAAAGAGTTATTAACAACTTTACAACAACAAAAAATGTTCTTTTTTTCTGTTTTTCTCAAATATAAATAAAAGCTGACCAAACGATTTCCCTGACCGTAAAAGTCGCATATATCTATTTTGTAGATAATTTTAAGCTCTACAAAAAATGTACATATGACTTATTACATTTTTTGCGCTCGTTTTTGAATTATCTAAGGAAAACTGGGAAGAAACACATTTTTTGTATCTAAAATTGTTAAAATACTTTTTATTCTTATCAAAAGAAAATTTATAGGAGTGTAATCTATCCTAATATCAATATTTTAATCAAGGATGCAGTCTGTTAGAACTTTTTCAGAGGTTCTAATAAATTTGTGTAAAATTAGTAAAATGACTGGTCTAACTGGCTTTGAAAAACAAAAATATTTAAGTAGATATGTTTGTCTTTTCAAAATTTTAAATTGGGGTGAACAGCTGCCTTCTAAATTTTGTTTTGGAGCCAATCTCATGAACTTTAGTTTCTGACTGACGTCTGCTGTTTTTTTTCTTTTTTGAGATAGTTACTTTTTAGAACTAAATTCAGTTCAAAATTATGCACATCATCTTCTTAATTTGTAATACTCTGTACCTCAGTAAGAAAGTCCAAACTAAGACATATTTGGCTCAATCGACTTATTTTGATCATAAAAATTGTGATAACTCTATCACCCTGTAAATTTGAAATGCGAAAAAATTACATTAAAAATTACCACTGAAGCCAAATTGCATAAAATTAAATTAACATAATTTATCATATCCAGTTTAGCTCCGAACGATAACGTTTTTAAGACGTTACCACAGTATATATTCTGTGACGTTACTATAACTGATTTATCGCATATTACAAAGTGTATTCGTTCTAATAAAATCCATTCCCATTGCCAATGAATTGTAAGAAAACTAGATACTAGACTCGCATGTATTTCTCTTTTTCCAACCTTCCTCTTCCTTCCACCATTAATTTATTTACTTAAACGCGGTGATAATCTTAACGCTTGGCTTAAGCCCCATAGCTACTTGGGTGCTACCGAAGCACACACCATTGTTAGGTGTGTTAAGATCACTAACAATTCCCTTATGGGCATCATAAATATTATTACCACAACAGATTATACGACTTACATTCTATTATCTATATTGCAACTGCTTCTTATAGTGAATTATAAGTGCAAGCATCGTAAAAATAGATTTTTTCTCCACAAAATATAATAAAAAGTTAATTATTGTTTATTCTGCCATCAATGTGGTTGAGTAATACAGGGAAATTGAAGCGAGGATGTCACAGTCACAACCTGTACCAGGATATTGGTGTTGACAGCATGCCGTCAAAGTAAATTGTGTTTTGGTTTAGTTATTTTTCTATTCCGTCAGTTTGTATTAAATAAATAACCGTAATAAGATATTATTGTAGTAAGTTACCGTTAAAATTGCGATGATATTAATAAGTTCCACCAAATCAATCTCGGCTAATGTGCATTGTGGTGAAAATATACAATTTACTCAACGGTTATTTCACTAACTAAATAAAATTTGTGTCCTATTTTAAAGCGGTGTCGCTTTTATGGTTAGTGAAATAAATGATTATCTCAGTTTTAATTAAATTTATTCATTCGCACAATAATTGGAAATATTTACATTGGACAGCAGGAAATAAAAATAGCCTTCTTGCCAAGTGCCAACTAAGAAACGGAAATCATTACAGATTTAATTATTACGTTTCAATCAAAACCCAGTACGTTAGCTTATGTCCTTTTATACCAAGTAATCCAATCTCAACTAACATAAATCGTTATATCAAATTAAAACAGGGGAGTTGCTTCTTTTAACCTAACCCACAATTACACAAATTACAAAAAAGGGTTTACACACACACACACACACTCATATATACTGGATCTGTATTGTCTTAAACTATCTACCTGGTTCGGTAGATGAAGGCGCGATAGAGGTTGGAGAAAATCATAATCCATTGTCTAACAACCAATTTATTTTAGCGCAGTAAAATGTACACCAAATTATAGTGCTGATACCAAACCATTGTTTAAGTGCCATTTCTTATAATGGAACCTTAATCATATACGATATTTACGCTAGAAGAACCTCACGAAGAAAACCAGTGGCGGCACAAGGAGAGGAAGGGAATTTTTGACAAATCTACAGCAACATATTTTGCATGATTATCCAGTTAAATTAGTTTCTAAAACTAGTACTCATATACAGATATTTTGTACATATCACAAACTTAAATATTTTGTTTTATAATGATCCATGAAAATAATTTTTCTCAGCTGTAGATATTTTAGGAAAAAGAAATCTGCACAAATCTTAATCTTAATTAACAGTAGGTATTTAAAATTATTTTTTTTTTGCAAAAATCATACTAGGTAATCAAAAGGTCAAGTTGTATAATACAAAATTACTGACTGAGCTTTTCAGTATTTTTATTATCATATTTTTCAGCGATAGGTAAACATTGTTTCAGTTTACGCTTCTTTCAAATAAAAATGTTTAAAATTCTAACTAAATCTTGTATCGCTAATGTAATTTTTATGACAAAATATAATTTGACGATACTGATAAAGGCAGGACATTGATAATAGTTTAAAAATTCTCGTATATTTTATAAAGATTCTATAATTTTTAATCCAATTGTGATTTTGATAATACCCCTTTCTGAGATAAAATTTTGACTCTCATTCAATATTCTAAGTAGAGTTGCCAAAATCTCTTATCTTCCAGTTGATATATTTTGATAGTTTCAAGTGTTAACGCCTCAATGATTTTGACTACTATAAACCAGCAGACAACCCTCAGGGTCCACGAAAAGCTACCGTTGACTTCCTAAACAGGTACCAAAAAAACAAGATCAACACAATCTTGTACGCTCCAGGCAAAAAACCTTTTTTATACATATTTAAGTCAATAACCTGTAGATGGTTCTGGAAATGTTAAAATTTACACACTACTTCATTTTTCTGCCATATGTGTATAGTAGAAATAGAAGCAGTTTTCATAAATCATAATATGGAATAGACAATAATAAAAGCTTGATTGTTTTTAGTTGACAGGGTGGTTTGTTGGCACCCTATTTTAGCACATTTTCAAACAACGTACCGCCTTATGGTATTCCTTTGGGTGTTAAACGACAATCACGTCCATTATATGCTTCAGGGGCTGCAATACCCACCGGAGATACAAAAGGGCGAGTGTTCCCACACGATACGGAGAATATTCAATAATAACGTGCTTATAAATCAGCTATTGTAATTTAATATTATCGCTGGAGCTCCTTCAACAACCAGGCAATGAGCATGCAAGTGCAGAAATAGGAAGTAAAGTGGCTTAAATTGCGAAAAGTTTATAAACAGTTTGAAGTGAGTTGAGTTGAAAGACGCGAACAACAACCAGTATAAACGTAATAATAAAGTATGTGGGCAATACTCATGCAGCCAAGTCATACATTACAACAGGAAACTCACCGCGGTATGTCTCCCGTTTTTCCCCCAGTTTGCGGCCGCGCCGTGCCGCCATCGTGAAGAAAAATTACACGATCAGCATCACGACCACATCGAGAATCCGGATTGAATTGAAGAAACCCGTCTATGTGTCATCAATAACATATGGTGGAGACCTGCAGGTCATTCAGGGCAATGCAAGGAATTCACCATGGATGTGAAATTACTGACGAATCATCGTGGTACAAAAGCATGCGGAGATGATGATGGTGTATGACTTGGCGGGCAATCAAAGGTGGTCCATATAAATAAAGTTTGCAACGATTCTGTTACTGTTTATTTGTATTGTATAACAGGAAGTAACAAAAAAAAATTTTTGGAGGATCATCATAAAAAGATCTTTAGGAAAAGTTTTATTTTTTTTGCATTAAACTTTTTTGATGTTTGAGTACAATTCCCTAATAATATTTTTGCTGGATTCGGTATTAACACAATCTTTATCTTCCTCTCTCTCTATTGCCACGATTTCGAAATTATGCTAATGATTTTTTTCATCCATTCTTCTCTGATACCTGTGATGTTGTATCAAATTACAAGTTTGTACATTAAACAGGAAGCAACCGACTGAGATGTATAAGTCGAAATAATTGTGTATATTGCTTCTTGTCAATTGATCATCAATCAGAGAAATGAATCTGGACAGATCGATTCTCCCATCAAATGGTCTTTATTCTTTTGTACCTCTCATGTATACCGCATGTGTGTATGTATATAGAAAATGATTTATTGTTCCTGTGATAGATTGATACGTACCGCGTTGCTCGCGGGTAACTCGTGGGAGGTTCCAATTAAAAACACGAATTTTTGCCATAGATTTCAAAGCAGGAAAAGCAACTAATAAAATGACGTGTTTTTTTATTCCTTAACTTATGTAAGTTGCTTGTTGGTTTTCTGTGTATGTTAACCCGTTTCTTACCTGAAGTAACCTAGACAGTTTTAACTACGGTCCAAACCCAAATAAAACAAGCGAAAAAAGTGCACCGACACCAGCAACAACAACAACAAGAGCAATTGCGTGAATAGGCAGTTTTAGTCGTATATAACGATGCAGAAGCCATTAACAATTTAACTTTAGCGCATAATTTGCAACACGTAAGCCGCTTATTCTGTCGTTCCCTTGGTTTGATGGTAAAACGCGAACGCGAAACGTTGTATAATGAATAAATGAACATCAAATCGTATAGCCTAGTTTATGGTCTGATCTCTAAATTACACTCGGTGTGTGTTGTGCAGCAAGTCAGCGCTCACTAACCCTGGGAAGATTCCTGCTGTAATTAGGTGTGCTGCACTTTTTTGCTTGGAACCGATAATATTAATAAACTTTGCTCATTGTAGCTTATTGCATTGTCAATTAGATGTATGTGTTTATTTAATTATGTACATACGTATATGTGGTTGTGATTTAATTACATATGAACTGAACTGGTCTTGCTGTAAATTTCGCATTGATGGGGCAGTTTATGTGGCAATTATAAGAATAATTTTAGGTCTTCTAGTATTATTTAGATATTTATGGTTAAGCCACCATTTACTAGTGAGACTGCAAAAGCGAAAGAAGTTTAGTAGCTGGTGTTACTCCTAAAAGCAACCTTCTTCAATTTCCTTCTCAAACAGATCAGGTCTTCTCATGAAGTTAAGAGATCATGAAGTCTTGTAGCTCCTCACATTATCCCAGGTAATAAAACCATGTCTCTTCATTTCTTCAGCAAACTGGAGAGTCGGGAACTTCCTCTATTTAATGACCCTTGATCCTTTAGTTACATGATAGGTTCTGGAATCCAAGATTTTTTCTAAGAGCCAGAAGGACCTCGATCTATTCGATTCCTGGCTTGAGTTTTGAGATAATTTCCAAGAGTATATTTTAGAAAAAGTGACTTATTTTAGCCATGAATTTGGTAGCCGGTGTTACTCCTAAAAGCAACCTTCTTCAATTTCCTTCTCAAACAAATGAGGTCTTCTCATGAAATTAAGAGATCATGAAGTCTTATAGCTTCTCACATTATCCCAGGTAATAAAACCATGTTTCTTCATTTCTTCAGCAACCTGGAGAGTCGGGATCTTCCTCTATTTAATGACCCTTGATACTTTAGTCACGTGATAGGTTCTGGAATCCAAGATTTTTTCTAAGAGCCAGAAGGACCTCGATCTATTCGATTCCTGGCTTGAGTTTTGAGATAATTTTCAAGAGTATATTTTAGAAAAAGTGACTTATTTTAGCCATGAATTTAAAAACTTTAGGGGCTAAAAAAGTCAGAAAATGTCTCTATCACGAAGAATTTGGCTAAAATTTAACTTGCGAATGTTATCAAGGGTACACCATTGGCAACCGGAAACATTCTGCTCGCCATCTACGTAGCAAAATCCATCCCAGTCATCCAAAATTTACTAAGTGCTTCTTCCTCTCACTACATATTCAAGGATTAAATCCGTTGTGTTTTCCTACTGAAACTGATGTTTATGGTGAACCTGAGTAGTCTCGCTAAATTTTAACGATATTATCCTTCGAATAAGTTTCTGTATAAGGACACCATAATTAAAATCCCTTATTTGTTTTCCGTGTATAATTCTGTTTTTCAAATATTTGCTTTCAAGCATCATTTAGTAACGCGTTTCCAGGGGATATTATGAAAGCAGTAAAAAGTGTTTTAATTTGGTATATGTTTATTGCTAAAATTCCTCAATAACGCAGTGGAAAATATCTTTATTTACACTTAACAACACAAAGGATTATATATTTCCGAGTATTAAGCAGATGAATTTAACAGTTGAATTCAACTAATGACACGGTGAATTAGCTCACCACTGGGCGGCAGCACAATCGCCGTGGGCAGCCTACTACTTTAATACCCGAAGAAAAAAACAAACCTTCAATCTCATCTCTCACTTGCCACTTATTATATAACAAAAGAGAAAAAGCAAAATGATATAGACCGATTCGAGACTGCTTTATAATGAAAATAAATGAAGATTGTTGTAGGATTCGATTGGAAATTAAACTTGAAAAATATCTTTGAGACTGATGGTCTCTGAATACACCAAGAAATGAATTTCATTTACAAGGAATATTCATGGTATTCTATTATTATAAATTGCAATTATATCGAATATTTCAACCGTATCCTAACTAGATGAAATTTTGTGTTCTAAATTGCTTTTTCTTCCTATTTTAGTCCTCAACACCGAGTGATTTATATAATTTAATTTATTAATAACACGACAAGTTATCTTCTATTGCTGCTATAATGATGATGTGCCGTGTAAAAGTTAACAAACCCACTCTGCTTCATCCTTAGATGATGGACAAAATCCATATGGCAAGCGCTGTGAACCATAATTTGCATTCAGTTTGCAGATGTTGGCCGCGCTCTAACTTTCCGATTAGTTCGATGCCACCAAAACAACAATGAACCAACGGAGCTAGTAAACAAAAATTTTTCGATAGTAAACAACCGTAATTACGATTCTGGTCGGCCTGTATTAAGTGTGTGTATAAGAGTAGGTACATTAAATATTATAATTTTCTTGCTTCGGGCTATTCTTCTGCATCTTCGGCGCCAATGCCTCCAATCACGCAAAATTTAATTTGTACTTGCAGGGGATTTTTCTCGGAGATGGCACAGCATTTAGCAAGCCGTGTTGGTTCTATAAAAAGACACTTGATGTAAAGAACCAAGTTTGAAGAAAATTAAAAGTGGAAGAATTCAAACCAAGAACTGAAGAAGCTCCCATTAATTGCAAATAAAATACTCTCCCTCGAAACATGATTATTGCTATACACTTGATGTAATATGTTAAACAGACAATAAAATAATACATCGTGAATGCAGGTGCATATATCACATATTACCATTAAATTCCATCTACTTGCTATAAATTGTTGGTGTACAGTTTATATAACTGGTAAATCAAGTTAATGGTCATTTTCTCTTAATGTGATAACATTCCTGTGTTCCACGAGAATATTTTGTATTGTAATGTTTTTAGATTGCCTCAGTACCATCTTACCGCTCACTCAGTTCCTGGAAGGACCCTGAAGAATTGGATAATTCATTTTCATTGTCAACCAGTAAATATCTTTCTTATAACACACACATCTACACTCGCACACAAAACACTAAGTTTCCATTTTAAACTGCCACATCAAAGGAAATTATCCCCTATCATGTTTATCATAAAAATGTAAAGAGTGGTAATAATAATTTTTAATTTTCTTACACGCACGCAAACGGTTGGTAAACATTCTCTGTTTGTTGTCATAGAGCTGTCGATGTGGAAGATAAAATAGTAACTTTAAAGTTTAAAACTAGAAATAAATTTGAGGGCAATTGAGTTTCGTACAAAAAAATTAGTTTTTAATTTTCGAGCATGGAGGGTTGGGTAAAGGTTAGCTTGTCAGGAAGCATAGAAATTTTCTGAACTTCTTCTCTTTTTAGTAACTTTCAACGTGAGAATGATCAAAAATGATAAATTATTCCATCTGAAAGTTAAAAGGAGAAATTGTTTTATGTTTGATTTAGCATGTGTGTAGGTGCAGTTAAGCCAATAATAAAAATCAACACCTTACTTATTTACGTATTTATAAGTTGAATATAAATCTATAATGTGAGAAATAAATTTTATGAGTAGTGTGTGGTGGAATTCATGTTAAATTTAGTTACCTAATAATTGAATTTTCATAACGCAGCATTGAAATATTTAGCGCAAGATTAAAATATGCAAATGTATCTATGGGAATGTAATTAAATGATAGGCAAAACTGGTTTTCTTAAATACTTGCGATAAATAATAATAAATTTATGTAACGAATGTAAGGTACTGACGCGTGAATTAATAAAGACAAAGTAAAAGAACGAGTCCACCGCGAAAAAAGCTTTATGCAGCATCCATTAACTCGGAGATTTATGTTACGACGACAGGCCAGGATAAAAGTAACAGAGTTAATTTTTAAATCGTTGCATTGCATTCATCAATAATTCATGAGTTGTTTTATCACACACCGCTAATAATATACACATACTGGTGCTCCACATAAGCGCGATAGCCAAATCCCAAAAAGATTTCGGTTTTTGGGGGGCTGCGTTCAGCTAACTTTTGCACTGGTCATTTACACTGCGTGGATTCGTGGCCACCAAGCCACAACCTTTTTTATCTTTTGACATTGTGAAATGTGTGCAGAGTATAGATGGGTGTGTTATCTGATAGATAAAGCAATTAATGCTGCTGCTTCAGCTTGTTTCGTGAGGCTCTGTATCATTAAGAGCTGCTTTATGAGGGAATTTAATCGTTCAATTGCTAAAAATCTTATAGTAATGAGGGGGTCAATACATGTTTTTTTTCCTCCAAGAAAAACTGGCTAAAAACATAATTGTTTCATGGTGTTATAAATAATATTAACAGAAAGGTGTTTGTCCAGTTTTTATTGCTGGTATATACTATCTATAATAGCTCACTAGAGGAACAGATAAGAAACAAAACAGTCTACAAAAGACTTGTGTCGTTGTAGTGATTATGTTTTATGTCTGGTGCTTATCTTCAATCTCAAGAAGACAATGTGGCTTTGGAATACTATTATCCCAATACTTTGCATGTTTAATTTCGAGGATTCACTTCCTTCTAAAAACCTTAGAAAAACTTCACCGAATGTACCTGAACGAAATTCTTGAGAGTCGGTGTTGGATGAGGTGTAAATGTTGGCAACAAATCAAAAGATTCATAATGTGTAATATTATACAGTCATAACTAGAAACAAATTATATGCAGTTATGCAGTTGAAAGTTAATGCAGCAGCCCACGGTTTCGTTATCCAGCAGAGTCTCTCTCTCTCAGGTGGTGCTAAAATATTCGCCAAAGTGCTAGGAAGACAAATCGACTTGATTTATTAGGATGTACGTACTATAAACTGTGACTATGTGTGGGTGGCCAAACCTCAAAACTTCCAACAATTATTCTGCAAGCAGACTGCACTTGCGAACATCTCGTTATAAATTTTTTTTCCATTAAAATTTAATTTTAAGAAATGCCAAAAAATGATTAATGACCATGGATATTTTTACGGGTTGTTTCACCTGTTAATATATTATTTGACTAGTCTAAATTTTAAATCTCTGCATGTGCAATAAAATCATCGTAATATAAATTTCATTGTTGTGAAAATTAACTACCGAATCAAATTAAATCTCGAATTTCACTCTCGAAAGCCAGTGCTCACAGTCAGCCAGCGGCACGTGAGAAACAAAATAAACCTTAACAAGATTGCCTTTTGTCGGTTTAGTGGTCCTATGTTTAATTTCATGCATATAACTTACACAAAATGTAGCGTATAATCCAATTTATCTCGACTTCGATTTGGAAGAATTCGGGTTTGGTTTTATATGGGTTTTTTATTAGACTAGTTTTGGTTTATTTCATTTTTATTTACTGCTATAACCAGAAAGCTTTACAGTTTCGCTTTGAACAATACAGTTTCAGGCGAGGAAAAACCAAAAGTATAATAATAAACTATATTTCCCATATTTTTTAGCAATATAACTAACTAAATTGATACTGTGCACGAAAGTAAATTTTTCTAAAAAGGGTTTTTCAATATCTGTCATAATTTTGAAAATACGTTATGTAATTACGAGCCCTAACAACTAAATGTTCGGACAAAAGTAAATTCGATTGTCTTTTTTCCATACGCGCAAAAGTTATCTAAATTAACTTCCATAATATTGACGGTTTTTTCTGTTATAATGCCAACATTTAGTTATATAAAAACGTAAATTTCGTAAAAATTCGCTCGGCGGTTCCAAAACTGTGGCACTTTAACCCAGCAGGATGGGAAAATTGTAGAAACAAAGAATTATTATTTTCAAAACGTTGGATCTAGTAGTCGGATTTTGATGAAATTTACTTTATTGTAAAGCTGGATGTTGGTTTTCTTTACAAAAAAGTTACACAAATTTTTATTTGGTGATTTTAGACATTTACCGGAGCTTCAAAGTTGCACCTTCAAAAATGATAAAATTTTCTAGTAACTATTTTAAAGAATCACAGTTTTGAAACCGCTGGTTGGATTTGTGTCAAAAAACATTTAAATCAAAGCTCAATAACCGTACTATATTGAAAAAATCCTGAAATGTTAATATGATTTTTTTTGCTTTTTTTTGAGTTCCACAGTTCAGTTTTCAAAAAACGTGTTTTTTGAGGGTGCTACCTACATTAAAATAATCACAGTTTTGGAACCACTGGTTGGATTTTGGTAAAATTTACTTTATTGCAAAGCTGGATGTTGGTTTTATGTACAAAAAAATCCGAAGTCTTTATTTGGTAATTTTAGGCAAATTTCGTAGCTTTAAAATTGCACTTGAAAAATGTGACGTAATTTTCTAAATTTTAAAAAATCACAGTTTTACAACTTGATGGGGAAAACGACATAAACGTGCTTTCATGGCCCTCATCCAGTCCGGACTTAAGTGTCATTGAAACTCTTTAGCATAAAATTAAACGTATTCTACGCAATAATCCACCAAAAACCATTGGGGACTTAAAGACCAAAATAGAAGAAATTTGGGCAGTTTCACGCCAGAATTGTACCAAAATTTGATAAATACAATGCCTGCTAGAATACAGGCAGCTATTAAAGCAAAAGGAGACGTAAGCTCTTATTAATGGTCCTAAATATAAAATTATCCCAACATTTAGTTGCAAATTCATTTTGTAAAGTTTGCTAATTATTAAAGTTAAAATATTGTTAAATTCAATAAATAATTTTCTTCCATGCATAATATTGTTATTAAGGTTTTACCTTATTGTATTGTTAGGTGTTTACTAATTATTTGCGTAAAATTTCCAGTTCTCCTTTCAAACTTCAAAAATTTACTTTTGTCCGAACATGTAGTTGTTAGGGCCGTATTTATTATATGCAGAATATTATCTACAGAAATGACAAAGTTAAAGAAAATATTTAGAAGTTTCTTGAAGATATTTAGATATTCCTGTTTTAAACCTCTATGATTTTGAAATCGAACTTAAATGATATTTGCATTATTAAAAATGTGTCATATGTAAATTGAAAATATTTGTGAATGATTTAGTTATAAGTTCGCCTTTTTTGGAAACGCAGACTGTACTTAAAAAATCCTGATATTTCTTAATGCTTTACACCACTGTAAGAAACACTAGAAGAATTTGAATCAAGTTACATAATTTTTAAAGCCAAATCTTTTTGGTATGACAATTCTTGGGACATTGCAGCTCTTTTCACTATTCATCTTCAACATTAAAACTCACAGATCATCCCCAAAATCATCTAATCACTTTTTGCTAGATCTGCACTTTGCTCTTTACCTGACGGTTTCCACTCTAATACCTTCCTTGACTTTCTCTCTTCTATATTATGCTTAACATTCATTGGGCTTTGACAAACCATCTCCAGCAGTTTTACTAAGATCTCTAATAAAAGGTTTATATGTATAACTGAATTCGTCCTTCTCTCCATATCCATAAAATCATGATTCATCCCGCTCGGGCGGATTGTGATCCTTTAAACATTTATTGACCTCTTCTTGTCATGGCTCTTTTTTGTCAGTTTCTCCAACAGTCTACGCCATTATTTCCTCCTCTCAGCTTCTCAATTCCACCTTTACAACTGATGGTTTTCAACCTAAATTATTTTACATACTCTTGCCCTTCCTAAGTTCCTACCGTTTTTTTTAAGAGATACAAATCCCTAGGCGAGTTTTTATCATAATTGAAATTATATTTCCTATTTTGAACGTCACAATCTCTTTTTTGGAGGTTCGCCTAGTTACCAAATTATTTTCGCCTTTTTCCAAATAGTTGACCATTAAATCATTATTAAATTTCAAATGCTTTGTTGTCACTTCAAGTCCAGTGGGTGTGAAAATAAATAATTATATATCAGTAATAATTTTTGAATAAACTTGTGCATTGTACGGACCACAAAGCCTTCTTGTTATGAAACTTTTTCTGTCCAAATTTATAATTAGTTATCCTGATTGGCACACAACAAGCTGTTTTCACAAATTGTCCGTAAATAAATAATATAACTGTAATTGGATTTAAAATAAACCTAACCAAGCTCACTAGGAGAAAAGTACCAACAATTCAAACAGTCAATTAATTGTCTGAATTATTCACTATAGAATTGTTATTCTATTACCCATTCTGCCATATAATCCAACATTGTTGTATTATCCCAACAAGACATACACAGTGTATGCGGCCATAAAATAATAATAAAACTGGTAGGTTCTCTCTCAACTATAACTACACATATACACACAGAGTCAGGCAATGTGATGATGAATTAATACGTTTATTGTTACAAAGATGTGTGGAGTAACAATAGCATTCCTCGATGCTTCTTTCAGGTATATTCGGTCACGTTTGGAGATTATGATTAGCAAAGCATGGGCCAAAAACATCAAACATGAATGATGAATTAATTAAGCAAAGCTGAATTGGGCAACTGATTTCATTGTGGTTAATGGCTAGTTTGGGTATTTGCAATAGAAAATCATGTACGTCCGAAATTGGTGAATCTGTTTAGGTAATCGAAAGTTGCCACAGTCCAGTGGAATTTTATTTTTGGTATAGGTATATGGAAATTAGAATGGTTTACACCACGTGTCCACATTTAAGTCAGGGTTTAATGAACAGGGATTTAGTATTTGGAGATTTGAACTAATCAACTTGGGGTTTGGACTTTTGACAGTTGATTCTTCAAACTACCGCTTTTTGTATAAAATTTCAAGTAATTTTAGTGCTTTTTATTATACAGTACCATCAAACCTAACTGATTGGATATGTGGTAAAAATAGAGCTGTTTTGGACTTCCAAAATGAATATTTTGTTTTTCTTCCTTTATAGTCGCGTTTTGTGACTTATTTATATCAAATTTGCAATATGAAGATATCTTTAGTTTCCTTGAAATAGTTAGTGTCCTTGGAATAATTTCAGTAGTCAGAGATTGTTGGAAAATTGGGACAAAAGTCAATGAATGAATGAATGAATATGTAAGTTTTATTTGATCTTTTGCCCCAATTTTTCTGGCTATTGAAATATCTTTAATGTAGGTGTAGCTACTATTTGCGTAGAAGGATTCTAGATATACGAGCCTTAACAACTAAATGTTCGGACAAAACTAAATCTGATTGTCTTTTTTCTACACGCGCAAAAGTTATCTAAATTAACTTCCATAATATTGATGGTTTTTTCTGTTATAATGCCAACATTTAGTTATATAAAACCGTAAATTTCGTAAAAATCCGCTCGGCGGTTCCAAAACTGTGGCACTTTAACCCAGCAGGATGGGAAAATTGTAGAAACAATTAATTATTATTTTGAAAACGTTGGATCTATTAGTCGGATTTTGATGAAATTTACTTTATTGCAAAGCTGGATGTTGGTCTTCTTTACAAAAAAGTTACATAAGTTTTTATTTGGTGATTTTAGGTATTTATCGGAGCTTCAAAATTGCACCTTTAAAAATGATAGAATTTTCTAGTAACTGTTTTAAAAAATCACAGCTTTGAAACGGCTGGTTGGATTTGTGACAAAAATTTTTTAAATCAAAGCTCAATAATCGTACTATATCGAAAAAATCCTGAAATGTTAATGTGAGTTTTTTTGCATTTTTTTCGAGTTCCACAGTTCACTTTTCAAAAAACATGTTTTTTGAAGCTGCTACCTACATTAAAATAATCACAGTTTTGGAACCGCTGATTGGATTTTAGTAAAATTTATTTTATTGCAAAGCTGGATGTTGTTTTTTTGTAGAAAAAAAACCCCAAGTCTTTACTTGGTGATTTTAGGCATATTTCGTAGCTTTAAAATTGCACTTGAAAAATGTGACGACTCTTTTTAAAAAATCACAGTTTTGGAACTCGGGGAAAATGACATAAAGGTGCCTTCATGGCCCTCATCCATGCAGTCCCAATTTAAATGTCAGTGAACTCTTTGACATAAAATTAAACGTATTCTACGCAATAATCCACCAAGAACCATTGGGGACTTAAAGACCAACATGGAAGAAATTTGGGACAGTTTCACGCCAGAATTGTACCAAAATTTGATAAATACAATGCCTGCTAGAATACAGGCAGCTATTAAAGAAAAATGAGACGTAACCTGTTATTAATGGTCCTAAATTAAAAATTATCCCAACATTTAGTTGCAAATTCATTTTGTAAAATTTGCTAATTATTATTAAGATTAAAATATTGTTACTTAAATCAAATAAATAATTTTCTTCCATGCATAATATTGTTACTAAAAGTTTATCTTATTGTATTGTTAGGTGTTTACTAATTATTTGCGTAAAATTTCCAGTTCTCCTTTCATACTTCAAAAATTTCGTCCGAACATTTAGTTGTTAGGGCTCGTATTTGGAACTTACAAAATTTATACAGATTTTCATAACTACTTTGGACTCATGCATTTTTCCGGATTTTACTGCTTTACTAAAAAATGTTTTGAACTACACAGTGACTCTGATGACTACAAACAGTTACTATCCCTTCAGTGGTCTTGCTTTTCAAAACACCGCACCCTAGACGAAGTTGAAGCACAATTTTAATAAAAACTATGAAGCAAATTCCTTGTAACCCACCATACCCATATGTACTTATATGTGTATGAGTCGGCTCGATTCACATTCTATAAATCAGATGATGATAAATTGTTCGTATAATAAGTTGATGGAGATATGTCGGCGGTCCTCCAAACGAGAAACAGCATTTCAAATACAAACAAAGCAATTTGAACTGTTGCTAATGATACAAGTTGAACGTATTACTATCGAAACTCATTTGTTAATACATCGATAAGTGACAAGACTGATGGCTAAGATGAGTTTAATAAACTTTATGTAACTGCAGGGGGCCACCACAATATTGAAAATAATCAACTTCAACGAAACGCATTTGTTGTTTGGGACATGTAGCAATCACGGAAAAAACGCGGAGGAAGTTTTAGCACGTGCGATTGGAAAATTGATTAAAACACTTATAAGCTAGAGGTAGTGTGCGTTAACATTTTTCACCGGTCCATAAATATTAATAGTTTCCTTGGAACCTCACGCGCAATTTTCTATTATGCAGTTATTTGTGCTGTCTTACCAAATAGTCCATTAGGGATTAGTAAACAAGTGTTGATGTACCATCAGGCCATAAGTGAGAACTTACCTGTAAAAGATAGAAAAAGCAACGTTAGTCTAAGATTTTTTTGTTCTAATTAACTATTATTACAATATTATTCAACATGCTATAAAGTTAATGCTGCCTTCTTTAAGTTTACAGTATAACAAACTAGATTAGTCACGACGTTCATATGTCACTTGGGACAGAAGATATGTGGTACAGCAAGTCACCGGTGAAAGTAAATCTTATATGAGCACACAAGAATAAAATGTTCAGTTTTTGTTGTTGTTATGATGTTATGGATGTAGCGTCCAAATGAATCTATAAAAAATTCCCGAGAGGTTTTATGAAACGATTTGGAAAAATCAAATTTGCTTTTTGTTTGAACTTATGAATGGTGTGAAAAGTACATCCGTAACGAACAAGTGTTTTATAGTATGTGAACAGTATACAATATGAACATTCCGTTCTCGTAAATTGTCATAAGGAACTCATAAATTTATTAAACAAACATTATTGTGCACACTACTTATATATAAATAAATTCAAAGAATGGGAAAAAATGCATGAATGTTAGCTAGTTTATGTTGTAATTAATTAGGATCACTTAATTATTTATTTATTTAACTATTTCCTCGTGCGTGGATATTAATTCAGTAGTAAATTTCTAATTAACTAGCCTAAGATTCAGAGTTGATTTCGTTTCTTCAACTAAATTTTAAATTTTGATCATTGATAACACAGTGCAACAAATTCAGGGGTCATCTCATGGAACAAGAAACGGTCTTTATGGGATTCAAGTACTAGTACAGTATAGTCAAACCCCCGAAGGGTTTATTCAGATTGGCTCGAAAATTTAAGTTATGGCCATTTGAATTTTTTTCGACAGTGACCAATTTTAGCTTACAATCGCTCATTGTTTTATCTATTAATTGCATTTTAAGTTTATTATTTCTGGATAAATATGTTGGAACCTCAATAAAATGACTCATCTGAACATATCAAGTAGTGTAAAAAATATTTTTTTGTATTTTTCGTGGAAAATAATCCGAAAAACCGCATTTTTTTAGCATTTTTTGTTAGTATTTTGACTTTTATTCAGAATTTCTCATTATTATTTCTTTCAAACTTCAATGAAATTAAACTTTGAGATTAAATAGATACATTGCACGCATATATCAATAGAGAAATATTTTTTTTCGGAATTTTTCGTCGACCAGTAGTCGTTAGATCGCACTTTTATCGCATTTCTTGTCAATATTTCGAATTTTTTTTATTCTACCCAAAAAAATTGTGATGATGATGAAAAAAATTCATTGATGTCTTACAACAAATGAAAATACATGCATTGAATACCTATGTTTACCATTTTATTTTAAAGATATGAAAATTCAAATGAACATTTTTATAATGAAACAAATCAATGTGTTGAACGTACTCTCTTTGGCGTTGGTTTTGCTTCATCTAGTTCATCACCATCGCTATCACTCGAATCATCATCAGAATCTCATTGAAATTTTGAAGAGATTTTTGCTCCACCAGCAAATTTCAGCCAAAACAGCGTCAGGTGATTTTTTTTGTTGGAAAGAGCTCAATGTATTTTTTCATCATTCATCAATTTTTTTGGTAGATTAAAAAAATTTCGAAAAATTGACAAAAAATGCAGTAAATGTTTGATATAACGGTTACTGGTCGACGAAAAAGTCTCAAAAATTAATATTTCTTTATTGATATAGGTGTGAAAGTTGTGAATTTGATCTCAAAGTTTAATTTCATTGAAGTTTGAAAGAAATAATAATGAGAAATTCTGAATAAAAGTAGAAATGTTAAAAAAAATTCGATTTTTTGGCTTCTTTTTGACTTTTAAGAATCATTTTATTAAAGTTTCAGCATATTTATGCAGAGATAATAGCATTAAAATGCATTTTATAGACAAAACAATGAGCGATTATAAGCTAAATTGGTCACTGTCGCAAGAAAAATTCAAACGGCCACAACTTAAATTATCGAGGCAATCGGAATAAACTCTTCGGGGGTTTGACTATACTATACTAGTACTTGAATCCCATAAAGACCGTTTCTTGTTGCACTGTGTAATCAATCCCTTTTTATCTTCCTTAACTTTAGAAATCGAACGAAAAAAAGACCTAAAAAGTGACATATTAAAACAGTAAAAGAACCTTACATGAATTTACAAAAGCAGTGAATCATATTTAAAGAAAAGTTGATTTTTTTCAAATCACCCGCCATCCGAAAGGTAGATTAGGGAACTTCTCAAAAGATAACACTTCTTTAGATAGGTACAGTCTATTGAAATGTCCCAACTTATTAGATAATCATAATAATATATCTATTTAAATTATCTGCGTCATCTAAAGTTTTTCTCTGTTTTGATGAAAATCGCAGTGGAAAAGTTTCTGAAAGTTTCTTCTTAAGATGCGTTATTCATGCCGTTGTCGCCAATAAATAACGAATTTCGATTTTTTCCATGTGCAAACTTTCGGAATGTTGTTCAGTACGAGTTACACTGCATTCTGTGAGAATTTGCACCTACGTACCGATACGAAAGTGGACTTCATTCAAGTTTTATTCCCCCCGATATGCCAAACAAAAACCGAATATTAGTTCGCGGGCAACCGGCATAAAAATGTTTTTAAATTTCATATACGACCAATCTCAATAATATAATACGATATTAATTCACTACATTAAGCTTCATTTAATCGGTATATGAAACTGGTTTTGGGTACCATATCAATGGATCTGAAATATTAAGAATGTCATTTGAAATTCACTTTATATTATTATAGTGGTATGGTAGTTTGTAACCTTGCTCCGTTCACCTGTCTGATCAAAACTATTTAATCCACTTAAAAATAGTCCCCGAAACTTGTTTATTAAATAAATTGTTACTGCGTGCAGATTAAATTGTGGTCAATTTGCAACGAAACTTAACACGAAAATTATTATGTGAGAATGTTACCATTTCAAACCAACTAAATGCCATTTAATTTACAAATTTATTACTTGCTCAACTTTATTTTATGCTAATTCAAAGAAATAGGTGTACAATAAAATTTTTTCCGAGCGCCATAAAACCAAGGGCGTGGTGAGGATTTTTTATTGGCATTTTTACAGTTAGGAATAAAATCGAAAATAAACGAAACTATCAAAATCATTTCCTAATATGTGTTGTTATGTAATTATAATTTATACGGCACTTTAGTTTTAATATGAATGTTATTTTTTTCGTGCCATAATTAAAATTGTATGGCCTTGTTATGTTCAAACAATATAATAAATTAAAATTGGAATAAAACATTTAAAATTAAAACGAAAGATAAAACATGACGAATTTCTATTACTTAGTTACATGAAGGAATTAATGTTTTTTCTATGTTCTGGGATATGCCGTATATGTTACCGCAGAAAATTAGATAATAAAGTAATACGACGTGTTTTTTCAAACATTATTACTTCTGCTTTTGCAGTAATAAGAGAAGATGAGCAACTGCATCGTAATTATAAATTCTCACATTTAAAAAAATACAATATTTTTAATACCCAAGCAATAAACATGCAATTACATTATATACATTGTTACTCCTTTAATTAACATTTTCACAAAGTTAATTTAGCTGTTTTGTCCATCAGTTTTCGAAACAAAACAGCACCAATTAAATCTTGTCATTTTCCTGCCAGCCGTTTGATAAATATTTCTAGTCTCCCAGATTGAAACGTAACAAGTTAAAATTTAATGTTTACAGTTGTTTATTATATTATTTTACCAACAGATATTATTTAGGAAGAAAGTAGCGCGTGAGACAACTCGTGCTCTTTGACAAACGTGAAAAGTCCATTGTTTTAGAAGGAGAAATAAAAAATTGTGTAGATCGCGTGGTTTGAAGCACGAAGACGGTTTTAAGTTGGAGTAATGCCAATTATGATCTTCTCAAGTCTCGACTTGTACCATAAACTGATGGGATTTCACTGCAGTTTACATTCTTTGCTAATTGTTCACGTTCTAAACAACAGAAAAATGTATAGTATAAGTATGTTCTGCAGGAATGCTCTACTTATATCGACATTGATAATAGAATAGTTTTGTACCTAGTAGGAAGGGTAAACATCCGAAAATTTTGGGAAACAACTTAACTTCTTGCCTTTAACTTGAACTATTATACTAATGAAATCATAACGTCTTCTGGAGAAGAATGATTCTGATTGATGGTGCATGTTAGTACCAATTTAAATAAAGTGACCCTATAGAATTACAAAAAGAAAACTAAATATAAAGCAGATAAGACAAGATACATTTTATTTGAAGATTTTTTGAAACAGAATTAAATGAAATATATTTAGAGATATTCTGTCATTACCAAAAATTGAAAGATTCTAGTTTTCTTATCGAGCTAAATAGTTTTTGAGACTTAGAAGAAAATAAAATACGGAAACCGAAATGGAAAAAAACAGGATTATTACTTAGTATAGACTGTTTTTGTGAATTATTCAGGCCTTTACAGTGAGCTTTGAAAATAGTGCTCGATTTTATTGTGTGACTGATTTAGTCATAGTTTTAAAACCACTGGACAGATTTTAAGGAAATTTACATTTTTATAAAGCCAAATGTACGATTTATTAGAAGAAACTCATACCGAGCATCTAATGGTAGTCTGCATATTTTTCAGATGTTAGAGACGTTAAAACTTTGAAAATAGCACAATTTTTTATGGGATAACAGTTTTAGTCTCACAGTTTTATAGTCACTGGTAAGATTTTAAGCTAATTTACATTTTTACAAAGCGGAATGTAGGTTTTATTAAAAAATACTAATTTAAAGGCTCTAAGCTATTTTTGTGTATTTCTCAGACCTTTAAAATGAAACTTTGAAAATAGTGCTAGATTTCATAATGTGAAAGTTTTAGCGTTATAGTTTTAGAACTACTGCGTAGATTTTAAGGAAATTTACATTTTTATAAAGCCATATGTACGATTTATTAGAAGAAACTCATACCGAGTATCTAATGGTACTCTGTATATTTTTCAGATGTTAGAGACGTGAAAACTTTGAAAATAGCACAAATTTTTATAGGATAACCGTTTCAGTCTCACAGTTTTATAGTCACTGGTAAGATTTTCAGCTAATTTACATTTTTACAAAGCGGAATGTAGGTATTATTAAAAAATACTAATTTAAAGGCTCTAAGCTATTTTTGTGTATTTCTCAGACCTTTAAAATGAAACTTTGAAAATAGTGCTAGATTTCGTAATGTAAAAGTTTTAGCGTTATAGTTTTAGAATCACTGCGTAGATTTTAAGGAAATTTACATTTTTATAAAGCCAAATGTACGATTTATTAGAAGAAACTCATACCGAGCATCTAATGGTAGTCTGTATATTTTTCAGAAGTTAGAGACGTTAAAACTTTGAAAATAGCACAAATTTTTATGGGATAACAGTTTTAGTCTCACAGTTTTATAGTCACTGGTAAGATTTTCAGCTAATTTACATTTTTACAAAGCGGAATGTAGGTTTTATTAAAAAATACTAATTTAAAGGCTCTAAGCTATTTTTGTGTATTTCTCAGACCTTTAAAATGAAACTTTGAAAATAGTGCTAGATTTCGTAATGTGAAAGTTTTAGCGTTATAGTTTTAGAACCACTGCGTAGATTTTAAAGAAATTTACATTTTTATAAAGTGGAATGTAGGTTTCATTCCAAAAAATCAGTTCTATGGCCCTAATTGCTGTCTTTGTATGTATTTCAGATGTTGAAATTGAATATTTTAAAATACATCAGTTTTTGGGCATTGATGGATTTGGTGACAAAATTTTTGAACCAAAGGTCAGATTTTAAGTAAAATTACAATTTTCTAAGCTGAATGTAGGTTGCATTAAAAAAACAAAACAAATTCAAAGGTTCTTATAGTCGTATTTGTATGTTTTTCAGACGTCACAGTTTTATAAACACTGAACAGATTTTAACGTATACTTTAGATTTTTACAAAGCAGAATGTTGGTTTTCATACAGAAAAAAACTTCAAAGTCTCTAAATGCTTGTTCTTCAAATCTTTTTTAAATCATTGTTAAGAATAAAAAATCCTCTAAATGTTTCTTTTCAACATGTTCCTAAAAAACCAAAAATGCCATCAAGTGGGTACCATTTCTATTGATGGAGGATGAAAATATACATATGAAATTTGATTCATTTTTAGTACATTCTTTTTGAAATATGGTGGACAGACGAACATACTACACAGACATTTTTTTCGAAAATGGTACCCTTAAAAAATTTAAATCCATCAAAATTTCGAGGTCGAAAAAATCACGATTACTATACTTTCCTATCTAATATAAGGAAAAAAAACTTTATAGAATTCTCCATATGAATCAAAGAATAATATTTAAGTAATTTATTCTCTAAATGAAATTCATAAATTTTACACTCCCAATTTTAAAGGCTGACAAACTGACTTCTTGCTCGATTTTCGACAAATTCTGTGCAACATTTAACCGTAACGAATTTTCCCATTTCCCCCAGAGATCACGTAGCCTGTACGATTCTCACGTACTTTACAGGGATCAAAAAAGAGATTTTAATCGATCACCATCAATTGAGTGCAGTTGTATTATTTCTATTGAGACAATGCATTACAATGGTAGATGAAGACAAGGAAACAAAGAGGTGTGCTCTCGATGATGGGAACCGGGAGTGTGTGGTTACGATGCAATTGTATTGTGGTTAACTCTAATCGACCTTATTACAACGGGAGCCGGACTGATTGAAGTACTTTATTCAAATGTGGGGGAGGACATTATTAAGCACTTGACCAAATCCAAATCGATTAGCAACACTACATGAGTTTCCTATAAATCTAAATCCCCATACAACATGACAAAAATAATTATATTTGTGTACCTACGATTTTTTTCTTTAGACTTTTATGAGTCGTTAACCTTTGCCCTTGCTTGAAAAGTATATTATTACGAATTCCCAATGATATACAAAGACGACAAGCAGCGCAAGCAGTGCATGACTGCAGTTTAAGTAAAGTATAAGTGAACATGTATGAACATTTTTACAGAATTGCAAAAACCGTTTGAGTCACATTGGAGTGATGGATAAATATCAGAATATGTGTTTTGTGAGTGTGTGTGTCTGTCTCATTGCTATGCAATGGGAAATGCCATTTATGTACCTTGTTTATCAATCACAATTTTAGGACGATCATGGAATAAATTACTTGGATTTCGACAAGATCTCTCACAGTATTACAAAATACCTGGAAATTGTGTGTTCGACGTACAGTAAAATAGTCGTAACAAAAATTTAACAGACACCAGAGAGATTGATTAATTTCCTGTAGAATTATTGATTAAGTTCAATCATTTTTCAACAAAATCTAATTTGGTAGGTACATCATCGCCACATAGTAAACATTAAACAAATATTTTTGTAATTATTTTTTTCTGTAATTTAATTTAAATAAGCAGGTGGTTACCTCCTGGTTAAAATACGACTTGGGAGGCGATACATTCATCATTTACAAAACCACAATTCAAGTGTTAGAAATTATTACTTCTCTGTAGGATACAATTCTTATTTGCATATTTAAAATCAAACGGTAATAAGTCAAATCGATATAAAAATGATTTATCTTTTATTATGATTATTGGGTAATTGATTTTTTATTATGTTAAATTCCTCACATTTCGTTGAGGACAGCACGTAGATCATGGAAAATTAATTGGACAATTTTAGTGATATGCTTTGATACAGAAGATTAGTTTAAAAAGTCTGGGAATATACGAGCCCTAACAACTAAATGTTCGGACAAAAGTAAATTTTTGAAGTATGAAAGAAGAACTGGAAATTTTACGCAAATAATTAGTAAACACCTAATAATACAATAAGATAAAGCCTTAATAACAATATTAAGCATGAAAGAAATTTATTTATTGGATTTAACAATATTTTAACCTTAATAATTAACAAACTTTACAAAATGAATTTGCAACTAAATGTTGGGATAATTTTTAATTTAGGACCATTAATAAGAGGTTACGTCTCCTTTTGCTTTAATAGCTGCCTGTATTCTAGCAGGCATTGTATTTATCAAATTTTGGTACAATTCTGGCATGAAACTGTCCCAAATTTCTTCTATGTTGGTCTTTAAGTCCCCAATGGTGGATTATGGCGTAGAATACGTTTAATTTTATGCCAAAGAGTTTCAATGACACTTAAGTCCGGACTGGATGAGGACCAGAAAGCACCTTTATGTCGTTTTCCCCAAGTTCCAAAACTGTGATTTTTTAAAAACAGAAAATTACGTCACATTTTTCAAGTGCAATTTTAAAGCTACGAAATATGCCTAAAATCACCAAATAAAGACTTGGGGATTTTTTTGTACATAAAACCAACATCCAGCTTTGCAATAAAGTAAATTTTACCAAAATCGAACCAGTGGTTCCAAAACTGTGATTATCTTAATGTAGGTAGCACCCCAAAAAACGCATTTTTTGAAAAGTGAACTGTGAAACTCGAAAAAAATGCAAAACAAATTCGTATTAACATTTCAGGATTTTTTCAATATAGTACGATTATTGAGCTTTGATTTAAAGGTTTTTTGACACAAATCCAACCAGCGGTTTCAAAAACTGTGATTTTTTAAAACAGTTACTAGAAAATTCTATCATTTTTAAAGGTGCAATTTTGAAGCTCCGATAAATGCCTAAAATCACCAAATAAAAACTTGTGTCACTTTTTTGTAAAGAAAACCAACATCCAGTTTTGCAATAAAGTAAATTTCTTCAAAATCCGACTACTAGATCCAACGTTTTGAAAATAATAATTCTTTGTTTCTACAATTTTTCCATCCTGCTGGGTTAAAGTGCCACAGTTTTGGAACCGCCAAGCGGATTTTTACGAAATTTACGTTTTTATATAACTGAATGTTGGCATTATAACAGAAAAAACCATCAATATTATATTATAAAATTTAGATAACTTTTGCGCGTATGGAAAAAAGACAATCAAATTTACTTTTGTCCGAACATTTAGTTGTTAGGGCTCGTATTATTGAAAAAATTGAAATTACTGATTTCAAATAAAGTGTATAAGTAATAAAACAGTGTGAACTAAAAATATAATTATATTAATGATATCTAGTAAATAAAATAGCCAATAATTTTCAGATTAAAAATTACTCCCAATAATCATAACTTACTGAAAAAAGAACTTCTTACTGGAAAAAGTACTGCAGTACTTAAATATAATGCCGTTTTATATGAGAAAAGTATTTGTACAAATTACTTAAAATGTAACTTACTGAAATTGATATACTGATTTAAAATCAAATTTCATCAGTGCCTGTCCGAACAACCTATTTGAATATCGATGACATTTTTTGCCTGTCAACCTTTCAAGAAGCCTTCAATCTGGAGGACCGAATAAAAAATCTATTGCACTAAACTCCAATATACAAACTATCAGATGTGAATGGATTATTTTATAATAACCTTCCCTCCTTCCAACTGGAAGCTTTTTTTCATCATTTTATTTAGTTATAAAAAATTGTAGGTATATAGACACACACACCGTAGCCGAAGCTATTAATTAAGGGTATTGTAAGGCTGACGTTGATTATTAAAGGATTCAAGATCAAATCGAATGTGAAAAGATAAAGCTTTCGGGTACTAATTATAAACTTCTTTTCGTCCCAATATCTTTTCGGGCTGCTTGTCGTCTGGATGGTAACATAATAAACGGATTATTGTGTTTCTATGACGAAGGTCCGAAACATGCATTGACAGATCCGATAAAATGGATCGTATCCAGATTTGGTTTGTTTTTTCCCACATATGTAAATAACAGTTACTATTTATAATAATATAATAATTGAGGAAAAATTGTGTAAAGACTAAATGTATTTAATATGTAATAAAATATCAGGACTAAATATAGAATTTTGAGGCACTCGTAAAATATATTTACTAATAAAATGTTCGATAAATTTAAAATCCCAACTCGTAACTCACTTTTTGATATTAAAGTCTATTCTAAAACAACTTTCGATTACTTAAAATTATGCACAAAGAGGCAAGGAGCATAATATTTTTACGACACGTAAACATACCAAGTCATCATCATAGCAGGGTTCTATAATCTTAAGTTGAAAAAAAAACATTCATTCATATAAACTATAAAATTAATGATAATCGTCAACAGCATCTATAAATTATAGTTCATGCATAATATGCAGATATGCGGAGGCAGAGCGAACAACACACAGAGAGAAGAGACACCGGATGGTTGTAAAAGCAAATAAAAATCATGAGACAGGTCAGCAACAAGTCCTGGAGTTCAGAGGTTATTCTTTAGCCTACTTCCGACTATATATTGCCGTTAGCAGTTAAGGATAAGGATATTATTTGCAGCATAAGGAACAAGTGTCTTTTTTACATCGTAAAAACTGTAGCTAATCACATATTTTACATAAATAATGTCTGCAGTAAGTTAGTTGCGAGTTAATTAGTAGGAATGCGCAGGTGATAATCGGGTGCACCATTGATTGCCTTTTGGTAACAGAAAATATTTATGGATTTAGTAGTTTCATTATAAAAATATTCGGGGTTGGAGCGTAGAAATAAAAGAGTTAGATTACGATCAGTCGAGATATTTTAATTAAAAGTTTGGCTACAAAAAGTCGTTTGTGCTTGCATGGGCATCACCGCACTTGGGGGCACTGGCAGTGAGGACATGAAGAGTATTTTGCACCACCCGCCGACCGACTAGACGTTTTCTGCGTTGTTCCCATCCAATTAAAACCGCCTGATATTTAGTTTATTGTCGAAACCTGATTTTATCCACTTCACCTTGCACAATCTTTCATGCAATTTTTCATCCATGATGAAACTATATTAGGACCACACCTCTTTTTATTGTTTATTACAAAAACTTTTTAAACACATATAGACAAAAAAACAGTTACATTAGCGCTGGCAAATTAAGCGTTTCATAAAAATTTTAATGCTTTGTTTGATATTATAGATTTTATTGATTTGTTGTTTGACCTAGTAAAAGGCGTGATTTTACGTTGTGCTTTTTTATAGGAAAAAAATCCCACATGTTTTATGTTCCGTATTTTTTATCTTGCACTATTTTGATATTAAATAATAACAGTTGACGGTATTGAAAACTGGAAAGGTTAAAGTAACCAAATTAATCTTACCTACCTGCCTACCAAATACAGCTACAGCTACCGCCAAAACTAGTTTAAATTTATAATCCTATTCACTTTATTAAATCAATTCGGATTTAAATATATAAATTTCAATCGGAATATTAACAAAAAAAAAAAATCCACATCGAATATAACAACAAAACAACAAAATGTTGACAGTTATTTCAGATGAAATTTAAACTAATTTACTAAGAAAAAATGTATAGGTACACGCTCTAAGAAATACTTAAGATGCAAATCAGTTAAAATTAGTTCCACTTTACAAGTTTTTCTACAAAAAAGCGTTTAAATTGAATTTTCCAATAAACTAACTAATTGAACGCATTTTATAGTGAATAACTTGCTTAGCAATTAAAACTCGTTTGAATACAATACAATTTTTTTTAGATCCTCTTCATAACATTTTCCTATAGTCCATATAATAAGGTATTACAATCATTAATGACTCACGCTTAATTGCATTTGTTTAGCTCATTAACTTGAAATTATGTGGTCCAAAGTTGTAACAAGCAGGTGGAAGATTATCTGGTAGGAACATTAAAAAATTGGGGAACTGTGCGTGGTTCAATAACCGTATGTAATAATTTATATACAAAGAGATGTATACAGGGTGTCCCAGTTTATATCGTCAGGATTTCACCAGTAGATAGTTTAGCGAAAATTAAAGGTGGTTTGTGTAATAAACTATGGTCGAATGTTGCTTCCTTTTTGATGTACAGGGCATTAAAGAAAATAAATTATTTTAAATAATTTGCTATAAATCAATAACAAAAAAAATTAGTCTTCTGAAATTTTGCATAGATCTATTTTTTTGTATTCTCTTATTAATAGTGGTTGCAATTATTTTATTTAGAACACAGAGGCGTGCGTTCGGGTTTCTTCAGAAACATTTTATTGAATAAAACGTACACCTCTGGTTTTTTTGCAGCACCAATATGCAGAGAGTATTTTCCATTCAATTTAGAAACTTTTTTGTATCTTACAATTTCCTGATAACCAAACTTTTTTTTTCTTATTTATTAAAGAGGTTCTTCCCTATTAGATTTCCGAAAAAAGCATCAGTACAAAGTTGTAGAGAAAAATATTTTCTACAATTTTCCTTTTAATATTTTTTTGATATTGTTAATATTTAAAAAGATATTCAACAAATAAGTTGCAAATTTTATGGAAATTTTTCTCTAGTTAGGTACTACTTACTACTACTACTACTTATTACTCTTTCCCCAAAATTTTCAACTTATTTGTTGAATAACTTTTTAAATATCGACAATATCAAAAAAAGTTTAAAAGATAAGTTGTAGGAAATATTTTTTTTACAACTTTGTACTGACTCTTTTTTTCGAAAATTTAGTAGGAAAAAAGTTATTCAATAAACAAAAAAATCCAACCCTTAATGAGGGCTGGTGAAGGAAGGGCGGGGTCTACGAATACACAAACTCAGTTTTAAACTTTCAGGGTGACCCTCTAGAAGATTCTACAAAAATTGGCTGTAGGGTAAAAAAAGTCTATTTTCTTCATTTTTCTTCCTTATTTACTGTACTATTAGGTTATTTTGAGTTAATTTATCAAAAAAATATAAGATACGAAAAAGTTTCTAAATTGAATGGAAAATACTCTCTGCATATTGGTGCTGCAAAAAAACCAGTGGCGTACGTTTTATTCAGTAAAATGTTTTTGAAGAAACCCGTACGCACGCCTCTGTGTTCTAAATAAAATAATTGCAACGACTATTAATAAGAGAATACAAAAAAATGATATATGCAAAACTTCAGAAGGCTAACTTTTTTTGTTATTGATTTATAGCAAATTATTTAAAATAATTTATTTTCTTTAATGGCCTGTATGTCAAAAAGGAAGCAACATTCGTCCATAGTTTATTAGACAAACCACCTTTAATTTTCGCTAAACTATCGACTGGTGAAATCCTGACGATATAAACTCGAACACCCTGTATAAGAAACCGAAATTGTTTCAGAAATCTTTAATATAAAAATGTAGTGTTCGAAAAATCAGATTTTCCTATTATGGCTATTATGGTAAAACCCGATTTTTTTTTCAATAGACATGTGCCTCTTTGTATTTCTTGCTCTTGATTGCCTGTTTTAAGCGTGAGAGAAAGAAGGAGAGTGGTCCGCATGTATATGCGACTGAAAATAATTTTAATGAAAACTAATAATAACTATGATTAGCACTGATAAATTAATATATATATAAATATTGAGGTACGAGTTAAAATTGGATATTTGGATAATTTGTTCAAAAATCAACGAACTATTTTTGTTCAACAACCTCACATTATTAACAAATATAATTATCTTTATGTAAATGTAAAAAAATGTTATATATTTTCAGCAGCCACAGCAACATAATAATTAACCTTTTCAATGTACTCGACTTTTTTGCCATTTAATTAATCCGTACCAGCAATTAGCATCTGATTAATGAGTAATTTGTTCCGCGTGTATAAATAAATTCTTAAACTATTTTTAAACTTAACTTTGCTATAATTTCCATAAAATCCTTACCGAAGCAAACAGAATTCCATTGGGGTTATTTATGGTTTTTAATTTCCGTTATTTCTACACCTGCACACGCATCCCGACTATATAGTTTTGTATCATTATTCAATTTATTTGATTTGATTATAGTGATTCATGTAGTTACTAGTTGATTCCACAACATTACAAGTTTTGTATCCCGAAACCATTAGGCTTTTGAGACAAACACATTTCATTATACATTACATACAAAATTAAACAATGTTCTAGTCATGGTGATATCTACAGGTGTAAATGAGATAGGCAATGTGTGGCTGCACAGGACTTTTCTTATGGAATGTGAATGTCCATTGCACTTGTCGAAGAACAGGTTGCTTGCTTGCTTTGGTCTCTCTTTAAGAATATATATGTATATACATCTGCAGAACCAGTCTCGGCTTTATTCACCAACAACAACGCGAATTGTTAATTTTATTTCTCTACTGTGGCGAAATACTAAAACCCAATTTCCTCTTCGATAAATCCCTGGGATACATGCACATCCTACTTATTCCGAGACTTATTCTTTAGGCAATATTAAATCGCATAACTGACAGTTTGCACAAAAAAATTACCATCGACTTCCAAACACAATCATATTGAAGATGTGTAGTAAAAGCTCCTGTAATTTGTTAAAGTTCGTCTGTGATGCCCTCAATAATTTTTTTGAAATCACAAAAACATCAATTTTATTTTAATTTTGAAGTTGAATAAATTCATGAAGTCTTACTAGTTAGATTTAGGATAAAAGAAAAAATTCTAAATACGCTTTTAGATAATTTTTGATAATTCTAAAAAACTTATGGACTATTTTCCATAATGGACTTATAACAATAATCTCAAACTTGGAATACAAGTAGCAGGATTCCACTGAGGTTTTTTCCCTTGACTCAACAATAATTATAAATATGTGCAGTGTACAAGAAACCGAAGGCATTAAATGTCAACATTTTTACTGTAACTGAGCAAGAAGTAAAATGCCTTTATAATTATACATTATCTAGTTTAATGTAAATGCTTTGTTTATAATTAACGATCCCATTCAAGGTCTTCCATCAATATAGGTTTTATTTTTAAATTGCTTTTACTTATAATCCTGCTGCAGTTGTTAACGCATCATTACACCCTTATAGGAAATACCAGCAATATTTTAGATAAAATTATATCTTCTCATTGCAATTTAATTATCGCGGGATTTGCACTAACTGTAAGTGGAAAAGCGGCGCCTACGAATAAATAATGTCACAACTTTACAAAAAAATTCCTTGGAATCCTTGACATATCACAAATCGAATGTGAAGGGAAAAAATCTCGGGGGAGCCGTAGTTATTTGGAAAAAATGTCGATGAAGATGCCAGCACTACTTTATTAGTCTGTAAATCTCCTTAACGGAAAATAAATATATTCTAACCCAACATCTTTGTAATTTGTATTATTAAGTTAAGTCTATCGCAGTTTGCTATATTGAGAAGTGAACACTGGTGGAAAAAGAAGGAAAACATGCTTTAAATTACCAATGAGGTGGTTTGAACCAAATACAGAAGTTGTGTGCACCATACAAATTGCTTTATTAAACTTTATAACATTTCTTTTCGTCAACGCAAATAAATTCTGTAATTCGTTTTTTGCTACAGGTGCAATGGAAAACCAATAATTATGACTATCTGTGTTTGTTGTTATAATTATCGGAATAAATTTGTGTATGTGTGTGGCCTAAATAAAGCAAGCAGACAGAGAGACTGGCAATCCAAACAACACAACTAAAACAGGTAAATTTATTCCAACAAAAACAACAAAAATAGTGATTGCGTCTAAGTAAAGTGAATTAATTGCAAGAGAGAGAACTGTAGTTGTTTATGAATTCAAGATTTGATCATTCGTCGTCGCTTTTAACCCAGTTTCATAACGTTTTATGATCATTTCTCACGCAGTTACACAAGTCATTCAATCGATACCTATCAAACTAAATGGAAAGAATAAAAATTCACCCACCCATGCTTTAATGGTGGTATCTCTTCGAGGATTTATTGTAGAAAGGTACTTAGATATGCGGAGTTTGGCGGAAGTTAGCGTACGAGCAAAAGGAGCCCAAAAAGGAATTCTTACCATTTTTAAATCATTTTGAATAAGTACCAAAACTATAAAAAATAAGGGAAAAAGTAGGGATTAAATTTCATTTAAATATCTGGAGGAAGACCAAGAAATGCCGGTCTAGAGGAAGATCTAAAATACGTGAGAGGTTAGAGGACTTTGTTGAAAATAGTAATTTGAGTTTAAAAGGTTCTGTCTTATATCAAAATTAAGAATAATCAACTGAAATCCAAAAATATGGTCCAACTTTGTAACAGTTTTCTAAACTGCTGGCCAATTGAAACGTACCAAGCAAATTTTTAGGTTGAATTTAAAGTCAAATATTTTGAAAAATAGTAAAGATATCAACATGCGGTTTTCAGGATTTCACAAATAATTTCATTGAGAAAACGATAGTGTTACCCGATTTTTTTACTTTAAAGTACATTACTATCTACAGGGTATGAAAGAAAGTCTTCTTTTTTTTGTCAAATTTTATAACTATACCTACCGAGATTCCACAAAATTTTTTAAATATTTTTTTGATGTAGATTTTTTTAGTCCTTACTTAATGGAAAAACAACCTGTTTCTCAAAATTTTGATATTCCTGTTATGTTATTTTATAAGATACCGAATTTTTGCTGAAAATTTGATTTTTTTTTTGTTTTTTGTCGTTCGGCCGTATTGTGTTTTGTAAGAACCAATCTCTGTAGTTGATTATGATAACTTATGAATGGCTTTCTTATAAAAAGTACACTTTTTGTACTTTCATTTATTTATTTGTAACCAGTGGCTTATCAAAAATCGGTACACGTTCGCTAATTGGTAAATTTTTTTAATTCATTTTTGAGGCTATTTTCTTAATGGAATGGAATAGAATTTAGTTAGTTTATGTTCACCATTGGTTTAAGTGACTTATATCCTCGAAACGGGTTTTTCACTTTTTCAAAAATTTGCTCATATTCGTGTATACCATGGCTACGAAATCGTTTTACAACCCCCACCATTTTGTTACATTTAACTGTATTAATTTGAAATTTGGCATGGTTTGATTGTTGAAAGGAATAATAATTTTGACGTTTAAAACAATCTGATGACACTTTCATATCACAAGATGACATTTGCTTTCAAAATGGCAGCATAATTATTATTGCAAAAACCTGTTAACAATATTAAATTTAATAAAAAATTCGGTATTTTATAAAATAAGAGGGATATAAAATTTTTGAGAAATTGGTTTTTTCCTCATTAACCAGGGACTAAAAAAATCGACATCAAAAAAATATAAAGTGGAATTCGGTAGGTATAAAGTTTGAGAAAAAGAAGACGGCTTTCTTTCATACCCTGTAGATAGTAACGTACTTCAAAGTAAAAAAATCGGGTCACACTGTTGCTTTCGCAATAAAATTATCTCTTGAATCCTGAAAACCTCATGTTGATATCTTTTCTCCTTTTCAAAATATTTGACTTTAAATTCAGCCTAAAAATTCGCTTGATAGTATGTTTCAATTGGCCAGCAGTTTAGTTATTATTTCACACCAGTAGCAGAATTTTTTTAAATAAAAAAACATTTATCAAAGAATTCAGAGAATTATTAAGGCATTTTACTTATACATACATTTGAGAAAACGACAAACTGCGAAATAACAACTAAACTAACATTTTAATTGACCAATTAAAATTCAGATCATCATTCGAATGAGTCCAATAGACAGCAAATTTTTGTGTGTTTGTCCTTTTAAATTAGCAGGATATTGCCCATATCCGTTCATTTAAATTCTTTAATTACATTTTGTGTAAATTGTCAGTTTTAATAACAGTTTTTTTGTATTTTCGGTCAAAACTACACGTTGAAAAATCTTAATTAAGCACTACAATAAAAACACGTTCAGGTTATTTATTTTTATGTACAAGGTACCAAAGTATGTAACAATTTTTTTTATTCGTAAAGGACCAGAGAGTGGTGATGAAAGCACCAACATCAATCTTGTGACTTAACTGTGTTGTAATTAAAAATGTTCAGCGTAAGGATAATGCATCATTTTTGATGCAGCAGTAAGATATTATAAAACGTTGTTGTAGGACTTTTTTTATTGTTTAAAAGCAATGACATTTAAATTAGGAACAAATTCAACTTTCCTTCGTTAAGACAGTGATTCAAGTAGCTATAATTGTAATTAATCAACTATTATAATACAAACATCAATTTTCCTATTGGCGAACAATTCTAATAAATAACTAGGTATTATATTGTAGATTTTCTTCATGGCACCCATAAACAGTTAATTGGAATTCAAGCAAGGTACTCCACTTGAAGCTATACACAGCTAAATTATCGTTTGAAAAGAAACAATATAACTAATAAATATGCGCATCTATTATAGGAAAACTAATAAAATATAAATTGTCAATAATATTGACCTCGCCTGGTAAACTTATCTGACCTCAACTACTGTGACTGTGTCGTTACATTGACCATAATTGGGTATTTTGTTTTCTAATTAATAAGAGAAATGCTTGGAAATTCCAGTGGCATAGCTTGATTTGCACAAGATAAATTTATGCAAACCTATGTGATTTATTTGACTAAACAATAGGAAACTAGGAAGTATATTTTCAATTAATTTTCTGTTGAATTGTGGTTTGCTGATAATAATTAAACACTTTTTACAGAAACACGATCAACTATTAAATTTAACTTGAGCAATTTATTTTAATAATATAATAATGACATTAATGATGTGGCTTTTTCTCTTGTTGTTGAAATTCCTTCTGCAGTTTTATAGAATCGAAATAGTTTTGTGGTCCAGCGGTCATTTAATAGGTGATCAGAAACTAAGTAAATCAGGTTTGTTTTTTCCCTGTTTTATTTTAAGTTAAATAACTCACATATTTTAGCCATGCCTAAGCAGCAGAATGAAACGAAAAGTCAATTATATTAAAATTAATTGGCCACTATACACAAAACTCAGTTGCCGGATTATTTGAAGAATGAGACTTGGTGTGTTTTTGTGTTTTATAGTTGTTTTTTTCCTTCGTTTGGCTTTTGTAGTCAACATAAAAATATTCCAAACTAATGAAACTAAAAGTTAACTAATTAGTGGTTGATTAAATGGCCACAGCATGGAGATCGGGATGTTCGGATATAAAGAGACACAAACTTGGACAATTAAAAATTAATTTGAGGTACAATAAAAAAATACCAAACATCTTCTCATTAGCAAAGAACTAACAAATGGGATTTTGTAGAATTTACTGTAAAAAGATCATAAAATCAGTTGAGTTTGTCAGATACAAAAAATCAGTGCAACGACAAGTTTCAATAGATACTTAGCAAGGTTTTTGTTGCTTCTTTGATTTTAGAAAAAAAAACTCTAAAATATGGATGCAAGTTATTGATTATCACCTAAAAACGTATAACAGGGAACATATTTTGAAATTATCAGATTATAAAGTATTTTCATACAAGTCCTTATTAGTAAAGCCAAAATTAGGTTTTAGCCTTTTTGGTAACTGAATGATAAAAAATACGCTTCCAATTATTTTTTTATAATGGCCATACTTTCATGTAATAAACTGATATTTACATTGAGATGCTGGGACTTTTTCTGCCACCATAACGGATTTTATTTGGTTTATGGCTCTTAAAGCTGAAACTGTGAAATTGTCTGTACAACAAACCAGCAAATAAGTATTAACATCTACATCAACCACAGACTTATTAAGAAAATTGCATTTAACGCATCTCAGCTGTGTCTAAATTCAAAATTCACTAATAAAAATTTCAGTTTCAGTCTCCCATGGCGAGTTCATCAGATCTCATTTATTTGCAATATAAACAGTCCATCATGCACATGATTTTTAAGAGGGTTTCTAATAATTTATTTTTACCAAGATACTAAACACGTAATTAAAACCTTGCAGTTGTATGTATATCTAATTTGATTACAATTTCCCATGTCGCTGCTAATAAACGTCAATACTTAAGCATTAAATTAACAAAATATATGTCATTGCATGTTGGTTGTATTTTTTCAACCTGCTTTATTATTTTATTTGCTGTAAAGACGACCCGCGAGGTCAAAGGTACAGTTATGCATGCAGGCAGTGTTGCTTGTGGCCCATTCTGTAAATGGGACCTTCTTCCCCCCACACCACCTCAAACACTAGATGTTCTTCCTTGAGATAACTTATCATGCATCAAAACACGGTTTGTCATCCACATAATTAACTATTGATCAGACGTTGGTGTTGGTGTTATTTGCATCGTCATATCACTACAAAAAATCTGCACAGTTATTCTCCCTCCACACTCTCTTCACTCTCTTCATCACATATCGACTAAATATTTTGGTTAGTTTTCATTTGAATTGGCATATGTTATGTGTGTTTGTTTAGTTAATGTCTTTTCTTTATGCCTTGTTTGTCCTTCGGTCAGTTGACAAGCGAGAGTTGCTTGACAATTGAAGAGATGAGAGGATAACGGAGACAAATTATACTAAGCTGCTTATTTGTGGTTCTAAAAAGAAACCTTCTGGCTCATCTTAACTTGGGTGGTTTACCATTAACGATGTCAGTGAAAAAGTGAATCATCAGTTTAAATTTATCTGGATTTGAGTTAGTTGACGGTTTACATTAATTTAGTTAGTTGGAGATGGGCAAGACAAAAAAAACATTGGGAATTTTACCCGATCGCAGGTAGCGCGGAGGATGAGAAAGATTTTCGAAAAAATATTTAACCAATTGAATTTTGATTTATTTGTTAATGATTTAAAAGGAATATATTCTGGAAAATGTGATGTAGATCCAGAGTACCAAGTATTTTTTTCGTAACCGCATATACAGGGTTGGTGAAAAACCTGACATTCATCTATAGATTGGTTAGTTTTATAAATAGAAAAATTCTGCAAAGACAAAAGTTGTCTGAAATTGACTGCTCCATAACTTAAAATTATTACCATTTATACAGGGTGTTTAATTACGCCTGTACAGCAGCTTACTCCATTATTTTAAATGGAACATACTATATATTAATGCATTTTCAGATTCTACATTTAATTTTAGGTGTAAAACTGTTAAGGTTTCATATCTTTAAAAATGAACGGTTTTCGAGATTTGAGGACTTTTTAAAAAAATTTGACACAATTAGAGATTTCGAAAAACACGTTTTTGTCAGCTGTACTCCGTAGTTTTTTAAAACGAATTTTTGAGTTGTAAAAAAAAAGGTGTAGGGAATATTTATATTACAAAAATCACATAATTATCTTATACAGGGTGATCGCAATTGTCAGTCA
This sequence comes from Pediacus dermestoides, assembly GCA_963942485.1. Classification (NCBI taxonomy): domain Eukaryota; kingdom Metazoa; phylum Arthropoda; class Insecta; order Coleoptera; family Cucujidae; genus Pediacus; species Pediacus dermestoides. The sequence goes on from OZ012629.1 coordinate 5,323,072, forward strand.
ATTTTCAAAAACTTTAAACAATGAAAACTGTATTTTTTTAAATGGAACACCCTGTATAATTCTATTCTATGTTGTAGAGAATTAAATTCTCGATAATTTTCATAAAATATGCAAAAATTTTCTGATTGTTTCCGTATTTTTAAAATACAGTTCAGGGAATGTTGTCTTTGTTAAATACATAGACCTAAATAAGTATAAATATAAAAAGCAAATATTTAGATTTCAGAATTTGAAAAGAAGTATGATAAACTAGAATATTATGAACTGGCTACATTGGCGAGAAATATTTTTAATTTTGCAAGAAATTAAGAAATACAATGGATATTATAGGTCAAAATTAGTGGCTTAAAATCCTTGAGATTCCTGCTGGTTTTTAATCATTAAACACTCACGTTTCCCTGTGATAAATATGTTTAAATATAACTCTAAATTATGGCATAATTTCGGGTATATACCATCCAAGCTATTACTTTACATTAGATTAAATAGCGTTGGTCACGTAGCAGGTTGGTATATAATAGCCTACACAGACGTTACGTAACAATTATAAAAAACCACCAGGTAAGTGTAGGTTACTGTTTTACACGCCAATCAACTAATTTAAACAACTGATCATTTAACCGAACATGGCATTTAATTAAACATGCACTCCATGCGACTAACTCACGTCAACTTGAGCTCTTTTAATAGTTCGTCGTCGTAGTCGACGTTACTGTTGTTGTAAAAGTAAAAGAAGCCAGTTAATTACCCACTAATTAGCTAGCAACTAACTAACATTGTGAAATAATTCAAAACAATTATTAATAAATCAGTTGGTGTGTTCCACCTGATGTATATAACCACCACGACTTAGTTTTCTATTGATTCCTTATACGGTTGTTAAATATTGTAAGAGGTTTTCATGATTCGACGACGACATGCCCTGGATAAGTTGCAGTAATAGACAAAATCCATCAATACGAGTATTGGATCGTTAAAACCGCAACAGAAAATAATGTTTACCAAGAGCCTATTTGAATATGTTAAGGATATTCATTAGAATTAACTAACTCGATTATAATGTGGTCAAACAACATGAAAATTTCTCTTTAGAAACTTTACATGGTTTTTTTTGTTGATGGGTTAAGAAATTATTACAGTAAATGGGTTGTTAAAATTCGACACGCAAACCTTTTTAATATATATCATGCTCATGAGTAAGTTCTCAGATCTTTTCAAAATTTCATTTTAAGGGGTCTTTACACTAGACTTAGAATCGCGTTGGCGCCTGGAAAATCTTGACATTGATATTCTAAACAAGTTCGGGGGCAATAATTTAAAATTATTAGGTATAAGTTCTGAATTAAATAAACTACACAAAGAAAACCTGCAGAAATATTATTGGGCATGCGAAGGCATGATTATTGGAGGAATATACAGGGTGTTCGCGCGAAGTAGCTCACTATTGCTAACTTCGTTATTATTGGAGCTACAAAGTCGGTTAAATTAGCAAATTAGTAGCATTTTTTCCGCTGATTACAATGGTGAAAACAGAAAAACAATTGACCATCTGGTTTTCGAGATATTCACAAAAATAACATGGAACACCCTATATATTTTTGCAGAAATCGATGACAAATTAAATTCTGTACAAAAAATGTCCATAATTTTTTTTTATTATAATTTAAAATAAGCGAGTTATTTTGAAAAAAAGTTTGCAATTCTTTAAAATCAAGTAGCCATAAAACGGAGTAGTAATTTATTAAAACCAAACAATCATAATTTTGAATTTAAGCAAGTTGAAAAAAACTTGAAAGAATTACGGAAATATTACTATTTTATTTAATATTTTTAATATACAGGTGTTTGTGCAAAGTGGTTTACTATTGCTAACTTTGTTATTATTGGACCTACAAATTCGGTTAATTTAGCAAACTAGTAGCATTTTTTCCGCTGATTATAATGGTGAAAACAAAAAAACAATTGGCCATCTGGTTTTCGAGATATTCACAAAAATAACATTTTTTAAATGGAACACCCTGTATATTTTTGCAAAAATCGATGGTAAATTAAATTCTATACAAAAAATGTCCTCAGCTTTTTTTGATAATAATTTAAAATAAGCGAGTTATTTTGAAAAAAAGTTTTCAAAGTTTTAATATCAAAAGTAGCCATGAAAATTATAATTTTGTAAATTTTCAATATTTCCGTAATTCTTTCAAGTACTTTTCAACTTGCTTAAATTCAAAATTATGATTGTTTGGTTTTAATAAATTACTATTCCGTTTTATGGCTATTTGATTTTAAAGAATTGCAAACTTTTTTTCAAAATAACTCGCTTATTTTAAATTATTATCAAAAAAAGCTAAGGACATTTTTTGTATAGAATTTAATTTACCATCGATTTTTGCAAAAATATACAGGGTGTTTCATTTAAAAAAATGCTATTTTTTTGAATATCTTGAAAACCAGATGGTCAATTGTTTTTTATTTTCACCATTGTAATCAGCGGAAAAAATGCTACTAGTTTGCTAATTTAACCGACTTTGTAGCTCCAATAATAACGAAGTTAGCAATAGTGAGCCACTTCGCGCGAACACCCTGTATATAAATCAAAATAGTCAAAAAGTAAAATGTCATTTTGTCAGCGGAACATAATTTAATCCAAAATTTTTTCCATTCCACCCAGTTTGGCATATATTTTTAGTGTTTCATAAGCAACATCTTGTTTATTTTTAGTCCCTAGGAAGTTTTCACAAAATTTAATCCCTAGGGAGTAACAGTTTCTGCCTTGCTTCCAAACCATTTAAACTAATTTGATTAAATTAAATAATATTAAATACCTTTCCTGTGTTCATACATGCACACATTACACATAATTATATACACAAAATCGCGTTCTCTTTTCATGTTTCTCATTTCCTGAAAACGGTATCTTAGTTTTTAATTGGAGCCATCTGCACTCTCTGTGGTTCCAAATCGTGACCTGTGAGAATGCTTAATCTAATTAAAAATTCTCTCTCCTTATTTTAAACTGTATGAAAAACACTCACACACACACTCACAAACATTATAATATTATTTCTGGTTTCACTTGATGGCGGATGCCCATAAACTTGAAATTTATTACCGCATCCACGAAATATTCCATTTATTCGAAGCTTGTGCCAAAATACTAACCAACCATCAAACAGATTAATTAATTTATCGTATAAAATCGTATAAAATTTAATGAATCATTCTAATATGTATTATATCGACATATATGACCATAAAAAGTGGATAGCTGTAACAGCTAGAAGATGTTTCGTTAATTCCTCATTAGAATATTCAATTTTTGAGCGCGCTGTTGCAGGGTCAATGGCAAATGGAAGAATTATATTATTAATTAAAGTACTCGTATAATATAACGTATCAATGCCACTGGGTCTACAATTTAACCATAATTGTTGTTTCCTTGCAGTATAATTTCACTTATCTTGGTGAATATATTATTTTTGTCTTTGCAGGGATAAAACATAATCCTATTATTATGATTTAAATATAGAAACTTCACCTGGGCACGTCATACAATAAATTATATTATTTCGTAAAGTCACTCAGTGTTTTACATAAAATACTTAGTAGTTGTTTTCGACTGAGTGTGGATTATGCCTCAGCTGCTTTTTAACATCTGCCTGTCGGTCAACAGGTCAACATGTTCTTGACAGTGTCATTATTGGGCTTTTTAAACCATTTAAGCAGTTTAGCTTGCGCTAAGTAGAATCCACCGAATAATTAGTATCTTCCATAGGAGGGAATAAATTAAAAGTTCAGTTCGTCAATGACTAAGCAATCCTATATGTTGCAAGTAAACTTCGGGACAAGTTCGCCAAAATGAGTCACAATAAAAAACCTATAGAAATCGATGGAAAAATATGTCTTAACATAGAACACAATTAGAAAAATCATCTTAGCGGAACATCTAATGTAATAAACAGTTCAATTTAAAATAACAGTTTATTGAATACTTAACACTATCTCTGATTTATGAAATTACAGTTTCACTGCTTCTTTTTGTAGCAATTTGTCAAGCAAGAACGGTTTTTATTCCGTCGATTCCAGATGATGTATGTGTTATTCTAAACAACATTCTTGTAATCATCATCCAAATAATTACATCCATTACAACTCACCATAAATTTGCATGGTTTGAAGCGCGATAGCAGTGACATAATTTCGAGATAAAAACCCAAACTGATGTTCGTGTGATGTATGGACCAACGACAATCGTAACTACTGCGATACAAGTATATACTTGTTTGTTGTTTCAGCCGAAGGCAATTTTCACGTTGACTTTTTTGTTTTTTGTTCCTATCAATTCACCCACGCATCAGACACTTGTATCTCTGCAAGATAACGAACACTTGTTCTTGCTGTACCACAAAAATTTATGTAGTTTTTTTCTATGTATAAATTCCACAACTTCTTGCTGCAGTTGATTGATAATTGTTTAGATATTGCTTGCAGAATACGATGACGATGATGATGGGGTTTTAATTAGACGACGATTTGGTTCACATTCCAATTTATCGAATGCACATTGTAATATATTTTTTGCCGGTTATAAACGAAATGTGTGATGTGATGGTTTGTTGTGTGAAAAATAATCATTAAAATTAATTGCAGTAAAGCATTTAACAGAGCAGAACCAAAAATGTACTAATTAAATATTTTTATTGGTAACTACAACTTTTTCTTGTGTTGTACAGCTCCATCGCTTTTAATGAGCAAACAAAATTATATTTCTAATTCCTCCAAGTGGTTTTTAAAAACTGACAGATGAAATAATTACCTACATGTGAAAGAAATCATGCATTGCTCCCCTGAACTATTTGGTCTCGAGTATTTTAAATCATATAAATCAAACACAACGCCGCTTGTCAACTTGAAAATTACTTGAAACTGAACCCGTTTCCTGAATATTGCGTTCGGGAAAGGAGCACGGATTGAATTCTGACAATTTTATGGGCGAAAATGAATTTGAAATTACATATATCTTCCGCATACTTAGTACCTAAGTACCTCCGAGCTAAATACTATTTATTACGAGTTTCTTAAATTTGCTATTGGTTTTGACACTTTTGTCTCTTGAGCTTTAAGGACTCTAACCTTTTGCATATACAGGGTATTTCACCAGTGACAATGAGCCTTATGGAATTGAAAATGCAACCCACAATATATATATGTAAAGTTAACGTGTTTATTTTAGTTATTCTATTGTTTTAAAATAAAATTATGAATCCATGATAACTTTGCTTCTAATAGTTTTATTTGTCACAACTGACAATTTCACAATTTAATTTAGCCAAAAGCGAATGACATTTATGTTAAAATTTACGAAACTGCACCGCTAACTAAGTTTTATGTTTTTTAAACCAAAAAACAACTATCCACGTTAACTTTGCAAATGTAGATTGCATTTTCAATTCCATAAGGCTCATTATCACTGATGAAATACCCTGTAGTACCTACTTGAAAAGAGGCGTTGAAAGTTTCACAAAATTCAGATTTTGACTTCACATCAAATTTTTCCTTCATTATAAAAATATTCAGGGACATAAATTGTACTGAAATTATTTACAACAAAAATTCGCTAAAAATTGGAAAATATAAATTATTGAATTTGGTGGTTTTTCCAAACGAAGTGTATAGGTACCCTTGAAAACCATACACACATTTTTCTTAATATTTATATCCAAATGTTAATTTGGAATTTATTTTGTGGTGGGATCGGGATAGCAAAAAATAAAACGTATGGTTGTATTGTATTATACAGGGTGAGTCGCAATATGTGGGACATGCTTTACCTGTAAATACTAGGCCTAAAACTAAGACGATTGACGCAAAAAGTTGTTACAATACTAAAATGAATAACTAAAAAGTTATAGGCGTTTGAAGTTTCAAAAAAAAATTTTTTTTGGTAATAACTTCTAGACTAATTGAATGAGAAGAACCAATTCTTGGTAGTTGCTAATGAATACCAAAGACCTTTAATTTGTGAAAATTTTGTTAAAATCAAACTTTAAGAAGATGGTTTTTTAAAGTAAGTAAAGTGTTTAACCTTCTGGAACTTTTTTGTCCTTAAAATTTTAATTATAAAAAAAATTGCATTTAATAGGCAATTTAATTTGGAAACTTTTTCATCTCTTGTAAAGTTTTGATTAAACGCACCGTGAAGCTTTAAAAAATTAAAAACTAACAGCATGTTTTTACTAAGTTTCAAAAAAACGGCATCAAGTATGCTGAGATTTGAAAGTTATTGACGGAAGACGGAGCTCCAACACAATTATGCACGTCCTGTGCGACATTAGCATATTGGCTATCTGTCACCTATCCTCAACGATGGATTGGTAGAGGCCCTGACGATGACGCTCTTGTAACTCTTCTTTGCATTGAAAACCGAATTTTTTTAAAATATAAACTGCTTCTCGAACTTCATTGGCATGTTGAACGATTCTCCTTCTAAGCTCTTAAAGTGAAGGAATGGGTGTTGCATACACTTTTAATTTTAAATATCCCCATGAAAAGAATTCAGTTGCGTTTAGGTCAGGAGAACGAGGAGGCCATGCAACAGGAACGTCAGGGCCTCTACCAATCCATCGTTGAGGATAGGTGACAGATAGCCAATGTCGCACAGGACGTGCATAATGTACTGGAGGTCCGTCCTCCGTCAATAACTTTTAAATCTTAGCATTCTTGATGCTGTTTTTTTGAAACCTAGTAAAACATGCTGTTAGTTTGTAATTTTTTAAAGCTTCACGGTGCGTTTAATCAAAACTTTACAAGAGATGAAAAAGTTTTTAAATTAAATTGTCTATTAAATGCATTTTTTTTTATAATTAAAATTTTAAGGACAAAAAAGTTCCAGCAGGTTAAACACTTTACTTACTTTAAAAAACCATCTTCTTAAAGTTTGATTTCAACAAAATTTTCACAAATTAAAGGTCTTTGGTATTCATTAGCAACTACCAAGAATTGGTTCTTCTCATTCAATTAGTTTAGAAGTTATTAGCAAAAATTTTTTTTTCTAAAACTTCAAACGCCTATATCTTTTTAGTTATGCATTTTAGTATAACAACTTTTTGCGTCAATCGGCTCAGTTTTAGGGGTAGTATTTACAGGTAAAGCATGTCCCACTTATTGCGACTCACCCTGTATAGTTGTTGTAAGTTAAATTTACTCTCTACTGTTATTGGTAGCATATTAGCAAATTTTTAAAAAGCAATCAATTCACTCCTTGTTGAATTTTTCTTCATCCGCTGATGGCAGGCAATTATTATTCATCACGAATTGAACATCTATCAATAAATTGCACATTTATTATGAATTAATTCTTCCTGTATGTGGTGCCGTTGACAAGATAACTGTTGTTTAAAAACCGAGTTACATTGTAATTAAATTCGCATTTTAATCAATACAACTTAAAATATAGCCATCATATTGATATTAACATACATTTATTGTATGATGTTGAATGCAAAATTTTATACCTGGTGTGCTCAATTCATTTTAGGCCATAAGTACACACTTTGAATAATTCACACCTACGACCTATGATGATGAAGTTTTCACTAAAGTAAGCAAATTAATGTTTCACTGTGTGAATTTTCATCAGTTGGTTGCATTTGTGGTCGGTTAGAAAGTCATAAACATAGATGCTCATCTAATCAATGTATTATTTAAGATGTTTAATTAATGTTGCAGTCTATAAAACAACCATTATGTAAGCTACGTGTACATGAAGCTTCAATAGCCACTGACCGAAAGAAATAACTCATCAACACTTACAGCACTCAGGCACTTTCCAATAAAATTATTTAGTGTAATTCTAAGTTTTTGCATAATGTAATTATACTTGATTTATAGATAGTCTTTTAAGAATAAAAATAACTATTATCGATCTGGTTTTATGATTATTCTTAAAACAACGTTTAACCTGATTAATTTAAATAGCTAATGGAGAAAAATTAATTAGTAATGTGGAAAATCGATTTCGATTATAGTTTCATCGAACTGTTTATTATTTAAACGCATACAACATGCTAATTTCGTCATTAATATCCTCATCATCATTCCGGGATCGTTGACATGGTTATTTTTACGGTTCGTTACCTAAATTATGTAAAAACAGTGTAAATGAGGTAAATAATAACGTTCATTGTCAAAAGTTGAAATTAAATGATTCACATGTCTACCAGAGTTTTTTGATTATATTTATCTCGATAATTTATTTTCTGGTGTGCTACATGGTTCCGTACTTTGACCTCGCGATAACTATTGATATGATCATTTGCATCGAGGGAATAAAATGTATCAAGTACTCAAACCTTCTACTACTTTATGCGTAGCACCCTTGCGCACACTGTCTATCTCTTACTTTTGGAAAGGTCTATTGACCGAAGTGAAGAACTAAAATTTAATGCGGAGTTTTAAAATATAATATGCCAGTGGAAAAAACTGGTCCAAAACGCAGAAAACAACCTTGGACTCTCCAGTTGAAACTTATTGAACGACGGACTTTATAAATATTTATTTCCAACAATGTTTTTAATAATAAAATTAGCATAATACATGACCTAGAATGTATTTTAATTTATCCAGAACAAACCAGCAATTTGTTAATTATTTCCAAGCAATTTTATGACAAAGGTTACGCACATTAATCAAACCGAATCCCCTTTGGTTTTCTTGCCGACAGCCCACACGTTAACAGTGTGCGATTTATGCAAGGATATTATTCAAGATTAACACAATGATTCTACAATAATAGGTATCTATACCATTCTGTTTGTCGTCCGGTGCGCCAACAACTTCTTACATTGATGTTATTATCAACGGCTGCCTTTCGATATTGTTTTGTATGTATTCCTGTGCGTTAGTACAAACGATCCATTGATCAATTTATCTATTATTTGTCTAAAGAGTCTTCTATTGGCTATGAATCAATCAGGAGTTGCGAATCCTCGGCAGGACATGTCGCGTTATCAGGTACGCCGTCACGTGACGGAATGTCGTGGTCAATACTGGGAAGAATACCTACATAAATAACGTTCCTTCCTATGCCAAATGTGTTTATAATTCTTCCACATCCACAAACCCACCAGCTACTGGTAAACATGCCGTGACAAACGACGATTAATACAAATAATTGCTTTTAATATTATAATTTATAACCCACCGTATTCTCTGCTTTTTTTCCTGTAGTGTTGTGTTGCAATTATTTTTTTGTTCTTGTAGTAAACGAAGATTAAAAGCCACACTGTAAAGAACAACATCACGGAAAAAATTATATCAAAATCGTGAACATATTAATTTATTTTAAACTCTCTTATTACCAAGTGGTATTATTACTACATAAAGATCCTTCTTTTTTATATACTTATGTATAGCATAATCTTGTTTGGACCTGTCTGTGTAAGATGGGGTCAACATGTGACCTTGCAGATTGTCTTTTAAGGTCATCGCTAGGTTTTCGTGCCAGAATTTCAAAGAGGTACGGATTAGAATGTTGATAAAAGTTTGACAGCAAAATTAAGTTACTAGTAATTGATTAGAACTATTAAAAAGTTAGAAGGATCTAATAAATAAAGCTGTTTTAATTATGAAATTACAGTTTGGACGGGTTTTTACTGACAGAAGTTTATTGAAGAGTTGGACGTTTAAGGCCCTTGTAACCTTGCGGAAACTTAAATATTGTATTGTAAGTCTATCTGTCCCATTCATCAATGGTATTTTTGTTAAATATACCAGAAATTAATAGCCCTATCCAATACGACTTGGGACGGAGGTGAGCATTTATCATCTACCGCACTAAGAATGTTGCATATCTTCGGCGTCATCCACCTGGGTACCTACATAGGCCGTGTAAAGTAACTGAAAAATGCTTTGCGCATATCTGAGTTATGACATATGTAAATTGCAAAATAAACACAACATGCGACTCTCGCAGTTTGCTCTTTTCTTGTGAATGTTCAATGTAATTGTATGAATTAATCTTGATATTATGTTATATTGTGGCGTGTAATGTGAATATACAATCAGGAACCCACACATTTTACTACTGTAAAAACATTTCCTTACAAATGGGAAGTGGATTTGTATCATTTATTATCGATGAACTTCACGCGACGATTAATTTAAACAAAAACCCAGTAGGAGAGGAGCATTTATTATCATAATAACATCCTCGATGGGTACAGTTAAATATCATCATACCATTTGTTTGTTTCTCATTGGAGGATTTTTTCTGATTAGTTAAGATTGGGCATGGATAGGCATTTAAAGTAGCAACATTTTAGTCAGATGGTAACGACAACAACGTATACATTGATCCTAAGTACCCAAGCTAAGTGCGTGTAACAGTCCAGTTAGAGCGATTTAAGAGTGTCGTTAGGGCTATATCGTTCAACAATCTCAGTCGGAAGTTCAATCCAGTTTTGGAATAAATTAGTTTGGATTTAATCTTATATTAGTTGTAGAAAATGTTTGGTTTTCATTACACCAGTTTCCATTTTTGGGCAAATTATATTACAGATGAGAAAAAATTTCCAAATCTAAATTGCTGTTTTAGAATCTAATTACAGTGAGAAATACTTGTATTTAATTTATTTGAGGAAACCGCATATAAATTAACTTATGTAAAAACAAAACAACAGTGTAGTACTTACTGAATACTAAAGATTCTAGAAATTTGAAGCATTCTACCAAGAGATGACTTTGATTACATCATGCTGATAAAAATGAGATTTCGGCGAAAGTTGTAGTTTTCTAAAATTTCATATTCTTAACCTTTGTTAGAAGACATGTGCAGATCAAAGATATACTAACCACTGGCGGCTCGTAGTCATTTAGTCGGGGGAGGCAGTTAAAAAAGATGCGTAGCGAGCCAAAAAGCGGCGCAGGCAAAATTTTTTTCGTGGTTCAAGGTCATCCTTTTTAAGGGTACTTTTTGCTTAATAATCTTGCTCACGTCCCATGCTTGGTTGCCTTGATAGGAAAGTTTTTATCATGTTTTCATAAAATTTAGGAAAAAGAGCTCTACTTGTTCAGAAAAATATTTTGCATAAGTACCTAATAAATACAAACTCTTGATTACAAAGAAAGATACAAATATCGATTAATCTGTTTAAAATTTCTCTTTTTTTCTTGCTGAATCATTAAATCTTTGAATTTCGATTTGACGAGCTGAATCTAGGACGGTTATTATTATTTTGTTTGCCTAAAAGTTGTAATTTACACATAGATCTAATATGCTCTTGACTTTTTGAATGTCTCTCAATCGAGCGACCTAAATTTTTCAGGCAGTCATAGCCAAATTTTGATCAAACTTCTTCACCCCGAATTGAAAATAAAACACATGGCAACAAAACAATTTTTTTAAAATGAAACTACCCGTTAACCATTTACATTTACTGTACCCAATGATTAACAAAACTACGAGGCGGTTTGGTTTACCCTGATTAATTAAATATTATATAAATGGATGAGGAACCTCTAAATCTTTTACGAACAATTTATCATCGTAACACAGTCGATTAAATTTAAATTTTATTAAAAAGTCAACAATGTCCTCACAATTTTTAATATTTGTTACAGTGTCTCTTCCCTCCCCTTCTATTTTAAAAATAAACTTTTGTTTGCACACAAAAAAAAATACCTAACCTGTTTCACCTCATACTTGCACACACAGACACACAAACAAACAACAACTGTTACATAAAAAACGCAGGCGTAAACGCTTGTTCCTGGTTCACAACAGTTTCTTTCGTGTTTAAACAAAAGGTGTTTTTGCCTCCAACTTGAATGTGCAATGACAAAAAATAGTAGTGGTAACTAAAACGCAGGCGTAACAATCGTAACACATGTTCATCACAGTTTCGTGTTTAAAAATAAAGTCGAGGAGCGCCTCGCAGCCCAGAGCGCAAGTGCGGATGTGTGTGACAACAATATAGGCAGAAGTGCGATTCGAGTCGTAAGTGGTATAGAACCACAGATGAGAGAAGTTATCGAATATTTCGAGCACTTCAACAGGGTGGCGGTTAATTCAAATTCTAATCCAAAATATTTATCTGTAAAAGTTGTTAAATTAGATCTATCTAGTATCTATATTTTAAGAAATTGAAAAACACATATTTGTAAAATAAAAATAAAATTAATTAATGGCCATCATAGAGTAGGCACTGCCTCCCCTGACCAGCCGCCACTGATACTAACTATTTCAAAATGAATTAAATTTCAGGATAATCAATGAGAAGAAGAAAACGATGAGTTGCATTACTTCATCTCAAAATCTTTGTTAGCAAATCGTTTTACAATAAAATTAACAGATCATAGATCAACTGATGATATTTAATTTGTTGCTCATTAAAATATTTGTATGTTCCTAAACAGCAAAGTATCTAAAAAACGAATCATCCTGACTTTTGAGGGCTAAGGACAGAGCATTCACTCATTTGCATCTCGAGATGACCATGAAACAAATCTAACACTATCCTACCTCCCCTAGTTGGTTTTACTATAAGTACCAACTCATAACCGGAAGTGTATTCACCACTAAAGAAAGTCAACTCCAATAAACCAAATCGTTATTTATATTTAAATTGGCCGCTGTTTTGAATGGACTGAATATTGAATTGCATTTAAGTGTCCCTAAGAGCGTCCTCGCGGGGCCTTGCGCCTGCCGGTAGTAGTGTTGTATTCAGTGAGGATATTGTGGCTTTGGCGATGGCGAATGAATGCAAGTCAGCGACGACAGTCAGAGAGCACCAACAAGCATACGCAATGAGCTGCACCGTTTTCCCACGGTGACCGACTCATGCTTGTGATGTCATATAGCAAGCAAGCACATACACACCATTACCACCAACTCATTCAATATACACACCGAAAGTATCTATATCTTTGTCTGAATATGTGGAGTGTTTGCCATAAACTATAATGTTGATGAAAAACGGGGAAAGGAAGGTAGTTGTTAAAATTGCGACGGTCTTGTGTATTATTAACACTTAAGCTGAGGAATCTTGTATTGGAAATGAGTAATTAGTTTTGTATTTTGTTGGGTATTGGCCAAAGGCCACATCCGCTTTAGTAAATTGATGTCGAGTTAGTTCTACTAATTGATTTAGTTCTTCATCACTCTCTGATGAATAATGTTATGGACATATTTGTTTCAATACAATCTCTACACTCCTATAATAATAGAGGTTTTAGATTTGTCTAATTATCGGAAACCATAGAATTAATAACAATTTTAAAATCTGTGTGAAGAGTTTTAATGAAGGAAAATAATGTAAACGTGAACTGAAACCTCATCAGTTAATGAAACATTAGAATAAACTTATGAGTTTGTAAATAAGATTGTATCACTTTTCAAGTTTTGCGCATGTCAATATGTTTAGGAATTTTGTTCTTCGTTCCTTCTCAGACAGAAATTATTTCAACATAAACATTAAACAGCACCTAATCTAATCAATAAAGTGATTAAAATTTCATAGTGTGAGAGTTTTAATGTTCGTAGTTGATCAATACGTTGATTATGAACAATATTTATATGAGATGTGTATGTAAATTTACTGCTTTAAACCACTTTTTATATAATTTAGTTGACACGCCATAACATTGTTAAAATAGTCTCGTAAATGCTAAAGTGCTAATGATTTAACTTATTCGAAGAAAGTACATGAGTTAGTTACTATAATAAAAAGTCGAATTTAGTTTAAATGGCGTTCTGGTTTTCATTTTTAGTACAAATGACTCATCACAGCCTAAACATCAACCTCATTCAACTAATAATACTGATAATAAGGAACCGACAGCTAAAATATTTTTGAAATAATCTCGGAAATAATAATAGTAGATACTATAGTAGATGTTTATGCCACCATTCATCTGGAAAGCTTTCTTAATAAGAATCTGAGACAAAAATCTTATGCGATGTTGAAACTTCTAAAAAAATTCGAGACTAACGATTTTCTAAATCAACATCTCAAAATAATCAAACTGGAGCGTGAAATTGGAAATTTTCCAATTTGGAGGCGAAACTTTGAAAATTTGGTTTTTTCAATAACTTTTCTTTAAATGGTGGGCTAATGAAAATTCTTGTTCAGTAAATGTGAGGTAACGGTGGGCAAACAAACTGCTACGTCAAATCGTCATTTTTCATTTTGGAGACGAAAATATAAAAAAAAAATGTTTTTTGAATAACTTTTTTTTGAAGGGTGGACAAACGGAAATTTTTGTTGGGTAAATGTGAAGTAACGGTGGGCAAACAAACTGTTACGTTAAAAGGTCATTTTTCGATTTGGAGACGAAATATAAAAAATTTGTTTTTTGAATAACTTTTTTTTGAAGGGTGGGCAAATGAAAATAATTCTTGGGCAAACGTGGGCTAACGGTGGGCAAACGAACGGTTGTGTCATATTGGTCATTTTTTAATTTGGGGGTGCTGTATAAGAAATTTCCAAAAAAAATTTCTTGTCTATAACTTTTTTTTTGAGGGTGGGCAAAAAAAATAATGCAAACATGGGCATTAGATGGGCAATCAAAAGAGATATAATTCGTTTCAAAATTTGATGGTGGGGGTGCCCTTCACAGACCTATTTTCAGTAGACATGTGCGTCACACACCCTCTTTCGATCTCTTGATGAGACAGAGAAAAAACGCACATGTCTACTGAAAAAATTATAGTACAACTGCTAACGTAGGGTTATCAACTCATGTAAAAGTACACCAAATCTGGATATGTTTGTGCCTTATTTACAGCGGCTACAGTTGGTTAACAACAGGATTCGTATTCAGTTTCATTTCGATGACCAATTACAGTACCTCAATACTTTATAACAGCAAAATACGATTAATTACTCAGATCTTGACTTGAAATTTAATTAGAGGTAATTACTTTTATAAAAGCTTGAATGCTTTGCGCATGCTAATATAATAATATTATAATCGTAATTACGTTCGTTTGGTATTTCGATACTCTAAAGTTTCCTTTTGTGTGTTATTCGCTTTGAGCACAATACACAATAGGCCCCCCGACATCAGACATTTATATTATATGTATGTTTCGAGTGGACTCGTCATTAAACTTGACTAATTGTAATTGATGTTAATTTGTTGAATTGAAAGTGTGATGGTTTATTATTCAAATATCAAATGACTCGTTGCTAGACTTTTCATGAAAAAAGAACCGTTTGCACAAATTTACCATACTGTTATTAACATCATCATCACAACCTGCAAAATAATTGTTCAACATTACAACACTAATACAGTTTTGGTTTGACTTTTAATTAAGTTTCATAGTTCAAGTTTTGTTTAGGAGAACTCGTTTGGTATTTTCGGTGCTTCCGTCCGTTACACAAATGACCCCCAAAAGGCACCATAATAGCAGGTGTTTATTACAGTGGGCATTACAATATTTAATAAAATATTGCGTATTTAATTTGCATAAAACCACAAAAATAAATCTGTAGGCAATCGATTGACAGGCATCATTAACATGAAATGATGAAGATAGCAAAAGCGTGGTGAATTGCCTAATAGAAAAATTAAATTGGATAGAAAAAAAGTCGTATAGTTTAATAAATTATATCAGGTTTTCTTTCGCTAACTGCAATATAAAACTGAGGGGCTTTTACAGTCGAGTTTTGTTGAAACATTTCCCCTATTAATTGTTTTATATAAAGCGTGTTTTTACATTGAAGTTCAAACCTTTTGTTACATGATCAAGATATGCTTTGAGTTTTGTGTTGAAAAAAACCTACTATAAGGTCTTGTGGTTGTTGTTTATTTTTTCCTTTATGTTCAACCTGTTTAAACGATGTACACCTTCCATTTGACCAACTCGTTTTCTTAAACCTTTTTTTGTGCCATAAAACAAAATAATACTGTTTGAAGAGTGTTTTAGTTTTATCTTCGTCTTTAAATCACCAGTTAAACAGAGAGGAAATCACTCGGGCGGTCCTTCAATATAATGATGTGATAAGTCCCCAACAGTTTATCTTTTTAGTCATTTCTTTTAATAAAAGACAGATATACAGGTGTTTCTCTGTTGTTGCTGCAACCAGGTAATTTAGATCAGCATAGGTTAGTTATATTTCGTTTATTTTCATCATTATACAAGAGTACGCCGCTAATTTTCGTCAATTAACCATAAGCTATCCTATAGACATTAATTACAAATAAGAAAAAAATGCGGTTGAAACTCACCGTCCATCTGAAGGTAAACGGCAAGACCAGTTTGCCCCGATCGGGGTCGGCAAGGGTGAAGGAGTCGCGGCCCAACGCCTGACTGGAGGTGTTCCCGAAGGAGCACGAACCTGTGCTTGTTACATTGCTTTGATATTCCTTCAAACACAGCCGAAAGAATGTGTTACATAGTGTGGAACAACGTCCGGTTACAGGAGATCGTCCACCGCCCCCACAACACTCGCCACTAGATAGTTCACTACGCGGATTTGCCATTTCCAGGACCTGAAGTTCGAAAAAACCGGAGCCATGCGCACACTGAAACAAAGAAACAAACAGAATTAATTACCGATAAAAATTAGACAAGGGGTAACTTATTTCAAAAGAATGGAAACATAAAAAAATTTAGAGCCATGGTTTTATAATCAAAACTGAAACACAATTGCAAAATGAGTCAATTTCATATATTTTTGAAGACTACGATTACGAAAATCAAAAAATCTTCTCCTCTTCTGTTAGGTTAAAGTCTTATCTAATCTACCTTAAAATTTATTTCATAGAAATTAAAAATGAATCTGCTTGTTTCAATCCAACGAAAATTATAAATTCTTCTCCTCTTCTAAGAAAGCAAGTGATAGGTTAGAGTCTGTGCTGATCTAACCTAACCTACCTTAAATCTTCTTAGAAGAAACCTGAATTTTCTCATTATTCCTGCCTTAATAATTAATATCTAGCCACTTTAAGAAATAAATTCTTAAGTATCCCATGTATTCCTTTGAAAATTCGTATAAGAATTGAGGAATGAGCACCACAATTTTTTCTGTATTTTCCTTTTAAATAAAAAATCTCATTATTACAAGTTTTTAACTATAAAATCCGTCTGGGTTAACAGATGAAATTTGAGAAGTGCCAAAATACTTTTAGAACCAACTAAGCTGGAAAATACCACCCCTTACTATTTTAGAAAACTTATTAGGTTAAAATTAGTGACTCAATTGGTTCCCTAAAACTGTAACACCACTTTAGTCACACTAAAATTTTGATTCAACTACAATGAACAAAGTGCCTATAAAAACAACAATAAATAGATTAAATGACTGTTATTCACTTCCCAGTAACCAAGCACAATATCCACCTTTAAAAAAACGCTAATAGTTTAACAATGTCTAAAAGATCATTTAAGTTTTTAGCGCATCTGAAATAAATCGGTTGAAAACACTAGCTAGATATTATACTGAAGAAGTGTTTTTTAACATTGTTTTTTCTCCGCTATTCGGTCGCGCTTGAAAGACTGGCCAATGATTTTACTGCGTTCCTCTCAGACTCTGTGCTGAACGTGCACGCAATCTTCTTCTCATCCAGCTGTGTTTGTACACTCTAAACTAAAACTGGATTTTGAATAAATATTTCAAAAGCACAACCCAACGTCATGTGAGATGTGACCTTCTCAAACCAAACAAAAACAGTATTTAAAACTACACTCCTAGCTATTATTCATAAATCTAAATACGATTTTACGCAGGTATAATTTGTGGCTCGAAATTTACGAGGTGTGCAGGATAATCTGGGGTTATAAAAAATTTCAGATGATGTAGGTATTACAGGTATGTAATGATTTGACTTGCTCATAGATTACTTGTCAAAAGAAAATCGTCGAGCTATGAAAAATAAACAAACTGTTGGACTGTTGCGAATGCAATGTACAGAATAATAATAATAACCACGTTAGTTGAATTCCTTGTATACAAGTTGTAGCAGCTATTAATAATGGAAAGCAACCTGCCTTACCGATTCTTGCAGGCAGCTAAACAACCAGCAGGAATGGTTTACACCGACCGTGTTATTCCGCGCACTCATTTTATTTTACCCAATTACATAGACATGATATTTAATAATACACCCATTATCCATAACAATGATGTTGATGCATGAGAACTAGAGCCCCATTGATCCATATCATTGTTATTTTGCCATACGTACAAGTTGAGTGGGTACCTACCTCACGGCAAGACCAACTTTTATATTGATGGTCTTCAAAGTGGAAAAATGCATTAATACAATTGTTGAAATTGTTGCAGATGACATGAAGAATTCCTATATTAATTCATTGAAGACTAAAACAATGGTTTCATGACGAGATCGATATGAAGATAAGAAACACAAACGTATACTATACAATAAGTTTCCTCATTCTCTGTTTTGTCAAAGTATAGCACCGCGCGACAGGAAAACCACAAAAAATATATCCGTTTGGAACCCATCAGAAATAATCAGTGGAAAATGTGGACACCTGAACGGATTTTTACACACCGGGGCCACGGAGTATCATCGTTCATCGTGTGCTTATTTCCTATATAACATAGTTTGTAATATAAATCCAAAGTTGCCAAGCTTGTATTATAAGTAACTTAAAACTGGCAGGTATCAGTTTTGCTGAAACTGATATTGTGCCTCTTTTGTTGTAGGTAATAATTATTAAGTACATTTTCAACATGTAAATAAATACACGGTGTTTAACAGTTAGGGAATATAGTTGCAAAATTTGCATTCGAATATTCTATAATACAGTTTTAATGAACAAACTAATTTGTTTTAAAGCAAGTAAATTATTGGAAAAAAATCGTATTTCCTTTTCCATATCCCATTACTGATAATTACAGTAGGAGTGAGAAGTATTCAGATCAAATAATTAAATAAAAATAATTAAGTTCAAATAATTAGGTATGTTAATGTGAAATACAACAAGAAAATAAGATAATAAAATAGAAACATTGGGCGTCAAAATAGGTTCTTAAAACATTGATTACTGCCTATATTTCGAAAAATTGTAATAAATGACAATTTCAACCCTTAAAAATGTATAGAAAAAGTCTTTCTGAAGCATTTTCTAAGCATTCTTAGAATCCCGTTGGTAATTTTTTAAAAAATGTGAGGAGAATTGATTCCTGCATATTTTAAAAAGATTTTTGGTGTGAAAAAATTGAAATCAGTTATGGCGGATTTAAAAATTGAATCTAAAAGCTCAAACGGAGGCCAAGTCTTACTTATTCTTCGATCTTCAAAAAACACTCAAAAAATTTTTATATTCTGGAAATTATAAAAGATTTGTTTCTGCAACCGTTTGAAAAAATTCCAAACCAACTATAAATTGCAATAGTTTGATGACTATTTTCTTCTAATTTAATTGACGGATTTGAACTTGTTACAGGAACAAATCTAATGTATCCAGATAAGTGGAACCAAACCTCATGAAAAAGAAGTTTTGTACAACAAATCATTACATATTTTTTTTAATTAGTTACCTACAGTTCAAAAACATTCAGTGGCGGCTCGTCAGGTGAGGCAGTGCCTACTCTATGGCCATTAATTTACTTTATTTTTATTTTACAAATGTGTTTTTCAATTTCTTAAAATATAGATACTAGATACATCTAATTTAACAACTTTTACAGATAAATATTTTGAATCAGAATTTGAATTAACCACCTTGAAATGCTCGAAATATTCGTTAACTTCTCTCATCTGTGGTTCTATACCACTTACGACTCGAATCGCGCTTCTGCCTATGTTGTTTTCACGCACACCCGCACTTGCGCTCTGAGCTGCGATGCGCTTCTCGATTTTATTTTTAAACACGAAACTGTGCTGAACATGTGTGACGATTGTTACGCCTGCGTTTTAGTTACTACTACTATTTTTTGTCATTGCACATTCAAGTTGGAGGCAAAAACACATTTTTTTTAAACACGAAAGAAACTGTTGTGAACAAGGAACAAGCGTTTACGCCTGCGTTTTTTATGTAACAGTTGTTGTTTGTTTGTGTGTCTGTGTGTGCAAGTATGAGGTGAAACAGGTTAGGTATTTGTGTTTTTTTTGTGTGCAAACAAAAGTTTATTCTTAAAATAGAAGGGGAGGGAAGTGACACTGTAACAAATATTAAAAATTGTGAAGATATTGTTGACTTTTTAATAAAATTTAAATTTAATCGACTGTGTTACGATGATAAATTGTTCGTCAAAGATTTAGAGGTTCCTCATCCAGACCTAAGTAAGTATTTAATTAATCAGGGTAAACCGCCTCGTAGTTTTGTTAATCATTGGTACAGTAAATGCAAATGGTTAACGGGTAGTTACATTTTAAAAAAATTGTTTTGTTGGCCATGTGTTTTATTTTCAATTCGGGGTGAAGAAGTTTGGTCAAAATTTGGCTATGACTGCCTGAAAAATTTAGGTCGCTCGATTGAGAGACATTCAAAAAGTCAAGAGCATATTAGATCTATGTGTAAATTACAACTTTTAGGCAAACAAAATAATAATAACCGTCCTAGATTCAGCTCGTCAAATCGAAATTCAAAGATTTAATGATTCAGTAAGAAAAAATAGAGAAATTTTAAACAGATTAATCGATATTTGTAACTTTCTTTGTAACCAAGAGTTTGAATTTAGTAGGTACTTAGGCAAAATATTTTTCTGACCAAGTAGAGCTCCTTTTCCTAAATTTCATAAAAACATGATAAAAAACTTTCCTATCAAGGCAACCAGGCATGGGACGTGAGCAAGATTATAAAGCAAAAAGTACCCTTAAAAAGGATGACCTTGAACCACAAAAAAAATTTTGTCTGTGGCACTTTTTGGCTCGCTACGCTCGCATCTTTTTAAACTGCCTCCCCCGACTAAATGACTACGAGCCGCCACTGGAAACATTCATACAATAAGTAAATATCCGAGTAAACATATACAAGTCCTTTCTTAGAAGTCCTGCAGATTTCAAAAGAAATATCAATTTGTTGTGAAGAATCATGTAGCCATGGATGATGGAAGCTTTAAGAGTACCAGTCACAATTATACGTTTGATATTTTCAATTACCTCGTCAGTTTATTTTTTAGGTCTGTAACCCTACTAGTTTCTTGGGTTAGTTTTACTCAGTGAACTAATTATACTAAAATTTAATTTTTTCAGAATAAGTAATGTGCGTTTCTTTATATTATAAAACTTACATCATGGTAGAATATTTCTTTTTAACCAAAATATAAATGATAATTCTGAATTCATCTTTTTATTCATTATTTAATATCAAACTTCTATAAGATGAGGAAATTTCAAATATCTAACTAAGTATGTATACAGTACTGAAAAAGCCATCCATTTCAATTGCCTCGCAGCCATGGTATGAGGAAGAGCGAAACACAAGGCAAATTCCCGCATTAAAGTGAAACCAATGAAGTAGGAATGCTTCAGTGAGCAGGATACTCGCTCTTTGTTTTGCTTTGATGCTAAGAATCCACCAGATCATTTAAAAATTGTATAATTTACAGAACATTGTAAGTTTTCATAATTAAATTAAAATCGAGTCTGGTTCTAAAAATGTGTTTTTGTCAAAGTTTTCTCATTTTTCACAAACTTAAGAATCCTGACTGAGATAAATATATCTCCTAGAAATCTGTTTATGTTCCTAGAGAAATATTTCTCGACAGTCGGTAATACCTGATTGATTTATACAAATATAAATCACCTCACAATATCTGAAGGTGTGTATTGTATAAAAAAGCAAAAACTTTTCTCTCTGTTTTCTGCATATAATTGCATAACACTGAAAACGTTACACCAACAGCTGTTCAGATATCAAATATCATTTTATTTAAACACTATTACATGAAACAATATTGAGAGAGAAAAAAATTTAACTCGTTTTATTACCTTTGTTCCCAATTAATATTCAAGCCGTGCATTTGTTTTTAATGCATTAATATTGATTTTTACTCAGTCGGTATGTGTACCTGAACAAATGTTGACAAATTTTATTTGAGGTCTGAGCGAGGAGTGAGACGCGCGTACGTGCCCCATTTAACAAGTTTTGTAGTACATATTTGTCAAATTGATTTGCATCCCATGGCTTGTGACCGTTTGTTCTAACAATAAGTAAATATTAGATACTTGAGATAAATTTTTTCCAAACAACAAAAACCAACATACTTTAAATTATATCTAACTTAATATGCAAAAAGCGTTTATGTGATTTTTTTTGGAAACATACACAATTTAAATTCAAAAACAGGGAATACGTGAAAGACATTTTAAATTGATGGGTTATTCATGGAACCATCAGCGTACCCTCTAAAATTTGAAACAATAGTCCATTTATAAACAAAATAGAACCATGTAAATAGTGATGTGTACAGTGTTTTAGTTTAATTGTATGTTAATTAAGGCTTTATATAATTAAATTACCTTATAATTAAGAATTTAACTATAAATACTTCCCACTTAACCAGTAATTAAAGTCGGAGCATGTATTTAAGATCTAAATATCTCAAATTAACGTGAATGAATGAATTACATACGATATAAACACCTTCCTTGTTTCTACAATTATTATTCCTCTGGGTAAATCATTTGAAAAAACTGTTAATAATATTAGAATAATGCAAGTATATGAATTTGTCTTGCAAGAATGTTAAATACTTTTATTTTTTATTAAATTACACTGCTAATGTACTTTAAATGTTAATTAAAATTAATATATTCCTCCTTACAATACAGATAAATTACTCCTTGTTACACACTGTGATAAATATGTAGAAAATGCGTGAGAATAATTTTATATAAACTGTTACTTGTGTTTACATTAAAAATATTTACGAGTTGCATCAGGTAAATTGGTAAGTTATAATAATATTTTTTTACTTGCATACAGATAACACTGATAGGTTTACAGCTACATGCAGGAAATTTACTTTGTACATGACAAAAAAAGTATTCAGAAACAAACAAAAAGTTTACTTGAGGAAGCCTGGCAGGAAACCAGGAAACAGTCCTTTTGTTAGCTGTTAAAGGTTCCACGTTATAAACAAAGAATGATATTTGAATTATGGTGAAGATTTAATTCCAACACCAAATTTTTATTGCAGTATCCAGGAAATAGAACATATCTGATGTTATTCTTATGAGATAACCTGCAGAACATAATTAAATACGAATATTTGGGTTTTGCATTAAAATTTAATTAACGTATAGACAAAGAAAACAGGCGTTGGAGCTGTTCTAATATATATCCATCCGAATGGTACAAGTTTCAGAGTTATGGTAGCGCTGGAATATTAATGGGTTTGTGTAAAGGTTGGAACGCTTCTTTAGTAGTTTTTAGAGTTGTTTATCTGTTTACTGAATGTATCTGACACTATAAGTGGTAGGTAGATTCTACTCTATTTCTTTACTCAGCTCGCTCAGGTACTTGCGTGTTAGTATATTGAAACCATGTGAAATTTAGAACATATTTTAAATGTTTAGTTTAAGAATTTTTGTATAAACATTCATAGTTTGGTTTTGTTTTGGAAATAGATTAGGAAAAGAACACAACTAGAAGGAAATGTTTGTTTTTGAATACCTTTCCACAAGTTTTTTTTAAGAAGCGCTAGAAAGAATTTCTAAAATTTGTCGAAAATTACACATTTACCAAAAAAGGCGTAGGTACTAAATCGAATGCAAAAATAACAAAATATTCCTTTTTTGAATAATACGAGCCCTAACAACTAAATGTTCGGACAAAAGTATAATTTTGAAGTATGAAAGGAGAACTGGAAATATTACGCAAATAACTAGAAAACACCTAATAGTACAATAAGATAAAGCCTTAATAACAATATTATGCATGGAAAAAAATTATTTATTGGATTTAACAATATTTTAACCTTAATAATTAGAAAACTTTACAAAATGAATTTGCAACTAAATGTTGGGATAATTTTTAATTTGGGACCATTAATAAGAGGTTACGTCTCCTTTTGCTGTAATAGCTGCCTGTATTCTAGCAGGCATTGTATTTATCAAATTTTGGTACAATTCCGGCGTGAAACTGTACCAAATTTCTTCTATTTTGGTCTTTAAGTCCCCAATGGTTCTTGGTGGATTATTGCGTAGAATACGTTTAATTTTATGCCAAAGAGTTTCAATGACATTTAAGTTCGGACTGGATGAGGGCCATGAAAGCACCTCTATGTCGTTTTCTCCAAATTCCAAAACTGTGATTTTTTAAAAAGCAGTCGTTAGAAAATTACATCACATTTGCAATATTAAAGCTACGAAATATGCCTAAAATCACCAAATACAGAATTGGGGATTTTTTTGTACATAAAACCAACATCCAGCTTTGCAATAATGTAAATTTTACCAAAATTCAACCAGTGGTTCCAAAACTGAGATTATTTAAATGTAGGTAACACCCTCAAAAAACACGTTTTTTGAAAAGTGAACTGTGGAACTCGAAAAAATGCAAAAAAAATTCATATTAACATTTCAGGATTTTTTCAATATAGTACGATTATTGAGCTTTGATTTAAAGGTTTTTTGACACAAATCCAACCAGCGGTTTCAAAACTGTGATTTTTTAAAACAGTTACTAGAAAATTCTATCATTTTTAAAGGTACAACTTTGAAGCTCCGATAAATGCCTAAAATCACCAAATAAAAACTTGTGTAACTTTTTTATAAAGAAAACCAACATCCAGTTTTGCCATAAAGTAAATTTCTTCAAAATCGTACTACTAGATCCAACGTTTTGAAAATAATAATTCTTTGTTTCTACAATTTTCCCATCCTGCTGGGGTGCTGGGATTAAAGTGCCACAGTTTTGGAACCGCCGAGCGGATTTTTACGAAATTTACGTTTTTATATAACTAAATGTTGGCATTATAACAGAAAAAACCATCAATATTATGGAAGTTAATTTAGATAACTTTCGGCGTCTGGAAAAAAGACAATCAAATTTACTTTTGTCCGAACATTTAGTTGTTAGGACTCGTACTTAGTTGTGTAGTGAAAATGTTATTATGAAATATATAAAATGTGTTGCAACGAAAATATTTTTGAAACTCAGTGGTTATAGCAGGTTTTCTAAAAAAAACTGTACTTATATAAGTTTTAAACTTGTAATAGAATAATTAGGCTATATTTCGGTTTGGAAGTTTGTAAATTCCAAAATATAGTGTGAAGAGGGAGGAAGGAAAAACCCTACCTATGTTGTGTTTTTGACACAACACCGATATTTTTATTTCTTATATGAAGTAATAAGAAAGTTCAGTAATCATGATTTATTTACTTCAAAATTTTGACTGATTTACTAGTTTAAGGGCCCCTGAATCCAATTTTCGTCATGAATTGATCCAAATTTCATATTTAAGAGTTTGAACCTCGGTTTGAACAAAATTGAGGGTAACATATTAAATTTTTTTCCTCTAGTATTAACACAATTTCCAAAAAACAGAAATTTCTATAATATTTATATAGAGTAAGTATTGGCATCATAATCTAAAGTCCCGGGCTCCAATTTCAAGATGTGCATTATTTTTTTTGTCTCTGTGGTATCGATACGAAGTACCTACTAAATAAATAAATTTGCTTTTATATTAATAAAATATCGAATGTGGATAGCACGTGATTATTGGCTACCTCTTGAGTATTTTCAAAAAATTAGAACTATATCGCAGCGTATAAGAAAATCATGTGCTTGCTGGACACATCAAATAGTTAAAATTTATTTTACATTTCTAATAATGGACGGAATATACAATATAGTCACTAGAGACTAGAGAGAAATAAATAACAGAAAACTTTTGTGAAATTTTATTATGTTAAAAAAGAAAAAAATCATAACTATATACCTAAGTATTTTTGAAAATTACTTCATTAAAATTGCAGATTATGAGTAGTGCAAAATATATCTCAGTTCAAAATGATTGAAAGGATTTATTTTTAAAGCAATATTTTCAACAATTTCAAAATTCCCATTTCTTTATTTATCCTCGAAACATGTGCAAAAACCACTTTGACTTCGTTGTGATATTTAAAAATGTGTCTGAAATAGATATTCCAAGTTACAAAACAATAAACTAGTTTATTGCCTTGGACCATGAGTTGCCTCTATCAGAGTTAAGTTATTCCGGTCTTCAGGTGAATTGTTGATTTCAATAGCTTGCACTTGTATTGTAATACACCCTAATGAGTCCCAACCCTTTAGTCCTTTACCACACTGTTTGCAAATCCTAATCCTCGTGTGACCGTCGGGCGCAAAAACTTCCCCCGCAAAACAAAACCTTCATCTCAACTAAATTTACCTGAAGAAGTGTCAACAGCAGCAGAAAGAACTGTAACAAATATCCATGGGTCATGCTCCTACACAACAGACGCCACATGACACTGCACATCATCACTGCCAGGATTGCGCGTCGCCGGCGTCGCCCTCGTCGGCATCGAGCTAAACGCCAAAGAGACAAATCACACCACTATCGGCATCGAACACACGGAACAGTTACGTCAAACCAAACAGAATAAACTTTTCTACATTCGAACAGCACAACGACCGGACGACTACTGAGGAGGCGCGCAGCCGCAAGGCAGCCCCTCTGCTCCTCGGGCTCAGCATCCCATAAGGACCAATGGGAGATTGCTCTCGGGCTTTCTTTGTGCACCACACTGGAGCACCGCGGTTTTCTGGCTCCGGGGCCCCCAACACCCAACTACTTGTTGAGCGCTAGCGTGTTCTGAATTGGATTTGGATAGAGTCTGTCGATTCATTTTTAACAGCGTGCATGGAAGAGATAGAGAGATGATTTTGTTTGGGTTTTTGGGTTTGGTGTTGGTGGTAATGCATGGGGAAGCCAGAAGATTGTAGTTTTATCGGAAGGAAACAGCACTGGACCACTATCTATAGTTGATAGAATAATCGCGTTGGTTTTAGTTTTGTTTTACAGGAGAGATGGATATTGCTGAAAATTACCAAAACTTTGGAAAATATGACTTTCATTTGAAATTTGAAACTCAAAATTTGGGCGCTTTTATTTTTTATAATAGCCCTCACTCACATACCTACTTAAATGTCTTGAACAATATAATAATATCCTTCCTCAGTTATCAAAACATTAATAGGTATTTGACAGTACCGGATCCAGAATTCCGATAAGGGTGGAAGGATTTATATTACTAAAGTTACATGACATCGATGTATTTGATTGATATGATAGTTTAAACTGCATATCCAATTATAATATGTATCTATCTATCACCAACATAATATTAAATGTCAAGGAAGGACAATTTGAATACAAAAATGTTATAAAATTTAAATATTGTCTAAAATTGCCATGAATTAAATATGTATAATCTGTTTTAATCGAGCAAATTTTAATGGTACATTCTCCTGGTCGTCCTGAATCGGAAAAATGTATATTATATACCTCTATCTCGATTTCTAAGGGTGTTGAAGTTTACAACAAAAAAATATTTTTTTGCAAAACTTCCATAAAAAAGCTTGGATTCAAACAAAATTTTGCATGCTTGCCCTCCTCCCTAAGGTCACATCTCAATTAATTCAAAGAAAAAAGTATGCCACTGTAATTTTAAAAAAACATTTGTTATCTAATCGAATTCCTTGTTCAATTTCGAGTGAAATTTGCTTTTACAGAACAAAAATTGAAGTTTTAGTTCCAGAGATAATTATTTTTTTCCAAAGACGTGCTAACTTGAAATTACTAAAAAATCCAGGAATGATGACAGATGCTGTTATTTCATTAGTTCGTCATTGTCAGAAATGAATCGAGGCTGGCGGGTTGCATTTTGAACAGTTGCTGTAATTTTATAATTATTTTTTGTTACTTTTTGTTTTTTAATAAATTTCCTATTTGATTTCTGACTAATTTCAAGTTGGCACGTCTTTGGAAAAAAACTAATTATCTCTGGAACTAAAACATCAATTTTTGTTCTGTAAAAACAAAGTTTACTCCAAATTGAACAAGGAATTCAATAGATAAAAGTATTTCTTAAAAATTACAGTGGCATGCTTTTTTCTTTGAAATAATTGAGATGAGGCCGAATTGCACGCCACTGGTGCCCTCAAAATCGAAAATATCTTCATATAATTGTCCTTAGGGAGGAGGACAGGCATGCAAAATTTTGTTTGAATCCAAGCTTTTTTATAGAAGTTATTGCAAAAAAATGATTTTTTCTTGTAAACTTCAACACCCTGTATCTTTCTTAGGAATCGAGATAGATGTATATAATATACATTTTTCCGAATGTACCATTAAAGTTTGCTCGATTAAAACTAATACGTCCATTATTATTTGTGCTGATTATTCTATTGTATTTATTTATATACGAGTAATTAATATGGTTGTCATATTTATTTCATTTCATATTCTACAAATTAATAATTATTGATTAACATATTTACATATTTCTTACCGCGCATAGCCACGATATAATTAATAATTCACTTATAGATATATTAAGTGGTATTGAAAATATAACATATCACAATAACAGGAGAATTATAAAATTAATATGGTGAAACATATATAGAGAATCCATAGAACAGTCCAAAATAATATGGATTTGTCATATAAACTTATTACTGAAAATGTTCAATTTTCTTGAAATTTTAATTTATTTTCAGTTTTTCGCATATTATTGAAATAATTAAGATAAGTTTATAAAATTTGGAAGGTGAATGTTGAGTACATTAATATACTTTCCACCAATGTATTCATATCCCCATTCTCATCAGAGGCGTAACCAAAGGGGTTCCTAAGAAATTTTACAAAAGAAAAACGGCACGCCGCTTACCTAAACTAATCTCTCGTTTTCGACATTTATTATCACTAATGAAGAAAAAAGTTTACTTGTAGTAGGTATCACTTAATAAAATTCATAGTTCGCTAGAAAATTGTAATAAAATCCTGTGAAAATCCTGGCTTATAAAAATCAGTTTGTTTCTTTATGTTAACAAAATATTTGAAGGTCTTTTAATAATTCCCTTGCCCTTGGCTCAAGATACAGATCATCAACTTCACTTTGAAGTACATGACTTACATGTCCCAGTATAGTGCCCCGAGGTACGCCAGAAATCCATAGGTTTATATACGATTAACTCTGAGTTATTGTCGAATTAAATGCCAGTTTTCCAATCACTAGTAAACTCGCAATTACAGTTAACTTGGAATTACACCAATCAGAATCGTTCATTTCCAGAAGATCTATGATTTCATTGAAACTGTTGGAGGTTCCAGTTAGAGTTTTAACTGTCTGTTGAAAAACTGGACCTAAGTTCACTCGCTTTTCTGCAAGTTGATATTATTGTGCCATTATAAAATCGAGTTATCTTGTAGATGTTATAAATAAGAGCATATTAAACAAACAAATAAATAACTTTGGTAAATAATGAACTCATCACCCATAAAAACATTTCATTTGCCTGAGACAGCAATAAAAAAATTTTACAGTCTCAAACCGTGTAGTGCGTACAATCGACAAAACTATCCCAATTACTTACCCAATATATTGTTCTCTCTCTTTTCAATTTTATTTTATTAATAAATATTGATAACTTAATTTGCAAGATATTATCCTGTCCAATAAAGTTATTTTGGCAAACCCACACCACACACCAGTTCGTTATTAAAATGTCTCTAAATTCAGCGGTGTTTCTGGCCAATTTGCATATAGTATATTGATCGGGCGGTCAAATGTGGTCAATATTTCAGAAGGCTCATTTATATTGAAATGGGCTATCAAATGGAGCACCTCTTCCTTGCGGGAGGTCCCACTACTATCCACCATGTCTCCTGGTTGGTGCACTGACTAACGACTCTCATCCACGCCACCGCCGGCCACGCTACAGGACTTACTCTTGTTGTTGTGTTGGGTGCTCATTTGTTATTTTTAATGAAGCGCCGATTTATGGTAAACACGCAGTATTTGTAATAAACTTGTAGGCGGTGGGTGAACACCAAAAAGCTGATGAAAATCGAGTTATAACGGTTTGGATAAAACCAACCAGGGGAACTAAATAAAATTAATGTCATTTGGTGCTACTGAATCGTTTGTCTTGTTGGAGAAAGTGGCACTTTATACCCCATAAGAAATAAATAACGCTTAGGCAGGTACGAAATATTGAACGATTTCCAATAAAAATAACTCAACCACACCTTTAATCGTATGAAATTTGTATTACGCATCGCCATGGGAAAAAATCCATAATGCTTTTTGAATGAAGCCATAATAGTTAATAGTTTTATAGTTATATTTATGTTGGTATTCATGAAAGGTCTCGTTAAAAAGCCTTTTCTTCCTAGTTGTTGAATTATCGCGTAATT
This sequence comes from Pediacus dermestoides, assembly GCA_963942485.1. Lineage (NCBI taxonomy): Eukaryota > Metazoa > Arthropoda > Insecta > Coleoptera > Cucujidae > Pediacus > Pediacus dermestoides. The sequence continues at coordinate 5,353,425 of OZ012629.1, forward strand.
AAATGCAGGACCTGGTTGAGCTGTATTTGGTCAAAACGACTTGGAGTCCGTGCGCCACCAGTTTTACCGTATGGGGAAGTCACATGCTCGGTTACTCTGGTGTTGTTCTCAATAAAATTTTGCCTCTAATTACCCGACCTGTGATCACACAATTGGTACGTTCATCAGAAAGCGAAGTGAGGAATTCCTTATTGTTTTGCCATTTTTGTAGCTGCACCATACACCTGAGGCTCATGTGCCATCGAAAACACTCTCAGGCTCAGAAAATTACATAAATAACCAAGGGGACTTTAAACAGCGTCAAAATTTATTGGAAGTTGATTTAAACATATTTATTTCAACCTTGAAGGGTCCATTTGTCTAACGAGTTTGAAGCTGTTTAGGTTTAGAGCATTCTTATTAACTTTTTTTGGGCGAAATCCTCAAAGATGTAGACTTTAAAGACACGATGAAATTATCTGGATTTCCTATGAAATATATTTTTCATTTTCTGATTAAACTGTACCTTACAAGCTCTGGAAATGTTTGAGGATCTAAAACTTTGCAAGGCACATTTTTGTGTATAAGGTTTTTATTTCTTAAAATATCGCATAGGTAATAAAATTACGAAATACCCAATAGAAATATATACATATAAATTCCAAATTTTATTATGCTTAACTATGTTATTTAGGGTGTCTTACTTTACGAGTTGCACTGTTTTCATAAAGGTAGCACGTTCTAAATTTATTTCATTACTTTATGAGGAGGGTTTCTTTACATCACCTACGTGCGAAATTTGTATTTTTCTGGCGCTTCATGCACTTACTTTGTCATCTGGCATCTAGGACTTTTGTCCTTTAACAAACGATGAATTGTATACAAATTAACCGCCACATTTACGGCTGCTATTTGCTCTAAATGAAACCCACTGAAGTCCTTTGTGTAGAGTAAATTGTTTATTTTCGTCCAACTAGTCCCTACAGGACATAACCGCATTAAGTGATCCTTGAATAGGAATATTAGTGATGGAGGTACGTTCTGAAAAAATTGCAATAATCCATTTGATAAATTAAATACCATTTATATAAAGGTACCACTTTTTAAATATACACTCCTCTTTATACTTAAATTGTTAGAAATTATTTAACAGAAAATTTAAAAATTTTCTACTAGATATCATATTTTTCAAAGAATTTAATTCCAACAATATTTTTTTTATGTATATGTAAGAAAATAGTTACTGATGGAATCAATGGTATTCGAAAAATTCATCTAAAAATAAGTGTATGTAAAAAAACAAAATATTTACAACTACTACCTAATGTAAAAAGTTTATAAAGAAACTGAAATTTTCCAATAAATCAATACTTTAAACAAACAGTACCTAAGCATCAAAAATAAATTCCATAAATAATTTTCTTTTTAACGCGACTGTTTTAGCCGTTAAACAATTCCAGATGTTGAGGCTGGTTCAATGAATAAAGACTAAGAAAAGCAATCAAATTTGGCATGTTTGTGTACTGTACTCTGTACTGAACAAAACTGCAAGAACTATTCCGGAATGTCGGACGATTATATTACAATAGGTAGTATAACACGTAAACCGGTAATTGGTTTTTAAATTTTTTAAACTGTTTTAGAATATAGGGTAACTTGTTCGAACCTTATGGTGTGATACGAATACTGATGAAGGATAATAATATCGAATTAAACTATGAATTTTATGTAGAATATATGATGGAGAAGCGTAATGTATTTATATTTCAGCTCATTCGTGATATCGTGATGTTCATGGCAAAATAATTTTATATATTTGTTGCAGATTATAACGAAATTTAATATAGACGATAGACTTTATAATTAACTTTTCGACCACCAAATTTTAGGGTTATACATTTAATACCTATTACATATATTTATTTCAACAATTCGAAGTTGGATATTTTTCAAAAATGTTGAACAATGCAAACTTTAGTTGCTTACTAGTACTCAAGTTCTACTGCAAACCCAAAATAAATATATTTAAATTCAAATTGTTTTTGTTGGGGCACAATAATAAGAATAACCACAGGCTTTTTTTTTGACACATATTTTCAATGGTCTTCAGTTCAATAAGGATTTAGGTGCTCTTCTTCTGTTAATTCTTGTAATTAAATACTTTTTTATTTTCTTGACTGATGACTGTCTTATCTACTAACTATTTATCCCCAATAATCTTTTCCAAAGTTCTGTCAATATTTTCAAATTATAAAATCAGTGAAATTATTTTGCACACCTCTTTATATTCCATAAATTTTACTAATTTATTTTTTCACTAAACTATTTGATACATGCTGATTTTTCAATTCGTATATACCGTAAGATAGAATGCAATTTTATGTGCCTGTCTCTTACAATCAATTCATTTATTATTAATATAAATAAACAAAAAAGCGTACAGCTTTATTACTACAGGAAAGTTCCCACACTTTCATATGGCTTTATGGATTTTCTGTGCACTATGCATATAGAGAAATAGTAAACAAAACATTTAATATAGAAATGAAAAGCCGATAAAATTTTATTGGCATAGTTGCGAGGTTTATGATTTATTGAAAACCGTGTACTCTCAAAATTTGCTTATTTATCAAGATACACAAAAATTTCAATTACAAGTAGAGTTTGTTTCCATATAATAAATAATTTGTACGGATAATAATAGAATTAAAATGTATCTAACAATGACTCATTGATTGAAACTTAATAAAGATTAGCGATTGACCCACGAACTTCGTAAAATTCAAATTAATCAGAAAATGAATAGTTAATCATGAGTTTAACACACATTTGTGGGACAGGGCTTAATACCTACTTTCTATTCTATAATTTGCATATTCTAGTTCAATGATTGCTGTTTCCCTAAGTTCTGCCATTCCTTCCAAGACACTCGAAATTCACACAGTGAAATCGTTTTTGCTCTTTTGCCCAATGGAATCTAAGTCTGGACTGCAAACAGGCCATACATGATATTTAGAGAGATAGTACAGATTTATTTTATAGAAATTAAATTTACGTTTCATTACCAAATAAAACAATGCAGCAATTTTACGATGCTTTACTAAATACAAAATTAATTTGACCTCTAAGAAACCGCTCATTATTTAGTTGTTCAAGACTAACATCAAGACGACGGTAGTAGAATGAAAACTTTTAACTATTAATAACAATCCATACGCATACAGTGGTCCAGTCCATAAATACGGTGCTCCAAGAGATTTGTGTACCGCCCTGGCCCGAGGCCACAGATATTGCGTGACTGCCCTGCCAATCTTCAAACACAGCAAGATTTCGAAATGTTTTTATTTATTAGTTTACTACCTACAGCAGCTCCTCACTCTCACATCTTTAATTTGAACAATTTATATACTTACCTATATAGAAATATGAATATTAAAAACATATTATTTTTCATCATATTAGAACTATAATTAGTTGATTACATGTGTAGAAAAACATCTCGTCGTTTTGATTTTACTGGTTTGGTAGCTCAAATAAGCGATTTAAATGGAGCACAAAATACATCATAAGTTTTTATTGCCCCTGGTAAACAATAGTGCACATAGCAGGACCGAATTATAATATTTAATAGCGGAAAGCTTGGCCACAGATAGCGATTTGAGAGGCTGGGCACGCAACGAACCCGACTCTTGGTATTCTGCGATCGTTTTAGTTTAGTTGGGCTCTCGCGACCCCCATGATCTGGATCTCACTGGTGCCTGCTTTGAATCGAGATCTACAGCTTCTTATGTTGTATTATTATTGTATTATGAGTTCGTTTATTGTATTATAAACGGTATATATCCGGCAAGACACGTGACAAAAAATGGAAGGCACATAGAGAAGAAACTTTTCCGTTTCAAATAAAACATATTTAAATATATTAAAATACGTCTTCAAATTTTAATAGAAGTCTCAATTATACATTTTTGTTTGTTCCAAAAATGATTGATAAAAGCACAAAACTATTATATGGCAAAAAAAGGAAGAAAAGGACATGGAAGAATGGAAACTCAATCAATTCCCTATGAAACGTTTAGCAACTACAACAGAAAGACTTTGGTGAGGGCACTTCATACTAATTAAAAGTTCTTTATAATTCAAAGGTACTAATATACAGGGTGTCCCAGTTTATATCGTCAGGATTTCACCAGTCGATAGTTTAGCGAAAGTTAAAGGTGGTTTGTCTAATAAACTATGGTCGAATGTTGCTTCCTTTTTGACGTACAGGCCATTAAAGAAAATAAATTATTTTAAATAATTTGCTATACATCAATAACAAAAAAAGTTAGCCTTCTGAAATTTTGCATAGATATTTTTTGTATTTTCTTATTAATAGTGGTTGCAATTATTTTATACGGGTTTCTTCAAAAACATTTTATTGAATAAAAAGTACGCCACTGGTTTTTTCGCAGCACCAATATCCAGAGAGTATTTTCCATTCAATTTAGAAACTTTTTCGTATCTTATAATTTTTTGATAACTTAACTCAAAATAACCTAATAGTACAGTAAATAAGGGAGAAAAAAAGACTTCAAATAGACTTTTTTACCCTACAGCTAATTTTTGTAGAATCTTATAGAGGGTCACCCTGAAAGTTTAAAACTGAGTTTGTGTATTCGTAGACCCCGCCCTTCCTTCACCAGCTCTCAATTAAGGGTTGGATTTTTTTGTTTATTGAATAAATTTTTTCCTATTAAATTTCGAAAAAAAGAGTCAGTACAAAGTTGTAAAGAAAAATATTTCCTACAACTTATCTTTTAAACTTTTTTTGATATTGTCGATATTTAAAAACTTATTCAACAAATAAGTTGAAAATTTTGGGGAAAGAGTAGTAATAAGTAGTAGTAGTACCTAACTAGAGAAAAATTTCCCTAAAATTTGCAACTTATTTGTTGAATATCTTTTTAAATATTGACAATATCAAAAAAATATTAAAAGGAAAGTTGTAGGAAATATTTTTCTCTACAACTTTGTACTAATGCTTTTTTCGGAAATCTAATAGGGAAGAACCTCTTTAATAAATAAGAAAAAAAAAGTTAAGTTATCAAGAAATTGTAAGATACAAAAAAGTTTCTAAATTGAATAGAAAATACTCTCTGCATATTGGTGCTGCAAAAAAAAACAGTGGTGTACGTTTTATTTATAAAATGTGTTTGAAGAAACCCGTACGCACGCCTCTGTGTTCTAAATAAAATAATTGCAACCACTATTAATAAGAGAATACAAAAAAAAAATCTATGCAAAATTTCAGAAGACTAACTTTTTTTGTTATTGATTTATAGTAAATTATTTAAAATAATTTATTTTCTTTAATGCCCTGTACATCAAAAAGGAAGCAACATTCGACCATAGTTTATTTTCACTAAACTATCAACTAGTGAAATCCTGACTATATAAACTGGGACACCCTGTATTTATTTTGAGACAATGTTACACGAAAAATATTATGCGAGATTTGAATAGTCCACAGTTTATTTTAATGAAAAAGTCATAAAAAATTAATAAATCATAAAAATGTCGCATAATTGTCTGGAAATAAAACTGATCTTTGCATCCTCAAATATTTTTCAGTTAATAAACACGCAAAAAATCTTAATAAATATACTGTATATCTCCGAAGCAATTTTGGATACCCCTTCTACAATTCTCTCCATCACCAGGTGTCAGACAATGCTAAGGGCAAGGTTGTCTACATGTGAAAGAATTCGCCCTGTGCCCTTACAAGTTCACGGCGGCACGAACCTGCCCCGAAGCTGCCTTGTAATATGGAAATATCTTAACAAAAAAATCTCTTTTACCCTGCAGATATTTACAAAGTAATTAATAAATATGTTATTTAAAAGGCAATAAATTATGTTTATCTTTTGTGAGGCGTTAAAATTGTCAGTTTGAAAAAATTGAATAAACTAGTAAGTAGTTGTTTGATGGTTTTGTTGTAAAATTAATATTTAAAGGATGGTCTCAAGATTATTATAATCTTATTCCGTCATAATGAAAGGTACGCTCGTGCATAATGTGATTGATTTTTACAGTCAATTTTCCTCTCATTGCCTATTTAGTCTATGATTCGTGCAAGGTAAAAAGTATAATAAAAAATAATAGTCAAAATTATGGTGTAACTAAATAGATAAATAAATAATAGCCTTCACGAATTATCTATTGTATAACACGACCGAAGTAAATGTGGAACAAAACAAAGCGTATACTACCTAGTACCTAGTTCATCTTCCCTTAAAACCGCAATTAATACCTACATTTATTACATACTTTTTTCCAAAGGAAATTTATTTGTGAACAGAGAGTGAAAAGTAAAAATACGATAAATGAATGCGCCTCCTTGTTACAAAGTCCTCCCTTTTAACAAGTTTCTGAACTGGATCTGCACTCAGTGAAGCACAACACAGACATGTTCAAGAATTAACAGCCAAGATTTTATTTAGGAATGTGGATGCGGAGATGCTCCATACAGCCAAGCTTTGTGTTTGTCCACACACGCAGCATCCGTACGTATAGCCTATAAGTTTAATAATAATTACAACAATGAAAGGCCTACACATAAACGTACATTAATGATACGTAATTATAATGTTTATGTACAGTCTATTGCTGTCCGTATTAAGTTCAAAAGTAATTTTAACTTGCCGCATAGTGCATAGTATTAGAGGATATTAGAGGACAAAAAGAGGCTGCGAAAATGTGATTTGATCTCTTCAAATAACTTCACAAAACAACAGAAATATATTCTTAAATTTCGGGTTTTTCAATTTTCTCAGAGACTTAATCAAGATACCTGAAATTTCTTTTCAGGATATCGTGGAGTACCTAATTACACAACTTTAACTCTGATTAACCTGAGCTATATCTCTTCAAATAAACTAGGCGCGAGCCCCGTATAATCTCCCAAATTTCAACCACCCTGTATAAATGAAATGTACTTAAAAAGATTTCAATTTTGAAAGAAATTCGAGGTCATTATATGAATATGAAAGGCAAACTATTATTATACAAACGTATAAGAATACAACTGTAGACATATGCGTCATACTATATCAGTCTCAACTTCACGTCTGCCTCTCTTGAGAGTAAGAGAGAGGAGAAGTGTCACGTGTCTGTTATCGGAAAATAATTCTACTACGTTTGAAGAGTGTAACGTGAAACTTTTTTAGAGATTAAAATATATTAAGAATTAAGTACACTGTCGCGGTAATTCATTCCTTGAACAGAAAAGTATCTTGCGAAGAGAGATATTTGTTTACGTTTATTCAGAAAATGGTACCTGTAATTTGTATTTTAAAATTTTTTGAATAATAATTTAATTTTTCAATTACTTATTAATTATAATAATTTGTAACCGTCGTTGTGTTACACACAAAGCAGTAAATTGGATTAAAATATATTTTGCGTATAAAATTATTCCTCATCCTTAGATAATCGCTTGTAAATCAATAATCTTATTAATTAGAATGGAATGTTTAATCTTGTCTAAAAATAAACATTCCCCAAGTAGCTTTTGGTGTAAATGTTGTTCAGAATTTTACTCATCTACACACACACATAGACACACACCAAGAAACACAAAATTCAAAAGAAAAAAAACTGGAACTAGTCCTATTAAAAGTGTCTTAGACAAATAAATTCTCATCTAGTAATTGCAACTAGTTATAAAAATTAAATAATTCGAGATCAAATTTTATGGAAACCTGTTTTTGTAAATTTAGACTCGTAATCATGTCCGGGTTGGCCATAATATAACCGAGCTTATAATAAACAAACCCCATAAACAAATAATTGTGCAATAAAAACGGTGTTCTCATGGTATGAAAACGAAAAGTCACTTTACCAACTCATATAGGATGCACAGGTCAATGGATAAACTATTTAATTACCGTGCATATTCCTTGTCATATTATGAATAATATAAAATGAATGTGCGCAAGTGAAATAAAATATTATCCTTTAAGGAAGCAATATGTAACCGGAATGTAACATGAACTATTATAAATTTTTCTTTGATGTTTTGTATAATATATTGCGTTATAAGAAAAGCCTAATTACGCATAATTATTATACTGAAGATATTTATCTATTTTCCATTATAACGTCAAAATGTCCGGTCCATTTAAAAAAAATATCCAATTACGATACAGAGCCATTGCAAACTGGATATCTCAAAGTATGGGATGATGTAACTCAAACGTATTTTACTATTATGCAAAATATTAAGATAGATATGTTTGCAAGTGCAAGTGGATATGAAAGTGGAATTTCTTATCCATTAAAATACCGCTGCGGATTTATTTTATAACAGTTTTATCGGAAACATGGACTTCTGTAATGCTGTTTTAATCTTTGGCGTACATGAAAAGTTTGATAAACTTTAAACTAATCACAATTATAATTACCGTAACTACCGCGAAGATGTAGAGGGTAAAATTAAATATACAAAGCCTGATTTTTCTATGAATATCTTCGTATCTATGAGTATACTAGTAATGACTATAAAGCATCTCATTCACGTGAGAGTCTGGCTCGGCAAGTTTGACTCGTATCTATATTAAGTAAGAGCCCTAACAACTAAATGTTCGGACAAAAGTAAAATTGATTGTGTTTTTTCCATACGCGCAAAAGTAATCTAAATTAACTTCCATAATATTGATGGTTTTTTCTGTTATAATGCCAACATTTAGTTATATAAAAACGTAAATTTCGTTAAAATCCGCTCGACGGTTCCAAAACTGTGGCACTTTAACCCAGCAGGATGGGAAAATTGTAGAAACAAAGAATTATTATTTTCAAAACGTTGGATCTAGTAGTCGGATTTTGAAGAAACTTACTTTATTGCAAAACTGGATGTTGGTTTTCTTTACAAAAAAGTTACACAAGTTTTTATTTGGAGATTTTAGGCATTTATCGGAGCTTCAAAGTTGCACCATTAAAAATGATAGAATTTTCTAGTAACTGTTTTAAAAAATCACAGTTTTGAAACCGCTGGTTGGATTTGTGTCAAAAAACCTTTAAATCAAAGCTCAATCATCGTACCATATTGAAAAAATCCTGAAATGTTAATATGAAATTTTTTTGCATATTTTTCGAGTTCCACAGTTCACTTTTCAAAAAACGTGTTTTTTGAGGGTGCTACCTACATTAAAATAATCACAGTTTTGGAACCACTGGTTGAATTTTGGTAAAATTTACTTTATTGCAAAGCTGGATGTTGGTTTTATGTACAAAAAAATCCCCAAGTCTTTATTTGGTGATTTTAGGCATATTTCGTAGCTTTAAAATTGCATTTGAAAAATGTGACGTAATTTTCTAACGACTGTTTTAAAAAAATCACAGTTTTGGAACTTGGGGAAAACGACATAAAGGTGCTTTCATGGCCCTCATCCAGTCCGGACTTAAATGTCATTGAAACTCTTTGTCATAAAATTAAACGTATTCTACGTAATAATCCACCAAGAACCATTGGGGACTTAAAGACCAAAATAGAAGAAATTTGGGACAGTTTCACGCCAAAATTGTACCAAAATTTGATAAATACAATGCCTGCTAGAATACAGGCAGCTATTAAAGCAAAAGAAGACGTAACCTCTTATTAATGGTCCTAAATTAAAAATTATCCCAACATTTAGTTGCAAATTCATTTTGTAAAGTTTACTAATTATTAATGTTAAAATACTGTTAAATTCAATAAATAATTTTCTTCCATGGATAATATTGTTATTAAGGCTTTATCTTATTTTTATTGTATTATTAGGTGTTTACTAATTATTTGCGTAAAATTTCCAGATCTCCTTTCATACTTCAAAAATTTACTTTTGTCCGAACATTTAGTTGTTAGGGCTCGTATAAGAAAGCAAAAAGTTACACAACCCTATCTAAAAGGCGAAAGTTTTTAATTAGTGTCACAAAAGGGATTCCTACTAAACCTCAGTAAAATAGTACAGCAAATTCGCCCACTTTTTATTAACAATATCAAAATAAATTATATATTAAACTTTTGTGTTGTCAGCCAAGCACAGTTAACAATTCCCATTATTCAGTTTAGTTTTTTATATAGCGTCATTTCCTCTAAAATCACAAAATAAACAGTATAATTCTTAAGTCGACTTAACGGGTTCTCATCAAATTTCATGTTTTGTATATAATTAAGCGGTATCCAATTAAATAGTCATACATTTTGAGTATGTTCTCTGATTGTTCATGTGAACCAAAACCACATTGTGGCAAATTATACAAACATCATAAAGCATAAATTTCACTTGAGCTAGTTGGCCCACTGATGTTTCTTTTAATAATACACCTATTACAATATTTTGTTGTGATATTTAGGTTGAGTTAGTTGTAGTTGTAAAAGAGCGTTGTGCCGGCGGTGGAGGTCGCTAATAAAAATATCTTAAATCCGGATTGAGGAATATGCGTCCCGTTTCATAGAACGTGCAACTACTGCAAAGAGCGTATCAAAATTGATGAATTCAAGGCACCGCACTTGCACACCAATTACACACAATTATTAACTTGTAAATTAACTCACTTGAATTCAAACTGTTAATTTATACGTTTGCTATTCTTTTAAATGCTTATGCTTTCAGCGAGTTGGACTGCCTGGCAGTTTAGATGTCCATCCATAAATTTAAAGAGTGACATAACATTTTTAAATAATACAAAGTCGATTGTCGCTTAAGTATTCACTGTCTTCTAATAATAATATAGAAAACTCACTTAAGTTTTTAAAATTCCCGCCGGAAATATCCAAATAAGAAGGAATAAAATCTCCGATTGATATAATACAAATTTTGAAGTTAATGTCTTATGGCCTAGTTAAATATATAATTTTAGAACAAGTCAAAATGCTTATATGCTAGAGGTAAAAAAATTCATGATGGCGTAGGAAAATATCAATTTCGAAATCTTAAAGCTGAGTTTCAAGAAAATTTTCAAATTGATAACACGTTAAATTGACAAGAATAAAATTATTTAATTCTATGAGTTCTAATTACAGTTTGGTTAGAATTTGAAAATTAAATAAATTTGGTTTGGCAACAGTTTTCAGGAAAAACACACTTTGGCACAACTAGCTCCACACACAGCATATCGACTTTATTTTCATGCCAAACACATTCCGAGTACCACACAAAATTAATTTACAACTGATATAATCTAGATCCGCTGATATGCGTGAGGGCACTTCTGAAAATGGGCATTAAAATTTGTCATCTCAAATAGCGGGAGGTCAAAATGAATTTACTTGTACAACATCGTCCATATTTCATATACGTTACCATCTTATTACCGGTGTTTAACGTTTATATAAAACAGTTTATGCATCAGATATAAGGCTATCAAGATTTAAGGAATATTTTCAATCAAGCCAAGCCAGCGCCTTCAGTGACGAGTTTGCAAATTTTTGAGCCTTTGTTTGTCCGTCAGAACACTTGAATTATCAATCATCGTGCAGAAGAGATGACATAATATATGATACGGTTTTTTTGGATTGTGTACTTTTTGTGCGATTGGTGGAAAGTTTCTGTAGAATTTGTGAGTCTAAACAGACAAATTCTCAGAAGCTGTTTGTAATTTTTCCTGCTGGCTTGTATACCTACGTGCGTTGATTTACTTAAATTAGAGATTAACACACCTTAATTATTATTGGAGAACAATTCAACGTGTTGAATATTTTATTTATTGTTAATATTGATAATGGAGATTTATTTATTTTAACAGCCCATTCGACAAATGAAGTCATATGATTTTTTCTAAATGGCAAGACAATTTTGTTGATGTCATTGATTACTTTCAATGTTACCTCACCTGCTTCAATTAAAACCATGTAGAATACAAAACGAATTACAAAACGTATTTGTTCAATTAACGTTTGAAATAAATAATAATGAGAAAAAGCGTCGCTTTGTGGGACATAAATCCTAACATAGAATCGGTTGTTAGAAGGTGACAGAAGTGAGCTTACACACTAATATCAAACTGGGATCTCCACAGGTTGTAGTTTAATATGAATTCATTTAAATGTATGTTATGGAGATTCGTGACCAGAGAATACACACACAGGGCCTACACTCTGCAATATATTAATAATAGATTACAACTTTTGCCTCTACCACACTTATCACTTTACGCTATTACTGTGGGTGTTATTAATTTTTGTCATGCTTGAAATTTAATTAATCTCTGAAAACTAATAAAATAGGTACACAATTTTATAGGGAGAAATATCGTATTATTCAATTAAAATCGAAGTTATATTTAAAATAAATAATTGTGCTTGTATCCGGTATAAGCTGGAAAAGGTTTGAAACTTACGTTATTATACAGGAGACCTATGATTATGTTCATAACTTGAATAATCGGCATTTTATTTGGAGTCTGGGGCAATGATTACCAGGTGTCCTTGGTTGGAGAACCATAAAAGACTTACTGCCATTCACACGCCCCTTCATTCAAGAATGTATTTGTTTCTCACACCCTCTAATTACACCGCGACAAAAGCCAGACAACGGAGGATTAGACATTTGGGATATCTTAAGAGTTTCCATCGAATCATGGCAGATTGCACTATACTCGTATTATTACTGATTAATGTTTGAAAATGTAATCTTCAGGTGGACGCCCCAAATAGTCCCGGAGCTAGTGAATTTTTTTTTAAATAATTTTTCCAGTCAGCAAACATTGATAGGATTGTTCAGTTAGTGATTCTAAATAAAAAATATTATATTATGTATATGGGGTTTTCCGATGGGTTGAATCAGAAAATGCCCTTCAAAATACAAACGTGGTGCACTTATTTTTACATTAATGAAAATGCTTCTACTAACAAGTCGTGTACTAAAATTCAGTAAAAAGACAGTCTGGCTGATCTGTAGGCACACCAAATATGTCTGGCAAGTGAAAAACTGAAATTTTTTTAACAAAATAATTGCACTTTGGTAGTCCTGAAAATTTGTCAGATGACAGTTTGCGTTATAATAATAGCTTAAAATACAGTCTGGCTATAATGCGAGATCACCAAAGCCCTGCCAGACTCGTCTAATGCTCATAAGGCTATATACGTTCGATTATACACGGTGTTTAAAAAATACACATATTTCAGGGGTGATTCCCGAGATCATTCGAAGAAAAAAAGTTCATATGAACATGGGTCCGAAAATCATTTTTTAACCCCCCACCCCCCTGGTTTGATCCACCTCTGGTGGAAATTTCAAAATGATGTACACTCTATCTTATTAAGCCTAAAAACATTAGTGGATGTGGTGAATTTCATCATTTTACCTTGAACAGTTTCGGAGATAATAAATGAAAACCTTCTCATGGTCACAAATTTAAGGGGCTTATACCTAACTCAGCGAGTAAGCATTTCGGACCCATGTTCATATGAACTTTTTTTCTTAGAATGATCTCAGGAATCACCCCCTGAAATGTTTTGGTGTATTTTTGAAGCACTCTGTACATATGATTGGTGTTGTACCTACCTTATCATAAAGGGTGTCTCAGGTTTTAATCGGGAAAATTTAACAGGCTGTAGAAGTCGCAAAAATAAAAAGATAAGTTCATATGAACATGTATGTTTCAAAGCTTCGTTTTCGATATACAGCGTGTTAAAGTTAATAAAAAAAACCTTTTCTTTTCAAATATGTATCTCAAAGACTACTTGGCCGATTTTGATAAAACTTGGCAAGTTTTTTGTGACAAGTAAAGTGCTTCATTTTATGTAATTAGATTGAATTTAATTATTCCAGGGGCGGCGCTGAGGCATCCTAACTAGATATTTAAAGAAAATTTTGAGCATGCCACAGCTTTTTTATAAGTTTGATATTATTTTCAGATTGAACAAATAAAAATACAATGTTTTTTCTCTTGCATTTCCTGTCTATCTTGCTTACTTTACGAGAAACAAAATAAAATTTTTCCCACCAATATACCCCCCCACCGCAAAACTTGAAATAATAGGATTGTAATTTTTAGCAACCCTCTAAAAATAAAGTGATATGGCAAGATAGTGTAAGAAAATCAAATAATTTTCCTGTGTCGCATTCTCCTCTAATTTCTCTCTATTTTGGGTGTAATTTGCATTCTTATATTTTCGTAGTTTCACATTCCACTACTTTGGCTTATTGTCGAGTACGGAACCCTCTTAAGAGCTTATTTATTTATTATAGTTCAAAATTTTCAGGCCTAAGTACCCAAAAAGTTTTTAAGAACTTCAGAGCATAACGAATTAAGCACGTACTATTTAGAGTCTGGCGAGAGTTTGGTGATCTTATGATCTACTTTAGTAAATCAAAAAGATTCATAACTGGAAAAATAAGTTCAACTCATTTGTATTTTCCACCATCGGAAAAATTTTGCCAGACTCAGATTTAGTTGATTAGAGTCACTGACTGAACTAACTATCAATGTTTGCTGACTGGAAAAATTAGTATCAAAAAAATTCACTGGCTCTCGGATTAAAAATAATAACGTACTAGATAACAGTAGTCATATTTAGTAATATCTTCTAGTGCATTTTCCAATAAACAGTTTTCACCTTTCTTGCCTAAATATTACACATTTTCGATGATATTGCAGACAAAAAATTAAAAAAGATATAGAAAACTGCTACTTATAGAAACTTTGACGGATCCTTTTTGCTACTACTTTCTAGTGTGACTTAGTCTAAACATAAGATGTTAAAAATAAATTAAATACATATGATAAATGGTACCAAAATTTTTTACCGTTACGTTTAATTAATTGATTTGTGTATCGAATACGTGTAATAAAATTAAATAATTTGACTTATAATATTTACGAAATAAAGACAAAGTTTTAAAACGACAACAATTTTCCGTTTAATTAACCAGGATTAGGAAACATGTTTAACATAATTCGACAAGTACCTTCTTAATTGAATTGTCGGTACTTTATTTTAATTACCTACCAGCAGTAGAATTTTAAATTAGCATATTGGGAAAAGGTTTTATAATAAAATATTTAATTGCTCCCATTTAGTATTTAAAAGAGCATGTAAACAAACCATATCTCTGCAATATAAGCTTATATAAGCTGGAACCAGTCATATTATGTGGTGTTTCGCATTTAATATTCATACTTAATGAATATGACACGAAACTTTTATTAGATACACTTTTTTTAATTATTTTTGTGCTACTCGAACTTTGATGTAATGAATATACATTCGATTTTATGTGGAATGCAAATTTGTAATAATCCTTGATGCTAAAGCGATATTCCGCAAGTCTGAGAGGCAGAGATTAAACTTGTACTTAACAATTAAAAACATGGAAATAATTATATTCGAATACATTACGATATTAAGCTATTAAATTCTAAAAATTACTTGATGCTTTTTAGGAACTCAACACAGAAATAACTAAAAGCTCCCTTGTGCGGGTTGTTTTTACTAAAAATTAATTAAAATTTATTAACAGAAAATCACCACCGGTTTTTAGACAAATAAATTCAAAAGTCATAAAATATTGGAGGCGTGCCCAGAATATTTTCTACCACAACGTTGGAGATTTGTTTTAGATTTTTTGTGTATTAAGCGGAATTTCTCTTTCATTAAAATTTACTACCACATCTAATCATTAAATTATTATTATTATTTTTATGAAATTTATTTCAATTTACGGAATTATTATTATTAGTTTTTTGCTACATAAAATTAATAAGTTACCTCCCAGAAGTTTTACACAAATCCCACTCGTACTAACATGATATTTGTCTAAACGATTCGAAAATTATTTCAGTGAATTGCTTAAAATCAAACAATAAGTTTATTAGTTAAACTACTTATTATAGTCCAGTTGATCTATTTGACCGGAGCAAATTTAATGAACCGCATTGATCCCCCACATCTGTCACATGGATTTAGATCAAAAGAGCCCAAGGGTTGATCGCCCTCTCCCTTAAACAAATGCACTTGTACCCCTCTGTAAACTAAACACATCATTCACCACTTCGTTTCCTTGCGATTGCTCTGAATTCCCAGCTTCTTTCATTCGATTTTCGTTTTAGCAACTGATCACAATTTTCTTGGTTTGTTGTTTTTTTTCGCAAAAGTTAGTGGTAAGAATGACAAGCAGTGTGAATTAAAGTGGGCAACACGACGTATAAACTACAAAAGAAAATGCTGTGTCAGCTTTGACAATTAGGATTTGGCCGCAACAAGGCACAAGCAGCATAGTTTGTTGAAAACTTGTTCAAGTGTTAAAAAAAACTGATGAACATCAAGTTGTAATAAATGTGGTTGGGTGTTTATTCAGAATATGAGCCCTAAGTTATTTAACTATTTAATGTTGTTGGATTGTTTAAACGTCTATGCATGAGCTTTTATTCGAATTTTACAAAGAAATCTTGTTAATCTTTCATAAATATGATAATTAGAGCTTATCTGGTTAGAAATAATTAATACCATTTAAATGAAGTCCAGGAAATGCTCAATAGTGCGTTTATATTTAATATGCATCTGATAAAAGGAGTTAAAAATCATTATAAATAACATGGAATTCTTATTAACTATTAATTAAAAAAGCTACTTAACATACTAATTAGATTGTAAAAATCGGATTCTAATAGACAGCTTTAATATTGAATAATTGATTGTAATGTGGGTGGTCCAAAAATGATCAAAATGGGTTCCAAAGCTAAATATTCGCCAGGTAATCATAAAAATTTTTAGGCAAAGTAATCCTGAATCAACAGCCAGCCATCACCGGAAAATTAGGACCAAAGGTGACATGAAAGGTTTCTTAGTGTCTATTAAAATTACAGAAGTTAAGTTTGGTCTACTTTTATGTTTGGAAGAAAAAAGACGTAATTGTTTAACTGTTTTTAACCTTAAAATTAATTATAAATCAAATTTTAAATGTTAAAAATTTTATACTATTATACTCAGATTCCCTCATGAAGTTTGCGAAACTGGCGATCTCGGGCTATTGAAATCATTCCAAGGACGCAAACTATTTCAAGAAAAATATATCCTTAATTTATGCACAAGAGATTCTAGATATCTACAGAAAAATAAAAAAATATAGATCAAATGACATTTTCTGCTAGATCTAATTTCTTTGATGTTTGAGGGTTTTCTACCATCTTCTTCAGACGCAAATCTAAGCTGCTCTGATGGTGCAAAACTGTAAATAAAGATAGGGGCCTGATCTAGTTCGTTGAGTGCCATTCATTTACCATGAGGGGTAATGTGTCCTACAGTTTCATCTGGAATAATCGTTAAAATAGTCGAGAGTTTCGCAATTTTACTACTAATTTTTGGTTGTTCAAAAATAGGTACTTCGAAACAAGCAACGCTGAAAAATATCTGTTACGTTTTGTACGAAATTTTACGCAAATAATTAGCAAACACCTAACAAAACAATAAGATAAAGCCTTAATAACAAAATATATGCATGGAAGAAAATTATTTATTGGATTTAACAATATTTTAACCTTAATAATTAGTAAACTTTACAAAATGAATTTGCAACTAAATGTTAGGACAATTTTTAATTTGAGACCATTAATAAGAGGTTACGTCTCCTTTTGCTTTAATAGCTACCTGTATTCTAGCAGGCATTGTATTTATAAAATTTTGGTACAATTCTGGCGTGAAACTGTCCAAAATTTTTTCTATTTTGGTCTTTAAGTCGCCAATGGTTCTTGGTGGATTATTGCGTAGAATACGTTTAATTTTATGACAAAGAGTTTCAATGACATTTAAGTCCGTACTGGATGAAGGCCATGAAAGCACCTTTATGTCGTTTTCCCCAAGTTCCAAAACTGTGATTTTTTAAAAACAGTCGTTAGAAAATTACGTCACATTTTTCAAGTGCAATTTTAAAACTACGAAATATGCCTAAAATCACCAAATAAAGAATTGTGGATTTTTTTGTACATAAAACCAACATCCAGCTTTGCAATAAAGTAAATTTTACCAAAATTCAACCAGTGGTTCCAAAACTGTGATTATTTTAATGTAGGTAGCAACCTCAAAAAACACGTTTTTTGAAAAATGAACTGTGGAACTCGAAAAAAATGCAAAAAAAATCATATTTACATTTCAGGATTTTTTCAATATAGTACGACTATTGAGCTTTGATTTAAAGGTTTTTTGACACACATCCAACCAGCGGTTTCAAAACTGTGATTTTTTAAAACAGTTACTAGAAAATTTTCATCATTTTTAAAGGTGCAACTTTGAAGCTCCGATAAATGCCTAAAATCACCAAATAAAAACTTGTGTACATTTTTTGTAAAGAAAACCAACATCCAGTTTTGCAATAAAGTACATTTCTTCAAAATCTGACTACTAGATCCAACGTTTTGAAATTTACGTTTTTATATAACTAAATGTTGGCATTATAACAGAAAAAACCATCAATGTTATGAAAGTTAATTTAAATAACTTTTGCGCGCATGGAGAAAAGACAATCAAATTTACTTTTGTCCGAACATTTAGTTGGTAGGGCTCGTAGTAAACTTTGAAATTTATGGAAAATTTTAATTGTATTTTCCCAAAACCCAAACATTTAGCCAAATATTTTTCTAAGAAAATATTCTCCTAATATTATTTCTGTATTTCTTATTTAATGAAAAAATACTGTACTACTTAAATTTTTGTTGTTTTATGGATACTTATATCTTTTTATGAAATTAAAAAGTGGTTTTGTAGCTCTGTCAATATTCAGGTTGAAAAAAATCTTGGGAAGCACAAGACATTATTAATGAAAGTGTTTGGTAAAATTGATACGAAAACAATTTAATACCTACTGAAGCATACCTACTTGTGGCACACCTACGCACTAATTATAGAAGTCACCTTCACCTTTGAAAAAGCTCTTGGTCCTTACCTAATCTTCTTCAATTTGAATTGGTGTTGACCAGCACAAAATACCTGAGCTCCAACAACAATAAAAGAATTTCCAACAGATAAATAAGTACAAAAACCAAGAATGAAAAGGTGAGGCTGTTTTAATTACATAAGTAGATAAGTAGAAGAAGCGGGAATAAGAAATTATAGGTGTCTGGAACCCGCTTTACACAACGTCCAATTCGCCGAAACGGCAACTCACTGTCCTTAACGACGGGATTAACGGACGAGGACCGGACGGAATCTCTGTGTGTGCGTTGGTTGTGCTGTATAAAGGAGATGTAGACAGCGTCCTTTTTTTAAACGTCACCAATTGAGTCTTAACTGATTGTGCCAACAATATTAATAGTTTGCCCACTAACACGTCCACGGCATGTCGTCCTAGATTGGTCGGGTTATAAAAGAACAAACAAAAAGTTCCATAGTTACTGCATTCTACTGCGCTTAGTGCGCGAGACGCATTACGGAAAAATGCACGGTTTTTCTAGTTCTACGTAATCGATAATCCTTGTTAATGATCAAAAAATCACCATACATATTCAATTATGCTTATACATGAAATACACACGTAAATATTACATATTACATGTCCTTTTTGTAATTTTGCTCACCGGTGCATTTAAGATTTATATGTCCATTGGCATATAGGTAGAAGAAGCGTGGTGGGGAATACAAGTACATAATGCATTCCAGTATGCAATGTAGTAGAATCGTCGTCAAGTACTTTAATATATATGATACTGAAAAACGCATTTAATTACGCCACTCATAGCTCTAGTCCCCTATCGATACATTTCAATTAAATTTATCGCCCATCCTTCCTTATCCTCTGCGTGGACCCGACATTATTACATTATAAATAAAACATAATACAGTCGGCATCTGCATCATATTTTAAACGACGCGGGAATTCACACAAAGAAACGTATATCATTACACTAATGTAGTCAGACTAACTCGGAATCTGATAACTTAACAGAAAACCTTTATTTTAACATTATGGTACAAACTCGTTCGGATATAGCCTTAAGATTAAAACGCGTATTTCCCTTTACAGATCATTCTTAATCGTTATGATAAGAATTTAACAATTAACCAGAAAAAAGTTGAAGCTATGTAGTTTCGTAATAAATAAATATAAGAAAATAAAACCAATATTTCTGAAAAAAATATTCTGACAAAATTGATCCTTTTTAGTAACTAGGATGGAAAGTGATACTTTACTGAATGAGAAGGCAAATTTCAGTACTTGTGAAGAAAATCGTATTTTCCAACTATAGGTGGTAGAAAAAATATCGTGGGTGTCGCTACTGACCTCGAAGGCCTTTAGCCTTTTCCCATCGTCCACTCAGGTCGTTGTTCATACGAATTCTAATAAGTTTCCTAATAGACCTGAAATATTTTCTGCCCCCGAAAGTTGAATATTCAAATAGTTCATCATTCCAACAAGTTTCGCTCTCAGTATGTGTGTGTGAGGCAGGCTGAAATATTCATTCCGCATCGTTGTTGCCTTAAACACTAAAAAGTGGGCGATCATTGATGCGTGAACCAAACTGCGGGATCTGCAACTTGTTTGAGCGATTTACGATTTGGGTTCACGATATCTTGATACCGACATTGCTGTCGATAGGTTAGTGTTCAGTACATACACACACACACGGGTCATTCCCTCCCTTCAGATATGTGGACTTTACTTCGTGATTACAGCAGGAACTCGATCTCTATTCACTCAACCATTTTAATTGATGGCGAATACTGAAAAGGCATCAAGAAGATGTGCATTTCGCTATGCTTCCATACTCTCACGAAATGTGAGAAATTCAATTGGGAACTAATGATTGCAAATAACAAAAATGTGTTGTTTTTCTTTGGGTGACCTGTACAAGTAGGTATTGATACCCACCCAATATTTAATTTGTGCAGAATTTACGAGCTAATAAAATCATTTTCGATGGAGATTTTTAATTGATAATGGACGAAAACAAATTTCTGTATTAGATAAGATTTTAAACCGCTGTAATAAAATCGACATGACGAAAATAAAAGTGTTAGAAATAGTGAGGCTAAAACACCACAAAAAAATTTGATGCGCGTTGGCGTTTTTTATAACCTGACACCCAACTGTTAGAGTCCTCAACTAGTCCTTGTGAAATGGACTAAATATTTTAATATATCAATAAATATTCTGTATAACATTTATATGTCACAGACTTTTCACGGCAATTTTAATATTACAAAATATAACTATATCCAAAGAATTCAAACGATGTAATCATTTACATACTAACCCAATAAATTATCTCATCATAGAAACATAAAATTTATTTAATGACAGCAATTAAGATCGCTAAAGAAAAAACTGGCACCCTGTATTTATATATCTTCTATAACCTTTTATGTCTAAGTACAAAGTTTAATAAACTGTTTCGTTTGAAATGTGAAGCAAAAGCTACACATTGGTATGCGTTTGAGCAAAATTTATTAATCGAGCTTTTAATTAATGAAAACTTTTCCCATGTTGTTCTCTATTAATAGTGATTGCACATTGAATGGAAAGATTTACACACGCCAAGATTTATAACAGCAGATCTCTAATGAGATTACATTAAACCTTTGTGTGTTTAGCGAACAGCAACAGAAAAGAAAACTTGTAGTTAATGCAATATTTTAATAAAAGTGATATTGGAAGCTCTAATTTCTACTGGTATGTGCCATATAAAAACTGTTGCGCTATATTAAGGTATGTTAGAATTGAAAAAAACTCAGACAAGAGATCAATAAAGATCCTTCTTAAAATTCCTTATATGCTTAACGAGAACATAAAAAGCCCCGAATGAAAATTGATAATTAAAACATGTTTTATTAATTATGGGAAAATTTTATCAATAGGCAATAAAATTATATTGAATAGTTAATGCTAAAGTTGTAAATACACATTATATAAATACGTAGAGTGCAGTATAATCGCCTGTTATGGAAAAGGTTATCATACGTCAAAATAAAAGAGCTCCAGCTTCATGTATAAATTCAATTGAAATTGCAAATTATTTTGCGCAATCGACAAGATTAAATTATATTCACAAGTTGTAAGTAAGTAGATAAAGAGCTGCATAACTTGTTTTCAATACAATATTGTCTGTGTTATTCCAAGCAAACCAAGCTCATTGAATTATATTTTTTTGTGGTAGCATATGTATGTATTTTATTTCCCTAAACAACTTTTATTGCAGATATAGAAGAATTTTATACAATGTTATGACAAATTCATTTATATATCTCGGAATGTTTCATAAATATTTAAACGTATTGTGATTTAATAAAATTTGTTGTATTACTAACGAGTTTGTATAAGGTCAGCACATTTATAATTTGTATAAAGTTTCAGTTTTCAGCAATTACTTTACTATCAGGGATATTATAAAATTTGAGACTATGTAACGTGCTTGAGGTCCAACTAACTACAATCTAGCGAGTTATAGACTATTTTTAGGTGTTTTTAGTATTCAATAGATGTAAAAAAGTATGAAGATGATACCCCAAAAGCTCCTCCTACTTCTCCCTTCATCTATCAGTTGACCCTACGAATTGACCAGATCTTGTGATGAAGTTCAGAAAGTCCATGCAAAAAACGTAAATAGGGCAGATAGAATCCTCAACTACTCTTGCCAGAATGGCAGTTGGCCAGTGGCGGCTCGTCAGGGGAGGCAGTGCCTACTCTATGGCCATTAATTTATTTTATTTTTATTTTACAAATATGTTTTTTTCAATTTCTCAAAATATAGATACTAGATAGATCTAATTTAACAAGTTTTACAGATAAATATTTTGAATCAGAATTTGAATTAACCGCCACCCTGTTGAAATGCTCGAAATATTCGTTAACTTCTCTCATCTGTGGTTCTATACCACTTACGACTCGAATCGCACTTCTGCCTATGTTGTTGTCACACACACCCGCACTTGCGCTCTGGGCTGCGAGGCGCTCCTCGATTTTATTTTTAAACACGAAACTGTGGTGAACATGTGTTACGATTGTTACGCCTGCGTTTTAGTTACTACTATTATTTTTTGTCATTGCACATTCAAGTTGGAGGCAAAAACACCTTTTTTTTAAACACGAAAGAAACTGTTGTGTACAATGAACAAGCGTTTAAGCCTGCGTTTTTTATGTAACAGTTGTTTGTTTGTGTGTCTGTGTATGCAAGTATGAGGTGAAAGAGGTTAGGTATTTGTGTTTTTTTTGTGTGCAAACAAAAGTTTATTCTTAAAATGAAAGGGGAGGGAAGTGACACTGTAACAAATATTAAAAATTGTGAAGACATTGTTGACTTATTAATAAAATTTAAATTTAATCGACTGTGTTACGATGATAAATTGTTCGTCAAGATTTAGAGGTTCCTCATCCAGGCCTAAGTAAGTATTTAATTAATCAGGGTAAACCGCGTCGTAGTTTTGTAAATCATTGGTACAGTAAATGTAAATGGGTAATATGTAGTTTCATTTAAAAAAAATTGTTTTGTTGGCCATGTGTTTGATTTTCAATTCGGGGTGAAGAAGTTTGGTCAAAATTTGGCTATGACTGCCTGAAAAATTTAGGTCGCTCGATTGAGAGACATTCAAAAAGTCAAGAGCATATTAGATCTATCTGTAAATTACAACTTTTAGGCAAACAAAATAATAATAACCGTCCTAGATTCAGCTCGTCAAATCGAAATTGAAAGATTTAATGATTCAGTAAGAAAAAATAGAGAAATTTTAAACAGATTAATCGATATTTGTATCTTTCTTTGTAACCAAGAGTTTGTATTTAGTAGGTACTTATGCAAAATATTTTTCTGACCAAGTAGAGCTCCTTTTCCTAAATTTCATAAAAACACTTTCCTATCAAGGCAACCAGGCATGGGACGTGAGCAAGATTATTAAACAAAAAGTACCCTTAAAAAGGATGACCTTGAACCACAACAAAAAATTTTGCCTGCGGCGCTTTTAGGCTCACTACGCTCTTATCTTTTTTAAATGCCTCCCCCTACTAAATAACTACGAGCCGCCACTAAGTTGCATAGGACTCCTGTTTAGTGCATTTCATGTCCTTCGACTTTTTCTCAAGAGTCAGGAGGTCCTCGATTTGCTGTCTTCCAATAAAGGCCTGTAACCTCTTCCTCCTCAAAATTTCTTTTAATTTTCAGCAGCCCAGTCGTTAAGCATCGATTTGCTGCCTTGTTAACTCTACTCTAATAAAAAAGATAAAGAATTTGGAGAGTTTTACAAGGAGTTTTGGAATTTAAGGATCCATATTGATTCGTCTTACAACGAATAATAAATATACATTGTACTTGTACATTCCAATTAATTGACTTTTCCAGTTTTTTTCCAAACTTACAATACTAACTATAGTGTTTATTTGCCATGCACCACACAATAAACTAAATCCTGCGTTTTTCTTTTCAATAAAACAAACTGTTTTTCCACAAGTGTTGACTCTTCTACCATACCAGTTACAAACTTTAAAAAGCCAATACAAATGCAAGATTTGTTCTGTATCCTACACGATAGTTTAGTTTTTTTTAAATCATTAAGAATCAATTAACGTATAAGCAAAGTGTAGTAGATATTCACCGCACATGGCATCGAAGGCGCCACTGTTCAACCTCTCTTTGACTGATGATGTCTTACACACATACTATCAGGGGCTTTCTAGCAGACAATAACGTTCTAAATCACTGGAAAACCTGCTCAGCTAGGTCTAGATGTCCACCTAATTACTATACAACTCTGGCTAGTAAATTACAACGATGCTATTTTATTTCTGTGATTAGCGTGTATTAATTTGGGTCGAATGTTATTGGTAACGATTTGGAGTTTATTAAGGAAGTTTTGATGTAAATTGCAACAGATAATAAAAATTTTGAAAATATTGTGATAGGTAGATAACGAATAAAATCCTTCTCTGCAAAAAAAATCATCACGTCGATAATAATCATTTGTCGCATATTCTCTCTTCAACATTTCAATTAAAAATCAAATAAACACCAATTTGCAAGTTCTTAATTAATAAAATGTTCTTTCATTAAAATCCTCCCAACAGCAAATGCCTAATTAGCAGGAAGATATGAATATTAAAACTGATTATGCTTCTGTGTTCCGTTCATAATCACTACGGCAACATAGTTAATGCCACCGTAATATTCTTTAATTTAATTAACTGAATCAATTTACATTTATGGCACAAACCATCAGGTAAATCCCGATCACAAAGACATCCACTCTACTTTGACTTCTAGAACAGATCTCATAAAGGCTCCAGTTACCCAACGCTTAGTAATATGTATAGATTTATACAATAAGAAACTAATATAAATACGAATTATATTTCCAATTAACTAAACGATCTTGCTTCTTTCCTCATATCGTGGAACTAGGTGGTCTAAGTAGAAAATATGATCTATATACCATTAGTATTTACTATAACATGACCAAAGGAAGTATATTTGCTGTGGCTGGTGCTTCTATGGGTGCACAGCATGGCTTTGGGTCGATTAGACTCCATTATATCATCGCCAGTCAAAATGTTTGTACTTGGAAGTGAACTAATGCAATGGTAAAGTACAAGTAACTACTCAATTAAAAGAGAAATTTGCTGATAGAGTTATATGGGGTGTGGCTTTTAACTGTTATAGGGGAAAAGTAACTAATTTAAAATATTATTCATTGATTTTCTAAGTGGTATATTAATTTGGTGGTGTTATTTTAGTACAAGCTTTTTTACCATTATATATGACAGAGATATTTTGGATTGGATCAAGTAGCGTGCGCTGTTAAGCGTTTAATGGTACAAGACAGTGGCGGGTCGTAGTCATTTAGTCGGGGCAGGTAGTTAAAAAAGATGCGAGCGCTAGCGAGCCTAAAAGCGCCGTAGGCTAAATTTTTTTCGTGGTTCAAGGTCATCCTTTTTAAGGGTACTTTTTGCTTAATAATCTTGTCCCTAGCCTGGTTGCCTTGATAGGAAAGTTTTTTATCATGTTTTTATGAAATTTAGGAAAAGGAGCTCTACTTGGTCAGAAAAATATTTTGCATAAGTACCTACTAAATACAAACTCTTGGTTACAAAGAAAGATACAAATATCGATTAATCTGTTTAAAATTTCTCTATTTTTTCTTGCTGAATCTTTAAATCTTTGAATTTCGATTTGGCGAGCTGAATCTAGGACGGTTATTATTATTTTGTTTGCCTAAAAGTTGTGATTTACACATAGATCAAATATGCTGTTGACTTTTTGAATGTCTCTAAATCGAGCGACCTAAATTTTTCAGGCAGTTATAGCCAAATTTTGACCAAACTTCTTCACCCCGAATTGAAAATAAAACACATGGCCAACAAAACAATTTTTTTTAAATGAAACTACCCGTTAACCATTTACATTTACTGTACCAATGATTAACAAAACTACGAGGCGGTTTACCGTGATTAATTAAATACTTACTTAGGTCTGGATGAGAAACCTCTAAATCTTTGACGAACAATTTATCATCGTAACACAGCCGATTAAATTTAAATTTTATTAAAAAGTCAACAATGTCTTCACAAATTTTAATATTTGTTACAGTGTCACTTCCCTCCCCTTCCATTTTAAGAATAAACTTTTGTTTGCACACAAAAAAAACACAAATACCTCACCTGTTCACCTCATACTTGCACACACAGACACACAAACAAACAACAACTGTTACATAAAAAACGCAGGCGTAAACGCTTGTTCCTGGTTCACAACAGTTTCTTTCGTGTTTAAAAAAAATGTATTTTTGCCTCCAACTTGAATGTGCAATGACAAAAATAGTAATAGTAACTAAAACGCAGGATTAACAATCATAACACATGTTCATCACAGTTTCGTGTTTAAAAATAAAATCGAGGAGCGCCTCGCAGCCCAGAGCGCAAGTGCGGGTGTGTGTGACAACAACATAGGTAGAAGTGCGATTCGAGTCGTAAGTGGTATAGAACCACAGATGAGAGAAGTTAACGAATATTTCGAGCATGTCAACAGGGTGGCAGTTAATTCTTTTATACCCACAGTTAAGGAATCCTCTTTGTTATTTAGTAAATCATTATGTAAATTGTTTTTAGCAGAAATAAACACATACCAAGACTCAGTCAGATGGTATTTAGAAATTTACCTGATTTAAAAAAAAATATTTAATTAGCGTTAAATAATGTATTGTAAAAATTCTCTAAAATATCTAAATAATTTAAACCAAAAACTCCCACATAAATTACAATTGTCCAATAAACAACACGACCTAGTTTCTATCTAGTACTACTGCTACAACCACCTGAAAGCGCAACACCAACTCCTACAAAAAAAAAACCATCCTTGATAGTTTATAGCCTACAATATTACATTTATTATGTTATATGCATAAAAGTTCATACATATACACCTTATAAAACAGTATGTGACTACAAAGATCTCTGTTATATAATACCATCACCTCTGATCTGCAAACTATGTGGGAGTGGTCGACAGCAATCTATAATAGTAACGCCAAGTTAGTAACAAGTATGAAATGGCCACGAAGTTAATTAAAATTGAAAATAATTATTAGGTAAATAATTAAAGAATTCCTGGTATCCGCTATATTAATATTATATGGAAGTTTGTAAAATTTATTCATTTTTATCAGGTGAATTTTTAGTTTAGTTATTTTCAATAATATAATTCTATAAATTTATATTATATCGACGAGTATAATTCCTGTTTTAGTATAGATATAGTGGATTATTAGTTAAACATGCAAATGAAAAATAAATTAAATAGTTTACCATTATGTAATATTCATATTTTCAATTTGGTTTTTTTACTATAAGTTTAGATTCTTAATATACCTATTTAATCTCGTCTTATTTAATGGTTATATGTTTAATTATCTGTGCATTATTTCATCCAGATTTACAAGAAAATGTACTGGTTATAATAAATTAGTTTTTATATGTATGCGCGTTTAACTGAACTATAAATTGAATATCAATTATGAGCACTTTATTATTTATTAAGTGTCCAGTTATAAATTAATTAAATAGATAACTCTTGCATAATAGAATATTTGCATTTGCTTTTGTGCCTATAATCTTGTTGTATGCAATTTTCATCGTGGTAACTAAAAACTTCTACCTAATTTCACCTAAAATTTTGATTAGGTACCTTTTTTAACATATACGAAAATTACAAATAATTTATAAAATTCTTCTTTAATTATTTTCAATGTAACATCATTAATTTAGTCATGAGAAAACGGTTCATTATATTGGTAATTATTTACATGCATTTAATCACTGCCAATCAAATTAAATTTTTGATATAAGTAATACGCATTCTATACATTATTTCTTATAACCAGTTAATGATGTAAAATAAAATGAAATTTTGGCACGCTCTAAATAAATTAAATTTAGTTTTGGCCAGAAGCGTACAACTTGTAATATTATCGTCACGATTTCGTGCCTCATAAGCTTCTAATCCATGACCAGATTAGTTTTGACAGTAATTATCTCGTAGAAAAATTGGTGAAGGTTCGGAGGCGGATATTATTTTATTTTGGTTTCATGATCTTTTCAAAGGGTCTGATGTAAAGCTTTGAAAAAAATTATACTAGATTAGATGCGACTCCCCCGATTTGTACCCAAACTTTGTACAGTAATTTTCAGATTTTTCTGTTTTTAAAATTGTCCTTAAATTGATATTTTCGTTTAGTTACATGAAATTTATTGCTGGTTTGCTGGATTTAAATTTCTAAAGGCGATCCATCAGTCCAAATGGCCTCGAGCCAACCCAAATTCTCACGGTATGTGGGGAAACTCGAATGGACTCGTGGACTGGAGCTGCCAGATTGGATTTTCGATCATTCCAAAATGCATGGCGCCGAGCCATCGAGCCATTCAATGGCTTGACCGTGTGTGGCAAAATCCCGGGCCGAATGGAGCCGAGCCATCCATTGGACTCATCGTGTGTGTGCAATCCTCGATCAAAACCACTGTCAATCTTGTATAAATTTTCTAATTCCCCCATAATTAAACAAAATGAACGCAGGACAACCATATAAACACAAATGACACAGACCAACTGGAATGGACTGACTGGCTCGAGGCTCGATCGTGAGTGGGCTATTTTGGCCTCGGGCCAAATAGACTCGCGCTCGTAAATGGGGGCCTTAATATACGAGCCCTAACAACTAAATGTTCGGACAAAAGTAAATTTGATTGTCGTTTTTCCATACGCGTAAAAGTTATCTAAATTAACTTCCATAATATTGATGGTTTTTCTGTTATAATGCCAACATTTAGTTATATAAAAACGTAAATTTCGTAAAAATCCGCTCGGCGGTTCCAAAACTGTGCCACTTTAACCCAGCAGGATGGGAAAATTGTAGAAACAAAGAATTATTATTTTCAAAACGTTGGTTCTAGTAGTCGGATTTTGATGAAATTTACTTTATTACAAAGCTGGATGTTGGTTTTCTTTACAAAAAAGTTACACAAGCTTTTATTTGGTGATTTTAGGCATTTATCGGAGCTTCAAAGTTGCACCTTTAAAAATGATAAAATTTTCAAGTAACTGTTTTAAAAAATCACAGTTTTGAAACCGCTGGTTGGGTTTGTGTCAAAAAAGATTTAAATCAAAGCTCAATAATCGTACTATATTGAAAAAATCCTGAAATGTTAATATGATTTTTTTTGCATTTTTTTCGAGTTCCACAGTTCACTTTTCAAAAAACGTGTTTTTTTGAGGGTGCTACCAACATTAAAATAATCACAGTTTTGGAACCACTGGTTGGATTTTGGTAAAATTTACTTTATTACAAAGCTGGATGTTGGTTTTATGTACAAAAAATTCCCAAGTCTTCATTTGGTAATTTTAGGCCTATTTCGTAATTTTCTAACGACTGTTTTTAAAAAATCACAGTTTTGGAACTTGGGGAAAATTACATAAAGGTGCTTTCATGAGCCTCATCCAGTCCGGACTTAAATGTTATTGAAACTCTTTAGCATAAAATTAAACGTACTTTACGCAATAATCCACCAAGAACCATTGGGGACTTAAAGACCAAAATAGAAGAAATTTGGGACAGTTTCACGCCAGAATTGTACCAAAATTTGATAAATACGCCTGCTAGAATACACGCAGCTATTAAAGCAAACGGAGTCGTAACCTCTTATTAATGGTCCTAAATTAAAAATTATCCCAACATTTAGTTGCAAGTTTGCTAATATTTAAGGTTAAAATATTGTTAAATCCAATAAATAATTTTCTTCCATGCATAATATTGTTATTAAGGCTTTATCTTATTGTATTGTTAGGTGTTTACTAATTATTTGCGTAAAATTTCCAGTTCTCCTTTCATACTTCAAAAATTTACTTTTGTCCGAACATTTAGTTGTTAGGGCTCGTAGTAGAACCAAGAAAATTCAATTTAAATATTTATTTCTCAGTCACCGGGTAGTTTCGCCTAACGTTTATTTATTGATTGTCTAATGTTAACTGAACTTAAAATTAAAAGTTATGCGCTTATGCGCAAATATGAAGTAATAAAAAAGTTTTTTAAATGCCCTAACCTTTAATCTAGGATACACACCATCAAATCTGTTAGGAATAATTAAAATCACCATAAAGGTAAACCTCTCTGCAGAAGGTTCCTTGCCCCTTAATCAACATATTTTGTACGCTTATAAATTATAAACAATTTACTAATATCTATAATATGCAAACATTATTGCACATAAAACTGGCGATATTTATACTTGACCTCTTCAGGAATAATAATTGCACTTTAGCAACTGCAAAAACTTACAATAGATAAATAATAAATACATTAATATGTTATAAAGCGTTTTTTGTTCTGTAGAAACTGTGAGAACATTGGGTTGGTATTGATATTAAAGTGGGACGAATTCCTAATAGGCGGAGTCTGTACTGTTCATGAGATGAAATTCTTTGCAAATCTTGGCTAGCTACCTCACGATTGGCTTATTCGAAATCTAAGTGATATTACAAGTACTTTACTGTTTCCAGAAGATATATTGTTGTTTGTTCTGTTCTAACTAAGCCTCTCTACATAAGTTTTCTTCAAAATCATTTGATAAATTTCGCATTCGGTTATATTTCTCTACCTATGAATTTTTCTACACATGTAGGTAGAAAATCACGTACATTAACGATATTTCACTGTCTTCTAAATGGACAATCCTAAACAATTAACATCGGAAAAAACACAACTTCTCCTGCGGTGTGCATACGCTTAAAAGTTGACACAAACAAATGTCGAACAAAATATTAAATTGTTTCTGGCATACGTGGACGACATTTGTTTAGCTTTAGTGCGGTTTGAAAAACGAAGTACCAGTGGTCAAAAAAAACCTAAGAGATTGTGCTCTTGCTTGATTTACAGCTGTAGTAGTTTTCCAAGTTGTAAATTACATATAAACTTAATCGATATATAGTGTGTAAATTATTAGTAGTAGACACTTGGTACGCGTAAGAATTTCGAATTACTATTATTTCGTTTGTGTTGGCCTGTCAAAATTGTATAAATTAGTGTGGAGTATTTTTTCAAATTAAGTATCTGTAATTTACATGTGTTTTTTTGAATAATTAGACGGAAAATCAGTAGTAACTGTATCAGCTTTCATATACTGATGATTTATAGTATCATATTAGGCAAACGAGAGATAATTATAATGTAGGATAAAAATCAAAATGATTCAATGGATTCGTCAAAAAAGCAAGACAAGAAATTCCGTTAAATTTTAAGAATAACAAAATATCAATACTTAATATCCACTAATCAGTACCATCACCATCAGAGTGTAATTAGTACCAAAAGTCAAAACATGTCCTTAAATGCCCCGTTTGGCCCTGTTTGCCCCTCTTCTATTACATTACATGAATGATCCTTTGCTTCTAAATTATTCGACCTGACAAAAAATATGCTTATCATTTACAAAAAAACCATGCAATGTATAGAACCCCAACTAAATATCTCACTTGGCTATCTCTAATGCTTGATGAGAAATGATTGACATTACAATTTAATTCAAAGGTCAACTCCAACTCCATCATAAGGCACATCAGCATCAGGATAAATCTCTAATATTTAATATTAACATGTCTTCTCCTCATTAAATTAGAAATCTAGCTGTGTAAGAAGATGGTAAGAAAATACCACAAATTCACATACACTCAGATAGGTACGTGCACACATTATCAATAAATTTTATATGCAATTATTTAGCAGTGTCGTATCATTTTACTTGAACACGGCAAGAGATGCGGACACGGATGGAATCTGTGTGTATGTTAGATTATATTTAATGTAACTGTCAGCGCACTTATTGTAATAATGAGAACGCTGCACGATCTTCAGGCGCTTATGGAGACACGGATCGCGAGCCATTTATTGTCCGGCAATTGTTGTGTTGACCGATACAATAGCTAAGACAAAATGCGATATGTTATAGTGATTATAAAACGATTAAAAGCTTTACTACAAAACAATGATCTTTCATTGTAATCGGTGGAATCTTCTTGAGGAGGAGTTTCAATAGGTTTTCTAAATTACCGATATCGAGAATAGAAAATTTAATATAGGGAGTTTTTATTTAGTTATAACTTTTATATTTTTTAACTGGATAAGTCATCAAGAATTCTCCATCTAAACCACACTTCAAAATCGTTCACATTAAGATTTCATGCCTTTTATATTTATATTTTCCATAATTTATGTAAAATCCGAAATAATCCATGCCTATAACTGCAAACAGAAAAGTTAATTAGCTACTTGTAGTGCAGTCAAATTAGTAAATGAAATTGCATTGTTCGATGGACAAAATTTTATTTTTTGTATTTGTTCGGGTACATATGCCGATGAAAAAACCAAGTTTGTGGGGTGCTAGCAGGTTGAAAACAGCCGCCATCTTGAAATAGGGGATGAGTTTGTTTTTATTTTTTTACTCCTTTGCATAGCATTTTAGCTAAAAATGATAAATGGAGAAGTTGTAAAGAATAAAATTATCTACAAAATGACTACTCAACGAGCTCTGTAGGTTAAGTAGGCTCGAAGTTATCGCGGGTCAAAATTCACCTACGCCTTCTTAGGTGGGGGTTGAATGTAGTTTTTTGCGATTATTGCCTCAACTTTCGATTTTATGGGATAATGTGCAAATACAAACTTAAAGTGCTAGAAATTATCCTTAAAATGAGTATTTAACTGTTATCATCGAGTCAATACTTTGCGACCCATCCAACGCTAAAGTTTGCACCGCATTGGCCTGAAATGACTGATAACGCCAGTTTTTTCCAAATATTTCATTTTCCGTTGCTCATATGAAAAATCAGTAAGAGGTGTAGAAAATAAAAATCTTCCCTACAAGCTACCAATCGATATTTTCTGCCATGTTATGTCCGCGACACAGCGGGTCAAAAATTCAACCTCAAGGCTTACGACGACACTTGTCGCCGAATAACTCGCTTTCGGTCAGTTTTGCAGCTAAGATGATTTAGACTTTTCATGTAAAACACTAAATTGTCTTCATTTTGAGATATAGAACCACTTCGAAAGTTAATAATTGTGGAAAATAGAAGCTAGAAAATATCATTTTTACGTTGCGAAACTAAATTTTTTTTTTAAACTCTATTATAACATACTTTTGCTATTTTTGAAGATCCTGGTTCCATTTCATGAACTTCATCGTCGGAAATTAATTCTTGAATTGTCTCTTGGTCACCTCCGATGAAGTCTGGGTCTTGCGAAATAGGAAGGCGCTGTCATCGTCGGAGTCGTCGTCATTGATAATTTATTTGTTAACATTGGTGCAAGTTTCACCACTGCTCTGTACACAAACGCTGGAGCACTTCAAGCCGGCTTTGCGACATCCACAAGCTGCGCCACATTTGGACACGCACGAACAAGTAATTATTTTCATAATCTCAGGGGGAGCAGGTTCCTTGGTGGTCGTTACAGGCACATACATTTGAGTCCATTTTTTCCAACCCCAATCTTCGGGATCCTTGTAGTTTCCGAGCCAATTCTGGACCTGATGATACATCCGAAGTATGTGCTAAGAGAGCGTGTCTTTCGTGGGGGGTAATGATGATAAGTTGTTCGTGCTCTTTGTCACTTATCTTGTAAATTTCATGTAGAGAACTTTGTCAATCGATGTTTGTTTACCTCCGCCATAGAATGCTATGTAAAATTTCTCTCCTGCTGCAATAAGGTCTTCTGAGTTGTTGTTTTATTCCTTGAAAAGTTCCGCTCCTGCTTCGAGGGTGGTGCCATCTTTCTTCATAGTGAGAAATTTTATTTTTCCTGCAAAGTAAGTTGCCGATGTTGTATCACAACCAGAGAACGCATGTAGGAAAAGAATGTTGTTCGATACTGTTGTGTCGTACTTCATACTTGATGCTGAGGATAATTTCTCTGGCGTGTGTGCCTTTTTAGGTTTGCAGAGAAAGACGTTTTTTTGACCAGCTGTGTCGCGGACATAACATAGCATAAAGTATCGATTGGTAGCTTGATTTTTAATTTTCTACAGCTCTGCTATTTACTGATTTTCCATATGAGCAACAGAAAATGAAATATTTGGAAAAAAAATGGCGTTATCAGTCATTTCAGGGATTTTAAGGATAATTTCTAGCACTTTAAGTT
Organism: Pediacus dermestoides; assembly: GCA_963942485.1. Lineage (NCBI taxonomy): Eukaryota > Metazoa > Arthropoda > Insecta > Coleoptera > Cucujidae > Pediacus > Pediacus dermestoides. The sequence continues at coordinate 5,388,019 of OZ012629.1, forward strand.
TGTATTTGCACATTACCCAAAAAATCAAAAGTTGAGGCAATAATCGCAAAAAACTGCATTCAACCCCCACCTAATAAAGCGTAGGTGAATTTTGACCCGCGATAACTTCGAGCTTGCTTAACCTAAAGAGCTCGTTGAGTAGTCATTTTGTAGATAATTATATTCTCTACAACTTCTCCATATATCATTTTTAGCTAAAATGTCATGCAAAGAAATAAAAAAATAAAAACAATCTCATCCTCTTTTTCAAGATGGTGGCTGTTCTCAACCTGCTAGCACCCCACAAAGTTGGTTTTTTCATCGGCATATGTACCCGAACAAATACCAAAAATAAAATTATGTCCATCGAAAAATGCAATTTCATGTCCTGTTATCGAATAATTTGACTGCACTATTGTATAATTATCGATTTTAATTAAATTGAATAGTAAAATATTCCAAATTATTCCAGTGCTTTGTTCCAATAAATGCGAGTTTGTCTATAGGAATTTTTGTAATAAAATATCCTTATTGTTATTAAAGCCCAGTTTTTCATTCAGTAGTTAACTTTAACTAAACTTTCCTTATGACCAATGATTAGCAAGAAAATTAACTGTTAGATAAGGTTAACTATGGATTGAAAAACTGGCCCTAACTCATGTAAAGTCAAAATAGGTTGCAAAATATTGATTATTTATTATGACACATTTTATGATTTCATTATTTTTCCAACGTCAATTTATTATTGTAATACATGTCTAATAATTATAGTAGTTTACATTGCCAAGACTGTTATTAATATTAATTGCTTAATGGAAATTATTAGGCTCATGCAATTATTACATGAAACAAATTAGATCATTAATCAGCAAAGAACGCCTCTATACGTTTTTATTACCTATTTTGCAAAGTACTGTAAAACAAACAACCCCATCAAGTGAATCAGTTAAAATGACTACGCAAAATCTCCTGTAATTTCTTGGCGTTTAACCTTCACGTAACTAGAGCAAAATTTCGGAAATCACGATTTTGTTTTAATTTCTTCGTCTATCTCTGTTTCACTGTTAGGTCATTCTATGAACTTTCAAAGCCACATTGTGATTAATAGCCAACACGTTAGCATAGTGTGGACCAGTTAGAAACAAATAAAAAAACAGCGTTAGCTAATTACTATAAAATTATGGATTATGGACACGTACACTGGCCTTATTCCTTCAATATGTTCAAGTGTCAGAAAACACCTGCATTAGATTTATTACTATTATATTATTGGGAACCTTGTAGAAGGTTAGCAAACTATTTTCAGGTACTTTTTCTATGTTGTTGATGTTGCTGAATAATTAAAAGTAATTAAATATAGAGAAAAAACTATACGGCTTTCAGTTGTTAATAGCCCGATGAATCTATTTTCCCAGTGTGGTCGAAGAGAAAGATTCCGCATGTCGTCCTGTTTCCAAGTTTACCACCTGGGTTTTGCCATTTATCTCTGGTATATTCTTCCTGCTGTAGCACAAAGTTAAGAGTTCTTATAAACTGCAACTAACTACAGAAGAGAACATCGATAAATTTGTCATGTCGCTGAGTTACAGAGGAAGAATATATTAACACTGTGTATTAGAATAAACCAAGAATCCGGAAACCTCTTTTATGATGATAACCTAACCTACCAGACGGTTTTATGAACTTTACATAATATTATCAGGTTTAATATAATATGTAGATAATTGTTGCAATCAGCACTGAACGACCAACAACGAGAGATTGCTGTAATTTAGTAACAATCCTTTGTCCTTCTGGAAGTAAACAATCATAATTCAACGACAAAAAACGAAATACGTATCGTATCATCAATAGCTTAGATAGCGTGAGTGGATAACTTTTATATTATTTGTTTACTACATCGATAATTTATAACGCTTGTAGTTTGACATTCAATTGCATCATGAAAATGGCAAAAGATCGTAGAAGTGGCAGCAACGAGTCATAGATGCGGGGCGTGTACCAGAACACTGTTATTACAATCCTGAAACCTCTGGTGGTCATATAAATCAAGTGGATATAGTAGATTGTACAGATCCCGCAACTGGAGCAATACATATCGATCGTGATGTTAAAAACTACCAGAAAAGTTTACAAACACGCTTTCTAAGACTTTGTTGGTATCCCATTCTCTTGGGCTTGGACATTGGGGGGTCATTTGAAGATATTAACAAATTGATAGAACATTGGCTTGTTGAAAATCTTATTAATAAGTTTCCAATGTGAAATTCTTGTTGATGTAGTAAACAGTGAGGTATCTACTTGTTCGGGAATTTAGAGATTACGAAAGATAGATCATTTCAGAATAATAATAAGTAAAAGTACGAGCCCTAACAACTATATGTTCGGACAAAAGTAAATCTGATTGTCTTTTTTCTACATGTGCAAAAGTTATCTAAATTAACTTCCATAAGATTGATGGTTTTTTTCTGTTATAATGCCAACATTTAGTTATATAAAAACGTAAATTTCGTAAAAATCAGGTCGGCGGTTCCAAAACTGTGGCACTTTAATCCAGTAGGATGGGAAAATTGTAGAAACAAAGAATTATTATTTTCAAAACGATGGATCTAGTAGTCGAATTTTGATGAAATTTACTTTATTGCAAAGCTGGATGTTGGTTTTCTTTACAAAAAAGTTACACAAGTTTTTCTTTGGTGATTTTAGGCATTTATCGGAGCTTCAAAGTTGCACCATTAAAAATGATAGAATTTTCTAGTAACTGTTTTAAAAATCACAGTTTTGAAACCGCTGGTTGGATTTGTGTCAAAAAACCTTTAAATGAAAGCTCAATAATAGTACTATATTGAAAAAATCCTGAAATATTAATATGAATTTTTTTTGCATTTTTTTCGAGTTCCACAGTTCACTTTTCAAAAAAACGTGTTTTTTGAGGGTGTTACCTACATTAAAATAATCACAGTTTTGGAACCACTGGTTGGATTTTGGTAAACTTTACTTTATTGCAAAGCTAGATGTTGGTTTTCTTTACAAAAAAATCCCCAAGTCTTTATTTGGTGATTTTAGGCATGTTTCGTAGCTTTAAAATTGCACTTGAAAAATGTGACGTAATTTTCTAACGACTGTTTTTAAAAAATCACAGTTTTGGAACTTGGGGAAAACTACATAAAGGTACTTTCATGGCCCTCATCCAGTCCGGACTTAAATGTCTTTGAAACTCTTTGGCATAAAATTAAACGTATTATACGCAATAATCCACCAAGAACCATTGGAGACTTAAAGACCAAAATAGAAGAAATTTGGGACAGTTTCACGCCAGAATTGAACCAAAATTTAATAAATACAATGCCTGCTAGAATACTGGCAGCTATTAAAGCGAAAGGAGACGTAACCTCTTATTAATGGTCCTAAATTAAAAATTATCCCAACATTTAGTTGCAAATACATTTTGTAAAGTTTGCTAATTATTAAGGTTAAAATATTGTTAAATCAAATAAATAATTTTGTTCCATAATATTGTTATTAAGGATTTATCTTATTGTATTAGGTGTTTACTTATTATTTGCGTAAAATTTCCAGTTCTCCTTTCATACTTCAAAAATTTACTTTCGTCCGAACATTTAGTTGTTAGGGCTCGTAAAATTCAAATATTTATCAAGTAAAGTGATTCTGAAAAGTTTCGTTTAAGTATTTATCCGTTATGTACACAAAATTTTTGTGTCCAATTTTGTTTAAAATTTAAGAGACTAAATTATGATTTTGTTTTAATAAATTAAAATAAATACACCAATAATTTATCTTTCCTCAATCAATATTAACAATCTTATTTTTATTTCTTTAAATTCCTAACCAGACCAAATTAGGTATGTCAAGGGAATGTTTAGAATTCCAACTCTTTTTCGTTGTCTATAAGATTAAGATTAGAAATTCCGATTTACTGTGGTCAGTATCACAATTTCAAGATATAGGTTTCGTATAAATAATTATCTACTTAAACAGAGCGATAAAAAATGAAATCATTATTATAGGTATATAAAATCAAAGTGAATACTTTGTTGTTTCTTATGTTATATGGTGTTGATAATAAATGGAGTAAGATAAACGACCGTGATATTTAATGGTAGATAAAAACTCAACCCAACAAACTCTTTAATTTAATTAGAAGAAATTCCAATGTTTTTAGTTCAAAATCAATTTTATCGAAACCGAACCAAACAATTATAAACCACAATAATCGCCATTATAAATTTAATAAAGAGAAACAAGTAAAATAAAAGGTTTAGACAAAATAAAAGACATAATTTTAAAAACCATATTTTATTTCCCGCAACCTCATTAAGGCTTCAATCGTAAAAACACACTAAATTCCATCGAGCAACAATTAAAAAGAGTGCCTTCGTCTACAAGCTATACGTTATAAAGACTTGCTAAACGTGTTTTAAATTGTTTGTAACATGACAAAATTAAATTTAATATAAATTGTTGCAAAAAAATGGGGCTAACGCTTGCGCAAAACCAAATACACAGTTTATTAGTTGTTTAAGAGTTATTCCACAAATCCAGACAGTTTTATTACATGCGAATAGATTAGTTTCAAATTGTTACAAAATGATATTTCGTGAAATAAAAATCGTATTTATGAGCCGGGTCATAAATTAGATCAAAACCCGAGATAGATTTTCTTGGATTACAAATTAATTATTTTCTGAAGTAAGGAACAAAAAATGCAATATGTTAATTTTATGGTCACAAACAATAAAAACGACCATAAAAATTAAATATATTCGGCTATTAATTAATTAAATAATAAAAACTGCCAATAATATATAAAGTATAGTCTATCTACATTTAATTTAAAACCTTTATATTTATTGGTGTTTGTTTTTGCTTTTATATATTTTCCTTACTAAATCAATAATGGATTTACTGTTATAAAAGTTTATAAGTGTAATAAACCAAGGAACTGTTACTTGAGATTCTTAACTACAAATTAATTCGTCTTCATGATTGTTGTAATACCCTGTTTTAAATTTTTAATGTCCAGTAATATCGGAATACTGAAAACTTCAATAAGAAAATGCAAAGTAGAATATTAGATAGTCCAAAAGGAATCCAAAAATTTAAACATTGGTATCAAAGATTGGAACGTGGGATAGAAAATTATTAGCGAGGCAAATAAGTTAATTTGACCGACTGCGAACTTTGGTAAGATTGGTGTCAAAAATGGTATTCCCAGATTATGTCACGCAATTTATGTAAAAATGTAAAAGTAAGACCAGATCCTATATCTATAAGTATAGTCCTTCAGCTAGGGGTCAAAAGGTAGGAAGTAAAAGCGGGATGAGACGACGCAGTGTTTTCTGAAGGTTTTTTGGTCGCTGAATCCGAATCCGTGCGTCGTTTTTCAATAAAGTGGTGCAAACAAAAGTTATTAACAATTTATTGTTTAAAACGCAATAACTCGAAAAGTATAGATTTTACCGAGCATTTTACCAAAAAAAGTTTCAAACAAAAGTTGTTCAACAATTTGAACTGTCCGACTGTCCGAAAAGTTCATATAGTATTTTGTCATAAAGTCGCACGGACAAAAGTTTTTAACAATTTATTGTTTAAATGTTTAAATTAACTCGAAAACGAAAAGTATACATTTTCCAAAAAAAATTTCAAACGAAAATTGTTCAAAATAAAAAGACTCTCCGAAAAGGTCATATGGTATTTTGTCATAAAGTTGCTCGGACAAAAGTTATTATCAATTTATTGTTTAAAATGCAATAACTCGAAAAGTGTACATTTTACCAAGAAAAGTTTCAAACAAATGTTGGGCAAAATAAAAAGACTCTCCTAAAATGTATGATTTTTGGTGTGTTCCGTTTTAAACAATAAATTGTTAATAACATTTGTTCGAGCGACTTTATGACAAAATACCACATGACCTTTTCGGAGAATCTTTTTATTTTGCACAACTTTTGTTTTAAACTTTTTTTGGTAAAATGCTCGGTAAAATCTATACTTTTCGAGTTATTGCGTTTTAAACAATAAATTGTTAATAACTTTTGTTTGCACCACTTTATTGAAAAACGACGCACGGATTCGGATTCAGCGACCAAAAAACCTTCACTGCGTCGTCTCATCCCACTTTTACTTCCTACCTTTTGACCCCTAGCTGAAGGACTAAAGTATGTGGGTGGCAGTTGAAAGTTCCCAAAACTGAAAATACATTTTTCAAGCCATCATACTTTACAATCATCTCAGCTTAGAATTGAAAAGCACGAAACCTCGTTCTTCAAACGTAACTATATGCAAAATATAAAAGATTTTTTATAGAAAAACTGATTTAGTGCTACCTTATTCCAAACAAGAACTCCTGGGTCTCCACTTGAAAAGCCCTCTGCGCTTGAAAAATCCATATAAGCAGAAAGGATTTAACTAAACTTCTCACTGCTTATTAATCCTATCCCAGTAGATGTCAATTTCAGCTGCTAATTCGGTAATTTTTAGGTTATAGTACATAATATATGACCATTGCAACGAAATTTTAAAAACCTGAGCGATTATATGCCAGACTCCTTCTACCGAAAAGTAATTTTATAACAAAATAGATTGATTTTCTCTTCCTTCAAATTCCAACAAACACCTTTTCCTAATCTAAATCCAAAGCACGTACAACAATAATTAATAGCGATACGGTATTTATGTCTTACCCTTCCAAAATATTATTCAAATTTACGTTTTTGAAATTACAAAACACACTTTCAGATTATTATACAGGGTGTCTCTAAAAGGTCGTTACAAAATCCTACCACAAGTTTTTGGGCTCAAAATAATTCGATTGAACCAAACATACCTTAGTTCAAAAGTCCTTCCTTACTGAGTTACGCTAAAAAATATCTTTCCAAATCGTTTTTTTAGTATATCTACAGTACACATGAAATTTGGTGGGTTAATAAGTCTATAAGGAAGCTACAATGTGATGGTATTACAACCAAAATAATATTGTTCAGTGTCGTACTTATAGGGGGGACTCAGTGTTTTTTGGATATCTTTTGTAGAGTATTGAATTTTTTTACAAAATAATAAGAATTATGATAGATAACACTCAAGACACGTAAAAAAGGTATACTTGTTTGACTTGCGTTAACTCAACTGTTTGCGAGATATTTAACTTCGAAAAGTTTTTTGCTATAAAAACAATTTGTGAGTTACCCTGTAAAGTAAAAAATATTGGGTCACTCTAATACAGCTGATTCTACGTCCAAAACTAAGCATAAAGGGTTGTAGAAACCGACCCCCAAAAATGTTTCGTTACTAAAATACAGGGTGTTGAAAGATGTATTTTTTATTCGTCCTCTATCTTTTTACTTTCTTATACGTAGTATAAGGAAGTATTGTAATCGTGATTTTTTTTAGGTATATCTTCAGAACGGTATAAGATAAAAATTATGCTTAGTTTTGGACGTAGAATGAGCCGTATTAGAGTGACCCAATATTTTTGACTTTACAGGGTGTCACAAATTGTCGTTTTAATAGTAAAAAAATTTTCAAAGTGAAATATCTCGCAAACAGTTGAGTTAATGCAAATCAAACAAGTATACCTTTTTACGTGTCTTGAACGTATCTATTATAATTCTTATTATTTTGAAAAAAAATTTAATCCCCTACAAAAATTATTCAAAAAAACCGTAAGACCTCTTCGATAAGTACGCCACTGAACAATATTATTTTGGTTCTAATACCAACAAATTGTAGCTTCCTTATAGACTTATTAACCCACCAAATTTCCAATCTCTACTTTAAACCGTTCTGTAGATATAATTTTTTGTGAAAATATTTTTTAGCGCCCTGTAACTCAGTAAGGAAGAACTTTTGGACGAAGGTATGTTTGGTTTAAACGAATTATTTTGAGCCCAAAAACTTGTGGTAGGATTTTGTATAGACCTTTTAGAAACACCCTGTATAAAGTTGTAACCTGTAGTTTCCTTTTATATGTTCCAATAACACCGAAAAAATTCTGATGATTGCATGTTATGCGTAAAGGTATGAAGTTAATTGCTGATCTTTGCCTTACGTGGAATGGGTATTTTCTTGTAAATTAGTTTTGTTCACTAAAAATATCCATGAAGCAAAACTAAGAAAATTATGTATGTAGTTACAAATATTTGAAATTTATGTGATAGGAACTAGAATCTTATAAAATGTTATTAGTAAAAAAATCCTAAAAACATTATGCTTGTAAGTAGATATTTTAATGCACAATGCAACTGATTGGTAATATGCAGTACCACAAAAACTTTGTGGTGAACCACATCTTTAATATTAAAGAACTTACAATACCAGCAATTTCGATACTATAGTACTCCACTTGACATTTGCAAGTATTGAAGGTCTGTTATACCTTTACTCTTGTATAAATCCTGTAATAGTCAGGTACTAACAATTTTTTTGACATCCTGAACGTTTTGTTCTTTCTAATGTGTTTTATGTTAAATGTTTCCATTGGGTGCACTACATTTCTTCACGAGGAAGTTGTTAAGTATTTATGTTGTATGTTTTTACATGAACACATTGAAAATTTATGATATCAAGATATAACCTTTCTACATTCTTGTTCGTACTTTTATTTAAATTTGAATTGTGATATGTGCAGAATTTCTAATATACTCTCGCGCACCACTATATACAAGATTTAAATTTTATCTCCCGCATTTGTATGTGATCCTAGTTTCAATAGTTTTTCCAAGAAAATTAAACCGGATTTGTGAAAGTAGTAAACTGTACTTAAATAATTTTATGATTTATTCTGCTTGTTCAGGAAAAACTAAATTGACGTTTCCATATAGGTATCCAAACAATTATTACCTAACAAGATGTAATGAAAGAAAACTACACCAAACAACTATTCAAAAATCAGTATGACAGTCATGATATCCATTGTATTGGAAGTGGTTGGAAAAAAGTCGCTTCGCCGCTTTTCTTGCAACTACAGCGACAGTCCTGTCAATCGTTTCAAGACACAATTATATACACTGAGCTGCTCAGTTCCAAACCCGAAGTGTGCTAGAGTGAAATGGCAAAGAGTCTTTGTAAGTGGGAAAACGGTGGATGGATGTAAGCGCCGGCTGGTCTATATTGTCTTCTTACAATAACCGATCATTGACAATGATCATTCAACATCCCGCTGGATTTATGTTGGCGTTTCCGTGATTCTATCTAACATTGTTGGCTCTAATGCAAACTGACGGGGAATTATTTCTTGAAAATACTTGCCTATGATTTATTAACTTCACGGTGTTTAGTTTAATCGGACTACCATGTAAATTTATTTAATGGACTACGTCTATATTATTTGCAAGGTATTCTAAAATAGGGCGTTTTTGTTTTGTGGGCCCGATTATAGCAACACTGAGAAGAAATTGCAAGCTATAGATTTATAATATGTAGGATTAATGACTAATAATGTAGAAATATTTTAAACTCGTCACGACAGATTATCAGTAGGCACCAATTCTGATTAGTAAGAATTTTACACATAAAACATCATTTTACAATCAGAAATGTTTTTAAGATATTTTTAAACAATGTCAGGATTTTCTTTCCAGAATTTCTATAGAATCACCTGAAAAATTATGTGATTAGATTAGGAGGTCATACTTATCACTACTGGCTACTGAAAGAGGTGTAGTAAGCAATTTTGGCAGAATCATAAATTGCAGTCTGTCTTCGAATTGTAATAAGAATTGCATATTAAATTTTTTGTAGGGTTCCTCAAACCTGTGCAGTCACTCAACATAAATAGCAGCAGTCCTGTTTTGGAAATATTTTACGAAATTATAAGTGGAAGATTTAATTATATTTAATAATAAGTTTTTACGTTTTTTTCCCTATATTTTGTCACAAATATTGTAATCTATCCAAGTATGTACATTTTATACAATCTCCGGAAGTTTTGGTTTTAAAATTCTTTAAATATTTTCTGTCTACTAGTAAAATGTTCTTGCTTTTTCCTAATCAAATCAAATCAAATCAAGTCAACCAACAAATTCAGGTCCTCATCTAATTCATCCAAATCTAACATGATCTCTCCACTGTCTAAAACTATTTCACAAATAGATTCTCTGAACTTTGATCTTCAAACTTCTGACACACTTGAAGCGTGTGTCAGTTTGTAATTTTTTTCTACTCATTCACCTTTTGCATCTAATTTCAATTTAAACAGCCGCAAGTTTAAAAAGCTGTGCATGATGAAAAAAAATAAACGACTAATTAAAGTAAAATGTTTACCTGCCGCCAATGCAAATGTTATGCGAGTAGCTGGACATGGCAGCTTTGATAAGTTAGTGTAGTTCTAGCTCTCATCATTTTTCACATTCCCAATCATAGGAGGCTGCCATGCACGTGTTCCAGCAAACTGTGTGTGCAAGCAGGCTCTGATCTAAGCTCTTCTGTAGCCAGCGTGAGAACCATTCGACTAGCGATCTCATTCGCAAAAATACCGTATTAAGACGTGCACTGCCTACTCAATACCTAATACCGGAAAACCTAATTATGTACCCGTACATACCAATAATTTTCTGATAGTATGTAATTATTTAATAAACAAATGTGTTGTTGTTTTTATGCTATTAAAATAATAACCGTATGCTCAGCGAGTTGTGAACGAGAACAACACTGCGATACCTGATCAATTCAGTTTTTTCTTCAGTACTGTTATCAAATTTGTAAAAATGAAAATATATCTATAAAACCTTACAATATTGTACCTCATCTAATACAAGGCGCTGTTTATAAGAAAAATTGTTTTCAATTTACTTAAGAATGTAGTATTTAATTTACAATGCCGAAGCTCTATGCAAATTTATTGCAACAACTGAACGAAATTCCCCCAAAGTTTAATTATACAGCATTTGCACAACATGGCAACTGTCACACAACCACAACAAGAACTTGTGTAAATTTACATTATACCGTTTTCGATGGGTTTGTAATTATTTGCAATAATTGTCGGAATCACGTAGCACCAAAGCACTACAATAGTAAAGTTGAACTATAGCCGCACGACAAATCGTGAGTGGCCGCTAATAATTAAAACAAAATGTAATTACCTCGGACCACTGCTTCACGCGGGCTTTTAGTCCCGCAATGGTTACACGTAATCACAAATTAATGACAGCTTTCCTAATACCGAATTTATTTCCGCTACAATAAATGTTATTATATTAGACGGGTATAGTCTTAGAAATGCAAATTTGTAAGTAGCGTTGAAAATAACATAGGAACAAATTATAATGAACTGTAAATTGTTTGGTATATTTTAATACAACTTGTTTTTCCTGGATAATAAGATGGAACACTTCCAGTTCTAGAGAAAGAATTTTTAATGCAGGTTCCTGTTCTATGCGGTTATTGGAGTCTCCGAACTTTATTGGCTTCTAAAGACATTTCTACTTTCCGCCTAAATTTTTTAACGTGTAATAAAATTTATAATAAGATAATCTACACTTAATTTTTATTTATTTTGAACTTATCTTTCATAGTTTTGGTTGTTTAAAAAAATTAGTTCCCTAAAAAGATTTTAACAAAACCTAAGTTAACCTCCCATAGGTACGTCAATGAACCTTATTATCTTTGTCGTAATACCATAGATTTATAGTTTAGTAAAAGACTAACCAGCCTATCAAATTTCAGATTTCAATCTTAAACCGTTCTGGAGAGATAAAAAATTAATTGAAAGTTTCAATTTTAAAGAACTCAATTTTATAAGAACTTTTCTTCTTAAAAAAGGCCCTCTATCAACTGTTAAGGTCCTATACTGTATAAAAGCTAAACACCCCGAATAAATACTAAACAGTGGCGACTCGTCAGGGGAGGCAGTGTCTACTCTATGGGCATTAATTTTTTTTTTTTTTATTTTACAAATATGTTTTTTTCAATTTCTTAAAATATAGATACTAGATAGATCTAATTTAACAACTTTTACAGATAAATATTTTGAATCAGAATTTGAATTAATCGCCACCCTGTTGAAATGCTCGAAATATTCGTTAACTTCCCTCATCTGTGGTTCTATACCACTTACGACTCGACTCGCACTTCTGCCTATGTTGTTGTCACACACATCCGCACTTGCACTCTGGGCTGCGAGGCGTTCCTCGATTTATATTTTTAAACACAAAACGGTGGTGAACATGTGTTACGATTGTTACGCCTGCATTTTACTTACTACTACTATTTTTTGTTGCACATTCAAGTTGGAGGCAAAAACACCTTTTTTTTTAAACAAGAAAGAAACTGTTGTGAACAAGGAACAAGCGTTTACGCCTGCGTTTTTTATGTAACAGTTGTTGTTTGTTTGTGTGTCTGTGTGTGCAAGTATGAGGTGAACAGGTGAGGTATTTGTGTTTTTTTTGTGTGCAAACAAAAGTTTATTCTTAAAATGGAAGGGGAGGGAAGTGACACTGTAACAAATATTAAAATTTGTGAAGACATTGTTGACTTTTTAATAAAATTTAAATTTAATCGGCTGTGTTACGATGATAAATTGTTCGTCAAAGATTTAGAGGTTCCTCAACCAGACCTAAGTAAGTATTTAATTAATCAGAGTAAACCGCCTCGTAGTTTTGTTAATCATTGGTACAGTAATTGTAAATGGTTAACGGGTACTTTCATTTTAAAAAAATTGTTTTGTTGGCCATGTGTTTATTTTCAATTCGGGGTTAAGAAGTTTGGTCAAAATTTGGCTATGACTGCCTGAAAAATGTAGGTCGCTCGATTGAGAGACATTCAAAAGCTCAAGAGCATATTAGATCTATGTGTAAATTACAACTTTTAGGCAAACAAAATAATAATAACCGTCCTAGATTCAGCTCGTCGAATCGAAATTCAAAGATTTAATGATTCAGTAAGAAAAAATAGAGAAATTTCAAACCAAATATCCGATATTTGTATCTTTCTTTGTAACCAAGGGTTTGTATTTAGTAGGTACTTATGCAAAATATTTTTCTGACCAAGTAGAGCTCCTTTTCCTAAATTTCATAAAAACATGATAAAAAACTTTCCTATCAAGGAAACCAGGCATGGGACATGAGCAAGATTATTAAGCAAAAAGTACCCTTAAAAAGGATGACCTTGAACCACGAAAAAAAATTTGCTTGCGGCGCTTTTAGGCTCGCTAATAGTTACAAATAATTCGTCCCATTTTTATAACATAGGAAGTGACAATCGTCTCTACATTTAACTTCTTGAGCTACGTTTATCAACGAGTTCAACAGTGCCAAATAAATGTATTCTTCCAATTTTAGCACTACCACGGGCTAGCACTATATAGAAACTCAAATTGTCATTTCTACGTTTTGTAGATGTGCAGTTTTAAACGCAGCAACGTCCACCGCCACTTAATTTTCTATACGAATGAAATTACCAATTATTGTCACAAAACCTACAACTTTGATTAATTATCCGACAAGTCCATTATTGTAAGTGGTTTATTTTGAAATAACGCACTAAACTATTAAACTTGCGACAAAAGAAGAAAACCCATTCCTATCCAATAATTCTTAAATTCTTTCTACAGTTTTATAACACACCAGTTTACCAGTGTGTCTTTGTTTGCATACACGCATTTATCCAACCTAGAAAATGAAAAAAAACTACAATTTAATTAAGTTAAGTCGTAAAATAAACCACATCATCAAGTGGTTGGTATATGGAAGCATTTATGAACATTCATAAACGTAAACCATATTTTACGATTTACCTACATACATTAACAGCAGCATAAAGGATTATTCAATTAAATTTTACAATCATTTATTACTTTTTGTATGTTTTGCTAGAATTGGATTGTACCCGAATCTATTGTTTCATTTTTCACCAGCAATCACCACAACTAATTGGTTAATAGTCTGAAGAAAAAACCTTCGGAAGGAATTTAAAGCGCAAAGTTCAGTATGTACTAGGTGCACCAAACCAAACGTTACATAAGCCACTTAATTCATACATATACATATAATTCTTTTTAAATTCATCTGCTTAATATGCCTATTATACATTTGACTTTTCCCATTACCGACGATCTTTGAAACTGTTACATTAAATTACAAACAAACATTTTAGTGACACGCCTTTAGACACGATTGCAATGTGAAAGGATCTGCTTTTAACATAACTCCGGGAGCTCACTGCTGAGAACTGAAAAACAACAATGGGTGGTGCCTAACAGGGCCACTAACATCAGCTTTCACTCCCCCTGTGTGCACGATGATGATTACATGCAAATTTCAAAATGGTTATCTAATAACTGTATTGAAATACCTACTCGGAAAAATTGGCAATAACTTGTTACTTAGGTAGCCGAACCATTTGAACGTTTGTTTAGGAATATTTAGTATTTTCCCTTAGAAAACGACACTTTTTTTCACTAGGGAGGTAAGAGACAAGAATCATGTTGAAAGTAGGTGTCCCAGTTTATATCGTCAGAGTTTCACCAGTCGATAGTTTAGCGAAAATCAAAGGTGGTTTGACTAATAAACTATGGTCGAATGTTGCTTCCTTTTTGATGTACAGGGCATTAAAGAAAATAAATTATTTTAAATAATTTGCTATAAATCAATAACAAAAAAAGTTAGTCTTCTGAAATTTTGCATAGATCGTTTTTTTTGTATTCTCTTATTAATAGTGGTTGCAATTATTTTATTTACAACACAGAGGCGTGCGTACGGGTTTCTTCAAAAACATTTTATTGAATAAAACGTACACCACTGCTTTTTTTGCAGCACCAATATGCAGAGAGTATTTTCCATTCAATTTCGAAACTTTTTTGTATCTTACAATGTCTTGATAACTTAAATTTTTTTTTTATTTATTAAAGAGGTTCTTCCCTATTAGATTTCCGAAAAAAGCATCAGTACAAAGTTGTAGAGAAAAATATTTCCTACAACTTTCCTTTTCATATTTTTTTGATATTGTCAATATTTAAAAAGATATTCAACAAATAAGTTGCAAATTTTAGGGAAAATTTTTTCTAGTTAGGTACTACTAACTACTACTACTTACTACTCTTTCCCGAAAATTTTCAACTTATTTGTTGAATAACTTTTTAAATATCGACAATATCTAAAAAAGTTTAAAAGATAAGTTGTAGGAAATCTTTTTCTTTAAAACTTTGTACTGACTCTTTTTTTCGAAAATTTAATAGGAAAACAGTTATTCAATAAACAACAAAATCCAATTGGTGAAGGAAGGGCGGGGTCTACGAATACACAAACTCAGTTTTAAACTTTCAGGGTGACCCTCTAGAAGATTTTACAAAAATTGGCTGTAGAGTAAAAAAAGTTTATTTGAAGCCTTTTTTCTCCCTTATTTACTGTACTATTAGGTTATTTTGAGTTAAGTTATCAAAAAATTATAAGATACAAAAAAGTTTCTAAATTGAATGGAAGATACTCTCTGCATATTGGTGCTGCAAAAAAACCAGTGGCGTACGTTTTATTCTATAAAATGTTTTTGAAGAAACCCGTACACACGCCTCTGTGTTCTAAATAAAATAATTGCAACAACTAGTAATAAAAAAACAATGTATGCAAAACTTCAGAAGGCTAACTTTTTTTGTTATTGATTTATAGCAAATTATTTAAAATAATGAATTTTCTTTAACACCCTGTACATCAAAAAGGCATCAAAATTCCACCATAGTTTATTAGACAAACCACCTTTAATTTTCGCTAAACTATCGACTGGTGAAATCCTGACGATGTAAACTGGGACACCGTGTATATCGTTAAATTTTACGAATTTTTCCAAAAAAATAGCATAGATATTACTATGAGATATATACTGATTTCACAGGCACAAAAAAACAAGAAGTGAGAGTTCAGAGGGACTTCCGCTCCATCCGGTATATCACCTGGTAATTTTTCATTCGGTTTTACTCGACAGAAAAACAATGTACAAGACAAGCGAAATTTTTTACCATTTTTTGCAAATTTTCGGAATATTGTTGGACGTTTTCTTTTGCTTCATTTTTTTAATTTTTCATCGTTATTTTGAGAATCAATACTTTTGTTGTTATAAAAACATGAGCTAAACGGACGTCATACCTTTTTTTTGTGTGTCTGTATTTTCATGACATAATTAATGTTATTTTAATATTTTAAGAAACTTTTCGATTGGTCTTCACTTCAGCATAGGTACTCTGCGGGTTCGTCCATAAAATTAAAATGAAAAAAATATAACAACCAACAATTTTTATCGGCGCTTATTCCCTTTGTGTATTATTAACTTATTACACGCATATTATTTTTTGTTTGTTTTTCCAATTAATTTCAGTTTTTTAAGCAATAAGCAATAAAGTTATTGTCATATTGGATAATAACTTTTAACTATTTAACTATTTAACAACTGTACATCAACTTTAGTGCCTGTCAAGCCTTAATTCGATACCTAACGAACAATAATGGCCATTTTTTCGTCTGTTTTCTTCTCTTGATGGATCTCGTGTGAGTTTTGTGCTTACGCTGACGACCACCCCGCAATAATATTAAATAAATGATCTTTTTCAAAATTCTTTAATAATTTAATGTGCAGAAAATAATGTCCTTTGCAATGGTACGCGTAGTAGTTAAATGAATCTAAATTGAGTTTTATCTACGGTTCCTCTTATATTCCCGTCATTAAATTACCGTGTAGCTCTGAAACACACGAAGTTATTAGACGGTTATAACAAATTTATTTACACGCTACATTAACCAAATCTAATGAAAACAATCATTTTTAAATTGCAAATGTTTGCTTTGATGTCGGAGTAGTTAGGATTTAATTAAAATAACCATTTGGAAAGAAATATTTTATGGACATTGATATAAATATTTTATTAAATCATCTTACTTTTCAAAGAATTATATTTTAGTATTAAAATTTTAGAGATATAGCTGAAAATTAGGCCAGGATCTGCTTTTTTTGAAAACTTTTAATTAACGTGGAACGTTTACATATTCAAATAGAATCCAAAAATCCTGGATATAAGTATCTTATTATGGAATCAGTTAGAAGGCGCATAACCATAAAGAAGAAGTAGTGCAAGAAGTCTAGAGTCTAGAGGTTTAAGAAAGCGGAAAAAAATTATCTTTTTGTTCATAGGCCTCATATAATCTTAAAGTTTGTACTTCTACGTAGAAGTTAGAAGTTAACATACTCTAACTGATTAAATTTTCTGATGAGGTTCGGATTATCAGTTGCTGAAGAAATTCACCCTTCCATGCCTTTATGAACAACCTTGACTCTGAAACGTCATGTCACGTGAAATTTTTCCAGATAATGGAAGATATTTTATTTTACTTCTAAATTAAGTACTCTCAAATACTTAAATTTTGTTCAAGAGCTACAAGGACCTTGATCTGTCTGGTATCTCGATAAAGGCAGTGACTTACCATGTAAACTTTGCTTCCTGTCCTGAGTCTGGACTCAATCTATGTAGGTACTGCGTCAGCCATTTCATTGACCAAAGCTCTACTATTTTCCAGAATCCACAATAATTTAACTTTCTTAAACCATGGAAAGCACTTTCATACTCCTAAAACAAACGAAATTTTATTTTTTTACCGCACTGGATCCTAATGTCTTGCTATAGTTTAAAATAGATTTTGGGGATTTTTGTAAATAACTTAATTTTAAAGTACGTACTTCGCCGAAACTTTTTTGTAATTTTCTACTCACGATGGACGTAGGTATCCAAAAAATTCAGAGATAAAAAAAGTTGTACATAATAGAGACTATTTTTTTATTAATTTTCTTATAAATCATGCGACTATCAACCAAAATGAATTTTGTGGAGATTATTTTGGATTTTTATCAACAATACTACGATGAAACAATTCACACCCACATTTCATATTTTCCATTCAAAATAGTGAAACTAACAGTAGCACAGTTACACCTAGTTCATATTTTGCTCAAATATAATCTAGTTACTTGTTATGTAGTCACCGCATTGCTCCACTTAAAAAAATATCGCCTCACCACATGTAATTAACCACACATAAATTATATATAAGTAATTTCTAATACGTCCAAATAATATACCAGCCACTTGACAAAATCCCATCAAATTACCATCCAAAGCCCACAATTAACTGTTGTTTTTTGGAAATGAATTGGTGTCTTGGTTGATTTACTTTGAGATAAGCTAAATTAAAAGCAAAATCGGTTAGTTATTAGTCTGAGTAAAAACTTGCTTGCTGTTAATTATAATTTTATTTATACCATAACATTATGAAAAACGAACTTGTGTGAAAAATGGCCTAATTAGCAAATAGTAAATTTAAACGTATCTGTAAGTAAGTGCAATAAAAATCTCTCGACGGGAGCGCAGATGAAGAATTCTTGGAATCCCAGACGAGTACGTTCATCAGGGGTTTGACAATTCAAGGCCTGAGGTAGAGATTACATCGCACATCAGAGACTTTGTGTGTGTATTTGTATTTCTACCACCATCATAGAATCAAATATTTGGAAGACTCGAAAAAGAAGATTTTCTTATTTACAAAATGTAACTATACTAATTATTGTAGATTCTAAAAATTTTTACACTCAAACTTCGATCAAACAAATTTTAAGCAGGGCAGAATTCTGAAATCCTTATATACAGGGTGTTCCAGTTTATATCGTCAGGATTTCACCAGTCGATAGTTTAGCGAAAATTAAAGGTGGTTTGTCTAATAAACTATGGTCGAATGTTGCTTCCTTTTTGATGTACAGGTCATTAAAGAAAATAAATTATTTTAAATAATTTGCTATAAATCAATAACAAAAAAAGTTAGCCTTCTGAAATTTTGCATAGAACTTTTTTTTTGTATTCTCTTATTAATAGTGGTTGCAATTATTTTATTTAGAACACAGAGGCGTGCGTATGGGTTTCTTCAAAAACATTTTATTGAATAAAACGTACGCGACTGGTTTTTTTGCAGCACCAATATGCAGAGAGTATTTTCCATTCAATTTAGAAACTTTTTCGTATCTTACAATTTTTTGATAACTTAACTCAAAATAACCTAATAGTACAGTAAATAAGAGAGAAAAAAGGCTTCAAATAAACTTTTTTTACCCTACAGCCAATTTTTGTAGAATTTTCTAGAGGGTCACCCTGAAAGTTTAAAACTGAGTTTGTCTATTCGTAGACCCCGCCCTTCCTTCACCAGCCCTCAATTAAGGCTTGGATTTTTTTGTTTACTGAATAACTTTTTTCCTATTAAATTTTCGAAAAAAAGAGTCAGTACAAAGTTGTAAAGAAAAATATTTCCTACAACTTATCTTTTAAACTTTTTTTGATATTGTCGATATTTAAAAAGTTATTCAACAAATAAGTTGAAAATTTTGGGGTAAGAGTAGTAATAAGTAGTAGTAGTAAGTAGTACCTAACTAGAGAAAAATTTCCCTAAAATTTGCAACTTATTTGTTGAATATCTTTTTAAATATTGACAATATCAAAAAAATATTAAAAGGAACGTTGTAGGAAATATTTTTCTCTACAACTTTGTACTGATGTTTTTTTCGGAAATCTAATAGGGAAGAACCTCTTTAATAAATAAGAAAAAAAGTTAAGCTATCAAGAAATTGTAAGATACAAAAAAGTTTCTAAATTGAATGGAAAATACTCTCTGCATATTGGTGCTCCAAAAAAAAACCAGTGGTGTACGTTTTATTCAATAAAATGTTTTTGAAGAAATCCGTACGCACGCCTCTGTGTTCTTAATAAAATAATTGCAACCACTATTAATAAGAGAATACAAAAAAAAGATCTATGCAAAATTTCAGAAGACTAACTTTTTTTGTTATTGATTTATAGCAAATTATTTAAAATAATTTATTTTCTTTAATGCCCTGTACATCAAAAAGGAAGCAACATTCAACCATAGTTTATTAGACAAACCACCTTTAATTTTCGCTAAACTATCGACTGGTGAAATCCTGACGATATAAACTGGGACACCCTGTGTATATAAAAAGCTACATCTCTCTTTTATCCTTTGAAATTTTTGGCAATTTTACAATTTTTTACTATAGTTACGCCACTGATGCTCATAACCTTATACTTGTTTTTTACGGAAAAAAGTTAAAAAAGGATTTATTTACTGTCTTCTTTTGTTAGCTAGCTAAAACCTGAAAAAATTAATACCCTTAGTATAATTTGAACAAGTTAAATATTGCAACATAATTGCGCGTTATGGTGGCTTTATGTGAAATCAAAGTGAATTTATTATCTCGTATTCTTAAAGACGAGTTCAAAAGATTTCCTTTATACTCACGGCTAAGAGGAGAGTATCTTAGACAACATATATCGGAAGCACTCAACTGTGGAAATCTTCATAATATACAGTGGCGTATCTAATTAATAAAAATATTAGAACCATATAGAAGCATATGTGTAGATGGATTGGTAGTGTACATTTCATCTGAAGTAGATAAAAATTAACAAACGAGATTGGGAATGTTAAACAATAATTTAGAACAACTTCTAATGATCCAACACAGTGTATTTAAATCACATTAGTTATTATCTAGCATCTAAACTACTAAACTATTGTAAAGCATATGGTACAGTAACAACAACAAAAGAACTTATAATTTATTAGAACAAATAATTGACAAATTATATCAGCACAATATCGAGTCACGCCGTCCAATTTATAGCACGTTGTATTATCTCTGAGAACTTATTAACCGATATAAGCAGTAGATTAGCGGCTGCATCAACGAATTATATCCAATTAAAGATATATTAATTGAGACTCGCCCTAATGAGCAAGTCGGTTTGGTTTATTTATAAATAAATGTAAGAGATTTGTTGTGACATATTCTTATAACTCAACTAACTGCACAGAAGTAGTATGGCATAATGATTGGAAATGTGTTTTTATATAGGTAGTTGGAGTAAGAACTCGCCATAAAAAAAGAGTTGGAAGTATTTCCATTAATAAATTTGCCTCTGCTTGGCCACAAATTCCTGAAGTCGAAACAAATAGATTTTTAGTTAAAAAAATGCGCCCCTAATAGTAAGATTCAAGTTAATTTTTCTAATTCATTTTTTTATACCTTAAAAGTATCTGTAGAACGGTCTTTCTATCAAATTCGCTTCTCACTACAGCGATCTCCGAAACAGCTTTGGTTAAATTGGGGCAAAGTTGCGTAATAATGTGGCCAATTATAAACCGTTAAGAAATCGAAAATATCTTCTGTAGTTCTGGAGATTTTTTGAAAAAACCAAATTTTTGCCCTTTCGTTTTTATTTTTTTTTGCTCTTTTTTTTCAAGACATTGAAAAACTAAAAGCACTTTGTCGTGGACACTATTTGTGCTTTATAACATGACGTTAAATTTTTCCTCGTGCGACGTTTCGTTTTTCCGCTGACGTCATCAAGTGAGTTTTTTTAAATACGGTCCTAGATTTTTTTCATCGTTTTGAGTAGCATTTTTTATGTTCTAGAAAATGGCGTTTACATTTTTCCATACGACGTTTTGTTCTTGTGCAATCATCATCAGATCATTTTTTAAATACGGTCCTGGATTTGTTTTTTTACATTTTCATCAGTATTTTTCCTCACTTCCTCATATCCACACATTTTGGCAAACTTTAATAATAATAATTTTCCTTTTATAATAAATCAAACTTACCTATTATTTATTATTAGTAGTAATAATAAGAACAATGCAATTCATTTTTTTAAATAATTTTATAAAATAAACACTTATGAAATCGTCAATACTGATGATGGGCTGTACAATGAAAAAAAAGTACTGATGAAATTGTAAAAAAATCCAGTGCCGAAGGTATTCAAAAAAAGACCCGATGATTACACAAGAACGAAACGTCGTATGGAAAAAATTGAAATGCCATTTTATAGAACATAAAAAATGCTACTTAAAACAATGAAAAAAAATACAGGGGCATATTTAAAAAATTGAATTGATGACGTCAGCGGAAAAATCAAACGTCGCACGAGGAAAAATTTAACGTCCTTTTATAAAGCACAAAAAGTGTCCATGGCAAAATGATTTTGGTTTTTTTGATATCTTGAAAAATAGAAGCAAAAAAAATTCAAACAAATAACCAAAAATTTGGTTTTTTCCAAAAATCTCCAGAACTACAAATTATATTTTCGATTTCTAAACGGCTTATTATTGGCAACATTATTACGCAACTTTGCCCCAATCTAACCAAAGCTGTATTTGTTACCGTTTCTGAAATCCCTGTAGTGAGAAGCGAATTTGAAACACCCTGTATAACGCTGTAAAATTAAGATTAAGCAAAATTAATTTGACTCAATATCTTTTTAGGAGTTTGTGATTTTTAAAAATATTTATAAAAATGTTATATTTATTATTTCACAAATTACAGGATTCAGGGGTGGCTTTAGTTATAGTGAGGGATATTCACGAGGCGCCGCTTCTGTAACAAGTGGCAACTCTTTACAATAGTATGCAAGGTTTTTAGACTAAACTCCTTGACTATTGTTGCAAACTCTTAATTCCTCTATAAAGTCGATATTTCGATGGAATTTCCTATAAAATATGATCAATAACTTCAAAATTATACCAACTCAGGTAATAATTATTGAATTATATTCCTAGCTTTTCTGTTTTATAAGATATTTATTTCCATGTGAAGTAGTTGTGTAGTATGTTGCAATATTAAAATAGTTTATTTACTGCTTGTATTTATATTCTATAAAATATCTGCAATAACATCCGATGACCGAGCTGCTCAATATTTATACTAACAAAGAATGTTAGTGAATTTATTACACAAACATAGTTTCATGATAAAATTTATTCCTTTCAACCATAATTATATTTTTGAAAAATTACTTTATGATCCAATATATTTTACAGCGCGCCGGATGATCTTTGTTCATGATGGCTTGTGTTATAAATTAGTTTAGACGGTGCAAATTTAATTTTATACCATTAGCGTGTTAATGAAACCAAATTGACTTTTGGATTATTTTATCAATATCAAATTTAGTTTCTTGTTACCGTGTATTATTTAGCAACGATGAAATTCTATAATAAACAGTTATACTAACTATACTGCAACATGCGAAAAAATACTAATCAAGATAATTTTCTCAGTCGAGAGAGTTCATATAGGTCTAAAACCGATCAACTCTTGTCAAGTAGCGAAAAGTCCTCACCGGAGGGGGTCTGCTTGAGATAAAACCAATCATAATAACGTACTGAAGCTACTTTCCTCTTCTAACTTATGGATCAGCACCCATAACCAAACGATAAAATATCGTATACCCTGCTCAGTGATGTGTATCAGAAGAAAAATGAAAGGCAATAAAACAAAGAATTCTACACCGCATATAAAATATATGTATAGTATATTAGGTACTATTCATTATCATTTGCTTTACATCACTTCAAATTACACATTATATTATTGATGTTGCAGCTGAAAAAATTTGTAAGGTATCTGTTTTACATAATTATTTGTCTAAACGAATAATTGAACGATGTATCAGTTTAGAGTAATTTATTTCTAGTTTTAAACTAGAAGTAAGAGGTACCTAACGAAGATTCATACAATATAATATACAAGATTTTAATTAGGAAGCATTTTTTGGAATAATTATTGTTGAGGAACTTTCATAAAACCAAACATATTTTAACTACCTAATAAACTTTGATTCGAATGGATCTCAGGAAAAATTAAAAATGTGTTCAGTTTCAGTAGATACTTTAGAATTTAATTTTTTTCTTGTTTTACATTACAATTTTTTTTAAGTAATGCTAATATTTGCATAAACTGAAATCTAATCTAACTTTATCATATATGGTTCTAAATCAAACAAATCTCTATTAGTGGTGCCGCCAATGGAGAGATAACCTAACCTGAAAATGAATGCGTCAAAGTGAATATTGTGAATTTCCTAATGGAAAATCAGAAAAATTAACAACTTTTTAATATCAACGGTAGCATAATATTGGTAAGACACGATTCTATTTTTCGTTTTATTTTTATATCCGCTAGTTATCATAATAATCGCATATCTACTCGTACTCAATTTGTATGGGAGGAAATATAGGTAGATATAAAATTGGACTGGCAGTGCCATCTATGAAATATGGTTGTAACTGAATTTACAGTAAGAGATAGTAATCTGTGCGGGTAACTGCTTCATTACAAAACAAGCAGGAAATATCGATACAGGGTGTACTTATTATAAGAGACCTTAGATTTACAGACTTTATATTAATTATTCAGAATAAAAAACAAAATTAAAGTTGCACTTAATTTCAAATTTAAGAAACTGAGATTTATTAAAATTAAATATAAAGGTAGGTAACGTCCTGTGCTTTTATTTTTCACAAAAAATTCTTCAAAATCGCTAATATCTTAGCAATAACGCATTATAATGTAAATATAATTTTTGTTAACGTACTTGTTGGTGTATGGAATACCAAATAAACCCTAAATCTATTATTTGGTATTATTGATCCATCCTATAAATTCGATACGCTTCACAAAAAAATATTATAATGTTTTTATTATTTTAGAACTAACAAAGTTATACATAAATGAAAGAAACAATTAAACTATTTTATTGGCAAATTGATGATTTACTTTTCAGGATAAATTCTGGAAATTATTAAACAGTTACAGCTACTCTACTAGTAGCTAAACGTTGTCGTACCTACTTTTTACTTTCTTATACGTAGTATAAGGAAGTATTGTAATCGTGATTTTTTTCGACTTCGAGATTTTGATGGATTTACACGTTTTGAGGGCCCCTGAATCCATTTTGACCATTTTCGCCATGATGTCTGTCTGTGTGTCTGTGTGTCTGTCTGTATCCACGATAACTCAAAAACGACTTAACGGATTTGATTCAAATTTCATATTTAAGAGTTTGAACAAAATTGTGGGTGCCACATTAAATCTTTTTCATCTAGCACCAACACAAGTGGTACTTACCTGAAGACATTTTTAGGTTTTTTAGGAATATCTTGAAAAATAAACAATTTACGACATTTTTTTATTCTTTAACATTGATTTAGAATTAAATTTTGAACAAATTTTGTTTGAAACTTTTTTGAAATTCCGTCAAATTTTTTATTTATATAGTGGCGCCATCTATCTCTGATTTACAAAGTACATGTTGTTTACATACAGAAATCTATACCGTTGAGGAAATCGATTGTAGCATTACTATTTGAAAAGATCGACGGCTACAACGGCTACGGTTTTATGTTTTGGATATCATGGCAACTCGATTAAAATTTTTTCTAATATATACAATAAAGTCGTGAAATTGTATTATGCATGCAAATCTACATTAAAGATATCGACGCCAAATTTTTTGTGAATGCTCTTTCAATTTTTAGACGTGTCGACAAAGTAACAAAAGTGTTTTATTTTGCGCCGTTTTTTAATAATTATAAATTATTTACATATTTATATAGTGTTGCCATCTATCTCTGAGTGGCTGTTGTTTACATTACAGAAATCTATTTGTTTTTATACTAAAGATTCTATTTGCATTAAACACACGAAGAGCTCGAATAAAGTTATAAAAATTTAAAAAGTGAAAACCAATTAATCCAATCCTGGTGAGAGTGGCTATATCGCCAAACACCAAAAACTTGACATTGCTTTGCAATCCAAGTACGAAGAAGAAGAAGAGATTGTTAGTCAAACAGCTGTCAAAGGCAAAAGATCGAAATATTTTGATGAGAAGGATTATTGTGCACTGCACAGTTTGTTTGAGTGAAACGTTGACCAAAACTGAGAAGTATTTTATAAATCTTTAAAGTTTAGCTACAGCAAATTCAAAGATATCAAGCATTTTTCGCACTGTGGAATTTTCATAAGTATTCTGTTATTTATTTGTCCTAAAATCTGGCAGTAATGAGTGGGACAAGGACAGATTTATGCGTATTGCAATAAGTGCGACAGAGACTATTTGAAAATTGCTGGAAACCCTCAAAATTTTTACAAGAAATTTAACTTAATTTCTTTAGGAAAAGTAATTATTGTGATACTATCCGTAAGTATAAGAAAGTCATGTGTTGGGCACATCAGATATTTAACAACCTGTTAGATATATTTTAATTATTTTTAAAGCATTAAGCAAATAAGTTTCGAAATTATTCGTAGTTATGCCTTATTGCCTGGAAAAAATCACGAAGGGTATCATCATCTTAAATTGTGATTTTTGTATGAAGTGTATGCCTAATAAGTTCCTATTTAGTATAATTGTTGATATTATTTTTTACTTACAAACTAATTTAGAACAATATTTATCAATTACAATCTACCACAATTTTCCGTGCTTATCGTCAATCTGAGGAGGTTTATTTCTGTCACGTTATTACGATGATAAAGTCTAGTGCCATAATAAATTTATCTGATGTAGTAAGTACCTAAATAAGTTTCGAAATTATTCGTAGTTATGCCTTTACAGCAATATTAAACAATTATAATCTACATTGTCACACATTTAAATTATATTTGGGTGTTAAAATAGGTATGTAAAAAGGGCCATTTGAGTCATCATATTATTTCCATTACTATCTGTATGAACTGTGTGTAGATATTACGATTTTTTCAAGTAGCTAATGCATTTTCAAAATATTTTAGATAAAAATTTAAGATAAGATATACGACATTCAAATTCACGATGTTTGCCAATTTTAGACCTACAAATTAATGGTAAAACTCGATATTAAAGACTTTAAGTATAGCCTACAATCCTACATAAAGAACATAATAAATAAATAAATACCTACTTGTATAATATACAGGGTGTGTCACGACGAGTTGACAGTAGACATAACTCTAAAACTAAACACAATTTGGTTCTAAAAATTGGTACACGCCCATTATACAATGTGTTCTATTTAATGAAAATATTGGCACCTTTCTGGTACTTCCGGTTGGAAGTAGACACAAACTTTGTTATTTTAAATGGAACACCCTGTATATTTTTGAATTTTTAGATTCTACACTTTATTTTATACATAAAAGTGTTAAGGTTGTATGGTCCTAACATTAACGGTATTATAATTATTTACAATTTTTCAATTTTTTTTCAAAAACAGATGTAAATAAAAATTCAAATCTTGACAATGACACGTTTTTTCCAAAGTTTTTTTCTTACGTTTGAAGTAGGAATATACAAGCAATAAGCTGATATAGTTTTGGAAAACTTGCTTTATAAAGGTGTTGGTGGTTGTCCGTTCATTTTTTAAAATTTTGATTAATGATAACTTTATTTTTTTAAATAGAACACCCTATATATTTCAACATTTTCGAATTCTACATTTAATTCTAGACATAAAAGTATTAAGGTTGTAAAATCTTAAAATTAATGGTATTATAATTAATTACGTTTTTTCCAATTTCCAAGGTTTTTAAAAATTAACCATAAGCACCCTGTAGATATAAGATAAGTTTTTCAAAACCATATTACCATGTTTCTTGTACATTTCTATGTCCACTAAAATTTTTTGGAAAAAACGTGTCATTGTCAAGATTTGAATTTTTATTTACATCTACGATGTTTTTGTAAAAAAAAATGAAAAAGTGTAAATAATTATAATACCGTTAATGTTAGGACCATACAACCTTAATACCTTTATGTCTAAAATGAAGTGTAGAAGCTAAAAATTGAAAATATACAGGGTGTTCCATTTAAAATAACAAAGTTTGTGTCTACTTCCGGTGTAACCGGGCGCAGAACCGGCCAATCCCCACTACTGTATTTTTGTTGATTTCGTGTTATTATCTATCACCAAATATCAGAAGCGGCCAAAAAAGTATTAATTCACAACATTGATACATAAATTACGATTATAATTATATTAATAAAATATCGTATGTGGACAGCATGCGATTATTGGCTACCCCTTCACTATATGAAAGTCATGTGCTGGACATATCAGATATTTTTCTTAACATTTTGGTTTCAAGTTATACTTAAATACCATAGCTATCCAATTTATTTTAAACTAGCAAGCAGTTCTTTAGATATCCAAAACAAAAATGTGACAACTGTCAACAAAATATTTGTAGGTAAATCAAAACGTTTACCACAAAACCTCCTGCATAACACCCATTCCTTTCTTCCAGTTGCCCATCAAGATGCCAGGAACCTCCGATGAGGAAGAAACACAGTCAAATCGAAAATATCTGATTATTTTTTGCGGATTAGTTGTTCATATCTTGCTGCTAATGGCATGCTTCGACTTGTACTTTGCTAGTCCGCTGGACCATGGAATGACTCCCATTAAATCGACTGAAAATCCTCCAGCCAAACGTCTGGTGCTTTTCGTCGCAGATGGATTGCGAGCCGAAGCAATTTATGGACTAGACAAGGAACATCGAATACCATTTCTTAGTAATATAAAGAAAACACAAGGGTCTTGGGGTGTATCGCATACAAGAGTCCCAACCGAATCTCGACCGGGACATGTGGCAATGCTAGGTGGGATCTACGAGGACCCCAGTGCCATTCTAAAGGGTTGGAAGGCAAATCCAGTTGAATTTGACTCCGTTATCAATCAAAGCAGTGCGTCATGGTCTTGGGGTAGTCCAGACATAGTAACATCGTTTAACAAAGACAATGCCCCGCATATCCATCAATTTTCCTACGGTGCTGAATTGGAGGATTTTGGTAACAGCGACACGGAAATACTTGATAATTGGGTCTTTAACAAAGTGGAAATCTTTCTTGAACAAGAGGTAAAAAAGTGTCAAAAAAACTGTGAGCAATTCCACCGCGATGGTAATTTTTTCTTCCTACATTTGCTTGGCATTGATACAGCAGGACACGGTTATAAACCACACTCCAAAGAATATATAAACAACATTAAATTTGTCGATGGGAATATTGAGCGTATTACAAAACTCTTCCAGGATACTTTTGGTGATGACAAAACAGCGTTCGTTTTCACATCTGATCACGGTATGACAGACTGGGGGTCGCATGGGGCTGGAAGTCTACACGAAACCGAAGCACCGATTATAGCGTGGGGAGCAGGAGTTAAAATCAACAAAAACCAACAGGATTTAAAGCAAGTGGACATAGCACCATTGCTAGCTTCGCTCATTGGAATCAATTATCCCATTCACTCTTTAGGGATACTACCTCGAAATTATCTAAATGTCGATGAAAAACATTTGGCAAACATGCAACTATCGAACATGCTTCAACTGTTGGAAATTTTTAATATAAAGCGCATTAGAACTGAAGATCGAGCTCTCTATTTTGTTCCGTACAATGGAATTACTTCTAGGGTGGTGCAGGAGAAGAAGAAGATCTTAATAGATATGTTAACGCAAGAAGATTATGAAACATTTCGAAAGGAGTGCGATATGTTTACCAAAATAATCATTAATGGTTTGGATTATTACCACAACTATTATCAAATGTACTTGTTAACTTTTGTTACAATTGGTTTCTTAGCGTGGATGTGCATTTTGTTTTTTTTTACCATACCAGGCACTCTCAATATTCAGGGAAAACCTCAAAGTATTTTTACTAAAGGTTGTTTTATCTTAATCTTAGTTTTCATAGTTTTTTGTTGTGCTATCCAGAAATTCTCATTAACATATTATTTATATTCCTTGTTTCCAGTCGGGATGATCTATTTGAACTTAAACAATAAAAACATTATCAAATCCTTTTATTCACAATTAATTTCCAGTGAGAAAAAGAAGATACTCGAGCATCTGTGGTTTTATTTTATTGGAATAGAACTATTATTCTTAGGGTTTTCCTACAGATCCTCGTATTCTTTGTTAATGGTCTTGTTAAGTACATGGGTATCTTTGTCAAACACCTTTTCGAAAAATAATATCACCAAGTGGGAAACAATCTTCTGGAGTTGTAATTCGTTAATTTTGGCACCTTT
Organism: Pediacus dermestoides; assembly: GCA_963942485.1. Lineage (NCBI taxonomy): Eukaryota > Metazoa > Arthropoda > Insecta > Coleoptera > Cucujidae > Pediacus > Pediacus dermestoides. Next base: position 5,417,904 of record OZ012629.1, read on the forward strand.
TCCCTTATTACCAGTTATGAAAACCTCATTCAATGTGCCGGTGTATGTTGCAGGTTTCATTGTATGGCTTGGACTATTTTACACAATTTACGTCAAGCAATTGAAACTTTCACAGAAACGACTTGGGCCAATGGAGAACAAAGTATTTGTCACACAATTTTTTTGTATGATCTTGGCAGGTCTCTATGCATTGTTTTTAGAATATGGTCTGATAGTAAGCGATTCAAATATAAAATGCATTTCGTGGTTACTGATGATGGTGCCCATAGTTTTGATTCCGTTCACCAGTAACATCATTATGATTCGCCTAACAGCCACAACTTTTGGATTTGCACCGTTTTATCTTTTAGTATCTTCAAATATCGAAGTACTGTTTTCAGCTTTTTACGTCACTATGTTGTACATATGGTTAATCATTGAAAGCAAGTTACTTCAAAACACGAATCAGAATCTTCTTTACTTAACCAAGTTTGATGATGATGCAAAATACGAGAATAAATCCCAGGTTGATTCATTTCGACGAGGATTTCTCTTCATGGTGTTTATTTTTGTCGGATTCTTTGGTACTGGAAATATCGCTAGTATGAATTCGTTTGATCCAATGTGGACAAGAGCATTCTTGACTGTTTTTAGTCCGTTTAAAATGATGGCGTTGATTTTGCTCAAAATTATGGTACCCTTTATTTTTACATGTTGCGCTTTTCGAGGGATAAGTTCTATAGGGGAAAACAAAATTTTAAGAGATTTTTGTATTATTTTGTGGTTTTCGGATGTGATGGTGTTGCAATTTTTGTATTTTGTAACCAACCAAGGTTCTTGGTTGGATATAGGAACAAGTTTGTCGCACTTTATAATAATGGAAGCTTTTGTTATTATTTTGTTGGTGTTGTACTTTATAGCTCATCTACTTACTAGCACTCGTATTAAATATTTTGTAAATGATGACTTAAATGAAATAAAAAGAGTTTAAAAGAAATTGTCCCTCTGTTTTAATTTCTTAATGCCGCTACCCACTAGTAGTTTTAATTATCGACTGCATTTTAAATAAATGGTAAGTACTCTCCCCTTAACAAGTAGAGAATATTAGTTTTTAGTAGTTACTGTATTGAAAGTAGGGATATTTGCATCATCAGTTGTAGTCCAGGAAAAATAGACTTTAACATGGAAAAAAATTGTTACAGGCTGAATTTTTGCATGCACCTTAGTATTATAGTCCTCAATAATGTGTGAAAGTTCCCCTTCGATTTGATGGCTGCTAACTCAGTTACTCGACGTCAAAGGTCGCGATAAACAGTTTTTTGGAAATATTTCGAGAACGGCGACCTTTATTGAAAAAAATATAGAGAGCTAATTTTTAGCTGAGGCAATTTGCTATAAAAACGTATTAGAAGTTTTTTTGTAGGGGCAATCGTTCACGAGATATAGCGTTTCAAAAACTAAGAACGTAGAGGACTTACTTCACTACGATAAATAACGACTGATCTTAGGATATGAAAATTAAAATTATTCAATATGTATATTTATGGCGTTTTTTATTTATTTGTGCATTTATTGCATTTATTTAGGCATTAATGATACAGTAATTAACTTTCTTCAGTTTTGGAGAGCGATTGTTCCGTCACCAAAGTTTGGACGAGGAAAGACGATGGATCGATGTCGCTATCGATCTCCTCGTTATCAATATTAAAATTTTTCATGTTCATACATGTTTGGCCATTACATTGGCTACAAACTACAGAACAGTTCAATTCTGCTTTCCGCTGACATCCACAATTGGAATGGAGAAATTGATCCTCAGGATTGGGGATGGGTACTACAAAATAATATTTTAGAACCAGTTACAACTCTGCTCCCAGCCGCTCCTGATGCATTACTCAATACAGTATTTTGTAAGTGCAAGAAAGGCTGTGGTTCCAATTGTGGATGTCGGAAAGCAGGATTGAACTGTTCTGTAGTTTGTAGCCAATGTAATGGCCAAACATGTATGAACATGGAAATTTTTAATATTGATAACGAGGAGATCGATAACGACATCGATCCGTCGTCCTTCCTCGTCCAAACTTTGGTGACGCTCTCCGAAACTGAAGAAAGTTAATTACTGCATCATAAATGCACAAATAAATAAAAAACGCCACAAATATACATATTGAATAATAATTCATTGTCCAACTTTAATATCCTAAGATCAGTCGTTATTCTTCGTAGTGAAGTAAGTCCTCTACGTTTTTGGTTTTTGAAACGCTATATCTCGCGAACGATTGTCCCTACAAAAAAACTTCTTAATAAGTTTTTATACAAAATCGCCTCAGCTACAAATTAGCTTTCTATATTTTTTCAATAAAGGTCGCCGTTCTCGAGATTTTTGCAAAAAACTGTTTATGGCGCCCTTTGACCTCGAGTAACTCAGTTAGCAGCCATCAAATCGATGGGGAACTTTCACACATTATTGAGGGCTATAATACTAAGGTGCATGCAAAAATTCAGCCTATTACAATTTTTTTCCAACTCAGCCTTTTTTTTCGTCTATTTTTCCTGGACTATTGGTTATGTAAATTAAGACAATATTTTATTTATTAAATGCATGTTTCCAAAATTTTGGTTTTGGTATAATGTATCGGCATGGTTATACTTTTGATACTTTGAGTTTTTTACTGGCTTATTTTGTTGATGATTTTCCACTCACACTTTTCTTTGAATTAACATGCAATAACATAAAAGTTCACCTAGAAATAATAACTAAAATATTTAATAGAAATACTTTCAAATAATTGTCTTGATAATTTAAGTATTGCACTATCCTCCCTTTTTGCCCTGTAGTCAACTTAATAGTAAATGCTGATTTATCCATTTATTAAAGACAGTTTTTTATTCAATGCCTATTCAAATCTACTCCTATAATTTTTTAGATCTTCATCCGTTATAACTGCACAAGTAGATTATCTATTTGCACAAAATACTGATATTAAAAAATCGTAGATACATAAAAATAATACGTATGGTATAAGAAAACTTAATAATAATCATAAATTAACTTTTTATGACACAAAAATCTCTTTTCAGTTACTAACGATGCCAGAAATAGATCAGGATGTGAAAAACTCGGATTCATCTCATTACTGGGTTATATCATGTGGAATAGGAGTTCATATTTTTCTACTATTGGCATGTATCGACTTGTACTTTGCTAGTCCATTAGACTGTGGTATGACTTCCATTAAATCCACTGATAATCCTCCAGCCAAACGTGTGGTCCTCTTTGTCGCTGATGGCCTGCGTGCCGAAGCAATTTACGGACTAGACAAAGAGCATCGTACACCATTTCTTACTAAAGTACGGGACTCATCAGGGTCTTGGGGTGTATCGCATACCCGAGTCCCAACGGAATCTCGACCAGGACATGTGGCAATGCTAGGTGGAATTTATGAAGATCCCAGTGCAATTTTCAAAGGCTGGGCAGCGAATCCAGTGAAATTTGATTCGGTTATCAATCAAAGCAACGAGGCATGGTCGTGGGGAAGTCCCGATATAATTAGAGTTTTTAATAAAGACAATGCTTCGCATCTTCATCAATTCTACTACGACGCGAAAAGAGAAGATTTTGGTGGGGGGAACTCGAAATTACTTGACAGTTGGGTTTTTAACAAAGTAGAAGATTATCTAAAATCAAATGTAACGCCTTGCGTGAAAGACTGCGAGAACGGAAATTTTTTCTTTTTGCATTTACTTGGAATTGACACCGCAGGACACGGTTTCAAACCACATTCTCCGGAATATATAAAAAACATTAACTTTGTCGATAAAAACATTGGGCATATATCAAAAATCTTTCAAGATACTTTTAATGACAATCAAACTGCTTTTGTTTTCACTTCTGACCATGGAATGACAGACTGGGGGTCGCATGGAGATGGAACTCTACATGAAACCGAATCCCCGATCATAGCTTGGGGAGCAGGAGTTAAAACAAACGAAACCAGACAGGATGTTAACCAAATTGACATAGCACCACTGTTAGCTTCATTGATTGGAATTAACATTCCTATCCATTCTCGTGGAATATTACCGCAAAATTACCTAAAAGTAGAGGAAAAAGATTTGGCAAAAATGCAATTGTCTAATATGTTGCAATTATTGCAAATCTTCAGTGTGAAGCGAAGTAAAATTGAAGAAGGTGCTATTTATTTTGTTCCCTACAAGAGTTTAACTGTTAATGAAACCGAAAAAAAGGTGGAGAAGTTGAACGAATTTATTAGAGAAGAAAATTACGAAAGTTTTCGGCATGAATGTGCCGATTTTACTAAGATAATCATTGAAGGTTTAGAATATTATCACAACTATTATCAAAAATATTTATTTATTTCTATTACACTGGGTTTCTTAGCATGGATGTTATTCTTATTTTTATCTCTACTAATAGTAGATCATCAAGGTATTTGGAAAAATAAGATACAGTTTTACAGTTTTATTTTTTTTTGCATCGCTATTTTAGTGATATGCTTTATCCGGAATTTTCCTATACTATATTATGGATATTTTTTGTTTCCTGTCACAATGATTTACTTAAACACAAACGTAATACCAATCAGTTTAAAACAAGTTACAACATTTAAATCCTCAACGTCAAGGAAAAAAGTTTTGAAATTGGTCGGTTATTTTATTGGAATTGAACTTTTATTTTTTTCATTTTTCTACAAGTACTTTTGTTTATTACCATTATTGTCATCATGCTATTATCATCGTATCACAAAAACACAAAAATATCATTGGTGTGTATGCTGGATAATTTTGCTTGCCATTTTTTTAATGCCAGTAGAGAAAAATAAAACATCACTTGGTTTTCTACTTATATCTTATATTGCAGGTTTCGGACTGTGGCTTCTTCTAATCAAATATTTTTTGGTTAATAAAAAAAATACATTAAAATTATCTCATGAAATATTTCCTCTTCAGTTGTGGTTAATGATTTCTGCTTTTTTTCTAAAATTATGTTTAGAAATTGATATATTCGTAAACGATTCAATAACAAAAATTTTGTCCTGGATATTATTTGTCTTGCCTGTAATTTTCATTATGCAATCCGAAAAAATAATTGGAATACGGTTAACAGCTATAGTCTTTGGATTTATATCTTTTTACATTTTAGTTTCGTCTAGTGGATTAGAAATAATTTTCTTAGGATGTTACGTTACCATGTTGTATATCTGGTTGACAAGTGAAAGTACACCAACAGAAAATATTGAAAACACAAACTTCGAAAAATATCAAGCCAAAGATATTGATTTCGAAGACTCGTTCCGTCGTGCATTTCTATTCATCGTGTTTATTTTTGTTGGGTTTTTTGGATCTTGCAATACAACAAGTCTAAACTCGTTTGACCCCATGTGGGTTAAAGCATTTTTGACAGTCTTTAGTCCATTCACAATGATGGCTTTAATTTTATTGAAAATCATTTTGCCATTTATTTTATCTTGTTGTGTTTTTAGAGGTATAAATGTCATAGTAAAGGAAAATGTTTTTAAGATTTTTTATATTATTTTGTTGATGTCTGACGTAATGGTCCTTCAAACTTTTTATTTCGTTACGAATAAAGGTTCTTGGTTGGATATTGGATCCAGTTTGTCACGTTTTATAATTATGGATGCTTTTGTGCTTATTGTGTTGTTATTGTACTTCGTTTCGTATCTACTTACAACTTTAGATTATTTTTATATCTGTATTAAATGTAATAAGTAAATCTTCATTCTTCAGCGATAGGAGAGTTAGGATTAGAGCAGTTAATTCTAAAATCAATTTTTCTACATTTTGTTGAAACCAGTATATTTAGTATTTATTATTGCAATTCATTGGGTAAGAGAGATTTTTTTTGCCATCGTTAGGGTGCCACATAGAAAGCTTAAATCCGAGTTTTCGACCATCAACCCTTTTCCGCCATCTTGAATTAAGGGGTGAATTCTTATCTTGACAATAACAGCCGTATTTTTAATTTTATCGAAAAAACAGTTGATACCATTTTTAACGAGAAAAACGAATTCTACAAATTTGTATACTTGATATTTTTTTATATTTTGCGTATTTAACGAGTAATAACGGATTAATTGAAACAAAAGGCGGTTGAAAATTTTTTCTGGTCCGTTATCTTTTTTCCTTCAGCGCAATCGCAAAAATGTTCATGTAAAATATGTTAAACACACAATTACCTACAACTTTGATATGAAAAATTTTTTCATGCGAGCAATTGTTTACTTACTGCAGCGCCTGGAAATTGCACGTATCGTCACTCGGCAGTAGTACAGGAAATCTAAACTTTACTGGGAAATAATTCCGAGACGAATTTAGCTTCCGCTTTTCGAAAGAGTTTAAGTATACGAGCCGGAAAACACATTTTGCACAATAATTCTGTCCGGTGGTGAAAGGCCGCATCTTGTTTTTAAGGGTTGTTTTAATTTTTCGCGCATAAATCGCGTATTTACGATTTTAGAAGAAAATGTTTCAATGAAATTAATTTGTAAATTGATTCTCTACAAAATAGACTTTTTTCGTTAATTGCAATTGTTTACAAGTTAGGTACAGCACTTTGTTACACGGGATTACTTTTTGAAATTAACACAAATAGTTTTGTTTACGTTTACGTGCACCTGTCTCGAAAAACGCGACTGTCTGAAAAAGTGCGACTATCTCGAAAATGCACCAAGCACCATCAGCTTGGAAAATTGGAGGTATAACAAACTTGTAAACAATTGCAATTAGCAAAAAAGTTATCAGTGCAATTTTATGGAGAATTCAATTTTCAACAAAATTGCATAAAAAAATGTTCTTCTAAAACCGAAAATACGCGATTTATGTGCAAAAAACTAAAACAAACTTTAAAAACAAGATGGCGGCTTTTCACCACTGGATAGAATTGTGCAAAATGAGTTTTGCGGCTCGTATACATACACTTTCGAAAATCGGAAGCCAACCTCGTCTCGGAATTATTTCCCTGCAAGGTCTAAATGCCCTGTACTATACTGCCGAGTGACGATACGCGCAACTTCAAGGCGCTACACTGCTACAGTAACTAAACAATTCCTCGCATGAAAAAATTTGTCATATCAAAGTTGTAGGTAACTATGTGTTTAATAAATTTTAAATGAACCTTTTTGCAATAGCGCTGAAGGAAAAAAATATTCGAGCAAAACATTTTTCAACACCCTTTTTTCAATTAATCCGTTACTACTCGTTAAATACGCAAAATATGAAGAAATATCAAGTAGGTATACAAATTTGTAGAACTCGTTTTTCTTGTTAAAAATGGTATCGGCCATTTTTTCGATGAAATCAAAAATACGGCTGTTTCTGTCGAGATAAGAATTCACTACTTAATTCAAGATGGCGGAAAAGCTGCAAGAGGTTGATGATCGAAAACTCGAATTTAAGCTTTCTATATGGTACTGTATCGATGGCAAAACAAAATTTTCTTACCCAATGAATTGCAATAATACCCATAGAAATCTGACTAACTATACTGGACTACCTAACAAACCGTGAGGTGATGCGATCACTTAGTTCAAAAATGACAGTTGCGGAGTCCTAGTTAGCGTTATACGACACGCAATTTGTGAGACTCTTCTTTAAACAAATATTGTATATAAATTACCTAAAGTAAAAGAAAAATTAATATAAAACTTTATGTACGACTGCATTATAAAGTACTGTTTATGATATACTTTTGCGTGCGTAAAGTGGCTCTTTATACACTAGTGTATAATGGCACTTTATTTTACTATTATTGTAAAATATCAATATATCAACTGTCAATGTCACATTAAATACTGTCAGAATGAATTTATTACTGTCATTTATAATTTTTCTAAATAATTAAAAGGTAATTTTCGCAGTTGAACATAAAGCTTTGTATGGAACTCGTATATAATCTGACTTTATTGACTCGTCCTATTTATTAGCCTCGCTCGCAAGCTCGCTCTGCCATAAACCAGACTCGTCAATAAAGTCATAGATTATATACTTGTTGCATAAACTACTATTATATACAACAAATATAAGACTTTTTATTTTTTAAATTTACTTTTGTGCTTTCTCGTATTATATATACATTAGTATAGGTTAGTTAATAATAAGTATCTATATAAATTACTATTGTTATTTCCTTTTTACTTTTGTTTAAGAGTTATAAAAGCTTCTGATCTCTCCTTAGTTCTTTTATCTCATATTTTAAATGTTAATACAACTAGAATCAAATTTTCAGAGAAAGTATGTACTGATATTATAGTGGAACTTCTCTAACTGGAATTATTCTCCAAGTTGAATTTTTATCATGAACGCTGACGTTTCGTAGTCTTATTAATGTATTTCGATCTCCCTAAGTCGAATTTCTATAACTCGAATGTCTCTGTTATTATTCGAACTAATATTGCACTCGTAACTTGAATTTTTCGTATCTGAAAAATTCTCTAGCTCGAATTTTTTTTCTTGTCCCTTGAGAACAACACAGAGAAGTTCCACTGTAATATGTGTATGACTGAATAGATTTGTTGACATAATGTTAATATGCTAATAAAGTAAATAAAAAAATTGCAGACTTTTTTTTCTAAATAAAAACTTTACTAAATATGTCTTTTTAGTCACATGTACAAAAATGAGTTCACTTTATGTGTACGACACGGATTATTTGGCAACTGATTTTGTTCGGTCCATTCTTATATCTTGAAATTTTTTCACTCACAATAGATATCTCAGTTGTTCTAAACAATGTTAAATATTTACTAACGAACCTCTGACTGCTCTTTTTTGCAAAATGAGGAATCTGCCCGCTTCAACCGGTATTCCCCGAAACAGAATACCAAACTGCAACCTCGAATGCATATTTTCATAGTAGCAACTCTTCGCTGTTAGGTAAGTACTAACATTTTTACTTTCGTATACTTAAGATAAGTTGATAAGTACAGTAATGATTTTTTCGACTTCGAGATTTTCACTATTTTCGCCATGATGTCTGCCTGTCTGTATCCGCGATTTTTCAAAAAAGACTTATCGGAATTGATCTAAATTTCATATTTAAGTGTTCGAAAATACTGTGTGTCACAAATTCAATCTTTTTTATCTGGTACCTACCGAGATAAGTGGTACCTGAAGGCATTTTTAGCTCTTTTAAACCAATCTTGAAAAGAAAACAATTTAGGAGATTTTTATTCTTTAACATTTGTTTAAAGGATTTGCCCGCAATGTATCAATTTGCTACAACCGATCTCTATAATATACTGGGTGATTTTTTTAGTTGGTACAGCACCTTTTTCTTGCTTATTATTAAAGATAGAGTTTTGAAATTTGCAGGCATACTTAGAAACATTTTTTGCATCTAATACACTGTGTTTTTATTTTTTGCTGCTTTCCGTCTAACCGGAAGTGACGTTAACTTTCAATTTTCAAATGAAACACTATAGTTTTTCTTTTGAATTTTAAAACTTAGAATGTGTAAAAAAAGTATTAGGTTGAAGAGGAAAGTTTTTGAAATAATGCGATTTTAAAGTTTCAAGCATTGAGGTACTAAAAAATAATCGAGTTACCCATGGAATGATTTTGTGGCAGTTTATTAACAATTATGACCTTGTCAATTTGTTGCAATAATACAACTAAACTATTTTAAAACAAAGATAATCCCTTTATGACTATCACTACTCCAAATCCAAAATGTATTTTTCCTACTAAAATGTTACCTTTCTTCTATGATAGAAAAAAGAATTACGACTTATATTTTTAAGAAATATGTAGGTACCTACATAAAAAAATTAATTTCTATTGTGTTTCTTTATACCCTACTTAACAAAAAATACAGCATTTTTAACAAAATTAGTTCAGTAGAAATTTAAAAATATTAGATGTTTTCCTTACATTAATTAAGTACAAAGTTTTTCTTGAAAATTTGTAGAAATATTTATGTATTTGTATATTCTATGTTTATAATTATGCCAAATTTCAATGTATCACGTAAAACCATTGTGGAAAATAGGAAATTTTAATGAAAAGTATTTTTTGTGTATCATGACTTCACAGTTCACACACTTTTAATAGGTTTAAGTTTATATCAACTTATTTTGAACTGGCACCTAACTATTCCCATTGCAAGAGTCAATTCAAATAATCATCAGTATTTTAGTGAATTTAACAACAAATCGAATAAATTTATAATATATTTTTGTACCTAATTATATTCTTGTCTCTAAAATTTCAAATATAAGTGCGTTTAGGTATTGTTATTTGGTAATCCTCCTCAATACTCACATTATTTATATTTTAAGAAATCTTACAATTACTTCAATGCTTTATTATCTTGTTCAGTACGAAAGAAATGGATTAACAAATGATTACCAACAATAAACGTGTAGATATAATTCATTAGTCTGGTTTCTGGTAATATTTCTGACGGGTTGAAAGGCTAGGAAAATTGATTAGAAGTGAAGAGTATCTCGTGGTACCTAGAGGCCATCAGTCAATGCAGATACTATCTGGTTAGATCAATCATCATAGCGTTCGATCTACTGGACACGTCCGGATATGAAGTGCCTTCAAGTTCATTTACTGTTGCGCTCATTATATGAAGATTGTAGATAAAAATATAACAATATTACATTAAACGAATATAATATCAAACTTCAATACAATAACATCCAAGATATTTTCCTGTTGTTTCATTTACATAAAACCAGATTGGTCACCGACCGTTTGCTGATAAACAATTGCTAATGGAGCGGAGCTAAACAGCACAAAATTCACACCAGTTAAACTTCTGTAGTAACAAAACGTGATTAGAATGTTGAAAATGTAAAAGTAAAGTGGTAAACAAATTAGAATAACCACACAGGGAACAGGGCGTCGTTTTGTGCCATCTGTATGTGTGTGTAGGAAGAAAAAGAAGAAGGTAGTGGCAGTAGAGAATGCATCACGATATGCGATGTGCAAATGTGTACTTACAACTTACGAAGAAGTGTGAATATGTTGTGGGCTCTCATTGGGAGTATCCACGTATCGCACCTCTCGCACGCCGAGCAGGTGTTGTTCTTGTCAGATCTTACGATTATTTGAAATACGAACTCGGAAATGTTCACTTCGAACTGTTTTCTTGAATTAATTCCACATCGGTGGTACACGACTCCAGATATACTCGAACAATGCCATTTGGTTACGAATTTATGGGGCACCAAGTAGTCAAGTACCGTTATTGAACTGAATAATTCGCCCAAAAACATTGAATTCTTTTTTTGTAAGGCTTTTGATATTTATTTTTTTTGTATTGAAAAAACATCCCGAGTTAGTGATAGTCTAGTATAGTTAGTCAGATTCCTATGGGTATTATTGCAATTCATTGGGTAAGAAAATTTTGTTTTGCAATCGATACAGTACCATATAGAAAGCTTAAATTCGAGTTTTCGACCATCAACCTCTTGCAGCTTTTCCGCCACCTTGAATTAAGTAGTGAATTCTTATCTCGACAGAAACAGCCGTCTTTTTGATTTTATCGAAAAAATGGCCGATACCATTTTTAACAAGAAAAACGTGTTCTACAAATTTGTATACTTGATATTTCTTCATATTTTGCATATTTAACGAGTAGTAACGGATTAATTAAAAAAAAGGGAGTTGAAAAAATTTTTGCTCGAATATTTTTTTTCCTTCAGCGCTATCGCAGAAATGTTCATTTAAAATTTATTAAACACATAGTTACCTATAACTTTGATATGAAAATTTTTTTCATGCGACTAATTGTTCACTTAGGTACTGTAGCAATGTAGCGCCTTGAAGTTGCGCGTATCGTCACTCGGCAGTATAGTACAGGGCATTTAGACCTTGCAGGGAAATAATTCCGAGACGAATTTGGCTTCCGATTTTCGAAAGTGTATGTATACGAGCCGGAAAACTCATTTTGCACAATTCTACCCGGTGGTGAAAAGCCGCCATCTTGCGTTTAAAGGTTATTTTAGTTATCACGTACTTTCGGTTTTAGAAGACAATTTTTCTATGCAATTTTGTTGAAAATTGAATTCTCCATAAAATTGCACTGGTAACTTTTTTGCTAATTGCAATTGCTTATCTACAAGTTTGTTATACCTCCAATTTTCCAGGCTGGTGTTTTGTGCATTTTGGAAATAGTTGCACTTTTTCAGACAGTCGCGTTTTTCCACACAGGTGCACGTAAACGTAAACAAAACTATTTGTGTTAATTTCAAAAAGTAATCCCGTGTATCAAAATGCTGTAGTTAACTTGTAAACAATTGCAATTAGCGAAAAAAGTCTATTTTGTAGAGAATTCAATTTACAAATTAATTTAATTGAAACATTTTCTTCTAAAATCGAAAATACGCGATTTATGCGCGAAAAACTAAAACAACCCTTAAAAACAAGATGCGGTCTTTCACCACCGGGCAGAATTGTGGAAAATGTGTTTTCCGGCTCGTATACTTAAACACTTTCGAAAATCGGAAACCAAATTCGTCTCGGAATTATTTCCCAGTAAAGTCTAGATGTCCTGTACTACTGCCGAGTGACGATACGTGCAATTTCCAGGCGCTGCAGTAAGTAAACAATTGCTCGCATGAAAAAATTTTTCATATTAAAGTTGTAGGTAATTGTGTGTTTAACATATTTTACATGAACATTTTTGCGATTGCGCTGAAGGAAAAAATGACCGACCAGAAAAAATTTTCAACCCCCTTTTGCTTCAATTAATCCGTTATTACTCGTTAAATACGCAAAATATAAAAAAATATCAAGTATACAAATTTGTAGAATTCGTGTTTCTCGTTAAAAATGGTATCAACTGTTTTTTCGATAAAATAAAAAATACGGCTGTTATTGGCGAGATAAGAATTCACCCCTTAATTCAAGATGGCGGAAAAGCTGCAAGGGGTTGATGGTCGTAAACTCGGATTTAAGCTTTCTATGTGGTACCCTAACGATGACAAAAAAAATTTCTCTTACCCAATGAATTGCAATAATAAATACTAAATATACTGGACTATGAGCCACATACAAAATCTTATAACTGAATATCTCAGAAGTGAGAGAATTCTTTAAAAATTGAAACATCGGAGAGCAGTCATCACCACACTTCTTGGATGACCCTAAGATGAGGAATGATGTGGGATAACTGGAAGAATTATTATTAATTATGTCGACACCTAAAAATTGACTTTTTTGTTCTCGCTTTGTATCTTCAATCAAAATATTAGTAAACGAAACTCTTCATTTTCAATTATTATCATTCAATCACTAGGTACAGTAGTGCTAGATCATATCGCTGTTGTCAGACTGATAACTATATAATAGGAGTTTTCAAATCAGGGATATGATAACGTGGCAACCTCGACTTTCTCCAAATGATGATGTAAAGTTATAAGTATAGTATTCATGCATTCTGTAAGTGCGAACAATATCATACTGTTTTACACAGTCACATGCTGCAATTATAAATTTCTTGATCTATGAATAGTTTGTACACCTTAATTTGTTGTTTGTGAGTAAGTATAAAGATAATTAAATATTGTTCAATTATTTTAATATATTAACTATTTTCCGTCGAGGAAAAAATCTGTGTAAAGTGTAAATAAAATATTGTCATTTCTTACAGTTCGAAGCTAAGATGAGCCAAAGATAGTAAAAATGTCAATTTAAAATTTCTCCACAAAAATATGACGAAATCACAATAACATATAGGCAAAAAAGTACTAAGATCAATGATGGTTCAAGAAATCTTACTATATAAACAGTTTCGAAACAAATTGTCTTCAGATTATAGATATAGATAGCCGGATACTAGCAGCAAAAGTACCTAATAATTTAAAATTACACACAGTTTTTTATTATTCTCGTACTTTTTATCAAGTAAAACTTAACAAATTTTAATAGATAATCCAGGAATTATATGAAAAAAATACGAAATATTTAAATAAAAAAAAAATGTTGCGCTCCCTTAGTTAGAATATAGGCAAAAATGTGACAATTAGGTCTGATATTTAAATCAGTCTAAACCTCGTTTCAATGTGAATTCTATCATTATAAGTTTGTACTTCTAAACAAAGTTTAAACAAGTTTGGTTTAAACCGACACTGAAATATCGGACCTTATAGCTTACAAAGTTTAGATTATGTAGAAACTTCGACCCATCGCGGTTTCAATAGGTACTCTTTACAAATAATTTCTCTGGAATCCAGCTTCGATTAATGTATGCTATTTTTATATTGCGGTCCCACTTTCCAGTAAAAAATATTAATATTTCATGGTACCTAGGTACTGTTGAAAACATGGTTTGAAATACGGCACTAACCGAATTTTTTTTTTAGTTAACTAAAATTGGGTTTTTTCGCCCTTCCCTTAGCAAAATTTTTAAAATAACTTGTCAAATACAGTCAGCATATTTTTGGATAGTCATCACACCCCCTAAAACCAGCATTAAAGCCTTATAATAAAAAAACCTTTTATTTTAGTGTTAATCCATCATGAAGATTGCAATTATAGGAGCAGGAGCAGCAGGATTGTGTGCATTAAAAAACTGTTTAGAACAAAAACAAACCTGCATAGTATATGAACAAACAGAAAAAATTGGTGGTACCTGGAATTATACAGATGAAATCCAAGAAGACTCATATGGCCAACCAATACACACATCAATGTATCAAGGATTACGGTAGGATACCAGACGAAATAATTTTATTATGGGGTATCTCCTATCGTATTCTAGGAATTTATTTAGTAGCCTTGACCGATGAAAATAAGTTCAAACTTTGTTATCGTTATTTTGGGAATCACTTTGTGATTAAATTATAAGCTATGTTAGTTACTAGGCGAGTAGCCGGTACATTGTTACTTATTTTAGGACCAATGTACCAAAGGAGCTGATGGTCTACAACGATTTTCCGTATGAAAATGAACCAATGAGCTACATTGAACAACATAAAGTCTTGGAATATATTCACAGATATTCAAATACATTTAATCTGAAATCACATATCAAGGTATTAACAAATGTCTCTTATCTTATTTTATCTTATCTTATATTACTCCTCAACTTTGTTTTGGTTTTTCTTATAGTTTCTCCACCAAGTAGTCGAGGTAACCCCGATAAAAAACACCAGTAAATGGAATATCAAAGTGAAAAACCTTCGAAACCCTAGCGAAAACTTTGAGGAGGCAGTTTACGATGCAGTCCTTGTTGGTAATGGGCACTATTTCAAACCACAAATGCCTCACATTCAAAGCTTGAGCACCTTCAATGGCACGTGGATTCACAGTCACTCTTTCCGAAAACCGGATGTATATCGCAACAGAAACGTTTTGGTGCTTGGAGCTGGTCCATCAGCTCAAGACATTACTAGAATTCTAACTGAAGCCGCGAATAAAGTGCGATCATGATAAAATAGTTCAAAATTATTTTAGAAACGTTGCATTTTGGCAGGTCTTTGCTAGCCGGCGTTCAACTGTACCTCACAAGTTTACTAACAAGGTTCTGGTAAAACCTTGGATTGAAGAATTTAGGGAGAACTCTGTGTTGTTTACCGATGGTACGGAGGAAATAATAGAAGATGTGATTTTTTGTACAGGTGAATTAAATTACATATTTTATAACATTATAACAGTTCGGTACTGTATGAGATTATTGCAGGTTATCAATACAGTTTTCCATTTTTGTCCCCTGAATGTGGTATTGAAGTAGTAGACAGATGCGTGCAGCCTTTGTATAAACATTTGATCAACATCGAGCATCCCTCTATGGGTTTCCTGGCAATACCATTTTTGGCATGTCCTTTTCTTTTAGTGGACCTACAGGTAGGAAAATTGCTTATTTGCTTACATAGCATGCAGGTATTATTTAAATATTACAGAAGAAGATATATTTTTTGACGAAAAATAACTTTTTATAAATAGTCCAGTATATTTAGTATTTATTATTGCAATTCATTGGGTAAGAGAATTTTTTTTTGCCATCGTTAGGTTACCACATAGAAAGCTTAAATCCAAGTTTTCGACCATCAACCCCTTGCAGCTTTTTCGTCATCTTGAATTAAGGGGTGAATTCTTATTTCACCAATAACAGCCGTATTTTTAATTTTATCGAAAAAACAGTTGATACCATTTTTAACGAGAAAAACGAATTCTACAAATTTGTATACTCGATATTTTTTTATATTTTGCGTATTTAACGAGTAATAACGGATTAATTGAAGCAAAAGGGGGTTGAAAATTTTTTCTGGTCCGTTATCTTTTTTTCCTTCAGCGCAATCGCAAAAATGTTCATGTAAAATATGTTAAACACACAATTACCTACAACTTTAATATGAAAAATTTTTTCATGCGAGCAATTGTTTACTTACTGCAGCGCCTGGAAATTGCACGTATCGTCACTCGGCAGTAGTACAGGACATCTAGACTTTACTGGGAAATAATTCCGAGACGGATTTGGCTTCCGATTTTCGAAAGTGTTTAAGTATACGAGCCGGAAAACACATTATGCACAATTCTACCCGGTGGTTAAAGGCCGCCATCTTGTTTTTAAGGGTTGTTTTAGTTTTTCGCGCATAAATCGCGTATTTACGATTTTAGAAGAAAATGTTTCAATGAAATTAATTTGTAAATTGAATTCTCTACAAAATAGACTGCTAATTGCAATTGTTTACAAGTTAGGTACAGCATTTTGTTACACTGGATTACTTTTTGAAATTAACACAAATAGCTATGTTTACGTTTACGTGCACCTGTCTCGAAAAACGCGACTGTCTGAAAAAATGCGACTATTTCGAAAATGCACCAAAGACCAGCCTGGAAAATTGGAGGTATAACAAATTTGTAAACAATTTCAATTAACAAAAAAGTTACCAGTGCAATTTTATGGAGAATTCAATTTTCAACAAAATTGCATAGAAACATTTTCTTCTAAAACCGAAAATACGCGATTTATGCGCTAAAAACTAAAATAACTTTTAAAAGCAAGATGGCGGCTTTTCACCACCACCGGCACCGGGTAGAATTGTGCAAAATGAGTTTTCCGGCTCGTATACATACACTTTCGAAAATCGGAAGCCAAATTCGTCTCGGAATTATTTCCGTACAAGGTCTAAATGCCCTGTACTATACTGCCGAGTAACGATACGCGCCACTTCAAGGCGCTACATTGCTACAGTACCTAAGTAAACAATTCCTCGCATGAAAAAATTTGTCATATCAAAGTTGTAGGTAACTATGTGTTTAATAAATTTTAAGTGAACATTTCTGCGATAGCGCTGAAGGAAAAAAATATTCGAGCAAAAAATTTTTCAACTCCCGTTTTTTCAGTTAATCCGTTACTACTCGTTAAAATATGAAGAAATATCAAGTATACAAATTTGTAGAACACGTTTTTCTTGTTAAAAATGGTATCGACCATTTTTTCGATAAAATTAAAAATACGGCTGTTTCTGTCGATATAAGAATTCACTACTTAATTCAAGATGGCGGAAAAGCTGCAAGAGGTTGATGGTCGAAAACTCGAATTTAAGCTTTCTATATAGTACTGTATCGATGGCAAAACAAAATTTTCTTACCCAATGAATTGCAATAATACCCATAGGAATCTGACTAACTATACCTACTGGACTAAAAAAATATTACTTATATTCAATTTATTGAAGAATAATGTCTTACATAAACAGTACTTTACTTTCTATTTGTTGTAAAAAACATCTAGAACTTTCTGCATATTGATAAATTATATCATCTGGTACAAAGTATATTAAATAATACTCCTATTTTACATGACCAAAAAATCCCTTTTATAAACAATGATTACTCCTTGTTAACTTTAATATTTCATCATAAATTATCGAGTTGATTGACTATTTTAGACAAAATTTTTTCTGGAGCTACTAAAAGGAAATATAAACATTTCTAAGGAAGAGATGTTAGCAGACGTGCAAGCTGATAAGGACTATCGGAAATCACTTGGTTATCCTCCAAGCCACGCCCATAAACTAGGAAAAGATCAAAGCAGATATTTTGATGAACTAGCAACTAAATTAAATATGGAAACCATGCCACCAGTTTATCAGAAATTGTACGATTACGTTAGAGAAAACAAAAATTTTGACGACGTATTTCAAATTGTAAACGATAGAGAGTACGTACAGCTCGCATAAGGTTAAGTAGTAAAAAACATTAAGCTAATTTGTATGCTTTCTTCAAAAAACCAGAAGTGTATAATTTGTAAACACTAAATACATATTAATATTAATATATTTTTAATTGATTTGTTATGAAATGTATAAGATTTCCATTAATATCAAATAAATAGTTATCATTATCAATTGTTTTTCTGTTTTCGATAGATTGTGTGTATTTGTGACCCTTGTAAACTGAAAAATCTGTAAAAAGATAAAGTACATTTTTAGTTTTAATCTTGTTTGTGTTTGCAATTAAAATAGAAACAATTTGCAAAGTTTGTGATTTGCACAATAATTTCGGGTTGACGTTTCTTTTACAAAATGTTTTATTATCCTGCAAACCATCTGTTTATTGCAAAAATTGAATAAACTACTAAATGGGATGTTATATACGAGCCCTAACAACTAAATGTTCGGACAAAAGTAAATTTGATTGTCTTTTTTCCATACGCGCAAAAGTTATCTAAATTAACTTCCATAATATTGAGGGTTTTTTCTGTTATAATGCCAACATTTAGTTATATAAAAACGTAAATTTCGTAAAAATCCGCTCGGCGGTTCCAAAACTGTGGCACTTTAACCCAACAGGATGGGAAAATTGTAGAAACAAAGAATTATTATTTTCAAAACGTTGGATCTAGTAGTTGGATTTTGTTGAAATTTACTTTATTGCAAAGCTGGATGTTGGTTTTCTTTACAGAAAAGTTACACAAGTTTTTATTTGGTGATTTTAGGCATTTATCGGAGCTTCAAAGTTGCACCTTTAAAAATGATAAAATTTTCTAGTAACTGTTTTAAAAAATCACAGTTTTGAAACCGCTGGTTGGATTTGTGTCAAAAAACATTTAAATCAAAGCTCAATAATCGTACTATATTGAAAAAATCCTGAAATGTTAATATGATATTTTTTGCATTTTTTTCGAGTTCCACAGTTCACTTTTCAAAAAACGTGTTTTTTGAAGGTGCTACCTACATTAAAATAATCACAGTTTTGGAACCACTAGTTGGATTTTGGTAAAATTTACTTTATTGCAAAGCTGGATGTTGGTTTTATGTACAAAAAAATCCCCAAGTCTTTATTTGGTGATTTTAGGCATATTTCGTAGCTTTAAAATTGCACTTGAAAAATGTGACGTAATTTTTAACGACTGTTTTTAAAAAATCACAGTTTTGGAATTTGGGGAAAACGACATAAAGGTGCTTTCACGGCCCTCATCCAGTCCGGACTTAAATGTCATTGAAACTCTTTGGCATAAAAGTAAACGTATTCTACGCAATAATCCATCAAGAACCATTGGGGACTTAAAGACCAAAATAGAAGATATTTGGGACAATTTCACGCCAGAATTGGACCAAAATTTGATAAATACAATGCCTGCTAGAATACAGGCAGCTATTAAAGCGAAAGGAGACGTAACCTCTTATTAATGGTCCTAAATTAAAAATTATCCCAGCATTTAGTTGCAAATTCATTTTGCAAAGTTTGCTAATTATTAAGGTTAAAATATTGTTAAATCCAATAAATAATTTTCTTCCATGTATTGTTATTAAGTCTTTATCTTATTGTATTTAGTTGTTAGGGCTCGTAGTGTAATTACATGAAAGTTGAGAGATTTACAAAAATTTTTGTGTTACACCCATTCAAATGTGTATTATAATAAAATATTAGAATTTTGAAACATATTCAATCTTTCTTTGCACACAATTTTTTATTTTTCATATAAAAATTTAATAATTCAAAGAATAATATTTCTGGAAGTAGTAAATGAATTAATACTACTTTTTATACAATATTATAATGAAATGCCAAATTTAGTTAGTTTTTCATTACCATAAATAGGTACATAATATTTTCTGGCTGATTTGATGATAACTACAACTGAAGTACCTAACATCATTTCTCACTTATAAATAAAATGATAAAACAATCCAATTTTTATGATTCTTTCTACAAGTGGCGAATTTCTTCGCAAGCACCAAATTTACTCTAACATACAATCAAGACTTTACCATAAATCAAGAAAATCATACTGAGCAGCACAATATACCCGTAGTTGATTTAATATAACTTAAATGGTGCCAAAAAATAACTGATACAATAAATTTAACACAATCTAATTGATACAAATATTTACAAATTATGTGAAGCTAATCTTCTTACATTGAGTTTATTTATAAAAGAATATAATTAGTTACATTGGGACTTTCCTTAATCCTTCTGTGGTTCAATGGATTGCAACATTGAAGCGGAAATTTTTTAATGATACTAGAAAAAGTGTAACAAGTAAATATTTACCACCGTTTATACCAAAATATTTTTCAATTACGTTTACGATTTGCAAATTAAACGCACGTACGTGTAAATAAGAGACAAGATAAAATTAAATTGCAATTTCATAATATCCATGGATCTTATTCAGCCTTTTTTTGAAAATATGTATTTATTTTGAAATTATACCATTGCCCCTTTAAGATTAAATATGAAATATAATCTAATCTGCTTTTTTGATTGCTTATTGGTATTTTCTATTTTGTGATTTGAGTACCTAACAAGGATACGGATAGAAAATCAAGATAAATGTTGTTTGGGTCTATTTCAAAATGTCCCTGGTGTTAAGTTATTTGGACAGTTCGGTGGCTAACTAATGATGTATTAATTTTACTTTAGTTTGGTATATTTCTTTTGTTCGCAAAAATAAGGTGGCGTTTTTATTATATCCATAAAATTTTGTAAACAATATTATTATGTATGTACTTTTATAAGAACGCATAATCGATAATGTATGTTTTTATAAGAAACATTGACGGAAGTTTATTATTGGTTGTATGAAACCATCTAGAAAAATCGATATGAAGTCAAAAGTCAACATCGGAAGGTTATTTTTCAAATTAACGATATTTTTAAAGTCTACAATACAGAATTCAAAATATAAACATTGAACGCATTCTTATTATCGAAAGTGAATAATGCATCCTTGAGGGACATTTATAGGAAGTGGTCTTGGCTTTACTAGGTACAATAAACTGATGATTGCACTATTTACAATGTATGACACTTTCACTCGAATAAAGCAAAATTACCATATACGCAATCTGTTCCTTGATAATTTTATGGGAATTCACAGATTTGTAATATCATTGCCACCGAACTCCTCTTTCTCGTCAACCACCAACATACAGTCAATAGACCAATAAACAGATAAAATTGCTACTTGATAAATATTAAACCATTAACATAAACATTACTTATTAGTAAACCACTGTCGCGTTCACATCGACACCCGGTGTTAATTTCATATTATACATTTTCCGTAATTTTTGCTCAACTATAACAAAATGCAGGTCGCTATTATTGGTGCTGGAGCTGCTGGTTTGGCTGCTGCTAGACATGCAACGAAAAACGGTCTTAATTGTGATGTTTTCGAAATGGGTGCCCAATTGGGTGGTACCTGGGTGTACACGGATGATGTTGGTACTGATCGATATGGATTTCCTGTATATTCCGCCATGTACAAGGGATTAAGGTAGGTGAATGTACGATAGAAAAAATGAGGAAGATTGCATGAATTTGCTTATGTCATAAATGGGAATTTCGTGCCAGTGGGTCAAAGTTCCCCAGAAATAACCCAATTAATGGATAAGAGAAGAATCTGGAGATTAGACAGCTTTATGTCTCGTTAAGTTGAGTAAAATTAGATAATTAGTTGGTACTTTGTTTTAATGTTTTAATTGATAAAAAAGTATTTGTACAATGTTGAAACGATTATTTGAAATTTCATAAAAAGTTCATAGAAAATTATGAAATGACTTAAAAAAACGTGTTGTAATTATTCTTAAATCAATTATTATTACGTAAAAAATATATAAAATGCATGACAAACTTTTTCTTGATTTGCACCAATTTAAATTATATCCAATCCAGCTATATCCGGTTAATCACTTATTAATAAACATAATATAGTATCTATGTATAAGTAATAATAATTATCAGACAGTTATTTATATGACACATTTCGCCCAATAATCAGTAAAACATAAATTAATATTTGTGGGTGAAATCAAGCCGGATAAAAATAAATTAATTTGCTATTAATTTCGCGATAAAATAATTTAGACGTAATATTTCTTGTTAAAATGAAACTAAATTTATAAATATCATTTTTATCTACTCTAAAGTTATGTGAAGGATTTCTTGTGATTTTTTTAATTCAATTGGAAGCGCATTAATTTGTAGCTGATGCAACTTTTGTAAATACGGTTAAGACAAGAGAAATAATCAGGCACAAAAGTTATTATAAATTACTAAATCGGGCATATGCTAGCACGGATAATTAATCAAATTTGTACTCCCCCGATCGGACAATTTATCATTCAATTTGTAAAAATGTAGGTCACTCCTTAGTAATCAAATGGTCATTCTCATTAACTGGAATTTATCCACGTATTTTAAGCATAAATAACGTCTAAACAGGAACATATAATATTACTATAAAAATTACTATGGATTTTCAAATTATTGCTTAATATTGTTATACAGAACGAATCTTCCGAAAGAAGTAATGGGCTTTCCGGATTTTCCAATTCCAGAACAAGAAAAATCCTACTTGAGCCAAGCTGAAATCCTGGAATTTTTAAACTTGTACGCTGATCATTTCGATTTGAGAAAATTTATAAAGGTATTAAATCGCAGCAAAATTTCTGTAAAATAATAACGAGACAAATTTCTAGTTCAATACCATGGTAATGGACGTCCGTCCCGTTGAAAATGGAAAATGGCAAATAACATCCATTGACAAACCAACCAAAACCGAAATAATAAAAATTTATGATAGTGTAATCATATGCAATGGCAACTATAATGATCCAAACATACCGACTATTTCCGGGCAAGAAAAATTTAAGGGCAAAATCGACCACAGTCACAATTATCGTTCACCTGAAATCTTCAAGGGGCTAAGAGTTCTTGTGGTTGGTAGAGGACCCTCCGGTTTGGATTTAACACTGCAAATTTCTAGCGAAGCCAAACATGTAAGTGACAGGGACATTATCTTGAATAACAATTTAAGTAATTCAGTGAAAGGTTTTAATAACCTATAACGAAAACGTGAAAACATCTAGGTACCAGATATCTGGTCAATAATTATAAGTTAGTGTTATTAATTATTCTTAATTACACAATAATTCAACATGAGAGTTGTTCCATAAACGATATTGTTTATTAATTGGTAGCTTCTATAATATAGTAGTTTTATTGTTTTTGTTAAATTAGCTCTCAAATTTTGTTGGCAGAGGTCATAGAATGAATTGCTCAATCTCATTAAATTACTGATAACAAACAGAACAAATCTTAATTCAATTTATGTGATGCATCGTCTATAAAAATGAGGATGATTTATTTTTCAGTTAAGTAAAAAAATTAAAGGTAGATTAATTGACGACTTATAACAATAAAGAAGATATACCAAGAGTTCCACTCTCCCCCTCTCGCATTTAATTTGTCATTAAATTATTTTTCTTTGTTCCAGGTGGTTCTAAGCCACCATGTCTCCGAGCCCCTCGCCACCGAATTCCACTCAAACGTCGACAAAAAACCCGACATTCTCCGCATTAACAACAGTGAAGAAGTCGAATTTGTAGATGGTACTTGTTGTGGTTTCGACGTAATATTACTCTGTACTGGTTACAAATACAGTTTCCCATTCCTACACGAATCATGTGGAGTAACCATTGAAAGCAACCATATCCAACCCCTCTACAAACACATGATCCATATTGATAGGCCCACCATGTGCTTCATTGGAATACCATTCAATGTGTGCACCTTCCAAATGTTCGATCTTCAGGTAAAATAGTAACTTCGTCACATACACTATTGGACAAAAGTAAAGCAACAACTATTAATTTTGAAATATGTGAACAGAAAGTGAAACTTACATTTAAAAACATGAAAAATATGATGTAATTAGTTTTCTATAGTCAAAAACATTTGATCTGGAGATGCATACTTTTATAATATTTCTTATTAAGCTCGATAAAAAATGAAAACCACATTGTGGGAAAAAGGAGTCGGACAAAAGTACAGCAACATTTCAATTTTATTGAACTAACTGAACACTGACACAATATGAAACAAGTAAACAATAAATATAATATTTAGTAATTTATTGCATACCCATTATTTGCAATAATTTGAACGCATCTTCTTGGCATCGAAGAGATTAATTTTTGTATAACACCTTTCGGAATGTTCCTCCAAACATCGCTGATTTTGTCGATCAACGCTTGTTTCTAAATAATACCGTTCTAATTCGTCTCTCGACCTCTTCCCACAGATTCTCTATTGGGTTGAGGTCAGGTGACTGGGCTGGCCAGTCTAAAATTCGAACACGTTCTCTTATTAGCTACTCTCTTACTATGCGTGATTTGCGTTTTGGGTTGTTCTCATGTTGGAAAATGAAGTGTAAGGGCATTTCCATTCTGCATAAGGCAGCATTGTGTTTTGGAGAATGTCCCTATAAGCAAGCCCATCCATGATACCATCAATGAAATGGACGGTGCCGACGCTATTCCATGAGAAAAAACCCCATAAGAACACGCTTCCATAGCCATACTTTACGGTTGGTGTAACAAACTTTGGATTAAACCTCTGACCTACTTGTCGTCTTACACGACGCATTTCATTGGAATTAAAAATCGTGTACCGGGTTTCATCGCTAAAAAATATTTTTTTCCAGTCGTCCACGGTCCAATTCAAGTGAGCAAGTGCAAAGGCAAGTCGAGCGGCCCTGTTTCTTGCTGAAATTAGAGGTTTTCTTGTAGGTCTTCTACTGAACAGCTTTACAGCAACCAGTCTCCTTTAAATAGTCCTGCAACTAATATTTAGGCTCGCAATTTCTGCTTTGATACTTGGAACTGATTTGAAAGGGTCATTCTGACTAATTCTTTTAATTAATCTATCCGTGTGGATTGTGGTTTTCCGTGGTCGTCCGGATTTTGGTGCAGTCTCTAGATGTCCTCTTTCATTGTAGTTGCTAATACTCCGGAATTATTTAGAAACAAGCAGGCGTTTATCGACAAAATCAACGATATTTGGAGGAATACTCCGGAAAGTGTTATACAAAAATTAATCTCGTCGATGCTAAGAAGATGCGTGCAAATTATTGCAAGTAATGGATATGCAATAAATTACAAAATATTATATTTATTGTTTACTTGTTTCATATGTGTCAGTGTTCAGTTAGTTCAATAAAATTGAAATGTTGCTTTACTTTTGTCCGACTCCTTTTTCCTACAATTGGTTTTAATTTTTTATCGAGACTTAATAAGAAATATTATAAAAGTATGAATCTCCAGATCAAATGTTTTTGACTATAGAAAACTAATTAAATCATATTTTTCATATTTTTAAATGTAAGTTTCATTTTCTGTTCACATATTTTAAAATTAATAGTTGTTGCTTTACTTTTGTGTATGTCTTGGAATTCACGTTATTTTTTAACTACAGGCTAGATATTTCTGCAAATCTCTTACCGGTTCCATGATGTTACCATCAAAGGACGAAATGCGAATGCACACTGAACAGGACATGCAAAATCGCTGGGCTAAGGGTTATTCTAAAAAGCAAGCTCATATGATGGGGCCTGATCAAGAATCGTACTATAATGATTTGGCTTCAGATGCCAAAACCATACCTATTGCTCCCGTGATAGTTAAGTTACGAGATCTTAGTGTGAAGAGATTGTATGATGATCTTCAAAACTTCCGTGAAGATATTTACAAGATTATCGATAAGGAAAATTATGTTAAAGTTATGTAGATTTTTTTTGAGTAGTTCGTAATATTAAATTGTTTATAAATATTTGTTAATCTATCCAAATAAGAATACTTACTTAAAACAATATCTATTAAATGACAAATATTTCAACCAAAAATATTGTATTATAACTTATTGGAGTATACTATTAGTTTATATTTATTTTAAATGTTATTAACACTTTGTAATACACTAACAAAATAAAAGTATAAAAAAGCATTTATTTTAATTAAATAGTTTTTCGGTAGAGATCCCGAGGTTGATATAGAACTAATTAAGGTCTCAGCTTTGCTCAAGAACAAATTAAAGCAACTTTAACTATTTGGTAGAAGCTCGAATATTGCGCAGGCTTTCCAATTCCAAAAATCACTTGTGATAATATGTTCAGTGTTTAGTATTAATTTTTGTGGTTTCTATTTAGTCAAGTCAGAGGATAACGGATTCAAATGAGGAGGTTCCTAGAAAATATCACAGAAATGTTAATAATCTGAGGAAGCTAGATGTTGACATGTGAGTATTATTCAAATAGTTTATAGTGTGGTTTTCCACAAACCAGGAATCACGACCCATTTATAGAGAAATGTACAACATAATAAGAGATTAATTGGTAACTGTTAATTTTTGTAACAAGCAATATAAATTGACCATAATATCCCAAGATAGACACGAATATTTTTAAGTGTGGTACTTGAATAAATTCTGCATTGTCCTGTATAATTTTTTTATCCATAATCCGGGTTAGTTTCCGAGCAATCATCTTTTGAATGTTGAAAATAGTAGATTGAAAAAGTAAAACACTGTTGAATAAAAAGAAGCCAGTCTGCTAAACTATTTGATTATCGAAACAAAGTTATACATGAAATTTGTAGCTGAGATGATTTGTGATCGAAAGTATCTTGTAATTTTTTTGATAGTGTCACCCTTAAAGAATTATTAATTTTCAAATGTGGAATTTGAAAAAATAAATCATTATGTTACGTTTCATTTAATTTATTTTGAAAACTAGTATTGAAAATAGTTACAAATTTGATACATGATGAAAGATTGGTATATTTTGAATCGAAAAGTTAAATTCCATTTTGAACATATACGATGTCTCCTCGGAGTAATTATTAAATTTGTTATAAAGATTTCCGTAAGTTGCCACCTGCAATGACTTTATATGGAAAATTTAAAAATCCGGATTGGAGATAAAAAAATTATATATTACAATGCAGAATGTATTCAAGAATCGTAACTAAAAATATTTCGTGTCTATATTGAGACACCTTGTATAGAATCCAAAATAAAATAGTCTCTGTCTAAAATAAATTCACTTTTACCTATTCGTTATGCAACTTACAATACACAAGTCAGTATAATGTGTTATATAACCGTAATCGATGAAATCGCTACTTTAGGTACAATTTAAAAAGTCGATGAACATTGGCAACTCCCTCTGGTGCCGCTTTGCTAACCATTCGTTCCATTTTAAAACTAACCTAAAAGCCTAAAAGTTTTAAATCCTGCACGCTTAACACACGTGTAAATCAACATTTAAAATTCCAGATAGATTTCAAGAAAAATGGAATATTCCGTTGGAAGTTTAGCCGATTTAATAGGGGGAACAAACACCCCAAACAAACCGAAAGTTGTAGCAAAAAAAATCGCGAAAGCGGTTAAAGTTAAAAAGGTGGCAGCAGAAAATGGTGAAAATACTGAATCGCCGAAAATCAAACAGAAACCAAGCATGAAGAAAATCCATACAGGCCCCAAGAAAAATCCAAAACCGAAACATTTAAAGCGGAAATTACAAAAAGTGAGTGCTGAAAATGAATCAGTTGAAGAGGAAAATCTTGAAGACAACGATGCTGAAGCTGAAAACGAATCAATGCAAGAGGAAAATCTCGAAGACAGCGATGCTGAAGATCAGCCTAAACCTAAAAAAATGAAGTTGTCCCGTAGTGAACAAAATGCCGAAAAGCGGGTTAAAAAGAAGGAAGTAGAAGCGAGGAGAGAGAAGGATCCAGAAGTAGCTGCAAGGACAATTTTCGTTGGTAACGTTCCTTTGAAAATTCAGAAGAGTAAGATTGAGCAACACTTTAAGAAATACGGACCAATTGAATCGGTTAGAATAAGGGGCCTGGCAGTGGCTGATCCTAAAGTCTCTAAGAAAGTAGCTGCCATTAAACAAGAATTTCATCCGGAACGAAGCAGTGCCCAATGTTATATTAAGTAAGTCTAAATAATTCAGATGAGTCTAATTACTATATTACCGTCTAATTTCTATTAGGTTTCAGAACAAAGAAGATGCAGTTAAAGCACTTGCAGAGAACGGAAAATTGTTTGAGGAGCACCACTTAAGAGTCAACTCGTGTATAAAAGATAAATCTCTAAAACCTGATGAATCCAAAGCTGTATTCATAGGAAATTTACCCTTCAGTTAGTTAAATTCTACTTTTATTTGCTAAATAATATTTTTAAATCAATCTTTTAGATGTTGAAGATGAAGAATTATGGAAACTGTTTGAGTCTTGTGGTGAAATTTTAAATGTTCGTGTCGTACGGGATTTCCGCACAAACATGGGAAAAGGTTTCGCATATGTGAATTTTGTAGAAGCCGATTCAGTGCAATTGGCTTTGGAAATGGAGAATGTTCAGTTGAGAAACCGTGAATTACGTATATCTTTATGTAATATTAACTTGGCGAAAAAGAACAAAAAGAAAAACAAAGTTAAGAAGGTTAGATTATTTTGTTAGTGGTTTTCGGTGGGACTATATTATATTTTTGTAGATTAACCGACCGGGTAAACCAAAAACTGGTAAACCTTTCGAAAAGAAAACTAACGGGGAGACCAATGATGAAGATAAACCTGTAGTAAAGGAAAATTTCCAAGGGACTCAGTTTACTGACAAAAAGAAGGTAAATATAAAGTGTGGTCCAGCTTAAACGTCATTAATTTTGGGAGGTGATAGACTGATAGAGCATCAAAAAAAGTAGGCTTTTATTAAAAAACTTTGCTCAAAACTGTTTTATAACAAAGATACAGGGTGTCAAAGTTTAAAATAAAAACGCGTTTTCTTAACAACTTCTAAACCATTAGATCGATTTCCATTAAATTTCGCACACAGAGTAATGTAGTACATTTCTAGGTAATGATGAGGTTCATTTATAAAAAAATCTCCAGTGGTGTAGATACTGGGGAACCGCTCCACTTTTCTCCTCCAATTTTCGACGCCACTGGATATATTGCGAAGAAAATTCAATTTTTGGATTGTCTGTTTAATTTATAGAAAATTGTTACTCTTAAAAAATTTTAATTTAAGGTTTCGTTTTTGAGATATTTGAGTTTGAAGGTTTGGAAGCATAACATCAAATGCTGTGCTGAATTAAAGAAAATTTCGGGTAGGCCTAAAAAATCCGGAAAATGGCCATCAAGTGCCTTGGCAGCGATTAATTCCGTAGCTAAAAAATCTCGAAAATGTATCGAAGCCTATTTTGAGAACTTACTCGAATTCTTTTTAGTTCAGAGCAGCATTTGAAGTTGTTCCCAAACCGTCAAACTCAAATATTTTAAAAACGAACCCTTAAATTAAATTTTTTCAAGAGTAACTATTTTGTCCAAATTGAACAGACAATCCAAAAATTGAATTTTCTTCGCAATATATCCAGTGGCGTCGAAAATTGGAGGAGAAAAGTGGAGCGGTCCCCCAGTGTCTACGCTACTGGAGAATTTTTTTATAAATAAACACCAGCCTTATTTAGAAATGTACTACATTACTCTGTGTGCGAAATTTAATTGAAATCGATCGAGTGGTTTAGAAGTTATGATAAGAAAACGAATTTTTATACTAAACTTTGACACCCTGTATCTTTGTTAGGAAACATTTTTGAGCAAAGTTTTTTCATGCAAGTCTACTTTTTTTTTTTGGTTGCTCTATCACCCCTTAAAATTAATGACGTTTAACCTGGATTTTTAAGCGGGTTTATTTTACTGAAATAAATTTTGAAATTTATAATTGTATTGTTTTATGCCAAACGGCACTAAAGATTATTTCTTTCCAAATTTAAAGATTCAACTTATTTACTTATACATAAAGCACTTATTGGCAGTTATTGATAATTTTTATTGTTTGATTTGCAGAAGAACAAACCCAACAAAGGATTATTACAGAAGAAAAAGTTGGCAAAGAAAGTTGCACCCAAACCCGAGTAATTATTTAAGAATTAAATGTATTAAGTAGATGTGTTGTACGTTGTACAATTTAATTGTGAATATTGGTTAATAAATCCGTATTTGCTGTGGTTCTTACATTAATACGATTTAATTATTATATTAAATTTATTTTCTAATTCTCACTCACTATTCTGTTCAATTTTTCTTGAACATTATTCGGAAATGTTCTGCTATTTAGTTTAGCACAACGAATAC
Organism: Pediacus dermestoides; assembly: GCA_963942485.1. Lineage (NCBI taxonomy): Eukaryota > Metazoa > Arthropoda > Insecta > Coleoptera > Cucujidae > Pediacus > Pediacus dermestoides. The sequence goes on from OZ012629.1 coordinate 5,448,311, forward strand.
AATACGTGCCCTCAAAATATAAACTACAATTTGCATCCTTACAAACACATTTACGACATTTAATGCAATGAGCAGCTAAAATTAAAATTTCCCCTTGTTTTGGTGGTAAAAACGGATCTTCTATAACGTAAGCATCCTCCAAAATCAAAAACTTTCGATAAAATGGTGGATCAGTTCCGAAATAATCGTATCTCTCTTTTAGTCCACAACTTTCACATGTTACATATTTAATTTCTGGCGGTTTTTCCTCCTCTTTCGCTGGTTTAGAATCTTCTGTTTCATTTTTTAGAACTTCAGTACTGGACGTAGAAGGTATGTTTTCTATTTCCATTTTATTTAATCTGTAAAGGAATCATTGTTGAAATGAAACTAGCTCATATTTTTTATAACAATAATTTATGTATTATACACAACTTTGGTCTACAAATAACGAGGATTTTTATACATTTTTAGGAGCAATTTTTTCTTTGGTTGCTTCTAAGGGCCACCACGTGGGTTTCACAACTTTAGCCAAGCCGTCCCCTACGGTAATTTCCCCAAACTCCAAAGCTTGACTAACGCGGATCAACCCCAAACCAACATCACCTTCAACCCCACGCAACTTCCCCAAGTTTTTTCCCTCGTGTAAAATAGTGTTATCCACAGGAAATTTAGTTAACTTTTTTGTGAAAAACAACGGCATATATCGCTTGCGAATTACGCCTGTATGGTGAGTCCTAGCTGTCAATTCTTGCCCAATATAACACCCCTTATGGAAACTAACCCCGTGCAAGTAATCGCAATTACATTCCAATGGAAAACAATTCCCTGGTGGTAAGTCGTGTATACCTTCACCGATTCCAAAACTGTAACGCAGCTGTCTGTAGTTTACTTCGGAGTTATTAGTAATTTCGCAAATTTCGCTTAGTTGTTTTTGTACATCCACCGAGGGGTCTGCTAAGATACGCGAGCCTAAGGCACCGACCCTCGGGTCTTTGAAAATTTGTAAATCTTTGAAAATCTTCGTAGCAGCTATTGGCACTTCAACGCACTTCTCCTGATTCGCGTATTGTTTGTTAAACAAAACATACAACCAAAAACTGTCTTTCACGTTTTCTATGTCGATTTTCCGGCGTACCCTGTACAACTTCAGGTGTTTTATAAGATTATCTGTAACTTCCGTGTCGCATTCTACCAAAAAACTATTATAATCTTCGCCACGATAAATAATAGTGTCATAAAGAACGCGTCCCTTAGTATTTAGTAGCATAGTAAACATACTACCAGAACCATGTTCCAAATGTCTAATATCGTTAGTTATTATCCCCTGTAAAAACTCTGCTACATCTTGACCTGAGACACGAACTAAAGACCGGTGATTTAACGGTTCTAATACACTGCTGGTTTGTGGGGTTACCGAGTAAAAACGTTTGATTGTTGCGGTTAGAAATCGCCGAAAGTTATACATTTTAGCCACCTGGAATGGAAGTTTTGTAATCTATTTTTGAGGTGTAGAAACGCTTACCTTTAGATTAGAAAATCATTCGTAAATCGTAAATAATGTTCTTGGTGCGGAAATTATTGAATGTAAAAGTTAGGTTAGGTTTGATGTCAGGTTTAGTAGGTGTATGTTTGGTTGCATACTTGTTTTATGTTGTGGGTTGTCTATGTTTAAAAGTACAGTCCGAAAAGAAATAAGTCTGACTATACAGGGTGGCTGGTAAGTTATTTCAGTGGATTTGTAATAAGAGCTTTGTTAAATAATTTAAGTTTCTCTGGTTAGTTTACACAATAACACAAATGTTCAACCACTTTTGCATTAATTTATGTGTTTTTTTGCTAAAATTTGACAACATACAGGGTATCACAGGGATAGAAACGAAATATTTTTAGGTGTGATTTTTGAATAAATTCTGCATTGTCCTGTATAATTTTTTTATCTCCAATCTGGGTTAGTTTTCGAGCAATCATCTCTTGAATGTTGAAAACTAAACTGCTGGCCAATTGAAACGTACCAAGCGAATTTTTAGGTTGAATTTAAAGTCAAATATTTTGAAAAATAGAAAAGATATCAATATGCGGTTTTCAGGATTTCAGAGATAATTTAATTGAGAAAACGATAGTGTTACCCGATTTTTTTTACTTTGAAGTACATTACTATCTACAGGGTATGAAAGAAAGTCTTCTTTTTTTTCTCAAATTTTATAACTACCGTGATTCCACAAAATTTTTTTTATATTTTTTTGATGTAGATTTTTTTAGTCCTTACTTAATGGGAAAACAACCTGTTTCTCAAAATTTTGATATCCCCGTTATTTTATAAGATTCCGAATTTTTGCTGAAAATTTGATTTTTTCTTTGTTTTTTGTCGTTCGGCCGTATTGTGTTTTGTAAGAACCAATCTCTGTAGTTGATTATAATACATTATGAATGGCTTTCTTATAAAAAGTACACTTTTTGTACTTTCATTAATTTATTGGTAACCAGTGGCTTATCAAAATCGGTACACGTTCGCTAATTGGTAAATTTTTTAATTCATTTTTTGAGGCCATTTTCTTAATGGAATAGAATGGAATTTACTTAGTTTATGTTCACCATTGGTTTAGGTGACTTATATCATCGAAACGGGTTTTTCACTTTTTCAAAAATTTGCTCATATTCGTGTATATCGAGTGGCTACGAAATCGTTTTACAACCCCCACCATTTTGTTACATTTAACTGTATTAATTTGAAATTTGGCATGGTTTGATTGTTGAAAGGAATAATCATTTTGACATTTAAAACAATCTGATGACACTTCCGGTTTCACCGGAAGGGCCACCTACTAACTTTCAAAATTTTTTAAAACAACCCTGTATATTTTTTCCATAAGAATTAGATTCTACTTAAAATTACCTTTTTATCGACATATCACATGATGATATTTGCTTTCAAAATGGCGGCATAATTATTATTGCAAAAACCTGTTCAACAATATTAAATTTAATAAAAAATTCGGTATCTTATAAAATAAGAGGGATATAAAAATGTTGAGAAATTGGTTTTTTCCTCATTAAGCAGGGACTAAAAAAATCGACATCAAAAAAATATAAAAAAAATGTTGTGGAATTCCGGTAGGTATAAAGTTTGAGAAAAAAAAGACGACTTTCTTTCATACCCTGTAGATAGTAACGTTCTTCAAAGTAAAAAAAATCGGGTCACACTATTGCTTTCGCAATAAAATTATCTCTTGAATCCTGAAAACCTCATGTTGATATCTTTTCTCCTTTTCAAAATATTTGACTTTAAATTCAACCTAAAAATTCGCTTGGTACGTTACAATTGGCCAGCAGTTTAGATTGAAAAAGTCAAACACTGTTGAATAAAAAGAAGCCCGTCTGCTAAACTATTTGATTATCGAAAACAAGTTATACATGAAATTTATAGCTGAGATGATTTGCGATCGAAAGTATCTTGTAATTTTTTTGATAGTGTTAACCCTTAAACAATTATTAGTGTTCAAATTTGGAATTTGAAAAAATAAATCAATATGTTCACGTTTCATTTAATTTATTTTGAAAACTAGTATTTAAATAGTTAAAAATTTAATACATGATGAAAGATTGGTTTATTTTGAATCGAAAAGTTAAATTCCATTTTGAACATAAACGATGTCTACTCGGAGTAATTATTAAATTCGTTAAAAAGATTTCCGTAAGTTGCCACCTACAATAATGAGTTTATATGAAAAATAAAAAAAAAAAGCCCGGATTGGAGAAAAAAAAGTATACACGATAATGCAGAATGTATTTAAGAATCATCCCTAAAAATATTTCGTGTTTATCCTGTAAATCTACTATGCTATTTGCTTGTTTTTCAAAATATTGTGTAGAAATAACAAAAGCACATATTCTTTATCCAGCAGATAAAGAATTTTAATTATTCATCGTCGTAAGGTATAATAATATAATGTTGTGTTCATTGTCCAATGTATACAAAAACAAAACCCATAAAAGTCATTTTAAAATTATCGTTATCGCATCAATTCTAATTACACAATTCCAATTTAAATGAAACTAAAAATGGCTCTTTGTGTGTCTGATGGGTGATTTGTGGATGAACAAACATTCAACCCAAAATTAACTTTAATACTGTTTTTTCTGTTTTCACATCCAACACACTCAATAATTCTGAAAAATAAATTAATTCTACTGCTTCAATATTCCGAAAAACCAATTTACCAACAACAAACTCATCATTACAAAAACCAAGTGATGTTCCAACCACCCCGTCCCCCTGTTCGATGTACACACACATTGTTATAGTTGTCTAAAGCCTCTAATTGCTTATCAATTTTTCACACTCGTTTATAAAATATTCATAAAGCTGTCGATTTTGTGTTTATATGTATGTGTGTTGGGTACGATCTGAATTCAATATATTTGGTGCTGTGCAATTCTACTATCAGCAATAGCAGCAGCATAGGGCGCCTAGATTGAACCACGTTTCCACCCTCTGCTTGAGCAAACACTTCATACCAGTCGGGATGGCCAGCAATACCCCGTGTACTTGTCCAAACAATGTATTCATCAATCAAATACCACCCACATGTACATATACAACCCCACATACATATACAGAGGTCGATGTGGAAATATTTTAATAAAGGAAAAGTCGTAGAAATTTTTAAATTGTTTATAGTAAGATTCGTTGATAACCGAGGAAATGGCGAATGCGCCGGTGCCAAATAAGACAAGCTGAAGGTTTCATATGGAATTTAGGTAATTATTACATAAATCGTTTTGTCCTGCACAAGAATCGATTTTTAAGCGTAATAAAAACAGAATATTTTAATAGAACTGGTCACAAATTTGAGGTTTTTTTTCAAAATAATATTAACCTGCGCTTTATCCTAGATATTAAATTAGGAAATTTTTGAACAGTTGTTAGCTTGAATTCAGAATTAACTTCAGAAATAATTTATAAACATTGTAAGAAATTGAAACATTTAGATAATTATTCGCGTCTTGGATCTGTTAAATTGATTTGAACTTTTTGTAAAATAAGCTACTACTTTTCTATTCTTTTCCACTGTAATCAGTTCTTAAAACAATCTTAAGTACCATTAAAGTGATTGTAGCTACAGCTTATTCTAGACAAGATAATATTCCATGTACGTCACTTTTTGGGAAATCAATAAAATATTTTGTATAAAACCTCATGTTTAATTTTCCAGGCGCATCCGCCATATTTTAATATCCAACTTTCCTAATTTAATCTATTCCAGTATATAACGCGATGATGAAACATTAAATTAAGTATGGCAAAAGAGTATATTTCTCTAGGCACAATAACGGGAGGCAATATCGATATAGAGGCGAGCTAAAACCAGACAGGAAATTACCCTTCGCCGTTCGCAATATGTCAGACAGGACAAACATTGACGTCAACTTGGGTAAACAATGTACTCATTATTACATATATGTCGCCCTCGTCTTTCAAATTTGACCATTTTCTCTTCGTTACAATGTGCTGTATATACAGGACGTTCCAAAACTTGCTGCAAAACTTTCTTATACTCAAATTTTCAGATATATATATTTTGTTTATACATATAAATACATATTAAGTTTAAAAATTAGTTTCATGAGCAACAATACTAAAGACCAAATTCCAAACACTAAATTTAATACTATTTATGTAATTATAGACACGTGCTTACTGATTTCTCGAAGATTCGTAACGACGGTGTCAGCTATTCATTATTCTTTGTATAATAAATTCAGTATCAAATCCTCTATCAGCACCACCATTCATCTGGCGTGCCTCAAAAGCTTGTTTATTGTTTAATATTTTACTTTGCAAAGAAATAAGTGCTTAAAACTAGGGGAAGAGAAGAAGTTTTGAATATTTTGTTGAAAATGGCGCCCGGCACACAGTGGTAGGCAGAAATTAATTATTTCTTTCATTAGTAGAAGTTTATTAATTAAGGAAGCGCTTGAGATTCGTCTTGCTGTTTACTTAGCGTCATCTCAACCCTTTGGCACGGCTCTCGGATGAGAACAACTTTAAAATGGAAACTTATATATAAGAACGAACGTCTCGCAGCTCGCACAACAAAATTAATTATGTATCTTTAAATGGAATATTCATTTGGCTTTGTCAACATTGTGTTAGTTTCGTAAAAATTATGAACCCACCCTGCAAAAGGCATCCATCATCCATTATCTACTTAATAATTTCATGTTAATATAAATTATAGCAGGTACGTAATTTTTTTCAATTATTTCATCGTAGCATCGTGCAAGTACGAGTATCTCTCAACCCTCTGCGTTAGTAGGTATTTATAGCAATAAATTTAAAGTCGCGAAATCTATTCCTTGATTTTATATACCAGTATGTCCCCAAATCATCGAAAGTTCAACAAATTTCACTTTTGTAAAATTGTGTAAGAGAACTAGCCTCTCGTTTTTAGCTGTACACTGTGAAAATCAATGATTTGATGATAAATAGACATCTAAAAATTTTTTACTCTATAGTTGCGCCCATCTGCGGACACACTTTACATAATAGTAATTATAAACTACTAAATTATATTACTTCACAGAAGTATGCGTGAATTAACACATTAGACATGGCGTGATGCCTCTATTCTAATAAATGATCTTCTTCCGCTTCGCATTGCATGATATTGACAAGAAATGTATTTCGAAAGGCAACAGTGATTACCTACTTCGTATAATAGAGGTAATAGTCAACATGCACACAAATATTTGCGAATCCGTCTCGCATGTAAATATATACCTCATTTTAAACGAAATCTGTTGTATACTTGACGGAAAATCTGTCTATAATTGGCTAGGGTGGTTTGGCTAACAAGCAACAATATGATGGTGAGCTATAATTAGTAAATAGAATAAATTACGAGGAAACCAGAAGTTTTTTAAGATTTAAGGGTGCAGACAAGAAGAACAGTCGAACAATATTTTTAATGCATAATAAAAGCGAAAGATTATTATAATTTAAACATGTATCAAATGAAATGTTAGGTACTATAAATCTAATACGCATATTACAAAGTAATTGAACAATTTTTTTTCAATTTTTCTGATACTCGCAGTGATTTAACGATTGCATATATCCCTGTGTGGATGCCATGGCTGATGACTAGTGCAAACAGTGACAATTACATGAATTATAAGTTAAACGCGAAGCCTCAATTAGTAGTCGGACGCCAACGAACGAAAATCATTAACGCCATCATACTAACTAGGAGAACGTACGGAGAACCAATCTAAATTTAACAAAAAATATATATGTGCATGATTATTCAAATTATCTACATGGCGTGAAAATAACGAAATTGTGTGTACGCGGACACCGGATGAATATTTTTAGCTCAATTATTTCAGAACAAAGTCTAAAAAAGTATCCTTCGTGGACATAAAGTTATACAGGGTGTCCCAGTTTATATCGTCAGGATTTCACCAGTCGATAATTTAGCGAAAATTAAAGGTGGTTTGTCTAATAAACTATGGTCGAATGTTGCTTCCTTTTTGATGTACAAGGCATTAAAAAAAAATTATTTTAAATAATTTGCTATAAATCAATAACAAAAAAAGTTAGTCTTCTAAAATTTTGCATAGATCTTTTTTGTTGTATTCTCTTATTATTAGTGGTTGCAATTATTTTATTTAGAACACCGAGGCGTGCGTACGAGTTTCTTCTAAAACATTTTATTGAATAAAACGTACACCACTGGTTTTTTTTGCAACACCAATATGCAGAGAGTATTTTCCATTTAATTTAGAAACTTTTTGGTATCTTACAATTTCTTGATAACTTAACTTTTTTTTTCTTATTTTTATTAAAGAGGTTCTTCCCTATTAGATTTCCGAAAAAAGCATCAGTACAAAGTTGTAGAGAAAAATATTTCCTACAACTTTCCTTTTAATATTTTTTTGATATTGTCAATATTTAAAAAGATATTCAACAAATAAGTTGCAAATTTTAGGGAAATTTTTCTCTAGTTAGGTACTACTTACTATAGTCCTTCAGCTAGGGGTCAAAAGGTAGGAAGTAAAAGCGGGATGAGACGACGCAGTGTTTTCTGAAGGCTTTTTGGTCGCTGAATCCGAATCCGTGCGTCGTTTTTCAATAAAGTGGTGCAAACAAAAGTTATTAACAATTTGTTGTTTAAAACGCAATAACTCGAAAATTATAGATTTTACCGAGCATTTTACCAAAAAAAGTTTCAAACAGAAGTTGTTCAAAATAAAAGGACTCTCTGAAAAGATCATATGATATTTTGTCATAAAGTCGCACGGACAAAAGTTATTAACAATTTATTGTTTAAATGTTTAAAACGCAATAACTCGAAAAGTATACATTTTACCAAAAAAAGTTTCAAACAAAAGTTGTGCAAAATAAAAAGACTCTCCGAAAAGATCATATGGTATTTTGTCATAAAGTCTCTCGAACAAATGTTATTAACAATTTATTGTTTAAAACGGAACAAACCAAAAACATACATTTTAGAAGAGTCTTTTTATTTTGCACAACTTTTGTTTGAAACTTTTTTTGGTAAAATGTGCACTTTTCGAGTTATTGCATTTTAAACAATAAATTGTTAATAACTTTTGTCCGAGCAACTTTATGACAAAATACCATATGGCCTTTTCGGAGAGTCTTTTTATTCTGAACAACTTTCGATTAAAATTTTTTTTGGTAAAATGTATAATTTTCGTTTTCGAGTTAATTTAAACATTTAAACAATAAATTGTTAATAACTTTTGTCCGTGCGACTTTATGACAAAATACCATATGAACTTTTCGGAGAGTCTTTTTATTTTGCACAACTTTTGTTTGAAACTTTTTTTGGTAAAATGTGCACTTTTCGAGTTATTGCATTTTAAACAATAAATTGTTAATAACTTTTGTCCGAGCAACTTTATGACAAAATACCATATGGCCTTTTCGGAGAGTCTTTTTATTTTGAACAACTTTCGATTAAAATTTTTTTTGGTAAAATGTATAATTTTCGTTTTCGAGTTAATTTAAACATTTAAACAATAAATTGTTAATAACTTTTGTCCGTGCGACTTTATGACAAAATACCATATGAACTTTTCGGAGAGTCTTTTTATTTTGAACAACTTTTGTTTGAAACTTTTTTTGGTAAAATGCTCGGTAAAATCTATACTTTTTGAGTTATTGCGTTTTAAACAATAAATTGTTAATAACTTTTGTTTGCACCACTTTATTGAAAAACGACGCACGGATTCGGATTCAGCGACCAAAAAACCTTCAGAAAACACTGCGTCGCCTCATCCCGCTTTTACTTCCTACCTTTTGACCCTTAGCTGAAGGACTTCTACTACTACTTACTACTCGTTCCCCAAAATTTTCAACGTATTTGTTGAATAACTTTTTAAATATCGACAATATCAAAAAAAATTTAGATAAGTTGTAGGAAATATTTTTCTTTGCAACTTTGTACTGACTCTTTTTTTCGAAAATTTAATAGGAAAAAAGTTATTCAATAAACAAAAAAATCCAACCCTTAACTGAGGGCTGGTGAAGGAAGGGCGGGGTCTACGAATACACAAACTCAGTTTTAAACTTTCAGGGTGACCCTCTAGAAGATTCTACAAAAATTGGCTGTAGGGTAAAAAAGTCTATTTGAAGCCTTTTTTTCTCCCTTATTTACTGTACTATTAGGTTATTTTGAGTTAAGTTATCAAAAAATTATAAGATACGAAAAAGTTTCTAAATTGAATGGAAAATACTCTCTGCATATTGGTGCTGCAAAAAAACCAGTGGCGTACGTTTTATTCAATAAAATGTTTTTGAAGAAACCCGAACGCACGCCTCTGTGTTCTAAATAAAATAATTGCAACCACTATTAATAAGAGAATACAAAAAAAAGATCTATGCCAAATTTCAGAAGAACAATAAGTAATCTTGCTTCAAGTAAATCATAATCTTAACTGGTTGAAACATGTAGAAGGGGTGAAAATGAGGCACAATTTAGATCATCCACAGTCGTCAGTATTGCAAGGGGTGGTTTATGAAACATGCATTGCTTTCAGTGATTTATAAATTTTATTTCGTTAAAGAGTAGACTTATCTGTGTGCACACTTGAACCGTTAATTATAGAGCAAGGACAACTTTTTTATTTATTCCTCCACTTAAACTTTAATAATGGGAAAACGTATCAAAATGGGAAGGTTCGATTTTTCCAAAAATTATCCGGAATTTTTAGCCAATTTTAATAAAATTTGTCGGGTCTAAATAGACAAAAATTTTGAAGAAATTTTTTTTCATTATCTATATTTTCACATTTTGTATTATTAGAAACTGGACGACTGGGAAAAAACGAATTTTATTGAAACATACCATTTTATAGCTTCTCCAATAGGCTATAAATTTGGTATGACTAGCACTGGCAAGCCTATTAGTGACACTTTACCAAATACATATGTTATAAGTTTATTCTAAACGAGAAAGGGCATTAATCAAATGAGCATACAAGTTACACCCTGAAGGCGTGCTGGGCTAATATTGTTGCCATAGATGTATTATAGTTTGGTAGTATAATTAGGGTATATATTACGACTGCGTCCTATATACCGAGGACAACAGGCATTAAACAAAGCACAATACATGACAATAAGCTATGACAAATTGTATGGTTCAAACGGATTTGCTATTGCCGGCATGATGGTTTAAGTTATATTGGGGGATGTAAATAGTTAACTATTTAAAAGATTTATTTTTACTTCTTTAGACTATAAAAAAATGTGTATAATATCATATAGCTCTCTGCTTCAGACATTTTACATCATAAAATATTAACAAGTTGAATTTGGTAAAAAAACATTTGAAAACATTCTTCATCATTTATACTAAACATTGACTTTCGCTCCCTCTCCATGCCGGTGTGTATAATGCCGACATTTACTAAAATAATTTATTTAGCAGGAAAATGTATAACTGTCGGTAAATATTTCCACACCAAACTCAGGCATACTTTCGTTTTGTATACTCTCCAAATACCGGCTTGTACAAAATTTCCTTCCTCACGTACCGCACAGGCAAAGATTTCAGTGTACACAGTACATATTTAATCTGGTGAGCTTCAGAACACTCCACTTTATTATTTGACACTCTTATAATAAGATCGGGTTTTTCAAGAGTGTATTGGTTGATTGGCTAGTTAGGTTCTGTTAAGCATTATATATTTAAAATGTAAACATTTTATAAGGCCATAAAATGTACCTACCTGAATATTTGTACTAATTGTAAAAATATAAATAACTCACTAACTTAGATAGTGTAGGGTATTGAAGACGTAGTTTAAAAACGACTATACATTAGAAGTTTCAATTTAATGTCTTAACATTAGTGGAAATGCTTTCTTTAAAAATTAATATTTACTATCTACATTTTTAGTACCCTTGAAGTAATGTAGTGCAAAACTATTTATTCCAAATTGACATCAGCTCAATTGTCATTCCTCGACAAAATTAACAGTCCTCTGCTGCCAAAATTCCAAAAAATAATTTAATCATTTGTTATTTGTTTGGGCATTTCACGATGTCACGAAACGCCAGTGACATATTTTGTTTAAAAGAAGTGGAGGCCGGCAAAAATGACGGCACCCAAATGTTTTCGGTAAACGGAGCTTGCTCCTTGCGCCTCCACCGCACCAACAAGCAGCAGCAGAATCATAGTTTTGAGTACAGCGGCCCCAAAATGACCCCACGTCAAGAGCACATTTCTCATCAAGACGATGATCAACGTGAAGTAGAGTATGATGTCGGTGATGATTACGATGTAGCAGAAGAGGGCATTCAAGCTGATGGTGACAAAGCTCTACGAAACATGGATGAGTATGGTGCGAAGATGAGCGATGATGAGGATAAGATGTATGAGAAAGGTGAGCCTGCTAAGGTTTATGGACTGGCAGAGACGTCTTCGAGTATGCCCAGAAATCCCTTGACTGGCGTTGGAATGGAAACTAAAGAGGGGTTGCACAAGCAGCAAAAGAAAACGTTTAATAAAATGAAACCAAAGTGGGTGTGGTAAAATGCACCGCATAAGTTTGAATTTTGTCCAAATTGTAGTGCGTTGAGTATATTAGAAAAATCTGTGGTTGTATTTGCAAAATTGTAAAATAATAAATTATAATGCGTGTATTTATTCCAACTTTCTTTTAAATTGACAACAAATGACCGGAACATCCGATTATTTGCTTGTTCATGCATAAATCTCCAGTCCTTTCAACAGCACCAACAATCCACAATAACAATAAAAGTCAATAGAAAATACACCAAAATATTGCTGTAAACTTGGGCTCTATACAGGCGCCCAATTTTATTTGTATAGGTGACATATTTGTACCTCGTGTTCTTTGTTAAGAAGCGTGTAGGCGTTATATTTAGAAAATCAATTCAATGTTGACTTTACAATTTCTACGGCTAAACTTTAAAGAATACAAGCCGGGAACACAGAAACATTGCCGGAAATTGTATAGTTGACATAGAAATGGCATTGTCGGTTTTTGTAATGATATTATACGTTTCCTGGGTTCGGTATGTGTGTGTGAAAGAATAATATGTGTGCTGTTTTTTATCACCATCAAAGAAATCTTGTTTGGTGATTGATGTAAAAAAATATGTTATGAGTTGAAAAATCTATAGGTATGCGGGGTGCCCAGGATAGAAATGTTAAAGGTATTTCCCAAAAAAACAAAAGGTAATAATTTGACGAGTGGTTCCAATATGTTAAAAAATATTACAGAAATTTGAAAAGTATGTTACAATTTTGTTCCAAAAAACTCATTTTTAAATTTTGCGTTATACATTAAAATGATTAAAATTTTAAATATTTTTTTGATTTCCAAAACAGTCATAAAATTGGTTATATGTTAAGAATCCTTTGTGTATTGATATTCAGTCTGTCAACCAGTATTCAACAGTGGCGGCTCGTAGTCATTTAGTTTGTGGTTCAAGGTCATCCTTTTTAAGGGTACTTTTTGCTTAATAATCTTGCTCACGTGCCATGCCTGGTTGCTTGATAGGAAAGTTTTTTATCATGTTTTTATGAAATTTAGGTAAAGGAGCTGTACTTGGTCAGAAAAATATTTTGCATAAGTACCTACTAAATACAAACTCTTGGTTACAAAGAAAGACACAAATATCGATTAATCTGTTTAAAATTTCTCTATTTTTTTTTACTGAATCATTAAATCTTTGAATTTCGATTTGACGAGCTGAATCTAGGACGGTTATTATTATTTTGTTTGCCTAAAAGTTGTAATTTACACATAGATCTAATATGCTCTTGACTTTTTGAATGTCTCTCAATCGAGCGACCTAAATTTTTCAAGCAGTCATAGCCAAATTTTGACCAAAAGTCTTCACCCCGAATTGAAAATAAAACACATGGCCAAGATTACAATTTTTTTTAAATGAAACTACCCGTTAACCATTTACATTTACTGTACCAATGATTAACAAAACTACGAGGCGGTTTACCCTGATTAGTTAAATACTTACTTAGGTCTGAATAAGGAACCTCTAAATCTTTGACGAACAATTTATCATCGTAACACAGACGATTAAATTTAAATTTTATTAAAAAGTCAACAATGTCTTCACAATTTTTAATATTTGTTACAGTGTCACTTCCCTCCCCTTCCATTTTAAGAATAAACTTTTGTTTGCACACAAAAAAAACACAAATACCTAACCTGTTTCACCTCATACTTGCACACACAGACACACAAACAAACAACTGTTACATAAAAAACGCAGGCGTAAACGCTTGTTCCTTGTTCACAACAGTTTCTTTCTTGTTAAAAAAAAAGGTGGTTTGCCTCCAACTTGAATGTGCAATGACAAAAAATAGTAGTAGTAACTAAAACGCAGGCGTAACAATCGTAACACATGTTCACCACAGTTTCGTGTTTAAAAATAAAATCGAGGAGCGCCTCGCAGCCCAGAGCGCAAGTGCGGGTGTGTGTGACAACAACATAGGCAGAAGTGCGATTCGAGTCGTAAGTGGTATAGAACCACAGATGAGAGAAGTTAACGAATATTTTGAGCATTTCAACAGGGTGGGGGTTAATTCAAATTCTGATTCAAAATATTTATCTGTAAAAGTTGTTAAATTAGATCTATCTAGTATCTATATTTTAAGAAATTGAAAAAAACATATTTGTAAAATAAAAATAAAATAAAATAATGATCATAGAGTAGGCACTGCCTCCCCTGACTAGCCACCACTGGTATTCAATTTCTGACGTTCATTAGATCAATAAAAATCAAATCCTCCCAAACCAAAATCGAACCCTATTGGTCTTATTTATACCAGTACAGTGTATTAAGTTGGTTGGTAATTTTGTAAGTGCAATGAAGCATTTGAGCATTTTATTGACTGAATGCAATGATTACAAAACATTTGTATGCTTGTTTGGGTTTTAGCCACGGGGCATCTCCACTCATCCATGCCCATTTGCTCATTCATAAATACACTGGGTACAAATACAAGGCTGTTTGGGGTCTACCGGGATTTAATACAAACTCACAGTAATAACCATTATTATCATCATAAGCATAAAAACCACCACAAATAAAACAGATCTAAATAAATAAAACAACAATCTTCATGTATGAGAAACGGATGCGGATTGGATGATTTTCCTTAAATAATTTATGAAGGTGCATATAAAATTTTCATCTGTTCATTTCGAAAGTTTGCTTTTAGTAACTAACCAACCAACGCAGATTTTGATTTGATTTCGTAAAACAACAATTTAATGTGGGGCACATCTGAAGATCTCTCATGTATACGCAAGTTGATGTGTACTGTTTAAACAGTATACAATAAATTATGTTATATATGTGGAAAATTATCTTTCTATATTATTTAAACAGTGTATGGTAGGAAAGTAAAAGCAAAGTTGTGGCAGTGGGAATTTTAGACAAATATATCCCAAGAACAATGCCATGAATCATCCACTTTGTTTGCTCTTATAAAACTAACTTTATCTCTGAGGTTTGTATTTTAAATCATTTATTATCTATATGGTGCTAAGAAATCTCTTTTGTAATAATAACTGGCATTGTACAAAAAAATAAAACCATAAATTACGTCTGCAATTATGAAGCAAGAAAAATCATCTACAATTCAACATTTAAATTCCCCTTTTTATCCAATTTCTTAACCATGAATCCGGTTTACCTAAACCAAAACTGATATTGAACCAAATCGAACATCATAAAGACTTAAACGTTTATTGTTGGATACTTGATGATTTATTTGTCAATAATTCATGAATTTGAAATGCCGCTTTAGGCATTTGAAACGCAGCTTAGCCCCTCTGTACTGAATAACAAAAGTAACATTTAGACGGATGGTTCTGCACCACAATACACCTTTTTCTACAGATCAACATTTATACTTCCTGTAGAAGTATTCGCAAATGTCCTTTTAGGGCCGGAGGAAAGAACATAATGAATGGTTGTGATGTGATTATATTCTGTGGTTAGAGAAAATATGTTAAAAGTTGTAAAAAAGTACACAAGTGCCCCTATACTTATAGTAAATTTTAATCAGGAAATGTACGGTAGCCAAAAGTTAATCAGACATAAAAATATTATTGAATAAAGATAAACACCACTTGTTAAAAATAACAATATTTGTGTATGATGTTGACAGGTGGGTAGTAGGTCTAACAAATTTAATCTTAAATTCAAATTTGAACAGATCAAACGCAGTGTACGCGATGGGCCAATATTTAGTTATTTGCCCGAGCACACAACTTGTTGACTGCGTAAATACCGAGAACCATTGTTTCCTTTTTTATATAAACTTAACTAGAAAAGGGATTAATTCACTTTCACCACAAACGCTTTTATTAACACCCACGCATAAATAGTTAATAAAAATAAAACTGGGTATGTACATACAAATTACATGATGAGATATTTCGTCTGGAATATGTGATAAAAATAAAACTAATTTCGAGTATTTATGTGTGTAATTTATTAATAGGTAGATACACATAACAGAATGTACATACCAACAATTTTATCTTATATTGAAAAAAATAAAAAATACAATCAATTAAATTAAAAAGAAACGCTTTTACTAAAATTATATTCTCATTCTACAAGTCAGATTCCATTTATTATGAGTTTAAGACACGTTTGTGGAATCGGACATAAATTGATTAAAAATTATCTTTTTTTTTGTTTTAAATAATTATTTCCAGTACTGGCATAACATTTTTTTCTCTGGCTATAAGAAGCATTGTGAACTGTCGCTACGAGCCCTAACAACTAAATGTTCGGACAAAAGTAAATTTGATTGTCGTTTTTCCATACGCGCAAAAGTTATCTAAATTAACTTCCATAATATTGATAATTTTTTCTGTTATAATGCCAACATTTAGGTAGTTATATAAAAACGTAAACTTCGTAAAAATCCGCTCGGCGGTTCCAAAATTGTGGCACTTTAATCCAGCAGGATGGGAAAATTACAGAAACAAAGAATTATTATTTTCAAAACGATCGATCTAGTAGTCGGATTTTGATGAAATTTACTTTATTACAAAGCTGGATGTTGGTTCTCTTTACAAAAAAGTTACACAAGTTTTTATTTGGTGATTTTAGGCATTTATCGGAGCTTCAAAGTTGCACCATTAAAAATGATAAAATTTTCTAGTAACTGTTTTAAAGAATCACAGTTTTGAAACCGCTGGTTGGATTTGTGTCAAAAAACATTTAAATCAAAGCTCAATAATCGTACTATATTGAAAAAATCCTGAAATGTTAATAGGATTTTTCTTGCATTTTTTTCGAGTTCCACAGTTTATTTTTCAAAAAACGTGTTTTTTTGAGGGTGCTACCTACATTAAAATAATCACAGTTTTGGAACCACTGGTTGGATTTTGGTAAAACTTACTTTATTGCAAAGCTGGATGTTGGTTTTATGTACCAAAAAATCCCCAAGTCTTTATTTGGTGATTTTAGGCATATTTCGTAGCTTTAAAATTGCACTTGAAAAATGTGACGTAATTTTCTAACGACTGTTTTTAAAAAATCATAGTTTTTGAACTTGGGGAAAACGACATAAAGGTGTTTTCATGGCCCTCATCCAGTCCGGATTTAAATGTCATTGAAACTCTTTGGCATAAAATTAAACGTATTTTACGCAATAATCCACCAAGAACCATTGGGGACTTAAAGACCAAAATAGAAGAAATTTGGGACAGTTTCACTCCAGAATTGTACCAAAATTTGATAAATACAATGCCTGCTAGAATACAGGCAGGTATTAAAGCAAAAGGAGACGTAACCTTTTATTAATGGTCCTAAATTAAAAATTAATCCAACATTTAGTTGCAAATTCATTTTGTTAAGTTTGCTAATTATTAAAGTTAAAATATTCTTAAATCCAATAAATAACTTTCTTCCATGCATAATATTGTTATTATGGCTTTATCTTATTGCATTGTTAGGTGTTTAGATACTAAATATTTTGCTTAAAATTTCCAGTTCTCCTTTCATACTTCAAAAATTTACTTTTGTCCGAACATTTAGTTGTTAGGGCTCGTATACGATGGTAGTTCACATACACCTAACATCTATGCTCTCTCTTCAGGAAAGTACTATATCTTCCTCTTCAACTACTCTGTGCTTTTTCCAAGTTCTTCATGGTCTTTTATGAATCCTTTTTGTATGTAGTGTGCAGTACCATACCTTTTGCTCTTCTAACTACACTTAAGGTGTCCAAACCAATTCAGCCTCCGTTTTTCTGCTTTTTCTACAATGGATTTGTAAGCTTCTATTCTGAAAAATATTTATTCACTTCTAAATTAGTCCATTTTGTCCACCAGAACTCTCGTCTTTAGGTCTTCAGATCTACGTCATCAAGTTCCACACTTCTGAATTATAATACAGCAGAGATTTTATGATAACACTTTCCTATATGATTTTTGACCCTCTCAATTCAAATTTTGAGGTTTGGTGTTCATGTAGTTACAGTTTCTATTATGCATTTTCATTCCCAAGTTCTTTTCTGATTTTTATTCTTGATTGTCGCAATTCTGTTTGCTCTTTGCCAAAGAGTTATTGATCATAATTTTTTATGTGGGAAACCTTCAAGTTATGTCAGAACCATGAAAAGCTCCGCTCATTTAGGTATTTGTTCGGTTTTCTACAGTATGATATTCCATTTTTTTTTCAACATAATGATAGTTTAACTTTTTCAATCTCTTGTAGGTAATGATCAGAGTGGCGCAAATATTTAATATTAGCTGTAGGCCTATAGGTAACTAAGTTACGCCTCTCTCTGAAAAAGGACTAGTTTCAAACATTGATATAACTTCTTCTAACCCAACATCACCATTACATAAAGAGTTTGCTCGGTGCAAATTTACAGAACGATTAAATTTGAGTAAATTTCTTGTATACTTCAACAAATTTGAACAAAAAGCACAAGTGTATATGTATATATAAATAAGATTGGTCAACAAACTAACACAAACAAAGGGATTACAAAGTTCAACTTTGTAATTCTTTGTGTATAGACTATTGATTCTTTTTGTTTGACTGTAATTTACTTGATAATTGTTTTCATATTTATTTATTTCTAAGGTTGATGTCTTTATTTTCTACCAATATTTACTCAAATGAGTTCCATTTAAAATTGTTTTTATTTACAATACTTTTCGGTTTTGTGGTATTTGTCCCATTAATTTGGGCGATTCGATTTTTATGACGATGAGGAAATGTCAGTTTGATGCTATTTTTACACATAACAAACTTATTACGTTTGTTATTAATTGTGTTCCATTTCCTTCCAACGATTTCTTCACGTCTAATCGAGGATTAGCAAACAAAACATATTTTGGACCACAAATATAAATCATTACATCACCGAAAATTCTTGTTTATTTTTCAAATTATTCTCCCGTAAATCAGCACTAACAAAACAACATTATATTATGTAATAACGCTATAGATGTGTTATTTAACAATGTAACCCCCTGTGTGGAAGTACCAAACTGGTCGTTTGTTGCAAACTATACTAAACATCCCAAATCACATACAAATTGGGCATCGGAAATGCTGCAAAAGTCAACAAGAATTGAATGGGGCGACCGGCTGAAAAACGTTTTAGAGTTAACAGGCTGGGTGGAGGCCAGGTGTCAAAGCACAAAGCATCAGCGAAATTGCCCCCACACGCCCCTTGGAACTTGTCGTGAAAATTGCATATAGAAGATGTTATTGATGCATCGGATTTATAAAACGTTTTATTTCAGATTTAATAATGAGGAAAGTTCTTAGTGAAATGAAAAATTGTAATCTTGTATGATGTATTATTGCATAATAACAATCAGCAGGCTATGTCTTTCTAATATCATTTTTGGCTCATGAAACTGTAATATTTATATAGAAACGTTTCGAAAGAAAATGGTTTCAAAAATGTTTATGCCACATCTACAATTTTAGGATGGATTTTGAGTGTTGACACACGCAATCAGCGATTTTTGTATGTCCTGAAGATTCTATAAGGCGAAACCGGTATAGGCACACAGCTGAATGTAAGATTTATAAATAAATTAAACCCCTGTATTACCTCAAGCTACACCAAAAGCATTTTTAAGGTACAAGGTTCCCAAATTTCGTTAGATAATACCTATAATAGTTCCATCCCATCATTTATGTCAAATTGTTGTTGCGGATTTAACCGATATCCAAACTAATCCAGTTTGGCATGAAGTTTGATCCACATAAAGAAGCGGCACCGCCGGCTAAAAACTATTTAGTAATTTATTTACATCCCTATTCAATACACAGGATATCTGGGATTAAATCTTAGTACCTACATATATGGCAGAGGTCTGATTCTGTATAATATAAAAAATCTTACGTTTTGTATGACGACATAAAAATTAGAATAAAAAGATGACTTGTAGGTATGTTTGTTATAACAGTACCTACTTCATCAACCAAAATAATATAAATAAGTATGTTATTGTCGCGATTAAAAATAACACCATCATCTCGTCTCGTACACATTTTATTTTATTACCTAATCTTAAAAAATACGTGTTTGTGTTTAAGGCCCGGCAACAAAGAGCTTACAGTTAGTATGAAAATTTCCAAGAATATACTACCATATTCATCCGCGTTATCATAAAAACAATATTTGCTTCTCCAGCTTATCCACATCAGCCATCAACTGGTTGGTGTATCGGCCACAAGAAAAATATTGTAATTTAGAATTGTTGTAATATGTTTCAGATAGGAATATTTCCAAAAGTTGAATTTAAGTTCAAAGTAAATAGAACAAGATTGATAAATTTATGGGAATATATATAAATGTCATGAGAATGAAGCAAGACATGGACATATCTAAAAATAATTTACCATATCGTTGGTAAACATTACTTAAGATAAAGACTTCAAGACGTCGACAATGAAAATAATGTTTAACTAGCCTAAGCATATAATTATGCTAAAAATATTATTTATAATAATCTGATGCATGTACTTATATTAAACTAAAGTTTCGCAATATTAAATCATCACTTGAGTAAACATACTAACCTAACCCTTAAGTATTCGTTTCCCTGCATGTTAGTTACTTATGACCATTGGTAAGCCGATTACGAATGATACAGATATTCTAAGATCTAAGATATTGTTCTCCATCCTTCCCTAATAATACTTACTACACTGTTATTTAACTTTGCGATTACTGTTTGGCTTCCTTGTGCGGGAGAGGTTTTAAATATAATACTTTGTGAGCTATGGTCGTTAGACAGAATTGAAGGAGAGATTTGTTAATTAAATATGTCAGTTACTTTGTGGCGATTAAATATTAAATCAAGAAGCAGGAAGGTGATGCGGTTTAAATTTCTGCTATTGGTCAAGCAAATTCTGTTTTGGTCTTAATATATCTGTCGTAGGCATAATGCAAATTTAGGCATTCTAATAAAAAGGTAATCGGCGTTTTGATCCTTGGACAAAATATCCCCGACAAAATATCCTTGTTAAAATATCCTTGGATAAAATATCCTTGAGACAAAATATTCTTGGACAAAATATCTTTGAGACATAATATTCTTGGACAAAATATATTCGAGACAAAATATTGTTAATTAAGGTGAATTATCCGTTGACAAAATATTTTTGAAGAATATATTCATGAGTATTAGAACAGACTAACCATTTATTTAAATATTTTTTAATATAGAATTTTTGAAAAAAAATTCCAAAAATCCTGAAAAAAACCAACTTCGAGTAAAGATCATTCAAATTTGGATATTATTTATATTAAGTAATTATTTCGGTTCAGGGCTAAAACTTTGAAACAAAACTTGATAATGATATACGTTGGTAGTTTTGTTTAGGTTAGGTTTTTTATTTTTCATTTTCAAGTTTTGTTTCAAAGTTTTAGCCCTGAACCGAAATAATTACTTAATATATAAATAATATTTTTTAATGTTTATAATGGATTAATAAATTGAATTTCGTTTTGTTCTGAAAATATTTAGTATTACAATTTTTTGACTATAGTATATTTTATGTTAAGGATATTTCATCCAAGTATATTTTATCTTAAGGATATTTCGTTCAACGTCCAAGTATATTTTGTCTTCAATATCTTTTGTCCAAGGATATTTTGTCCGAGGATTATAAATCATAGAACCCTATAAAATACCTAGAAATGTTACAAAAAGCCGGCATAACGAGTGCTTTAGGACTTTCCTACGTTATGTCTACATACTTGCCAGGTTTCTCATTATGTCCGCTTATTTTCAGGCATCTTATAATTTGCTTAATATGAGCTATAGTCAAGTGGTCAAAAGTTTTATATAGAACATTATAGAATATAATTTGAATGTAATATAAAAATAAAAAATGATATGACATAAACACACATCTTGTGAATGAAGAATTATTATTATTATCGTCCAAAATAAGTTTGTTTTGACTAAGCTCATAGTGGGCCAATTATAAAATGTCTAAAAGTAAGAAGACATAATGAGATACATATACTTCCACTCATGTTTCGCCGGCATTTTGTCAATTTGCCTACAAATATGTCGGCATAACCCGAGAAAATCCTAACCCACTCGTTATGCCGACTATTTGTAAAATCCCTATGTATATTTTATAAAATGCCTGAATTTACATTATGCCTACGACATCCACTAACAAAATGTACATATTTTTATAATAACAAATTCTGGAAAAGTATTGGAAAAAGTAAAAAAGGAACCATCAATAATTCAGAGATTTTAGATTATTGCAAAATTTCCTTCTCTTTTTTTCCATTTGAATATAATCTGTTGTTTCTATACTCTTGAATGTTTTATATAAAATATGTGTGATATATTTACCTCTTGTATGAATAAATATGATGATGTCACAAGCTAAATAAAATAAATAAATTGTAAAATTATAAATGATTATAATCATGCACACACCGCCTTGAATATAAAAGACAGTTTACCTTTTAAGATATGTGTGATGCCTATATCACATAAAATATGAAAGAATTAAATTGCAGTTGTGTATCGTACTTGATTTTTAGGAAAAAGTGTTCCTGGAATTATTTTATCTTACTACATAAACTTAAGAAAAAGAATATGGACCAAAATTATAGTAAAATCTTATAAATAATAACAATAATTGATTCAAGATTATCAAATATAAAATAAATAGACAATAAAAACATCCAGATTACAAAAATTAAATAATTGTTTTTTTTCTACTTCTAGGTAGGTACTATATACTTCCAGAATGTATTCTGAATCACTAAAACTAACATATTTATCACCACAATTTGGAATGTCTCTTACAGCTTCTACTTAGTAACGAGTGAATGTGTAAAGCACATTTTAAGTCCATTTTTCGATCCTCTAGCTTCTAGCTCTTATTAATTAGGTAAATTTTTGAAATTTTGTCCACAAATTACTACTAGTAGTTCGCTTTTGTTCGTTGTAATTTTGAGTTCTTGTGTTCTTATTTATTAATAGACGGTTTTCTTCCTGTAGTTAAAATGCCCCCCTGGATCCATTCCTGTTGAAACATTATAAATTCTATTTTTCTTTGTAGGTATGGGTACACCATAATATCAATTAATCTTTTGTTTAATGTCTCGTTAACCTTCACATTTTAAAGACTCGCTTGAATCGAATAAATTACAGTTGGAACTGTTCATACATTTTAATGTTAATTTATAACTAAAAACTAAATTATGGTTAAGTAAACATAACTTATAGTTATGTACATATAAGTAAATAATATGGATAATTTAGTGAATTTGCTCGCTCATTAATTATGGAGATTAAAAAAGCGACCGCTAGAAAATCTTACCATCATCAGAAATTCAGTTTCTGATTCTTCCAATTATGACTTAATATTAACTAAAAAGCTTGTCTGGCGCTTGTCCTTACTATCCAGGATCAAATTACTGCGTGATGGTGGTGGTGATCCTGATCATCGTCTGACGGTCTCTGCTGCCTTCCTGCCGCCGCCCGCGCACAGCAGGAGAACAATCGAATGCAGCATCCATATCATATGACCCCAAATAGAACAGGGGGGCCGCCAGTGGCCCTCCCCTTTAAGTAAACAACCAATCAGAGACCGGCCTGATAAAATCATGGGACCATAAAGCTATGCATGTACATGCTACATGCGTGTTTGTTCTGTACGTAGTGTTTTGGGATGTACGTCAACAATATTGAGTTAGGGTTTTTTGGTGTGTGGGACGGAGAACGATGTGTGGTGGATGAGCGATGTTTGGTGTATACCAGCGGTAGCCACATGGAAATTTGCTGAGTGCGTGTTGGCTACATTAATGCACCCTATGAATTTTTAATGATTATGGGAATATAGAGGGGACTTGGGGATTTTCTGTGTCACCTGATGAATTTTCGTTTGAAGTTGTGTTTGAATTGAGAGACTCATTTTTCGTTTATCGACTTTTGTCCGTTAATTTGTATGATTTACAGCTGGATTTTTGTAGGTAGCTAAATCATATTTTATGGATCTGTAACAATATCCTTGGAGGAATGCATATGAACTTTTTCATAGGTTCAAAAATTGCATTGACCTCGTCATAATTAGATGTAATCTCAGTTATAGTCCAGATGATCTTGAAATTTATATAAGGATTTATAGAGAAATATTTAAGATAGAGTTCGAGTGTTATGTTGATGTTTTAAATCCTATAAAAGTGCAATTTATTCTATCTAATGATTCTACTTTATTTTCAATTTTGTTTTACTGTACAACACATTTTTCTGAATTGATAATAATTATAGTACAGACTATTTCTTAGAGGTCCTGATATAAGCATATTACAATTACAATATTAGTCGCTTTCCTTTTACACACTGAGTTAAGATTCCAGAGTTAATCTCAGCAATATGATGGATTATTTTCAACATGTTGTTTCAATTGTCCAATAAAATAGCTGAGATTAACCGAGGATATCACTTCAATTCCTTCAAGGAACGCACCTATAGGTAAGCAGCTATCCTTTTACAAAATGAAGTGAGATTCTCAGTTAAACTTAATTAGTTGATTGGACAGTTGAAATCATGTTATCAAAATAACCAATCATATGTATTAGTGAGATTAACTGAGAATATCAGTTCAGATAATAAAAGAAAAACGCCTATTAAGTATCTATAGAAAAGGTATAATGAAGAAGTGTGAGTACTGAGCTAATTTACTTTTTATCTTTAGAAAGGATGCCATCATCTCGAAAACGGTCCCGTTCCGATTTTATTTCAAAAGATCGTGTTCCTTGTAATTTCAAAATTTGTGATCCAAATAAACATAAAATACATATTGAGTAATTTTTTATTGATTTATTTTGTTTTTAACCAACCATAATTCAATTGTAACTTTTAGAATGGGATAATTAATTTATAAATTGATATAGAAACATTTTTAGAACTGATAAAATTGGGACAAAAATTTGGGAAAAACTATTAGAATAAAATAGAATAAAGTATACTTTAAATTCAGCGTTTATTTAAATTTAAATCATACAACCATAATTTTTCCAAATTTTACAGTTAAATCATTTTAGGCACCATAAGAAAAACAAACAGTCATGTTAATTACTAAATACTAATACATTTTCTAGCTACAAATATACATGCTTCTATAGGGTGTCCCAGTTTATATCTTTAGGATTTCACCAGTCGATAGTTTAGCGAAAATTAAAGGTGGTTTGTCTAATAAACTATGGCCGAATGTTGCTTCCTTTTTGACGTACAGGCCATTAAAGAAAATAAATTATTTTAAATAATTTGCTATAAATCACTAACAAAAAAAGTTAGCCTTCTGAAATTTTGCATATATCTTTTTTTTGTATTCTCTTATTAACAGTGG
Organism: Pediacus dermestoides; assembly: GCA_963942485.1. NCBI lineage: Eukaryota > Metazoa > Arthropoda > Insecta > Coleoptera > Cucujidae > Pediacus > Pediacus dermestoides. Next base: position 5,473,707 of record OZ012629.1, read on the forward strand.
TTGCAATTATTTTATTTAGAACACAGAGGCGTGCGTACGGGTTTTTTCAAAAACATTTTATTGAATAAAACGTACGCCACTGGTTTTTTGGCAGCACCAATATGCAGAGAGTATTTTCCATTCAATTTAGAAACTTTTTCGTATCCTATAATTTTTTGATAACTTAACTCAAAATAACCTAATAGTACAGTAAATAAGGGAGAAAAAAGGCTTCAAATAGACTTTTTTTACCCTACAGCCAATTTTTGTAGAATCTTCTAGAGGGTCACCCTGAAAGTTTAAAACTGAGTTTGTGTATTCGAAGACCCCGCCCTTCCTTCACCAGCCCTCAATTAAGGGTTGGATTTTTTTGTTTATTGAATAACTTTTTTCCTATTAAATTTTGGAAAAAAAAGTCAGTACAAAGTTGTAAGGAAAAATATTTCCTACAACTTATCTTTTAAACTTTTTTTGATATTGTCGATATTTAAAAAGTCATTCAACAAATAAGTTGAAATTTTTGGGGAAAGAGTAGTAAGTAGTAGTAGTAAGTAGTACCTAACTAGAGAAAAATTTCCCTAAAATTTTCAACTTATTTGTTGAATATCTTTTTAAATATTGACAATATCAAAAAAATATTAAAAGGAAAGTTGTAGGAAATATTTTTCTCTACAACTTTGTATTGATGCTTTTTTCGGAAATCTAGTAGGGAAGAACCTCTTTAATACATAAGAAAAAAAGTTAAGTTATCAAGAAATTGTAAGATACAAAAAAGTTTCTAAATTGAATGGAAAATACTCTCTGCATATTGGTGCTGCAAAAAAACAGTGGTGTACGTTTTATTCAATAAAATGTTTTTGAAGAAACCCGTACGCACGCCTCTGTGTTCTAAATAAAATAATTGCAACCACTATTAATAAGAGAATACAAAAAAAAGATCTATGCAAAATTTCAGAAGACTAACTTTTTTACTTTTTTGTTATTGATTTGCTTATAGCAAATTATTTAAAATAATTTATTTTCTTTAATGCCCTGTACATCAAAAAGGAAGCAACATTCGACCATAGTTTATTAGACAAACCACCTTTAATTTTCGCTAAACTATCGACTGGTGAAATCCTGACGATATAAACTGGGACACCCTGTATATTATTGATATGATTCAACCTCCTACACTGGAAAAGTATTAAGTAATATTTTTTAAATATTTGTGGTCTCTAATGGATAATTAATTAATATCTAACCGGATGAATGCTTATAATAATAATATAGCAATTTATTTCTGGATATCTGTCGGTCACGTGCGATAATATACGTGTATTAGTCAGGGTCACGTGTCAAAAGGATCATTATTAGGAAAGTATAGTTTAAGTGGTTATCGCCACAACTATACTTGTGGTGGTTGCTCATAAGTGTGTCCACTACATCAGTGTATAATTAATAATTATTATTTTGCTTCGATGTAAACCTTTCTAGTTTTAGATTATCGTAATTACTGTGGCCACTCAGTTACGCACGTTAATTTTTTATTACATCGATTCCAAAATGTATTATTCCTTATGAATTCCCTTCACTATGATTCAAAATATTGAGCAACCGGAAACACTCAATAATTTTTTCACTATCACTACGTATTTCACTAATTACTAATTCACTAATGGTGGTGGATCTACCTCAAAACTGTCATCAATTAACGATGTTTCATCACCAACTAAACTATATAACTCCGTTTGAATATAGAAGAGCTTTTGGTAAGAACCCCGAGTCCAAACTTATGCGATCTCTTGTACAAACAAGGGTTAAACTCCCTTTCCTATATTACCTACATGTGTTAGTGTGACCTTTATAAACCTAACTACTCGCAACTATGCACTTTAATCTCAATATGTAATGCTGGAGAAGTGGATGCGAAGTTGCATTTTACATCATCAAAGCTTTCAAAGTTATTTTGATATGATCGGATTTAACATAAGTTTAGTTTAGTTTGAAAACTTTTCTGTACTTAATTCAATTTTATTTTAAACGCGTCACCAGGTTTAGTAAAGTTATTCCTGAAACTGGTGGAAAAGACTTGAATATTGGCATGTTTCACCATGATTGATTACTTCCTGCACTATAACAAGTTTACTTCGTTTGCATTATTATATGATGGTTTAATTTCAGATAATTTTTTTCTGGTGCACATCCATATAGTACCATGATGGTGCGTACAGCGAGCAGATGTCTAGTAAATACGATATCGGTGAGTCCCGGACAAAGGATGTGTACATAGGACAGAAAAGCAAACACATTTTAGTCGCGCGGATTTTCCCTGTGTGTCTCGTGCTTAACGTTCCCATTGTCCTTGTCTCCTGCATCATCCTGGCGCAGTTGGTCGGATAGAGATACAAGAAAATTGGGTAGAGAATGTTTTTAAGCGCACGAACTGCATTAGTGGGAAATACTGGTCTCGTTTCAACTCTCTGACAAACGTGTGTAATAGAAATTTGAACGAAAAAAGACTTGAATCGATTTTTAGGTTTTTTCGATTGATGTGATTATTGATAAATTATTCAGTTTGGTTAGGGATTCATTTCGGAATGTAACAGATTGTGTAGGAAATCATTATTGATTTTTGTTAATTTTTTAATTGTTATATAGATATTCAATATAAAGTTTTCATGAACTTCAGCTAAACCACAAATGGGTACGAGTTTTAAGCACTCAAAACTGCCAAAGTAAAGATGTCTCTGATAGGTGTCATTTTTATATTATAGTAAAGACATTTTAAGTGATTTTGGATCGGAAACATGCAAGATGGTGAAATTTTCCCATTATTTCGAAAACTATAAGAGATGGTGAATCGGTTAAGTGGGACAGAATGATGTAAAAAAAAGAATCTGTCATCCAAATTGTGAAATCCTGTTTCGTTCCTGAATTAAAATAAATTTTATAAATAATAATTTTTTCCTATTTCCTAGCTAGCAATGTAGAGCACAATAAAACGCTTAAACAAAAGAAATTGGTTTTTTCAGGATAATTCAGGAACAAAAATGGATTTTGTGATCTTCTTTACACATAAAATTTCTCAAATTAATTGCTCTTATAGTTTCCAAAATCCTGATGTTAATTAATTCCTACATTTTTTCGAACTTTTACCTCTAAAATGGATAGAATGACCGAACTTTTGTGCTGCGTCGACATAAATTCTGGAAAAAATCGAGATATGCTTACAAAACAGTCCCCTTGGTAGGTTTAAGGACCTAGACTGTATTCGACAATTTTAGAGATTTGTTTCAAGTGGGAAACAGCGTCCTATTTAATATAAGACAGTCCAGAAATGTATGGGGTAAGATTACCCCATGTTACACTTACCCTATACCAGTGGCGGATCTAGAATTTTTTCAAGGGGGGGGTCTGAAAAATGTAACCTAACTTAGTCTATTAATTTTTTGTATACATTATATTATGCATAAAAAAGTGGTGTAGCTATATCCGGGAGGGACCAGAAAGACGCGAGCACAGCGAGCTTAAAAGCGCCGCAGACGAAAATTTTTCCGCGGTTCAAGGTCATCCTTTTTCCGGGTACTTTTTGTTTAATAATCTTGCTCACGTCCCATGCCTGGTTGTCTTGATAGGAAGGTTTTTTTATCATGTTTTTATGAAATTTAGGAAAAGAAACTCTACTTGGTCAGTAAAATATTTTGCTTCAGCAAACATTTTTATGACTGGATCAAGATTATGCCTTAAAGCTTAAAGCATTAGCAGTGTCGTGTTCTATTGCTTGTTATGCAGTTTTTTCTTATCGTTTATTGAAATATCATTTTAAGGCAACGAACTCTTAAATGTGTATCTGTATCTATACCATATGCCGATTTTACTTTCTAATCTAAAATAATAAAAAAGTTTATTGATTCAATTGAAAAGTGGCGTTTTTAGTGGGAGGTGGAGGTCCAATCAATAATTGTCAGCAAACTAATATAAAAATTTCGGATTCTTATTCTACCAAGGGGGGGTGGGGGTCCGGACTCAAGGACCCCCCCCTTGTATCCGCCACTGCCCCATACATTTCTAAACTCTGAAGTACTAAATATTTCATAAGATGGGAGTGCGTTGGTTAATGAAAATACAGAAAACGAATATATGGATTGTTTCAAACGAATTTTTCTAAATGTTAGGTAAATGGCATTTCAGTCAATTTTCAACAAAATAATCGAAAAAAATATTTATAATATTTCGAGAGTTAGAGGATGATTAAAAACAATACCAAATGCCTGCCAATTTTTTGAACATTAAGAAAATCTAAGTAGGTACCTATTCATCAAATAAAGTCACAATTTTAAAAATGGTTTTTACCATGGCGCACTGGCCCCACCCTTCCTCCTCCTATATAAAAAACCAGTATATCATCACGTCATATTCTCTCGTATATACCCATTATACCACTACGAAATCAAACAGAGACCCAAAACCCCAAAGAGAAAGACAGCAGGAATAAAGGTACATTACACATGAGTTCACAAACACAGCAAACACTAGAACGAGAAGAGAGATGCTGTAATTTATTGAGTACACCGCATACCTGGCCTTATCGTTGCACAGATAACACGAGCCGCCATCTTATGCAAACATGGAACGACTGGTTTATGGTCACACCACCACATTTATGGGATGTCTCTTCTTACGACCTGCCTTGGGAAATCTTCCTGGAATTAATTAATATACCTTATATACGTTGTATGTGGTTGGCTGGTTGGTTCGTTGCTTGTATATGTGACGATATTACTATATATTTTTATCTTTAAACTGTTTACACAACTATAATGGGTTTGGTCTGGTTCTCGGAATAACACCTTGAAGTTTTTTATTGAGATTTTTGGTACCAGCAATGTAAGATTTCATATTTTTAGAAAGTTATTCATAAAGAGTAATTTTATATTATATTCATCAAAATTTATTCTTCTATAACTATATTAAACTAACTTATTCTGTCCTTCTTCAGGTCAATTATAAAATAGGTATACATACAAGGTAGACCTATTAAATAAACAGATGTGTGAAATAATTATTCAAACACTAATATTAGCGCAGAATAACAAGGATTTTGTTAATCTTTTCACTTATAGAGGTATATCCCACTGTCAATGTTTTCTATGCTAATGTTTGGTTTTCAGATTATTACAAGTGCGTTATTCGTTGGTTACAGTTCCGACGGATATCGACGAAAAAAGCTGATTATTTTGTTCGTCAAATTTTGACTTATTAGTATTATTTATATATTTTGTGATTATATGATACATAATTATCTATCAATGTTTGTGTGTTTAAACTATATGTAATTTTCCGCATCCAATGAACGACATTTCCATAAATAAATAAATACCATAATTTTTCAAAATTTCGGTTTTTAAATAATTCGGATGCGATAGGAAAATGTAGGTAAGTATATGAAAATTATAATAAATTTAATGTAGATAATATTTATTGTACATGCATATTTTTTGTATAAAAGCTTTTATAATAAAATTAACCTCCGCCTTATAGAAACTTTTTATTTGTCCATCATTGTGTAAGTGAAACGAGTTTCCATTTTGCTACGGGACCTAGACTTGCTAATTGGCAAAGTAAACATTTTTATACATATTATTTTAAACAAAAAAATCATCCATTCATTTACATATTATATTTAATTCAGTTCACATAAAGGGCAAATATTGATATAATCACATTATAAAACTTGCTTTATAAATGCAATTGGAGTTTATTAAAAATGCGCCCGAACCCTAAGGGCTGTTGATTGAGTAAAGTTTATATTATGAATTTTACTGCTCTTTCATTACTGCAGGCCAGGATTTTTTAAAAATTCTGTACACATTGCTTAATACATTGTTGACTTTTAGTTTTGAGCCGATATTAACCGCTGTTAAATATACAGCGAATTTCAACACTAAAATTACCTTGCCGCCTTTATATTGATTGCACAACAGTGGCGCGTTAATACACTTAATGCCAAAGCAATTATACCGATTGATTGCCGAAAAAATTACAGTGGTCCCCAAAAAATCATTTATTTCATTAATATAATACAAAAAATACCAGAACTAGAAAAATATAGGGTCATTCCGGGAGAGATGGCCCTCTGGGTGAGATGACCCAGTGAAATATCTATGTTAATTTTCAAATTAAGCACCAATTTGTGACAGTAGAAAATAGTGAACAGTGTATCAGTATAAACGAAGGTAGTTAGTGGCCCTTAAAGTTATAAATAGGTAAGTTATTAATCATATAAATATTAACTTATATCTGAAATATTTCAATGTTTATTTCATATTGTATTTTTTGTATGAAAGTGCAAATTGGGAGTCTGTTATTGATGCATACTTGTTGTATTATGCATTGAAGGTTATCTTATTGTTGTGGGGCAGGTTCCATTCATATTTCATTTAGAAAAAAACAGGTGGGTCATCTATCCCACAAGTTTGGGTGAGATGGCTCGATTTTATACGGTATAGATGGCCCAGCCTATCTGATCACATTTATTACATTTTGACTCATTTTCAGCCATGCCCACTGAATATGAGAGAAAATTTACTCGCCAAAGAGGATGGTGGTCAGAAGATCAACTGCTAGCAGCTGTAGAAGCAGTACACAGTGGAAATATGGGAGTCAATGATGCTTCAAGAAATTTTAACATACCACCTCCTACGTTAAGAAGGCGAATGAAAAATAATAACTTTAAAAAGAAAAGTTTGGGTACATCTTCCGTATTGGGGGAAAACATAGAGAACCGAAAAAGTGCAGAAGCAAAAAAGACTGAACCTAAAAAATTAAATGCATCATCTAAAAATGATAAAAACGTAAAGAAAGCAAAGACAACCAAATCCAAAAACTGGATTGAAAAGTCATCCTTAGACGAAGAATTGTCCGATTTTCAAGCACAAGAATCGAATGACAATGAAGATGAATGCTTAGGTTGTGGAGAACAGTACAATAGCACATCGAAACAAGATGACTGGATTAAATGTCAAAGATGTGAACAGTGGTTCCACGAAGGCTGTTCCAAATATTTGAACTTGTGCGATAGTTGTGGTAAAGTTTTGTGCCAAAAGAAGTATTACTGTTCAGATAATTGGTCGACTAACATACATAATCCCCTAACCATCTCACCCGCAGTGCGTGGGCCATCTCACCCTTACACTACGGGTGAGATGGCTCTTACTTATAATTTTTTTAGAATTTTTTTCATAACAATTTATTCAATATTTTAGTTTTTTGTTTGCATTATTATAATAACATTTATGTGAAGTTCATAAATAAAAAAAATCAGTTACATAATATAGCAAATAAAGATTTACCGAATTTATTTGAAAATGTGGGCCATCTATCCCCGAATTACCCTACCATAGTAAATGGTACTCTCAGTTGAGTCCTAGGAACAGGGCTGAAATTAGGGATTAGGCAGACGCCTGGGCGCCATATAGAGTAAGGTTTCTATTTTTCTTCTACAAATGGTATACATACATTCTTAGAAATTAACTAGCTCATACTTTCGCAACAAGGTTGACATTTTTGAATTTTGATAACCATAAGATTACTTATCTGTAATGATTTGTCTATGTTCATTATAAAATTTAAATTTAAAAGAGTTGCGTAATGCTTTTAAAGCATTGGCCCTAAAATTAGTAATCATTCAGCATTCTGTTCAACTATTTCTGGAAGAAATGAAGATCCTGCAATGTATTCTCATATACTTAGTGGCATTTTCACAAAAATAACGAGTTCACAGACTTTTACTTTTTTAGTTCTCCATATTCTGAATAAAACTAATAAAATAATTCTTTTACTATATAAAAAAGGACCTGAAAGTTGATTGGTTGCAAGCATATTATTTCAAGAAATCAAGAGTGTAAAAAATATTGAAGAAACTGCTTGAAATATGACGAAACTAGGATATCATCATAGAAGACAGTGAAGTTCGCAAAAAGATAATCCAAAGGAAGGTTTGATGAAGAGCTTGGATCTGGCTCTAGCTTAACTCCAGATGTAAAAATAACATTTCAAATAATCGATGTCGTAACTTCTCAATTTTAAATAAAATTAGTCTCCGTTAAATAGAAGAATGGAGTAAATATTCATGCATAAGCGTATTGACGGTCCGGATAAAAAACCAGAAGCTTTTCGAATTTCAAATCCGTTACCCTTCTAAAATATTTCAAAATTTGAAGAAATTGATTTATATGCTGATTGTACCAATTTTTTTAAGAAAAAACCAAAAGCATAACTAGGTAATTAACAACTTTTAGGCAGGCCGCACACCAAAGAAACACGAAACATAAAAACATGAAAAAGGAAACAAGACATATACCTATTTCATAAAATGTGTTGTTATTTAAGATGTTATTATGATGTTATGAGTTAATTATTTTGCTTTTCAAATCTCTACTTTGAAAAATACCAAAAGTTTCAGGCGTAATTCATCTTAAATAATGAGACATATTAGAATCGTCCGCAAAAGTTACATTTCAGGATACGAGTCCTTATAAAAATTTAGTGTATTTCGAATCCTAAAACTACATCTACCCTTGAAATTTGTAACAGGTTCTCGTTTGCAGCCTGATACGAAATTAAAAAACCTCTTATCCTTAGAAATACAGCATACCAAAAACGGTCTTCTCATTTTATATAAATTTCTTTCAAATCATGTCACTTTTACCACTTCAACATTTCTCATTCCATTCCCAATACCACCATCTTTACAGACTTTTTACCCAAAAATGTCAAATGCAATGGATACTTAAACGTTCTGCGTGGTATCTTTTTACAAATTTTTAAGCTGTAATTGTTATTCGACAGTGTATCAAGCAGAACCGTGGCGGTGACAAAGTGCACTAGATTAAGGGTGGTTTTTGTCTATTGTTGGGGCTGTCACGGGTGGCCACTCTATCAAAGTAACAACACCACCAGATAGACACGTACTACAACTACAAATGTCATTCATACTTAATGCCTGGTTGTATATATGTGCTACAGGAAATTATTGAAGGTATTGGCAGTTCCAAGTGTTTAGAGGGATTTAGATGCATGTAAGTGTTGCGAAGTAGGTTTTTGTATCTGAAACGGATGGGATAATGATTATTTATTGATGTTGTGAAATTTTTTTGATGTGTAATCAAAATTAGTACTAATTAAAAATCATCATTGTCAGAAGCTCTGAAAAATTTTTCAAACATCTAAAATATAATAACGTATTTTCCCACATGAGTTTACTATATAAATACCAGCGAAATATGTTTAATCTTATCACACCATAGAATGAGATAAACAGTTATCAATCATGACACCTTCAAACATCCGCTTTTTTAACGAGAATTTATTTTATAACCACCATAAAACCCATGCAGATTTGCTATAAACATTTTTTAAATCTTTGCAATCACTCGCCCAACAATAAATACCTAACGGTTAATTTGAGGGTGTACGCAGAGCATCAGTGGTCCCCAAGGATGCAGCAGGGAATTGCTGGATTGAAAGGACCAAACATGCGCCAATGTTTTGATTTTTATGGGAGAGTTACCTCAAGCATTTGGACACGCACATATTAGGGCGGGTAGATAATTGAAAAGTTTTTGTTGGTTGTTGAGATTAATAGAAACGTGCTTATATTTAATTTAATTTAATGAATTCGATATTCACTTGAGAATTGTTTGATTATGAAATTTGCTATTCTATAGTTATCTACTTAATGTTGCGCGAAGGTGTAGACAGAATCACACACACCACGTTGATTTCGTAGAATTTCTGATACAATTTTGACAATATCTATATCTGTGTAATACTTGAAGGTTTTTAATTAAACAACTTAACTAGTGAAGTATTTTTTGGTGCTGATAATATCATGATAGTTAGACTTAGAGACGGCAGAAATACTTTAAATTTAATTTGATTTCTTTCTACAATTTAAAATGTGCTTTTAAGCTTGAGCAAACAAAGAACAAAGTCTGTTAGAGCATACAAGTATCATCCGTTATCAGACGATACACTTAAAAGCAGAAAGCAGGAGGAGAAACGCTTTGGAGATGTGGTATATACAAACGGGAGAGAACCATCCCCATTGGTTGACGGTAATTAATTCAGTCTATAGTCACTAGGGATTCCCCGCAAACATAGTCTGATGTTCACGATTTCTATACGCTTCAGTCATTTAAACTTTGGATTAAATATGACAATTATATCAAACAACCTCCTAGGTGAACAAATAATCAGATAATCTGTACTGTACCTGTGTTTTGCAGGATGCGTGAAAAATATCCCTCACACCATCAACTCAGAAATAAATTTGTTCTGTAAGTGTTGAAAAAGCTTGTCAAAGTACTAGATGAGAATACGATTTCAATTAAGGACATTAGAATGGGGATTTCATTTAACAACACTGTTGAAATCACGTCTTTACAAAGGGGCTCTATTGCATGGCCACGTGGATATGGAAAACATCAGCGCGTGTCTCGCAGACTCCATCAGGAGCTTATCCCACGACCCACATAACTTTTCCAATGACGACCAACGGTTTTGTTTTCTATTAAAATATATATTCGCTTGCCAAATGTTGTTTGGATATAATTGAATTGTTATTGTTTCGTTTAGAGCGGGGAAAATTTGATTTTTGGGCTGGTTTTGTTGGATTGGATAAGAACAGAAGGAAAAGAGGGTAGCATTTAAAATTGTGGCGATGAATTTTTTTATAGTTATTATAAATATCAGTTTCATAATCTAAACTGCTGGCCTATTGAAACGTACCAAGCGAATTTTTAGGTTGAATTTAAAGTCAAATATTTTGAAAAATAGAAAAGGTATCAACATGCGGTTTTCAGGATTTCAGAGATAATTTAATTGAGAAAACGATAGCGTTACCCGATTTTTTTACTTTGAAGTACATTACTATCTACAGGGTATGAAAGAAAGTCTTCTTTTTTTGTCAAATTTTATAACTACCGTGATTCCACAAAAAATTTTTAATATTTTTTTTATGTAGATTTTTTTAGTCCTTACTTAATGGGAAAACAACCTGTTTCTCAAAATTTTGATATCCCTGTTGTTTTATAAAATACCGAATTTTTGCTGAAAATTTGATTTTTTCTTTGTTTTTTGTCGTTCGGCCGTATTGTGTGTTGTAAGAACAAAGAACCAATCTCTGTAGTTGATTATAATAACTTATGAATGGCTTTCTTATAAAAAGTACACTTTTTGTACTTTCATTAATTTATTGGTAACCAGTGGCTTATCAAAAATCGGTACACGTTCGCTAATTGGTAAATTTTTTAATTCATTTTTTGAGGTTATTTTCTTAATGGAATAGAATGGAATTTAGTTAGTTTATGTTCACCATTGGTTTAAGTGACTTATATCCTCGAAACGGGTTTTTCACTTTTTCAAAAATTTGCTCATAATCGTGTATACCGGGTGGCTACGAAATCGTTTTACAACCCCCACCATTTTGTTACATTTAACTGTATTAATTTGAAATTTGGCATGGTTTGATTGTTGAAAGAAATAATCATTTTGACGTTTAAAACAATCTGATGACACTTCCGGTTTCACCGGAAGGGCCACCTACTAACTTTCAAAATTTTTTAAAACAACCCTTATATTTTTTTCCGTAAGAATTAGATTCTACTTAAAATTACCTTTTTATCGACATATCATATGATGACATTTGCTTTCAAAATGGCAGCATAATTATTATTGCAAAAACCTGTTCAACAATATTAAATTTAATAAAAAATTCGGTATCCTATAAAATAAGAGGGATATAAAAATTTTGAGAAATGGTTTTTTTCCTCATTAACCAGGGACTAAAAAAATCGACATCAAAAAAATATAAAAAAAATTTTGTGGAATTCCGGTAGGTATAAACTTTGAGAAAAAAAGACGACTTTCTTTCATACCCTGTAGATAGTAACGTACTTCAAAGTAAAAAAATCGGGTCACACTATTGCTTTCGCAATAAAATTATCTCTTGAATCGTGAAAACCTCATGTTGATATCTTTTCTCCTTTTCAAAATATTTCACTTTAAATTCAACCTAAAAATTCGCTTGGTACGTTTCAATTGGCCAGCAGTTTATTTCAATGTATGAAAGCTGGTAATAAAGTACCAGGAGAACTGTCAATTCTTATATCAATCAGACATATAAGGTCGTCTTTTACGAAGTTTATTTATTTATAGAATAAAGTAACTCAAAAATTATTTATTTGATTTTTCTCCCCTGGTAGAAAATATATAGTCGCAGTCCATCACTTTATAATGGTCTTAAGAAATCCCTAACAGAATTCACTCTTTTCTATAATTCTTTCCATTTCAAATGTAAGCTTCTTGAAATTGGATTTTTTAGTAGTAGATACGCATTACCCAGTGCGAAAAATACATTTTGAAGTATCAAATTCAAATGGTCTTTAGAAATGGTATAAAACGCACGTCACATATGTCAGCATTGTCATCGGGTTATATATGGAAGAGATGCGGCTTGGGAATGGAAGTAACAAATCTGAAAAGTAATATAGGAAGTCAGTTGTGAAGTACAAAGGCAGCCGGCAAAAGTAGAATGTAGGAAGTCGGAGATATAGAGCGTCTGCCAGGCGGTGGCGGCGGTCCTCTCATGAGCCCCCGGCTCAGCTCGACTAGCAAGTTTTAATATTTCAGCGTGCTCTCTCAGCAAACAAACTCCCGATATTAGAATATTTCAATCTCACCAGATTTCAGCCCTTGCCTTATTTCGATTCCAACTTCTGACATTTTCGTTGCCTCACCGTCCAAAAATAAATTCCAAAACACAACTGATGAATCAAAATTAGTAGCAGGTGTTTTTGTGCTAATAAACCTATTTATTCGCCCACCCCTTGTTCGCTGGTTTAAAAATACCGATAAATCCAATAAAAAGTGCCTAATTATTCAAATCCGGAACACAGAAGCAACTGTCAAGGTTTCCAGCAGGAGATAAGCCGCGCTTAAAAGCCTGCTGAACTAAACGCTGGTGGTTGTGTACGCTTATTCACGGGGGTGGCTAAACGCACATACATATGAGGGGGTGGCAAGACAAAAACCTACGGGGTGATCATCGGATGGATATAATTTGTATTGGCCAGATTTACGCCCTGGGGCAGTGTAATGAACACACAATTGTCAGCTTAAGTTTGATTGCACCCCCCGGGTGAAACGCCGTTTGCTCTCCCCCCAAAAAAAGTATTTGAAGGGGCTGGCAGGGACTTATAAAATATTAAACGGTCGGTTAGTATGGGCTTAAGCTTTGTGAACGCGTGAACATCGATATATAGAAGTGGGGGTGTAGTAATAAAATTGAAAATAAAGGGAAATACAAACAACGTTACATAACAATAGTTTCAGATTTTAGGATTTGATTTTTTGCACACTCGAGTTTCTTATATATAATCAAAATTTCATTCTTTACAGTATATGTATGTATGAAGAAGATGAAATAAAAATTCAATCGATTTTTAGGATTCTCTAACCAAAATTTGATTCCAAATCTAAAATTTTTATGACGTGGAGTATTTTATATAAACGGTATATACAGCGTGTTCCACTTGTTTGTAACAGGACTTTAGTTGATTATGGGACCTGTTAAAGTCCTGCTAGAATAAAAGTGGGACACCATCACTATACTGCAAAAATTAGTATTTGTTAAAAAAATTCTGTGGATATGCAGAAAATAACTTTTATGTAAATTTCCAGATCCTACAAATTTCGTTTGTTTGGAATTGTTGGTGTAAAGGGAGGTGAAGGCAAGTGTAAAGGGTGTGCACCCCTGGCTTCGTCTGGATTAATCACTATACGACTGCATTACTCGCTCAATTGTTATTTTATTAGGACAAAGCTCCTGTCAGTCTATGATTTTACTCCGCACTAAGTACATGCATTATTCAAAATATTATTATCCATTCAAGCGATATTTAATATTAGATTCGAGACTTTTACTTCAAAACAGTTATTCATTCGATACGAATTTTATAATTAATATGAATTATAAATTAGGCAATCTCACTTAGTCACTTACCTATAGATATAAATTTGCGGTATGCACAATACAAAATATTTATCGCGATTTACAAAGATATTAATAAAAATTCTGGTGAATTATACGTTTGTAGCATGATTAATGTCCTCTTGGCCATGCATATAGGGGCCCCACAGACCATACTTGCATGTCTCGTAAAGTTGGAAACATTTAACCCCGGCATTATGTGTAACTGGTCCTTAATAATTAATTATATAATTTGACAAAATGTCGTGTTTCGTAAGCTTTTTGACGGAGGGTTGGATAGCTTGGTGTTTCAGGGCGATAAATTATATCCACTTCTTTATCTATCTGTGTTAGGTTCATGCTAATATATGAATGCGTATGTGTGTGACTTGTCTTATCAATATTTCAGTAAGTTTGCCATATGGGAGCTTAAATCGCTGATAATTTTTTATTGAATTTTGTATTTCTGGTGTGCTGGGTACAAAGTTTATTATACCAAAGCACTATCTATTTAATAACTACATAAAATGTAGGTAAATTGATATGATAGTTTTTTTTCAGGAACCCTGGTTTTGGTACTATAGGTACTAGGATTATTTTCAGCAGGCATGTGCGTCACATTGTTTCTGTCTCTGTCTCTACTTCGCTTCTCTAGAGAGCGAGCGAGATGGAGAAGCAGACGCACATGATTGCTGCAAATAATCCTATTATTAGGGCCTGACAACAATTTTTTTGTTGAATTTTTTAATTTATCCAGAATATTGCTAATAATGGCTCATAGCCTGACAATCAACTGTTCAAAGAATGGTGATCTCTAATCCACTAAGGATCCTTCAAACAAAAACCCAATAAGCGGTTTATTATACCGTCAGTACATTAAAACAGCCATTCAATAATACTCGCATGTTTTCTATGGAACACAAAAGAGGAACGTGAAGCTTCTGCAGACCGCACAACTTCACTCGCCCCCATCATGATATTCACTTGTTATTCGCGTCAAAGCCCCCGCTATTTTTATGAATGACAGATGATCAAGTGTTTTCATATATTAAAGGAGAAAACTTTTATAATATTGAAAATAAGTATGAAAGCCATTCCCAAGAGAAAATAACACAAGCATGAGATCATGTTGCAATTTGTAAAATTTGTGGAAAATTTTTGGCTTGGTGTTTGCAGCAATATAGTACCTGTCTAAGCAGGATCAATATTTACTTCCGCCTTAAGGATGTAATAAAATCAATGATTTGTGATTTAAAATTGTTAATAAACTAAGCAATAAAGCGTGTAGTGTTTGTAAAATGATGCTACACATCCGCTTATGCCTGGATTTTTCCACAAAGTAAATTTCCTAAATTACTTTTTTTATCCTGAAATATTTTGTAATAAAATTGTTTTTTTTTAAGTTAACAATCATGGACAAGGGATTTCTAATTATACTGATGTGGTGTGCTGTAGGTGTTACCTGTAAAATAATGTAAGTGCATGACCTGAATCGCGTAACGTCTGTCACGAGGTGCATAAAAAATTCAACGGTCAAGATTGATTTTACATCAAGCATGCCTTGGACACGGCATGTCACGTGATGGTAAAAGATGGCGACGTGATTCATGAAAGACTTTGTACAATGTAGGTACGCTTGGGTAACTTTGATCAAATATTATATCTGAGGTATAAAAATTTTTTTCACAACATATGTTCTTTTTTTGTCCACTTGCTGAATCATAATTTTTTAGGTGTGATTTATTGTTAACATTTCTTGTTTAAACTGACGAGGAATTTGTTTGGTTTTTGGTCACTTTTGCACTGTTTCACACACCACATTAATTTGTGACGTTAGTTGGGAAATAAAAAAACATTTTCCGGTTTTTGTGTCCACAATATGTTTGCTTGAAGCAAATCATGTTTAAAATTGAAAAACAAAGCCTTAATTAGTGAGCGATTTAATTTGGTAAATTGGGGTTAAATGGGTAGTCATTCGATTTATAATTAGAATTTTGCGTTCGATTTTAACTAATTTAAGGAGTTGTCAAAAGTATTTAAAGTCTGTTAGATTTGCTAATGAAATGTAAAAAAGTTTTAATTCCAACTTGTTTAACGAACCGAATTCAGTTTGGCGTTCGTTTAAGGGGCGAAGAAATTACAATTGAGACAAAACGCGAATATCAATATGTATTTAAACGAAAAGAACCTTTTTTAATGACCTGTTATAATTTCCAAATTACCCAATTGAATAAAAATATTTTCTAGCTCAATTATAATTTTGGTCCAATCAACATTATATACGCAAAATTTGTTTATATTTGTTGCATAATATAATATAATATTATTATCGATTAAATTTTGTTTAAAAAGCCCACTGGTTTATAAAACTCCCTACAATGGAAGCACCAACATCCCAGTTTACACAACATTCAAATAAATTAATGTTAAAATATTTCAAAATAATGTTTGCGTTATTATTAATGTAAATATTAACTAGCTCCCGGTGAAATGTATTGTATATGATAAATTGGAAGTTAAATAAAAATATTTGAGCCAAAAAAATATTTACAAATTCATGTATGCGGATAATCTAATTCGTGTTTACAAAATAAATATAACACTCGTTTTTAAACTATAATACTACTATAAACGCATACAGTTTTACAGGCAAATATTTGAGAAGAAAAAATGTGTTGTACGTATACATATTATATGTATAATTAGTTTGAAGGGTTTACTGATGTGTACCAATATGATTATTTTATTTATACTTTATATGCTAGCGATTACAAAAATTTTTATTGCAGTTTATGTACTCACTTCCGAGGTTCTTCCTATTTTCTTTCGTGAGCTTTGTCGTCTTGGAATCTAACTTGATTGACGTTTCGCCAGCCATTCTGCTGGCTTTATGAGAACAAGACAAACTTTTCAATTATTATTACATACACAGCACAATTCAAATTTAGAAAATTCAGGTGTTTTTTTAATCACAATTTTATTTCAGATTATTATTGATGAGTATAAAATTTAAAAATTATTAATTTTCTTTCCTATCTTCTAAAGTACCAATACCAAATTCTAACGACTTTAACGTCCATCAAATCTCAGTTTAAAGATTACTTCTCAGGTTAGGCAGGATTCTCAGGTTCTTATCAGATAATAATACTAAAGCATTAATTACACAGGGTGTCCCAGTTTATATCGTCAGGATTTCACCAGTCGATAGTTTAGCGAAAATTAAAGGTGGTTTGTCTAATAAACTATGGTCGAATGTTGCTTCCTTTCTGACGTACAGGCCATTAAAGAAAATAAATTATTTTAAATAATTTGCTATAAATCAATAACAAAAAAAGTTAGCCTTCTGAAATTTTGCATATATCTTTTTTTTGTATTCTCTTATTAACAGTGGTTGCAATTATTTTATTTAGAACACAGAGGCGTGCGTACGTTTCTTCAAAAACATTTTATTCAATAAAACGTACGCCACTGGTTTTTTTGCAGCACCAATATGCAGAGAGTATTTTCCATTCAATTTAGAAACTTTTTCGTATCTTATAATTTTTTGATAACTCAACTCAAAATAACCTAATAGTACAGTAAATAAGGGAGAAAAAAAGGCTTCAAATAGACTTTTTTACCCTACAGCCAATTTTTGTAGAATCTTCTAGAGGGTCACCCTGAAAGTTTAAAACTGAGTTTGTGTATTCGTAGACCCCGCCCTTCCTTCACCAACTCTCAATTAAGGGTTGGATTTTTTTGTTTATTAAATAACCTTTATCCTATTAAATTTTCGAAAAAAAGAGTCAGTACAAAAAATATTTCCTACAACTTATCTTTTAAACTTTTTTTGATATTGTCGATATTTAAAAAGTTATTCAACAAATAAGTTGAAAATTTTGGGGAAAGAGTAGTAAGTAATAGTAGTAAGTAGTACCTAACTAGAGAAAAAATTCGTTAAATTTGCAACTTATTTGTTGAATATCTTTTTAAATAATGACAATATCAAAAAAATATTAAAAGGCAAGTTGTAGGAAATATTTTTCTCTACAACTTTGTACTGATGCTTTTTTCGGAAATCTAATAGGGAAGAACCTCTTTAATAAATAAGAAAAAAAGTTAAGTTATCAAGAAATTGTAAGATATAAAAAAGTTTCTAAATTGAATGGAAAATACTCTCAGCATATTGGTGCTGCAAAAAAACCAGTGGCGTACGTTTAATTCAATAACATGTTTTTGAAGAAATCCGGACGCGCGCCTCTGTGTTCTAAATAAAATAATTGCAACCACTATTAATAAGAGAATACAAAAAAAAAGATCTATGCAAAATTTCAGAAGGCTAACTTTTTTTATTATTGATTTATAGCAAATTATTTAAAATAATTTATTTTCTTTAATGCCCTGTACATCAAAAAGGAAGCAACATTCGACCATAGTTTATTAGACAAACCACTTTTAATTTTCGCTAAACTATCGACTGGTGAAATCCTGACGATATAAACTGGGACACCCTGTATTTATCCCTTAATTCTACAGTATAAAAACTCGAACTTTGATATCCGTGATGTTGGATAAACTGAAAAAAAATTAGGTGGGCTGAAATTTTAAGACTAAAATTTAATTTTTTAATTTTTATATGATCCGATATCATCCGAACCTATTAGATATTCATGGAAAAATTTTGTAACGTTGTGTACACCGTACCCAGTACATCATCAATGAACCCAACTATGATGAAATAATTTTCAACATTTCACTTAACACTCATTAACACTACGTGGTTTCTCAGAACACACTAATGTAAATCCTAAACACTATTGATGAAACTAGCAAAATTGTGCTTAGATATATCTATAGATTTTGCTGTAAAATAGATTTAACACAAAAAAGACGAACGTTACGAGATGAAACTTTCGTACCGGAAAATTGTTTCGTGAAGCTCAAACGAAACACAAATTCCTGTATATGGATGATTCGAAAACAATTCAAAAGTATACAAATAATAACTGAAACGCTTGTCAATATAAACGTATAGACAGAATTGCGATGATGGATAAATGTTTGCAGTGTAGTAGTAGATTTCCGAATCTTCTTCATCCAAGGCAAATTTACAACTTTGTCAATGTTGAATGTTGGTTTATCTTATTTTATACAGGTTTGTCAGAACTGGTCGTCATTTGGGCATTTAACTTTTTTCAATTCAGCTTTTCGCGCTTGGTGGAACCAGTTTGCTATTAAATTCATTTGGACTTGTCCATATGTTGATTCCCGTATTAAACAGCGTGACCAAAACGTGGGGTGTTACATACACAGCGACAGATTGATTGTATCTTTATCTTGCTGGGCATCAAGGGGTGGATTGACACCCCCATTCAATGTTTTAATCTACAAACTATTACCGGCTATTGTTAGGTTATTAGTGAAATTGCCCTCCGTTTAAATTATAAAACCGTATTAAGTGAAAATACTATGACAAGCGATAGCATAAATAGAGAAAACTCATTTTGTTATTTCATGCTGTAGTCTACAATCTGTCTTCGTTTATTTTTTTGATTATTTTTGCAGTTGAATTGTACTGATGTATTCATTATAATTTTACTTGATTTCTGTAAATAAAACTTCTTGGAATTTTAGACAATTTCATTTTACTAAATATTGCTTTATCTGCAGGTCATAGGTTAAAAATTCAAAAATTTCCACCCAGAATAATTCATTTGTAAAGTAGTCGCAAATTTGAGAATAAAAACGCCGATTTCGATATAGCCACTAACTTTAAACCCGCAAAAGTACTCAGCAATTTTGTGAAGCTACAGGTAAAAAATCAAATAATTCATATTTGTTGAAAATTATTTGTTTCAATGTCCAGTCGAAGTTTGATTTGTTTTAAATGCAACCAATTTTTATTAATGATCCAAAATATGTAAATGAATTGAAATAAATTGTTGTGTTCATGTACCACGTAAATGTGATTATTTAGAAGTTTTGTTGCAGCTGTACCTGTTCATGATAAGAGCTTTATAATCATTAGCCTTATCGCATGTAACTTTGGAGTAAATGAAGCATTTTCTGCTATAAAATGTGTTATAACTTACAAACGGATTCAGGTAACTTTAGCGATAAATAAAATAATAAATCTCATATATGGAAATAATCAAATGGGAACATTGTGTGCAGCAAGAAAAAATATTAATTAAAATAAACAATATTATGTTTTTGAATTTCACTCAATTGTCTCTATTATACAAGGATGATTCAAATATAAATCGAAATTTTCTTACAATATTTTATAGAACAAGTTTTCTATGTATAAAAGTGTGATATGTTTATTTAAATTCCAATTCGAATTTTCCGATTGCTTTCTCCTATCCTTTTCCTTACGCTGCTAATTTTTTTTAAAGGACGAAAATATTACAAATAACATGGTGACAAATTTGTCAAACGTCCATTATAATAGTAGAGAATACCGAACTTTCATTGAGGCCGTTGATCTTTTCAGATGCCTACCTAAAAATTTCGAATAATTTAAGGGTATATTTATGTGACTTTGTTCTGTTCAAAAAATCTAAGCAGCCGAAGTTTCTTATGATGACTAAAAAATATGGCTAGCCATAATTATTCGTGACCAAAGTATAATTTTCGTTTTTGCTGCTGTTTTTAATGGTTTGCATCATTCCATCATTCATAAACCTGAGACACGGACTGTTTAGTGTTTTATTACCAAATTGTACCTTAAATCTGATAAGCATTTCAATTGGTTTGACATTTTCATTATCAAAAAATTTTACAATTACTATACTATGTAATAAAAATAAATGGAGCATTTTATTTTTATATTTATTTCCTTCTGTTGAAGGTAAAATGTAAAAAATATATAATAAACACCAACTATAATGGTTACTTGTAGATATGTACCTACTTTCTTATCATTAAACATTTACTTTATACAAGGTGTTTTTGAAATAGGTGGTCAAAATTCAGGAGCATGTAGAGCTAGTCAAATGATCAAGAAAACCTTTATAAAATTATTTTCTAAAGTGCTTTCTAAGGGAACTACAGCTTCGTAATTGTAGGCCCTTAAGAATGTTTTTTATTAAATATCTCCGAAACCGTTTAAGATATAATAATGAAATTTTGTACATCCACTAGCTCTTTTATGCTTAACAATATGAAATTAGTATCATCTGAAAATTTTATTCAAGAGTGTGTCAAGTGGGAGGGGGGGCGTTGGTAAATATGATCCCAACTTTTTTGTATGTTATGTTTTTTTGTTTTTGACATGAAATTATTAAATGTAATAGTTTTTTACAAAAAAATGATCCACTTGTTTAATTTCAATGCCATGCACGGTTTTTGAGTAAAATCGATTTGAAAATTTTTAACATTCTCTGAACGTGAATCGTTTTCTTTTTAATTTTCGAAATGAATGTAAAATATTAAGGAGCATGTAGAGCAAGGCATATGATGAAGAAAACCTTCATAAAATTATTTTCTGAAGTGCTTTTTAAGGGAGTTACAGCCCCTTAATGGTGGGTCCCTAAGAATGGTTTTTATTAAATATCTCCGAAACCGTTTAAAACACTTTAGAGAAAAACTTTATTAAGGTTTTCTTCATTATTTAACTTGCTCTACATGCTCCTGAATTTTGTATAATCATTTCGAAAATTTCAAGAAAAAACGCTCACGATCAGAGTATGTTAAAAATTTTCAAATCGATTTTACTCAAAAACGGCGCATGGCATCGAAATTAAACAAGCGGACAATTTTTTTATAAAAAACTATTAAATCTAATAATTTTATGTCAAAAACAAAAAACAGTACATACAAAAAAGTTAGGATCCTATTTACCCCCCGCCCCCCCAACTTGACACACCCTTGAACAAAATTTTCAGATGATACTTATTTCACATTGTTAAGCATAAAAGAGTTAGAGGCTGTACAAAATTTTATTATTATATCTTAAACGGTTTCGGAGATATTTAATAAAGACCATTCTTAGGGGCTCACAATTACGGGGCTGCAACTCCCTTAGAAAGCACTTTAGAAAATAATTTTATAAAGGTTTTCTTTATCATTTGACTTGCTCTATATGCTCCTAAATTTTGACCACCTATTTCAAAAACACCTTTATAGTGACCGACAGAAAATGTGCACCAAATGGGATTTTTTTATCTTTAGAATTATCAAATTTATTTTACTGTGGAAAGGTTCTGCAGGTCCTTAAACAAAAAAGAGCATAAGCAAAACCAGTAAAAATTGCATCGTATACGAGGGAGGGGTGAAAATTTCAAATTTACTTACCCTTATTTTGCACCGTAGAAAAAAATTTTATTAGGAAAAGTTGTTTTTACTTAAGAGTTATCCCCGAATACCAAATTTGGGCTCTGTAGACAAAGAAAAACCATTTTTCCTTTTTTTTTGGACCCACCCCCGTATAACGAATCGCTAGAAGCTATGTAGCACATAAATTCAGTTTTTAGACTGTTCTTGGGCAATTAAACACATAAATTATTTAAATTAGTTTAAATGCGCGAAAACAGGGCGGTTAATAAAATAATGCCAAAAATAATCTCATTTTTTTGGTGCACACCGTATTTTATGTTATGGATAAGTAAAACAACTTAATGTAAAAGAAATGCGGGTTTACTTGATATCTTTAGCAATTTATTGCCATGTTTACTTTTTTTAAAAAACTTAACTCTATTGGTTCAGGAATTACTTTTATCTGTACCTATAACCGGTTAGTCAATTTCAGTTTCCTGATAAAATTATTATTATTTTATTAAACGACCCGTTTTCGCGCATTTAAACCAATTTAAGTAAATTATGTAAGTATTAACCTAAGAACTGTTAAAAAACTGAATTTATGCGCTGCATAGCTTCTAGCGATTTGTTCTACGGGGGCGCGCCGAAAAAAAGGAAAGACGTTTATTTTTTGTCTACAGAGTCCAAATTTGATATTCGGAGATAACTTTTAAGTACAAACAACTTTTCCTAATAATTTTTTTTTCTACGGTCCAAATAAAGGTACTTTATTCTTGAGTGAATTTAAAATTTTCACCCCTCATTCGTATACGATGCAATTTTTACTGATTTTGTTTAGGCTCTTTCTTGTTTAAGGACATGCAGAACCTTTGCACAGTAAAATAAATTTGGTAATTCTAAAGATAGAAAAATTTCCCATTTGGTGCACACTTTCTGGCGGTTACTGTATGTCTTTTTGCCTAACTATTTACCTACCGAAATTTACTCCAAGAGAGGCAAGCCAGAAGTTACAGAGAGATAGTGACATACTTGTCTAATTGGAAACAAACCTAACATATCTTGTATTTTGCTATAAGTAATTACAAGAAATTATGTATAAATAAAGTACCGTACCTATAACTCCAAATTGATTCATGCATGCCTAAAAGAAATGTTGTTAAAGTTTAAAGTGAATATTCATGAGGCCAGTTGAAAATGTCAAATCTATCACATTTTAAATGCCATCGGAGACTATGCACACACCTGAGGCATCAAAGTTGATATGTTGAGTTGTATATTTAATGCAAATTATAAATGTGCTGGCTAAACTCGCTAAGTACTCCATTAACATAAGTACCTACAATAAAAACACATCCTTATTGTGATTGCACAATACTATATTGCATTTGGGGGCTTTTGAGAAAAAATAGTGATGTTAGTAAAAAAATACATCCGCAAATGTGTCTTATAAATAACCAATAATATTTACAAATATTTATATTCGTATATTATGGGTAAATATGTACATAGAGATCATAAACAAATTTGGAAACGATAACGTCTAACTAACTATTGTACCAATACAATTAATAGTTAATTAAGTAGATAAATACTTAAATATAAACACAAAATAAACAAACAAAAACATGAATAAATAAAGTCATCATCAGATGATACCTCCTATAGATTTCATATAATATATTACAGCGAATTAAGTAATTTCTCCGTCAATCTCTCTTAGTATATATACCGAGTGATTGAATTAATAGTAAACAAACAGCACATACATAGAACTGCTTTGTTTGTTCCATCAAATATTAGTACACCAACCTATCACAGCAAATACGATTACAATATTTTGATGGCAATAAATTATTGTTTTGTTTCTACATTATAGACAAATGTTTACACCATACATAAACACAACATATTGTCCTAGGTCGCGATATTTTCAAGCAATTTAACCAAATACACATTCATCTAATCTCAAAAATTGTTAATTGATACTGTTGATAATTATAATTACTGTGTCTACAAAACATATTATTTCGAAATTGGCAAATATAAAGGTAACAGTATAACAAATAATAATACAGATTTAATTCATGTTTAGTGATAATTATATCTATTTTTATTTATTTGTTTATAAATATAGTACAATACAGGAACAATTATGTGACATTAATGTTTATTGATTTGGTGGAAGTGCAAATAAGTAAATTACATTTTAATCTGAATCCAATCGAAAACTTAAAAGTTTAAAGTACTTATAAAAATCTTGATCTTCAAAGTTCTAAATTATTTACACATCGCGTATACATGCATAGACATCACAAAAATATAAATAGGCTAGTCATTCAAGCATTTTAAAGTCCATTTTGCTTAAAAAATACAAAAGTTTTGAAACTTGCACACAAGTTTGAAAACGCAAAAATAATATTAAGTCTAAATTTGCAACCCGTCCGGATGAGCGGAATATTGTCAAAAATTGAAAAAACAACAATTTGCAATATCTTTATGTACAAAATTACAAAAGTTATGCAAACTTGGACAAATGTTAAATAGCCTATTCCATTTAGTTACTTTTTTGCTAAACGGAACCTCGATTTTTATTAAATAATTAGCAAATTTTGTTGTAATTCTTCGTACAAAATTCCAAAAATTATGCAAACTTTATGTAATACTTATGATACAGTCCTGAACCCACATGCCATTTTGCATAAATTTTTGAGGAACGGTAGAATTTTTTTGTCTTTATTACTCGGGGCGGTGAATTTTTTAACAAAGGGAGGTCAACAAAATGCAAAAGTTTTCGAACATGGTTGCAAATGTTCGTTACACAGGTACAGACTGTACTTTAAATTTGCAACCTTTTCATACCTCCGGAACTTTGTTAAATTGATAACACCATGTAAATAATACCAATTTCGTATATCCAAAAAATTGCAAAAGAGTTGCAAATTTCAAATTATATTTGTCTATAATATTATTGAAAGTACTTCTCAATTTGCAACCTCATAGTAAGTCCGGAAATTTTTTTTTTATTTTTATTTACACTATAGGCAACAGTGTCTTGCTCTCTCACTCTCACTAGCTACAACTTAGTGTAAATTAAAATCATGATAAATATTTTCCGGACTTGCTATGAGGTTGCAAATTGTAAAGTACTTTCAATAATATTAGACTAATATAAATTGAGATTTGCAACTTTTTTGCAATATTTTGGATATGCGAAATTGGAATTATTTACAAGATGTTATCAATTTAACAAAGTTCCGGAGGTATGAAAAGGTTGCAAATTCAAAGTACAGTCTGTACCTGTGTAACGAACATTTGCAACCATCATGTTCGAAAACTTTTGCATTTTGTTGACGCCCCGAGTAATAAAGAAATAAAAAAAAATATTTCCGTTCCTCAAAAATGTATGCAAATTGGCATGTGG
This sequence comes from Pediacus dermestoides, assembly GCA_963942485.1. NCBI lineage: Eukaryota > Metazoa > Arthropoda > Insecta > Coleoptera > Cucujidae > Pediacus > Pediacus dermestoides. Next base: position 5,499,362 of record OZ012629.1, read on the forward strand.
GTTCAGGACTGTATCATAAGTATTACATAAAGTTTGCATAACTTTTGGAATTTTGTACGAAGAATTACAACAAAATTTACTAATTATTTAATAAAAATCGAGGTTGCAAACTCAATGGAAGATTTGTAATAGGCCACTTAACATTTGTCCAAGTTTGCATAACTGTTGTAATTTTGTACAAAAAGATATTGCAAATTGTTGTTTTTTCAATTTTTGACAATGTTTCGGTCATCTGGACGGGTTGCAAATTTAGACTTAATATTATTTTAGCGTTTTCAAACTTGTGTCCAAGTTTCAAAACTTTTGGGATTTTATGTACCTTTTTTGCTTGAATGACTGGCCTAAAAGCTCAAAATTATCAATACGTTTTAAATGAATTTAAAAAAAATTTTGAATTAAGAAATATAATACCTTGGGAATTTTTCCATCTATTCAGAGTAGCTTAAAATTAAATGCATCAGATACTAGGTAGTGACCAAAATATTAGACTATAGGTACCGGCAAGAAAACAAATTTGACTTACGGGACATAATAAAAAATATACAAAAAATTAATTGTTACTTTCAAAGTATTCGGTAATGTTCTTTTGTGCCACATATGACCACTTTTCTTTTCTACAAAATGCTCCATAAAATTTTAAAACTTATTAATATAGTGAGGTACCTATACTTTATTGCTAGACCCTATAAAAGTTTTTAGGTTTTCACGTTTTCAGTAGAAGACTACATTTGTTGAAAGATCGATATGACATTAGGTATTTCGACTTTGATATCATTTTCATCATCCTCGCCTATTTCCACAAAAAATATTGATAAAAATATAAATTGTGTGATAAGAAATCTTTTAATAAACTTTAACTTTAAACTAAAAGTAATGTGCCTGAATTACCTTTTGAAGTACAAATTAGAAAACTTGTCGTTGTCGAAAAATTTAGGTACATACTTCCTAGAAAAATTCGAGTTACAAATTAAATATTTAGTTCATAATACAAAAATATTCAAGTTATAAAAATTCGATTTATGAAGAGAAAAATGCACCAAAAAGGCTACGAACCATCAGCATCATTCATAACAAAAATTCGACTTTGAGATCTAATAACAATCGTACAAGCTACATGAATAATTTTCTGCAAAATAAGTCATTACCAAAATGACCATGAAGACCCAAAGATCTCAGCTCCCCTCCAATAAACGAATCAATCAAAGTGGAGCGATGACCAACGCGGGGTCGATTGGTCAACTAATCCAGCCGTATGCTATCTGGACACGATTCCTGCGTCCAGGACATCGACTAAAGGATAGCCGCCGCGTTATGCAACACGCGGCATCAGCGTATATCGACCCGATATTGGCATCGGCGTCAAAGCACCACTATACAGCTTATTCTCTCTGGATGGTGATGGTGGATTATTTAGGTACCTATGTGGATAGGATATGCTTATTTTGCACAATAACGAATAGCAAACAGTGGAGAAATTAACTTTAAGTGGATGCATTTTGTAGAAGTGGGACAACTTCATCTTAAATTAGACTACTGATAAAATAGAAAAATTTGAGGTCTAACTAGATATACTACGAGCCCTAACAACTAAATGTTCGGACAAAAGTAAATTTGATTGTCTTTTTTCCATACGTGCAAAAATTATCTAAATTAACTTCCATAATATTGATGGTTTTTTCTGTTATAATGACAACATTTAGTTATATAAAGTAAATTTCGTAAAAATCCGCTCGGCGGTTCCAAAACTGTGGCACTTTAACCCAGCAGGATGGGAAAATTGTAGAAACAAAGAATTATTATTTTCAAAACGTTGGATCTAGTAGTCGGATTTTGAAGAAATTTACTTTATTGCAAAACTGGATGTTGGTTTTCTTTACAAAAAAGTTACACAAGTTTTTATTTGGTGATTTTAGGCATTTATCCGAACTTCAAAGTTGCACCTTTAAAAATGATAGCATTTTCTAGTAACTGTTTTAAAAAATCACAGTTTTGAAACCGCTGGTTGGATTTGTGTTAAAAAACTTTTAAATCAAAGCTCAATAATTGTACTATATTGAAAAAATCCTGAAATGTAAATATGAATTTTTTTTGTATTTTTTTCGAGTTCCACAGTTCACTCTTCAAAAAACGTGTTTTTTAAGGGTACTACCTACATTAAAATAATCACAGTTTTAGAACCACTGGTTGGATTTTGGTAAAATTTACTTTATTGCAAAGCTAGATCTTGGATTTATGTACAAAAAAATCCCCAATTCTTTATTTGGTGATTTTAGGCATATTTCGTAGCTTTAAAATTGCACTTGAAAAATGTGAAGTAATTTTCTAACAACTGTTTTTAAAAAATCACATTTTTGGAACTTGGGGAAAACGACATAAAGATGCTTTCATGGCCTTCATCCAGTTCGGACTTAAATGTCATTAAAACTCTTTGGCATAAAATTAAACGTATATTCTACGCAATAATCCACCAAGAACCACTGGGGACTTACAGACCAAAATAGAAGAAATTTGGAACAGTTTCACGCCAGAATTGTACCAAAATTTGATAAATACAATGCCTGCTAGAATACAGGCAGCTATTAAAACAATAGCAGACGTAACCTCTTATATTAATGGTCCTAAATTAAAAATTATCTCAACATTTAGTTGCAAATTCATTTTGTAAAGTTTGCTAATTATTAAGGTTAAAATATTGTTAAATCCAATAAATAATTTTCTTCTATGCTTAATATTGTTATTAAGGCTTTATCTTATTGTATTATTAGGTGTTTACTAATTATTTGTGTAAAATTTCCATTTCTCCTTTCATACTTCAAAAATTTACTTTTGTATGAACATTTAGTTGTTAGGGTTGGTATAAAAACTCGGTTTTTCGTTATAAAGTTAACTTTCAATTACTTTTACAGAAAATTCTATTACTATATCGAGTTATAGATTATACAAATTATATAAAAGGTCTTAAAGTTATGGAGGACAGAAAAAATAAAGTCATATTATTAAAAAAACAAATAGTCTTAGGGGACTTTCTAAACCTTCTCCAAGTTGGAAAATTCTATAATCTAAAATGAATATTGAAAGAAATAGATAGCAATATTAATATCTAACTGAAAATTGACTATCTTAACCTCGTATGATAAACAAGCGTTCCGAGGATAATTTAGATAATTTAGATTCTATTAACTAGAAACTAGAAGTATAGAATACAAACTTTGAAGCACAACTTAGAATTAGAGATGATGGACCACTTGAATTCGATTACTGTATTGAACCTTGAGGTATACTCGTTTGAGAATACTTTCTGATTTAAACTTCCACTAGTATAGCTTCAAGCTTTGTAGTTCATTGATTTTTCTATTAACTTTTATTGGCAAACCTAAGGAACGTTTCCGTCCATATTATAAGGAAACGTATATCATAGTTAGGTCCTTGTAACTCTCAAAGAAGTATACGTAACTGAACTACTTATGATGAGACTAGATTAACTCACGAAAATGGCGGAAAATCCTAAAAGTTCAGATTTTTTATGAGCTAATCTTTAGATTTCTTTTCACGATGTTTTTATGCATATGTCTCAAGTTCACCGAAATTGTATCGAATTTTAGTACTTGTACATTGGAAGTAGAAATTTTGAACTTTCAAGGCTTTAAGAAAAAGATAATTCCACAAAATCTTTTATTAATTTGTTGAAAAAATAGCTGTAATTATGATTTTTTTGGTATGTACAAATTGTTAGGTATAATTCTAATTACATATCTCAAAAAATTCTTCGAACACTTAGTTTCTTATTTCTAATCAAATAGATATTATTAGGTTCACTACAACTCTCTTGAAACTATTTTGTACTTGGACTCAAAAGATAAGCCAGCTCGTCATTTATTTATTAAAGCTTATTGTTTGACTGCTGATTAAAGTTTGTTGACACCTACAATAATTTTAATCAATTAGTGCAACCTAATGCAACTATTGTGTATTAATGTTTAGTAATTAAGTATGTAGTTCAAGCTAAATTATAAAGTTATTAAATAAATAGGTGTGCAGATTTCTTAAAAAATTACGGATGGTTAAAAAGATAATAAAATTGTTATGGAATAATCGTCGGTAAAGTTCAAAGCACCTGCCGTGGGTATATTTATTGCAAAACAACCAATAGATAAAAGACATGTAAATTACAGCGCGGTTGATGGTGCAGTTAAAATTATATTACTTTGTTGACTTAATATTTTTATTAATAACTAAATACTATAGCGCGTTAATGAGCAATAAATTTTCTTTATATAACTTTAGTTTCGTTTGCTTAATATGAACACAAACCGTTTGCGCCTTGTGGCCTACGTATTTTTTCTTTTCTAAGGTCTACCGTAAAAACACTCAAGTAAAGATAAAACACAAGATGTTTTGACTGGACCACTTAGGAATCCTGAACAAACTAGACTTCTTTTGTGCGTGTTTTACCGGCTTAACCAACCCACAAACATACCTTATTCGTATAATATTTAAAAGATATGAAACGAAGCCCGCGTGCTCTCCAACATACACACAGGTGCATTTAGAAACTAAGTAAATAAAAATAAATTAACCCCTGAAATATATGGTTTGTTTGTTTTTCCTATAAGGTTAAAATAATGACTTGGGACCATTATGTGGTCTTGTTAAAACCAGGCACCATTGTGAAGTGTGAACATTGTTTTTAGAGGGATGAAGAACGAAAATTTTAAAAGATTTTTGAAAAAAACAGAAAATAAGATACTCAAAAAAGATACTTATGAGACGTCTTGAACACTTACTTAATTTAGGGGACGTTACTCAAAAATTGTAAGGAACCAAATTTCTTTAAGAGCCTTTATAGGCCAGTCATTCAAGCAAAAAAGGTACACAAAATTCCAAAAGTTTTGAAACTTGGACACAAGTTTGAAAACGCTAAAATAATATTAAGTCTAAATTTGTAACCCGCCCGGATGACTGGAACATTGTCAAAAATTGAAAAAACAACAATTTGCAATATCTTTTTGTACAAAATTACAACAGTTATGCAAACTTGGACAAATGTTAAGTGACCTATTACAAATCTTCCATTGGGTTTGCAACCTTGTTTGCTAAACGGAACCTCGATTTTTCTTAAATAATTAGTAAATTTTGTTGTAATTCTTCGTACAAAATTCCAAAAGTTATGCAAACTTTATGTAATACTTATGATACAGTCCTGAACCCACATGCCAATTTGCATAAATTTTTGAGGAACGGAAATATTTTTTTTATTTCTTTATTACTCGGCGCGGTGAATTTTTTAACAAAGGGGGATCAACAAAATGCAAAAGTTTTCGAACATGGTTGCAAATGTTCGTTACACAGGTACAGACTGTACTTTGAATTTGCAACATTTTTATACGTCCGGAACTTTGTTAAATTGATAACATCTTGTAAATAATTTTCCAATTTCGCATATCCAAAATATTCCAAAAGAGTTGCAAATCTCAAATTATATTTGTCTAATATTATTGAAAGTACTTTTCAATTTGCAACCTCATAGCAAGTCCGGAAAATATTTTTCATGATTTTTATTTACACTAAGTAAGTAGCGAGTGAGAGTGAGAGAGTAAGACACTGCCTTGCCTATAGTGTAAATAAAAATAAGAAAAAATATTTTCCGGACTTGCTATGAGGTTGCAAATTGAGAAGTACTTTCAATAATATTATAGACAAATATAATTTGAGATTTGCAACTCTTTTGGATATACGAAATTGGTATTATTTACATGGTGTTATAAATTTAACAAAGTTCCGGAGGTATGAAAAGGTTGCAAATTCAAAGTACAGTCTGTACCTGTGTAACGAACATTTGCAACCATGTTCGAAAACTTTTGCATTTTTTTGACCACCCTTTGTTAAAAAATTCACGGCCCCGAGTAATAAAGAAATTTAAAAAAATTCTTCCTTTCCTCAAAAATTTATGCAAATTGGCATGTGGGTTCAGGACTGTATCAAAAGTATTACATAAAGTTTGCATAATTTTTGGAATTTTGTACGAAGAATTACAACAAAATTTGCTAATTATTTAATAAAAATCGAGGTTCCGTTTAGCAAAAAAGGTTGCAAACTCAACGGAAGATTTGTAATAGACCACTTAACATTTGTCCAAGTTTGCATAACTTTTGTAATTTTGTACAAAAAGATATTGCAAATCGTTGTTTTTTCAATTTTTGATGTTCCGGTCATCCGGACGGGTTGCAAATTTAGACTTAATATTATTTTAGCGTTTTCAAACTTGTGTCCAAGTTTCAACACTTTTGCATATTTTAGGCAAAATGGACTTTAAAATGCTTGAATAACTGGCCTATTAATCTAAAATAATAAAATTGAAAAGTAGGTAGGTAATGCATTCCTATCTTAATTTGTCCCATAAACAAATCCATATCTGTAATATGTTATTTAGAAACTGTGAGTATTTATTATAAATCTAGTACGTTATGGAGTAAGAATCAATAGTAATCTTCGTCACAGATATATTATTTATAAATAATCAAGTCAATGTTCTATCGAAGACAAAATTTAGTACAAAAAATACACCTACACAATTATAATTTTTAACAATTGTTTAAAAACGCCAAAATTATAATCTTCATCACGACCAAATTATTCAAATTAAAACATCCTAGATTATACTTATTATTAAAAAAAAACTAATAAATCAAAGTCTACATCCACCAAACTTTCTACAAGCTTTTAACGGCGCGCGGTCATACAAAACTCTATTAATTGAGTTCATAAGTGGGTTTTAAAGCGCATCAGAGCTTTTATGAATAGACATCGTGTTATACACAAGAACCACATAAGGGTTTGTAAAATGGTCATCCTAAGCCGGGCATAACCGAAAATAAAGCCTCAACGCATCCCAAATCCTTTTATTGTACTGGAGCTTCGCATTCGCTAAAATATAATTTTATATTCCTTTTAACACAAAGGGAAGCACTGAATGACTTAAACGGTTTTTATTAGAAAAGGGGATTTTTATGTTATCCGGTTTAGTAAACTTTGTTGGCACAAAAATATTATTAGTAGTTTTTACAAATTTTATTTTATACCTATTTGTGTACAAAAAACATTTATAAATAGGTATTTTTTTATTATCGCCTGTAAAAGTTGAGGCTACAGTGAAAACTGAATCACATTCATTCCCACGTAGGTATAATATTTTGCAATCAATATTTATGTAGGTATTATATAATATGTTACATTTATCGTCCTTATCGTCCTAAATAATTCCTGCAGGTTCATTTTTAGTTCGTTAGACTGTGAAAGCTATTTAATCCTTCCTATAGAAGTATAGAAAATAATTGTATATGAAAACGAGAGGCGAACACTAAGGTGATATATTTAAATATGCTCTAGCAGGGGGAATATGGAATATAAGCGCAGCAGGAGGCAACGGCAGCAGCGGAGAGTCGAAGTCGCCGAGCCAACCAACAACATATTCAGCGAATGCGCACTGTGTTCCGTCAATACTAGCACCAATCCGTGCTGAAAGAAAGGATAAACGCAGCTTGATATATCCGAGTTATGGTGGTTTGGTATCTATGGGTTTTAAGAAACGCAGGAAATTGTCGCTTGAAGCCTTGAATTCACGACAAAATGGTGTATGAAATAATTTGTACTAAAAATACTGATGTATGTTTATGAGCCGGAAATTGTTACACAATGATGTACGTGAATGATTTAGTGGGATAGTTTGTGTGCTGAAGCATCAAGGTTTCATGTTGAAAATCACATTTTTTAAAAACAAGAAATATTTTGTATACTTACTGATTCTAAGCAAATATCAATTTCAAGTGTAAATTGTTTTCAGTCACAAGAATTTGAAAAAAGTCAAAATTTTGGATAGTTAGCGCTTTTTCAATTTATAACAAAGCGGAAATCTAAATTTCATAAATATATATCTAATGTCTACTACATACATAAGCACATCTAAGTTTAATTAGCAAAATTGTTAAAGCATAATAAAATATATACTGTGGCCTATAAAGTTTTGATATTTTCGATATATAAGGTACCTAGGCGATATTCCTACCTAGTCCTAAATCGTTTATTTCATTCTCTAAAGTACCTAAAAATTGTTATTGTATGGCAGCTTCAGTTAAACTAATGTTTAAGATAAATTAAAAATATAAAAATTATGAAATGAAATAATTTTTATTTCAAATTGCGCTTTCCTTTTTTATATAAATTCGAGTGTATAGTATAATTCTTTTAATTAAAAATATCCCCACAATATAAAATCTATTTTTTTGTGTAGAAACAGGATTTCCTAGTTTCAATATAAGACAATATTGCTTACAAAATTCGAAAGAAAATCTATTTTTGAAATTTTTGAACTTATTTTAAGATTAAAAATCCAGACATGATCAACTTATAACCTAACATATCCTTATAACTTATGCTTGAGTGCGCCTTAGAGATGATTTTTAATTTTCAAAATGTCACTTAAATTGCTATAAAATTCTTACAAAAAGTGATATCTCAAAAACTTATATACTTTTCAATAGCCCTGCATATAAATATTTTAATTTAATGGGAATATCCGGTTTGTTTAGACGAAAAGCAATTTTATATATGAATCCTGTTCGTATATCTATCTACAATTTTCCTAGAATATTTTTAGTCGTAAAAACCCAATATGTCGTCATGTTTAAATCATTTATCACAAAAAATAATAAAAATTATTCATACCCTCTGATAACAGATTTCTTAGAAACAATTCCAAATAAAAAAGTCCTTTTTGGAGAATCAAAAGAGTGTGTAAATTAAGAGGTGATGAAATGAAAAAATCAAAAAAATAAATCTCTAAATGAAATGAAAAATAGCAAAATTATGTAGGTGTGTTAAAAAATTTTAATATCAAGCACATGCATGCTCAAAATTTATTACCTTTACACAGGGCTGGCTGGATGGGGATTCGTATAGGGTACCTGTAGCAGTCGGGGGCCCCAAGCGACTTTTGCTGTGGTATTACAGAATAAAGTAGATTTTGATATGATTTGAAATTTTTGAAAATAATAAATTTGTAAAATTCAAGGGTTGAATTGAGAATTTTGCTAAGGACGCCTGTCAATCTCAAATCGAGCCTGCTTTTACAACATATTAATACAATACCTACCATCATACTATATACTCATATTCATAAAAATAATACTAATTTGATAAGTTTCCGAGTTTCCCCAAAATCCAAAAATATCGGGAGTAAAATTTTGGCAAGAATTTTGTTATAGGTTCAATGGAACGTTGAACCGAATGAAAAACTAAACATAAGTATAATCTAGGTATTATCTCTCGAAATCTTCAGACCAGAATGAATTGTGCATTAATTAGCATTATTTTATTGTATACTTACCTGAGAATAAGTCTCCATATTAAATGAGTAATAAAACAAATTTGAGTAAAGAGATCTGAACATTTATTATGACAAAAGTCAATATTACATATACATTGTTTCTAATATAATATAATACAAGTCTAATATATACAAAAATTTGGTTCGCAGTTGCACATAATATTAAAAAGTTTTCTTTTAAAATAGGCCCTATCTATACATATGTATGGTTTATTTAATAAGTACTTGTACATATACAAATTTCAAATAATGCGGAATATTAAACAAAATTTGAAACATCACAAAATTTCATTTATATAAATTTACATTAATTACAAATACTGTACACTTTTCTTTTTAAATTTTGGTGGAGCATGTAAGAAAAACGAATAAGTTTCAACTTAGTATTTGATACCACAATTTTAGTTGTTTAAATAAACTTCTAGTTAAAGCGTAAGTTCGCTTTATAATATAACTGAAAAACGATTTAAAAAAATTATTCAAGTAACTTTTTACAGATCAAGAGCAAAATTTATAACGAGATTAATAATAATTAAACTATGAATATAAACGGCTGTAGGAATAATGTATGTTGAAAAAAAAACAAACTACACTACAAAAAATTACTATTATTATTTACACTTGATGCGCAGTTATATAAAATATTAATATAGACAACAACAAAATTTATTTATTTAAAAAACAAATCCAGATTCGAGTGTTCTTAGGCTAGGGGATACTGTCACAAACTTGTTGTACCCGATGCATGATATAAAGATGGACTATTGTAGTAATCATTTCCTATGGATGCGTGGGAATGTATCGTATTGGGCAATGGACTCAAAGTGTTATATCCACCATACTGCATATCTGCGTACATTTTAATATCGGATTTACTCTCGTTCGGTAATAGCCTCGTTATAGAAAACGGATGATTGGATGGTGTATACCCAGCTGGTTCCTGCTTCAAATGATGTCCCATGGAATTATGATGCAACATCGCCTGGTGCTCACTGGACAACGCCAAATGATTACTGCGATTTATCATAGCCGACAATTCATCATGAGACATATTCGGATGGTGCTGCTGATGCATCGAATTCAAATCATTAGCATGCAACAAATTCATTTGATCCACATCGAGCTTAGACGGATGATGCATTGTCAACATCGACGTTAAATTATCATTCGGGTTCTTGTCTAGGTGATGGGCTTTTTCATCGCCGTGTTGCAGTGGGGTTTTCTTACCAGAGCTATTGCTGTTGTCAACACTATGAGATGGGCTCTTGTGCGTTTGTCGGATGATCTCCTTTTTCTCATCTTTGAAACGCTTTTGCCGTCGCAGATAACAACCATTTTCAAACATGTTACCAGATTCAGGGTGCAGACTCCAAAACGAGCCTTTCCCCGGTTTGTCTGGTGTTCGAGGCACCTTCACGAAACAGTCGTTAAACGAGAGGGAATGCCGGATGGAGTTTTGCCAGCGCTGTTGATTCTGGCGGTAAAAAGGGAACAAATCCATGATGAACTGGTAGATTTCCGACAAAGTGAGCATTTTTTGCTGGCTGTTTTGTATAGCCATGGTAATGAGAGATATGTAGGAATATGGCGGTTTTGCATGGGTGTAAGACCTTCTGTAGGTTTTGTCTGCTCGAGCCCTTTGTAATACAGAATTTGGTGAAGTGTCACCACCACCCAAATCACCACGTCCAATGGTGGCGTTGTAGTTATTTATTGATGACATGGTGGCTCCCATACACGCATTCATATTCGACATGGGTGATCCAATTGTTGTGTAGCCAAGCTGGGAAGATTCGTTGATGGCTTGTGCGTCCATCCTGGAGGAAATTCGATGATTTATGGCCATACTTGAAGACATACCTGAGTTTAGCATGCTGGAGCCAAACATTGGTGGTGCTTGTGGTGAACAATTCATTGGAGCCATTGACACACAAGACATGGTGTTCATCGTGTAAGACGGCGTCATTGGTGTCATAGCATTAGCTGAAGTCGACATGGTATTTGCGTCGGTATATAACTTTTGCGTTAACATACTCATATTTAAAACATTGCACACGAAATATTGCACTAAAAACAAAAAATCCACCCCGTAAACACTCCTCAACTATTAAATCTTATCTAGTCCCAAACACTTAACACCCCACGAAAGTTTATATAATGTTTTTTTATATACTTGCAACTATATAGTACACTTGTTATTCAAACTCAATCAATTTGATCTTAACTCGTCGTCATCGGGAGGTTTTGTTTCATTGTTTACATCACGAGCAGATCCACAAACAAGTTAACACTTTAGGTATTCCAAACCAGCACTGATTGGAAAAACAAATACTCCTCGCAGCCTGTTTACTTAGATACTACAAGCTGATGTGAAGTACCAAGAGCTTTAGGTAGTCAAATAGAGGACTGTAAGGGGAGGGTAGTCGCCATGGAAACCCTACCACCAATCAAAGTACGGGTTGCTTAGCAACCGGTGGCTAAAACACGTTAAGGATTGGCTCAGGCGTTATCAAACTGATGGAATCTTTGAGGGGAAGTGGAAGGATCCGCCCCCCAGTAAGGATAATAGCGAACGCCACTGTTGACTGATAAACGAACTAAACAATTTCGATTTACGGAACGCGGACTGTTTCTTTGATAATCCATACACAAGTTTAGTTTACTATGATAGTATGTACTTTTTTAAATTCTAGTAATAATAAATGGTTGTTGTACAGTGTTTTATTTGTGGCATTTATTTGTATCGTTGGAATGTGCTTTTGTGTTAAGGGAGGTAATTTCATGATAACAGTCACAGTTGTAATTAGCTCTATCGATTTGGTTTGGTTTTTTAGTAAGTAGGTAGGTAGACTATAGTAAGTTATAAATTTTACAAATGTAGCTTAAAAATTTTTTTTTGGAATTTAATTTTGAGTACTTAGGTACTACATTTTTTCAGTCATTATTTTTGTTAATGTACTTACCTAGTTACTTTGTACGAGTTTATTTTTCTACTTAAATTTACATATCTGATTTAATTATGAACCAATTCAGTGAATAAATGATTTATCAATAAATTTTCACTCTCGCTTCAACGCATAGGTATGTTATTACTGAGATATAAAAAATAACAATAATTCAATAGATTAGTTAATGAAAATAAACATGTAATAATAGTGAACACAAATAATAATATATACTCAGGTTAAATTAAAACATATTTGATAAATTAAACAAATACGGAAGGTAAACTAATTTTAATATCGAAAATTAGCTTGATTTTTATGCAAATTAAAAGAATTAATAATTATTGTACTGATATAAACATTATAGAGTCATAAGTATCAACCTACGAGTTTTAGTACAAGAGCTGTTTTAGTGAGCATTACGTTGCACTTTTGAATTTGTATTTTAAAAATAACCGATGACTTATATGATGCATCTGCAAGATAGAATAAATTTATTTTTATGGAAGCTATTTAAACTAGTAGGTACGTACTTAATTCTTTCATATTCTACTTATTATATGGGTATTTAAATATTTTGATTAAAGAAAAGATTTCCTATTTTTTCAGAAAATAGATCACACGCTTTACCACTTCTGATATCCGTTTAAAAGTTTTCTGGTCTCGTTCTTCTATTCTATAATTTAATTTCTGGTCGTCCTGAATAATTTGAGTAGTTTTTATCTCTCAAACTTTCAAGTGTGTGCCAAAATATTTCTTTTTGAAGCTGGCCTTATTTTTCAAGATACTGAAATCTGTTATAATATTTTAAAATTTTAAGATAAATTATATAGATTAAAATTATAAGTAACTCACCGAGATGTTGTCCTGACTGGAAGTTGTTACAAAATAAAATTCGATGTATTTCGTATATTGTTATATACCTACGTTCGGATGAGTACGTATTAGGTAAAAAATAAAACCAATGAAAATAGTAAATATATGAAATCTGATATTTTCTGCATTTTGTGGATATAAGAATAATGATTCATAACTACAAATCGTAATTGCCAATTAGGTGTTTACAAGAGAATATTTGGTCATTTTAGCGTAATAAACAACATCTAATTGCACTTCTCTTGCGATAAGGATGTCAAAGAAGTAAACAACAAATGCTTCGTTAGCCCTATGTTCAAATCTGAGACACTTTGGACTTTGGATCTTGGACTTTAGTATACTTGTATAAGTACGTAATTACTGCAAAAATTATCTTTCTCATTAGTTTCAATTAGACTAGAAGGAAAAACATAAACTGCAGGTCCGGAAAAACTAATTTTATGTGAAAATGTTAGATATGAGTAATCTAGTCATCGAACAAAATTGATAGTCCAGGAAAAATAGACTTTAACATGGAAAAAAATTGTTACATGCAGGCTGAATTTTTGCATGCACCTTAATATTATAACCCTCAATAATGTGTGAAAGTTCCCCATCGATTTGATGGCTGCTAACTGAGTTACTCGAGGTCAAAGGTCGCGATAGACAGTTTTTTGCAAATATTTAGAGAACGACGACCTTTATTGAAAAAAATATAGAGAGCTAATTTTTAGCTGAGGCAATTTGCTATAAAAACTTATTCAGAAGTTTTTTTGTAGGGGCAATCGTTCACGAGATATAGCGTTTCAAAAACTAAGAACGTAGAGGACTTACTTCACTACGAAGAATAACGACTGATCTTAGGATATGAAAGTTGGATAATGAATTATTGTTCAATATATATATATTTATGGCGTTTTTTATTTATTTGTGCATTTATTGCATTTATTTGGGCATTTATGATACAATAATTAACTTTCTTCAGTTTCCGAGAGCGATTGTTCCGTCACCAAAGTTTGGACAAGGAAAGACGATGGATCGATGTCGTTATCGATCTCCTCGTTATCGATATTAAAATTTTCCGTGTTCATACATGTTTGGCCATTACATTGGCTACAAACTACAGAACAGTTCAATTCTGCTTTCCGCCGACATCCACAATTGGAATGGAGAAATTGCTTCACAGGACTGGGGTAGGGTACTACAAAATAATATTTTAGAGCCAGTTACAACTCTGCTCCAAGCCGCTCCTGATGCATTACTCAATACAGTATTTTGTAAGTGCAAGAAAGGCTGTGGTTCCAATTGTGGATGTCGGAAAGCAGGATTGAACTGTTCTGCAGTTTGTAGCCAATAATGGCCAAACATGTATGAACATGGAAAATTTTAATATTGATAACGAGGAGATCGATAACGACATCGATCTATTGTCTTTCTTCGTCCAAACTTTGGTGACGGAACAATCGCTCTCCGAAACTGAAGAAAGTTAATTACTGTATCATAAATGCCCAAATAAATGCAATAAATGCACAAATAAATAAAAAACGCTATAAATATACATATTGAATAATAATTCATTATCCAACATTATATCCTAAGATCAGTCGTTATTCTTCGTAGTGAAGTAAGTCCCTCTATCTCGTGAACGATTGCCCCTACAAAAAAACTTCTTAATAAGTTTTTATAGAAAATCGCCTCAGCTACAAATTAGCTCTCTATATTTTTTTCAATAAAGGTCGCCGTTCTCGAGATTTTTGCAAAAAAGCTGTTCATCGCGACCTTTGACCTCGAGTAACTCAGTTAGCAGCCATCAAATCGATGGGGAACTTTCACACATTATTGAGGGCTATAATACTAAGGTGCATGCAAAAATTCAGCCTGTTATACAATTTTTTTCCAACTCAGCCTTTTTTTTTCGTCTATTTTTCCTGGACTATGATTGATCTTAGAACTTTTTAAATAAGTTATTTTTGACACACAAACGCAAATTTCATAACTTGAGTTGCAAAATTCACATGATCATAAATATGCTAAATATCCACCAAAAATTACTAATTAAAACTCAAAGTAAACATTTTGTATCTATAACAAAGTATCTATTATTAGCAGTCTAAATATAGGTAAGATGTTAGAAGTGTATTTATCAGAATATTATAGAAGCAACCCTGAAAATTTGTGTTGTGGGGCTGGTGACTGTGTGTTGATGATATTTAAATGGCTGGCGTTCTAATCCTCAGTCAATGTGGATGTTCGCATAAAAAGTCAATATTGTTGTTTGTCAAACACTCGCTGATTATGTACCAACTTAATAAATAATTTCACTCTCCTCGTTACGATCTATAACAATATCGATTCTGTGTCTTCATATTATACTGGATATCTATATAATTAAAGACTCATTAAATACGCTTTTTATACAGCCTTCAAAATCAAAGTACACCAACAACTATAGGACCTACGAGTCAGTAGTTGAAATGCATATTCGTAATTTACGCTAACAGTAAGATATCAAATATTTTCAATAGTATATGTATGATTTACTTAACTTATCAAAACAGTAAATAATATACAAATTACCTTTAACTATTATTAAAAATAATAGAGGAAGGAGGAGAGTCCTAGTCCTATAAATCTATTTTTGATTTTGTAGACAATTTACTTAAGATAACAAATGATTTGTGTTTGCTCTCGATAAAAGTAAATGACCGGCGATCATTATTTATGACTTATTCTGATAAGGAGTATTTCGAAAAATAAGTTCCTAATTGGTATCTATATGCGATAAGCTTTACTGTTGTACTAAAATTTAGAAATTAGACTTTTGTCGTAGGTATCTTAGTGACTTTGAAAGAGTTGTATTTTGGTACTCATCCAGAAGTTTAGTTTAAATTGATGATTTATGCAGCAGGTAAACAACTTGAAACTAGGTAACCATACGCATACCAAATTTGAATATAAATTTTTTCTCAACTTGGACACGTTCAGTTCAAGCTTATATTTTATATTATTAACATTTAGGAAAAAATATTCAATTTGTTTGATTGGTCAACCTCTAAATTTCTGTATACAAGAAATATTTATATAATATTGGAAATACAGTACCACTCGCGATACCATGATTAAAATAAAACAACGCCAGTTCATGTTGTTCCGATATTCTAACACAAGCACACGCTCCCCTTTAGTCCTATCACAACATACTTCACTTTCCAAAAATAATATACGGCTCTTTTAACATAACAAACGTACCGTCAGGTATATGTGTCAAATACACGATTTTTGTTTGGATAATTAAAAGGTGGACGATCCCACAATTTCTCGATTGTGTCCACCACATGAATTTCTTATATGTGCTTGAAATATTAAAAAGCTTCTAAAATACGATATACGGAATTACGGATGCAACTCATATTACTAATAGGCCAGTCATTCAAGCAAAAAAGATACACAAAATTCCAAAAGTTTTAAAACTTGGACACAAGTAGCCTATTACAAATCTTCCATTGAGTTTGCAACCTTTTTTGCCAAACGGAACCTCGATTTTTATTAAATAATTAGTAAATTTTGTTGTAATTCTTCGTACAAAATTCCAAAAGTTATGCAAACTTTATGTAATACTTATGATACAGTCCTGAACCCACATGCCAATTTGCATAAATTTTTGAGCCACGGAAATATTTTTTTTATTTCTTTATTACTTGGGGCGGTGAATTTTTTAACAAAGGGGGTCAACAAAATGCAAAAGTTTTCTAACATGGTTGCAAATGTTCGTTACACAGGTACAGACTGTACTTTGAATTTGCAACCTTTTCATACCTCCGGAACTTTGTTAAATTGATAACATCTTGTAAATAATTTCAATTTCGCATATCCAAAATATTGCAAAAGAGTTGCAAATCTCAAATTATATTTGTCTAATATTATTGAAAGTACTTTTCAATTTGCAACCTCATAGCAAGTTCGAAAAATATTTTTCATGATTTTTATTTACACTAAGTTAGTAGCGAGTGAGAGTGAGAGAGCAAGACACTGCCTTGCCTATAGTGTAAATAAAAATAAGAAAAAATATTTTCTGGACTTGCTATGAGGTTGCAAATTGAGAAGTACTTTCAATAATAATATAGACAAATATAATTTGAGATTTGCAACTCTTTTGCAATTTTTTGGATATACGAAATTGGTATTATTTACATGGTGTTATCAATTTAACAAAGTTCCGGAGGTATGAAAAGGTTGCAAATTTAAAGTACAGTCTGTACCTGTGTAACGAACATTTGCAACCATGTTAGAAAACTTTTGCATTTTGTTGACCTCCCTTTGTTAAAAAATTCACCGCCCCGAGTAATAAAGACAAAAAAATTCTACCGTTCCTCAAAAATTTATGCAAAATGGCATGTGGGTTCAGGACTGTATCATAAGTATTACATAAAGTTTGCATAATTTTTGGAATTTTGTACGAAGAATTACAACAAAATTTGCTAATTATTTAATAAAAATCGAGGTTCCGTTTAGCAAAAAAGTAACTAAATGGAATAGGCTATTTAACATTTGTCCAAGTTTGCATAACTTTTGTAATTGTGTACAGAAAGATATTGCAAATTGTTGTTTTTTCAATTTTTGACAATATTCCGCTCATCCGGACGGGTTGCAAATTTAGACTTAATATTATTTTTGCGTTTTCAAATTTGTGTGCAAGTTTCAAAACTTTTGTATTTTTTAAGCAAAATGGACTTTAAAATGCTTGAATGACTGGCCTATAGAGTTTTTAAAGTATTTTTGTCTACAAAAGACTATACTAGACTAAATACCAGAAATTCAATGAATCTATAACAAATTGGAAATTATTCTAATAACTTTGTCCAAACTATTTTAGAACTATAAAGCATTCAAAAAAGTCACCGGAAAATAATTCATAATTTATCCTGATTGATGTTTCGGTAATCGTACTGCGAACTTTGTTAGAATAAATCTGAAATTTAGGTAAACTTGGCAAATGTGATTCAGATCGATTTTAGAAAAATTTTGAAATTACCCTATTTATTAGGATCTCCTGATTACGAAAAAGCTAAAACTAAGCGGCAGTCTCCAATATTTCCAAAGTTATAGCAGTTTGAAAACTTGAAACATCCAATGTTTGGATATGTAAATTATGCACTTTTATCAACTTTTAATCACTGAAAATGCACTCACTAATAACTATTGGACTAATTATTGATTAATTAATTATTACCATTTAATATTATTCATGAAAACCCTATTTTTAATGCATTTTCTTTTTCTTGTGTTGCTGTCAAAGGATTTTCCCTTCCACGTACTAAGAAATCAAGAAGCGATCCTTGATTTTAAATTTTAAGGTTAGATTTAATGTTTCAAAATAAACGTTCTGAAATAGAGTAATAAATCGTTTTTACTAAAATGTAATGGTTGATTAATCATTAGTTAGTGCAATAGAGTCTACTGAGTGCATTTTTAAAGAATAAAAGTTGAAAAAAGTGCTTAATTTACACATCCAAACATTGGATGTTTCAAGTTTTCAAACTGCTATAACTTTGGAAATATTGGAGACCGCCGCTTATTTTTAACATTTTCGTAATCAAGAGATCTTAATTAATAAGGTAATTTCAAAAATTTTTCAAAAGCGCTGTTAGCTACATTCGCCAAGTTTACCAAATATTTATGTACTTATTGGAAAGAAATTGAAACTTTCATACCTATTTTCTTGAAGTCCCTTTGCTTTATTCCTATCTGGCGATCCAAGGATATCACTAATTAACAACACAACACAACACAAGCACTATACCAAAGAAAAGTAATCTTAATCTCGCTTATGCACATAGGTATTAAATTTGATGAAATAATATTGAATAAATCAACACTTAAAACTGTTTTCCAACTTACACAAATGAGACCCCGATAATACTGAAGAATTTTCTAGTTAATACCGAAAAAAAACTTTTTCTGTAGATAATAACCTTCAGAATAACAATCGAGTCTACCGAGAGAGACAAACCAACCTCATATAGTTTTTCCATTTGTTTTGTGTTGAGACACAAAACATTCGTAGGTACATTTTTTGGTAAGTGGTTTTTTTCTTTTTCACTCTATAATAAAATATGTAAAGTAGATAAATATGTAAAATAATGAAGGAATTTAGTTAGAAATTAATGTTCTATATCTCACTTTGCTTATTTGTTTATTATTATTATAACTACCTACTAATTTGATGAGGGGTTCCAAAAAATTAAACAGAAATTTGACAAGTGTGTTATACAGGGTGTCCCAGTTTATATCATCAGGATTTCACCAGTCGATAGTTTAGCGAAAATTAAAGTTGTTTTGGCTAATAAACTACGATCGAATGTTGCTTCCTTTTTGATGTACAGGGCATTAAAGAAAATAAATTATTTTAAATAATTTGCTATAAATCAATAAAAAAAAAAGTTAGTCTTCTGAAATTTTGCATAGATCTTTTTTTTTGTATTCTCTTATTAATAGTGGTTGCAATTATTTTATTTAGAACACGGAGGCGTGCGTACGGGTTTCTTCAAAAATATTTTATTGAATAAAACGTACACCACTGTTTTTTTTTGCAGCACCAATATGCAGAGAGTATTTTCCATTCAATTTAGAAACTTTTTTGTATCTTACAATTTCTTGATAACTTTTTTTTCTTATTTATTAAAGAGGTTCTTCCTATTAGATTTCCGAAAAAAGCATTAGTACAAAGTTGTAGAGAAAAATATTTCCTACAACTTTCCTTTTAATATATTTTTGATATTGTCAATATTTAAAAAGATATTTAACAAATAAGTTGCAAATTTTAGGGAAATTTTTCTAGTTAGGTACTACTTACTATTTCCCCAAAATTTTCAACTTATTTGTTGAATAACTTTTTAAATATCGACAATATAAAAAAAAGTTTAAAAGATAAGTTGTAGGAAATATTTTTCTTTACAACTTTACTGACTCTTTTTTTCGAAAATTTAATATGAAAAAAGTTATTCAATAAACAAAAAAAATCCAACCCTTATTTGAGGGCTGGTGAAGGAAGGGCTTGGTCTACGAATACACAAACTCACTTTTACACTTTTAGGGTGACCCTCTAGAAGATTCTACAAAAATTGGCTGTAGAGTAAAAAAAGTCTATTTGAAGCCTTTTTTCTCCCTTATTTACTGTACTATTAGGTTATTTTGAGTTAAGTTATCAAAAAACTATAAGATACGAAAAAGTTTCTAAATTGAATGGAAAATACTCTCTGCATATTAGTGCTGCAAAAAAAACCAGTGGCGTACGTTTTATTCAATAAAATGTTTTTGAAGAAACTCGTACGCACGCCTCTGTGTTCTAAATAAAATAATTGCAACCACTATTAATAAGAGAATACAAAAAAAAGATCTATGCAAAATTTCAGAAAGCTAACTTTTTTTGTTATTGATTTATAGCAAATTATTTAAAATAATTTATTTTCTTTAACGTCCTGTACATCAAAAAGGAAGCAAAATTCGACCATAGTTTATTAGACAAACCACCTTTAATTTTCGCTAAACTTTCGACTGGTGAAATCCTGACGATATAAACTGGGACACCCTGTATAAATATTCAAAATTTAATTCTAAATCAAATTTAGTATCAAATATCTTAAAAAAAAATTTTACCTGATACCTACAATCAAAATAAACGTAATCAACTAAACATGATAAGAACATACACCAATATACCACAAATAATCAAATATAAATTCTAAAACAGCAACATATGTTCGCTGAAATAATCCTGGTTACAATTGATATGCACCCTCCATAAAAATCATCGTGTCAAAATGCTTTGTATTGATCGTTGCGATTATTATCGCACAGGCGAATCCTTATCATTTCGCTGGTGTTTTATAACATGTTGGTGGTGGCATAAAAATAATTTGCAATGAAATAATATTATAATAGAGGGAGGGTTCATCAAAATATTGACCTTTTTTTTTTTAGTTAAACGGACAATATGCGAATGAAAAGAGTTTTTTTGAGTTTGTAGAAAAATAAAGATATAAACCGTATTCTTTATTTTTCAAATTTTTAATTTAATTTAACCTGACAAAACTAGAATATGCAAAGTAATTTACATTACCTAGGAACCTAGGGGCTGTTTTTTATTCAACGGTTATCTTTAACTGCTAGTTAAGTGCCTTGATTACCATTGTCTTAACAAATAGCAAATTTTTTAATCGACAGACTTAATCTTAACTAATAGTTAATTTTCTTGGTTATCATGGTTTTAATTTTATTTAACGAAATTAACTTATAGTAAAGTAACTATACTGATAGAAAAACTGGACGTTATAGATGATAATCTGTTTCGCTTGGCAGCATTGCATTCAATTATTGTCAGTTAATTTTATGGTATTATTTTTAGTGTGAAATAAGTGTTGTGAATCCATCTCCAAGCCCGGGCATTTGTTTATACAAGCTTAGTCACTGTGTGGCACGTGGGGTGGCATCCCCTCAGACTAGGGTAGTTGAAATATCGCCCAATTACAGACTCATCGCTGGTGATCGTTGACAGCTCGTCTGATATCGACTGATAACAAACTTCTGATTCTGTTAAGTCATTGACCAATTATTATATTATATATTTTATTGACGTACCACCTGGTTTTGCATGCATGCCTGCTCAAAGGATTGTAGTTATATTATTCAATTTAATTTGTCAAAAAAACGTGAATTATTGCTCAATATATTTGTAATACTTATCAAGCGTAAATACGTAAATTGATTTATTTCTCGTGTAATGTTATTGCTGTTTTTCGGCTATAAAATGCAATTTTCTTGTTTGAACAATCTTAAAAAAATGGGTGTGAATTTTATCTTGGATAAACAGCTAAAAAGCTAAAAACGACCAAGATAACACTGGAATGTTCAGGGCTTGGTAGGTTTTTACCAACATAAATAACGTTTTAATTCTAAATATTATGTAACTTGCGCGATATTCTGGTAGAAAGAAGCAAACCAACGTTGGTACCTATATAATATTTAATTCTAGAATGACCCTTTGCTTGAGGAAAAAATAAAGTAGCACTTGAGATATTCAGTCGAGACAATCGCAGAGATGAAGAGTCTTCAGCAGCCTCTTAGTGGAGACCACACACATATCCCACGTCCACAATTATTAATACATAGTTGGAATCTTTTTCTTATAGCACGACCGTACAGTTATATAACCATTAGCACATGGTTGTAAAATCTATTCGAAGAAATTCGGGTGAATTTCCCGTAATATATGGGAAAGAAGTTTATGGTGTAGGTGAAGATATATTAAAAAAACCGGTTAGTGGAGCTGGAGAGATTTTCTGGGAAATCAACGTGGTCGTCTAGTGTTCTATCTAACAACATAGAGGCTGAAATCAGAATTAAAATTTGATAAATCGTGCGTTATTATTATTATTATTAATTATATGAGCAGCTGAAAAATAATTTGATACAACTGAAACCGCACACATTAAATAATATATTAAGTCAGAGAATTACGGTTTCCATTGGCTGAAATTGAATATAGATTAGTAATCAGCCAATAGGGATTCGTAAAATCCAAACTAATCAGGAATCATGAGTTTAAAACAGGTTTGTGGGTCAGGATTTACTCATGATTTAAAGAAACGAAAATCCAATGCGGTTTTTATATCCATCGCAATATCTATTCTAGTTTTTTACACAACTTCCTTTTTTCTATTTTTTCATGTTGTGAAGTTGCTGCATGCTGATGGTGCACTTTTGCATATTCATGAGGTGATTGTCTGCTCGACACAACAAGCACAAGCATCAAAAGACCAACCACTAACCGATACATCATCCGCGAATACAGTCAAAGGTTATTAAATTTCAGTTAGTTGGTGTGGTATCTTTCGACTACACTCCGACGGACAATCTGCAGACTTGGCTAAAAATCACGCACACACTACCCTCATCAGTTTTCCACCACCCTTGATAACAATATGCCACACCACCACAATGCACTTTGTGTGCAGGACCGGAATTCGCAGTGATTAATACTGGGCACTTCTTTAATGATGAGCAGGATTAGTTTGATTTGGATTTTTCAGTTCCAAGGAACTTTTTTAGAATTGAGTATGAATTCTCAAAATTTAATTTTGCGTTTGAAGGAAGTTTTATTAAAGTGCAAAATAAATAATTCTATATTTAGCGATAATTTGCTTTGAGAGTCAATAATAAAAAGATAACATCAAATCGATTACATGGTCATGTTTAGGTGCCTTTATTTATTTGAGAACATGATTTACTACTGTGGGAACTTTCTCACTTTAGACCTGGTCCCTGGATATATTATAAATATAAAATTAATACCGAGTTTTAATATGATAAAAAATATGACAGTGAAATACTTTTAACCAATCCTTTTATGATTGTGGGGAGTTTTGCTCATTTTACTTGTACATATTTACTATCATTATTAAAGATTGAAATTTTTTCAACTGTGTTTTGTTTTATAGTTTGGATAATTGTTGTTATATAATTTTTTTATCCTTGTAAACTTGGAAATTTGTATGACTTGTCGACTAAAAAAAACTAGCTACTTAAATATGTATTTACGTATGTAGCTGGATATTTACAAAAAAATATATAAATTAAGCAATAAAAGAAAGGTCAGAAGATGAAGTGCTTCGTTCAAAGTTTGGGCACCAACACAGAAAGAATGAAATTTGTTCTTTGATCTTGTTCTATAAAATTGTTAACAGAAGTTACTTGTCTTTAAAAAGAAAATTTAAAATTTTTGGCATCATCGAATTGAGTGTTATTTTGCTATGTTCATTTTAATACAGTTTCTATAGACGAGTTCTAATTTATCAGTCTGTTGAGTTTACTAAAAAAACTGTAACGCAGATTTAAGTCTGAAAACATTCAATTTAATCTTGATGAAGAAAAACTATCTTCATAAGATTTTAGTTCATGCAAAAATTAATAAATAAAAAAAAATAAAAAATATTGATAGTGAGAAAACTTATTTTTGAAGACAATGGGAGGAACACTAAATTTTATTTATCTGTGAACTGAAAATTCAATAAAATTAATCTACTTTGTACTTAGAGTGACATCAATACACAGTTTAGCTGAGACTAAAAGTTGAGGAATCCTTCATTTTACATAATAATGAAAAATTTATAAATTTATAAATAAAGAAACATTTCCAAATTCCAGTTATTTTTCATTTCACAGTTTTTCCTAAATTAAGAGATGATAAGAAGCTGTAATGTCGATAGCTTAATTTGGTGTAAGGTTTTTTTAATATTTAAATAATGCTTTTTTACCAAACTTTTTTCTAATTCTCGTAAAAGCTTCAAGACGAAATAGGTACATTTTAAACATATGATTCCAAAGAAAATAGACTCAGATGCAAGAGTGATACAAAGACAAAGTGTAATATTATGTTGTGCAAATCTTCTTTACTTCTATACTTTATAGCCTATATAGGGTGTCCCAGTTTATATCGTCAGGATTTCACCAGTCGATAGTTTAGCGAAAATTAAAAGTGGTTTGTCTAATAAACTATGGTCGAATGTTGCTTCCTTTTTGATGTACAGGGCATTAAAGAAAATAAATTATTTTAAATAATTTGCTATAAATTAATAACAAAAAAAATTAGTCTTCTGAAATTTTGCATAGATCTTTTTTTTGTATTCTCTTATTAATAGTGGTTGCAATTATTTTATTTAAAACACAGAGGTGTGCGTACGGGTTTCTTCAAAAACATTTTATTGAATAAAACGTACACCACTGGTTTTTTTTGCAGCACCAATATGCAGAGAGTATTTTCCATTCAATTTAGAAACTTTTTCGTATCTTACAATATGTTGATAACTTAACTTTTTTTATTATTTATTAAAGAGGTTCTTCCTTATTAGATTTCCGAAAAAAGCATCAGTACAAAGTTGTAGAGAAAAATATTTCCTACAACTTTCCTTTTAATATTTTTGTGATATTGTCAATATTTAAAAAGATATTCAACAAATAAGTTGCAAATTTTAGGGAAATTTTTCTCTAGTTAGGTACTACTTATTACTACTACTACTTACTACTCTTTCCCCAAATTTTTCAACTTATTTGTTGAATAACTTTTTAAATATCGACAATATCAAAAAAAGTTTAAAAGATAAGTTGTAGGAAATATTTTTCTTTACAACTTTGTATTGACTCTTTTTTTCGAAAATTTAATAGGAAAAAAAGTTATTCAATAAACAAAAAAATCCAACCCTTAATTGAAGGCTGGTGAAGGAAGGGCGGGGTCTACGAATACACAAACTCAGTTTTAAACTTTAAGGGTGACCCTCTAGAAGATTCTACAAAAATTGGCTATAGGGTAAAAAAAGTCTATTTGAAGCCTTTTTCCCCTTATTTACTGAACTATTAGGTTATTTTGAATTAAGTTATCAAAAAATTATAAGATACGAAAAAGTTTCTAAATTGAATGGAAAATACTCTCTACATATTGGTGCTGCAAAAAAACCAGTGGCGTACATTTTATTCAATAAAATGTTTTTGAAGAAACCCGTTCTAAATAAAATAATTGCAACCACTATTAATAAGAGAATACAAAAAAAAAGATCTATGCAAAATTTCAGAAGTCTAACTTTTTTCATTATTGATTTATAGCAAATTATTTAAAATAATTTATTTACTTTAATGCCCTGTACATCAAAAAGGAAGCAACATTCGACCATAGTTTATTAGACAAACCACTTTTAATTTTCGCTAAACTATCGACTGGTGAAATCCTGACGATATAAACTGGGACACCCTGAATTATCCTTTGGACTTTAAGTAATTTAATACTTTGATACTCATGGCAAAACAATTTTCATAGGTACCGAGACTTGGTATACAAAATTTTGTTTGATATAATTTAATGCAAGTACTATCGATTAGCCAGGTCAAAAATATCTTGTTTAATACACCGCAAATTGAATTATGAAACTAGTCTCATATGTCTTTCACCCCACAATTAGTAAAAAACATGTTAAATTATAAGTGCATCACCACAAATAGCAAAGGTGGGCGCGTGCCTCCATCACGTGTGGGCCACGCGGTTAAAACTGCCCACTTCCGGTAGTTACAGGAAGTGCTAGCGTCACTTTATCCTCCTCAAATAATTTACATAATTACGTTATTGTTTCCCATGTTGATGATGGGGTGACCTCTGTGTGAAATCAAATTGAATCAACCCTAAACTGAATTACACAAAAAAATTAGTAGTTTTGTTGATAGAATTTTAATAGCGTAGTCGCGTTTGGTAATTGATTTCTCAAAGAAGCAGGGCCCAGCCCAGGAAAAGTTGTCTCTTTATTTTTAAACTCATTTTCTCGCTCATAAAAAAACAAGTGTAAATATTTAAAGTCGATAGTCTGTGATCTCCTTCACTCTATATTTTGATCGGAAATCTCTCTGTCTATAGACATTTCCTGCAGTGTTTGCTTTAATATTTTTCATAAAATTGAGATTATAAGGATTTTGACATATACCCTTTTGTAAATATTTTTATACTGCTATATTTCTATTGAATTACTATTTGAAAAAAAACACTACCCCCACGTTAATTAAATTTCAATTAACCGTCATGGTTTTCTATATTTACACGATGGAATCTCCTGCTTTATCGATAATACATTTCCATAATAGATGGACTATTAATTTTAACTCTTTTATGTTGATTGTGGAGGCAAACTAAAAACTGTGTAAATAAACTCAACAGCAATAAAACCATAATATAGCAAACACAGCAATCTGGCTTCTGTATTTGAAAAATTTTCAGGTGTAGGGTCCTTTAAAACAATGAGAAAAAAACTTGGAAAAAACGAGTTATTCTTCTATAATCAATTCACACATTCAAGCTGCATCATCCACAACAACAAAGCTTGCTACTGTTCCGCGCAATATACTTATATAAAAAACCACTCAACTTCTCAACACCACACACCGTCGATAAAATGTGTTTTTTATAACCTCATGCATAGTGGAGAAATGCGTGGGTTTGGATTTTATGGTCAGTAGCACAAAATAACATAAGAGTACAAAGGATTTGGGAAGAGGCTAGCAGACAATAACATACAAGACTTCAATCACAAGTTTTGGAAATTTAATACATGGAGGACTTTAGGTCAAGATTTTGGCGAATGAAACTATAACGTCTAGAATTTGAAAAAAATTGGGTATCCATACTTCCGTAGCTTTAAAACTCACAAAATTCATAAATAATTGGAGTAATAAATTTATCAGAAGCACAATAACATTTTAATTTTTTCATTTTTGCAGCTGTACCTACCGTTGAGTGTCAAAAATTACATCATCGAGGAAAACATGAAAAACATTTTTAAATCAAATTTCAGTTATTTCGTTTTCGTCCAGACTGTCACTCTTCAGAATTTTCAGCTTACAAATGCAAAAAAATTTGCACTTCTAAACTTCTTCTAAGATAAGCTACATCGCCTAGAAATTCTCAGATATTTTTTTAATATGTAGTAGTAATTACATATATTTCATGTATGAACCTTAAACTTTCTGAAAAAAGCAAAAGTTAAAGTTGGGCTAAAAAATAAGCACATTTTCTGAGTTTGTGTTAAAGTTACCCCATTTTGGAATACCTTGAATATTTAAGTTTTCTGTGGACTACCAAATCTCTGTTTTATAAAGTCACATTTGAATTTGTGTTATTTAAGCTTTTCACTTCAGTGATGGCAATCGATAATTTTATTCATTTGGTAGAGGAAATTCTTAGCCAACACTTTAAATTTTAAATTATTCCTACTTAGTCATCTTGTGACTGTATTCGATTTCACAGTGAGCCATTGTTCCATCTTTCATCATATCTTTCGTAATGTTAGAATGAACTTGCGTTCGAAAGAGAACAATAATAAAGCAATATAAATCTCGTATATTACCTTTTGCCCTGCGGAGGTTAAATTTTGATTCAAAACTTTTTTCATCGCAATAAATGAATTAGTAAACGCGTGAGACAAGTCTGGTAATAAACGTAGAAAGAAAAGAGAAAAACATGGATGTGTTAATGCAAAGAAATATTTTTTCATTGACACTCGGTCGAGACCCGGCATAAAAGCTTCGTTCGCCCCAAGTCTTAGTTAACACCTTGACGCTGTGGGTGGTCGTCGATACCGAGGGTGAACAAATATTTAACTTTTTAATTTCACCTGGTACTTGACAAACCCTAAAGACAATGTTCCAACTAGGTAGACGCCCTTGTTGTTTGTCTTGACGACGGTGTTGTGGCTTTGATGCTAAATGACTTTGATGTGTGCGAGGTCATCCTTTTTTGAAAAACAATAACAATAAGAGAGCGTCCAAAAAATTTGTGAAAGCTAACTAAACTGTTTACTGACGACTAAAATTAGATTGTATACAATAATTTGAATATTCATAACAAGATAAAAAATGTAGAACTTTTTTCAAAAAGCTCTTTTTCTGTTGTCATTAATTTCAGAACAAAAAATTGCAGGAATCTTACCATCACAGTTATCTAACGTTCCTCTACAATTTGGGTGTGCTCTATCTATTGTTGTCACAAGTGCAACTTTTCTCACCACCATATTTTGCTAAGGAAGAAACTCATGAAAACAAACAGTATAAATGTTATAAAAATATATTTGTTTATCATCAAAACTCGAGTATACATTCTCTACTTATAAACTACATACTACTACAGTATTGTAATTTAAACCTGTATTTATCGTACCTATAGAGATTTTTTTATGGTATAAACTCAGATATTCGTTAAATCCAATCACAGACTCATTCACAGTACAAAAACTAAAATTTTGTTTAGCAAATAAAATTTAAAAAAATATTTGAGAAGTACCTCAATGAGAGATAAAACCTGGAATGTTTTGCTGTCAGTTATCACCCAATTAAGGAAAAAATCTGTGTAATTTAAAAACAAACATAATACGATTGATTAATGACTTAAGTATATACATTGACAATAAACAAATAACTACGACAATGCAATTGTTATATATTAAAATAAGTAAAGTTACATCAGTATAAATTAGATAATAAAATAGATATTAATCTAAAATACAAAAAATATATTACGTTTTTCATTTTAATAATAAAAAAAATAAAACAACTTATAATTATTTCAGTCACACATAAATTGTACCAAAAAATACGTAAAACAAATTTGAACACAAAATTTCTCTCAATTATTTTTGTAAGCAGGAAACCTACTCTACCAGGAAACTTTTTTCTTAAAACACGAAAACTGTTAAAAAATTTAAAAAGAGCAACTGTAGAGAACATCGAACCAAATTTCACTATTTTTTCTACATTACATATTTTGAAAATAATTTAAAGGCACTCGGTACTAATGCAGGCAGAATTTTATAAGATCCAGTTTATTAGTTATTTGTTACTATTGAGTTAAATCTTTTTCCCTCCTTATTATTTGTTTAATTATTGGTATCATTTTATTAAAAATTAGTAATC
Source organism: Pediacus dermestoides (assembly GCA_963942485.1). Taxonomy (NCBI): domain Eukaryota; kingdom Metazoa; phylum Arthropoda; class Insecta; order Coleoptera; family Cucujidae; genus Pediacus; species Pediacus dermestoides. The sequence goes on from OZ012629.1 coordinate 5,529,041, forward strand.
CAATCCAGTTTACGTAAAAAAATATAACTCTTACAAATCAGTTACACAGGATAAAGTAACACGATTTGATGGAGTCTGTGAGATGGACGATGTAGTCGTAATGGACAGACTGTCTATAGATGCCGTTTTACCATCTTCGGAAACATCCGATGTAATGTCATTGCGGCAGAGGATACTAGACAACTTTTTATCCAACCTAGCAAGAAAAAATATTAAAAGTTTAATTTGGGTTAAACTAACAAAGAAGAAACTAGCGATATGGTATTGTTCTGAGATAGCGGCTTAGTTTTGTTGTAATCACACTAGCTTTCTACTTTATGTCGAGTCTTATACTTACAGCTGTGATGGCAATTAAAAAATAAAGTGACACCATTTAAATTATGTACCTATTCTATTCGATTCATGAAAATTAATAAGGGGGAATGGTAATGAATGTATTTATGATTTTTTTTATATATTTATAATAAAATAATTAACCATTGCCATTCGAATCTTTGAAATATCTGATAAATTTTTACATAACTTTTTTCAGAATTTTTTGATTTAGAAGAATAAAGAAGAGAGTGAACTTATTTCTATAGTCCATACCGTTGTAAGAAAGTGAATAATCTATTTGGTTTCTTTACGAGACTTTAGCTAGCTTAGGAAGAGTTTTTGATAAAATTTTGTTTTTGGGAGCTATTAGTCACGAATTTTTCACACCCTGTATACGATCGTCATAATCACTAAGTATACTTTTGCTCGCTTCCACAAATATAAATTAAAAATTTCATCCGACATTAGTTGATTATGAATTTAACAAAATTTTTAGCCTTTTCAGGTCATCTATGGTCAAAAATAATTGAAGTGATGTAGTTACAAGCATTAAACTACAGTGCACTACAATCTTACCAAGATATCATCTCAAAATTTGCTTGTTGTCTACAAAACACTTGAGCATAGTAAAAAAACCACAAAAAAAAATAAAATTTGACCAACTTACTGTAAGAGTTTATTGTCTGCCTCCTCCTTTTTAGCCCTGGTATCCTGCAATTCCCTCCTTAATTCCAAAGCCTCACGCTCCAACTCTAGTACCTGCCTAGCTGAACTATTACTGTTGCTTTCAACAACATTGGTAATAGCACCACCTGAAGGTCTACTAGAACAAAAACACATTCATGAATTTTTTCCTATCCCACGCCAAAACGATGGTCTGAAAGCACCTTGCGGTGCAGAGAAACCACCCCCTCGTGACCGTCGCATCGAAATAGCTGTGGCCACGTTCCATGGCCGTCCGTCGGGTGCAGATAGCGACCGAACATGTCTTATCGCGCCCCATACTTTCCCGGCAATGTAAACACGGACCGGCCGTACCCGAGAAAATTACACTGGCGCTGAATTATGTGCTTAGGAAGTGGTGTCATTTTCACTGGAAAGTCCGAGAGAACACGCCTAGGAACTTTGGGTTGTAATTCAAAAACTCCCACGGACCGACACCATCACACCACCAACGTTGGTGACGTTTATTATTAATGCTGGTGAACACGGCCGAGTTTTTATGGGCACTAATTATGCAATTACAGGTACACAGAGCACCAACGCCTTTACGATAATGAATTGATGGATGGACTACACTTGGATAAGCGGTGTAAGTGTGCACGATATATTTTATAATAATTGCTGTCGTAAAATTGCAGCTATTCTATTTCTGTAGTTGTTTAAACGGGTACTTTATCCACAATATCTGTAGGCATTAGGAGAATACAAATATGAGATCAAGAACACGTTGTCTTGGTTGTCTGAAAATCCTCTTATGCGAAGACATAAGATCGTTTTACTTTTTGAAAAACAGACTCTTATCATTTATAAATAAGAGTGTCTGCTGTACCGACCATGCGGTGACTTAGACACCTCTACATATTAAGCTGTTAGAAGTTCTAATCAACCTGGCTTGGTGGCGTAGTAGTTAGTGTTTGGCTATTGAAGCAGGATTTTTGGAATGAAATCCAAATATTTGCTTAATTTTTAAATTTTTTTAGCACGTACCATAATTTTGAGTTCGGGAAGGTTATGTTATTAGGAAGGCAGTAATTACCGTAAAATATTATAATTTCGAGTTTGGGAGAGGTTAGGTCGTTATTTTAGTTTTATTATCATTTTTATAACAAAATTTTTATATAATATACCATTAACAATTTATACAGCATCAACTATACTTTACATCCTATCAATATTATCATCTCAAACACTTACCCAGTATTGCTAACACTTAATTTAGCCAGTTCTGCTTCCAGTTTGCCCAACCTTTCGTTGTATCGAGTTTTCTCCGTAAGCAAATGCATTTGATTCTGCAACAAAAATTACGATTTAAAATTTCCTGTGTTTTTCCATAATATTATAGTATAGTGAACTGTGCAGGTTTATTGATTTTATTAAGATTTCCCAGGCTGAGAGTGTACGTGGACAAGGCTCTGTCAATATTTGCCACACGGGAGAAGAACCGTAGACATCAAACTCTAAAATTCACGCAGGACATGAGATGGTCTCTTAGATGTATACTGGGTAGCTCAATTAAGTATAGAAAACAAGACAAAAATTGTGATCATGTTCAAAATAGAAAAAAACAAGGCGGAATATATTCAGATAACTTACAGTATAAATCTAAATTATATTATAAATCAAAACAAATTAAATTTCTAATGTAACTAGTACGTAATAGTATGTAAAACAATTGACTGTCGTTTTTTTGTACCAAACAGTGTTTTTACAATAATTAATTTGGCTAAAAAAAATATATATTCCGACAGAGGTAACTCGCTAAATTAATTTGGTATTTAAGATTAACACAAAACCAGCAAAATACCGTTTAAATTTCGGATTTATCTTCAAATCTAACAGAGTTACCAATTTGGCTTTGATTATGGGAACACCCTGTATAACTTTGTTGTTTATCAACCGATTATAGTCGTGTTACATATCAAATTAAATCAAAATAAATTTCCCATGTAACCAGCTTGAGATCAGTTACGTACAACAAATCACAGTCGCTTTTCTCTAAATAAACTGTTTAAAAATTATTTGTACTAAAAAAAAAACGATATTCCGACAGAGTAAACGTTAACTCGTTAAATTGAATTTACAATATACATTAAGCTCCTTCAACACATTTTTTAAACTTTCCCATTAAAACCACTGGAGTACCCAGCGGTCTGTTTTAAGGATAATGGTTAGTTGTAATACGCTACCATAACCACGCTATCTTGAGTTAATTGCCGTAATGGGTCTGGTAATCCTGGATGGGCGCGGAGGTTAACCCTCGGACTCGTGGAGACTCCATTAGGCCAATCTGCTTGTTTGCGCAGCCATGCTGGAGAGCCCGTATCAAATTTCCAGTCATGTCGAGCCACTGACACTATTCTATACTTTCATTTCATAATGGCTTCGTGAAGGATATTCATTTTAAAACAGTAAATGGAAAAAACGCAGGAGTGTGTCTGTTACATAAATATTTTTATTACTTAAAGCAATCTTCAGTTAGTTAACTGTGCAAATGAGGAACAGTCTGGGCTTACAATTAGAATTCTAGGTCCTCACTACATAATCAACTACAGATAGAAAATATTTTTTGAGAAACCTTAAAATTTTATGTTAAACCACCACTTCGTCCATTCGACTAAAATTTAAAACCACCTACTCATTCACAAATCCACCTTGCAAACTGTGGGTGGGCCCCTTAAACTTATCACAGTAAAACCACATAGGTACCATAGGAATAGTTCTAAATAAGGGTATCTACGTGTTACTTCCGGCGCATGTTTAGCAACAACAAAAATTAAAGGGACAATGGCACTGTTGGGGCACACCACTTAATATCACTGTGGGGCGCTCCAAGTTTTACCTGGGCATAACCAACACACACAATGCTGCATTTCACGGATATAATAAAACTTACATGCTAATGTATTCAGAATTTACGTGCCTACACATTTTTATTTATGTAAAGGTTGCCGGAGAGAATTGTTGCAGAAGATGATGGGATGAGGCATCTACATATAGATATTGTAGCGATTATGATAAAATAAATAAAAATATTATAAAAATAATGAAGTTAACACTATTAGCTGACCAATAAACTTCTGCCCTTTTTTAACATTCTCAATGTTAAAAGAAAATTTAAAGAAGCAGTTTTTAACAAAATTTTCCTGAAAATGAGTACTATGTACTACCTTAGTACCTTAGTTATTCGTGCTTATTTACAGTTAGAACGAGTTCAAAAGTTGTAGTGCAGAGGGCAAGATATTTCAGGCATTATGAGACAGAGGTATACTTTTGAGTTTGCTACATGATCTGTGAAAAAATTCAGGCATTAGGATGGGAACTCGTGTACCTTTCTTATTCTCTTGACTTTAGTACTTCAGATTAAATACCATTTCTAAGGCTCGACCAGTGAAATTAGTGGGAGGGTGCATAATAAAATGAGTTGGAAAATTTTTTCTCCTCTAGAGATCGCGACTTCTGCAAAAAAGGTAGGAAGTATCCATAGTCTTAGTATTATCAAGCTTGTTTCCCTTTATGGAAGATGTTGTTGAGAATGAGTTTTCCTTTTCTGTCATCTCACTTCATTTGCTTAGAGCATAATTATTGACATGTTTTCCTTTTTAAAAATTAAATGTGCCTTAAGAGATAGGAAATTTTTTTTTCGGGTATAAACTCCCTTTTTGTGAGTGATATGGCGAAATGTGATTAAGAAGAATTATAGTTATAATAAAAAAGTTGTTCTACTTTGCAAAATTTCAAGAATATAATATAAGTAGGTACATACATAGTAAAAATTGTGTTTGAAAATAATTTTCCTTTATGTGAAAAAGTTTTAACATGTCCAGTTACCAAAAATTTTTTGGTGTTTTGGAATGTGAAAGTAACGTAGATAACATATTTTTTGTGGATGTTTTGGAAATAGGTTGTGTACAAAGAGTATTTACATTTAGTTTTATTTCGGATACGAAATAGTGTGACTTACGTTTAGTTATTAATAATTAATTATATTATATTATTACAATACACGAATTTCTTTGCCAGTCAATCGTTTCTTGATGCGTGTGTAATTCGGTATTTCCTACATTTCAGTGAATATCTTAAGCTTAAAAGTATAATAATGTCAAAGTTAAAAATAAAAAACAGTTAAATGCAGTATGTATTTGCAGACATTGTAGTGCAGATTGTGCAGTGAGAGTGTAGTGAGTGATTGTGCAGGATAATGCAAAAGGGCCTCAAGATAAAGGTACGACAAAATTTAGTAAATCTTGATTTTTGAAATTAATAATTTCGTTATGTGTAGAAAACCGGGAAAAAGTCAGAACTATATTTTATTACTTATATCTCAATTTATTCTTTAAAAAACTGGTAAAGGTAAAGATTACGAACGCTCGCTTAAATTTTCGTAATTTTCACATATATTACTAATTTCCATGCGTAGATCACGAACCTGAAATTATTTTGCTTCGGACTCTTTTACTTTTCGAGTGCGGTTGAGTTTTTCGTTTTTCATTGAAACAAAAGACAGGGAAGGCAGTTTTTGGTTAAAATTTGTTAATTATCTAGTTTACGCAACCAAATAAAAGGTAAAAGTATAGTGTACAGGTTGTTTTGTTACCTAATGAGGTTAGATTGTTGAAACTGAAAAAAAAACTTCAATTAACAACCAGTAATATGTATACTATACTTCTTCACTTTTTACTAGTTAGGTTGCCAATTGAGATTGTTTCCAAAAATACGTAACACTTTTTTATCAATTTTCATTGTTTTTTTTTTGACAAAAACTTCTTTTCCCCGGCTTTTTTATAAGTTTTTTACAACCTTCCCCTTTCTGGACATATTTTCATAATTTTTAATGTGTTTTTTTTAAATGTCACAAGTTTAACCAGTTATATCTTATATCTCGAAAAGTAAAAGAGTCCGAAGCAAAATGATTTCAGATTCGTGATCTACGCATGGAAATTAGTAATACATACATATATGTATGTGAAAATTACTAAAATTGGAGGGCGCCTTTTCCTTTACCAAAACTGTTTAAGTTTACTGGTTAAGATTTTTTATATTTCAATTAAAATTTGGATAGAACATAATATTAAAAGCATTTTCAACAATATGAGAATGTGAAATCCTATATTATAGCTCATGTAGTAAAAATTGTGTTGTTTTAATAATTTTCCTTGGTACGAAAAAGAGTAGGTACCTAGAGCTAAAAATCAGATTTTACTACATCGATTTATGAAATTAGAGCGATATTTTTCAAAGTTTACATAATAGGATAGTTTTTACTTTCTTATACGAAGTATAAAAGTTAGCAATGGTCAACCGCTAACTTTGAACACGGTGTACGGTTTTTCTGTATTCATAAGAAAACGATAGAACATTTTTTGCATATTAAATTTGAAGACGGAACAACCAAGACTATAAATGAACGCGCAGTAAAAATTGTGCATAAATTAGTATATTTTTGTTATTTTGCACTTGAACTTGACAAATATAGGAAAACCATAACATAAACTAAAATCGACACTAATATATTCATAATATAAATTGGAGAGTACGAATGTGGGAGTGACCGTATTGACTAATAGAGATTAGAGAGTAAATGAATTTTATAAAATTTCTAAAACCTTACAGGGATAGCTAAGATAAAAAATGTCTTCAGTAACGATTTCTTAAACTCTACAAAAGACTAATTGTTCTAAAATGCAAATCCAAAATTTAATTTTTTGAAACTACGTGATACTTTGTATAAATACAGATTTGCTTTAGTACAAACATCAAAATAAAATAACAAAAATCAAAAGCAAACTTGCATTGAAACTTTAATCAGAGGTCAATACGATTTCCATGGGGGGCGAAAAATCGGTCACTAGCTCGCCGACATCTATCCACCCACCTAATTTTTTTTTAAACCAGCAGTTAAAAGCGTCTGTTTTATTCAATAATAGCAAATAAAAATAACCAACACATACAGCAAAAAAACCTGGGAAGAAAAGTAAATACCACCGACGACGCCAGGGCAAAGCGCTCCAAACACAGAGGGCCGTATATATCGAGATGAGCTCCGGTAATGACAGAGCCGGATTATGTCGACATTAGTGTGTAATCTGTGCACTAGATGGCTCTCGCGGCCTGATCTAAAGCGCTGTGTAAATTTATATTTCCCTCATGTATGCTTTGTACATAATATAAAGTACACTGTTTATATTTGCGTAGCAATATTGGCATGTGGACTCTGTGCATTCAATTTTACCACTTTTTTCCATTTTTTCCCCAGCGTGTGCAAGTTTGCTCTAGAAATTTCCGATGATAAAAATTGCAGAGGTTGTTATTAAGCTTAACACTTTCGTTCCATTAGGATATTATATCGAAGCAGAAATGTAGATAGTTTAAGTTTAGATTTAGACAGTCTAAGGCAAACCAGCTTAAAACATGTTGATTTTATGATTGAGTAAATATTAATTACAATTTGTTTAGTAATTGTATTGAATGAAAATGTTTGTCTAATGTTTATATTAATGTTATTATACTACTCTGTTTGTATGCTAAACATACTTTTGACAAGGGTATTATTAGCTCGGAAATTGCACACTTAAGTGTTAAAAAAAATCAGCAATACCTACATATAAATTGTTATTGTTACGTAATCGAAATGGTGAGGATTAATAATATTAATAATGGAAAGTTTACAAGGTTACACTACGCATACATTTCTGTAATTTATAATAAAAAATTTTGTTATCTACTGTATTTTAGGTATACATATTTTTCAAATCCTCGATTATTTTCTACAATAAATAGTGGAGCGACATCTACGCGCTAGGGGTTAAACTATCCCTTAGAAGAGTCTCAGATCTCAGGCAGAATACATGAAATAAAAATAAATAACCTTTATATGTCATTAGTTATCAGCTAATTTACATAAAAATAAACTAACTGATAAATTTAATGTGTGTAGAGTACAGTGAACTTCAATAATATACAATAAAACTTTCCTTATTTTGGAATGATTTTGCCTACTGATTACCGAATATGAATCATTAGCTAAACTCTTATCACTTTTGAATAAATCTAATAATAATTCAAGAATATACAGGGCGATCAGTAATTGGCGTACTCCGGATACAGGGCGTTATAGAGCACATTAAAACTAAGGATAATCTGCAAAGAAAAATTAAATCTGATGGTTAGTTTCCGAGTTATAGAGTTTCCCTCATCCAAGTTACAAGCTAATTATTTTCATAACCAAAACAAAAATGAGTCAATAATTCATGCTATTATAATATCTGGATAAAATGCAACATGATTTGTTTAATTTTTTTCACAAAACCTCTAATAGAAAGAAATTGAAAATGTTTAAATTTAATAAAATACCTAAATTTGAGAGAAATTTGCAGTTTGGCAACCTCTCAAGCTCCCCTTAGGATAAACTTAAATAACCTTCTATTGCCATGAAAATATTAATAATGAATTTCAATTGTTGTTTCTGTTTTTTAATAACATTGACAGCACTAAATTAGTTTGACAACTTCTCGCATCACAAAATATTGAACGTTTTTCTTTTTTTTTTCTCACCGAACCTATTCACATGTTCAATGCAGTGTTGCCACTTTTATTTTCACAAAAGTGGTCATATCTTTGTAAAGAAACGACTTACAGCACTGCGGTAAAAAAATCGTCATTCTTAAAACGTAAAGTTTATCACAGTATGCTCCGAGTGCGCCAATTACTGATCACCCTGTATATTTTTGTTCAATTACCCCCCAACATTATACAAACAAAATTGTGTCTCTTACCATGCTAAACTGCTTCTCCTCGATTAAATGCTTCACCTTGGCCAACAAAGCATCCTCTCTAACTCTAGCAGCATCCCGCACCTCTCTAATAGCATCAGCCAACATCCCCGGTTCATATTCTCTATCATAATGCCTCAAAGACTGCTGCTGTTTCATCATATTCAGCTCCATTCGCATCTCCATCACTTCCTTAGACAATTTCCGATTGCTTTCCTTCAAAGTATTGACCTGCTGTGTCAACTTGTGCACAATTCTTTCATCAAACGAATTCACGCTGGAATCGCTGTCGTTAGGCAAACCAGGATCGGAAAAGCGACGTTTCGAGTTATCTTCGTTGTTTTGGTCCAAATTACCAACGGGTAAGCTGAGGTACTCGTTAGAATCGGTGGATAAATTATTGGGGAGGGTACTGTGTTTCGGGGTACTAAAGAAATTCGGATTTGGATTAGCCATGTAGGGATATGTGGGGTAGTTCATAGGATAAACGGGCAGGGACATGGATTCGGAATTTGAATAGTTTACAAACGAATAATACGCTGATATGTCTGGGATGCTCAGGTTTTGATATGGATGAGAATTGGACGGAAAGTAGTTGCAATTTGACATATTTAGATCCATAGGATTGGGGGTAGAGGGTAAGGACGGCTTCTTGTCACGGTTTTTCTTACGTTTTGTAACACTTGGGGGGTTTCCATTGAGTTCTGGTGACATGTTCAAGAAATAAACATTTAGGTTATGTTGGAACACTAACACAATACTTTGAGTTCATATACTAGAGAATCATAGTAGGAAAAAGGAAATATCACTTATCACAAACGTGGGTAATTATTATTCTATTTTTAAGCTTGCAAACAAAAGTGAAAGTAGCCAATATCAAAATAAAATTCATGACAGCTACTTGCTAACAGCACAGATAGCGCCATCTATTGTAAATTAAATAAAATAGAAAAGCATGTTAGAATACAGTGTTCTGTATTATATCGTCCAACACTGTGGCCATCTATTCACTATACTACGTACTATTAAATTTATTTTAATTTTTAACCCCTTGCATGATTTTTTAAATTTTTTAGAAAAAAAAAATTCTTATAGTATTTGGTTGGCTTTATTTACAAAAAATGTATAAAAAAATCGAAGTTACATATTTTCAATTTTTTGAAAAAAAAATGCTCTGGGTCATGTATGGGACATTATGCAATAATAACTATAAAATTAGATATGATTACACGTGGTTATTCTGTATGAGTACAGGGTGGAGCATTTTCGATGGGATTACAGGGTATCTAGGGTTTCTGTTGAAGTTAGAAAAAAACGGATAGCACATTTTTGGGTCAACTTTTTAAGACAAATTGAATGGTGGAAACACGAAATGTCTACCTTCTTTTGTTTTTGAGTTACAAGCAAAAACTGATTTTTTACCGAATTTCTCAAGTCAGTGTATCTCGGTTAATTGAAAAGTTACAAAAAAATACTTTATATGTTTTTTATAGAGATTTTAATTTGAAACAAGAATATATATTCAAATTTTAATTCCGTTCAATTGTTTTTGAGTTATGACATAAAGTTGTATTTTTTTAAATGGAAACCATAGTTGGCTATGGATTCATTAGAAAGGATTTTATCTCAGCTTTCCAAAAATATATAACATCATACATTTATTTTTATAAATAACGAAGTTATTGCATATTTTCAGTTTAAAAAAGAATAAATCTATTATAGGTGTGCCGTGATTGATCTGTTTGTGAAACACATGACTATCTCAGCTAACTTGTTACGAACACTAAAAATTACAATAAAAGAAACATTTTATTAAACAAATAATTAAACAAATAACCAAATCAATTTTAAATAGAAACAACGTAACAAAAATTTAAAAGTAATTTTCGAACTGAAGTCCGTTCTTTAAAATGCATAATCGACATCGTTTTTCTACAGCTTTTACTGTTTTTTTTACAATCATGCAGTCATGGCACATCATGATTCTTGATTTATCTTGTAATATATGCAATAACTTCGTTATTTATAAAAATAAATATATGATGTTATATATTTTTGGAAAGCTGAGAAATAATCCTTTCTAATGAATCCATAGCCAACTATGGTTTCCATTTAAAAAAATACAACTTTATGTCATAACTCAAAAACAATTGAACGGAATTAAAATTTGATTATATCATCTTGTTTCAAATTAAAATCTCTATAAAAAACATATAAAGTATTTTTTTATAACGTTTCAATTAACCGAGATACATTGATTTGAGAAATTCGGTAAAAAATCAGTTTTTGCTTGTAACTCAAAAACAAAAGAAGTTAGATATTTCGTGTTTTCACCATTCAATTTGTCTTAAAAAGTTGACCCAAAAATGTGCTATCCGTTTTTTTCTAACTTCAACAGAAACCCTAGATACCCTGTAATCATATCTAATTTTATAGTTATTGCATAATGTGCCATATATGACCCAGAGCATTTTTTTTTCAAAAAATTGAAAATATGTAACTTCGATTTTTTTATACATTTTTTGTAAATAAAGCCAACCAAATACTATAAGAATTTTTTTTTTCTAAAAAAATTTAAAAATAAAAATAAATTTAATAGTACGTAGTATAGTGAATAGATGGCCACAGTGTTGGACGATATAATACAGAACACTGTATTGTAACATACTTTTATATTTTATTTAATTTAAAATGCTCCACCCTGTACGTAGAAAACAATTGCGTTCTTCATTTATACATAAGAAAATCTTAAGAGCAATAAAAATAATGCTTTGTGCCATACATATATGGCACACCATGCGATAAGGGGTTAAGTCCATTTAAAGATTTTATAAAATATCATATGCACAGACCTCATGCGGGTAAGATGCACATTTTCAGTATAAAGGGAAACTGTGTGTCTTCAGCTAAACAAACTTTTGTATTTTCCTCTAATTCTTCAAATATTTTTGAACCTACAAAGCCACACGAATTAATTATTAATACATGAAGGAATGAAAATATTAAAACAATTATCTATACCCATAAATACAATTTATTACCCGTCCAAATCCCCATTCAACATTTCACAATTTTTATTTTACATCATTTTTTGTGTATCTTATAAAAATTATTGTAATATTTCTTAGACAAAATTATCAAAAATTTTACAACAATAAATGCAAATTATTACCACGTATTTAAGTAAAACTGAACTTTCCAATATGAAGATGACGACAAAAGGGAGAAAATGATCGGGCTTCCAAAAAATTAACATATTCGAATACATCTAAAAATATTGCAACTAGAACCAATTAAATAATAATTATTGTTATTATATGCTAAATATTATGTGATATACAAGATAACATAGTGTGTATTTGAAAATTACAAGCTAAATATTTTTTAAAAATTAACATCATGTTACATTTATGGCAGTAAATCTTTTTTCTCTACAAAAATCTTATCGAAAGTAATGCTAATCGTAATAATGATAAATTACTTTTTAAATTTCTTTATATATAAAACATGGTCACATTAAAACTATATGAATGCATACCTTATATCACTACAAATCATTGTTATGTTAAAGTAGCAGTTAAAATAAGAGAGCTTGAAACTGAAATTCATGAGACTCTAAATACAAAAAAAAAATGCTGTTTATGGTGAAATTAACAACATAATTTAAAATATGAAATGAGGAACAGCGAACAGCCAAGCATGAACAAATTTGTTTTAATAAACTAATATAATGAGCTACTCGTCCTACCAGCTAACCTAATTTAATATTAATGTTTATTTACAGTCACTCTCAGTTAGTTTTGTTGCTGCTGCTGAAAATAATATTAAGCTAAAGCTAGTGTTTTAAAAGCAAAAAACGTCGCATTTTTATTTTAATAACCCTGTATTTTTATAATATTACTGAGAGTAATTTTGTCTTAGCCTCCCATTTCCAAAAAATATAATATAATTACACATCGACATTAATTCCAGTATGACAAATGCATTGAATAATTACTAAAAGCCGTTTTTGTGTATTATGGAGCTAAAAAACAATTTTATAATACCCTTGGGAAAACTTTTAAATAAAAGCAGCAAAGTGAATTTATAAATCAAGAAAATGTGTTTTAGTTTTGGAATTGTCATACTGGTTGTTAAAATATAAAAATGAACTCTACAACATAAATATATTTCAGTATTAAATATTTGGTAATTGAGCATTATAAATTCCACAAGTCGTGTTTCCAACACCATCTGTTTTTATATTTCCGTATTTTTGTACTATAAAACATATTAAGACCCCTCATTTCAGTCACATTTCCATCGTTTTAAATTATTTTGTTAGTTTAAACCAGAATCAATGTTCCTAAATTATCATAACAAACTTAGTATCGATTTGATCGCCATTTACAATAATCAACGGTACGATTTCAAACTCTCGTTGTTGAACAACTGCCCGATTGAGCCCTAGCTAAATGGGCCCATTCAGTTCCAGTTCTAGGGCCATACGTAAATCCTCTCCTTGCAGCAGACTGTTCACCGGTGCATTCACTTCGCAGTCTTGTTGTGTGAGATCCATCAGGGATGGTATTCCTGTTGCTTCGGGGTCCAACAGCGATATGGAGTTCTTTCGTATCAGATTGCGGCGAGTTGTGGCCTCTTTGTCTTTGTCCAGCACCAGCTGAATGCGCTTTTGTGACCACCGTTCTTGATCCAGTTTGGGGTGGCTGCCCTTCAGGGTTTCTTCAGGCTACACAAAGGAAAATCAATCAATAAAAAAACAATGAAAAATGCAGAGGGAGAAAGTTTTTATCGGCGCTTAAGTTGGATAAGAAGGTTTATAACAAATTTAATAAAAACTATCATCTAAACTAAACTACCTATAGATTATAATAATTAAAAGTAAACTCCCATTAAAAATATAAAAAACATTATTTCGATGAATTTACAGCTCTCGAGTACTTTATGTATATCTACCACATTCTATTATAAATATCCGATTTACACCTAATGTTGCCTTTTCTATTTTCTTCCAGGTTGGATGTTGTTGCAGTCTAATTCTAATACAAACTACATACTGTTTACAATAAGAATTGTGTTGGTAATTTAATTGGACGTCAAATATGATCTTGGACTTGAGATTTTCGATTACCATGTGCGGTAAAATTAGTAAAGATCTATTAGCTTCTCGAAAAAACGACAGGTGGACTGTAAGTAATTGGAAATCAATATGGGAAGTAGTTTCTGGTAATTAATTTTTATACCTCTGATACCAAAAGAACAAAATTGTAATTGGCAAAATGAAATTATGTATTAAATGAAATTTTTATTTATTTAGTGAGACAGTTATTATTAAGACGAAGTTTTTTGATGGATTAGTGAATTTTCTTATAGTTTATTCTTTATGGTTAGGGAAAATTTAATCCATATTTTTTGCTTTCAGCTTCTTTGTACATAATATATTTCAACTTTCATAAAAGTCACCTTGTAATATTTGATGATAATTTAATATTTTTAACATAATTAAGTATAAAGACTCAAGTTACAAATTAAGTTATGAAAAAGTAACCCATTTAAGTAAATAACATTATAAAAAATATTATCGATAGTTTGGCCTAGTTTTTGTAAACTTTCTAGATTATTTGAACCAAGTTTTCATAATTAAGTTGATATTTTTGTCCATTAACAATATAAAAGACATTATAATAAAATGTAAACTAAATACTTTGCCTTGCTTGAATACAGGGTGTCCCAGTTTATATCGTCAGGATAACACCAGTGCATAGTTTAGCGAAAATTAAAGGTGGTTTGTCTAATAAACTATGATCGAATGTTGCTTCCTTTTTGATGTACAGGGCATTAAAGAAAATAAATTATTTTAAATAATTTGTTATTAATCAATAACAAAAAAAGTTAGTCTTCTGAAATTTTGCATAGATCTTTTTTTTTGTATTCTCTTATTAATAGTGGTTGCAATTATTTTATTTAGAACACAGAGGCGTGCGTACTGGTTTCTTCAAAAACATTTTATTGAATAAAACGTACACCACTGGTTTTTTTGCAGCACCAATATGCAAAGAGTATTTTCCATTCAATTTAGAAATTTTTTTGTATTTTACAATTTCTTGATAACTTAACTTTTTTCTTCTTATTTATTAAAGAGGTTCTTCCCTATTAGATTTTCGAAAAAAGTACAAAGTACAAAGTTGTAGAGAAAAGTATTTCCTACAACTTTCCTTGTAACATTCTTTTGATATTGTCAATATTTAAAAAGATATTCAACAAATAAGTTGCAAATTTTAGGGAAATTTTTCTCTAGTTAGGTACTACTTACTACTACTACTTACTATTCTTTCCCCAAAATTTTCAACTTATTTGTTAAACAACTTTTTTAATATCGACAATATCAAAAAAAGTTTAAAAGATAAGTGGTAGGAAATATTTTTCTTTACAACTTTGTACTGACTCTTTTTTTCGAAAATTTAGTAGGAAAAAAGTTATTCAATAAACAAAAAAATCCAACCCTTAATTGAAGGCTGGTGAAGGAAGGGCGGGGTCTACGAATACACAAACTCAGTTTTAAACTTTCAGGGTGACCCCTCTAGAAGATTCTACAAAAATTGGTTGTAGGGTAAAAAAAGTCTATTTGAAGCCTTTTTTCTCCCTTATTTACTGTACTATTAGGTTATTTTGAGTTAAGTTAGTAAAAAATTATAAGATACGAAAAAGTTTCTAAATTGAATGGAAAATACTCTCTGCATATTGGTGCTGCAAAAAAACCAGTGGTATACGTTTTATTCAATAAAATGTTTTGAAGAAACCCGTACGCACGCCTCTGTGTTCTAAATAAAATAATTGCAATCACTATTAATAAGAGAATACAAAAAAAAGATCTATGCAAAATTTCGGAAGGCTAACTTTTTTTGTTATAGATTTATAGCAAATTATTTAAAATTATTTATTTTCTTTAATGGCCTGTACATCAAAAAGGAAGCAACATTCGACCATAGTTTATTAGACAAACCACCTTTAATTTTCGCTAAACTATCGACTGGTGAAATCCTGACGATATAAACTGGAATGAAAATTATTTGTAAAAACAGAATTTAAATTTGTGTCATGTAAAAGTTAGTGACGGCTTATTTAAATAAATTTAATGAAATGTTTTCCATTTTATTCCATAAAATTATTGCAAAGAATTATTTTCTGTTAATGAATAATGCAAATTTTTAAAAACCACACAATTACAATGCAGAAATTATCGTTCTATTTCTGCATTTCTGCAAAGCTCTTAATGCAGTATTTTGATGTTATCTATTAATTTTAATCGTCTGATTCAACTACAGAAATCACTTAAAAATTAATTTAGAATTTAATAGAAAATATGATAAGAATTACATAACATACAAGACATTTTTTTCAAGTATAATCAATATCTGAGTAAATAATAAAATAACAGAATCGATTACACTGCGTATAAAAATATTCCTTGGCATGATTTTTTTTGAGTGTCGTCACTTGCTAAAAAGTGTAAAATAAATAATCGAGGTAAAATTCATTATGACATAAGGAGCAAAGGCAAATTTTTAATATTTACCAAAATAGCAATTATGTCAAGGAAATTTAAAAAACCAATATTTGAACACAGTCAAAATCTGAAAAACATTAAAAAACTATAATATTTTGCAATAAAATACTTTAGAGTTATTTCCATTAAATCATGGATGTCCAAGATCACAATTGAGGTTGTATGGAAAACCCAGGGAAAAAAACACCAACACATTTTGAATTATTATTTATATTCATATTGACAACAGTTATGCCAGGAAAATAAATATACACACAAGAATAAAACTCTAAGATAATCTTTATAAAAGATTATTGATATCACTAATTTTTTCTTTTTATTGCTCTAACAACAAAAATAACTATTTACAAAGTACGGTTTGTTACTCCAAAAAACAACCATATTACATAAGACTTGTTTATCTATAATTAGAACTATTTACAAACCACTATTATTTACTTCTAATTATAGATAATCAGTACATTAGATTTTTTTGTTTTTCGTGTTTTCGTTGCATACCAATTTGTTGTACAAAATATAGCTGTTTCCACAAATAAATAACAATCTATAAAATAAGTTCTTATATAATAAGAGGGACCAATCATCGACTTTGCATTAGATATCTTTCCATAGTAAGAACACATTTTTAAGCGTTTTCTACAGTCGTCCTATCAATCATCAAGACCAATAATGATATGCAAATAATAAATCTTATTTCCTCGAACTAGAATTAAATAACATATAACAAAAATAAAGGCGTATTATAACATTTCATTTCCTCTCTCAACATTTTACAATATTTTTCCTATTTTATAATAACAGTACATATATTTTCCTTTAGTTTAATTTTTTGAACAATCCAAATTACATTATTTTTAAATACAACTTAACACTAAATTGTATCACAATGTAATAATGGTGTTTTCAAAGAAATTATTGTTTCAGTAATAGTTTTTTACGAGTAAATTTGAAACGGAATAACATCAAACACCTTATTATTATTAACATTATTATCATCTTCAAGAATTACTAATCTCTGAGTATATGCTACTAGCTACTACAATGGTGTAGATTTCAATGAACGAACGGAATGTGGTTGAACATACATATAAATAGAGAGCAAGAGTATTTTTTATTTTAGATAGAATTTCTATCACAGTCAACAATAAATAGTGCGCCGCTTCCACAACATAGCAGTTAGAAAAAAATATAATATTAATTTGTAATTGGCAGTTGTAAATTAACTATATTTCCCTGATTCCTGTTGTACTTTTGTTGTAATATTTAATGTAAAGTAATGAAGCTGAAGACAAACAGAAAATAACAGGGACGAATTTCCGACTAGATTTGCACATTTTAATCTTTTTTTTGGTGTCACTAAGAAACAGTTCCAGGAACTTTGCTTCTTAGGTTTTTGCTACTTTTTTAATTTAACTCTTGTAGGGAAGTTATACGAATATTCGGGCAACTATGCCCAAAACTAAGCTATAAATTTCAAGTACCTTCCTACGCTTTGACTAAGGGTCTAGTCACGTCGTGAACTGGGTAGTTTCCAACAAAACAGAATGCAGCAAGGGCTTCACAATATAAAAATATATTTAGTATCTTTTATTATGTTAGTAGAAAAATACTATAATCGCTTTTGAAAATTTTGTAGGTCAAAATTAATAACCCTGTTATGTTAAGCAATACTAATTTCATTTGATTATGACTACATAAATATTTTTGAGTACAATAATTATAATAATAACAATTTCAATTTAATTTAGAAGCTCTAATTTTATGTCACTTTTCTAGTACATCATCCATCGTTCACCAGCACATTTCCACATTTTGATTATTGGAAAACCTGCACAGTTCACAATCATCTTCCTAGATTTGAGAAATAAAATCAAAAACTTAGACAACCTATCTTTTCTTTCTTTTAAAACTCTATTTGAGGGGACAAACGAACTACTTGCGTATTCGACGCACGCGCACCTTCTTATCCAAATAAATTTGTTCATCTTTTCGATTTACTTGGAGTCAAACAAATATACCCGGCACGTATATCGAAACCGCTTACCAATAAATTCATTAAAACACTTTCACTTGGTTGGGATATACAAGCGGCCTTTTGCCCACCAGTATCCAACAACCAATTACTTTTGCCTTTTGGTCTACCACGATGGTGGTTGTTCGACATGAGCTGTTGCAACAATTCCGACGACATTTTCTCTTTCGGTTCGTTTCGCGTCCTTTTATTAGATGTGTCGTATATTGTTGTATTGGAACGTTTCGTGCTAGGCGTTCGTTCTAATTTGCTTCGTTTATTGCTGATGATGGTTTTGTTGCTACTCCAATTTGTTGTATCTAAAACGTATAATATGCAAACAAAAGGTAAAAACAAAACCGTGGTTTATTTATTACTTTTGTCATTATATAGGTCTTCTAATAATATCCCTCCGCCATCATCCGTGGCTTTATTCACTGACGATGACAATAATTGCGCTAAACTCGAATTATTATCGGGAATATTCTTGTTCTTCTCACTGCTACTCCACATTAAATCATCCGCCATCAACAATGGGATATCATCGGAGAGGGTCATAAAGGGCGCCTTCATGGTCATTTCAGGATCCTCATCCATTTGCAAATTCATAAACGTGGACATTTGATCTTCATCGCCCAATGAATCACTTGGACTATTTAACGAGGGTAAACTACAATCGGAATTCTACAAACCAACAGCAAATTAGACTAAAACACGGAATTTTTCCACAGATCATACGAACCTTTGATAAGTTTGGTGAAAGGAGTTGTGGGGAGGGATCGTGGAAACCGCGATAGGAAATGAAGGGATCGGTGGGTTCGGTGTTTAAGAGCGGTCCTAAGTTATCACGCAATAAGAATTCATCCAGCATGTCTGTTAGGAAGGGATGGTCGTCCAAGGGCACGCATACATCTCCGGCTACTGGAGCCAAGTGTGTTAGATCATCCGGATCATTTTTCAGCACTGCAACGATAAAATCAATACGATTAACCAAATATATACATTAAAAGACAAATGGTTTAGTTTGAATCTGAAGGAAAGCGATTCAGGATTAAATTCTATTATTATAAGCACAACTTAATCTAACACAACTTCTCTTCTTACATAATTCATGTAATTCCTAATGGATTTATGTACAAGTTTATCATCAACGAATAAATTATACAATACACAAGCAGAGATGGTGAATTGGTGATTCAATAAATTTATTGCAGAAAAATAAAATTTTGCAATGTCAAGGTTAACAGTCAGCTGATTGGGCCAAGATTAAAAGCAAAACTGAAATCAACAGTAACTATTATTAGAAATAATTCGAAAAAGAATAACGTTAACGCTTAACAACGTACACGAAAATTGTGTGTGCCAGAACTAGCTGCCAAAATTACACCACAACAAAATTATTACGTGTTTCATTAAGTAAATTTACGTAAATTATACAACAGCAATTTAAAACATTGTTGGTATACGCGTCAACAGTTAAACAGAATTAATAGTTTGGTTAGTTGGTAAAGCAAAACTCGATTTTCTGTTTAATCTAGTCAAGAGCCGGGTATACCTATTCTGGTGAATTTATCACTAAACTTATACATTCGAATTTAAATATAGTTTAAACCCAAGGCAAAAAAAGCATCCATTATTTATACCTATCCTATAATACATAATAATGTCTATATTACTATTATTATTATTGGAGACTCGGAAAGCCAATGCCACTTTATTTATATTACATAAATGGCACGCCATTAATAAAACCACATTATGATTCAGTTCAAGTTTTAAACACATCAAATGAGTATAAATTAGCAACAATTATTGTTCACGTTGTACGAAGGTGTTGTATAATCAAAATTACTGAAGGTAGGGCAAAAACTAATGTTATACCATCGACCGATTACCCTAAAGAGGAAAATGTAATCAAAATAGCACTAGGTACTTAAAGTTATTTTTAATAACATGAACTGCACAACATAACTGCAATGCAAACAATACAAGGTCGAGTTAAATAAACGCTAAATCACTAAAAACCGGCTTGAACAAAATTTACCTATGTACAACAACTATTAACAAACACACGTGAATTATCTGTATTTTTTAACATAGGAAAAAACCTACACCATAAAAATTATCTTGTGGTACTTTTTTTGTAAAATTAATTACCAACACAACACGTTCTGCAATGTGTTTTATTTTAAGCCAATAGTCAAAGAAAAATATTTGGACAATTTCCAAACAGATATTCCCATCCATATAATCGTATTTCAAACACGAAATTAAAACATGTTTTACAACGTAATTTATGTTATTGATCTCTTGATTTTCCTTTCTTTTAATATACACAAAAGTAAAAGTAAACCAATAAAATTTTACAATGGAAAACCAAAAAATACAATTGGGCCAAATGTTTAGATTTTGGAAAATTATGAAAAGTAGTTTATAACCGATTGGTTAATATATCAAAAGTACCGGCAAAAAATATCTAGAATGTTGTACTTTTATATAATAAATTAATTACCCTGCACTAGAAAATTTGACATGGCTTCTATAAGGACCTCTAAAACATATAGGTACTTGAATATTTTCTTCACTATGGTACATGGAGCTAACCTCACTTTTAGATTACATTTTTCATTATAACTTTTGGATATTATTTTAAGGAGAACTTTTACAAATTCAACTGGAGACGTTATTTTACACTAAGAAAGGTACACTTCATGGAAATCAATAATACACAGCTGAGTATTTAGAGCACAGTATACAGGGTGTATAAAAATGAGGTGTTACTTCGGCGCAATTAATTTATAGCAAAAAATTCCTAAAACATTTTACGAAAAGTGAAAATATCAAGCTGATAAAATGCTCTTCCTACCAGGGAAATATTTCTAAATCGAAACATTTACTTACAAAATATTTATTACTCTACCACTACAATTTCAGCGTACTTTATGAAAAACCTTGTATTTTTCGTGGCTAATTCTTGAAGGAAACATTGTGGTCCGTATTTTTTTTGGAAACAATTTAAAAAAAAATTGTGTTTGACTAAATTTGATGATAAAATGTGATATGAACAAAATTTCTAGAATTTTTAATCAGCAAAGTTAAATACCCTGTAGTTAAATCAGTTTTGGATTATCAAACAACTAAATAGCTGATATCGAAAAAAGATGAATCTGTTAATCTTGTGACAGACAATAAACACCAAAACACCCAGTAAAACTAATAATATAATTCCAATGTTTGTAGAGGTTATCACTTAGTCCAATCCATTGAAAACAATTTTGTAATCTTCTGTTTACTCATTGCTCATAAACGTAATCTATATAGTTTGCATCAATCATCCAAAATGTAATAAAAAATGGGTAAAGAGGCATGACATAATTCTACTCTGAAATAACAATAATTTGAGATATCTGTTCGAATCTTTAGATTTTGAACACTGAACAAAATTGTGGCCTTAAAATATAAAAATTTAGATCCCCAAAAAAATTTGTAATAACAACATGCGGTTCTTTGATTAAACACGAATATAATCTGCTAAAGCTTTCCTTCAAACCAAATCCACCCTCAAAATTTCCCTCCCTTCGGTACTTACTTGCAAATCCCGAATCCTCATCCGAAAACGTTAGGAACGGCTTGTTCATGTCCTCAGTTCGAGTTTGAAACAGTTTGCTGGTGGCCGTTTGTGGCCTCGGTGGTGTCACACTTGGTGGTGGTGTTGGTGGTAAAGCAACCACCACTGATATTGCTGAATCGTTGCTACTGTTTCCTTCAGTAGTCACTGTTTCCACTACAACCGGCGGCAAAACAATTTCCCCGGCGTTCTTGTTGTCGCATAAACTATTTTCCGATTTTACTGCCGTATTATATTGAGATGCCGAATAGATTTCATTACTGCATTCGACACCACTGCAAAAACAAATACAAATTCTGCTAGGAGCGTGCCGAAAATTTTGGTACGGAACCAACAAACAGTTTCCAAGCACAATTGCGTTTCGGTGTAAACACTTTATACATTTGGTACTACCAGACTAATTTTGGGATTCGATTTAGGACTTCACGCCGTGTGATGTAATCGAGATAATATGTGATAATAGAGATACTTTCGCACTTAGTACTAGTGAACTAACTGATCTCTGCGAGTTGGAGTGTCGCGTGGTGGGTTCCCCCCCATGTTATATGTGGAGGCTCGGTTTCTATGTTCTCATGTCAAGCACCACGTGACACAGGCCAACGCACACATACTCACATTTAGATCACTGTACCAGCATGCACGTGATTAGCTTTTTGTATCATCGTGGTTCATTTAATTCACTTTTCACTAACTAGTAATTTTTCCATGAACCAAGGAGCCCTATCTGTTTTCTACATAAAAAATGTATGGTGCAACTGAATCAATCGCATGATTCCGTCTTTCAGTTGGGTTATTTTAAGAACAAACATAACGGTACATTAAGAGATAACACATTGCTTTCTGGACATGCTACTGTTCGATTTTGATTGTGTAAAAATAAACTGGTAATGCTAATTAGGGTCTTTGATGCAATTTATGCGGCTGGTGCAAAGTGAGAAAAAATCGTCGCGTCTTATAATACAACAGAACAGAACTCAACACTGCATCTTATGGGAATCTAACAAAATTTCATGTTATGCCTAAATAAGTTAGAGTCAACATAATAACATAAAAAGCACTAGGCCAGAAACTCTTTATATTGAATTATTTCTAAGCTCCAATTCGTATGATACCTAGGAAAAGGTATGTCATGTTATATCCACGATGTAAACATAGAAAATAAATATAATCCACTCATCACCTCCTGTTTAACATTCTCTATTCACAACAGATAACATGCGCGAATGATAAGTGCAGCAAGATAACATTTTAGGAAAAGAAAAACTTTCCATAATCATAAATGAGGAAAAATATGCGAATACACTTCAATATCACTTTATATGCTCATTGTAAAGAGGAACAAACAAAAACAAACTAATATGCATACGTATATCGTACTACAGCGTAAATATAACTTTGATCTTTAATAATTATAATAATTTTATAGTAAACTCGTGATAATGTAGTGGAACAAATGACAAACTGTTACATAGTACCAAATTAGCATCAAACACGAGCTGATTTTTTGTAATTGAAATTAATTAAAACCCACGAAAATTGCTAATAATTATATGGAGACTAGAAGCACTGTCCTTGTAATTAGCTTTGTGAAAACTTGTCAAAAGAAATATAATCTAATCCTCAAAAAAATCCAAAAAAACTCAAATTTTAAATTAACTCTAGCAAGCCAAAGTATAATTTCTATTAAAAAGGTTAAAATGTTTTGGTTTGCAACGAACATAAACCCAGATTTAACACAGTAAAATAAATTAAACAATTGGATGTAATATACTGACATAAATTGGTTGGGTATGACGTACAACAAATTAAATAAATGATGTCATAAGGTCTACGACAAACCATCAATTGCCCCTAACCTATAATTAGGGCAATGTAGAACGAACTGTGGTGGGCTACGACCCGACAATAATTGTCGCCCAAATATAAAACTAAAATATCAATTTTACTCACATATTTATTTAAACTTATTATTAGGTAAAATTGGTTTCTTTTAATTTCCGTGATTTTAATAAAATACGAAATTGTATCCAAGAAGTTTTAATAAAAATTCAAATTGATAGCTTATGAAATATTAGAGAATTTTTTTAAGCCTGTAAATCTGTCCAGTTTTTGTACTCGTAAATGACAGGAAAATTTTTGGACACAGATTTTCAAGGACCTACAATATTTATCAACAAGTCATAAAATTACCCTATAAATATAATTAACCAATTAAAAACTACTTATAGTATATCTACTATAAATTTTTTGAGTGTGTTATTATTTTAATATCGTGATAGTCACAATAAAGTTTACATTCTTCACGTAAGTGATAAGTGATGTGTAATGTTATAATTTGTTTCGACCTTGCATTATGATTATTTCCCTAGTACAATTCAGAAATTATATAATCTAATCTAAATATTTGAGAGATTACTTTTATACACTTTTTTATCAACACTAAACTAGATAATGGTAGTCTCGTAATTATATTGATCACGTTTTCATTAAACACATTATAGTTTAGTTCAGGGTCGTGGAAAAATAAGGAACTACATACATAATCCCTTCTACGAGCCCTAACAACTAAATGTTCGGACAAAAGTAAATTTGATTGTCGTTTTTCCATACGCGCAAAAGTTATCTAAATTAACTTCCATACTATTGATGGTTTTTTCTGTTATGATGCCAACATTTAGTTATATAAAAACGTAAATTTCGTACAAATCCGCTCGGCGGTTCCAAAACTGTGACACTTTAACCCAACAGGATGGGAAAAAAAATTGTCGAAACAAAGAATTATTTTCAAAACGATGGATCTAGTAGTCGGATTTTGATGAAATTTACTTTATTGCAAAGCTGGATGTTGGTTTGCTTTACAAAAAAGTTACACAAGTTTTTATTTGGTGATTTTAGGCATTTATCGGAGCTTCAAAGTTGCACTTTTAAAAATGATAAAATTTTCTAGTAACTGTTTTAAAGATTCACAGTTTTGAAACCGCTGGTTGGAATTGTGTCAAAAAAACATTTAAATCAAAGCTCAATAATCGTACTATATTGAAAAAATCCTGAAATGTTAATATGATTTTTTTTGCATTTTTTTCGAGTTTCACAGTTCACTTTTCAAAAAACGTGTTTTTTTGAGGGTGCTACCTACACTAAAATAATCACAGTTTTGGAACCACTGATTGGATTTTGGTAAAATTTACTTTATTGCAAAGCTGGATGTTGGTTTTATGTACAAAAAAATCCCCAACTCTTTATTTGGTGATTTTAGGCATATTTCGTAGCTTTAAAATTGCACTTGAAAAATGTGACGTAATTTTCTAACGACTGTTTTTAAAAAATCACAGTTTTGGAACTTGGAGAAAACGACATAAAGGTGCTTTCATGGTCCTCATCCAGTCCGGACTTAAATCTCATTAAAACTCTTTGGCATAAAATTAAACGTATTTTACGCAATAATCCACCAAGAACCATTGGGGACTTACAGACCAAAATAGAAGAAATTTGCGACAGTTTCACGCCAGAATTGTACCAAAATTTGATAAATACAATGCCTGCTAGAATACAGTCAGCTATTAAAGCAAAATGAGACGTAACCTCTTATTAATGGTCCTAAATTAAAAATTATCCCAACATTTAGTTACAAATTCATTTTGTAAAGATTGCTAATTATTAAGGTTAAAATATTGTTAAATCCAATAAATAATTTTCTTCCATGCATAAAATTGTTATTAAGACTTTATCTTATTGTATTGTTAGGTGTTTACTAATTATTTGCGTAAAATTTCCAGTTCTCCTTTTATACTTCAAAAATTTAATTTTGTCCGAACATTTAGTTGTTAGGGCTCGTACATCCTTTGATAATATCGTAAGGAAATATTTAAATAAGAAATTTAATTTCATATAATAGAAACCTGAGGGAAATTGGATTAAACTGCTATAAAAAATGCGTCCATAACCATAAAAATATATCCAGTTTTGCACCTACATCGGGATAACTTTATTAAATTTTCCACTAGAGTAATACGTCAAAACCATAAAACATTTTCACTTTCAAAAAGCAATTGAAAGAGAAATCAATAACACTTCAGAAACATTAGGTTAAATTTAATCCTTCCAAACAATATCACCGCTTCATATCAAGGACAACAAAATTTAATAATACAATATAATCATCCGAGTTTTGTTGCTACCACAACTGGATGCTCGTAAAATATGTAATCTTGTGTCATTTACATTTTTATGATAACTTTATAGGAAGTTTGAATGTCTGGGACGAGACAACATTATTTTAATTTAATGTATTTCACCTAAAAATAACTGCAGACTATTTTAAATAAATTCTATGGACAAAATACAAAATTTCTAATAATCGGGGATAATCCCTAAATACTTAAAAATGTCATCAATTAGCAAATTAAATCAACCTATTATGTAACATTGCGGTAATCGCACGATTCTATACTCAATTAAAACAACCAGCCCCAACAATAATTAAAAACGACAGGCGACAGGTAACAATTAATCTTAAACATGAAATGCTCCTCATATACTTTAGAATCAATTACACTTATTGACCCGTTTATTACCAGCAATAAAAATATAATTATACTTCTTTCCTACATTTACTATAATTCACATTTATAACTCCACTATTTCTCTCCATAAGTCCACTTTTTTTGGCCTTTCAGAACAGTTGGGGGCGGAGGCAGACCGACTTGGAATTAATGCGTGCGGTTTGATAATAGAGCCCAGAAAGCGAAAGTTACACTAACATTAGATCCGTTATTTTCAGACGACAGAAATAACTACTATAAGCGCCTTGCTGAAACACGAAATGTCTCTTCATATATTTACTCCAGTGGCATGGACTTGTTGGAAAAACGTCAGGAATCAAATTAGAAATTAATGTTTAATTAAAAATTGTGCGAGAAAATAAGGGCAAAGAGAAGGTTATAATAATTAGTAAATTTCAAGTCTGCTACAAAGGAAGAAAAGTAATAAAAGTTGGTGCAGAGTCTAAAAAATTATCTATCATTTTCTGCAACAAATGCCGTTCCGAAATCATCTTCAAAAGCAATTTAAAAGAAAAAACTTAATTCAACCACAACAACATTTGGTCCAATAAAGATGTCACCGAGAACAAAGTTAAACAAAACAAATAATAACACAAAACTTACAAAGAAAAATACAATATAAACCAGATGGTGTTACAGTGATTTTGCTTAAGTTTTTTTAAAATGGGGCCCTCTAAATATACAATTTAATTAATTAACGCGCTAAGAAGCTCTAGAAACCATTGTAATTAACCCTCCATTTTTCCCTCGTCATCAGCTGACAAACTCAACTAAAACCAGACAAAATTATCATTACTTTAACCCCTTGCACTACCTACTCCCCCCCTACCTAGTGCTATTTTGGGGTGCTCTCTCGCTGGCTTTTCACTTTCCCTTTTCCTATCTTCTTGTATATCGATCGGTAAGCTGCAGAAGCCTGAGGGTTGCGCGCGCTATTCGTTCACCTTGAAAATGTGTCTTCCACCCCCCATTTATAAAACAAAAACCCACACCGCCAAATCAGCTGTGCGTAGGGAAACTACCAAAATAAAGCGGATGCGGGTCACGTGGCCACACATTAAGGTAGGCAGAATTTTATCGTTCCAGAGCTATAAGGGCTCTAAAAGGGGGAAAATGTTTAGATAACGTGTCGAATAATCGGATTTACATGATTTTTATGCGGGAAAAACTCTAGACAACAAAGGATTTAATCAGGAAAATTTTACAGTGATTTTAATGAAGTTTGAATTAGCAATGTTACATTAGCTCCATACAAAAGCTAATTGTGGCGTGCAGATTTAGAAGAAAAATACTGCCTAATAAAAAATTGAGGTGTACCGCAAAGTTCTATAATAGGACGTTTCTTATAACCACTTTTGAAGGTTGAAAAACCTACAAATCTTCAGAGGACTTCAATTTTGGCAATACGTTATAAAAACCAGAAAGTTCTGTTGAAATTACTTTCATTCAATAAGGCTGCACCGAACTGTTTTGAGAAACTTCTTATTGCTCTGCTATGACTGAAACACATGATAGAATCCTTGTTTCAGATTGAAACGGATAAAGTGGGATGCTTCAGTGGGCAGGCATAAACAACTCAAAAAACTAATATTTTTAAGCAAAAATACCCGGAATATTGGACTGTTTTAAATGAAAACAGTTCAATATTATTGCTATTTTTGCTTAAAATCATTCAGGACGAAATGTTACAACGTAAAATTTGTAATACGAAGAATCGTGCTTCTTACTCGCTCCCACAGCACAGCAATAAGAATTGGTAACTTTTCCAAAACAGAAAATAGTCTCAATTTCCCATAAAACAGTTTTTATACCCAAATTTAATAATTCTTAAATATATTCTAACGTTTTTAATGCACATTTTTATTCTATTTATAGAAAACTGCGATTAATTTAGTTTCTGTACATTTATAATGATAAACATAATTATTTTGTAGTTTTTTAATTGAATAGCCTAAAGCAAATCAACAAAAACACAAAAAAATACAGGACTATAATTTTAAATATTGTTTTATGTTATTATAAATAACATAAATTTAGAAAACGAATGTTTATAAACAAGCATTGTGATAAGCCACTGGAAACGTGGCAGGAAACAAATAGGAATACTGACGCAAGTTTACGTTTTCGCTGCAAGTCCAAATAAAAGCCAAATTACATAACAACTATAACTAAATATCTTCCCAATTATCTCTGAGTTGGACTCTTGCACGTCACCGTTATTGCTTCAAGGCTGAAACTGGATGGTAGTTAAATTTAATTTATCAAAGAGCTTGGAATATTCTACCGCATATGTAATTTAATATAACAAAAAAGCAAAAGGTGGTGATAGCAAAAAAACTCAAACATTTATAATGAAATTGGGAAATTCGAAACTGTTATCCATCATAGTCCTTTGAATTATTTTTGTTTCGTTGTTCACGAGCAAAGCACTTTGATTGTATGGACAAAGGAAAACGACTTTTTAGGGCTTTAAACTCAATTAATCACAATAGAACGAAATAATGGTATACTGTCCAAGAAAGTTGTGAAAAATTCCTCATGATTTATGTGTCAACACGGCAATCTGTGTAGAGTAGGGTTTATGATGTTCGCATTGATTAATTTCCCTAGATACAGATAGAGTCGTCCGAAATTTACTAAAATTAATTCCGCTGTAATCGATGAATAACAATCAACTTCAAAGATAATTTTACATATTTTTCCATAATGCTCCCATTTTATTGCAGCACCCTTTGGAAAGCCATTCCACGTTAGGAAACCGATACATGCCCCCCCTACCAAAAGCAATTTTGGCAGAATAACAACCCGGATTATTAAACGAATTTTTATTACCACATTTTTTACTTGCGGCAATTGTCGCTTGGAAACTGCTTGGAAAACCAGGAGCTCCACTAAAGACCTGTCTGAATTAATAGCACAGCCAAAGCGAAGAAAGAGAAAAGCCTACACTACAAAGCGCTTCTTTAAATTATGTTAGTTACTACGGCTGAGGCAAGAAGTCGACCTGTCACATAACAAGACTCAAAGCCAAAACACTTTTATTTTCTGGATAATTTTTTACAAACTATAACTGACTTCCTGCCTCGCCTTTATATCCAATTTTGGTCTAAAAATACAACAAATTGGTGTTTGTGGAAAAGTTTGAAACTTTCCTAATACCCTTTAAGAAAAATATTTTGCCGATATTATTAACTTGTCGTGTGCGCCCCTCATACTTCAAAGTTAGAGGGATTTAGTTCTTTAAAAGAAAGTTCCAAAGTTGCTCGAAAAAAATGAAACCGCCCATCTTTTATAACTTAATATCATGTTTGGAAGTAATTTATCGAGAAATGGGTACAAATAGAAAATAGGGAAGTTTATAATCAAGATGTTTAGTAAAAACTGCGAGATTACTTAGCAGTAGTATCTGTAGTTCCAATAATCAAAAATTTTGCAAATTATTCAAGAAAAAACCTTACTTACTTAACGTTGCAGATACTACCTTCTACTATCAAAATATAATTATTAGAAAACAAAACAAAGTTATCAAGTTTTTAATTGGTCAAAACTTTTGCCAGCAGGTGACACTAGCTATGATAAGGATCACGCATCCCTGTCAATTAAACTGTTCCAAATTCTCGATTGACTCCAGCATCAACTACTATTGGATTAAGTGAGCTCAACACGGTTCACCAAAAAAACATCGAACAGATAATCCATTAATCTCCATGATATCACATCTCGGTGACACTTCATCATCACAAACACCATAAAAACCAAAATTAGATACTCGTAATAAAACCAAAATAATCAACTCAATTTACCATCAAATCTTTGTTTTTAAACCAACAAAACACACCACCATTTTAACCATAACAAACACTCATTTCCAAAAGCAAATAACGTAATCACCTTGTGCCTTGTGCTTAAGCAGCTTACAGACACTACAGCTTCAATTGATACTGCATGGAAACCATGAATGAATCCATGGACAATTTCAGGACGAAAAACGCCCCTGGATGGCGGGCAAAACGCTGTGTTCTGTTCGTAGAGACACACTGTGAGTAGGAAGAGAAAGTGAAACGGAACCGCCGGCTTTCGGGGGCGGTTGTTCAGTACAGGC
Source organism: Pediacus dermestoides (assembly GCA_963942485.1). Classification (NCBI taxonomy): domain Eukaryota; kingdom Metazoa; phylum Arthropoda; class Insecta; order Coleoptera; family Cucujidae; genus Pediacus; species Pediacus dermestoides. The sequence goes on from OZ012629.1 coordinate 5,559,718, forward strand.
GCCCTGAGTTCATCAGCTGGAGGGGATGAATGCCAGCAGGGCCATTCGATCACTACCATTAGTCTGGGGTACAACGAATGTGCGGAGGATCAGCCGGATGTAGGACAATGCAATATTATCTCTTGGTTTGGGAATTGGATTATGGAATGTTGGGCAATGGGAAGTAATGTCATTAAGGAGTAATTTTTGTACATACGAGTAGTAACATATATAAAAATACTTTTCTGTAAGAATTTTGTACCTAATTTAGAAGTTCAGTGACTTTGATAATTGGTGCACAGAAGAAAGTTGTAGGAATAAGGGTAAAAAGAGAAATTTGCGAACTTTAGGGCGAAAATCAGCCTTCGGCGTTAACTACACGTCGGATTTCCAAATGAAATTATTCGCATATGCGCATTCTGTCATTAGATTTTCGAGAAAATAATTTATTAGTACGTCTGCATAACAATCTATATTCCATCAGATGGGAAATTGTCCGTTTCGCAATTCAGTAGTTTCAAATAATTAACTATAGACGAAACAATTTGTTGTGTGTTTCAAAAATGTGTGAATAGTAAAATTACCTCAGAAATGAAAAATTTTGGAAATATCTGTCCTCTTATAGTACCTATATAGTTGAAACTGTTTGTCCTTCATAAGGATGGACACTGAATAAGAGATACCTTTTTATCATACAGGCAAATAATTGTCTCATTCCTGAGTCCGTTTCTACAACTATGAAATGTGCTTACCTCGATATGTTTTTTGTAATTTTTGTAAATTTGCTCTTATAATTCTGTATATTAACTTACAAATATTTTCTTTAATTCTGGAATTGTAACATTTTGTACACTGTGTCCCAATTTGCTTGTAATTGCAGGGTATCTCTGTAATTTGTAAAAATAGAACTTTGCGGTTTTCGCGAACCTGTACAACTTTTTCGTTAAACTTTTAATGCCGCAAACAGAACTAAGCTAACTTGTTTTGTTTCTGAGATACAGGGTGAAACCAAAATGTTTAATTTTTAAGGGTGCTGTCATATCTCACACACCATTTAAGCTAGAAAAAAAATAAAAACTGCTCTAGATAGAAAATTTTGCGTAGAATCCAGTGGCGTACTCGAAAAAAATTGTTTTGGACCGTTTAAGAGATATGACCTAAACTAGGTCTTTTTTAAATGTAACACCCTGTATTTTTTAGTCTCATAAAATTTGTCTATTTTTTCTCATTAAAATCATGTAAACAGTAGGCACTTTAAAATTTAATAAATGCTCTAAAAAAGCAAAAAACCCTATTATAAATCAAAAAAATTTAGTTGGCCATGAAAATCGGGGATAAAGAAGTGTTTTCAAGCAACATGAGACACTATATTAAATTAAAAACTCTTAATATTAATATTATTTTTATTTTTTCTTAGTAAAAAAGAAACAAAAAGCGAACTACAAATTTTTAACGGTCATTATAAATAAAGAATGAAATTTAAGAAAATATTTTACTTTTTTATTTTTTTTTAATTTAACATAGTGTCTCATGTTGCTTGTAAACACTTTTATCCTCGATTTTCATGGCCAACTAAATTTTTACTTTCTTATACGAAGTATAAGTAAGTATTGTAATCGTGATTTTTTTCGAGTCCGAGATTTTGATGGATTTACTCGTTTTGAGGGCCCCTGAATCCATTTTCACCATTTTCGTCATGATGTCTGTCTGTGTGTCTGTCTGTATCCACGATAACTCAAAAACGACTTATCGGTCAAATTTCATATTTAAGAGTTTGAACAAAATTGTGGATGCCACATTCAATGTTTTTCATCTAGCACCAAAACAAGTGACAGTTACCTGATGATATTTTTAGGTTTTTTAAGAATATCTTGAAAAATAAACAATTTATGAGATTTTTTTATTCTTTAACATTGATTTAGAATTGAATTTTGAACAAATTTTGTTTGAACTTTTTTTTGAAATTCCGTCAAAAAATTTCAAAAAAACTAAATATTCCTAAAACACTTTATATTTCTCATAGCGCGCTTTGATAGTTGAATCCGAGGGTCGAAAAGTAATTATTGTGATACTATCCGTATAAGAAAGTCATGTGTTGGGCACATCAGATATTTTTTACTTATAAAGGAGGTTTTTGCTTTTTTAGGGCATTTTTTAAATTTTAAAGTGCCTATTGTTTACATCATTTTAATAAGAAAACAGACAAATTTAGTGAGAGTAAAATTTTTTAAAAAGACCTAGTTTGGGTCATATCTCTTAAACGAGTACGCCACTGGATTCTACGCAAAAATATCTATCTAGAACAGTTTTTACTTTTTTTCTAGCTTACACGGTGTGTTAGATACACCACCCCAGAAAGTGAAAATTTTCGTATCTCAGAAACAAAACAAGTTAGCTTAGCTCTGTTTGTGGCATTAAAAATTTAACGAAAAAGTGGCAAAAAACCGCAAAGTTCTATCTTTACAACTTACAGAGATACTCTGCAATTACAAGTAAATTGGGACACAGTGTACAAAGTTGTGGTTTGCAATAATTTCATTGCAATTCTTCAACAAATTTGCCTAAGAATTTTAATCCTGTCCTCGCTAAGTGCGCTACTGATTATTTATATAATTTTCTTTCTTATTCCCAGGCAGGCCACAAAAGATATAAAACAGAATATATAAGTAATGATGTAGGAAACAGTGAATATTAAATTACAATTTGACAAACAGAGGCGGGTAAAAATATTTTAATTAAATCAAATTTAAAATGGCAATAAAAATATAATATAAGAAGAAAGTTATTACCGCGTAATTGTACAAAATTGAAAAAATGTTTAAATGAAACTGTCGCTTCTATATGCCTATATTCAGATGTAGGAGGATTTTAATTTGGAAAATTACTTTTTTTACGAACAACCTCAGTAAAACATCAACAAATTATTTATTATAATGTAATATAATATGATATAAAAATAATATGTTGCCTTATTTGTACACGATACAAATAAGTTGCGCTAAAAAAAGAATAAATAGGGTTGTAGGCCTCACGGAAACTCGTGACAAGAACTTGAGATATTCATCGGTATATTTTTGATAAATTTGTTGTGATAGTACACGCACAAATGAGAACTATTAATTTATCTTCAATTATTACAAACCTTACGTAATTCATAATGTACATCATATTGCACGTAATTCTGAGTAAAACAAACCCACAAAAACAAGAGGTAAATATCCTGCCTGGAACATTTCCTGTGTTATTTACACAGGGTTTTCGAGTGCGCCAAATACCGCACGCCAAAAATTTTACTCTAAACTAATTAAGTTATTTATACATAAACAAAACAATCATTTAGTTTCAGAAGCACACAAACTTGCAGAGCAGAACAAAATTACCATAGAAACAGCCAGTCCACTTCTCCTAAAACAATTTAAATAAAAAGACGAGTCAGAATCAATAATGAAATTCTCCATTCCAAAAACGAGGTAAATAATCAAGGAGTTTATTCAGGAATGAAGGGGATTTTGGAGATTGAGGAGGATATCTATATCCTGATTCCTGACTATATTATTCAAGCAGCTTGTACAAATCTTATTATAACATTCAAAAAAATTCTGTAATATATTCTCATCTCGGGGTAAATAAACTTATAAATATGTGTTTCAGTTCATTTGAAGGTGGCACACATTTATAATGCGCGATATTTTTAGAGGCCCAAGTGCATCTTAACAACGTCATGTTAAACTCCCACGTTACATATTAAACAATTTAAAGCACGTCGAACATAATAATTGAAGAATTACTGACACATTTAATTTATTACCTTTGTAGGCAAAATCAACCATGTCTTAATTATAGTAAAAAAAGTTTAAAAAGACACAAAATATTCAGCTACAGAGTTTAAAAGACCTTTCTATAAAAAACTAAACATTTCTTTGTGCCACATAAAAGGGGATAATTTTATGAAACGGTTTACAGTTACACCCGGTATAACAAATGTACATCATTGGAATTTTTATTGGAGGAGGCTGAACAGAATCGTATCAAATAAAAGCAATTTGGTAGAAAAGTGGCGCAACATCCCTCAAGCCATTTATATTGAAAAGTCTTAACAAAACGAGAATGTCCAAAAGGCACACGCAGAATCTTCCAAACGAGGGCAATAAACAATTACTAACGAGTTTTAAATGATAAAATCTTTAAGTTTCTGATAATGTTAGGGAACTTGGAATAGTTGAGGATGGTTTAATTTTAACGAAAATTGGTGCAAAAGAAATCATTGTAGATAATGCGGTGTGCGATAAAAAAAATTGTATAGAAAATTTTTAATCGAAATCGATTCAATTAAATAAAGTTATGAAACCAGTCCTAGATATTTTCTGCAAATATGGAGAAACTATTTGATCTAAAACTGCTCTATTGAAAATCAGAATACATTTTAGAATTATTAATTTATTTTCCTACACCATTAAAAAGAAAAAAATTGCATCATGTAGGTTCACCGTGACTAATGATTAATTATTTAAAATGCGTGCTATTTCGAAGGATAATTTGGACTTTGCTCTTATGTACCTTCCTATTCATTTCATCAATTCACGATATTATTACCAGTTGTACTACAAAATACAATTTCGTTGAATATGAGCTACATGTCGTAAAAATTGCGCAACATTCTACAACTGCACAGTCTGGAACAATCCTAGTCTAAATTATTCATTCCGTTATTTACTTTTGGAACCACATGAGAGAATTTAAACGACTGATCTTTATATTCTCTTCAAAATAAAGAGCTTTTTTGTAAGGTTTGAAGTAAATCTTAAATTTTGGGGCACTTTCAGGATTTAGGTCACTTCGAATATCTAAAAGTTTTGAAACTACATACTACCAAATTTAGTCTAAATTATAGTATTAAAAAGATATAACTGTTGCCGCGTAAATTACAAAAATGGGACGATATTGTGAAACATTTTTAATATTTTGAGGTTGGCCTGATTTATATCTAAAAAGAGCACTGGAACTAATTTCAATTTTTTATTTTAACTCAGATCTTTTTTCTCATACCTGCACGAAAATGGCCACTTTATTTGCGTGAAATGCGGGTACAAAGTCGTCTTTTTAGGGTAGTCCCGGAAAATAAGGAGTGGGGGTAACATTTCTCACTTGGGTAGCCATTTCCTCCCTGATATGCGGGAGTTATTTATGTTTGTTTATGGTTGTCAAGGTGATTTTCTCACCGCACAGTGTCAAGCAAAAGAAGTGGCCATTTTCGTACAGGTATGAGAAAAAATAGAGCATGCTACACGGGAGGAATTGATTCTGCCTCGTGTTCTTCTTCACACTCGTCAGAATCTCTTAATTCCTACTTTGTTGCATAATAGTTATTTATATTATAAGTGGGATATGAACATCATTAACATAAGAGTCTGGAAATTGCAGAACGAGTCGTAGACGAGTTCTGTAATCAGACGAATATGTTAATGTGTGTATATCCCACGTGTAATATACAAGATTTTATCTTCTACCGTCCAAATAATTAAAAATGAATTTTGAATTTATCTCCAGCGACATTGCTCAGTAGTTGTTGTCAAGTTGTCGTACTGGACTACCTAACCTAAGTTGTGTAAAAACTAGCCAGCGCTACACAACAATGAATTTGAATCATAAATTTTCAAATAATTAAACAATTTATACACCAAAAAATCTGGGACGTAGACCGTGTTATATTTATTATTAAAATATAAAACTAATTTATTAAAAAATAAAACTACAAATTTTTTCAGTTATCTAACGTGAAGTTAGGGTTTTTTCTAAGTAGATACGCTATTATAAAATTCTCCAGGTTTCAAAAAATCAAACTTAAGAGTATGAAGTGTCATTACTCAATGTTAATCACAAATTTTAAAGAATTGAACAATATATATTATATTATAATTAGACATTTACAAATATAAACTTTCCTATAAAGATACTAAATTGTAAAAATTGTGTTATAAATACTTGTAAGAAAGAATTTTCTTGTTGAAATTTCAGTGTGGTAATGATTTCTTTAAAACACATGTTGCGTAATAATCTGACTTACCTTACTCAAATTAATGTCAAATCAAGGCTATTATGAATTGGTAGTAGATAAACTACTATTATCTATAATAATAATCGTCATAATTCAAAGAAGTACCATACATTTCTTTTAAAAAAATAGCGATGCTTACAATTTTAACAAACCTAGTTAGAATTATGACTCAATCCAACAAAAGTTCGAAAATTATTTGGAAAGTTCTCCTAATTAAAAGTTAATAAAAAACCACAATACGAAAAAAGGGTACGTGAGTAACTACATGTACAAGTTTTATGAGAGAGAGTGCCACACCAGTCCAGTAGCAACCGGTAGTGCAAGAAATCGAAATCGAGCCTGCGGACAAAATGCCAGGAGAATCCCTTTCAAGTGGGTGTGTGCAGATCTTTCTATTTAGTGAGGTTTGGCTTGAATTTTAGCTACAATAAAACCGGTTTGCAAATTTCCGATCAGACTATTGTGTTGACTCATTGATTATCTACTGCTCTCCCAGCTCTCGATACTTTCCATACAGAATAGAAAAGTGGCAAGCTATTTTTATCCATTTTTAAATTCGTTACAAAAAATCAAGTTTTTGGACGAATTTCATTTTAATACAATTTATTCCCGATTGCACAAACGTCAAATAAAATTTTAATCAAAGAATAGTAAAATTGTTCTTATTGGCTGAAATTTAATAGAGATTAGTAATTGACCAATAGGAGTCCGTAAAATTCAAATTAATCGGAGCATAGGTACTTAATTATAAGTTTGTGAAATCGACTTTGAAACATTTTTTCATATAATTTTAAATTACAAACAATCTTGTAGATTGTAGAAATCCTCTATTATATTAAAGTATCTATCTAGTTGGTCTTCATAAAGTACCTACAAAATCTGATTGCACCACTAAAAATCATCCTCCCGTGACCAACTCCACAAAATTCTAGAATCTTATTTCCATCTGTTTAAATAAAGTTACTTTAGTCTGAAAACTGTCTACCGGTTTATCCCGCTTGAGAACATGTGATATTTGAACGTGATATTCTTCAGGTGCACAAAACCGAACCGCACGAGTCCATGACCCGTCCAATCATTGATTTCACGTGGTTGTTACGCAACCAGCGGCGGAAATTGCAAGCGAGTGTTATAAAGTTACGCAATGTATTAAAAAATGCAACAATTTTAGTCCCGTGTTAAATTTAACCAAAAACGAAAATTTTCAAGAAACGATTTTTTTATATCCTTCGAGTTTAATTATTTAAAAAAACGTGATTCCTATTAATATCACAAGAAACACTAATAATAACTGAATGATACAAGACGCGTCGGTGTTGTCCCCAGGAAAAAAATTAAATATAAATGTTTTAATAATAAACACTAAACAGGGCCAGAAATTAATTATTTTTTCCGACTTTCAGTTAAAACCGTCCATAAAAATTTCCAGTTAATTACAGCATTAAATTGTTTAATTCCAAAAGCAATTTCAGAGAAAAACAACATTCTTTTACAGGGGCAATGTAACAAAACACATTTATTTTTACTTTACATCAAGCAGAATAAAATACCATAATTAAATTGGAACAGAATTTGACCCAACTGAGAGAAGACAAAAACGTAAATTAGTCTCACATACACAAACATAAATTAAACTCGGAAAGAGTGGACATAACATACTTAATTAACGGCATCTAAAACATTTTTTTATGATATAGACATTCTTAAGAAAAAGTTAAATTTTGAATGAAAACACATCATGAAATTACGACAATTCCAGCCACGAAAATCGAATTATCGATTAGCCTATACCACCAAAACCAAGACCATCCATCCATCATCCTCATCAACGGACTATTTTTAGTTGGATGTTTACAAAACCCTGACCTAGGACAATGTCCAGGAAGTATCATTTACCACAAACAATACAGCTTTTGTTGGAAAACACCTCAAACCAAACTTTTCTCGAATTATCCTTTAATGACGCAGACAATAACAGACAGGTGATAGATGCACGTTGATGTGCCGGAAATTTACTGGAAAATGCCGGTAAGTTACTCAAGTACCATCATTAATCTTTAGGTTTGTTGCTAAAATGTTGGGGAATGTCTAGACTACATCTAGACGCGTTTGTAGACCAGCGGTTTTGAAAAGAGCTGAAATTGGGGCAATTCGTTGCATCGGAAACCGAAATTATATTTTTTCAAATTTTGAATTAAAATAAACTGCAGGCCAATTGAAACGTACCAAGCGAATTTTTAGGTTGAAGTCAAATATTTTGAAAAGGAGAAAAGATAATTTAATTGAGAAAACAATGGTGTGACCCGATTTTTTACTTTGAAGTACGTTACTACCTACAGGGTATGAAAAAAAGTCGTCGTCCTCCTTTTTTTCTCAAATTTTATACCTACCGAGATTCCACAAATTTTTTTAAATATTTTTTTGATGTCCATTTTTTTAGTCCCTGGTTAATGAGAAAAAAACCAATTTCTCAAAATTTTTATATCCGTCTTATTTTATAAGATACCGAATTTTTTATTAAATTAAATATTGTTGAACTGGTTTTTGCAATAATAATTATGCTGCCATGCAAATATCATCTTGTGATATGTCGATAAAAAGGTAATTTTACGTAGAATCTAATTATTACGGAAAAAAATGTACATGGTTGTTTTAAAAAATTTTGAAAGTTAGTAGGTGGCCCTTCCGGTGAAACCGGAAGTGTCATTATATTGTTTTAAACGTCAAAATGATTATTCCTTTCAACAATCAAACCCTGCCAAATTTCAAATTAATACAATTAAATGTAACAAAATGGTGGGGGTTATAAAACGAGTTCGTGGCCACCCGGTATACACGGATATGAGCAAATTTTTGAAAAAGTGAAAAACCCGTTTCGAGCATATAAATCACTTAAACTAATGGTGAACATAAACTAACTAAATTCCATTTTATTCCATTAAGAAAAGAGCCTCAAAAAATGAATTAAAAAAATTTACCAATTAGCGAACGTGTACCGATTTTTGATAAGCCACTGGTTACCAATAAATTAATGAAAGTACAAAAAATGTACTTTTTATAAGAAAGCTATTCATAAGGTATCACAATCAAATACAGAGATTGGTTCTTACAAAACACAATACGGCCGAACGACAAAAAACAAAGAAAAAAGTTTTCAGCAAAAATTCGGTATCTTATAAAATAACAGGGATATCAAAAATTTGAGAAGCAGTTTTTTTCTCATTAAGTAAGGACTAAAAAAATCTACATCAAAAAAATATAAAAACAATTTTTGTGGAATCTCGGTGGCTATAAAATTTGAGAAAAAAAAGACGACTTTCTTTCATACCCTGTAGATAGTAATGTACTTCAAAGTAAAAAAATCGGGTAACACTATCGTTTTCTCAATTAAATCATCTCTGAAATCCTGAAAACCGCATGATGATATCTTTTATATTTTTCAAAATATTTGACTTTAAATTCAACCTAAAAATTCGCTTGGTAAGTTTCAATTGGCCAGCAGTTTAGTTTAGATGTTTCAGTTATGGAATGTAGAGGGGAGGAACACAATCTTATATGGGAATCAAATTGAAAAAGTGTCCGTCAAATAACAGCAAATAGTAGATGGCGCAAGTGTACCATAAGGGTATGATATGAACTTAGCAGTTGTAAACAAAGTGAAGTATGTTGAGTTAAAATAACCTCAAAACTATTGAAGGTAGAAGAAGAAGTGTAGAAGGCAAAGGGAAGAAACGCCGACTCTGTGAATTAAAAATTAAATAAATATAATAAATAAAAAATTTGTTAATTTAAACGAAGTTCACCAATCCTAAAATTATTAAAATAATACACATTTTATAATTTATTAACGTAACAAAAAAAAACACTTTTAATACACAGAGTCGGCGTTTCTCCCCTTTGCCTTCTACACTTCTTCTTCTACCTTCAATAGTTTTGAGGTTATTTTAACTCAGCATACTTCACTTTGTTTACAACTGCTAAGTTCATATCATACCCTTATGGTACACTTGCGCCATCTACTATTTGATGCTATTCGACGGACACTTTTAATACACACAGTCGGCGTTCCTCCCCTCTACATTCCATAGTTTCAGTAAAAGTTTTAGAAAAAATAAAATAAATATTTTTATAAATAACATATGCACTACCTAATTTGTTATTTTAAGGTTCACCTGAAAAATTCTGAGGTATTGTGGTTATATTGGTTTTTCTTCGCTGTTCAGTCTTACTATGTAGTTGCGCAACATTCCAATGAAATAGGAGTAATAAAATCCATTATAATTGACCACACTGATTTTAAGAAAAAGGTTCATTTTCCCAATCCAAAGAATTTTGAAAAATGTCCAATACATAGAGGATGTGGTATAGTTTGAACCGGGAAAATGTATTATTAATATTCTTAAATTTAGTGTGATAGTGTAGCTGTCGTTACGTCGGAAAACTAACCTTCCTTCCTTTAAATGGGACATCCTGTAGTGTATATTACCACATTTTTAGATTGTGCACGTAATTCTAGATAATAAAGTATAAAGATTGTAGATTAGCATTACTTCATCGAATTCACATACGTACTAAAATATAATGGTACAGAATTAAGAAAAAGAAACACTTTTCAGATACTTTCAGGATGCATGTAGTACCTACCTGAAATAACTAAATGAATAACTTTTGAAAACACCACATTCATTAAGATTTTGTTGTTTTTAAATAAATCAACACCGAAATTCTAATTTTCCCAAACCCACCATCGTTTCCTAGCATAGCCCAGTTGGCATTTACTAGCCCCATAAAAAACCAAGCTTGAACTTCAAAACGAAAATAACTATTCCACTGGCTAAAATCCGACACGCAAAAATATCAGTTTGTTCCAAGAACACACGCATCAATAACATAATCCACTACAAGTCTAGATGAATCTGTTTTTCACTTAGCTACTAAATGAAATTAACACAACCAGCTTAAGTAATTAATATCCTAGAATACGAAACATTAAATACAAGTTACAAGCACATTAAAGTGCGTTGTTTCATACAAAAACAAATTAACTTCTAAAGGTTTGGCCTTTGAAAAGCCATCCCGCGTCGTCTTAACATTATATCGATTAGGAACCAGTTCAGTTCATATAATCAAGAGGCTTTTCAGCACGCAAGCTATCTCTATATCTGCTATATCCACTGAGCACACTTTTCATAGTTTTCGGTCGTTTTTCACAGCGAAACCGGACACCCGGTTCTAATGATTTCACTTTTTTCATCATAAATATTAAACGTTTATCTTGTACCTAATATACTCATGTGAAAATATCAATCAAGTAAAAGTAAAAGCTGTAATCAATTTTACACTGTAACGGCCCAATACCAATAATGTATAATCACAATCATAAACCAAAGAAAGATATTTTGTATCATCTGATTGGGTCAGTGCACGTTCTTGCAAAAATTGGCTAGGCGCCATCAAAACAACAACTCATTTACTGTTATTCAAATTCGGTTTATTGGCATGGATAGCTGAGCGTTATGTAAACTATCTGTACATCTGGTGGTCTGTTCCAAAGTAATTATAGGTGCAGGAAGGTGATTGTTTCTGATACTGAACAAAACACAAAAAACAAACAGAAATGATGCGGCGATTCCAAAAAGATCAAGCCTCCGATAACAATCATTGATCATAATTTAAAGATTAATACAAAATGAATAATAAATATTAAGTCAATGTTAGTTTACTTCAAACGGAAACCACAAAACAACATTACAATACATTCTGCTTTTATAAAAAATGTATATATTAACCCTCAAACCAAATCCCATAAATCTAACCCCCCAACCAAACAATTCGTTCAAACACACACGGAAAAAGCATCGGTTACACAATCAAATTTTTTTTTATTGTTATTACAAAAGAAACAATATATCAACTTTTTTGTTGAGCCCCGTCAATGATTGTTTATTGAACCATGCTTCCAGGTTTAAAAATACTTCCAATGTCACCAACATTACACTAAAAATATACAAATTTAAAAATATACCAAAGCCAAAGGAAAAATTATTATACAACGTGGTAGAGATTAATTAGATACATATGATGTTAACGGAGGAATTTCAGTAAACGCAACAAATAAAGAAGAAACGAATCTTGATTTATTTTAATAGAACTTATTTTAAAGTGACTTAATTATTATTGTATAATGGGTATGCAATAAATTACTAAATATTATATTTATTGTTTACTTGTTTCATATGTGTCAGTGTTCAGTTAGTTCAATAAAATTGAAATGTTGCTTTACTTTTGTCCGACTCTTTTTTCCCTCAATTGGTTTTCATTTTTTTATCGAGCTTAATAAGAAATATTATAAAAGTATGAATCTCCAGATCAAATGTTTTTGACTATAGAAGACTAATTAAATCATATTTTTCATGTTTTTAAATGTAAGTTTCATTTTCTGTTCACATATTTCAAAATTAATAGTTGTTGCTTTACTTTTGTCCAATAGTGTATTTTACAAAATGTAGTGAAATGAAATAATTTGTTGGAACCCTTTTACGCGTTTCCCTAAATCGAATAAATTGATTTGCTCCTTCCTAAATCCTGCATCGTCGGCTTAATTACCCTTTAAGGACTTTTATTTTTATTTGCCCCACCTAAGCACTTATATCCCATTTTTTCTCTTCAGTAAAAACAACTTGAAAAAACGACTCTAACCAAGATTTATTTATTCCTTCTCGTAAACTTTGCAGATTCAACATTTCAAATAAGGAAGAGCCAGCAGGCACAAAACATAATTAATCCATTAAATTACCTAATAGCAGTTTTATGTTCCAAAAACTTAACTACACAAGTTGCGTTAATTAGAAATTGTTTTGAGCGATTTGTCCTTAAAACGCTCATTTTAGGTGATAACTCTAACGGGAGAAAATTATCAATAATCTAAAAAAGGCTGCAATAATTAATCATTATCATGTAAATATTATTAAACGAATTAAAAAAGAGCGATAAAACTAACTGTCAATATTTATATTTGGTGTGATTCAATTAGCTGGTACTTTTAGCCAAATACATATAAACGTCAATTTAAACCACGTTACTTTTAAATATCATCCTCACACGTTTATTAATTTATTGTTGTTATTAATAACATGCTGTGCTACAAACTGATAACTATTTACTTTAGTGCATGTGTGCACTTTTAGATAATCAACAAACAGTAGCTCGTGTCATAAATATTATTTAGGCAAAGGCTGCAACCATTGTGTTTCATACTAGGACATGGTCATTATGCGAAGGCTCTAATACCAAATTTACATCCAGTCCGCCAAGCATTGGCACCGTGTTTTGTTTATTGTCGTCCAATCAGTACATTATGTAAAAAAACTATTGACATAAAACAACGCCATCTGGTATTTTCAATAATCTAATTAAAAATTCGACTACTTTACCGCTGGGTAAAAGCAGAAACTAAACTTTGCGCCAGTTTTAATCCAATTTCCTCTGTTCATTTCAGAACTTTTCCCCATTTGCCGAAATTTAAACACAATTTACCTGAGGAATTTTACTATTTATCTCGTAATTATTTCCCACTGCTTGCAGCATTTTACCGGAAAATTATTTCGCTGAAGAAGCAAACAAATTAAGAAATATTTGTCAAATAATAGATTAGAGCCAAAAATAAATTTGAAAACTCTATTTACTTTGCAGCTGTTGTAGACATACTCGCATCCAGTTAGCTAAAATTAGAAAATGTGTGATGAACTAAACGGATTTCGAGTTGTGGAACTAATGCATGCATATCTTAAGTTGAAGGCAGACGAGAATAGAGAGCACTGGATAAATAAACTAAATTAAAAATAAAAGAAACTGAAAGTTGATGGGTATTTGTGGGATAAACTAAACTAAACTAAACTGTGACCACTGAGGTTTTAACTTTTCAATAAGAACTTCACTACTGCAGTGCTTATTAACTCATTTTTCAAATCTCACTTTGCATCCTTGGTGCGTTAAATTTTCAAGTATCCAAAATTAGTCCTATAATAATCAACATTAGCTAAATTATGACTTTTTTCAAATATCCGGAACGCAAGAGTGCTTTAGAAACAAACCGGAACTGCGCAATTTTTTCCTCTTAAAAACCGGAAACCGATCCAAGGAAAACAAATATAAATCACAAAACCGACGCGCGAAACATCACAAATTCCACTAGTAAAGTAAAAAATTCAAAAGACAAGCCTGAAAGCAGAAAATTGGAGGGTCCCTCTGAGCATATAAAAACTTAATATATTCGAAACAAAACGTACAAGAACTGTTAAAAAATGATTACAACGTCAATATTTCAACACCTACTAGCTAAAAATTAAACTCCTGCACAAAACTTATTATAACTTTTATTGTTTTCCCGGTGGATCTTACACAAAATTTATTGCCATCAGAGGTCACCCACTCCGAAGCTAAAACAAATTAATCCAAAACCACCAACATCCATCATCAAACAATTTGAAACAAAGAGCACACAATGTTATTCTTCCACAATGACAAATTCCGTGGTGGTTTTGCACAAATTCGCAATATAGTCAAACACAAATCCTACCTTATGACGTAATTGACGCAGACGACGCTTTGAGGTTTCTGCATTTTGTCGTAAATTAACGTGGCTTGTGTGACGACCCATACATATCCTCCTGTCTTTGCCAGAAAGCGGTAGCGGTTCGTTTCACATTGCCCCTTGGAGAACACTGCAAATTAACAAAAGAGGAAATCAGCAATGAAACTAGTCGCTTCATTTTGTATTCAATTCCAATTAAGTAACGAGTTTTAGCCCTTGGTCAGGAGGTGAGGGTTTCAGAAACAAAAACATTTCAATTTATATCACTGAATAAGTTTCTAATTAAAACGAAACGAGGTAGGTATAATGGTCTGAAACATGCAGTATATTTTGTCTGAAAATAGCTAAATTACAGTCAAGAGAGAATATTTGATATTACGAGTAGGTATTCCTAAAAATTTTTTAAATTTATTTTGCAGAAAATCTTAAAAAAAAAAAGTTAAAAGGCATTTTTTGCGTCCCTAAATTTTGTCGTTTAAGCTCAAATATTTCGAAAATATTAGTAGCCAAATCGAAGGTATTACTTGCGTAACTACTTTTTATACAGGGTGTTTCAACTCAAAGTGGACAACGTAATAGAGGTTGTAGATCTCATCGAGACTAACACTTTTTTCAAATTATTATTTTTTATTTGAGCTTTTGTTTTCGAGTTATCGACCTTCTTTTGTTTTTACACAAACCTCTTTATCTTCATTATTTATGGCCGGATTTTAAAAAATTATGGTTTTTTGAAATTGTCAGTTTGATATCAACAATTTTTGAGTTAAAATTTTAAAAAAAATATCAACAAACAAAATGGCGACCAATTTTCTTTGGAGCAGACTTAGAGTAGAGCTATCCAAGTTTAAAAAAGAAAACTGGTCGCCATGTTGTTTGTTGATATTTTTTGAAAAAATGTTTAACGCAATAATTGTAGATATCAAACTGACAATTTAAAAAAACTTTAATTTTTTAAAATCCGGCCATAAATAATGAAGATAACGAGGTTTATGTAAAAACAAAAGAAGGTCGATAACTCGAAAACAAAAGCTCAAATGAAAAATATTAATTTGAAAAAAGTGTTAGTCTCAATGAGATCTACAACCTCTATTACGTTGTCCACTTTGAGTTGCAACATCCTGTATACTATCAATTTGAACTAAAAGTTTTGCTTATTTGTCCCTTTGCAAAAACCACGAAATTGAAACTTTTTCAGTATATTTTTCAATTATACTGATTGTGCACAATCCACGCGACCTTGAACCTTAAAGAAAACATTTCAACCCCTGTGATGTGCCCCCAGGAATTGCACGCGTGACTGGGCTTTCTACTCGAGACTCACCACTACTTTTTAGTAATTTAGTATAAACGAATATTAAAAAGGTTCAAGCGTTTTTATTAAATTCTATATTTAAAACTGGAAAACTGGAAAAATAGAGTAATAGTAAATATTCAAATTTGAAACAAAAAAATTTTGTATCAGAATTGCATATAATTGAAGAAAACTCAAAAATTAGAACAATATTAACCAACCACTTTGTTTTTGTGAAATGTTACATTTAACGCATTCTTTTACTGATGAAACTCGTTTTTATATCTCACGTCCATCATTTTATACCACACATTAATCTGGCCCTTATAATTCCAAATATGTTATTTCGCATTCACACAGATCTGCTGCAAAGTAAAACTTTTAAGGCCTCCACTGCACATAAAAAGACAATAGCCTAGAAAACGACATGAAACGTTTTAAGGCTAAAGAGCAAACCATATGAAATGCTCTGAAACGTCAACAGTATCCTTTAAAAAGCGTCTGTTATTTTTTCAGGATTCGTTAAACATAAATTTATGCAAACTGATTTTCACACACACGCTTCGTTAACCAACATTTGATTGTAGTGCGCTCAATTAGACGATTTAATCCAGTTGAAAGTTGAAAGCAAATAAACGATTTCTTGTATAAGAAGAAAAATACTTTCAACTGCAAAATCGAAAGCAAAAGTTTTGGCACGCGTTATTTTGCGAATAAAACACTGGAATATTCCGTTATTCAAAGTTTGTTAAACCAATGGCTCGGAAATTTATACGCAAAAAATGTCATGAGTTTTCTAGTATGTAGCATCACGAGAATTCCAATATTAAAAACACGAAACACTATTTGTATTGGATTTTATTGCGAGAATCATGTGTTTGAATTTGTCTGGAAAACAACGAGATGTTAGTCACGTATTTTTTATTAATAGCCACAATATGTAAGATATTATTTCGAGGAAATTGGGACAGGTTATTAAACGTTCGGTAAAATTAAATAAACTAACGTGGTACCGCAAGAAATTAATTGAAATTTATTAGTACAGTAATGAAACATTTTAACATAAAAACAATATAATTAAATTAAGATTTTCACATATTTTAATAATTTTCTTCTATCTAATAACAAAAAGAAACAAATTTGTTTAATTTTTAGGCGATTCTCATTATCACTGGTCTTTTTTTACACATTTTTTTTGTCACCGGTAGTTAATATTGTCTAATTACTGTAATATCCTCATCCAAATTATACGAGCCCTAACAACTAAATGTTCGGACAAAAGGAAATTTTTGAAGTATGAAAGGAGAACTGGAAATTTTACGCAAATAATTAGTAAACACCTAACAATACAATAAGATAAAGCCTTAATAACAATATTATGCATGGAAGAACATTATTTATTGGATTTAACAATATTTAACCTTAATAATTAGCAAACTTTACAAAATGAATTTGAAACTAAATGTTGGGATAATTTTTAATTTAGGACCATTAATAAGAGGTTACGTCTCCTTTTGCTTTAATAGCTGTCTGTATTCTAGCAGGCATTGTATTTATCAAATTTTGGTACAATCCTAGCGTGAAACTGTCCCAAATTTCTTCTATTTTGGTCTTTAAGTCCCCAATGGTTCTTGGTGGATTATTGCGTTGAATACGTTTAATTTTATGCCAAAGAGTTTCAATGACATTTAAGTCCGGACTGGATGAGGGCCATGAAAGCACCTTTATGTCGTTTTCCCCAAGTTCCAAAAGTGTGATTTTTTAAAAACAGTCGTTAGAAAATTACGTCACATTTTTCAAGTGCAATTTTAAAGCTACGAAATATGCCTAAAATCACCAAATAAAGACTTGGGGATTTTTTTGTACATAAAACCAACATCTAGCTTTGCAATAAAGTAAATTTTACCAAAATCCAACCAGTGGTTCCAAAACTGTGATTATTTTAATGTAGGTAGCACCCTCAAAAAACACGTGTTTTGAAAAGTGAATTGTGGAACTCGAAAAAAATGCAAAAAAAATCATATTAACATTTCAGGATTTTTTCAATATAGTACGATTATTGAGCTTTGATTTAAATGTTTTTTGACACAAATCCAACCAGCGGTTTCAAAACTGTGATTCTTTAAAACAGTTACTAGAAAATTTTATCATTTTTAAAGGTGCAACTTTGGAGCTCCGATAAATGCCTAAAATCACCAAATAAAAACTTGTGTAACTTTTTTTGTAAAGAAAACCAACATCCAGCTTTGCAATAAAGTTAATTTCATCAAAATCCGACTACTAGATCCAACGTTTTGAAAATAATAATTCTTTGTTTCTACAATTTTCCCATCCTGCTGGGTTAAAGTGCCACAATTTTGGAACCGCCGAGCGGATTTTTACGAAATTTACGTTTTTATATAACTAAATGTTGGCATTATAACAGAAAAAACCATCAATATTATGGAAGTTAATTTAGATAACTTTTGCGTGTATGGAAAAAAGACAATCAAATTTACTTTTGTCCCAACATTTAGTAGTTAGGGCTTGTGTATATTTACTCCATGGCCATTCCAAAAAAACCTCTTAGGCATTCGAGAACCAGATCGCATCGATTATTGTTTCGTTTCTGGGTCACATAAACGTCTACTTCCGGCTAAATTATTATTAAATGATTCAATGCAAATATGTATTTCGAATTTATACGAATCATATTAACATAATCGAAGCTCACTTTATAGGATTTTCCAGATTCAGTTCAATTTTCTCGGAATACAATAAAATATCAGAAATTAAATTGAATTCTTTTAAAACTCTAGTCATAACATCCTTAGTTTTGTTATCTTATATCCACAAAAAAGCAAGAAATGACGTTTTGTGCAATCATTTCACCTCAACGCTCAAACTTTTGAGAAACATTATCAGTCAGGTTTATCCCTCTTGATAAAATGATTAAATATTTTTTATTTGCTACAAATATTATAGAAAAAAGTGTCTCACAAAACACACACTTTAAGTAATTCTTCCAGGATGAAATTATGATTAATCGATTCATTTCGTATCATCCTTGAAATTTATGACAATGATCGAAATAATTTGAACCAAAAGAAAATGAAGAAAAATAGATTAGTCCTTCTAAGACTCAATTAATCATCATCCGAATAAACCTCTTCCAATATAAGTAAATCTGAACAAATTATGTTTCACTCCATCACCCAAATCAAAAAGATCGAAACCAAACAAATCGTTAAATTAATCTAATACCCCAAGAATATCTGCAACCGTCAATCTATTCCGAATATTTTAGCAGAAATTCCGAAACTTTATATTTTCAAATAGTAAAACAGTTGTAAACTTTACTGTTTGTTATTCTGCTGTGGAAGTTATTGAGAACAAAGCAAACAACAAAAAAACCTTAAAATTCAATTTATTCTGCGTTATAACTGGCAGAAAATTAAATCAAAACAAACGTTTTATTATAGTATCATCAAGATTAAACTGCTGACGGAAAAAATTTGATTAAATTTCAACTTTAAAAAGAAAAAACGAATTGAGGTTTGGGACAAAGGATAATTTCCAGGAGGTTCACCCAAAACACAATCCCTGACTCAGACAGTTTTACAACCAAAGATTAAACCCACTGGAATCGAGTACAACTGTGTGGTTTGACAGTTTGCCCCGCAGTTATAGCTGGTCGGACGTCTTTGTTTGGATCAATTTCGATAAAAATATCCAACGAGATTTCCACTAGAAAACATCCCTGGTAAACGCCATTAAAATACTAATATGGGTTCTGCTATCGTTTCTGATGAATAAATCGTAAAAAGTTCGATAAATTTATATTGATACGGTAAAGTACTTTTGGAACAAAGTGGGTGGTGTGCAATTTTACTCGTGTGATAACACGGCGGGTTTTACAAGGTTTTAGTAGATTAAATGTCAAATGAAAGAGTAAAGTATTTGTATTACCGCCAATTCAAAAAATTACTAACCCAATTTGTACTTTTAAATCTGCTACAGAAGCATGGTCATTTTGAATTAAAATATCTGATGTGTCCAACACATGACTTTCTTATACATTACCATGATACAGTTTTAATCTTTGGAAAATACTGAAGGGGTAGCCAATAATCAGATGCAGTCGACATTCAATACGTTATTAATATAAAATCACATTTATTTATTATTATTGTTTTCGTTACCATAGAAACCAGTAAAATAAAAAAAAATAATGGTCCTTCTGGGATTCGAACCCGCGACCTTCCGTTTGGCAGTCAAGTCCCTTTAGTCACTAGTCTATCTCGGCTGTCGGATTTCAGATTCAACGCGCACTATGAGAAATACAGGGTGGTCCAGGTTAAACGTCATTAATTTTTGGATTGTCTGTTCAATTTAGAGGAAATAGTTACTCTTGAAAATTTTTTATTTTAGGTTTCGCTTTTGAGATATTTGAGTTTGAAGGTTTGGAAACACAACATTAAAGGCTATGCTGATTTAAAGAAAATTTTCAATAAGTTCTCAAAATAGGCTTTGATACATTTTCGAGCTATTTTAGCCACGGAATTAATCGCTGCCAAGACTTGATGGCAATTTTCCGAATTTTTCAGACCTAACCGTAATTTTCTTTAATTCAGCACAGCATTTGATATTGTGTTTCCAAACCTTCAAACTCAAATATCCCAAAAATTAAACCTTAAATTAAAATTTGTAGAGAGTAACTATTTTCTCTAAATTAAACAGACAATCCAAAAATTGTATTTTCCTCGCAATATATCCAGTGGCGTCAAAATTGGAGGGAAAAGTGGAATGGCCCCCAGTATCTACGCCACTGGAGATTTTTTTTATAAATGAACCCCATCATTATCTTTAAATGTAGTACATTACACTGTGTGCGAAATTTAATGGAAATCGTTCAAGTGGTTTAGTTATGTTAAGAAAACGAGTTTTTATTTTAAATTTTGATACCCTGTATCTTTGTTATAAAACATTTTTGTAGCAAAGTTTTTTAATAAAAGTCTACTTTTTTCATGATGCTCTATCACCTCCCAAAATTAATGACGTTCAACCTGGACCACCCTTTATAAGAGTTTTTAGAATACCTATCTTGTTTTTTTGAAATTTTTTTGACGGAATTTCAAAAAAAAGGTCAAACAAAATTTGTTCAAAATTTAATTCTAAATCAATGTTAAAGAATAAAAAATCTCATAAATTGTTTATTTTTTAAAATATTCCTAAAAAACCTAAAAATGTCTTCAAGTAACTGTCACTTGTTTTGGTGCTAAATGAAAAACATTGAATGTGGCACCCACAATTTTGTTCAAACTCTTAAATATGAAATTTGAATCAAATCCGATAACTCGTTTTTGAATTATGGTGGATACAGACAGACATCATGGCGAAAATGGTCAAAATGGATTTAGGGGCCCTTAAAACGTGTAAATCCATCAAAATCTCGAAGTCGAAAAAAATCACGATTACTATACTTCCCTATTACTTCGTATAAGAAAGTAAAAATTAAATCTGCCACCCAAAAAATTATACGAAATGTAAATCGTATCAAAACTCACAAAACATTTGGATATAATTCTTGTGACACTGGCGCCTCCGCCACATTCTTAAATAATGCACATAAAGGCTCAATTTCTATATCTACTTTTCTTTTGCTAATAATTTGCAACTTATTGTTAATCTGATCAAACCCCAGCATAGATTTCAAACTTCTCCTATCAATCCAAAGCCAAATTACTTCGCTAATTTACCGAAATCATGTAAATTTCACGAACTAACATTGGAATATAAATTACGCTAAACGGTTCGCTCTCACGCATATATATCGGCAAACGCGTCCTAGAATTGAATGTACGGTTTTATCCTTAATTAAAATCTTTTCCAACCAATGTGCGTACCCGAAATATTCGTCTGCAGAATATTAATTGTGCAAACACAGCAATAATTCATCGTACCGTTCAAAACCACAATAAAAAACCAGAAAATGACGACATTAAACTATAAGAAATATATTGGATTATCGGAAATAAATTGACTTCCATGCGATATTCGAAAATCGTTTCAATTTCACGTAAATTTTCGTTCTTTCACAAGCTCTTGCTTGATCCCACATAATCTGTCATTTATTCTGAGACGCAACCGTAGCAAAACTCTATTACATGGTTTATATTGTAATGATGAAAAGTTGACTTGACTTGACTTGACAGCTGAAGCAAATTTTTCATATTTTTTTCCTTTTTTCTGAATCCTCTTGTCTCATTTGTATGCATGTGAATACAGTAGATATATTCCATGCCATGCTGTCAGTGTTTCCAAGACAAGACTTGTGCATCATGTGCTGTATGAGACTTGGCCCGACACTACGGCGAATATTAATAAAGGAAGAAATAAAAATAGGGAAATTCTACTAAAATACATGTGATTTTACAATGTTAGATTTATATTTAATATATCAAATTACCCTTGCAGAAACGAATTTTTCCACTGTTATTCTGCTGGTGTTATGAATATACAATGTGCAGGAATGAATAAAGTACAGTTTATTAAAATGCAGCGATTTAGACACCCACGCTCTAAGTTAGATTGGTGGCTTTTGCCTGAAATCTGAAATAATATCCTAAATTTATTATGCTAAAAATTATTATATTATAAAACAAATTGTGCAAAAATTCCCAAACAAAAATAGCAAAAGTAGTCACTAGATTTAATTATATTTTTTGGAAATAGAACGCATATTATCATAAAAGTTGCCAATTGTATAAAGAAACAAGAAAAAAGCAGTAACTGATAATCCTAAAATATACCGAGTGGTTCACGAAAAGTCGCAATTTTTTTAGAATCGTGTTGTTGACATCCACACAACTTCAAAAATATATCACAGTGTATGTTTGGGCGAAAAATTTAGCCGAAAAAAATTCCTGAAAATTTTAACTGATTTTATTAAAAACCAAATAAAAAATAAAAGTAAACAAATAATTTTTATATCTTTTAGTCGACAGTAAAACAATGTGCCTTAGAATAAATTTTTGTACTGAAATTTGGCTTTTTTTTATAAAATAAAAATTCTCTAAAATTTCTGAAAAATCGTATAAAAACGTTTGGATTTGTTTTTGTCACATAACACCACCCCATAGTCCGTGTGCGCAAATTTCGAAGCACCCTCTATGTAATTAATTTATAACACAATAAAATTAGATTTTCTTAATCCTGAACATTCTGCATCTCTGCACTCAAATATATTTAGATTAATCGATATATTTTGACATGTCTAACTCATGCTAACTTGCGAAACCCCCTAATAATCCCAGTTTAGATAGATTATCCAATTCCCACAGTTTGAACATTTCAACAAAACTTAATCCTTTCCAAACTACAGTCCCAATTTCTGAAACTTGGTTACCAAACCTCGGAACAAATCTATTCACTGATAATTTTTTTTATATCCACACATTCTCACTGTTCCTAAATCGCATTCGGCATTTTAATAACAAAATATACTTCTTCATTCACGGCATCCCCTCAATTTATTTTAATTCCAAGCGAAACCATACACCTACACGTTCCAACAGTACGGTCGATACCATCCCCCCAATAAACTCAAATAGATAACTTTCTCCGCAGATATTTATTAAAAAATGTGGACGCGAATTTTCTCGCCAGACTTTAATCAAGAAAAAATCGGGAAGAATTCAGCGGACGGCTTTTATAATACGAATCAGTTCTTTTGTCCTCATGTTAATATTGGTTAAGTTAAAAACATTTTGTTTGGAAAATTTTAAATTCCTTTTAGTAAACTAGAGCTCCTCTTCCTTAGACGGGAAAAACGATACCATTTTATATGCAAATACTCTACATCTACAGCATTTAGGTCATGTTACTTATCATTTTGTTGAACAACACCCCCCCTTTAGCATTTGCATATTACTCTAGTTGTGATGTGTGAGCAGGCAAACAACGAAAACCGTAAATTTACTTGTGGAAATAAAATTAAACCTTCACAAAGTGCAAAAGAGCAAAACCGAACGCTTTTACAACTCACTTTTAATCCGGAAAACTGTTTTCCAGTTTCATTGTTTTGACCTCAAGCATTCCACTCAATTCAATCTAATTGGTTTACTTTTATACAGCTTCACCATCCAACGTATAAAAATATTAATTCCATCAAAAATCATATGATAGGAACTGGCGATGTGTAAAAGAAAACCGAAATGGGCTAGTAGATAAGAAAACGGGAGGGTGGAACAAAGATAAATTTATCGACCACCACCCAAAAGATATATTCGTGTTTCCAACTGAAAAGGGTATTGACTTGAGTTTGTGATGTGCTATTTTTAGATGTTGTAAATTTTGTTCCAGCATGTTTCAAACTTTTCATCTGCGAAATATTGCAAAGAAAATGTATCTAAATCAACATACCGTACCCACTTCCAGATAAGTAAAAACAGAGAAGGGGACGAGAAAAAGAACTGGGGATTTTATTTAATAAATAAATATTTATTGTTGTGTTACACATTTAAAGAAAACGTTATAATTTATTTATGAAATATTTTATTCCGCCAGTGACCTCTAGATGTAGTTTGCAAAACAAATACACTCTTCTAAGCAGCGTGATTCAAATAAGAATTGTAATTTTGGCACAAAAAATATGGTACATAATTCCTATTTTAAGGTTCGTTTTAATGCCATCAATTTTTCTTTATTATTTAGATAAACTCAAAAAAATCTAAAGCAATGATATCTGGGGATATCGCTGGCCACGTGGCAATTTTTCCTACATATAGCCAAAACATACTTTTAAATTAACAACGTAAATAAGAACATCAAATAATGTTTTTGTTTTTCAAAGTCCCAACATGTAAAGTTATGAATACTTTATAAAACACTTACGGCATTTATACGCTGCATTAATTGAATCACTGTCCATGGCGTGATGATATTCGTAGACTGATTTGCCAATTAAATCATCAGGGTTGTATCCCAAAATATCCATCATTCTGAAGAGGAAAATTATTATTGTAAAAACAACAATGTAACAAGGAAAAGCTATGCTGTGTTGCTTTTAACATAATGAAAATGATATTTCTTATCAAACAATCTCCCCTGCTAGCACAATTAATGGCAGCACTAGTACAGAATATAATAAAAAAAATTAATTTACTTTACCTATAAAAAAAACGTTGTAATAAACAAATTTAGATAAACAAAAAGAAATATTTTTAATAGAGTGCCTTTGTAGTCGGCGTCGGTTTTAAGCGTAGTTACCAGCGCCAGTTTTGATATAATAAGGCCCGCCAATTTAACTTTGAAACCAGGAAGAAAATTCAAATTTTAACATAAGAATCTATTAGTACTTCTTTCATATAAAAATACTAAAGAAATAGTAAAAAATTATTTATTGGGTACCGACTTATTTCTATTAGCTAAAAAAAATGTTTTGCTATCTCTAATCCAAAAATCGTTGAACACTTTAGTTTTGTATTCTTGCAATTGTTTGTTGAAGCTTTCATAACTTTCAAACTTAACACACACTTTCTACATCTGCAGAAGTAAAATACAGTTTAACTAATATTGATAATATATAACATGAAAAGAAGTTTCTCTAATTTGCAAATTCCTAATTACCATCCGGAAATAATACGTTAGATCAACTACAATCCACAGCTGTTGAAGAAAATAATAAAAAATAACACAGTCGGCACCGAAAAAGCACTCCCTTATTTTATTTACGATATCTATAGTAGAGGATATGTAGCACCATCTAGTGTTAATTTTAAAATTTAACATAAAATACTACAAGTGCAAATTGTAGATATCCAAACTCTCTGTAGTTTCTATACAAATTTCAAAAGCTCATCATTATATGTATTATAATTTATGAATCTTAGAAATGGCTGTTCTATATATTTTGTTTGACAATAATGATGGAGCAACTAATAAAGACGCTCTATAACCTGAACACAGTTATCTGCATACTAAACCACTAACTAATGGTTTATTTCTATAGAAACAATTATTACAACAATCATTTCTATAAATTTAAAGCTTTAGTTAGAGCTAAGCATATATTAAAATATCGAGCCCAAAAATATTCAATAATTTTTAAATCACGGTGCTGCCATCTAACATTTATTCAATGAAACAGTTAGCTCACTTGAACAAAAGAAACTCGTAGATTGTAGGAAATGCAGCTTTCGTTATTTCGTCTTAAACTATATAATCAGGTTTTTCATCTCAAAAAAATCGTACCTACATAAGAAATTCATTTGCATTTTAAAGTAACAAAAATACACTTAGGTAATTTTTTTTTTAAATTCCCCAATATAAATTATTAAAATGAGACGAAAACCGGATTCTAAAAAATTAATTAAAACCAACGAACATTTTATCATCAGCATGTGTGAACTTCATATCCAAACTGTGTTTGGTTAGAAACGTGTGCTTCGGTAATGGTGCTTCAATATTGGATGGATGTGGGATTGGTTTGCCAACTGCCACTAAACAACTTTGCATACTGCCATCTTTTGCTTCGCATTTATTTTTCAAAATGTGACCGGTACAATGGATAACCTACAGAAAACTAAGTTCTTAAACCTGTATAAAATCTACAAAGAAATTGCTCACCTTATAGGTGGCAGACTTCAGATTCACTGAACGCCCTTTACTAGTTAAGGTACACTTTAATCGAATGAAGAACGATTTGGGGGAATCACATTCCTCTTGAGTTTTCGACGAGAGAATATCGCGGATTTCGTCATGGTCACATGGATGGCTGTATTCGTACACATTTTGACCCATCAAGTCAATCTAAAACCAAATTCCATTTAAGTAAATATTTTAAGCAGAGCGTGGTTTTACTTGGAAAACTCTTAGTACCTGCGCAATCCCCAAGTAATCACTGACGTTTTCCGACAAATAAATAAAATCCCCATCTGGAGACAAACCCACAAGAAATCCCTCCAAAGATTTCAGGAACAGTGACTCATCGGCAACTGATGCTAGATTTTCAGATTTGCTTTCATCTATTGCTGGTAATTCTGGAGCTAAAAATACAGTATTAAGTACGTAATCCATCACATTTTTCATTTTTATTACCTAAATTGAGCATGTCTCTAACACGAAGATATGAGATAGTCAAACGCATTATAGACGCCTTGTCCAATTGCGCGACTTGTTCTTGGTTAACAGGAAGAGAACTTGCCAGATCTGAGAAAATTTCAGTTTCGCGTGAACGTCTGGAACGAGCAGCATCTCGAGATTTTTCTTTACGCTTTTCATTGTTCCTGAAACAGAAAAAAATAATTTTACAAACAAATTAACATTAAATTAGGCTAGTGGAACAAAAAAATAATTCAAAACAAATATAAATGGAGAAAAACATGTGATATATGAATAAATCTTAAAATATTATAATACAAGCATTTTATATTTCTAGGAATAACCATACAAATAGAACTTAAATAAATCTGTTATCAACTCGAATAAAGATAATTTTAATTAATATTTATTTCATGAAAAAATTATTCCTATTTTATTGTCTACATTTTTATCAGCTCATTTGATATCACTGATTTAAAAGAAAACAAATATGTGTACAATGTGCACCTTTGTCCAACAAAATGACTACAATAGTAAATTTTAAAACTCGAATTTGTTTTCAAAGTATTCGACGACTCGTTAAACTTTTTATATCAGTTAATTCCTATTAATTTTTATTATCCAAACAATGAACAAAAATTAATAAGAAATTTAACAGCTACGTAAGTTATACGTTAATAGAATATAAACCATTTGCGTCAAGGTTCACCATCATCTATTAACTATTTACCATTTACTACTATGAAGTAAATAGGAGCGAATTAGTCAAGTTATTTAGGTTAGAAATGATTATTACAAAACTCGTTATAAATTATTTAAAAAATTTAAATAAGCGAAAGTATTTGTGGTTATCGAATATCTAATAAAAATAATATTTATAATTAAGTTTTAAATCACTCCGTTATCTAAACCAATAAGAATCAAATTAACTTACATATTTGTAGTTTGAAACATATACATACAAGTACAACAAACTAATAATAATAATCACAATGATAAGATTGTCTGGTGGACAGGACACTAAATCCTTAAAAAGAATTTCCGTGTTCAATCCAAAGAAAATTGTGGAATATTAATTATGCTAAAACATTATCTTCGGCTGGGGACTGAGGCTAAAGATTAAATTATGTCTGCATAATAACATGTGATTATCCTCGTGCTTGGATCGGTTCCAACAAAAGTAAAAGTTACACCTCACAAATATGTATTCCGTTTAAATCATGTGCTTTCCTCAAGTTTTATCGCCGCGGAATAAGAAAACCAAGTCCAAGGTAAATCCGAATACACAGAACACATTAATTATCGATAAAATTCCCACAATTATCATTTTGTATAAATTATTTAAAAAACGTATTCCTACAAATAAATCATGTTGAAAATTACTTATTTTTTAAAATAAAATATTTTAAAATGGCATTTAAAAAATTATTTACCGGAATAAAGCCTTCACATATAATAAACCAAAGCTGAGATAATCAGTAAATCTGGTTTTGATTGATTGACTTTGAAACTTATGCGTAGATTATCTCGTAAATAACAAAAAAAAAGCCTCGTGTCCGTTCAAGAATTTAACCATAAAACAATACACCAATTCCAGAAACTTATATAAATGTTTGTTGTTGTTATTGTAAACAATCATTAAAATATTTTTTTTTTATTATTATAATACGAGCCCTAACAACTAAATGTTCGGACAAAAGTAAATTTGATTGTCTTTTTTCCATACGCGCAAAAGTTATCTAAATTAACTTCCATAATATTGATGGTTTTTTCTGTTATAATGCCAACATTTAGTTACATAAAAACGTAAATTTCGTAAAAATCCGCTCGGCGGTGCCAAAACTGTGGCACTTTAATCCAGCAGGATGGGAAATATGTAGAAACAAAGAATTATTATTTTCAAATCGTTGGATCTAGTAGTCGGATTTTGATGAAATTTACTTTATTGCAAACCTGGAAGTTGGTTTTCTTTACAAAAAAGTTACACAACTTTTTATTTGGTGATTTTAGGTATTTATCGGAGTTTCAAAGTTGCACCTTTAAAAATGATAAAATTATCTAGTAACTGTTTTAAAGAATCACAGTTTTGAAACCGCTGGTTGGATTTGTGTCAAAAAACATTTAAATCAAAGCTCAATAATCGTACTATATTGAAAAAATCCTGAAATGTTAATATGACTTTTTTTGCATTTTTTTCGAGTTCCACAGTTCACTTTTCAAAACACGTGTTTTTTGAGGGTGCTACCTACATTAAAATAATCACAGTTTTGGAACCACTGGTTGGATTTTGGTAAAATTTACTTTATTGCAAAGCTAGATGTTGGTTTTATGTACAAAAAAATCCCCAAGTCTTTATTTGGTGATTTTATAGGCATATTTCGTAGCTTTAAAATTGCACTTGAAAAATGTGACGTAATTTTCTAACGACTGTTTTTAAAAAATCACAGTTTTGGAACTTGGGGAAAACGACATAAAGGTGCTTTCATGGCCCTTATCCAGTCCGGACTTAAATGTCATTGAAACTCTTTGGCATAAAATTAAACGTATTCTACGCAATAATCCACCAAGAACCATTGGGGACTTAAAGACCAAAATAGATGAAATTTTGGACAGTTTCACGCCAGAATTGTACCAAAATTTGATAAATACAATGCCTGCTAGAATACAGGCAGCTATTAAAGCAAGAGGAGACGTAACCTATTATTAATGGTCCTAAATTAAAAATTATCCCAATATTTAGTTGCAAATTCATTTTGTTAAGTTTGCTAATTATAAAGTTTAAAATATTGTTAAATCCGATAAATAATTTTCTTCCATGCATAATATTGTTATTAAGGCTTTATCTTATTGTATTGTTAGATGTTTACTAATTATTTGCGTAAAATTTCCAGTTCTCCTTTCATATTTCAAAAATTTACTTTTGTCCGAACATTTAGTTGTTAGGTCTCGTAGTTATTTCATGAAAACTTTTTTTACTGAAGATCATTTGGTTTTAATATGACTTAAATGAACCTCTCGGAAAACATTTTATTAACCAGAGTCTCTTTTGTAAAAAAATATTGACCCCCACTGCTCTGAATGTAATGTATAGTCTAGTAGAGTCCCAGGTAAGGCTTTATCTTTTTGTATTGTTAGGTGTTTACTAATTATGTGCGTAAA
Organism: Pediacus dermestoides; assembly: GCA_963942485.1. Taxonomy (NCBI): domain Eukaryota; kingdom Metazoa; phylum Arthropoda; class Insecta; order Coleoptera; family Cucujidae; genus Pediacus; species Pediacus dermestoides. The sequence continues at coordinate 5,589,877 of OZ012629.1, forward strand.
ATTTCCAATTCTTCTTTCATACTTCAAAAATTTACTTTTGTCCGAACATTTAGTTGTTAGGGCTCGTATACACACCATAATTTGGTACTCTTATTATTTATTTAGATTTAAAGAATTATGAGCAGGTGCGGAGTAGGAAGTTCAGATAAACCCAATTTTCTAAAAAGAGTTAATGATGTAGGTACAGATACATACGTTAATAAATTTTTCGTAATATTTTTAAAAGCAGGTTTTAGAACAACTTGTTTAAAAATATTCAGCAAATCCATACTTTACTTATAGCTTAAGATATTAAGGTAAGATTGCCTCACAAGGTACAATAAATTACATCTCAATTTTTGTAACTTACATAAAATCCTCCATATCCCCAAATTTAACAAACTGACACGTATTATAACATCCATTCGCATAATAACTGTAACATTCCTCATAGTCATAATCCTGAACCGCCTGACAAGGCAAACCCAATTTAGCCAAAAGTCCATTTGGTTTTATCTGACCAACTTTCACACTAGCCCCGGTATACTCTGTATTTGGTTCATTAAAACCCTCAATTTGATACGAATCGTAATTCAAATATGGCGACGTGCACCCAAAACTGTTATCACTGGTGCCGAAATGTCCAGGTCGCGGATTGACCACTTGAGGAATTTCACAACAATTCATTTCCATTGGGGTGACCACTCTTGGTAATGGTTCATCGTTTGGGCACTCCATTATGGAACACTTTGTTTTTTGTGCTTAGTCATTTACTATGTGGAGTAAATGATAGCAATTTTCATTGGAAAAACCGGCAGTTTTCTTTAGAGAACTTTCAGAAAATACCATTGGAAACCAAACAATTTATTACATGTTTGGCGTTTTACGTAAATCAGACATACTAAAATGACTCCAATGTTTGCTTTTTGGATACATCTTTGTTGCTTATCTAATCTTTCGATTTGGCACTTCAACACGACGATTTGATTTTGTAACACAATTTATTAATATAATTACATTTTTATTGTATCGAATTATTGTACTTAGTCTAGATTACTTGAGGTACATTTTTCTATATTAATAAAACTTTAAATATAAATTACCACGAATCTAGGTTGAAAATAATCAGATGTTAGACGATAGGAAATTTTTTGAAATAATTGACTGTATAGTTAAAAGTTAATTTACGGTTTACACCAGAAATTTAAAATATAATAGGAGAATAAAACACAAACCATTATTTCATTTAAAGCAGTTATTAAAGATAATTACTTTAATACGAAATTATAGATGACGCTTAACAACACGTCAGATCTTTATACATATTCGGAAAACCAATTACTTTTTCTTAGAGAAAAAGCTATAGGATAATTTCTAATATTTTGTACATAATTTGAGATTCCTCAGCTAAATAATTTTCTCGGCGAAAATGGTAATTTCGGACTAAAAACGTTTGCTCTTTAAATAGTTCCACTGTACTGTAGATCAAAGAGTCAAGTCTGACTTGTTTTGTTTGGAAGAAGCCAGCAACATATTTGGCGAAACGTCAGCAAACAAAACGACTTCAGGTTCAGAAAACCTACAAACTTGCAGATTTCCTTACAATTCTACAGATTTACAATGTTTTAAGAGTGTCTTTCATTAAATCTATTCTTGATTTCTTTATACTTTCATATGGAAATATTAAGATAAAAAATGAACAATTGCTTCAATTAAATTTCTGTATTACTTGAAATAATGTTCTCTACATAGTATTTAATTACATATTTATATCGCCATTAATAAATTAAGGATTTAGAAGAAATTGTACCAATATTGTAATTTAATTACAGCAATCAATATTTTTTCTAAATTGTATCTACATTCGAACAATTGCTTAATCTAAATCCCTTAAAAATCTAATAACATCTAAAATTTATTTCAAACCTTACATTTGCACCATAATTCCCTATAAGCTGTAAATAATTATTATCGTATATAATTCAAAAAATTAATTCCATTTCACAATTACCACAATACCTACAAACACCTGCCCCACATTTTCAGCAACAACAACTCATGTGACCGAAGATGCCTTCTCCTGAAATAGCCAACAAGAAAATTGGCAACACACACGCGCCGTTTTCCAGGAAACAAACGTCCACTATGCAATCTGCTGTATAATTTAACCTGAACTTGTTCCCCTATTATTAAAATAATTACAAAATACGTGCAGTTTATAGCGTGTACACCCTTTCATCATATTTGATGTGAAGAGTTGATTTAGAGAAGAACAAGATTGCGGATAATTCTTGGAACCATGCTGTTTATCTGGGATGTGAGATGTCAACATTAAAGTTATATTGCTCTGTTTGGGAACATTATAAACTGGTTTACATCGTGATAAAGCTTTGAAATTAATGGGAAGTTAATTTTATTAATTTATTTCAATTTTAATCAAGGAGAAAATATTTATGCATAAATATGTTTACAAACAAAAAAGGTGAATCTAAAAAAAATAGTTTTAGTAAAAAACTCCAACAGAACATTCTCTCTCATCAAATACTGTGCTATAAGATTCAATCTCCCCACAATGAGAAGATTCTCTATTCTTTAAAAAAATACCAATTAAGACCTCAACATCCTTCGTACTCAAAAATCAGAAAATTTTGGAAGGTTGAAATTCGCGGGTTGTCTTAGAGAGTTGGCAAAGAAATAGTGATTACCTCGGTTCGTTAAAAAAACGCAATTTATTTCGCGAACTGATAGTATCAAAGTCCCCCATTTGACAGTTCAAAGTTATGATGACTGGTGAATAAAAAAATATTGGCAATTTTACATGGACCACCAATCTGCGAAACATTACAATTATATTATGAAACCTTGAAATACTTTTATTGAATATTTCTATGCACGATATGGTGGCAATATAAATTTTCAAGTAATTTCCCGAAAATTGCGATTGTATTCATTAATTTCGAGGAACTTTTTAATATTCCTGACAATTTGTCAATATTTCCGAAAATGCTATTAGAAATATTTCCACATCGGCGTAAATCCCTCGGTTAAACCACATCAGATCACCACATAAAAAAGGTATCTATATTACAAGTGTCCAATTATAATAAATAGCAAATAATCCTGTAATACATCTAATCAACTGTATATAATTTGCAACTATAACAACAACATTGAAATAACCTTAATTTATAATTCCATACAACAAACGTCACAAATCACTCTGTTTATGTTGAAAGCACTTGTGGCTCAAATTATAGTTTGCTTAAATGACCATGATTGTGACTGGGATAACTATAGCATGAAGAACTAAAAAATAATTAGCTTCGTTATACTGTTGTAGACAATTTATTATAAAAGTAGTATTTTAGAAAAATATCAACCGGCATTTGGTAATCCAGTAACGTACTATTTTGAATATAAGTTGACCCACTGTACGAAACCGCAATTGATTAATTAACATTCGACCGTCTATACAATACAATAATAATTAGCATATAGAACAACATCCGCTGTTTGATTAACAATTATTGTTATAACGCCATAGAGCGGTTTTGCGGTTTACCAACAGGCACAATTTCATTGATTCAATTGGCAAAACCAACAACCTTGACTCGTTTACGATATCAATAATTAATATAATTTATATTAATTGATTAAAATATAAGATATCTGAAAATTTACATAAAACTTATAATTTAGAATTTAGCGCCGGTTTTCAAAATATTTGTACAAAATTTTTACGTATATTAAACGTAATCAAGTTTGTTTGGTCTCATCTTATCACATTTATTTTGACGTAAGCTTATCAACTTTACGAGAAAGTTCGATACCCATAGCAAGGTAACATAATAAATGTATAATTTTAAATCTGAACTAATTTATATTGATATAAATTTGTTGCACTATAAACCGCATTTGTAATATTAGTAAACAAGGAGCAAATAATAAAATAAATTGTATTTTGAGGCATATTAAAAAATGTTCTACTATGCTAAGTGAAACGATAACACAATTATTATCTTTTATGTTATGTATACTTATAGTAATTACCATGGTAACAGCTACAAGTAATTTACACTCTTGTCAAGCATGTTTTACAACAATAATAAAAACGAAAAAAATTAAATTCATCATAATACACCTACGTTTCGACCAAAAAAAAGAGGTTTTCTCGGTCATTCTTAAGGAATTTCCGGATATTTAATTTCAATTATTATTGGTTGTGATAAAGCCATAAAATTAAATCCGATACTTGTAAATTTATATTTAATGACTTGCTCAATTGTTTAAACGACATGTAAATAAGTTTAGTTAATAAAATTGTTTGCAACTAAAGTGGACACAAGCAAAAGTATTTAATTGAATAGAGTAGACAATAAGTTGGCAAATTATCGAACATCATGATATATGCCTAGATATGACAAAAATAAAATTTCTTTGAATAAAAAATATATTTTTTACGATAGATAGAAAATTGATATAAATAAAAATAATAATCTGTAATCCTCGAAATCCACTAGATTTGGATCATTTAAAAATAGAGGGCGATACGAACTAACATAAACAGAAATCTGTGACAAACAATAAGATATCCATATTAAGTAGGAGTATATTTTTATGTGCTAATTCCAAGGAATTTAATTTAATTTTTGTACGATTTATTAAAATAAACAATAATACTTTTTAGAAAGTCATCGAGTGAACTAAATTAACTTATCTACAAAAATAGTGCTAGAACTTCATCGTAGTTCATACAGGATTATACAAATGTATGGCAGATTACCGGAATATTGCATTATTTTCAGTAGACAGGTCGTCAGACTATCTTCGTCTCCACCTCATACTCGCCTCCCATGAGAGCGACAGAGAAAGACGATAACTTGCGTGTCTGCTGAAAATAATTCTGCCAAACAGACGTATTCCTGCTTTTCGAAATTTCAACGTTTTACATTTTGAGTAAGAAGCAAATAAATAACCACTCTTCTGAATAAACAATTTTCGATATATAAGTTTTATGTGCATAAGTAGGTAATTATAGGAAAAAATGTCGAAGATATAGCAACTTGTTTTATGGGTTTTCTAGAACTACAACCTCAGATGACTAGACATTTAATAGTTTTCAGTAATTTTCAAGGTTAACTGTTTTAATAAATCAGACTTTCTAAATAGGGAGTCAAATCTTAAGCAAATTTGGAATTATTGCAATCAATTAGATGTTGTCAGCAGGTTATCTCACTTGAGAGGAAACTAAAATATATTGTACAAAGTTTGATCTTATTTCTGATTGAAAATGTTAAAGTTTGGATCGATTATTCAATATTATTTTGTAATGATCGAATGACGTGATCTAATTTTTTGTTCAAATTTGACCTCAATGTTTCGACCACATTATTTATTTTTAAATAACTTTTATTTAAAAAACTACCCAGTAAGCCAGTGATGCAGAACTGGATCGGACCCTTCCAGGCGAATATTCTGGCTCAACTAAGAAATTAGGAAACGAGTAGGGATGTCATTTGTCACTCATAAACAAGGACGACAACGCACCCATTTTTAAACAATTAAATACCTAAGTAATAAATAACTAATTATTTTAAACAAATCCGGGCAGAACCGGTTTAAAATCCGACCCGCGGATTTTGAACAAAATTTAGACAAGTGGCTGGATCTCCAGAACCTAATCCTTTCAGAATTTTGTTGAAAAAATGATAAACATTTTGAGTTGACCTATTTTTAATGGCGTCAAAAATATATCAAAATTTAAAATGTGGCACCCTTGGAAAGTTAGTCTTTGTAACTTTTCCACAAAATCATCATGACAATCCTTAAGCAACATTTTGAATATAAACTACTATCAAACTATGCTACTTATATGATAACATTATTTGGTTTTATTTACATTGGCTTCATAAAGTCTGCTCTAGATACGTCACTCATTCCGTACATAACAAACATTCAAAAGAATACTAGCTCGCCTGGGTCCAAAATAACAATTCCTTCAATTAGTTTTAATGATAAATAAATTCTCTCTGAAGTGCTTGAACGATATAAGCTAACATGACATTAAAACAGTGATTAGCTTTCACTAGTTTATTTATAACACAAAAATAGTTTTGTCTAACCAATTATTACATATTTGTTCAAAAAACATAGTAAGAACATAAATGCAAGATAAACTTGGTATTGTTATGAACTAATTTCCATAAGTCGTTGAACTGTGTTTTGTAATGCAACTTTGGCATATGTGTCAAGGCTAATCCCTGTTTAGATAAACAATTATTCCGTGCCAAATTTAAAAACGAAAATGTTTACTGTGCATCCAATTTTACAACCGAAATTGTTCTATGATAAAAAAAAATGATGATATATGAGGTCGAGTTTATTAATAATGTTTATTGTACTTTGGTCTCAATGGAAAGGTGTGATAAAACGCCTTCGACTGACATTAATTTGTATGCAATCTGCTGATTATTTTACGCTAGCCAAAGTATCGCGTTTTAACTATTCGTCGAAATTTCATCGGATCTAAAACCACACAATTGTTTGCTATTTGCTGCTGGTAGACTTAAAAGTAGCTACACCATTATCTCAAGGCTTTCACGTGAGAGGAAGTGAAGATCGAAGATTTAGTTTAGCATTCTCGGAGTTTCTTTGTATAGTTTGTGGGTTTTACCACAAAATATTTTAAATAAATTAGCATAATCGATGAGTAACTCGTCGTGTTGACCAGTAAACAAACAATGTGGGATTTGATCACGTGACAACAATTAATAGAAAAATATTATAGTTTAACTATAATGTAAACAAAAGAAAACTTTCACCGAATTTAAGCTTCTATGAAATATGATAAAGTCAATCAAATGCTTACTTAAACCGTGGAAGGATACCTAATTCTTAAGGCCAGTTTTTCAACCGACAGTTAACCTTAACTATAGGTTAATTTCCTTAGATACCATAATTAGGTATTGAGACAATAGTAACCAGAAAAATTAACTCGGCCGTACTAATCAACAATTATAAGGAAAAAATTGCTATTTTGAAACAGGTGAATAAGTTTCCTGGTTTATCTCCCTCCACTAAGTTCAATTTATACAAATAGATTACGCTACACTTTAGACTAAGTGTTTTCTTAAACCCGTCAAGAAAACAACTGCAATATCGATATAATACAAACTTTTAAATGCAATAAACGCTTGATCACTCTATCAACAAGTGACTACTACTTTTTTGAGAATTTGATAAAAATTAATATAAGTATATCTCACTTATCGTTTCTATTTGAAAGTGAAAGGAAATATTGACGCAACCGAACAACTAATTTATTTAGGTGTTAATAAACAATTAGTAAAAATTAAATCTGATGAATTTGAGCTTAATATAGTATAAGAAAGACGTCACAAATACCAAAACAAAACAACAGATAGAATAAGGAGCTTTAATCCATTATTCATTAAAAATGACTTAAATCTGGGGTGTGAGAACAATAAAATTGAACGATTTTTTTAGTCTAGACTCAATATTATCATAACACCACAGACTTCCTCTTCCTTAATGAAATAAACTAGAGAGATAAATTAGAAACTCTTTTACATAATTACACGATTTAAAAATCTTATTTCTAGCTATTCTCAAAATTTGATAACACAAGGAGTGGAAAATTATGCTGTTTATTTTGTTACCTCGGAAACTTGTACTTTACGTCCCTGCATGAGATAAGAATCTTTCCGATATTATTCAATATTGCTTTAGATAACGCGGCTTAATGTTTGATGGCAAATTCGAAAAATATAACTAAATTAAAAACAATATGCAACTTTAGGAAAGCTTCTTAATCTCTACTAGAGGGCAAGAGTCCAGAGGGCAGTTCTATCAGCTGAAAAATAAATTCGATGGTAAAAAGTCACATGCCTAAATTGTAGAAAAAAATGATTTTAGGAAAATTGAAGAGATCAAATGGAAAATATACATAAAAGTTATCTAAAATAGTAATTTGTATAACTAGCCTTGAAACTAGAGTTTTGCGAGTGCGAGTAGGGTTTGCGAGCAGAGGCCGTAGGCCGAGGCCTGCAACTACGAGTACTCGCAAAACAGTTTCAAGGCGTGTAATACACACTATTTTTTGTGCCGAAGTTTATTTAAATAAATAAAATTTACAAAATATTTGTTTAAATATTTGGTATTAGGGATTTTTTTTATATTGGTAACACGCGATACTTAAAATTGACACTGACAGTAGTAGCCGAATGACAGAAATTATAATCCGTTTCTATGGAAAATACAAATTTTCTTTATGATTTCAATGATGCCAATCGATAAACTAAAAATTCCTAGTTTTTGCCGGTCTAGCCCGGCAAAACATGAGTTTCCAGCCGATTTATACGAATGCAAAATGACTAATGCCAACCTGAGGCACAAAAAATATGTTTTGGCACCATTAAGAAAAAAAATATATTCCAGAGTTGATTCAATAAATGTCTAGTTAAATAATTTTTTTAATTATATATTTTTTAATTTTATATTATACGGGATTGTCCTCCATCCATACTCTACGCATATTTCGTGGGATAATTCCTTGATTTATTTTAGGAAGAAAAGGTCCCCCAAAAAATCTTATAAGCACATCCCTTAATTTGTTTGTATTTCAGATTTCAGAGAGTCCAAATTGAGTAAAAATATAAAAATTTAGAAAAACTGGAAAACGCAGTACATACTGGAAAATAAGTCTCTTCTTTAACTGTAACATCCTGTATTTTGAAACGAGGTGGTACCTCTGTCTCTAAAATATATGTTGACGACATTAGAAAACTCGTATTCAATTCGAAAGTGAAATTCTCGAATACTTATGTGTACTTATGTTGTACGTAAGTAATAATTTTCGTTAGTTCCAGGATGATGTCATTCGTGTATACGGACGTTTAAAAAAACGGAAATTAAGTATATATCCACAAATTTTCCTTATAAAGCTAAAACAATACGTTTGGATTATTGCACAATATTTCAAGATTCATGCAACATTACATAAGCGACGATGTCTAATATTATAACCAAGAAGTAAAAAGTGCATAAAAACTAGGTATGGGCACAAAAAAAAACAATGACCCCCTACAACTATTATTTAAAGTCTATAGCTGTTTTGCTACCAATAATTCTATTGCCGTCTGATAATCTGCCAAACTATGTAGAAATTATTTCAAAGAGAAATTGCATTCAACAAGTACATAAATTAAACGCATAATTTATTCTGTAACGAAAATGTAAAATTTTATAGAATGTAATTTTTTGTAAGTTCACAAAAAAAGAACTTACAGTCTATACATTTTTACATTTTCATTAAATAATATTAGTAAACCATATATCAACACCTCACTGGGCCCTTGGGTTTGGGCTGCAAACGTTTAGATTCCTTGGCTGCTGCTGGCTTCGCACGATCCAGAGCATTCAGCAACCTCTTCTTATAGGGGACGTTATTCTCAGTAAGTAACTCTTCAACCACATTTCGGCAATTTAAAAAATTCAAAAAATTTATAGGCATTTTTAACAGTGACACTTGGGCACACGTTAATTTAACTTATAACACTTTTTAATCATCACACTGTACTGAATGAGCGAACGACACCAACTATTAAGTTGAACATTCCAATGCAAGACATTTAAAGCGATTTTTGGCCATTAGGTTTTGATATGATCAGCTTTCAGAAAGATTGTTTTCAGTGTTTGCCCCCACTTCGAAAAAATAATGTGTCTAAATTTATTAATAATGTGGGTTTAGGTGATAAAGCAATAATCGGTTTCTAAACGTGGAAATTGCCAAATTTGAAGGCTACTGAACTAGAAGGTAAATTATGGAGACATATTATTGAAATTGAAAATTTGGAAAAAATATGGGCAGATTTTCCTATGTTCTTTCATTTAGGACAGAATATTTGAATATACAGGGTGTCCCAGGATAGACACGAAATATTTTTAGGTATGATTCTGCATAATTTTTGTAGCTCCAATCAGAGTTTTTTTTATTTTTTTTTTCATATACCTAGTCATTGCAGGTGGCAAATAACGGAAATATTTTTAACAAATTTAATAATTACTCCGAGTGACATCGTGTATGTTCAAAATGGAATTTAACTTTTCGATTCAAAATAAACCAATCTTTCATCATGTATTAAAATTTTCACGATTTTCAATACTAGTTTTCAAAATAAATTAAATGAAACGTGATTTATTTTTTCAAATTCTAAATTTGATCACTAAAAATTTTTTAAGGGTTAACACTATCAAAAAAATTACGAAGATACTTTCAAATTTCATGTATAACTTTTTTGCGATACCTAATCAAATAGTTTAGCAGACTGGCTTCTTTTTATTCAACACTGTTTTACTTTTTCAGTCTACAATTTTCAACATTCAATAGATGATTGCTCGAAAACTAACCCTTGTTCAGGATAAAAAATTTATATAGAGCTATGCAGAATTTATTCAAGAATCACACCTAAAATATTTCGTGTCTATCCTGAGACACCCTGTATATCGCTAGGTTTAATGTTAATGACGTACTGAAAAAAATTTTTTCAAACAATACTTTTTGAACTTGAATTATGATAAGATATGTAAATTCTCCGACAATTAATTTTTGCAAAGGCAACATAATAAAAATATTTTGTTATAGAGCCAAACAGTGAAGTCAAAAAAGTATACGGGAAATAAAAAAACTGTGAGAGCACTAAGTCAGCTGTAAGTACTGGTTTAAATTACTTTCTTTAGAGAACGATTTCTTGTAGAAAATAATACCAAGAAAAGATCTTGGAAAAACCGAAACAAAGACAAAAATAACCTTGGAAAGATTACTTTGGTCTTACAATAAAAATCTAAACTTTTTACTTAGGTATACCTAGACAACATACGGTCAGAATTCGGCTATAGAAATCCATAAAATCAACTAAGGATTATTCACTTGGACTTTCCCTTTTCTGCACCTAAAATGGTTGCTTTATATATTTATACTGCGGGCTGTAAATCCCCCGGGTGGACTTTTAGTTTGCCTCAACAATCAACAACCCGTGACGAATAATCGCTTTTCATACATAAAAAAATATATTTTCGAATTTATACGGCTAATTTAAGTATATATATATATATATATATATATATATATATATATATATATATATATATATATATATTATATTGCGATTGCAATTTTCAAATCTATAATTTTAATATTGTATGGTTTTCATATTATTTCTTATTTTCTATATCTTTTTGTCAACATACCAAATATTATTTATTATTTTTACCAAGAAATTGAAACCTGATAAAGTTACTAATTGGCCAGAATAAAGAGAAAATAAAACTAAACTTATTGACACATCATCCGATTTACATTGTTTATTATACTTCTTACGTAAATTGGGATAAGTATTATCCATTTGTAACACATTAAAATTAAATTAACAGGCTGTTAAAGAGTCATACCGCGCGCTATAAAAATTTGTTTAGTTTACTGGTTTTGGATAATAGTTTCGCTTTCAGACAAAAAAGGGAATCTAAATGCTTTAATTTTATGATTTGTTTTTATGTTGCAATATTTCGTCCTTGATTTTAAGCTAAAATAACCCGAATATTGAACTTGTTTAAATGAAACAAATTAAATAAAGATTAATTCCCTTTGCGGACAGTTTCGCTTATCTACGTAAGCTTCTTCAGAGCATCTAAATAATATGAATTTTAAACATTAAAACTTTGATACAGATCAATGTGTACAGGGTGGTCCAGTTACGGTGTCCTCGTATATAGAAGTTGTACAGTCTATAGCATGCTACATTTTTTAAATAAATTTATTTATACAGGGTGCGTCATTTTCATGTGGCGATATCAAGTTTCATTTTCTTAAATTTTACCCAAAATTATGAATTCTCGTCCAATTTACGATAAAAAATATATAAGGTTTAATATGCCTATTATTGATAGTTTCCAAGATATTCGAGAAAATATCTAGAAATACTATGATATCTGCCTGTTTATATGAGCAATGTTAGTTCTATTTTTTAGCTAGAAAATTTTATTTCTGGTCTTAAATATCAAGTAAACTTTAAATTGATATCATATGCTCGAAAAAGTCGTAGTATTTGACAAAGAACTATTATTTTATAGAGTAGACCTAGAAGCTAATAATAATGCTCTGTCAGGTAGGCATTGGAAAATAGTTAAATTTTTTTAAATATTTTATTTTTTATTACAAACTAACTAAATAAAGAATATGTTTTGGTTGAGTATTTTTGAAATTGAAACAAATAAAATAGCTTGCTCTAACACACTTGGTGGAAGCTACACCCACATAATACAATATTATTTTTCAAAATATTTTCTCGAATATCTTGGAAACTATCAATAATAGGCATATTAAGCCTTATATTTTTTTTATCGTAAATTGGATGAGAAATCATAATTTGGGGTAAAACACAGGGTGTTCCATTTAAAAAAAGGCAACTTTATATCGCCACATGAAAATGACTCACCCTGTATAAGTATTATTTTTTCAAAAATGTAGAATGCTATAGACTGTACAACTTCTATATAAAACTTTTTTTCATGGCCCAATAGTTTCTGAGATAATAACGAGGACACCGTAACTGGACCACCCTGTACAAATTTTCAACAAAATATACGAGAAAATATATCGATGGACAATTTTATTAACAAGAAAATATCACAGCAACTTTTCTCCGAAGTACTGGAAAGAAAATTTCACGTTCCAAAAAATATTTTTGTTCTATTCTGGGTTGCCATATGAACTTCTTTTGTGTAGTTTTTGGGGACCATAAACCATAAACTATTGTCTATTTTCTGGGGAACAATCCAATGTTATTATGTAATATGAACTGTGTAATTAAAAATTATTGTGATACGAGTTGTGATATTGATATGCAGCTGTCTCTATGGTCGGAAACAATAAGTTTTAAATTTAAATTAAAACTTAAGTTTAATACCATTAGCTCGATAATTTAAGGACAAAATACTTTTAACAAAGCTGGAAAGTTGGTGTAAAAGGATTCAAGGACCCTTGTCAAGAACCCTTTTAATAGTACCTAAACATTGTCCCTTAAAAAACTAGTTAATTACCCCCGCATTATATTTCTAATATTTCCAAATAAAAGTGAATTCTGGATTTTCAGCTATATCAACTAGTGTCAGACTTTAGTACCGTATTAAAGTGGCATTTCCATGGAAACATGTACGACTTGTCAATATAAACAAATGCTTTATATTTTTGTAACACAGGATTAAAATCTGACTCCTGAGCTGACTCCACTTGGTGCAATGAGTGTTGTCTTGTAAGGCTTAATGTATCCAGGCCCTGGATTCCAGGGGAGTGTATTTTTAAAATACAGAAACCGATAACTATAGTCTTTTGGAAGTTTTCCCTCTACTTAAACTACTCAACATCTTTTGAAAACAGTTCCAACTACCAACTGATCAAAACAGCCTAACCTAAAAAATGTTCTTTGAAATTTGTTTGTTAACACTAACAGTGTAACAGTATTGATGATTATTTACCAGCAATATTCTCAACATGATGTTAATCATTTAAACCAGCCTCTCAATTAACTGGCAAGGGAAAGTAGGTTATACGAAAATCTTAAGAAATCTGTAGTCTGCCGTTTTTTGCTCCTATATCCAAAGTCAACACCCAGCATTCAAACAAATTTATCAACTAAAATGTACCCCTTTCCTTTAAGTACCACCCCAAAAACCCTCTTAAGAACCAAGAAAATAATTTGCTAAACACTGGAACAGTGTGTACTAACCTGCGTTTTTCTTTTGGGATTTTTCCTTTGTTGCACATGGTGTACTTCTTAGTCACTGCTAAGGAAGTACACTAAAGATTAATTGAATCAAATTTCACAGGGAAACACACACACACAATCACGAAATTTTTGTGCATAAAAACACCACAGAACAACAATATTATCACCTCACATTAACTTTTTCAATGACGTAAAGCTCAGTTGGTAACATAGATAACCAACTCACGCGAAAACTGCATTTTGTGACAGCTGTTGGATTATTGATTAACTAAATTAATTCGAGCGGGACATTCAAAAAGGGTATCTTAAATGGTGATAAGGCAAATGTGTGAGTGATAATATAAAAATATAATTAATATGTTAATGTGTCATAAACCAATTAATGAAAAGAAATGAACTAACAATTTTGCATACGCAATCAAATTTTAATAAATTTCATGTATTATTATTCATAAATTTTAATTCCATGTTTTCGTAAATTATAAAATAATATAATATTTTTTAAATTGCAAACCAATTTTCTGATCTCAGCAATTCAAAAAAATGAACCTTTACAACCTAATCCGTTGAAAATCTTAAATTCGTTACTGAATCTTTGAAATCTGTCCTATTTTTTATGCTATACAGGGTGTCCGGAAATTAGGAGCAAAAAACTCGGGGAGTGATTCTACTCGAAAAGTTAATGTGACAAGTTCCTATAACATTTTTCCGAAAGTTCATTAATATTGGGGTTACAAGGCCCCAAAGTTTTTTTTTGAAGTCAATTTTTTCCAATAACTTTTTTTCTAAATTTTGATGATGCCCGATTGAAGAGCATCGAAAAATCTTCAAAAAAGATCCTCTTGTTGAATAACGATAAAACGAGTAGTTTTCGAGAAAAACGCGCTTCTGTTTAATCTTGAAAATGAGCTGTAGTTAAGTAGTTGGTATTCATTTAATGCAAGCAAATTTTTTAAGGCGTTTTTCTCGAAAACGACTTGTTTTATCGTGATGCAGCAAGAGGATCTTTTTTGAAGATTTTTCGATGCTCTTTAATCGGGCGTCATCAAAGTTTAGAAAAAGTGCCTAACAAAAAAGTTCTGGGTCTTTATCCAAAGGTCAACGTCAGTTTCGACTCTTTGACACTGGGGGATTTACCTCAAATTTGGTGCAAGAATACAAATAAACATTAGTGATAAGTGTGCCAAATTCGAAACGAATCGGTACACTAGAAAAAAAGTTACTGGAAAAAATTGATTTAAAAAAACAATCTTTAAGGCCCTGTAACCCCAATATTAATGAGCTTTCGGAAAAACGTTATAGGAACTTGTCACATTAATTTTTCAAGTAGAATCACCCCCCGAGTTTTTTGCTTCTAATTTCCGGACACCCTGTATAACAAAGGTTTTAATATTGATTGAAATAAAACAGGATTTACATTTGTACATAATAAAAATCGAGTGTATTTCGCTTATATAATTACTTTAAAATAAGTTTATACTGAAACTACTTTTGAAGCACAAAAAACTTAATATAAATGACAAAATTAATTAAGTAAATTGTGACGGTCTTTTAAACTCTCAAACACTATTATTGAATTATTTTTTAGGTGATTCCGACTTCTCCAAGTCATCTTTACTATTCGCACTAGTTCCACTCTGACTCAGCGTACTAAGTTCATCATCATCTGCTAAATCCTTATTATATAACGTTGGATATTTCTGCATACAATTCTGCATAGTTTTAAACAGTTCGTAACACTCACTTCCTAAAATTGAGCAGCAATTAGCTATAATAACTTTGCCTAATCAAATGAAACCCACCTTTCGGGTCAGCTTCTGAGTAATGAAAACAACTAAACGCATCTCTAAATTCTACACCGCAAGGTCCTGTAGCCATCCCCCCCAAACAAGGACAATTCCAATTAATAGCCCCAGTGGGCAAAATTAACCCTGGTTGCAATTCCGGCTCAGGTAACTTAACTGTGCTGGGTATCTTATGATCTTCCTTCGTGGCGAAAATTATCTTGTCTTTATTATCAGGACCAGTTGTCCGACAGTACGACATGTTTAGTGGTTATACGAGCGACTATCAGCTTTTAATGCCAGAAGCAATGGACTTGCCTTGTGAATTTGGTACGCACAACGAGTGCACCCTTCGTAACTTCCACAAAGGGTTAAACTACTCCGAAACTTCACGTAATGAGATTTTGGCACTCGGACAATTCCACGTTTGGTTTCTGGATTGAATTTCAATATATCCACGGGTATTGCTGAGGCCACCTCGCCAAACAATTGTTCAACTGCTGCTGTTAAGTTTTTCTTGAAGAAAACTGCCGTGGTTTCGTAGTCGGTCTGTCCGTATAAAATTCTAGAAAAAAAAGTTAGGTTATGCGGTGTGACTTGGTTTATAAATAATTAAATACAACACAAAAACGATTACTAACAAAGATATATCTAAATAATAGTAATTTGACATTATATTATTTAAATGGAAGCATGTACCGTGCGCTGGCTCAAAGAAATTATGTAGATTTTGGATATTTCTCAAAAAATTCTCATTTTCTCTTGGGATTATAGATGTTTAGAACATTTATAGATGCAGTAGTTAACAGTTGAAGAATGTTGCTAGTGGTGCCACCAAAGGGACATGTATAATATCTTTTACCTCAGCTCAAATGAGATATAAATCATATTTAGAAAATGTTTTGCCCCATATGCATTATCTTTATAATGAGTAATTCCAAAATTCAAATATATTATTTTTAAAGATATTTTAGAATAAGAAATTTCAGTCTAGTTTATTAAAGTCTATCAATTGCCATAACGGTTCCCTCTAGTGGCAATTATTGATTACAGTAAACTACTTGAAAAATCGAAGAGTATCTTCGGAGAAAATAGTACAGATGTCGTCACATGTATTAAGCGGGTTTTTTTTTAATTTAAAGTTTCACATTAATTTCTGAAAATGTTATTTTGCTATGAAACTTTCAAAGAGACAGATTTTAATATTAAAATAGATAAAATAATAACTTAAAAGTGTGCGTTATAAATAAGTAATATAAGTAATTGAAAGTAGTAATTATTTTATTTTAATAATAAAATAATGAAATTATATCTATATAATTACATTTTTTTCCTCATTTCATAACTGAATACTTAAAGATTTCAAAAAAATATAATAAAGGGGTTTTAATCTCATGGACACAAAAACAATCACCAATTCTCAATAAGTTGTTTTTTAATTAAAAAAAAAAGATTTTAGTTACATATTATAAAAGGAAAAAAATATAATGACTCATATCAGTTGTATTGAATCAATAATTTACTAATGAAAACACTAGACCGATATACTTCTTAACATACTTTCTATGCTCGTATTAGCAAATAATTTTTTAGTGGTCGCTATTACAAAGTTACTTTTGTTGCAGTTTAAAATTCTATTGTCCCCGTTTATTATTTGATTGTATTCGTAATACAAGCAACTTAACAATAGAAATTTACGTGCTAAATCATAAGTGTTTTATATGCTACAATTTGGGTTTTAAAATATTTGGTGATTCGAGTAAGAATCCAACGATTGTATACAATTTTGAAATGAAAAGCATAAAAATGCTCGCTCTAAATTGCACTTGTAACTTTTATAACTTTATTAAAGAGCAGGTACTAGTTGTAAATTTGAACAAAACATTTACGGTTTACCTAAAATATTGTACAAAGTCAGTTGAAAATACACCATTTTAGAATTCACTAACGTTAGAATTGCCATAACTGATTTATGGAGCTCCATTGTTTTGTTAGGCTGGAATATCTTGAAACTTTGATACCCTCCCAGCTGAATTTGAAAGCCCCCTTCACAAGCATTGGACTGTCTAATAACCTGATAAGATTTATCCTGTTCCCTCAGAAATGAACCGAAGCGTACCTATCAAATATCCATGGTCTGCTTTGTCACGCTATAACTTTCATCTCTTGATCAAACTGAAACTTTGATCAAAGCATGAAATTGTTTGGAGTCCAACAGCAATTATTATTAGTATATTATTACAGCTTGTACATGAAATCCCAAGACATTAGGTATAGTGTACACGGTCCTTTAATCATTATCATTATTATTATTGTAGCGCGATTTAGGCGAATAGCATTCCGGAAACTCAAACTGTAGTTATGGTTTATGCACAACAGATTACAGAACTTAGAATATTAAGTATAATATCTTATTTAGTTTTTGTGCAGTTAATAATTCACGTCTACATCACAGTAATTTAAGGAAACTTACTCAGCTAATGTCACCTTTTGATCTCTCAAACGTGCTGAAACTCATTAATATTTATATTTAGAACTTTCCGGACAAAAAGTGAATGAAAGAATTTATTTTATTCCTATAGACATGAATGAATTGAGCTTCTTTTTATACGATTTGTAGAATATTTATTACAACTTCTAAATCTAAGTACGAGTAAGTAATAAGTGTATTTTTTGTGTTTTTATATTTATTATCTTTGCCGAACTATAGAGACTCGATGAGAGGCTAGGGCGAGGCGGCTACTATAGAAAATATTTTGAACAATTCTGTGAATGAGATAAAGTTTCAGAAACGGTTTTCTAATACCTATTTTTCAACTGCATCGACAACAAAAAAAAATTATATTGTTATGGTTTCAGTCTACTTATGTATGAATTTTATGGTGGGGCTTGTAGCTCTGGATTATCTATAGAGCTTTGTAGATTTGTTCTTTGCATACATAAAACGTGCTTGTGAATAGCTTATCGTAAAATTATAGATACTTTCTTACGAATTAAAAAAAATCATACTTTTATAAATATAGTATAATATATAAATCCAAAAAAACAAAAATAGCAAGACTAATTTTGAAACTTTGACACTAATTGAGGTAGTGAAATAACAGTTATTCAGAATTTTAAGATGAGAGGCAGCACCATCGATTCCTTAGTGCCAGACTAATTACAGCCATTATCCCATTTTGCTAGAGTACCCATGAGCTTAATTAATTCTAGTCCCTCTTTACAGGATTTTGGGAATTTGCCACATTTTATAAATAGTCTATAAAGAGCTCATTATAGTAGAAACTTTCTTTATTCTTCCTTTAATAAAACAAACTCTTTGAACATTGTATTACTTGTAAATACTTTGTAATATGCAAAAAGTCCAGTTAAACACCACCTAATCAAAAATTCTTAGAATATTAATATAAGGTATTCCAACTTCACTTTTTCATTTTAAACAATTTCCCATCGAATGTTTTCTTCAATACAATGCATCCATTTTCGTCACGCAATAATAATTGAACGGTATAATAACAAAGTACCTATACTATTCAGTTGGTATTAAATAAAAAAAGAAACCGAGGAATGATCGATAATACATAGCCTCCAACAGAAGATAGAAGACAGAATTCAATGCCCCTTTTTGATTCAATCGAAGCTGACAGGCAGGCACTAAGCACCAAGTAAAGAAAGCCACTCACTATACACTTCTTTAAAACAGCGGCTTGAAGAAGGGGGAACGAGGAATGAATGCAATAATGACCTGCCTTGTTCGTTCGAGGCCCCTTAATTATCTTTTTCTTTTATCTCACATCGTATAATAGAGCCTAGTTTTAAAATTCTTTTAATATTGTCTTGATTGTGGATCGGCTTTAATTTATATACTTTTTTTTAGTTGTTGCCAACGCCAGGCAGTAATGATATGGATTTAATTATATAGCTGGCGGGGTTCGTTTCCAAAATTGAGATTTGCTAATTTTTATGCATGTTCGGATTTTATGAATTGATTTAGCTATTATTCTTAGAAGAATAGATATCTATTTTAAGCAAGAAAACACTTGGAAAGTTATTTTTATCTTACAACTGAGGCCACATTTCTGACAATAAATAAAGTAAAACGCTACATTTGCATTTGAATTTTATCCAGACTTTTCGACAGTTTTAAAAGAACGTATGTTGCAGCAAAAATGCTTCTATTTTATTTATTTCGGGCATAAACTTGGAGAATGTCTGTCATTAGTCCTACCCGCTTTTGACTTTGCCTTCGTGTCTTACATCCTTGTGGTTATATGGCTTATGGCACCAGGAGTCCAACTACCCCGCCTGCCCCAAAGGCTCAGGGTTCACTTAATTATTACTTGGCTTGGTATAGGAGAACGCGAGCCTTATCGATAATTACGGGGCTTCGCCACTAGAGTCAATATAACTCAGTATGATGAGATCCTTTATTACAAAGGTTCCAAACACAATGTTTTCAACTTTAATGTCGTTGCTGTAGGATCGAAGACCGACCGTGGAGACGGGGCATTATTGCGTTTTTGAGTAGGTTATTAAAATTAATTGCTGCTATAGAAGTGAAATATTGCAGAAGGAAAGTAGGATATGATGGCTTGGGGGCAGAGGACGGTTGAGGGAAATAGTGTATAAGTTGTAGGAATAATAAAATGTATAAAATATAGGGGACTCTAATGCTAGAATTGATGATTTTATTTATCGATTACCCACATAATTTGCTTAAAAAAAGGCTGTTTTTATGGAATAATGTAATTTGATATCTAACCTATCATTTTATTTAATGACAGTCTTGTAAAATATTACAGTACCCATTAATATTAACTTGTATTTATTATTTTTTAAATATTTTTTATTTCGCCTTCATAATTTTATTACAAACAACTACGAGCCCTAACAATTAAATGTTAGGACAAAAGTAAATTTGATTGTCTTTTTTCCATACGCTCAAAAGTTATCTAAATTAACTTCCCTAATATTGATGGTTTTTTCTGTTATAATGCCAACATTTAGTTATATAAAAACGTAAATTTCGTAAAAATCCGCTCGGCGGTTCCAAAACTGTGGCACTTTAACCCAGCAGGATGGGAAAATTGTAGAAACAAAGAATTATTATTTTCAAAACGTTGGATCTAGTAGTCGGATTTTGATGAAATTTACTTTATTGCAAACCTGGATGTTGGTTTTCTTTACAAAAAAGTTACACAAGTTTTTATTTGGTGATTTTAGGCATTTATCGGAGCTTCAAAGTTGCACCTTCAAAAATGATAAAATTTTCTATTAACTGTTTTAAAGAATCACAGTTTTGAAACCGATGGTTGGATTTGTGTCAAAAAACATTTAAATCGTAGCTCAATAATCGTACTATATTGAAAAAGTCCTGAAATGTTAATATGATTTTTTTTTGCATTTTTTTCGAGTTCCACAGTTCACCTTTCAAAAAACGTGTTTTTTGATGGTGCTACCTACATTAAAATAATCACAGTTTTGGAACCACTAGTTGGATTTTGGTAAAATTTACTTTATTGCAAAGCTGGATGTTGGTTTTATGTACAAAAAAATCCCTAAGTCTTTACTTAATGATTTTAGGCATATTTCGTAACTTTAAAATTGCACTTGAAAAATGTGACGTAATTTTCTAACGACTGTTTTTAAAAAATCAGTTTTGGAACTTGAGAAAAACGACATAAAGGTGCATTCATGGCGCTCATCCAGTCCGGACTTAAATGTCATTGAAACTCTTTGGCATAAAATTAAACGTATTCTACTCAATAATCCACCAAGAACCATTGGGGACTTAAAGACCAAAGTAGAAGAAATTTGGGACAGTTTCATGCCAGAATTGTACCAAAATTTGATAAATACAATGCCTGCTAGAATACAGGCAGCTATTAAAACAAAAGGAGACGTAACCTCTTATTAATGGTCCTAAATTAAAAATTATCCCAACATTTAGTTGCAAATTCATTTTGTAAAGTTTGCTAATTATTAAGGTTAAAATATTGTTAAATCCAATAAATAATTTTCTTCCATGCATAATATTGTTATTAAGGCTTTATCTTATTGTATTGTTAGGTGTTTACTAATTATTCGCGTAAAATTTCCAGTTCTCCTTTCATAGGTACTTCAAAAATTTACTTTTGTCCGAACATTTAGTTGTTAGGGCTCGTAGAACAGTAGGTAATCCTAAAAGATTAAAAATAAATTGTTCTAAGATTACTTGGCAGAAAAACTCGTGAAAAGATTAATTGATTAAACCAACCCTAGATTAATCATATAATAATAATTATAATAACGATTTAGGATTGATAACTTGTAAAATTTTCTTGCTCGCAAAGTTTTCCAAATGAACCGAATAAATGAGCACGAGGCATTAAAAGTTTGCTAGAAGTTGAAGGATTAAATTAATCACATAAAATGAAATGTAGTTTAGATACTTCTACATTCATCATTTCTTATGATGAACAAATAACTTTTTCTTTGGGTTGTTTTAAAATATTGTACACATGTTTATGAGAATTATTATTTTTATTATTATTAGGATTAAGAAACAGTGTTTGTTTTTTTCCACACAGATAGTTTTCGGTGCCAACGCATTATTTCATCCACAATTACCACAAGTTGTTTCCTAATTTATTTTTGCTTTCAACGAAATCGAATTGAAAGCAACCATAGGTTTTTGTTCAATTACTTACCACTAGCTTTGTTAACTTTACACTCTAATTATTGTTGCGAAGTATAATTTGTATACCTCTACATATATTAATTATTTTTATCCTGTCCTTTTTTGCGTGTCGCAGTAAAACGGCCACGCAAAGCACTAATAGCCTGTTTGAGATAAAGCTTTAACGCTCCGTTAACCACCCTATAAACTGTACGGATTTTTCTCTTTTTCTCGGTTCAAAAAAGAAGGGAGAGCCACCCATAGTTTCAGAAAAGGTCAAACAGAGACAGATGCTTTGGGCATTCGACTCTTCCCTACATGTCAAGGTATTCTGTTCTTGTCAAGCCGAAATAAGCTATGCACAATAAATATTCAAAAGAATTTCTCAAGCTTTTTCTCGACACGACAACATACACAAAGAGTTTAGAGGCAGATGGTGGCGCTACGCGAATATATGCATTTGTATTTTGTGAATCGATGTATATTTTTACCTGACGAACAATAATATAGTAGATTGGTGTGATCTAATCCGACGGAAAAAAGACATTATTATTATGATTCTATGAAAAATTTTACCTGTTGGTTTATAGAAAACTAAATTTATTTAATGGATTCTCTTTTGTGTGGGTTGTTGAAGTTTTTTAGTTTCGTTACCTTTGATGTCTAATGCTGAAATATTGCTCTAAAATAATTTATTCAAAATCAAAATAAAGAATTCTGTTATCATTAAATCTAAGGAAAAATGCCGATTTTAGGAAATGGTTTAAAAACAAATTAACCATGCCTCTTTTGAAATATATGTGCTCTAACAATAATTAAAGAATGTTCAAACTTCAAACTAATAATTAAAATCTTTTTAGGGAAAACTCAAAATTTAAACGAATATCTATCAAACTTCACAAAACCCCAAGAAATCTTAAAATGGAAGTTTTTTCGCAGATATGTCAGGAACTAATCAATATAGTTTGTTCACCTAGTTAGGCAAAGAAGCGAGAAGTCTTACAAATTTCAGGCTCTCTGTATTTTTTTATTTTATTTAATTTCCCACCGTCTTATCTGCCTACAATAAATTATAAATATTTCGGTAACGGTGGCTTTTACTAAATTATCTATCAAGTATTAAGATCCAACGCTGAAGTAATTTCTGAAATGTGACACATTAATTTTTTTTTGCTAAAATGAAAAATGAAGTTGAAAACGATAATACTGCTAAAAAATATTTGTAGTAGACTGAAATATATTTATTTCAATACCTATTGAAAGCGAAAGTTTTACTAATTAACATTTTTTTCTTTTTGGTACTATTCAAAATTCTGGTTCTTCTTCTTCAATTTCTGAAAAATCTGATATTTGGTCTTCATTGGCTTTTAGTTCACTCTTCGCAACTTCTATGAAATATAGAAACCAATTACTTTTCCAATTTCTTGGCTGAAGCACTCTGTATATAGGAACCTTCCCCCTCCTTCTCCTCTTAACTGCTGTATCACCAGTACAGTTCGATGTGTTCGTGCAGTTAAAGGACTTGGACTTTATCTCATACACTGTATTTAGTCAAGCCATGGGGGCACACAAGAGAGCAAATGAACGTGCAACGAATAGAGACTGATGCTAACACAACTTATGTGAGATTCGTGCTACAGATAAAAAGGTTAATGGCATGCAGTCCTCTCCTCTCCTTCTCTCCACACACAAACTCATACAAAGTATATGGACAGCCACATGTGTGACAAAATTCCAGTCCAACGAATCGCCCCCTGGAGACCAGATTCACGAAATATGTCACGTGATGATTAAAATATGAAATAAAAATAAGCGATTTAGAACCCGAAAACGCTAAAATAGTTGTCTGGGTGAATTTCCCTGGTATAATGGGAGTTGCATGTGGATAAATGGACTTTTAAATGTTCTAGGAGTGATGAATAATATCCGGTTCGGTTGGGCGACTACTCGTAAATTATATGCGGCTAATTGAAGTGGATTAGTTATAAAGTTCTGTGTAACTTGAATTACATAATTATTTTATTAGTTATTTTAACCTGTAGGCATTTTTCCATCCACTCTTTGTTTAGCCTAAATTTTCATAAATTACACTAATGATTCTCTGAACTGTTCATTAGATGTGTTGTTAAGATTAATTTATATTTCTTTTCACATTGGGAGTTCTGGTTTACAGGTCGAAATACGATCCTTTTCTTTATCGCTTGGACAAACAGCCCCGTTGTAATTTTTTTAATCTTTATCGTCCCTTTAAAGACCCATGGGGTATTTTCCAGGGAAGATATAAGGGCATGTTTCAAAGCAGCTTTACAATTTATAGTAGGTAATATGTATAATGGTGATTTTTTTAAGCAATGACTTCAATAGCATAGCACCCAAATGGTCAAAGAATTGTTACAGTAGAAAGCCAAGTCTGCCAATAATATATCTACTATATATAATACGTAACCGAAATAAATATTCTGCATCATTTCCAATTCATTCCAGGGTATTGTGAGTTACTACAACAACAAATGTAGCTATATAGAAATTCTTTAAATAACAGCCTTTCTTTGTGTTTGTATTCAGCAGCATAGCCGCGTTCAGGCACAAAAATGCAATAAATAAGAACTTTCGTTTGGGCGACAATTTTTTCGTTAAATTTGATTTATTTCTGAAGTTTATCGTTACAAATCTGAAGGTTGAAACGCACTAAATATCGCGTCACGTCATGTTATGTCGTTTTTAATCACGTATTATTATATTTTCACCTTTACAATTTAAAAGAATATGTAGTTAAGATAAAACAAAATTTCAAGTGGAGCTAATTGACTCATAGCGAATATTTTGAAAATGTGATTATTCCAAACAATTAGAAATAAATGTCGAGGACAAGTCACAAGTTGTCAGTTTTATCGCTCCAAACTTAATTAGTAGTAATGAAAGCATTTTTATTACGACAGAATTTTATCATGGTACCTTATTTCTTAGTAACAGACGATTTTTTTCTGAATATCACCATCCAGGTGTAGAGTAACTATCTAAATATTTTTTGTCAAATCCCTTTAAAATAAAATACAATGTATTATTGTACTGCACTTTTGTACCTTTACTTTGAGTATCCTTGGTAAAGCCCTTTTTATGGCGATAACAAACTGATATCGGTCAGAATCAAATATCAGAGCTCCGAAACATTTTTTTATTATATTATTGTTCCCTTTTCGACCCTTTTCTCTCGCACCCTACATACTAATCCCCAAATGTTCTAAAGAGTAAAGTGGCATGTCGTGATTAGTTCTTGGGTGTACTGAATATCCCAAGGGGGTTGAAAATTGAGGTATAGAAATGATATTCTGGGCGCTATTAAGTTCCCTTAATGAAATTCAAAGGAAAAAAAAAGTTATTATTTATATCATCTAACTTCATATTGTAATATTGTAATATTTCTGTAAAACCACAAAATCTTGCAAATTCATAAGTAAACAAAATGATCAATCTTAAAGTCATGGTTTTACTATTTATTAATATTCAAGGTAATATTTCATATATCGTTAAAATAAAATTTTCTAAGAATAACTCTGTACTTCGAACAATCATCAATAATTTATTATTGTATATTGTTGCTAATAAATAATGTTTTTATATATTTTTTAATTGGAACGTAAATAAAAACGGTTTAAACAGCAGCACAATATCAATTATTGATTATCCATCACATTATTCTATAGAATAATGTAATTTATGAAGAGTAATCTCTCGAGAGGAGAATCGATCGGGAATTTAAAATATCTGTTTTGTATTATGTATTGTTCTTTGTTGATTGATAGATAGGCTTTTAGACTATTCATTTATATGTAAGTTAAGCATTATATTGTGGACAACAAAAAACAACTATAGGTTTTCTCAGAAATATTCATTGTTTATATAACACAAAGCCATGCAGGCACAAAATATTAAATCGCAATGATTTGAGAATTTTTGCAATCGCTTATAATATTTTTAGAATTCCTGAAACATTTTTTTAAAATATTAACCATGATATGTAAACATAATTCATTATCAGCTAAATTTAAGGTTAGATTAAAAACTTGAAACCCCTTAATAACGATTTGAATAGTGATCTTGTCACTTTGTCAAAAACTAAACAAATATGATTTCTTCACATCTTATCGTGGCGTCTCACGTTGCTTTCCAAAAAAGGCATAAATATTTACATCCCACTAGTTTAGACTTTTTTCAATGGAAACATTTCAAAAAACAAACAACAAACTTTTATTGACAAGTACTTTCCTAAAGTGGCTTAATAGCCTAAAATATTATGTTGAAAGGAGCGTTATCTCAATTTGTGCGAATGATTTATCTGTTATTGTATTTGTTTAACTTTTTTTACTTATAGGTCGAAAAAAATACAATCTGGTTTATAGCTGACATGTTTTGTCTGTTGACATTTAGCTCAAAATTTTAAGAATATATTTGCGCAATTATTTATTTTCTTCATTCAAGTTGATTACATTATTTGGCATTAATTAAATTAATTAAAGAGTGAAATAGTCGTCCTTTATTCATCAAATTATATTTTACTTTCAAAATTACAGTGAATATGAGATGAGTGATCGATGGAATATTATTATGTAATAACATTTTCTCAAAACCCTTACATAAAATAAAATTAAATTTTTTGCAGTTTTAATTATATTCCCTACTTCAAAAATTTACAGTTCTTGTAATTCATTTTATGAAACATAATGCAACCTAGACTCACACTCATAAAATGAAATTTTTTACCGGTATAACTAATTAAAATTATTGCTTTGAAGCTAATTTCGTGTTTATTGAAATATGCCAATTTCTTCTCTACTTTATTCGTAGAAAATTTCTGTAGTTTATTTCAGTAATTTAAACTATGAACTAAGACTATTTAAAATGTGACATTACTGAAAACAGAAAAGGAAAGTTATAGTTACTTTCAGAAGAAAATAAATTGCCTGCCACCCCAATTCAATTTATGCTACCCTACTTTATGAAACTCCTATACAGGGTGTCCCAGTTTATATCGTCAGGATTTCACCAGTCGATAGTTTAGCGAAAATTAACGGTGGTTTGTCTAATAAACTATGGTCGAATGTTGCTTCCTTTTTGATGTACAGGGCATTAAAGAAAATAAATTATTTAAAATAATTTGATATAAATCAATAACAAAAAAAGTTAGCCTTCTGAAATTTTGCATAGATCTTTTTTTGTATTCTCTTATTAATAGTGGTTGCAATTATTTTATTTAGAACACAGAGGCGTGCGTACGGGTTCCTTCAAAAACATTTTATTGAAAAAAACGTACACCACTGGTTTTTTTGCAGGACCAACATGCAGAGAGTATTTTCCATTCAATTTAGAAACTTTTTTGTATCTTACAATTTCTTGATAACTTAACTTTTTTTTTTCTTATTTATTAAAGAGGTTTTTCCCTATTAGATTTCCGAAAAAAGCATCAGTACAAAGTTGTAGAGAAAAATATTTCCTACAACTTTCCTTTTAATATTTTTTTGATATTGTCAATATTTAAAAAGATATTCAACAAATAAGTTGCAAGTTTTAGGGAAATTTTTCTCTAGTTAGGTACTACTTATTACTACTACTTATTACTACTCTTTCCCCAAAATTTTGAACTTATAAGTTGAATAACTTTTTAAATATCGACAATATCAAAAAAAATTTAAAAGATAAGTTGTAAGAAATATTTTTGTTTACAACTTTGTACTGACTCTTTTTTTTGAAAATTTAATAAGAAAAAGTTATTCAAAAAACAAAAAAATTCAACTCTTAATTGAGGGCTGGTGAAGGAAGGGCGGGATCTACGAATATACAAACTCAGTTTTAAACTTTCAGGGTGACCCTCTAGAAGATTCTACAAAAATTGGCTGTAGGGTAAAAAAAAGTCTATTTGAAGCCTTTTTTTCTCCCTTATTTACTGTACTATTAGGTTATTTTGAGTTAAGTTATCAAAAAATTATAAGATACGAAAAAGTTTCTAAATTGAATGGAAAATACTCTCTGCATATTGGTGCTGCAAAAAAACCAGGTGCGTACGTTTTATTCAATAAAATGTTTTTGAAGAAACCCGTATGCATGCCTCTGTGTTCTAAATAAAATAATTGCAACCACTATTAATAAAAGAATACAAAAAAAAAATCTATGCAAAATTTCAGAAGGCTAACTTTTTTTGTTATTGATTTATAGCAAATTATTTAAAATAATTTATTTTCTTTAATGGCCTGTACGTCAAAAAGGAAGTAACATTCGACCATAGTTTATTAGACAAACCATCTTTAATTTTCGCTAAACTAACGACTGGTGAAATCCTGACGATATAAACTGGGACACCCTGTAGTGTCGCCAAAATTTTATAGAAATTCTAGGTATATAACTTAGTTATTTCAGGTCTTTTTAATTGTTTGTAAACATTTTTCCTCTTGAGAGTTACCTTGAAAAAATAACTGACATTTCGACTTATTTGAACTTAGCAATAAATTTGAAACTAACAAATCTTTTGAATTAGTAAAAGTTCTGTTTACATAACAAAAACTAAGACATTTTTGTACCACTTTATTTATGAGCCAAACTTTTACAATTAAAGTTTATGTTGCCAATAAATTTCTTAAATAGACCTAAGTCCGACCTCACAAACGTCAAATAAATATTTAATTAGAGAATGGCACTAATGTTTAACAGACATTTGTAGAACTGGGCACTTTCTTTGTCTTAAGCCATATTAGTCAAAGAAATCCTTAAATTATTTGATTCATTCAACTTAGAAATGTAAAATATATTTTGCTATGATGGAGAAATTCCTTTGACTCATCCAATAATTGAACCTTACGCAAGGAATTAACTGAATCATACTTTAGTTTTATTGTTTTATCTCACTATGTTCTGCCATTCATTCAAACACGAAATAAACTGAAAGCCAAATTATTCCAAAACCTGCCTTCCTATTGTTTTATTAATATTTAAATTTAAATTATGTGATATTCCGTCCACATTGTTACCTTTTGGTTTGTTACTTGAATTGTAAATTCACGGCTATAGCACGAAGCAAGTTTTTAAAGTGGCACTGTCAGACCATCAGGCAACTAACCCAACATGTAGAGAATTAAATAGAAAGAGAATTCCTGTTGGTAGATTATTGGGATATAACAGCATGCAGAACACGTAGAGAGACTCTGACTGACTGACATTATACATATAGCTATGGCATATAACCAGGTTGCAGTAATTACTGTTTTTAGTTTCCAATTCCGAATGGTAATCAGTTGCATGGGTTCTTCTCACGCATCGTACCAAAGCCCTTATTCCTGGAGGGACCGACAGTTTCAATCGGCTTTTCATATGCCATCATTGTGAATGGGTTAGGTTGAATCCTCTTAATATTGATTTTCCTGAACAATTGTTGGGTAGAGGACCTCTATGGTGATAATGTTTTTCAAATTTCCTTGTAATACTTGAAGAAGGGATTATGAATAGAAACATTATAGCAAAACTCCATAGCAGGTATTTTTAAGAAATAAATAACTGAATTAAGGTCCGAAAGTTATTTGTTATTTCCAGGATGTTCAATTAAAGTTAAACAAATTCTTTTAATTGTGACCAAAATTACAGCAAATCACACCAAACATTTTTCGAAAAGAAGATTTAGACAATCAAATAAATCTAACAGTTTTACGTAATCCTCGTTACGGAAGCATAACTCTTCACAATTAGCATTTGGAAATGGAAACCATGGTTTGTTGATTATAAATAAAATGGAATAAAATGCTGAGACTAATTTGCAATACAATTTTATTTGTGGATGTGGTAGAATTGTAATTGAATTTTGCAATGGCCCGCAAGAAACAACGCTTTTGTATTATTTATAATAATATAAGCAATTAAAAATGTACGGGTTGCATTTATTTTAGTTTCTAAACTCGTGTTTCAACATAATTTAGGTGTAATGAACATTTAATAATAATAGTTGAATGAATAATTATCGTTGTTATTCGCTCTCATTGTTTTAATTTTATTTTAATGGGAACAATAAAGGGTGTTAAAATATTTACACAATTCTTATTCTAATTTATTGCATGCTATTTCAAAGCAAATTTAGAAATTTTTATGATTGCAGCCACAAAAGTGTAGTTAATGTTACCATAAATTATAATATTTAAAAGTGAATTGAATACATTATACTAAATACCAATTTTATTTTATAGGTTGGTTAGAATGATATAAATACTATTAAAATTTTTTAGGGTTATAAATGTTCATTTCAAGACTCCAAAAAAATATAAAGAAATATGTTTCTGAAATTAAAACGTTATAATTATAAAAGATGCCTTACATTAAAGCGTAGTTTACACGGGATAGTAACTTGCGATAGAACTTGTGAGAGTAACTTGCGCTAGTGTTTACATATAAGCAAGTTGTCAAGGCAATTTCTCTCAGCAAGTGCTCTCTAGACATAACTTGCAGCAAGTGATTGCATGCGCGTTTACACGGTAGAGTAGGTATATTCAAGTGTGAAATGTCACGTCGTAGAAAGAGAGCTGCAACCGTTGCTGTTCTCATTGCACAGAAAGAGCGAAGAGAGGATAGAAAAAGGATAGGGGTCAAAGAATAGATAGCCAGAAGGCCTACTCTTGGAGCTTCGATGTTATTAAAAGAGTTAATAAGTGAAGATCCAAATAAATTTAAAAAACTACATTAAAATCCAACCAGTAGAGACCAAGATATAAAAAATCATCCTTATCACGTGACACACAAGCAAATTTTGTAGGATTCTTGCGGTTCAGAGCTTTATCAATGACCCTCGACTTGCTCTCAAAAATGTGGCCATCCTGTCAACTGTGTAGATATTAGGTAATTTTTGATATAATTTGACTGGGCTAGTATTATGTACGAGTCTGTATGTACATATTTAAACAAATTTTTAAATTAATTTGGGGGTTTGCAGACCTCATGCAAAAAAACCTTGTATGCAACACGTACGCAAATAGTTTTTGGGGACTTCTCACGATTCGTCCCCAAAAACTCTTGAAATACTTGATACATAAATAACTATATTAATGAATATAAGTTGTTAATTGATAAAAATGTATAAAATATTCAAGCGTGTCGCTGCAACTTGCACACAACTGTCAGTAAAATCGAAAAAAATTGTAACTTGCTAGAGCGCTCTCCCAATTTGTTTAGACGTGCAAGTGATTATTGCCGCAAGCACTTGCGCAAGTTTTGCGACTTGCTGAGAGAACTCTCGGGCAGTGTTTACACTACGCAAATTATTTGGAAGTTGCTCTCAGACATTAACTTGCGATAGTTTACTTGCTTGTGTAAACTACGCTTAAGTTCATACTTACTGAGTATTATATTTTAAATTTAATTATTTAATTATATAATATTTAATTGTTTTCAGTAATTTCAGGCGTTTTCTTCCTCAAGAAGACAAGAAGAACAAATAAATGAGGGGGAAGTACAGGTATATGTCTATTGTCTACTGAAAATAACCTGGTATAGTTTCTATTTATTGTATAATCTTATTAAATTAACCAGAATGGATAATACTTTGGAGAATATGTTCCAAGGAATTTCTTGTCCCAATTATAACTTTTAATCCTTATTTTTTGAAAGTCGAAGGTATAGTTATTAGTCCGGGAACTAGTGAATTTTTTTGTTACTAATTTTTCCAGTCAGGAAACATTGATAGGATTGTTCAGTTAGTGATTCTAAATAAAAAATATTATATTATGTATAGGGGTTTTCCGATCGATTGAGTCAGAAAATGCCTTTTAAAATACAAATGCGGCACTTATTTTTACAGTAATGAAAATGCTTCTACTAACAAGTCGTGTACTAAAATTCAGTAAAAAGACAGTCTGGCTGATCTGTAGGCACACCAATTTGTCTGGCACGTGAAAAACTGAAAATATTTTAACAAAATAATTGCACTTATTTTGGTAATCCTGAAAATTTGTCAGATGACAGTTTGCATTATAATAATAGCTTAAAATACAGTCTGGCTATAATGCGAGATCACCAAAGCCAGCCCTGCCAGACTCGTCTAATGCTCATAAGGCTATATACGTTCGATTATACAGGGCGTTTAAAAAATACACCAAAATATTTCAGGGGGTGATTCCCGAGATCATTCTAAGAAAAAAAGTTCATATGAACATGGGTCCGAAAATCCTTTTTTAACCCCCCACACCCTGGTTTGATCCACCTCTGGTGGAAATTTCAAAATGATTTACAATCTATCTTATTAAGCCTAAAAACAGTAGTGGATGTGGTGCATTTCATCAGTTTCGGAGATAATACATGAAAACCTTCTCAGGGTCACAAATTTAAGGGGTTATAGCTAACTCAGCGGGTAAACATTTTCGGACCTATGTTCATATGAACTTTTTTTCTTAGAATGATCTCAGGAATCACCCCCTGAAATATTTTGGTGTATTTTTGAAGCACCCTATACAGATGATTGGTGTTGTACCTACCTTATCATAAAGGGTGTCTCAGGTTTTAATCGGGAAAATTTAACAGGCGATAGAACTCGCAAAAATAAAAAGAAAAGTTCATATGAACATGTATGTTTCAAAGCTTCGTTATCGATATACAGCGTGTTCAAATTAATTTAAAAAAAACTTTTCTTATGTATCTCAAAGACTACTTGGCCGATTTTGATAAAACTAGGCAAGTTTTTAGTGACAAGTAAAAGCCTTCATTTGATGTAATTAAATTGAATTTAATTATTCCAGGGGTGGCGCTGGGGGATCCTAAGTAGATATTTTCAGAAAAAATTGAGCACGCCACTGCTTTTTTATAAGTTTGATATTATTTTCAGATTGAGCAAATAAAAATACAAGGCTTTTGTCTCTTGCATTTTCTGTCTATCTTGCTTACTTTTCGAGAAACAAAATAAAATTTTCCCCACCAATATACCCGCACCACCGCAAAACTTGAAATAAAAGGATTGTAATTTTTATCAACCCTCTAAAAATAAAGTGATATGGCAAGATAGTGTAAAAAAATTGAAGAATTTTTCTGCTTCGCATTCTCCTCTTATATTTCTCTCTATTTTGGGTGTAATTTGTATTTTTATATTTTCGTAGTTTGACAATCCACTACTTTGGCGGCGTATTGTCGAGTACGGAACCCTCTTAAAAGCTTATTTATTTATTATAGTTCAAAATTTTCAGGCCTAAGTACCCAAAAAGTTTTTACGAACTTCAGAGCATAACGAATTAAGCACGTACTATTTAGAGTCTGGCGAGACTTTGGTGATTGAAAATAATAGCCAAATTGTTTTTTTTTTGGTATTATAGTACAGACTATCATGTGAAAAATTTTCAGCACAGGAAAATAAAGTGCAATAATTTTTTATTTGTGTAAATTTCAAGGTGCCGCCAGACTCACTTGGTAATTTTATAAATCAGCCAGACTTGTTTTAAATTATATGCCATGATAATATCAATTTGTATAATAAGTTTCAAAAATGTAAAAATAATGCAACGTATCCGAGAAATTGATCTGATTATCAGCGGATTTATGGAAACAGTTCAGCCAGACCTACTTTCCACAACTGAAGGTAAGCCAGACTGCGTTTTCTGTAAGTCTTATGATCTACTTTAGTAAATAAAAAAGATTCATAACTAGAAAAATAAGTTCAACTCATTTGTATTTTCCACCCATGACCCCATCGGAAAAATTTTGCCAGACTCAGATTTAGTTGATTAAAATCACTAACTGAACAATCCTATCAATGTTTGCTCACTGAAAAAATTAGTACCAAAAAAATTCACTAGCTCCCGGACTATATATTACATATGAAAATAAAATAAAAATTATAAATTTTAAAATTTTTGTCAATAATTTCCAATTTTATGAAAATGTATCACGATTGTTGGGCCCTAGATTCCATAGATCTACTATCTACTCGTTTTTAATAACATATTATTATCTAAACTATTAACTGTTTATTTTCAGTGAACAAATTTGATAATTTTTGCAATAAAACATGTAAAATAATTAATTTCCAACCGAATACACTGAATGAATTTATATTTTGAAAGTGTAAATTCGTGTTCAAATTAAATGAATTGTTCAAAATAATTATTGTTTGAAATGAACAAACTGAGTATTCTTTGTACATTTGAAAATAATTATTTCTCTAATTAACCACCTACTGTGATTTTAATCAGTTCTATTCTATGCGAAAGACTTCAGTGTAATTTGCTGAAATAATGTTTGAAATATTTGTATAACTATAAAAAGAAATAACATGACACGAGATGATTAAAAATACAAATTTCGAATTAATATAAATGAAATATAACGCTAGTTTCGTAATACATATTTTTTGCCAAAAGCTATTAAAATAAATCGTCCAAGCAACATAATTTTATTTCTTTTTTAATTCGGTTCAACTCCAACACCTCTTCACAATATTTATCTATTATTTATTTCAAACATATGAAAATTTATCTCATCTACAACAGCAGCTGTTACTTTCAAAACTTGTAGTCATAAAAATCTTATTATTATACACCTAAGCTGACCACAAAATTCGTATAGCTGGGAGATTAGATTAGACTCCAATAATACCGGAACTTCTTTGAATAAACAGTTGGTTCAAAAAGAGATAATAATTATTTATTATAGTCAAGCATCGGACCAACATTAGTGGGAATTATGTAAAAATACGTGAGTGAAAAGACTGTTATGTTTCCCATCACTGTGGTTTTATCATACAAGTTTAATAGAAAAAATTATTATCTACTTCGTGTCCAAGGTACATCAAACTTAATATTTTGACTACTTAATTTACTTGCCTGGTGATTATATCCAATAAACATTATCAATGCAGTTGTTCCCCCTCGAACAACTGTTCTTTTGTTTATTATGCCAATCTAAAGTCAAACATCTATTATTTGTACACCAAAAAACAGGCACAGTTGTTGTTCGGTTTGGAAAGTCATTAACAAAATCGCGTGTAGAGGCAATAAACAACTCGTTATTTTCCTTCTCTATATATGCGCCCAAATAACAGTTATTTTGATATGTGTTCCATGTCGTTATCATGTTTATCAGACGTTCTCCGAGTCCCCCAAAACAGAACACATTACGCATGGTTCGTTTTAATATTCGGTACTAGTTTTAGTTGGTTTAATTACTGAAAATTTCACAAAATTCCCATGAAATTAAGGATCATTACAGTGACATTATTTGTATATAACTATAGAAATATTCATTTTATCTATAGGAGATTTATTTAAATATTAGTCGTAGTACCTATTTAGGAACCTAGGATACAGTCCAGTCATTTCTACTAGTTCGTGTGTTCGTGAAACCAAAACGCTATGCCCATTTATTTTATTGCCAATAAATAAAATGTAGTTATTTTGTCCAATTTGATAAATACTTAGAATGCCCTTTTATGACGACGTCTCTACCCCCTACCGTTTTTGAAACATTATAAGAAGCAAGTACCCTTCGTTTTGGTACCTATTTAATTTTGTGAAACCTAAGACGACGGACGCAGACGGGAACTACTAAATATCGCTGCATTTTTTTGAAAAGTGTGTTTGTGTACGTGTTACGTGATAATGACTGTGATTGGATTCAATTTATTAATCAATCAAGGTAAGCAGTTTATAAGTTATGTTAACGACAAAATTATATTAGATATTATCTAGTAAGTATAAAAATCTACTTGTGCAACTAGGGAGGAAAGTGTATCACATCTTTTCAAGGATAGAAATGATATGTACTCATCCAGTGTTGACCTTAGGATTTTTTGGAGCTTTTATATATTTATGAAAAGGCTTCATGTTATTTCTGCTGCATTCAAAATTTATCTAAAATACAATGACAAAAAAATGTGTGGTTGAAAATTGTTGTTTTATGATTCAGGCCTGCTTCATTATAAAGTAATTTGATATGTATATTTAATTTAGAAAAATGGAATAGGTCTCGACTGGATCAAAGTATTTGTTGTGTAGACAAAGTGCGGTTTTCATAAGAGATATTGAAAAATTTAACTTGAAGAAGACACTTAGACCTGGTTGATTTTTTGAAAAAGTATAAAATTAAACTGATTTCATATTTTCATGTTTCTAAATTCTAAGCTGCTTCTTTAAGTAAATTTTTTTGATACCCCTTAAGAAAATATCACTTTATTTACACATCCTGTTGACGACTACTTTTTTATTTTTAATGAAAATATTCCACAAATTACTTTCTAATTAAGCAGGTCTATAAATACCAAGACATAGGTTTCGACTCTAATTTTTTTTTGACATTTACACTTATGTTGCAAGCAATCCGGGGACAACCTGTAATGAAGAGTGGTTCAGGTTAAACGTCATTAATTTTGGGAGGTGATCAAGAAAAAAGTAGATTTTTATTAAAAAACTTTGCTAAAAAATGTTTTATAACAAAGTTATACAGGGTGTCAAAGTTTAAAATAAAAACTCGTTTTCTTAACACAACTTCAAAACGACTCGATCGATGAGGTTCATTTATAAAAAAAATCTCCAGTGGCGCAGGTACTGGGGGACCATTCCACTTTTTTCCTCCAATTTTCGCGGCCACTGGATATATTGCGAGGACAATTCAATTTTTGGATTGTCTGATTAATTTAGAGAAAATAGTTACTCTTAAAAAATTCTAATTTAAGGCTTCGTTTTTAAGATATTTGAGTTTGAAGGTTTGGAAACACAACATCAAATGCTGTGCTGAATTAAAGAAACTTTCAGTTAGGCCTGGAAAATCCGGAAAATCGCCATCAAGTCTTGGCAGAGATTAAATCCGTGGCTAAAAGAGCTCGAAAATGTATCGAAACCTATTTTGAAAACCTGCTCGATTTTTTTTTAATTCAGAGCAGCATTTGAGGTTGTGTTTCCAAACCGTCAAACAAATATGTATGTTTCTTATAAAATATTTTTGAGCAAAGTTTTTTAATAAAAGTCTACCTTTTTCTTGATGCTCTATCACCTCCTAAAATTAATGACGTTTCACCTGGACCACCCTGTATATTGGCTCCCGACTTCAGTGCAACGAGTCAATGCACTTATGTCATCAATTCAATAAAATCGACGTTGTTAGAAAATCCTGGTTTTTGGTATTTTTTACCTATCATAATTCACTGTCATTATTTATTCAATACAATGGACGAATCTATTTCTCTGTCGCATTCTTCTGGAACAGTTCTTTCATTTTACCTGCTGATTCTGAGGATTGTTAATTTAAACCATACGGATCGTCTTTATCTGCAGTTGTCAGTATCAAAGGACTTCCATCGACGAATTCCTGTTCAAAATATTGTACTAAGGATACCACTAGTTCTTCATTTGCGACTATTCAACTGCAACTGCTCATCAATAACTGATATCAGTTAGGTACTTATTTCTCAACAAAACCAATATTTATACAGACAGAGGAATTTGATATTTTACGTCATTGATGACGAAGGGCAATTAGTATATGTTCCAATTTCCAATACAATGATCACACTATGGAAAGCTTAGTTTTAACATCAAAGTAATTATTTTGGTTCTTGTACTTTTAGTTCGTGTAATTATGTCGAGGAGCAGTTAAAAAAGACGTAGCGTAAATAATTGGTGTCAGTGAGAAGTTTTTAATTTTGAACTTCTATTCCGACAATAGCGAGTTACGAATGAGGTAAGTTGTTTATGAGCAGAACTCTACTACGCTAGTATCTTCTTTAATCTTATTTCCGACGTCCTTGGCTTTCTGATAAAATATTTTCAGAATTTTGAATGCTGTAAGGCTTGAAGATCTAACCTACTCTATTTCTTGATATTTTAAATTGCAGAAGCTTTCAAGTTGCAATAGTAACTTTTTTATTTTCAAATGGACTTCTTCATATTCTCGATA
Organism: Pediacus dermestoides; assembly: GCA_963942485.1. Taxonomy (NCBI): domain Eukaryota; kingdom Metazoa; phylum Arthropoda; class Insecta; order Coleoptera; family Cucujidae; genus Pediacus; species Pediacus dermestoides. The sequence goes on from OZ012629.1 coordinate 5,628,000, forward strand.
ACATATCTGATCTTTAGTAATATAAATAAAAGAAACGGGTCTATATCTAATAGTTATAACTAGACTTTAAAAAATGTAGATTTTGTAGAAATAATAATGCGTATTTGACGATTATTTAACCGAAGTGTACTTAAAACAGAGGTTCCCAATTATTTTATTTTCAATTACAAATTTTTTTGACCAGGCATAATGTATTCTTTTTTCTTTTTGCAGTCATCGTTAGAACATTCATAATGGGAGCACATTTAAGACAAGACTTCAGAAGATCCCCCAAGAGAGGTACATCGGGATGTCTTCCGTCTCAAATTAGAGCAATGTTAAAACAAAATATATTAATTAATGAATTGGTGGCTTTTGCTAAAGAAGTACAGAGTATAAGTCTGGCGCCATATGATGCAATACAGCCATCCGTCGCCCATTGCTCGGATCGCAGTCGCAAGAAAGTAATTAGAGCAGACCCAGTGATTGAATCGGACGCATACATGCCGCCACGGCAACTCCATGTCAGTGACGTAGTCGCAGCACAGACGTTCCCGCAGACAGTCAGAATGTCGGGAGCATCGATTTCCTACCCCCACCACCAGCAGCAGTTCGCGTCGCCGCTAGAACCGCGACTTGCCAGCAGGAATCAGTTGAGGACCGTTCTTCGGTCAGCAAACATGGCTGCTGCATGCTATAACGCGTATGAGTTATCCCCGCCACAGCCACCACCGCCGCCTCCAAGGACACAAGTGCCTCCTGGTGCAGTACACAAAGACTATTCTCGGCCGCTGCACGTCGACTGTAGTGTGGAGTACGAGCTGCCCAACACGGCGAAACCCCCTCAGGGGGTGCGAAATGAACCTTTGTTGATGATCCATCCATGTTACTTCAGGAAGATCGAGAGAGAACGGCCGGTTTCGTTTATTAACAATCTTCCGGTGGTGAAGCAGCGTCGAACCACGATGGCCAGGGGTCAACAGTTAGCACAGCAAATGCCCCAACAAGCCGCACAGTATCCCGTTCAGTACGCTGCGGCGATGGAGCGCCACATGTGGGACCCCCTTCAGCCTTTAGTGCCAATTTCGCAGCCGCCTCCGCCGCCTTATCCTAAACGCGACCTAGCAGCCCCTGCTACCACCTTTAACAGCAGCTCCTCGGGCAGTGGCGATTCTGGTCATTGGACAGACCCGGAACGATCTCCGGATCGCCCGGAAGAGAAGCATATCTTGTCTGGAAAGTACCGGCAGTTTCTAAGGGGGCATCGACTGCATCCTTATGTTAATCCGGCGATTCCGCTGGGTGCCGCGTTTCCGCAAGTTTGCTATAATGTGTGATTGCTGTGATATTGGTCCAATCGGAAGCCACCACCATCTCATCTGATTTTTTGGTGATTTTCGTACGCGCCCTTCTTGTGATAATAGTGTGTAGTTTGGAGACGGCGAAAACCGGAGTTTGGCGGGCGCTTGCGTCAGGCGCTCCGGGCGTGGTAGTGCTCCTGCATCATCAGCTGTGTTTTTGTGCAACTCTTTTTTTCTACTTTGTTTAGTGCTGCAATTAGTGTGACCACCACGAAATCCCCCACCCTCAACATTTTTTATACTTATTTAAGTTATGTTGAGTTTAAATACCGAAATGTGTGTCTGCGACAATTTCCTTCTTATGCTAAATATTCCAAAAACTTTAAAATTTTCGTTTAACTACCTAAATAAATCCGTACTAAGTTTAGCTAAGGTGCTAACCAAAATCTAAACCAACTAGCTTTAAAATGATAAACCTTTTTGAGGCATAATGACCAGTGACGTCAAAACAGTTTTTGTCGTAATTAAAGAAATAAATACACTTGACAACACAAAAACTACCTAAACTTGTGTCTATACACATTTTCAATGAGAGAAAAATTTCTTTTGCCTAAAACTGTTTCGACCATCATCGGAATTGGAGATTCCGAAGAGATTTCGGAATTGTATTGAAGAAGAACTAAAACCTAATTTGATATTTAGTCGCGTTTGATTAATTAATTTTTTTATTTGAATCTTTATAAAATAATTTGAATAATCGAAATTTCCAATAGAGGTTAAAATATCAAATTTTGTTCGTTGTAAAACTTAAATAAATCAACAAATTTCGAAAGAATGGCTCAAAATTGGTGGGGAAACTGACAAACTTTGATTCACAAACTGACTTATAATATAGAATTGACTTAATTTTTGTATGAGCTGCCAAATTATTCACATTTAAAAAATATCCCAAGATAATCTCTTAAAGATCATTCCTTGCTAATGGGATGTCACACTTCTGATTGCTTTTCTTTATATACCTACAATTTTTGTATGTGTATCTTATTACATATTTTTTCACATATTTATTTACTTTTTTTAGTTCTAATCCGTGTAAAAATTATCCTTTGGATGAAAATTGTCCTTGAAAAAGCTTTAGACCAAAACTTAATCATGCAAAAAACCTGTTAATTTTATAGATTGAAAAAATGTTCGATCCTGATCAAAGACGTACATAGGCAAGGCAATAAACATCTTATCGAAATTGTTTTCGTTTATGACTTTCTTTAGGCACTTAAATCTAATAACGTCATGGTTCCAATATTTTAGGGGATAATGACGTACGTGTTTCATGTTTTGCCTGGTCTATATGTGAAATATCGCATAGTTTCCTTTTTTAATACTATAACAAGTTTCTATATAAAAATAATCCTACAAAAAATGAAAAATAAAACCAGCTGTGGTGTGTATTAGTATTAAAGCTTGATAAATATATCCTACGTCTTTCATTAGATATTTTCTAGGTTAGGTATTTGTATAAATTATACACGAAAGAAAAACAACTGTAATATAAAGTAAACTTTTACGGCAGAATATTTACGGGTCTTTAACTGTAATAATAATAATAAATTTAAATAGAATGTAATTTATAAGACAATATGAATAATACTTCTTACCCAAAACCAAATAGTTTTCCAATTTTGTCGCAAACACACTCTTCTAGATTTATAATAAAAAAATTAATTAAATGCAAAAACGATTTATATTTTGATTTTCCGTGATACTGCGCAAGAAATTCTTTCCGTCGGAAACTCACACCATCTGAAGTTTGTGTTGACTTACTACTATTATTTATTAACATGGTTTTAAAGACATAAAAAATTATAATGGGGTATAATATTTGTATTGAAAACGACTGAAAAAAAAAATTCAAATCTAGTTTGTATAATATCGAAACGAGTTTTTAAATTGGTGATGCGCGAGAGTAAGAAAAAGTGTACAGATATTTTTCGTACTTTTTTGTGTTACCTTGTAGACAGGGTGATGTATTTAAAACAGTTTTTTTGGAAGGCATGAGTACTTTCCACTACTTTGTCAAAAAATCTGATTATGTGACTAATTCCGATGTATAATAGAGTTGAACTTTTTATGTTTGGAACTAGGCTTTGAAGTTATTTTTGATATTTTTCTATTAATACAGTGGAAAGTGGTTATGTAACATTTTTAAGCTCCAGAAAAAATCCAGAAGCTTAGAATGCCGACAAAGCATATTATTTTCCTATCGAACTTGTCAAGTATACAAGTAATTTAGCATTCTCTAGTTGACTTGCGTCTATGCTCTGGTAACTGTTGTTTTGTCGCCACACCCTGTGTATTATAGTAATTTTTGTACATTTCCTTTTTTTGTTATTTTTCACAGTAGCATTCCACGAAATTGTATTTTTAACTTAGTTTTTGGACGAAGTAAAAAATTGTAGACAATACTACCTATAAAAAACTTGAAAAATAAAAAAAAATTAAAACTAGTTTCCAGTTTTAATAACAAAAGAACACTTGCAAATGTTGCCATATAATTCCGGATTTCACCGCTGTAATAAATAAATAATAGAACATGTGTCAAAGTTATAGAAATATACTTAGGTATTAATTTATATAAACAAAACATGTTTTTTGTACCAAATAATGAACTTTTTTCCTGTATTATTATTATTATTATTATTGTATCATGTACTAAGTATTTATTATATGATAAGGGCGGAAACTTGTCGGCTCAAACTTCAGGGTACGGAACCTCGAAAAGAACTGAGAAAATTTTTCACACGTTTGTTAGATTAGCGCTAGAATTTATTTTTTATAAACTCGAACTCGTATATAAATATATATAATATCAAAAAACCCACGTTCCAAATTAAAATGCTTCGAGAGGAATTTTGAGCCGTAAAGTTTTTGGTCAAGCACACGAGATACTGAAAAAATAATGTAAACGCGAAAAATTCTCTTGGCTAAAATGTACACCAAAGAAATTTATCACTCTGTAAATAGTTAAATGGCAAAAAAATATATAAATCAACCAGAAGATATAAATATTATCACTGTGTCTCTGGTTTGATTTATCGAACGGAAAAAAATAAAAATAAAAATGTGAATATGTATAAAAAGAATATATTGCTATAAATATTTAAATATATATGAAATATATTGTACAGCTAGTCATAGTCAAAATACGCTTATATGAAATAAAACGTGTTATTGTTTTTATAGAATGAATCGTAGTTTTATTTGTGTTTTACCCTTTTACGCGATCATTTTGGAAAATCCAAATGAAAAAATTGGAATTTTTAAACGTACGCATTTGAAACAATAATTCAATAAACAATGTAATTAATTAAATCTATAAATATCTTTTGGAAAAATACCAACTATTTTATGTGGGTATTTAAACTGTTACTAATTCAAACATTTAAATAATCACGTCCTATTTTTTGGAATACATTTTCCAACAATCCATTACAAACAACATTTCTGATAAAACCGAATTTCTAAACAATATTTCTAGCAATCGGTAGGATGCAATTAAATGTTTGTAAAATAAAATCCCCAATTAGAATTTTATCGTATAAAAGGAAAATTAATTAAAGTAGCGAATATTTTTTTGTAATAACAGCTAATGAATATGTAAAATTATAAGAATTTGTTTACCAAACTACGTCTTTTATAAGCCTGAATATTTTTTCTATCATCAAATTTAAATAAAATCTTATCAAACTGCTGTTTTTTAATAAAATAGAAAGCTCCTAAAAATGTTGAATAACCATTAGAAAATATCTCACATAAGAACTTAAAAATTAATTAAAACTACTATTAAAAACTTGAGTATATTAAATTCTTCCAATTGAATTTTAATGCAGCATTGAATAATATAATAAAAATAAAACCGGAATTCCAATATTAATTAAAATTTGATTAAATCGGCCGGAAATATGCGTTTGTATCAAGTTATATCATCATAAAATTATAGTTGACATTCCTATGAGGCCTCTAAACTAAAAAATCATAATCAAACTAAAATTTATCATCAATTTTATCTTAGAGTTCCGTCTCATTTAATATAATAATATAATGGTCATCCTGGCCTGTCTAGCTTTTGATAATTTTTGAATTTCTTCTACTTTAGCACCACGATAAAAATTTTGAGAGATTCATATCTACATCGACTTGTATATAGATTGTGGTCTGCTTAAATCATTTACCATTTTCCAAAATTTAATCTGAGGGACTCAGAATCGGACCCTCGAACGGATATTTTATTGCAGCAATTATTACTCCACCTCTGATCCTATGTCCATAAATTATTTTTTAAGTTCGCTAATTAACCCGTGATCATTGACTTTCCTTAGGAGTAAATCTATTTATTTCCGCGAATATTATCAAAAGTTAAATGTTTGGCAAATTTTTACATACAAGGACGATGAATAAATTATGGTCATCAGGGTCGAAAGTGTAAACAGTACATGAGTTCGTCACTGCTGGAAGTGACTAAAAGAGCGATTACTAAATTTATGTTTACCTTCGACATAAAGATAAAATTTGGAATCGAAAATTAAAACCGTAAACAAAGCACTTTATTCGTAAGTTATTTATTTCTGGATAGGTGTAGGTACATTCTACGTAAAATGTAACATGTTAAACTTTTAAATTACGCTAATTAACATTAAAGTAATGGTGAATAATATTAAATGTAAACGCGCGAGTCATAACCTATTTCCGTTTAATGTCCTCATTAATATTAATGGACCGAAGGTAATAAATAACGAATTAGGTGTCTTTGAAGATGCAGGTAAATTGTTTTAATAAAATCCCCTGAAAAGGACAAGTGCAAAGGTTTCACTCTATTATGTAAATTATCATCAGGAATTTTATGGTTGCTTTGGTGAAAGGTTTAGTTTAATCTAATGATTTTTTTATGGTAGTCGACGTCAAAGATTATTATTTCTTTTTTCTTCATTTATTGGAAATGTGGTCCACAAGTTCAGCTAGAGCCTAGCTATCGAGCGTTTGAATACTTTGTCATATTTTTATTACCAGCTTCATAAGCTGACATTTACGGTTTTTGAAAGTTTCTGGGGAATTGCGCGCGTTCTTTCCAGAGTAATATGGATGGAATCCATCATAAAAGCATTCCATGCGGACGACGGGCGCATTAATGTAAACGTCATATTTCCTTTTTATCCCTTGAGTCATCTAAACTGGTTATTGATTACACTAGAAGACTTCTAATAGCTAGCAGGACAGCAGGAGGTTGTCTTAAAAACTGCTATTTTGGGTATAATTTTATACGATAAAAAAATAGGTTATCAGTTAATTTCGTACATTATATTAAGTATTCCGGTTCAAGCTTCAAGGTAATCTAAAATACCCAAATAATCCTTTTTTATATAAATTATACAGCATAATATGTTATTTTTGTCATTAGTTTACTTCAGACTGTAAATGATGGACATAATGACGTGATTAACTGCAATTTTGGTGTCGCCTTAACGATTCGAATTACAAAATAATGTATTATAAAAGCCTCTAAATAATAAACAGCTGCATTCAAAACTGAACAAAGCAATTGCGTCCAGTAAAAACCATTATAAATGGATATTTTAAATAATTCAAAAATTCAGTTCTTTGGGTTTTTAAATAACTACTTCTTATACAAGTAAACATAAAATTTAATCGAATATTCCTGTCCGTTTTCAAGGCATTAGCATAGAAATTTATCTTTATCTGGCATGCCTCTCGGAGTAAGGAAAATCTCAAACATTTAACAATCTTAATGTTCCCTCAACACAATCTATAATAAAAATAGTCTAGACATTCCGCTTTTTAACAAGTTCCATAAACATTTGTGCGCGCCGTCCAAAACTCTGGCAATCAACCAAATTATATACGATTTCATAAATTTATAAAACTATAGAAGATTTCGCTTCGTTCGTAAAATATTACGCATTCCAAAGCGAAAGCTATTACAATAAATCTGGGTATATAGAAGTAAATAGAAAGAGAATATAATATATTGAGTCACATTAGTATCAGACAATTATAATTATTAATCCATTTTGGAATTGGAATCTTAAATTTTTACACAAAGTTCCTTTCGTAACCGTTTATATTGTACTTTTTCTTAAATTTACGGTCCTTTTGTAAGTATATTTAATTTAAGGCACTAAAAACATCGACTACTGAATTAGAAATAAATTGAAAATGACTCGGAAAATGATATCCGTTTTAATCGAGCAAACTTTAATGGTACATTCTCCTGGTCGTCCTGAATCGGAAAAATGTATATTATATAGGTACCTCTATCTCGATTCCTACAAAAGATACAGGGTGTTGAAATTTATAAGAAAAAATTATTTTTTTTGCAATAATTTCCATAAAAAAGCTTGGATTCAAACAAAATTTTGCATGCCTGCCCTCCTCCCTAAGGAAAATTTTATGAAGATATTTTCGATTTTGGGAGGGCACCAGTGGCGTGCAATTCGGTCACATCTCAATTATTTCAAAGAAAAAAGTATGCCACTGTAATTTTAAAAAACTATCGAATTCCTTGTTCAATTTGGAGTGAAATTTGCTTTTACAGAACAAAAATTGAAGTTTTAGTTCCAGAGATAATTAATTTTTTCCAAAGACGTGCTAACTTGAAATTACTAAAAAATCCGGGATGATGACAGATACTGTTAATTCATTAGTTCGTCGTTGTCAGAAATGCATCGAGGCTGGCGGGTTGCATTTTGAACAGTTGCTGTAATTTTATAATTATTATTTGTTACTTTTTGTTTTTTAATAAATTTCCTATTTGATGTGACTAATTTCAAATTGGCACGTCTTTGGAAAAAACTAATTATCTCTGGAACTAAAACTTCAATTTTTGTTCTGTAAAAGCAAAGTTTACTTCAAATTGAACAAGGAATTCAATAGATAAAAAACACTTCTTAAAAATTACAGTGGCATGCTTTTTTCTTTGAAATAATTGAGATGTGGCCGAATTGCACGCCACTGGTGCCCCCCAAAATCAAAAATATCTTCATAAAATTTTGTTTGAATCCAAGCTTTTTTATAGAAGTTATTGGAAAAAAATTTTTTCTTGTAAACTTCAACACCCTGTATCTTTCTTAGGAATCGGGATAGATGTATATAATATACATTTTTCCGAATCAGGACGACTAGGAGAATGTACCATTAAAGTTTGCTCGATTAAAACGGATACACCCTGTATTTAACAACAACATTTTGTTTAAAAATGACGAGAAAAATGATAAAGTTATTGAGTACCTATCCAAAAAATTAAGAATACAAAGTTAGTGGACTTAGTGGTCTATAGGAACTGGCCTAAAATTGGGGATGGATTATTATTTGCCCTCCCAATTTTCAAATCGCTATTTTAAAACCTACGTAAATTAATGGCACAAAATTATCTATATCAATTAAATTTTGGATTAAGGTAAGTTTGGGTAAATCTTGGAAATCTACTAAGCGAATGAAAAAATTCGAAAAATTTATGGTAATGGGATTTGGACAGACCAAGAATAGGCGGAAGTTTCTGGTAATAATTTGGCAAAAATTTCAATTATTTCAACTAGAGTCAGTTGGAATCGAAGAGCACGAATATACCAACTTTTTAAGACATAAGGAAATTAAAGTTCCTGAAATTATATTCATCATAAGCTAAACTTGAATCTTAAAAAAACACTGTGCTCTAAAACTGGTATCTAACTCTATCCAGAATCAGAAAAGCCATGAGAAGTTGCCTCTAATAGGTCCATAAATCTCCTCCTTATAGGTACCTATACAACGCCCAAAAAACGTACTAAAATTTAAAGATCAAATCCTACAATTAGTTTAAGATCCAAAATTTCTACTTTAGCCATCACCTCCCTTGGAAAAAATAAGAAATGCTTTAGGACAAACATGCAAGCAGCTTGGATTGAAATTCATTAAGAAGAAGTTCCTATATTTAATTTAAAAATGGGATTCAGCTCTTGGGAACAACAGTATCCTGCGGACTATCATCAATGATTCACGTGATTTCTGAATATTATGAGAAAATTATGTGTTATTGGAAAAAACCTCATTTTCTTTTTTACTGCAATATAATTTACTCGTTAATCTAACTAGAATTACCAAATACGACCAATCGTGATTAAAGTAATTTGATTTAAATTAAGCCAACCCTGCTAAAATTGACTTTCATAAAAGCTAAAAATCTTTATTGCAGGATCTAATTTTGCCAACAACACATTTTTACGAACAAATTTATCAGATACCGAGTTCTTGTATCCTTCTAACATCCAATTGCAATTCCAATTTTTTTTAAACACTTTTCTTTCCAATGAATCTTTCTCGGCTCTCAAACGCCAATCGCCAATCGCCAATCTCTATCTTTCTCTCTCTCGTTCCGTATAAGAAATGTTATTGTACTCGAACAACTGAAGCTAATTAAGGCCCCATGCACAAGATTTTAACTAGTTTATATTGTAGATGTGGTAGAGAGAAGAAAACGTGTTCAAGATGGAATCGCGTGAATTCGATCCCCCAGCCACACTATAATTTGCAACGCGTTCAGTTTAATTCCACGCCTTTGGAAAACTGTAATTAAAGGTCCACGCTATAATATAATAATTCTTCCTCGTTGTTTCTTTTTTCCTTGGTTTTTATACAGGGTGTACTGAATGCTTCCAATAATATGTAGCAGTCTCCACATGAACTATACATTTTATTTTTTTGACCTAAATTGTAGCATAAAAACGCAATAAAATATCATCCAGAGATATATCATTTTTTCATATTAAAGCTTGTATACGGCTTACAGCGCAACATAAAAAGACTTTCTGCATCACTAAAGCTAACAATAAAGATAAAGATAAAATGTAATGTGGGCATATTGATGGACGCATTGATAATTTTAGGGCGTATAACATAGAAAATCATTGGGGCCACATTGATAACCCACAAATGTTTTCCCTTTGTAAAAGCATAATAATAAATAAACTTGATAACTAGTTTTTTATGTTGTTTGTTATACAGTTTGTTAATAACCTTTTTTTGTGCTTAGATCATCGATTGTTCATATGTGAGACATGAGACAAGTGATTAATTAAAATTATCAGTCAGAAACTTATAATTACCCTTTGTTCAAACTATTATAACCTTAATAATAAATTATTTGTATAGGTATACGCTATCTAACATGTAGGTACCTACGTATTTATTTAAAATTCATTTGGAACGTCACGATTGCAAATAATAAATACTTAATAAAATAATGAATTGCATGTAATTATAGTTTGTAATTATTATGTACCAAGAATTTTATTCTAATGTTTATTGATTGGATAATGAGTAACTTTGTTGCGGAAATTTCTCTTTAACACAATGTTCGTTTGACTAATTAATGCAAGGTTAGTATAAGAAATATTGTTTCACACATTGCTTCTCAAATTTTTCGAATAAATTTATATCTAAAGCGTTTTTCATGTTAAAATAATATGTTGTCATTTACAAGGAAATAAATTTATTATAATTCAACATGGGAAATTATTTATTGAAAATTAACATTTATATATAAACTAATCTGCAGTTATAGCTTTAATATATGTAGAGCCAGTAGGATTTATTCTGTTAGGGTTAGTTACATAAATTAATTTAAAATAAACATTAATTCCACAATTATAATAAAATATGCCCATTAAATTTACATTCTGAAATTCTACTTATGCTTGTTTATTTAAATGTAAACTGAGTGCCACTGTGAAAGCGCGCCTCCATGGTTATTGCCATTCATCATCATTTAATTTGCACTTGATTCGTTGAATTTGATTAAATAATGCGACGTTCGTATTTAAAGAAAACACTTCAAAAACACAATTCATTCTAATTTAATTAAAATTTCAGTACAATTTTTTCAACTTCTGAAATATGGAAATGAGGTGTTTTTAATTTTTTCCGAACTTATAACCGGCTCGATTAAAATTAAATACCACATGCGGAAGGAATGCTGAATCGTGCCACATTGAACAGTTTTGCGTGTTCTATCTTTTGTAACAATCGTAATTTACATTTTGTGTGTAATTCAAATGATTCAGAGAAAAAAATTCATAATTTTATATCTACCCTTCTATACATACATTGAATTCGCTCACGATTTTAATGTTAATATTCCTTTGTTCGTTTGTCAAAATGCTAACTCGTAATAGCATGACGCATGATATTTTTTTCATCTTCATAATATACAAGCCTAGCTCTTTATAATAAATGTACCAGTTACATAAAACACATGATACAAATATGCAACATGCAAACATGAGAAACTTACTGACCTAATTTGTGGTTTTATGTATCAAACAATTTGCTTCAAATATGTCGAAGCACCTGATTTTGGGAATATAAAGGTTTATTGGGGGAGGTAACCGGAAGGACAGGTAGTTAGATTTCGGAATTATTATTGGTTCCGTTCCATTTTGGATATTGGGGGTGTATAATACGTACGCCCTTTGTACATTCTGAGAACAGGCTCTTATACCTGAACTTCCCACGCAAATGAAACGTTTTCCATTGTGTTTGCAAATTAGAAATTGTTTGAAATTTTTTGGAATTTAAAAAATTTCTTAAAATTTTATATTCAATCCTGCTATGGAAGAACACGATTAATTATGTAAATGTTGTTTAAAAACAGGAAACACTCAGATACTAATAAAAATTTAATATAACTTGAACTTGAAAATTTTAAAGCCGACTTTGTTAGATAAAAGTATTCTAAATTAGTCTATTACGCAATGAGCATTTAATAATAGCTATTAAGACACGGGTATGAGAATTACGTAATGAATACGAGTGTCTTAAAATATACAGGGTGATCAGTAATTGGCGCACTCCGAATACAGGGCGTTATAGAGCACATTAAAACTAAGGATAATCTGATGGTTAGTTTCCGAGTTATAGAGTTTCCCTCATCCAAGTTACAAGCTAATTATTTTCATAACCCAGACAAAAGTGAGTGGATAATTCATGCTAACTATAATCTCTGGATAAAATGCAATATGATTTGTTCAATTTTTTTCACAAAACCTCTAATACAAAGAAATTGAAAATGTTAAAATTTAATAAAATATTAATAAAATACCTAAATTTGAGAGAAATTTGCAGTTTGGCAACCTCTCAAGCTCCCCTTAGGATAAACTTAAATAACCTTCTATTGCCATGAAAATATTAATAATGAATTTCAATTGTTGTTTCTGTTTTTTAATAAAATTGACAGTACTAAATTAGTTTGACAACTTCTCGCATCACAAAATATTGAACGTTTCTCTTTTTTATCTCGTCGAACCTATTCACATGTTCAATGCTGTGTTGCCACTTTTATTTTCACAAAAGTGGTCATGTCTTTGTAAAGAAAGGACTTACAGCACTGCGTTAAAAAATTCGTCATTCTTAAAACGTTAAGTTTATCACAGTATGCTCCGAGTGCGGCAATTACTGATCACCCTGTAGATCCATTAAATATGAGTTGCATACGACTAGTTTCTACGACTAGTCAAAATAATGAAAACTAAGAAAATAAATATTTTGGCAACTTTATCATAAACTCAGAAATGTCAGAAAATCGAAATGAACTGTCAATTTTTTAATTTTAGATCTCTTAGATACTCATGGCAATATTTGATATTGACCGAATATTGCTGTAATGTTATAAACTTGTATCGTAATGAAAAATCTGTAACGTAATGAATCTCATTACAGTACAGGTAGTAAATGTCAATTAAATCAATTAAAATATGGAAGTAGAAAAAATATATTATGAAAATGAGTAAATGACCATTTTCGTATAAACTGTAAGCAACAGAAATAGTCAATTTAGAATGAAGAAAGTGGGTGTCCCAAACGTCTAATTTCGACCAAAAAAAATTCTTTTATAATAAAGATTATAAAAACAGTTTTATGGTTGCTCCGTTATTTCTTTTTCATACCGATACATTTACTAGATATTATTTTCAACTCTGCCATACTATTGGTGCATATATTTTCTTTATCTTCTGAAACTCAAATCACAATAATATTTAAACTACGAATAAATAAATTCGCTGTTAAAATTGTTGTGTTATATTATATGTAAAACCACATATTTCTCGTTCCTATGTATAGTGGCTTCAAATATTTATGAAAAAAGAAAACCGTCTGGGTGCGTCAGAAATAAATTTGAAATTGTTTGTATCAGCTAACATATATTTATAGTTTTATTGCTTTTATTGCAAGAATCGCATTTTTGTGGAATATATTTATTAGTACTTATAAAAATGTCCAAGAACATGGAAAAAAACTTGAAGTAAACAATAAAATATGTGTTTACAACATTATTTATTTCACAATTCACATTCAATATTAAGAAAAAAACGTATAGTTTATTGTTTTGTTGAGCTTTCTGAAATAATTGCAATTGCATTTCCATGTTTATCAAACAATGCCGAAGGAAAATCAGCGTTTGAGTTAAAATCGATTTCTATCCCAAAATAATTTTTCATAACTAATACCTAATTAACTTAACTAGCAGGAACATAATTTTATTTTCAGCGTTTTTTTAAAGATAATTTCAGGCCAAAGTTGTCCAAAAGATTAATGAGGTTCATAGGATACATTATTCATTATTAAAATTGAAATTTTCTACTTTATTCACAATATATCTAAGCACTTTACGTTCAGTGTGCGATTTGTCACTGTCGGTATTGAAAAGAAAACACGGAGGAGGTTTTTTAAACTTTACTGGTAAAACAAATAAAAAATTTGTGAATTTGTCAATAGCCACAGAACAAATTATCAAACAATCCAGTTTCGCATTTTTTCTTGATTTTAATTTCTAATTTATAATTACTTCTAGAGTTGTATAGGCACATGGCAGTGACACGAACAAAACAAAAAGGTCGATTGATTGCAATCGAAGCGAAACAATTTTATTATATACTTTTAAGGACCTTCCCCTTGGTCGCCGCATTCAGTAAAGCAAAGCAAAACCTTGTCAGTCAAACTCAACAACACAAGACTTTCTATATAACAACACAACACGAGGCGGCATTTTAATTAAATTTTAATTCCGTTCAACACAAAACTTTTAATTACAATTTCATTTTGGTGTCAATTTTTTATTCTATTTTTTATGTTATATATTTCATTGCGATTTGGTGTTATGCGTCATTTAAGTCCCCTCTACTTACTTCCTCCAAACAATATAAAAAGTTTTGTATCGTAAAATGTGTTTGTCATTCATTATATTGCCAGTAATTAGTATTTAAACCGTGGAATGGCTGGACAGTTCTGCTTATTGTGCGAAATTTTGTTTGGCAATATACGAAAATGCCGAAACGACGAATGAATAAAAATTGAGTTCCAAGGACATTCTTAAGCGAAATGTAATTAAAGAAAGGCTTACTTGCGATACAAACTACAAAGTACCACAAGATTGTGGGAAAATGTTGTAATATATCGATTTCAGCTAGAGAGCCATTTCTCCCTGATATCCGGAAATTATTTGCTGCGTTTCCGCCATCTAGCAGGTAAAAAGATAACTTCATTACAAAAATTTCAAAATATGCTCAGCTAGATTTTCACGCAAATAATGGCCATTTTCGAGCATATATAAGAAAAAATAGAGTATGCTATACGGGAGGAAGTGATTCAGAATCATCCTCTTTCTCCCTTGTAGCATAAATATCTATTATGAATGGCTTAAAATTAAAATCATATTCTCTAATAGGTACTTATTAAAAGTTATGTAGTTTTATGTGTCGATTTAATGCTGATGAATCCTAAAGTACATAGTAAAGTTATTTATTTTGTATTTATCATTGTTATAGGTTTTGGCTTTATATACCTACTGACGAACTTTTTCTTCAAATTCAACTTTCTTGAGATTTTTTTTCAGATACATGTATGCCAAAGAAACAAATTAGAGTGCATCAGCCATATGCATAGTCATGTTTAGTAGTCACAAAGTAGCTACTTTCTCGCTACTATGAAAATTGCCATGCATAATCGGTATTTAGTAACTACTTTCCCTAGTACTTACTAGCCAGAAAGTCACTACTAGTTGGTAGACAGAAAGTAGCTATTTTCCCAAACGACTATGCATATGGATGCTTGACTTTATTGCTACCTGTTCTGTTATATTGGCTTATAAACTCTAGGTACTACCACTATCAGGTATAAGTAAATAAACACACTTAAATTTTCAGGTAAACTGAAAAAAAATGAAGCAAAGAAACTATTTCACTACGTTTCGTTTGCGGTAATTCTTTGTTCTTTTATAAGCTTAATGACTTAAAATTCACAGTTTTCTTTCAATAACATTTTTTATTGAAAGAATTTCGACATAAGGACCTTCTTCGACAGGAAAAGGAAAGATTTGTCTATATTTGATTTATAAACATATAAAACTATCAATTATATTTAGCTAACAATGCTAACAAAAACTTCAGTGTAATTACCGTTAAAAATGCTATTGCTTTTAGTGTAAAATTTTCTAGTTCAAAAGTTTTGTTATTTCTGGGCAAGGAGTCCATAAAAAAATTTGAAAATAAATTATTGTTCTACCAATAAACAAAAATAATTTATACCTAAACTTTGGAAAATTTATTATGGACTGTTAGAAATTTTAATACTATGCATAGTGATTGCAATTTTAGGATAATACAAGTAGGATAATTTGTCAATTTGAATTTGTATAAAGAACACATAAGATTTTATAGTAGGTAGGTATACATAATTATTTATATTTACCCGTGATTTTTTGTTACTACAGAGTATGGTTAATAATATTACTACTTACCAAGAAAACCTTAGATAATGAATATATTTACTAATTAATAGTCGTAGAAATATTTATAAAATCAATAGGTACGATTTCTCCAAAAATTCCGATAACTATGTAATAAATTAATCCTAGATTAGTCCTGTTAGTATGTTCTGAATAATTAGTATAAATAACTAGCAAATTGAAATTTAAACCTCACAATTCTATTATTCCCTCAAAATTCTATTATCCTTTTCGCCACATACATAATCCCTTCATAACCAAAACAACATAAAATTTGCCGACCAATCAATCTTAACACCAAACGAAATTTTGCCTAAGCGCCGTGCGACAGACCTTAATTGGGATTTTGCCCTTCTCTCTGTGTGACATTTTAAACCCCCATGGACAACAATCTGTGCTGCCTCCCTTGGTAAATATTTCAGGACACAATCGTGCCCGCCTAGCAAACGCATTTGTATGCGAGAGAAAAAAACTGAAAGAAATGTTGTGTTGACACAATATGAGACTGGAAATCGTAGGTTTTTGTGACATGCTTGCTTTTACAGTTGAAGGAAAACTTGAACGATGTAACGTTGAATTTAATATTCGAGTGCAGTGAGTTAAATAAGAATTTATATTGAAAAATTTCGAATAACAAAGTTTTTTTTTTTAAATCATCAACACTACCCATCATAAATTATCTCGTTCTTTTAGGGGTGGTACTTCTATGGGTATATAATATTGGCCGGGTTTCCGATAAAGAACATAGGGGATTGTTAAAGCTCTGTGGGATGTTCAATTTCGACCTGCATGGCCATTACTACATAGGGGCCTAACAGAAGCGTATTCAGGAATTTTAAGTAAACAAATTTTTGGATATAATATTCATAAAACAACCATCTGGTGACTGTTATAAAATCAATCATAAGCATGATTAATAAAAGAATAAATAATAAAATTAAATCAAAACATCCTGATGGAAAATACAAGGAAGGGGCGACTAGAAGCCGGAGTGGATACGTGCCTGGAACATGGACTTCAGAGGAGGTTAGATCACCTCCTGCTGTTGTAGACAATGTGCTGCAAGGATAAATCAATCTTCGTGCCCGCCTCAATAACATCTAAAGCCTGTGTGCAGTCTTGTAATTAACCTTATACTGAAATATACAATAAACTTTTGTATTGATTTTCGTTAGACGCTAGTGACTTTTTACAAAATTTCAGTATGTATTGTGTAGTAAATGAAAACTGCTGTTATTTACAAGACGAAAGTTTACAATACAATGAAAGAATGAAAAAATCAAAGATGTTCTGTATACCTACGCAAAGTGTTATAATTCATTGTTTGGTTTTAAATATTTTATGATTCATATGATATACGAGCCCTAACAACTAAATGTTCGGACAAAAGTATTTTTTGAAGTACGAAAGGAGAACTGGAAATTTTACGCAAATAATTAGTAAACACCTAACGATACAATAAGATAAAGCCTTAATAACAATATTATTCATGGAAGAAAATAATTTATTGGATTTAACAATATTTTAACCTTAATAATTAGCAAACTTTACAAAATGAATTTGCAACTAAATCTTGGGATAATTTTTAATTTAGGACCATTAATAAGAGGTTACGTCTCCTTTTGCTTTAATAGCTGCCTGTATTCTAGCAGGCATTGTATTTATCAAATTTTGATACAATTCTGGCGTGAAACTGTCCCAAATTTCTTCTATTTTGGTCTTTAAGTCCCCAATGGTTCTTGGTAGATTATTGCATAAAATACGTTTAATTTTATGCCAAAGAGTTTTAATAACATTTAAGTCCGGACTGGATGAGGGCCATGAAAGCACCTTTATGTAGTTTTCCCCAAGTTCCAAAACTGTGATTTTTTAAAACAGTCGTTAGAAAATTACGTCACATTTTTCAAGTTCAATTTTTTTGCTACGAAATATGCCTAAAATCATCAAATAAAGACTTGGGGATTTTTTTGTACATAAAACCAACATCCAGCTTTGCAATAAAGTAAATTTTACCAAAATCCAACTAGTGGTTCCAAAACTGTGATTATTTTAATGTAGGTAGCACCCTCAAAAAAACACGTTTTTTGAAAAGTGAACTGTGGAACTCGAAAAAAATGCAAAAAAAATCATATTAACATTTCAGGATTTTTTTAATGTAGTACGATTATTAAGCTTTGATTTAAATGTTTTTTGACACACATCCAACCAGCGGTTTCAAAACTGTGATTCTTTAAAACAGTTACTAGAAAATTTTGTCATTTTTAAAGGTGCAACTTTGAAGCTCCGATAAATGCCTAAAATCACCAAATAAAAACTTGTGTAACTTTTTTGTAAAGAAAACCAACATCCAGCTTTGCAATAAAGTAAATTTCATCAAAATCCGACTACTAGATCCATCGTTTTGAAAATAATAATTCTGTTTCTACAATTTTCCCATTCTGCTGGGTTAAAGTGCCACAGTTTTGGAACCACCGAGCGGATTTTTACGAAATTTACGTTTTTATATAACTAAATGTTGGCATTATAACAGAAAAAACCATCGATATTATGGAAGTTAATTTAGATAACTTTTGCGCGTATGGAAAAAAGACAATCAAATTTACTATTGTCCGAACATTTAGTTGTTAAGGCTCGTAATAATGAAATATGGTTTTAATTTAATAACTATTTGGATATGTATGAACTTTATTATTTAAAAGCAAATTATGACTGCAAACTGAAACAACAAAATTTTATTAATTTAAAACAAATATTCATATAAATTATTTACAGTACAGTAATTACGTTTTAAAATATTTAGAATCTGTAATTGAACTAAAATATATGTATAAAATTATTACAAAACAAAAATAACACTATAGTTAATTATAACATACTCGTATGAGTGTTAGTGTATGCAGGTTAAACAACATATAAAAGTTTCTAAAAGAACAAAAAATGATGAAACGCGTTTTAATGTAATTCAAATATTATTTCATATCCATTTACTATTACCACAAAACTAATATTATGCAGGAATATGCAATAAAATAAAAATAATAATAATTCAATTCTAAGAAGTTTTACATATGGATGAAATTTTTTCTTTCACACATTTAATTAAAAGCATATTTTCAACGAAAATTAATTAGTTGAGTTGCGCAATTCCATTCAATGATAAATGACTGGAGTTTTTAGGAGTTTTTTAAATGATGTGTGACGTACGTTTAGAAACGATATTTGTATCTAATCTATAGTATAGTTGGCATCAAGATGTTATTTTTAAGAATGAATAGGTACCCAAGTAATTTTTTCAAATATTTCTGAAAGTATTGCCAGATGACCTAAGAAATTGTACATAAATGGTAATGTTAATAATTAAATTAAAACAGTAAGTGGTTAAAAAAGTATACGAGCTAAACATGTTGTAATAAATCCTAAATTAGCAATTAAGTTTATTAGTTTTTACTGATGGTTTAATTTGAATTAGATAACTGTTTTTTTCTCTGAATGTTCATAACAGGAAATACCGTGACCCACTTCCACTAAGCCATATTTAGCGACAACGATATTGAAAATTCTATATTTAAACGAAAAAATAAATCACCACCACATCAGTTCAGTTCAGCTGAACAAAGCATATTATTAACGCATGCTTTTACACCACTTCAGATCAAATTAATAATTCAATTTCATTAAAATCGTGACACAAACTTGCGTCCGTTTCCCATGTAATGTTTGCTTAAAAACCCTTTTGAACAGATCGATTAAAGTTCGCACGTCATTAACCACTTTTGTTATCATCGCATTTTTCTTCATTAGGCTAGTTGACAACATTGAATTTATTGGGTCGTGCTGATATTTAAAATAGGAAAATACATTTTCTAATGCTATAGTAATTGTTTACTAAAGAACCATATTTAGTAAAATTATTGCCCATATTAGAGTAGTATACATACATGTATCATGTATCTCCATTTGGAAAAATTAATGATTGTGATGTGGATTTAATAAAGAGAAACTTTATAATCATTTCGTAGAATAAGCAATGGGATATTAGTAAACGTAAAAATCTACGTCATTGGAAATTGTAGTCTGATTTTCAGAGAATAATTTAATAATATACTAATTTTATTAAGAAACCATCTAACATGGAACTGCATAAACTTTCCTTTTGATATTTCCAATGAATGTTGCTAGTTTAAACTGCACAAGCTCAAACTGAAAGTAAACTTCTATTTGAATACCACGACATCATTATTTCTTGTAAACAGTCAAAGTTCATTTCCTGGAAGCCTTTTGGTTTGATAAAAGAACCAATACAGTCTAATACTTAACTTCTGAAAATTTTTCAAAAAAGGGAGGCACGGAAGCTGACAAATCTTGGTATCACTTCTAGGCTAGTCGAAATTTTTGTAAGTTTCGAAACACCCTGTATATATTCTTATGATAATAAAAACACATTTCAAATGCATAGGTACAAAACCCCAACAAATATTTAATAAGAAACGCGCACGGTCATTTCACTTAATTCCATATTCAATATTTGTCTTTCAATTCCTTAAACAAAGAGACCTACATATTTAATACTTATATCCAAACAACCTTAGAGCTCCATGACTGGTGTTGTCTTTTGTTTTCTACGCATACATGTATATTACGTACAGGAAACCGAAAAAAAACCACTTGGCCATGTACAAATGCCGAGGAGAGCTCAAACGACAAAACACACACACATACTATTATTATCATGCTGTTTTCGAAGCAAACAATACTTAAATAATGCATGCCTGTCTTGAAGTGTATGAATAGACAATTGTTTTGAATTATATGCTAAAACTCTCCACGCACACACCGTTGCTTTACATTTTAAATTTTTTGTTATGTTTGGTCGTTGTTACAGAAGTATTTTAAGTTGGAACTAGGACCCTCGGTTTAAGATGTTGGCACTCATAATTTTACATGTATAATTTAGTGAGTTAAGGATTCAAACTACGTTTTTTAAAAAAAATCTGCAATTCCTATTCAAGAATAGATAAGTAGGTTTAAGAATTAATTTAACATTAGATTTGCTATATTAATTACGTACTACTAAACTGTAAGGGGTCTATACAGGGTGTGTCACGACGAGTTGACAGTATATGTAGACATAACTCTATTACTAAACACAATTTGGTTCTAAAAATTGGTACACACCCATTATACAATGTGCTCTATTTAATGAAAATAATGCCAACTTTCTGGTACTTCCGGTTATACCGGAAGTAGACACAAACTTTGTTATTTTAAATGGAACACCCTGTATATTTTTGAATTTTTAGATTCTACACTTCATTTTAGCCATAAAAGTATTAAGGTTATATGGTTCTAACATTAACGGTATTATAATTATTTACACTTTTTCATTTTTTTTTACAAAAACATAGATGTAAATAAAAATTCAAATCTTGACAATGACACGTTTTATCCAAATTTTTTTTCTTGTGTTTGAAGTAGAAATATACAAGAAATAAGCTTATGTAGTTTTGGAAAACTTGCTTTATACAGGGTGTTGGTGGTTGTCCGTTCATCTTTAAAAACTTTAATCAATGATAACTTAATTTTTTTAAATGGAACACCCTATATATTTCTAGATTTTCGAATTCTACACTTAATTCGAGACATAAAAGTATTAAGGTTGTAAGGTCTTAAAATTAACGGTATTATAATTAATTACGTTTTTTAAAAATGAACGGTCAATCACAAGCACCCTGTACAAAATAAGTTTTTAAAACCATATTACCATGTTTCTTGTACATTTCTGATTCCACTAAATTTTGGTTTGTTTTTTGAAAGAACGTGTCATTAGTAAAATATGAAAATGTTTGACTCTAAGTTTTTGTATGAAAAAACTGGAAGAAACATAATTACTTAATTAAAATAAATAAAATAAATACATAAAAATAAAAAATATGAAATTAAATATAATAAAAACAAATTTTAGTGGACGTAGAAATGTACGAGAAACATGGTAATATGGTTTTGAAAAACTTATTTTATATCTACAGGGTGCTTATGGTTGATCGTTAATTTTGAAAAACCTTGGAAATTGGAAAAAACGTAATTAATTATAATACCGTTAATTTTAAGACCTTACGACCTTAATACTTTTATGTCTAGAATTAAGTATAGAATTCGAAAATGTGGAAATATATACGGTGTTCCATTTAAAAAAATTAAGTTAACATTGATCAAAGTTTTTAAAAATGAACGGACAACCACCAACATCCTGTATAAAGCAAGTTTTCCAAAACTATATCAGCTTCTTGTTTGCATATTCCTACTTCAAACGTAAGATAAAAACTTTGGAAAAAATGTGTCATTGTCAAGATTCGAATTTTTATTTAGATCTATGTTTTTGTAAAAAAAAATGAAAAAGTGTAAATAATTATAATACCGTTAATGTTAGGACCATACAACCTTAATACTTTTATGCCTAAAATGAAGTGTAGAATCTAAAAAATCAAAAATATACAGGGTGTTCCATTTAAAATAACAAAGTTTGTGTCTACTTTCGGTATAACCGGAAGTGCCAGAAAGGTGGCAATATTTTCATTAAATAGAGCACATTGTATAATGGGCGTGTACCAATTTTTAGAACCAAATTGTGTTTAGCAATAGAGTTATGTCTACTGTCAACTCGTCGTGACACACCCTGTATACATATTGGTTAATGCCTGCCAGCTGACTGCTAAGACAAAGACAAAGAGCTCCCCGTCTCACGCAATCGTTGGACTAGTTGGCATTTGCTTATCAGTATACTTTTAGTACAATCTAGTCAAAATATTATATAAATTTGACTATTTTATAAAAAAGTAACTGTGAGGTAGATTGTTAACAAAAACATGTTGAAATAAATTATAATAAAACCCACACCTTAATGGCTTATAAAAATTTTAATGCAACAAAAACAATGGAACTGCCATCATAAACAAATAATTTAAAATATGATAATAATGTAGGGCTACAATAATAATTGTTCCGCACATACATACATAGTTAAATAAAAATAACCTTCGTAAAGGTTTTGTTTCTGTGGGAAAACGCATATAAAATTCCTGCATTAACCATTGTGCAATCCAAAACAAAGCCGATCTGCTATTAACAAAAAACAAATCGCGTTTAACTGCAGTGGAAAATATTCGTCAATAAAACTCATGAAAACACTTCGGGTTCGTTTAACCAACACAATTTTATTACACTGTGCCAGATTGTATCTTTTATGTTTTCACTGCTTAACACAATAATTTTTAGACAAATTTATGGTGTGCGCTCGCTAGATCCTTGTATTTTTTTATTTGGTGATAAGAAGAAACTTC
This sequence comes from Pediacus dermestoides, assembly GCA_963942485.1. Taxonomy (NCBI): domain Eukaryota; kingdom Metazoa; phylum Arthropoda; class Insecta; order Coleoptera; family Cucujidae; genus Pediacus; species Pediacus dermestoides. The sequence goes on from OZ012629.1 coordinate 5,651,444, forward strand.
TAGGCATCCAACAAGAGCCAGTCGTAAAATTTATACGAGGCAATTTTTCTTGGAATTAATTTATTGGTCTGAAATTGGCTATTTACAAAGTTCACACTGACTCATTCATACGCGTATGTACATTAGTTGGAATGCTATAAGCCGCCAAATAAAAGATCCGTCATCAGAACACTCGAAAAACACATGTGCACATATGTACACATTTTTGTTAAATTTGCTATTAGCATACTGGGTTTCCATATAACAAAAACAGATGTATTTGTCTATTATTGTAAATTTGTAAAAATAATTGTTTAGTTTGGGTGTTTGATTTCATTTTCTGGCAGTTTATAGTATGATTAATGTCACATCGTTTATTATATTGTAATCTATAAACACTAAACAAACGTCAAGAGTACAAAAAATGTAGATAATTAATACTCGTTCTAAAATAATATTTTGTCAGTTAGTTTCCACACAATTTCTTTGGAGAATCAGTTTGTATTAAGATCAAAAATGGATTTTAATTCAATGGCAATTTTACGAAATCCACAACGCGTTCTGGTCATTTCCACCGGCCATTGCCCGAATTCTGTCTTTATTCTAACAACCTAAATTTCTTTGTATTTTTCTCCTAATTACTAGATTAAAACACAAAAAATAGTCATTATTTCAAAAACAATTACCCAGTTAGAAACCGTCACCTGTTCTTTCCATCCAACTCAAACAAACTAAGCTAATTTACTAACAACTAATTACTAAAATTGTTTACCGCCCAACAAAGCCCTCATCTGTCCCTCATTCTCCATTACTGTTGCAAATTCATTTAATATCCTGCAGTATTAATTACACATAATTGTTTTTTTTTCTCCGTGGGAGCCTCGCCACATATCTCTGGTTACCGCATTAGCATCCATCCTGCTTTCCAACTTTTATCTTCGTCTACATGGCAAACATGAACAGCGTCAGAACCTTTTGAAGTACAGGCTAAAGCCATTAGGAGACCCCATCGTGTCTTGTAATAATATCAAGCCAGCCCGCTCAAAAAAAAAACGACGCCAAACATAAATTTCGTGTTAAGCGAACGGTTTCCGGGAAACTGCATCATATGTGTGTGTAGTAAACTAAAGCAGGTTTGGGTAATGATTTTTTTGTAACTATTATTCTAAGGAGTTCATAGAAAAAATACGCCATGTAATGGAATTGTTGTTTCGAAATGTTTTTATGTACATTTGTGTTCAGTGTTCAGGTTTTATGTACTGTCGTGTGTACAATAAGGTTTTATGGTAGATGATGGCATGGAAATTGTTTTAATTAACTTGTATCTGGTTTAGATACCCGACTGACATTTTATAAGCCTTTTTATGGCGGATATGAAATTGAATTTAAATTGCATCATATTTTATTCGGTTTATTTCATAATTTTTCTGTAAAATATTCTTTGAATCACCGTGTATAACTAAGTGCGATTTTAGCAACCTTGTACTATTGTTCAGAGCAAAAAACCAGCTATAAAGTTTATGATCTAACAATTTAAATTAGTCATACTCTTACATTAATAAAAATCATGTAATAAACAAGCTTTAAATCATATCAGCATTTATCTAATGAAGTGAGCTTGTCAATAAATAGTTAGTTTCTAGATAATTAATATTATAGACATTATCATAGATTAATGCAGCTATTTCGCGTTTCTTATTTGTAACAGTAATTGCTTTCAAACACATTTAAATTTTACTAATTAGATTGTTAACTAGTTTACGTCACTAATGCCGGTTTCCATGAACGGGTACTACTCATATCACAATCAATTAGTCTCCGATTAAATTGATTTTTTTCCTATTGGGCTATTGCTCATCTATGTTAAAATTCCAACCAACATCAAAGGCAAATATAATTACTATTTTAATATGTACCTACTACGAGGACGAGCCCTAACAACTAAATGTTCGGACAAAAGTAAATTTGATTGTCTTTTTTCCATACGCGCAAAATTTATCTAAATTAACTTCCATAATATTGATGTTTTTTTTTTTGTTATAATGCCAACATTTGGTTATATAAAAACGTAAATTTCGTAAAAATCCGCTCGCCGGTTCCAAAACTGTGGCACTTTAACCCAACAGGATGGGAAAATTGTAGAAACAAAGAATTATTATTTTCAAAACGATGGATCTAGTAGTCGGATTTTGATGAAATTTACTTTATTGTAAAGCTGGATGATGGTTTTCTTTACAAAAAAGTTACACAAGTTTTTATTTGGTGATTTTAGGCATTTATCGGAGCTTTAAAGTTGCGCCTTTAAAAATGATAGAATTTTCTAGTAACTGTTTTAAAAAATCACAGTTTTGAAACCGCTGGTTGGATTTGTGTCGAAATACCTTTAAATCAAAGCTCAATAATCGTACCATATTGAAAAAAATCCTGAAATGTTAATATGAATTTTTTTGCATTTTTTTCGAGTTCCACACTTCACTTTTCAAAAAACGTGTTTTTTGAGGGTGCTACCTACATTTAAATAATCACAGTTTTGCAACCGATGGTTGGATTTTGGTAAAATTTACTTTATTGCAAAGCTGGATGTTGGTTTTATGTACAAAAAAAACCCAAGTCTTTATTTGGTAATGTTAGACAATTTTCGTAGCTTTAAAGTAGCACTTGAAAATGTGACGTAATTTTCTTAAGACTGTTTTTAAAAAATTACAGTTTTAGAACTCGGTGAAAACGACATAAAGGTGCTTTCATGGCCCTCATCCAGTTCGGACTCAAATGTCATTGAAACTTTTCGGCATAAAATTAAACGTATTCCACGCAATAATCCACCAAGAATCATTGGGGGGGGACTTAAAGACCAAAATAGAAGAAATTTGGGATAGTTTCACACCGGAATTGTACCAAAATTTGATAAATACAATGCCTGCTAGAATGCAGGCAGCTATTAAAGCAAAAGGAGACGTAACCTCTTATTAATGGTCCTAAATTAAAAATTATCCCAACATTTAGTTGCAAATTCATTTTGTAAAATTTGCTAATTATTAAGGTTAAAATATTGTTAAATCCAATAAATAACTTTCTTCCATGCATGATATTGTTATTAAGGCTTTATTTTATTGTATTGTTAGGTGTTTACTAATTATTTGCGTAAAATTTCGAGTTCTCCTTTCATACTTCAAAAATTTACTTTTGTTCGAACATTTAGTTGTTAGGGCTCGTAGATTCCTAAATTAGTATATTATGCAATGAGCATTTAATGGTAGCTATTAAGACACGAGCTATTACGACACAGGTGAGTTTTTCCTATCAACGATTCAGAATTTTCAAAGAGCCTCAACGGGCTATAAAAACTATTTACGTGAAATTAATCTAAATATTTTTTTCTTTACTATTTCCGCTTAGAGGTTTATGGCTTAAAATAAATAACATTTTAATTCGCAAGAAGTTGATTGAGGTGAAGTTTAACATAAATATTTTGTAATAAATTCTATTTAAATATGGACATTATTGTAAGAAGTTTTATACAGTTGTGTTATTTTTCCCGTAAATATCTTCTGTGGCACGTCCTCTTTTTGTTAAGAATAAACTTACAGAAAATATTTTTACAAAAAGCATTTTAATACCTACATTTGAAATGCGGTTCAAACACCTCCCCCAGTATAAAAATGAGCGCCTGTCATCGTGGAGTTTGTTCAGGAAACATAACATAAATTTTCGTTTGATAAATAGTCCATAAATTGTATTTATATTTCGTAAAAATCGATTTATACCATTTAGATAAAAAAATATATAGAATTAAAAGTAAATATCAATAAATCAAGTAAATATAACATATCTCAGAATACTAAAAGTTTGACATCAAAATAAATATTATTCCGTTTTATGTTCCATGGGATTCAAATTTTAATCATGATTTGTTTACTAGGGGGCGAAGGTTAGACACGTTTTAAGACGTATAGAGATTTCAAACTATACAGTTTAATTTTCAGGATTAAGGGTAGAATAAATTTGGTTTCACTCTGTGAATCTCCTAGGATCACAGTATTATTTCTATACTTTTTACCCCACGCAAGCCCCAAAAATAACCTACGTCTCTCTCCCCCTCTCTCGCTTTTACTCATTATCAAAGACAAAGCTCTTTCGCATCATTTATCTTGAACACAAGGATATGGCATCTTGTCACCAAGCCTATACACGTCACACACAATGTGGTTTGGAGAGTCTCGTCCTCTTTGGCTATAAACGACGCGGTGGCGCGCGTTGATAAGAACGACTTCCTGGAAAAGTTCTTTTGTACCACAAAATGTTGTGTGCTTTCCAGCCAACCACACAAATATCAAGGAGTCTCCTCGAGAGATTAAGCTTGGGTCTGTTTTCTATGTCGTGATGTATTTAACAAAATGTGTCGATCAAAGAATTTTTGTTTAACAATTGACAAAAGCAAGGTGGGTACAATAGGGCTGCGCCAAAATGGAGATCTATTGAAAATTTTGTTTGGTTGTAGAACTGGGTTAGTAATTATATTTTATTTTAATCATGATTTGTGGAAAATGAAATCACAACAAGATTAATAGTTTTGCTACCTGGTTTTACTAAAAATATATTGTTGGCACATTCTACTTTGTCCATTATTTTAGAAATGTGCCTCACATGTCAGTGTATATAATACTTTTCCAGTAGACTGAGCTGCTCCTTTTATAAGACTTCTCCACGTAAAGCTAAGCTTAAAAATTATTAGAAGGACGCAAAAGTAAATATTTCCAAGGATCATTGGATTAGGTCTTTATAAGGACTCGGGGAACATAATCGCGTTCGGGCTTCAATAGAAGAGGAAATAAAAGAGAGAATAAATGCGCTTGGGACAGCTATTCCAAGAAGCTCAAATTCACAACACAATTCCGTGGAAAAAACTAAAGTTACACTCTTTTTTGTCAACGCCGCATCTGAATTAACAACTTTTATGATAACGACTGAAAAAAGGGATTTGATTATAGAACTGCATTAAATCCTCGTATCTCGTTTTAAAGTTTTTTATATGGCCTCTTAAATTATGCGAAAAGTCAGTTGTCTTCTTGTAGAGTTCCATCAGTCAAATGGTTAAACGAATATAATGAAGTTACTGTTAATTTAAGAGTGTACGGTAAAAGCAAGTTAGTGGTTTGTTTGTGTGGAAGAAAAGAAAAATATCTAATTTCATTTATAAAATAATAATAATTTGTTATAAACCTACGTTTTGCTTTCTCTCCTACAATTTTTCATTATAAATTACGAAACTCGATATAAATATGAAGCTGGCTATCGCTATCGGGTTATAACCCAAGAAAAATGAGTGTAGAAACTAAATATCTGTAATAAAATATACGCTTAGTGACTATAAAATACAGTAATTTTATATTTTATATATACGCGAAAGCCTGGCAAGGGGAATTTGTTTTTCTTTTTCCCTCTAGCTCGATAATAAACCCTCCATATCATGCAGTTTGATATATTATATTGTTTAAAGACCCAAACCCATATTCTCACACAAAAGAATAATTATATAGTTTTTCCTACACGCCTATAACGATTAATAATTACAACTAACATTATAAAATAATATGTTACAAGCTAGACTATCATTACGGAAGCTTATTAATTTATTTCGAACCAATTTTTTTTCTATTCGATTCATTTTTAATAAACGTTAAATTAATCTTTGGGTAGGCCCCTTCTCCGCCATCGTATAAATCTAATCTCCCAGCGTTCTATATTCCATAATTAATAACTGTGCCAGAAATATTAATCAATCTACGACCGGTTAGATTAAATTATTAATTAAGCGCACTATACTTAATATTGGTATCGAGTATTTATTATTAAGAAAATTGAAACTTGTAGAATTTTTTATCTATTATATTTAGTATGGTCTTGCCTCATACATTTTGTATGAGTTGATCATGATCTGGTTAATCTGCGTCATTCTATTCTTGATTATAATTTCCTTCTGAACTAGTAAACTAGTAAAACAAAATAGTGTTTTATAATTTTAATGGTTTTTATGTTTTAATGTTATTTTATGTCTTTCTTTCGGTCTACCAGTGAGGGCTTGTTCCACAACTTAACTTCTATAGGACCTGCAGAAAAGTTCAATCAAAATAAATGTTTACTTTGATATTGCAACATTTTCTTAAAAGGTCTTTACAAAATCCTGCCAAAACTGTGATTATTTTAATGTAGGTAGCACTCTCAAAAAAACACGTTTTTTGAAAAGTGAACTGTGGAACTCGAAAAAAATGCAAAAAAAGTTCATATTAACATTTCAGGATTTTTTTCAATATAGTACGATCCTTGAGCTTTGATTTAAAGGTTTTTTGACACAAATCCAACTAGCGGTTTCAAAACTATGATTTTTTAAAACAGTTACTAGAAAATTCTAACATTTTTAAAGGTGCAACTTTGAAGCTCCGATAAATGCCTAAAATCACCAAATAAAAACTTGTGTAACTTTTTTTGTAAAGAAAACCAACATACAGCTTTGCAATAAAGTAAATTTCATCAAAATCCGACTACTAGATCCAACGTTTTAAAAATATTAATTCTCTGTTTCTACAGTTTTCCCACCTGCTGGGTTAAAGTGCCACAGTTTTGGAACCGCCGAGCGGATTTTTACGAAATTTACGTGTTTATATAACATCAATATAATGGAAGTTAATTTAGATAACTTTTGCGCGTATGGAAAAAAGACTATCAAATTTACTTTTGTCCGAACATTTAGTTGTATAACTTCAGACCCAATTTAGGTTTTTTTATAATCATCCTGAATAATGCAGGAGTATTATATTTTTGGATTCGAGAATTTCGTAAGAAAGTTGACAGAAATCAAAGATTTTCTGTTTAAAAATACTACATATGGAATTTCCAAAAACACTAAGAAATCCATTAGTTTCAAAAAAATTAGTAATAATAGTAATAAAAGTTTTTGTGGAATGTATTAAAAAACGTATAGTAAAATTATCTGGTATCTGGTGTTTATAAATGAGCGTCTATTTCAGTAAAATTAGAAGATCGATAACTTTAGCTATTTTTCTTTTTCTACGCCAAGTTACAGTTTCTACAGTAACTAAATTTTTAAACTTCTTTAATTGATTCTGATTGCCTACCAAACCTTGAACACCCCTTTGTCCATAAATTGTGTGAAAAAATATCTTTCTATAACAAAAGGCGCCGGCTTCCAATTTCCGGCAAGCCCCACACTTTTTCCTTTCGTTCGTTTCTTGGAAGCCCTAGTACTCCAGTGGCATGTGGGTTTTACAAGAGGGTGCCAGGAGGGGGAGGAAATCGTGTAGGGTCACCCCTATAATGAATACAATAACCGATCCGTGATTGAGATTTGCCTTGTGGGGACTGAAAGTTGAGATTATTTTAGATTGCTTCGGGTTCGACCACGGAGACAACCCAATACTCTGAGAAAATAAACTCTGTATATAATAGATACTTTTATCAAAAGATAACGTTACATGTCTATGGTATTATTGACTTTACCAAATGAATTCGGTATCGGTTTGACTAAAAACGTGTAATTGGATGGTTGTCCTGGTTGAAAATTGAAACCAAGTTGGAATAGACATTAGGAAAGTTGCAAATTTATGTAATAATGTTTCGCATATTACTGATTGTACTTGGGCGCTTGCCATTGTTAGTGTAAGCGCAGGTGTGTGGATGCTGATGAGCACATAAACACATCGTTTCCTGTCACTCGACATCGTTAACGTTGATATAAACGTTACAAACATTCAAACTTAACTGTGTACTCTTGTACGAGTTATGATATTATTGAGTTGACTTTCTACGTCTGCAATTTCGTTGAGCAAAACAGAATTACTAAATTTATATGCACTAATGACGCGATTTTTAATCTAGCCCACATGTACTTCTTGAAACTAAATCCGTCTTAACGGAAGTGTTGCTTGGAGAATAATGATCATTAGACCATTACCCATTAAAATTGCATGAAAAGAATTGGGTGAACAAACAAAACAAAACCATAGAGAGCATTTGAAAAGAGAGAAAAAGACCCTTTTCGCAGACAATGGGCGCCCAGTGAAATAAATTAGGAAATAAGTAAGCGTGCAAACCCAAATAGGCTTCAGCTTCGTTCACTATATCCAGATTAAATAAGCCGTTTTGAATGACGCTATTTAGTTGGTGGAGGTTTTCAGAAACAAGTTCTTAAATTATTGTACAATCCCAGGCTCCTTCAGGGGGTAGTTTTTAAGTACATGTATTTTGTGTTGTTATGGTGTTCTTTCACTCACTACTTATGAGCCTCATGTTCATTCTGGAAAAGTTTCCAACTTGAAAGCGGAGCGGACGAACCGAACAAAGAAACATGATTTATAAAATTTCATAAAGAAACCCAGCTTATTGTAGTATACAGAATAATTACAGAATAAAATTTAGTTGTTGGGTATTTAAGTTACACAAATAGATTGGAGTATAATATTATATCTGCAGGTACAGAGTAGTACAAGATGTAGGAATCGCAAAAAGAATAAAAGGAATACAGTCTGCTCTGTCAACGCTTATTAAATTGGGGTACTTTTGCTTCAACAGAAAATTTAACTTACAGATTAAAGGAAACGTGAATCTAACTTTGTATGCATCCTTGTGGCAAAAAGTTGGTTTTTTGATCTCGTTAAAATTTGTTGAAGTGGCCACCCATATAAATTAACGAAGAACATAAAAAGAAATGATTGTAGGATTATGCCGGAATAGCTACGACTTATGTTAATTATAGTGGGTGATAATTGTGAGTGAAAATGTTACGATAAAAAAATTGCTTCACTTTTTTGCCAACGCTGCCAAAATATTTAATAACAGAAAACATAAAATAGTAATAATTTTAGGTACATGAAATGTTTGCTGTTACTTACAGATTAATTTATATCTAAAAATCAAAGATGGATAACGTTGTGCTCATATTTTAGTAGATTATACGAGCCCTAACAACTAAATGTTCGGACAAAAGTAAATTTTTGAAGTATGAAAGGAGAACTGGAAATTTTACGGAAATAATCAGTAAACACCTAACAATACAATAAGATAAAGCCTTAATAACAATGTGGAAGAAAATTTGAAAATTATTTATTGGATTTAACAATATTTTAACCTTAATAATTAGCAAATTATACAAAATTAGTTTGCAAGTAAATGTTGGGATAATTTTAAATTTAGGACCATTAATAAGAGGTTACGACTCCGTTTGCTTTAATAGCTGCGTGTATTCTAGCAGGCGTATTTATCAAATTTTGGTACAATTCTGGCGTGAAACTGTCCCAAATTTCTTCTATTTTGGTCTTTAAGTCCCCAATGGTTCTTGGTGGATTATTGTGTAGAATACGTTTAATTTTATGCCGAAAGACATTTAAGTCCGGACTGAATGATGGCTATGAAAGCACCTTTATGTCGTTCTCACCGAGTTCCAAAACTGTTATTTTTTAAAAACAGTCGTTAGAAAATTATGTCACTTTTTTCAACTGCAATTTTAAAGCTACGAAAATTGCCTAAAATCACCAAACAAAGACTTGGGGATTTTTTTGTACATAAAACCAACATCCAGCTTTGCAATAAAGTAAATTTTATCAAAATCCAACCAGCAGTTCCAAAACTGTGATTATTTAAATGTAGGTATCACCTTCAAAAAACACGTTTTTTGAAAAGTGAAATGTGGAACTCGAAAAAAATGCAAAAAAAATCATATTAACATTTCAGGATTTTTCCGATATAGTACGAACCTTGAGCTTTGATTTAAAGGTTTTTTGACACAAATCCAACTAGCGGTTTCAAAACTGTGATTTTTTAAAACAGTTACTAGAAAATTCTATCATTTTTAAAGGTGCAACTTTTAAGCTCCGATAAATGACTAAAATCACCAAATAAAAACTTGTGTAACTTTTTGTAAAGAAAACCAACAACCAGCTTTGCAATAAAGTAAATTTCATCAAAATCCGACTACTAGATCCTACGTTTTGAAAATAATAATTCTTTGTTTCTACAATTTTCCCACCTGCTGGGTTAAAGTGCCACAGTTTTGGAACCGCCGAGCTGATTTTTACGAAATTTACGTTTTTATATAACCAAATGTTGGCACTATAACAAAAAAAAAATCATCAATATTATGGAAGTCAATTTAGATAACTTTTGCGCTTATGAAAAAAAGACCATCAAACATACTTTTGTCCGAACATTTAGTTGTTAGGGCTTGTAATAAACTATTAACCAAACATTTTTTCAAACAGCAACTACGTTAATTTCCATCGATTGACAAACCGACCCTTAGAAATTAAATATAAAACACTTTTATTTTCAAACGGCGTATAACATGGTGTTATAAGACTGAGTAGGCAAGGTATAAGTTTCATTTCTACGACACCACTCTTGAGCGGCGTATAAGTAGGACTTATACTCCGGCGGAGTATAAGTTATATCATTATCTGCAAAAATGTATGACAGTTGCATGACAGTTGCAAAATTACTTATTAAATTGATTGTCATATTACGATTAGAATGATTCCATTTGAAAATAAAATATTGTATTTTATTCGGAGTATAAGCGAAACTTTTATGTGACTCCGTATGGAGTTAATTCTCCTCGCTCCGCTCGGCGCTTACACCTCCATACTTCGTCACATAAAAGTTTCGCTTATACTCCTAATAAAATAAATATCTATTTTATCATTTTAAACTATTAGTCAGAATTTATTGGGTTTCAATCTTTAAACTCAAACTTTCCTACTTTAAAATTTTTTTCCGCCACACGATTCCAGCTACCGTTAAATCTATCAGCACTCGAATAAATTTCCGAATCAATAAAATTGGGTTTTTTACCCTGCGTGGTGGTTTCGAAGTAAAACAGTAGAAAAGAATATGTGACCGTTATCCATCTTGAATCCTGCGGGATCGTGCAGACATCTTCACATCCGCTAGGGGGCTAGGCTTGGTAATCTCCTCCACCATACATTCTCTCACGTAAATGCACTTATCTATTCTTGTCTACGCTCTTTATTATAGATATCGTGGCAGATAATTTTGTACCTTCGCATATAAAAAACTTAGTGACTTGGAAATGTACAATTTATGTTTTTAACGTAAATATGTTTAGAAAATATGTAAAGGTTTTTGCTTGAATATATTCAAGACGACGAGAGATATTGCGGTTTAGGTTCGTTGAAAACTCTTGTTTGTAATAAATATTGTACAACACAATGTTATTACATTTGAATTAAATTGTTTTTCGGTACCTAGTACAATTTTAGAAGTTATAACTACATTTTAGATGTTTACTTCAGCGAACGCCGCTTTTATTACAGCTTGATAATTCCGCGAGAGCTTCCGCTCAATTACAAAAAACTGTTTCTGTATGAGGAACTGTGTTATTTAAAAGCTAGATATCTATTCAAGTATGTCAACACAATAAAACTAATCCACTTTTAATTGATTGTTTTTGATTAATTTATTTCCCCGCCTGATATGACAAATTTAATCTTTGATACATTGGATGGAGTTAAGTTTTGTGGCAGTTGTGAACTGATGAAATGTCATTATGATCAAGATTAATACAATAATACTAAAAGCGTACTTAATATCACCGAGACTCGAGCCCGAGCGAGATACATTAATTTCCCAACGATATCTGGAAAAATTCGTATATCATAGCGAATGCCAAAAGGGAGAGAAACGAGTAACAAGAAGCAATTAAATGTAATTAATGATTATGGCCACCCACAAGAAGGTTATCGGACGTTACTATAGGTGGATATTACAAAAGCTAATTAAAGTTACTGAATTTTACGTTGTATTGTTTTAATTTCAGAAAAATATAGTTGAAAGCATAATTACATTAAAGTTATTTGTTGTAGTTCAAACTACAAAGTGAATCAGTTTTGCGATATTAATTTGATAAACGAAATCAATTACTTTCCGTTATAATGCACTTTTGGATATGAAATATTAACAAATGGAACAGCATGAAGGCAGGGATAATAAATTATTGATAATTATTTTGTGAATATTCTAGATTATTATTTGGACAGCGAAAGATTTATTTTTGTTTTCCATAAAAATATTGTGTATATATAACAACTAAATGTTCGGACAAAAGTAAATTTGATTGTCTTTTTTCCATACACGCAAAAGTTATCTAAATTAACTTCCATAATATTGATGGTTTTTTCTGTTATAATTCCAACATTTAGTTATATAAAAACGTAAATTTCGTAAAAATCCGTTCGGTGGTTCCAAAACTGTGGCACTTTAACCCAGCAGAATGGGAAAATTGTAGAAACAGAATTATTATTTTCAAAACGATGGATCTAGTAGTCGGATTTTGATGAAATTTACTTTATTCCAAAGCTGGATGTTGGTTTTCTTTACAAAAAAGTTACACAAGTTTTTATTTGGTGAGTTTAGGCATTTATCGGAGCTTCAAAGTTGCACCTTTAAAAATGATAAAATTTTCTAGTAACTGTTTTAAAGAATCACAGTTTTGAAACCGCTGGTTGGATTTGTGTCAAAAAACATTTAAATCAAAGCTCACTCAATATTCGTACTATATTGAAAAAATCCTGAAATGTTAATATGATTTTTTTTTGCATTTTTTTCGAGTTTCACAGTTCACTCTTCAAAAAACGTGTTTTTTGAGGGTGCTACCTACATTAAAATAATCACAGTTTTGGAACCACTAGTTGGATTTTGGCAAAATTTACTTTATTGCAAAGCTGGATGTTGGTTTTATGTACAAAAAAACCCCCAAGTCTTTATTTGGTGATTTTAGGCATATTTCGTAGCTTTAAAATTGCACTTGAAAAATGTGACGTAATTTTCTAACGACTGTTTTTAAAAAATCACAGTTTTGGAACTTGGAGAAAAAGACATAAAGGTGCTTTCATGGCCCTCATCCAGTCCGGACTTAAATGTCATTGAAACTCTTTGGCAGAAAATTAAACGTATTCTACGCAATAATACACCAAGAACCATTGGGGACTTAAAGACTAAAATAGAAGAAATTTGGGACAGTTTCACGCCAGAATTGTACCAAAATTTGATAAATACAATGCCTGCTAGAATACAGGCAGCTATTAAAGCAAAAGGAGACGTAACCTCTTATTAATGGTCCTAAATTAAAAATTATCCCAACATTTAGTTGCAAATTCATTTTGTAAAGTTTGCTAATTATTAAGGTTAAAATATTGTTAAATCCAATAAATAATTTTCTTCCCTGCATAATATTGTTATTAAGGCTTTATCTTATTGTATTGTTAGATGTTTACTAATTATTTGCGTAAAATTTTCAGTTCTCCTTTCATACTTCAAAAATTTACTTTTGTCCGAACATTTAGTTGTTAGGGCTCGTAGTTATTTCATGAAAACTTTTTTTACTGAAGATCATTTGGTTTTAATATAATTTAAATGAAGCTCAATTTACCTCTCGGAAAACATTTTATTAACCAGAGTCTCTTTTGTGAAAAAATATTGACCCCCACTGCTCTGAATGTAATGTATAGTCTAGTAGAGTCCCAGGTAGTCTATATTATATTTTTCTATCAACTGCACCCTTATATTCAATATATTGTCGGTTGGTTTTTGAACACATATAACGAAGTTTAGTGCTGAAAATGGTCCAATCTTCTGCTTTATATTATGGGTTTTATAAAGGTGCGATTTCTTGTAAACATTTCTTTTTATGCAGGATATTCCTTCGTAAGGCCACTAAGCTTTAAGACAGTGTTGGCCTTTAAATGCACTTTAAACTGATTTTGAATAGCCTTAAGGTGATTAGGAGACTGAAAAAAGATAAGGTGGGCGTGCACTTCTCAAAATCAGCCGAAAACCACAATTAAAAATCATCGCAGCTTTAGGACATAGCACAAAGGATTCATAGGCTATACTTATTCCTTTTATAGAAGCTTTCAAGATGAACCAGTTATACCCAAAAAGGAACTTGAAACACCATCACCTTTTAAACTTCCTTGGTTTATTTGCGTAAATTGACCATTCTTTTACTGATGGGTTAATGTAGATGTGAAGAAGATTGAACTGTAATTAATTGATTGCTAAAAATTCCTACCGGATTTTATGGTCAAGATTCGTGACTCTAAATTGGCGAACTATTGTTCTAGTTAATAATTTCGCATTTTATGTCCACTTTAAAAGTTTGTCTGTTACTGTACCTCTTATAACAGTAGAGTTAAAATTATATTCTGAAGATATTTACTACTTTGTATCTTCTTTTTTAGAAAAGTGAGGTACTTGTCACACATTGTTAACTAGTAAAAACTAATAAACAGTTAGAATAATTCACATACAGAGGCTTGTCCTTTTTGAATGAACACTCCTCAATAATTGTCGTCAGATGCAGAATATAAGATTCAACATATTTTACATGATTATGGCATTCCTAAGAATTTTGCTTTATCGAATAAATTTAGAGAATTATTTCTTCAATTTCTACTGAATTTAGACTCTTTTTCTTAGTCACTTTTAATTAACAAGTCCAAATTTCTTTTTTCACCCGTTAAATCTGATTCATGCATTCGTAGAAATATCGTGCCGCTTGAAACGTCGTAAAAATGTAGTTGTTGGTTTGCATCATATAATTTTCCGTGTTTTGCGTGATAAATAGATAAATTTCGTTTTGGAACAAGAGAAATTCTTGAAACAATTACAAGAATTGGTTGGGTAGTTGTTATAAAACGCCATTTAGTGTATTAATTGGATTTTCATGTTAGAGGAAAAAGTGTATTAAGTTTATAGTTTATTATTATCGAAATTAAAGTCAAACTAGCGTAAAAGAACAACAACGACCAATTACAGTGTGTGGCGATTAAACAAAACCTTACGTGCTCATTGTATATCCACATGAATTTTGGCGGAAAGAATTACGAGTATGAAAAACTAATTTAAAGGAATTATCCTGCTGTCAAAGTTGTTGAGTTATGGCATGGTATTTTTCCCATTAGAGAACCGCATTGCATGTCGTGACGGCATGACATAATGCGTGAATTGTTTCCCGTCATACATATACAAGCCACACAATAATCCCCTTACCAGCTGCTGGCCACCGCCGACCGCCACTATATTCGGCTCAAGGCTCATGTGGATGTATGATGGTTTTTAAGTTCTTTCAACTAGTAGCAGTCAAGTCATTGCACGTTCGTTGTTGTTGCAGTATAAACTAGTGGAACCAGACTAGGAGGGTACTACGTGTGTGGCACTAATCTAACATTAAATATATTCCAGAAGAACTAAGTCAACTGGAAAACTCTGAACTTTTGAAAAACTTAGGTTCGCTTTTAATTTCAACGCTTAATGATGACGGTTTATGCAAAATTCTACACGTAATAATGTTGAAGAACCATACGGTAATTTATGAATGTAGAAAAGAAAGATCAAGTCCCAGAGAAGCCAGCTGTTATGTATCCAAGACCTCCCGCGCTTGTCTGATAATATCCATCTCGCTCTATGACACTTTCTGTTTGATGCCATCCCATTTTATTGCAGCAAATTACTATTTGAACTCCCACACGTTTTGCAATGAATGAACAGAACACAGAACGCCACTCCACACTGGCATTCAATTCAATCGTTCACGGATTTTTCCTGTCGTTAATTACGGAACTATTTTATGTGTCAGAAAACATTTTACTATGTGTTTATATAACATTTACATTAATTGCCTTGTCGTCTGAAGCTTAGCTCGGTTTTTTATAGAGATGCAAAGGGAAACTTAAATTTAATTAAAAATATAATTTTTCATCTAGGTACGTACAGAAGAAATTAAATCTCCTCCCTGGTTTATTGCTGTTGCGGCATAAAAGCTTTTTGAAAAGTTATCTTATATGTTTGAACGTAGTTTTTACCCAGAACTGTAATTACATTGTAAATATTTAATAATAACTTGGTGTATAAGCACAGGTTCTTCTATAATAACAATAAGCCAGCTGAAGCCATATTCCAGCAAATATTTGCATACTCATTAATCTGTTAAGTAATATATGCAAAAAATTAAAAGGTTGAATATTAGACAAGTTTTAAATTAATTTATTTAAGTTTATGCCGTAAATAATGATGATGCAAGGAAAAACACTTTTATTGCCTATATTCCATTAGTTTGAATATGAAGGAAATTCCTCGTTTCCAGAAAAAAAGTGAGCTGTCATGTTTTTTATAAACTAGTGTAATGTACCAGATAAATTATAGAAAATATAATATTTTATATTTTTTGCGAAATACGCTACAGGGGAAGTAAAACCAGACAGAATTTTAGTGTCAAGTTTAACGATTTTTTTAATTAATTAAAATACATAATATCCATGTGAACACAATTTAACAACAAGAAAACCAAATTGTTAAGCATAAAGTAGAGTAAACAAAAGTAAAAAACGTTGACACATTTAATTGCAAAAACACCATTAACCCGTCGAATATTTCCATAAATCAATCTTTCACTCCTCAATTTATTTAACACAGCAGATGGTTACATTAACTACGTATTAAAAACTGATACTGTCCTTTTTATAATACGAAATAAGTGTATAAACCTTGCATCAATAAAAACAACAAGGGGTTTTACAACCACAATAAAATTCCACCTTAACCGAAATAAAATGTTTAAAAATTAAATGCTGGTTTTTTCTGCACACAGTTCGTTTTTACGACACCTGTGAATTGTAAACTTGTAAGCAACACCGAATTAACGTTACTTTTTTAGTGTTGTTGTCAAAGATATTCAAATAAACATAAAAAAACATGTATGTAAGTGAAACTTTTAAATGTTTGTCGGTCGGTAATAGTTGAAACATTGTAAAAGCTTTTAGTCATGCTGTAAAATAACATTAGCATCGAGGAATGACGAAACGATAAAATGAATGCATGCTCAACTCAACCCACTGCGGGCGGTTATTTTGACAGTTTGGATGATTGATAGAACTGATAAAAGTTTGAGTGAGAGAGGTTTTGCGGTATATATGCTATAGTAGTTATTATTATTATTAACAAAATTGCAGCTGTTGTGTTATTTTGATAATATATAATCCTCCTTCAATTTATGACTGAACAGAATGCTAAAGCCAGAGTCGGGAGAAAACGTTAATTACTAATAGGCTTATTGTAAATAAAATTTATAGTTCGTGATAATACTGCGATTAGTATCTAAATTTGACAATCAGAAAATATAATTTCATATTGAGCTCATTCACAAAGTTTAATTTAAATACTTTTTGGAAATATAAAAGTTAGTTTGGATGTGTAAGATCTTTTTTGTATGAAAGTGAAACTTCTTTCTCTCGTTGGGAATATTGCTAGGAAAATAGCAAATACTGTTTAATACTTTCAGCACAAGTCATCCTGGAGGCATAACAATTAGAATTTTCACTTGTGTACAGTCTCTATTATTAATAACTAAAACTATACCTACATTTAAATTTTATATAAAAATATTTGAGTTTGAGAGCTTAATGAGTGGAATAGGAATAGTAGGATTACAATAATTACAGTGTTTAGAAAAATTCCTTGCTTTTCCTGGTGTTTTTAGTGACTAATCACAGTGCAACAAATTCAGGGGTCATCTCATGGAACAAGAAACGGTCTTTATGGGATTCAAGTACTAGTATAGTATAGTCAAACCCCCGAAGGGTTTATTCAGATTGGCTCGAAAATTTAAGTTATGGCCATTTGAATTTTTTTCAACAGTGACCAATTTTAGCTTATAATCGCTCATTGTTTTGTCTATAAATTGCATTTTAAATTTATTATTTCTGGATAAATATGTTGGAACCGCAACATCTGAACATATCAAGTAGTGTGAAAAATATTTTTTTGTATTTTTCGTTGAAAATAATCCGAAAAACCGCATTTTTTAGCATTTTTTGTTAGTATTTCGACTTTTATTCAGAATTTCTCATTATTATTTCTTTCAAACTTCAATGAAATTAACCTTTGAGATTAAATAGATAAATTTCACGCATATATCAATAAAGAAATATTTATTTTTGGGAATTTTTCGTCAACCAGTAGTCGTTAGATCGCACTTTTATCGCATTTCTTGTCAATATTTCGAATTTTTTTATTCTACCCAAAAAAATTGTGATGATGATGAAAAAAATACATTGATCTCTTGCAACAAATGAAAATACATGCATTGAATACCTATGGTTACCATTTTATTTTAAAGATATGAAAATTCAAATGAACATTTTTATAATGAAACAAATCAATGTGTTGAACGTACTCTCTTTGGCGTTGGTTTTGCTTCATCTGGTTCATCACCATCGCTATCACTCGAATCATCATCAGAATCCACATACTCATTGATCAACTCGCTTTCTTCTTCTTCCTCATTCGAAATTTTGAAGAGATTCTTGCTCCACCAGCAAATTTCTGCCAAAACAGCGTCAGGTGATTTTTTTTGTTGGAAAGAGCTCAATGTATTTTTTCATCATTCATCAATTTTTTTGGTAGATTAAAAAAAATTTCGAAAAATTGACAAAAAGTGCAGTAAAAGTTCGATATAACGGTTACTGGTCGACGAAAAAGTCTCAAAAATTAATATTTCTTTATTGATATAGGTGTGAAAGTTGTGAATTTGATCTCAAAGTTTAATTTCATTGAAGTTTGAAAGAAATAATAAAGAGAAATTCTGAATAAAAGTAGAAATGTTAAAAAAAATCCGATTTTTCGGCTTCTTTTCAACGAAAAATACAAAAAAAATATTTTTTTCTGTTGATATGTTCAGAGGAGTTGTGTATTTGACTTTTAAGAATCATTTTATTAAAGTTTCAGCATATTTATGCAGAGATAATAGAATTAAAATGCATTTTATAGACAAAACAATGAGCGATTATAAGCTAAATTGGTCACTGTCGCGAGAAAAATTCAGAGGGCCATAACTTCAATTTTTGAGCCAATCTGAATAAACCCTTCGGGGGTTTCACTAGACTATACTAGTACTTGAATCCCATAAAGACCGTTTCTTGTTCCAGGATATGCTGTTGCACTGTGATAATTTATGGGAGATTCTCTGTATTAAAAATATTAAATTCAAATATTTACTTTAAATAATTGGAAATATTAGCTTACATAACATTTTAATGCCTTTCATAAATGAAATAAAAAACTTGTAAGTAGTACTTATTAGTTTTTATTCTCCACATAATGTATTGAATTGAATTAGCTGACCATCATAGCGCATAATGCCTTAATTACTTATATTTCGTGGGAAACTGAATTGGGGTATTATGACGTAACCATGACGCTGGATTCTTTCCTTCTCCATAATCTAATTGATTTTCTTTTGAAATATATTTCCAGACGCATATTCTATTGTGATGATGGATAACACACAAAATTATTTCAATAATTCTAACTAAATTATTGTTTGTTGTCCAAGCGAACATAAAAGCGGGAAAGGTACAAAAGAAATTAGTGCGGTAAACGATTGAAAAGCAATTTATCATCATGCAAATGATTAAACACAAAAACCGAAGCGTTCCACAAGGGGAACACAATTTGATTTTTAAATATTTTTAGAACAACGTCGCGGTTAATTCCCCTTTAATAAAAACTTCATTGGATACGTGCCATAATTGAATTTGTCATGCCAACTCTCTTCCTCTCTCTTTCTCGCCGATTTGATCGTTCGATGAATGGTTCCACTTTTATTATTCACCTCTATAATATTAAAGCAGTTTTTTGCTGAAGCACATTATACAATGCTTTTGTACCACCAAAGGCTGATGTATGTTGTATGGATTGATAAAATTGAAAAGTGAAACGCATAAAATATTTTCAAGTGGAAAAACATCATAAATACCAATGCTCACAAATAAATTCGAATTTTCTGTGCTTATCTTTATAAACCACCAACATTTTGTGCATATCCTGTTGGTATTATAAAGGATGAAAACCCATACATTACCTTTAACCTATTAAAAAAAATGTTAAAAACAAAACTCTAGGCTATTGTTCCTAGCAAAAACAATAACAATTTCCATAGGAAACCGATAAAAGAGAATAGTAGCACGTTATCGCAAACAACAACAACAACAGCGTGTAATTTATAGCTGTGTCGTACAGGTAAAGAGCAAAGTTAGAGTAATATTTATTGTGAGTTAACAGACATAAACACGTCCTCATGTAGGCGGTGGTGGCAACCTCATGGTATTGTTTAAAGGATGCGCACAAAACTCTTGGAAACACCTTAATATTATTTACCATATTTTAAGGAAAATCAGGGGCGGCTAGTGCCATTCTCACTGCTGACTTGATTAATGACAAAACATGACATTGAGGATAAATTTATAGTCCGACCGGTTTGTATCTGTTTCTGTTCGTCGTCTATCAGATCTTGAGCGAAATTTGCATATTCCATTAGAGCCACATGCGCGTTTAATTCAACCCAATCGCTGCTTCCAGTAATGTTTTCAAGAGACGATTACTTAAAGATGGTTTCCAAATGATACACTCGACCTATAAATTCTATGCGCTGTCGTATGTCGCAATTTTTTATTTTCCATACAGGACATGATAGGTAATCTTGTTAAAGCTTTTTTACCTGGGGAAAATATATGAATTCTTATCTAAACTTCTGCATATTTTAACACATAGTTTTAATAAAATGACGAATGATTAATTTGGAAATAAGCCTATAATTTAACATAAATGAACCCCCTAAAAGTAATTTGAACTCAACTAGGAAACCCCTTAATATGTTTTCACACGAAACCGGTAGTCGAGCACCTCTATATTTAGTTCTTTATTTTCTGGTGCATGCAGTGTTTATATTGTAAGTTATGGTCAATGAGCAGGAAGTTGCTTCGTGAATGTATGCTAACTAGATTTTCGAATAATGAACCTTTCAAACATCCCTAATTATTATGCAATGTGGTTTGGCATATGATAACCAGAAGAGGTCGTGTAAATGCTGAATTATTTTGCCATATAATTTTGGACAAATCGTGGTAATGATTACAAAATATCAAGGAAGAAATTGGGTCTGAATTCAAAATTAATGTCATGTGCTAGGTCACCTAAATGAGTTCTCATGTAATGGGGATTATTTAAAAGTTTCGATGCAGCTCATCCTTTGATTAAATAATTAGGAGGTCAAATCTGGTCGGTCTTAGTCGGTTATATTTTGTCTCCTAGAATTTCTACAAGTGAAGGTGAAGTTGCCATTAACTTGTTTTCTTTCATGGTTTTTTAGAAAGACTAATCCAAGTCGTGCTATTAAGGAAAAAAACGATTACGTAATGCTTTTAATTTTGTCCTGTATTCCATTAGTAATTCGGACATTCACAAAAGTTAATTTTAGGTAAGTTCCGCTAAGTGTAAAAAACTGAGCTATACTTTATGAAACACTCTTAATTATTATATTACACTATTCCTCATATTCTACAATGTTAGAAAGTGTAGTTCCGTAATTAATATATAAGTATGTAAATTAATTGCGTGGCAAGCATCATTATTGCAAGGTTTAACGGGCACAACATAACACGTGTGTGTCAGTATTATAAACGTAGAGATTACGAGCGTGTTGGCAATTTAGTCTGCACGTCTCTCTACTAACTAACATTCAAACTATTAGACCATTGAAATTGCTGTTTCCAACTAAGAGCATTATTTATACTCAACCTTTGTATATTACATATTATTAGATCAGACTATTTCAACATTCAATTACAAGAGGATTTCATTTACACTATTATACATGCCTTGATTTTGCTCATAAAACTGAATATTACACACCAGTTTCCATGATGCAATGGGGAATTTGAACAGAACCAAGAAAACTTACGAAATGTTAACATGAAGATACCTATTTCCGAAAATTGTACAAAATTCATGTTCGCTCCCATTGTACAAACCTTCATTATTCATCTTGTAAATTTATGCGCGACCACTGTGTAAGAAAAGTAAAACATAAGACAGATGCTGTTGTAGCTGCTGGCTGCTGCTTGTGGTGGCCCTTGATGATGGAGCAAAGTCGGAAAGAATCCCAGACATGTTTCACGTTTCTCTCGATTGCGCGTCCATTGTTCTTTCTAACTGAGCTTCGTTGAAACTGTCAATGTTTTTTTATTCAGTAAAATGTGAATCATGTCTTGTGAGTTATATGCTAGAGTGCGCGGCCTCCGGAGAATACCATACAAGTGATGCAGGAAAATTGCACTCGAGCAGAAATTTGGACTTTATTTTTTTTTTTTTGGTTGGTTGGAAAATAAAAGAATAGACGTTACTGTACTGGTACTGACCAACAAGATATATTAAACTGTTGACTCACCTACTCAATAGATTTACAATTACGATTAATATATTTATAGAATGCAATGCTTCGAATAAAACAGTCTAAAACTAAAACAACATGAACTATTAATATTAAAATACTGACACCAACATACAACATTATGAATGTTGTTTGCATCTTGGACATTTCGACAGTTTCATTAGTTCTCGGGAAGAGTTGTTGATCTTGGCAAATATGTCCACAAGCAGATGGCTTTGGTTTGGGTAGATTTTTATGTGAATTTTCAAAACATTGAGAAGATATATTAGCAACATGGTGTTTTCAATCCAGCAGGAGTTCAGTTTGAAGTACAACATCAACATTTTTTTAAATATTTTGTGTAAATTCATTAGGATTCTATACAGGGTGTCCCAGTTTATATCGTCAGGATTTCACCAGTCGATAGTTTAGCGAAAATTAAAGGGCATTAAAGAAAATAAATTATTTTAAAAAGTTAGTCTTCTGAAATTTTGCATAGATCTTTTTTTTTGTATTCTCTTATTAATAGTGGTTGCAATTATTTTATCTAGAACACAGAGGCGTGCGTACGGGTTTCTTCAAAAACATTTTATTGAATAAAACGTACACCACTGGTTTTTTTGCAGCACCAATATGCAGAGAGTATTTTCCATTCAATTTAGAAACTTTTTTGTATCTTACAATTTCTTGATAACTTAACACTTTTTTTCTATTTATTAAAGAGGTTCCTCCCTATTAGATTTCCGAAAAAAGCATCAGTACAAAGTTGTAGAGAAAAATATTTCCTACAACTTTCCTTTTAATATTTTTTTGATATTGTCAATATTTAAAAAGATATTCAACAAATAAGTTGCAAATTTTAGGGAAATTTTTCTCTAGTTAGGTACTACTTACTACTACTACTACTTACTACTTTTTCCCCAAAATTTTCAACTTATTTGTTGAATAACTTTTTAAATATCGACAATATCAAAAAAAATTTAAAAGATAAGTTGTAGGAAATATTTTTCTTTACAACATTGTACTGACTCTTTTTTCGAAAATTTAATAGGAAAAAAGTTATTCAATAAACAAAAAAATCCAACCCTTAATTGAGGGCTGGTGAAGGAAGGGCGAGGTCTACGAATAGACAAACTCAGTTTTAAACTTTCAGGGTGACCCTCTAGAAAATTCTACAAAAATTGGCTGTAGGGTAAAAAAAGTCTATTTGAAGCCTTTTTTCTCCTTTATTTACTGTACTATTAGGTTATTTTGAGTTAAGTTATCAAAAAATTATAAGATACGAAAAAGTTTCTAAATTGAATGGAAAATACTCTCTGCATATTGGTGCTGCAAAAAAAACAGTGGCGTACGTTTTATTCAATAAAATGTTTTTGAAGAAACCCGTACGCACGCCTCTGTGTTCTAAATAAAATAATTGCAACCACTATTAATAAGAGAATACAAAAAGAAAGATCTATGCAAAATTTCAGAAAGCTAACTTTTTTTGTTATTGATTTATAGCAAATTATTTAAAATAATTTATTTTATAGTTTATTAGACAAACCACCTTTAATTTTCGCTAAACTATCGACTGGTGAAATCCTGACGATATAAACTGGGACACCCTGTAGAATTGCCAACTTCTTAAAAAACCAAAATTTCACTGTTTTAGTAAAAATAGCCTAATTATCTCAAGAGAAATAAGCAATCTTATTAGTGAAGTAAATAAAGTATTACAAATAAGAGTATAATTGCTTTTACTCAAATTAAAGCATTAATATAATTGATTCTAATCATAAATAGTATTACCTATATCTTTATGAAAATAATTTTCTTGTTTTAAAAATACATTTATTTGCATACACATAAAACATTCATTCATAGCTTTCAGTGAAATAACTTTTATTTTCTGTGTGTAGGAAGCTAACTATCATTAGTTTTAACATATTAAGCCAAAGCTGTTAATTATGACAGCGACAGTAGCAGTTCCTGGTAAACTTGGGATCAATTGTGTTATTAAAACCCAACAAGAAAATACTGCTAGAAGTTCTAGGTTGTTAATTTTAAAAATAGAGCATTGTTATATCTACTGTGGGAAACGTGAACAAAAAATATCCTATATAAAGACAAGTTGCACCATCTGGCTTCAATGATAATCATTGTTGGACGTGACGATACAATTCATGCAGTAGGGCCAAAACTACTTCAGTTCACCCTACTCGTTCTTTTAAATCTAAACATTACGCGAACACAGCAATGTTATTCTGGGACTCTGGCTATACTCATTAGCGCACACAACGCGCTCTCGTCGCTCTATTATTGACAGCGGTTCTAAATGCCATGAACACACAGGATGAGCGTGCTGTTAGCTGCTCTGGCTGCTGTAATCATATCATAGAGCCCGTAGGCGGGCGTCGCTGACGCTGACGCTGACACTGACGTTAGATAGGATAGATATCAACGTCGCATTCGCAGCTGTGCCCCTGCCTAGTTGTTCGATTGCAATAATTCAATATCCATCCACTTTTATCCAACAATAATAAAGTGGTATTATACTAGCTAAACCATGTGAATGTTGGGGGGGTTGTGATGGGACTTTGGGTTTGAGATTATATTGTATATTGAGGAATTATCAAACAGAATTTACGCTTAGAAATTGTAGTTACAGTCCAGGGCTTTAAGTAGTTTACTCAACTAATGTGCGTACTTATTGTAGTCCAGTGGCGGCTCGTCAGGGGAGGCAGTGCCTATACTCTATGGCCATTAATTTATTTTATTCTTATTTTACAAATATGCTTTTTTCAATTTCTTAAAATATAGATACTAGATAGATCTAATTTAACAACTTTTACAGATAAATATTTTGAATCAGAATTTGAATTAACCGCCACCCTGTTCAAATGCTCGAAATATTCGTTAACTTCTCTCATCTGTGGTTCTATACCACTTACGACTCGAATCGCACTTCTGCCTATGTTGTTGTCACACACACCCGCACTTGTGCTACATGTGTTACGATTGTTACGCCTGCGTTTTAGTTACTACTACTACTTTTTGTCATTGCACATTCAAGTTGGAGGCAAAAACACCTTTTTTTTAAACACGAAAGAAACTGTTGTGAACAAGGAACAAGCGTTTACACCTGCGTTTTGTATAAAACAGTTGTTGTTTGTTTGTGTGTCTGTGTGTGCAAGTATGAGGTGAAACAGGTTAGGTATTTGTGTTTTTTTTTGTGTGCAAACAAAAGTTTATTCTTAAAATGGAAGGGGAGGGAAGTGACACTGTAACAAATATTAAAAATTGTGAAGACATTGTTGACTTTTTAATAAAATTTAAATTTAATCGACTGTGTTACGATGATAAATTGTTCGTCACAGATTTAGAGGTTCCTCATCCAGACCTAAGTAAGTATTTAATTAATCAGGGTAAACCGCCTCGTAGTTTTGTTAATCATTGGTACAGTAAATGTAAATGGTTAACGGGTAGTTTCATTTAAAAAAAATTGTTTTGTTGGCCATGTGTTTTATTTTCAATTCGGGGTGAAGAAGTTTGGTCAAAATTTGGCTATGACTGCCTGAAAAATTTAGGTCGCTCGATTGAGATACATTAAAAAAATCAAGAGCATATTAGATCTATGTGTAAATTACAACTTTTAGGCAAACAAAATAATAATAACCGTCCTAGATTCAGCTCGTCAAATCAAAATTCAAAGATTTAATGATTCAGTAAGAAAAAATAGAGAAATTTTAAACAGATTAATCTATATTTTTATCTTTCTTTGTAACCAAGAGTTTGTATTTAGTAGGTACTTATGCAAAATATTTTTCTGACCAAGTACAGCTCCTTTTCCTAAATTTCATAAAAACATGATAAAAAACTTTCCTATCAAGACACCCAGGCATGGGACGTGAGCAAGATTATTAAGCAAAAAGTACCCTTAAAAAGGATGACCTTGTACCACGAAAAAATTTTTGTCTGCGGCGCTTTTAAGCTCGCTACGCTCGCCTCCCCCGACTAAATGACTACGAGCCGCCACTGTTGTAGTCGTTTCTTTTAAACCCTCTCTAACCTTGAGCGTCATTTCTAATATTCTTTTAGATAGAAGATAGAACGCTGACATATTCTTAATAAACTGAAGATTTTTCCAAAATCATAACCAATATTTTTCAGTAATCCATTACTTTATCTATAAAAATTAACTTTATCAATATTTGCCAAAAATGAACGTTTTCATGCTGATAAATAATGGAATTTAAGCCGAAGGGTTCTAAAAAAGTACAGACTCCACCAAGATCAAAGATATCAAAGCTATTGTTTAGATAGCTTCGAGCATGTAAATTTCCAATAAAACCGAACTAAACATAACTAAGTAAACGTATATTTATTGGCATTTGAATCATTATTGTTCGATTTCTTGAAACTTGAAAGCGATTGTTTTTAAGTAGAATCTATAGTTAGTTATTAAAAGAGATTTAAGGCTAATAAATTATCCTTAATTCTACTACCAGTTGTGGATAAAATTCCAATATCCAACTGCAATTATAAAAATTCAATGTAATTAGAAGTTACTGGCTAGAATGTCTATCTATCCGTATAATAAAATGGAATCGTGTTGTTACTATCTGGTATAAGTAGACGATTTCTGTGGATAATTGTTCTAAGGTATTAATTAATTTACTACTGAAAATTATTTACTTTTCTTTTAGAAATTTAAATTATAAAGCTCTAGCTTCTAATATAATATCTTTGCTGCTGCATTAATTTCTGCTCTTTGAGGATTAGGGGATGCTTTGGACTATCACATTATTATTCCAAGTATGTATAATGGAACAGGTTGTTCTTACTATAACAATAAGATAAGATAAGCGAAATTTGGAAAGTGTCTACACTGAGCTTTCCGGTATATAACTCGACAAAAGTACCTACTAAAGAAAAGCTTAATAAAGTGTTTTTTGTATGTACCTAAATAAATATATAAACTAATTTCATTCTTTATCAAAAGCAATTTACATGAAATACATTTAACATGTTTGAAACAGTAATTTGACAATATCCGGATATTTAAAAACAAGAAGCAATTAAATAATCGTGAAAAATTACCGTCATTATTCAAGTTGTACTGTTATGTCAAAGCCCGCAAATATTTTAAAATAAGATTAATTGAACATTGTGGCTAAATGCAGTCATTTATATTGTGATATCGCAGCAAGCATGGAGAACTCAAAAACAAATGCTATTTGTTTTCTACATTCCCCCAAACCATATTTTGTATGCCTGCAGTGAGGCAGCAGGTTTTATAATCGATGATCTCAATTTTCATGTAAATATAAAGTATGGAAATTTCGATTCTATAGTAAGATAATTTAAGATGGTACCTCTTCTTTTATTAGAGATCAAATAAGCTATGCGTTCATATTATATATGATAATCTTTGTAGGCTTTGTAAAGAAGCATTTCGCTGAGTCAATTTAGTTTGTATTGATTAACTACATATTTCAAAGAAACTGGAAGAACTTGGCCATTAGTGAAGAATATTGGTCACTATTTAATGAAAAAAAAGTGTAATTTATTCGGTCGCATATAAATAAGTAAGGTTAGGACTAAAAAGCTCTTCCAGAAAGCTCTCAAACACTGAAGAATATCTGGAACTATAATAGTAAAAAAATTACATTCTTCCGCTATAAAGATTTCTAACTTCAACAAGCAATAATGTTGAAGGTAATTTTTTATTTACTAATTGTAAACTTAGTTGACGGTTACAAATTATTTCATATTCTTTTTACGTTACTAGAATATGCGCTATCTCGATTGATTAGACATCCCCCTGCAACACACAGATTGTTCAATAAAACCACAGAAATGAATGGAATGGAATTTGTGGCACGAATAGAATTCGTTAATTATGAAGGGCCATTAATTCTCGCTATACCATATATCCAGATAGATAGGGAGATAGTGTGTGTATCGAACAGAGGCTGCTGGGCTGGGGCCACTACAGCTCGGGACCAATAGATTGTATCTGTGGCAGCCGTCGCCGACTGACTGCAGAGAATGAGCGAGACAGAGAGGTTTCGTATTATGACCCTCTGGCGCCTCCAGTTCACTACAACTACAGCACAGCAGCATCCCACAGGCATTCGTAACAATAGTGACGTGATGGGGATGAACATTACATTGTCCTTACGAGGACCTCATCGAATATCCTCCGGGGAACAGCTGCTACGAAAGACAGAAATTCTGCCATAAGGTGGTGGAAATCTTCGCTATAATCGTAAAATGTTCTTCCGCGATGAAGTCGAAACTATTCAGTAATTTTAACTTTGAAGTATGTGGTTAAACATTTTAGAGTTAATTGCATTGACTTATTTGGGTATTATCGTAGTTCAAAAAACCACTGAGTTATCAGGAATAGAATGTCAGGACGAAAAAACATATCTAAATCTCACAAATTTGCATATATCTCCTATAGCTTTATTAAAAATTAAAAAAAAACAATCTTAAATTATTGAAAATATAGTCTAGTCTAGACTGTAAGTTTTTGTTTAAAATTATTGTCGTTAAAAAACCATTATGATTTCTTTCTTAATTTAGGCAACATTGAGCTTTGCAAAACTGTATTTTAGCTAAAAATCCTGAAATCCGGTATAGAGTTATGAATTTTTAAACTAAATCATGTACAATATTCATAAGAAGTTTTCCTTTATCTTCCATTCGCACTAAAATATTCTAAACTAACTTCCATAATATTGATGATTTTTTTCTTAATTTAGGCAACATTGTGCTTTGCAAAACTATATTTTAGGTGAAAATCCTGAAATCCGGTGAAGAGTTACGAATTTTCAAAGTGGACCATGTAAATTATTTATAAGAAATTTCATTTTGTTTTCCATACACACAAAAATATTCTAAACTAATATCCATAACATTGATGATTTTTTTCTTAATTAAAGCAACATTGAGCATTGCAAATCGTATTTTAAGTGAAAATCCTAAAATCCGGTGATGATCTCCGAGTTTTCAAAGTGAACCATGATTATTGATAAAAAAAATAGTTTTTCTTCCATCCGCACTAAAATATTTTAAACTAACTTCCATAATATTGATGATTTTTTTCTGAATTAAGGCAACATTGAGCTTTGCAAAACTGTATTTTAGGTGAAAATCCTGAAATCCGGTGAAGAGTTACGAATTTTCAAAGTGGACCATGTAAATTATTTATAAGAAATTTCATTTTGTTTTCCATACGCACAAAAATGTTCTAAACTAACATCCATAATAAACCATGTAGATTATTGATTAAAAAAATTAGTTTTTCTTCCATCCGCACTAAAATATTTTAAACTAACTTCCATAATATTGATGATTTTTTTCTTAATGAAGGCTACATTGAGCTTTACAAAACTGTATTTTAGCTTATTTTAGCTGAAATTTCTGAAATACAGTGAAGAGTTATGAATTCTCAAACTAAATCATGTAGAATATTTGTAAGAAATTTCCCTTTATCTTCTATCCGCACTAAAATATTCTAAACTAACTTCCATAGTATTGATGATTTTTTTCTTAATTTAGGCAACATTGTGCTTTGCAAAACTGTATTTTAGGTGAAAATCCTGAATTCAGATGAAGAGTCACGAATTTTCAAAGTATACCAGGTAGATTATTAATATAAAATGTTAGTTTGTCTTTTATCCACACAAAAATATTTTAAAGTAACTTCAATAATTATGGTGATTTCTTTCTAAATTAACGCAACATTGAGCTTTACAAAACCGTATTTTAAGTGAAAATCTTGAAATGCGGTGATGAGTTCCGAGTTTTCAAAGTGAACCATGTAGATTATTGATAAAAAAAATTAGTTTTTTTTTCATCCGCACTAAAATATTCTAAACTAACTTCCATAATATTTATGATTTTTTTCTTAATTTAGGCAACATTGAGCTTTACAAAACTGTATTTTAGGTGAAAATCCTGAAATCCGGTGAAGAGTTATGAACATTCAAAGTGGACCATGTAAATTATTTATTAGAAATTTCATTTTGTCTTTCATACGCACAAAAATATTCTAAACTAACTTCCACAATATTTATGATTTTTTTCTTAATTAAGACAGCATTGAGCTTTACAAAACTGTATTTTAAGTGAAAATCCTGAAATCCGAATTTCCAAAGTTATTAAATTTATTTTGTAATACTAATAATATCATGACTAATCTAATTATTGGCTCTAGGTTTTAATCTGAGTCGGAGAGCTACTGGCGCGTCAACAAATCTTCAAAGCGAAGCACATCCTCCAAAACCTAGGCTTGGATTACATTCCTATACTCACCCAAGTTTTTTATTCGACTGCAGATAGCGATTTGCGGACGTATATAGGAGAATATCTGAAGAAAAATGAAGAACTGGATGAAAAACTAGCATCACTACGGCATTTGTTGGATATAATTTTAAAATACAACATGATGCTACTCAATTACAAATTGGAGGAGAATACATTGGAGTGTTTGGAGGTGCAAGGCGACCAATGGAAGTGCGAGATTGCTGCCAAATTATTTTTACGAACTTATGGTGAGTTATTATATAGTCATCATATCCAGTTACACTCTATCCTTTTATCCACAGATGTCGCCTTGATTCAATTTCTAATTGGTGAAGAAATCTGGAAGCAGCTGCTACTATACAACGACCTTAAACATTTGATTACTTGGATCACCATTCATTAGAAATAGAATGTCAGAAAATCAAAAAGCAATGAAATCTCACAAAATTGTCTATCTCCTATAATTTTATAAAAATCTAACAAAAAACATGGAATGGGGAGTTTCGCCCATTTCTACGTAAGTACTCAGTACTTTTTGAGTTATTGAACTAAACTCTTGTGTTCAAATGCATATCGTCTATATGTATCTTCCTATCTCCCACGCACTGTTTTTGTTTTTCTTACTTAAAAAATATGTAAAATAATAAAATGGAAATGTCGCTTCAATTTAATTGAATTACTTGTCGTAAACAAGCTCAACTGGCTGCTGTAGACCCCCATCTATTCATCCACAGCAATAAGCGGCTTTTTGGGTAGGTCAAAGGGGACTCAATCTCCAAAGTGCATAATTGCCACGTGAAACATGTGATTTTAGGAATAAGGGGTGGAAGTACTTACAACTAACAGTTTCTATGTGTGTGTGTCTATATGGATGTGTGCGTGTTGTGTAGAATTTATAACTCGACCAAAATAAGGGGATTTATATCAATAGGACGACGCCTTTTTATTTCAGTTTCCTGGAATTGATGCTTTGGTATTTGAAATTGGATTTTGAACCATTTGAACAATAATTGCGGTGTATCCCGGGAAATCTACCAATTTCTGTATAATCGTGATTGATTTAAATCAAATGAAGGTTTCATTATTTTGCTTCCTATCGTAAAGTTGCTATACTAGCAGGAGGGTATATGTTTCCTCTTTTAGGCAATCTACTGTATTTTTAATACCAATTTAGACACATAAAACTGAATTAAATGTACATAAACTTAATGATGAAAAAGCCCCAAAAGTAATGATTTGATAATTTATGTTAATTATTTCCCTACTACTATTTCCATGAACCACGTATCTCACTTTAAGATCGTTAGACAGGAAACTATTCTGTTTTTATGTTTTTATTTTAAATTTTACAGATGATGAGGTTCCTCCGTCCCTGATATCATATCCTGTATATTTTGTATCAAATATATTTCCTTTTTCTTGTTGGTAATAATACCGAACACCATTCCACATTACGAGTATTACTGGCACAACATAAAACTGGCGATTGTAATTTCCTGTAGTGGTGTAGTGTTTCAAGTGGAAGTCAATATAGTGTCTCATATCTAGAATCGTGGAGAATATTATAAGTTGATAAGGTATAGTGTGCCACATTATTGGGAAGTAGAGCAGCAGGGTTTGCTGGCGATAAGTTAAACATCCTGCGGAAGACGGAAGTGGGCGACTCAGTGCTGGACTACTAGAATATTCGTTATCCGGTGGTTATATTGTAAGCCATGCCAAGCGCTATGTACCAGAGGATATTAATGTTTTAGTTCTAGGCTTCCCTGGGAAGCCAGGTACATGCTTTTAGCATTACGATTATGGTTTTGTTTCGTAACATAGTTAGGGTGTGCTGAAAAATTAGTGATGTACACATTTAATGAGAAATTGTCTTTAAAGTGTTAAATTAACAGGCTAAAGTGATTTACATGGAGGAAACTAAAATATAATTATATTTAAACAGACTGGAAATACATATTTGATTTGTTACTAAATATTTCATTCGAAACTTGATTTAAGTTATATTATCTTATTATTATCTATCCTGACATTCTTGCTTTTGATGTACTTTACTTAAGGCACTAATTATAATATTTCTAACTTCTTTTATTTTGCATATTATTCAAACTACTACAAATTCTACTAACAGAAATCATGTAAATATTTTTGGTTTTGTTTACATGTTACATGAAAATGAAAATTCACTTGATCTAAGTTCCAGTTTTTTAATCGAATAGTTGATTTTCTTGGTTAACATTGTCAATAGGTGGTATTTATAAAAATGAAGCATTTACTTTAAAGTATAAGGTAGAAGTAAAAGGTAGCACTAAGAAGTAAAAGGTAGAAGTAAAAGCTTTTGCTTCAATTAGTATTCACAATCTTTACCTTTTCCTTGCAAGGAAATACTTCAGATAAATGAAGTAAAAGGTGCAGAAGTTTCGCGATTTCAGACATGTGTTGTAACAATCTTATAGTTTAGTATGTGAAATTTGGACAATTTTTTAAGTGAGTCTTTAGTAGGCTATAAAATCCGGAATTTTTAAAGAATTTTCATTCTCTTTGAATTTTTTAGTAAAACTAACTTGAGTCTTTGTAAAATTACAAACCGCAAAAAATCTGTCAATTTTTCGAAGTTTTATGACAGTTTTAAAGACACTAAACTGAAATATGGACATTTTTTTAAGAGAGTATATTGTAGGCTATAAAATCCGGATTTTTTCAGGGATTTTCATTCGGTTTAAATTTTCTAGTAAAACTAACTTGGTTCTTTATAAAAAAGTAACCCGTATGTAAATTTGTCAATTTTTCGAAATTTTATGTCAGTTTTAAGCACACAAACCTGAAAATTATACAATTTTTTTAAGCAAGTTTAGAGTTGGCTATAAAATCCGGAATTTTCATCCGGTTTGATTTTTCTAGTAAAACTAACTTGACTCTTTATAAAAAAGCATAGGTACCGCAATGCAATCTGTGAATTTTCTGAAATTTTATGACAGTTTTAGAGACACAAACCTGAAATTTGGACAATTTTTTAAACGAGTTTATAGTAGGCTATAAAATCCGGAATTTTTGAGGGATTTTCATTCTGTTCGAATTTTCTAGTAAAACTAACTTAGTTCTTTGGAAAAAAGCAAATCTCACGGAAATCTGTCAATTTTCCGAAGTTTTATGACAGTTTTAAAGACACAAACCTGAAATTTGGACATTTTTTTAAGAGAGTCTATAGTAGGCTATAAAATCTGGAATTTTTGAGGGATTTTCATTCGGTTTGAATTTTCTGGTAAAACTAACTTAGTTATTTGGAAAAAAGCAAACCTCACGGAAATCTGTCAATTTTCCGAAGTTTTATGACAGTTTTAAAGACACAAACCTGAAATTTTAACAATGTTTTAAGCGAGTCTATAGTATGCTATAAAATCCGGAAATTTTGAAGGATTTTCAATCGGTTTGAATTTTCTGGTAAAACTAACTTAGTTCTTTGTAAAAAAGCAAACCTCACGGAAATCATACAGTCCACATCCAACACGTTATTAATATAAAATCGAATTTATATTATTTATAATTATATTATGTACTTGGTATCAATATCATAGAAACCAGTAAAAAACAAAGAGTGATCCTTCTGAGATTCGAACCCGGGACTTTGGGATCCAAGCCCTTATTATGCCAATAGTCTATCTAGGCCGTCTGATTCAACTCGCACAATTTTTAGGAATATCTCGTTTTTTTTTAAAAAATTTTGGCGGAATTTCAAAAAAAAAGTTCAAATAAAATATGTACAAAATTTAATTCTAAATCAATGTTAAAGAATAAAAAAATCTCGTAATTTGTTTATTTTTCAAGATAGTCATAAAAAATGTGAGATTCTCGCAAAAAAAGTTGCTGCGAACTAGATGCATTTATTTAGAAGCAAATCCTTCAGTTTCGAAGCAAATACTTCTTTTTATAAATACGAAAAAAGTAATAGCTTTTATTTTGAAGCAAAACCTCTCGCCTCGAAGCAAAACCTTTTCCTTCGCTTTTTTTATGCATATCTGAAGCAATTGCTCCATTTTTTGCAAGCAAAAGGTAATGCTTCTTTTTATAAATACTGCCTATTAACTTATAGTTAAAGTCAACTCATAGTTAAGGATGGACTACCAACTGAAAAACAGATAGTCCTTCATAATAAAGCATAGTTCTTTTATTTTATAATGAAAATTGCCTACAATTAAATATTTCACATAGCAAAGGGTCAAAGGAAGCAGAAACAACATTATACAGACATGAAAAACGTATTTCATTAAAAAAAATGCAACCAGTAGTTTTTTGTATGTTCTGTAGAATTTCT
The DNA here is from genome assembly GCA_963942485.1 of Pediacus dermestoides. Lineage (NCBI taxonomy): Eukaryota > Metazoa > Arthropoda > Insecta > Coleoptera > Cucujidae > Pediacus > Pediacus dermestoides. Next base: position 5,686,324 of record OZ012629.1, read on the forward strand.
AAGGATTTATGCATCAGATAATGGTACATTAACGTATAAATTGGATAGTTAGTTATTACCAGGTGTATTTTAACAAAAGTTACTTAAAATACCCAAACACAATAATTAAGCTAAAACCACATGATGATTTACATAATAAAAGGCATGCACACATTATTTTTGTTTTTCTAACTATAACGTAGCTAGGTACGTAAATTGCCGTTAATTATAGCTTAAATATATCTGTTAAATTATACAATCGTTACGGCTTTTAGACATTATGGAAATGATAATATGTTTAGTTTGGTTTGGTTGGATTTAAGTTAAAACGCCCACACAAAATTTTTATGCCAGAATTTTTTTAATCACCGAATCGTCATATTATTTTATAGTACTTTCCACGCCCTTCTGCTGGTACTTGTAATTATATTCCTTGTTGATTGTATTAAAACAGCGTTATCCTTTCCCTTTTATAATATAACAATACATGTTTAGCATAATTCCCAAACAACAAATACTAACTATTTTATTAAATTGACCCATTAGACTAACAATCTTATGACACGTTAACGAAGATTGACAAAACAGCTTCTCCGCCTCTACATCTACATCATCAGCACTTGCATCTTGGGCTTGTTCATGCTCATGGGATGTGTACATGTTGAGTTGCACTCTCCCTTCTTAAAGAATGTTAGCATAGATATAGCTGCATACATAATATTATGCAAAATGCCTTTCCTCTGCTTAACATTTGATTAACTAGTACAAGTGAAAAGCTTGTTTCTGTAGCCAATGAATCTTGTTACAACGTTTACCAAGAGCTTTCGACATGTACGAGAAATACTTACACAGTCTTTATTTAAAAGTTAATGGTTAAAACTGCATTTGAAAAAAAAGTATTATCTATACCTATAGGATAGAAGATATTTCAAGGAACAAAAAATGATGTTCAAATTCCAGGAATAAACTAATCCGATTTGTGTGAGTTAGAAACTTTCACCGAATGAAACTAAAATATGATCCTGTGAACTTTGAGGGTAATCTTTCATCATGAACTGAACCCCCGCTAATCCGCGGCTTGCTATAGAGCGTTCAAAGCAAAATCATACTGATTATCTGAGGAGAGATACGAGATATCCAGCCTTTTTTAAATGCACATCACTAAATTAACATCAACATGACGAACATCTCTATTCCTTCGCCAAAGACCATATTTACCCAAATATCATGAAATTAAAGATAATTAGAACCCTTCGCTAGTTTTGAAACCCTCACTGTCTAATCGAGTAATAGTTTAGCTTTAGACGACGATATTGTTGTTGCGCCCAATGATTTATTGGTGAAGATAATGCAACATTAAGATCCAAACTGTAGATAATTTGCATCATTATGCGAATGGCAACGGGTGAATATTGTGTGCTTCCAAACGTGAGCATATTGAACACATTGTGCCCTAATCTCCTTTAATTGGATTATGTGTTTAAACCTATGAGACAGGGGAAAATGCAAGTGAATAAATTTAATCATGTCTAATTTCTTTTTATTCGTATTTAGAAAAAATATTTAACTCTCTGAATAAATGAAATAAATCAAATTGAATTAGTTTCAACTTTCAACTGAGATGCACGTGACTTTTTCTCTCTCTTAAGGGAGGCGAAGGAGAAGTGTGACGCACATGTCTATTAAAAATTATGCTGTTTATAGTAGCTTATTTTGATAAATATTTTCTATAAATTAAAATATGTTTAACTAATTATATTTTAATCCTGAATAATACAATTCAGAATTTAATCATTTCTGCCTTAGGCATGAAATCCTGAATAATTTATTAATTTTCAGTCCGGTCATTTCTAGTACAACTATTATTTTTCTTTAAAATATCAAGCGGAATAGAAATCGGTTAATAATAAGAGTTTTATATGACGTAAAACATATTTTTAAGGTGAGCTTGTAATCTTAGACATAAAATCCGAAATTGGATATGAACTGCATCCTACAGTAAACCAATGAATAAGCGACTTTAATCTCAAGTTATTAGGTATTTAGATTTTTTATTTTTATTTACAAATTGAGTTCCAAACAAACATAATATTTTTTATATTCTCATACATATGCTAAATTAGCTAGGTATAATAATACTTTAGCAACTATGTATCTTAAAATAAATATTTAAATCAGGCGAACTAAATATAACATTCCTCAATGACTTTCTCCGTATATTTTTAATGTATCTACTTGTATTTGTTTCGCATATTTATAATTTATTTTTATCTTTAGTTAATTTCTAGATATGAGTTATGTAATCTACATAAATGAAATTTTCGTGCTAAGCATCTTCGAAACTAATCGAAGGCGCCGTGGCTTAGTTGGTTAAAGCGCCTGTCTAGTAAACAGGAGATCGTGAGTTCGAATCTCGCCGGGGCCTCAAACACACACTTTTTTGATAACAAGCGCTATGTGTAATTAATTAGAATAAGCAACTGCAAGTAATTATCAAAATTAATTGATTGTATTAAATAACTTCATTTAAGGTTAGTTAAGTTGCGACTTAGAAAAAAATGAGGATGGGTGAAACTTTCTCTAGAAAAAACTAGTTATATGCATTTTTATTAAAGGGAGACTTGCAGATACAGGGTGGTGAACTGTGCCCATAGATAATGGGTTAAATGTGACAAAATTTTATATGAAATCTGAATTATTTATTATTACTTTATTAACATTAATTTTATAAGAAATTTATTCTTTTTATAAATATAGAGGTCTCAAGATGCTCAAATAATGTTTTTATCAAATGAATCGGCCAAGGAATAACCGAACTACAGACAAAACTATCAAATCGGCGTTTCAGTTTTTTCAGGATAATTCAAGAGCAAAAAAGGATTTCATACAATTTTTTTCCACTTAACCGATTCTCTGTTAGCTCTTTGTTTGCGAGATCGTAATGGTAGACACCCTACAGTTAGTTGCATAATGTAGGTACATATACTAGTTTTCCTATTTTAAATTTTTTCCGAATTTTTCCCCCTAAAATGGATAGAATGAGGTCTCTGATATTGATTTTCAAATGTAAATTTAAATAGCATTATCTGCAATTTGTTATTAATATAAATATAAACAACCTTTTGGAATTTACTATTTTTCCTAAAAAGATCCTCCCCGGCGGGGAATCGAACCCCGGTCTCCCGCGTGACAGGCGGGGATACTTACCACTATACTACCGAGGATTAAGGTAGCACTCCTACAGTTTATGACGTCATTTCGTCATCATTTCAGTTGTCTTATCTCTAAGCTCTAACTAATGCAACTGATAAATATGTATTTTCAATCCTCCAACTATCATTTCATATTTATCATTTATCTATTAAATCTCTAGTTCACATTAAAGAATTTCAAGATTCTGGATCCGAAATCTTCGTTAGACTACGAGCTCTAACAACTAAATGTTCGGACGAAAGTAAATTTGATTGTCTTTTTTACATACGCGCAAAAGTTATCTAAATTAACTTCCATAATATTAAGCGTTTTTTTCTGTTATATTGCCAACATTTGGTTGTATAAAAACGTAAATTTCGTAAAAATCCGCTCGGCGGTTCCAAAAGTGTGGCACTTTAACAACAGGATGGGAAAATTGTACAAACAAAGAATTATTATTTTCAAAACTTTGGATCTAGTAGTCGGATTTTGATGAAATTTACTTTATTGTAAAGCTAGATGTTGGTTTTCTTTACAAAAAAAGTTACACAAGTTTTTATTTGGTGATTTTAGGCATTTATCGGAGCTTTAAAGTTGCACCTTTAAAAATGATAAAATTTTCTAGTAGCTGTTTTAAAAAATCACAGTTTTGAAACCGCTGGTTGGATTTGTGTCAAAAAACCTTTAAATCAAAGCTAAATAATCGTACTATATTGAAAAAATCCTGAAATGTTAATATAATTTTTTTGTATTTTTTTCGAGTTCCACAGTTCACTGTTCAAAAAACGTGTTTTTTTAGGGTGCTACCTATATTTAAATAATCACAGTTTTGGAACCGCTGGTTGAATTTCGGTAAAATTTACTTTACTGCAAAGCTGGATGTGGATTTTATGTAAAAAAAAAATCCCCAAGTCTTTATGTGGTTATTTTAGGCAATTTTCGTAGCTTTATAATTGCACTTGAAAAATGTGACGTAATTTTCTAACGACTGTTTTTAAAAAATCACAGTTTTGAAACTCGGTGAAAACGACATAAAGGTGCTTTCTGGTCCTCATCCAGTTCCGACTTAAATGTTATTGAAACTCTTTGGCATAAAATTAAACGTATTCTACGCAATAATCCACCAAAAACCATTGGGGACTTAAAGACCAAAATAGAAGAAATTTGGGACAGTTTCACGCCAGAATTGTACCAAAATTTGATAAATACAATGCCTGCTGGAATACAGGCAGCTATTAAAGCAAAAGGAGACGTAACCTCTTATTAATGGTCCTAAATTAAAAATTATTCCAACATTTAGTTGCAAATTCATTTTGTAAAATTTGCTAGTTATTAAGGTTAAAATATTGTTACATCAAATAAATAATTTTCTTCCATGCATAATATTGTTATTAAGGGTTTATCTTATTGTATTGTTGTGTTTACTAATTATTTGCGTAAAATTTCCAGTTCTCCTTTCATACTTCAAAAATTTACTTTTTTCCGAACATTTAGTTGTTAGGGCTCGTATAACACTAGCAAAGAACATCCACTGTACGTCATGAATTTGTAAAAATCACCATTGCAATAATTCAAGAAAATCTAAAATTTTGTTTTTTTATTAATAAAAAATCTATACCAAAATAAACTCTTCGATTCTTCATTCTGTAAGAGTCAGAAGTTACAGTTCACAAGAGTTTTTGTACTAAATTACTATCATGTTTCTGGTGGGCATTTGTTGGTACCTATAAAGTTTTATCCCTAATTTATATCAAATTTACTACAAAGCAAATCGAAACTTGATGTCGTATGTAATTTCGTTTTTATTGCTTCTTCTATATTTAAAAGAAAATTACATGGAATTGTTTATGAAAAATACTAAAGAATGTATACGATATCCCGTTTTATTGTCCATTAAAATGAAATCCAATATTTTCCCTCGAATAGTCATTTGTAAAATGTAACATTATATTAGATAATCTGATAAACATAGCTATGTAACTCGATATTAATGCCATGCGTGTTCTTTGGATAAATTGGTGAATGTTGCAGATTGTTTTAGACATATGGAATGCTTTTGTGCCTTCAGCCGGTCGGATTGGTAGTCAATTTTTCCAATGTCTTCGTATATCAATTAAATGGGCGACAGCATGGATAAAATAAAATAAAGATAAAAATATACTTAATTAAATACGAGTTTTAATTTATATTTTACATCCAAATAAATCAATTATAGTAAAAAATAGTTGTTTACATTTTTATTATAGTTCAATAAGTTAACAGATGTTATTTTTGTCTGATAGTATACGTGTCCCAACTTTATTTAAACTCTCCAATTTATTTACCGACTATAATTACACAATCACTAGTACTCTGTATTATATACCATTAAATATTATTTTCTTGCATAAGTTATGTTTAACTTAATAATAATTTAGAACCCTCTGTCGCTCTCTCATCATAATAAATCGAAAAGCCAGTTTATGACATTTAAAATTAATAGAGTTGCATAAATTTACAGACAGTTTTAAACTAGGACAGCAAACCCCTAAAACGAAAAAATAGTAATAACAGGAGGGGGAAGTCTGCATAAATTTATTGTAAATGTTAGTGATAGCAGCAAATAACCGTCAGCTGTTCCTGAACATGACGTGCTCAACTTCCAACTGTTTTACTTGGGCCTGGGCATGCTAGATAGGATGTCTACGAAGAAAATTACACAGCCAACATAAACCAACTGAACAGAAACCACACAAAGTACAAAACTACAAAGTTGTTTTTCTTATGGTTTGAATACTTGATTGAATATTGATTTTACTTCACATTGTTGTTCAAGTTCATTAGATACGAGTTACGTTTTGGTTTCCAACGAATGACATCCTTTATTTATTTATTGAAGCCTTTGATGGACTAGGACTAGATTACAAAATAATAAATTTGCTGTTATTGTCCTTAAGTGGTAATGGTTTTAATTGCGTGTGGTTCTTTTTTGGTATTTTATGGAGATGAATATTCGATGGCGATGTTGCCGTGTTGGGTTTATTTATATTGTGTCAGCTCATATTAATTTGCAAGCTTGTTTCACGTCAAAAATAATTAATATGCAAATCCATTATGGGTGTTAAAAACATTATAAATGGGGCTTTAAATTGATTTTGTTTCCAGTAGAATCCTGATTAATTTCCACTTTTTTGTTCGTTTGCGCACTATTTCGACTATCAATATTATTTATGGAAGACAGCCAATAGATTAGATAAAGAAACAAAAAACTTTAGAAAATATTAAAGTTTTGTGTGATATAACTTTAGATATTAGATAAATTAGTCATATTGGCTTTGCTTCTACAGCAATTTCCAACCAATTAGAACCAATCAAAGTGTGAGAAAACAATTTGCTGATTATTTTCTCGCAATTTAATTAGTTTCTAACTGGTTTGCAAATTATGTAGAAACAAAGCTGTTAACTGTTATATAGCAATTAACATAACATCGATGGATATGGATTTTTGAATTCTTTAGTCGTTGTCATGATAAGACCCAAATAAGATGAGAGTTAGGCACCTTTTCAAAATTAATAAGTAAAGAACATTATGTTAAAATTCATTTTTCTAATAATAATACATATACACTAGTTAGTTTTTTTAAGTGAAATCTTACTGCTTATTTTAGAATTCTCACAATTTTTCGAACAACGGAGACGAAAACTTGAGGTCCATATCAGGCGTTACCCTAAAAGTCAGAATAAGGAGTAAGGAATGAAAAGGTCAGAGAAGCCTGCAAAATTCAAGATGTGGTGAGATGGATGAGGACACGACGATGCAACTGGAACAACCATGTAAATAGAATGGACGACAAAGGACTAGTAAAAATAGCAAGGAAGGAAAAGCCGCACACAAAGAGGCTTCGAGGACGACCCCCGAAACAAAGACAGCTGGACATCAGCATTCTAAGAGTAAGAGGCACAACTGGAAATAACAGAACTAAAGTCGTAAATTACGAAGAAGAAGAAATTTAGAACAATGGAAGTAGGAAGATTTAATATTTATGACCTCAATAATAATCTTAACTCCTTATTAGGTACCGTCTTAATTACAAAAATTACACAAAAATATTTATCAGTTAGGTACACATCAGTGATAAATCTGCTAAAATAAATTATAACCATGCATTGTTCCTTTCACTGTCAGTGATTTAAGCCTTATAACAACATTTGCATTATTAAACACCATTCAAAACCCGAAACCAAAAAGAGAGGAAATCTCTGCTCAGATTTCGGTGTTGCCACCTGTGCCCAGCAGGTCGGAATAAAAATGTTCTATGTCAGCTGTCGAGGAACCCCAACAAGTATCGCCCACCCTAAACAAAGCGAACAGAAAAAAAAACAGTAAAGGGGAAGTTTTAGTGCTAGTCACTAACTGCTTGGTGATTTAATACAATCGGTGACAGCTTTTATACCTGTCACACTTCACTTGCACATTTTACGATTCGTTCATTCATTCATTCAAACTTTTAAAAGGTAGGTATAGTAGGTAGATACATATCCATGGAATAATGAGGAGGGGGACGTTACGGGTTTAAATTATTGTGTAGAAGGAGGCAATAAACGTATAAGTTAAGGAATAAATTAGAGATATGATGATGATAAAATTGACAAATATTATTTATTCTTTAGCTAGTTGGAAACTAAAGTTTCGTCATATTGTATTCCATCAGTTCGTCACAATTTAATTAAATAGCAGTTGAAACAGAAAGCCCGACAGTTAACAATGAATAATAAAAAGTGCATAATATAGCTAAACTACTAAAAACTACTAACCGCAAATGAGTAATTGTAATGTAGTAGTGTTCTGCTGTAAATGAAATACAATTAAATGCACGCATCTACAATTATACCTACAAAATAAATTTACGTCTTTACAAACGTTAATCAATAAGAGTTTTATATTTGGGGGAAAAATAAAAAATACGAAAATCGTAGAGAATTTTTATATCGAATTTTTGTCGGTCGGACCAGCGGATATTAAAAAAATGCAAAAGTCATTCTCAAACCCACCTTTGGTCTTTAATGAGCTGTAATTACTATAAACTAATGAAATATCGAAAAATGCAAAGAGACAAAATTGTAAAGAAATTAATTTCCTACACAGAATTGATTCAGTTATTTTTCTGTACCTACAACGAAAAATAGAGCTATTCAAAAAATTAACGCACCCCTTCAGTTCAATATGGCGCCTCGTTCCGAAAGAGGTCGTGGTCACTCATTTTTGAATTTAAACTTCACCACACAAAAAATCGTCTTGCCAAAATTAGTACAGGCGCCAAAAGTACTTGAGTATGCATAATATGAGGACCGCAACTATGCTCGGATTGTTATGTCTGAGACCCTAAATAATGAAAAAAATCATGTTGCCGGCAGCTGGGATGGTCCATTTCAATTCCCTCGCCCTCTTATTACATTATCACTATTATTACAGTCAATCAGATATTTGAGATCCAAAAACTTGCGAGTAGGCTGAATTTTTAATATGTGGTTTCTGATGGTCCGAAAGGTAAAATGTCAAGTTGGCGTATCCCCACCTGTTTCGGAATCCGCGCCATCAAGATAAAATTTTGGATTCTATTTTTGGATTTGCCTTATGTCCTGTTGGTCGGAGGAAAAAAGTGTAACGACAAAAATTGTATAGCTCATTTTTTGTCTCATACCGAACTCTCTGTAGTTAGTGCTCAAAAAGATAGAGGTCGCCAAAATTTCCAAAAATGCGCTGTATCAATGTGTCAACGTTTTTCTTGTATTTGAGTACCTAAATAAGGTATTTTATTAAAAAACGTGAAAAAATGTCGTTACAAGTGACAAATTTGAAGAGAAAAAGACCGAACGAGTTATCGTGTTTGTTTTGTGATGCAACAGGAGACTTAGTTAAAAAGCCAAAATCACAATCGTTGATCACTATTATAAAAGCACCAGATAGGAGAAAAGACAAAATTAGTGAGAAGTTTCAGAAAACTACTTATTGCCATTAAAATGACTCCATAGCTTGCGCTCAATCGATTTGTTTGATACTCAAGGGGAGAGAAAAAAATTAGACCATAAAATGAGGCGACAACATCCAGAATATTAACCTTATGAGCTTATATCAAATATAAAATTAAAAAATTAAAAAATATCACAATCGTGGATCATTATTATAAAAACAGCAGATAGGAGATGAGACGAAATTAGTGAGAAGTTGAATTTTGAAATTTCTTTGCAATATATCCAGTGGCGTCGAAAATTGGAGGGGAAAAATGGAGCAGTTCCCCAGTATCTATGCCACTGGAGATTTTTTTTTATAATTGAACCCCATCATTACTTAGAAATGTACTACATTAGTCTGTGTACGAAATTTAATGGAAATCGATCGAGTGGTTTAGAAGTTATGGTAACAAAGCCAGTTCTTATCCTAAACTTTGACACCCTGTATCTTTGTTACAAACATTTTGAGCAAAGTTTTTTCATTAAAGTCTACTGTTTTTTGATGCACTATCACCTCCCAAAATTAATGAAGTTTAACCTTGACTACCCTGTATATAAAATTATAAAAGAGGTGAGAAAAAAATTGGATCATATAATGGAGCGCCAACATCCAAAATATTAATCTTTGAGCTGTTATGAGCGTATATCAATTGATAAAATGCGGTCCTCATATTATGCATACTCAATTCCTTTCAGCTCCCGGTCTAAATTATAAGAAATAAAATGTATGTAGGTATAGTTTTGAAACATCGAAATTTGAAAATTCCGTAATTCTCCTCTTTATAAAAGTCCTGATATTCCAATATCTATGAGTCACATAACCATTAAATTTATTTCATAACAAATTTCGCAAAACAATCTGTGGTAATCAAATTATAGTGCAACTAACTGATTCTTTAGAAACTGTAAAAGAATTTTAATAACCTAAACGGTGAAGTTAAAACCGTTGCTAAAAATTTTCTTCTAACTACGCGTTACCGCTAATTGAATAAATAAAATTTGCAAAAACTGGAAATTCGAAACAGCACCCTCTGGATCACCTTGTTTTTTTAAGACAATGTTTATTCACCCTCCCCTCGTACTAAGTATACATGAATAATTTACTGAGCTTTCGTCTGCTTATTCACAAAGTTATTCTCCATTTCTCAAAGAGGCGAGGAGGGTTCTGAAAGTGATTATTATTTATTAACTGTTACTGCCGCCGACTAGCAGTGGAAAAATTTGAAAACATGACGACGAGGAAGGCTGCATGTATAGAAAACAGAAACAGATTTATGTTGGCTAAAATGCACCCACGGAATATATGAGTAGTAAAAAGCAATTTGTAGATGAGGCGCAGTGGATGAATTTTATTTATTGCGCGCTATTTAAATGACAGACATGAAATGTTATGTGTCGGCGCCACACATATAAATAAACGTTTTCTAGGGAAAATTGTAGTCAAATTGTGAGATATTTCTCTTTTCCAACAGGCATCTAGAGACTATATTATAGTTGAATTTAACTAGGTGCTCTAATTACATAATCTTAATAAAAAACATGTAATTAATATCCTTCTATATCTTCCCAGTTCCCTTGCTTGCTTTTTTAGCACATTTCACTCGAATTACTTACAGAAAATAAAACATTTATAATTGAATAAAACGTGATGTTCAGGCAACATCTTCTTAATTAATGAGAAATGAGTTCCTTTCATAATAATTAAAATATATAGAGATGAGGATGGCTAATTTACAAGCCGGATGAAATCTTGAGCTTTTTTCCACAGCAAAAGCAAGTCACGTTTCGTTACGTCCAAATGAATTTTTAATCTTTATGTGGACCTGTTTAATGTTTATTCAAATCTAATGTCTATCTTATCGTTGGTTTTGCGTCGTTTTTTATGTGAGACCACATTTTTCTATTGATTAAAATTTCCAGTCAGAGGATTAGGAAGTAGGTATGTTTTAGAGTGTAGCAAAATGTGGTAGTGGTGGTGGTGCAATGAAAGTTTCAGCTTTTTAATCAAAATCCGCATTACTTTAGTTGGAACTTATGTAAAGAAATGTTATATTCAAAGAATAAACTTCGAAAAACAAAACTTGAAATAGGTTGGCAGTAAAAATATGCGATGTTTTCTGATGTTGCAACATTTAAACAACTCTAGCCCACCCATCATCGTTGCACCTATTCTAAGAATTCGACTGGAAATTTGTATTCTACCTACTAAAGATATCTTTATTTGTCTTTGGAGTTGTTATAACAGCTCAAACCTGAAATATTTTTCATATAACTAAAAACTAAATTCATGTTAGTTTCTATTGTTCCTTTTCCTTTGTAATTTAGGTCAAACAAACATGGCTCAAAGTGAATTTTTCATAGAAGCTCGCGTTGTTATATTGAAGCAAATACACGAATGAAATGAGGCCTGTTTAAAGTTGCAAAACTCTCACATGAGCTTCCTCTGTATACCACTTGACAATTCACCAACTACTTTTACAAAAAAAAAAACTTTTAGAATCTACAAAATTGAAATCTTTTCATCCGCACTGCATACATATTTACGTCGCTTGCGTGGCTTTTCATATGTGGAGCTGCTGAAAAAAGGTTTCATCATGATATTTTCATGATACATATACAGAAACACAAAGAGTGTAACATGCCATCAAATATAGTTTGTTTCAGGCAGGAGTTTTGTACTTTCTACATTTTTATTATCAAAATTAAGTAATTGAACATATTTTTATTTCAATTAATTTCAGTGGTACACGAGAACAATTTGTTCATTATTTTCTGAGGGGAAGCGGTTAACCAGTTGTTTATGCCTGCCCATACTGAAGCATTCCCATTTGCACTCTTACTAAATGTTTTTCTTCTTACTCATCAAAAACTGGTAGGTAAATAATTTGTTACAAAAGTTAGTCCTGAAGTGTAATTACGGTATTAAGTACAACAATAATTCCTGGATGAGAAATCTGAATTGTCTTTCCAGAAGAATATTTGTCACGATTTTTATTGACACCCCGTACGTGACCAGATGTTTTTTAAATCAAAGAGAACCACCATCCTTTCATTCCATATCTCCCCTCTCTCTTTGACTGCCTTGCTTGTATAATATCCAACAGATCCAGATTGATCTACAATATACAATAAACTGAGGTTGAATGTGGGACAAAGACAGCACTAGATTCGTATAAATGTATGAAATCCACTGGATTCAATGGATGCTATTGTACTATACATTTTCCAATATATTTTTTTAACAATACCTCCATGATGAACCGCCGCATGTTGTTGACGTGTACAATATGATAAGAACTTGGATGGCTTTTGTAAAGCTATTTTCAGACGTAATTGAGTTTTGGTGATCGTATACGTACAGCAATTTAATAAATAATTTGCAAGGTAAAAGTCAAAAGAACATGATTGTGTTAATAGGAGAAAACTATGGATTTTAGTGAGTCAAAAAAACAGTTGGGGGCACACTGGTGTCATTTTATAAATTTTTGTTATGTCCATCAATTTACTACAGTCTACCGACAACGGGAATAACAATTGAAAATTATTATCAAAGCTTTTGTAGTGCACTGGATTAAAACTACTTTTGTATGAATCAGTTCGTATTGTTGTAATAAATATGATATCAAGTAACAATGAAATTTATAAAGTCTTTTGTTCGTTCTTATATAATACGATTATGTTTTGTTATGTACTAGAGCTGAATTCTGTCTACAAAAGACAGCAGTGAAGTAAGTTTTTGGGAAACACGACGGTTGTTGTACAGGATGATAGTCGGATACTGGATACTAATCAATAAGATAATTTAATAGTAGCTAGGCAATCTTCTAAGCTGGTGTAAAATTGGTTGTCTAATAAGTAAATTTTTTTTAGTAGATAGTAGAAGAAAAAGATGAAAGAATCGTAAAATATTCTGACCAGTCTATTAGATTCTCTTATATTTTTTAACACTGTAGAATACTCATTAAATATTATAGAACTTGAATTTCTTATTTCCAACTCCTGGTTAAAAATGTGATTTTTATTTGAATATAAAACTCTCTTGAAATAATTTAGGATTTCTTGCAATTCAATTATCAGAAATTATCAAATGTTTGTTAAACACACTATACTAACGTGCAAATAATTCCCATTTTTTTTGTCGTGATGAGATCAAGGTTTAAAAACATGTAAATTTGTATAATTCTTGTTTACACAAAAAAATTGTTTGAGAGTCATGTGCAAATAATAGAGGTTACTTTAAATTTGGGTCAAAAGTGATATCTATTATAAATTATATTATTCACATGTGTACAAATAGATTAAAGGGATACAAAAAATATCTACATAAATTTAAAAAACTTTTTAAAATTAAGTATAATATATGTAAATTATTTAAGTTACATTATTATAAAAATTAATTCCATAACTCAGTTTTTGTAAAACTGCTAATCAAATTATCTTATACAGGGTGTTCGCGCGAAGAGGCTCACTATTGCTAACTTCGTTATTATTGGAGCTACACAGTCGGTTAAATTAGCAAACTAGTAGCATTTTTTCCGCTGTATATTTTTGCAAAAATCGATGATAAATTAAATTCTGAACAAAAAATATTCTTATGCTTTTTTGATAATTATTTATTATAAGCAAGTTATTTTGAAAAAAAGTTTGCAATTCTTTAAAATCAAGTAGCCATGAAACATATAATTTTGTAAATGTTCAATATTTTCGTAATTCTTTCAAGTTTTTTTCAACTTGCTTAAATTCAAAATTATGATTGTTTGGTTTTAATAAATTACTATTCCGTTTTATGGCTACTTGATTTTAAAGAATTGTAAACTTTTTTTCAAAATAACTCGCTTATTTTAAATTATTAAAAAAAGATGAGGACTTTTTTGTATAGAATTTAATTTACCATCGATTTTTGCAAAAATATATAGGTTGTTCAATTTAAAAAAATGTTATTTTTGAGAATATCTCGAAAACCAGATGGTCAATTGTTTTTCTGTTTTCACCATTGTAATCAGCGGAAGAAATGCTACTAGTTTGCTACTTTAACCGACTTTGTAGCTCCAATAATAACGAAGTTAGCAATAGTGAGCCACTTCGCACGAACACCCTGTATAAAAACTTTTTCCAGCACATTTCCTTCCTTCAATTAATTCATCAATAACTATATTTAAATAATTGTAATGTATTTCTGAGGCCCTAAGTAGAGTAATTTGTCATATTCGCTGCAAAGCAAAAAGACAAAGAAAGTACCGACGATAAAGTGATGATTATAAATTATAAAGCATAACGTTTCCTTTTTGCTCTCTTTGTCTTTCTGACTGTTTTGGACAATAATGGATATGAGTTATGCTGTTCGATATTTGAAAGAAAGAATCATTTGATGATGATGATGATAATAATAATAATAATAATAGACTCAATCACTTATTAATTCATAGTTTTTTCTTATAATATCGAATATTAATTATTAGAATTAACTATTTATAGTTTTATAACCATTAGCTTGTAAAAGTTCCGGATGGCCGTATTATAAGCGTAGATCCTTTCACTAGGATTACAGTGAGAAAAATCCGGTGTTAAATTTATAATTATATAAATAATTGAATGGCAAAGTTAATATGAATTTGTAGACAAATACTTATTTTCTCTGTGATAAATGCATGGACGATAAGCTACACAGATTATAGATTAATTAATAAATAAATAGGTATTTGTATAAATTATTTAATTTTCATTTTTGTTTTATACAAAATATATGTATAATTCAATATCAATACAACTTTATTATTTTATATTGATATCCTTCTGGAATAAGGTTTGTTCCTAATGCAGTCATCAGAACCAATCCAATTGCAAGAACACAGTTTGCAGACTGGTTGGGGACTGCTCTAACCGAACAAACCTTATAAATTTTTTCGTTTTAATTGTGCCTCTAGCTAGGCGACGTATGCTCCTCTGGAACGAATAACCCCTACATGTGTAACGCATATATACATGCAAATGACGTCAAATGGAGAGAGAAAGAGAAGGGCCACCACATGAACCGCGTCTGATGGGATAATAATATGTTACTCCACATCACCCTCTATCTCTACATCAATCAGTATCTTGATGATGTGTCCTGATTCCTGATTACATCAGCTATTTACGTTTTTCCGCTACAAAAGCTTGTCGATTGTATTTATATCAAGCCATTATAAATTATGGTCAGTAAAGATAAGGACAGCGCATCATAAACCCAAATCATACTTGAAATTTGGTCACAATACATTGTGTCTGACATTCCATAGGTTTGGCAGGGAACGAAAATAAACATCACCATTACCAAAGCGTCATGAAACGTGTTTATATTTTTATTTTATTTTAAATAAACAGCGAAGGAAAATTAAAAACTCAAATAAAACACGCTTTTCCCTTAATGTTTGCGCGATATATGCGTGACCGAAAACTTGAACGTGTTAAATATTTGTACAAATCTTGAAGAGTGAATATTTGAAATAAAAAAGAGGATGGTTGGTTATGTTTATTTATTACCTGGTTAGGCAAAAAGGAAAGCTAATTAAAAAGGTACATGATAATTTTAGAAAACTGATTCGGAAACTAACATGAAAATAGTGCTAATTAGTATACGTGAAGATGCGTGATAAAATAACACTGAACTTTATTGTCTTGAAATAACAGAAGCTGAAAAAATAATATTGTGTCACTTCTTCGGGCTCGAGTAACTTTAGACGTGCTGCTCTTCATTCTCTTCTCAAGAACCAAAATTCAGGTTCTCATTCTTCCTCCAAGCAATTGCCAGATTAAGGTCTATAGTCTATAGGATGCAAGTCTGGGCTATTTTCAGGCGAAATAACGCGTTATGTAACAAAAATATTAATAAATTTGTGATGTTAATATGCAAATATTCGTACTTTTTATCGTGGGAAATACAAACCCCTCATAAGTCCCTTAAACTAATGTATAAACCGTATTTATTCTACAGGGTGTCTCTGAAAGGTTTTTACAAAATCCTACCACAAGTTTTTGGGCTCAAAATAATTCGTTTAAACCAAACATACCTTAGTCCAAAAGTTCTTCCTTACTGAGTTACAGGACGTTAAAAAATATTTCTCCAAATAATTTTTTAAGTATACCTACAGGACGGTTTAAAGTAGATATTTGAAATTTGGTGGGTTAATAAGTCTATAAGGAAGCTACAATGTGATGGTATTACAAACAACATAATATTGTTCAGTGGCGTACTTATCGAAGAGGTCTCAGGGTTTTTTTGAATAATTTTTGTAGGGGACTAAATTTTTTTACAAAATAATAAGAATTATGATAGATACGCTCAAGACACGTAAAAAAAGTATACTTGTTTGATTTGCATTAACTCAACTGTTTGCGAGATATTTCACTTTGAAAAATTTTTTTGCTACTAAACGACAATTTGTGACACCTTGTAAAGTCAAAAATATTGGGTCACTCTAATACGGCTCATTCTACGTCCAAAACTAATCATAATTTCTATCTTATACCATTCTGTAGATATACCTAAAAAAGATAGAGGGCAAATAAAAAATACAACTTTCAACACCCTGTATTTTAGTAACGAAACATTTTTGAGGGTTGGTTTCTACAACCATTTATGCTTAGTTTTGGACGTAGAATCAGCTGTATTAGAGTGACCCAATATTTTTTACTTTACTAGGTGTCACAAATTGTTTTTATAGAAAAAATTTTTAAAAAGTTAAATATCTCGCAAGCAGTTGAGTTAACGCAAGTCAAACAAGAATACCTTTTTTACATGTCTTGAGCGTACCTATCATAATTCTTGTTATTTTGGAAAAAAATTGAATACTATACAACAAATATCCAAAAAAACACTGAGTCTCCCTCTATAAGTACGACACTGAACAATATTATTTTGGTTGTAATACCATCACATTGTAGCTTCCTTATAGACTTATTAACCCACCAAATTTCAAGTCTCTACTTTAAACCGTTTTGTAGATCTACTTAAAAAACGATTTGGAAAGATATTTTTTAGCGCCCTGTAACTCAGTAAGGAAGGACTTTTGGACTAAGGTATGTTTGGTTCAATCGAATTATTTTGAGTCCAAAAACTTGTGGTATGATTTTGTAAAGACCTTTTAGAGACACCCTGTATATGTGTATTAAATGGCCCTTTACCAAAAAAAACCTAATGACATACACAGACGCACTAACTGCATCATATTATTAAAAAACAATCTCAATTTCTATTTAAAAACTACCGACCACATCGTCAAGATCCATTAAAATCACAGCCTTTTGTTCATGACATTTTTATAAATTATAAACAAGTTCTTCCGTTCGCTGTTAACTTCAATAGTTTTAATTTGAGTTTCAAACAACTTAAACAAGAATCATCTGTTCATGATTCTTTAATTAATTTACAAATGCAAATTATCCAAACCTGAAAGTTTGCGTTGTTTTGCACTGAACTGAACATTTAATTTTAATTTTTGTAAATTTATCTTGCACACAATTCGTCTAAACCACAACATTGTTTGTAAAATAGTAAAATGTCACAGTTCAAATTAACGTTCGCCCATGAGTGTTTTGTGTGTGAATTTCCTTTTTCCGCTGTTAGGTTTTTTTCCACCACAACCTAGAAAGGTAATTTTGTGTGCTAAATTGTCGGTTATCATTATCAGAATACACTTGATTGCCATTTGTATTTGCATGCATTATTCAATGTGTAATAACTCAAGTGAATTGGTTGGTTTATAAAAGGTAAAGCGCGAGAGTGTTGCTGACATGCCAGCCCAACTGTAAATTGATCGTATAGTTTTTAATACATAGCTATAGGGCACAGTAAAAACCATAATTCGCTTGCTCAACTGTTTAGCATAGAACATTGTTTGATAGGAATTTTTTGTGAAATATGCCAGCCTCTTCAAAGTAGAAGATTTGAACTGTGACATACATCTATAAGTTGTTCCGCCACTGAAAAACTGTTTTTAGAACACCAGTCACAAGGTGCTAGTTTTTTTCGACGCGGTTCTAATTAACTCCATGTTGCTAATAGCTTTACCGTTCTAATTATCTTAGATTTGAACAAGCAAACCTTCAAAGAATCCATCTATCTATCTATATACTTAGTTTGTTGTATTTTATTATTTGGTTCGTGTATCCATCCGCCCCTTTTGTTTGGACGCTACCGCGCTAAAAACTACTCCCCATTATATGATTGATGGCGAAGATGTGAAACTAATGACTGAAATCTTATACAAGTCACGGTTTTAGATGCGTTTTTGGAATAGAGCCAGTTGGTTATTCAAATAAATTTAGAACATTTTTTCTTGGATTATATTTGATATTTCTGCCCACAGTAATATGATTATCTGGGTCAGGTTACTTTTGGTAAAACTGACACCATCAGGGCTATTAATGGGTCCAGACTGACTGATCATTAATGATAATAATAATTCAAGAATGTATTCCGTTATTTAGAAGCTAAAATTTAATCAATATTGAATAATATTGAACTATAATTCGAACTAATATTTAAACCTGTAAGTCGAATTTTTAGGGAGGGGAAGTACCTAAATTTTCCGACCCCGAGAAATTTCCTACAAAAGGTAATTCAGACACATTAATTCTAATTCACACTTAAAATTTATTACGAGGTTTGTTATCACTGAACCATTTCTTTTGCTTATTACAGTTTATACTTTTTACAAAAAATGCAGTAAATACCTACAGGAAATTTCTTAAACAAAATTCAAGTTTCTGATACCATTTTTAAAAATTCCAAGTGTGAATAAGGGTATACAGTAGACCACAACCTATCACTTCCACTGTCTGTCTTACTATTGCCTACAGAACAGGGTTTCCAGCCGTAATTTGACAGGATAGACAGGATAATAAAGACCCAAGCACTCAAGGTTTCTGCTAAGCACGCAGCTTGCATTATCTTTCTCTTGGTGGAACTTGATGATACATCGCCTCCATTATTTAGGAATGCCACATAGCGAGCGAGAGAGTATCTTTGCCAAGCCCAAGTCCAAGCCCTGTAGATGGACGAAGCCATGCAAACAGTCTTGAGGGTCACAATTTCAAATTAAATGTGGTGATTGATGAAGTTTATTCTGTTTGTGCAACTTTTTTAAATAAAAAAAACTTATTGTTTACATTTTAATTTCGCTATCAGATTTCAAATTTACTGTTTTTGTTTACGCAAGTTTTTTTGTTTAAAAAAGGAAGCAAAAGTCGTTAGTTTTAAACGACTCATTAATTAGAAACCTGTTAAGTGACCACATATAATACTGGAGGCCATTAATGTCAAGAGGAAATTTATCGTTACCTATAAAAACAATTACAATAATGAACACTTTTCTGTATACACTTATCCGTCTTCAGCATGTTTACTGGATTATGGTTAGAGAATAATTATTTGGGTTGAGTCATATGGACAATGGAACGAGAACTTGAACTGGTTTCACATCTAATAATAAATTTTCAAGATTTCAAGCTCAATTTTTGAGATTTTCTCATTCTGGCTGCAATAGTTATGCAACTAGCTAACATAAATTACAATAGATTTTCTCTTGACATTAAACGGCTAAACCTAAACAGTTATTAAGAGCATTATAATCCTGGGCTAAGATAAAGCAGGCTTGGTATGGGCGCTGGGTTGCTAGGCATTATAAACGTGTGTACGCCATGCAGTAATCCCAAGCAAGCGGTGATTTATGACATTTATAGTCTACTTGGATGCAAAGTGTCAGAGAGGTATCGATTCCACTAACGAGATTATAGCGTCAAGCCCACAGTTGCTCTAAATTCCTAAATGCAACATTTCTCACTATATTTAATCTATAATTAACAGGAAATCATTTAAATTCTAAAATTGTAGACGAGAATATATTCGGTCAGTTTCCAGTTTCCGCTGAATATTTTTACTATTTCGTGAGCAGTAAAAATATGAACCACAAACAAGAATGTTTATTTGCTTCTATAGTACCTAGAACCATTTCAAACCGCTTTTATTTAAAATTGCATAAGCTCATTGTAAAATACTCGGGCACATTTGCCGCCATAGCCATCCTAAATACACATTTGTTCGCAGGTCGTCCAGCATATTTCTAAACACCTATAGAGTCATCTAGTAATCTATCTTAGGCTCTGCCTGATTCCGAGAAGAGAGGGACACGAAGCAGAAAACTGAAATAGTTGAAAAAAGATTTGGAGATGTAGGGATCTCACCTTTTCCTTTTATTGTTCACTGAAACTTGATTTGTGTGTGTTCACTGGAAAAATTCTGAACGGAACTTGGGATTGATTGATGTATTTACCTTAACAAATGAAACGAAACGTTGAGGGCATTATGTAAGTAGCAACTTTAACAATCCACGTAGCTACAAACAATTTCAAGAAATAAATATCGCATATTTTAAACATGAATAGTTGATGTCGCTCTTACAATATATTAATTACTAAATTACTAAAATTATCATCAGTTTTATAAGAAAACAGATCTACTATCATAGTTGATAATTTATAATATTTTTAATAATTACAATTCAGATTCTACGAGTCCTAACAACTAAATGTTCGGACAAAAGTAGATTTTTAAAGTGTGAAAGGAGAACTGAAAATTTTACGCAAATAATTAGTAAACACCTAACAATACAATAAGATAAAGCCTTAATAACAATATTATGCATGGAAGAAAATTATTTATTGGATTTAACAATATTTTAACCTTAATAATTAGCAAACTTTACAAAATGTATTTGCAACTAAATGTTGGGATAATTTTTAATTTAGGACCATTAATAAGAGGTTAACGTCTCCTTTTGCTTTAATAGCTGCCTGTATTCTAGCAGGCATTATATTTATCAAATTTTGGTACAATTCTGGTGTGAAACTGTCCCAAATTTCTTCTATTTTGGTCTTTAAGTCCCCAATGGTTCTTGGTGGATTATTGCGTAGAATACGTTTAATTTTACGCCAAAGAGTTTCAATAACATTTAAGGCCGGACTGGATGAGGGCTATGAAAGCACCTTTATGTCGTTTTCTCAAAGTTCCAAAACTGTGATTTTTTTAAAACAGTCCTTAGAAAATTACGTCACATTTTTCAAGTGCAGTTTTAAAGCTACGAAATATGCCTAAAATCACCAAATAAAGACTTGGGGATTTTCTTGTACATAAAACCAACATCCAGCTTTGCAATT
This sequence comes from Pediacus dermestoides, assembly GCA_963942485.1. Classification (NCBI taxonomy): domain Eukaryota; kingdom Metazoa; phylum Arthropoda; class Insecta; order Coleoptera; family Cucujidae; genus Pediacus; species Pediacus dermestoides. The sequence goes on from OZ012629.1 coordinate 5,707,681, forward strand.
AAGTACATTTTACCTAAATCCAACCAGCGGTTTCAAAACTGTCATTATTTTAATGTAGGTAGCACCCTCAAAAAACACGTTTTTTGAAAGGTGAACTGTGGAACTCGAAAAAAATGCAAAAAAAATCATATTAACATTTCAGGATTTTTTCAATATAGTACGATTATTGACCTTTGATTTAAATGTATTTTGACACAAATCCAACCAGCGGTTTCAAAACTGTGATTCTTTAAAACAGTTACTAGAAAATTTTATCATTTTTAAAGGTGCAACTTTGAAGCTCCGATAAATGCCTAAAATCACCAAATAAAAACTTGTGTAACTTTTTTGTAAAGAAAACCAACATCCAGCTTTGCAATAAAGTAAATTTCATCATAATCCAACTACTAGATCCATCGTTTTGAAAATAATAATTCTTTGTTTCTACAATTAAACTACAACTAAATGTTGGCATTATAACAGAAAAAACCATCAATATTATGGAAGTTAATTTAGATAACTTTTGCGCGTATGGAAAAGAGACAATCAAATTTACTTTTGTCCGAACATTTAGTTGTTAGGACTCGTATAGGAATGTGTAAGATTCATTTGAAGGGTTCTGGCAAAAAATGAAGCCTTCCTAACTCCCTCTGGCTACGTTAAAAATCTTCCTGTAAAAAATTAATTATGAAATTGATTATTCGTTCTCTCAATCTAGATACTTTATTACTCTACAAATAGGTCAAATGTTCAATCCTAAAATTTATTAACAGCACAAACCTTCCAGATGACTATAGCAATACTATACATATTTTTCTTATCATTATGAAGCCTTCTACACAAAAACTCTTTAAGCACCCTTGAGGAAACTTAATATTAGTGTGGGTGGTCTTGGTTTTGATGCCTAAAATAGCGTTCAGTGAGTAAACAAACCCCTTAGTTGGGATAAAAGCCAACTTATGCTTTATGGTGGTCTTTGATATTGGTACGCTATGATGCAGCTAAATTTACTCTAAAGTGCTAGTTCTGTGGAAAAACGATAATATTTATATTGTTGAAAAGCAAATAACTGTTAGTGTCCTACTCATACATATGTTAACATTAGGTCTTGTAAAAGAACATTTAATTGTGCACTTAAAGCGAGGGACTTGAGGAGATTTGATGTGTTTGTTCTATTTGTTAACTGTACAACCAAGTACTGCCATAAACAAATAGAATGGTTGTTTAAAAGGATCATAATTAAAATATAAGCTGCATCGAAGGTTGTAATTTTTTTATTTCAAATTTGAACTTAACCGCATGAAATTTATTGAATCATATAGGTACTATCCAATTTTGGTTTACTTATAGTTATAATATTTTGCATATTTTTACCTACTCCTTATACAACGTACTGCAGACGTTAAAGTTAAATTATGGGTATTATATCAAAAGTACGGAGTATTAATTATAATTATGCCTTCCGTTAATTGCAGCACAGGCAGCCCCCATATGCATCATGTGTAATTTGAAGTTATTATCCATATCTCCCTTGATACAACAATTTATGAATATACTAGTAATCATGAAGATATATAAATTGGACAAAAATGCATAGAAAACCTTTTATACTTTCAGAAATTATACAATTATTACAAATACTACTAATTAAGTAACAATGCAACCAGATAGAATTTGAATTTGGCAAACCTATTAAATTTGTTATATCTGTCTGAATAAACTCCTCAATTGTGGTACCAGATATATCTCAAAAGTTGCGACCAAGAAATTGCACATGAATTATAATTAATTTACGTCCTTAACAAAAAGGACAAAATCGGTGGGAAACTTTAACACTAAAGTCTGGAAGCGTGGTCTTGTTTACGGAAGCTTGAACAAGGAAAGCTTCCATAATATTGATGATTTTTTCTGTTATAATGCCAACATTTAGTTATATAAAAACGTAAATTTCGTAAAAATCCGCTCGGCGGTTCCAAAACTGTGGCACTTTAACCCAGCACGATGGGAAAATTGTAGAAACAAAGAATTATTATTTTCAAAACGTTGGATCTAGTAGTCGGATTTTGATGAAATTTACTTTATTGCAAAGCTGGATGTTGGTTTTCTTTGCAAAAAAGTTACACAAGTTTTTATTTGGTGATTTTAGGCATTTATCGGAGCTTCAAAGTTGCACCTTTAAAAATGATAAAATTTTCTAGTAACTATTTTAAAGAATCACAGTTTTGAAACCGCTCGTTGGATTTGTGTCAAAAAACATTTAAATCAAAGCTTAATAATCGTACTATATTGAAAAAATCCTGAAATGTTAATATGATTTTTTTTTTATGTTTTTCGAGTTCCACAGTTTACTTTTCAAAAAACGTGTTTTTTGAGGGTGCTACCTACATTAAAATAATCACAGTTTTGGAACCACTGGTTGGATTTTGGTAAAATTTACTTTATTGTAAACCTAGATGTTGGTTTTATGTACAAAAAATACCCTAGTCTTTATTTGGTGATTTTAGGCATATTTCGTATCTTTAAAATGGCACTTGAAAAATGTGACGTAATTTTCTAACGTTTTTAAAAAATCACAGTTTTGGAACTTGGAGAAAAAGACATAAAGGTGCTTTCATGGCCCTCATCCAGTCCGGACTTAAATGTCATTGAAATTCTTTGACATAAAATTAAACGTATTCTACGCAATAATCCACCAAGAACCATTGGGGACTTAAAGACCAAAATAGATGAAATTTGGGACAGTTTCACGCCAGAATTATACCAAAATTTGATAAATACATTGCCTGCTAGAATACAGGCAGCTATTAAAGCAAAAGGAGATGTAACCTCTTATTAATGGTTCTAAATTAAAAATTATCCCAACATTTAGTTTCAAATTCATTTTGTAAAGTTTGCTAATTATTAAGCTTAAAATATTGTTAAATCCAATAAATAATTTTCTTCCATGCATATTATTGTTATTAAGGCTTTATCTTATTGTATTGTTAGGTGTTTACTAATTATTTGCGTAAAATTTTCAGTTCTCCTTTCATACTTCAAAAATTTACTTTTGTCCGAACATTTAATTGTTAGGGCTCATATACTTTTACATAACAGGATAATCCCAACATTATTGGTGAAGTTCTTTCACAAACGAGCAGGTTCCCGGACCAACAGGAGCTGCATAGATTTGGTCCTTCCTTTTGAATCATAATAGAGCGGTGAAATCCATAGTGTTAAATATTTCTCTACTTTACAGCTGTTTTTTTGAAATTTGCCATTATGTTAAACGTATTTCTGCTACACTTTAAAAATAAATGTTCAATTAACTTGGATAACGGACAAAAATATGTAAAATTGGAAGTAATGATGAAACTATAGAACACAAACACTAACCCCATTATACTACATATAATTTAATTACTTTAAACTATTACAATTGAATTAAACTATTATTAAATCGTGTGTGGATCCATCATAATGAAAAATTCCACAATGTTATTATAAACTAGGCCATGAAAACTACCTACACCAAACCAGACAGTACATAATATGACCATGTCTGCAATAAAAGTTGTAAATACAAACAAAATGTTCCGTTTCTAGTTCAATATCACATTACAAAGCGGCAAAGCATAAACAATTTTATAAAAAATAAAAACCCCACGTCGAACTGCAATAAAAACATACAATGGGACCATAAAAGCAGTCGCAGTCCTGGCAAATGGTGTTAATGGAGGCCGCCACCAGTGTAATAATCAAGAATATTGAACGAATGAAGACATGTGGTAATTGTCCTTGCGGAAATGTTGCTGGTCGCTGCCCTGTCGGTTTCCTGTCTTGTACACGCAAACATTTCCAAGATGATTACCATTAGAGGAACAAATGACAAATAATATAGCAGAACATTCTTTTGGGATTATGCCAAGTGACAGAAAATGTCAGCTCAATCATTTTGTAAGCGATACTAGGTATTTCTAGGAATTTTGACTGTATGCAGTTCAAAGATATCAAATTTTGAACATCATGATGTGTACAAATCTTGATAACCTCTGACATTTAGGCAGTTTTAGCATAAATATAGGTAATCGTGGTTTATGAGTTGAGGATAAAAAAGATGTGGGTTTAATGAAATGGGATGGATGAATGATGAATGGAAAGTTCATTTATTTTTGAGATGAAAATTAAAAAGTTTTCTTTAAACTATAATAGTTATTTACTGTACAAGTGGGATATAGACATTATTATTGCACGAATATCTGAAATATAGGAATATGACAGAAATGTTAAAAAAATTATGTTGTTAAAATAGAAAAAATTAAATTAGCAGCTTATCACAAACATCTTTCGGATTGTGTCAAATATTTTGTATGGACTCTGAGACAGGAAATGTGCCCTAATGAACATGTGGTTCTGTGGCAAGTAGTCTGTTCATTCGCCAACAACGCTTTGCTTTTACTCGCACACTACTAAGTTCAAGCTCCGTGCCAAATTGGATTATATGTCACAGAAAAACCGCCTATGATTCCTCTAACTAAACCCAATGAACACGAAATTATTCATCCAACGTATAATACAGTTTATTATCGTAACATCTGCTTATTCAAACAGATTAAGGCTAAACGAGTATAATTAAAGTGAGTTAAAAAAGTACATTTTTCTTACAAATACAAAAAATAGGAAGTATAGTTGAGCAGGTAGGTACTCTGATGACGCCGCCAAATAAGAATTAATGGAACACACCAAACGACATTAAATAAACTAGTCCTCTGTCGCATCCTTCATCAACTCCAGTTAAATTAAAAGTGATTGCCTGGAACGAGATATATTGGAGGGCGCCTCGGCTTTCCAACTATTATATGAAATCAATAATTTTGAAAGGGTGTCGTCGTCGCTATCGTCTGAGATGGAAACGTGAGAAAGGCAAGAGAATAAGACATCATGAAATAACTAAACGACAACGCCAGAGCGCCAGCCCCATTGAATTCCAATTTAATTTCATTTTCGTCACCAGCATGCAATTGGGAATTTCGTTTTCTTACACGAAAACGCAAATTTACCATTCGTAGATAAAACCGGTTTCACTTTGTGAGAGCGTTGATGAAGTTTTATTTATATTTAAAATTCGTCAAATTTGCTTTGCGCTCCGCGCAATTCAACAGGTTATACATTTCGAATTTATCACGCTTTAAATTTTTCCAATTTAAAACGTGAATTTTTTATCCGAATATATTTCTTATTTCCAACATTTCCAATTATTTCACAAATAGTAACTAATTTACGAAAGTACTGTACACTAGGAATAATTTAAATTTCTGTAACTTGTATTCCAAATAGCTTTCATAAATTTATTCCTGTAGAGATTACACATTCTAAACAACAAAAATATTTTATATATTCAAATAAATTGCTCCGATCTTCTACGTAGATGTTATGTATCGTTTGTTAGGGTCAAATATATGTTACATTGTACACATTGGCTTGACAAAATTTAACTTTCCAATTGAATTGAAATAGTATATGCAAATATGTATGTATGTTGGGAGTTTTGCATATGGCTTCCACTTTATCATGCGACATAACTATCATCTACGTATTCCTCTATTACAAAAGCACTTCTGCATATGACAGGCGCAACATTCGAAACATTACGTTGTTTAAAATTGCGAATGAACTGAAGACGAACAGACAAAATGTAAGCATGTTTTAACGACAGGATGACAAAACTTTAAACTTAATTTTTAATTTTATTTACTGGACGATCGTAAAAATAGACTTGGGCCTCGGTATAAACTCAAATTCCCCATAGCATATAATATATTATTATCGATTCCAAACCACAACACTGAAGCATCAAACCGCAATCCTAAATTCATCCTGACGTGTACACTATGCCAATGCATTTGATGTAAATTTCCTATCATATCCCCCGATATCAACTTCTAGTCAAATGATTGTGTGCTTGCGGCGGAGTTCACAGGGGCAAATGCCAGATAGACGGATGCTAAATAAGCTACTGGAATGATTTCACGTGCATGTCCCACCATGATGCAATTTATCCCTAAATCCAAACCTAAGTTTAGTCAGGATAGAATAGATATGTACACGCGGAAAACAAATAACGAGCAGTGTAGTTATTTGGTGGAATGAGCGCTTCACTGCCTCACGCTCACTGTTTCTACAAGGATTAATATATCAAATCATACACTGGAATTAACTTTGAAATTGAATGTTACCACAATGGGAATCGAAATAATAAAATATTCTTCTCCAGCTTGTAGAAAACAGAAAATTTTAAGCACAATTTGGGTTCTTCTAGAATCTAGAGTGATGTTGCCTTGTAATAATTTATAATAAAACTACGTAAATAGGAATTCTAAAGTTAATTGCGTTAAACTTTTGTCATAAAAGCCTCTTTATGATACAAGGGTGGCTAACATGGTAGTGGTTTAAAAGAGGTAATAAAGCACTATTAAAATAAAGTTATTGATCTACGAGGTTTCACGCGAGTGGAGATGCACCTGTCAGTTGAGTATTGTATTCAGTTTATTGCATAACTAGAATATAAATTCTAAATACTTCTAAGCTAAAAATATGTTGATTATTATATTTATTCCAAAAAAGTCTATTGACATCAAAATTAGTCTATTACGAGCCCTTACAACTAAATGTTCGGACAAAAGCAAGTTTTTGAAGTATGAAAGGAGAACTGGAAATTTTACGCAAATAATTAGTAAACACCTAACAATACAATAAGATAAAGCCTTAATAACAATATTATGCATGGAAGAAAATTATTTATTGGATTTAACAATATTTTAACCTTAATAATTAGCAAACTTTACAAAATGAATTTGCAACTAAATGTTGGGATAATTTTTAATTTAGGACCATTAATAAGAAGTTACGTCTCCTTTTGCTTTAATAGCTGCCTGTATTCCAGCAGGCATTGTATTTATCAATTTTTGGTACAATTCTGGCGTGAAACTGTCCCAAAATTTCTTCTATTTTGGTCTTTAAGTCCAAATGGTTCTTGGTGGATTATTGCGTAGAATACGTTTAATTTTATGCCAAAGAGTTTCAATGACATTTAAGTCCGGACTGGATGAGGGCCATTAAAACACCTTTATGTCGTTTTCCCCAAGTTCCAAAACTGTGATTTTTTAAAAACCGTCGTTAGAAAATTACGTCACATTTTTCAAGTGCAATTTTAAAGCTACGAAATATGCCTAAATCACAAATAAAGAATTGGGGATTTTTTTGTACATAAAACCAACATCCAGCTTTGCAATAAAGTAAATTTTACCAAAATCCAACCCGTGGTTCCAAAACTGTGATTATTTTAATATAGGTAGCACCCTCAAAAAACACTTTTTGGAAAAGTGAAGTGTGGAACTCGAAAAAAATTCAAAAAAAATCATATTAACATTTCAAGATTTTTTCAATATAGTACGATTATTGAGCTTTGATTTAAAGGTTTTTTGACACAGATCCAACCAGCGGTTTGAAAACTGTGATTTTTTAAAACAGTTACTAGAAAATTTTATCATTTTTAAAGGTGCAACTTTGAAGCTCCGATAAATGCCTAAAATCACCAAATAAAAACTTGTGTAACTTTTTTGTAAAGATAACCAACATCCAGTTTTGCAATAAAGTAAATTTCTTCAAAATCCGACTACTAGATCCAACGTTTTGAAAATAATAATTCTTTGTTTCTACAATTTTCCCATTCTGCTGGGTTAAAGTGCCATAGTTTTGGAACCGCCAAGCGGATTTTTACGAAATTTACGTTTTTATATAACTAAATGTTCGCATTATAACAGAAAAAACCATCAATATTATGGAAGTTAATTTAGATAACTTTTGCGCGTATGGAAAAAAGACAATCAATTTACTTTTGTCCGAACATTTAGTTGTTAGGGCTCGTATTAGTGAACTATAGCAAGTACAATGATTACAGGTAATCAATTTAAGGTTTTATTTACTAAAAAATTATCTTTTATAACGATTTCATATAAATTAGTACAGTATATAATATAAAATCCCAAAATGTAAGGTTTCGAATCTACGATCCTAGAATTAACCAGAAATTACTATAAAAATTACATCCGAAGACTAACTACTTCTGCAGAAGGCGTCTTGATATAAAAATTAGAAATTTAGTTGTTGCAAAGCTAATCACGTATATCTCGATTCGATTCGCTTCAACAGAGCTAAACACGGCCGGAATATAGAACCATTTCCTGTGTGTGCTCTATTACTACAACTGCAGAATGATGGCTGGGCTACACTGCACTACTAAGCACTTTCCACAAAGGACCCCTCTAACCTCTATGACGGTATGTTTATAAAGAGAACCCTCTCATACAGCACGTCCGGGATTACGGCCAATTGGAAAAGGAAATGCTGTTCTTGACGTTCTTTCAACCACACATTCTTGTGTGTGTGTCTCGGGCCCGAATTGAAATTTATTTCTAGTTAAAATCGATTTTTCTGATTAAGAGTTATTGGATAAATTGTATAAAAAGAAGTTTTAGAAAACACCCTGTATAATATTTGCTTCCTATAATTTTTTTTAAGTCAAAGTCATCATTTTCAATGAATCTAGAATTTTTACAGGAATTTTTTATAAAAATGATTTTATCGATTTGCAGCTTCCACATACAAACATCACCATTTATATGCAGGAAATAATCCGTTTAAGAGCGCACCACTTTTATACAACGTAAATAAACGTATGCTCACACGCTCCACTACTAACTTGATTGCTTATACTGCACATAAAACGAGGATTAGAGTTAAATCACTCCGACAAACATCCAACATTTGAATTTGAATTAATTCACTGATCAAAAACGATGGTTGGACGACTGCCTGGTGCTTTATTGATAAGTTCCGGGATGTTCCTGCATTTTTAAACATACTGGTACCTGTATAACCCAACTACTAGAGAGCCTCTATTGTAATATAGATAGAAAATTGTTATAAAAATTCAATTACATATACGAGTACATAAACAATGTAGATTTATATATTAGGGTCAATGTATGTATGTATATGTACCTACTTCATGTACGTCATTAGTCCAACTGCTGAAATTATATATCGTAGCTGATATAATATACAAAATTGCAACTGTTTTAAACAAAATAAACGTGCAGACATATCCAAGTTGATAATAAAAGTTAACTTTATATCTGCAGGCTACAGCAAGCCATGCAACTTTTACAACCACAATTCTATTGCAATAAAAACACATTCTTTAATGTGTGGGCACATCAAAAATATTTTCCTTAATACCACAGTACGTTGGGTGTAAATAACCACAATAATTACGTGGAAACATCTGCCGCTTCAAATAAGAATATTATTCTATATTTTTACCAGCCAGAGGGACAAAGCCCAGAGCAAACATTAAAATTTACAACCATCCCCTTTTAAATTTGAAATATTTTATGTCACGCTACAACAACATCACATAGATATTATATCGTTTCTGTGATATACGATACCAGACGCCCATCGTTGTTTTTTTATTTCCTATCCCATATCTCTTTGGATATTATTTAGACAAAGATATGGTTTGGTTTGCCCAACAGCTCTTGAAAAAAAGAAAAATGAGAGCCCTCATAAAACATAATAAGAAACTCTGGGATTTACCTTCTACTGGGAGGAAAAAAACCATACAAAAGTTCCAAGTTTCAACTTCATTATCTTGGTTTATGTGTGCTGGCATAAATTTGAAATTATGCAAATTAGGGCACGAAAGTTATGTCATAAATAAGGGACCGCCGTTTATCTGTGCCACAGCGTCCTCTACGTAACTTGTACCAAGTTGTAACTATATAATTACTTATAGCATAATATAATAATTTCAATTGCTAAATTGTGTTATTTTGAAGTTGTCCGAATAATACAGAAGAGCCCTGATGGCCACAGCAGCTGTGAATTATTACCTCCTCAACTAATGCGCTTTTCTCGAAGCACAGTCAACTTAACTTATACTTTGTGCGGATGAATGTATCCAATCAGCAAGTGGTTCTCCACGTCTCCAGCAATATCAAGTGGAGTTGGACCATGACTCATTTCCTATATTCCAAAGCACGTTGGGAGATGCATGACTGGACATAATTTCGGCTGGGCGCCCCCCGCCGTTTTTCTTTTCATACTGATTTTTCGATAATTACAAAGTTTTTGTTGTGTTCAGGTCAGAAATTAACGTTTCACATGATTGCCTGATGGAAACATTCATTCATCCATCAAATTTTTGGTTGGTAGACGGTATTAGTTAGATTACCAATGGTGCCAACGAAATGATTTATTTGATTTGTTGTAGATGTAGAAAATGGATTTTTTTATAATACTTTCACTTAATCACTGTTTTTTTAAACAACTAAACTAGTAAGAAAAGTTGATGACTAAAATTGGATACGCAAAAATTAGAATCTTTGTAGAGCTGCTTACAAAAAAATATTTACATGGTAACAATTAAATTAAAATCATAGTCTCAAAACCTGATTATCGTCAGTTATGACGACAATTAGGCAGTTCACATTCTGTGGTTATATAATAATAATTATTATTATTATTAATTTACGGATAAACCTCTAGAATATTTTTACATTGATTACTATAAACTTAAACCTAATAAATCACAAAACTTTATGTAACACATAAAATTCTTCTTAAATTGTATCAAGGATGAACAAAACATATTTATTTACTGTATTGGCCATACGATTCAAACTTAGGTTTAATCCATAATTAGTACGACGGTAACTATTCTGCAGTAACTTAAAATTTCTAAAATTACGAGTAGGAATATGGAATTTAAATAATGCCAAGATATCAGGAGAATTTATGAGGTAATTCAGAATTTTAAAAACAAATATTAATTCGTAATAGAATAGAATAGAATAGTTTATTCAGCTTTAAAATGTACAAATATTGTCACAGCCAAGTCAAAAATAACACATATCACCTACAATACATATAAAACAGTATAAAAGACAAAACACAAGTATGTATAATACGTTAGCACAATAGTTGCAATACAAAATAAACCAACATCAAACACTCAAATGCATTGGTCCAAAAAATCGTCTACAGAATAATATACTTTATCACACAGAAAACGGAACAAATCATTTTTAAAATTTCTGAAGGTTTTATGCTCCTTTATTGTTCCCGGCAATGCATTAAATACCCTGAGTGCAGTATTCAGTGGGCCTCTTCTGTACAATTCTAATCTTGGTCTTTTAACTAACAAATTTTGCTGTCTTAAATTATATAATTTTGCTCCACTACTTATACTGTACCCATGCTGATTATATCTTATAAACATTGCAGCATGATTAATATAAATGCAGGGAAGAGTTAACAGATTATTAATTCGAAAAACGTCCTTACATGATTCTCTATATTTCAATTTAAATAACGTTCTTATGCAGCTTTTCTGTCGAATAAATAATGGCTGAAGTTGGCGTGAGCATCCCCATGTTAAAATAGCATATCTTAAACGAGAATAAATCATGGCATAATAGTACTGCTTACAAACATCTACAGAGCAAGTAAAAGTTAACTTTTTTAAAAAATATTCCAATTTACTAATTTTGCAACACAGGCCCTTAATGTGTCTGGACCAATCAAAATTTTCATCAACAATAATTCCAAGAATTGAAACACTATCCGACCGTTGCAATAAATTTTGATTCATTCTAATATTTAAGTCGAATACGTTGTCACTTTGTTTTGTTCTGAAATAAACATACTGGGTCTTTTTGTTATTAAGCACTAACTCATTTGATGTACACCATGAACTCATTTTACCAATCTCGATATTAGTTTTTTCTACTAACTCCCGAACACTCCCCGAGCTCGTGATGTAGGTGGTATCATCAGCATAAACAAATACATTCGACTGTGTTAATATTCTAGGAAGATCGTTGTTATATAACGTAAATAATACAGGACCCAAAACTGAGCCCTGTGGCACACCTCTGGCAATTACTCCCATTGATGACCTAGCACAAGCATCCTCTGTCCTGATCTCAACTAATTGAGATCTATTAGATAAGTAAGACTCCACCCATTTGCATGGCAAGTCTCTGATACCATAACACCTCAGCTTTTCAAGCAAGAGCCCATGATTCACAAGATCAAAAGCTCTGCTCAAATCGCAGAATGTTCCAATTACCTTATGGTTTTCCTCAATACCCTCATAAATTCTCCCAACAAGGCTAAACAGGGCAGTTTCGGTAGATCTACCCTTTCTAAAACCGTGCTGACAATTGCTCAATATTTCGTTCTTATCTAAAAAAGATGTTAGCCTTGCTAGGAATATTCTTTCAAAAACCTTTGACACAGTCGGCAAAACTGATACAGGCCTATAATTCTGACAGTCCGCCTTCATTCCTTTTTTATAAATGGGTGAAATTTTAGCAATTTTAAGTGAATCAGGGAAGATCCCGGTTTTAAAACTTAAATTTATAATATGTGCCAGAGGATGAGCTAGAATGGGAGCTATCAGTTTCAAAATACTACCCGGAACACCATCCACACCACAAGCCGACGAGTTTCCCAATGAATTTATCACATTAAGCACCTCCACAGCTTCAAACCCAAACAAAAACATACTTCCACAGCCCTGCTCAACAAAATTTACAACATTTATGCTCGTATCAGCAGGTTCATCTCCTGTGACAAATAAAAAACTTTGATTAAATATATTTGCTATATCGATAGGATTGGTATAAGTAATATTATTTTTCATTACTGAATTTATTTTGTTAGACTTAGTTTTTATATTTGTTTCAGCATTTATGATAGACCACAGTGTTTTATTTCTATTATCACTGGACTGTATTGAATTGTTATAGTATAAACATTTTGATTTTCTAACCAATTTTTTAAAAATTTTATTATAAAGTCTATAATATTCTTTAAATTCTGGAGTGGCATTCAATTTAGATATTTGATACAACATTTTTAACTTTTGTTTACTAGTTTTCAATCCAATAGTCATCCACCTTTTGTTTTCGCCAGTTTCCAGTTATAAGCGACGCTCACACAAAAGAGGAAGATCAAAGTACTGAAGAATATGTATATAATTACTGTTGTAAAAGTCAATGTTATTTACGAAACAAAGTGATTTCAAAAATTTGCGTTGAATTTTTTCAATTCTATTTATGTGAGATAAATCCATTGGTGACCATGTTATAGAACAATACTCCACAGATGATCGCACTAAAGTTGTGTACAAAATAATTAGACATCTTATGTCTTTGAATTCTTTTGTATGTCTTAATATGAAACCGAGAGTTCTGTTAGTTTTTGCTATTACAATGTAGGTGAGTTTTGGATCCAACCATACCCCAAGATCTTTAAATGTATAAATGCTTTCAAGTTCAGAACCATCAATTATGTAATGATAATATGAGGGGCATGTTTGTCACGTAAATTTCATCGCCTTGCATTTAGAGACGTTAAGGGATAGACCATTCTCTTAACACCAACTATTGAACACATCTAAAAATTTTGTAGTTGGTATTGATCATTAATATTTTCGATGCGTTTAAATATTTTACAGTCATCAGCAAAAAGAAGGAAATGACACTTAGATAATACGCTTTTGATGTCATTTAAGAACAACAAGAAAAGGATAGGGCCTGTGTGAGAACCTTGCCCGATTCCGGAATATACATTAATTTTTTTAGATTGAAATCCATTTATGCTTAATTATTACTTAAAAAAAGATCTAATGCAAGACAGTAGTGGATCACAAATGTAATAAAAATGTTCAAGTTTATGGAGCAATAAAGATATAGGTACTCTGTCAAGTACTTTCTGTAGATCGGTGAAAACACAATCAACAGAGAAACCCTGTTCAATTGAGGTTGTGATGAAGTTTGTAAAAAGCAATAGGTTAGTTTCAGTACTCCTACCAGATACAAATCCATGCTGTTCCTCAATAATAACATTGGAAACATGAGAATAAAGTGCATTAGATAGTAATAAGTCAAATAATTTTGCAAAGTTAGAGTTTATACTGATTGGTCGATAGTTATTTACTTGAGATTTAGAACCCGATTTATGTACTGGGATTATTTTGGAGGTTTTTCATAGTAGTGGGAAAGTGTCATCACGTATACATTTATTAAATATTAAACGGAGCGGATTACAAAGTGATTCACTACAGTTTTTGACAAATATACCAGGTGTATATCTATGCTCGAGGAATTGTTTTTAATGAGCAAATTTTTTAATAATGTCTTCGTTGGTAATTGTGAAAGAAGTTTTTATTAAATTTGTAGTTATCAATATCATAATTTTGTTGAAAAAAGAGGCAAATAAGTTGCAAATGTTTTCACCACCATAATAAGAATCATCATTGAAAATCACTGAATTTGGGATATTCATATCTTTTATTACAGATTTCACATAAAACCAAAATTAATTAGGATCACTCACTACATTTCGTTGAGAATTTTGCAAAAATGTATCCTTATTAGATTTAAGGGATAATTGTACCCTAGATCTTAAATCGCAAAAATAGTCATAATACTCATAATTTTGTAATGTACCTGTGGATTTGTAGCGTTTATGAGCGGCCTTTTTTGAAATACTAAGGATTTTGTATTATTTTGAACCCATTTGGGAAACGTTGAAGGGGTGACATGTCTTGCAGGAACAAACTGTTTAATTGAGGAATAAATTACGTCATAAAGTTCCTGAGCACAGTCGTCTACTGACATATACACAAAATTTCCCAATCGATATTAAAGAGTGCATTATTTATAGCGTGATAATCTGCTTCTTTAAAATTGTAAGTTAAATAACAATTACTAGGTAGAAAATCCAAGTTTAAATCGTTTAATTCGATATGTAACGCGGGGTGGTGAACATCACTTTTTACTAGTGGCATATAGGTTTCATTTACACTAACAGATAGATGGTTCCATAGCAGGAGATCCAGAGTTACATTGTTAATATTTTTCACTATATTAAATTGTTGAAGATTGATATAACTCATGTAGTCACAGAAAGTAGTTTCAATTTCTATAAATAAACAACAGGGTATTAAACTATGTTCGGCGGATTTCACCCATTGAATATGTGGAAGGTTGTAGTCACCGATAACACAAAAAAGTGCGTCTTTGTGAGTTTGCATATGATTTTCCACTGCTATAAGATGGCCAAGGTAATTATCGATTGAGGAAGTTGGAGAAACGTAGATCGCACATAAGAGTAGGGAAGATTTTGTAAGTTCGATTTTAACCCATATTTCTTCTCTATTATTGTCTTCAACACTAATTTCACCAGATATTATTTTATTGCTTACCGCCACACGTACACCTCCACTACGATTTTTCCCACTTGAAGAGACGTTACGGTCTTTACGGTACACTATGTAGTTGTTATTGAAAAACTCTGAGTTTAGAAATGAACTATTTAACCATGTTTCAGTCAAAACGACGACAAAATATGACATGCTAAGCAGTGCGTTGGAAAATTCTTCAGTTTTAGTGCGTAGACCACGAACATTTTGGTAAAATATTGGGATCAAATTATCATGATGTTGTTGAAAGTTTATGGAAGATCCGATGCTAGCTGAAAATTTGCATAATGAAGGTAACATATCTTGTGGAAAAGAAAAGCAATGCTCAAAAAAGTTTAAAGCAGCTGTTTAAAAATGTTACCAAATGATTAAATAAATAACAAAACTTTCCATTGTAGATGACAAAATCACTATTTTAATCAAAAACATATAGAAACTAACGATAATTAGGTCAGTGACGATAACTGGGTCTTTTACCTTAAGTGTAGTATAATCTTGGATTTTTCTGAAATGGAAACTATGCAGATACGAGTTTCAATAACCCCGACGGAATATTCAATTTGGACTTTGGATTTTTAATTTCAGTAAAGTTGAATCTCATCAAATCATATTTTAAAGTCTCCTTTAGTTTTCTACAATTTTCCTGCCAAGACCAAATCCATTTTCTCAGCTTTTTGTTTATGCAGCAACAAGACATTTATGCCAATTACACGATACATATTGCAATCTAGCTATTTACGTCAATAATAATGGAGAGGGCCCCTTTTGTAACAAAGCCATTATTTAATGTCTATCAGACGTCTGTCTCATACCAGATTCTGTTATTGAGATTATGCCCGACCGCGTCTCTCTATTCAATGTAATTTAAATAAGTTAAAGTAATCACGTCATTGATGCCCGGATAATGCCAGTCAGTTCTTTTAATGGTGCCTCACAAATACATTTCTTTCTTGTCCTTTGGACGTTGTTTCTCCCATATATCGTCCATCTTCATTTATTAGTAATTGTTAGGAAGAATAAAAAAAACTTACGTCATGTGCTGTGGCTTTCATCCTAATCTAAACCAGAAACTGTAATCTAAGTCTTAAGATTCTCTCGTATAGACGAGCACCAATTAATGATTTATTAGTGCACAAATACACAATTACGAATCCAAGTGGAACGAGCTTTGAGACAGATCGACCACCTCAAGACTCCAGCAGCAAATGACGATAATACCAGTCGATTCAATCGAGATTATGGCTTTTTCGTCTAAAGAAGTTGATGGCACGACTGCTGGTGGTCGAGTTATTTTTTGTAGGAATTATCTTTTTGATTATTATCTTCGTCCTCGGTAGAGAGAACGTGAAAGGATCCAGGTGGTTGAAAAATAAAGCAAAATAGGTGATTGTATAATGAAACCAAAGTGCGTTTTGTTGCAGAATGTATCGAATTTCTATCAAGATATTAGATACAAAGTCGTTTCGTTTAGTTTGGTTTGGATTATATAACTTTATGGAAGCTGGGACTGAAACGAGAGCAATTTTGATGAGGCACAGTGCGGAAAAAACTGGAGCCTGGCAATTTGTTGAAGTACTTTTAGCCACACGCAATAAGTTTTTCAAGTGATTAAATATAGTAGAGTCGTAATTTTATTAAAATTGTATTCATATTTCATTTGCACTTACAAGTAAATATTAAATTACATGCTAATATTTTTGAAAATAATTTATTACTCATAAAGTTAATGATTTGATTTTTAAACCATCGCATAAATAATACGCATATTTTTAAACGTCCCATTATGTTGGATATTACATACAGATTATTTAATTTAATTTACTTAAATTGCTACTCGATTTGCTTTGAAGTTGGTAATGATTATCGAAACTAATAGGACGCAAATCAATCGTTTCCATGGAAATTACTGTTCAAATTTACCTACGTAAGGGTGATCAACTGGCCCTCAATTTGAGTTAAGAGGTCGGATGTTAACTAAACTCCAGTACAAGAATGTTTTAGTAGACTGGCATAACTAATTTAACATTTAAAAGGAGATGACGTTAATATGTTTTAAATTTCTGAATATGGATTACCACTGATTCAAGATTTACTTATACTCTTTATTCTCTAACGAAAATTTTAATTAATATCATAGACTTTTTATAGATAATGAGCATTATGTGCCTTATTCTTATTCTACGAGTCCTAACAACTAAATGTTCGGACAGAAGTAAATTTTTGAAGTATGAAAGGAGAACTGGAAATTTTACGCAAATAATTAGTAAATACCTAACAATACAGTAAGATAAAGCCTTAATAACAATATTATGCATGGAAGAAAATTATTTATTGGATTTAACAATATTTTAGCTTTAATAATTAGCAAACTTTGCAAAATGAATTTGCAACTAAATGTTGGGATAATTTTTAATTTAGGACCATTAATAAAAGGTTACGTCTCTTTTTGCTTTAATAGCTGCCTGTCTTCTAGCAGGCATTGAATTTATCAAATTTTGGTACAATTCTGACGTGAAACTGTCCCAAATTTCTTCTAATTTGGTCTTTAAGTCTCCAATGGTTCTTGGTGGATTATTGGGTCGAATATGTTTAATTTGATGCCAAAGAGTTTCAATGACATTTAAGTTCGGACTGGATGAGGGCCATGAAAGCACCTTTATGTCGCTTTCCCCAAGTTCCAAAACTGTGATTTTTTAAAAACAGTCGTTAGAAAATTACGTCACATATTTCAAGTGCATTTTTAAAGCTACGAAATATGGCTAAAATCACCAAATAAAGTCTTGGGGATTTTTTTGTACATAAAACCAACATCCAGCTTTGCAATAAAGTAAATTTTACCAAAATCCAACCAGTGGTTCCAAAACTGTGATTATTTTAATGTAGGTAGCACCCTCAAAAAACACGTTTTTTGAAAAGTGAACTGTGGATCTCGAAAAAAATGCAAAAAAAATTCATATTAACATTTCAGGATTTTTTCAATATAGTACGATTATTGAGCTTTGATTTAAATATTTTTTGACACAAATCCAACCAGCGGTTTCAAAACTGTGATTCTTTAAAACAGTTACTAGAAAATTTTATCATTTTTAAAGGTGCAACTTTGAAGCTCCGATAAATGCCTAAAATCACCAAATAAAACTTGTGTAACTTTTTTGTAAAGAAAACCAACATCCAGCTTTGCAATAAAGTAAATTTTACCAAAATCCAACAAGTGGTTCCAAAACTGTGATTATTTTAATGTAGGTAGCACCCTCAAAAAACACGTTTTTTGAAAAGTGAACTGTGGATCTCGAAAAAAATGCAAAAAAAATTCATATTAACATTTCAGGATTTTTTCAATATAGTACGATTATTGAGCTTTGATTTAAATATTTTTTGACACAAATCCAACCAGCGGTTTCAAAACTGTGATTCTTTAAAACAGTTACTAGAAAATTTTATCATTTTTAAAGGTGCAACTTTGAAGCTCCGATAAATGCCTAAAATCACCAAATAAAACTTGTGTAACTTTTTTGTAAAGAAAACCAACATCCAGTTTTGCAATAAAGTAAATTTCATCAAAATCCGACTACTAGATCCAAAGTTTTGAAAATAATAATTCTTTGTTTCTACAATTTTCCCATCCTGCAGGGTTAAAGTGCCACAGTTTTGGAACCGCCGAGCGGATTTTTACGAAATTTACGTTTTTATATAACTAAATGTTGGCATTAGAACAGAAAAAACCATGAATATTATGGAAGTTAATTTAGATAACTTTTGCGCGTATGGAATAAAGACAATCAAATTTACTTTTGTCCGAACATTTAGTTGTTAGGGCTCGTATAACTACATAACTATAACTGCTCAATATTTTATGGCAGCTAAAGCCATTTTGTTATCGATTAATGCTAAGTGAATGTAGATGGTTTTCGGTGACTTTTTCTACTTGCAAGCCCATAATCTTGATGTGGTTCCGAAACCCTTGTGAAATAAGTTTGTATGTACAAATACCTAAGTAGTTTCCAAGAAGTCTCTTTATAAAACACAATATCTTTGGTGCACCCTATATATCTTGAGTGGAATTCCGTCGGTTGGAAATAAGTTTTGCAAGGCAAAACGTGTGGAACAATGGCGTAAGTGACGTCACAGACGAGGGTTGGGGCGGTATGCATTGTTAGGTCATCAGAAAACCATTCATATCACTTTCTGGCACAAAAGGCTCAAACTCTGGCGGCGGGCGGTATCTTCGCTCCAGATGGAGTATGGAGTTTTAGCATCCTCACCCCTTTAGTTTCAGCGTGCTTATAACAACTTACAAAGGTGGAACGCTGAATTAATCTTCCTTATTAATTATCCCTTTGAAGCCAATAATTATTTCGTATATGAATATCTATGTGACTTGTAAGTCTTCGGTGTGGTTAGCTTTACATGGGATCATCAAAAGAATTTATTCAGGTAGTTATACGTTACACAAGTTTATACAAATACAAAATAATATTTATTTTTTAAATCCATTCGCTTAACGTTAATATAATATGCTGATGGTTTATCGTTATATGAATATTGAATAGAAGCAGATAAAACAATAACCTGAAACGATGATAATTGAAAATGACGTGAACACAAATGCTGGTTATTATATGCACATATTCTCTCATTTCATTATTTGTGGTTGAATTGCAGTTGATGGGTTGTCCCCCGTTGACTCTTCTGCACACTCGAACGCACGTTGCCCTCCCCAGTTGAAAGCAAACATAATTCACGCCAATATCTTTCAGGAACAACACTTTTCAATTTACTAATCAACAGTACAAACAATGTACCGTCTGTTTTACAAAAAAGCCCGCATGTAATAAGCTACTTTATTTATATTTACATGTTATAGGTACTTACAGAGCTAAAAAAGATGAAAATTTCGTAGACAAATTCCCGACTTGAGTAATTCTCTTGGTATTTCACCCCAAAGGATTTTCCAATTTATCAAAATATTTGTAGCTGAAAGTACATTTGGAATAAATGTCCAGCATTCCGAACAAACAAAGCAATAGGTATATTTAGATTATCTTTGGCAAAAGATTAAACCACAGAACATAAATCATTTCACAATTTCCAAATGCACGACCGACCATCTGAAACAATCCCATTATTGCAGAGAAATTCCACAATTTGTGAAAGGACAAAACTAAGATAAATATGCCCGATTATAGCACAATTAGACTAAAGTTGCGCTATTATATCGCTGATATCGACGTTTAAAGCTATAAAAGCTCCCAATCCCACCCTATAACAAACATTTATTAGCAAAACTAAGTCTTTTTGTTGCCCATAAAATACTTTACGCAATTCAGAAATTATTCTCGTGGTTCAATAGCCGGAGCTTCGGCCATTCAAACTGAATGATTAATATGGACGTTCAGTATTATCAGGGTAGCTATAGCACACATGTACTATCATTCATATTATGAAATAATATCTATCCAGTATGCAGCCGATAGATAAAAACGGAATGGGGGGACGAAACGAAAGAACACTCAACGATAGGAAATTTAATGAGGTACGATGGAGGGCGTGTTGCCCATATGATGTATTATAATAGCATGTGTGTCTGGAATAAGTAAAGGTTAAAGGCGGATGTGAAAAAGCTGTAGGGGTTTTACAACAATTTCGAAAAATTAGAGAAGCGAAGTGTGTATTGTAACGTTTTACAGCGTCGTAAAATGTTTTAATTAGATAGAAATTGTAAAGTTTTGGGTATGGCTATGGTTCTAAACTTCTAAAACACTAATTAGTGTTTAATATTCTTATAAGATTAAATAATTTGAAATACTTGTATCTTAATTAAGAAGATAATAAATGCATACATAATTGTATAGGACAGGTAAAAAAAAAGTGTGGAAAATATTTGTAATTATTATTTTATATCATTTAATCCTGGTTCCTGGTTGGATTGCTTATGATTTGTAAGAAAACTTTCATTATATCTAAATTATTTTCGCATTAGACTTGCACTCCTTCTCTCTCATATTTCCGCTGTTGAACGTAGGCTTCATTTGCCAGAACGAGATGGAAAGTGTAACCTATAAGTCTACCTACTTAAAATAATTCTACTCGTAGTATGTCTTCTAAGTTCCAGCTGTTTCACCGTATAAAAAGTAAAGGCAAAAAAATTTATTTCATATTTTTTCAGAATATTGTATAAAACCTTATTTAGTCATAAAAGTGACACTACTAGTACAGTCACTAATAGGGAGATCAAAATGACCAATCTGTGCATTTTTGGAGAGGACTCGAAATTCAAATTCCATACTGTGGGGTATACCGAGACTAAGTTAAAACTCGATTTGCGGGACTGAAAAGTCGGTGGTTCGTCCGCCATCTTGGAAAAAGGGGGTGAAATGGTTTTTCCCCTATATTCCGAATTCTATTAACTTTAGGCAAAAACTATACGAATAACTTTTGGTTGGAAAAAAAAGATACACACTTTTTGTATATAACTTTTTTCGGGGCTATACGTATTTAAAAAGTTATTAACAAATACGTTTCAAAAATTAGTGGTAGTTTTTCTTTGACGGCCGATATTTCGCGTACGGTTGATTTCACGGAAAATATACATCAGTTACTTTTTGTAGAGCAGTTTTCGATGAAGAAGTTAGTGTATGATATTTAACCATTTGTATAATTGACAGCGCTCCAAACGCAGGTATGTCCAGATAAATAATGATAAATGCGTATATGTATACAGGGTATTCCATACCGTTGTTCAAATTTTGGGAGTATGTATAAAATAAACTTAATTCTAGCACTAAAAAATGCAGAAGTGAAAGGTCGATCTTCATTTGTTTTAAAATTACAGTCTTTTGAAATTATTACCAAAAAAGAATTTTTTTTAGTTATAACTCCGAACCCGTTCTTTTTATTGGAAAATTTGTTGAGAGCAATTTTGTAGCAAAAGAAAATCTGCACATTTTTTGTTTAAACAATTTTTTTCTGCAATCAATTGTTTAAACAATAATGACGCTGGAAGTGAATAATACGGGGCTGGGTGAGTATGTATTTGTTTAGACACCAAATATGCGAATTTTTTTTGCTACAAAATTGCTTTTAACTACTTTTCCGATTAAAGAAACGATTTAGAAGATATCACTGAAAAAAGAAAACTTGTTACGAATTTCAAAGGCTTGTAACTTCAAAACAAATGAAGATTGACCTTACCACTTGTGAATTTTTTAGTGTTAGAATTAAGTCTATTTTATACTCCCAAAATTTTAACATACGAAACACCCTGTATTATGGTAGATGTATTCCATTTATTTGTGACTTTTTCTGTATTCTACATATTCAGAAACTCATAAACAAATATTGCCGACAAAAGTGGCTATTTTTCTATATCGAAGTCAATATTGTAAGTGATAGAACAATACCTGTCGCTTTAGAGACGATTCTTTTCGGTTCTTCAGCAGGATCTCTTTTTTTTTGTCTTCGTAAAACTGCTACTTTTAAAACAACATAACCAGTGTTACAAAAGCAAATAATCGCTTCCCGTTTTTGCTGGTCGAGAATAAGAATGACATTCCCGTATTTTCTATGCAATTGACCTTTAATGGTCCTGTTATCAGATACGAGAGTACTTCTGATTTGCTTCACTAAGTCCTAAATTTTTAATTAACACGCTTCAAAATTTTCTGCAAGGTACGTATATGTAGATAAACTCCAGGGCTGTTTCTATTTGTTCTTTTTCTTCGCGGAAAACTGTTTTTCTCAGCCATGTTTTTGATAATATAAATGTATAATATTTGTATAAATGACGATGCGGACGACGGCGGTTATCTGCAGCTGTATTCCTTAAATCAGAGGAATATTTGCGACAGGCTTCGTGGAGATACCTGCATTTGGAGCGCTATCAGATCCAAACCAATTATACAAATGGTTAATACTATACACCTACTTCTTCGTCGGAAACTGCTCTACAAAAATTAACTGATGTATATTTTCCGTGAAATCAACCGTACGCGAAACATCAGCCGTCAAAGAAGAAGTACCCCTAATTTTTGCAACGTATTTGTTTATAACTTTTTAAAAACGCATGGCCCGGAAAAAAGTTATATATAGAAAGTGTGTATCTTTCTTATTCCAACCAAAAATTATTCTTATAGTTTTTGCATAAAGTTAATAGATTTCGGAATATAGGAGAAAAACCATTTCACCTCCTTTTTCCAAGATGGCGGACGAACCATTGACTTTTCAGTCCCGCAAATCGAGTTTTAACTTAGTCTCGATATACCTCACACAATATGCAATTTGAATTTCGAGTCCTCTCCAAAAATGCTCAGATTTTTCTCTACTCACTGTACTATAGGTCGACATCCTGTACTTATGTCCTGACTACATCAGATATTTTTTATTTATTTATGAGAAGGTTGTAGCGACATTGCGAACTCTAAATTCTCCAAATGCTATGCTTTAACGAAACATGTTTAAGTTTGGACAAATTTCAATTACAAATTTGGTGAATAAAGTTTTCGGTCGACTTTATGAAAGTCCAAATACGATACAAACATCACACAAACTTGGTTCTCGTCAAATAAATATGTAAATGCACATTTCCCGGATATAATAATCAGAACACTATGTACACATAGCGAGAGAGCACAGGGAATCTGAGTAAGTTATGCAAGTTGGGAACACCGGAAGCGCTTATTTAAGACCAAAACCCAGTTAATTTTAATAATAGAGATTTACGAGGTGTTTTAAACAGAGTGGAACTTGCGACAATGCGCTGTTTTGATTTAAACACATTTTCATTCACATTTAACAAATCCAATTTACTCTGATTGTTAGAGAAATAAAATGTAACCATACCATAGGGAAGGTTGCTTTTTAGTTTTATTGCTTGAATAATCTGATCACACTGTAGGCTAAGGTTATACTGTTATTCATTGTTCGGTGCAGCGTAAAAGAAAATAATGAAAATAAAACTTTTAAAATATCTACCTTGTATGAAGAGTCTGAGATAAAACTTGCAATATTCTTTTGTTGAAGTAGGTACTTAAAAGTGTATACAATTTTAAATTAAATACTCCTTCCGAGAGCAGGAGGAAAACTCATATTCAGGCAAACTTTATATTTAGTTGCATAATTAAAAAAGCAAGAGATATAACCGTTGACTCCAAAATTACCTCTCTTTTCGTAGATCTTTCGTCTAATTAAATCAATTCTAGAATAGTTTATTTCGTTGTAGTAGTGCTCTGTTTGCTCCATTTATTTGAGTAATGAGCGACTAACAATTTTTTTGAAGAGATGTTTAATTTCTTGTGTTCTATATACTTTCGTCTCTTCATTTTTTTCTCCATCCCTCTGTCCTTATAACACATATTTCCCCAAAAATTGGTGGAAAATGGCAGCTGTATTTAAATGGCTCCCCACACAGTTTTCCCCTTCCGAAAATTATGCACCGTAGTCTAACTAGAGTTAAAGCTGGATCATTCCAACGTCCATGTGCAACAATAACCGATAATGGTCCGCTTATTCCGCCTTAGGGGGTTGCAATTAATTTAACCCTGAAATGGAGGGGCCGGACGTGTGCTGCTCTTTATTGCTTTACATCTGCACTAGGCACTCAAGTTCCACTGGTTAATGCTTGTTGTCTTATGAGCAAAATTAAATAAACTTTCGTTTCGGAACGATTAAAATGGACATAGTTCGATAACGCACCGGCTCGAACTTAACAAAAACCATCAATTATATAGGGAGCACAAATAATTAAACATAATTAGTTTTACCTAGAGCGAGCATTGTATATTTTCCAACCTTGTCAGGCTAATAGGTTCTTTTTTACAACGTCCCTGAGCGATATTAATGACCCCATTTAAACTAAATACTAAAGCCAAAACCTTCCTACAGTTTCTTCTTAACGATCCCGTATTATTCTACTACGCGGTTAAAACAAGTTTAAAACCTGGCAATTTTTTCAAGGAAAACTTTTCTAATTACTTGGATCTAATTAAAATTAAACCATAAACAAATGCAACAACTATAACAATATAATTATTGTAGCAGGCACAATTTAGGGACCTCATATAACTCTATAATAACTTGGAAACAATTGCACGTAATTACGGTGATTCAGTCGCAGCAGGCAGTGGTTTCCTCTCCAAAGACTTCCAACACAGCTCGCTTGATCGCAAAACATTGATTAAAAGAACAATAGAGCACGTAGCCGTCCAAAAAATGACAAAACGTGAACACGAGATAAATATGAAACAATATCTGTATCTTTGTATACAGGGTGAGTAGGTACAGTTTCCAAAAGTTCAGAAAAGTGTAGGTAACTACTTTTCTAATTTAATAATGATTGTTAAAGAAAATATTAAAGATGTGTGATAAAATAGACTTATTCAAAAGTGCGCGCGCATATAGTGTAGGTCTATTAAAACCACTCTATTAGCACTTAGTACCTACAACAATTTAATTTATAATATAAGAGACTTAAAACGATTGTAAAACTTTTACTAAACTGTGTTGCGTGCAAGCCAGATATGAAAACCGTGAGGAAATCTAGAAAAAATTAATTTTGCCCCTAAGCAAATTTTGCACTTATATTCACATTTCAGTACTAAAGAAAGATATATAGAGCAATATACTGCCATCATGTACGTTTTTAATTACATGAATAAGTAATAACAGTTGAAATGTAACCAAGCGTGAATAACTAACTTGGATAATTCGAAAGAGCCCATAACACGTCAAGGAAAATCATTAATAATGGTGATAAGTACACATTAAGTTAAAAGTGGCGAGCTGAGTAAAAATTAATGGAGCAAGTTGGGGAAACCAATCGTAATAAGTGCGCTATCTCTATACAAAATGATAGATATCTATAATAGAGATATAGAAAATGTAATAAACGTAAATCTTTGCAACATAAAAGTACCTATCGTCTGCTAAGTATTAGTTTTGTTGTAAGTATCAGAAAATGGTTAGAATTTATTGTATATAAAATATAACTGAAATACAAAACTTATTTTAAAGTTAATTATCAACTATTATCTGTGGATATTTATATTCCACAAGAAATTCATTCAATACTTTAAATTTTAGTTATAAGCGACATAGTCATTATAGTGCCACCTGTTAACCAGAGGCTTAACTAATATAGGCTAGTATGTCGATATTAAAGAAATGTGTAATATGGTTTCACGTCGCCACCTATTCATATTAATTTCAAAGTACCGCATCGTAAATAAAGGAATCTGTACCGTTTCAGAAATTATTATTCCAATTATACAGGGTGAGCTTAGAAAGTTATGATATTGGTTAAATTTAAATTTCAGAGCTTTAGAATCCTCTATAAAACAAAACTGTTTCAACGGATATCGCAAAAGTATTTTATAAAGGGTGTTCGCGAGAAGTGGCTTACTATTGCTAACTTCGTTATTATTGGAGCTACAAAGTCGGTTAACACGTTGACGGACAGTAGGAACAAGCGAAGTTCGAAAATTGACACTATATGTTTTTGTGATTTTTAGAATGTTAGAAGTATAGTTTTACTCTTTCTGCTTAAATAAACTTCTACGTATACGCCAGTAAGTGCACATTTGTGCTGCTATAGCCGTAGTGTCTAAAAACAACCGTTTCGTTTTGGACGGCTATAGCAGTCATGCCACATTGTGAACTTCGCTTTGACGGCTATAGCCGCAATTGTCCGTCAACGTGTTAAATTAGCAAACTAGTAGCATTTTTTCCGCTGATTACAATGGTGAAACAAAAAAACAATGGACCATCTGGTTTTCAAGATATTCAAAAAAATTACATTTTTTTAAATGGAACACCCTATATATTTTTGCAAAAATCGATGGTAAATTAAATTCTATACAAAAAATGTCCTCATCTTTTTTTGATAATAATTTAAAATAAGCGAGTTATTTTGAAAAAAGTTTACAATTCTTTAAAATCAAGTAGCCATAAAACGGAATAGTAATTTATGAAAACCAAACAATCATAATTTTGAATTTAAGCAAGTTGAAAAATACTTGAAAGAATTACGGAAATATTGAAAATTTACTAAATTATAATTTTCGTGGCTACTTGATATTAAAACTTTGAAATTTTTTTTCAAAATTACTTGCTTATATTAAATAATTATCAAAAAAGCATAAAAACATTTTTTGTTCAGAATTTCATTTATCATTGATTTTTGCAAAAATATACAGGGTGTTCCATTTAAAAAAATGTTATTTTTGTGAATATCTCGAAAACCAGATGGCCAATTGTTTTTCTGTTTTCACCGTTATAATCAGCGGAAAAAATGCTACTAGCTTGCTAATTTAACCGACTTTGTAGCTCCAATAATAACAAAGTTAGCAATAGTGAACCACTTTGCGCAAACACCTGTATATTAAAAATATTAAATAAAATAGTAATATTTGCGTAATTCTTTCAAGTTTTTTTCAATTTGCTTAAATTCAAAATTATGATTGTTTGGTTTTAATAAATTACTATTCCGTTTTATGGCTACTTGATTTTAAAGAATTGCAAACTTTTTTTCAAAATAACTCGCTTATTTTAAATTATAATCAAAAAAAATTAAGGACATTTTTTGTACAGAATTTAATTTATCATCGATTTCTGCAAAAATATATAGGGTGTTCCATTAAAAAAAATGTTATTATTGTGAATATCTCGAAAACCAGATGGTCAATTGTTTTTCTGTTTTCACCATTGTAATCAGCGGAAAAAATGCTACTAGTTTGCTAATTTAACCGACTTTGTAGCTCCAATAATAACAAAGTTGGCAATAGTGAGCCACTTCGCGCGAACACCCTGTATATGCACCACATGACTTTCTTATATGAAACGGATTTAATTCTGATAGTTGGAAAGTAGGCTACAAAAACCCCTGCCACTTTTCCAACTTTTAATAACAGATGACACTGTTTTTAAATACCTAAACATCGTAAAAACAGCGACATCTGTTAATAGTTGGAAAAATGAGTTTTTCTAGCCACCCTGTATTCATATTTTTTTAAAGAATAACAAAATCTCCTAAATTTTTCTATTTTTCTTAATATCATCTTAGAGCCTATTGAACACTTCTGTTTCTAGTTCTAAAATTTATACATAACACAATGTAAATTTTTTTGTAAACCAATTATTTTTGAATGCTCCTGGTATATAATAGACCTACGAGCGCCACTCTCAGAACGCTAACTTCACAAAACTCGTAAAAACCTAACAATACTAAACAAACCAACTGGAAACTGAGGACCGTGTTTACATTTCTTATACGTTACATCTGTTCTTTGCTCGAAATTACACCTGAAATCATTTAAGTTATTGCTCAACTGAATTAATTAATTTTTCGATGAAACTGAAATAATTTATATTCTAATTACTACGGAATCTAGTGCTTTTGCTTAGCCTTGCTTTGGCATTCTTGTCCTACGATAGTAATAAAAGATGGAAAATCCAGCGCTAATGTGCTAGAAAAAGTCAGAGATATACTGGGTGCGCTGTTTTTGTTCCAATATTGTGCACTCCGCTTAGGAACGAACGGGTAACTGGTTTGATTATTGTTATTATTTTTGTTTTTAACTTGAACGCTTTGCTACCTGCCTCGTTTCACTACTAGTATTTTAGAACATTACCAGGGAAAAATACGTTATTTTTAACAGAAATTATAAATAAAAACTGTGCCAATTTGGTAATGTAGTGATTGTGGTGTAAATTACAATAAGTGAATTGCTTTTTGTGTTCGGAAAAAATATGAAAATGATTGTTGAAATGAGTGAAATATTATAAAATAGTTGTGCCGGCAAAATGGTGCAAACACACAAATTATTACTGGGATTTGTCTGGTTTGGATTACTGTCGATTTCAGGATGTACTTCAGTGGACCTGAAGGATACTAATTCTTCGGAAAGTGGTTGGTATTTTTTTAATAAACAAAGAAGTGGATTTGTTTACTTTACTTATGTATAATGATTTTCAAATTATCTAAGTGAAAAATAATGGCATGATTTACAAGCTCATTTACTTTAGTAGCTGTTAGCTGTTACCAAAACACATTTTAATAACTTGGTAATAAACTAGTACAAGTGTGTATTTAGATACTTATTTATTAACATTACAAAGTTCAATGTTCTTTGAATTTATTCAGTGTATCTTATTGTATAAATTGTTTTTAATTATTGTCAAGTAAGTACACCACTTTTTACTTTCTTATACGAAGTATAAGGAAGTATTGTAATCGTGATTTTTTTCGACTTCGAGATTTTGATGGATTTACACGTTTTGAGGGCCCCTGAATCCATTTTGACCATTTTCGCCATGATGTCTGTCTCTGTGTGTGTCTGTCTGTCTGTCTGTCTGTCTGTCTGTCTGTCTGTAACTCAAAAACGAGTCATCGGATTTGATTCAAATTTCATATTTAAGAGTTTGAACAAAATTGTGGGTGCCACATTCAATGTTTTTCATCTAGCACCAAAACAAGTGACAGTTACCTGAAGACATTTTTAGGTTTTTTAGGAATATCTTGAAAAATAAACAGTTTATGAGATTTTTTTATTCTTTAACATTGATTTAGAATTGAATTTTGAACAAATTTTGTTTAAGCTTTTTTTTGAAATTCTGTCAAAAAAATTTCAAAAAAACTAGATATTCTTAAAACACTTTATATTTCTCATAGCGCGCGTTGATATTTGAATTCGATGGTCGAGGTAGACCATGTGTCTCATTATATGGCTGCCAAACGGAAGGTCCCGGGTTCGAATCCCAGAAGGAACGGACCATTAGTTTTATTTTATTTTACTGGTTTCTATGGTACCGAAAACAATAATAATGAATAAATAAATGTAATTTCATACCGGGAGATTTTTTTAAGTGAGTAATAGGTCAAAAAACTAAAATAAAACACATTTTTGTCCTAAAATTCGGTTATAATGAGTGGGACAAGGACAGATTTATGCGTATTGCAATAAGTGCGACAGAGACTATTTGAAAATTGCTGGAAACCTTCAACATTTTTACAAGAAATTTAACTTAATTTCTTTAGGAAAAGTAATTATTGTGATACTATCCGTATAAGATAGTCATGTGTTGGGTACATCAGATATTTTTATTACTAATCTGTAAGAACTTTACCTTTTTTAGCTCCAGTACCAGGGTAAACACTTTATTATTATTATTTATTCCTAGTGTTAGTGTCATTTTTAATAATTATTAAATTTTGTCTTTTGTAACTTGTAACATGTATTAATTTGTTTAGGTATTCATTAAGCTAATTTTTTAAAACTAGCAAAATTATATATGGATATCAGTTGTATGACTCTTTGATAACCCTCTGTAGTATTTTGTACATTCTTAGTTTGAATGGCTGTCTGTAAACATATAAATATAGCTTTTATGATACGCTGTTTTCCCCTTCGAAATATGTTGGAGTTGGAGTTTTTCCACGTTATTTAATTTATTTCGTAAACATTTAAATTGTTTTCATTTTCTTAGAATATCGTGGGTTTACTTAATTTAATTTTCTACAAGGAATTCATCCAGTTTATGTGAACGAAAATAATATTTATTTATACTGTGAAGGCTAGTTCCCATTGGGAGGTTAACAACGTTGTTATGTAGTAATTCACCTCGGGGAGGGCTAAATTCGATGTTTTTATAGGGTAACTTTTAAACCATAACAGATATTGAAAATCGGACCGCGCATCGTCGAGCTCTTTTTTTGAGAAACCCTTGACCGTGAAGTCAGATTTTAGCGATCGTCGTTTGTTTTCGATATATGGCCGAAAATTCGATTTTTTGAGATTTCGATTTGAGTCTATATTTCGGTTGTTTGTGAATTTAAAGAAATGGCGTTTGCACGTTCTTAAGGCACTTTTTTAATGCGAATGCAATGGCGTTAACAGATTTTGAATATGTCTTTTTATTTTTAGGTTATGACATACATTTTTATTTTTTTATATGGAAGTCATAGTGGGCTGTCACTTTATTGAAAAGAGCATTTTTTTCTCTTTTCAAATATATATAATATGTAGGGGCTATTCCTTCAATTTCTTCTTGAAAAATAAAATAATCTAAATTTTTTAAATTAAATTAAAAAAAATCTTATAATAAAAATAAAAATAGAACAAACGACATACATATTAACACGACACTATCTAAAATTAATATCTATATAAAACAACTCAAAGAAAAAGTTCAAAATTACGTCTATTAACTGCAATACACTTTTCATGACACTTCTGTGCGCATTCGAAATGTGAATATTTGACACGGAGTTAAGGCATTGCGTAAACTTGGCTTTGAGTTCTTCTGTATTTCTACTTTTAGTTTTATATGAATTATCTTTAATATATGTCCCCAAAAGGTGTCAAATCAGGCGACCTTGGTGATCATCTAACTGGCCCATTGGTAACAAACCAATTATATCTGAATTTTGAGTTAAGCAATTCTCCAGCTGATCTCGTATTATGAGGTGATGCAGCATCGTGTTGTAAGAAGAACTGACTTCTATTGCTGAACGATAAATTGTCCAAATATTCATCAACAATTTTCTCATTTAAATATTGGTAGTACCGTTCACCAGTTAGATTTCCCTCATAAATCTTATATGCCAAAACTTGATTTTTTATTAAGGCACACCAAACACTAAAACCAAACCAACCCTAATTTTGGATCTCAATGGTGCGCCGAGGGTTCTCATCATGACATTCGTCTACTGCGATAAATATGCGAAATACATATCATTAATTCCAAAAATTTAGATTTTTTTATTTTTTAAGAAGAAATTGAAGGAACAGACCCTACATATTATATATTTGAAAAGAGAAAAAAATACTCTTTTCAATAAAGTGACAGTCCACTATGACTTCCATATAAAAAAATAAAAATGTATGTCATAACTTAAAAATAAAAAAACATTTTCAAAATCTGTTAACGCCATTGCATTCTCCTCAAAAACGTGCCTTAAGAACGTGCAAACGCCATTTCTCTAAATTCACAAACAACCGAAATATAGACATAGATCAAAATCTCAAGAAATGGAATTTTTGTCCATAACTCGAAAACAAACGACGATCGCTAAATTTTGACTTCGCCATCAAGGGTTTGTCAAAAAAAGAGCTCGACGATGCGCGGTCAGATTTTCAATATCTCTTATGGTTTAAAAGTTACCCTATAAAAGCATCGAATTTTGCCCACCCTGTACCTACGATTTAAATGTATTAAGACCTGACTTGAATCGTGAATAACTCAAAATGGAGGGGCGAAAAAAATTTAAAAGTCCCACTTTTTAAAGGGACTTTGACTTTTTGACCATACCAGCTTTCAATTCATTATACAGGGTCTCTAAAATGTCTTTACAAAATCCTACCACAAGTTTTTGGGCTCAAAATTATTCGTTTAAACCAAACATACTTTAGTCCAAAAGTTCTTCCTTACTGAGTTACAGGATGCTACAAAATATTTTTCCAAATGATTTTTTAAGTATATCTATAGAACGGTTTAAAGTAGAGATTTGAAATTTGGTGGTCTATAAGGAAGCTACAATTTGTTGGTATTAGAACCAAAATAATATTGTTCAGTGGCGTATTTATCGAAGAGGTCTAAGGGTTTTTTTGAATAATTTTTGTAGGGGATTAAATTTTTTTACAAAATAATTAGAATTATGATAGATACGCTCAAGACACGTAAAAAAGGTATACTTGTTTGATTTGCATTGACTCAACTGTTCGCGAGATATTTAACTTTGAAAATTTTTTTTGCTATTAAAACGACAATTTGTGACACCCTGTAAAGTCAAAAATATTGAGTCACTCTAATACGGCTCATTCTACTTCCAAAACTAAGCATAATTTCTATTTTATACCGTTCTGTAGATATACCTAAAAAAAAGATAGAGGGCGAATAAAAAATACATCTTTCAACACCCTGTATTTTAGTAACGAAACATTTTTGGGGATCGGTTTCTACAACCATTTATGCTTAGTTTTGGACGTAGAATCAGCTGTATTAGAGTGACCCAATATTTTTTACTTTACAGGGTGTCACAAATTGTTTTTATAGCAAAAAAAAATTTCGAAGTTAAATATCTCGCAAACAGATGAGTTAACGCAAGTCAAACAAGTATACTTTTTTACGTGTCTTGAGCGTATCTATCATAATTCTTGTTATTTTGTAAAAAAATTCAATACCCTACAAAAAATATCCAAAAAACACTGAGTCCCCCCCTATAAGTAAGACATTGAACAATATTAATTTGGTTGTAATACCATCTTATAGACTTATTACCCCACCAAATTTCAAGTCTCTATTTTAAACCGTTCTGTAGATATATTTAAAAAACTATTTGGAAAGATATTATTTAGCGCCCTGTAACTCAGTAAGGAAGGACTTTTGGACTAAGGTATGTTTGGTTCAATCGAATTATTTTGAGCCCAAAAACTTGTGGTAGGATTTTGACCTTTTAGAGACTTTTAGTAACTCGTAAAATGTGCATTCTATGATTTCTATGTGAATAAAATTTTAGGTATCGCCACAGAATTATATTATTATATGATGGCAACTTTTTGTAAATTAATAACGGAGATTTTGGACAAACAATATTCTTTCATAACAAAGCATAATTTTACATAAAACTAATATTAATATGCGATTTCCGAAATATGACCATGTAAAGTTTAATGTTATGAAAATATCTCGGAAAATATATAGACACGAAATATTATTGTCCTGTATAATTTTTTCCCCAATCTGGGTTAATTTTCGAGCAATCACCTCTTCAATATTGAAAATGGTAGATGGAAAAAGTAAAACACTGTTGAATAAAAAGAAGCCAGAGTCTGCTAAACTGTTTGATTATCGAAAAAAAGTTATACATGAAATTTGTAGCTGAGATGATTTGCGATCGAAAGTATCTTGTAAATTTTTTAATAGTGTTAACCGAGGTGTTAACCCTTAAAGAATTATTATTAGTGATGAAATTTGAAAAAATAAATCATTATGTTTACGTTTCATTTAATTTATTTTGAAAACTAGTATTGAAAATAGTAAAAATTTGATACATGATGAAAGATTGGTTTATTTTGAATCGAAAAGTTAAATTCCATTTTGAACATAAACGATGGCTACTCGGAATAATTATTAAATTTGTTGAAAAGATTTCCGTAAGTTGACACCTGCAATGACTTTATATGGAAAATATAAATAAAAAAACCGGATTAGAGATACAAAAATTAAACCGGACAATGTATTCAAGAATCATACCTAAAAATATTTCGTGTCTATCCTGGGACACGTTGTATAGTAGAACATCTTCAAATACTGAAGAAAACAATATGAGTATAATAAATATTTATATTTTTAGTGGTCTACATGAAAATTTGCAGTGTCGTTTGAAGAAGAATTTTAACTTGTGTTTTAAAATTTTCTATCATTTCGGGCAGAAACATTTATGGGGTGTCAAAATTTATAACAAACTCCCAGAAAACAGTAGTTTTTAAAATGTGATTGCTGATTAGTCGACACCTTAAATGTCCTCTTATATTTATACTTATATAATTTGTACTTTTACTACTCTTTCTATTACGTATTTTATATTGATAAACCATGTAAACAATAATGGTAAGAAACATTATTATATTCTATTAAAATTCTCCCCGACATGTTTCATTTACTTAGTTGTAAATATTTACTTAGATGACTTATTTGAAAATAAAATCATCTGTTATGTACAGGGTGTCCCATTTTCGACACTTTTAGGGGGTATTGGCGTTATTATCAAAGATAGACTGTTGCGGTTTTCACCTTCCTGTCCTACTTTTTTACGAAACGAAAGATTCCGAAGTCAAATTTGTCATGGCTCTCTTAGTTTTTAATCTACAGAGTGATTCTCAAAATCTTTGTTTTTTAGACACCCCTCGGATTTCCGTTATGCGTCTACTTATCAAAAAGGTGAAAACTGATCTTGATAGAGTTTTTTACGTAAAATGCAGTGGCGTAGGCAGTTTTTGTGTAAAAGGTTTAGTTTTTGAGATATTACCCAAACTTATGTTTTTTTTAAATGGGACACCCTATATATTATCTTTTATATTGATTAAGCAAAATTTGGACTTTCCAAAAATATATAATACTTAATATTTATTTTAAAAAACAAGTTCAAAATTCGATATTTTTAATAATTTTCTTCATTTATAACAGTAGGCCATGGCTAATTTTTTAGAAACAAATGCAAAATTTTCACAATGCGTAATTATTCTAAAGCTAAACACTTCAAAAGATAATTTTAATGCATTTTATATAACATACCAACAATATAATACTTCTCATAATTATCATAAACGGCCATTGTAATAAAAAATTAAAAGTAAAATAAAAACATCTACGTAACAAAAATATTTCATCAATAATGGAAATCTGACAAATCTGTCAAATTTTGCATTTGTTTCTAATAAACTAGCCATGGCCTACTGTTATAAATAAAGAAAATTATTAAAAATATCGAATTTTGGGCTTGTTTTTCAAAATAAATATTAAGTATTATATATTTTTGGAAAGCCCAAATTTTGCTTAATCAATATAAAAAATAATATATAGGGTGTCCCATTTAAAAAAACATAAGTTTGGGCAATATCTCAAAAACTAAACCTTTTACACAAAAACTGCCTACGCCACTGAATTCTACGTAAAAAACTCTATCAAGATCAGTTTTCACCTTTTTGATAAGTAGACGCATAACGGAAATCCGAGGGGTGTCTAAAAAACAAAGATTTTGAGAATCACTCTGTAGATTAAAAACTAAGAGAGCCATGACAAATTTGACCCCGGAATCTTTCGTTTCGTAAAAAAGTAGGACAGGAAGGTGAAAACCGCAACACTCTATCTTTGATAATAACGCCAATACCCACTAAAAGTGTCGAAAATGGGACACCCTGTACATTACTCGGTACATTACTTAACGCATAACTCCAAATACTCCTACATATCAATTAAATGGTGTTAATGGCAAATTGCATTACGCCTTGTTTGTGCAATTATTTGCGTGATGCAGTACTATACTGTTGTTAATATTTATTATGCTAAAGAGACGCCGGCTCCAAATTTTGACCACGTTTTATCTAAATATGAACAAATATTATTCAGTTATAAATTTTATAGACAAAAAATCTTTCTTGCTTAAAAATAACTGTATAATAAGAGTGACTTATTATAATAATACTAATTTATAATTTTACAATGAAATTTTACCTAATATTTACAATATGGTTGGATTGTTTATTTTTATCATGTTAAAGTATTTTTTTCGATGCAGACAAGTACAACTAAAAAAAATAAAATTAGAAACATTTTCCTATTTCCTATACTTATTCTGGTAAGAATATTAAACTGTACCAACATTACATAAACTACAATAACCAGTAATAAAAAAATATCTGATGTGTCTAACACATGGCTTTCTTATACGGATAGTATCACAATAATTACTTTTCCTAAAGAAATTAAGTTAAATTTCTTGTAAAAATTTTGAGGGTTTCCAGCAATTTTCAAATAGTCTATGTCGCACTTATTGCAATACGCATAAATCTGTCCTTGTCTCACTCATAACCGAATTTTACGACAAAAATGTGTTTTATTTTAGATTTTTGACCTATTACTCACTTAAAAAAATCTCCCGGTATGAAATTACATTTATTTATTCATTATTATTGTTTTCGGTACCATAGAAACCAGTAAAATAAAAAAAAGTAATGGTCCGTCCTTCTGGGATTCGAACCCGGGACCTTCCGTTTGGCAGCCATATAATGAGACACATGTCTACCTCGACCGTCTGATTCAACAATCAACGCGCGCTATGAGAAATATAAAGTGTTTTAAGAATATCTAGTTTTTTGAAATTTGTTTGACGAAATTTCAAAAAAAAGTTCAAACAAAATTTGTTCAAAATTCAATTCTAAATCAATGTTAAAGAATAAAAAAATCTCATAAATTGTATATTTTTCAAGATATTCCTAAAAATCCTAAAAATATCTTCAGGTAAGTGTCACTATTTATACTTGGTCAGAACAATTTGATTTTTAGGCACACAAAAT
Organism: Pediacus dermestoides; assembly: GCA_963942485.1. Classification (NCBI taxonomy): domain Eukaryota; kingdom Metazoa; phylum Arthropoda; class Insecta; order Coleoptera; family Cucujidae; genus Pediacus; species Pediacus dermestoides. The sequence continues at coordinate 5,745,043 of OZ012629.1, forward strand.
CAATAAATTTTATAAATATTAATTTTTCTAATCGTTTAACTTTATAATATTTCAATGGTTTTTAATCCGTTTTGATGATATATTTTGAAAAATTTTGATTTTTTTGACCCGTTTTTAAGGTAATACCAGAAGCCATTGATATTAGGCGAAATATCAATTAAAATTCCTCCGGTTCCAGGTGGAACCATTTTAAGGTCTGTTTTACAGAAGCTCAGTTGCAATATTTAAAACTCTGTTTAACTGAACTGCAATTATATTATTATATCTGCACATAGACCAACCTTGAAATTTACACTCACAATGTCCCCAATATCTGTAATCTGTAACATCCCAAACAAAACCAAAGCTCTTCAAGACAAAATGATTTTTTTAGTCCAAAATCAATAGTTATAATAATAAGTTCAAAATGACCTCTTCTATCACCCCCTTAAACATTTGCATCGACCTACAGGCTGCAGGACACTTGTATAGTATAACAGTTAATAAAAATTATCTAAAACTGCCACTTCTTGCCTGTACTTGTGGTAGTTCATGTTAAAGTGATCACAAATAAATGATGTAATTTGATAGCAGATGTTTACACTATTAAACAAATTATTTAGTAAATTAAGTAAATAATATGCAAATTTAAATTACCCTTGTTTTATATGATGATATAATATAACTCTTGCTGGTTGACGTTTTGTTTCTTATTTTACTACATGTGGCCTTCGTTTTTATTTATTTTAATCATATAATTACCTTTTGATTGTTTTACGTACGCAATTTCCAACGTCTGAAGTTTGAGGAGGACAATGAATTTCAATTACGCAGCCTATTCCTATGTGCAGAGATGCGTAGAATTTTATTATAAAAATATTATTGAAGAAAATTGTCTATTAATTAAAATTGCAACGATGGAAAAATATGTCTATTTTTAAACCCACGTACCTGTATAATAAATAAAGTCCTATTGTTACCCTACGATAAGACAAATCCTTGAACTTGACTTATTGGATGTAGCGTGTTTTGAATAAGTTAAATAATGTTAATTAAGGAAGAGTCCATTTGTAGTATAATTTTCTTAATAATTATTATTTGTTAAGCAAATGATAAGAATTATTTTTAAGTAATTTATCGATGTTCGTGGGGATTTTCTGAAAACAAAATGCAATGAAGATATAATTCACATGACTAGACATGACTCAGTTATTATTTATAATGAATTATCCTCAGAAAAAGTGTTTTTTGAATTCAGCTGTTTCTCAATAATTAATAACATGTATATTTCTTCTATTTGAACTTTTTGACCTAAACTCTTTTGTAGTTTTGCACTAGATAACATTTTGTGGCATCCAGTAGTAAATCATGGATATATTTTTTTTGTATAATAGACATGTGCAATTTTCAAATTTTCAATAATAGTTGTGTCTACTGTCAACTCGCTGTGAAACACCCTGTATATCAACCTCTCTTAGTTTCAGTAACCTGCGATGACTATCAATTCCGCTGCGCCAATGGTCAATGCATTCCACTAAATTGGCACTGCGATGCCCATCTTGACTGCATTGATGGCAGTGATGAACTACCAAGTTGTGACACCAAAGAAAAATGCCGCCCAGAACAATTCCAATGTGCCCTCACACGCAAATGCCTACCAATCGGCTGGATGTGTGATGAGGAACAAGACTGCGGCACATCTCCAGAACTTGGTCCTGATCTCTCCGACGAAGAGTCAAAGGATTGCAAGAAGGGGACTCAATGTATTTGGAACCAAGCGGCATGTGCTGATAATTTCACTTGTTTACCCATAAAAAAATTCTGCGATGGACATGGAGATTGTCCGGAGAATAGTGATGAATGGGATTTTTGCAGGAATCACACCGAAAGGAGCTGTGAGAGTCTGCAATGCATGTATAAGTGTAATCACACGCCTGATGGACCGAAGTGTTTTTGTCCAGATGGACAAAAACCGGATAAGAATAAGTGTGTCGATGCTGATGAGTGTGAGTTGGATGATACCTGCTCGCAGTTGTGCCAGAACACCATAGGGTCGTATATTTGTAGCTGCGTTTCGGGATATACGAAGACGGGAAAGAATTGTACAGCTATTAACGGTAAGACAATTTTACATTTTCGTTAGAGCACAAATCTATACAAAATTTAATATTTTTTATGCAGTTCCCAAATCTGAATCGGCATCCCTAATATTCTCCACCCAATCAGAAATCAAACGTGTAACACTAGATGGAGACCAATGGCCAGGCAACTCAACAATGCACTTATTGAACACCAACGCTCTAGAATTCAACCATCGCAACCAGACGATCTGCTATGTGCACCATAACTTCACCCAAGCATCCTTATTTTGTGCCAATGTGAACAACATGAACCAACGTTGGAAATTGCCGGCATCGTCGCCTTTACTCGACATAGACTCTATCCAACAGATGGCATTGGATTGGGTATCTGGAAATTGGTATTTCATTGATGACCACCGTGATATAATTTTACTTTGCACGAGTAATTTGGCGTGGTGTAATATATTGATAGAGAATGATTTGAGTAAGCCTAGAGCACTGGCTTTGGATCCAACTAGTGGGTATTTGTTTTTTTCGAAATGGGGGCATTCCATTCCAACGTTAGAGCGTTGTGAGCTGGATGGTTCTGATAGGAAAACTATAGTAGAGCATAAAATTGTTTACCCATATGGGGTTTCGGTGGATTATCCCAAGAAACATTTGTATTGGGTGGATACTTATTTGGATTATGTTGAACGTGTGGATTATGAAGGGAAACACCGCAAAACTATTATGCGTGGTATAAAAGTTCAAAACTTATATGGTATAAGCCCATTCGAAGACAAATTATTTGTGTCCTCATGGTACAACAACAGCATATTGCAGTTGGACAAATTTTCTCAAAAAGACCGTTTGATTGTCTCTAACATAACACGCCCTTTCAATGTATACGTTTACCACCGACAGAAACAACCTGATGGTAAGTAGTTCTTTTAAAAATTTACTAAAACAAAAATAACTGTTTATCTCTATAGTTGCACATCCATGCAAGTCCTCAGCTGAGTGTGATCACATTTGCATACCAATTTGGAACAAGAATATCGCAATAAAAAAGTGCATCTGCGCTTCGGGTTACACGCTGATAAAAAACAAATGCGTTATACGAACCCCGGAAGCTTTCCTTCTGATATCCAAGAGTCGTCCGTACTCTATCAGAGGTTTAAATTTTGACGATCGCAGCGATACTATGGTGCCTATAACGAAAATTGGACGTCCAAAAGCCATTGATTTCGATGCCAAAACCAAATCGGTTATCTATTCGGATTTTGATACATCGACAATTCACATGGTACCCATCAACAATATTACACAAAACAATGTTATTCAAACTCAAGTGTTGTGTGATGGACTGGCGTTTGATTGGATATCAAGGAATATTTATTGGACTAGCATAGAACGAGGCAGTATAAGTGTCTTCAAATTATCCAACGTTTCGATATCGCGAACTTTGATTCAAAGCACGCAATTTAGTCCAATTTCTATAGCAGTTGATCCAACTAATGGCGTAATGTATTGGGCGGATTGGTCAAGCATGTCACCAGAAAATGGACGAATTGATGTGGCTTTTATGGATGGTACTAATCGAAAAACTTTTCTCAAGTCGAATATACATTGGCCAGGTGGATTGACTGTGGATTTAACTGGCAAGCGATTATATTGGTGCGATAAACATTTAGGGAAAATAGAAAGTGTTGATTTTGACGGTGTCAATAGACATGTAGAGCTGTCCGTTGGTTTGAAATTTCCAGTTAGTTTGGCGTTGGAGTCTAATAAAAGGTTGTATTTCATTGAGCAGAGAGAGGGCACGCTGAAAGTGTATAGGAACGACACTGGTTTAACGACGATTTATGAAGGAAATCCGCCGTTTTATGATGTGAAAATATTCGACCCGAAGATGCAACAAGGTGAGGTTTTGTCACTTATACACTGTGTCCCAAATTGGTGGCTCCACTATGGGTAACTTCTTTATTATAGGAGATATAAAGACGGTTAAATTAGGAAAGTTTTTAAGAATTTCAAGACCATTTCAGATTAGCTAACAGATCTTGAATATCTCTTTTAGTTTTTGAGATATTCGGGAAAAACCAAAGTGTTGCATTTTCTTTAATGGAATATTTTTTGTATTGTCCATTTTATGCTGTTAAGGCTTTGACATTCTTCATGCACTTTTTTAAGATACTTCTAACGGTGTTGTCAGTTTTTTTCCAACTCCTTTGTTTTTTGAGATACGGTTACTAACTTTTGTTTTTCTTATGGACGTCAATGATTTTTTTGGCAATGTCAAATAGCATTTTTTATTACCTTTCCGACGATGTATCACAACATGACGAAAAATTCCAATTTTCACAAGAAAAATCGGAAAATTGTATTTTTAAATAAAAAAAAACAAAAGAAATCCCAGCAATGAATAAAAATCAATCCATCTATCGCTGCATGATGAGTGTATGATATCTCTCTTCGTTATTTATATCGCAACGATTGTCCCTCTTTTGTTCAAATGGCCCAAAATTAATGAAATTCGTGGCAAGTTTTCTGAAATAAGTATCGTGGGGTTGTTGTCGTTCAGCTGCAGTGTTAACATTTCAATTTGCCCGTATGTAAATCACGAGCATACAAATACGCTCATCATGCTCATGCAGCGATAGAGGAATTGATTTTTATTCATTGTAGAATGTCTTTTGTTTTATTTTTATTGAAAAATACAATTTTCTGATTTTTCTTGTGAAATTAGGAATTTTTCGTCATGTTGTGATACATCGTTGGAAAGGTAATAAAAAATGCTACTTGTCAATGCCAAAAAAACAATTGCCGTCCATAAGAAAAACAAAAGTTAGTAGTCGTATCTCAAAAAACAAAAGAGTTGGGAAAAAACTGTCAACACCGTTAGAAGTATCTTAAAAAAGTGCATGAAGAATGTCAAAGTCTTAACAGCACAAAATGGATAATAAAAAAAATATTGACCATTAAAGAAAATGCAACATTTTGGTTTTTCCCGAATATCTCAAAAACTAAAAGAGATATTCAAAATCTGTTAGCTAATCTGAAATGGCCATAAATTTCTTTAAAACTTTTCTAATTTAACCGTCTTTGTATCTCCAATAATAAAGAAGTTACCTATAGTGGAGTCACCAATTTGGGACACAGTGTATATATCAAAATAAATCTATTTTCCAATTACCACAAGCCACTATTTTATTGTTTTTCTTTTATTTCTGTAGGAGTCAACGAGTGTCTCAAAAAAAACTGCCCCGAACTCTGCCTACCAACTCCCACAGAAGCAGTCTGCGTCTGCACCGATGGCTTCCAAATGAAAGACGACATTTGCGTCGTCCAACCCAACTACACTGCTCCATCCTTATGCAACGACGACATGTTCCAATGTAAACATATAAAACGTTGTATACCTAAAACTTATCTATGCGACGGCGTGGATAATTGTGGAGATAATTCAGATGAAGATATCGGTGGTCCGTGCGAGAATATAACATGCGGTACTAACCAGTTGAAATGCGACAACACTTCTTGCATATCGATGTCGTGGGTATGCGATGGAGAGAGAGATTGCAAGGATGGTACTGATGAAGATCTAAAGCGCTGTCGTTGCGCTGCTGCTCAGTTTCAATGCAACCAATCGGGACGCTGTATTCCGCTTGTTTGGCGATGTGACGGCGTTGCCGATTGTGGACCAAACGATGACAGTGATGAAGATAACTGCAGTAAATTTTGATATTTAGTTTCAGATTTTTTTATTATATCATATATTACTTGTTTCAGAAATTAACACCTGTGGTATAAATGAGTTTGTCTGCAAAGACAATGGAGAATGTATTGCTCCAATGTACGTCTGCGATTCCAACGACGATTGTAAGGATGGCTCAGACGAGGTTAATTGCACCACTTGTGATCCTTACACGGAAATTGCTTGTTTACCTTTGAATAAATGCCTGCCGGTTAGCGTCCGTTGTGACAAAAAACAAGATTGTCCTGATGATTCTGATGAAAGGGATTGTGGGACACGACTGTGTGAAACAAATGAGTTTGCTTGTACCAGTTTGGAATGCATACAGAAGGTACAGTGTTAGGGTACTATTTTTACTTTCTTATACGAAGTATAAGTAATAATATATAAATAATAAGTAATCGTGATTTTTTTCGACTTCGAGATTTTGATGGATTTACACGTTTTGAGGGCCCCTGTCTGTCTGTATCCACCATAACTCAAAAACGACTTATCGGATTTGATTCAAAATTCATATTTAAGAGTTTGAACTAATTTGTGGGTGCCACATTCAATGTTTTTCATCTAGCACAAATACAAGTGACAGTTACCTGAAGACATTTTTAGGTTTTTTAGGAATATCTTGAAAAATAAAGAATTTATGAGATTTTTTATTCTTTGATTTAGAATTGAATTTTGAACAAATTTTGTTTGAACTTTTTTTTGAAATTCCGTCAAAAAAATTTCAAAAAAACAAGGTAGGTACCTATTCTAAAAACTCTTATACAGGGTGGTCCAGGTTGAACGTCATTAATTTTGGGAGGTGATAGAGCATCATGAAAAAAGTAGACTTATATTAAAAAAACTTTGCTCAAAAATGTTTTATAACAAAGATACAGGGTGTCAAAGTTTAAAATAAAAACTCGTTTTCTTAACATAGCTTCTAAACCACTTGAACGATTTCCATTAAATTTCGCACACAGAGTAATGTAGTACATTTCAAGATAATGATGGGGTTCATTTATAAAAAAAATCTCCAGTGGCGTAGATACTGGGGGTCATTCCACTTTTCCCTCCAATTTTTGACGCCACTGGATATATTGCGAGGAAAATACAATTTTTGGAATGTCTGTTTAATTTAGAGAAAATAGTTACTCTCTACAAATTTTAATTTAAGGTTTCATTTTTAAGATATTTGAGTTTGAAGGTTTGGAAACACAATATCAAATGCTGTGCTGAATTAAAGAAAATTTCGGTTAGGTCTGAAAAATCCGGAAATTTGCCATCAAGTCTTGGCAGCGATTAATTCCGTGGCTAAAAAAGCTCGAAAATGTATCAAAGCCTATTTTGAGAACTTATTCAAAATTTTCTTTAATTCAGCATAGCATTTGATGTTGTGTTTCCAAACCTTCAAACTCAAATATCTTAAAAGCGAAACTTTAAATAAAAAATTTTCAAGAGTAACTATTTCCTCTAAATTGAACAGACAATCCAAAAATTATTGACGTTTAACCTGGACCACCCTATATTTCTCATAGTGCGCGTTGAATCCGAAATCCGACAGCCGAGATAGACTAGTGACTAAAGGGATTTGACTGCCTAACGGAAGGTCGCGGGTTCGAATCCCAGAAGGACCATTATTTTTTTTATTTTACTGGTTTCTATGGTAACGAAAACAATAATAATAAATAAATGTGATTTTATATTAATAACGTATTGAATGTTGACTGCATGTAACTATTGGCTACCACTTCAGTATTTTCCAAAGATTAAAACTGTATCATGGTAATGTATAAGAAAGTCATGTGTTGGACACATCAGATATTTTCTTTAGTGGATTTGTTGTGGACGTTTTAGAATCTTTCAGTCCGATTCTGTTCTTCCTTTAGTATGGTGCTTGTTTAAGTGTTTCGTATCCTATATTGACAAGAATACTAATTAACTAACAATATTTGTGTCTACAACTTAAATTGAACATTTTTTGCAGCAATTTGTCTGTGATATGGATTTGGACTGTTTGGACGCATCGGACGAAGCGAACTGCGACGCCTCAAAAATTCACAACACCACCGAATCAAAACCATCGACAATATCCTGCGAGCCACCATACAAACCATGCGACAATTCCACTAAATGCTTGGATCCAACTCGCTTATGCGACAACCGCCAGGACTGCGCAGATGGCACAGACGAAGGCCTACATTGTAACGAAACCACCACCAAAACAACTTCATTTGCCACCAACTGCGAATACCCCTCCAGATCTTGCGATAACGGAACCAAATGCGTAACAACAGTACAACTTTGCGATAATTTCACTGATTGTCTGGATGGTACTGATGAAGGCTCCAGATGCAGCGATCGGCTTTGTGATCATAGTTTTATGTGTTCGCACGAGTGTCATAATGCTCCTGAAGGTCTGATTTGTACTTGCCCGGCCAATTTGCATTTACAAGCCGACCGGAAGCATTGTTTGGAAACGCATCCTTGCGAGGCTTGGGGAGTTTGTTCGCAACAATGCTCGCCAAGAGGCTCAAGATATAAGTGTACTTGCCTACCGGGTTATGTGATACAAGAAGATGGGTTTACGTGCAAGAGTGTGGACAGTGGACGGCCCTATGTGATTTTCAGCAATAGACACGAGCTTAGAGGTGTTGATCTGAATACGTTTGCTTTGAAAAGTTTTATTTCTAGTTTGAAGAATACGATTGCCTTGGATTTTTATCATACAAAGGACGCTGATATGGTAAGCTATATAATAATCTAAACTTTTTGGCGTAATACTTTCTGTTCTAGGTCTTTTGGACCGATGTAATCGACGACAAGATCTATCGAGGAACCGTAGTAGGTGGTTCCTTAGGTAACATAGAAGTAGTAGTGCAAACCGGTCTATCAACGGCAGAAGGTTTAGCAGTGGATTGGATTGGCCAAAATCTCTATTGGGTGGAAAGTAACTTAGACCAAATCGAGGTGGCCAAACTAAATGGCTCCTTCCGCCGCACTTTAGTCGCTGGTGAGATGGAAAGCCCTCGTGCTATCGCCGTTGACCCTCGAGACGGTTACCTTTTCTGGTCAGACTGGGACAATAGTTCTCCACGAATAGAACGTTGCTCTTTAGCTGGTCTAGACAGACAAATCGTTGTAAAGATCGAGATGGTTAGTACCGGAGGATGGCCGAATGGTTTGACTCTAGATTACACTATGAGGAGGATTTACTGGATAGATGCGCGATCTGACTCAATACATACCACTAAATATGATGGATCTGATCATCATGAGGTCATGCATAATCATGAGATGCTCTCACATCCGTTTGCCATAGCGTTGTTTGAAAATTATGTTTATTGGACGGATTGGAGGACTAATAGTGTCGTACGGGCTAATAAGTGGACTGGTGGAGACGTAATGGTTATTCAAAGGACGCTAACGCAGCCATTTGATATAAAAATTATGCATCCTAGTCGACAACCTAATGGTACGAGTCCTTGTGGAAACAACAATGGGGGATGTTCTCATCTTTGTCTTTTACATCTTAATCAAACTTACCGATGCGACTGCCCGCATGTAATGCGGCTTAGTACCGATAATAAAACTTGCGTCAGTAAGTAGTAATAGCTATAGTACAGTAAAATTATTTAAAAATCATACGTGAAAGGTCGGAATCGTCCGGAACAGGATCAAATTTTAGGGGTTGTTAGGGGACCTGAAGTTAAGTAATTTCCCAAGTTTGCGACCTCCAACTCCTTGCGGATTTTCCGCCATCTTGATTTTTAGGGTTGATTTGGTTTTTTGTATTTTTCGGGCTTATATTTGATATTAGCAAAAAAAGTGTCGATACTTTTTTTGTAGAGACTAAAAATCCCCACAAAATGATGTAATATAATCGTATACAAATTATCATCGTTAAACAAATTATGGTAGTTTAAACATCCAACAAGTGGGATTTAAACGTTTTTTATTTTTTTATTTCGGTAATCGTCCATATTAAATAAAAATAGTTCAAACAAAAGTTGTAAAGCGTAAAACTGCCTATAGTTTTTGTTTAAACAATTTTCTTCCTGTGTCAATACTTTTTGCGCTACAGTGAGTAAAAGGTTCACGGGAACTGAAACGAGGCGTTCGCGCTTGTCGCATCGCGCTAAAATCTAACGCCTTTTTATGCGTTTATTTTCAAATATTTGTTCCTAAATAAATTTGTAATTTATTATGTACAATATTTATCAAATATATTGTATACAGGGTGTTCGCGCGAAGTGGCTCACACTATTGCTAACTTTGTTTGTATTGGAGCTACAAAGTCGGTTAAATTAGCAAACTAGTAGCATTTTTTCCCCTGATTTCAATGGTGAAAACAATTGACGATCTGGGTTTTTGTTTTTCGAAATACATAGTCACCAAAATAACATTTTTTAAGTGGAACACTCTCCATATTTTTGCAAAAATCGATGATAAATCAAATTCTGTACAAAAAATATCCTTATCTTTTTTGATAATTATTTAAAATAAGCTAGTTATTTTGAAAAAAAATTGCAATTTTTTAAAATCATCAAGTAACCACGAAATAATAAGTGTAATTTATTAAAACCAGACAATCATAATTTTAAATTTAAGCAAGTTGAAAAAATTTTTTCAAAATTAGTTATATTTTATGACCTATACTTGATATTAAAACTTTGTAACCTTTTTTTCAAAATAACTCGCTTATTTTAAATAATTATCAAAAAAAGATAAGGATATTTTTTGTACAGAATTTAATTTATCATCGAATTTTGCAAAAAAATACAGGGTGTTCCATTCGAAAAAATGTTATTTTTGTGAATATCTCGAATACCAAATGGTCAATTGTTTCTCTGTTTTCACCATTGTAATCAGCGACAAAAATGCTACTAGTCTGGTAATTTAACCAACTTTGTAGCTCCAATAATAACAAAGTTAGCAATAGCGAGCCACTTCGCGCGAACACCCTGTATACAATATATTCGATAAATATTGTACATAACAAATTAAAAACTAATTTAGGAACAAATATTTGAAAATAAACGTCTAAAAAGGCGTTAGATTTTAGCGCGATACGGCAAGCGCGAACGCCTCGTTTCAGTTCCCGTGAACCTTTCCGTCACTGTAGCGCAAAAAGTATTGACACAGGAAAAAAATTCTTTAAACAAAAACTATAGGGAGTTTTACGCTTTACAACTTTTGTTTGAACTCTTTTTATTTAATATGGACGATTACCGAAATAAAAAACAAAAAACTTTTAAATCCCACTTGTTGGATTTTTAAACTACCATAATTTGTTTACTGATGAGAATTTGTATACAATTATATTACATCATTTTGTGGGGATTTTTATTCTCTACAAAAAAGGTATTGACACTTTTTTGCTAATATCAAATATAAGCCCGAAAAATACAAAAAACCAAATCAACCTTAAAAATCAAGATGGCGGAAAATCCGCAAGGAGTTGGAGGTCGCAAACTTGGGAAATTACTTAACTTCAGGTCCCCTAACAACCCCTAAAATTTGATCCTGTTCCGGACGATTCCGATCTCAAAAGATAATTTTACTGTACTACTACGTTTGACTTTTATTAATGTAAACTAATCTTTAATTTATTTATAGAAAACGAACGAGTGCTCCTTATATCCCGGAGCCACGAAATCCGTGGCGTCGACGTTCTTCAACCATATTACCACACCATCCCCACGATAAGTGTACCTCAAGTTTTAAACCCAATCCAACTGGAGTACCTCGCCAGAAATGGAACACTTTTCTGGGCCGACGTTCAAATAAACGAAATCAAACGGTCGGGTTTGACAACTGGTCCTATCGAAACTCTCATCGACACTGGCATACAACAACCGACAGGCCTCGCTGTTGACTGGATCTCGAATCTTCTATTCGTAGCCTCTTCCAGCGGAATCAACATTTGTAACTTGAATGGGGAGTATAGCATGCAGTTGTTGGAAAATGTACACGTTCTGTCGATTACTGCGAATCCTATAGAGGGGCAGCTGTTTTGGTTGTCATTGAATACGAACGCTGCTTTAGAATCTAGTGCTATGGATGGTAGCTCAAGAAAAAGTCTACTAACTGATTTAAATGAACACTCCAAAAGTCTTGCAATTGATTTGGACTCTAGACGATTATACTGGGTTAGTTATTTCAAGATATACTACTGTAATTTTGATGGAACCGACGTGCGACAATTGAACTTACCAGCACATTTCACAGTAGCGGCCGTTACAGTTTATCAAGGTAAAGTTTACTACGCTGAAGATGAAGACCAATCGATTCACGTAGCAGACAAATTAAATGGCGAAAATGATGTAGTATTACGGAATAGCACCCCAGGGATATTAGCTCTGCGAATATACGATCCATCGGAGCAAATCGGCACTCATCCCTGCGATAAAAACAAAGGGGGTTGCGCACATTTATGCTTACCATCTTCCTCCAAAACCTACTCCTGTAAATGTGCAACAGGTTATTTAGTCGATAAGAAAAACGCATCCAATTGCATCGGTGTACCCGAGTTCTTGTTTTATTCTATCCACTACGAACTTCAAGGCTTGTCCTTGGATGGACGAAATGACACTAAAGTACTAGGACCAATTTCCAAAGTATACAGCGCGACCACTATTGATTACATCGCAGACAAAGACTTGATTTTCTTGGCAGATAGCGACCATGGTACTATTACCAGAATCAAACGAGATGGAACTGAGCGTAAATGCGTGTTAGAACAAGCTGAAATGGTTGACAATGTGCCCTTTGATTGGTTAACTTGCATGGCAGTGGATTGGATCGCAGAAAATATCTACTGGTGTGACACCAAACGAGGGATTATTCAAGTGTCGCGATTGGATGGTTCTAAACAACACGTACTCTTGTCTAATGACGTTGGTAAACCAACTGCTCTTGCTGTGGATCCAATTAAAGGTTATTTAGTGTGGGCATCGGGTACTCGACTGGAGATAGCTACGATGGATGGGCAAAAGCGTATGAAGCTGGTGGAAGGACGGTCGGCAGTTGCTGATGTTACTTTGGACTCTAAGAATGAGTTTGTGTATTTTTGTGATTCTGGAAGTAATACTATTGAGCGGGTTAGGTATAATGGGAGTCACCATATGGTGGTGTTGAATCATTCGCTGGAAAATCCGATTTCGATAACTATTTTGGATGATCGATTGTTTTGGATTGATAAGTAAGTTAAAGTGTCTGGAATTATTAATTAGAAAGCCAAGAAATTTAGAGATATACAGGGTGGGCAAAATTCGATGTTTTTATAGGGTAACTTTTAAACCATAACAGATATTGAAAATCTGACCGCGCATCGTCGAGCTCTTTTTTTGAGAAACCCTTGACGGTGAAGTCAAATTTTAGCGATCGTCGTTTGTTTTCGAGTTATGGCCGAAAATTCGATTTTTTGAGATTTCGATTTGAGTCTATATTTCGGTTGTTTGTGAATTTAGAGAAATGGCGTTTGCACGTTCTTAAGGCACTTTTTTGATGCGAATGCAATGGCCTTAACAGAAAATGTCTTTTTATTTTTAGGTTATGACATAAATTTTTATTTTTTTATATGGAAGTCATAGTGGGCTGTCACTTTATTGGAAAGAGCATTTTTTCTCTTTTCAAATATATATAATATGTAGGGGCTATTCCTTCAATTTCTTCTTGAAAAATAAAAAAATCTAAATTTTTGAAATTAAATTTTAAAAAATCATCCATATAAACACGACACTATCTAAAATTAATATCTTTAAACTCAAAGAAAAAGTTCAAAATTACGTTTATTAACTGCAATGCACTTTTCATGACACTTCTGTGCGCATTCGAAATGTGAATATTTGACACGGAGTTAAGACATTGCGTAAACTTGGCTTTGAGTTCTTCTGTATTTCTACTTTTAGTTTTATAAGAATCATCTTTAATATGTCCCTAAAGGTGTCAAATCAGGCGACCTTGGTGGTCATCTAACTGGCCCATTGGTAACAAACCAATTATATCTGAATTTTGAGTTAAGCAATTCTCTAGCTGATCTCGTATTATGAGGTGGTGCACCATCGTGTTGTAAGAAGAACTGACTTCTATCGCTGAACGATAAATTGTCCAAATATTCATCATCAATTTTCTCATTTAAATATTGGTAGTACCGTTCACCAGTTAGATTTCCCTCATAAATCTTATATACCAAAACTTGATTTTTTATTAAGGCACACCAAACACTAAAACCAAACCAACCCTGATTTTGGATCTCAATGGCGCGCCGAGGGTTCTCATCATGACATTCGTCTACTACGATAAATATGCGAAATACATATTATTAATTCCAAAAATTTTGATTTTTTGATTTTTTAAGGGGAAATTGAAGAAATAGACCCTACATATTATATATATTTGAAAAGAGAAAAAATGCTCTTTTCAATAAAGTCACAGCCCAACTATGACTTCCATATAAAAAAATAAAAATGTATGTCATAACGTAAAAATAAAAAAACATTTTCAAAATCTGTTAACGCCATTGCATTCTCCTCAAAAAAGTGCCTTAAGAACGTGCAAACGCCATTTCTCTAAATTCACAAACAACCGAAATATAGACATAAATCGAAATCTCAAGAAATCCAATTTTCGTCCATAACTCGAAAACAAACGACGATCGCTAAATTATGACTTCGCCATCAAGGGTTTGTCAAAAAAAGAGCTCGGCGATGCGTGGTCAGATTTTCAATATCTCTTATGGTTTAAAAGTTACCCTATAAAAACATCGAATTTTGCCCACCCTGTACAGGGTGTACAACTAAGAATGGTCGCCGGCTGTATCTCAGAAACTATTTATCGTACAGCCTTCGGAAAAAAATATTTATAGTAAAAATTATTTTCAAGTTTCTAGCTTCTTTCTGCCATGGCAAATGATAAAATCATGATTTTTTCCAAATTAGAGGCAATTAAGGTAACTCAAAAATAACTTTATTAGAAAGCTGAAACAATTATACACAATTTTGGTCTAACACTTTTTGCTCTAGCTTATCAAATAAGGGTGGGAGGAGAGGGTGAATTCTTCTGTACGAAAATGCTTATAACCTCTGTTTAACTTTATAGAATTTGGCAAACTTAGTATCGTTCGAAAGAACTTTTCTTGATTCAAGCGATGTTCGATAAGAGAAATTGTTTTGATTCATATATTTGTTGCTAGGTGGCGCTTTTCGAAAACTTATTAATTTTATCGATTTTTCTTGAAAAATTTAAATGGACTCATATATATTTTTTGACATTATTAAAATTAGTATAAAATAACGAAAATATTAGTGAAAACCGCAGATCCATATCTTTTTTCGTTCAGGAAATATGGACAAAATAGTTTTACATGATTCACAATACGTATTATTGTTATCACAAGTCGTTTTGCGAATTTAAATGGTAGGCTTTGGAACCAAAAAAAATGCAATTGGCCCTATATTCGCAAAACGACTTGTGATAACAATAGTACGGGTTGTGAATCGTGTAAAAACTATTTTGTCCATATTTCTTGAACGAAAAAATATATGGATCTGCGGTTTTCACTAATATTTTCGACATTTTATACTAATTTTAATAATGTTAAAAAATATTTATGAGTCCATTTAAATTTTTCAAGAAAAATCGATAAAATTAATAAGTTTTGAAAAAACGCCACCTAGCAACAAATATATGAGTTAAAACAACTTCTCTTATCGAACATCGTTTGAAGCAAGAAAAGTTCTTTCAAACGATACTAAGTTTGCCAAATTCTATAAAGTTAAACAGAAGTTATAAGCCTTTTCGTACAGAAGAATTCACCCTCTCCTCCCACCCTTATTTGAAGAGCTAGAGCAAAAAGTGTTGAACCAAAATTGTGTATAATTGTTTCAGCTTTCCAATAAAGTTATTTTTGTTACAAAGCCTACCACTTAAATTCGCAAAACGACTTATGATAACAATAATACGTGTTGTGTATCGTGTAAAAACTATTTTGTCCATATTTCTTGAACGAAAAAATATATGGATCTGCGGTTTTCACTAATATTTTCGACATTTTATACTAATTTTAATAATGTTAAAAAATATTTATGAGTCCATTTAAATTTTTCAAGAAAAATCGATAAAATTAATAAGTTTTGAAAAAACGCCACCTAGCAACAAATATATGAGTTAAAACAACTTCTCTTATCGAACATCGTTTGAAGCAAGAAAAGTTCTTTCGAACGATACTAAGTTTGCCAAATTCTATAAAGTTAAACAGAAGTTATAAGCCTTTTCGTACAGAAGAATTCACCCTCTCCTCCCACCCTTATTTGATGAGCTAGAGCAAAAAGTGTTGAACCAAAATTGTGTATAATTGTTTCAGCTTTCCAATAAAGTTATTTTTGAGTTACCTTAATTGCCTATAATTTGGAGAAAATCATGATTTCATCATTTTCCGTGGCAGGTACGCCCCCTAGTGGCGAAGCTAGAAACTTGAAAATAATTTCCAGCGATTTCTTTTGGCCACTTTTACTATAAATATTTTTTTCCGAAGGCTGTACGATAAATAGTTTCTGAGATACAGCCGGCGACCATTCTTAATTGTACAGCCTGTACATTAACTTACTGAGAATTAGTTGAAATTATTTAGTCCTAGTCATTTTTGTCTCATTATAATTTCCACACTTTCTTGCAGATCGGACATCGGCGGAAGTATCAAAGAAGCGCTTTTGTCAAATTTGTCGAACATCAAAATACT
This sequence comes from Pediacus dermestoides, assembly GCA_963942485.1. Lineage (NCBI taxonomy): Eukaryota > Metazoa > Arthropoda > Insecta > Coleoptera > Cucujidae > Pediacus > Pediacus dermestoides. The sequence goes on from OZ012629.1 coordinate 5,761,562, forward strand.
TCAACGAGATTTAGGCGATTCTCTGAAAGACATCCACGTATTCTCCAAAAGAAAACAAGCTGGAACCAACCTTTGTACTAAAAACAATGGCGGTTGCGAACAACTCTGTCTCTTTAATGGAACTGATCCAGTATGTGTTTGTTCACATGGACGAATTGCATCCGATGGCAAAACTTGTGAACGTAATAAATATCAATTATTGAACTTTCATGTATTTACTTTGAAATATTTTAGCTTTCGAGAGTTTTGTTATGTATTCAAGGGTTGTAAGTATTGATTCAATTCAAATGGTGACGGATAAAAATCTAAACTCGCCGCTTCCGGGTATTAAAAATAATACATTATTGAAGAACGCTATTGGACTGTCCTTCAGTTATAAACATCAGAGGTTGTTTTACTCTGATATTCAGAAGGGCTCTATAAATGCTGTATTCTATAATGGCAGCGACCACAAAGTTATAGCTGAAAGTAAGTACTTGTTTTAAGGAATACCTTTCGTCAAAAATGTTTGACACTAAAATTGTTTACAGAACAAGGATCAGTGGAAGGTTTGGCCTACGAACAAGTCCACCAATCCCTCTATTGGACCTGCAACAACCACGCCACAATCAACAGAGTCAACTTGACGGATAGTTTAACCAATTCCAGTGCAGTTGAGACAATTATCCGGTTGCGCATCCAAGACAAACCCCGAGGAATCGCTGTAGACAGTTGCGGCAGCCGCATATACTGGACCAATTGGAACTCGCACCAACCAAGCGTTGAACGCGCCTTTTTATCAGGCTATCACCGCGAAGCTATCATCAAAACAGAAATCCGCATACCAAACGCAATAACATTGGATCACAAAGCTCAAAAATTATACTGGGGCGATGCGCGTTTAGATAAAATCGAACGATGCGAGTACGATGGTAGTAAAAGAGTTATTCTAGCGAAAGTCACCCCACAACATCCGTTTGCTCTGGCGGTGTATGGAGATTTTATTTATTGGACTGACTGGATGCTACATGCTGTTTTACGAGCGGATAAATACACCGGACAATACGTGGTGCTTTTACGAAGAGACGTAGCTAGACCTATGGGAATCGTCGCGGTAGCCAATGACACAGAGGATTGTTTCTCTAATCCATGTGCGGTGCTCAATGGTGGTTGCGAGGAAGTGTGTAGTTTATCAGCTTCTGGAGCTGTTAAATGCTCCTGTAGGGATGGTCGGTTTTTGTCTGATGGACGATGTTTTGCTTCGGTTCCAACCAACTGCTCAGATATTGACTATTCCTTCCGATGTTCCGATGGTGGTTGCGTACCATTTGAATTAACTTGTGATGGTGTTGATAATTGTGCAGATAAATCCGATGAAGAGCCAGGTTATTGTGGTTTTCGTAATTGCCCAATTGGTTGGTATGCCTGTCAAAATAAACTGTGCGTACGCGCGGAAGTTGTCTGTAACGCAGTAGACGATTGCGGGGATGGAACCGATGAACTAAACTGTTCTTGCACAGAAGACCAATTCCGTTGCACTAATGGGGATTGTGTTCCCAAATATGTGCGATGTGACAGAGATCCAGATTGCCAGGATAAATCGGATGAAATGGGTTGTGGTAAATACACGTTGATTACTTTAGTCAAACTCGCTTTATTTATTATTTATTTCCAGAGCAAAAGAACTGCACTAAAATCTACGGAAAAGATTTTATAAATTGCAACTCGACGACAGCGTGTGTGCACAAGGACTGGGTTTGTGACGGGGATGATGATTGCTGGGATAACTCAGATGAAATGAATTGCTCTTCGAAGAAGGAATGCAACAACAACGAGTTTCAATGTAAAGATGGTACGTGCATTAAATTGGAAGCACGATGTGATGGGCGTAGAGACTGTCTGGATTCACATAGTGTGTTCGGGTTGGGCTCAGACGAGGAAAATTGCAGTAAGTAGCATATACAGGGTCCGTCAAAACCCTGGCATTCTTCTATAAATTCGTTAGGTTTGGAAATAGAAAAAATTTTAAAGACAAAAGTTGTCAGAAATTTACTGCTCCATAACTTAAAATTATTTCCATTTATACAGGGTGTTTAATTACGGCTGGACTGCTACTTACTTCGTTATTTTAAATGGAACACCCTGTATATTAATAAATTTTCAGATTCTACATGTAATTTTAGATGAAAAAGTGTGAAGGTTTCATATTTTTAAAATGAACGGTTTTCGAGATATTTACACTTTTAAAAAAGAATTCACAAAATTAGAGATTTCAAAAAACGCGTTTATTTTAGTTATACTTTGTAGTTTTTTAAAAATTATTTCGGAGTTCTAAAATGTAAGGTCTAGGGAATATTGTGATACAAAAATCTGAAATTTATAGTATACAGGGTGTTTGCAATTGACCGTCAGTTTCCATTGACTTCAAACAACGAAAACTCTATTTTTTCAAATGGAACCCCCTGTATATTTCTGACGTAGGTTGTAGAGATTTAAATTCTCTACCTTTTTCATAAAGAATTCCCTATACCTAAACTTAATATTTTAGGAGATATTTCAAATAATTTATATCGTATGAGAAATTCTATTCTATTTATTGAATTTTGATTGCCATGGAAATAAAAAATGCTTTATTCTGTCATTTTAAGGTTGTAGAAAACTACTCGCTGTACAAAATGCCAAAAATGTTTTTTTCAATACTGCTTTTCTATTTAATGGAGAGAGTAGAGAAGAGAAAATATCGACATTTCTCAAGTCAGCGGAGCAGACTTGAGAAGGTAGTTTAAGTATTTAATTTATGCCAAAAGTAAATCTTAATCGCTGTAGTATACTTAGTTTAAAACTATAAAAAAAAGATAAATAATAATTTGGATGGCTGCAATTAATCATCAATTTTCAGAAACAAGAAAAGAAACCATTTCATAAAATCATAACAAAATTAAATAAATACAATAAAAAAATTTAGAACTGAAAGTCAATTAAGCAAGTGTTCAAAGTGACGTCCGTTCTCCTGAAGACACATACCGATTCGACGTTTAAAAGAATCTTGAGTATTTAGGAGCACTTGTGGAGTTATCGTTCTGACCTGAAGGCTGTAGTAATTCTTATTATCTTCATATTATTGGCAGTCGTTGGAGGTTCCTGATACACTAGTTCTTTAATATAGCCCCATAAAAAAATGTATAGATGTAAGGTAGGGGGACCTAGCCGGCTAACGTGTGGGTCCTCCTCTCCCTAAAAGCATTTTTTATTTCCATGGCAATCAAAATTCAATAAATAGAATAGAATTTCTCATACCATATAAATTATTTGAAATATCTCCTAAAATATTAAGTTTAGGTATAGGGAATACTTTATGAAAAAGGTAGAGAATTTAAATCTCTACAACCTACGTCAGAAATATACAGGGGGTTCCATTTGAAAAAATAGAGTTTTCGTTGTTTGAAGTCAATGGAAACTGACGGTCAATTGCAAACACCCTGTATACTATAAATTTCAGATTTTTGTATCACAATATTCCCTAGACCTTACATTTTAGAAATCCGAAATAATTTTTAAAAAACTACAAAGTATAACTAAAATAAACGCGTTTTTTGAAATCTCTAATTTTGTGAATTCTTTTTTAAAAGTGTAAATATCTCGAAAACCGTTCATTTTAAAAATATGAAACCTTCACACTTTTTCATCTAAAATTACGTGTAGAATCTGAAAATCTATTAATATACAGGGTGTTCCATTTAAAATAACAAAGTAAGTAGCTGTCCAGCCGTAATTGAACACCCTGTATAAATGGAAATAATTTTAGGTTATGGAGCAGTAAATTTCTGACAACTTTTATCTTTAAAATTTTTTTCTATTTCCAAACCTAACGAATTTATAGAAGAATGCCAGGGTTTTGACGGACCCTGTATGCATCAGAGATTAACATTAATAAATTATTGATTTTAGATAACCACTGCAAAGCCGATCAGTTCTTTTGTGACAACGCACACTGTATTCCTCTATCTTGGAGATGCAATGGTGTGATCAATTGCCAGGATCAATCCGATGAATTTGGCTGCAGTAAATCTCTTTTTTTCAGTTCTTGACCCCCAAACAAATCTAATTACTATTCATTTTAGACCATAGCTGCCATTCGGATTACTTCAAATGTACCAACGGCGACTGCATACCTAAATCATGGCAATGCGATGGTAATCCCGACTGCAACGACCATTCAGACGAAACAACCCACTGTAAATTACGCGAATGTGCAGAAGGCGAATTCCGATGCAACAGCACTGGTCGCTGTATTCCCTTATTATGGGTGTGCGATGGCGAGTCCGATTGTCTGGACATGACTGATGAACACGAGTCTCAAGGTTGCAGTATAAACAATTGCTTAGCAGACGATTTCAGGTGTAATGACGGCAAATGCATCGCGAAATTTTACTATTGCGATGGCGATAAAGAATGCCATGATGGTTCAGATGAACCAGAGGATTGCTACAGTAAATGCGGCGTTAATGAGTTCCAATGCCGAAATGGAAAATGCATTTTGAGTGAGTTGCAATGCGATGGGAAGGATCACTGTGGGGATAAAAGCGATGAAATGGATCAGTGTCCAGATGAAAAGGAAAGTTGTGCTGAAAGTGCCGGACTGTTTCGGTGTGATAATGGAGCTTGTGTTAACGTCGATTTGTTATGTAATGGAGATAACGACTGCGGGGATTTCTCCGATGAGCATAAGTGCGGTAGGTACATTACACTAGTTTACAAAATCGAAAAAATTTTATGCCCACCATATCTCATTCTGATTTTCCCATGTATTTTGGCCCACTAAACACGAAAATCACACTTAAAATTTTTTTTCATGGAAGCGTTTTCGAGATATGAATTTTCGAAAATTTTTTTTCAATTTTCGGAGTTCTTTCGACGTTTTTGAGTATATATCGAGATCTAATTGGCCGATTTGGCCAAACAAGCACGCAAATTACAGGTTAGGCCTTCTACAACTTTCATTACATTAGTTTTGAGATCGGCCCATTAGTTCAGATGCTAGCGATTTTAATAAGTTGAAAAAGTCTGGTTTTTTGGTAAAAATCTATGTCGAAAATTCACATATCGTCCTGGGAAGAATAGAAATCGCAAAGATAAGTTTAGTTCAAATTTTTTTACGTGAAGCTGACACTTTTACGAAAAAAAGAAGCTGCTATTGATGAAAATCCATGGACAAATTGCGAACTTATGTATTTTTCAATGGAAGACCAAGATTCAGCTTTTTTACGATTTTCACGTTTTTTCTTCGTTTTATTGAATCAGTTGAAATTCAACATATTGATAGTTACCATTTTGTTATAATACGTGAAATTCGGTAACATTCCAAAGTAATTCAGATAACTTTGTTGTATCGCATCAGTAAATTTGGGTACATTTTTTTGGACCATAAATTCACCTCCCACATTTCAGAAATCGTTTGGGTTGTTTACACAAATACACACTCGAACTCTCGACTTCTTTTAGAACTCATTTCACAAATTTTTTTATCAACTAAATAAAACGATAATAAAAATACCGGGTTACAATGACTCGATACAATAATATCTCCTTGTTTATATCCTATATGTTCAACAAATTAGGTTTTACAGGGGCGAGATGCCACAGTACCAACATAATAACAAAATAATTGACGATCGCGGAGTTATGTTATGATGTAAAATTTCAAATTTTACATCATAACTTCCCGATTGTCAATTGTTTTCTAACCCGATATTGTAACCCGGTATTTTTATTATCAAAGTTATCTGAATTACTTTGGAATGTTACCGAATCTCACCTATTAAAACAAAATAGTTAACTATCAATATGTTGAATTTCAACTGATTCATTAAAAGGAAAAAAAAAGTGAAAATCGTCAAAAAGTAGAATTTTGGTCTTCCATTGAAAAATATATAACTTCGCAATTTGTCCATGGATTTTCATCAATAGCAGCTTCTTTTTTTCGTAAAAGTGTCAGCTTCACGTAAAAAAATTTGAACTAAACTTATCTTTGCGTTTTCTATTCTTCCCAGGACGATATGTGAATTTTCGACATAGATTTTTGCCAAAAAACGCGACTTTTTCCACTTACTAAAATCGCTAGTATCTGAACTAATGGGCCGATCTCAAAACTAATGTAATGAAAGTTGTAGAAGGCTCAGTTACCTGTAATTTGAGTGCTTGTTTGGCCAAATAGGCCAAATAGATCTCGATACATACTCAAAAAAGTTGAAAGAACTCCGAAAATTGAAAAAAAAAAATTCGACAATTCATATCTCGAAAACGCTTCCATGAAAAAAATTTTAAGTGTGATTTTCGTGTTTAGTAGACCAAAATACATGGGAAAATCAGAGTGAGATATGGTGGGCAAAATGGCTGTAAACTAGTGTTATTAACACGTTAACTGGCTTTAATTACTAAAATTTTTTAATTAATAATTTTGAAAGGATGCAATAAAATAATTACATTTTGATTCTTAGGTATTAACGAATGTTCCGCCATTCCCCGACCCTGTGCCCAAGAATGCGTAGACAAACCAGTGGGCTACGAATGTAAATGCCGCCCTGGATTCAAAGTAAAAGGCAACTACACGAATCTATGCGAGGACGTAGATGAATGTCAGGACAGAGTCTGCAGTCAAATTTGTCTCAACACCTTCGGCAGCTACGAATGCAGATGTTCCGCCAATTATATTTTAGATTTCAATAATAAATCGTGTCGCGCAAACTCAACAGAGGAAATCAAACTTATTCTAGCTAATAGATACTATATTAGAGAACTAGACTTGTTCCAATCGAATGTGTCGTCGTTGATTGCTCATAATTTAACTAATGCAGTGGCTTTGGATTATGACTGGGCTACGAAGTGTATTTATTGGTCAGATGTTACGCAATTGGGTAGCTCTATTAAAAGATTGTGCGATTATAAGAATAATTCGACGAATGTTGAGCAGTTACATGCGCCTACGCTGCAGAATCCCGACGGATTGGCTGTGGACTGGGTTGGACGGAATTTGTATTGGTGTGATAAGGTTTGTATTTTGTATTAGAAAAATCTTCATTACCCCCACTAAATCTCCTCTCATTCCTTTGAGCTTAACTTAACTTTTATATTCCCAGGGCTCGGACACAATAGAGGTTTCCCGCCTCGACGGCAAGTATCGAAAGGTGCTGCATTCCAAAGGGCTCGAGGAGCCCCGCGCTATAGCTTTGGATCCAATCCGAGGCTACATGTACTGGTCAGATTGGGGTACTCGCGTGCACATTGGCAAAGCCGGAATGGACGCCTCCAATCCTAAAATGATTGTAAAAGATAACTTAGGTTGGCCCAATGCTCTAACCATTTCCTACGAAACTAAGGAATTGTTTTGGGCGGATGCCCGCGAGGATTATATTGCTGTGTCTGATTTGGATGGTAACCATATAAAAATAGTGGCAAGTAGAGAGGAAAATCCCGAACTACGATTACACCACGTGTTTGCTATTGACGTCTGGGAGGATTATATTTATTGGACGGATTGGGAAACTAAAACAGTGGAACGATGTAACAAATATAATGGTACTGGATGTTCGTCTATTATATCGACTGTACATCGTCCGATGGATATACGCGTGGTGCATCCATTCAGACAACCAGTTGGGCATAATCCCTGCCTTACAGCAAAGTGCTCTACTTTATGTTTATTATCACCAGAGCCACCATTTTATACTTGTGCTTGTCCAGAGAATTACATTCTGGATAAAGACGGTAAAAATTGTACATCCAATTGCACGTCAGCGCATTTTGAATGCAAAGCAGCTTACAAATGTATTCCGTTTTGGTGGAAATGTGATACTCAAGATGATTGTGGGGATGGTAGTGATGAGCCAAGTGATTGTCGTCCGTTCAAATGCATGCCAGGACAATATCAATGCAATAATAGTGTGTGTGTACATCCTTCTGTACTTTGCGATGGCAAGAACGATTGTCATGATGGATCTGATGAAAAATCTTGCGACAAGTACACATGTCTCAATACTCAGTTCAGGTAAGGAGTTTACATTTATTATTGAGTGCGCTCAAGAAAGACATTCTTGGTAAATTTAAAATTTCTTTGGAAGTGGAGAATCTCTAGACTAGAGGTTGGTTTTAATTTTAATATACAGGGTGTTCGCGCGAAGTGGCTCACTATTTCTAACTTCGTTATTATTGGAGCTACAAAGTCGGTTAAATTAGCAAACTAGTAGCATTTTTTCCGCTGATTACAATGGTGAAACCAAAAAACAATTGACCATCTGGTTTTCAAGATATTCAAAAAAATTACATTTTTTTAAATGGAACACCCTATATATTTTTGCAAAAATCGATGGTAAATAAAATTCTATACAAAAAATGTCCTCATCTTTTTTTGATAATAATTTAAAATAAGCGAGTTATTTTGAAAAAAAGTTTGCAATTCTTTAAAATCAAGTAGCCATAAAACGGAATAGTAATTTATTAAAACCAAACAATCATAATTTTGAATTTAAGCAAGTTGAAAAATACTTGAAAGAATTACGGAAATATTGAAAATTTACAAAATTATAATTTTCATGGCTACTTGATATTAAAACTTTGAAAACTTTTTTTCAAAATAACTCGCTTATTTTAAATAATTGTCAAAAAAGCATAAGAACATTCTTTGTTCAGAATTTCATTTCTCATCGATTTTTGCAAAAATATACAGGGTGTTCCATTTAAAAAATGTTATTTTTGTGAATATATCAAAAACCAGATGGCCAATTGTTTTTCTGTTTTCACCATTATAATCAGCGGAAAAAATGCTACTAGTTTGCAAATTTAACCGACTTTGTAGCTAAAATAATAACAAAGTTAGCAATAGTGAACCACTTTGCGCAAACACCTGTATATTAAAAATATTAAATAAAATAGTAATATTTCCGTAATTCTTTCAAGTTTTTTTCAACTTGCTTAAATTCAAAATTATGATTGTTTGGTTTTAATAAATTACTACTCCGTTTTATGGCTACTTGATTTTAAAGAATTGCAAACTTTATTTCAAAATAACTCGCTTATTTTAAATTATAATAAAAAAAAAATTAAGGACATTTTTTGTACAGAATTTAATTTATCATCGATTTCTACAAAAATATATAGGGTATTCCATTTTAAAAAAATGTTATTTTTGTGAATATCTCGAAAACCAGATGGTCAATTGTTTTTCTGTTTTCACCATTGTAATCAGCGGAAAAAATGCTACTAGTTTGCTAATTTAACCGACTTTGTAGCTCCAATAATAACGAAGTTAGCAATAGTGAGCCACTTCGCGCGAACACCCTGTATGTATATACTTTTATTGATTTTTTTAGGTGCGAAGGAAACGGCACTGTTTCACCTAGATGCATTCCATCCAAATTACGTTGCAACAAACACGTGGACTGTCCACTGGGCGAAGACGAAAACAACTGCCCCCCGGCGACTTGTCCCACCAATCAGTTCAAATGCGCCAACGACAAGTGCATCCCCGCCGTGTGGGTCTGCGACAAAGACAACGATTGCACCGACAACTCGGACGAAGAGCAAGACTGCGATGAACGCACTTGCAGTGCTCAACATTTCCGCTGTAATTCGGGTCGGTGCATTCCCATGTCCTGGCGATGCGACGGCGATCCGGATTGTAGTGATGGCGAGGATGAGCCCAGTAATTGCTCCGAACCAAGTTACCACACATGCGAACCGTCGTATTTTAAATGCAAGAATAATAAGTGTATACCTGGCAGGTGGCATTGTGATTATGAGAGTGACTGTGGTGATGGATCAGATGAAAGAGATTGTGTACCGAGAAATTGCTCGGAATCTGAGTTTAGGTGTGATGATGGGAAATGTATTCGCGGAAGTTATAAATGCGATGGAGAGTTTCAATGTCAGGATCAAACGGATGAAGCTAATTGTAATGTGCAGTGTAAGAAATCCGAGTTTCAATGTGCCAATCCGAAAGTTTGCATATTTTTGTAGGTTTTACAGACGATGATTGAGTTTTATTTTTTAAATATTGACATCTTTACAGGGCATGGAAGTGTGATGGAGAGGCCGATTGCGCCGACGGCTCCGACGAAGCCAACTGCAGCGAAATCTGCCCCGACAACGGTTTCAAATGCCACAACGGCTTATGCATCAACGAGGAATGGCGCTGTGACGGCCAAATTGACTGCGAAGACGGTTCAGATGAATCCAACTGCACAAACTTCATGTGCCCATTAGGCAGATTCAAATGCAAAAACAACCGCTGTGTACCCTTAACTACTCTATGCGATGGCCGCGATCAATGCGGTGACAACAGCGACGAAGACAAAGACATCTGTAAAACACACGGTTTGTGTCCTGCTGACCAATTCACCTGCGCCAGCGGACATTGCATCCAAGACTCCATGAAATGTGATGGATTGAACGATTGTGAAGACAACAGCGACGAACTTAACTGTGATGATTCTCCTTGTAGATGGGATACTTGCTCGCAGATTTGCGTAGAAGTTAAACGAAGTCATACAATTTGTAAATGTGCAGAGGGTTATAGGAATACTCAGAGTGGTCCGTGCCAAGCGGAAGGTGCAATGGCGGAGTTGGTTATTGCAGCTGAAGCTGAGATTCGATTAATGTCACCGTATAAATCTGATGTGCATAAGTTAAGGAAAACTTTAGCTACTGCACCGGGTTATAAAGTTAATGCAGTTGATGTATTGTTTGGTAATAGACAAGCGGTGGCTTTTTGGACTGATTATCAAAATAGGCGGGTACAGTCGTTGGTTATACATGTTGACGAGGATGGACGCTCTAATCGGGATGCAGATGTAGCTAATACAGTGCTGGAACATTTACAAGGTCCAAGGGGGATCAGTTTGGATTGGGTTCGTATACTTTATATTTAATATGGCCATAAAAATTAAAACAAAAATTAATACCACAGAAATATAATATACAGGGTGTTCGCGCGAAGTGGCTCACTATTGCTAACTTCGTTATTATTGGAGCTACAAAGTCGGTTAAATTAGCAAACTAGTAGAACTTTTTCCGCTGATTACAATGGTGAAAACAAAAAAACAATTGACCATCTGGTTTTCAAGATTTTCAAAAAAATAACATTTTTTTTAAATAGAACACCCTATATATTTTTGCAAAAATCGATGGTAAATTAAATTCTATACAAAAAATGTCCTCATCTTTTTTTAATAATTTAAAATAAGCGAGTTATTTTGAAAAAAAGTTTACAATTCTTTAAAATCAAGTAGCCATAAAACGGAATAGTAATTTATTAAAACCAAACAAAAATAATTTTGAATTTAAGCAAGTTGAAAAATACTTGATGAAAACAGAAAAACAATTGACACTCTGGTTTTCAAGATATTCAAAAAAATTACATTTTTTTTAAATGGAACACCCTATATATTTTTGCAAAAATCGATAGTAAATTAAATTCTATACAAAAAATGTCCTCATCTTTTTTGGATAATAATTTAAAATAAGCGAGTTATTTTGAAATAAAGTTTGCAATTCTTTAAAATCAAGTAGCCATAAAACGGAATAGTAATTTATTAAAAACAAACAATCATAATTTTGAATTTAAGCAAGTTGAAAAATACTTGAAAGAATTACAGAAATATTGAAAATTTACAAAATTATAATTTTCATGGCTACTTGATATTAAAACTTTGAAAACTTTTTTTCAAAATAACTCGCTTATTTTAAATAATTGTCAAAAAAGTATAAGAACATTCTTTGTTCAGAATTTAATATATCATCGATTTTTGCAGAAATGTACAGGGTGTTCCATTTAAAAAATGTTATTTTTGTGAATATCTCGAAAACCAGATGGCCAATTGTTTTTCTGTTTTCACCATTATAATCAGCGGAAAAAATGCTACTAGTTTGCTAATTTAACCGACTTTGTAGTTCCAATAATAACAAAGTTAGCAATAGTGGTACTTTGCGCAAACACCTGTATATTAAAAATATTAAATAAAATAGTAATATTTCCGTAATTCTTTCAAGTTTTTTTCAACTTGCTTATATTCAACATTATGATTGTTTGGTTTTAATAAATTACTATTCCGTTTTATGGCTACTTGATTTTAAAGAATGGCAAAATTTTTTTCAAAATAACTCGCTTATTTTAAATTATAATCAAAAAAAATTTAGGACATTTTTTGTACAGAATTTAATTTGTGATCGATTTCCTCAAAAATATATAGGGTGTTCCATTAAAAAAATGTTATTTTTGTGAATATCTCGAAAACCAGATAGTCAATTGTTTTTCTGTTTTCACCATTATAATCAGCGGAAAAAATGCTACTAGTTTGCTAATTTAACCGACTTTGTACCTCCAATAATAACGAAGTTAGCAATAGTGAGCCACTTCGCGCGAACACCCTGTATATTAATATATTTCAATAATTCTCAGGAAATCGCTCTTTCTGTGTTACTAAAGATAAGTTATGTTATATTTTTTCCTTTAGTAAACAATTTTATTTTATTGTTCCTAGGTCGCTAAAAGAATCTACATTACCGACGGAAACCGATTATTGGCGGCTTCGATAGACGGAAACACCACCTACACCTTAATCAACGGAAACATGCAACAGCCGCGAGATATAGTCGTAGCACCAAACGAAGGTGTAATGTTTTGGGCGGATTGGGGCCCAGCGCCAAGAATAGAGACAGCTCACATGGACGGCTACGAAAGGAAAATACTTGTAGAACACGGTGTTCTATGGCCCAGCAGTTTGGCTATAGACCATCCTAGTCAGCGACTGTACTGGTCAGATCCTAAAAGTCTAAGCATTGAAAGTGTTAAATTTGACGGAAGTGACCGACAGCTGGTTTATCGTTTTGAGAAAGGTGTGTGTGGTAATAACGCGTGAAGTATAACAGAGTAATGTTGTTATTTTTCAGATGTTAAGCCGTTTAAAATTGAGATTTTTGAGCAAAATCTGTTTGTTTCAACGTTTATGAAGCATGATATTATACGGTTGGATAAACATGGGAAAGAAAACTTTACGTATTTAGCTCGAGGACTGACACGTATTTCCGATATTTTGATATTGCATGAGGTTAAGCATAAACAGAAGAAAACTAATGTTTGTGACGATTTTTGCCATCCTAGTGAATTCTGTTTACTGCGACCTAGAACAGCCACTTGTACTTGCGCAGATGGTTATGTTAAGGACTATTTGGTAAGAAATATTTTATTTTATAAGAAAGGATGCAAGAAATATTAGAAAACAATAAATTTCTAATCTATTGACTTTTACTTGTTTCAGAGGTGCCGATCCCTCACCCCGCCGCTAAACAAAACCGACCCTTGTCCATTAAAATGTCACATTGGCGACTGTAAAGTAGTGCCTGGAGAAGGCCCAAGATGTTCTTGCCCCGACCTGTTTACTGGCCCACTATGTGAACACTATCGCTGTTCGCAATACTGTCAAAACAATGGCAAGTGCGTCGTAGATAATCTTGCGCCTAAAACCGCAGCTGGTCTAACAGCACTCCGTTGTATTTGCCCCGAAGACTGGACAGGTGAACGATGCGAACTCCCTGTGAATATATGTTCCAGCCAAAAGTGCTACAACAACGGCACTTGCGGAATCGTAGACTGTGACTGTGTACCTGGATTCAGTGGCAAGAATTGTGAAAATTGCGATGGTATATTATGCGAAAACGGCGGAGTATGTCACAAGATAAACAACAAAGAAACCTGTCAATGTCCGATGGGTTACATGGGACGCCATTGCGAATTACCACTTTGTGGTCCCAAACACCAACCGAAGATCACTCTAGTTGGTATAGATTGTGGTTGTAAGACTGAGTTTACTGGTAAAAACTGCGAGGAAGTTTTGTGTGGAACAAACGGCCACGCCATGGATAACCGTTATGGGGGTCGTAAATGCATCTGTAATTTGGGATTTTCTGGCGATAGGTGTGAGATAGATCAGTGTAATCAGTACTGTTTAAACGATGGTATCTGCCAACCTGGAGCTAGACAACCTACATGTCGATGTGTGGGATACTATGTAGGCAGGCGGTGCGAAATTAATAGATGTTATGAGAGGAATCCACCGAAGGATTGTGAACACCAGAAGTGTACTTGCAAGAATAATGGTACTTGTGTGAATATACGTGGTAAAATGATTTGCAGGTGTCCGTGGACTTGGGGTGGGCGGAACTGTGAGGTAAGTGGTTAAAGTGTGAACACTACCGGCTGAACCTTATGCATTTTAATTTTCTGAACAATCCTTTTCTCACATCACTATTTTTCACAAATAATTTCCAAAATTCTCTACCTGCAATGTCCATATGCTTACATACTCTGAATAATAATTCTTAACTAAATCTGTGATCTAATAGGCATACAGGGTCCGTCACAACCCTGGCATTCTTCTATAAAATCGTTAGGTTTGGAAATAGAAAAAAATTTTAAAGACAAAAGTTGTCAGAAATTTACTACTCCATAACCTAAAATTATTTCCATTTATACAGGATCTTTAATTACGGCTGGACAGCTACTTACTTCGTTATTTTAAATGGAACACCCTGTATAATAATGGATTTTCAGATTCTACACGTAATTTTAGATGAAAAAGTGTGAAGGTTTCATATTTTTAAAATGAACGGTTTTCGAGATATTTACACTTTTAAAAAAGAATTCACAAAATTGGAGATTTCAAAAAACGCCTTTATTTTAGTTATACTTTGTAGTTTTTTAAAAATTATTTCGGAGTTCTAAAAAGTAAGGTCTAGGGAATATTGTGATACAAAAATATGAAATTTATAGTATACAGGGTGTTTGCAATTGACCGTCAGTTTCTACTGACTTCAAACAACGAAAACTCTATTTTTTCAAATGGAACCCCGGGTATATTTCTGACGTAGGTTGTAGAGATTTAAATTCTCTACCTTTTTTATAAAGTATTTTCTATACCTAAACTTAATATTTTAGGAGATATTTCAAATAATTTATATCGTATGAGAAATTCTATTCTATTTATTGAATTTAGATTGCCATGGAAATAAAAAATGCTTTATTCTGTCATTTTAAGGTTGTAGAAAACTACTCGTATACTCCGTTTGCTGAACAAAATGCCAAAAATGTCTTTTTCAATACTGCTTTTCTATTTAATGGAGAGAGTAGAGAAGAGAAAATGTCGACATTTCTCAAGTCAGCAGACTTGAGAAGGTAGTTTAAGTACTTAATTTATGCCAAAAGTAAATCTTAATCGCTGTAGTATACTTAGTTTAAAATTATAAAAAAAAGATAAATAATAAAAATTTGGATGTCTGCGATTAATCATCAATTTTCAGAAACAAGAAAAGAAACCATTTCATAAAATCGTAACAAAATTAAATAAATACAATAAAAAAAAAACAACTGAAAGTCAATTAAGCAAGTGTTCAAAGTGACGTCCGTTCTCCTGAAGACACATACCGATTCGATGTTTAAAAGAATCTTGAGTATTTAGGAGCACTTGTGGAGTTATCGTTCTGACCTGAAGGCTGTAGTAATTCTTATTATCTTCATATTATTTGCAGTCGTTGGAGGTTCCTGATACACTAGTTCTTTAATATAGCCCCATAAAAAAATCTATAGATGTAAGGTAGGGGGACCTAGCCGGCTAACGTGTGGGTCCTCCTCTCCCTAAAAGCATTTTTTATTTCCATGGCAATCTAAATTCAATAAATAGAATAGAATTTCTCATTCGATATAAATTATTTGAAATATCTCCTAAAATATTAAGTTTAGGTATAGGGAATACTTTATGAAAAAGGTAGAGAATTTAAATCTCTACAACCTACGTCAGAAATATACAGGGGGTTCCGTTTGAAAAAATAGAGTTTTCGTTGTTTGAAGTCAATGGAAACTGACGGTCAATTGCAAACACCCTGTATACTATAAATTTCAGATTTTTGTATCACAATATTCCCTAGACCTTACATTTTAGAAATCCGAAATAATTTTTAAAAAACTACAAAGTATAACTAAAATAAACGCGTTTTTTGAAATCTCTAATTTTGTGAATTCTTTTTTAAAAGTGTAAATATCTCGAAAACCGTTCATTTTAAAAATATGAAAACTTCACACTTTTTCATCTAAAATTACGTGTAGAATCTGAAAATTTATTAATATACAGGGTGTTCCATTTAAAATAATGAAGTAAGTAGCTGTCCAGCCGTAATTAAAGACCCTGTATAAATGGAAATAATTTTAGGTTTTGGAGCAGTAAATTTCTGACAACTTTTGTCTTTAAAATTTTTTTCTATTTCCAAACCTAACGAATTTATAGAAGAATGCCAGGGTTTTGACGGACCCTGTATAATGTCGGTAATGTTTCTACAGTTCATCATCCAAAACTTCTAATTCTCTTCGGTGAATTTTCTAAATATTTTATTTTTTATCCAGGTATACCTCGGTAACGGCATCGACTCCTGCAAAGATTATTGTTATAATTCCGGTGTCTGCCAAATGTTGTCCCCCGGTGCAGAAAGAATATGCCATTGTCCTGAAAAATGGACCGGAAACCGATGCGACGACTTGGAATATTGTATGAATTACCCATGCCACAATGGTGGTACTTGTAGTGAACATGAAGAAGGACGACCGGTATGCCATTGCCTGCCAGATTTTGGTGGCACACATTGCGATGTTAAAAACGACAAATTAGCTGAACACCCCGCGTCTCAAAAAGACCAAAACAGGAGTGTATTAGTGCCGGTGTTATTTGCTATAGCTGTCATTGTAATTGTGCTTATTGCTGGATTTTTTGTGTTCGATTATTTCCTGAAGAAAAGGACGAATTTTTCGCATGAGAGATTGCAAGAGAATGATTTTAATAATCCTATTTATCAAGAGCGGGATGCTGAGCCGTTTACTTTGGATGCG
Organism: Pediacus dermestoides; assembly: GCA_963942485.1. NCBI lineage: Eukaryota > Metazoa > Arthropoda > Insecta > Coleoptera > Cucujidae > Pediacus > Pediacus dermestoides. Next base: position 5,778,465 of record OZ012629.1, read on the forward strand.
GATAAGGTAAGAAGTTACTTAATAAACTGAACTAGATTCTAATGTGTTGTTTTTTTAGTCTGGTAACTTTGCGAATCCCGTATACGAATCGGTTTACAATGGGGCGAGTGGTGGCCGAGACGAAAAAGCCGTACTCCTAGAGCACAGCACCGATGAAACACCACCGTCCACCACTGAAGAAATTTAGTTACATATCAAAGATATTAATTAGTAGGGTTTTTATTAATTGCTGTGAATTGTGCCATTTATTTTTTAAAATTGGGCAACTGCATGAATATTGCGCTGTGTGTATGTTGTGTATTTAGTTCATTCTTGCCGATAATTTATGTATAATAGTCTACTAAGTTGTAATTTTAACTACTAACCCGGCAGTTGTTTTTTTAAACTGTCTACCTTCTTTTTACGTAAGGACTTTTTTACTTTTGTTATTTAGATACAATTAATACTCATGCTAAACTAAACTAAACTGTTGAATAAAACAGAATTATACGTCCTTGTACATAAACAATAATTTGTGACTGATATTAAAAACAAATGAAGCTAAAAGTCTATTTTTATTCGATTTAATAAAGTGTTTCTATTACAAATTAAACTATATTATATAAATATTAAATGATGTTCCCTGAAATTATTGTAATGGTTGTGCCAAATACTCTAGTGTACACTTCAACTTGATGTTTTATCTACTATAATACTTATAGCCAAAAATTAATGAGATATGTAACATATTTCCTGAAATTATTGTCTTGTAAAGGTTGTTTAATTGTCTGTGTACACTTGCATGGCAGCTGTCTGTATACTTATAATGGTTGTTTTTCTGTGACAAATATGCTCAAATTATTCATGAGATTTAAAAATAAAATTATGATAATTATTGTATATTTCAAATTAATTTTTTTATAGGTTGTTTTAGATAGATGTATTTTTTTTATGTATGTAAGTTTTTGTATAAGATGTATAAAAATAAATGAAAAACTCTTTAAATTTATGTCGAAAATCCTAAGTACTTTTTTTGTGAAATTCCAGCCGCAATATATCTTTAAGAAAATATATTTATTTTATTAAATTATTTTCTAAAAATTTTTTTCCGTTAGGTATTCAATATTTTTCACAAATAATTTCCAAATTATTCTACTATTTGTTACATACTCTAACTTTTTTAATAAATTCATGAACATATAGCGGGTGTCCAAATAAGAGAGGACGTCGCCTGTACCTATATCAGAAACTATTTATCGTACAGCCCTCGGAAAAAAATATTTATAGTAAAAGTGACCAAGAGAAATTGCTGGAAATTATTTTTTAAGTTTCTAACTCGAACGCTAGAGGGCGTATCACTAACAACAAAATAGAAAACTCGGTTTTTCTCAAAAATATCACGAATTAACATATCCCAAAAACAGTTATATTGTAATTTATCGAAAATTTTTACTTTCTTATACGAAGTAATAAGAAAGTATACAGGGTGTTCGCGCGAAGTGGCTCACTATTGCTAACTTCGTTATTTTTGGAGCTACAAAGTCGGTTAAATTAGCAAACTAGTAGCATTTTTTCCGCTGATTACAATGGTGAAAACAGAAAAACAATTGACCATCTGGTTTTCGAGATATTCACAGAAATAACATTTTTTTAAATGGAACACCCTATATATTTTTGCAAAAATCGATGATAATTTAAATTCTGAACAAAGATTATTCTTATGCTTTTTTGACAATTATTAAAAATAAGCGAGTTATTTTGAAAAAAAATTTCAAAATTTTAATATCAAGTAGCCATGAAAATTATAATTTTGTAACTTTTCAATATTTCTGTAATTCTTTCAAGTATTTTTCAACTTGCTTAAATTCAAAATTATGATTGTTTGTTTTTAATAAATTACTATGCCGTTTTATGGCTACTTGATTTTAAAGAATGGCAAACTTTATTTCAAAATAACTCGCTTATTTTAAATTATTATCCAAAAAAGATGAGGACATTTTTTGTATAGAATTTAATTTACTATCGATTTTTGCAAAAATATATAGGGTGTTCCATTTAAAAAAATGTTATTTTTTTGAATATCTTGCAAACCAGAGTGTCAATTGTTTTTCTGTTTTCATCATTGTAATCAGCGGAAAAAATGCTACTAGTTTGCTAATTTAACCGACTTTGTAGCTCCAATAATAACGAAGTTAGCAATAGTGAGCCACTTCGCGCGAACACCCTGTATAGTAATCGTGATTTTTTTCGACTTCGAGATTTTGATGGACTTACACGTTTTGAGGGCCCCTGAATCCATTTTGACCATTTTCGCCTACAGCACTTTTCGCCATATTGTCTGTCTGTATCCACCATAACTCAAAAACGACTTATCGGATTTGATTCAAATTTCATATTTAAGAGTTTGAACATATTTGTGGGTGCCACATTAAATGTTTTTCATCTAGCATCAACACAAGTGGTACTTATCTGAAGACATTTTTAGGTTTTTTAGGAATATCTTAAAAAAAATAAACAATTTACGAGATTTTTTTATTCTTTAACATTGATTTAGAATTGAATTTTGAAGAAATTTTGTTTAAACTTTTTTTTGAAATTCCACCAAAAAAAAATTTTTTGTCGTAAAATTCGGTTATAATGAGTGGGACAAGGACAGATGCATGCATATTGCAATAAGTGCGAAAGAGACTTCCGAAAACTATTTGAAAATTGTTGGAAACCCTCAACATTTTTACAAGAAATTTAACTTAATTTCTTTAGGAAAAGTAATTGTGGTACTATCCGTATAAGAAAGTCATGTGTTGGACACATCAGATATTTTTGTTTGGAGTACTTTTCTCTAATTTGTCAAATAAAGGGTGGGGGTAGAGGTGAATATTTGTTGGAAAAATTTTAATAACTTTTTTTGTTTAACCATTTTCGATAAACTTGGTCTCGTTTGAAAGAGCGTTTATTAGGCCCTCCTATCTATGGACGTTCCATAGTCAACAAGAGTTAAATAAATGAACACGCCTTTCTTCCTTTTACAACGGCCTCACCTCTACTCTTTGTGCACCTTGGCGGCAGAACGTCATTTCTATAGAGAAGTCAGCCACAGTCGTAAAGTTAAAATTTTGTTACGCAAAATAGTGCCGATAGCGCAAATTGTGTTAATAACCTAAATTACGTATCGTTTTATTTAATGCTTCCAATAAAAAATCCACAGCTTAATTTATATCTGGCAGAAGACGGATGTATATGTAGAAATTTGACAAGTTGAATCAAACTGACGTTTGACATTCTAACATCAACAGCTGACACCCCCAAAATGTACTTTGTGAAAGAAAAATAAAGCTGATTTTTGTTTGCGTTGCACATTACCCAACAGGTAAAGTTTCCCACAAACTACCGAAATCCCAAAATTTTCATAGATTTTATTCCAGTGCAAGATGAAAAATGATAAAATGATGCCAATTAAAGATAATCAAGATGTAGCCTGTTTTTACGTTACAAAACACACAACATGGAAAGGAAAGTACGTAAAACTGTCTGGGAACGCCGGTTTGAACATTAACAATACAATTGTGTGTTTGTCATTAGGTACAAACGGATATTCTCCGTGGGTACGATGGGCATCACTACGTACAACCCTTCCACCCTGGAGGTGACAAATAGGTGGGCTTACAATGATTTTATATCTGTACAACCGATAAAAAATAACACAAGTAATCCATCCAATGAGTTCCAAATTACCATGAAGAAGGATCGAAAGATAGACAAGATGACTTTTTCTACAGAGCATAGAACACAACTAATGACAGAGGCTTTGAAGTACAGGAATTATTTTTCAGATAAACCAAAAGAAATATTGGTAAGCGAGTGTTATTAGATTCCATTCAATTCAGTAATTGTAAAGGAGCATTTAGAATATAATTGAGTAATTGTGTGAGGTTCATTTAGGTAAATTATTAATCAGTAATCTGACACTAAATTAAACTTTCCTGTAATTCTACCTGCGGTGTGATAACGATATCAAGTTTTCAGAATTATCAACATAGGAGTGACTATTGTGGGGGGAAATGTGCTGACTTTTTTGTACACCACGCAGTATTTTATTATATGAGATTGCAGATCGATGGTTTAAATACAGGCTTGTTCAGAAAAATTGTTACGTTGAATAATATGAATAACATTAGTTTACCAAATCGAAAAAATGTTATGCCCACCATATCTCATTCTGATTTTCCCATGTATTTTGGCCCACTAAACACGAAAATTTACTTAAAATTTTTTTCATGGAAGCGTTTTCGAGATATGAATTTTCGAAAATTTTTTTTTCAATTTTCGGAGTTCTTTCAACGTTTTTGAGTATATATCGAGATCTAATTGGCCGATTTGGCCAAACAAGCACTCAAATTACAGGTAACTGAGCCTTCTACAACTTTCATTACATTAGTTTTGAGATCGGCCCATTAGTTCAGATGCTAGCGATTTTAATAAGTTGAAAAAGTCGGGTTTTTTGGTAAAAATCTATGTCGAAAATTCACATATCGTCCTGGGAAGAATAGAAATCGCAAAAATAAGTTTAGTTCAAATTTTTTTACGTGAAGCTGATACTTTTACGAAAAAAAGAAGCTGCTATTGATGAAAATCCATGGACAAATTGTGAACTTATGTATTTTTCAATGGAAGACCAAGATTCAGCTTTTTTACGATTTTCACGTTTATTCTTCGTTTTATTGAATCAGTTGAAATTCAATATATTGATAGTTACCATTTTGTTATAATACGTGAAATGCAGTAACATTCCAATGTAATTCAGATAAATTTGTTGTATCGCATCAGTAAATTTGGGTACATTTTTTTGGACCATAAATTCACCTCACACATTGCAGAAATCGTTGGGTTGTTTACACAAATACACACTCGAACTCTCGACTTCTTTTAAAACTCATTTCGCAAATTTTTTTATCAACTAAATAAAACGATAATAAAAATACCGGGTTACAATGACTCGATACAATAATATCTCCTTGTTTATATCCTATATGTTCAACAAATTAGGTTTTACAGGGGCGAGATGCCACAGTACCAACATAATAACAAAATAATTGACGATCGCGGAGTTATGATGTAAAATTTCAAATTTTACATCATAACTTCCCGATTGTCAATTGTTTTGTAACCCGGTATTGTAACCCGGTATTTTTATTATCAAAGTTATCTGAATTACTTTGGAATGTTACCGAATCTCACCTATTAAAACAAAATAGTAACTATCAATATGTTGAATTTCAACTGATTCATTAAAAGGAAAAAAAAAGTGAAAATCGCCAAAAAGTAGAATTTTGGTCTTCCATTGAAAAATATATAACTTCGCAATTTGTCCATGGATTTTCATCAATAGCAGCTGGTTTTTTTCGTAAAAGTGTCAGCTTCACGTAAAAAAATTTGAACTAAACTTATCTTTGCGATTTCTATTCTTCCCAGGACGATATGTGAATTTTCGACATAGATTTTTGCCAAAAAACGCGACTTTTTCAACTTATTAAAATCGCTAGTATCTAAACTAATGGGTCGATCTCAAAACTAATGTAATGAAAGTTGTAGAAAGCTCAGTTACCTGTAATTTGAGTGCTTGTTTGGCCAAATCGACCAATTAGATCTCGATATATACTCAAAAACGTTGAAAGAACAGCGAAAATAAAAAAAAAATTTCGGAAATTCATATCTCGAAAATGCTTCCATGAAAAAAATTTTAAGTGTGATTTTCGTGTTTAGTGGACCAAAATACATGGGAAAATCAGAGTGAGATATGGTGGGCAAAATGGCTGTAAACTAGTGTAATTATGCGAGAACAATACACTTATGTTAAAGCTTCTTCTGAATTATGTAAATTGTAACTAAGTACCCTATTTTTATTGTTTTTTCCTGGTTTCTTGTAGATGCTATTATTTTCTATTCTTTCTATTCAAACCTTCACTAAGCACTTAAATTTTCTTTCTATTTCGGTCTGCTAGTGCGCCAAATTGAAAAACTGGTTTCTTTTACCTTTTACTACAAATTTTATTACAATTTGGTAAGACACGCAATAATATAATCCAGAACTGATGATGCAGCTTGGTCATTTATTTTAATTTATTAAATTTATAAAACAAGGGAGTCACTATATAAAATAAATTAGTTCTTAGAGTACCTACTTCTATAGTTTGAAACTAAGACTTTAAAACAACATTTATTTCTGGAAGGAAATAGAAAATCTGTAGAATCTAATCACTTCCTTTGTTTATTTTAGCGATATAAAGCGTATAAACTACATTGGTCAGACATAAGATTGCCTGTAATATTAGAAGTAACCCCTTGCTCACTAGACCAGTTAGATCCAGCCACAAATTCCGTACTCGCTAGCTACAACTTCAAAGACTTTGAAGGTATCTGCACAGTTTCTGATCACCCCGGTAAGTGCCTTTGTAACAAGTTCTGACCGAATTTATTAGTAATTTCCTTTGTAGGGTGTTTTGTTATTGTTTGTGGTGGTTTTGGTAGATTACACTTTTTTCAAGCTGAAAGTTTTGAGGAAATAAAAGTAAAAATATTGGAAAGTGCCACACTAAATTTAGGTATGAATATCAAGGTGTTAAGTACTCCAATTACGTTGGAGGATTCTCAAAGACAGCGGTTTGGAAAGTACAGGTGTGAATGATTTTTATCTTAAAGTGAAAATTATGTTTATTGTTACGGTTGATTTTTAGTGATGATGAGTCCCAAACTTCCATTTCGGAGTTTGCTGTTTATAAAATTCATAAACCTCGACATTCTGAGCATGTTAGGCGGACGTTATGTTTATCCGAAAACTGCCTTCTGGAGAGAGATCCACAAACCTACAGTATTTGTACTTTGCAACCGTTGAGTGATATTTTTGCTTTAGTACGAGATAACACCAATCCTCAATTGTTTAATATTGAGTATATTAATGGACAAATTCGGAGTTATACCACAACCGATAGGTAATTATTAAAAAAATTCTCGACACAACAATTTTTAGTACTCCCCTTTTTTAGGGATTCGCTCCTAGCTTCTCTTTTGGATGGCGTTAGAGCTTCCGGCAATAAAGACGTACATGTTACCATGATACCTACGCAAAGAGGTCTACGTTTAGGCCCACTACATTTACCGGTTGAAGAAGACGCTGAGAGTTTGCATGTAAAACTTTTACAAAATCCGCCTCCGTCTCGGACTTTTACCGAGTGCGTTCGTAGGTTTAATGCCAATGTACCATACAGCGGGCTTCTATATAGTGTTACCCAAGACGTAAGTATACAGGGGGTCCCGGAAAAATTGGGAAATCTCTCGGATTTAGATAGGGCATGAAAAAATAAGATGACAAGTTCCTATAAGAATTTTTCCTGTAGGCCCTCCCTACGAAGATATGTAGCCCTGAAGAGCGTCGCTGGAAATCGTTTTTTTTTTAATAACTTTTAAAGTAGTTAATAGAATTTTATAAAAAGCTAATATGATGGACACTACTAAGGACCTCTTGAAATAATGTCCTTGACACATATCTAGCTTGTTTAGTTTACCAGGGGCTGACTAAGCTTTACAACTTAATGCTTAAACTTTTAACACCCTGTGTGAAAAAGACTTAAAACAACAAAATCAGGTAGCTTGAACCTTAGACTAAAGAAAAGCTACTCTTGTTTATTGTCGATAAAGTGGACCGTTTTCGAGAAAAAGAATAATAAACTAATTCATGTTTTATTAAGTCATTAAAAAAAAAGTCTCATTCCGAAAAAAATCAAAATTAAAATTTTTTTTTATAGGAACTTGTCATCTTATTTTTTCATGCCCTATCTGAATCCGAGAGATTTCCCACTTTTTTCTTGACACCTTGTAGAATATAAAGTTAGAATTTGTTTAAGTACCTACCTACTACAAATTTTTATTTTTCTGTAGGGAATTTTTTCCGAAAACAAAGAAAAACTTATAACTTTTGCCCTACAAGCTCTCGTACAAAAAGAGGTAGGCCAAAAAGTTATAACGCCAGTTGATTACGAGTCACAGTTCCACGCCCTGCGTCGGCTTGTAGCCAGCAAAGTAGGATATGCTGCTTTCACTAAACTGCCTGGGTAAGACTTAGATTTAACATACAAGATTTTGCAGTCAATATATCAAATCTAAACAGTTTTAGAGAAGCGATAGGTTTTCAAGTTGTCGCTGCGTTAAAACGCAACGATTATGGTGTAACTCATGCGGCAATCGATATGATTTGTGCATTAATGCACCCAATGCACGATGATTATGATTTACGACAGGAACAATTGAATAAATCATCGCTGCTACAAACGAAGACGTTTTTGGAGAGTTTGTTAAACATGTGGACTACTCATATTGTAACATACAAATTCAACGAGTTGAAATACGTAATTCTTGATATTTATTTTTAGAGCCAAGGCACTGGTGCTTTAATTGTCTCTGCCATGCTGGATTTTCTCACGTTCTCTTTGTGTGTACCCTACAGTGAAACAACTGACGGTAAACATTTTGATGTGCTGTTGGAGATGGTGTCCGATAGGGGCCGCATGCTCTTCAGGCTATTTCAAGTGAGAACCACATAATTTGTTTAATTATTTGAAATAAAATATTGTTTTTAGCATCCATCTATGGCAATTGTGAAGGGTGCTGGTTTAGTTATGAGAGCTTTAATAGAGGAAGGTGAAGCAGATGTTGCTGCTAAAATGCAGAATTTAGCGCTTGGAGAGGGGGCTTTGCCAAGGCATTTGTTGGCGGCTCTGTATACCAAGGGCTCCGATGGGCATCTTCTGACGCATCGACAACTTTCGCGACATTTGATTGGTTTGTGGATCACGGGAAATCCCGTAGCAATGGCACTTTTAAAGAGAATTATGGTCAGTTTTTTATCTTAAAATTATGTCGAGGACTAAATATGATTTTTTTCCAGCCTACTGGACTTATTAACTTTCTGGACTCGGAGGATACAGTTCCAAAGGAAGCCGTCGAACAAGAATTGTTAAACTACAGAGACAATCTAAAAATGGCTCAGGACCACGCTAGTAAATCCAAGAAAAATCCCAATTGGGCGGCGGTGGAGCGCCAGTTGAAAAATATGGAAAAACGTGTAGAGCACTACACAAATTTGGCCTTACAACATTGGGGAGCCAGAGTTGGTATATCAATGGAACGAAAAGAGAAAATTAAAGAAAGACCGATAGTGCTTAGGCGGAGGAGAGAACGTATAAAGGCTGAAGCTAATTGGGCTTTGTTTTATTGGAAATTTAATCAGGATCACGCTCTTCCTAATTTAATTTGGAATCATAAGGTGAGTAAACTTAAGATTTTAACTGCAACCTTCATGGTTTCTATTTGTAGACTAGAGAAGAACTACGAAGTGCCTTAGATAGTGAAGTTAGAAATTTTGCCTCGGATCGAGAACTAGCTGGTGCAGCATTGGTGGCTTGGAACCACCAAGAGTTTGAGCTCAACTACCAATGTTTAGCCGATGAGGTGAAAATCGGAGATTATTATTTAAGACTGTTGTTAGAAATGGATGATAACAATGACTATTCCCCTATTCGCAAATCGTGAGCACACGAAAACTTTATATGAACTTTTTTAACCCCTGTTCTTTTAGCTATGAGTTTTTCAACGATTTGTATCACAGATTTTTATTAACCACTAAAATAGAAATGAAATGCATGTGTCTTCAAGCTATGTCAATCGTATATGGGCAATATTTTGAAGATATTGGTCCGTTTGGCGACACGAAGTACATGGTGGGAATGCTGGAAAGGGTAAAAGATCGCTACATACAATTTTGCCTACTTAAACAAATTTCTTTAGTGTTTAGATAAAATGGAGCGTGACAGATTGATTATTTTCATCAGTAAAATTATACTGCACCAGAGAAATGTGCGAGATATACTAGACATGGGCGGTGTTAAAATCATGGTCGATTTAATGACCTTAGCACATTTGCATACATCAAGGGCTGTGATTCCCACTCAGACAAATGTTATTGAAGCTGGACCTAATATGCATCTTGTACAAGAAAAAGAGTGGTACTATAATACTGAAAAGGAGCGGCAAGGACCTGTCAGTTTTCAAGAGGTATTTTTACATAACTAAACTGCTGGCCAATTGAAACGTACCAAGCGAATTTTTAGGTTGAATTTAAAGTCAAATATTTTGAAAAATAGAAAAGATATCAACATGCGGTTTTCAGTATTTCAGAGATAATTTAATTGTGAAAACGATAGTGTTACCCGATTTTTTTACTTTGAAGTACATTACTATCTACAGGGTATGAAAGAAAGTCTTTTTTTTGTCAAATTTTATAACTACCGTGATTCCACAAAAAAATTTTAATATTTTTTTGATGTAGATATTTTTAGTCCTTACTTAATAGGAAAACAACCTGTTTCTCAAAATTTTGATATCCCTGTTATTTTATAAGATACCGAATTTTTGGTGAAAATTTGATTTTTTCTTTGTTTTTTGTCGTTAGGCCGTATTGTGTTTTGTAAGAACCAATCTCTGTAGTTGATTATAATACCTTATGAATGGCTTTCTTATAAAAAGTACACTTTTTGTACTTTCATTAATTTATTGGTAACCAGTGGCTTATCAAAAATCGGTACACGTTCGCTAATTGGTAATTTTTTTAATTCATTTTTTGGGGCTATTTTCTTAATGGAATAAAATGGAATTTACTTAGTTTATGTTCACCATTGGTTTAAGTGACTTATATCCTCGAAACGGGTTTTTCACTTTTTCAAAAAATTGTTCATATTCGTGTATACCGGGTGGCTACGAAATCGTTTTACAACCCCCACCATTTTGTTACATTTAACTGTATTAATTGGAAATTTGGCATGGTTTTGATTGTTGAAAGGAATAATCATTTTGACGTTTAAAACAATCTGATGACACTTCCGGTTTCACCGGAAGGGCCACCTACTAACTTTCAAATTTTTTTAAAACAACCCTGTATATTTTTTTTCGTAAGAATTAGATTCTACTTAAAATTACCTTTTTATCGACATATCACATGATGACATTTGCTTTCAAAATGGCAGCATAATTATTATTGCAAAAACCTGTTCAACAATATTAAATTTAATAAAAAATTCGGTATTTTATAAAATAAGAGGGATATAAAAATTTTGAGAAATTGGTTTTTTCCTCATTAACCAGGGACTAAAAAAATCGACATCAAAAAAATATAAAAAAAATTTTGTGGAATTCCGGTAGGTATAAAGTTTGAGAAAAAAAAGACGACTTTCTTTTATACCCTGTAGATAGTAACGTACTTCAAAGAAAAAAAATCGGTCACACTATTGCTTTCGCAATAAAATTATCTCTTGAATCCTGAAAACCTCATGTTGATATCTTTTCTCCTTTTCAAAATATTTGACTTTAAATTCAACCTAAAAATTCGCTTGGTACGTTTCAATTGGCCAGCATTTTATTATCGAATGTGTTGTCATTAAAATAATTATTTCAGATCAAAGAGCTGTTTAATAAAAACGCCATCACCCATAAAACTCGATGCTGGGCGATGGGCTTGGATGGTTGGCGTGCCGTTTCCCAATTACCTCAACTAAAATGGTGTCTGATGTCACGTGGAGCTCCTGTTTTAAATGAAAGCGATCTCGCCACTCAAATCCTTAATATTCTTATTAGAATGTGCGAGTACTACCCAAGCAGAGACGCAGACGACGCAATTATAAGACCTCTGCCAAAAGTTAAGCGACTGTTGTCGGAGCAAACCGCTCTATCACATGTTGTGCAACTTTTATTAACCTTCGATCCCATTCTTGTGGAAAAAGTTGCGACACTTTTGTGTGAATTAATGCGTGATAATCCGGAGATATCAAAGTTGTATTTGACTGGGGTGTTTTATTTTATTTTGATGTATACTGGAAGCAACGTTTTGCCTGTAGCACGATTTCTGCAGTTAACGCATATGAAGCAGGCGTTTAAATCGGATGAGGTATTTTGGTTTTAATTTGTGTTAGAATCGAGGTTTATTTGTGGGGTTTTAGAATACTATGACGGATATTATGCAAAAGAGTATTTTGGGACGGTTGTTACCGGAGGCTATGGTTAATTATTTGGAGAATCATGGAGCTGAAAAGTTTGCACAAATATATTTGGGCGAGTTTGACACGCCTGAAGCCATTTGGAATGCTGAAATGAGGTTGGTTGTTGGTTTCTTAATAACTATAGAATTGTGTTTAATTTTTCTATTTTCAGGCGTATGCTAATTGAAAAAATCGCAGCACATATAGCAGATTTCACACCGCGTCTTCGAAGTCACACCATGGCTAGATACCACTACATCACAATTCCAACAATTAGATACCCACAACTAGAAAGAGAACTCTTCTGTAATATATTTTACTTGCGGCATCTCTGTGATACAACCAAATTTCCCGATTGGCCCATTCCAGATCCTGTGAGTTTTGCACCAATTCATTAACTGAATCTAATTAATCACTTATTTCAGATTAAACTACTGAAAGATGTTTTGGATGCTTGGCGGTCGGAAGTGGAGAAGAAACCACCATTGATGACTGTTGAAGAAGCGTACAAAAACCTGGGCTTAAACGGTACCCATCAAGAAGAAGCTACTATTCGTAAAGCTTATTACAAGCTAGCGCAACAATACCATCCGGATAAGAATCCTGAAGGGCGGGAAATGTTTGAAAAAGTCAACCAAGCTTATGAGTTTTTGTGCAGTAGAAGCAGTTGGACTACAGATGGACCAAATCCGCATAATATTGTGTTGGTGTTGCAGACGCAAAGTATTTTATTTCATAGATATTCAGATGGTGCGTACTTAAATAATTTGTTAGTCTTTATCTAATAGCTTGTTTCAGTTCTTCAACCTTATAAATACGCCGGATATCCTCAGTTGATCAAAACAATTAAAATCGAAACAGCTGATGAGCAGTTATTCTCTAAAAGTGCGCCGTTATTGGCTGCTGCCAGTGAGCTTGCCTTTCACACTGTTCATTGTTCGGCTCTAAACGCCGAAGAATTACGACGAGAAAACGGATTAGAGGTTTAAAAAAAGTCCCATTGCTCAAACCTAATTTAATTCATTGTTTTGTTATAGGTTTTATTGGAAGCTTATACACGTTGCGTTAACGTTATAAACAATTCGTCCAAGCCACAAGAAACAGCAGTGCAAGTATGCATGCACATTACAAGATGCTTCAGCGTTGCCGCTCAGTTCCAAGGTTGCAGAGAACGCATGGTAGATTTAAAACAGCTCGTCAAAGACCTTTGTCGTATCCTCTATTTCAAGGTAAAAAAATTTCATGTGTTTGAGAATTATTCCTCTGTACAGTTTGTTTCAGCATTTAACCAAACTTTGTTCAGTGGCCACGGAATGTGTCAGTGCAATTTCCATTGACTCTATTCTACAGTTGGAGCTACTTAAAGCAGGGGCTTTATGGCATTTATTACTGTTTATGTTCAATTATGATTTTACGTTGGATGAAGGTGGCGTGGAGAGAAGTGAAGATGCCAATCAGCAGGAAATTAGCAATCGGTTGGCTAAGGAAGCCGTTAAGGCGTGCGCTTATCTAGGTGGTTATGTTGCCGGGGAAAATAAACCACCACAGAATATTCTAACTAGAGGGATTTTAGAAGCGCTACTAACGCCGTTCTTAGCCAATCAGTTAAGCGATGAAAGTCCAGAAGTTGTGAGTATTGTCAGTGAAACAAATAAGAAGCCTCACATAAATTTGTCTCCTTTACGTTTCAAGATACTGAAGATCCTAAACAGCAACAGCGAGACTCCATATTTAGTATGGGATAACGGCACTAGAGCAGAACTAATCGATTTTCTGGAAACTCAACGAGCCGGTCGAGGTGACATCGATCTCAATATAACAAATGAATTTAACTTTTCTGCTCATTCTGGCGAACTGCGCATCGGTGGTATATTTGTACGAATATACAATGAACAACCCACGTATTCCATAAATGTAAGTTGTTTCCTGTAAATTTGGACCTTAATTAAATAAAATTAATTGTTCTTTTGTGCAGAATCCCAAGAGTTTCACCATAGAGCTATTAAACTACCTAAAGGAGCAATCTGATCAATTATTAAACCTAGTGAACATAGCTTATTCAGTAACAATAGAAGATACTCTAAAAAATTCTGTGATGGCTCTAGAGGCCCTAACAAATGTGATAAGAAACAACACCGGAGTGGAAATGCAGTGCATAGGTCATTTCCGTTTGTTGTTTAGTTTACTTAACGTTTCGCACAGTCCAATACAAAAAGGAGCTTTAAATGTCATATCAGTAGTTACCAGGAACAATGAATGCATTAACGATATCGCCGCTAGTGAAGTACTCGGTTATTTGTTGCTTATTTTGTATACGTTGCAAGACTCCCAACCACAAATTCTGGATGCTTTATATTCGCTTATGGCCACAACGAAAGTTGTCAAAGAAGCATTGAGTAAAGGTGCTATTATTTATCTATTGGATTTGTTCTGTAATTCTACGAATCCCAATATACGACAAAAGTGTGCGGAACTGTTGGCCAGGATGAGTTTGGATAAGTTAGTGGGACCGAAAGTTAGGTTAGCTTTAGGGGCGTTTTTACCGCCGATTTTCGCCGATGCTATGAGAGATAGCCCGGAGACGTCTGTTAATATGTTTGAGTCGTGTCATGAACATCCGGAGTTAATTTGGGACCAAGATACCAAGGATAGAGTGTGCTCCACTATAGCTCGACTTAGAAGAGAGTGAGTATCTGGAGTAGTAAAAAAAAAGTCTATAACTTTATTTTGTAGACACCAATCACAACAGAGTTCAAACCCCTCAGCATCGTGGAAACTACCTGATACAAACGGCCTTACAAATGTTGCAAATCCTAATGAGTTTGTGGTGAGTGGTGTTTATTTGCGTATATTCATCGCAAATCCTGCATGGACATTAAGAAAACCCAAAGAGTTTCTGTCGGAATTGATGGAAACTTGCCTTACTCTTATGTCCAAAGAAAAACCTAATGTAAGTTTATAGCAAATTTATATGTAAGACATTTTTTTATGACGAAACTTTTTTTTAGACTGAATTATTAGAAATGGGGACAACAGCATTGTGTTCACTTTTACAAGCACAGCCGGCGTTGCTAGATTTGATACCATCCATGGGACATATACCTCGACTTTGCCGACAAATGGGGTCCAATATTAGACAAACCGCAGTTCCTAAGTCAGCGATACTTATTTTAAATTCCCTCTCATTAAGCCACGTAAGATAACTTCTATAAAAATAACCTGCCTTTAAAGTTATATTTATTTCGTAGATATGTGTGGCAGCTATTTCCCAAACCGATTGTATGCATCCATTGAAGCAAGCGATGCAAGTGCGCAAAGACATGGTGGCTGTTGCTTGTGAGGCCTTAAATAGACTATTTTCTAACAATCAGGATCAACTAGTGAAACAAGCCCTCGATGTTGATTTTGTACAATTTTTGTTAAGTTTACTGGAAGGCCGATTGGAACTTATAGAAAATCCAGCAATGACTAAAGCTCAAATAGTAAAAGCTTTAAAATCCATGGGAAAAAGTTTGCTATATGGAGACAGGATAAACGCTATTTTGGATAAGAGCAACATCTGGGCGGAGTATAAGGAACAAAAACACGATTTGTTTATTTCGAATACACCAATAGCTGGTTATTTAACTGGTGAGTCTACAACTAAAGCTAGTTTACTTTTATCAACATATTCTATGGTTTTAGCTGGTACTCCAACAACTGCCGGTTATTTAACGCAGGGTCCTAGTTCGAAGGTGCCCATGGCACCCCCTCCAGTTGACAAAGAAGATCCGAGCCTGCGATCAAACGATTGTCTTTGATTATTGTTAATAAAAGTGAACTAATAGTGTGATACAAACTTACACATGTGCTTTGTAAGTGAAAGTATTTTAGTGAGTGATCACATTCCTAAAAGTTTGCCAGCAATAGATATTTTTTTTAATTAACTTATCACAATATCCTACCTATTTTTTTGTGTTATTAGTGTAAATTATTTAGGTATAAAGTATACTTGCATTCTTTTATTCGGTTTATTTATGTGCTTTTGAAAAATATATTTTCTAATTATTATTATACCTAATATGATTAATTTGTTTTCTAAGTATGTTTTTAATTGAATTATAATATATACTTTATAAGTGAAAATTTAAATAAATAATTTTTAATTAAATTTGGTGTGTTATTTCATTTCAAATTGTTTTTACTGTTTGGGACCCACAAAATAACATTTTTTATTTTTGTTTTAAATAATCCTTAATCCCATAATACGGTGTTTCAGTCGCTTATCACAAAAAAAACTAAATTAATTAAGAAATAGGTATGAGAACTTTTAAAAATACTGGAGAATTTTCTAGAAAACGTGCGCATACCAACACTTCGAAACCACAATAAATTCACCGAAATTAAACGAAACTTTTTGCGGTGTTAACTAAAACATTTTTTAGTATATTTCGTCTAATTTCTGTGAATTTTTGTAGTTTAATTGGTTTATTCATTATCATTTAATGAAAATTGAATACTTAAAAGTCTTAAAAC
Organism: Pediacus dermestoides; assembly: GCA_963942485.1. NCBI lineage: Eukaryota > Metazoa > Arthropoda > Insecta > Coleoptera > Cucujidae > Pediacus > Pediacus dermestoides. Next base: position 5,795,039 of record OZ012629.1, read on the forward strand.
ATGAACCTTGCCTAAGCGTATAACTTGTATTTCATTGGCAAAGGGATGACTAATTTTTGAGTTGGAATTTATGATGTAAATTTTTAGTTTTGAAACGAACGTGAACGTGTTAAGACGCGAATGAAAGTTTTGTTCGGGACTTAATATTTATGTTTAATTATTAATTAATTATTTCGCATAATATTATGTGATAGTAAGTGCCTTTAGTAGTGAATAAACTGTTAATCCAGCTTGCGGTTTCGAGTTCTTAGTTCTTAAAAATTTCTTTTAGTGATTGACTTTTTAAATCTTTGTTCTTGTGCTTGTGTTGTGTAACTAAAACTAATTAGTGATTTCCTTGGATCGCCAGATGCCCAGACGGAAACAAAGCAAAAGGGCTGCAAGAGAAAAGGTATGAAGATGTTTCCAATTTTGCTACTAATACTTTACTACTTATGGAAATTTTAAGATAATTTTTGTAATTTTGCGTTAATTTTCCTATTTTGGTTGCAGGTAGGTCCCATGATGATTAAATGAGGCCCACATCGTAGAAAACAACATATAAGGTCAGAAAATTTTTACCTTTTTTTGTATATTGCGTTATTAGAAGAAAAAGTGCTATTTTTGTGCGGAGTATTGAATTAAAAACAATTTAACAACAAAATTAAAAAATCCAAAACGAACAACACAAAAAGGCGACGTTGTGCAACAAAGTCAAATGGTCATTTTTTCTCGTAGGTCACTTTTTCTGTTATTAAGCAAAAAAATTACAGTTTAACTTTGTGTACATAGCCAAGGACAAAATCTCACCTTTTTATGGCGTTCGAAGAAAAACATGTTTTTTACGACGTCGTCTAGAAAATTCTACAGTATTTTCGAAAAATAATTATTATTATTAAATAATTTCTGTGGAATTGTTATAATTTATTATATGATAATTTTGTATCATGATCTTTGAAAATTTTTAACTCAACTCTTAAATCACGTTCAAAACTTAAAACTTTTGTCATATTTTTATTAATTTTTCAATTTTTCTATAGGATATTTGTTATTTCTTCCTAATCAAACAATAATATAAACAATCCTATAATAACAATCGGAAAATTGAACACGTAGATATAGTAACTGGATTAATGAACAGGGCAAAGAAAATTCAAACGATAGAAGAACAATAGATTCTATAATTGTTAAATAATCATCATAATTCAGTGGCGTATATTTCGTATAAGTAACATTGTTAACTGGATTAAAATTTTGAGGCCCTGGCATAATTTTTTTCTGCAAACATTTAGAATAATTTCTACTTAAATTTTGTTTTTGCTAATACAGGGTGTGTCTCAGAATAGATACGAAATATTTCTAGGTATGATTCTTGAATACACTTTGCATTGTCTTGTATAATTTTTACGACGTCGTCTAGAAAACTCTACAGTATTTTCGAAAAATAATTATAATTTCTGTGGAATTGTTGTAATTTATTATATGATAATTTTGTAAGTATCATGATCTTTGAAAATTTTTTAGTCAACTCTTAAATCACGTTCAAAACTTAAAACTTTTGTCATATCTTTATTAATTTTTCAATTTTTCTATAGAATATTAGTTTTTTCTTCCTAATCAAACAATAATATAAACAATCCTATAATAACAATCGGGAAATCGAACACGTAGATATATAGTAACCGGATTAATGAACAGGCCAAAGAAAATTCAAACGAAAGAAGAACAATAGATTCTATAATTGTTAAATAATCATCATAATTCAGTGGCGTATATTTCGTATAAGTAACATTGTTAATTGGATTAAAATTTTGAGGCCCTGGCATAATTTTTTTCTGCAAATAATTTCTACATAAATTTTGTATGTTTTTGCTTATACAGGGTGTGTCTCAGAATAGACACGAAATATTTCTAGGTATGATTCTTGAATACATTCTGCATTGTCTTGTATATAATTTTTACGACGTCGTCTAGAAAACTCTACAGTATTTTCCAAAAATAATTATAATTTCTGTGGAATTGTTATAATTTATTATATGATAATTTTGTATCATGATCTTTGAAAATTTTTAATTTAACTCCTAAATCACGTTCAAAACTTAAAACTTTGGTCATATTTTTATTAATTTTTCAATTTTTCTATAGGATATTTGTTATTTCTTCCTAATCAAACAATAATATAAACAATCCTATTATAACAATCGGAAAATTGAACACGTAGATATAGTAACCGGATTAATGAACAGGCCAAAGAAAATTCCAACGAAAGAAGAACAATAGATTCTATAATTGTTAAATAATCGTCATAATTTAGTGGCGTATATTTCGTATAAGTAACATTGTTAACTGGATTAAAATTTTGAGGCCCTGGCATAATTTTTTTCTGCAAACATTTAGAATAATTTCTACATAAATTTTATATGTTTTTGCTTATACAGGGTGTATCTCAGAATAGACACGAAATATTTCTAGGTATGATTCTTGAATACATTCTGCATTGTCTTGTATAATTTTTACGACGTCGTCTAGAAAACTCTACAGTATTTTCTAAAGATAATTATAATTTATGTGGAATTGTTATAATTTATTATATGATAATTTTGTTAGTATCATGATCTTTGAAAATTTTTAAGTAAATTCTTGAATCCCGTTCAAAATTTAAAACTTTTGTCATATTTTTATTAATTTTTCAATTTTTCTATAGGATATTTGTTGTTTCCTCCTAATCAAACAATAATATAAACAATCCTATAATATAACAATCGGGAAATTGAACACGGAGATATAGTAACCGGATTGATGAACAGGCCAAAGAAAATTCTAACGAAAGAAGAACAATAGATGCTGTAATTGTTAAATAACCAGCATAATTCAGTGGCGTATATTTCGTATAAGTAACATTGTTAACTGGATTAAAATTTTGAGGCCCTGGCATATTTTTTTTCTGCAAACATTTAGAATAATTTCTACATAAATTTTATATGTTTTTGCTTATACAGGGTGTGTCTCAGAATAGACAAGAAATATTTCTAGGTATGATTCTTGAATACATTCTGCATTGTCTTGTATATAATTTTTACGACGTCATCTAGAAAACTCTACAGTATTTTCGAAAAATAATTATAATTTTTGTGGAATTGTTATAATTTATTATATGATAATTTTGTATCATGATCTTTGAAAATTTGTAAGTCAACTCTTAAATCACGTTCAAAACTTAAAACTTTTGTCATATTTTTATTAATTTTTAAATTTTTCTATAGGATATTTGTTGTTTCTCCCTAATCAAACAATAATACCTATAAACAATCCTATAATAACAATCGGAAAATTGATCACGTAGATATAGTAACCGGATTAATGAACAGGCCAAAGAAAATTCCAACGAAAGAAGAACAATAAATTCTATAATTGTTAAATAATCATCATAATTTAGTGGCGTATATTTCGTATAAGTAACATTGTTAACTGGATTAAAATTTTGAGGCCCTGGTATAATTTTTTTCTGCAAACATTTAGAATAATTTCTACATAAATTTTATATGTTTTTGCTTATACAGAGTGTGTCTCAGAATAGACACGAAATATTTCTAGGTATGATGCTTGAATACATTCTGCATTGTCTTGTATAATTTTTACGACGTCGTCTAGAAAACTCTACAGTATTTTCTAAAAATAATTATAATTTCTGTGGAATTGTTATCATTTACTTATTATATGATAATTTTGTAAGTATCATGATCTTTGAAAATTTTTAAGTCAACTCTTAAATCACGTTCAAAACTTAAAACTTTTGTTACATTTTTATTAATTTTTCAATTTTTCTATAGGATATTTGTTGTTTCTTCCTAATCAAACAATAATATAAACAATCCTATAATAACAATCGGAAAATTGATGACGTGGATAGAGTAACCGGATTAATGAACAGGCCAAAAAAATTCCAACGAAAGAAGAACAATATATTCTATAATTGTTAAATAATCACATTAATTCAGTGGCGTATATTTCGTATAAGTAACATTGTTAACTGGATTAAAATTCAAACCTAACTAGTTTTAGATATTAATTTACAGATTATTTATCTGTCTCTCTCATAATTGAATATTGCGTTATTAGAAGAAAAAGTGCCATTTTGTGTGCGGAGTATTGAATTAAAAACAATTTAATAACAAAATTAAACATCCAAAACGAACAACACAAAAATGCGACGTTGTGCAACAAAGTCAAATGGTAATTTTTTCTCCTAGGTCACTTTTTCTGTTATTAGGTGAAAAAATGACCGTTTAACTTTGTGTACCTAGCCAAGAACACATTCTCATCTTTTTATGGCGTTCGAAGAAAAACATGTTTTTTACGACGTCGTCTAGAAAACTCTACAGTATTTTCCAAAAATAATTATAATTTCTGTGGAATTGTTATAATTTATTATATGATAATTTTGTATCGTGATCTTTGAACATTTTTAATTTAACTCCTAAATCACGTTCAAAACTTAAAACTTTGGTCATATTTTTATTAATTTTTCAATTTTTCTATAGGATATTTGTTGTTTCTTCCTAATCAAACAATAATATAAACAATCCTATAATATAACAATCGGAAAATTGAACACGTAGATATAGTAACCGGATTAATGAACAAGCCAAAGAAAATTCAAACGAAAGAAGAACAATAGATTCTATAATTATTAAATAATCACCATAATTCAGTGGCGTATATTTCGTATAAGTAACATTGTTAACTGAATTAAAATTTTGAGGCCCTGGCATAATTTTTTTCTGCAAACATTTAGAATAATTTCTACATAAATTTTATATGTTTTTGCTTATACAGGGTGTGTCTCGGAATAGACACGAAATATTTCTAGGTATGATTCTTGAATACATTCTGCATTATCTTGTATATAATTTTTACGACGTCGTCTAGAAAACTCTACAGTATTTTCGAAAAATAATTATAATTTCTGTGGAATTGTTATAATTTATTATATGATAATTTTGTAAGTATCATATTTTGAAAAATTTTAAGTCAACTCTTAAATCACGTTCAAAACTTAAAACTTTTGTCAGATTTTTATTAATTTTTCAATTTTTGTATAGGATATTTGTTATTTCTTCCTAATCAAACAATAATATAAACAATCCTATAATAACAATCGAAAAACTGAACACGTAGATATAGTAACCGGATTAATGAACAAGCCAAAGAAAATTCAAACGAAAGAAGAACAATAGATTCTATAATTATTAAATAATCATCATAATTCAGTGGCGTATATTTCGTATAAGTAACATTGTTAACTGAATTAAAATTTTGAGGCCCTGGCATAATTTTTTTCTGCAAACATTTAGAATAATTTCTACATAAATTTTATATGTTTTTGCTTATACAGAGTGTGTCACAGAAAAGACACGAAATATTTCTAGGTATGATTCTTGAATACATTCTGCATTGTCTTGTATAATTTTTACGACGTCGTCTAGAAAACTCTACAGTATTTTCGAAAAATAATTATAATTTCTGTGGAATTGTTATAATTTATTATGATAATTTTGTATCATGATCTTTGAAAATTTTTAACTCAACTCTTAAATCACGTTCAAAACTTAAAACTTTTGTCATATTTTTATTAATTTTTAAATTTTTCTATAGGATATTTGTTGTTTCTCCCTAATCAAACAATAATACCTATAAACAATCCTATAATAACAATCGGAAAATTGATCACGTAGATATAGTAACCGGATTAATGAACAGGCCAAAGAAAATTCCAACGAAAGAAGAACAATAAATTCTATAATTGTTAAATAATCATCATAATTTAGTGGCGTATATTTCGTATAAGTAACATTGTTAACTGGATTAAAATTCAAACCTAACTAGTTTTAGATATTAATTTACAGATTATTTATCTGTCTCTCTCATAATTGAATATTGCGTTATTAGAAGAAAAAGTGCCATTTTGTGTGCGGAGTATTGAATTAAAAACAATTTAATAACAAAATTAAACATCCAAAACGAACAACACAAAAATGCGACGTTGTGCAACAAAGTCAAATGGTAATTTTTTCTCCTAGGTCACTTTTTCTGTTATTCGGTGAAAAAATGACCGTTTAACTTTGTGTACCTAGCCAAGAACACATTCTCATCTTTTTATGGCGTTCGAAGAAAAACATGTTTTTTACGACGTCGTCTAGAAAACTCTACAGTATTTTCCGAAAATAATTATAATTTCTGTGGAATTGTTATAATTTATTATATGATAATTTTGTATCGTGATCTTTGAAAATTTTTAATTTAACTCCTAAATCACGTTCAAAACTTAAAACTTTGGTCATATTTTTATTAATTTTTCAATTTTTCTATAGGATATTTGTTGTTTCTTCCTAATCAAACAATAATATAAACAATCCTATAATATAACAATCGGAAAATTGAACACGTAGATATAGTAACCGGATTAATGAACAGACCAAAGAAAATTCAAACGAAAGAAGAACAATAGATTCTATAATTATTAAATAATCATCATAATTCAGTGGCGTATATTTCGTATAACTAACATTGTTAACTGGATTAAAATTTTGAGACCCGGGCATAATTTTTTTCTGCAAACATTTAGAATAATATCTACATAAATTTTATATGTTTTTGCTTATACAGGGTGTGTCTCAGAATAGACACGAAATATTTCTAGGTATGATTCTTGAATACATTCTGCATTGTCTTGTATAATTTTTACGACGTCGTCTAGATTCTAGAAAACTCTACAGTATTTACAAAAAATAATTATAATTTCTGTGGAATTGTTATCATTTACTTATTATATTATAATTTTGTAAGTATCATGATCATTGGAAATTTTTTTATACAACTCTTAAATCACGTTCAAAACTTAAAACTTTTGTCATATTTTTATTAATTTTTCAATTTTTCTATATGATATTTGTTGTTTCTTCCTCATCAAACAATAATATAAACAATCATATAATAACAGTCGGAAAATTGAACACGTAGATATAGTAACTGAATTAATGAACAGGCCAAAGAAAATTCAAACGAAAGAAGAACAATAGATTCTATAATTGTTAAATAATCATCATAATTCAGTGGCGTATATTTCGTATAAGTAACATTGTTAATTGGATTAAAATTTTGAGGCCCTGGCATAATTTTTTTCTGCAAACAATTTTTACATAAATTTTGTATGTTTTTGCTCATACAGGGTGTGTCTCTGAATAGACACGAAATATTTCTAGGTATGATTCTTGAATACATTCTGCATTGTCTTGTATAAATTTGTATCTCCAATCCAAATTTTTTATTTTAATTTTCCATATAAAGTTTTTCCAGGTGGCAACTTACGGAAATATTTTTAATAAATTTCATAATTACTCCGAGTCTCCGAGTAGACATCGTTTATGTTTAAAATGGAATTTAACTTTTCGATTCGAAATAAACCAATCTTTCATCGTGTATTAAATTTTTAACAATTTTCAATACTAGTTTTCAAAATAAATTAAATGAAACGTGAACATAATGATTTATTTTTTCAAATTCCAAATTTAAACACTAATAATTCTTTAAGGGTTAACACAGATACTTTCGATCACAAATCATCTCAGCTGCAAATTTCATGTATAACTTTTTTTCGATAATCAATTAGTTTAGCAGACTGATGGCTTCTTTTTATTCAACAATGTTTTATCTTTTCAATCTACATTCAAGAGATGATTGCTCGGAAACTAATCCGGATCGAGAGATAACAAAAATAATTCAAACACGTCAAATTTAAGGCTTAATTTAGCTAAATTTATTTCGACAGTTAATGAATAAATTTATATAATATTCAGTTAACTTACAAAATGCATATTATTGAATAAAATCGTCCCTTAGCCAAACTTCTCGCGGATTTTATTAACATAAAATACATGGAAATTACATAATCCTTTTGATAATGTCCTAAATTTCAGCAATGCTGAAAAAAGTAAGGTTGAATCAGATAATGTGTTACTTATGATGAATTTTAAGCAGGTCAGGCTGTAGGAAAGCAGCAGGAATATTTCACAAGCTGTATCCAACAGGCGATACTATAAATCTTGAGAACCTTTTTTCTAATAGTATTAAGTGGAGTAGACGGTGAGATATTTTTAGTTATTTATACTTATACCCTAGAAAATTACTTATTAAATAATACATTAGGTTAGGTACGCAGTAAATTCGTCATATTATGCAAGGATCAATATTAGGTACCAAAGTAATTTGAAATTTTGCACTGATGGGTGTGATGAAGGGTTGTGATATAAATAAAAACAGAACATTTAATATTTTATTTATACAAAAAGTCGAGTCACTATAAATAATATCTACATGGTTTTTTGTTTTCTTTTCCAACAAAATTAGTATAGTATAGGAAAAAGTGTCCATAATAATGATCCATTCAGTTGAATTTTATCATAAAGAAAATGGCGTGTGTGAACGGTGATGATCCATATATTCTTCAAAGTTTATTAAACGTAAAGATATGTTTTTTATATTACACAGTTAAAAGGTAAAACATGTTTGAAAAATGGAATTTTGGTACATTAGAGAATTGGTGACGGCAAGAACAGGTTGTCTTAAGTTTTGGTTTTTGTGGGAACGATAAATGAAAATCGTATTTACAAGAGGTTTCATCTGATGTGTTTTAATATGAAGACAGAGATGCTATATACAAGGGTGCAGTGAAGTGAGAGAGAAAGCGGCGCTGTGTTCTTATTTCCATGTTGCATCGCCGCAGGGTGCTCTCCTGAAACATCAAAAGAATAAGAAACAAGTACTGCAGTGCTGGGACGGTTTTTTCGATAGGTGTATTCTTTTACTGTACTGGAACAACACCACGGGAAAATTTCATAATACAAAGTTAATTTAATTTACACTAAAAAATATAAAACGTTTCTTTGCCTCTCAGGATAATATTGTTGTAGTTAATTATTACAAATTTACAGCAAGAATTCCTTTTTGCAGATGAAAATAATATTACCCATAATATATTAGTAAAATAAGATTGGATGTAGGTGTTAAAGTTCAAAAATTCAAATTATTTATTATTATTATTATTATTCAAAATTTATATGAAAATTTTGATAAATTAGTTACAGAATTTTTTATAAATTGAGTGAGAAATTAACAATAATACAGTTAAATTTATCTAAATTTAATGAGCTTATAATATTATGCTAACTTCTTAATAATAAACATAGTTGGTTGACAATATGAAAATTTTTATAAATTACAGAATTTTTTATAAATTCAATGACACATAAACAATAATACAGTTAAAATTACTTGAATTTGATGATTTTATAATATTTTTGTGACCGGCACCTCCAAAAATTTAAATGATTACGCTTCCTAATATAAAAAGGTTGGCCATATACAAATTTTGGCAATATGAAAATTTTGATAAATTACAGAATTTTTTATAAATTCAATGACACATAAACAATAATACAGTTAAAATTAATTGAATTTGATGATTTTATAATATTTTTGTGACCGGCACCTCCAAAAATTTAAATGATTACGCTTCCTAATATAAAAAAGTTGGCCATATACAAATTTTGGCAATATGAAAATTTTGATAAATTACAGAATTTTTTATAAATTTAATGACAAACAATAATACAGTTAAAATTACTTGAATTTGATGATTTTACAATATTTTTGTGACCGGCACCTCCAAAAATTTAAATGATTACGCTTCCTAATATAAAAAGGTTGGCCATATACAAATTTTGGCAATATGAAAATTTTGATAAATTACAGAATTTTTTATAAATTTAATGACAAACAATAATACAGTTAAAATTACTTGAATTTGATGATTTTATAATATTTTTGTGACCGGCACCTCGAAAAATTTAAATGATTACGCTTCCTAATATAAAAAGGTTGGCTATATGCAAATTTTGATCAATTACAGAATTTTTTATAAATTGTGTGACATATTATAAACAATAATATAGTTACAATTTACCGAAATTTAATGATCTTATAATATTTTTGTGATCGACACCTCTACCAAAATTTAAAAAAATATTACGTTAACTACTAAATCTGACAGTATACTTTCAAAACCAAGTTCGCTAATTATAGTATCTGTCACAATATTCTAAGCGAAAAAAAAAGACATCAAAGAGGATCACACGGTTTTCCCTTTTATCTAATTAAATTTTCACAGATTAATTTAAACAACTTCCCAACTGTTCTTTCATGTATGTCCCTTTTTGTAGATTTTCACTCAGTAGTTTATTACATTTGAAATTTCCTCGGGAAATCCTTTTATTTCTCTAATTAATTATTTTTTTGTTGTTTGATAACGGAAGTTTGTAATTCGTTTTCTTTGGGAAAAGTTTGAAACTAATCGTCGTTTTTGTAGGAAAACGAAAAAAGTTTTAAATCGAATTAATAGTACGCACATATAGGTACGTCTTTAACTAAACTAAAAGACTATATGTAAAAGTAGTTTTGCCTGGGTTAGGTCTGAAAATTTTACTTCTTTGGTAAATATGTATATTAGGGGCTGTAATTGAGTTCGTTTGACACCCTATAGTAATACAGCTTAAGGCAATTACATCAGTGATATACGTATAATTATATTTCGTCAACAATAAAAAAAATGCAAATTTGCTTTACCTTTTTCTTTTTAATACATCCCCTATTAAATATTCATCAACAAGAAACATTTCCATAAATGTGTCGTAAAAGTTTTATATTTGTGCATAAAAACAAATTAGTCTGGACATTTACCAATTAAAACGACATTGTTTTATCCCGGTGTGATAGACTAGACGGTAATAAATTGCGAAATAAATTTACTTTTTCGGATCACGCATTTTGCAATCGATTTAGACCCCCGGTTTAGCAAATCACATTAAGTACATAAAATGAATTTTCCGTCTAAATGTAAGTTGATTTGGGGGACAGTTAACCGTTTTTACTCACCATTAATAACGTGTACATTAACACTTGTTTGGGCAGCAATTGTGGGTACACAAGAGTAATTCCCAGAATCAGATAGATGTGCACTTGTAATTTGCAGTTGTGAGGTTAGGCCGTCTGTCCATTGGTTCTGGAACATATGTTAGATGGCTGTTAGACAATATTGAATTTACGTGATAGGAATGTTAGTGGAAGGATTAGGGGCACATACGTTTTGTTTTGACGGCTTCGCATTGGATTAAATTAAAATAAAGATGAATGGCGTTGGGAATTTATTACAGTAATCTCCATAATTCCAATATGTGACGTTGCTCTGATTAAAAGCAAATGTGAAAAAATCGACAATTTTCCAAATTAATAAGTCACGACAGCCCACATTTTCATATCATTCATTTTATTGCCATCGCTCTTTTTCTAATAATTTTATACTACAAAAAATTCTGCTCATCTACATTGAAATTAATCAACATTACTATACTACGTTCAAAATTGCGAAATAAACACGCGTTTTCTTAGAACAAAAATATAGGCTGATAAAATTTACTTTTAACATCATCGACAATAATGTTAAAAAGTTAGGTACTGAAAATACGTTACACTTTCAAAACATCAACCAAATAATGACAATAATTATACTTTCTATGGATACCTATGGTATAGGAATTTTCCTTTCAAATCGCATATCGTTACGTTTCACAATATTGCAATAATAAAAATAATTCTGATGAAGAGCCGTTTTAAGCAAACAACTTTTTCTGTATCCATTTGTAGACTCACAAGGGAAATGTATTCAAATAACCTCTTATATTACTTTTAATATTTATAACACATGTAACAAACTCAAACTCATGTTTACATCAGACGGATAAGCAGTGAAGGAAAGTATCAATTTGTATGAAGTTTATTGAGATAAATTCTTCTTGTGACATGTTGTCCCGATTCATCATTATTCTTCATTTCGCCAACATAATGGCAACTTTAGCGAGCCTCGCATGTTATAACCAAAAGTCTGTTTATAAAAACCGCTCAGCCTCAATTTCTGAAAGCAGTGTTTTTTCTACATAATACGTACAGCAAAAGCTGAAGACTAAAAGTGAAAAATGCGAAGATGTACTAAATCTTACCTGTATTGTGACTCGGGCCGTGTTATCAGCATCATTTATATGTGGTTGTGTTGGCTGCAATATGTCGTCACCTTTATACCAAAATACAGTCCCTAAATCATGTGGTCCTTGATTGATGACGCAAGTTAGTGTAACAGCACTTCCAGCTTTTACATGGAGGTCACTCGGGCCCAAGATGCGAGCTTTTGCTTCTGAAATCAGGGAGAATATTCAGTCAAATCTCAGGTGGATAAGCTAAAGATTAAAAAGTGCGGTCGAAATTTATTACTGTTCAAAAACTTATCTAGTTCGCAATATTTATTTTGGGGTACATATAAGTACGTAAACTGAAAAAATCGAGAAATAAATCGATTTCCATTATCTGGAATCGGTTTCTAAATAATTGTAGGCAAATTTTATTATAAATTTAATATAAGTTTTGAATATATGAATTAATTATCCTGCGACTTGCGTATAGGATATTCTCTGAAAAAAACTGTCACGTGCAAGAGTCTAAAAAGCAACAACTGTCCAACACACAACATTCAATTTCATATGCCATATGCTGCTTCAATGGAGCAGATCACCATTGACACCTGCAATCTACCCAAGAACAATAGATAAATCCAATATTGATTTTATTTTTCACTCGCATTTCTGTCCAATATGCTTTCGGCGGTGTTAAATCAAAACCAGTTTTTCTTCATGATGTTGAAAATCACCTTAATCCAAACGTTTCGTGTTTGCCATATCGCAAAATATACATATTTAACGTAGTGATTACGTAGGCAAGACGAATGTCTATTGTTTTAGCAAAACCACGTAGGTGAAAGGACTTACCCTGCGTAACGTTAGGCACAATGGAAGATTGAAAGCCGGCGTGTTTGGTTGAGGAGGATCAAGTATAAATCTAAGGTGGGAAATATCATGTGCGGATTTGTTCTGAATCCACATTCGGGACATTTCTCATTCTGTTCCGATAGCTGTAATTTACGATCGGACCCGACTGCCCCTGGAGGGAAGAGTTTACTTCTGAAGACTTTTGGTTTGAAGCCAATTTTACAATATACGTGGGATTAGAAGGAGATGATAAAGCATTTATTTGAATTTATAACGAAAATTGCTATTTTTATTGCTAAATATAAATGGAAATCGTTGTCCATCATAAAAGGCTTGCAAGTACACAAAAGCTATTACACTTTTATACTGATATACCTTCCAAACATGCCGGACTTTCAAGAAAATCTAATATCTTATTTGGCTTCATAATAAAACATATTTTATAACCAAAAATACTCGGAATATTGGACTGTTTTAAATGAAACTAATTAATTCATTCTGTTGGCAGTTTTGCTCATCTACGTATAAGCTTCTTAAGAGTATCTGAATAAATATGAACATTTCGGCTTAAAATAAAAAAACAAATTTAAAATTTCAGATATACCCAAATCTGGGCTTCTAGTTGACCATTGCAATGTGGTAATATAATAATAGATTATGATGTTGTTTTTTAAATGTTGGAAAAACCCAATATCAGTATAACACCCGGTATGTAGGAAATACGAAAAATATCAGTAGCGTACCAAAATTCTAGAAGAATTATTGTATACGAGGCAAAAAACTTGGATAAATGATTCGGAAAATATTCAACATCAAAATTGTGTTAAATTTTTATGATGCCTTCATTTTTTTAGGAAATAGGATATAATTTTGCAGCAATCATCAATTAACGTTTGAAAATGCATTTTTTGGAAGACGATTTTTTAAAGCTTTTTCCTGATTTTTCAACAATAATTATTCTCAGCCAGAAGCAGATGTTAGATTTTTGGATGCAATGCACCTAAGCGAGAACTTTCCTCCATCCTTTCGGTACAACAGTTAGGTACCTACTTTAAAAAGCATAAAATATTATAATAAACGAAACAACAGCATTCCGAATGTCATGATGCCGGTGTGTATATTATGGCGATTAACTTTTTATGTTCCTTGAAACTTTTAATATGCTTTAAACTCTCTATTTTGCTGTTTATTTGAATGAGAGTCACGTTACAAGCAAACGAGCATAAAGTAAAACTTATACAAATGTATATTACCGTATGTTCTTGCACACAAAGCCTTCAAGATGTTGTAAAAATGCTTAAAATTGCACTTCGATTCCATGTGTGCATATATGATGTTGCTGATGGTATTATTTTATTTGCTACATTTTCACAGAAACTGAGTGAAGAGAAAAATGTTTAAAACACAGATATAAACTTGTCAAACAAGAAGGAGAAAGGACACATTTTCATATTATATTTTTATACGAGCGAAAAACTGGAGAGGCAGTTTTCAGCATCCATTTATTGGTATGCAATAAGTCTTTTCTTTGCGGATATTTTATTTTAAGAACATAAAAATAATATTATACATTTCGTATATCTCTATTACTACATATCATTTTATTTCTGTCATAATATAAAATCGTTAGATATATCCTGTGTATAGGGTGATTTTTTAACAAACATAGGAGGATAAGACGGTGACATAGATGGGCCAAAACAAACCAGAACTGTTTATAAACTTATCAGATAACCTCAATAATTACGAACAAGCTACACAGTGCAAAGTTGGATGAATTATTAGCAGTTTTCAAGAAAATAATAGGTATAATTTATGCCTTAAATTTTGTATTGTGGATATTTGAATTGACTGAACTGTTATGTTAAAATGGCAAATTACATTAATAATTAATACATGGACTTGATAATGGTTTATGGAGCTGCCGATCAAAATACTACACGAAAACATATACTTGAAAAAATATCTAGATAGACGCACGGCTTCTGAATTTAATTTCAGCGGTACTCAATAGGTGAAAAAATAATTCAGAACTTTAAACCACTGTAAGAAACTTATAATTTATTGGGTTTTCGAAAAAAGTTTATTATCCAAAAATGGTGTTGTTCGTCCCCACAATCACCTGTATTCTCCTCGACCTGTTATATCCCACCGATGTATATACAGGAACATTCAATATGCATTTAAATTCAAAGCCTGTTTGTTAATTTTTTATGGATCAAGCTAGTGGAAACGCAGAGCCATTGTCGAAATCAATTTTGCAATATCGAATATCAGAAACTGTAAATTTTAAGTGCTTGGGAAGTTATACGAAAATGAAAATAAAATTATACGAGGTGTAACTTACTATGAATCTTTTATGTTCCCATCATTTACTAAGCTGTTAAAGAGATGTTTTATTTCAAAAGCTCCATTCTATGGAATAAAAATATAATTGAAAAATGTTAAAATAAAGCTGCAAAAAAACGCTTTTGCCGCGTTACAATAATGAGGACATATTGTTTAATTTAACCTTGGAAAATGGTCATTTCTTCTTCTTTCAATTTTAGAACAATAAACGCAGTGATATTAAGTAGCTATATTTTTAAGTTATTCATTAATTACCACATAAATTAAACCAAACTTTTCACGAAAACAAATATTAAATTTACGAATCTTCCGATAGGAGAAATCGTTTCTAACTTATAGGTTTATTTTAAAATTTTAATCAAACTCTAAGAAAGTATCATTATGTACTTATATTAGTACCCCATCTTTACCGCGAAAAGTTAAATTGAAGATTTTGATTAGTTCATACATATTTTTTAGCCTACACACTGTTTACTTTTAAAAGTCGTTACGCTTAAAGCATTTATTATTTAGCAATCTGGTTTTAATCTAAGTTTAAGCTTCAGGCAATTTTTTAATCATGTATTTGAGTATCACGTCGGTTGAAGCCCAAGAAAAAACTTCAATTCTAATTTTAAAAACCGATTTGAAACATGCAAAAGTAAAGGTAAATAGATGTTTAATAATCATACAGCTACAACAAATTTTCACGTGTAACTTCGGAATATCCACTGTGTACAATTTGTTGGGACTAAATTTAATTAGTTATTTACAATTATACCTACGCTGCTTTAAAATGTGCTGAAGTTTTGTAATTAATATTGAGTTTGTTTTCCCACATCAGAGCACCATCTAATTGTGTCTTCTGCTATAGAAATGTCCTTTCAACTTCACCAAATAAAATATGTAGTGAAGTTTGTTTTGTTTAAACTACTGGGAGTATTAATTTCCACTGGAAATCTAGTTTAATTATGGGTTTTTCCACCACGAGCAAACAATTACATTGTCATTAAAGCCTGGAGTAGATCATACTTTTTATAACGTCAAAACTACAAGTGTAGCTAGAAAATTGCTATTTTTATTGGTAAATATAAATGGAAATCGTCATCCATCATAAAAGTCTTGCAAGTACACAAAAGCTATTACACTCTTATACTGATATACCTACCTACCTACATGCCGGACTTTCAAGAAAATCTAATATCCTATTTGGCTTCATAATAAAACATATTTTTTAATAAAAAATACTCGGAATATTGGACTGTTTTAAATGAAACTAATTAATTCATTCTGTTGGCAGTTTTGCTCATCTACGTATAAGCTTCTTCAGAGCATTTGAATAAATATGAACATTTTTGCTTAAAATAAAAAATATTGTAAGCAATATTGTGTATGTTACAGTTACAAATTTAAACTTTCAGATATACCCAAATCCGGGCTTCTAATTGACAATCGCAGTGTGGTAATATAATAATAGATTACGATGTTGTTTTTTAAATGTTGGAAAAATCCATTATCAGTATAACACCCGGTGTGTAGGAAATACGAAAAAAATCAGTAGCATACCAAAATTCTAGAAGAATCATTGTATACGAGGCAAAATTTTTGGATAAATGATTCGGAAAATATTCAACATCAAAATTGTGTTAAATTTTTGTGATGCCTTAATTTCTTTTAGGAAATAGGATATATTTTAAGGGCAGAAAATCTTGCTCGTCCCGTATAAATTATTTTCTTATAATCTAGGTTAATTTTGCAGCAATCATCGATTAACGTTTGAAAATGCATATTTTGGAAGACTGCATCGATGATTACGATTTTTTAAGCTTATTCCCAGCCAGAAGCTGATGTTAGATTTTTCGATGCGCTGCACCTAAGCGAGAACTTTCCTGCATCCTTTCGGTACAACAGTTACGTACCTACTTTAAAAAGCACAAAATATTATAATAAACGAAACAACAGCATTCCGAATGTCATGATGCCGGTGTGTATATTATAGCGAATAACTTTTTATGTTCCTTGAAACTTTTTATATGCTTTAAACTCTCTATTTTGCTGTTTATTTGAATGAGAGTCACGTTACAAGCAAACGAGCATTAAGTAAAACTTATACAAATGTATATTACCGTATGTTCTTGCACACAAAGCCTTCAAGATGTAAAAAAGCTTAAAATTGCACTTCGATTCCATGTGTGCATATATGATGTTGCTGATGGTATTATTTTATTTGCTACATTTTCACAGAAACTGAGTGAAGAGAAAAATGTTTAAAACACAGATATAAACTTGTCAAACAAGAAGGAGAAAGGACATATTTTCATATTATATTTTTATATGAGCGAAAAACTGGAGAGGCAGTTTTCAGCATCCATTTATTGGTATGCAATAAGTCTTTTCTTTGCGGATATTTCCTTTTTTCCTCTTTCATTTATTCCTTTCTCTCTAAGTCCTTTTCCCAGCTATTACAGAAACCAGCTCGACCGATCTATATTCGTGAGTCCTAATATCTTAATCTATAATGGCAGTCCAGCGTAGTAGTAGCATAGCCTGGGATTACTCTGCATATATCATTCTAGCTGGATTGTTGTGCAGTCTGGATATTATCTGTATTTTATTTTAAGAACATAAAAATAATATTATACATTTCGTATATCTCTATTACTACATATCATTTTATTTCTGTCATAATATAAAATCGTTAGATATATCCTGTGTATAGGGTGATTTTTTAACAAACATAGGAGGATAAGACGGTGACATAGATGGGCCAAAACAAACCAGAACTGTTTATAAACTTATCAGATAACCTCAATAATTACGAACAAGCTACACAGTGCAAAGTTGGATGAATTATTAGCAGTTTTCAAGAAAATAATAGGTATAATTTATGCCTTAAATTTTGTATTGTGGATATTTGAATTGACTGAACTGTTATGTTAAAATGGCAAATTACATTAATAAATAATACATGGACTTGATAATTGTTTATGGAGCTGCCGATCAAAATGCTGCACGAACATATATTTGAAAAAATATCTAGATAGACGCACGGCTTCTGAATTTAATTTCAGCGGTACTCAATAGGTGAAAAAATAATTCAGAACTTTAAACCACTGTAAGAAACTTATAATTTATTGGGTTTTCGAAAAAAGTTTATTATCCAAAAATGGTGTTGTTCGTCCCCACAATCACCTGTATTCTCCTCGACCTGTTATATCCCACCGATGTATATACAGGAACATTCAATATGCACTTAAATTCAAAGCCTGTTTGTTAATTTTTTATGGATAAAGCTAGTGGAAACGCAGAGCCATTGTCGAAATCAATTTTGCAATATCGAATATCAGAAACTGTAAATTTTAAGTGCTTGGGAAATTATACGAAAATGAAAATAAAATTATACGAGGTGTAACTTACTTTATGAATCTTTTGTGTTTCCATCATTTACTAAGCTGTTAAAGAGATGCTTTATTTCAAAAGCTCCATTCTATGGAATAAAAATATAATTGAAAAATGTTAAAATAAAGCTGCAAAAAACGCTTTTGCTTCGTTACAATAATGAGGACATATTGTTTAATTTAATCTTGGAAAATGGTCATTTCTTCTTCTTTCAATTTTAGAACAATAAACGCAGTGATAATAAGTAGCTATATTTTTAAGTTATTCATTAATTACCACATAAATTAAACCAAACTTTTTCACGAAAACAAATATTCCGATAGGAGAAATCGTTTCTAACTTATAGGTTTATTTTAAAATTTTAATCAAACTCTAACAAAAGCTATTACACTTTTATACTGATATACCTACCTAACATGCCGGACTTTCAAGAAAATCTAATATCTTATTTGGCTTCATAATAAAACATATTTTTTTTGGTGGAGTTAAGGAATTATGGCTTAGGCCTCATCAGGATTATTTCAGTCGATATCGGTTCAGAATTTAAGAACTTTTCAGTCAACGACAAAAATAAAGATTTATCGTTTGAGGTTTTTCAAAATTGAGAGAACTTTGAATCAGATTCCCTAGATCATAATACTTCTTATAACGTCAAAACTGCAAGTGTAGCTATTTTTTGAGGTACCTAATTTTAGACATTTTGGAAAAATACATATATTTGCACCAAGAATGAGTTTTTTACAAGCGTATTATAGAGATACGATTATAGAGATTAAATTTCTTCTTGCATAACTTGTATACCTAATTTATAGGCGAAATGCAAGGATTTTGAGTTATCCTGTATAAAGGATGGCTCTTAAGTCGTCAGTTTTTGCTAAACTTACCTTAGTCCAGCTGTAGAGAGCGCCACAATATTTTAGTTTAGCCTCAATTTTTAGTAGTAAAAATTTTTGCCATAAAATTTTATGATAAAAAAGTGCTCAATATAAATTGGTGATTTATGTTATACAATTTTCTATCGTCTTTAGGGTAAATTATTTTCTAGATTTTAATGACTATTTTTTAGTTTGAATTTGATAAAAATTAAAAAAGCTATGAGGTCATATCACTCTTTTTGGCAAATGTGCAAATAGCAAATCTTACCAATGACGTTCAATCTGAATGGTAGAAACATCTTTGGTTCCGTGTTGACCTGGCATTCGTATACGCCAGAATCCCGCAGTTGTGGAAACTTAATCTGCAGCGTCCAGTTGTCCGATTTGTCGGGACGAATCACCTGAAATCTTTGGTCGGATGTGTATGTCAATATTCCAGCTGTCAGGATGTGTAAATCTCTCTTTCGAATCCACGAGACCTGAAACAAATTAACACAACACGTGCACTTTATTACTTTTCCCATCCATTCATCATGTAAAAAAAATGTCCAAATAATGTGCCAAAACATATTCTGCAATCTGCAACTGCATATCTTCTGTAGGGGATCTAATTGTTTAGTTTATCAAAAAAACAATGGCCCTCGAGACTAGTAGCGAGAAGAGGAAGAGCTGTTTCCTCAATTAGTTTATAGTTTCAGCAACGTCCAGTGAGTGTAACGATGGTAATGTTGCTTTCATCTCCATTTTGCAAGTTGACAACGACATTACCAGCTTTAATAATGTACCGACTATTGTTCTAGCAAATATATTACTAGGTTTCTCTAGTGTTTCAAGCGTTAATAATTCGTGAAATGCACAGATTTATGAATTAATACCTTCCGTTATGTGCGTTATTTCAACATGATGATGATGTGAATATAATATGCATAAATACAAATGAAACATGTGCGAAAAAAACAAAGTATTAGTTTTAATTGTTTTGAACTTTTGAATTAAATCCAAATTAATATTTAATATGCTGACTGTATTATAAATCAAAAGTGGAACTGCAGTTGAAAACTTTTATTGTACTATAATAATGTAATTCCCGAAAGGACAATTGGATTTTTAATAAAAACGAAAACTACATTTTAAAGTTATAAATTGCGTTTGCTATAAACTTTGTGGACGTATATTTTCAAAACGTATTTCCAATTGACAATTTTGTTGTTTCATAAAGAGGAATTATTTTATATAAATTGTCTCGGTGACCGATCAGCGCAATATTTGCTTCAATTTGTATAATGGTAACACAAACTATACTCGTATAGATTACCGCAATCAAGTTTATGAAAATTTTATAGCAAATTTAACAATATACATGGAAAAAATCTGATAGAGTCATGTGTTCTTGCTGTATTCTACATTAAATAAGACAGCATGAAATCCTACAAAATTATTCTAATTCGTCTAATTGCGATATAATAATTTCCTTCCTAGGAAAATGTTCTAACCAAATATAAATATCTACCTCCAAGTTCATCAGAGTATTCTAGTGCAAGAAAATCACCATTACAATTAGTTATAACTACATATATAAGTTGAAATTTAACAGTTTTAGGGTGTAGCTTTTTTCAGATACCTTTCACAGACACCCTAGGATTATACCACATCAAAACTTGCCATACATAGTTAGAGTTCAAACTCGTCAACTTCACTTTCCACCCTTTGTACACAGTCCGGGGCTCTCCCCAAATTTAAGTTGAAACTAAAATTCATCATGTTTACCTAAAATTGTAATACGAGTAGCAAACCCACTCAGTCTCATGAGCTATAAATATAAACCAGAGTAAATATTTGCATATTATTATTGTATGTATTTTCATCGCTAATAATAAGTATTGTGGAAAATCAAATTCCAGTGGTATAATAAACAACGCTCATTTTATAATATCTCCCTTAGAAACAAAGTTAACTTATTCATTATTATAGTACGGATTTATGTCCGAAGCAGATATGCAGTGTTACCCAAGTTTCTTGTCATTTATTATACATGGACAGCGATTATTGCAGTCCACATTGTTTTGGTGGACCATTACACTAAAGTTGTGGGTTAATTTTGCATTGTTTAGAGCTTTGTCCTTGCCTGTAAATTTACACTTGAGTTTAGTTAACCATTTTTTGGTTGTATCTTTCCACTATAACGTGACAAAAAGTATCGCATATACAACGAGGTATACAGCGGGATTAGGATCTTAATAACGTTCGTTGGTGTTGCTATGTGCTGCTATATTGGCAATTTTGGACTCGTGCAAAGATTTTACTGCATATAATGATGGAATTATTCAATTAAAAACAGCATATTTGTGTATGCATGGTTTGTTATTCTAAATATTTTCCAATTTAAATGTGAAATGTACATTTTCAATACATAATAATAATTGTATGCTATTTTATGTATGTTGCTATTAAACATATCATGCGTCAAATTATTTTTAATATAGACAAATAAAGGTTTATTATTTGCATAGAGCTGCAATTTGCAATTATTGATGTTTATAAATAAAGCTTAAACTTCACGTTCCGGGATATTGGAATATTTGGAAGTTCCATAAAAGAAAAATGTGTACCAATATAGCTGAAAAGGGCCAAAAGCAGGTTATCTAACTCTAGGTATAAAAGAACCGTGGGTAAACGTTTAAGATATGGCAACTATTTGAAACGCTGGTCTTATTGATTTTGAGAGTCAGGTAGGTTATTGGAAAGGAAGTTATCATATCCCCCTTGATTGCAAATTCCCTTATAGCAATAACCTGACTGGGTTGGATTTATTCATAGAACTGATGCCCGTCTAGCTTAACAGCTGATCTCTGTGGTATTCGCAATCGGCACTCACGGGGGTGATTAACTAAGATTACTCCACAGTGGATCAGCTCCACTGAACTGTCGTCTTTTCAGGCGTTCTCTGTGTGCTTATATACCCCACCACTATTGAGAATTATAGCTTGATTTAGGTATTTACTTTAATAGACGACGTTAATGTTTCCCTAATGAGGCTAAAACAGAAACTGTCTACTTTTCAGGCCCGGTTGAATTCCTTCCGGATTCTTCAGATGGCTACGTGAGAATTGCCTAGATAATTTCCTTTCGCTTTGCTAACGCAATGATGATTTTCGTTCGGCCTGCCCCTAAATTGTTATTATAATTGGTTTGGTTCTCCTGGAGTCTATAGCTTAAGTGCAAATAATCGTAAAAATTGCTAGAAATGAAATAACAACCGTGTTCAACTTAAAAAGATCTTATTATTACAGCTTTATCAAACACGACACATCATTAAAACATATCATCAAAAGCAATATATTTAGACAAACAAATTAACACCGAAACCCGTGAACGTAAACTGTAATTGAAATCGCACCGCAAACCAAAAGCGCACGCAGAAATAAAACCCGTAGCAAAATTACTTGTATATTACCTAACATCAGTTACAATAGCTTCAAATAGTAATAACGTTTGTAGAACATTAAAGTTATATATTGAGTTTCAGATAAGAAGTCATTTGAAAGTGCGGAAAATAAAATTACAAAAGTAAATAAAAACCATCAAGCGAACTGTAATTTTTCTTACTTAAAGTTTAACCGCGAATAAAGTGTTCGCCGTTGCTGAATTGAGTTTAACTACTTATTCATTGATTTATTCTTTTAGTAACGACACACTACCCGATTATTTTAGAATGGTTTTGCCAAAACAGTTCTCAGTTCGTTGTGTTATGTGCAGAAATTAGCTCTTACGAAATGAGATAAAATTTAATTTTTAATGCCATGAATAAAAGCTGCCAAGCGCTAAAACTGCATTTCAGGAAAATATTTTAATTCAGTTTTATAACTTTACTGATGTGTAGGTGAGGAAATTTTGTTTTTCATTTTTTATCGTGGTTTCCTATGCCTTGCTTGTGAGGTTCGTAATGGAGCTTCAGCATAATTTATTCCAATTTACTCTCTGTACTCATTAGTCGGGTATTGTTAAGTAAATTACACTATGGCGAAAAACAAGACCCGCGCAAGACGAATAAATAAAATTCATTATTCAGCGGAAACGGGATATTATATTAATTTAATTAAAAATTCTTATTCATCCTTTGCGATGACGGATTCTCTATGATTGAATAGTATAGGGAATTCTGTAATTAATTAATGAAGATGACGTTGGTGTTATGAAACAAAAAAACGTACAAAAGTTTTATTTTATTTTAATGAAATAGGAGTATTATTTTAATAAGGTACTGATATTTTCAGATTATTTCATCAGTATTTTGTAAAGGATTTAAAATAATATCAATACGGGTGGATGTGGGTGTAATTTAAAAATTTAATGACATGGAAACAACTGTTTCAATAATAATTCTAAATAATAATATAATAATTGTCACAAAAACGCTAAACATCAACCGATTTCGATTCTCCGTTATAGTTTGTAGGTAGTCTTACTATAAACTTCGATCGTAATCATGAAAATCAGTTAATAATTCAAAACTTTTTGCCCAATTTGGAGCACATTTTAAATATTTGACGTTAATTCTATGTAAACTAGTTTCTAGTTTTCATAGTTTCAAGTAGAAATTAAATTTGTTCTCCGTCTCATACAACAATTAGACGTTATTTAGGTTAAGGTCCAGCTCTGTCAAGCCTGCAAGGCTTGAGGATCATCAAGCTAGACAGCTATTTTCATTTTGCTTAGTGTTGTCACATTTATTGCTTAGGCATCCCTTACCCACCTGCTCCAAGACTGTAACAAGATAAAAATATGTTTCTCTGACATTTTCTCCACTGTTTATGTTCAGTATAAGAACATTTTTCTAAAACAGATTTATTAGCAAAAGTTACATATTTTAATAGCTATTCTAAAACAAATATATTAAAAAAGGATACTTATATAAACCTCTCGTTTCCGGAATTTTTTATCAATCTAGGAGTTAGTACCAAGAAACCAATACAAGATATTTTCGAGATTGGAAAAATCTATAGTAGTCTTCACGAATCAAATAAGTCAAAATTACCATGTCAAAATGAATTTTCAAGTTTTATAAAATGTCACAAGAAATTTCCATATTAAACAGCCAGGAAAAATTAGAAAAGCCCTTCAAATCCTCGAAAACCCTCCTAACCTATTCGTTTTCATCGGAATCGAAACTCCACTCAGTTAGTTCAGCAGTATGTAGAATTTGTCATACTAATACAGCTAATGAATGTCTTATATCACCATGCAACTGTAAGGGATCCTTGGCATATGTCCATTTATCCTGTTTAGAGAGATGGTTAAATCAATCGAGCAGAAGTTATTGTGAGCTTTGTTTGTATCAATATGATGCCATTGAAACGCAACGATATAAGCTATGTGAGGGTATATTATTGTGGATACGTCATCCAAGAAACCGTGCCCATGTCCAATCGGATTTTCTCATAGCGATACTGCTTACTTTAGTAACTATTGGATTAATCGTTGTTTGTTATATTGGAATGGATTATTTTGTTATAGAAGGAACTAAAATGGGTTTATCGAAAAATTGGACAAGAACTTGTATATATTCTTTTTTGTTTGTTGTCACTGCTGGATATTTTATTACTATTTATTTATTGTTAAAGGACCAATTTATACCATTTTACAACTGGTGGAAAAACACAATCGATGTACGCTTACTTTTACCATCTTCTGTCATGCGAAAGAGCAAGAAACAAATACAAAATATATGATTTTAATTTATACAATTTTGATTTTATAAGATATATTATTAATAAATCATTTAAATTTACTTGTTACTACATATTAGAATTTAGTCAATCAATTTACATGAATGATGAAAGTTAATGAATTATTATTTACATAAAATATTGTTTTAGATGCTTACGAACCAATATTCGCCAATTTACAAGCGACAAAGTAACTTTTATTCAGAAATTTATATTTAAATTTTATTTAAATATTTATAGCAATCGTGATTTTTTTCGAATTCGAGATTTTGACGGATTTAGGTACACGTTTTGAGGGCCCCGAATCCATTTCGACCACTTTCTCCATGATGTATGTCTGTTTGTTTGTCTGTCTGTCTGTCGGTCTGTATACGATAACTCAAATACTATTATTTTAACACAAGTTTTGTTCAAAAAAATATAATTTAAAAATAATAAATTACAGTATATTTTGTGCGCCACTGGTAGTTTTTGTCAACTTCTCTAATTTGTGACCAGGCGTTGTACAGTAAGTAGGTGACCATCTAAAAGTGTGCACCATATGGGAAAAACTTTTATTTTTGAGTTTAAAAAAGTCTGAAAACTTAACCTGAATTAATTCGATTTTTAGTTTACCAAAAAATGGCGTAGTTTAAAATAATTAATATTAAAAAATCTGTAAAATTTCGGAAAATACTAGCAAATGTTGGCACATTTCGTTAATTTTTTCACCAACTGTAAGCCCAGATATACAAATATTAGTAATTTTTCAATAAATTTTCGAATTCATTTTTCCAAATTATTTTTATTCGATTGTATATTTATCACAATTTTTAAAAACTCTCTGATATTTGTTCGAAAAGTGTAAATGTCAAAAAATTGATAAAGTCATGCATGGAAAAAGTCATATATGGAAAAAGTCATGCATGGAAAAAGTCATACAACTCGATAAATTAATTCACTGTTTTAAAATTAATTCAATTCTTTTAATTTCTTTCAATCGAATAAAAAATAATGTATAATTAGACGGATAAATAGTATTTTATTTTTCGGACGTTTGCTGGGATTTGTCCGGACGAGGCTAAGCCGTGTGTCTGTGTGAGTTGTGTGTGACGCTTGAAGTGTAGCGTGTGACGTGTGACATGTGACGTGTGGTGTGCAACGTGTGACGTGTGACGGGTGATTTGGCCAATCAAAAGCTTGCTACGAAGGCGCGCGCATGATACCATTCACACAACGCAAGTGGTACTTACCCGCAGACATTTTTAGGTTTTTTAGGAACATCTTGAAAAATATACAAAGGACGCTTCCCACACATTTTTTTATTATTTTAATGGATAGTATTTGTGAAACTGAGACCACAATTTTTTTTCGGATTTTTTTGAAAATCGCAAAGGTCATTTGAAATAATTTATATTAAAAAATCCGTAAAATTTCGGAAAATACTAGCAAACGTTGGCACATTTCGTTAATTTTTTCACCAACTGTATGCCCAGATATACAAATATTAGTAATTTTTCAATAAATTTTCGGATTCATTTTTTTTCCAAATTATTTTTTATTCGATTGTACAAAACAAAAACGTAAAATAATTGGCTGCATTTTTCGGACGGTAACATTTTAAGAGAGTTTAATAATAGTAAATACCTAATTCTGAGAAGAAATCTTCGTCACTCGACATATTCACAATAATAATTATAATTGTCAAATAATATTTATCACAATCTTTCAAAACTCTCTGATATTTGTTCGAAAAGTGTAAATGTCAAAAAATTGATAAAGTCATGCATGGAAAAAGTCATATATGGAAAAAGTCATGCATGGAAAAAGTCATGCATGGAAAAAGTCATACATATCAACTAGATAAATTAATTCACTGTTTTAAAATTAATTCAATTCTTTTAATTTCTTTCAATCGAATAAAAAATAATGTAAGTATATTAGACGGATAAATAGTATTTTATTTTTCGGACGTTTGCTGGGATTTGTCCGAAAGAGGCAAAGCCGTGTGTCGTGAGTTGTGTGTGACGTTTGAAGTATAGCGTGTGACGTGTGACATGTGACGTGTGGTGTGCGACGTGTGACGTGTGACGGGTGATTTGGCCAATCAAAAGCTTGCTACGAAGGCGCGCGCATTCACACAACGCAAGTGGTACTTGCTTACCCGAAGACATTTTTAGGTTTTTTAGGATCATCTTGAAAAATAAACAATGGGCGCTTCCCCCTCACATTTTTTTATTATTTTAATGGATAGTTTTTGTGAAACTGATGAGACCACAATTTTTTTTCGGATTTTTTTGACAATCGCAAAGGTTTAAAAAAATTGTAAAGTGTAAGATAATAGTCGTATGACGTCATAGGACTATGTTTAGGCGGCGTATTAACATCCATACTAGAGCATGATACGGGAATTGAAATACAGTGTTGTCGCTGGTTGCTCGCTGTAAATATAATCGTGTTTCATATTCCGTGTTAAGTATCAATGACCGCGTCAAGACTTGACAACGTTGTCTTAGTCAAGTTTCGTCTGATTGGTCCGTTAAATGGAGGCAGTTATAAATTATTAGAAACATAAATATATATTTTTTTAAATGATACATTTTTTTAAATTATAACTAACTGTATATATTAATTATATGCATAAGGTACTATCATACCCAATTTTAAAAAACACAATTTTCCATATAGTGGGACATCCCCCCATTTACGAGATTTTTTTATTCTTTAACATTGATTTATAATTAAATTTTGAACATATTTTGTTTGAACTTCTTTATGAAATTCCGTCAAAAAAATATAAAAAACTTATTCTTCTCGTTGTGCCCGTTGAATCAGAGGGCCTAGATAGACTAGTGACATAGGGGCGTTTTTTACTGGTTTCTATGGTACCGATACCAAATAAATAAATAAGTAAATGTGATTTCATATTAATAACGTATTGGATGTGGAGTGATTATTGACTACCACTTCAGTATTTTCCAAAAATTAGAACCGTATCGCATTGTATAAGAAAGTCATGTGCTGGACACATCAGATATTTTTACATAAACATAATAAGTCGTGAAATTAAATATAATTTCTTGTGATTGTCCTTAACTTTCAGCTAGTTTTGACAAAGTTAAATAAAACATATTTTCACATGAAAGCATGTCTGTTGTAGTGAAAACATAAAGTCAGTCCAAACAATATGTGAATCTCAGAATATGAGAAATATTGGATAACTGAAATGCAAAAAATAAATAAGCAGTAACTTGTTACTGTGCAATTAAATACGCTAACAGATAATATCAGTAAAAACTAATGATGGTGTTAATGCCAAAAATTCATTTATTTCAACAATACCATCATGTGAATTACGACCGCCATTTCCAAACTCGGTAACATTCCGCCGCTGAATTGCTTGACCTTTTATGCAAATAGCACAACACAAAATAATATCATTGGGGTTTAAGATAATGCAGCTAAAAGGCAATATGGCAAATTTCGGGGCATTACATGCAAAGACGACAATATCATGCAAAAGCGTTTGACGGGGGACCGCATCAAAAAGCAATATAAGGCGCGTTTAAACGTCTATATATTAGGAGAGATGAGACGTCTTCAACTCATCTAGAGAGGAGGGTGTCATTATGCACTACGACGACACAGCACGAAGGAAATTGTGGAACAAAACGTCAGTTCCGGTCTAACAGCGACTGATTGCAACGTTGAATCTATCTAGAAAAATTTCCTTTCATCTTTACTTGCGCGTCTTCACTCACATTCCATCATAGTATAGATGCAGCTGAAAAACTCCTTTAAAAAGAACTTTTGGTTTTATCTTTTATCTTTTCACTGAATTCGACGCTTTCAATCTACTTTTTCGACAACAAATATCTTTAATTCAGTTAAATAAAAACAAATCCAACTAGAGCTGAAACTTCCTCAATATAAGCGTAAAAAACACGTATATTGATACCGAGTTGGTGTGTTGGGAAGGAAAACAAGCCAATCTTTCAGTTCAATTCATTTTGGCAGACAGTTTTTAATATCGTTTATTTTTTTGTAAATCCCGGTGACCTATTTATTTTTACAATTCCAGTGGAGTGGGATTTTTTCATATGATGCTTTTATGATTGCAGTGTACTTTAAAAATAAATACTACAACTGTATTTTATAGATCATTTAACTTTTATAGGTTTTTTATCGACGCCTTTGTTAAACCTGACTTTTCATACAAATAGTGTTCAGTTTGTATTAGGTGTGATATTTTTTTACTACGTGCAGTAA
Source organism: Pediacus dermestoides (assembly GCA_963942485.1). Lineage (NCBI taxonomy): Eukaryota > Metazoa > Arthropoda > Insecta > Coleoptera > Cucujidae > Pediacus > Pediacus dermestoides. The sequence continues at coordinate 5,824,523 of OZ012629.1, forward strand.
AAAATTTTATGCACAGCAATTTTTAAGTTCATATAATATGACGCATGGATTTTTTGAACTGCAAAATTGCCAAAGACTAAAAAAGATTTTATTTCACACTTTTATTACGTGAATACAGATCTAAATATTTCATTCGTACGAAATACAGAAATCCAAGAAACACCATAAACTTTTTGCAGCCAAAATAATGCGATTTACAATTATATATGATTTATCGACACGATAGCACAATAAATCGTTGCAGAACCTATGATATAGAAGAAACTATAATCTAGTAACTATGTTTGATTATCTATAGCTATGAGCCATAACATAATTTTAATTAATTATGTAACAATAATAGATTTTTTGTCCACAATTTAAATAACTTCCTTAACTTATGCGGTTACTTACTGTGTAACTTTCTTCTAGTTACAAAAGAAAACTTGTGACTGTGTGTTTAACACAGAGACAAAATATGAATATGTTAATTCCAGGGGCTAATCCGGAACTACTCGCTAGTTCATAATCCTTCAACACATAGAACTGATTTATAAGGGCAAAGTTAAATCGTAACTCTGTTATAATCGTTAGATCGCGCCTGGTATACTTGTGACAAATGCTTTTGCTCTTCTCGCCTTAGCTAGCTGCACGCACGGCTAACTATGATTCAATTAACGCTGATGCTTTGAAAGCTTACAACTTTCATGAGTCAAATATAATATCAACTTTCGATTTCCAAACTCCAAACGGTCGCACCATATATGCGTGATGTTCGATCTATAATACGCGAGTGTGTATATAAGTTCTCTTTTTCTAATGGAACTTAAATTACTTTCCCTTATCTCCTACAAATCGTTTCCGATTTCCAATTTCCCGAGGTATTGATTGCCAAATGAACGGGATTCAACAAATTTGTTATTTGTGAGGAATCTGTGCATACATACGTACGAGTAACTTACAAATCCAAATTATCTCATTCGACATGGTAGAGCAAATATCGATAAAATTTGATACATTATACCAATTTTATTTACTAAATTGATCCATTGTAATCGCAGAAGGTACTCTTATAATTATGAAGACATACCAGGTTTATTTTCAGTAGATATGTCTCTTTCTCTCTGAAAATTTTTATTTTTTACTTTCTTATATAATAAGAAAGTATAGTAATCGTGATTTTTTTCGACTTCGAGATTTTGATGGATTTACACGTTTTGAGGGCCCCTGAATCCATTTTGACCATTTTCGCCATGATGTCTGTCTGTGTGTCTGTCTGTATCCACGATAACTCAAAAACGAGTTATCGGATTTGATACAAATTTCATATTTAAGAGTTTGAACAAAATTGTGGGTGCCACATTAAATCTTTTTCATCTAGCACCAATACAAGTGGTACTTACCTGAAGACATTTTTAGGTTTTTTAGGAATATCTTGAAAATAAACTATTTACGAGATTTTTTTATTCTTTAACATTGATTTAGAATTAAATTTTGAACAAATTTTGTTTGAAACTTATTTGAAATTCCATCAAAAAATTTTATTTTTATAGTGGCGCCATCTATTCTGATTTACAAAAGTGCATTATTACATTACAGAAATCTATACCGTTGAGGAAATCGATTGTAGCAATATTATTTGAAAAGATCGACGGCTACGTTTATATGTTTTAAATAATTTTAAATTAATATTTTTCAATAAAAATCGATGAAAATAATGTAGTTTTTGATATCATTTGACGCGCAATAAAAAAATATTTTCTCTAGGCCGAATTGGCGAGCAAGAATTCACCACAATAATGTTAAATCCTTATGTTCAGGTTTGAAAACGGGCACCCGGTATATTGATATATTGTAATACAATTAAATATGATTGAAAAAACTGCGCAAAATAGAAAACTATCGTGGGGCAAAACCCGCGGGGGACAGTTAGTAATAAATAAATAAATGTGATTTTATATTAATAACGTATTGAATGTCGCATATGATTATTGGCTACCCCTTCAGTATTTTCCAAATATTAAAACTGTATCATGGCAATGTATAAGAAAGTCATGTGTTGGGCACATCAGATATTTGTAATTTAGATCAAAATTTGTATGCACTACAAAAAGCGCGTCTCTGCCGAAATTTTTTATCATTAAATTCAAGTAATTAAGAAAATATTTCGTTATTTTCCAAGTTTATCATGCGGTTTTGTTTCAGTGACAATCTAAATCCAAGTAAACCGTAAATGTTATTTTCATGAATTGGTACATGTTGATTTTATTAGAACATTGATACGTGTTTTGTTCTACCGCTTTTACCATAATATATCGTTCAATAATAATTTTTGTGTAACAGATATTTCCAATTCTATCAAAAACGCAATATTTTACTGCAGTAATATTATAAACAGACCTGTTTTGTAACATAATTGCATATTTGAAATGGTATATCATTTATTTAAACGAAATAAAAGAAAAACTCATGGCAGCTGATTTGAAAATATACAGAGAGCTGAATTTTCCGTCTGGCTTGGTTAAATCTACATTATTTTATATATTTTTTTTTGCTTGAACTTTACCAACCAATTTCAGCTTTTTTATGTTTCGATTCGCGGAATAGGTATGAGAATGTCAAGACCATTTCTTATAAAATATGAGGAGTTTATTTAATAAGAGCGAGAACAAAGTTTTTCTCGAATCATTTCTACCGAATTGATTTTACACCTCATTCCTACATTTCTTTTCAACCGACACGAAATTATTGGAAGTAAGGTGCAGGGTTAATGCATATCGGATAAATTGGATCATTATTTTTTCCCTCAACATTAATATCAATAATAAGATAAAAGGAAAATGGTGGGGAAACAGAAAAATGGCCCACGATTTGTTCAATTTGTGTCCAAATTATAATTGCGAGGGGATTGTTCCTAAAACGAAGTGAATTTGCAGAAAATAAAAGCTACCAAAACAAATTTATATTTAGTTTCTATCGTTAATTTTGATATTTAGAAAAACTTTATACATTTCCTTAAACAGAACATTCTACAAACCGCCATGAAATATTTGTACTTTCACCGAGATTGAAAGGGTATCATGAATAACATTAAACATTCCTAAAGACTAATTGAATAGTAAATAGACGAGTTAAGATTACGGAATACGAAAGCAGCTTACATAGTTAGTTGATCCGATTTGTGATTTCACAAGGGCACAGATTGATTCTTTTCCATTTTAGACGTTCCTGCCAAACGAAGTGTCTTTTAGAAATTGTTGCCTTTTATTGGATTTTAAAGTGTTTACTCGGTTACTGATCCATCTTTGGAAAATTGGCTTCGTAAAGCCCGTTTAACTTGTCAACTAAGAAGTATGAGAGAACTTGTACTTTCATAACAAGGCTTTGTTATTTCTTACCTAATTTTAGAAGCAATGTAAAGTTGTCGTTATTTTTACACTAATAAAAATTATGCTTACCGAGGTATATAAAAATAATTAGGTTAATTTGCTGGAAACACTGCAAATTTGTATATTTGTGGTTTATGATGAACATTATAACATTTATAACTTATAATATTTGCAGAAGTATCTAAGATTTATTCCGAGGGAAAAGTTTAAAATATGATGAATACGCAAAATAATATAAAGTACCAAATTTCATCAAATATTGCATCTTCTGGACAGAGACAAAGTCAGTACTAATTACCAAAAATTTCTTAAAAGTTTTGATCGATGAATCTTGATTTAAAGATTTATACCAGAAGAAAATTATTTATTGAATTTAACAATATTTTAATTTTAATAATTAGCAAACTTTACAAAATGAATTTGCAACTAAATGTTGGAATAATTTTTAATTTAGGACCATTAATAAGAGGTTACGTCTTCTTTTGCTTTAATAGCTGCCTGTATTCTAGCAGGCAGTGTATTTATCAAATTTTGGTACAATTCTGGCGTGAAACTGTCGCAAATTTCTTCTACTTTGGTCTTTAAGTCCCCAATGGTTCTTGGTGGATTATTGCGTAGAATACGTTTAATTTTATGCCAAAAAGTTTTAATGACATTTAAGTCCGGACTGGATGAGGACCAGAACGCACCTTTATGTCGTTTTCACCGAGTTCCAAAACTGTGATTTTTTAAAAACAGTCGTTAGGAAATTACGTCACATTTTTCAAGTGCAATTTTAAAGCTACGAAAATTGCCTAACATTACCAAATAAAGATTTGGGGATTTTTTTGTACATAAAACTAACATCCAGTTTTGCAATAAAGTAAATTTTACCGAAATCCAACCAGCGGTTCCATAACTGTGATTATTTAAATGTAGGTAGCACCCTCAAATAAAACATGTTTTTTGAAAAGTGAACTGTGGAACTCGAAAAAAATGCAAAAAAAATCATATTAACATTTCAGGATTTTTTCAATATAGTACGATTATTGAGCTTTGATTTAAAGGTTTTTTGACACAAATCCAACCAGCGGTTTCAAAACTGTGATTTTTTAAAACAGTTACTAGAAAATTCTATCATTTTTAAAGGTGCAACTTTGAAGCTCCGATAAATGCCTAAAATCACCAAATAAAAACTTGTGTAATTTTTTTGTGAAGAAAACCAACATCCAGCTTTACAATAAAGTAAATTTCATCAAAATCCAACTACTAGATCCATCGTTTTGAAAATAATAATTCTTTGTCTCTACAATATTCCCATCTTGTTGGGTTAAAGTGCCACAGTTTTGGAACCGCCGAGCGGATTTTTACGAAATTTACGTTTTTATATAACCAAATGTTGACATTATAACAAAAAAAAAAAAACCATAAATATTATGGAAGTTAATTTAGATAACTTTACTTTTGTCCGAACATTTAGTTGTTAGGGCTCGTATATATGAAAACTTATTAGCACTTTGCATCTTTAACTAAATAATATATATTTATATGCAACTGAGTACTTATATAACAAGAATTCACAACATAATAAAAAGTGAGTCGATTCCTCCAGCAGCCTGGCCTGAGTATTATTTTGTACAGTACGAGAACTTAATGCAATCTCATCCCTGTTGAAAACAAAAACAAAAAGAATATTTCAAACCCTATCTGAATACTAATCGCCTTGCGACTCAAGCAATGTCAAAAAAATAAACCAATCTAATAAAGTCTTCATTATTTTCATAATGGTAATCTCTTTCTAGAGCAGGCTAATACATATTTAGTAGCGCATCTCTTAAATTAGTTTGTCGTTGGCAAGACGAAAATTTTAACAGTTTTATTCGCTGATAAACACAGACATTTGCATAATTTAATTCACAGCACAAATAATGTGTTAAATAACAAATGATGTACGATTCGATATACGGATTGTAAAGAAAATTTGTAATAAATTAACATTGATTATTATTATTTTACTTCGTTTCCTTCTGGATTTTTTGATAAATTACATTTACAATGAAAAATTATGCTGAGAGTACAAAACAAATTGGTTTTTTTTTCGTTCGTAGTATTAAAAATTTATGAGTTGATGGAGTTTGCGTTTGATAATTTATTTTACAATCAAATAATAAAACACAGATGGATTTAGACTGAAAATATTTCAATCAACCACCACCACCAGAAAGTGATGCAGAAATGAAGGCGTGAGTGTGCGAGAGAGAGTCTAAAGTTTATTAAAGTGTCGAGAATAATTCTGTCCGGTGTACCTGCCAGTGAGATAAAGTAATAAGAAGGATAATAAAAGAACTTTGCAAGTCATTTTATAGCATTTCATTAAAATGTCACCTACGCATTTCACTCAGATACAATTTAAATTATAATTACATCACAATATAGACCAAAAATAATAAATTTTCCTTCATTTGTACGCGTAATTGAGTTTTGGGCCCCCTCTTTGTTTTCCTAATGTCGAGACTTCTGATGGGGTCAACTCAACTCTACAAATTTGATCAAATTTACAACGCCCTTGTTTTGACGTTACTTTTTAATTTATATGGTATTTTCTTGACCTTTATTTCAAATGAAATTGTGTGAGTTGGGGCTTAATCAGGTAGCGGAAATGGTATTTGAATTTTTCATATGTTCATGTGTGGCAATACGGCAGAACTCTTGTGCGTGTGTTATGTGTATTCGAATATGATAATGGGGTTGTGTAGTGAAATCGATTGAAACAAAATAATAGAAAAAATTTGGTGGAAAATTCTGTTTTTACCCCTGAGGGGATTAAAGTATGCATGAAAACATACAGATTTTTAAAACACAACAGACAAGATGGTTGTGGAATATTTATCAATTTTAATGGTGGTATATACATGGCAATTTTTTTGTTTTCTTATTTTAATGATTTTATAGGAGTATAATATTTATTGTAAAAAAAAATCAAACCTTATATAGAAAACGCGTAAGCGTAGAACTTCTTTTACTTGAAATAGGAGTTCTATATAATATAAAATCTTTGATCTAAAATTTTTAGTTCCAAAGTAAATTAGTTTAGGTTTGGACATATTGAAAATTGATGTAAAGTTGAACCTTACAGATGCATAAAAGTTAAATTCAATTTATTTTGTTTGCACCAATTTTACGTTAGACAGGATTCGATACAGTTTCATAAGAAAGATCTGACGTCATAAGGTTATTTTCTAATTCTTCTTAAGATTACAGTTTAAGATAGTAAAAATATCAAACTGAGGGCCGGCTTCTTGTTAGTTTAAAAGCCACGAAAGCTATTACTTCAATAATTGTAACCACCCGTTAATCATCAATTAAAGTTAACTGGAACACAATAAGAAAGCGCACCTGAATCAATAAAACTGTTGATATAGTCACATAATATGTTTTTTGGTTTATTTTCTACACGCTGTTTAATTGTGATTTTATAAACAGATTTATGTATATAAAACAATTCCACATTAATTAATCGGGTTAAAAAGTATAATAATAAGAAATTTATATAAATTTAAATTTATATTATTTTTCGTATGTGTTATTACTATACCCGTGCACAAAATACAAATTGCAAAAAATTCTTTAAGTTCAAATGCTTTTTCTTCTAAGAACGTAATAATTATTTAAAAGTTAGTTACTGAAAACACTGACGAGCACTTAATATCATGCATAATTTATTTGCAAATGTAGCTAAAACATAATTAAACAAAATTGTTTCCTTTTCTTGAAAATGGTTAGGTATACATAGCTGAAAGTGTTATTACTATTTTTTTTAAATTAATGTCGTGACAATCTTGAAATGAAAAAAACTTTTTGTCTCTTTTAAATGGAAATGATATATGTTTCGCCTGTATATTAATATTATTTTGAATTTTGTTTTACTTTTATTTTCTTTTTCAAACCTAGGTAAAGTGTACGCACATTTTTAATGGTTTATAAAACGAATATGTTTTTTGGTTTATTTTTTATACGCTGTTTAATTGTGATTTTATAAACAGATTTATTTATATATAACAATTCCACATTAATTAATCGGGTTAAAAAGCTTAATAATATGAAATTTATTGAAAATATAAATTTATATTATTTACCATATAGGTGTTATTATACCCGTGCACAAAATACAAAAAACTCCTTAAGCACAAATGTTTTTTCTTCTAAGAACGTAATAATTATTTAAAAGTTAGTTACGGAAAACACTGACAAGCACTTAATACCATGCATAATTTATTTGCAAATGTAGCTAAAACATAATTAAACAAAATTGTTTCCTTTTCTTGAAAATGGCTGGTGTACAGGGTGGGCAAAATTCGATGTTTTAATAGGGTAACTTTTAAACCATAACAGATACTGAAAATCTGACCGCGCGTCGTAGAGTTCTTTTTTTGGCAAACCCTTGACGGTGAAGTCAAATTTTAGCGATCGTCGTTTGTTTTCGAGTTATGGCCGAAAATTCGATTTTTTCAAATTTCGATTTGAGTCTATATTTCGGTTGTTTGTGAATTTAGAGAAATGGCGTTTGCACGTTCTTAAGGCACTTTTTTGATACGAATGCAATGGCGTTAACAGATTTTGAAAATGTCTTTTTATTTTTAGGTTATGACATAAAATTTTATTTTTTTATATGGAAGTCATAGTGGGCTGTCACTTTATTGAAAAGAGCATTTTTTTCTCTTTTCAAATATATATATAATATGTAGGGGCTATTCCTTCAATTTCTTCTTGAAAAATAAAAAAATCTAAATTTTTGAAATTAAATAAAAAAAATCTTATAATAAAAATGAAAATACAACAAACGACATACATATAAACACGGCACTATCTAAAATTAATTTCTATATAAAACAACTCAAAGAAAAAGTTCAAAATTACGTCTATTAACTACAATACACTTTTCATGACACTTCTATGCGCATTCGAAATGTGAATATTTGACACGGAGTTAAGGCATTGCGTAAACTTGGCTTTGAGTTCTTCTGTATTTCTAGTTTAATTTTATATGAATTATCTTTAATATGTCCCCAAAGGGGTCAAATCAGGCGACCTTGGTGGTCATCTAACTGGCCCATTGGTAACAAACCAATTATATCTGAATTTTGAGTTAAGCAATTCTCTAGCTGATCTCGTATTATGAGGTGGTGCACCATCGTGTTGTAAGAAGAACTGACTTCTATCGCTGAATGATAAATTCTCCAAATATTCATCAACAATTTTCTCATTTAAATATTGGTAGTATCGTTCACCAGTTAGATTTCCCTCATAAATCTTATATGTCAAAACTTGATTTTTTATTAAGGCACACCAAACACTAAAACCAAACCAACCCTGATTTTGGATCTCAATGGCGCGCCGAGGGTTCTCATCATGACATTCGTCTACTGCGATAAATATGCGAAATACATAATTAAGTCCTAAAATTTAAATTTTTTAAGAAGAAATTGAAGGAATAGATCCTACATATTAAATATATTTGAAAAGAGAAAAAAATGCTCTTTCCAATAAAGTGACAGCCCACTATGACTTCCATATAAAAAAATAAAAATTTATGTCATAACCTAAAAATAAAAACACATTTTCAAAATCTGTTAACGCCATTGCATTCGCATCAAAAAAGTGCCTTAAGAACGTTCAAACGCCATTTCTCCTAATTCACAAACAACCGAAATATAGAGTCAAATCGAAATCTCAAAATATCGAATTTTCGGCCATAACTCGAAAACAAACGACGATCGCTAAAATTTGACTTCACCGTCAAGGGTTTCTCAAAAAAAGAGTTCGACGATGCGCGGTCAGATTTTCAATATCTGTTATGTTTTAAAAGTTACCCCAATAAAAACATCGAATTTTGCCCACCCTGTACGCACATTTTTAATGGTTTATAAAACGAATATGTTTTCTGGTTTATTTTCTACACGCTGTTTAGTTGGTGATTTTATAAATATTTCCACATTAATTAATCGGGTTAAAAACTTTAATAACATGAAATTTATTGAAAATATAAATTTATATTATTTTTCATATAGGTGTTATTATAACCGTACACAAAATACAAATTACAAAAAACTCCTTAAGCACAAATGCTTTTTCTTCTAAGAACGTAATAATTATTTAAAAGTTAGTTACGGAAAACACTGACGAGCACTTAATACCATGCATAATTTATTTGCAAATGTAGCTAAAACATAATTAAACAAAATTGTTTTCTTTTCTTGAAAATGGTTAGGTACATAGCTGAAAGTATGGTTTTATTACTATTTTTTTTTAAATTAATGTCGTGACAATCTTGAAATGAAAAAAACTTTTTGTCTCTTTTAAATGGAAATGATATATGGTTCGCCTGTATATTAATATTATTTTGAATTTTGTTTTACTTTCATTTTCTTTTTCAAGCCTATAGGCGCTAAGTGTACGCACATTTTTAATGGTTTTTAAAACGCAGAAGGTTTATTAAAACTTAAAGAAAGCATAAGTTTATTTTTATGAACAGATTGAATTATTAATTTCGCGGGTTTATATGTAAGTAGGTATAAACCATTTACAGTTTTTTTACTCAATAATAATCATACTTGTCTTTACTTTTAGGTTTTAAATTAAATTTGCTTTAACTGAGTGAATAAAACACACTATTTATTATTATTGCTCCTAACCGAACAATCTTGAACTTGTTAATTCTGTAAAAAGAGCAAAACAATGTTAAATTCGTGATGACAAGTTGATTCATGCATATTTCCTGTTTAGGATAATGATATTGGTTTTCGTATTCTACGACGAATTTGAACTCATACGTTAGAAAGTAGTTGATCATGGATGGGGAAAAGCTTCTTTTATACTTAAATTAAAATGAGATTTGGTTATTTCGCTCCCTAGCACACTAACTTGACACCTCCGTTTTTGAAAAACTGTCCTCATAATTTTCTTAAAATGCATATTCTAACATATTCTAGAATCGAATTTTTAATACCCAATAAAAATTTGTTAGCCAAAATTAGCTGTCTTCAGATGCTGACCACGTGTCACATTTCATAAGAAAATTTTTTGGTTTTGGCAATAATTCCACTAAATTAATTGCGTAGGTATTTCGTTTTAAATGAAACTGTTGTTTACATCATTATTTCGAATGTAATTAATTTGTGAATGTGACATAATTTTACTTTCAAGTTTAATTACATTTTAATATATGAATTTTGATAAATATGTTGTACAGCAGAAAATGGCAAGACTCAAACTTGAGGGATAGCACCTTTAATAATAATGAAGTTCAAGTTTACTAAACTTTGTTAGTTATTAGTCGAAAACTCGTTTGTGAATTTCGTGTGGTGTTGATTAAGTTATATAACAACCAAAATCTTCATAACTCATTAATGGTTCTAATTCAAATTCACTTGAAATAACAACTAAGTTATTTATTGATTTTCGCCCCAAATTGAACTAACTTAACATTTCTATGAATCATTCCCACCAGAGAGTATTTTTATAACTCGATAGTTGCATGTGTGCATTGTCGACAGCTCATTCAACATTCGTTTCAATATTACTTATATAATATGAAACATTTTGTTCGAAATCTGGAGCAAATCGATGAAAAAGGAGTGGGCGAAGAGCACAAAACGTAAGGTGGAGAGTTCGCTTAAGGAGCTAAGAAAAAACAGCACAAAAGGCCAAAGTTACATCTGTCCGAACACTAATAGAGCCCCAACAACTAACAACAATGCCACAAAAGGAAACGCGAATAAAAAACAACTCTAAATTTTATATTTGTACAATAGCACACAGCTAGATGTTTTATTTATATCAGTTTTTATGAGCATACATGCTTGCGAATCACTGGTTTTATGTGATTTGTTCTGAAAATATAGTGAAATCTGCCACATTAAAATAAAACGATGTCCAATAAATTAACAGTGAAAATTAAGCCAACATTAATTTCGCCGAATGCATCTTGATGTAAACTATACAGTCTTGATTAACCCAATTTACATGACGAATGTAATAATACAAAGTTTGAAATTTGTCCTTTTATGTTAGGGTTTTGTGGTAGTAGACAGGTAATTATCTTCTCTCCGAGCAAACAATAACAAAGTCAATTATTTTGTTCGTGCTATCAAATGTCCGCAATTCTGCCATGAAATAAATCTTATTTCGTGTAGGTGTACCTGTGTAGTTATTGAAATGATGTCGGTATCATATTTCGACAGAGGATAAGGGGATAATAATTATTTTAATATGCAAATTGTATGCATACAAAAGTGTAGGGTACAAAATTTTAAAAGGGCAAAAAACTTGGTTTAAAATAACCAATTTAATAACCTGATTCAAGACTTTAAAGTAAGACCTTCTAAGAATTAGCTAGTAACGAAATAGACATCAAAAATTTAAAAAAATATAATACAACAGAGCTAAAGATCTTCAAATTAGAAACATTTAAGCACTTTTTTTTATTGAGTGACCAATATAAATTTAGCTCCTGGTTATTCCTTCTTTTACTTTAAATTATTCTTTGGTGAAGAGGATGCATTTAAAATTTGTTCATTAAATTTCACTTAGCACTTAACTATCCTGGTCTCACTAGCTTAATAGACATACAATATTTAGATCTCTGTGCTCGTTCTATACAGGGTGTCCCAGTTTATATCGCCAGGATTTCACCAGTCGATAGTTTAGCGAAAATTAAAAGTGGTTTGTCTAATAAACTATGGTCGAATGTTGCTTCCTTTTTGATGAAGAAAATAAATTATTTGAAATAATTTGCTATAAATCAATAACAAAAAAAGTTAGTCTTCTGAAATTTTGCATAGATCTTTTTTTTATATTCTCTTATTAATAGTGGTTGCAATTATTTTATTTAGAACACAGAGGCGTGCGTACGGGTTTCTTCAAAAACATTTTATTGAATAAAACGTACACTGGTTTTTTTTGCAGCACCAATATGCAGAGGTTATTTTCCATTCAATTTAGAATTTTTTTTGTATCTTACAATTTCTTGATAACTTAACTTTTTCTTTCTTATTTATTAAAGAGGTTCTTCCCTATTAGATTTCCGAAAAAAGCATCAGTACAAAGTTGTAGAGAAAAATATTTCCTACAACTTTCCTTTTAATATTTTTTTGTTATTGTCAATATTTAAAAAGATATTCAACAAATAAGTTGCAAATTTTAGGGAAATATTTCTCTAGATATACTACTTACTACTACTCTTTCCCCAAAATTTTCAGCTTATTTGTTGAATAACTTTTTAAATATCGACAATATCAAAAAAGTTTAAAAGATAAGTTGTAGGAAATATTTTTCTTTACAACTTTGTACTGACTCTTTTTTTCGAAAATTTAATAGGAAAAAAGTTATTCAATAAACAAAAAATCCAACCCTTACTTGAGGGCTGGTGAAGGAAGGGGGGGGTCTACGAATACACAAACTCAGTTTTAAACTTTCAGGGTGACCCTCTACAAGTTCTACAAAAATTGGCTGTAGGGTAAAAAAAGTCTCTTTGAAGCCTTTTTTCTCCCTTATTTACTGTATTATTAGGTTATTTTGAATTAAGTTATCAAAAAATTATAAGATACGAAAAAGTTTCTAAATTGAATAGAAAATACTGTCTGCATATTGGTGCTGCAAAAAAATCAGTGGCGTACGTTTTATTCAATAAAATGTTTTTGAAGAAACCCGTATGCACGCCTCTGTGTTCTAAATAAAACAATTGCAACCACTATTAATAAGAGAATACAAAAAAAGATCTATGCAAAATTTCAGAAGGCTAACTTTTTTTGTTATTGATTTATAGCAAATTATTTAAAATAATATATTTTCTTTAATGGCTTGTACGTCAAATAGAAAGCAACATTCGACCATAGTTTATTAGACAAACCACCTTTAAATTTCGCTAAACTATCGACTGGTGAGATCCTGACGATATAAACTGGGACACCTTGTATGCAACATGTTTAATTTATTATGAATTAAGCAATGAACATATGGTGGAAAATTAAAAATTATAATATTGTCGTCCCTGTCTGGTTCCAGTAATAACTGTCTAGTTGTCCATTAGCGTATTACATTATCAGTATAACAGTCTATATATCAAATTAGTGAATTTGCATTATGCGAGATGCGTCCTTAATTGTATTAACACGGGGCCAGTCGTGCAGTAAGCTGAAGTCATGTACCCGTTACGTAACCGGTGCTGTTATCCCCTTATTAAGGCAGACAGTCTCCTTCTCCTTGCGTATATTTTACAACTAATTCACTTAGTATTAGACTATAATGGAGTAATGCAATTAATTGCCAAACTCGACCTACGCGCCATTGCAATATTATTTCCTTAAGCAAACTATCAATTAAGTAAAGTGACAAAATTGTATATTCATGAATTTTCGGTTCCGCGCAATATTATCCGCTATCAATATTAGTTTGTAGTCGGAGTAAACTGTATTATACAGGTTGACAATTATAATTAATGAATGAGGGTTGCTCCCACACCTAAGATATCTACTGCACTAGCTTGAATCAATCAGGAATTTAAGTTATATGTGCTTTGGAATTAGCACGAAGATTGGAACGAAAACATATTCTAGCTAAGAAACTAGTTTACATAACTGGAAAATAACGTAACAGACAACTACTTGTTCTATGAACGTGTCCCAATCAAAAGCGTATTACGGAATATGATGCAGGATTTAAAGCTAATTTGTGTGTTTGAACTGTAGAAGCAATTTAAAACGTTAATAAATTTCCATAATTCCTCCTGGTTTATTGACATTTGAATAAAAAATTGGTTTCCAATGAATAATATATAAAATTGTATTAGTGAATTTTTAATGCTGAAAATCCCAGTTAGGTACCTTAAGAATTAATTAAAATTATGAAAAGAAAATTAAAAGTTGGAATTTGTATACATTTGGAAAAGATACAGATTAGGAAACTGATGAATATTCATACAATATGCGGAAGTGGGGCAGAGACTCAAATGAGATTTCATAAATTGGTAATTGAGGGCAATATTATTTTCACCATAAATTGTACCTAGAGAAAACTTTTAAAATTGGAAATTTTAGACGAATTTACGTTTCAGCTGAAACAGGGATAAGCGCAATGTACATAGAAATTTTAAATTAAGTGCAAGAGCATTAACTAATTTGTTATTAGCTGTCAAAAATAGCATTATTCATTTAATTTACATTATTTATGCCCCAAATTTTTAGTTAAATAGGGATATACATTGAAATCATAGGTAGAATACAATAATTCGAAAAAGATTAAATAAATTAATGAGAATTAAACTAGTTTTGTTATTAATAATCAAATCACAATGTGAATAGTATTTTACAATAACATCAGTACTGATGCATACTACCTACTGACCCACCGTTAATCTATTTAATTTTCTATAAATGTCATCATGATACAAATGCTCAGTTTATTTATACTAATAATATAATTTTACTGAATAATAATTGTGATTGCTTTAGATTGAAAAAGGTGTTGATAGCTTAGCTATTTGCATTTTTAATAAGAATCTTTAAATTTAATTTACTACTTCGAATATGAACCCAAATTTCATGATTTTCTCGTAGATATTTTAATATTCCAATCCTTCCATAATTCAGTTAAAAGGAAACATCCATGGGATTTCATTATTTCTGATTATCATAATAAATTAATATCTAGGCATGATTAATGCAAATTTATATGCTGTAATATGTTATATTTCTGAACCATCTGAATTATTCAAAATGATGGTATAAACATAAATCAATGTGATATTGACTTAATCAGTTCCCATATAGAGTGTCCCATTTTAGTATATCATGAACAACGTAACTGTTTTTGGAATACTAGAAAAACTTGAATCTTCTACCTACTAATAATATTATTGCATATTCGGAAAAAGTTTTTTAATTCAAGATGTATAAACTTAATAACTTAATAACTGTTTTTTTTTTGTTTTCTATTCCCAGTAAGTTTGACTCTCTGTTGAGACTTTTAAAATATTATGCGACACTAGCGGTCGTAGCACGAATTATTAAAGATGGCCGCAATAGGGGCAACGTGTCAAAATAATAATTTGCCATTTCTGTAACTATTAATTTGTCTCCAAGAAAAATTAGAATTAAGTTAAAGTGGTTAGAATAATGGATTTCCCTCGAGGTATAGAAAATTAAGTGGTGGTGGACGTTGCTGCGTTCAAAACTGCGCATATCTACAAACGTAGAAGACAATTTGAGTTTCTATAAAGTGCCAGCCCGTGGTAGTGCTAAAATTGAAAGTATAAATTTATTTGGCACTATTGAACTCGTTGACAAACGTAAAAATTAATCAAAATTTACTATTCCACAAACCCATCAAAAGGTGATGGCAAATCTCCTTCAGTTAATGTGATCAAAACCTTTTTAATATAATTCTTATACCTTTATAAAAGTTTAGCGTAACTAAAATCAAAACAAACTGCTGTTTGAAAACTAAATTAACCTGTGCAAATATCTGGTTAAAAACAAACAATTCCAGCAGGTTTTCTAGTTTCTCTGTTAAACTGAAAAATTGCAATAAAACTTTGTACTGTATACTTTTACATAAATACAGAGAAGTTATTTTAAAATTTATTATATTTTTCCCATTTCAATTGTTTGCTGTAGACTGTAGAAAATATTCTAACTATACCTATTAAATTTCAGTTATTTATAAAAGTTTTACCGAAATAAACCACCCAAAAACCAATAGAAATTCCCTCGCGTTGCCGTTGCTTCTTTACCTGAAAATAGTTTATAAAAACTCGTAACTAGAAAAACTTTGTCTCCACTTGAAACCTGACAAGTGCTTAAATTAAAGTTTCGAGACTTGTTCGGATTTATTGTATTTGAATCTGCACTCCAGATAAAATAAGAACCATTTTAGGAATGCTTAAAACTTTTACTCTTACATGTTGCTTTTATTTAACTTCATTTGTATTCCGTTATATTAGCTACCAAATTTTTTTAAATCTGTGAATAAATTCGTAATATGTGAATAAAATTTGTCTAATATGACAACTTAATGCGAAGATTCCAAAGCGTAACAGCCTTTGTAATTTAACTAACATTAACATAGCTTTTTTAGAATATAAATTGTGTTGAACCTTTGTACTTTCTAGACCATAACAATTCCAGTTGAATAGTCAAAAGCCACAAAGCACTTTGTACTAAAATAAAAGTATCCTGAGCAGAAATAATATTTATTTAAACTAGCTGTTATCTACACGTGTGCCTGAAATATTTATGTTGAGACATCCAATGTAGAACTTAAAATTATTATGTATTTTTTCATGATACGTGTAGTAAAAAGCATGTAATTATCAGTGCATAAAAACGCATTTTTCTTTTTGCATACTGTTTTACTAATTGGAGTGTAAATAAAATTTAATTAAAAACTAAACTATAAATTCAATTAATATAAATGTAGATATACCGCAACACACGCGGAAATTCCAATTTTTTAAATTGTTTAATAGTATTGTTCGGAAAATTGCGAGTATTCGATATAATTAATCGTTTCAAACACAGAGAAATAAAATTTTCAATCTATTGTTTTAAAAGTTAATTGTGTAGTAATGGTATGTTATATTTAATTTTACTATGCTGCTATGCGCTAATGTAACATTATGCAGTAATTTATTTTAATTTTAAAAACTCAATTTGAATGCATGCTTTTCTGAATAGGAAAACTGCAAACTATCTGCTTGCCAACATCAGGATTAAGCACAAATAGACAGTTTCGTAGATTAGGTTATCCAGGCTACTAATTTACTTAAATACTTATCGTAAATGATAGACCGTAAATTAAGGAACAGAATACAGTTCGAATGGAAAAGGGTCAATTGTAAGCGATACAGTTTGAAATTATATACGGAATAAACCTAAAAAATTATGTTAACCATATAAACCTGCCTTGAAATCCGCTAGATATTTTTCTATTAGCAACAAAATGCATACGCTTAAGCTGTAACACGCAAAACAAACAGTTGGCAAGAATCTAAATAAAATAAATGGGAATTTAATGCATGTTGTATCCTATTTTTATCATTGAATAAATTCGGATACAACAACACAGAAAACAAGCAATATCAATTTATAAAAATATATACCTTCTACAACACTATCTCAGCTGCACGATGTAACTTAGAAGTTATTTTATTGTGTTGATTATACGGAGCGGAAGAATTTTGATAAGATTGAGAAGAAGGAAAGTACTACTGTAGCCTTGTATAATGCAGAGTGGTGCATACAGACCATGGTTTTCTATGTATATGAGTGTCACATGAACCGCGCATATATTTGTGGCGGTGCACAAACTCCATGTTTAGCAAAACTTATTCACCAGAAGCCACAGTATTCCAAATCTCAGTCAGAACAACTTAATAATTATATTATGTCTTTTGAGACGAACAGTTTGTATAATATTTAATTTAAAGTTGGTATATGACAAATTCCTATGCAATATTTCCAGCAGCCAAAGAATGTATTTACCATTTACATGCAATTTCCACCTCGTTTACTTTTTGACTTTGAAATTGACGACTCATCAGTAAAAATATGTCACAATTTGTCATTTTAACCCAAAAAACCAAATATTCTTTATGAAATTTTTAACCAATACTTGGTTGATGGTTGAGGGACTACTGGTAACAAATCCTTGTGTACTCAAGCACCTATCTATACATATAATAGCTACATGTTCGTAGTATAGGGTGATCCTATTTTGTTTACTGTTACTCTTTGTATACCTAAATAAGGTTGTTAATGTCGCTTTATACTAAATAAATCTTGGGGTGCGCAACCCTTTGGGTCCATTATGTATTAAACCAGTTTGATTATCAATTAGCGTACACTAAACATGTTTCAAATATTGCGGTGGGTTGCCTAAAGCAAAAGCAAATATTGCAGTGATTTTTTTCCAATATTATTGTACAATACCTACTTTTTTCTTGATGTTCAGATTTGTTTGCTATACATAAAGTCAATCCTCGATTGGGTTAAGTTGGATTATTTGCCCAAATTGGTAAACAACATGGGGATCATCAATGTTTTATTGTGCTAACTCCGTTTAATTAACTTGATTATTAGGTTGACGGGGAAATATTTGACCCGTCTGCTACTAATTGATTAACTTGAGAAAAGTTACGAAATGTTCAAGGGAAGATTGTTGGTTGTAGGTACATTTATTTTAATTAAATCATCGGTTTAAATTTGGAGGGGTGTTTTGGTCGGTATTTTTAGTCCAATGATGGAGAAAGAAGGGATAATTTGTGGGTATTCATTTAAGGAAATAAAAATACTACATGGGAAATATTTCGGGTAAATAGATAAATCAAATCTAATTTCTTTTACAATACGTTTTCTCACCAAAATAAGTAGTTGAAATGAGTTTTAGAAGAAATATAAAATAGGATTTGTACAACGAAATTACAAATTGGTCCAAATATCATCACATGTCCTGAATGTACTCGTAGCTTACTATCGTTGTTGGTCCTACATTAACACTCTAAGAAGGGACAATAGAACTAATGTAAGTTAATGGCATTAAGTTAAATGATACTCAAGCAGTTGTGATGCGTTTGCAGATCACTTTGAGACATGTTACTATAAGCGCAAAGCTAATACTCTGGAATGTACAGGGTCAAATTATGGTTCACTACACAACTGTAGTTTCTAGTGGGTGGAACCTTTTCAGGTCTACATTTCTTGGACATTCTTGTTAAAAGCTGTTCACTACAAAATTCTACAAAAAAACAGTTTGTGTGGGCTTTGAATTATCCTTACAGAGGAAAATATGGTTCGAAACTGAAATTTTGGTGGTCGTAGAAAATGTTCTTGTAATTCATTATTTTGTTGAATTCTTAAATGGACAAGTTAAAACATATAGCCTGCGCTCCTGCAGGATCTGATAGGGCAAAAAAAATGTTTCCTAATAGAATTATAAACAACAAACTTTAACAAAAGTGCAATAACTATCTTAAAAGTACCTTAAAATAAAAGTTGTAGGTCATATTGAATTGGGGGCTACACCACTTTGTACAATTCTAACATATTTGAAAACGAGTTGTTTACAAAGCGCTCAATTTTTGGTAATATTTGCGTTTTCTATTTTGGGATTTGTTCATTGATACAAGTAGTGACATATTAGCGTTACTTTATTCACGACTGATCTTCAAAAGATTCATTCATTCATATGTTTTATTTTCTTTTTTGTTAAGTATACTCCAAAATATAAATTAGATTCTTAGCGTTCCCAAAATAAACATCAAGTTTAATCCTGGCAACATAAACGATGACGATGTAAACATGTTATGGTTTTTAGGCGAGCGAATCCCTTTTATTGAGAGAAACCAGATACTTATTAGAAGTTATAAAGCGTAAAATTGGCCTCCTTAACAACATTAATTAGCAAACTATACTGTCGTATACATTCTTGACAGCTATATTAAATGGGACAATATTTCAAAATTTCTAAACGAACAAAAAAAAACCCACCAGGCACAGTAATTTCCGTAGTTTTGCATTGACGAATGATCCCCTGTGTTCGAACTACAACTGTGGTCATGAGAGACTTTACTTTTGACAGAAACAAATTGCTTCACGTTAGCAGACATCACAAAACTCATCCACTATAATTCATTTCATCAATTAATTCTTACTATTTTTTTTTGTCATTGTGTCAGTCAGTTCTGTTTTATCACAACATGCATCTAAAATGCTACTGAACAGAGGGGATGTTTCAGTGCGGGAACAAAATCTTATTATTCATTGCTGTGTTGTGTTTCTTGAGAAATTAGTTCGCCTTTGTATAACGACAGTTACGAATTGTTAGATTATTTTTGCCGTAGATTATCTGGAACTTTCCTAGACGTTTGCTAAACCCAAACTCATTACAACAAAAACTATATTCCAATATTTAGTAGTTTAGTACTTTAATCGGTGAAGTTTAGTTTAGTTATTTAAATAATTCATTTGTAATATTTGGGCCATTGGGGGATTGTGAGTTTTATTATGGCAAAGCCAGCAGTAATTTTTCTGCAGATAGATACACTATATGAAATGATACAATCCGATGTTTTTGTTATGCCGGTGGACGTATACAAAATCCGATTCAGCTAAGGACAGGACCACTGAAACTTTACGATCTGCCAGGCTGTATGGGGCTTAGGGTACTAAAACTGGTACTAAAGGTATCCTGTAATTTGAGTTTTTATGATCCAAACCAACCGCTATGCATAGTATTAACTTTTATAGGTTCTTTAATTTTGAAGGAGTCTTACACCAACCTCTATTATTATTTGACAATGCTATTATTGTCTTTATAAGGCACTCTAAGCTTACAAAATTATATTATATTCCACCTGAGCGATTCTCAACTAACCATATGAATAAATAAAATGGAACCGTGTCTATAAAGTTACTTTGCTCATAAAACACACCAAGAACATCGTCTACTTAAATTATTAAAACACACTTTCAAAATAAATAAAATGTAGGTATAACTAAGTATAATCGATATTGAAATGTGTTTCTGCTAATGCCGTATTTCTGGATTAAAAACACATTAAATTTAACACGTTTTTAATGCATATTAATATAATATTACGGAAATGGAAAAAATTTAAACATTAAGCTGGTACAGTTCTCTGTGTTAATTACAACAAAAAATTGCAGGTATTATAAAAGATTGTTATGTAGGGTAAATTAAATGGTACATTTTTATGCGGTCAAAAATGTTTTCACAAAGGATTATTATGCATACTTTGTCATAAAACATTCCTTTTTTAAATTACCACATTCCTACCTGTTTGTGCTATCTTTATGTCCTCGGTCATCGTGTTTCATTTTCATCCAGTGCTCTGTTTGTAATTGGAAATTCGTCAAACTTACTATTAATTCCTTGTACAAAGTGTCAAACTTTAAGATCTTGATTAAACCTCACGAGGGATAGTTGATTAGATCATAATCAAAATTTCGACAGGTTTTGTCAAATAATTTGCACAATTTGATTTTTTCCGGTATACTAAGTTAATTATTTTTCCTTATGTTCTTTCGGATTTGGGGAAAACAGAAGGTACGCACGAAAGGATTTAGCAGGACTCGTCAAAAGTGACCTTCAAGCTGGATATATAAGACATGCTCTGGGGCTTTGGGGACGGATTAAGTAGAAAAGGGAGACCGGTTAGGAATGGCTGAATGTAGAATCTTTTGATTTACACATTACAAGTATAAATTTATGTTTTGTTGCCTACTCAACAAGAAACTGCTAAATGTATACGGATATGAAGGCGAGAATTTGCAATTAAAATCAGCATGTTATTCTATTGTACGTTTGTGCGAGTATTATCATATAGAATGTACAATTAAGAAGTATAAAAGATTTTTTGCTCAACCGTAATATTTTCGTAATTACTTTGCTAAAAGTCTTGAAACAGTTTTTGGGTATAAAAAATACATTAAAGTAATTAAATTGAGTCATCTGGAGTAAACCGCTTAAGCGTTATTTGGGGTCTAAAGTCCATTACTATTTCAAGCACCCCTCACTTTCTCTTTTAAAATTAAATGTACTCGACTGAAACTTTGGGTATAATAGCAAAATTTAATTTACTATTTTAATGATTTATTAAAGCTTCAAATTCCAATACAAATAGTGTTTTTCGCATATAAACTCTGAAATTAATTAAGTAAAATGTTAATTACGATCGTATATAATTACGTTTGCTTTAATATTCTATTTTTATTGTTATGTATATGAGCTGAAATTTAATTTATTAATAACAGAGCTTTGTTTAGATAATAAACCAACTGATATATTATGGTTCCATTATTATAAGTTAATTACGATGAAATTGCAATTTGTTGTCACAAAGGATATTGATTAAAAGAAAGTTTTTTTGATGGTCCAAAAACGCAATTGGAGATTACAGTGTAGGTAGGAATTTTCTTATTGACTTACCGCTTTGTCTCCGAGATGTTCTACCCTGCAATGCAGAAATGCTGTTTGACCAACTGCTGTAGTCACATTTCTGGGTACGTTGAATTCAAAATAAGGGGCATGGGTTTCGTTGTTGTGAAAAAATTCGTCACCCATGTATGACTCAACGACACCTGAAATAAAACAAACGTTTGGAAGAGGAAAATTTTATAAAAAATAAATAAGCAATTTGTTTAAATGTCCTTTGAACTTCAGCACAAAGTTATGAATTATCTATTATTGTAAAAAGATACACCATAACGATTAAAATTGAGAGTTCCGCATGTATGATAGTTGACTTAAGGGACATCAGTATCCTCCTCCCTAGTGACCGAATATCTTTTCCACCAAAAACACACAAAAACGAAATTGAGAAATATTACATCCTGACTGACATAAAATACGTTTTATAATTTCCTTTATTGTTTTCCTTTGGGTGAAATTGTCAAGAAATGTAATTCATTTAGAAGTTATATGCATTAAACTTAGAGATAGAGTATAAATTATAGACACTATCCAAGTTTTGCAAATAAAAAGCCGTTGTCTTAAACTAATATGAAACTGTGGCAAGACGGCAATCATAAAAGGCGAATGGATGGCTGAATAAAATAAGCAAAAGTATTCGCTGTTCATTTTCTATCCGCTCTTTGTGTGCTGTTGTTTTTATTGCACTCGTCTTTTTTGTCCTTATACCCAAACGCTGATTCACCAACAGTTAAAACAATAAATAGAAGGCAAACGTTACGCTTTACAGAAAATGCGCTATCTGATACATCAGGAAAATAGTAATGTAATTGCAAGTTTAAATTTGGTTTTTAAATGTGGGAGGAATTCTTCACTAGGTTTTTATACGGTAGACAAAATACGCTAAATAAGATTATATTACTTTAGTTAGTACTTTAGTGCATCCGCCACGACATGATAATAATTTTATCGTTACAACATTCATCCCGCTGTATGCACCGCCTCTGAAGTAAAGATCACTTATAAGCTCCTGATGAGCCCTATACACTAGCTGCAGGGAATATTATTCTCTATGTACAACATCGTTTAGTCTTGCCTGGAGGGCTCTGTGCACATCCTTGAATCCCTTCTATGGTATAACAGCTCAGTAAACAGTTCTTGTTTTGTCTGGTTGTTATTATTACATGCAACTTTAAGTGGTCTTGTGGTAGAGGTACGAAATATTATAAAGTTGGGATTTCTTGTAAGGTTGGTTCATTTGGAAATTATTTTAAATATAAAATAATAATCATGTTGTAAAACATAGTAAGAAAACCTGAAAAGTTTTAAAAGAAATATTATGTTTAGTACAATTTCCACTCCTTATTTTTGTGAGGTTGTTTATAAATGCTTAAAGCTGTGAGCTTCTCTGAAACAACTTGTAAATTATTCACGATTCGCATCCATTAAGGTGTATGTATATATAATTAAGATGTTATGTCCATTAGCATTTATTAATTATGGTAATCGTAATTCGAGTTTTTGTTATTTATTTTTAATTATTCAATACATAACTGATATACTAAATTATAAAATATAATCAACATTCTGTCTCCTAATCATGTTTATTTTATTTAAAAAAGTCTCGTTGATTATTTTTTTTACTTCTGTTTTAAGTTGTTTATTTTCGGATTTAATGAACCAAATGCTTAATTAGTAATGAGAAGTAAATGAGTTCAAAGTGAATTATGTTAATTAGCGTATTTTGTTAAATTTAGAATTAAGATAGTACAATTAAAGAACTAAAATACCTACTTAATACTTGGTAAAATATAAAAAGGCAGTTAATTTTGGCGAATGCGCCGGTTTAAATGTGTTTTATTCTGAACTAGATATTAATTTGAGGACAGTTCTTTTTTCACTTAAAAATATGCATCGTTTGCAAATAGATTTTACCCTCTTATAGATCTTGAGGGGCCACATGTGCCTTATGGAAAAGCAAGCAGCTGATACGTTGTTATTCCTATAGAGCAAGTGTCATATTATTCCGAATTTCATATTTTCAGCTTGTAAATAAAAAGTCAGAAATGTAATAAGAAAAACAATCTGTTTATGATTTTAAATAGGAAGTTTAATAATCTTAACTACGATGCAACATTTTATATAAAAATTCACATATTTTAAAATAAATATTAAAATATTAATCAAACCTCTAATTTTCCGTCTCGTTCTATGTTGGGATAGTTCAGTATAGTTAGTCAGATTCCTATGGGTATTATTGCAATTCATTGGGTAAGAAAATTTTGTTTTGCCATCGATACAGTACCATATAGAAAGCTTAAATTCGAGTTTTCGACCATCAACCTCTTGCAGCTTTTCCGCCATCTTGAATTAAGTAGTGAATTCTTATCTTGACAGAAACAGCCGTATTTTTGATTTTATCGAAAAAATGGCCGATACCATTTTTAACAAGAAAAACGTGTTCTACAAATTTGTATACTTGATATTTCTTCATATTTTGCGTATTTAACGAGAAGTAACGGATTAATTAAAAAAAGGGAGTGAAAAATTTTTTGCTCGAATATTTTTTTTCCTTCAGCGCTATCGCAGAAATGTTCATTTAAAATTTATTAAATACATAGTTACCTACAACTTTGATATGACAAATTTTTCATGCGAGGACTTGTTTAGTTAGGTACTGTAGCAATGTAGCGCCTTGAAGTTGCGCCGTATCGTCACTCGGCAGTATAATACAGGGCACTTAGACCTTGCTGGGAAATAATTCCGAGACGAATTTGGCTTCCGATTTTCGAAAGTGTATGTATACGAGCCGGAAAACTCATTTTGCACATTTCTACCCGGTGGTGAAAAGCCGCCATCTTGCTTTCAAAGGTTGTTTTAGTTTCTCGCGCATATTTCGCGTATTTTCGGTTTTAGAAGAAAATTTTTCTATGCAATTTTGTTGAAAATTGAATTCTCCATAAAGCTGCACTGGTAACTTTTTTGCTTATTGCAATTGTTTACAAGTTTGTTATACCTCCAATTTTGCAGGCTGGTGTTTGGTGCATTTTCGAGATAGTCGCAATTTTTCAGAGTCGCGTTTTTCGAGACAGGTGCACGTAAACGTAAACAAAACTATTTGTGTTAATTTCAAAAAGTAATCCCGTGTAACAAAATGCTGTACCTAACTTGTAAACAATTGCAATTAGCGAAAAAAGTCTATTTTGTAGAGAATTCAATTTACAAATTAATTTCATTGAAACATTTTCTTCTAACATTGAAAATACGCGATTTATGCTCGATAAACTAAAACAACCCTTAAAAACAAGATGGCGGCCTTTCACCACCGGGCAGAATTGTGCAAAATGTGTTTTCCGGCTCGTATACTTAAACACGTTCGAAAATCGGAAGCCAAATTCGTGTCGGAATTATTTCCCAGTAAAGTCTAGATGTCCTGTACTACTGCCGAGTGACGATACGTGCAATTTCCAGGCACTGCAGTAAGTAAAAAATTGCTCGCATGAAAAAATTTTTCATATCAAAGTTGTAGGTAATTGTATGTTTAACATATTTTACATGAACATTTTTGCGATTGCGCTGAAGGAAAAAATGATAACCGACCAGAACAAATTTTCAACCCCCTTTTGCTTCAATTAATCCGTTATTACTCGTTAAATACGCAAAATATAAAAAAATATTAAGTATACAAATTTGTAGAATTCGTTTTTCTCATTAAAAATGGTATCAACTGTTTTTTCGATAAAATAAAAAATACGGCTGTTATTGGCGAGATAAGAATTCACCCCTTAATTCAAGATAGCGGAAAAGCTGCAAGGGGTTGATGGTCGAAAACTCGGATTTAAGCTTTCTATGTGGTACCCTGACGATGGCAAAACAATTTCTCATACCCAATGAATTGCAATAATAAATACTAAATATACTGGACTAGGAGTAAATCTTAAAAAAATTAAAAGTTACAACACAAAACTGATAAAGATTTCAAATTGTTGTGAAAAAACCTAACTTAGTATCTACTCTTCAATTTTTTCAATAGATATTCATTATTCATAGACTATTACTAGACTTTATATTATACATAAATAAAATGTTCCCTGTTTAACATCTTATCCATTCACGTCTGTTATGAAAGCAAAATATGACAATATTAATCATGGATACTTAAAACGCCTCAAAACAAGTTCATAATTACTAGCAAAGTTTTTATGTTTTGTTCCAATCAATATTCTTTCAAAGCTTTCAAAACTGCAGTTTATTAAAGTTGACCCAGTTTTCCTCGTTAGAAAATTATTAATGTTCATTATTGATAATCACAAGAAGATTAGTAACTTGATAAGTTTTAAATTGTGAAATTAATTATGTTTACGAGTTTTATGAAAAAATATAATTGAAATTGATACTAAATAAGTAAAATTTTATTGAAGTGAACGAGTAGCTATAAAATATATTTTCCTTCCGAAGAGAACATTTTCTGTAATACCTTTAAAGGAATTTTAAATTGTATATGCTATAATTTTTATTTTGATTGTAATATCACTCATTATTAGTTCATGTTTAAAGTCACCAGTCGATGCAAAAAAGCCATTTACATCGTATGTTTCTTATACTGAAATACTATTTCTTAGATTGTTGAAGCGATTTTCTTACAAAGCAATTCGAACTGCTTAATATTCAATATTAACTTATTAACTTAAGTCACGTACATTTCCATCTTACATATAAAGATTTTTAACTTGTTGCTGATGGCTATGAAATAATTATTTCCGAAGATCTATTTCACATCATAATCACGTTGAAAGCCCGAAGCCAGGTACCTCTTGTATAACAAAGTTAACCAACACCCCAAAACTAACAATGGGGCTAACTCTATAAACTGATTAATTTATAGTCAGAAAATACGAAACTGCGATATGAACCACACAACAAAATTAACTCGATTCACTGATTAGTATATGGTGCATCTAATCAGCTGCAGTAGTGTTCAAGTCACTATGATATGATGTGTATGTACGTAGGTATAGATGAGCATCAAACTGTACTTGATCATTATAGAGATATTGACAGGTTTTGATTGGATTTCAACCACCTGCACCCATTGAAACGTAAATTAGGTGCAAACTAAGTTCAAGATTCATTTTACTAGAAAGCGGGTTAACCTTTGAATTTGAACCAACAAACTCTTGTATCTCCGCCTCTGGCTGTTACACATTTTTATTTCAAAAGCAATGTGTAGCCTCATCCTTACCCTTTCCTTTAGTTCCAAAGGTAAGTCAATGTTTGTGTACGTCTCGGGTGTATGAATATTATAGGCCCTCGGGGTTAACGTTCTCAATAAAGATATACTGTTGACTTGCCGGACGTGCCTCGGATTGGTGGAAATTAAATAAGTCTCGTATGTTCGACAACATGTACACAGAAGTAATTAATCGAGGGTGATACACAGGCATCCAGGTTGTAATTTGTTTCCTCAACGTTAATTTTCAGACCACTCATGAATACTGAATAGAGAATGCGTCAAAGTTGCTCTAATAATTAAAATTAAATTAACGCACGTGTACCTCATTCAGTTACCAGTTACCATTATAATTTAATGCTTCAGTTACCGTACAAAAGATGCCAATTTGTCAAATGGCTAATTTTATCTGATGCGAAGTGAGGTGGATAAATATTCTAAAGAGTAAGAATTGGGAAGTAAATGACTTATTATAGGCAAATTAATGCACGAATATTTTTTCACAATCTAATGGTAAATATGCAACTGATGTCTACAAGATATTTTAACTCATTACACTTCGAAAGTTCATGTTTCATTAACATAAATGGGAAAAAATATTTAAAATTACGGCCAAAATATCAGATTAAAGTTTTGAGTCGCCCTCAATGTTTTATGGACCTGATAAGTTTGGCTACGTCGTATAATATTTTGATACCTATCCGGAAACAATTTTTGTATATGCACGTCCAAATGATAAAAATATTATAGTGAAATAAATTTATCCAATTTGACGCTTTAAGTTTTATTTCATTTGCAAAATCTAATTTAATTTAAGTATATCCGAAAGTTTTATTTTATCTGAACTGCAACAGGGTAATTCTTTTCCCGGAACTAAGTAACTTTATTGGCAATTGCATTTAGTTTCAACTTCCGCGTTCTTTATTTCTATATATTGCACTTAAGTTTGCTGTACATTTTGTGTTGTAGGATGTAAAAGTCATAAAAATGTTCTCGTCTCTTCTGTGCATGTGGATGTTTTTAATAAATGTTTGAAAATATTATAAAAGTTATAAAATCTAGTTTATTTAAAAGATATTTGTGCGTTATTTTATGTGTACGATCGTGGTAAATTTAGTTTTATATTACGTGTAACTCAACTTCATATTTGTACCGCAATATTCACCTCTGAAAGTGGAAACTTGAAAATAAACTTGTTTATATTTATGTTCTGAAGGTACGTTTTGTTGTTAATGTAAACATGCTATATGAATAAATTAAGTACTAAATGTTATATTAAAATTGAAAAAACGATGCTTGTTTTTTTATAGAACAAAGAAAATTAAATTAATTACCAAATTAAATTATAAACACCAAATGAAAAAATTCTAATCAACTAATATTCGTCTACGTGTTATAAAACACGAACATAAATTAATAATATGATAGAATACAAAAGAAAAGAATATTTCCACTCACTTAAATAAAAATAAAATAAATCGTATAGAATAATTCTAAGGGTTCTGTCAATATCTCATTTTAATTTAATAAAAGAAGCAACTTATTTTAAAAGAATATATTTCCTCCATTTTCATATTTATTACAAATTTCATTATCAAATTTAATAATAAGGAAAAACATGATTGCGTTCCTGAAATTATTTCATTAAAAATATGTGGTATAACAGAAATACTTCTATAAAAGCCCAAATACTTTCATGACGTTTCCGAATTTTTTTGGTTGAAATTCATTTATTTAATACAGAAAATTTGTGACGAAGACGAAACTGCTTAGTGTTCGAAGTAATGAACAGGTACACTTTACTCTCGTAAGTACACAAGTAACTGAAAATTAACGCGACTATTTTATATTCTATTTCATATTTTGGGGGGAAAATAAAATTAAAACTAATCTGCTTTGACCATACAATACATGGACTGCTAGTCGACCGGTCAAACATACGTGACGTATTATAATATCTTCGACGATAATTCTACAAAATAGAATAACGGAAAAGCTTGCATTTTTTTGTCAGATTAGCTTAGACAATACATGGACTGCTAGTCCTCCTATGCTTCCTATGTAATGCAAGCGGTCAACCATGCCAGTATCAAGGCACCGGGCATACCAGCGACGTATCACTAAATATGAGGGCCCGCGTATTTTGTGATACATCGCTGATGGTATGCTCGGTACCTTGATACGGGCATGGTTGTCCTGATACGTCACTTAAACCGTCTCTTATGTTTGACCGCTTGCATTACATGGGAAGCATAAGAGGACTAGCAGTCCATGTCTAAGCTAATCTGACAAAAAAATTCAAGCCTATCCATTATTCTATTTTTATTATCGTCGAAGATGAAATATAGACGTAGAATATTTTGGACTCATCCATATTTTATTTAGAGAATGCAACGTCTCGAAAATGAACAAAGATATTTATTTTTTATTTTCCTCAACTTTTTTCAATAGCTAGGAAGATTTAAGCTAAGATATATAGTTAGGCAAATTACTTATTGTACCACTGCAATTTAGGAATATACAATAATTCTGAAATTCAGCGATAATAAAAGTTTTATAAATTTAGTTTTAAAGTAAAAAAATATAATGCACATGCAACAAAATCTTTAGTAATCACAAAGTGTGTTGTGCAATGCAGTAAAACTCTCACAATTTATAGCTTTTAAAGCTAGTAAATCAATGTAAGAGAGCAATTTGATCATGGATTAAAAACAGTTTTAGATTGTTAAAGGATAATTTCCTACTTGCAATTTTCATAGACTCAATTATAAAATATCGGTTAGACGATCATGGGCTTCGATTTGAAATGAGTCGTTAATCCTACCAACACATGACCATCGTCCTTGAACTTGATTCAATAATATACACTATACACCGAATCCAAAATGTGTATCGATATAGCGAGAGAGGATTAAAGTGGATTTCTACTCACGAAACCTGAAACCTATACGAGTATATTATATTGGTTGGAATACTTTAAGGGGCTGTTTAGAATTTGGAATGTCTTCACTAGGTAATGTTTGTAATTTTACGGAATCTTTACGTGAGCATTTATGTTAAAATGAAAATTGTCGTATAAACAAATAAATACATCTTAAAGTACAGTGGAGAATCCTTTATGGAGCACGTTATCTTTTAAGAGAATCATTTTGTCGTTAAAACTATAGATTCTATGAGAGTCCTTTACGATTCTTGCAAAGGTACTTTAGATAAAGTAAGTGCTTCAAAATAAAATGTTACGCTAGTTCATAAAACTGAAAGGACAAGACAATATTTAATTCGTTTTTAATCCTGACTGCACTGTTTATTTTTAATAACGATAAAGGTCACGGGCCTGCAATAATGATTATGGAAAGACTTACAACCACTTTTAATTAAGGCAGAAGCCATTAAATGGAGGTATAATTTTTGGTGGGTCCTCTTTTCGCTGTTTAATTTCTTCGTTTCCATGTCAGATGCATTTTCTGCAGGCATCCTCCTAATCCAACAGAAGATATAACTTTGTAACTAATTAGTTAAAGTGTGGAGTTTGAACGGGCTTAAAATTGCGCTGGGTATAACACAAAAGGGTATTAAACGTTACAAAAAGGTGACAATGGTGTCTGTGCGATTCACAATTCAGCCACGAGACATCAAACAAAAAAACATAATAGCACTCTCATTACGAAGTACAGAAATTCTAGGCGGTTAACAATAGAAGATGAACAAAAACCTGTAACCTGCCGCACGCACACCACTGTGTACGTATGTTATTATCAGACGCAATTAAAGTGATTTGTGGGCTCCTCGGCCAGGTGCAATTGTCCTCGAGCAGGATAAGAGAGGATATGCTCTGCAACTTAGCACTTAAAATCGAGTTGGTCGGCTGTACTGTTAAAGACATCTACATGGGATTATTCTCGGTTGTGCGTCTGGTTGGTTGTTGTTTCCTGTTAAGTGGAGTATTTGCAAACTTTACTGATCAGATTTTACTAAAAGCAAGATTTGCCAAACTGATAAATTCATTAATACCTAACCTACCACCGTTTATTTTAAAGCCCTTAATAACCGTCGCGCTCTCTAGCCATGCCACTTATTTAACGTATAATTTCATAATAAAACCTTTTTGTTCAAAGGCCAGGATGTTCTGTTTTTTCCACCCATGTTTACATTATAAACCCTTTCCTAATTTATCATTAGGGACCAACAACATTAAGCTGTAAAACAGGAAAAATGGAATAAATTACAAAAACTCATTAGCACACATATATGACATGGCAGTTTCTTTGTTTTGTAAGCACGAGAGTTGGTCCAAATGTATTTTATTTTATGATATTTCCACAAATTCTTACACAATAATTAAAAAATACCATTAGACAATAAAATAGTGTTTGGTCGGAACATTGGACGGATTTTTTTGATAACCAGATCAGCGGAACGGTTGGCTGAATGCTATTGATGTAGTTTCCCGGGGGCCACTGGTCCGGTTAGCTGAAAGGCGCTGGCCACGTCCCTACCAAAAAAGACTTTTTTTGTGAATACCTGCACCTACGCTTAAAGCTCATAGAAAAAGTTGTCATCTGCAGGAACAGCCAGGTGGAGGAGGGGCTTAAACAAGGCAGATATTGTATTTCTAATATAATTCCCATTACTGCTCTACGAGCCCTAACAACTAAATGTTCGGACAAAAGTAAATTTTTGAAGTATGAAAGGAGAACTGGAAATTTTACGCAAATAATTACTAAACACCTAACAATACAATAAGATAAAGCCTTAATAACAATATTATGCATGGAAGAAAATTATTGATTTAACAATATTTTAACCTTAATAATTAGCAAATTTTACAAAACGAATTTGCAACTAAATGTTGGGATAATTTTTAATTTAGGACCATTATAAGAGGTTACGTCTCCTTTTGCGTTATATTTATTTTGTTTGTATTTATCAAATTTTGGTACAATTCTGGCGTGAAACTGTCCCAAATTTCTTCTATTTTGGTTTTAAATCCCCAATGGTTCTTGGTGGATTATTGCGTAGAAAACGTTTAATTTTATGCCAAAGTGTTTTAATGACATTTAAGTCCGGACTGGATGAGAGCCATGAAAGCACCTTTATGTCGTTTCCCCAAGTTCCAAAACTGTGATTTTTTAAAAACAGTCGTTAGAAAATTACGTCACATTTTTTAAGTGCAATTTAAAGCTACGAAATATGCCTATAATCACCAAATAAAGACTTGGGGATTTGTTTGTACATAAAACCAACATCCAACTTTGCAATAAAGTAAATTTTACCAAAATCCAACCAGCGGTTCTAAAACTGTGATTATTTTAATGTAGGTAGCACCCTCAAAAAAGACGTTTTTTGAAAAGTGAACTGTGGAACTCGAAAAAAATGCAAAAAAATTCATATAAACATTTCAGGATTTTTTCAATATAGTACGATTATTGAGCTTTGATTAAAAGGTTTTTTGACACAAATCCAACCAGTGGTTTCAAAACTGTGATTCTTTAAAACAGTTATTAGAAAATTTTATCATTTTTAAAGGTGCAACTTTGAAGCTCCAATAAATGCCTAAAATCACCAAATAAAAACTTGTATAACTTTTTTGTAAAGAAAACCAACATCCAGATTTGCAATAAAGTAAATTTCATCAAAATCCGACTACTAGATCCAACGTTTTGAAAATAATAATTCTTTGTTTCTACAATTTTCCCATCGTGCCGGGTTAAAGTGCCACAGTTTTGGAACCGCCCGGCGGATTTTTACGAAATTTACGTTTTTATATAACCAAATGTTGGCATTATAATAGAAAAAACCATCAATGTTATGGAAGTTAATTTAGATAACTTTTGCGAGTATGGAAAAATGACAATAAAATTTAGATACTTTTGTTCGAACATTTAGTTGTTATGGCTCGTATATTCCGCTAAAATGTTAAAACTGAAATTTTTCTAGAAATATTATTTGTTTTAAAAATTCAAATCATCAGGTTCAAACAGAACTGCTTTTAGACCACTATTTTATAAAGCTTTGTTCAATCCCTAAAATCCAACAAAATCTATTATAAAATAGTCCGATATCTTCTGAATTTGATTTGCACTATATAAAAATTGACTTATTCTGACGGATTAATTAAATCCAAAGAATTTTATTGGATATAAAGGAGCACCGCCGTGAAAACCATTACATTCCAATTGGAGGCAAACAACCTCTTTTATTTAAAATTTCCATCTGATTCAATGTAAAAAAGCTCTGAAAAAGGACAGTGAAAAAAAATCAAAGCAATTTCTTTCTGATTAAAAGACGGCAAAATTACAAGAAGAGCGTTAATGAAAATAGAATGAGGGCTTTCTCTTTTAATAACAAAGGATATTTGGCTATAATAAATCCTTAGTAATTGCACAAGCTAGTAACGATTATAAATATAACACTGAAGGAAATATTCCCCTATTTCCTGATATCCGTCTGTGAATTTAGGTTATACCACTCAGGCGTGGATTGTTTCCTAAATCACTGCGTGCTAATTGTGAGGAGGTATACAATCTACATTATATAAATATATCAATCTATCTTATACTGTACGGCAAAATTCGTCAATATAATTTAATGACTAC
Organism: Pediacus dermestoides; assembly: GCA_963942485.1. Lineage (NCBI taxonomy): Eukaryota > Metazoa > Arthropoda > Insecta > Coleoptera > Cucujidae > Pediacus > Pediacus dermestoides. The sequence continues at coordinate 5,858,680 of OZ012629.1, forward strand.
AATAAAGTTTGTTGAAATTATTACGAAACTTATAACAATAACACAATATAGTGCATCATTGTTTACTGAACACTTTCAAACTGCAAGCTCATTTTGTCGGATTGGATGTGCATGTATATTAAGGACTAAGTGCATTCGTGATGAAGGCAGAACCACAAAATTGTGGAGTTGAGGAACATCTGATGAAGTGGCTACTTATTGCTAATGGAAATTTAAAAAGCGAAAAATAATGATAATGTTAACTTTGACATAGACAAATTTGTCCTTGAATTTGAAAATTGTTTAGTAGACCCCTTTTAGAGTGTTTTTTAGGTTATATAGGTATTTTTTGTTACATGAAAATAAATTAACGTCACTATTCAATAATTTTGTTGTGTTCACTGGAATCCTTTGATAAATAATAAGATGCTTCATTGGGACTAACAAACTACTTGTGTAGGTTCATTCTGGCTTTTATAGGTCAATCCCATTTGTACAATCCAATCAGAGTCTTGATTCGACACCGATATATTTTTTGATAAAATTCTGATAAATATTTTTATGGCATCTATAACAATATAGGAATAGGCTGTTCCATGTGAATTTCTTACAGGTGAAAGCCACGTTATGTTCCCCAGGAGCCTTAGTAGACACAGCTTGTGAATTTAGAAGCGGATTTAGTAATATTTCAACTACCCACCCGGAAACTTTCACATTTGTCCAATAATTTTATAAAACTTTAGGTTTAATGGTACACCCAGGGGATAAATATAGGATTGTTTCGTAGGCAGATAGGCAAGTGGCAAGTGAACTTTACGAAAGGTTACCTTTTTTGTTAACATTTACCACTGGACACACAACATAGTTACTCCCCAGACATTTGCACGTTTCTGGAGTTTTCTTTACTGTTTATTTTATGCGCATATATTTGAATAAACTCGTACCTCGACATTTAAACGCATATAACGATACCATAACAATATTGTTTTTCAAATATATCCTTTTCCCTAATGTATATAGAATCCATACTTCATGGCAATGATGACCGGACTTTATCTACACTAAAGCCTATTTTTAGAATAGCGGAAAATAATTACAATTCCAACATTTTAAATAAACATTTCACATTGGAAATAAAACTGCTCTCATATGACATTAATTTGTTCTGTGTAGCTGTTGTAATCTTTTTAAAATTAATATTTTTTATTGTTATTGATTTTCTGGAAATATGAAGTAATAAATGAAATAAAGAGGGTAATAATTGTCGGAAATATTTCATATATACGATATAACTCTAGCAAAATGGGATTAAATTCCATATATCTGTGAATTATCCATGACAGAACTGGTTTTATTGTTTAGTTTATTACAAAGAGTTATTATTAGGTTTTTGAGTGCAATCCGATATATTTTTATTAAAAGAAAATGTACGTAAAATTAATTTGGTTTTGGCGGCTAGTACATAAAACCATAATTTATTAGATACATAAAAAGATTCATAATTTCTTCTCAACTTAACTGCATAAATTTTGAGGATACAACAGAACAGCGTATCCCATTTCAAGTTACTCCACAAGCTAATCTCGGTTATTATCAGAGAATTATGAATTAATACGCAAATATGCGCAGAAGAATACTTAAAATGCCATAATCGAAAATCAAATAAATACCCAAATGGAAGTGCACTATTAGAACATGCAGATTTGTACCTTAACGACATTAAAAGCTGTTAAGTTCGGAGGGACAAATTCAACCTTAAGGTCGTGTCCCACGGATCAGGAGCGGGGAGGGGCTCCTGATAATTAAAAAAACTAGGCCGTAAATTTCAATATATTTCTGGTGTGAGTGGCGTAGATTAATTAATATAGCAGAAGACTTAATGAATAATAAAAACTGTTACCAAGTAATATAAAAAAGCAAATAAATGTTGGCATTTTTGTTGACTAAGAAATTATTAATTTTTATAATTTCGAAACAGACTAGAAAACTATTTAAATACTTTAAATAAACATTAATAATTTTGTCCTTAACACTTTTAAAACTTCTCATAATTTGTTTCTACAACACATACAGGAAATTAATATTCATATAATTAACATTACATTTACGGTATAACACACACTTAATTAATGAACCTTTATGACTTTGCTACGGCATCTGGATGCCGATAGACGTTACCATAATTAATTCATATTAAATTTCCTTTCACAACTTGCAATATGTCGATGAATTACTATGGTATATTGCAAATTGTTTAATATATTCGTGACGATGCTTTAACTTGATATAAACCTTATAACGTAATTAGTACTACGGTTTATTCTATAGAAAGAGAAATATACTTTAAATTATATTAGGGAAGTAGTAGTTATTATTTTTTTTGGTGTTTATACAGGGTGTCCCAGTTTATATCGTCAGGATTTCACCAGTCGATAGTTTAGCGAAAATTAAAGCTGGTTTGTCTAATAAACTATGGTCGAGTGTTGCTTCCTTTTTGATGTACAGGGCATTAAAGAAAATAAATTATTTGAAATAATTTGCTATAAATCAATAACAAAAAAAGTTAGTCTTCTGAAATTTTGCATAGATCTTTTTTGTGTTCTCTTATTAATAGTGGTCGCAATTATTTTATTTAGAACACAGAAGCGTGCGTACGGGTTTCTTTAAAAACATTTTATCTACTACCAATTCATAATAGCCTTGATTTGACATTAATTTGAGTAAGGTAAGTCAGATTATTACGCAACATGTGTTTTAAAGAAATCATTACCACACTGAAATTTCAACAAGAAAATTCTTTGTTACAAGTATTTATAACTCAATTTTTACAATTTAGTATCTTTGTAGGAAAGTTTATATTTGTAAATGTCTAATTATAATATAATATATATTGTTTAATTCTTTAAAATTTGTGATTAACATTGAGTAATGACACTTCATACTCTTAAGTTTGATTTTTTGAAACCTGGAGAATTTTATAATAGCGTATCTACCTAGAAAAAACCCTAACTTCACGTTAGATAACTGAAAAAATTTTTAGCTTTATTTTATAATAAATTAGTTTTATATTTAAATAATAAATATAACACGGTCCACGTCCCAGATTTTTTGGTGTATAAATTGTTTAATTATTTGAAAATTTATAATTCAAATTCATTGTTGTGTAGCGCTGGCTAGTTTTTACACAACTTAGGTTAGGTAGTCCAGTACGACAACTTGACAACAACCACTGAGCAATGTCGCTGGAGATAAATTCAAAATTCATTTTTAATTATTTGGACGGTAGAAGATAAAATCTTGTATATTACACGTGGGATATACACACATTAACATATTCGTCTGATTACAGAACTCGTCTACGACTCGTTCTGCAATTTCCAGACTCTTATGTTAATGATGTTCATATCCCACTTATAATATAAATAACTATTATTGAATAAAATGTACACCACTGTTTTTTTCGCAGCACCAATATGCAGAGAGTATTTTCCATTCAATTTAGAAACTTTTTTGTATCTTACAATTTTTTGACAATTTAACTTTTTTTTTCTTATTTATTAAAGAGGTTCTTCCCTATCAGATTTCCGAAAAAAGCATCAGTACAGAGTTGTAGGGAAAAATATTTCCTACAACTTTCCTTTTAATATTTTTTTGATATTGTCAATATTTAAAAAGATATTCAACAAATAAGTTGCAAATTTTAGGGAATTTTTTCTCTAGTTAGGTACTACTTACTACTATTACCTACTACTCTTTCCCCAAAATTTTCAACTTATTTGTTAAATAACTTTTTAAATATCGACAATATCAAAAAAAGTTTAAAAAATAAGTTGTAGCAAATATTTTTCTTTACAACTTTGTACTGACCCTTTTTCCAAAATTTAATAGGAAAAAAGTTATTCATTAAACAAAAAAATCCAACCCTTAATTGAGGGCTGGTGCAGGAAGGGCGGGGTCTACGAATACACAAACTTAGTTTTTAACTTTCAGGGTGACCCTCTAGAAGATTCTACAAAAATTGGCTGTAGGGTAAAAAAAGGCTATGTGAAGCCTTTTTTTCTCCCTTATTTACTGTAGATACTATTAGGTTATTTTGAGTTAAGTTATCAAAAAATTATAAGATACAAAAAAGTTTCAAAATTGATTGGAAAATACTCTCTGCATATTGGTGCTGCTAAAAAACCAGTGGCGTACGTTTTATTCAATAAAATGTTTTTGAAGAAACCCGTACGCACGCCTCTGTGTTCTAAATAAAATAATTACAACGACTATTAATAAGAAATACAAAAAAAAGATCTATGCAAAATTTCAGAAGGCTTACTTATTTTGTTATTGATTTATAGCAAATTATTTAAAATAATTTATTTTCTTTAATGGCCTATGCGTCAATAAAGAAGCAACATTCGAGCATAGTTTATTAGACAAACCACCTTTAATTTTCGCTAAACTATCGACTGGTGAAATCTTGACGATATAAACTGGGACATCCTGTATATTAAGTTTTTTAAATTTAGTTACTCTTTGCAAATTGACTCTATTGATATGTCTACCATGTATGAATGAAATGATACACTTTCCTTTCTAGTTGCACAAATATCTATGTAATTTGTAAGACGCCCTCGGTTAAAGGAAAATATTCACGCGAGTTCTCACTAAATTCCAGTAAAAAATAATACCGTCTAATTTATTTTTTACAAATGCGGTACGTATCTATTACAGAAAAATAAATTTTGCTGATTGCGACAAATGAAAATTATATTAAAGAAAAAAAAAACCGGACAACGAATTTCAATATGCGGAAGCACAGTCCGTGAAACCAGATTTGCAACGACGGGAAATGCTGACTGTTTCCCAATCAGGTTATATGGTTGCGCCACCACTATACCGTCGTATAAAAGCTCGCAAGCTTTGGTTCAAACATATTTGGGTTGTACATAAATATATAGGTATATTCCTTCTTGCGGTTATACTATACCCCACTTAAGGTGGAATCGATTTTTAATCGCGGTAGAAGATGTGTGATGATACATTAACGTGGTATGAGAGGAGTTTGTTAACAGATTGCAAACAATTAGCGGATATGTTTCAGGAAAACGACAGTCCAATTCAATGAAGTGTTTATAAAGTATGATATATTTGATAAAAATATCTAAATAATATTTTATATAGGTACCATTATAGTTTTATTATTCTATAGAAATATATTAGGTCAAACTTATAAAGGAAAAATCTGGAACACACTGTATAATTTAGAATTTAGATGATACCATCTCTTTCTCGCTAGCATGTACTTGTCTATTGCTAGAAATAAGCATTTTTTGAGAGTGATATAGAGAGACAGTGTTACGCACACGTCTACTGGAAGTAATTTATTCTAGTACTCGTATACTAATATTTTTATATAAAATACTTAGCTTCAAATATCCTCTTTTATTTTCAAAACTTTTTTATCTAATTTTGAAATTGGTGGTGCTAACCTATATTTTCTTCTGCATAATAATAATTAAAATAACGTCTTAGTTAACGGACACGCTCTAACGAAGGAAAACGCGAAAGTACAAGATGCAAATGTGTCCCTGGAAAATATAAAATTAGTAGTTCGCAGTTCAAACTAAAGGACTCATATAATACGACTTTAAACCCCATGTAAAATCACGTTAATTACAAGTAGGAAGAGAGCTGCAGGTAGAATAATGGCACAACTGGATTGGCGCCGTGAAGTCTCAACCCGGAATCGTTTGCCCGCCTTTTTAGGACATATCTTACATGATTGTGGAAGCCGGGAGTCAACAACACCGGAAAGCTACAAGTAGGTCACCAGTATTCTATGACCGGTATTTCAACATTCTATTGAAAGTTTTCTAGTCCTTCTTCGCATTGACGTGGAAATATTCATTCGATACCTTTCGAATATATTTCATCAAGTTTTCGTAGGCGTAAGTGAATTTAAATATCTATTTCAAATAGAAGTTGCGCCTATTGATTTGCGGTGTGGATTTGCTTACATCAACAGTTTCATCACACAAAGATGGTTTTTTTTCTGCAACATATACCTACTATATTATTTTGTTTGTCTGCCTTTATGGATGTTCAAAAGCAACATGTAGTAAGTTTGAAATGAAGTTTTGGAATATTGTGGAAACAAAATCCTTAGAATATTGCAAGTGTAATAATATACTCATTTTTACTTACAAGAAGCATGAAGCGGTTGCTTGAATAATGGATATTAAGATCATAATCAAGATATGCGCTATGACAAAGTTCCATCGCAGCCAATGTGCATAAGGTATCAAAGGCTAAATGTATCAATCTTCTTTTGCTAATAACAGTGAGAATTTGTAAGATGAGACTTTTAATAATAAGCTCGCTAAAAGTGCACTGTGGAAATTTGTTCCTAGCATGCAAAAAGAAAACGTTTTAATAAAGCCTTAATAAACTCTCCCGATTTTGTAGGCTATGATAAGATATGAAAAATTAGATTGGAAATTGATAGATTATTGATTTAAAATAACTACGATGTGGGTTTTAATATTCTGAGCTACTTAGATTAGTTGTAAATTATGATTGGTTTTTAAATTGCATAAATATTAATTAACAAAAAAAATATTCGACATCTTCGGTGTTGTTTTTGAAAATTCTGAAAATGACCTATTTTATATAAAGTAGGTACCAAAGACATGTGGTGGTTTTTTTGAGTGGTTTTGGAAACTAAGCAAAATTGAAATAAAGTTAAAATATAGAGATTTTTTAAAGGGGTCGAAAATTAAGTAAAGTATGCCTATTTTTGGGGTAATTTTGTATGAAAATAATTCAGTTCTAAGTTTAAAAAAATCGGATACATTTTGCTTAAAAACCAGGGTATTTTACTTGTACTATAAATTTTTAAGCTGCTTAAAATCCGGGCGTATATTTTGCTTAAAATTGGTTGTTTTTAAATTGTCCTCTATAGGCCTACACAGTAATAAAATAAATTCTGATTCCCATCATTTATATTTAAATTTTTAATTACAACTTCTGCTGGTCACATTTTATCTACTAAGTTCATATAGCAAAGTTTTTATATTATTTGATAACTGTACCTAGATTAAACATCATATTACAATCGTGTGTTGAAACAACTGTTTAAATAATACTGAAGCCATACTTTATTTAAGCAAGATATGAACTTTGTTAATACAATACCATGTACCAACCAGAGCACCAAACTCTTATTTAACATTTTTTAAATTTCGTTCATGTTTTCGGTATCTACGCTGAATGCACTGCCAGATAAAGCTTTTTACGCAAAATTAATCAACCAGTAGACATAAATTGTAAATGAGTCCATGTAGGATTCAAATAATGGACCAAAGCTATTTAAAGGTTAATAGCAGAGAGCTTAGCCTAGGAAATGTAAACGACGGAATAGTGCATTTGGTACTTTGTTACTGTTATATGAGGCAAGTTAATTGTAATTATTATTTAGTCATTTTGATGGTATAATATGGTACGTCTGCATTTTAGGGATTCGGACATTTCGGTCGCACAAGAATCGAATGGTTATATTAGAATTACATCCTCTTAAAATCAAAATCAATAGGCTGCATGCGCTGATCACAAACACATATTACAATCCTCCTTTTACGAATTAAGTATACTCGTAAGTGGTTTCATAATGTTTTGTAACCATAAAAAATATGAGTGAGTTAATGTGACCCTAATTTTTACAACAATTAGAAAGCAAATAATATTTTTCCATAACTAGTTAAAAATAATTCAAGTTTTAACGAGCATTATTCAGTTAGTTATTATAGAAATGCACATTTATTTCTTTCGAAATAATAAAATGATGGCAACAATAAAACTTGCTTTTGAAATGAATTTAATAGATACATTATTCATAGGATGTAAAACCAAATTATTCTTTTTATCTACTACCAATTCATAATAGCCTTGATTTGACATTAATTTGAGTAAGGTAAGTCAGATTATTACGCAACATGTGTTTTAAAGAAATCATTACCACACTGAAATTTCAACAAGAAAATTCTTTCTTACAAGTATTTATAACACAATTTTTACATTTTAGTATCTTTATAGGAAAGTTTATATTTGTAAATGTCTAATTATAATATAATATATATTGTTTAATTCTTTAAAATTTGTTATTAACATTGAGTAATGACACTTCATACTCTTAAGTTTGATTTTTTGAAACCTGGAGAATTTTATAATAGCGTATCTATCTAGAAAAAACCCTAACTTCACGTTAGATAACTGAAAAAATTTTTATTTTTATTTTATAATAAATTAGTTTTATCTTTTAATAATAAATATAACACGGTCCACGTCCCAGATTTTTTTGTGTATAAATTGTTTAATTATTTGAAAATTTATAATTCAAATTCATTGTTGTGTAGCGCTGGCTACTTTTTACACAACTTAGGTTAGGTAGTCCAGTACGACAACTTGACAACAACTACTGAGCAATGTCGTTGGAGATAAATTCAAAATTCATTTTTAATTATTTGGACGGTAGAAGATAAAATCTTGTATATTACACGTGGGATATACACACATTAACATATTCGTCCGATTACAGAACTCGTCTACGACTCGTTCTGCAATTTCCAGACTCTTCTGTTAATGATGTTCATATCCCACTTATAATATAAATAACTATTATTTATTGTGTGTAAGTACATCTGAAGGTACGATTCCATGGTTTATTTTATCTTGTCGACTAGTTATTTTTCTTCTGTGTAGCTACTTAAAGCACAAATTAAATTAAACCTCGCTGGAAGTGTACTTTTATAACGGAAAATAAAACAAAAATCACCACATTACTATAATGGAAACGATAATTAACTTCTAAGAAATAATGAGGATGTTATTGGAGGAACTATATTCTAAATATTTATCTATTATTTAGCTATTATTACTATGAAAAAAGTACTATTAATATATCACTTCATAATGTTTATGGTAAATATTTCTTGCGTTATATTTGAAGTTATTTTTTTATGAAAGTGTTTTGAGTGACATAATCATTGTATGCAACATAAACCCAAAATAATAATGCAATTATGAGATTGAAAGCCGAGCCATTCTTGGCCGATATAAAAAAGGTGGGAAAATATCGTATCGAATATTTATGACATGTTAACTGCGTTTCTTTGGAAGAATTGGCCGGTGATCGATGAACGGACATACAGAGTTGGGCATGCATTATTCATTGAAACTCCGGACTCCGGTGGAGTCGTACCCCGGAGACGACACAGACTCAAGGGGCAGATCCATTGGCCATGCTATATTCTTATCCGATTCCACCACATTCGCTCATGTTTATTTGGAATATTTCAGAGCAAGTCAAATTTAGACTCTCAAGTCTTGAATACGAATCAGGTTTTCATGTTAAATACTGGAATACGAACAAAGAACACATCATTGCCGATTCTATTGTTTGTTTCTGATCAGCTCAAATATATTGTATCCAGAAATTTACCAGGAAATAAAACAATTTTAGATCCCCCAACAGAATCACATAAAATAGCAATGAGATAATATTTTCTTTCTTTTATCTGTCATTTGGCGCTAAACGGCCTACCGTAAAACTGCCGGAAATATTTTTATCTCCATTTAATGCATCCAAGAATACTCTAGTAGGAAAATTCTATATGCTTACTTATATAAACTTAACATCATTTACCAAGCGTTAATCCTCGAAACGAGATTTTCTAATTTCCATAAAACGATTTAAATATCCCTTTAAATATGTTTTCTTAAGGAAAACTCTTGGATTCGGGGTAAATATTGATGGGTCAGGTTTATGATGGAGATCAAAGGGCACGGACGGATTTCTTTTTTTAACAAAGTTCTATGCGATACGAATTTCATCTCTGAGACTTATTTACACCCTCTATACGGTTTTCTCATGCATTAACTTGTGTTTCCTCAAAATAAAATATGTTCAAAGCTGGGAAAACTTATTGCAAAATTCATCTAATGCCTTAGAGAACTTTTCAGCTCTAGCCTAGGAGCATCAGACGCACTGTTTTAAAAAAGTTTCTGTTTGCCCAACAAAAAGCAAAACAAGAAGATGTAGGGTTCTTATAGAATTTCTCACAATTGAGTACAGTAACCTTTTTTGTCACATTTCTTAAATACAAATTTCATAAAGTATGCTATAACATAATTAGAAAACTTATCACAATTTTCATATCTTGGTATCCAAAATTTGGACAACTCAGTTTAGTATCTTGTAATTAATAGTACAGTCATATTAATTGTTCAAACCGGAAATAAGTCCTCTTGTTTTGTTCTAAAATATATCGCAGCCATAAAAAGTTATTAACATTTCTATAAAAAATAAACACATTTTTTTCTTTAATAATCTGTAGAATGAAATTGTGCAATAATTTATAGGGATTCATTTTAAATAAAGTTGGAACAGTCAGGATTAAACGAATTTTGTGTTATGCACAATGAATAATATACGAATCATTGGAACACCTTGTATAACATAAAAATTAATTAAAATATTACAGGGCTGAAACTTTTATTAATATGTCTTTAATTATTCTAACTTTACGAATATGTAGTAATTATTATTAGATGAAATGAAATATCTGAAAGTCAATTATGATTAGGTATGCTAAAATAGAAAAAGTTTATTTCCGTTTAAAGATCTTTACAGATTTTATATTTCTGCAGTTGCATTTGATTCATGTTATAGAACGTAGACAAACAACTTTAGAAACTTGCTGGATTAAAGAAACTGTAAAATAAGTATGATTATTGATATTGAATAATATTTTTCCAACGTAACATTTTTATTATTTTGTTGACAAAGTTTATAACGCAATAATATCCATATGAAACTTTCGCCAAACAAAATGAATATAATCAGGTGCACAAAAAATGAAGTAATATTATTCCTTCTCATGTAAATATTTGCTACCTAAATATACTTAATGTAATCACTTGGATATTGAAATCAACAGAATATTAAAGCGAAGGCACTAAATTTCATTTTTAATTAAGTATTAGCATCATTTCAAAACATTTGTCTGTAAAATGTTTACCCAAGTAAAATATCACCTGGAAAATAACTCGCGTATAAATAAGGAGCGAAATCGTAATTAAAAGGTATAAGGGCGGCCGTACATTTACCTGTGTGTGCACGGGTTGTACGAAAACCCTCGACGCTCTAATTTGATTTCACCCTGGAATAATGGACGTGTTGTTTTTAGGTCCGCGCTTTCCTTAATATTGTTAAAAAAATGTTTGCTGACTTGTTTTTTAACACGAAAGACATCGGTTTCGGTTATTGTTGTTGCTCAACAAGGGAATTTCACCTCTCATTTCATAATATCAACTAAGTTTTTAATGTGATTATTATGTGATATTTAAAAGGGTTCCCAGCCCCACTTGTTATGCATACTTAGGTAAACTGACATGTTCTATAGTATAGCGACGACGTGTATTTCAACTCTTTTGATGTTCCATATCACGCCTAAAAGCTCATCAGTAAATTAATTATGTTTTTCGATTGTAAAGTGCTATATAATTTAAAATATTCATGCTCTAATTAGATTAAATTTCGCATTAACACATATCCACCGGAAATTAGCAATACGGTAAATGGCGTTATGCTCGCGTTAGGTTATAAATCGAAACAAAAATTCCTCTTACTTTTTTTAAATTAAAAGGGAATTCATTAATTTATTTTACTAGTAGTACTTTGGCCAGTTTTCACCGTTTTATTTAACATGAACCCATAATATGATTTTATTATATATATTATTTAAGTATTTTTGCTATCGAATTAATCTAATTTATGATACTTTCATCAAATGTGTGTTTCCAATTTATTCCTGATGCATGCCATCTCGTCTACGATGATAACTTTTGAAAATATGTTTGTTGCAATGGCAGATTTGATATATCAATTTGAGGTTGGGGATAAACTTTTGACAAGTCGATATGTGAGGTATAGTTTGGTCGCTGCTTTATATATCTGAGCCTTAACTACGCACTCTATCATAGGAAACTGGGTTAACATCGATTTACTAACACAAAACGAAAATCTTCTGGTTTGGATAAAAGCATTTTAGCTACGGAAATACGTTCATGATATTTAAGCCCAAAATTTGTCGTTAAGTCTTTTTTACCTCGTTATTAAAATGATAATTTTCACTGTGGAATTACATAGTACAGTACAGAAAGTAACTGTTGTTTAATGTATCGTACACATTCGGATTTATAATTAACTTCTCCAAAACGTCAAACGCTGCCGGATAGATTACAAAGTTTCATTAAATTTATGCTCATTTTACGATTCGCCATGTAGAGGCAACTAAAGCCAAAATGTGATAAATATCGTCAGTTTTAAAGTTATACTTACTCACAGAGGAAATTCCAAAATCATAACGCTTAATATTGCCACGACGATTTATGTGGAGATGTAACAACAGAAAAGAAAAATTATAAAATATTTTACGGAACTTTATACCCACCTACATAAACGTATATCATGCAAATCTGAAAACGAAATACTAATACCTACGTGGGTACTTAAATCCTAATAAGAATTCTAGGAAACTGCTTTAGCATAAATTTCGCTCTTAATATTTAGTCGAACAGATAAGAAACTTAAGCTGTTAAAACTATTGTAAGTGGAAATAAAATCTAAGTAACTGCTCAATTCAATTCAGTAGCATTGTTTAATTACTTTGAACGTTTTCTTTAGCAACGAACAGGATTATTAATAAAGTTGTAATAAAGCATTATGGGTTTTTTCTTTGGTCTTTAGAATATCTGAAGTAAAAACCCAATAAATCAATGGCGAACTTCGTCGATGCCTTTCAATTTTTTCCATAGAACTCCAGACAAAAATATTGGAAGGATTTTTCACTTTAAACTTTATTTTTATTCCTACAAAGAAAAGTTTACCAGATGACATTTCTCTTATAGATTCCATCATTTGTGAATAGTTTATATGGTATAAGTCAATTTGCCGAAATAAAATAATCTATAGTTGTCAAATTCATCAGCGGAAATCATTTTTATACAATAAATACGTCGAATTTATCCTTAAATCCATTTTAGGATAATTTAGCGGTATTAATTAAATGAATAACATACGTAATTTGTATAATATACGAAAGCACAACAAAAAATGTAAACCGTAAACTAAATAACTTTGTGGACTACAGTAACTATTTCTATTAACAACCGCCAGTTCTATGTAATAAATCTTGGAATGCTGATTCAACTCACAGACAACAACAAAAAATAGGATGATCGTTTATCGGGGCGCAGCGAGCTAGACCGGAAATTAAGCTTCCATGCTTGTCGCAAAGGAAATTCACACATTCGGGGTGTGAAATTATACAATTTTTACACATGCAAAGTTATATAAATAACACCTATTTGGACGCTTGGTTACATTGAGAACTATACCATTTGTTCCGTTTTACAATCTGAATAATTAGATCTATTTGTTTAAGGATCAAACAACGTGCTACACCCAGCAGGATGTAATAAATATTAAAAATGTCTTGAATATGCAAACAGCTTTTTAAATGTGATTTATGTGTGGGTATTGTAAAAATGTAATATTCGTTTTACTAGAATATTTAATGGGGTTGCGGTTTAGGTTCATTAATATCTATAAGCTGGTTTGAATTAGCGATTTGTTACAAGGACAAATTTAAAGGCAAATAGAAAATATTATGTTAGAAACTTGGCTACTTTAAAAATATAGTGAAACGATAGGCACACTTCAGTGGGCAGGCATTGTATTGTATAATAAATGTGATATTAAAAAAAATTAATATTTAAGCTTTAATTCTTAATATAAACTAGATTAGGTACTGCAGCAAGGGTAGATTTTTGAAAAAGTTGAAAAAGTGTTTGTCATATTTAAAAAAATTCACATATTTGTAGAAAAACTAACAGAAATTTCATTTATTTCTAATACTTTTGCTTGTTTTAGTTTTCCAATGTTAAATAACGTGAGCATTAAAGTGAAAATTATTACATTCTATTATTATCACTTAAAAGTTTATAATAAAATTCATCCATCTTTTATTAACATTTTTTTTTGGATTTGCGATGCATTATGCTTGTTTTATTATGCTCTTTGTTCTCGTATTTATTCCATGAAAATCCATGTCATGACTTTTATGTTATGCTATGTTATGATGTACCAAATGAAACTTAAATTTGTTTTCGTATAGAATAATTTTTCCAGTTCAAACCTACATGAATAACCTTATGCTATATAATATGTAAAGCAGTGTATTTTATTGTATATTTTTCATTCATCTTTCGCTCTCTTAAATAACAAAACAAAATTAACGCTATTCATGAGTTATTAACATTGTTTTTAAACGCAAACTGTTCTATTTGTTGTAAAAATTTGGCGAGTTTACCCAATTTCCACAAGACAAACATTATCACCTGTTCCAGTACTCAAAATATGAAACCGCTGGCAGTTCCTTTGATCATATCTCTTATAAAAAAATCAACCCTTTTAAATGTGGCCTTTTAATTAAGCCTGTTCATTTTATTTCAGCGTTACATACCCTCTATGTTTGTAATCGGGGTAGGCGTACGCGGCACGTACGCTCCGGGCATTCAAAAACTCAGGGATAAATATTCACATGAACGCTTGTTTGCTATTCATAAAGCACCTCGGTATGACGAATGTGAGCCTTAACATGCCATAACTGAACGAATAAAGAATGTATATGTGTTTATGTGTACGACACAGCGACATCAGCGACACCCCTATTACGCCTTTCGTCGCCCTGTTTTCATTTCTGTTTAATATGTATAAAGCGGAATATTCTCAATTTTCTGATGAAATGTTTAAAATTGGTTATCAATTTAATTAAGTTCATGAATATGCAGATTGTGTTCCAAATCTTATGCTGCAGGTAACTTTGTCAATATTTTATAATAAATGGATTGTATATATGAATTAAAATATGGGTAGTTTTCCGTGTTTGATTTTTATTTGCAATTTATTACAAATTGGTAAACAACTGCAACATTGATGTGACTATTTTGTTGGAAACCTTTTTTATTTGAACCAAATATCATCCATATTTTATACATAAAATAGACTGAAGTCGTTGCAAGCTGTAGGAATAACATTTATATATTTTTTATTTATTTACTAAATTGTTGCCATTGGAATAGACTGCTTCTGAGGTAGTTTTTTTTTATTTATGGCGATGACATTTTTAATTGTTTTTAAAGAGAAAACAACAGTACAAGTCAGAGGATGTTTGTGTGGAAAAATGCCTAGGAAAACTGAAGCGATATTTGGAAGTTTCAATAATTTGCAGCTGTAAAAATTTAGTTTGTTAAGTAAATTAAAAAATGTTTTTCAAATTTTAAAAATTTGGCAGAATTCAGTACTCCATTTCCAAAAGTTTAAAGATATTTTAAAGAAGGACAGTTATATAATGTTGAAAGTCTTAGATGCCAACTTTGTTATAGTTGGTTTTTTATTATTCCAGATAATTAAATTACTTACTAGGACTTTAAACGAGTTCTGGCACTAGTTAAAGAGTGTGTCCATGGATAGGTATATGCATATAAGCACCTCAGTTTTTCATCTAGACTTATTTTTCAATTACAAACAACTTTTTCTCATGAACTTTTTATCGTAAGTCAAAAATGAAGATATAGGTCTCTCTTGAACTATTTTCAAGTTTCCTTAATTTAAATCCACTCTGTATGTTTATAGACAAAGCTGATGGCGGTTTATAGGTTTTGAAGAAACAGAATTTTTTTAACCAATATGTGCATATTAAAATTTTTTTCCTATATATGGAACGCCACCCGTGGGCACACTGTACTTATACAGGGTGTTTCAGTTTTAATCGAGCAAACTTTAATGGTACATTCTCCTAATCGTCTTGATTCGGAAAAATGTATATTATATACATCTATCTCAATTCCTAAGAAAGATACAGGGTGTTGAAGTTTACAAGAAAAAATCATTTTATTACAATAACTTCTATAAAAAAGCTTGGATTCAAACAAAATTTTGCATGCCTGTCCTCCTCCATAAGGACAATTTTATTAAGATATTTTCGATTTTGGGGGGCACCAGTGGCGTGTAATTCGGCCACATCTCAATTATTTCAAAGAAAAAAGCATGCCACTGTAATTTTTAAGATATATTTTTTTATCAATTGAATTCCTTGTTCAATTTGGAGTAAACTTTGCTATTACAGAACAAAAATTGAAGTTTCTGTTCCAGAGATAATTAGTTTTTTCGAAAGACGTGCCAACTTGAAATTAGTCACAAATCAAATAGGAAATTTATTAAAAAACAAAAAGTAACAAAAAATAATTATAAAATTACAGCAACTGTTCAAAATGCAACCCCCCAGCCTCGATGCATTTCTGACAACGACGAACTAATGAATTAACAGCATCTGTCATCATTCCCGGATTTTTTAGTAATTTCAAGTTAGCACGTCTTTGGAAAAAATTAATTATCTCTGGAACTAAAACTTCAATTTTTGTTCTGTACAAGCAAATTTCACTCCAAATTGAACAAGGAATTCGATAGCTAAAAAAAATATTTTTTTTAAATTACAGTGGCATACTTTTCTCTTTGAAATAATTGAGATGTGACCGAATTTCACGCCATTGGTGCCCCCCAAAATCGAAAATATCTTAATAAAATTGTCCTTATGGAGGAGGACAGGCATGCAAAATTTTGTTTGAATCCAAGCTTTTTTATGGAAGTTATTGCAAAAAAATCATTTTTTCTTGTAAACTTCAACACCCTGTATCTTTCTTAGGAATCGAGATAGAGGTATATGATATACATTTTTCCAATTCAGGACGACCAGGAGAATGTACAATTAAAGTTTGTTCGATTAAAACTGATACACCCTGTATATTTTTAAATTATTATAGGAATTTCCATTTAAATATTAAAATGTGCGCCTGGGAGTTTTATTTCCATAGATCAAAAATAATAGTTCGACCAATAGTTCTAGAAAAGCTTGAAAGTCTTACTTTGAATGTTTTTTATGCTATAATAGTAAATTTGTGAGAAAACCTAAAATTTCTGTCGGTTTATTTTCATTATGATTAAAAAATGATGTAAAAATGTCATCGAAAACGTAAATTATAACATTCTGCTTACTTATATTTGGATCTTAAAAAAGTTTTTGAAACCCTAATAATTTTCCCTAAACTAAGAAATTGATAATATTCCCGTATAAACCGCAATATGAAAATGTTTGAAACTGCGAGTATTATTAGTCGTGTTGAATTCAGCAATTAAATAAATGTGGGTAGTGAAAACTATCTGTAATTACTCGGCTGGCGGAGAAGTTTCTGTGTGGTGTAACACTACGAATGGCTTTTACTGTGCAGAAAAGCAGGTGGGTTGAGTCGGCGGCAGTGGCGGCAACAGAGTTGGTGCCTTTCCCAAGTTGCCTCGGTTGCACGCATTGGGTCCGTTATTGGCAATCGGTGGCGTTGCTCTTTGTGTGCAATCCAATTAACTTAATCGCAACTCGTCAGTGAATGGCGTCAATTAGGCGACAGCCACCACAGCTCCACGTGACTTCCAAATCGTGCTGGCTTACATTAAGCGTACACCCCCGTGATTTTGGTGCGCCTATCTACCTCGCGACAAACAAGATAATCTTCTTCCATTATAAATGAACCCATCATTTTGTACTTGCTGATATGCCAGATGTTTATTAATGCCAAAGAACTTCCCCCATCAGCCGTTCGTGTTAACTCTCTCCAAGATTAATTGTTCCATAGAATTACCTTAATAAATTTATAAAATTGGCGAATCTCTTTCACCGCCTCGGTGCTGTTATATATATTCTATTAACACTGATGACGCAAACAACAATTCAAATCGTCGCAATTCTACAATGACAGCACCATATTGAAACAATATTTTAACCCTAAAATGAAAACCTTTGTTATAAACTACCTTATTCAACCCCATAAATTTTAAATCCGTTTAACCTAAAAAGGTACACCACTTCGTTTTTCCAACAACAAAGAAACCAGGTAATAATTCACTCTTACATAAAATAGTTTAAGCACACTGCCACAAAAATTAGGAAGTTTGTTCTGTTGGAAATTAGTTCAAAAGAGCTTTTCTGCAGGAGTGAGTTAGAAAACTGCAATTTTAAACAACAGTACCTATGTGGAAGTATACAAAGCTTAGAAAGTACACAATGTTGGCACGCGAGGGTATAGGTTAGTGGTGTTTGCCAATGAAGCATGTATATAGTTTAACATTTACAAATTGAAATACAAATATAAGAAGAGTTTGTAGTTAATGCATTATTAATGATGATACTTTTATAAACTTGATTGCTAGTATAGTACACAATAAATTGGTGATGAATATACGCTAATTTAAAATGTACATAACAAACATTTGTCCAATGTAATTAGTTTATTTGTAATTTAATAATCCTATCAACATTATAAAAAACATCAAAATCATAAATGTAATCCTCGAGGTATAAACAATTAACACTCAGATGATTTTATATTTTAGTTTTGTATTTTGGGTTCATCACAGATTTAGTGTTATTTAAAAATTTAAAAAGTAACAAATTATAATAAGTATAAAGTCATTTAGGAGAATTCTTAATATTTGGCAAGTTTAAATTTTGGTGGATGCGCCAGGATCAATTTGACAAATTGATAGAAATTGAACTTTTCCACATAATTATTGTAACTATAACAAGTTTAGATTAGGGATATACCCTCAAATTGCTGCCGTGGTTAATTTGGTTATAAAAAAGTGTAATTCCAATTTACGACTTAATGTTTGTCGTCTCTCAAATGGTATAAACAAAATTAAGTAATAAAAAAATCCTCATTATTAAATATCTGGGCATCCAATTTCTAAGGACTTGGCTAGCTTGCCTTATTGAAATCGCGAATTTCACCAGTCGATAGTTTAGCGAAAATTAAAGGTGTTTTGTCTAATAAACTATGGTCGTATATTGCTTCCTTTTTGATGTACAGGGCATTAAAGAAAATTAATTACTTTAAATAATTTGCTACAAATCAATAACAAAAAAAGTTAGTCTTCTGAAATTTTGCATAGATCTTTTTTTTTGTATTCTCTTATTAATAGTGGTTGCAATTATTTTATTTAGAACACAGAGGCGTGCGTACGGGTTTCTTCAAAAACATTTTATTGAATAAAACGTACACCACTGGATTTTTTTGCAGCACCAATATGCAGAGAGTATTTTCCATTCAATTTAGAAACTTTTTTGTATCTTACAATTTCTTGATAACTTAACGTTTTTCTTCTTATTTAATAAAGAGGCTCTTCCATATTAGATTTCCGAAAAAAGCATCAGTACAAAGTTGTAGAGAAAAATATTTCCTACAACTTTCCTTTTAATATTTTTTTGATATTGTCAATATTTAAAAAGATATTCAACAAATAAGTTGCAAATTTTAGGGAAATTTTTCTCTAGTTGGGTACTACTTACTACTACTACTTACTACTCTTTCCCCAAAATTTTCAACTTATTTGTTGAATAACTTTTTAAATATCGACAATATCAAAAAAAGTTTAAAAGATAAGTTGTAGGAAATATTTTGCTTTATAACTTTATACTGACTCTTTTTTTCGAAAATTTAATAGGAAATAAGTTATTCAATAAACAAAAAAATCCAACCCTTAATTCAGGGCTGGTGAAGGAAGGGCGGGGTCTACGAGTACATAAACTCAGTTTTAAACTTTCAGGGTGACCCTCTAGAAGATTCTACTAAAATTGGCTGTAGGGTAAAAAAAGTCTATTTGAAGCCTTTTTTTCTCCCTTATTTACTGTACTAATAGGTTATTTTGAGTTAAGTTATTAAAAAATTATAAGATACGAAAAAGTTTCTAAATTGAATGGAAATACTCTCTGCATATTGGTGCTGCAAAAAAACCAGTGGCGTACGTTTTATTCAATAAAATGTTTTTGAAAGAACCCATACGCACGCCTCTGTGTTCTGAATAAAATAATTGCAACCACTATTAATCAGAGAATACAAAAAAAAGATCTATGCAAAATTTCAGAAAACTAACTTTTTTTGTTATTGATTTATAGAAAATTGTTTAAAATAATTTATTTTCTTTAATGGCCTGTACGTCAAAAAGGAAGCAACATTCGACCATAGTTTATTAGACAAACCACCTTTAATTTTCGCTAAACTATCGACTGGTGAAATCCTGACGATATAAACTGGGACACCCTGTATTTCAATAACTTCATTTTGTATATGTTAATTTGAACTTGAGTTGTATACCAAGATTATGTACCAAAGTTTTTTGGTGATGTGATATTCCTTGACTCATCACAGTTTTTTCATCTGTCATTTAACCATCAATATGTTGATGCAGAACTGAAAAGGAAGTAATGTACGATTATCTGAATGTAACATTTAGACAAAAATATATGAACATTCTTGTCTCGGTTCACTTTTATAACAAAATTTAATTCAGACTTTTATTGATTAATGCAAGGAATTCGTAGCAGAGCGCAATAAAAATTTATTTTCTGTACTAACCGAATATACATGGTTGTTATTCAAAGAAACCAATTTATACGGTGCTTAAATCCAAATCAATCAATGTTTATAATCTATTTTTACAGAAACCCATAAAACCTGAAACCACACCAATTATAAAAGTAATCTTAAGTCATAAAATTTCAACCACAATCTGGACAAATAATGCACAATGTTTGAGTATTTGGGGTTAACCCATATTCATCTACCTTCGTAATGTTATTTGAACAAACCAAATGTTTATATTCATACATATCCACATATGAGACCGTAATGTTTTACCCAATGCTTTTAAGGAATGACAATCATAAACACAACAATTTTGTTGTATTCATAACTACAATAATTATGGTGTGAAAACAACCACTCTCACTCCAGTATACACTTATACTAGGGTGATGTTTGCTAGAATTCTCCTTGCGACTGCTGTTGGTGATGGTATAGTGGTTTGACAGAGAGGAGCCAGATAATTAAAATGGAATTATGTAATTTCAAGTAAAAGTTTTGTAACACAAGTAGGACCTAAGTGATTGTATTGGTTTAAAAAACATACTTGCTAAGAAACCCATAAAGAAGGAAAAAAGGATAAATGTGCTGTTCTATTTCATCAGTTGAAGATTTATGAGTTTGTTTTTTTATTATTCTAGACATTTTGTCCAAATATTTTCTGTCTCCAATCCCTATAATAAATATTTACATTTCTTTTTCTGCTGTTTACCATAATTATACCAACAATTTCGCACAAGCTATTTTGCTTTTGTACTTGCCTTTCCTGTTTGGCGAAACTTTGGGCGTGTTCATAAATTATTTTGGTTTCGGCCACGGCAAGTTTTAGGCAGAATTAAGCTAAACAGAAATAAGCTAAGAAAAACAAGTAAAAATTCATTCTTTATTCTGAAGAGCAAACCGCTAGTTTATAACTAGTTGGGAGGCTGTTTGATAAATTTACAAAGTTGCTGCAATAATGGGACAACTTGAAGTTCCCATCCGAGTGGACGTGAAAACATGGTTCGCTATTAATCTCAATCGACAACAGTTGAAGGCGCCACCACACGCTTTATTCTAGACATATCCCGACGATTTCGATTATATTCAATCACAAATACCAAAAACAAACAAATTAAATTGGAGGCCCTTT
This sequence comes from Pediacus dermestoides, assembly GCA_963942485.1. Taxonomy (NCBI): domain Eukaryota; kingdom Metazoa; phylum Arthropoda; class Insecta; order Coleoptera; family Cucujidae; genus Pediacus; species Pediacus dermestoides. The sequence continues at coordinate 5,880,368 of OZ012629.1, forward strand.
AGTCAAATTGCAAAAAGGAAACGATATGGAAAAGGGGAAAGTTTTTTGCGCTCACACACAATACACAACCATAACCCCAGTTAGAATACCTACATATTTTTAAAACATATTTCGTAATAAACTCTAATTAATTATAACAAAAGAATTCACTAGAAACGGTCATAAATTATTTCATAATCCGAATTAAATTCATAATAAAGCCAACCTAAGCAAAATAAAAAAATATATTCAGCAAAGAGTTTACTGCATGGCAGCTGTATAATTATTATTTTTGTCGGGGCATATATAAATCCTGGTCTGGTTTCATTTAATTCTATTTTATTTTTTAATTAAACTACATTGAATAACAGAAACTGGAGAGTCTAATTTTCTGTAAGCTTATTTAATGAATCGTTTTTACATTGAATTATACATCTCGTTTTTTATTTAGGATTTTTTTGCCTGTATCCTTTAATTTGGGATTTTTATTTAAAACGGCAATCACACAGGCACTTTTACAAAACGTTATCTTTATCCCTCTCTATATATTTTCGGTTTATTGCTGTAGTGGGAAACATTTTTGGCTAATTTCCAGTTTTAAAAGCTTCAATGTACGAAGTGTTACAATTTATTAAATTTTAACTGCTGCGCTAGTAATTTATTATTTAGATAACACAACATATTTTTCTAAATTAGGTTTGCGGAGTAAATATTTATCATAATTTTGCGCTTTATGGAACAATATGTTGGTGTTAATAAATTTTGGTTTGTTTACTGAAATTGCGCATCCTTATTATCAGTCTAAGATTTGGCTTTTTTCCAGAGCTCTAAAAAATAGCATACTCCACAAATTTCCAATTTTATTAAGGAATAGATAGATATTTGAAAAATAGATACTGGCAAAAAAGGAAATTATCAAGACTTTTTATAAAAACTTTGTAGAAATTGTCACTTTCAAATAATAACAATTTGTTTCCAAATCTTGTAAGTCACTTTGTGGATATTTTGGAAAACAGTTTAAAGTCCGGCTAGAAAGCTGTAATTCATGACTGAGCTGAGTACTAAGTACATTCTTGTGGTTTTGCTTTCTACAGGGTGAGTTGCAATAAGTGGGACATGCTTTACCTGTAAATGATAGGCCTAAAACTGAGACGATTGACGCAAAAAATTGTTATAATTAAATGCGTAACTAAAAAGTTATAGGCGTTTGAAGTTAAAAAAAAATAATTTTTGATAATAAATTCTAAACTAATTGAATGAGAAGAACCAATTCTTGGTAGTTGCTAATGAATACCAAAGACCTTTAATTTGTGAAAATTTTGTTGAAATGAAACTTTAAGAAGATGGTTTTTTAAAGTAAGTAAAGTGTTTAACCTTCTGGAACTTTTTTGTCCTTAAATTTTTAATTATAAAAAAAATTGCATTTAATAGGCAATTTAATTTAAAAACTTTTTGATTTCTTGTAAAGTTTTGACTAAACGCACCGTTAAGCTTCAAAAAATTAAAAACTAACGGCATGTTTTTACTAAGTTTCAAAAAAACATCATCAAGAATGCTGAGATTTAAAAGTTATTGACGGAGGACGGACCTCCAGCACATTATGCACGTCCTGTGTGACATTGGCTATCTGTCACCTATCCTCAACGATGGATTGGTAGAGGCCCTGACGCTCCTGTTGCATGGCCTCCTCGTTCTCCTGACCTAAACGCAAATTAAATCTTTTCTTGGGGATATATAAAATCAAAAGTCTATGCAACACCTATTCCTTCACTTCAAGAGCTTAAAAGGAGAATCGTTCAACACGCCAATGAAGTTCGAGAGGCAGTTTATATTTAAAAAAAACTCGGTTTTCAATGCAAAGAAGAACTACAGGAGCGTCATCGTCAGGGTCTCTACCAATCCAATGTTGAGGATAGGTGACTGATAGCCAATATGCTAATGTCGCACAGGACGTGCATAATGTGTTGGAGCTCCGTCTTCCGTCAATAACTTTTAAATCTCAGCATACTTGATGTCGTTTTTTTGAAACTTGGTAAAAACATGCTGTTAGTTTTTAATTTTTTAAAGCTTCACGGTGCCTTTAATCAAAACTTTACAAGAAATGAAAAAGTTTTCAAATTAAATTGCCTATTAAATGCAATTTTTTGTATAATTAAAATTTTAAGGACAAAAAAGTTCCAGAAGGTTTAAACACTTTACTTACTTTAAAAAACCATCTTCTTAAAGTTTGATTTCAACAAAATTTTCACAAATTAAAGGTCTTTGGTATTCATTAGCAACTACCAAGAATTGGTTCTTCTCATTCAATTAGTTTAGAAGTTATTACCAAAAAAATTTTTTTCTGAAACTTCAAACGCCTATAACTTTATAGTTATGCATTTTAGTATAACAACTTTTTGCGTCAATCGTCTTAGTTTTAGGCCTAGTATTTACAGGTAAAGCATGTCCCACTTATTGCGACTCACCCTGTATAATATAATGAAATCTGCAAGTTTTTTGGACACCCAGTTTATGGACTCTAATAATAATATCTCATCAAAGTCATGCATTAAATAAAATGCCCACAATTCCCAAATAAAGCATCCGCGAAGAAACCAGCCTGTTAGCGCACAAATTTATGAATAAACATATGTTCCACAGCAATATGGGACAAAAGCTGACAGCCATGCATTGTGGTCATGACATAATTGCTCCTCTGCAAACGTGCATAAATCAGAATCAGATGCTAGTTGAAGCAGTTTAACCCACCACACCTGTAACTCGACTATTAAGCTTATGGCTGAAACCTCAGATGTTGGCTTTATACGCTAAAACGATTTAGTTCAAAATTTAAACGTTGAAACTTGTGTTTCTAGCGTGGGTGTGTGTGCATGAAGAAGTTAAAGGTGTTTTCAAAGTACATTTGTAATGATCGTTAACGTTTACAATGCTGACTTTTTATTTCTGCTGCAACATCATGAACTCCGATAAAATGTTTGGTTTGACAAAGAGAGTATATGAAAAACACGAACGATTTTACTATTTCCCTTAACGTATATTTTGTTCTTCTAGCAATAAATTCCAAGGATATTTATCAAACAAGGCAAATAATATATGTTGTTCACAGGACGGCATTAGAATAATTATTAACGTTATCCTTGAGTTTATTACCAAATTAATTCCAAGGATTGGAATATAAAGCAATGGCCATATTCGTCTCGGATTAGTCTGGCTTATTGTGGTCACCAACTAGACGCTTGGCCAATTTATGTGAACTAAGGGAAACGTTTATGTGTATGTGCCATTAGGATAGCTGGAACAACCCAAATTTATAAAGAAATTTAACATGGCTGTTGGCTTTTATTTTACAACTGGGTTTCGACTGTGATTTTTTTCGTTGCTTATACTGGAAAAATAAATCATCGAGTCAATATGGTTGTAATTTGAATTTACGTTATATTAAATTACAATTAAATTAGTTATATTGTTGGAATTATGTTATTTTTGGAATTTACCTGGAAAGTTTGCATAAAAAATTTAAATTAATGGCATTATTGTACTTATTACTATAAATTGACCAATTGGTTTGTTCGAGTGTGGAAATTCAATTAGTTTACACAGCTTCCAATGAATTTTCAATTATCATTGTTCACAATATACGGCCATACAAATACGTACAGCTGAATCTGCGTTATTATAAACTGATTACTATTATAATTTTTGTGGTTAACCAGAAATATTATAAATCATCATTTAATCGTGAAATATGTTAAAATTATTTTAAACGTCACAGGATTGGTTCTACTAATTTTCTGGACATGTAAGATCTTTTAACTCGTCGACTGAAAACACAATTCTGAGTCGTTTGCGTTTTCAGTTATAGTTGAGAGTTTCCACATATTCTCTTCAGCTTTTCATCTTTCTGTTAACTTATTGATAAGATAAAAGTCACAAATGTAGATTTTTTTAAAGAGTTTAATGAACTTGAATTTAAAAATGGAAAGCAAGTATTATTTTTGAGTCAGAATAGTGCTGGGCACACGAATTATTTGCTCTGCTATAGTTTCTTTTCGTCTTGGAAAGTAGGATGATGCAGAAGTAGTTTTGGATCAGAAAATATAGATATAAGGCATTTTTGCTATTAAATCACTAGTCTTAATCTTGGCCTCACCTACAAGAATAAAATGAGGTCTAGTGGTACCTCACTAGAAGAGGAATGTCTAAAGATCTATTTACTAGTAGAGGCAGTAAACAGGTTTATAATCAGGAGTAAACACAGTACTTAAGAACTTTTGATATTCAGGTAATAGGAGTCCTACTAAATGTGTGCTAAAATTGGACCCCGTTTGACGGGATTCTAGCCATGATTTGAAATATGTCAAATAAACTGCTGGCCAATTGAAATGTACCAAGCGAATTTTAAGGTTGGATTTAAAGTCAAATATTTTGAAAAATAGAAAAGATATCAACATGCGGTTTTCAGGATTTCAGAGATAATTTTATTGAGAAAACGATAGTGTTACCCGATTTTTTTACTTTGAAGTACATTACTAATCTACAGGGTATGAAAGAAAGTCTTTTTTTGTCAAATTTTATAATTACCGTGATTCGACAAAAATTTTTTTATATTTTTTTGATGTAAATTTTTTTAGTCCTTACTTAATGGGAAAACAACCTGTTTCTCAAAATTTTGATATCCCTGTTATTTTATAAGATACCGAATTTTTGTTGAAATTTTAATTTTTCTTTGTTTTTTGTCGTTCGGCCATATTGTGTTTTGTAAGAACCAATCTCTGTAGTTGATTATAATACCTTATGAATGGCTTTCTTATAAAAAGTACACTTTTTGTACTTTCATTAATTTATTGGTAACCAGTGGCTTATCAAAAATCGGTACACGTTCGCTAACTGGTAAATTTTTTAATTCATTTTTTGAGGCTATTTCCTTAATGAAATAGAATGGAATTTACTTAGTTTATGTTCACCATTGGTTTAAGTGACTTATATTTTCGAAAAGGGTTTTTCACTTTTTCAAAAATTTGCTCATATTCATGTATACCGGGTGGCTACGAAATCGTTTTACAACCCCCCCATTTTGTTACATTTAACTGTATTAATTTGAAATTTGGCATGGTTTGATTGTTGAAAGGAATAATCATTTTGACGTTTAAAACAATCTGATGACACTTCCGGTTTCACTGGAAGGGCCACCTAGTAACTTTCAAAAATTTTTAAAACAACCCTGTATATTTTTTTCCGTAAGAATTCCATTCTACTTAAAATTACCTTTTTATCGACATCACATGATGCTTTCAAAATGGCAGCATAATCATTATTGCAAAAACCTGTTCAACAATATTAAATTTAATAAAAAATTCGGTATCATAAAATAAGAGGGGTATAAAAATTTTGAGAAATTGCTTTTTTCCTCATTAACCAGGGACTAAAAAAATCGACATCAAAAAAATATAAAATTTTTTTTGTGGAATTCTGGTAGGTATAAAGTTTGAGAAAAAAAAGACGACTTTCTTTCATACCCTGTAGATAGTAACGTACTTCAAAGTAAAAAAATCGGACCACAATATTGCTTTCGCAATAAAATTATCTCTTGAATCCTGAAAACCACATGTTGATATCTTTTCTCCTTTTCAAAATATTTGACTTTAAATTAAACCTAAAAATGCGCTTGGTACGTTTCAATTGGCCAGCAGTTTATTTAATTGATGACTAGTAGAATTTGGGGATAGTTAGATAGTTACTGTTTCGTCCTGATAGTAAAAACTAATATTTCGTTCTTTGCTTTAGTAATTTGTCATCATTTATGTTTAATCTTTGGAAATTGTCGTTTTTCTTAAAACAACTTAAATTCCAATGAAATTGTAGTATTTCACCACAGAATATATTATTTTAATTCTGAACTTCTAAAAGTTTTGAAATTACATAGTTGCTCAGAAAAATTTCCTAATATTTCAACAAGCCTTCCAGAATTATCCTCGCTCATATTATTCGGAATTTCATCCAGGATCAATACACTAACTCTATTGTTCTCAGTATAAATAAGCTGTTGTTTGTTTTCATTAAAATATCTCACAGTTAATTGAAATGATTCAGTTACAAAAGGGTTATTTCCGAGATTTCCTGCTAACCGCATGACACACTTATATGCCTCCCCCCACACCCTTATACCTGTCTGTAGAAAACCACACGATAGCTAATCTAAATAGTTGTAATTTGTCAACTTATATAGCAAATGGGCAGAAATGTCTTTGTTAGATTGTTATTACGTTGTAATTGTAACGGCAGATGTTTGGGGCACGTAAAAAAGACGTCGTGCGACGTGACTGGTTTTTATGAATTCCCCTTGCATCTAGGGGCCTTTTAACATAAAAGTGTGTTTGCTAAAATTCATTGAATTAAAAAAAATGCCCGTCTGTGCCGCCATGCTGATTAAAGCTGATGAACAAAAATATTTTTTAAAGGAATCTCTCGTTTTTTGGAAGGTTCGTTGTTTTACAACACAGTCAACAACAGGAAAAGTTTTTATGGCACTGTAAGAGGGTAAACAGATTTTTTATTTGTTAATTTAATTAAAACATTAAAATTTCTTTGTAAAGAATGTACACTGAAAAACAGTACATTTCCTTGTAAAATTACTGTGTAGATTTGTCTAAAGTCTAAAGAAGATTTTTTTAAGTGTAAATTCGATTGCAGTATTTGCATATCAAATGGCAGGCGGACGTAGCTCAAAAACATAAATCCTTGTCTAATAATCCGACACAATGTGAATTATTCCATCTCCAAAATCTATTTTTAAAATGTGTGCTTTAATTTACATACAATACACAGGGTCCTCCCGAATTTATTTAGTCTTTATTTTTAAAAAGATGATAATAAAATATAAATAAATATAAAAAAGGAGTTGCAGTTACTTTCTGTGATGTCACCTATTTAGTATTTAATTTTATCTACAAATAAAAAAGATACTTACACTATTATTGCCAAATCTTTTTGAAGAAAAAACAACACATACAAAAGTTGGTCCTTTACACGCGAAAATATCTAATATACGCCATTCTAAAAGCTTAGCTTACAAACTGATATAGTTGTCTAGACGAGCAAGAGAACAATAAAGGTTATCTGGAAACCCACGTAGCGTTACAACAAAAAAACTCTGGGCCTAAAAATAATATTTATGATATGGCGAGGGTGCCATTATTGTATAAGAGATAAAAAATTGCCGCGATATCTGTGCGGTGAAATGTGATAATTACTGAATGTAGTGTTTATAGATTCATTTTTTTGTCAACGAGAGATGTCACTGGAAAATTAACGAAGATGAATATTATTATATTATAAGTATTATTAATTAAATAAATATACATAGTTATATACTAGAATTTCTTGAACAATAGCGTTAAATTTTTAATATACAATCATAATAAACTGTTATTTCTACAAGGCCTGGTACATCCTATATAAAGCCCGGTCTAGTTAATAGTCCATAAACTGCGTTATATAGGTACCGGAAAGTTTATGATCATTTTTGATATAAAGTAAGGAAACTTAATTGATTTCGGCATACATAGCATACCTAAGGCACGAACCTAATATTGTTGAACTTAGTAAATTATAATTATTCAGTTATTTTCATTTCAAATATGGACGCATTTTCCTAATGGCAGAAATATTACCTTTGTAATGTCTACCTATATCATCGATCTGTGGGAGGTTGAGATCAAAATTAGCAACACTTAAAATGAAATTGATACATTCCTCCAGTGAATTAATTGTAACAGGAAATTAATTTGCGTGAAATTATAATTAGCTGTTTTGCATTTCAGCGAGGCCTATTGTTGATGTTCAATATGTGTAGCATGTAGATCGATATTCGTTTTTGGCAACATGATATTCAATTTAGGTGAAAAATAAAAAATATTAAGTTAAACTGATTACAATACTCATATTTTTAAAGTTAAAGTTATAAGCTCAAGATTCAGTCGATTCACAAAGTCTTACCACCCTTTTCAGTTGACCATGGTTCTAATTTAGCGTTGCCTTCCACTTACCTGCAAAAAGAGAAATGAATTAAAAAAATTACGAATAAAAACTAACAGTTACTTCAATATTGTATAGTAGTGAAAAGATGCGATAAATAAATAAAAGCTGAAACTTGTAAAAACGTTTTTAAGTGTTGTTAAACTACAACGCAATATATCAACGTAAAAGCTGTTTTTCCTCAATGAAAAACGCTGTCGTTATAAATTTATTCGTTACGGTGTAAGATCAGCTAAATTTGGTCTCTCGAGACTCGGATTTTCTAATTCATGTAGACAGATGTTGTGAGATTGCGATCTATTCGTATTATCTTCGTTTAGGTCGAAACTTCCCTAAATAAATTATGAAGTAAGCAAGCACGTGAAGTGGCCCTAAAACCAGTGATGTAAATCTTTAAAGTATTAGCACCCGTACAATGTGGCAATGCAGAGGGTTTTTACGTTTTCAACTCCCTAAAGGAATATATCCCCTGAACTAGGTAATATAGGAAAGTTTTACTTCCCAATTACACGCCTACAGTTGCAATTATTTCTTGGACACTTTAGCGAAAAGTTTAATGTTTTGTAATTTATAGGTCCGTGACTAAAACTAACCGCCAGGTAAATTATTATAAACACTCAGCTATTTTACTTCGCATTTGTCTGGTGTTTTTTAAGTAATAGTTTTACATGGAAAAATTTAGTATTACTAGAGGTATTTACAAATTTTATAGTTAAATAAACCGCAGAGAATGTAATTTAGATTTTATTACACTAGTAGGTATAAATCCCAGCTAGCCTGATATATAAGGTTTATGAGCCACATTTAATTGCGGATTTATTTCAAGAAACTAATACCGTTATAAGTAACCAACTTATGTTTATGGTCAATATAAAAAAGTTACTGTTTGAACAATTAGCTACCGAAGTCGTAATTCTCTTTCTAAGACTTTTGCAGCGGTCACCCAATTTAAAAACAGGTGGACTTAAGCATGGGTTTTTACAGCTTTTTTACTACATATACGCTACTTGCAGGCTAAAAAATCTGGAGAATACACAATTTCACAAATCGATGAAATAATGGAGAAAACTAAGCACCTATTTGCACCTAATATTTAGCATAATTTTTCTATAAAATCTTGAATATTTTAAAAGGTAAATTTGTTTAGCCTCGTTAGCACTGGTTTAATAAACCGCTTAAATTGTCAAATCTTGTTAAAATATTCACGTTTCAGTTACGATCGTTTTAAATTGCATTATTAAATCCAATTGAAACAACACTTTGTCACGCAAGGCAAATGTTAGTCTATGATGATTATCTTTAATATACTAATATGTAGGTACTGTTGTTATTCTCAGATAATAAATTTACAGGAAAATGCATAAAAATTTTTACGATTACCTACTTTGTTATAACATTATAAAGTATTAGCAGGTCTAGTGACGGATTTACACTAAAATTAATTGTAGGTACCTAATTTGTGAAATAAAATATACAAAGCGTGATTCAGAAATACTCCACAGGAACTATACGAGTATGCATTTAGCGTAAAGTTTTCAGGAAAAACTAGAGATGAATTAAATCACTTAGATCATATGCCAAATCGGATATTCTCTGTTATCTACTAGCCACTCCAACTAAATCCCATTCTGCCGTATTTTCAAGTCCGGGGGGAGGTTTAGTATTACTCTTTAAGAAGTTAAAGTGCCAAGCAGACTTTTTAACCTTTTAGCAAAGCACAATAATGATAACTTATTGATACATGAAAACAGACATTGATGGTGTCTGATGTCGTGTCTCCACTTCTGGTCAAAAAGCCAATGCAGACACAAAAGTCACGAAGGCTCCGTGATGCGAAATACGTAGCAGGCATCGATGCCCCTTAGGAAGACTTCAAACACACACCGGTGTCTGTAGTGGCGTTTAACGTGTTTCCCGTTAGGCCTTTAATGTAAGTGTTCTAACCTCCTGTTGGGTTGACAATTACTTGCCTTGCATCATGGACTGTTAAACATTCGCTTATTGATTTCAAACAGATATTATTATTATTTAAAATGTTGCATAAAATCGTAAACTTTGACTAAAATATTAAATACTGCATAACTGAATTAATTCGGTTTTAAAATTAAAAATGTTACGGCATGAATTTTTACAGAACAAAACAATGTATTTATTTATTTATTCATATAAAATTGTCACATTATCTAGAAACACTGAATCCAAACATTTTTAACGCCTATATAGTTCAAAAGGATCATTTCAAAGTTTGTTCGCTGAAACGAAATATCAGTAATTTACCGAATTATTCCTTTATTGTATCGAACAGATAATTTCCAAATATCCACATTTCGATTGATCTAAAATTAACGAAACATACTACAAAACTTTTTCCCGTGTACATACAACATACAGCAAAATAAATTTATTGTTTTAATTTCGTTTGCAATTGTAAACCCTTTGAACAGGACGAATTATGTGTTTATTCTGAACACATTCCATATACTGCAGCAATACATAAAAAAATCCTGCCAAATATTCACTGAATACTTCATACCACTCTACTTATTCAAATAAATTTCCGGTTGCATTAGGCGTCAATGAAATGTCATAATTTAATTCCTGGAAAAACACCACGCGTTCATGTGCGAATGACGAAGCATCAACTTAATCTAATCAAAGCTGGGAGTTGTGTTGAAAATTAGTTCGATTCGTTGTTCACCTGCAATCCTGCTCGGCATACATTTACTAACTGATCCGGTGGTAAAACCACTTATTTTCCTACACGTTGTTAACGATGGGATTAACGCATTTCGATATGCAACTGCGAGGCATATGCAGGGATACACAACAATTACGACCTGATTTATATTTATGCGGATAATTTGCAGTGTGTCTAGTTATTGGTTCAGAAATACGAAGATTAAGGGTGATATTTATGATGGTATTGTTCCTGAAGTTTAAACATGAAAGTAAAATTAAAAGTGATCAAGCAATTGTTACAACGACTACCATTATATAAGGTATGCGATTAATTTGTCATTTATATTTCATAAAGAATAAGATTCAGTTAATTATTTGATTACTAGACGTGAAAACTGAAGTAGATTTTCAGTTCACAATCGATCGGAAACAGAGTGGGTTTTAAGGAAAAGGCGTTTCTTTCGTTTAGTTTGTGTTGGCGGCGCCTGGATGATTATATGAATATTTCCAAGTCCTTAGACAAACCAACTTTGGGAAGCCTAGTGAAAACGGGCAAAAACCGCTGTGCTTTACTTTTGTTTTAATATTAAAAATTGTGGTCAGCCACGTTTCAAAAGATTACATTAAAGAATGCCTTTCTTTGAAAGAGGAAAAGCACAAGAGAATATTTGCGTTACATTCAAATTTTTTATATTTCGAAATTTATAAAACTGTTTTGAGTCCATCACAAAGAAGAATGAATAAAATACAATATTGGAAATTTCCGCAGTAGGATTTCAAGGAAAATTTTACACAGTGTTTATTTTAAAAAACTATATCATGTTTTGTAATGCACATTTCTTATTTAAAAGCACTCCTTTGTGCAATACAGACATTCAGGAGAGTGAACTCTATATTACACTTGCCTTGTGTTGTGTTCATATTTCATTTTAATGGAATGCATCATAACAGCGGAATTGAATGTTTCGTTGGATCACTGAATAGAATTCTATAGGTATATAGTTTTATGTACATATCCAGTTACAAATTTCGTTTTTGCTGAAGAACTTATAGATAATATTTACTATTATTAGTAAAATATTTATAAGACTCTAAAGGTAATTCATCTATTCAAAGGATTTGAACAGACCTAAAGTATTCAAAACAAAAATATACTCTCCAAAAAAATTTTTTAAAATTGGAAATGAAGAATCGTACTGGTAATTCAATTAATTTATTTAAGATTTTTTTAAACTCAAAAATTCTCTTTCAATATTGTAATTTAATTTAATTATACAAAGTAGCCTAACTAAATTGCAAAACATTAAAACCACGACAGGGTTTAAACATTGTATCCAATTATTTTGCGATAAGATGCACGTAATTGATTCAATTAATTACGAAATTGTCGCATTTTTTATATGTCTAATCTATCCCACTTGACATTTTTATTATAGCAAAATTTACGAGAACTTGCGTTTACATTACTCATCTTTTTATTTGTTTTAAAACAAACCCGAACAAAAACAGCACCTTATCGATCGTCGACCATCGTTTTAGAAGTATAATGTATATAAATAAAAAATAAATAAATAAAAATAATAAATGACGTGCACGCAAGTTCTGGTAAATTTTGCTATACTTATTTATTATTATTTTAATCCAGTATAGTTAGTCAGATTCCTATGAGTATTATTGCAATTGATTGGGTAAGAAAATTTTGTTTTGCCATCGATACAGCACCATATAGAAAGCTTAAATTCGAGTTTTCGACCATCAACCTCTTGCAGCTTTTCCGCCATCTTGAATTAAGTAGTGAATTCTTATCTCGACAGAAGCAGCCGTATTTTTTATTTTATCGAAAAATTGGCAGATACCATTTATAACAAGAAAAGCGTGTTCTACAAATTTGTATATATATATTTCTTCATATTTTGCGTATTTAACGAGTAGTAACGGATTAATTGAAAAAAGGGAGTTGAAATAGTAATTTGTATAACTAGCCTTGAAACTAGAGTTTTGCGAGTGCGAGTAGGGTTTGCGAGCACAGGCCGTAGGCCGAGGCCCGCAACTACGAGTACTCGCAAAACAGTTTCAAGGCGTGTAATACACACTATTTTTTGTGCCGAAGTTTATTTAAATAAATAAAATTTACAAAATATTTGTTTATATATTTGGTATTAGGGATTTTTTTTTTATTGGTAACACGCGATACTTAAAATTGACACTGACAGTAGTAGCCGAATGACAGAAATAATAATCCGTTTCTATGGAAAATACAAATTTTCTTTATGATTTCAATGATGCCAATCGATAAACTAAAAATTCCTAGTTTTTGCCGGTCTAACCCGGCAAAACATCAGTTTCCAGCCGATTTATACGAATGCAAAATGACTAATGCCAACCTGAGGCACAAAAAATTTTTTGCTCGAATATTTTTTTTCCTTCAGCGCTATCGCAGAAATGTTCATTTAAAATTTATTAAACACATAGTTACCTACAACTTTGATATGACAAATTTTTTCATGCGAGGAATTGTTTACTTAGGTACTGTAGCAATGTAGCGCCTTCAATTTGCGCCGTATCGTCACTCGGCAGTATAGTACAGGGCATTTATACCTGGCAGGGAAATAATTTGGCTTCCGATTTTCGAAAGTGTATGTATACGAACCGGAAAACTCATTTTGCACAATTCTACCCGGTGGTGAAAAGCCGCCATCTTGCTTTCAAAGGTTGTTTTAGTTTTTGCAGATAAATCGCGTATTTTTGGTTTTAGAAGCAAATTTTTCTATGCAATTTTGTTGAAAATTGAATTCTCCATAAAGCTGCACTGGTAACTTTTTTGCTTATTGCAATTGTTTACAAGTTTGTTATACCTCCAATTTTCCAGGCTGGTGTTTGGTGCATTTTCGAGATAGTCGCACTTTTTCAGACAGTAGCGTTTTTCGAGACAGGTGCACGTAAACAAAACTATTTGTGTTAATTTCAAAAAGTAATCCGGTGTAACAAAATGCTGTACCTAACTTGTAAACAATTGCAATTAGCGAAAAAAGTCTATTTTGTAGAGAATTCAATTTACAAATTAATTTCATTGAAACATTTTCTTCTAAAATCGAAAATACGCGATTTATGCGCGAAAAACTAAAACAATCCTTAAAAACAAGATGGCGGCCTTTCACCACCGGGTAGAATTGTGCAAAATGTGTTTTCTGGCTCGTATACTTAAACAGTTTCGAAAATCGGAAGGCAAATTCGTCTCGGAATTATTTCCCAGTAAAGTCTAGATGTCCTGTACTACTGCCGAGTGACGATACGTGCAATTTCCAGGCGCTGCAGTAAGTAAACAATTGCTCGCATGAAAAAATTTTTCATATCAAAGTTGTAGGTAATTGTGTGTTTAACATATTTTACGTGAACATTTTTGCGATTGCGAAGAAGGAAAAAATGATAACCGACCAGAAAAAAATTTCAACCCCCCTTTGTTTCAATTAATCCGTTGTTACTTGTTAAATACGCAAAATATAAAAAAATATCAAGTATACAAATTTGTAGAATTCGTTTTTCTCGTTAAAAATGGTATTAACTGTTTTTTCGATAAAATAAAAAATACGCCTGTTATTGGCGAGATAAGAATTCACCCCTTAATTCAAGGGGTTGATGGTCGAAAACTCGGATTTAAGCTTTCTATGTGGTACTCTAACGATGGCAAAAAAAATTTCTTTTACCCAATGAATTGCAATAATAAATACTAAATATATTGGACTATTTCGAACGAACCTAATTTCTGTGTCAAAACACATGATTTTCTATTTACCAAATTTCGTCCAAATTCAATTTATCGTAATACGTATGTTTTTACCCAACGAGCCTGCCTCACCCTGAAATTTGCTTCAACCCCTTAATGTTAGCTACTTTCCTATTTTTTATAGGCGCATAAATTGTAACGTTTCAATTCCAACTTCAAAGCTTTCTGTATGTACAAAAGTTAAATTGACGGATTTATGGTTGATTTCACTACTTTTTGTTATCTTTATCAGCGGAATAAATATCCCATGTCAAAAGTGGATGTTGAAACAGGTTACTTGGTGAATTAGATAAAAATTGGTTAAAGCTTTCATCTTATCATAGAAAAGGTTTCGAAACACGAAAAATATCCTTTGTTAATTCACTAGACTTACAAGTATTATTTGTTGAATAGAATGTTTACGTGATAATATTTTTGAATGCTTATTAAGTAATAAGACAAAATATGCAGTTTATGTACAATATAAAACCCTCTTCACCATAAGATGATTTTCTACAAAGAGATCATTGTTGAGTTCTCATATTATTAAACCGAATGGTATTTAATAAGTTGGAGAAAACTAGATCGCACAACATAATATTGGTAAATTTCGTAATTTTACCGTAAATTGTTGAGCCCTGCACTAAATAAAGCCATCATTTCGAAAGGTATAGATTGCAAAGGGGCGCTCAAATAAAATTTCCTATAATTGGAGCAAAGCTGACAGTAGTCCCGGCTTGAGTCGGTCTGCAATTAGATCCGTTTACATAGTCTCGTTCGGAGGGAATCGATCAGAGAACATGTTTGCCTACCACTCTGCCTAAAGTAAATAATTTTAGACTGCTTCTAAATACTGTTACTCCAACCATGTAATTCAACACTTAATAGCGATAGCAAAATAAACATTAGTATAGGCAAATTTTATTTTCTTCAATTTTCAGTTAAAAAAATCGAATGATTTTCTAGTTTATTTTTTATTTACACACGCTGGGAGAGTGTTTCAATTGCCGAAAGGCAAAAGTTTGGTTTAGCAGTTATGAAAATTGAAAAGTCGACAAATTGAGTGATTTTTAATTGAATTTTAATTCCCGAGATAAAGCGCAAACAATAGCAGTAGGAAATTATTAAAATAGGCTAGTACACACCAATGAAAATATTTTGTTAATAAAAACCCCAAAAACGGCACCAATAAACTCTCATATATCAGCTATAAATAGATAATAGCCAATAAATTTCATTATGATGAAACTAGAGTAGAAAAACAAACAAAATTTCTACATAATCTTGAAAATGAAACCACAAATTGAACTTGTTTCATTTTAATAAAATCCACATCGCGTTACGATGGTCTTTTTGCAAATCGCAAACAAGGGAACTTATTTGAACTAGAAGCGCATATATGAGATTCTAAAATCGATTCGTGGAAAATACTAAAGCCATTTCCGCGTGGTAATCTAATTTCTGAAAATTACTCAGGAAATCGAATTTTTTCTAATAATTAAACAACCGCATTAATCATTCAGAATTATCAAACTAGTCCATTAGTTCAGATTGGTAGTACAAGCCCTAACAACTAAATGTTCGGACGAAAGTAAATTTTTGAAGTATGAAAGGAGAACGGGAAATTTTACGCAAATAATTAGTAAACACCTAACAATACAATAATATAAAGCCTTAATAGCAATATTATGCGTGAAAGAAAATTATTTATTTGATTTAACAATATTTTAACCCTAATAATTATCAAATTTTACAAAATTAATTTGCAACTAAATGTTGGGATAATTTTTAATTTAGGACCATTAATAAGAGGTTACGTCTCCTTTTGCTTTAATAGCTGCCTGTATTCTAGCAGGCATTGTATTTATCAAGTTTTGGTACAATTCTGGCGTGAAACTGTCCCAAATTTCTTCTATGTTGTTCTTTAAGTCCCCAATGGTTCGTGGTGGATTATTGCGTAGAATACGTTTAATTTTATGTCAAAGAGTTTTAATGACATTTAAGTTCGGACTGGATGAAGGCCGTGAATGCACCTTTATGTCGTTTTTCCCGAGTTCCAAAACTGATTTTTTAAAAAGAGACGTTAGAAAATTACGTCATATTTTTCAAGTGCAATTTTAAAGCTACGAAATATGCCTAAAATCACCAAATAAAGACTTGGGGATTTTTTCTACATAAAACTAACATCCAGCTTTGCAATAAAGTAAATTTTACCAAAATCCAACCAGCGGTTCCAAAACTGTGATTATTTTAATGTAGGTAGCACTCTCAAAAAAACACGTTTTTTGAAAAGTGAACTGCGGAACTCGAAAACAATGCAAAAAAAAATCATATTAATATTTCAGGATTTTTTCAATATAGTACGATTATTGAGCTTTGATTTAAAGGTTTTTTGACACAAATCCAACCAGCGGTTTCAAATCTGTGATTTTTTAAAACAGTTACTAGAAAATTCTATCATTTTTAAAGGTTTAACTTTGAAGCTATGATAAATGCCCAAAATCAGCAAATAAAAACTTGTGTAACTTTTTTGTAAAGAAAACCAACATCCAGCTTTGCAATAAAGTAAATTTCATCAAAATCCGACTACTAGATCCAACGTTTTGAAAATAATAATTCTTTGTTTCTACAATTTTTCCACCCTGCTGGGTTAAAGTGCCACAGTTTTGGAACCGCCGAGCGGATTTTTACGAAATTTACTTTTTTATATAACTAAATGTTCGCATTATAACAGAAAAACCCATCAATATTATGGACGTTAATTTAGATAACTTTTGCGCGTGTAGAAAAAAGGCAATCAGATTTACTTTTGTCCGAACATTTAGTTGTTAGGGCTCATAGTTACAGACTGTGATTTAAAATGTTAATTAGAACTAGTTCAGCTTATAAAATAGTTAATATACCTACTCATAACTAAATAATCACTTTTGTATAAGCTTTGTAACAACAATTTTAGTTTATTAATATTACATCAGCGTTTACCATATGGAACTTATAACAAATGAAATTATCGTTTGTAGGACAACACTCGGAAGATAAATCCATTGTGATGTTGAAAATACCATACTATAATCATAAACTATATGTGAGAGCATAATATTATAAAGTTATTCTCAGGTTTTAAGTACATCAAAAATGAATACTAAGTAGGCACCTCTTTATACAATAACTTTTCGAAGGATTGTTAATTTTGTATCTTGATTATTCATTACGACTTTTCATATTATTTTAGTACTACGTTACTAGATTGTATTAAGTTATACTATATAACTTTTCTCGGAAAATTGAAATTCAAATTTCAAGTAGCATATAAAACAATTTTATATTGTGTTTTATGCACGTATTACCGTTTCCAAGATAAACTTGAAAATTTGTCTTAGAAACGGTGCAGAAATTTAAGTTTAAGCTAGATAACCTATTAAAAGAAGCAGAATTAATTTCATTACAAGCATCAGTTATATAAATTCATAATCATAGCAAACGTTATTGATTTTCCAATTGTATGAGTGAAAATAATATTTAAAAATTATTATAATATTTATTAACTAGAGTAAACTTGTCAACAAATGATGATCTATTATAGTAAATGTCGCTACATTTATGATTACAAAATAAATAATATATTATTGGATTTTCAATAATTGCAGTTCAGTTCATTACAAAAAAAAAATGAGTTTGGCTAAAAGTTTACATTGCCAACAATATTTTTATGACAATATTTATATAAAGTTGAAATTAATATAAAATTCCCTCGTACAAATTATAATTTAATTCCAAATGATAACATTATGTGAATGATTGTGAAGGTACTCTGGAAGTGCGGGATGATAATTTAGTATTTGGGGTTAAGCGGTGAAAGCAAAACCAATCTAGATTTGAATATTTGTGGACTGAAAACTGAACGTGATTCCGAAATGAAATCCGAGAACTTCTAAGTCTAGTGTCTCACTTAAAAGTTTTAATTTCTTAAAAATAAGGACGCCGGAACACTTGGCAGCAAAATTAAACTAGTAATTTCTTATTCTTGGCGAACACTCAACACAGTTTGATTGAAAATGGAATTTAATTTTACCTCAGGCGCAGTGTTATTTTTCAATGGGCTTAACAGGTCCGTTATTGTTTGCTTTAATACTTCCCTGTCCCTAGCTCTATTTTATAATATTTATTTGTATAACTTTGCCGGGCTCCCAGGGAGAGTTGCCTCTCGAGAAAAATAAACAATAAATAATACTGAAATGGAACTGGAAACGTTTCGAAATCTCCCAGCTAGAAATTTTCGCATTAACAAACGGCACAAGAGGTCTCTTTAAGCAACGGCTTTCCTTTACATCTTAATTGCCTCTCAAAATATTTATACCTTTTAGTCCGACATTTGCCCTCTTAATCTTCAGTGTTATCTCCTCGACACGCCTCATTTATGTCCCCAAAAAAATACTTGTATTTTACATTTTATATTCATACACAATGAACAAATTGCCTTGCCATTGAATTGATATGCTCGCATACTTTTCACATTAGCGAAATAAATTACTAACATTTTCGAGTCGCTTCGCCCACCAAGAAAACAACCGAATATTTAAGTAAACATTATTGGAACATTTTCCATTTCGTTTTCTATTAGAGCGAAACGCACAAAGATAGTAGTGGGGATGCCTGCCTACTGAAGCATTCACTCCACCCTTTGTTCGTTTTAATTCAGATGCAAAAAACAGACGGAACACTAGAAATAATATTTTGAGCTTGCCATAAATTTACGTACAAAGGAATGAGACTTCACTATCACAAATAAATTATAACAATTTTTATTGTTCTCTATACCTTTAAATTTCCAATAAAAAAATTTGCTTAATTACCATAAATTACTAAATCAATTTGTTTAATTGGTGACTTTACATGGCTTTCTGTAAATCCGGCTCTGATTTTACGAATATTATTTTACCTTTTTTTTGTAATTTAGGGTGGAAACTGTTCACCACCACAAATTATAAAACTGTCTTCTAAAGTTGTAGACCAAAGAAAATATTTGAGACAGAAAAAGTTTGTGTTTTTCTTCCATATTAAATAAACTTTTTGTTCCACCGAGACTGTATGATTAAGCCGTCGACACTTCCACAAAATAAAACTTTCCTACGCTAAGGATTTTTATATCAGTAGAAAAGTCCTATATCAAACTTGACTGAAAACTGTGCTATGCACCAGTAAATATCTATTTCCCACTGTGTTTACATCTACTTAATCGTATATAAACAAACATTCCTAAGGGAGATATTTTTAATGCATAAATGTATTTAATTTTTCAAATACCTCAGTTTGAATTCTGTTTGGTGTATAAGGAAATTTAAAATTGAAACTACTGGTAATATAGATGTTTATGTTTAATAAAAGCATGAATGTTTTGTTGAAACATAAGGAATCTGGAAGAAATTCAATTTTAAATCGATCTTAACGGGAAGTCATCCATCAAGATATCGACGACCTGCAAATACTTGAGCTACTTCTTTCAACATGCTTCCAAAGAAATATCGTTTTAAATTCATTTGTGTTGGTAAACAAAAACCATTCTTTTTTAAAGCTACTTCAACGTCAACTTGAATTTACCAAGATTTATTATACTGATGATTTATTTACTATGAATAAAATAGTGCACAATGTGCATGAATAGAGTTAGCTACCTAATCTAGATGGACAACACTGCAAACTAAATAGTAGCACGAAATCCTTATTCCTTAAATGCTACAGTTGTCTTTATACTACTCGTATATACACAATTGTAATATTTTGTGTTGCTACACATCATTAAACTTATTTGGTTGAATTCAGCATAATGTTATTGGTTTTACATTAACCTGTAATGTATCTTGTTGGCAGCCACAACAATATCAGCTATCCAGTTAAAGGATATTCATGATTGCAGGGTGTAGCGCAACAGACAAGGCGGATATAATAACACCGGAAAGAGATACGTTCAGATTGAATGAGGTTTGTTGAGCCTGATAACTAGACCAATCGATTTATCTGCTCTATCGCATACACAATGGTAAAAAAATAGTGCTCCGATTTTTCAGGAAATATATTACTGTTTGTGATTTGAACAATAAATATTTATGTATTATCTTTACCAGTGTTAATATAAGCTGTAAGGACTTGGATTTATATACGAAAAATAGGAAAATAAATGGTCATTGGTTATATTAAATGACCGATTTCGAAATGGTACCAAGCTTATGCAGGGTGTGCCAGTTTATATCGTCAGGATTTCACCAGTCGATAGTTTAGCGAAAATTAAAGGTGGTTTGTCTAATAAACTATGGTCGAATGTTGCTTCCTTTTTTATGTACAGGACATTAAAGAAAATAAATTATTTTAAATAATTTGCTATAAATCAATAACAAAAAAAGTTAGTCTTCTGAAATTTTGCATAGATCATTTATTGTATTCTCTTATTAATAGTGGTTGCAATTATTTTATTTAGAACACAGAGGCATGCGTACGGGTTTCTTCAAAAACATTTTATTAAATAAAACGTACACCATTTTTTTTTGCAGCACCAATATGCACAGAGTATTTTCCATTCAATTTAGAAACTTTTTTATATCTTACAATTTCTTGATAACTTAACTTTTTTTTCTTATTTATTAAAGAGGTTCTTCCCTATTAGATTTCCGAAAAAAGCATCAGTACAAAGTTGCAGAGAAAAATATTTCCTACAATTTTCCTTTTAATATTTTTTTGATATTGTCAATATTTAAAATGATATTCAACAAATAAGTTGCAAATTTTTCTCTAGTTAGGTACTACTTACTACTACTACTTACTACACTTTTCCCAAAATTTTCAAATTATTTGTTGCATAACTTTTTAAATATCGACAATATCAAAAAAAGTTTAAAAAATAAGTTGTAGGAAATATTTTTCTTTACAACTTTGTACTGACTCTTTTTTTTGAAAATTTAATAGGAAAAAAGTTATTTAATAAACAAAAAAATCCAACCCTTAATTGAGGGCTGGTGAAGGAAGGGCGGGGTCTACACAAACTCAGTTTTAAACTTTCAGGGTGACCCTCTAGAAGATTCTACAAAAATTGGCTGTAGGGTAAAAAAAGTCAATTTGAAGCCTTTTTGCTCCCTTATTTACTGTACTATTAGGTTATTTCGAGTTAAGTTATCAAAAAATTATAGGATACGAAAAAGTTTCTAAATTGAATGGAAAATACTCTCTGCATATTGGTGCTGCAAAAAAAACCAGGGGCGTACGCTTTATTCAATAAAATATTTTTGAAGAAACCCGTACGCACGCCTCTGTGTTTTAAATAAAATAATTGCAACCACTATTAATAAGAGAATACAAAAAAAGATCTGTGCAAAATTTCAGAAGGCTAACTTTTTTTGTTATTGGTTTATAGCAAATTATTTAAAATAATTTATTTTCTTTAATGGCCTGTACGTCAAAAAGGAAGCAACATTCGACCATAGTTTATTAGACAAACCACCTTTAATTTTCGCTAAACTATCGACTGGTGAAATCCTGACGATATAAACTGGGACACCCTGTATAATCTTTAAAAATTGAGCACGAACAAACTAATTAATCTACAACGTTATAGGTAAATAGATTAAATCCTACTTCTGACAGTAGATATACCTAATACTATATAAGATTTTATTGAAACTATTACAATCCAACAAGTTTGCAGAATCCAATCAAGTAGTGCATCCTTTATATAGAATTTCAAACAATTCACTCAATATGAACAAAGTTCTCATTATGTTCTTGTCATATTTAATTACATATTTGTAGAGTTTTAACAATGTTATATAGCTACAGTTATTTTTGTGCTATGAATTAATATGCATTATAGGTGGTTGGAAGATAAACTCAGTATATTTCCAGGCCTCTGAGCTGTAAAGTTTAAATTACACAAATTTGAGCCATTTTTGAGTTTTAGTTAATCTGCAAAATTTAACTGTATATATAAGTTCCTTTTTATTGTATCTACAGGGTGATTCAAATTTGACCTTTGTAAACCTTGAGAGAGACAGGGTTGGTGACAGACTTTCGTGTGAAAAATGAATCGGCTGTTAATACTGTATAATAGACTTCTATAATAGTAGATGGATGAGCTGCGCGCACATGTTGTCTAAGATTTAATTATCATTATTTCCACTTTCTTGGTGGATAAACATAGCAATAACAGACATTTAAATTGTTTGAATTTTGGTGCCAGAAAAACAAGAAATTTATGGTAGATATTTTATTTAAATATAATAACGTCATTGAATCGGTCTATTGACTAGAATTAGCATTAGCAATGCGATTTCATTAGTCACTAATTACTTAGTGTTATTTTGAATATTTTATTTTAAGTTCTGACAAAGATTCTAAAGACCTGATAATATTTCTCCATGTAAAGCTAGCGTCCTTTACGCTTTTAAATCCGATATTTTTCCACAAAAACAAAACAAATAACCTCACATCATTAGTGGTGGATTAAACGGATTTCTAAGATTCAGTAATTTAGGCTGGCTGTCCGACAAAAGCGTTTATGAACAGAGGATAGTCCATCTATTGGCTGATCGATCAGCCGCTTCGAGAAACTCGATCTCACAATATAAGGCTTTTTTTACCCCTTTCCCTATACTTAACGCTGTTGACCACCACACTGACGCAATTCTTTCGTTTTGTCCAAAACCATTTTCATTCGGGATTTTATCTGCGTCTTTTCCTTCGCCTTGATTTTATAAGAATTCAATCCACCACTGATTAAAATAGCCTATTAGCTGAAACCGCACTAAATAACCGTGGACGTTTATAGGCCTTGTTTCAATTTTATGTACGCAACACGAAAAAGAGGACTCATGAAATTTTAAAATGACTGTTTTGTTACGAGACGCGCGCTTATCGCTGTAATCGGTAGACAGAAGTTTTCCAAGGAACGTTAATTAAGCAAAAAATAAAACGACAACTTGACAATAGAATTTTTACAATTAATTAAACATATTATATAAATATCTAAAATTCCATCTGAAGTAACTAAAAGTTGTTTTTGGGGTTACATCATTAAAATGGAATTAAAAACTTGGACGTAAACTTTCAACCGTAGACAAATTCCCACTTAAACCTATAAAATAATTGTTTTAATACTCCCTCGTTTTTAAACTCTTTATAAGAATTCCCGAACTTTTGTGACATTAACAAAGCGTACTAAAACCTCGTGTGCTGTTCAAACCGTTAAAAGCCATCTATCATTTAAACTAATAGAAATTCACCGCCCCCCGTCAGTATTAATTTACTACAAACTAAAATTCTGCAGCATACTGGAAAATATCAAACCTAAGTAAATGTTTAAACTCAATTTGGTACTGATGTGTCTTGTGGATAGTTCGCGATTAAAGCTTTATTGAT
Organism: Pediacus dermestoides; assembly: GCA_963942485.1. NCBI lineage: Eukaryota > Metazoa > Arthropoda > Insecta > Coleoptera > Cucujidae > Pediacus > Pediacus dermestoides. Next base: position 5,904,225 of record OZ012629.1, read on the forward strand.
TTTGTCAGATGTTTGCGATATGGTATGGTATGAAAGCTAGTCAGCCATCAGTTTCGAATGATTGATCTTAATAATAAGGTGTTTGTAACTGAAACTTTACCACATATCAATATACTCAAGACTCAAATCCTCAGCTAAATTAAAGTGGTTGGCACAAAATGCTTGTGTATAAACAGACACATATTTGTACAAGTCTTCGTTTTACCACGTCTTGTTTTAATAAGGAGCAACTTGGGAAGTGTATGGTTATGTAATATGTATGTCAAGAACATGCAAATAAAATAATAGGCATGTTATATACTTAATAACTTTTGAAAATTTTCGTCGTGATTACATAGTAAAATATCTAATATGGTAAAATAATTAGAGTAAATTTCTTGTTTTTGTGGCTCCGGCGCATCCACCAAAATTCAAACGGTTTAACTGTTTATTGCTATGTTTATAATCATATCCACCAAGAAAGTGGAAATAATGATAATTAAATCTTTGACACTGTCTTGGTAGTTTTATTTAAGTTTATATCCTCGCACTACATATCGTAGTAATGCTCCTTTATCTCCAACATTCTAACAATTATAAGTTACAAAGCCTGTGTTAATTGGAGAGGGTACGAGAGTGAAAGCACAAGCTGACACAATGTCCTGTGATCCAGGATGTCGTTAGGATACCTGTACAGCACAATTAGGAAAGGGATGTCAATTTTCTGAAATGTCCTTTCACAATCCCTTAATAAAACTCAGAGATCAAGAGGTTGCCTTTTGCACCCTTGCACCAAAAGCAATCTAATTAATTATTTTTTTATTATTATGGTTATGAGATTGCAACGCTCGCGTTAGAAATCTCTGCCGGCGGTAGGTAATTATTAACAACCAATTAAGCTGAGGTGTAAGAAGCCAGTTTTGTGTGTGTATTTAGAGAGTGTTTAAAGGGGTTGAGTTTTTGCAAGGCTTGGCAAATATCGAGGGTCCATTCAATATTCCGAGCTTAAAGCACAGTTCGCGTGATGTTGAGTCCATTAGTTAAGTTCATGTTTAGAAGTTTAGGCAGGAGAGAAGGCCCCCTGTTCGCAATTACGCAAACCACTATATAATCAATCATTCCCTCTAGGAAATGACCTAGAGAGGGATAAAAAAGGATAAAAATGAATTGCAGCTTCTTGGAAAAACACCACATATCCTTAACTGGATCTTAGGTTTCTTTTTTGATATGAAAGCTCGTCCCACACAAATTTCAACAAATTATCCGGCACTGTTTTTATCTGTGCCATAACCAATGTGTGCAATTTTCGTAAAATTATGTAACTACTCAGATTAGTTCTTATATAAAAAGCGAACGACCAAGAAAATCCACTACGTCTACAATAAGAGATGTAAAATGAAAAATTAAAATTAATTGCTATTTTCTTATTATAAAAAGAATACCTACTGCAACCAAAATTAATATAATTGATTTCTTCTCTGGAAGAATTTAACTCAAACTATCGAAAGTCAGATAAGTTTGGGCAACTAATATTCTAGTAGAACTTTATAATTTTAGCCCCTTCAACTAATTTGCATACGTAAATATTTAGGTTAATTTTAGAAGGAAAAATATTTATCATTCCCAACGTTATCTACGAATTCAAATCTATAGCTGGTTAAAACGGAAACCTAATTTAATGAGAATTCTTAGCTATCTGATCTTATAAATTCAATCTATTATTCCCCTGCACAGAATGTGCTTATTTACTCGTACAAAATTCCACTATTTTTCTATAATAGCAACATTCGGATCTGTTCAAGTATTTCCTATAGTGTAAATCAAACCAAAAGTAGTTTTAGAATTTGCCTCACATCAGAACTATACATGTATAAAAGTCTTTCAGAAAAAAACATTTCATTTTCTATCTTCTAGGCTTCGGCTATTGAATTTTATTCACAAGTGTAACCTCGGGCTTACAATATCCTCTGCTATCCGTTATGTATTCTGGCACGTTATCGAATATCGGTCATAGGTTACCAAATATGTAATACATTTTCTAGGCATGAATAAATTTCCACAAAGGAAAGTTACAGATTTATATACGTATAAGGTTCTCCCAACATTCTTGTACTTCAGAATATTATTATAAAGTGTGGTGTTATTATCATATTTTTGAATAGCACTTAGTTGTATTAAATTTGTAGGGCTAAATTTGATGGCCGTCGAAGTTTAACAACTTGTTATTGAATTTTATTGGGGCGATAAAAAATATAAATGCGTATTTTTATTTAAACCAATAAATATATGTTTTCATAAGATTTATTTATGTAAATTGAATTTCAATGTATTTTCTGCGAATGTTCGCATAAATGGAAAAGTGCCTATTTATTCAGAATTTGAAATAATTGCAGAATTTAACAATTTTCCCATGTTTATTTCCCCCGCAGTACACATTATTTGCATTCATTAGGCATACATTGTAGCATGTCACAAACATGTCGAGGTCTTCATTTATTTAGCCACTTTTCTGCAATAATTTAGCCTTATTGTCCCTGAGAACAATTTTCCCAATCATGAGGACTAGTCCGACTACACGCATCATTAGCATTGTGACGTCATATCCGGAGCTAACAAACCACGCAAACTCTGGCCAGTACTTCCGGTTGGTGCACGTTTGTCACTCGCCCTCGTGACAACCGGCACTCATTTCATGGATATGGAATTAATTTATAGTTATGGTCCCTACTGACCCGTCCTAGTGTATTACTGGTAAATCTCTTCGTTGAATGTTACGAATGGACTTCTATTTCACACCAGTTTACCGCCAAAACGGCCATATTTTACACAAAGGGGCTCAAGGTTCTCCAGTGTAATAATCTTTCATAAAAGTTGTCTCCGCTGCGAGAGGGACTCTGTTCTCAGGGAATTAACGATGAAAGCAAGCTGCTTTTAGTTGCTGCGTAGAATGCTGGAAAAAGAATCTCACCAAACTGTTACTGTGCAGTTTTTGGTGTAAATATATTTGATCTTGAGAGTATATTTGTTTAAAACAAACATATATATTATATTCGAGATGGAGATAAGAAACGGTCGGTAAACAACCATCAATACTCTCTATTCTATATAAAGAAGATAATATTTAAATTTGATATAGTATTCCTCTTGACGTGGATAAGCAAGGAAATTGAATTTCACAAACAAATAGATAAATCAAGAGGTTTTTCAGGACCCCATACAAAAATCACAACGCTGAACAACGAAAGAAGAATTTTTACTTTGCATTATTATTCGACTTCAACAGCATCATTCGCTTTTGGTTACTTGATTTAATACTCAGTCAAAAGTGCCGACAATAATGAAATTTAAATTCAAATTACACCATTGTGTTGACAAACACACACAAGCAATGTTTTAAAAATGCTCCTTGAGATTTTGTAAATTTAAAAGAATCGAAATTCTTACTATTTCGTTAAATGTTTAGAACGGATCGTGATTTAATAACGATTTCGACTTTTTACTACTGAGTCTCAATAATTAACTGTGCTGTCAGTTGCAAAAGGAATTCGGAGTTTTTTTTCATGCCTCGGAATATTAAGCGGTATATTGGGTTTTGTTAAGATTCATTAAAAATCTTGACAAAGTTTCTAAGCGTAATAATAACGTTTTTATAGGCCATATATACTTTTAGGAAGTCTTAAAGAAAGTGAGCAAATACATCCAGAAAAGCCTCAAGGGTAGCTATGATTCATTGTCCTCCTTGTTGTCTATTATCCTTTATCTTCCCAACTCTTATCTTGGTTATTGTCTGCTAACGAACCAAGGATTCTAAATAAAAATAAAACCTGACACTATTACAACAGTATTTTTTTATTTGTGCAATTCAGAAAATATTTTTTGTGTGAAATACCACGCATGATATTGTATCAATTTATTTAAATTTTTCAATGCAATTACATGCAGTAATTTGTAAAATTCTTTTTTTTTTGTCATCGTCACGGTATTTACAACATGGATTTTGATTGATTCAAATATTCCTGGTTGGAAAATATTTTTTAACCAACTTTAATATTTGTTTTGGTAACATGACGGAATTTATGCATTGTTTTGTTTAGTAATTTTCATATGTTTGAATAAAAAAGACAATATTGAGTTTCAGTAGGTTTTATAAATCAGTAAAATAATTTATTACAGCAATTCAATTTATGCAGAATATTTGCAATTGCGGGTAAATTCTACAAAACAATTAATAAATGAAAAGCATGTAATGTCCTACTACATTTTATCGAATTCTGATACAATTTTATTGTTCGAAGGATTTTCACAAATATTAGTATACATATAGTCCGGAAGCTAGTGAATTTTTTTGGTACTAATTTTTCCAGTGAGCAAACATTGATAGAATTGTTCAGTTAGTGATTCTAATCAACTAAATCTGAGTCTGGCAAAATTTTTCCGATGGATGGGTGGAAAATACAAATGAGTTGAACTTATTTTTTCAGTTATGAATCTTTTTGATTTACTAAAGTAGATCATAAGACTTACAGAAAAAGCAATCTGGCTTACCTCCAGTTGTGGAAAATAGGTCTGGCTGAACTGTTTCCATAAATCCGCTGATCGGAAAATCAGATCGATTTCTCGGATACGTTGCACTTATTTTTACATTTTTGAAACTTATTATACAAATTGATATTATCATGGCATATAGTTTAAAACAAGTCTGGCTGATTTATAAAATTACCAAATGAGTCTGGCGGCACCTTGAAATTTACAAAAATAAAAATTTATTACACTTATTTTCCCTGTGCTGAAAATTTTTCACATGATAGTCTGTACTATAATACCACGAAAAAAACCAATCTGGCTATTATTTTCAATCACCAAAGTCTCGCCAGACTCTAAATAGTACGTGCTTAATAACTTAGACTTGAAAATTTTGAACTATAATTAATAAATAAGCTCTTAAGGGGGTTCCGTACTGGACAATATGCCAAAGTAGTGGAATTTGAAACTATGAAAATATAAAAATGCAAACTACACCCAAAATAGAGAGAAATAAGAGGAGAATGCGAAGCAGGAAAATTCTTTGATTTTTTTACACTATCTTGCCATATCACTTTATTTTTAGAGGGTTGATAAAAATTACAATCCTTTTATTTCAAGTTTTGCGGTGGTGGGGGTATATTGCTGGGGAAAATTTTATTTTGTTTCTCGAAAAGTAAGCAAGATAGACAGAAAATGCAAGAGACAAAAACATTATATTTTTATTTGCTCAATCTGAAAATAATATCAAACTTATAAAAAAGCAGTGGCGTGCTCAATTTTTTCTGCAAATATCTACTTAGGATTCCCCAGCGCCGCCCCTGGAATAATTAAATTCAATCTAATTACATCAAATAAAGCCCTTTACTTGTCACTAAAAACTTGCCAAGTTTTATTAAAATCGGCCAAGTAGTTTTTGAGATACATAAGAAAAGTTTTTTTTTATTAACTTGAACACGCTGTATATCGAAAACGAAGCTTTGCAACATACATGTTCAGGGGGTGATTTCTGAGATCATTCTAAGAGAAAAGGTTCATATGAACATGGGTCCGAAAATGCTTACCCGCTGAGTTAGGTATAGCCCTTTAAATTTGTGACCCTGAGATGGTTTTCATTTATTATCTCCGAAACTGTTCAAGGTAAAATGATGAAATTCACCATATCCACTAATGTTTTTAGGCTTAATAAGATAGAGTGTAAATCATTTTGAAATTTCTACACACGTGGATCAAACCAGGGGGTGGGGAGTTAAGAAAAGATTTTCGGACCCATATTCATATGAACTTTTTTCCTAGAATGATCTCGGGTATCACCCCCTGAAATATTTTGGTGTATTTTTTAAACACCCTGTATAATCGAACGTATATAGCCTTATGAGCATTAGACGAGTCTGGCAGGGCTTTGGTGATCTCGCATTATAGCCAGACTGTATTTTAAGCTATTATTATAATGCAAACTGTCATCTGACAAATTTTCAGGACTACCAAAATAAGTGCAATTATTTTGTTAAAAAAATTTCAGTTTTTCACGTGCCAGACGTATTTGGTGTGCTTACAGTTCAGCCAGACTGTCTTTTTACTGAATTTTAGTACACGACTTGTTAGTAGAAGCATTTTCATTAATGTAAAAATAAGTGCACCGCATTTGTATTTTGAAAGGCATTTTCTGACTCAACCCATCGGAAAACCCCTATACATAATATAATATTTTTTATTTAGAATCACTAACTAAACAATCCTATCAATGTTTGCTGATGACTGGAAAAATTAATAACAAAAAAATTCACTAACTCCAGGACTATTACAGCTATAAATTTATACCTATAACAAATTAATATAATTTCAGAGTGTTATCTAGATTTTGTGAACTTCCCGATTAAAATTTGGCTCACCCTGTATAAGTAGGTATCACGTGAAAGAAAATCAAAGACAATTAAATTTTAACCTCCGCAATAGTGTTATTAGTCGATCACGAATTAATTTGTGAAACAATTTCCATTAATAAATTGTAAAAATTTAAAAAGCTATCGCCCAACGTGGGGCGGAAAAATTAGTAACAAAAAAATTCACTAGCTCCCGGACTAATAATTGAATAATAAACAAATTTTTCGATTTTACTTTTAAAACTATGAAAAAGTTATTCCAGATATTTGACTTTTTTATATAAAAATAATGTTAAATAAAAGATCAGATATTCTGTTGTGAGGTTCTAACAGAAATTAAATTGTTACATCGTAAAAAAAGCATAAAACTTCAAAATTTAATTAACTTTCAGAAATGAAATGAGACATTCTAAGAAAACGTTTTTGTTTTATACGACATAATTGGCAGGCAATTATATTATAACGTAGCTTTTCATTTGCGCTGTCCTTGACATTATCCACACTTTTTGCACCTATATGTTCATTTTTCTCATAACCTCTCATTAAAGCTTTACATTTTGTATAAAAGCACTGGTCAAAACCATCAACAACAAATAATGTAAATTTATGTACATTACAAACTACTAAGTATCAAATCGAGCTATTTTGTCGTAGATATGATATACTGTTGCGAATAAAGCTAATGAAAATTATTGGTTTGACACCTGAAACTAGCGGTTAGTGGCAATAACTCTCATCCTGATATTAAACCAACATCCGATTGTATGATGACTGTTCATAATTTACATAATTGCCATGACTTCCACTGTAATTTTCACCCCTTAGTTATCATCTATTGCGCATGAAATAGTAAGTTGGCTCTTTGTTAATAAAATTACACTCTATTAGTGAGTGAATCTATAATATGGCGTTTCCGTTAAAATGTTACACGTATACAGAAGGCCGAATTTAAATTCATTTATCTACACAAAATGAAGTTTGGAAATACGATTAAGGAAAAACTGCGGTTGTGCAGCGTAGAATCAATTAATTAAACACTAGAGACGTTAACTTCTATAGTTACTTACGCCAATCAATCACGATGTCGCCCGTCATATAGTTATCACTAAATATTAAACTTATATGCAGCCCATAGGGATTAAAAACTAATCATTATATTTAGATTTTTCCATCAACAGGTACATATATTTCAAATTTCTAGAAATCTTCTGAGATTTTATTTTTAAAGAGCTTCAAAAATTGACCAACAACTTTAACACCGGCGCATCCACCAGAATTTTAACTATTGGTTTTGGGTAGCTCTTTTGCAGCCAATATCAAATATTTCTAGCTGAACTTCCGTTTGCGAAAATGCGTCTAAAATACAAACTTGGTAATATTTTCAGTTCTTATGAAGAATTGTATGAACCCTAGAAAGGTCAAGGTCACAATAAAATTCTAAAAGAATATCAAAAAATGAAAACATTGTAATTAAAAAAAGTATTCAAGGTATCCAAGGTATTCAAGGTATCGTTTTATCGTGCATCTTTATCGGTAAATGTTGGTACTCTAATATCACATACCTACACATTTACTAATGAGTTTATTCAAAGTTAAATTATTTTATTCGGTTTTCCACCAAACTGTACTTATTTTAATGTAATTGAGAATTGCACAAAGGACAACTAATAAGCTTGAAATTTTCCCTCCAAAGTTAAGAAGGAAATTAATGACGTACTTACCAACAATACTAATTTAGAGTTAAATTGAATTTTGGCGTAAACTTGTCAAGCCTTCTGTAAAGTGATGCAGGTGTGTCAGTCTCAGTTAATCATTCTGGTGTTATTTCAGCAATTAATGCTTACTTAATTACGTCTTAAGTCTTAAACTTCTTTGTGTAATGAAGGAGTTTCACTTTCTCTTATATATAACGTCCAGCTTCCACCCTCCGTTTTCTAACAAGCAAAATAATTAAGAAGTTTTGTTGTTGTTTGCTTGCTAAAGCTATTTGATGGTTATAAGTCGAATGATATAAATATATTTACATCAACGAATGCTGAATGTAAAAAGCTGCCAAGGCAAAATTTTTATGCTTTGATGCAGTGGAAGTTTCATGAATAAATTAAAAGAATTAGAATGTGTTTAAAGTTAAAATGATTTAAAACTAGTTTAATTAGTATGCAATTAAAACTTAATTCAACTTCTAAAGTGCATCTGACATGTTCTGCTGTGTTGTTTAACAATTTAAAGAAGTTTGCTAGTATGCTGTTACAGTTTTAATAAGTTTTTCGAGTCAATAGGAGCCACAAATCAAACTAGAATTAAAGGGAGAAATAGTACATGAAAATAACAACTGAGGGAAGTTGTTTAAATTTCATAAATTACAAAAAAAATGTAAATTCCTGAAAGTTTTCATTAGTTCTGGAAACATCCAAATTTGTGTCGTGCCACAAAATCCAAAAGCCGATTTTGACCATTACCCAACTTAGATAGCAATTTAACAATTTGGAAATAATAAGATTACAAACTGAGCTGTTAATTCAACAGAACAGGATGTTCTTACTATGAGATTTGAGCAGGATATATGCAGCATCCACCTAGCATCCAAACGGCTGTTGATCCACGCGAGAATTAGGAAGTTACGGGATTATGGATGCATTAAGACAAGCACAGGTGAATACGTGGTGAACTAATTAGCCTCCTATGTATACCATACGACTGCATATTCTCTAATAATTTATAGTATCCCAAGCTGGTTACAAAACAAATTGCGGTAACGCGAACAGAGATAAAGTTTAAGTTTGCTTTAGTGGAAATACCAAGCCATCTGCTAAGTTTTATTAAGTGCTTTAAGCTTTTACTACTTTTATGTGACTAAACAGAAAAATACAAGTGGAAATTGCAACAGTAGGTATTATATCCCCACGCGAGCTGCTACGCTGCACTGTGTGCTGTTGTTGTTGCTGTTTGTCATTTATAACAAAGTGCTGCTTGAGTAATATGTACCTACGATAAATCAAGTATTTTGTTGTACTTATAGTGTGTCTAATTCATTCCGAAGGATTTTCCAAATTGATTTGGTTGGAAATATGTTACAGAAATTATGTAGGTATACCTAATAATAATTATTAATTTCTCGCTTACTAGCAGAGATAGAGAGATGCGGTTTTCGCGACACGTTGCTACTTTTTTGTGAAACGAAAGATGCCGTCAACAGTTTTTTCATAGCCCCCTTCGTTTTTGAGATACAGGGCGAAATTGAAAATTTTCACTTTTAGGGCATACCTCGTATCTCGGGAACGACTGAAGATATTGGATAGGTAAAAACTGCATCTTATACAGATTTTTACGTAGAATCCAGTGGCGTACTCAGATTTTTCTTCGAAGCGATAATTTTCGAGATATTTACTAAACTTATATTATTTTAAATGGAACACTCTGTATGTTTTTCACTAGTTGGATCCAGCTTGTCATAAGCTTTACAAAAATATAAAACACTCTGTAATTATTTTTAATATTAAGCTAGAAAATGACAATTTTCAAAAATTCTGCCAAAAATTTTCTAAGTAGGCTATGAAAAATAAGAAACAAATGTCATTACTCATAAAATAGAAGATTTATGTGCTGCCACAGAAAGAGAATTTAGGAATTTACATGTACAACCTCTCACCATTCTGAATGCTTTACGCAGGATAAGGCAAATGTGCGAAATGTGTTTGAGACATAACGGAAATCAATTTCAGCAAATTCTATAAAGTGTATTCAAACTTTTATTTGTTCTTGTGAAAAGTTGACTGTATTCCTTCTTTGTTTTTCATGGCCTACTTACAAAAATTTTGGCTGAATTTTTGAAAATTGTCATTTTCTGGCTTAATGTAGACAATCACTAAAAAGTGTTTTATATTTTTGTAAAGCTTATGACAAACTGGATCCAACATACAGGGTGTTCCATTTAAAATAACATAAGTTTAGTAAATATCTCGAAATTTATCGCTTTTAAGAAAAAACTGAGTACGCCACTGGATTCTACGTAAAAATCTATATAAGATGCAGTTTTTACCTTTCCAATATCTTCAGAAGGTTCCCGAGATACGAGGTATACCCTAAAAGTGCAAATTTTCAATTTCGCCCTGTATCTCAAAAACGAAGGAGGCTATGAAAAAACCGTTGACGGCATCTTTCGTTTCACATAAAAGTCGCAACGTGTCGCGAAAACCGCATCTCTCTATCTCTGCTAGTAAGCGAGATATCCCGCATTTACAACTAAATTTGGACACCCTGTACAGTATTCCATTTATAACTGCTATGCATTTTCATTTATTAAAAGATTTTATCCCGTAGTATCAATTTTCTCAAATGACTTTATTTCATTCTTATTAAAACTGCTTTTAGCATTTCTGTAATAAACTCCGTGACAATGTTACAGTCAGGAATTAATATCTAACTAAATCTCTTCTTCTTTATCAACCTTTATCCATCCATTCCTGGATGTAGGTCTTTCCTAAATAAAAAGTAATAAATCTCAGATTTTTTTTAAATTAAACAATTTCAACTATAACTTTCTAGGTAGCACACAATACAAATTTGAATAACACTGCTGATTCATTAAAAATCTTTCCAACAGTCAGTTTGTTCACCCTGAATTACCTCTTGAAATTATTTTCTGTGAGTTATTTTCTACCGGATTTTATTTTGCAGTATTTCAACAAGAAAAAAATGTCAGTTTCCCAGGTGTTTGTGAATAGCCATTGCACATGTATGGTTTTTAAAAGTGAAACCTCTTTATTTCTCCCACAATAATCACAATACAAAGAGAATCCACGCTGGTTTTGATGGAGGTGAATGAAATGTAACTAAATGGTATAAGAGGATGTGTGAGCAGCTGTCTAAAATGAACACAAAAAAGTGTTTATACCTACATATGAATTATGAAAAAAATTCACTGGGTTTATATTTTTAGAAACTTTTGAGATAAATAATTTTAGATAGTTTTTTTGGTTTAATATGGATTTTTTACCAAATTAAAGCTAATCAGTTAATTATTATTTCTATGAAAATTCCTTCCTTTTTCAATGTATTGCATACCATCACTTTTTTGTGACTAGAGTTAATATTTAATTCCAATATTTTAGAAAATCCTTGAAATAACTTCTTTTTAATTACTTACGCAAAATGTTTTTAAGCCTTACCTGAAACAAAAAAAGAATATATTAGAATAAGGGAAAATTTAATAAAATACTATTAGGTACAAACTTCTTGATGATTACTTGGCTTATTTTATGCAGAAAACCATTACGATAGCCATAAAATTGGATTCGTTTTCAAGATATGGTGTTCTAATTTCCGTTTTGGTACTTTATAAAAAACATCGAGATTTTTAAGTATTAAGTGTCATTATACTATATGTATATTAGTAAGGACTAAATTTTTTTATAGTACTTCCTGAACATATACGAGGAGATGAAATATCTATCAAGTTTTACACAAAACACTTTACAAATTGCCTGCAATAGTCTTTGACTATCACGATGTATCCGATTGACAGTAAAAAATTTATGGCTTGCCATAAATACAAATAAATAGGGTTAAAAATATATTATAAATTTGAGTCAAAGAGCTTTTTTCCTTCAACCAGCTCAACATTGATTTTAAGCGGATGCTGAATCTGTTGCATTCTTTCCAATAACCAAGAAAGACGTACCGTATAGTAACACAAATCTTATTTAGTTTCCTTAAAGTCAGGAACTGAATAAATAACTTATAGAGCAGTTTCCGCCTTATTTCAGGCTATTTTACTTCCAGTAATGCTGTTTTATTCGTTTTTCAACGATTAAATTAAATGAAAACTTTATATTGTATTGTACGGAATGTGATATGTTTTAATCCATAACGCAACTCTGTTATACAAAATCGGATTTAAGAACCTAACTAGAACTTTTGTGGGGTAAACGATTTATTCGTTCCCATTTTATGTGTGCTGGGTAACAAATCAATTTTATTTTGTTTAGTTTTCGCTGACTTCCGCAAAATATTTTTTATGATAAACTACTTGGCATTAAACTACTACTATCAAGAAAAAAATTGCTCGTTTTTAGCAAATATTTACTTATACTTTTCATAAATTTCCATTTACTGAAAATACTTTCTAAACAAGATTTACTTGTATGATGTTGACCTATGCAGAATGGAGATGGGATAAGAATTTTAACCATAGCCGGCACCCAGTGACCGGTAAAACCGAGGATATACGGTCGCCACCGGAAATTACTAGCTCTTGGAGCTAGGCAGATAAGCAGTACTCTACCAAATGTTCGCATCATGCACAATATACTCCGACTACCTTATATCTGGTTTCTTTAGAAAAAAATCCAAAACCATAAGATAGAGTTAGGGATTAAAAGCAGTTTATTACAAAATTTAAACTGGATGTGTGTTATGTAATATGAATTTAATGGTACCTACTTTATAATAGGAAGCATAATGGTGGAATAATACGAGACAAATGGGGTGCTAATCATAAATTAACGAACTGTAAATTTTTTTCATATTTGTGTGAAGGGTGTTGTGCTAATTATAGGCTTGATATCGATAACAATAATGAATGTTTCCTTAACTAGCTTAGGCACGCAACTCTTACTGAATTAATCTGAGTGCCATGTGTTATGCAGCTTTATCACCCATCTTAATAAGTTACCTGTTCAATTTAATTAAAGCTCTCATAACGCCACGTATATCCTTAACCGAGTCTCTTCCCGCTTTATCTGTTGGATTATCTAAGCAGGTCATTATTTGCATACGCGGTTTTTACACCGTCTGAAACATATTTCATTAGCTCCAAGACGACGACAATAAATCGATGCAGCGAAGTTGTTTTTGGATAAAAAAAATATATTGCAGATTTAGTCTACATAATAAAAATGTTTTGAGGTTTCTCTCAGTAAAATTAGCTCTTATTGAATTATTTCATGAAATGTTTTAGAAAAATGAACTTTTCCAGTACATAATTATTTGAGCGTATAAGTGGATCATCCAAATGGCCCTTTTTTGTTTGCCACAATAGAAACCAAAGTAAACAAAAATACGGGGTATTAGGATAAACCTCCTTTTCAGTGTAACGTGCTCACATCAATTCTTACCTACCGAAAGAGTGTGGGAAATAAATTAGAAAAACAGCATGCACACACAATCCGGAAAAAAGCGATTTTTTTCTCTGCAGACAAAATAAAACAATAGAGTCGAATGTAATTTAAAATAATATGTTGTTGAAGTTATTCTAGAGAAAAGTAATACCTACTCTAATAAAAAAATGTAATTTATTAAATAAGTTGTGTGTAAAACGGACAATTAGTTTATTACCGTAATTTGTACTGAAAACACAACCAGTTTTAATGTCCATAATTTTTGAATTTTATGAATGTTTCGTGTGTGACTATAATGATAATGTATTTTTAAAATGTAGGTTGCGTGATGTGTAACGGATGAATTTTATTTTTAGCACCATGGATTGGAAAAATGCAAAAATGTATGGATATGTATTATAGAAAATAAGATGTCCGATAATATTTTGCATGCTAACATAAGTCTGTTATAAATAGAAAGTTATTAATAAATTGTGCAAATATCATATGAATAAAATATTTCTAACAAAGAAAATAACATAAAATATGGATGTAAAACACATTTACTCGGATTAAACGATGGTGGATAAAATGCCTATGAGAAAATACTTCTGGTTTTTTGTATTAGTTATCGATTTGTCTTTGAGTATACATATAATAAGTGTGTGTCTGCAAATATTGATTTTTAATTTGGTGACAGTTGGAGATTTATTATTTTTGTACAATTTTCGATTTTGTTCTCTTAGAAAATTATACGGGGTGTCCCAGTTTTTATCGTCAGGATTTCACCAGTCGATAGTTTAGCGAAAATTAAAGGTGGTTTGTCTAATAAACTATGGTCGAATGTTGCTTCCTTTTTGATGTACAGGGCATTAAAGAAAATAAATTATTTTAAATAATTTGCTATAAATCAATAACAAAAAAGTTAGCCTTCTGAAATTTTGCACAGATCTTTTTTTTTTGTATTCTCTTATTAGTAGTGGTTGCGATTAATTTATTTAGAACACAGAGGCGTGCGTACGGGTTTCTTCAAAAACATTTTATGGAATAAAACGTACGCCACTGGTTTTTTGCAGCACCAATATGCAGAGAGTATTTTCCATTCAATTTAGAAACTTTTTTGTATCTTACAATTTCTTGATAACTTAACTTTTTTTTCCTTATTTATTAAAGAGGTACTTCCCTATTAGATTTCCGAAAAAAGCATCAGTAAAAAGTTGTAGAAAAAAATATTTCATACAACTTTCCTTTTAATATTTTTTTGATATTGTCAATATTTAAAAAGATATTCAACAAATAAGTTGCAAATTTTAGGGAAATTTTTCTCTAGTTGGGTACTACTTACTACTACTACTTACTACTACTACTTACTACTCTTTCCCCAAAATTTTCAATTTATTTGTTAAATAACTTTTTAAATATCGGCGATATCAAAAAAAGTTTGAAAGATAAGTTGTAGGAAATATTTTTCTTTATAACTTTGTACTGACTGTTTTTTTCGAAAATTTAATAGAAAAAAAGTTATTCAATAAACAAAAAAATTCAACCCTTAATTGAGGGCTGGTGAAGGAAGGGCGGGGTCTACGAATACACAAACTCAGTTTTAAACTTTCAGGGTGACCCTCTAGAAGATTCTACAAAAATTGGCTGTAGGGTAAAAAAGTCTATTTGAAGCCTTTTTTCTCCCTTATTTACTGTACTATTAGGTTATTTTGAGTTAAGTTATCAAAAAATTATAAGATACGAAAAAGTTTCTAAATCGAATGGAAAATACTCTCTGCACATTGGTGCTGCAAAAAAAACAGTGGCGTACGTTTTATTCAATAAAATGTTTTTGAAGAAACCCGTACGCTCGCCTCTGTGTTCTAAATAAAATAATTGCAACTACTATTAATAAGAGAATACAAAAAAAAAGATCTATGCAAAATTTCAGAAGACTTCTTTTTTTTGTTATTGATTTATAGCAAATTATTTAAAATAATTTATTTTCTTTAATGGCCTGTACGTCAAAAAGGAAGCAACATTCGACCATAGTTTATTAGACAAACCACCTTTAATTTTCGCTAAACTATCGACTGGTGAAATCCTGACGATATAAACTGGGACACCCTGTATAAACTGCAAGTGCGAGTAAAGCCGTAAATACACTATAACAAACTGACCTCTGAACTATAAAATATAAAACAAGCAGTCACATCGAACATTCTTTAAATTAGGTACACTCCTACTTCTATAACTTATTTATGATTTAATACAGACTATAATTTCCTGTAATTTATTACTGCCTTATTTCTAAAAGCACAAACTTTAACTGGCAGTCTATTTTGTATTCAGTGATTGCACAAAACAACCCTTTCAATGTCGGGATTCAAGACAGTTTGACCAAAAATATTTTTATAGCACACATTACATTCCAAATGTTCTTTGAATGCAACGAAGTCCGTCGTTTCTGCTGCATTTATAGTAGTATTATCTGCCCAGGCCTGCATAGTTTTCTCAGCCATCCCAAGAGTTTAAGGACATATATCTCCTTTGCCAGGGCCAAGAGGAAACGGAATTAATCGATACATAATACTCATTAATTTTGCAAATAGTAATACTTATTTTTATGTTACAAATATTTCGACCTTGGAATGATTTTAAGCAAAGTTGGAATTTTGAACTTGTTTAAATGAAATTTCATCGAGTATTTCAGCTATTCTTCACTAACACAAGAACAACAACTCTGAAACTCTTCAAAAATTGGTTTTCAAACTGAATTTAATTTTTTCGCCTTAGAATCCAATATTTTATGACCGCATCGAAAAAGCTTCATTCTGTCATTATAGATAAAGATAATAATTATTGGAACACTTTATATTATAATGATAATTGGATGACACTTTCATGTTTCCATGGAGTACTTCCACAACAATCAATTTCATCACACTCGTAGTTTCGCTCACTCTAATATACAAATCTCTTTCTTCAAATCTAATCGTATTTATATTCCAGGACACGAAAACATAACAAATACTAACAGCACATAAAACCATCAACTATTAAAGACACTCTTTCTCCAAAGAACGAAGAAGCTTTACGAGGCAACATTTTGATTTTAGTACACATACGTGCATGACCAGGTTTAACAAGGCAAGTTGAAAGACATCGTAGAGACACTGTATATATTATTTACGGATAATGTTACTATGGGTTGGTACTGTTCCTTTCATAAACAATGATATGTCACGGCAAAACGAGTTGCCGCACAATTTTAGACAAGTAATGTGAATTTTTGATTCCGAAAGTCTGGAAAGTGTTTCATATTTCACGTAATACCAGCTACTTCCATGTGTTCGATACGACAATGTCTTAAATTTTTATGAAGCGGGTATAACGAATGAAAATTGGTTTTGATACTTGATAGTTTTTGTGTAATTCTGTTCGTGTCTTTGTTTATTGTTATTACATTAGCTTGAATAATTTATTTTTATCGACTAGTGTGGTGTGGGTTTTAATTTAATGATTTCAGTAGTTTAGCAAGTTTAGTGGACTGTACTCCAAACACACTAGCTCGGCAATAACGAAGTTTCTTGTTTTGTAAACGAAACAATTTGCACTATAAATGCAACAGCGTACATCGATCAATCATAACAATTGACTTTACCAAAGCCAAAGCAGAAACGATTGCAACCAGAGGCCTCAAAGCTCCAGTTGCTCCTGGTTAGGCTGTTAGCATGTTTATGGGTATTAATTAATTTACATTCTATTATCTTCTTTGATTAAATGAAAGCTGACTTACAAAGCTGCTTCCTGTCGATAATTCATTATTAATAGAAGCCGCAAGTCTCTATAGAAATTTCAGCGTCATCACATTTCACATGCTTATCAGTTAAATTTTGATTTGATGCCAAAAGCCGTGTGAAACTTCGTAATCCTGATGCTAATACTCTTACCGATTTTAACACCCTTCCTTGTATATCAAAGTGTATCTATTTATCTTTTGAATATAACGTAAACAAAATCCCCAAAATAGCTTTAAAAAATTAACTTGGAAAGCGATTATTTCATTTGTGATGCATGATTCATGAGGATCAAATTTACGGATAAAATATAAATAAATACTCAAAACTAAGTAATGGAAAAAATTCTAAAACACAATACAATTATTATGCAGGACGGTATAACAAGAGAATAATTGTATTATTAAGTTTATTGTTGGAAACACAGATTGTGTTTTCGCAGCCTGGTTATAGGTAGAGAGAACTACTATAAATTAGTATTCATAACCGCAGTATTTGTATATTTATGTCTTTATTCACTACAATTCTCTCTCTGTGCCAAATTTCGTGTATATTATTAAGTTACATATTTCATATATAAATGAAAATTATGTCTATTATACATCACAATGAAAAACATAAAAGCATTCTTTTCTTTTGCCTGACACCGGAAAATACCTCTTTCTGCTAACAATTTTCTTTTTATGGCCTACTTACACTCAGCTGCAATATATTTGCAAAATGAGTGTTGTAAATAAAATATAACATTAACATGCGTTTTGTTATTGTGCTACAGACAGGAAGAAAGAAAACTCGCTTTTAATGGGGATTTATTCTTTGGTACTTCCGGAAAAACAATAATTTCAGTTTAAGTATGTTTTTATTGAAAAGAATTTAGGCAAGAAATATACTCTTTAATTAAAATTTATTTTTCATTGTAATCTAGTGCTCTAAAAACTTTTCTCAAAAACAATTTATAGGCGTTAGCGAGTTACTTATTCCTGCCCACTGAAGCACCCCCACTTAACACATCACTATTACTCAAAGCCTTAATTAAGAGATAAAAATCAATGAGCAATATAAGTAATCCTTCCTTAAAACTAAACTATCTGTTCAGCTTTTCATTTGGTAACTAGGCGAAAATTACGGAGGTCACTATAAAAGTTTTTTAAAGCGACAAAGCTGTTGTCTTTTTTTTAACACGTTTTTACGACGCGAAGTTAACAGAAATTAAGCCAACCCATCAGGCATTGTCCCATTGAGAATTTCCCAATAAAATCGTATAATTCGAAATTGAATTGTCCGGTGTGTTCGTATTAAATATCAATTAAACAGGGGCAAAAGCCTGTGCTTGATCTAAGCTTAATTACATTAGTTTCATTGGATTGAAAGATGGTAAACAGTTTTATGTGTGATTTGAATAAAGTTGTCGTTGTGTATCAGGGCTCGAAACGCGTACTCTCTACTAACCATCATGTTGAAGTTTGTAATTAGAGTGGACATATACGTATATCGTCCATCTCTCGTACATTTGTGCCATTCATCCTCGTCTTACTCATGTGGATGTATTATTATATGTGGTCACTCAAACACCAAAGGGACATTTTCCCTAAAATCAAACTACCCAATATGCAACACATGCATTCGATATAAGCTCGCAATTAATTTTAACAATTTCGTTGTGGCTGATGCTGGTGTGGTTTTATTGAAAGCAGTAGTTACGTTTGGCATATGTCATTATCTAAACGAATTATGTCAATGGAATATTCCTCGAATTGGCAATTAGCGAATAGTTTTGGTTATATTAAAATATTATCGACATTTATCATTAATTTATGAATTAATTCATAACTATCTTCTTGGTTCTGTCGCGTTGGATTCAGTAGCGTGATTGACGTTTCGCCACTCATACTGCTGGGTTCATCACAATAAGTTTGAAATTCTGTAGACATAAATTCAGATGTAAACAGAAATATTTTTTCTGCTTTCCCATTTCTTTTACTGTTTCTCTTAATGCCAAGAGTTACACTTGCCCCGTACTATGGGGAAAGTGGAACCAATTTATAATAAACATTTTGACGTCCCTTGATTCCACAAAACACGAATTACCTTTTTTGTATTTTGAGAACGATATACAATAAATGAATGGCAGTTATTATAAAATTTATATAACCTTTTGTTAGGTTACAAACATGAAAACTTCATAAATGAAACGTTTGAAAATTAATTGGAAATAACAAATGTCACAGTAGCTATCGAAATAACGTGCTCCAGGACGAGCTAGATGTTAAAATAAAAATGCGAATAACTCGTTTGATTACATACCCGTCACTTACAAACAATAAACTGCCGTATAACGCAAAACTCCAACTGTTTTATGAATATATGAAAAGTTGAAAATTAAATGGTTTCTTTCACGATAGACGTATACTGTAAACTAGCGTTTTAACAACTAAATTAAAACCTAGATGAAAGTGGTTTTCACTTTACATGAAAACCAAATGCTTTTTATAAGATTCCTTTTGATGTCCACAAATACCAATTCTTCTACTGAGAAATAAAGCCAATAAAATTTAAGCAGATTTACAGGGAAAATTGAAGACCCTGGGATTGGGCTTGCTATTTTTTTGTTGGCATATTAAAGGAAATAAAATACTTTAAAAGTCAGTTCGCAGCACGTTTGCGCACCAAATATGATTTAACTTTTTTCTCTTATATACTTCTTTAGAAGTTGTCAACATTGTACGTCCCAAAGGTATATAAACAAAATGTAGGGTAACGGTGGGATATTAGCTCTTAGGAAGTTCTTGTTTATTTGTTGTTCTGGTAGAGAAATAAATAAAAGGCTGATATAAACAGTGTGTATGAAAATGAAGTTACTGAATTGTAGTATTTATATCACATTATAATTTTTCAGTTTTTCACTGCCTGGATATAATTACTGATTTTTAATTTTTAATGTAGTAAAGTACCAAAGTGCAGATAAATGGATGGAAATTTTCTCCGAAGTCTTGCACCAAGTCGATATTTTGGTAACATACGACCAAACATTTTGTTTATCACAAAGAAATATTGTTTGTATAGGCTAACTATATTGAAAATAAACGGTTTAGTACCAACGAAACTTTTCAATACTTAGCTATAAATTTAGTAAATCGTTAGATTTTTGTAGTTTTTTTTGTCGAAACTATAACGACTCTCCGTCTAAAACCGGTTGGTGTCTCGACATGATTCTATTAAGATTAGATTACACATAAAGATTATGTCTCGGAATCTTTGCGATTTTAGATAATCGTGTAAGTGTACTAAATTTATGGTTTATTACAAATACATGAAACTATTTAGGTATATGTTCAAATCATAACATTAATAATTTTCCAGTCATGAAAATTTATATGATGAATAGTTAATTGAAAATGAATCCCCAAGAAACAGAAATAACTGTAAATGTTTATGGTAACGTCTGCAGTCGATTAACAGATAATTGCGGTTAAAACATTTTGTAATGAAAGTCTGAGAAATTGTTAAATTAAATTACAAATGAGCAAACCTAAGAGAGGAGAGATAAGAAAACCCAGACTCAGACCAACCCCTTTTGTTGTCAAAATAGATGGGGAAAGAACAGTACACAAATTGTACCAATAAACACCCACAATAGAAACAAATAAATGTAAATGATTAGTGGAAATATCCTATCTTCATATAAAACCATTTTCAAAATGACGAGCTATTTACATAAACTTGAATATAAAGTAGACGCAAAACGTTTATAATTCATTACATTCCCAGTTTGGGTCCTTTGTACAGGAAACTGCTGTTGGTAGAGTTTTATCATTCAGTTTTTCCTTAAATAATTTCAAATAATAGTTAGATGGTACTTCGTATTGTAGCGAATGCTAAACGAAAAATTGTCTTTTGCAAACAATAGACCGCGTTAAATTTAACTCAGCTCAAAATAATTGGTCTGTCTCAACCAATTTAAATATATTCCACAGAATAACAATATTATACAGGGTGTCCCAGTGGTTTGTCAAATAAACTATGGTCTAATGTTGCTTCCTTTTTGATGTACAGGACATTAAAGAATATAAATTATTTTAAATAATTTGCTATAAATCAATAACAAAAAAAGTTAATCTTCTGAAATTTTGCATAGATCTTTTTTTTGTATTCTCTTATTAATAGTGGTTGCAATTATTTTATTTAGAACACAGAGGCGTGCGTAGGGGTTTTTTCAAAAACATTTTATTGAATAAAACGTACACCACTGTTTTTTTTGCAGCACCAATATGCAGAGAGTATTTTCCATTCAATTTAGAAACTTTTTTGTATCTTACAATTTCTTGATAATTTAACTTTTTTTTCTTATTTATTAAAGAGGTTCTTCCCTATTAGATTTCCGAAAAAAGCAGTAGTACAAAGTTGTAGAGAAAAATATTTCCTACAACTTTCCTTTTAATATTTTTTTGATATTGTCAATATTTAAAAAGATATTCAACAAATAAGTTGCAAATTTTAGGGAAATTTTTCTCTAGTTAGGTACTACTTACTATTCTTTCCCCAAAATTTTCAACTTATTTGTTGAATAACTTTTTAAATATTGACAATATCAAAAAAAGTTTAAAATATAAGTTGTAGGAAATATTTTTCTTTACAACTTTGTACTGACTATTTTTTTCGAAAATTTAATAGGAAAAAAGTTATTCAATAAACAAAAAAATACAATCCTTAAGGCTGGTGAAGGAAGGGCGGGGTCTACGAATACACAAACTCAGTTTTAAACTTTCAGGGTGATCCTCTAGAAGATTCTACAAAAATTTGCTGTAGGGTAAAAAAAGTCTATTTGAAGCTTTTTTTCTCCCTTATTTACTGTACTATTAGGTTATTTTGAGTTAATTTATCAAAAAATTATTAGATACAAAAAAGTTTCTAAATTGAATGGAAAATACTCTCTGCACATTGGTGCTGCACAAAAACCAGTGGCGTACGTTTTATTCAATAAAATGTTTTTGAAGAAACCCGTACGCACGCCTCTGTGTTCTAAATAAAATAATTGCAACCACTATTAATAAGAGAATACAAAAAAAAAGATCCATGCAACATTTCAAAAGGGTAACTTTTTTTGTTATTGATTTATAGCAAATTATTTAAAATAATTTATTTTCTTTAATGGCCTGTACGTCTAAAAGGAAGCAACAATTGACCATAGTTTATTAGACAAACCACCTTTAATTTTCGCTAAACTATCGACTGGTAAAATCCTGACGATATAAACTGGGACACCCTGTATAAATGTATGTAATCGGACGAATACTTTTCTGAAGCAAGGATATAAAATAGTAGATTTGTTCTAAAAAAATTAGTGCGAGAGTGGAATATTATGATTTTGTACAAAGTAAATAAAGATAAGTTTTGCAGTTCACAAAGAATGGAAATTAGACGGCGACAATAGTCTTCTTATATTTTGCCGTAATCCGGCGTAGCCTCGAGGCCAACAAGATGAGTTTTCTTTCTCTAGTTTAAATTAGATGTAGCTGCTACTGTCCTACATTCCCAACTTTTCAATGGCTTTGTGGCATAAACTATTTTAGAAGTTTTCGCTAAAAAAAAACAATCTGTATTCATTTGGGGACAGATTTAATAAAATTTATTAAAAAAATCTCCTCCACAATGTTGTTGGTTTAGCTATAATCTATAATTCCCAGTAAGCTTATAAAAATATTCAGGGAAAGAGCTTTAATTACCATCCAGAGCAGATCATTGTTATAAGAGCGCGTTTTCCTGCTGCATAAAAATGTAATCAGCGTTATTGTAATCGAGTTATTATTAGAGAACATTGCAAACAGAGTAAGGAGAGGGGTGCTCGTAAAGCTAGGCGTTACTAGAATTGCTCTTTTTGGCATTTATCTACATTCTCAAAGGCTTTTCCGACCATTTATTCCTTTGATGTCAAAAGTGTTTGTGGAGCAACGCTTCTACTTTATGTAGAGTAATTGTTTTCTTGCTAAATGAACTATTTAGGTTTGCAGGAAAAATTCAAATTCAGATCAGACTTAAATGTTTAGCATATATAATTAAGCATATATTAAAAAAACGTACTTTATTTCAGTAAATTCTTGATTATTTAGTTAATTTAATACACAATTATAACAGTACATACTTAGTTTATGTAGTAACTGTAACCGGCGCGTTCGTTATAATTTTGAAAATGAAAATTTGTTATTAATTAATTAAATAAAAAACTTTGGAATTACTAGGTTACCAATAGTAAATAGAAACGACAATGATGACAGAAATGGACAAGTCGCAAGATTCAATTATAATTTTTTTTTTATTTAATAATAATAATAATTTAATTATAATACATTTATTATTATTGGTGTATGAGTACTTATATAAACAAATAATTTTCGTCATGGCTAAAAATTTGAATATCCAATTTTGGAAGTAACGCAATTATCCCCAAATAATTATTCCACATTTTATACTTCTTGACTTTAGCTTGACACCAACAAAATAAATTAACTTCAACATAAACAACCCCATTGTGTATTTGTTTACTCACAAAAAAATATGCAAATTCTATTATGTTTTAACCAGATTAAATTCAACACTAAATATGTAGTCAAATATGTTCATGGTAAATTGGAACATACAGCTGTTAGAAAATGAATAATATTATCAGTAAAGGCAATGGTTTGTTTATTTTAATTTTGGGTCATGTTTGATATTTGCATATTACCATAATGCTGCTATTGTTTTCTAACGTGTAGATCACGTTTGTGGCATTGTATTTTGTGGATTCCATTATTTCAAATTTGCTTCATGTAAGTTGCATTGATTCAGTGAAATTAACATGAAATTTAACCACTCTTATCTGCTTCAAAATCAAATTGAACTAGTTTAGTTCTGCATCCACATTATGCTGTACAAATGTGTGTGAATAAAATATTTATGGTTGTCGAAAAGTTATAACTGGGAAAAATATGAGGTTATCGGTTTGGGATATATCTAATTACACTATAAACTTTGAAAACTAAAACTTTATGACCTATAGGTTACTATTAATGTTGCATAAAAGAACTTTTCTACTAAATATAGAGAACAACGCATCAAATATCTAAAACTATATTTTCTTAGTTTTATTTATAAAGTTGAAATAAGATTTTGTAACCATTAATGTGTTCCGAAATCGCAATGAAAATGCGATGTTTATATGCTGTTGGATAACTTATATTCGCCAGGTTTGAAATTTTGTATAAATAATTGTAATAATTTCATAAGTTACTTTTTTGTTACAGGTAATCTATAGTTACTTACGACGATATACAGGGTGAGTCAGTTTTTTTGTAGCAGGATATTAACAGTTGATAGAGGACCTTTTTTAAAGAAGAAAATTTCCTATAATCATGAGTCGTACAAAGCTTCGTTTGTGAGATACAGAGTGTTGAAATACGGTTTTTATTTTACTTTTTCTTTAATATAAAAATACCTGTTTAAAATAAAATTATGATATTGCGGCAAAAGACTAAGGACTTTAGTGCAAATAGTTTAACATAAAAATATATCGTGTAATATTTCCAGTGGCGTAGATAGAGGGGTACATATTAGTACTTTTATTGAAAAAAATATTCCCCAACTGAAACTTTTAATTTTTTCTTCAAGCATATGAAAGAACATTCAATTTTGTTTAAAAAAGACTCTCTTGTCAGAAGTCGATTAGATGCACCGTTTTAAAGATAAACAGAAATGTATGTAACAAGTCACACATTTTTTTAATACTAGGTTCCTATGACAAATTTAATATAAATCGTGAAAAGCAAAAGAACACGTGTGGGTACATGAAAAACCTCATGCTATTCGACCAAGAAACTTTATGAGTTTAGTGTAAACATTTGGAATGGACATTACAACAACCATTTGTTTGGGCCCTATTTTATACCACCACGTGTGATTGCCCAAAATTTTTTGCAATTTTTAGAAGCAGAGCATGGCAATATGTTGAAAGAAATTTCGTTAAATTTAAGAAGGATGACTTGGTTTTAACTTGATGGTTGTCCAGCTCATTTTGGGAGAAATATAAGGAACTGGTTTAAACAACAGCTTTCCAGGGAGGTGGATTGGTCGTGGGGGCCAGTTGCATGGCCTCCATGATCCCCAGATCTGACTCCCTTAGACTTTTTTGTATGAGGATTTAAAAAAAAATGGTGTACGCGACATATTTTGAGCAATTACTTTAAATTGTAAATGTGCTTATTTGTTATTATCGTTATTTATTAGTTGTTTTATGTTTTTCACTATTTATATTAAATTTTTCATAGGTACCTAGTATTAAATACATTTCTGACTTGTTACAAATATTTCTGATTATCTTCAAAATGGTGCATCTTATCGACTTGTGACAAGAGAGTCTTTTTTAAACAAAATTGAATGCTCTTTAATATGCTTGAAGAAAAAATTAAAAATTTCTGTTGGTTAATATTTTTTTCAAGAAAAGTACTAATATGTACCCCTCTATCTACCCCACTGGTAATATTAAACGATAGATTTTTATGTTAAACTATTTGCACTCAAGTACTTAGTCTTTTGCCGCAATATTATAATTTTATTTTAAACAGGTATTTTTATATTAAAGAAAAAGTAAAATAAAATACGTATTTCAACACCCTGCATCTCACAAACGAAGCTTTCTACGACCCATGTTTATATGAAATTTTCTTCTTAAAAAAAGATCCTCAATTAACTGTTAAAGTCCTGCTACAAAAAACTGACTCACCTTGTATTATATTTAGTATATTACTATTAAAATTTGTTTTATGGTGACTAATTTCAACATTTTTTAAACTAATACAAACTTTTTGACAAATTGAAAATACCACTGTATAACACATACACATACATATAAAAAATGGTATATCAATTTCTAATCTCTCTATACGATCGTTTCTTTATGGACTCAGCAATCGTCAACAAAAACACAGTAATGTTTATTTGCTTCTATTTAGAAGGTATTCGAAATTTACTGAACATATACTTATACACTAATTTTTATTATAAAAACATTAGGAAATTGTAAGCGATATCAAATGATCTGATATTACTGTAATAAAAAACAATATGCCAGTAATTTGGACACAAAAAGTAAAAAAAGCTTTACATGGATAATTCAATGAAGTTTCAAATAATATTTCGTCGTGTATTTTGGTGATCGAATTTAATAGGATTAGGTATTACAGTACATACAATAAATGGTCTAAACTATAGTAAAAATTATTTATTTATACTACCAAGTAAAAAGTTATAGCTATAGAGACTAATTGCATATTATATTTTCTATGTAAATAGAGAATTGTATATTTTTCAATATTGTGTTTCATATATTATGTTAGGTACCTACTTACAAAGAAAAATTGTTTTCTTTTGTGTTTTTAAAATACGGATTCTCTGTATGCATTTCATTCTTTCATAAAAACAAATTCAAGCGTACCGTGCTGATGAAATAAAGTAGTTTTTAGTTATATGTGAACTTACATAGTAAACAGTTCCCTAGTATATACACATATATTTCAATAGAAATTGAAGTGAAACAATATTTCATAGAGAACCACACGTAGGTATACATATAGATACACACATATGCATTTCAATTTAGATAATACAAAATTGCAGGCTAGTATCAGATGTACCATATATACGGTTACATTTGAAATTTCATTATTTAAGACTCACTGAAAGCTATAAAAATGGATCTAAAACTGTTTTATTGTAGTTGATAACGATGATGTAACATTTCCAGTCGTCGTTTTAAATTAAAGAGCCACCCAACCACAATTTACTGGTTGGAAATTTGGTTGCCACGGTTTTCAACTCCACAGACGATGGAATGTATTTTAAACAAGATGCGTCATATTGACGTCAGAATTATTTGTTTTGTTCAAAGATACACACATTTTAGTATAAGTACTTAAACCAATCCGATTGGCTTGACGTTTCTAAAAGTGTTCATACCGCTTCTCAACAGATGATTACTATATTCGGGTTCCAATCCTCAAAAGAGATGAATAATGTCCACTAATTGCATCATTACACACTTTTTTATTTGTACATCAATATAACTGTAACCTTCAGTGAGCCACTTTAACTCCAACAAATTTTATTTAGACTTACAAAATTAAGAATATACATAACAATTAAAAAAATGCTAAGGCCCCGCTATTCGACCTTACAATAGATAGTTATCGATCACTTAAGATAGATGTGAATTCTATTTTCATTATTTGTGTTATAGATCTTATAGATATCTTCCATATTACAGACATTTTCCAAAATAGTAGAGATAACACGATAAGGTTTGATAATTCTATTAAAACATGTCAAAATCTATGAATTTTTGCATAGTTTTAGTTCCTGAAATAATAAGGATAATAAAACACATCTTTTTCACCGTTAGGTCAGATTTAGTAGAAAATTGTTGACACCGCCGCTCCCGCCAAAATTTAAACAGATTAAAATCTTGCTGTAGTGTACGAAATTTAAATACGTAACCTAACGACACTTTTATACTACTTTATCTTTGGTTTGAACGTTTGCATTTTATACATAAGTCTATACAGTGACTTTAAACTACAACACGACACTTTAAACCAAATGATAATCGAATAATATTTCAAATTTAACTAAAACTTAAATCGCCCAACGTATTGATATGATGAAAAATTGCTACCTTTCGTATTCATATAATAAAGAAAACCCTGACGATTATGCCGTTAATAACGATTATATTATTACAAAGTCTTATAAAACGCCTCGGGTCTTTCAAACTTGCATAAACGTACCTTATTACATTTTTTTTCATCTAACGCAGATAATTTATATTTCGTTTACGTAATATCCCAACGTAAGTTGATAAAAATGAGAATTCATACTGTTCAGTGAACAACAGTAGGTCGTTCCTATAAATTATTGATAATTGTTCCCTTTTATACGAAAAAAATTCGTAATTTAATTGCTTCTAATGTTCTACTTTTTCTTTAATCTAAGGTGTGCTTTTAACTTTTAATTGCATTAGTCCTATATCTGTTCTTCTAATCTACGGACATTTATGTATTTGTTGAGTGTTAAATGAGTACAAAAAACTTATCTTATTTGCGAAGCTCGAAATTGGGAAATTCAAGTTGCTGATTTGATGCTCCCTTTAATTAATTAGATTAATCATGCAATTAAAACGCACAATGTTTTTTGCTAACAATCTTTGTTTTCAACCTGTTTTCGGATAATCACAGAATATTTCTGTGGTACAAAAGCTTCTGTCATTACTAACATTCTAAAGGCAATCAATTATTTTCCAAACTCATACACGTAGTATTGTAATACATGATGTCAATTTGTCATGTCATTTTGAATCATGACTGTACAGAAAGGATAAATATAGCCTTTATATAGGAAGAAATCTATCAATCTTCATATACCCTCAGTAATGTGTTGGAGAATATTCAGGACGAAACTGGTTAGCGACAAGTCAGCACGAGAGACAGCAGCCATTTGTCACAGAGCGTTATGATATTCAATGAGGCGACCGGAAAAAAGATATTTGAAATATTCCACGATGGCTGGAATTCACTTCTCCATAATTCAGATATGACATTCCGATCAAAGACGTTTATGAGCCGTTGTAGACCGATTAATAGAGGTTGTGAAGGACAAGTTGGATGGCAATCCGTATTTTTTAATCAAATTAATATGTATGCGTCGCCGGGGGGAGGAAACGTTATTTAGGGGTGTTTTCGACAGCTTTACTACATCACAAACAATCAATTAATGACCCTTTGTTGACGGTTTAGCGCTTTATTTTGGCGAGTATTATTTATTTTAATCAGAAATGCGGTTTGTTTTACAAGCGACCGTTTATCAAATTTAAATGGAGAATTGCAGATAAATTTATGACAGTATCAATAATATAGGAGTATAGTCTATGCATGGGATTCATGTTTACTAGAGTCATAAATATATTTGACTATATACGTAAATCTTATAACGAATTTTTAAACTTCAAATTAAAATAGTATAATAATAATAATATTTATTCATCACAACTGTAAAATTATATCACAGAGTTTCGTCACAGGTAAAAACCACTTATCTTGATTGGTCTTCACGTACACAACACAGTTAAATATGTATAATGACACTAGGGTAAGTATCTTTTCACTAATAAATAAGTCTCTACAGCTTGCTCTGTAGTCTGCCCTGGACAGAACTCTTACCGCTTCCTTCTGTTTCAGAAAGATGTGCCGGACTCCTGGAGAATTCCCCCACGAAATAATACCGTAGGTGATGGTACTGTGGAAGAGTGCAAAATATGACATCCTTGCAGTGTTGTAGGTGGATATTTTCATTAGACGTCTAAGGGTAAATATACATCTAGACAGTTTGCTAATTGTTTCTTGAATATGTTTTTGAAACTTCAATTCTGGATCAAGATATATTCCCAGTATTTTTATATTTTCCTTGTTATCCGATCCTATTTCCACGTTTAGGATTTGGGTTTTGTTCACATTTATCTTTAGTTTGTTTGCACTGAACCAGTCTTCTGCTTGGATAAGAGCTCTTGATGTTCTAGCACTTGCTTCTCGTGTATCTTCACCAACATTTATAAAAGTTGTATCGTCAGGAAATAGACAGGTTCTGTCTGATGACACACTATCTCCCAGGTCGTTGACGTACACAACAAAAAGAATAGGGCCCAGGATGGAGATCTGAGGAATTCCACATGTTACCCTTTCCCAAGCTGACATTATCTGTCCCAATGTAACGATTTGCTTTCTATTGGTTAGATAGCTCTTGAACAGTTCTAAAGGAGGTCCCCTGATACCATAATAATTGAGCTTACTTAAGAGTATCTTATAGTCAATGCTGTCGAAAGCTTTGCTTAAATCGCAACATGCCACCTGAGTTTTTTGTTTTTGATCAAGAACGCTAGACAGTTTCACTAATAAGCTCATCATGGCTGTGTTTGTTGATTTTCGGCTCAAATATCCATGTTGGTTCACCGACAAAATAGTGTTTTTATTTAAATATTTCAGCAGTCGGTTTTTTATTATTGTTTCAAATATTTTTGATATTGATGGTAAGATAGATATGGGCCTGTAGTTTTGAGGTAGAATCGGGTCTCCAGACTTCAAAATGGGTATCAATTTGGCTTTTTTTAGTGGTTCAGGAAAATATCCTTCGGCCAAGCATTTATTAAACAGAACAGCTAGGGGGTGTCCCATTTCCTCTATCACCTGTTTGATGACTTTCGTAGATAGGCCGTATATGTCTAGGCAGTCTTTGTCTTTTAGACCTTTCGTGACTCTCGTGATTTCCTCCGGTGTAATTTTGTGTAAGTATATTGATGAAGTGTTCGTCGTCCGCCTCTTCTTCAAAAAATAATCTGAATCCCTACTTGAATCTGGAATGCTATTAGCTATTTTTTCTCCTATTTGGGTAAAAAACTTATTAAATTCGTCCAGTGGTAAAGATAATCCGTTATGTTGTCTTGTCTTGGTGTTTTGTTTCGAGCCTTGTTGATAATTTGCCATATGGCCTTTTGTTTATTACTGGCTTTATTTATAAATTGTTCTGTAGAGGATTTTTTTGTGTTTAAAATTTTTGTTTTGTATGCATTTTTTAAAGCATTGTACGTTTGCAAAGAAGCATCATCCCTTGTCACTTCATAGACAGAAACCACCGCGTCCAACGTTTCTTTCATCTCTCGTAGTTCTGCAGTATACCACTTTTTATGAGTTGTCTTATTTTGTTTGGGTGTTAGAATTTTTTCGGGGCACGCCCGCTCGAACACATCCAAAAAAGTTCTCATAAATTCCTCGAAACTGGTTTTTGCTCCACCAGTATGACAAAAAGTCCAGTCAGTTACTTTTAAAATTTCCTTGAACAATTTTATGTTAGATTCTTGCGTTTTCCTTATTTTAACTGTGTAATTTTCTGTTTCAGTTTTTTCTACCTTGTCGAATATTTGGAGAATTTGGGCCAGATGGTCAGAAAAATGAGGATTAAAAGTACGTGTCCGCAGCTTTTCTACTTCCTGGTTACAAAAGATGTTGTATATACATGTGCTGCTAACTGCGGATATTCTTGAAGGATCTTTAAATGCTGGCTTTAAACCGTATTCCTCCATTAAATTTATCAGTTTATTTCGATCACTTGTGTTCTCCAACAGGTTTATATTAAAATCTCCTGCAATGTAGATATTTTTCAGATATGAATAAACATTTGTGGCCATATCTAGACAGACCCTTAATTTACCCAAAAAAGTCTACACATGTTTGTGGGGCTCTGTAAATACTTATAATAAGAGAGTCTATTTTTTTAACTTTCACTGTTGCCAGCTCAAACATTTTTCCTCCGCCAGGGCATTTATATCATTTAGTGGTTCGGTCTTATAGCTTTTGTGTATGAAGATTATTGTACCTCCATGATTACTGATTTTTCTGGAAAAACTTGCTGCCACATTGTAATTATCCAAGTTGATTAGATTTATTAAGTTATTTGGTTTATTTACCTCAATTTCTATACCATCGAACTCGAGTCCTTAAATTTATTACGCGATGTAGTTTATATGGTAATAAGAATAAATGTAGAACCGCCGAAAAAGTTGGGAAAACTCAAAAGTTTTGAAAAATTATCAAGGAAATAATGTGCCTAATAGTTACCTATGGGTTTCTAACTTTGGATGCTTCAAATTTAAAAACAGGATTTTCTTACGTCAATTTAGTATCTACTTGAACTATATTTACTACAATTTAATTATTTCGTATTAACGATAGTAAATTAATAAAAATGGTCTATAAAATATTGTGGAAAATGATCAGATTATTATTTTGTATTGCAAGCAAAAGATTTAGCGTGAGTTTATTTTGGAATAATGTCCAACAATTATGAGTTATTTGATACGGCAATTAACCGTTTTGTATATACTCATAATAAACAAAAACGTATATTAGGCAAAATTTGTTATACAGCGTTCTATTTATAAAATCATAAATTAATATAATAACTTTATTACTGCCCTATCGTGTGAAGTGGGAGTACAAAACAAATTTCCACGTTTTTTGTAACAGAATATATCTTTAGTACTGGTATATATAAAAGAGTGAAATCTATTAAAAAAGGGAATAATAATCCAGTTTTTATAGATATTTAGGTAATAAACTCCAACAAGTTATGAGTGAAAAAACCGGCGTATAAAAAACGTAATAAAAGAGAAATCATAAACATTCATTTCGTACCCCGTGATATATCACAACACATCACATAAAATTATTAAATTAAAAACATTATTTTATCAAATATATTGTCCATGTGTTGTAAATAAAAACACAGCATTATTCCGAAGCTATATTACCGAAACATGTAATAATAAGTTGTTGATTATTTAGAGGGTTACGAAAGTAGAACGTGCAAATACTTCTAAAGTAGGGAAAATTTATAGTCAGGAAATTCTCTAAATATTCAAGTAAATTTGAATGCTTGTTCATTTATTTCCTGCTTTATTTTATTAAAACGCGGCAAACGATTATTTGTTAAAATTTGGATAATGACAAGCTGTAACGCCAAAGAAGTGTATACACATCGCGCATCTAGTTTATAATTATCACTTAAGGAAATGAGAAAATTCATTATTACTCTTAAGTGCAGACAATTACTCATATAATTAAATAACTAAAATAGTGTTATTTAACTATGCAAACCTACAATTCCATATAGACAAAATAATTTATACAGCAGTGTTATATTATTATTCATTCCAACTTATTTCGGTCTTTGTGAGTATAGTCGCAGAGATGAATATTCTATTATAATGGAATTCTGAGGAAGTTGTCTGCGTATTAAGTGAGCTAACTTTTGAAAGTAACTTGATATTTGCATATAATACAAATCCAGGTAATCTATAAAAATGAAACGAAAACAAAGTGGATTCCTGCTAATGCATATTCATGTGCTTGATAAAATAGAACTTAAAGGAAAACTGTGCCAAGTATTATTCGCCGTTTTGTTAACATAAAAATGAATTTATATCAACTACGCTGCACCACTACAGAAACAAGCGGTTCCCTATAATAACTAAAACTACATATGTAGGTGCCGTTTTAATAAATTCTATATTTTATGACTTAGTATAAAACAATCAGTTGAATAGACACCCCTAAATTCCAAATCGTCCATAAAACTATGCCACATTAAATTTTGAATTAACTACAATACTTTAATAAAACTATGTTTTATTGTTTAACGTTAAGTTTGCGATAGCTTATGTTTGACCAATAAAATCTTGCAGTGCACAATATTAATAATATCCACTAAAACAACAACGATGAGCAAAAAATTTATGTGCAACTGTAGTGTAGATTTACGTC
Organism: Pediacus dermestoides; assembly: GCA_963942485.1. Classification (NCBI taxonomy): domain Eukaryota; kingdom Metazoa; phylum Arthropoda; class Insecta; order Coleoptera; family Cucujidae; genus Pediacus; species Pediacus dermestoides. The sequence continues at coordinate 5,937,881 of OZ012629.1, forward strand.
CACTTCATAAAGTATTATTTATTTAGTGTTTTTTTATTGAAAAACTTAAAATGGGAAGAGTAATTTAATGGCCTGACTTTATTCTATTTTGAACAAAACTTTAATGATCCTATAAAGCAACTAATCTAATCACATCAGGACTAAGGACAAGGAGGTAATCAAATGAAATGTGTCGTAAAGCGGTTTGACAGACGAATTTTTTACTCAGTAACAGGATACTTCTACAGAATAAATTAAGCTTGAATTATCTGTGCTTTACTTAATACTGATTAACTGTTAATTTTCCCTTATGGACAGGCTGCAAAATATGGAAAATTGAACAAATTTATTTAATTGTAATCGAGGGTCATATCATTATTATTTATGGGAGACTTTGATGCTAGGATCAAATTATTGAAAAAAATATAACACAATTTTCATTATATTTGGGTGTGCGTTCTGCAGAGATTATCTGTATTTTTTTAAAATGTGCCATGTCGGTGTTTGACATTTTACTCTACAATACTTGACATGTTTCTTATTCTTTCTATTTGAGACACTTTTTTAACAACTACTATTTGAAATATACTTTAATAAAATGGCAACGGTAAATAAATAAAACCCGTCAAGACCTTTATTTTATATAGGTACCGTTTTTTGTACATTAAGTTCATTCTGGAGAGTGTTTCTATTCTTGGAGAGTTTTATGTGACAAATATTGAAAGTGAAGCTTTTTTATGTTAACACTTTTAAAAATGAAAGCCATTTATACCCTAAATAGTTTTTGTTTAAATTAACTTATGCTCTGAAAAGTAATAAATAAATAATGTTCTCACACTCTTTATATAAAGATCAGCGACAAACTTCCAACAAAAATTTAATCTAATTTAATATTCATAAATTTACATTCTCGCTATTTTCTCGTGTACGACGCCTCAAAAATATTTCAGAAAACGTGCAGCTTCTTAGGGAATTCTGCAATGTCGGTAATTTCGTGCGTAAAAAATCCTTCTGCTGAACTCTTTTCTCTATTAAATAAGTTTCATCAAGATTACATCAAATAGCGGTGCTATTTAGAACAACTTAAGGAAGTTCCTGTTGTAATGAGTAGGCCAGCAGATGTTGGGAATATGTTTGCATATAGCTGAGACATCTGCGTTCTGGTTTGGTCTCCTTATGCTCCTTTTGGGTTAGGATAATGAAATCAAATAGTCAACAAAGGAATTCCTACATTATTCGGATGACAGATTAAAGCTAGACTATTAGTGGTTAATAAATTTTGTTATATCCTTGTTCATATAACATAAATCATGTGTAATTAATTTTAAGCTTTTAAGCTCAAAAATTCCTTAAGCAGATGAGGTTTATTAAATTTTTATTACTGAAATTATGTAACTTAAAATATAAATGTTTGCACTATCTAATTTTGCATTGATCTATTGTTATTTAGTTTTGGTTTTGAAAAGTCAAATGGAAAATCGAATAATACAGGGTGTTCCAGTTTATATCGTCAGGATTTCACCAGTCGATAGTTTAGCGAAAATTAAAGGTGGTTTGTCTAATAAACTATGGTCGAATGTTGCTTCTTTTTTGATGTACAGGGCATTTAAGAAAATAAATTATTTTGAATAATTTGCTATAAATCAATAACAAAAAAAGTTAGCCTTCTGAAATTTTGCATAGATCTTTTTTTTTGTATTCTCTTAATAATAGTGGTTGCAATTATTTTATTTAGAACACAGAGGCGTGCATACGGGTTTTTTCAAAAACATTTTATTGAATAAAACGTACACCACTGGTTTTTTTTGCAGCACCGATATGCAGAGAGTATTTTCCATTCAATTTAGAAACTTTCTTGTATCTTACAATTTCTTGATAACTTAACATTTTTTTTTCTTATTTATTAAAGAGGTTCTTCCCTATTAGATTTCCAAAAAAAGTATCGGTACAAAGTTGTAGAGAAAAGTATTTCCTACAACTTTCCTTTAATATTTTTTTGATATTGTCAATATTTAAAAAGATATTCAACAAATAAGTTGCAAATTTTAGGGAAATTTTTCTCTAGTTAGGTACTACTTACTCTTACTACTACTACTTACTACTCTTTCCCCAAAATTTTCAACTTATTTGTTGAATAGCTTTGTAAATATCGACAATATCAAAAAAAGTTTAAAAGATAAGTTGCAGGAAATATTTTTCTTTACAACTTTGTACTGACTCTTTTTTTCGAAAATTTAATAGGAAAAAAGTTATTCAATAAACAAAAAAATCCAACCCTTAATTGAGGGCTGGTGAAGGAAGGACGGGGTCTACGAATACACAAACTCAGTTTTAAACTCTCAGGGTGACCCTCTAGAAGATTCTACAAAAATTGGCTGTAGGGTAAAAAAAGTCTATTTGAAGCCTTTTTTTCTCTCTTATTTACTGTACTATTAGGTTATTTTGAGTTAAGTTATCAAAAAATTATAAGATACGAAAAAGTTTCTAAATTGAATGGAAAATACTCTCTGCATATTGGTGCTGCAAAAAAAACAGTGGCGTACGTTTTATTCAATAAACTGTTTTTGACGAAACCCGTACGCACGCCTCTGTGTTCTAAATAAAATAATTGCAACCACTATTAATAAGAGAATACAAAAAAAGATCTATGCAAAATTTCAGAAGGCATTTATAGCAAATTATTTAAAATAAATTATTTTCTTTAATGGCCTGTACGTCAAAAAGGAAGCAACATTCGACCATAGTTTATTAGACAAACCACCTTTAATTTTCGCTAAACTATCGACTGGTGAAATTCTGACGATATAAACTGGGACACCCTGTATATAGATAGGCACTTAAACATTTTTTTTAATTATTGTAAACACTTTCTGCATTATTATTATTATTATTATCCATTTATGTTTAATTTTCTAGAAGTGCAAGGCAAATAAGCATAAAATTCTGACGAGCTGGTTAAAATAAGACCCAGCTTTCAATTGACAGTGCAATCAAACCCTCTTCATTATCCTTGAATATTCAACAGTAGTATTTATCTGTCTTTATCTGTAAACTTCTAAATGGGACGGCTGAAAATTTTCGCTTCAATTGAAATGTTAGGTCTTTGTTTAATGTCCTTTCCGCATTTCAACCCCTAATAAATGAAGTCACTACATGTCATGTGGTCCAACTTTTGAATTCATTTAATAAACTCCCCAAACAGACATTATCAACATTTATTTGGAAAAACTGTGTTATTAATTGATTTTTAAATAGTTTAGTGCGTGTGCGTTGACCCGTGGCGTAAAATAAAATCCGCATGGGTTTTTGCTTATTCAATTTTACCGAGTTGGGATTTGATGGAATTATTTTATTAGATCGTATTATGTTTGAAGCGGGACTCGTAGTTTATATAAAAGCATTTTACCGATCGAATCCTATTAATATATAATAAACTAGCTTCCTCTTGTACAATAAAAATTGTTTAAATTATGTAAATATTAAACACCAAACTTTATTCTTTTCGGCTTGGAATAAATTTACCACTGAACAGAGGGTTAACACCAATATTGACCCAGTATAATATTGCCTGAATTAAATAGATACACCAGGCCAGTATGTTTGCCCACAGCAAATATTTTATAAAATTTTCTTCATAAAATCCCACTATATCCATCTAATTGCAAATCATTCACAACTCTAGTTTTTTCACCAAACGTTAAAATTTAAAACAAATATAAACAAAATTTAATTAAGTTTTATACGTTTTTTTTCAATAAAGCAATTAATTACTCCATCAGCAGTTCAATAATTAAAAATTAATTAACAACAATAATTTTTATCGACGGACGCAACAATACGATTTGTTAATTGATCTGAAATGGCTGAATTGGAATCTAAAATTGATTGTCTATAAAAAAATGTATAATGGGACTATCATCAATCATTTTTTATTATATCAACAAATATTTTTTGCGACTGGTGATAAATTCACTTTACTAAATGCTCTGTTTGTATATTTATGTAACATTTCTAGGTTCCTTTAAGTAAATATATGATTATTAGAGAGTTAAATGGGACTCAAATCTGGGCTTCTAGGCGGCCAAATCAAAACCTATCTGTAGGTAATCAAATTTAGCTAGACTATAGCGATTTTTTGTATAACAGTCATTGGGATCCTTTTTTCAACAACTTTGTGGGCAACATTTTGAACACAATGAAGAAACACATACGGGTGCGGTAATTTTGACCAGAATTTTTCATGCAACTCATTAAGTTGATCCATGAAAAAACAAAGGTTAGGATGTTGCAAGATCATTCTGCCTGATCAAGGGGACACGTATTTTTAAATGTTGGCGACATTTTGAACTGAATCATAGATTAAAAGTTAAAGAAGTTGTTTATGCTGTTTTAACTTAATCTCAGTTTGTGAAAACGGAATTATTTTAATTTAATCTAGGCCCTCTTGTTTATTTATCTTATTATGCGACATTTAACAAAATTTATCATTGTCAAAAATGAAATATCTTCAGTGAATAGTTTTTGATTAAGTCACATGTGTATATTAAAAGCGGAATAGGGTCTATCATTGGCCCCTGAGGAATCCCATGGTGCCCGTTCATCTTTTCATCTCTATGAATTGATAGCTGTCACTTAAAATAGATTCCCAGAGATGGCCTATTCCCTTGGTACTACATATAATATAATGATTGAATATTTATCACAAATTTTAATGACTCATAGTGCCCAATACAGATTTATTATTTGCAATATCGTCCGTATTAATTCACAGAAAATATACAGGGTGTCTGAGTTTATATCGTCAGGATTTCACCAGTCGATAGTTTAGCGAAAATTAAAGGTGGTTTGTCTAATAAACTATGGTCGAATGTTGCTTCCTTTTTGATGTACAGGGCATTGAAGAAAATAAATTATTTTAAATAATTTGCTATAAATCAATAACAAAAAAAGTTAGTCTTCTGAAATTTTGCATAGATCTTTTTTTTTGTATTCTCTTATTAATAGTGGTTGCAATTATTTTATTTAGAACACATAGGCGTGCGTACGGGTTTCTTCAAAAACATTTTATTGAATAAAACGTACAGCACTGGTTTTTTTTGCAGCACCAATATGCAGAGAGTATTTTCCATTCAATTTAGAAACTTTTTTGTATCTTACAATTTCTTGATAACTTAACTTTTTTTTTCTTATTTATTAAAGAGGTTCTTCCCTATTAGATTTCCGAAAAAAGCATCAGTACAAAATTGTAGAGAAAAATATTTCCTACAACTTTCCTTTTAAAATTTTTTGATATTGTCAATATTTAAAAGGATATTCACCAAATAAATTGCAAATTTTAGAGAAATTTTTCTCTAGTTAGGTACTACTTACTACTCTTTCCCCAAAATTTTCAACTTATTTGCTGAATAACTTTTTAAATATCGACAATATCAAAAAAACTTTAAAAGATAAGTTGTAAGAAATATTTTTCTTTACAACTTTGTACTGACTCTTTTTTCAAAAATTTAATTCAATAAACAAAAAAATCCAACTTTTAATTGAGGGCTGGTGAAGGAAGGGCGGGGTCTACGAATACACAAACTCAGTTTTAAACTTTTAGGGTGAGCCTCTAGAAGATACTACAAAAATTACCTGTAAGGTAAAAAAAGTCGATTTGAAGCCTTTTTTTCTCCCTTATTTAGTGTACTATTAGGTTATTTTGAGTTAAGTTTTATTTAATAAAATGTTTTTGAAGAGACCCGTACGCACGCGTCTGTGTTCTAAATAAAATAATTGCAACCACTGTTAATAAGAGAATACAAAAAAAAGATCTATGCAAAATTTCAGAAGGCTAACTTTTTTTGTTATGGATTTATAGCAAATTATTTAAAATAATTTATTTTCTTTAATGGCCTGTACGTCAAAAAGGAAGCAACATTCGACCATAGTTTATTAGACAAACCACCTTTACTTTTCGCTAAACTATCGACTGATGAAATCCTGACGATATAAACTGGGACACCCTGTATTTATGATTTGAGAATATATCTAATTTATAAGTTATTGTAACAATAATTTATAGTAGTATAACATATAAAATTAGAAAATCTTCTCAATTACAAGAAATGTCCAAAATTGTTGAGTGTCTACATAAAATAGATTTTCAATTTAAAATCTACAACTACAAACAAAACCGAGAAAAAAACCGAAAGAAAAAACAGGTTGCTGTACAAATTCCCATTTCGATGCGACAGTTTCTTAGTTCTTTTATAAATCTATATTTTAGTTAATTATAAATTAACTGTTTTTGACGGCTTAGCAGATAGAAAAAAATGTGCTTCATTTCAATTCAATATTTTTTATTCCAATGAAACTCCATGCAAATAAAAATTACTTAAATTGAAAGTTTTACGTCAGAAATCCATTAAACGAAAATTAAATAAATATCTAATTACCGGCTAAAGACCTTTTCAACTTTCCTTTTAAAAGAAGTTAAACCTAGATTTAAGAAGTTTAATGCATCGAATACTTCAAAAGGCTGTCTGTCTACAAAGAAATCTCTAATAATCTGCTATAAGTGGAGATGATTGAACTTTTCACTCTTTCAATGGTGCTCCAACATTTCAACCATCACAATCTTTGTCTTGGTTACACTTAAAACAAGTAAAATTTTATCGTGTCTTTATACCAGCATTCATCAATATATTTTATCTCCCCACAAGAGGTGATTATCTGGTGAATAGTCATACCAGAATTTATATTTGTTTAGCAACTATATTATAAACCACATGCTTTGATAATTGTGGTGACTCTGATTCAATAATTATTCGGTATTTTGAATCCAAACAATAACACACAATATGCGGGAATATGCAAATAAATAAACCTTATGAACCGAATAGAAAACAGTTCATTCGCATTAAATAATGAACCTATCACGTATCTAAAACCAATCTACAAGTACAAATGATTTGTATGCACATCCAAGTTTCACAAACACATATGCAATATAATACTCGAACATTTCAGAAGCTTGTACCTGAAATTAACTAAACTGTAAAACGTGCAACAGTTACTAAAACTAAACAGAAAATACCACAGTAAGATCTAATTAACAATTTACCAACATGTATAGTATCAATATTGTAATAGCATTGTTTTGTAGTTTTAAACAAGAGATAATAGCTCATTAATTAGTTTTACCAAACAAATAATCTTTGGGTATGACGGAGTCTGTGATTGTTAGTTTCGAAAATTACTATTGCAAATAATGCAAGTTTAACGTGTTGTTGTGAGGAAACAATGCATTTTCTTGTGATGTTAGTCTTTAAAATGCACACTGCAACATTAGCAGTTGCTTACAAATTTGCTGCAAGGATCGTCTTGTGTGATCCAGAAACATTCATTTTGGTTTTATTCACCAACTACAGCGGAATTTTAAGCGGTTCTACTTTAAAAAATAAATTAGTGTTAAATATGCCTGAAACTGGATTTTATTTCAAAATTTTCTTACAGTTTACTCATTTTTTCTCTGAATATTAAAATAACCTGTTGTCGTTTTTGAGTTTTTATTTTACTGTCGAAAATCTAGCTGCATTAGAAAAAGTAATTCGCAGGAAGTTGGTAAATTGTCTAAAATAAAATTGGAGAAACTCAATCAAAATTTTCTGCGTTATTGTGACCTTAATATCTAGAGAGAATTAGATCTATTGATTTTATTCTATATACCTTCTTTGCTAACGCGTGCAGAATCCCAAATTATCAAAGGCATTGGGAACTCATTGGCAACCCAAAAGCTATACGCCTCTCTATAATTACTATACTTCTACAATCTTATAAAGTGTAAGAAACTTTTTCTTAAATTGTTTGAACTAATATAATTACTTACTTTATACAAGGCGTATTAATATTTTTGTTCATAACTTTGGAAAGCGGAATAATCAAAGTTAATACTTATACCATTTGAAGAATTACAAAAATTTTGAGTCCCTCCATAAATTTTTTATAGAAAGAACAGAAACACCCTGCATGGTCATAGAGATTAATCTGTCAGCTGTAGTCGATATAAATGTTAACTATAGTGTTGGATAAACATCGTTTGGGTTTCAGCAAATATAAAAGTCATTCTTCATGAAGACTTTGTTTGGAATGCCTTCAAACAGCTATTATAACTTAGAGGCTTTTCTTTTAGTGACAATTCAAGATAGATGGCAAACATGTAAGTTCTTTATTGTGCTGCCTGCTATACAATTCATGTCGTATGTTGAAACAATGATTTCGTATACACTTAATATGAGAACAGACGTTTGTTATATAAAGCAAAAAGGAATGATTAAATATCCCCATAATTCTTTCTGTAATATTACGTAATTTTCTGCTACGTTCTTGGAATTTATTAAAAAATATCAGACAGTTTTTTTCTTATATTATTTTAAACCAACTAGGCAAAAAGTCTTTAAAGGATTTTCTTTTGCCCCCATTAACCAGAAAGAGAAAACGTTTTAGCACACACACAAAAAATTAAATGGTTTTCGGACGTTTTATTTATTGGTCGAGGACACACAATCAAATACGTTTACGAAACGGCGTATGAAAGGTGGCACCAATGGATCAGGTCACGTGCTCCAACGCTAAACCTTAAACTTTTTTATCCGTTCCTCTGGGGACCCACGACTCACTCTTTTATTCTAATTGATTTTGGCCACAGAAAGTTTGCAATGCGACAGTCGTGATTGAAAATATGTGATCACATTAAATTTTGTCAACTGTTTGTTGAAAATAAAAGTAGAAGAGGAAAAAATCACAACATAGGAAAATCTTCCGCCATAAATTTCTATAAATTTAAACCAGCGAGCAATTATGCACAAAATTAATGCATATATAAATAAAACTCATCTTTATATTACTTTAGCTTTTATAGCATTTGGCAAATTGATATTTTATATTTCTCAACGTCTTCTAAGATTGACTGTAAAATACACTCTGCAAATTCAATTTGGGGAACTCTTGGCACAATGTACTACGTATAAAATTCGTGAATATTAGGTGATGCTTGCATTTATAAGATTAGTCTTCCACGGTATTATCAGCTTTTCTTTTGGATGAATACAAAATGAAAACCAGAAGAAAAAATCAAAAAGCTTATCAAAACCCAACCCCGCCGAGTCTCTAGTCTAGACAATTCAACTTTAAATAACCATTCTTTAAGACAAACGAAAAATCCCTCCTAAAGGTAAATTTAAAAATAAACTCGCCGTGGCATTTTGCATTAAAAGCGAAGGCAATATGCGTGACGAAACTAAATCAAACAGTTATTCGGCGACAAACCAATAAGTTTTGTGGATTAATAAAAAATACGACCACAAGAAGATCAAAGATAAAAGATCGAAGGCAAACAAGCCGTGTATAAAGAAAATGCTATTTATTTTCATGGGGTTGCTCCAAATAAACTTTGTGGTTTGTTGTTGATGAGGTATATCTAATTATTTTGATGTTCCGTAGTAATAAAAGGTTTTTTATTGATGATTAATATGTTAGGATTATCGTAAGGAAATGCAAAATACAAACTGAATTCTTTTGGATATTAAAACGGTGTTTAAGGTGTGGTTATGGGTGTTGCATGTTTCTCATAAAAATGAAGTCATTTGAAACATTTACGCTTTAAAAGTGTTTGGTGTATTTTAGTCAATATTTATTAAGTTAAAGTAGAAGTATAAAGAGAACTCTTGAAGCTTTTAGGTGTTTTCACAAAGAAACGCTTTTTATTTACAAAACCTGTATTTTATTAAATTTCACCTCTGCAGCAACTTACATTAAATTGTACTTATGTAAAATAATGTTTTAGAAGGAACACGTTAAGAAATAAAATCCGAGTTGTATTTTTCAGTTCCTTATAAAATAAGTTATCGATAAAGGGTGTTAGGGATATAAAAAAGCCCCTGTAAATTGAGATAAATTTTTGACGTGAATTTTCAGAAGGTTTTGCACTTATAACAGAAAGGATCTAAATTTAATGTCTTGCTGAATCCCTAGTACGATTAACTTGTCAAAAATTGTATCGCAATCTGAGAGCCATCAAATACGCCGGTGGTTCAGAATTGTGTGGAACTGAGTAACTGGAAAATAGGTTATTAGTTGTCCGCGTCAGGACTTTACTCTCAACTCTGCTGTCATCGATCTTACGCTGGCTGCACATCCTGCCATTGTCGTGTTATGCTGCATCTACAATACACCACCCCATCGGGGGACCGTACCGAACTGAACTGAACTGTTAGCCACTAGTATGCACTCCTATAGTCCCTCAACAACCCCATCACTTCCGCACTGGGGTCTATCCCACACTTAACGCTATCAACTTGCACTACTTGCTCTTTCGACATAGAAAGGGTTTTTACTCGAACGATTTACAGCACACTGTGTGAGCTGTTGTTAGACACTGTGGACACAAACTTTACACACATCTCATCAAACGGAATTACTTATATAAGTGAAAAATTCTATTGACCTGGTTTCAGGATTACAAATGGTGACATATATTTCAGGAATTTTCGAAAGGGAAGGACATGAGCTTTGACCAGGATCATTTGTCAATTCTGCTGGAAGGAATGAAACTATTATGTTTTTAGAAGTTGATTTAGGAGGATTGAAATGGATATATGCTTATTAGACGACAATAGTAATCCAAATTTTGAATTAATTATACAGGGTGTTTCAGGATTAACTGGACAAACTTAAAATCTGAATTCTGGACCTCAAAATAAGGAAGAATTTTTCTATGAAGGTATGTCCGGAAATGTTTCGTTATAGAGTTACGCCCCTTTAAAAATTAGGTTTTTAATTTTTTTCTCAAATTTAGATAAATATATGAAAATGAACTTTGGTAGGGATTTTCTACTAATGGAAACGCTTCTAAAGAATATTTTTTGAATCATCGCTTATCGATAAAAGGGGTGAAATCAGCAACTCCTATTTAATTTTTTTACTGAAACTCTTTAACGGACCCGAGTTTTCTCATATAAAAAATTGTTCTGGAAAGCTAGATTCATTTAGAAAGTATTTTGTCTCTTTCACTTTTTTCATAGAACTGACAGTTTATAAATAAAAAAATAAAATATTTCCGATCCACATGGTTATTTTGGAAGTTATTGCATTATTTTATAAAATGGAAACAGTCCAGCAGGCTGCTGTCAAATAACTATAGGTACTTTGATAAATTTGTAGTAAAGGGTTACTAGTAATTAATTATGTCCTAATTGTTAGTAATATTACTTTCAGCAAATAAAAATTATTAAAATCATTTTTACTAAAAGGGTCCGTTTTACTAATAATTAGGTAATAATTAATTACTAGTAACCTAAAGGTTTAATAAAATACGTTTATTTGACAGCAGCGTGCTGGCCATTTTCCATTTTATTAAATATTAATGTAATAATTTCCAAAATAACCATGTGGATCGGGATTATTTTATTTTTTTATTTAAAAAGTATCAGTTCAATGAAAAAACTGAAAGAGACAAAATACTTTCTAAATGAATCTAGCTTATTTCCAGAACAATTTTTATATGACGAAATTCGGGTCCCTTAAAGAGTTTCAATAAAAAAAGTAAATAGGCGTTGCTGATTTCACCCCTTTTATCGATAAGTGATGATTCAAAAAAATATTCTTTAGAAACGTTTCCATTAGTAGAAAATCCCTACCAAAGTTCATTTTTTTTATCTTTATCCAAATTTGAGAAAAAAATTAAAAACCTAATTTTAGTCTCCATCTTTGGAGGGGCGTAACTCTCCATAGAAATTTTTTTTCTTATATTGAGGTCCTGAATTCAGATTTTAAGTTTGCTAGTTAATCCTGACACACCCTGTAGAATGTTCTTCGAAGAAGGATGAATTTTGTTCTGATATATTAGATTAATTTCTGAGTATTTTATGTCCAAACAATTTCAATTTTGTTCTCACAAATTTTCCATAACTTTTTTATACCTAATCGAATTAGGATTGAAATTTTTATTTATTTTTTTTCATTTTTGGCGATTTTCTTTAGTCATTGTACCATAGTTTTTAGCTGAGACTAAAATGTAGTTTATTAATTTTATCTAATTGCAAGCTTCATACCAAAAGAATTTAAAATTTATTGAAAATTTTTTTTCCAGCACCTCACAAAAGATGCGTTCTACGATCCAAGTTTATAGGAACTTATCTTCCTAAAAAAGGTCCTCTATCAAGTGCTATAAAAAGTGAAACACCCTATACATATACAATAACGATTTGCATCCAGTAAGATACACAATTGCATAATCATTTACAGGACACAATCAAAGCACAGTATTCTGTTTATGGACAAATTATTTGTTTAATGGAGAATGTACCATGATATCAATAGGTGCCATAAATATCAAAGCGCATAAGCGGGTCCGGAATTTGTACAATGCCGCGTATGAAACTGAAATTCACAGATATCCGGACCAAAGCAATGACAATATTGGCATAGTTTTGAGAAAGGAAAGGCACAAATCAAGAATACAATACCCATATGTGCTCAGTTTACCTAAATGGTTGTTGCAATAATTGTGCATTGTACAATGCTATTATATTTTCAATATTCTAGTCAATATTAACATTGATTACAAATAATTTTCCATTGTTCTGGTTACATTTGATGATTGTGGTAATTATTATTGTTATGGTTTGGCACAAAAACGCCAGGTAAACATGTTCAACCTAGTTTATGGTTTCATATGCAATTTCAATCCATTATCACATGTTTGTTGCTGAAAAACAGAAACTCATTCGGTTTTATATAGATATAAATATATACATATAATTATACTAAAAAGGGCATTGAATATTATTGTGTATTATGATACAAGTGGATATTATTTCACTGCAATCAGTTTCCAGGTAACGCACTATATAATTATGTAAACATTATATAGATATTATTTAAACAGTATAATTTGTTACTTATCGGGGTTTAAACTTTGCAGAATGCAGTCAATGTTCAATTATAAACTTGAGTACTGCAACTCGCATATAGTCATGCCATTTCCTATATAATTCAACTAAATTGCTGTACAATTTTCTCTGGAAATTTAGCTACATTTCAACTTTTAAAGTCGTTTGAATCACACACACATAAAATATAAATATTTCATTTTATTTCCCCAATAAAATCAAAACTTGTTGGGTACCTAATCTTAAACAAGAATTCTATTAAATATTTCACCCTCCCACAGTAATTATCTATCCATGCACAATAAAAACTTGAGTGCTTTAGTTTAACTTCGAGGCATCCGAATAATTTGATTAGAACGTAATTTCATCTATTGTGAATTTCCGCAATAATTATCCCTGCTCCTAATGTTAGTTTTATTGGAAGTTGAGTCAACTGTAAATTACTGGCACACGAAACAATTTGAACTATTGTTGATGATTCATTTTCAGCAGTTACAGATTTGGAGAAATTGGTTTTCACTCAGCCATTAGGGTTGATTCTGGATAAAATTTAATTCGTATAAGATACCTAAAATGACATCCGCCCAAATATTATGATAGTAATAAAACAGTTTCCAAATAGCGTTTATTTGTTTACAATAATATTTAATAATATATTGGATTGGATCTAAAAATGTTTTATTTTCAGTTGTAAAATAGAAATTAAATTTCTATTTAATTATGAAAACAAATTTGCTGTATGAAAGCAAGGAACGACCGTCCGCTTAAATTGAATCTGAATTTAGAATTAGATTATATTTACACTGGTTATTGAATATTTGAATAAGTCTAGTTTCAGTATGGACTGAAAATAACTAATAAATTGTCAACACATTCGTTAAAAGTTATAAATTTTTATATTTCATTACTAAAATTAAATATGCCCATTATTTATGTTTTCGCTTTTAGAGAGGTTCAAGGACTGTGGATATTAGATAATAAATGTTAAAGTAACTTACAAAGTGTTCTTAAGGAATTTTATTGTATTATGACACAATTTAGAATCCTTTAATAATTTTTGTCTCAGCTTACTAAATAGGAATGCTTTATAACTTTATCCAATTTAAGGAAACCCTAAATAAATAATCAGAATACACAAAACTTTGTATGCGAATGCTTTAAGTGGGCGCTTTATGAACCTATATTCTATAGTTTACAGCTTACCCATGATGGTTAAAGTCTGCTTCAGTTAACTTACCTGAAAAATAAAAGCTTTATTAGAAGTATACATAATTTATATATGTAGATCTAGATAAATTAGAATTCTTATACGAGCCCTAACAACTAAACGTTCGGACTAAAGTAAATTTGACTGTCTTTTTTCAATACGCGCAAAAGTTATCTAAATTGTTTTTTTCAGTTATAATGCCAACATTTGGTTATATAAGAACGTAAATTTCGTAAAAATCCGCTCGGCGGTTCCAAAACTGTGGCACTTTAACCCAGCAGGATGGGAAAATTGTAGAAACAAAGCATTATTAATTTCAAAACGTTGGATCTAGTAGTCGGATTTTGATGAAATTTACTTTATTGCAAAGCTGAATGTTGGTTTCTTTACAAAAAAGTTACACAAGTTTTTATTTGGTGATTTTAGGCATTTATCGGAGCTTCAAAGTTGCACCTTTAAAAATGATAAAATTTTCTAGTAACTGTTTTAAAGAATCACACTTTTGAAACCGCTGGTTGGATTTATGTCAAAAAACATTTAAATCAAAGCTCAATAATCGTACTTTATTGAAAAAATCCTGAAATGTTAATATGATTTTTTTTGCATTTTTTTCGAGTTCCACAGTTCACTTTTCAAAAAACGTGTTTTTTGAGGGTGGTACCTACATTAAAATAATCACAGTTTTGGAACCACTAGTTGGATTTTGGTAAAATTTACTTTATTGCAAAGCTGGATGTTGGTTTTATGTACAAAAAAATTCGTAGCTTCAAAATTTCACTTGAAAAATGTGACGTAATTTTCTAACGACTCTTTTTAAAAAATCACAGTTTTAGAACTCGGTGAAAACGACATAAAGGTGCTTTCATGGCCCTCATCCAGTCCGGACTTAAATGTCGTTGAAACTCTTTCGGCATAAAATTAAACGTATTCTACGCAATAATCCACCAAGAACCAAAATAGTAGAAATTTGGGACAGTTTCACGCCAGAATTGTACCAAAATTTCATAAATACAATGCCTGCTAGAATACAGGCCGCTATTAAAGCAAAAGGAGACGTAACCTCTTATTAATGGTCCTAAATTAAAAATTATACCAATATTTAGTTGCAAATTCATTTTGTAAAATTTGCTAATTATTAAGGTTAAAATATTGTTAAATCAAATAAATAATTTTCTTCCATGCATAATATTGTTATTAAGGCTTTATCTTGTATTGTTAGGTGTTTACTAATTATTTGAGTAAAATTTCCAGTTCTCCTTTTATACTTCAAAAATTTACTTTTGTCCGAACTTTTACTTGTTAGGACTCGTATAATATAGAGTGGAACTACTTAAAAATTCACCTTATAGGGTGCTTTGTAATTATGTACCGTGGGATTAGTTGTTGGTCTATAAATAACCTAACCTCATTTCATCATTAAGTGCCTAATTATTCATCTTCTCAGTAATTTTATCTGCAAGATAAATTTATTGGTTTCAATTGTAGGAATTAACTGACGAATAAAGATATCCAAGGGTGAATAAACCGGCCTTAAATGTATGATGCAATTTCATTAATACAGGGCCGCATTTAGCACCAATTGACATAAAAAATCTGTGTATTTAAAATACAATTAAATTAATCTATCTACTTTAATTTCTAGTCCGTCTTTACCTTCAAAATCTTATGAATGTTGTTTACATTTAAATTTCCGATGACAAATGAAAGCTTTTCCTCAAACTACAATATTTCAATTTTGTTGCTTCCCCATATTAGACCATCGTTCCACAAAAAGTAATGACAAACTACATCTCGCGAAAATATTTCGCTGAAAGTGTGTATGTACAAGAAATATTTCCAGAAACCGCAATCCATTGTGTAGTGGAAAAATGAGCAAAGGCGACATTTGGTACATAAATAAAGATTTGTAACTTTTCTTACAGCAAAACAATTTACTATACTATTTGCTACATCAGCAAAAATTGCCGAAATAAAACAAAAACAGCACGTCGTGTACTCGCACACAGTCAGTTCCTTCCAGAAAGAAACAAGATGATAAAAGTAATTCATCAAGATTTTCTTTTGTGGCAAAATTAAACTGTCACATCAAATCCCTCTACATATAGACATACCTACACACCTTGGAAATTCATTACTTCTACATAACGGATGGGAAATTTGAATAATATATTATATTTTATCGATTCGTTTTCAGTATATATTCCCAAAAGCTAAATGTACTCCTCCAATGATTTATTGAAAGTTAAAACAGAAGTCCTAGATTTATTTGACCGAATTCTTTTAGTAGGTACACGGTTTGCTAGCGAAAATTGCTTCAATCAGTCTCAGGACAATTTCAATCCATTTACGGGAGAGTAACGAACGCTCACGGAGTCACAAAAATGCTGAGAGTGCTCAAGTTTGTACTGTAAGTATTGGAAAAGCATCGGAAAAATTCTTGAAAGGAAATTGTGTCGGTATGTGCCCACTGAAGTGATCGAATATTTGCATAAAGGTTCGCTTAATTATTTATAGAGAAACTAATGGTTTTTCTTAATTAATAATAGCGTAATTGTGCTTTCTTAATTAATATTGCACTGTTAAAAGGAACAATAATTTCCATGTTGACAAAAAAACTATTGCATTATTTGCGACTACAAATTTGTTATACGTTTACTCAATCTTTTAACCATTACAGAATTTTATAGTTTTCTCTTATCAATGCAACTTATCATTTCATAAAAATGTTTACCAACCAGAAAATTTATTCATAAATTCATTAAATAAAACCTCATTTTTCATGTAGCATAGAAATATAAAACACAACATAAAATGACTGATACATAGATATTTTTTTATTGGTAAAAAAACTACATAATATATTGTAATAATGGCAACACACACGAGAAATTTGCTTTGTTCTGTTGTAGATTTAGGGCAAATAAAATTGTGATTTTTAACCAGGCGGGCAAATTTTTGTAAAACATTCACGTATACAATTTTTGTGGCGGCACGCTCTTATGTCAGAATCAGAACAGGAATTAAGTCAAAACAGAGGAAAGTTCACGAAAATACGTATGGTATGGTTGAAAAACTTGTGTGAAGTTTCTACATGATGCGGTAAAAGAAATTTAAAAAAAACAAGAGTTGCTGAATTTATATTAACACGACTTGATTCATACATCTGTGTTTCAGCGTGTGAAACTTTTCCTGAAATGTTTTGGGTGGGTATTTGTTTATTTAAAAGGCGAGGCCTAGAAGTTATATTGTATATAACAAGTTTATTTATTCCACCGACACTGAAAAGTCAAATGCGAATTGTAATAATGGAACATGGAACATTTTATTGTTGCTTTGGCTTTATATTAAATTGTGGACAAAGTAGGAACACAGAAACCATATTAAAATTCATCGTATGCCAATTTTCACAAGATAAATGGGAAATAAATTTTGTTTTGTTTACTTTATACCATTTCGCAAATTATATACACCATTTTATTGCTTCCGGCGTTTAAAATATATTTGTAACAAAAAAAGGAAACAGAATATATACCTATAGCTCTTTAGTAGTACGCAACGAGTTGAAAATTTCAGATGTTTTTTCCTGTAATAAGCGTATATTTTCTTTCTATCTACCGCTATTTACATTTAATAATTTTATTCCGCTGTCTGACGAACGGCAAAAATAATAAAATTTTAAAGTGATGCATAATAAAGTTACTTTACATGTTATTGCATTGATTTTCATATACAAAAGAAACTGAAATTAAACCTACATCTTCATAGTTTACGTAACTAGTTGTAGTAAAAACTATTTTCCTAAAAATTATGTAGGTGTGTACTTCACAACTGACAAAATTTAAAATATGAACATAATTTCTAAAAGCATCTCGACTTTGTAACGGTTTATAATTACAGGGCGAATCTCAGGTCGTCTTTCCAGGGATGGACTAGTGGTACTTAAAGTCTTCATACTGATATTCTAAAGGCACTTACTGGTACCTGGTTTTGACGTCATGATTTACTGTTAACCACTCTCTCATTGTATTGTTTAAATGAGAATTAAATTATTTTAGTTATAGAAAACAAGATAAGTTATTGTAAAAAATCCATTCCATGCAAAAATTTGGTTATAAAAGTTTTCATTCATATCTCTGTATTGAAAAGAGATGTCGAGTTCCGGTTTTCACCAGTTTCTTCACTGTTTTATGCTCTTTCTTCTTAGCTAGTAATAATAGCACCATTAAATTTAACATTTTTGGGAAAATTACCAAAATCTTCGGCTTTATCACAAAGCGCCCTCTAGCGACCAGGGAAAAAATTAAATTAATGATGTCAATTATTTATCCGAAGCCCTAATAAACCTTCTTTCAAACGAGACCAAATTTATCGAAAACCGTTGAGCCAAAAAAAAGTTATTACAATTTTTTCAAACAAACATTCACCTCTTCCCCCACCCTTTATTTGAAAAGATAGAGAAAAATACTACAAACAAAAAAGTTTTCTAATTTCACATAGATTACTACATAACTATTTTTGGCATATATTAACTCTAGATATTTTTGAGAAAAACCGTGTTTTTTATTTTGTCGTTAGTGTTACGCCCTCTACCGGTCGAGTTAGAAACTTGAAAATTATTTTCAGCAATTTCTCTTACCCACTTTTACTATAAATATTTTTTTCCGAGGGTTGTACGATAAATACTTTCTGAGATATAGCCGGCGTCCTTTCTTATTTGGACATCCGGTACTTCAGTTACATCTTTCCCTAATTTTATATTAACATAATTCGTAACGAGTTTTTAAATGTTGTATTTAGGCGCATTGATAAATAAGTTTCTAGGAATTGTAAGGTTATTTTAAGTCGGAGTAACACCAATTTTTTGGTTTTAGCTGATTTTATATTACACCCCGTAGAATTGCATTTGAATGATTTCAAATAGGTAAATTAATTATTATTCCGCCCATTTGTTATTCCTATATTATTAATTATTAATTAAACGCTTTGTCAGAAATTTTTAGTTGGATTTTATTCAGAATTAATGAAATTTCATTTTAACAAAATTTTATTTTTGTAAATTATTAATTTAAAAATTTTTATTCGTATACTAATAGTTGATACCTACTTATATTACATGAAAATGCACTAAAATGAAATGTGAATCCGTCAATTGTTCAATAATCAATTAATTAATTTTCTATGTAGTACCTATAGCATTTTAAAATAGTCCTATCATAGTTTTAAATCCATTAATTTATTGTAAAATATGTTATATCTACTTATTTTTAAAATACTAAGTGAGTATGAGTATGAAGTGTTTTGACTTTAATTTTTTCTCCATCTTTTGAACTGAAATGTGGCAAAGCATTTCGCTGCCTTAGAGCAGAACTAGTTTAAGTCACAAAATGGAATTTTTATACCAGCAGTTTTATTTTTGTTACATCTTGTAACAATTACTTTTTTGTCGTGTCTTTTTCAAAATATCACTTTTAAAACAATCTATAGTTTAGTTTAGTAGTTTAGTTTAGTACACTACCATAGCTTTTTTATAGGTTTTTTGGGTTTAAATAAATAAAACCTGATTTTCGACAAAATGGACTTAAGCTAGTTCTGCTCTAAGGCAGCGATTTATTATTTAATTTAAAATTACAAAATTGCAGTTATACAGAGTTATTAAATCTAAAAATATACCTATAGTAAATATTGCTGATGTACTGGGATAAAAAAAGTAGTCACTATATGAGTACTATAAAAAAACACGCGTCAGCTTTTTAAGATACCTAAGAAATTGATTGTAGGTTGGACTTCGTTGTGGACAAAAATTTCCCATTATACGTTATTTATCCCTACAGTTGTCCGCCAGTAAACACCCCGTCAGTGGTTGAATTTATACATTTTTCAAAAGTTGTCGCGTTTTGTTGTGAAAGTTCAAGCAGCACATCATGATGATGGTTGACAAACTCTCAACGAGTTCTCTTCACAAGTAAAAATAAGAGAGTGTCTCACCCGAAAATTAATTCGTATAAAAAGAGGAACAATTTTCGCGTTTTACAAAGTTTCGAATCCGAAGAAAATTCGAAGTACATAATTGAATCGATGACGGGAATTGCGGTCTGTAATCAAAGTGCTTTCTGCTTCCCACCCGCTTTCTAACGGCATTGGTGACACGTGAATTTCAATAAGATACTAAAGAAAAGAAAAATTTTAACTTTCGTATCACAGCTGTAGTCCTCAAACTCAAATTAGTTTTGAGAAGCGCCGATGGAGTATAACGATCTCATTTGCAAGTATAAATTTTTAAATTTGTCGAATGAAAAAATGAAATTAAGGTGAGAGAAAATCCATTGTGGGAAAATTGGGGGTTAATACTATAGGAAAATTTGCACCACATACACACACCGGCATCTAATAAAACTCACCAATACGGGATAAGAATAGAAGTAATTTGTTTGTTTGGCTTGCTCAACTAATAAATTTATTATTGTATTACGTGACAGTTTTCTAAGATATGGATAATACCCAAAGTAGTCCAGATAGTTTGAAATCTACTCGCTGAAAACTTGCTTAAGTTTTCGGAACAAGGATAAAGTAAATTATAAGTTTAAAACTTTCAACTTTCCTTGTAAAAGACATTCCTAGTATAATTATTTGCCTTATAAATTTCCTGAGCAAATCACCAGAAAACTATTAAATAATTTATACGGCGGGTCCCAAATTCTCAATAAATAATGTACCTACCAAACATTTTAGTGCCGGCATCACATGATCAAAATAAAGGTAAAATAGTAACTAACCTCATTACAAACATTTTATAATAGTTATTACCGATTTAGGAAGAACATTGAAATCTAAATTTAAAATTAGGCACTTTTTTGAAGAATGTTTAAGCCGCGATATCTTGTTAAGTATTAATCATACTAAGTTCGATCTTGCGCCATTTTGTTCATAACTTTATGGACAAAAACATAAACAATAAATGTATTCTACGAACTCGTGATAACTTTATAATTACAGCTGAAAAACCGAAATAGTACCTTGTTTGAGATCCGTTTTTTCAAAACGATGATCTATCGAAAACAGCAATTCTTGAATTATTTTCTTATTTGAAAAACTTGAACTACTTTTTTCAGACTTCAAAAAAAAAACTATACTTACTTTAGTTGACTTTTTTCCCCAATTGATGATTTAAAATTATCCACAAAATTTCTTTGATGGTAAGATGGATAAAAAATCTTGTTGTTTACACCTGTTAGGTAGTTAATTGGCACACTTTACACAAATTTTATTATAATTGAAATGGAGGAAAGAAATTATGCCAGGGGCTTTTTAATGGGTCTGTTTTTTTGTAAATTTAATATTAATTATTGTTGCCGTGTGTCTTTCATTTCCTTTACAGGGATATATTCTACCCTAAGTAAAGCGTAGTACATACTTTTGTCTTCAGCAATATAATTTTTGTTGAAAATATTTTTCAATTAAAATGCTTCCCCGCCAATTTAATATGGTGGAAATAATATGGTTTTATATTCTCATATTCTTGAGACGCAATATTAATACGCAGTGGGGTTGGTATTTAAAAGTGTCCTTTAAGTTATATCTTTTTTAGTTCAGAGGAGTTTATGAAGAAAAACGCATTAAAGCACACATTTTTAGCAGACGCGTATACGCCAGCATATACTTTTTATTAAAAAAATATCAAAGCATAAAATTTTATATTTTTCCCAAACTTTCCGACACAACTTTCGAGTGGAATAAAAAAGAAAACATAAACACGTTTTAGGGTTAAGCTTAAGAAATCGTATAACTTTACCTTCATGAAATTTTGACACTAAAATACAATAATTCATTCACGAAGTAACTGTTATCATCCCTTTCCCTTCTATCTTCATTTTATCAATGTTTGCCTTCCTAGTTCATTCGTAAAGTTCACGAAACTTTCAGCATAAAATATTACAAGCTATAAAAGGCATATGAGTAACATTATGTTATATAAATAGGCTACTAAAACTGGCTCAAAAGTTTAACTAAAGTGAATACAAGTGTTTGGGATAAACTGCGAAATTATTGTGCAGACCTGCCCATAAAATAAACAATTTCCCGATATTAAAGCGCTTAAATCCAATAATTATGGTCCATTAGCAGAAAAGCGATCTTATGGGACAGACTTTCAAACTAGCAGGTTTTATATACATTTTTTAACCTAACATATTTACATATAGCCCCAAGGGAAATAGTTGAAAATTTCCCGCTGAAACCCCAATTTGCAGCATAATAATCCTGATTATTGCACATGAACACAAAATAGTTAATTAATACTCCAACTGCTCAACATAGTTTGTAAATTAATTGCTGTATTTAAAGTATTTCATTCAGTTGGTCGGAGAGAGCAGTTTTGTGATAAACTGCGAAACGTTTTCTCGAATGTGCTGAACTGAACTAATAAGATCAAAACTTATGTATTCTATTGAACAAACTTCATAGACATTTCGTGTAACAAACTTAAACAATTTCATTGTCGAAGATGTGAATGTATGTATTTACATTCTATACAATTTGTGAAGTTTAAGGTAAATTTGTTTATGATAATAGGTGCTTCGACATTTGTGAAGCAAAATTTACATTTAATTGCTTAAGAAGCGTGTAAGATACATTTGCTAGTATTCAGTGGGTTTGAGTAGTTTGTTTGCTGCTGTTTATCATTTTACTAAAAGAAAACACAAGAAACTCTGTAATAGTGGATAATTAAATTTTTTCTAACACAGCTAGAGGTTTCATTTCAACAGTAATCAATCACATATTTTGATATACACCGGCCGAGTTTTTATCCGGTTAATATCAATTTCCCATATTTTTTTCATGGTCACTATAAAAATACTGAGAGGTATTTATTTTTTTACGATGTGTTAAACATAAAAATATCACAACATAACACCAACAACGGTAACATGAACACGTCGCTTATATTATATTCCACAGTATAAACCGTACCACGAAGGAATTCGCAGAACTTTTTACGATACGTTTTTTGTTGTTTTAATTAATAAAGTGCGAATCATAAATTGGAGGCAAAGGAGGATTTAAATTAAATAGAATTCTGACACAAAAGTCTGTAGATAATGGAAGTTAGGTTAAAAAGAAGTTTGTAAGACTATAAGATAGCATAATTTTCTAGTTTAATCCTTAGGAAGAAAGGTCCGCTTTTCTGCTTTGTGGTATAATAGCTGATACACTCCGGGGAGTAAAGAAGAAGACCTAAAGGCTATTTTTAATCTTTAGAGATTGAAGTTCTTTAATGTCTTGGGATATTTAACAATTTTTAATCCTTAGAGATTGAAAATTGTTTATGACTATTTTTTTTACTCATCAAAAAATACGAGTAAAAAGTCGTGACTAATTTTAGAATAACGAAAGAGTCTATTTTTTGCATGTATAGTTTTCGAACCTCACCGATGCCATCATCAGTATCTGCTTCTCTTCCTTCTCCGCAGACCATAAGTCACCATTTTAAACATGAGTACCTACACAAGCTTTAGGTTTAATCTTTAAAACAAAGAAAACGTGACATATTTTATAAGATATATTTTTTACCTTAATATATTCCATGTACTTATACGCAAGAAAGAAAAGTAAAATCAATAAAACAAATGACCAACTGGTGGTGGTACAGGTCCCTGGTGAATGTTCCTTACCGGCGGAGCAGTCTCTTTCCGAATATTAAGTAGGCAAGGGAAGTATGCGCCCATTACTTTTTCTATTGCTATAAAATTTGCAAATAGTCCATATAATCCAGACGTGATCTCTCGAACGTATTTCTTAATAGGCTTTTTAGAGTGCCAACAATGTATGGTATAGATTAGATAGTTGGAAATATTTCAGCATACAAATTGCTACTAATTGCTTTATCATATTAAGAGCCCCCCACGAAATATCAGTCATTAATATGGAAAAATCTACAACGTCGTTAAATTACATATACTATAATCCACCACATTAAAATATTAAACACATAAAACAGGACTAGCCCCTAATGGTTTCATATTGAAGTCACTTAGTTAATAGGACGTTTGACACACAATAAACTACTTGGGAAATAAAAAACTTAACTTTGCAGAGCTCTTTTTTCGTGCTAGACGTGACGTTCTAAAATGATGCCTGAAAAATTACAGCGTGCCTAAAACCGGGAAACATGTCCTCTCATTTCGTCCGGATATTGTTATTGTCGGGGGCCTTGTTGGGAGTATCCTTATTATTAAGATACTTGTCCTTTAAACAAATAGCTCTAGGACGAGAAGTGGAATAACTGAGATAATTTAACTGTAAAATAAAGTTATTAGGATAGCTCGTGATACTTCTCGTTGGTTAGTATGCTTCTATAGTTGTTCCTTTACAAATGCTCTTCTATAAAGTGGCTGTTTGACCGAATATAATATCTGCTATGTAGTCAGAGTTGTTTAATTCAGTTTAGCTGTTGTTAACATGTTACAAAATACTTACAGTTGTATAGAGTAAACGTGCCTCCGTGTAAATAGATAGTCTAAACTACATTGTTGGATAACTTCCAATATTAGTTACTATAATTAACACTGAACTTATTTGTTACAGTGCTTTTAACCATTTGTTTAACAACATATTTTAATGTAAACAAGTCGCTGACTAAATTGGAAGTAGACTACCAATAATGCTAAAACGATCAATTTCTATTGGTCCATATGAAATCTTCGCTCAGGATATCCTGAAATGATTGTTCTTTTTCAAAGGAATTATACTCAGATATTGAAAATTAAAAATACATTTCCTGGACGAGTGGTCTCTCACCGGGTATATATTAATTGCCACACAAAAGCCTTGATTTAACACCTATGGTTTTCACTAAAGCCCCAAGAGAATTTGTGAGAAATTTCAGAGAATGAATTCACCACTGTAACATAAAAATTGAAAAAATTTCCTGTTTTTGTAGTTAATCCATGGGAGTGGAAATTGTCAGATGATACTTCCAGAAAAAGTTATTATGAAGAGAATTCTTATCAATTTCCAACTCAACGATTTCATGTGGTACTGAAATCTATCAAAATAAGGTTCTGAAAAGGTTAAAAGAAAAGAACTGTCAAAAGCCGGAAATATAATAATAGTCCAGTATATTTAGTATTTATTATTGCAATTTTTTTTGCCATCGTTAGGGTACCACATAGAAAGCTTAAATCCGAGTTTTCGACCATCAACCCCTTGCAGCTTTTCCGCCATCTTGAATTAAGGAGTGAATTCTTATCTCGCCAATAACAGCCGTATTTTATATTTTATCGAAAAAACAGTTGATACCATTTTTAACGAGAAAAACGAATTCTACAAATTTGTATACTAGATATTTTTTTATATTTTGCGTATTTAACGAGTAATAACGGATTAATTGAAACAAAAGAGGGTTGACATTTTTTTCTGGTCGGTTATCATTTTTTTCTTCAGCGCAATCGCAAAAATGTTCATGTAAAATATGTTAAACACACAATTACCTACAACTTTGATATGAAAATTTTTTTCATGCGAGCAATTGTTTACTTACTGCAGCGCGTGGAAATTGCACGTATCGTCACTCGGCAGTAGTACAGGACATCTAGACTTTACTGGGAAATAATTCCGAGACGAATTTGGCTTCCGATTTTCGAAAGTGTTTAAGTATACGAGTCGGAAAACACATTTTGCACAATTCTTCCCGGTGGTGAAAGGCTGCCATCTTGTTTTTAAGGGTTGTTTTAGTTTTCGCGCATAAATCGCGTATTTTCGATTTTAGAAGAAAATGTTTCAATGGAATTAATTTGTAAATTGAATTCTCTACAAAATAGACTTTTTTCGCTAATTGCAATTGTTACAAGTTAGGTATAACATTTTGTTACACGGGATTACTTTTTGAAATTAATACAAACAGTTTTGTTTACGTTTACGTGCACCTGTCTCGGAAAACGCGACTGTCTGAAAAAGTGCGACTATCTCGAAAATGCACCAAACACCAGCCTGGAAAATTGGAGGTATAACAAACTTGTAAACAATTGCAATTAGCAAAAAAGTTACCAGTGCAATTTTATGGAGAATTCAATTTCAACAAAATTGCATAGAAAAATTCTCTTCTAAAACCAAAAATATGCGATGTATGCGCGAAAAACTAAAACAACCTTTAAAAACAAGATGGCGGCTTTTCACCACCGGGTAGGATTGTGCAAAATGAGTTTTCCGGCTCGTATACATACACTTTCGAAAATCGGAAGCCAAATTTGTGTCGGAATTATTTCCCTGCAAGGTCTAAATGCCCTGTACTATACTGCTGAGTGACGATACGCGCAACTTCAAGGCGCTACACTCCTACAGTAAGTAAACAATTCCTCACATGAAAAAATTTGTCATATCAAAGTTGTAAGTAACTATGTGTTTAATAAATTTTAAATGAACATTATTGCGATAGCGCTGAAGAAAAAAAAATATTCGAACAAAAAATTTTTCAATACCCTTTTTTTCAATTAATCCGTTACTACTCGTTAAATACGCAAAATATGAAGAAATATCAAGTATACAAATTTGTAGAACTCGTTTTTCTTGTTAAAAATGGTATCGACCATTTTTTCGATAAAATAAAAAATACGGCTGTTTCTGTCGATATAAGAATTCACTACTTAATTCAAGATGGCGGAAAAGCTGCAAGAGGTTGATGGTCGAAAACTCGAATTTAAGCTTTCTATATGGTACTGTATCGATGGCAAAACAAAATTTTCTTATCCAATGAATTGCAATAATACCCGTAGGTATCTGACTAACTATACTGGACTAATAGCTCATTAGAACAAACAATGAATACCCCATTTCTTCGTTTTAGCTACAGAAATAAACTTGTTTGCTAACGCAACAGCACAGTATAAATCGCTGGGGGTTTGAAAAAACGAGCAAACCATTGTACTAAATAAATAAGACTTTCTAATATAAATAAGGCAAAGCTAATCAATATCCTTCGTTTCCAAATTGAAAAATATATCAAAGGCACGACCTTGCTATATTCACACACAACATATATTATATAACACAGAGACGGAAGGAAAAAAGCAACAAAGTACTCGTTTTCATCTAACAAAAGATGGCAATTTGGATTTACAATCAAACCTCATAACTTGCAATTGGTCTATGTGTATATGTGTGTGTCGATTTCAATTTGTGTTAAGCACACAATTTTTCGTTAAGTGGCAGTCAATACAATCAATGCTTCGTGTGGAAGGTTTATAGGGGGTTATTAATTTGCGAAATCGCTCACAATGTTCATTCGGTTGCGTATATGGGTGCTCGGCGAATGGTTTAAGCATTCTCAGTTTAATTAGGCTTTTTATTGTCTGGTAGAATTCTACAAAATACAAAATTTATCGGATTTATATAAGCATACGTCTTCAGAAAGCGTAACTAAGGATTTAAGTTGAGGATTTTTTCAGAAAATGCTAATGAGAATATTGATTTTGTAAAACTTCATGAGGATTATTTCAAATTTAACTATGAGAATAATACATAATAACTTACCAATGATGTTAAAATAAACTTACCTGCAAAAGAAGAACAATAATTAAGTTAAAATTGTTATAATGAAATATGTTGTACCTAACTATATAAAATAATTTTGCCTTCATATGTGTTATAATTCTTGAACCATGATAAAAATTAAGCTGTTTAAAAACTCTACATAAAATATGTAAATACCGTTTTCATATCTTGTAACATTCCTATATTAAAACGTCTACTTAACTAACATTAAAAAGCGTCATAATAAATAATCCAACAAAACTTTGTGCCAAAAGCTTTTATTATTAAATTTATACATAATTTTAAGAAATATTTTCCATTCCATACTTCGTCATTTATGCAGTCCTGTGCTTTTATTATAAAAATTTTCCATTCATATTTTATGAGTTTCTTATTAAATTTAAAAGCACTTTTCAGTGATTATAAAATTCAGTTTTATTGAACAGTTATCAATTTTTTAATGGTCAAATGCACCATAAATTATTCAAGCTGTATATATTTATTATAGAAATATAAAATATGGCATAGAAAATTAAAACAACTTCTGAGCGAGGCTGTAAATAACGAACTTATATCTGAGATTTATTTACTATATTTGAATTTATACCATTCAACGGCAGAATATATTGGATTATGTGAGTTGTTAACTATTTTATATCCGTTAGGTTTAAATTGAAGGAGCAACGCAAACTACTTTTTATAAAAAAACACCAACTGAATCCAATATGTACACAATTTTTTATGAGCTAAAATTATTTTTGTATTCCTACTTATACCATTAACATATTTAATATAAACTAAATAAATAAATTTCCAGCAATTAACGTCCTTCATAATATTTCAATAAATATTAATTTAATTAAACGAGTTTTAGATAATGCAGACACGTCATCAGGAGCCGCAATCGCATGGTCCCATTTAAAGTTATATATGTAGTAATTAAGGTAAATTAACTAATTTAAGTTACACAAATTGTTTTAGGGAAGTTTTGGTCTCTAAGCACACTTTTGGTGCATGTTAGCGCAATCCTTTATTCGCTCTGTTTTCTAAACAACCCACAGTTTTTACTCTTTCATTTAGATAATAACTGTAAGTGTTTGGAGTGCGATTTTAACTTTGCATTTTACTATACAGACTTTGTTTGTATGGTTTTTTACAACTTTTTCATTTAAGGTCGAAGTGGGTGAAAATAAGCATAGTGGCGATTGTGGCTGAATAAACATCACGTGTAACTTTCGAATGGAAAATTGGACTTAAATAGCGTATGAAACCGTCCAAAAATCAGAATTTAAAAAATACTGCTATAGACTACAAGGTGTTTCAGAATTAACTGGACAAATTTAAAATCTGAATTCAGGACCCCAAAAAAGAGAAAAAATGTTCTATGGAAGTATGTCCGGAAACTTTTCGTTAAAGATTTACGCCCCTTTAAAGATGGAGGCTAAAATTAGGTTTTTAATATTTTTCTCAAATTTGGATAAAGATAAAAAATATGAACTTTGGTATAGGGATTTTCTACTAATAGAAACGCTTCTAAAGAATATTTTTTGAATCATCCCTTATCTATAAAAGGGGTGAAATCAGCAACCCCTATTTACTTTTTTTATTGAACTCTTTAACGGACCCGAATTTCGTCATATAAAAAATTATTCTGGACAGCTAGATTCATTTAGAAAGTATTTTGTCTCTTTAATTTTTTTCATAAAACTTTTTAAATAAAAAAATAAAATAATCCTGATCCACATGGTTATTTTGAAATTTACTGCATTATTTAATAAAATGGAAAATGGCCAGCAGGCTGCTGTCAAATAAACGTATTTTATTAAACCTTTAGGAACGAGTTACTAGTAATTAATTATTACCTAATTATTAGTAAAATGGACCCTTTTAGTCAAAATGATTTTAATAAATT
Source organism: Pediacus dermestoides (assembly GCA_963942485.1). Classification (NCBI taxonomy): domain Eukaryota; kingdom Metazoa; phylum Arthropoda; class Insecta; order Coleoptera; family Cucujidae; genus Pediacus; species Pediacus dermestoides. The sequence continues at coordinate 5,967,432 of OZ012629.1, forward strand.
TTTATTTGCTGAAAATAACCCAATATTACTAAAAATTGGGAAATAATTAATTACTAGTAACCCTTTACTACAAATTAATCAAAGTATAGTTATTTGACAGCAGCCTGCTGGACTTTTTCCATTTTATAAAATAATGCAATAACTTCCAAAATAACCATGTGGATAATTATTTTATTTTTTTATTTATAAACTGTCCATTCTATGAAAAAAGTGAGAGAGACAAAAAATACTTTCTAAATGAATCTAGCTTTCCAGAGCAATTTTTTGTATGACAAAATTCGGGTCCCTTAAAGAGTTTCAATAAAAAAATTAAAGAGGGGTTGCAGATTTCACCCCTTATATCGATAAGAGATGATTCAAAAAATATTCTTTAGAAGCGTTTCCATTAGTAGAAAATCCCTACCAAAGTTCATTGTTTTATCTTTATCCAAATTTGAGAAAAAAGTTAAAAACCTAATTTTAGCCTCTATCTTTGGAGGGGCGTAACTCTTTAGCGAAACGTTTTCGGACATACCTCCATAGAAAATTTTTCCTTATTTTGAGGTCCTGAACTCAGATTTTAGGTTTATCAAGTTATTCCTGAAACACCCTGTATAGTCAAAAACCAATTTCGTAGAGTAAATTCCTTTAATAATTTAAACAAATTTTAATTTCCACACAGTCGTAGTATTGCACAATTATATTTCTTATTATACCCAGTTCTATAAGTTTACCACTATTACCTAGTGACATTTTCGAATACCAGTAATTAGTTAATTGCTACTCATTATCTTTTTAAGTTTATGGCTGTTTTATTGTAATGATGTCATGTTTGTTGAGCAATTCCAATTTGAACTGTATGCAATTTCAACTTTGACCACCAACGTAGATCATTCCCAGTTCAAATAATGGTCAAGTCCGCATCATTATAGACATAGCGAGGATACGGAACCAAATTTGTAATAATGAAAGTAACTGTCGTATTAAAACTTTATCATTAATTTCGAATGTTAGGTAAAGTTAACCCTTTAAAATTATTATTTACACACAAATATATTATACGTCGTAAATTTATTTTGGATAAACGCCAAAACGTGCTACGTAAATATATTAATTATATGAACCATATACACCTTTATGACATACGAATAGCTAGGGTTATAAACAGAGGGTAGAATTCGATCTGCATAAATGAAGATGAATTTAATATAAAACATAAAAGTAATTTTAATTAAAAACTCCTGGATTTAACGGAAATGCTAAAACAATAAATTTGATTGTACGTACATACCAAATTATTATCAGGAAATGTGAACCGTTCAAATAATTCTAATCTCATATTGTTTCGTATAAATAATAAAAGTTTAATCCAGTTTAATGTGGGTTTAAAGCACATAAAAACTCTTTGTAGAATATCTCTAGATCCGCCGGACGAAATTACACGCCGTAACGGACATAAACAAAGCGGCATTGTGTACTTTGACGTATCAAACTAACTTTTTTTGGTTGTTTGGGAAAAATTCTTCGTTATTTAAAGCCTTACAGCGGAATCACCTAACCCCAATAAAATACACTTGTGTGTTTTACTGAGGTGGCTGCTATTCTATAACCTATGAATATTTTCAACGAATTCCAGAAGCTTTATGTACGTAACTTTGTTGATGTGTGTGTTAACCCTTTTATACAACGGAAATTAAATACATCTATTTATATTGGCAAAATAATACGAATGCTAAATATTGAATTTGTGCATGATGATTATTAAATCGGCGCCGTTTTTGAACGAAAGCTCGGAATAAAACTTGATGGTTTAATTTTGTTTATGCTTAGTAAGTAATTAATAAGTTTAAAACCACCTCGTGCAATTTGGGGTTATTAGCATTTTAAGTACCAATAAAGACTGTTTAATATTTCAACTTTTAAACTGTTACAAGAAAATGAAAATGAAATATCTACTGTAAAAATCCAGTAAATCCCTAGCATTTATAAATTTGAAGGGGGCAAATTTCTAATATTACAGTCAGAGTCTAAGGATAGTTTATATAAAAATAAAACGAGGGGAAGATTGTGTCCTGAACAGGACGAGATAATTTTGCTTGTAAAGTATATCAAGTAATTAAAGGGTTTAAGTTTAACTCCCCTTCTAATAACCTAAAAATAATAGGAGGTTTGTATGAAGAAATTTAACAGTTATTAAGAAAATGAGGAAGACTAGAAAATAATTTAGCTGCACCTAATTTTGATAAATAACAATTAACATAAATAATTTCGCTTGTACATTATATGAATTAATAAAGGGTTCAAGTTCAAATCCTATTTTAATGAGCTAAAAGCAAGAAGACTAGAAAATAGTTTATAGGCACACAAGAATAATTGATAAATAACCATAAACATCAATACAGGAAGACTGAAGAAGGTACATTAAATTTAGATATGGGAACAAATTCATATCTGTGATACATGATTTGGCGCTTTGTCCTTAATTTTATTCTTTCTGACATACAATTATCTAAGGAAAGGATAACTTATAACGTGAAATTAAATGTTCAACCTAAAAATATCATGAAAGCATCTGTACCTAATTAGCTGTTTCATATGTAGCTACTTACTTTTAATCGATGGTTATCTTTATCTGCTAGTTTACTGTCTTGGTTGTCATTGTCTTAATGATAATCTAAGGATATTAACTAGACCTACGAGTAGTTCAGTTTTTAGACTAACTTTAGGATATTTTAATGGACAACTTGTGTTTTCCTATAATCAATACTAGTTGTGTTTGTGTAACTCAGGGATTTTGAAATCAGTAAATAAATAATTTGTTAGTTGATTACAGTAATCGTGCAAGGGACTTAGCCTCTGGCTATATTGTAGTGGAACTGATACAACCTACAAATCCTACATTTAACTTAGTGACGGGTATTATGGATACGTGTGCCACTTTGGATTTAGTGTACCTACTTATAGGGTCATTAATACAGAATAAAATTCTTTTTTTCATAAAAATATTAATATGATAATAAATATTTTTGTAAAGAAGTTGACCTCAACAAAAATTATAGTTGCATTTAAAGCTGTACTTATACGAGCCCTAACAACTAAATTTTCGGACAAAAGTAAATTTTTGAAGTATGAAAGGAGAACTGGAAATTTTACGCAAATAATTAATAAACACCTAACAATACAATAAGATAAAGCCTTAATAACAATGTTAGGCATGGAAGAAAATTATTTATTGGATTTAACAATATTTTAACCTTAATAATTAGCTAACTTCACAAAATGAATTTGCAACTAAATGTTGGCATAATTTTTAATTTAGGACCATTAATAAGAGGTTACGTCTCCTTTAGCTTTAATAGCTGCCTGTATTATAGCAGACATTGTATTTATCAAATTTTGGTACAATTCTGGCGTGAAACTGTCCCAAATTTCTTCTATTTTGGTTTTTAAGTCCCCAATGGTTCTTGGTGGATTATTGCGTAGAATACGTTTAATTTTACGCCAAAGATTTTTAATGACATTTAAGTCCGGACTGGATGAGGGCCAATTAAAGCACCTTTATGTCGTTTTCCCCAAGTTCCAAAACTGTGATTTTTTAAAAACAGTCGTTAGAAAATTACGTCTCATTTTTCAAGTGCAATTTTAAAGCTACGAAATATGCCTAAAATCACCAAATAAAGAATTGGGGGATTTTTTTGTACATAAAACCAACATCCAGCTTTGCAATAAAGTAAATTTTACCAAAATCCAACCAGTGGTTCCAAAACTGTGATTATTTTAATGTAGGTAGCACCCTCAAAAAACACGTTTTTTGAAAAGTGAACTGTGGAACTCGAAAAAAATGCAAAAAAATTCATATTAGCATTTCAGGATTTTTTCAATATAGTACGATTAGTGAGCTTTGATTTAAAGGTTTTTTGACACAAATCCAACCAGCGGTTTCAAAACTGTGATTTTTTAAAACAGTTACTAGAAAATTCTATCATTTTTAAAGGTGCAACTTTGAAGCTCCGATAAATGCCTAAAATCTCCAAATAAAAACTTGTGTAACTTTTTTGTAAAGAAAACCAACATTCAATTTTGCAATAAAGTAAATTTCATCAAAATCCGACTACTAGATCCAACGTTTTGAAAATAATAATTCTTTGTTTCTACAATTTTCCCATCCTGCTGGGTTAAAATGCCATAGTTTTGGAACCGCCGAGCGGATTTTTACGAAATTTACGTTTTTATATAACTAAATGTTGGCATTATAACAGAAAAAACGATCAATATTATGGAAGTTAATTTAGATAACTTTTGCGCGTATGGAAAAAGACAATCAAATTTACTTTTGTACGAACATTTAGTTGTTAGGGCTCGTAGTAAAGTACCTACCTACTGTAAATATCATTTTTATATTTCACCACAAATCTTTATTAAGAACTGTTATCTATCTAGAAAGAGACTTGTACATATATGTAATATTCATAAGATATGTATGTAAGTACTTAAAACCCTAGTAAAATCTCCAAGTGAGTATCTAAATATTAAGCTTCTTTTCCAGTCGACCGCATACGCAAAACTATGCAGATTATTTTTATAAAATATCTTTTGATTTGTGAAAAATGACACAGATGTGCAAAAATTAGCTTCGTTTTAACTTTAAACTACTAGTTTGTTTTTAACACGAAACCTCTCTAATTATCTGCTCCCATAAGATACCGCCCGGGCATTCATTTCAATTACCATCTCGTAGGTACAACAGAGATTGCAATTAATCCCATGGTAAATGCCACCGATAAGCAACCTGCTCACATATCTCCCGATCCGATAGCAACATTTACCATCATCCCCCCTTCTGAAACTTCGAACTTGAGTGTATTTAGGTTGAGAATCCTCCGACACCATCAAAACATCATTTGGCAGACGTGACCGTATTGTGATGTTCGAAGGAACGCAATTTCGCTTAATGTTAGACATGTTTGGAAAATGTAGAATGCATTGGACCCATTATATTTTGTTTGTTTTCCAAAGAAACATCATGGGGGTATACACATCAAGTTGACCTAAATTCAGACTGTGTGCTCCAACAAATTATTTCAGCAGAAGTACAAATTGTGAACGGTAGACGGTAGATATATGCGCATTGTTCTTCGCACGATTTGGTCTTGTTGTTTTTGATATTGCTATGGATATTGCGGTAATTTAAAAACAGGCTGCGTCGTCTTACATTAGATTGCAGGTCGTAAATTGTGGCATTAGGGCAATATTGTGGTTTTAAAGTGGCCATCATACGATCAGTATTTATTGACGTACTTTGTGAGAGAGTGTTCCCTTACTTCTTTATAAACTTCTATAACAAATTCTAACAAACTTAAATTTGGCTAAACTAGTCCATACAAGAAATTTGTAGTCAAATAGTTGTTAATGTTTTTGTTAAAAAAGCTCGGTTCAATTCAAAGAAAAAATCCCACAATTTTACTGCGTTGATATTCAAAATAAACAGTCTAAAAGTCCAAATCTACATTTCTAGAATTGAAATACATATTAGGTAAAGAGGAACATTCTTTTACAAGGATACTGCAAAGAATTTCGAACTCATAATGAAAACTATAATAGAATTAAGCAAAAGGAGATATCTTCATTGGATAATCAAAAAGAAGTAACCCATCAAGGAAAATTTGCTGCTAGAGTCAGGGGGAAGTAGACGATAAGGAAGACCAAGACTATGATCAATATGACAGAAAAATTGGAGCTGCAAACTGGCAAAGAGCAGAGTTAGACTTTGATGACTGATGGCATGGAAAACTTGAAAGTTAAAGGCTCCCTGAGCTGTAGCGCAATTTATGGTATATGTAGAAAAGCCCCTTAAGAGAATTGTGGTTGGACATGAAAGGGACACTAAAACATTGTTTAAGAATGGCTAATGGGCCAATTCTGTGCACTTCTATAAGAAGATCTGTAACTTTCTATAGGTAAGCTTATAGAAAATTTGTAATTCTGGAATCTTTATCGCTCTATAGAAAAAAATTATGGGCATAATTGAAAAACTACTAAATCAAAGAAAATAAACAACGCTATATAGTATATTTAACAAAAATTTCATTTAATCTGATTAAACATGCAAAATTCTAATATTTCCTCCATAAGAAAATAGGAATGTTGATCCTAGCTGCATACTGAATAAATTTATATTTTTAGTTTTATCAAGCAATAGCGACGTATCAAATTTCAGCTTTTTATATCTATAATAAAATCCTCTCGGTTCTTTCAGATTCATTTAGAAATAGGATATGATATGAGATGTGTTCAGTGTTCATACACTTTATCCATTTAATAGTCTAACATATCAATAGAAGTTGGAATAGCTGCCATGTTTTTAACTATTTATTATTCTATATCTGTGCTTACTTCCGCGCTAAACTGTATTTTTTTTATAAAATGGATTTAACTGAACTTCCTAATATACGTCATGTGCTTTTGTGCATGTTAAATACTTTTAACACTTAAAGGTAGAGTATCAAATGATGAAATAGTAACAAGTAAATAAAATAAAATTATCTAAGATATGTTATTGTGTATTAAAAACGTAAATTCTATAATATTTCCCTACTTAATAATTCAATGATCCTCAACTTGTAGAAGTGTAAATTGCATACGAAACAACACGATTAAAAAAAACCCGGACGAAATTAGAGCTCGAACATTTTTTGCACCGCGACTCTTGTATTTGCATATATATTTTTAAGCTAGGGTCTCGTAGATATAAAGCAGAGATAACTCGGCTGCAAACAGCGCCAAACTTCGTTCAAGTAAATTATATTATCTCAGAATATTTTGTTTCTTTTTGTTGCCCTCATGGGTAGGCTATCTAAGGGATGATGTTCACAATTGCTTTGATACTGTTGGCGGCAACAAATTCACAGCAATATACACGGAGAAAAGTGTTAAAATGGAAAATTTTTTACAAATCTAATTTATGTGCTGGTGCTTATTTGAATTTAAACACAAAATTAATGGATATACATGTTAACAAACAAATTGTATGCGGAAAGTGCATTATTGTTTCGGTTAAATTATACACACATAATTATTAGAAAATTTGTATGCTGTATACAACAACCACTTGTGTGTGTTTGTTTGCCCAAAATTTATTACCATTTTGTTAAATACTATTAAGTTTTTGTTGGTTAGTATATTACTCATTTTGACAGCGCTTAGTGTGAGCTTTAAGTGCTTCAATGCTGATGGCATATATTAACGTAATTTACAGACAATTAGATTTGTGGCAGGTCTGCAAATCTTCAATAAACAATTAATATGTTCGGATAATATTTATGCCATTCAATCATTCTATTAATAGTGTGTTATTTAATATAAATATAATAAATAAATATTACAATACCTACATATCATGTTTCAAATTTTGTAAAATATTTCTTTGTAGTACCTACCTATTATAATTACAATTTTGATATTAAGGTCCGATGATTGTGAGTAAATTTACTTGGGAATTAAATTCCTAGATTCTAATTGTTATAACAATGAGCATCAACAAATTTATCTGGCAGATTAACGTACTGCATTCATGAAAACAATACAATAAATGCTTAACTAGTTATAGTGACCACAGCGTAATTTATTAATGAACTCTAATACATATAAATGCCACATGTCATAAGAAATAAAAGTAAAATTAATGGGATAGATGATTATGAACAACGTTTAGCAATGTTATTTGATGTTATAACTCTCACAGAAACATGCTTTTGTACAGTAATGACAAACATAATTATTTAATACTCTAAAACTATGAACATTTATTAATGCGTACGCCTGAAAATTAACAATATGTGACACCACCACCAATAAATTGAAAAAGTGGATTAATATTTTGTTATTCTGTTACAAAAATGGTTTTTGAAGTGAACTTCCTTTCAAAAAATGTAAATGTATAGGTTTCTTAAGTTAGTTTTGTTGAAGCTAAACCCTTTTCAAAATTTGAATCATGGCCAATTTTTTTATTGACTCTGCAACAATCATATACGTTAGTTCTCAGTTTTACCATTTGATTCTTATGGACAGTCATATACACTTAAAGATGTCCACTTTACAGCCATAATTGAACGAATCTCAACACAGAGATAATATTTCTCTTTTTTGAATAATAATGATGAGTCTTTGAACAGATAGAAGTTTAAGGTATTAAGTGTTTGTGAATGAATGATTACTTTATAATATTTTCGCATAATTGGTGCAGGAAGGTAAAATTTCTGAAAAATGTTTGGGGGCGCCCAAAATTCACAAATACATATAGGTACTTATAATCGTATAAGAAAGTAAAAATGTGATTATATCTATGCTGTCTTTATTAAAATGAGCATCTACCTACAATGGTAAAAATTGCTCCCTCGGCCATATTGTGTTGCTTGTCAAAAGGAAAATCATTATTTCCGGTAACAAACTTTCGTGGAAGCAGCCAATTTGCCATTTTTTATTTTTAAATCGAGTGTAAAACTCTGCCTAAACTTGGGTAAGCCCACGAGCGCTCTTAAAGACATAATTCATTGTTATATGTACGCATCTTCTGACACTTCGATACGTTTGGCAAATGGCGTTTTGATGATGCGACATTTAGCGTCTGTAGCGTCTGCAGGTGACGGAACACGTCAGTCAATCTGGGGTCGTCCTCTGCCACGCATCGTTCTATTACAGTATGTCTATCCAAACCATAGCTTGCATCACTCAAGTTTAGCCCCCGCCGCCCCACCAGAAAGCGAACCATATTTTGAGGGTGCCATTAGGTGATGTCTCTTCCATGAATATCTGAGGTCATATGGCTGTCGTGTACGTGTCATTAATTTTACTCTCTTCGTGCTTTCCGTAGTACAACATCAATCAAATGTAGGAAAAAAATTGTATAATATTGGAGTCGTCCAGACTGTATACTATAGGGGATTTGTACTGCTAGTCGAGCACATCAAGAAAGGATAATGTAAGTTTCGAGTTTCGTTAAATTTCTAACAGCCAGCGCAAGAAGGCGGCGGCAGTGGCGGGTGATAGCTTTTACCAAACTAAACGGAATGCCATTGGGAATTGGCAGGTGTGAAATACTAACAGCTAAGTACGTAGTACAATTATTGCCGCTGGAAATAGCAAGTTTGGTGTATTAGTTATTCATAAGACAACATATTTGTTTTGAGTTTTGTGATTAGTTTCAACTAGAAAATAGTGTTGATAGACTAAAAAGTACAAAGTTGCAAAGGAAGTAGATTATACAACTTGGGAAATGGCAACTAGCCGGAAATCTTACTGAAACAACTGCTACGAGAATGTATGCGTTGAAATGAGACAGACTTATACATGCTGCAGAGTTGCGTTCATCAAAAGCGTCTTTCTGAGATATTTGTCTGTGTTTCGAGGGTTATCCAACTTGCGAGTATTTTATTGTAAATTCTCAGATTAGAGATGAATTGTTGTTAGTTTTGTCTATTTTAATTTATGAGTTTGAACTGATATAGTAGTAATGATCTTTTTGTTGACTAGAGAAATAGTGTGGGTGTTTCTTTACAAATAGAGCGCTCTCATAGATATAAACATCTGTGGAAAATGGAGCAGGAACGAAAGGACTGATGACATAAATCCATCAACTTTAAATTATTAATCGCTCTTATACAACGTTTTTGTATTTGAAATAATTCATCAATATACGAAGAAAATAATTCCATATTTCATTTGTGGATTAATCAATTATAATCATTTACTGCGCTTTTGTCTACATTTTTTGCAGTAACGTATTTCTAAGAAACATCTTGAAATTTTCCATGAATCTCGGCTTAAATCACATTTTTTTACTATAAATTGTGTACACATCTAGCAAAATCTTTGCAGGTTTTATAAATTTTTTTGTAATTTAACTTATTTAAGTTATATAAAAAACGAAACTTTGCATATTAGATTGTATAAATTTTACACTAGTTAAGTTTTTCTCTTATATCACAACTTTTTTGGAACGCACCGCCTGAAATAATTTTAAAATTGTATAATTTCCTTTTCCTTTTACACTCCATTGTCGCCTTGTATAAGTTGAGTTGGCCTTTACGAGATTCTTTATTATATCTTGGTTTTTTTCCACCACAATTTCTATATAATTGAATGCATTGAAAAATAACTTTCTCGCCCAGTTGAGGGATGATGGATGGAGAATAATAAATACCCCGACTTGTATATTGTTTTATTTAGCCTTAAAAAGAATCTTCCACAAAAGCCGCAAAAAAAAGTTCGATTAAGAATTAAGCTTGAACGAAAGTTTGATGAAAAATTGTTAAATTATTGAAATATTGTGCATCAATAAACTTGATTAGTCAAGTCGATCTTTTTTCCATTACATGATAAGAAAGTTGATATAAAAGTTGTTATAATAATTGAAATAGATGATTTTTTTGAGTAAACTTGAATTTAGTTTACTTAGTTATTGCAACTTGTAACCTTTACTTTTGCTTGAGCAGCTTCAAAATAATGCATCGAATAAGCGGTTTGTTGGTTCGTGTGGTGTTGTGAATAAGATCATTTAGTAGTATTTTATTTTATCTGTGCGAGACGCAAACAGAAGTAGAGAAACGCCCCTCAATGCCGGTCAACCGAAGTGTTCTCAGAAACTTCCATTACATATTTGCCGGAAGGTTTACAGAGAATCTGGGTCATAAATTACACCAAAACTTCTTTCACACAATAAGAACAAAGACGATAAATTCAAGCTGTTATTTTTATCTATTTTTTAATTTTTCAAAAAAATTGTAACGAAACTTTAATAATCACAATTTATATTGTCGAAAAAATGTAATAAATAAGGGATGGTTTTCCTCTTTCATATGAAAGTGTTCAAACTTTAGGGCTGATAATAAATTGTTTGTGTAAATTATCTTTATCAATATCTAGATGTTTCCCTTTAAAATGATAATGGTACAATTAAATTATTAAAGTATCGCGACTGGAACAGAGAATGTTAATGTCGTTGTAAGAGCCGCAAGTTGAAATTAATTTCAATAAGCTAATTAATTCTTTGGATACAATTAGCCTAAAACTTAATTTTAATTTAATTTAGTTTAAAAATAAACCCAGTCGCTTTTGCACAGTTAAAAACTTGAGTTTGATGTTCTTTCAAAAACAATACCTACTTAACATGTCAAGCGTTAATTAATACTTGTTCGGTTCTTGCAATTTTATCCAAACTGCCAAAACAAAATTCAGTACATAAATGTCTAATCTATATGGATAAAAAAAGCGTTATGCTGTTTGTGTTTCAGAGGGAAAAGCTGCGGTATTAAAACTCCCATAAATTATAAAAAATTTCAAAGTACAATATTTCAAAATATCCAACACTCACACTGTGCAAAGAAAACATTTTGATCCTTAGTTAAACAAACGCAAAATGTGCTCTGGGTGACTGAAAAACCCGGTTTTTATAGGTATTGAATGCAGGATCTAAGTTGCGGTTACAAATTGATATTTAAGCAGGGATTGACGATACGGTAGAGTAAACGAAACACAGGAAACAGGGGAGAATAAACAATGAACATGGTAGTTTATCTATTTCTGTTTTCCAAGTGAATGCCCATGGACTAGCTCCCTGAACTTTTCTACTTTTAATAGTCAGTTTTGACAATATCGAAGACTATTTTTCATCGGAATCTGGCCAAATGTCAGACAACTTTACGTCCCTGCTCAACGAGAGCTCGTTTTGTATGATAGATGACTATGATCAACGCTCTCGAAGTCTGATTTCTAAAGCTGAAGCCAATTTTTATTGTATGTATTCCATGTGTAACCTGCACACACAGACATCGTCGCTTGCTGTATTTTAACATTATCACACCATAAATATCGCGAAATATGCATGTCATGTTTGGAAAATGTTCATGAATGTTGTTTGGTTTTCACTGATATATACCTATATAAATAACGCTAAGGTTTAGCTGTGACAATAGTATGGTTGAAGGTGCATCGTAGTACATACCACTTTTTTTAAATTGTTACATTTACATGCAACTGTTCAAATCCATATTCAGTTAGGTATTACGGAACGAGAACTTAAAGTACACTAATTTGGAAAGTGAGTTCTAATTTTGATTGCTTGAAGTTCTAGTACAGAATATCAAACAGAATCGAAATCGGCTTTTATGAAAGTTGCAAAAATTGTTCAATGATTCAAGTTTATTATCTAAATAAAATAATACAAACTTTATATACGTTTGTACTTTAGGAAAATATCTGATGTGTCCAGCACATGACTTTCTTATACAATACGAATAAGGTTCTGGTTTTTGGAAAGTATTGTACTTAAGCCGTTGCCAATAATCATATTTTAGCAAATTAATTTAGTTGTTTCAAAATTACAAAAATTGTTTAAATTTCTAAAACAAATTGTTAAATTTTCGTACCTTTTTTCTTGAAGCCCCTTTGCTCTATTCCCATTCGGCGATCCAAGGAAATCACTAATTATCTACTATCTACTATCTACAGCTACACAACACTAGCACTTTTTGAAAAAATAAGAACTAACCGTAAGAAATATTTAATTACACACAAGTTACGATTAGCTACTAAAGAAATTACAATAATACGTGTTAACGCGAAATAATTAATTAATGATTAAATGGAAATGACGGACAAAACTTTAGCACACATTCTTTACAGAAACAAAACTAAAAACTGACTGATAGAATAAAATATATAAATTAGTCACCAAAATTTACAATTTTATAGGCTTAGGCTGCGTTCACGTTTCTTACAAAATCATGTTGAAAAAGTTTTGTTGTGTTGAATTTTATGAAAAAGTGAACCCAGCCGAAGCCTTTAAATTGTATTTGTTGGCAAAAAATGATGAGTAATTTTTACGACTTTGTTATCTATGGATTTATTTTGTATATGAATTTATGAATCAGTTTTCAGTTTTATTTCGAATGCCAAACGGAGCAGACGTGTGTCTGGTGCTTACGTTTAATTATTAATTAATTATGAAATATAACACGTGCTATTATAATTACTTTAGTACTTAATAGTAGCTTCGCTTAATTAATTATTTCTTACGGTTACTTTTCAAATTTTCTTTTTTTACAAGTATGCAGTGCTATAGTGTTGTGGATTGATTAGTGATTTCCTTGGATTACCATCAGAGGGGAGGGAATAAAGCGAAAGGACTTCAAGAGAAAAGGTACGAAATAGTTTAAATTTTCTTTTGCTACTACTAATACTAGCCCGGGGTATAGGGGGACCGGGTTGGAAGGAATTAAAAACAAAACAGCTTTTGCCTGCCTTGGTAGATTGAAAAATTTTCGAAATAATTTTAATTTCTTATGCTTCTACTAGTACATTGCTACACTAGCATATGGCCTTCGCATGGTACTGGCTATGGGGTCCAGGGTATAACAGGGGACCACGTTGGAATTAATTAAAAACAAAACTTCTGCCTGCCTTGGTAGATTGATAAATTTTCGAAATAGTTTTAATTTAATTTGCTACTACTATTACACTGCTACTACTCATGGTCTCCATGTGGTACTTTACCCGGATTAAAGGGGGGCCCACGTTGGCTAAAGTTAATGTGTATTGACGTGTGTAAGAATTCTTTGTATAATTGTTTGCATTAAATAAAATTTACTTTACTTTAAAATTTACTAAAATTTACTTTACTTTAATAACAACCTTTTGCCTGTTTGGTAGATGGAAAAATTTTCAGAATAAAAATATCTTATGTGTCCAACACATGACTTTCTTATACATTACCATGATACAGTTTTAATCTTTGGAAAATACTGAAGGGGTAGCCAATAATCACATGCAGTCAAAATTCAATACGTTATTAATATAAAATCACATTTATTTATTTATTATTATTATTTTCGTTACCATAGAGACCAGTAAAATAAAAAAAAATGATGGTCCTTCTGGGATTCGAACCCGCGACCTTCCGTTTGGCAGTCAAGTCCCTTTAGTCACTAGTCTATCTCGGCTGTCGGATTTCAGATTCAACGAGCACTATGAAAAATATAAGTGTTTTAAGAATATCTCGTTTTTTTGAAATTATTAACATCCCTTCTTTTTAAATATAATTAATTTTCCAACCCATTCCATTGTGTGTAACAATGGAATTTAATAACTGCGCATTTTATGGATACCAAATCGTTTAGAAGTATTTTTATAATTAGTATTAAAAATAATTAAATATATTATTTTTGCCAAATCTCAGGAATTTCAATATGTTCGGATAAGCTTTCCTGTGACGTAAGAATTGAATCCGAATGTACCAAAAGAAATACAAGCAATAAGTAAGGGGGAATTAGAACTAAAATATTTGGCAGTTACTTTAAAGTATGTACATTAAATTACTTGGTTCCTTTTCGACTTAAGAATATCAAAATTCGACGTTCTTGATATCCTTAATTTGTATATTTGTCAGAAACCAGATTCAACTCGTGACGTCATTCATTATACTGCCAAAATTAGTTCGAAGATATCTATTAAAGACCTAGAAAATCATTACTTGTATTATCTGTGCCTTTAGAACAGAGTACTCGTATACTACATAATTTATGTTGGTGGCCTAATATCTCAAAATTCGTCACTCCGGGTAATGCTAAAGAGACTTGAACATATAAATATTTTCAAAAAGTAGCTTCTCTGTAAAATATTTCGAAAAATACGATTGAGAAAAGTTATTCTACCATGCCAAATTCTAAGTTAACATAGCCAGAACTACAGAAGTTCTTTATCAATTGAAAAATTACCACACACAAAGTTTACACCCTGTACCTTACGTCCTTAGGGGAGATCAGTTATGTTTAATATAATTAGTTCATACCCCTAATAGATGCCAAAGAGAAGTTGACAAATTTCATGCACCTGCACGGTTGAAAACCTATTATTGCCTAAAACTTCCCTTTTGAAATAATATCGTGAAACAAACAATTAAATCCTCCTTTAGTTATTGTTTAACTTGTACTCATTCAAGTTATGCAACATAAACAAAATCTTCTTCACACTTCTCCTCTATAGCGTTCAATTTCTAGGATACAATTACTAAAGACAGAATGGTACAACAAAGGAAATTTTCTACGTGTACACTTGTGTGTATAGCTTTTGGTATAAATTAACAGTATGATTTCGTTAAATATCTCCTTTTATCTTAATTCAAATTTCCAAGACGGAAATATATTCACATGCAAATGTCTAACCATTCATTATTTTCCTATATATTCTCTGCTACGTACCTTCATTTTGTCAAATTTGTCTAAATTATTTTACTCTGCTCAACATTCCCAAAGCTATTAGCCGGGTCTTGTTAATGTTTTCATACAGCTGTATTTCCTTCATACAAATTTTTTATTTAGAGTGTCTGATTTTGACGTAACAGTCGCTTATACATGTATTCATAATGAATTTTCCTTGGGGAAATACACTAATGAGGACTTATCATTTTCAAATTGGCTCCCTAGGGGTTGGAGCAATGTTCGCGTCCTTGCTGACTTCTTTTAAAGAGGGAAAGGCATTTTGTAAATGTGTTTTTCTAATAAACGAAATATTTTTTTAAGATGTGTGCTGGTGGCAACAAAAGAGTGAACTTAATGGAATGACCTTTATAATTGTTCATTATTTTAAAACGCACGGGCAGAATTTATATAAATATGAAAGACGTTTTTTTGTCACCAAAGCGGCAAAATAGGAAAGAAAGTATGCTGACTATTTGAATATCAACGAATACTGTTTTATGGATGGTGAATTTATTTGATATATTCTTGAATTTTTTTATAGTTCAGGATATTGTCTTTGCTGCCATCAGGAGAAGCGCTTTTGGAAGTTTTGTTTGAATATCACCTCTTCACAAAAACAATAACTTAATGGAAAATATTCCAAATACAAAGAAATTTAAATAATCGTTATAATACGAGAAGTAGTCAACGTTATGCCGATTATTTTTGTCGTGGTGTTACGAATGTCAACTGCGCTGGCATATGAATTTGACGAGTGCTTGCACGAGTCGAATTCGATCATTCAATCATTTATTTATGATTATCACCAAAAGGACTAGTACAATATTCAATTTAATTTGTACTAGTACAATATCCGCTGAAATTTTTTTGTAACCATGAAAATGACTAAAATTAAGTTTTTTAATTAGTTAATGAACATTAAATGACAGATGAATTAAATAGTTAAACAAAATAATATTTATGATGCAGAAGTAGAAATATTTCCAGAAGTTTATGACTCTATTACATACCTACATTTGATATACCAGGATTATTTTCAGTAGAATGGTAGTCACATTGTCTTTGTTTCTCCCTCTCGTTTATCTTAACAGAGAACGAGAGAAATAAAGAAGAAATTATAGACTAAAGAGTTCTAGTATAATAAAAAATAAAAATAGCCCTATTACTTTTTTTTTATTTTAATAAATTTTTGATACCTTATTATACTAATTCTAACGATCCGTTGTATTTCTATTAAAAAAAATAAGTACTAAATGTGTGTGTACTAAATAGAGTGTAGAAACGACGATTCTGATTTGTATTTGTTAAACTTTTTAACACGCCTCGTATAAGTTGATTTTTTTACTACCCAATTTTTTTCGCGTTGTATGATATGACAATTTTAATAAAGCTGATGTGTATACAAACGAAACTAAAATCGCGGCTGCATTTTCAAATAACCGAAAAATTTACAACATTAATGCGAAAGCTTTTTATAAAATGACGTACCTAATGTATTTTACATTCTGGCTACAACATACACAAACATAAATACCAAATTGAACGAAACATTTACTACCATTTTTAAAGTTCCCATAAATAACATTTTATCTTGAACATCCTGTAAAAAATTCCTGTCGGATTTATGGCACTAACAAAGATATATCAAATTTTATCTATAACAGTTCGCCAAGATTTAGTTAGGTTAGTTCACAATAAACTCCCTCTATGTTCTTGAACAATCTTCTAAAATAGTGCTGGAGCGACATTCAAGGTGTGGTCCTGCATCCAGTTTCTAACAAATGTCCTTTCGGTTTGATAGGCACGAGAGAACGACGAGCCCGTATGCAGATTGCTCTATTTATCCTGCCAATCCTTTGACAACTGAGGGATTAAACGTGTAATAATTAATATCAAAATAGTTTATCTCAGTTTCTCGTTGGTATAATGTACTTATTATGCAATGGGTATAGTAGTGGGGTTTTGTTACGGAATTTGTGATGACAGTATTCTTAGCTACATTGAAATTAGTTGAATCTGTAGTAACTTTATGAAATTCTAGTTAGAGCTATTTTAAATAAAGTCGAGCCATAATGAACGGGGTTTGTTTATTCTTTTTCTTCATCTATATCGCTGTTTTTTTGCTCCAAGCTCATTGTCTATATCCTGACCTTGATTCTTCCAGTACTCGTCTAAATATAACATGTTGAAATCCACTAAATTTTCGATTCCTATGCTTTCTTCCAACGGTTTCCTCAATGTTTTCCAATCTTGATCCATTTAAATTTGTAAAGAGTTTGTCAGCATTCATCTTCTTTATCGCAGCATTCACATATTTTTCAGGATTTCAGGAAACATCCATGACCTATTAGAATCATCTGGTAGTTGGACAGCTCATGTTTACTCAATATCGATCCTATAATATTTCTTGGGTCTTTACTTGTTCCTCACAACTATGGCAATTGCTTTCCATGGATCAATTTTTCTTTTTTTATCTGCCTTTCTTGGAAATATTGTCAAAATTTTTTCTCTTAGAGCCGTTTGCCACCAGGCTAATTTTAGCACAAAATTTAATACTATTTATGCGCGCGCAGATTTAGTAAACTTGTTACAATAAATTAGAGCATGCTCTATTTTCTTGTATACAATCTGACTAAATGTGCGTAAATTCGGTGCAGTAGTATACAGTGCAGTACAGAAGAAATTTAATTTAGACCTATTGTTTATTATTAATTTTTCAACCAAATCTACGCGCGCATAAACAGTATTAAATTTTATACTAAAATTAGCCTCGTGGCAAACGTCTCTTATAATCTTATAGCATAATAATAGATCTTTTATATCGACTCTCGTTCTTTCTTAAAAAATATAGACTAAATAAAATATTTAGACAAGATTATTTCTATTTAAGATATAGGTTAGAACCAATGACAAGACAAGACATTTTGAAAATTCTTGACCCTTTATTTCTGAAATGGAACCTAAATTATTCAAATGTTTGTACTTGAAATAAATGAGTTGGTCCAAGGAAATTTGCCACCCTGTATCCACAAATATCGTTTATTTTCAACTATTCTGCAATAACTGCGTACCTATATGCATGCTGAAAACCAAACAATAACTAATTTTATTTGTTTTATTTAGTTTATGCTGCGGTTTCCGCCAACATTTCAATTGTATTTGCCCAACAATTTGCTGTTACAATGTAAATTTTTAATTATAAAGTATTTTTACTGCTTCTATTATATGAATAACAAAAGCAGTGTTTGGTTTCCACCATATACAATAAGGTTAAATCATTGTTAAGTAGTAAATCCCATTTGTATTAAAACTCTTGCGTTCACCGAAGCAGTAGGATTGAAGTGAGATTTTAAGGTTTCGGTCAAACAGATTTTGACCCTTTAACTAACAACTGCGCCCAGTGAGACTTAAACTCCAACATGTTGGAATCAGATAAAACTACTTAAGGTTAATAGCCTGAGCTTACAAGGTAGCAAAAATAGATTCTAGATGATTTAGCATGTGAATATGATTTATTAATTGAGCTCTATTATTTTATTCGCATACATGTAAAGATAAATTATCATGAACTGTAGCTTACTACAAAAAGGACAATAGCCGAAGAGAAATACTGAAGATCGCACAAAACTCACCCATGCAAACGAGGAACAAAAGGACGACAAACAAAAGTCCTCGTACGGTCTCCATGGCGCTTAGTGGGGTCTTGTAACATTACCAGCACCAACAACACTATTTGTTAGCATTTCTTTGGCTGAGTATTTATAATTCACATGAAATGTCGCACACTCTTCAACAACAAACACTTTCTACAACACATTTTAATAAACACTAATAATCTATAATAATACTATAACTTGCGGAAAAGTGCAACAATTAATTATTTATTACATTCAGTACATTAAACGGGTTTAATTTTTATGGTACATAACACTGTAGCATCAAATTCAGATCACAGAGAGAAAGAGAGAAGAGTGAGGGAGGAGTTGCAGGAGTTACTAAACTTTAAACACTTATTAACTCTAGAATAATAATTAATATTATGTGTATGATTATTAAAAGTAATTATTATTGTTAAAGCCACTGTTAATATACCTAGACACTTTAAAACTACTTGAGTTTAAAACTAAGTTTCAGCTATTTGATTAGATTTCAGTTTCTTAATGTTTGTAATTTTCGCGCTTATCTGGTGGTGTACGACTTCGCGTGTTGTAGCCGGAATACATGCCGCGAAGTTTACATGAGGACGATGGTAAAACGAGTGGCGTCAGGACGCCTGGTTACCCTGTTTCATTCCAGCGCCTGCGTCCACCCTCTAATTCCATTATGATTATAGTCATTGTTGATAACAGAGATTTTCATATATTGATGGATGATGATAGTACCTGTACTTTAAAACTTCTGAATATTTATCTGCATTTTATGTAATTTTCTGTTTACGTGACTAATTGCTTGTTGCTGGAAAACATCAAATCATCATGAAAGTTATTCATCATTTCCACAGAGGATACTCTGCGACTTTATCAGGAAAGATATTCAAGAGCTGTCACCTGAGATAATCTTAATGGCACAGTGTCACAGTTACCAGTTGTACATGTATGATGGCCTCATTTTATGAAAGTTTTTATATTTCTAAAAGACAATAAGAACCGATCAAATTTGGTAGCAAAAAAGCTTATAAAATACAGATATATTTGAGGCATCATCAACAATTAGTTTTCCAGCAAAACTATCAACATTCAGCACTACATTTATCATCATTACTAAGAAACATTTAAACACATCAACTGTCGTTCATACTTCAAGATTCCTCCTTTAAATGTAACGATTTTGACACATATAGACATGATTGTCTACAAAATAGTCTCAATAAAATATAGAGTTTCATTTGCAGACACGCATTATTAAGCGAATGGAATAAGAAGGAAGAGAAGAATAACGATAATTATGAGATTGAGCCAGGATTAAGAGATCATCATTGATTATCTCCAGAAGTATGATATATTTGTGAGGTGAAATAGATATAATAGTTGATAAAATTGCTTTTTTTCGATATATCAGTAGTATTGACAACAGCTTTGTAAGCTATATTTGTTAATATACGAGCCTAACAACTAAATGTTCGGACAAAAGTTAATTTGATTGTCTTTTTTCCATACACGCAAAAGTTATCTAAATTAACTTCCATAATATTGATGGTTTTTTCTGTTATAATGCCAACATTTAGTTATACAAAAACGTAAATTTCGTAAAAATCCGCTCGGCGGTTCCAAAGCTGTGGCACTTTAACCCAGCAGAATGGGAAAATTGCAGAAACAAAGAATTATAATTTTCAAAACGTTGGATCTAGTAGTCGGATTTTGATGAAATTTACTTTATTGCAAAGCAGGATGTTGGTTTTCTTTACAAAAAAAGTTACACAAGTTTTTACTTTGGTGATTTTAGGCATTTATCGGAGCTTCAAAGTTGCACCTTTAAAAATGATAGAAATTTCTAGTAACTGTTTTAAAAAAATCAATCACAGTTCTGAAACCGCTGGTTGGATTTGTGTCAAAAAACATTTAAATCAATGCTCAATAATCATACTATATTGAAAAAATCCTGAAATGTTAATATGATTTTTTTTGCATTTTTTTCGAGTTTACAGTTCACTTTTCAAAAAACGTGCTTTTTGAGGGTGCTACCTACATTAAAATAATCAGAGTTTTGGAACCACTGGTTGGATTTTGGTAAAATTTACTTTATTGCAAAGCTGGATGTTGGTTTTATGTACAAAAAAATCCCCAAGTCTTTATTTGGTGATTTTAGGCATATTTCGTAGCTTTAAAATTGCACTTGAAAAATGTGACGTAATTTTCTAACGACTGTTTTTAATAATCACAGTTTTGGAACTTGGGTAAAACGACATAAAGGTGCTTTCATGGCCCTCATCCAGTCCGGACTTAAATGTCATTGAAACTCTTTGGCATAAAATTAAACGTATTCTACGCAATAATCCACCAAGAACCATTGAGGACTTAAAAACCAAAATAGAAGAAATTTGGGACAGTTTCACGCCAGAATTGTACCAAAATTTGATAAATATAATGTCTGCTAGAATACAGGCAGCTATTAAAGCAAAAGGAGACGTAACCTCTTATTAATGGTCTTAAATTAAAAATTATCCCAACATTTAGTTGCAAATTAATTTTGTAAAGTTTGCTAATTATTAAGGTTAAAATATTGTTAAATCAAATAAATAATTTACTTCCATGTATAATATTGTTATTAAGGCTTTATCTTATTGTATTGTTAGGTGTTTACTAATTATTTGCGTAAAATTTCCAGTTCTCCTTTCATACTTTAAAAATTTACTTTTGTCCGAACATTTAGTTGTTAGGGCTCGTATTCAATATAAGTTAATTATGGAAATATTAAAGTAAATTAACATTAGGTAAAAGAGTCAATATAAAATAATATAGCATATTTGGCCATCATTAATACCTACACCATAATAATCAAAGGTACAATATTCAAGGCGATATTTTATCGCACTTTCCCTACAATCTCGCCGTGCGGTACATGCCTAACCTATACCTACCTACGTGAGGCTCATAATTCTTAATTTGGAATTCCCTCCACCACAGGTAAACTGGCGCTATCCTATTTACCCCCTCGAAACAATAGGCCACTAATGTCAATGATTAACGCGTGTTAGACTGCCGGTAAACGAAACATTTTACCAAAATTGACGTTTACTACACCTCTTAAACGAATTGGGGTAGTTGAGAGGTCAAAAACGTCTTGCCACAAGCTCGAATAAATCCTCGTTAATATGAAAATAAGCTGTACGGAATACTTATATAGATTGCACGGAATTTGTGGAAATGAATTTAATTTTACCGTGATGAGAAATTGAAAAGTTGTTTACTAAACACTCTGAGTTTAACTAATATCATTTGGTTTTCGCAAGTTTTTATTGTTATCAAGTTTCAGGTATAAAATTTTAAGTATATTTTACAAGTCATACATAGAGCTTAAAATTGGTTTAAAACTGTCCACACAGTAATGCTACAAAGAAATGAGAGCAAAAGAACTTCGCACCGATAACTGAACTAAAATTGTCAGTTGATATAAAGAGAATGTCTGTGCTAATAGAATTGAAACCTATTTGATGCAATTTCAACGAATTGAATGAGCAAAAGAAGCAACACAACAATCGAATAACTTAATTATTGCCTGATAGCGGTTCCCTTTTATTCTTATTGAGTATTCACATTTACCCCAACCATTTCAAGTAAATCTATTTTGATTATAAAGTATATTTGGCTTTTATCTTATTTTGAAACACAATGCTGTTGTGGGAAATGTTTCCTGGAATACTGAAAACCAAAATTTGATATGATGGATTAATAAACATCAAAGCACATTATTTAGTTTATTGTAACTACTTAGATTTTAGATCTGATTTTATTAAGTCGAAAAAATAAAAAATTTTGGAAAAAGATGGAGGCGCCGGGCATCGATCCCGGTACCTCTCGCATGCTAAGCGAGCGCTCTACCATCTGAGCTACGCCCCCTGTTGCCAAAATAGCATAATCGATTTTTTCGTTTTATTAAATGATCTACTTTTGAACACTTAATTATGGGTGTGGTGACCATGATAAAATCGGCGTTGTAAGCAGTAGTATGTATAACATTCAAACTTTCACTTTTGCTAAACCTCGTTTATGATACAGGCGAGAGATACGAAGGTATCGATAGTAGTACCATTCTTCTAAAAAATAATAGGCATTTTCACAACCAAAGCAGCATCATATAACGTTAGAAGATTTGTCAGGTTGGGTGTAGGTATATCCAGTTCCAATGTTCTAAACTAATTTTTGGTTTATTAATTCTATAATTCAGCAATAAGCCCTGAAGAAGTTCCTCGAAAAAAATTCCTGAAATAGTTTAGTTTAACATTTTTTCTCCTCTGCAATTAGGTATTATGAAATTAGGGTCTCAACATAGTATAATACCATCAATATTAACCACTGTTAATATATGAAATTATAAGCAGTTAAACTAGCTTTACAATTATTTACTATGAAATATTTTGAATCAATCCGTTCCATTAGCCATAAACATTGCCATTTATTATAATTGTACATCGCGCACTCCACTCCAATAATATTAAATTTTACATATAGCTGATGGAGTCAAAATTTAAAATCTGAAATGTACATCACTCACACGTAATTTCGTAGTCACTGTAAATTACACGCTTCAAATGAAAATTCTAATAAAAGCAAACTAAAAGCACTTTGGTGAATATTTTTTGATATTATCAATTTCTCTATTATAAACTAAACAATAAATAAAAATCCGTTCGCGACCTAATGAAAAACGGCAGCTGTTTGACAATTATATTCCCCCACAAAACATTGAAACAAATAATGCAAAAAGCCAACAATCAAAATGTATCTGCATTAAAACTTCCACCGTTAACAGTTCTCTAGATTAATTACTGGTAATGTAGTCGCAGGCGGAAAACTTCTCGATAAATCACGTGTTGTTATTGTTTTAATAAAGCAAAACTAGATAATTAATTTATACGAATGCGGGATGGTTTTTGTAACGACTCAGGGCTTGAAAGTTCATTAATTTACATTCTGTGTTTGGACCTCGTTGTACACGCGGCGGCCACTGTGGAATATAAGGCCATGTTACCAGCCACTTTTACCTAAACAATTACTTTACAAAATATTCATGAACTTTGGTTTTTCAAAGAGTTTACCCAAAGAGATTATTTTATTAGTCACTATGATGGTTTGTTTGTGTTGTAATTTAACTTCATTAGCCCGGTTTATTAGAAAACACGAGAAGTTACACTAAATGAAATAGCTAAATAGAAATTGCAGATTCCTAGGGGCTCTATTTACGTGCAAATGCCAGAAAAATATGGCGCTGTCTGAAACTAAGTGTTCTGTGTTTTATAAAAAATCCTGCTGATAAGGTCAGGTTACTAACCCTGCTACAATTTCACTAAAAATGGAATTCTGTTGTATATTTTGTGAAAATAAAAAAAGTTTTTTTAATAATCTGATAAATAAAATACAGATTTCGTATTATGTTTGTAAGGATTTGATACTATCATTATTATCGAATCATTTAGTTTTTTAGAATTTTACGACACTTTTTACATCACATTCCTAAGTACCATAAGTACTTCTAAATTTTAACATTTTGTAGTTCTATAAAACACAAAGTGGTCCTGCCGTAGGCAAAATGTGAAAGTAGTCCCCAAGCAGTCTTACAAAGCGGACGACTTAATTGCCATTATCGTGGTCTTTATCTCTGACCAAATCGTTATATATTTAAAAAATTGGATCAAGTTTAAAATTCGAAATTTACAAAAGTACCTTCTAGTACCAGGGGGCGTAGCTCAGATGGTAGAGCGCTCGCTTAGCATGCGAGAGGTACCGGGATCGATGCCCGGCGCCTCCAGATTTTTGCCTTTATTTTGAAATTTTTAAGAAAGAAATGTTTCTGAAATACCATCGCGACATTCAAATATAATATAGGTAGAAAATAAGCTTGTACATAAGTACTACCTACATTGGCATTTGTGCTAGCCGTTTGCCTCAACGTTATTTTTGAATTGTGCCGAATGTGAAGGGGTACCTACTTAGATAAATATTCTCTCAAATGTAAGCAATGACACTGAGCATCAAGTTTTTAAAGTACCTAAATGCTTCAACTTCTACCTAAACACTAAACACGAAGAATCATCCCTATTCTGTATCAAAATTGCTATCCATAACAACCTTGCTATGACATTTTTAGCATTTTTATTGGTTGATCACTACAAGCTACTACAAGTCACTACAAGACGCTGCAAATCTGATAACAACGTTGTTATGGATAGTAGCAATTTTCATACAGAATTGGGGTGAAATTCTAAAAATTCGTGATAGGAAGGTATTATACTATTAATAAAAAGTACTCCAAGAAATATTATTTTAAACAAGGTGTTCCTAAATGATTTAGGGCTTTTAAGGAATGTTTTAGAACCTAGTTTTTCAGAACGTTCAATTTCAAAAAAGTGATAAACGATAAAAGTTATTACATATTTAAAAAAAAATTTCTGTGGGTTTATAAGTTTCGTAGATTTACTCTACTTTCTTTTTATTTGTTAACATACATTTTTCCCAGTTTATATCGTCAGGATTTCACCAGTCGATAGTTTAGCGAAAATTAAAGGTGGTTTGTCTAATAAACTATTGTCGAATGTTGCTTCCTTTTTGATATATAGGGCATTAAAGAAAATAAATTATTTTAAATAATTTGCTATAAATCAATAACAAAAAAAGTTAGTCTTCTGAAATTTTGCATAGATCTTTTTTTTTTTGTATTCTCTTATTAATAGTCGTTGCAATTATTTTATTTACAACACAGAGGCGTGCGTACGGGTTTCTTCAAAAACATTTTATTGAATAAAACGTACACCACTGGTTTTTTTTGCAGGACCAATATGCAGAGAGTATTTTCCATTCAATTTAGAAACTTTTTGTATCTTACAATTTCTTGATAACTTAACTTTTTTTTTCCTTATTTAGTAAAGAGGTTCTTCCCTATTAGATTTCCAAAAAAGCATCAGTACAAAGTTGTAGAGAAAAATATTTCCTACAACTTTCCTTTTAATATTATATTATTATTGTCAATATTTAAAAAGATATTCAACAAATAAATTGCAAATTTTAGGGAAATTTTTCTCTAGTTAGGTCGAGTTAGGTACTACTTACTACTACTACTTACTACTCTTTCCCCAAAATTTTCAACTTATTGGTTGAATAACTTTTTAAATATCGACAATATCAAAAAAAGTTTAAAAGATAAGTAGTAGATATTTTTCTTTACAACTTCGTACTGACTCTTTTTTTCGAAAATTTAATAGGAAAGAAGTTATTCAATAAACAAAAAAATCCAACCCTTAATTGAGGGGCTGGTGAGAAGGAAGGGCGGGGTCTACGAATACACAAACTCAGTTTTAAACTTTCAGGGTGACCCTCTAGAAGATTCTACAAAAATTGGCTGTAGGGTAAAAAAAGTCTATTTGAAGCCTTTTTTTCTCCCTTATTTACTGTACTATTAGGTTATTTTGAGTTAAGTTATCAAAAAATTATAGGATACGAAAAAGTTTCTAAATTGAATGGAAAATACTCTCTGCATATTGGCGTACGTTTTATTCAATAAAATGTTTTTGAAGAAAACCATACGCACGCCTCTGTGAAATAAAATAATTGCAACTACTATTAATAAGAGAATACAAATAAAAAAGATCTATGCAAAATTTCAGAAGGCTAACTTTTTTTGTTATTGATTTATAGCAAATTATTTAAAATATTTTATTTTTTTGTCGATCGTTTATTAAAGATCTAGTTAATGTAATAAAAGGAGTGTATTAATAACTCAGTTTAATGCATACATGCACATTAAAAACATTGTTGAGATTATGAGATTTGCTAGGTAACCAACAATATATTATATTATTGAAACATGCATTTGGAACTGACTGCTGCCGAAATTAATTAATTATGTCAGTGGTATTTTGACTTATTGCATATTATGTCAGAATTTGAATTTTGCCATGAAACCAAATTAGATTATTTTCATTCTAATAAAGAGCGATCGACAAAAAAATATTGTAATCAACATGAGTGTTAATCGGCGATTAATAATCTCGACTCATTAACGCGCTCGCTGCGCTCACGTGTTAAAATCGTTTCGATTATTAATCGCTCTTATTAACACTCTTGTTTATTAAACTACTATTCTTTAACTACGTCAAAAAGGAAGCAACATTCGATCATACTTTATTAGACAAACCACCTTTAATTTTCTCTACACTATCAACTAGTGAAATCCTGCCGATATAAACTGAGACACCCTGTATACCCGTTTAGAAAATAGGTCTCTTAGAGCTAATTAGGGTTCATTAACGGGTCTCGCGTGGTGCCTTTTTTGAGGTTAGCCCTGTCAGTATGAGTAGAATTTTAAATATTGTTTTTTGTTTAGTTTAAAATGGTGCATATTAATAATATTTTTAGCTCTTAAATTTTCTATCTATTAATTTTTGTTGTTAATCCAGTCACTTTTGAGATATACGCTGAAAAAACGCATTAGACTGATTTTCAGTGTGTGTTCCAAACTAGATACTCTCAACTTGAACGTTCTTTGAAAAATTTGGTGTCTATCAGTCAAAAAATTAATAGAACACTTAATACAAATCGTTTGATTTTGAGTCATCCATAGTCGAAAGCACAGTTAGACTGATTTTTGTTATGAGCTTCAAACTGAAGTCTTCAAATTTTAACTTTTGTTTCCGAGGGTTCAATAGGACACTTATAACGTAAAATTTAATTATTTATAAACACTTTATTTTGTATCCTAATTTTCGTCCAATTAACAGCTTTATTGCACCGCTTCTTATATGATAGGGCAAGGTTTAAATGCCCTGTATGCCCAGTTTCATCCTTTAATAATCACGAAATACAAAGTTCGTTTGCATAACCGCCGGACTATAAAGTTAATTTTAATTTAAAAAGCAAAAGGAAAATTATCAAAAATCAAAGTAAATAGTGAAAATAACCACCATAAATGGGTTTCAATTATTGCGTGTGGTTTTTTATCGACGTGGTCTCCCTATAGAGCGTTTTGGCTTTTGCTCGTCTTTTTCTATTGATCAAATCAAAACACTATAAAACCACTTTATCCATTCATTTCAGCTTAACTTAATACCAGTATTTAATTATCGTCTGCTTTTAATGTCTTGATGTCAGTCCAATTCCATAAACCAACAAATAATTTGCAAACAAAACTAACAACTGATGCATGGACTGAAAAACACTATGACCAAAACTGTAAAACGTTGGACTCCAACCGGAAGGATCATTGTCAGTTTGCTTTCAAAAATATATTCCTAGTGAGCAAGCATTTGTTGTTGCTCATGCATCGAATTTCTGTCAAAGTTGAGTTTTGAGCTTCAGCAATTATTGCTATATTATACAAGTATTTTGGAAATTAGTTACCTATGTTATTATCGTGGTTAAACTGTATGAATTCACTTATCGCTTCCATGGCAACATAATACCTATAATTCTCAATCAAATAGTGGGTAGTACGTGGGGCAATTAATATGATACATAGTAACTTTGACCTATCTCCATTCTCCATGGCTACATAATCTACTTACTGATAGTTTATAACTAGCAACATTGACATTCTACGATGCGGGAGTGGAAGCATCCACCACAATAATAGTCATTAATACTATTCAATTAGTTTCTTGTTACACAAAGTGTAAAAATTTGGATTTACTACCTATGTATGTAGATAGAACGCGTAGTGTAGGTATTTGTCACTTAAATATTATTGCTGGCACGAATTTAATTATTTATTTACTATCGTGTTTCTCATGGTAGTGATGTTGCAAACGTGTGCAAGTTTACGATCCCTTAAGGCTCCAAGACAATCGCATTAGTTTAAGTGAAAACACTTCTAAGCATTATCCACCTGAACAAAATTTAGGTCTTTAGCAGTACCAAGTGAGATTTTAATGTGATACATTATTTGTAATATTAAATTAAAAAATTACTAACAAACACAACTAAATTTATCAGAGGGATTTGATGGTAATATAAGAATTTATTAGAAAAAGTTGCAGCCATAATATAGATATAACCTAATCCAATCTTTGTTCAAATCTATACTCAACTTTTTAAATTTTTTTCCTCAAGAAGCTTTTAAATATAACCAAAACCGGTTATTTTATCTTGACAATTTCAAGTTGGGTGAATTTTTAAACTTGCATAAATAAAAATCGTGTTGTTAGCGAGAACAAAAGATTCCAGATTACTCCAACTCCCAGCTTTGTTTCATCGACCATCCGCACCAGATTCAATTTAATAAATACAGAAACGAATTAAAAACGATCTAATTAGGCAATAAAATTACGCCTTCTTTCTTTCAAATTAATACCGCGGCGTGTGAACGATGCGACGTCATCAAACAAGCTGAAGTTTTCCGGTTTTGTGACCATTTTAAAAAATTCTCTTTTTCATTTTGTCCCTTGGTAATTAGTCATATCTTGTAATTAAGCCGGGTCTTGTGTGTTTGTCACGAAGCACGCGAATAATTTATTGTCGTATTATCTTTGCGCATTTCTGCCATGTAAAAACTATCTAGTAGCTCATCCTGTTCTAGATTAAAACATTTTCCGCTCGAAATTTTCCACTCACACCACAAATTTTAATTTACTCAAAGGTCAGTTACTGCACTTTTAAATCTCACAACTGTAATAAATTCCAGGAACTTTTTTATTGTACGTGTATGTCTTTTAAGAAATAAATCGCTTTGTTTTGTAATATTAATCTCGCAGTTTATAGTTAAATCAAAAATTTATGCTCTGATTCCTCTGACATATAGGATTTTAAAGCAAAATACTCTTTTATGGCAAAGATGATAAAGGGAAGGTTCACATGTTTTACTACCGGAAAAAGAACAATGTGTTTCAGAAATAAAACTCAAGCTATCTGCAATAACTTCATATCGAAAGTCAGAAAAACTCGCTTACATGTAAGTTACATTATTTAAAGGACACACTAATTAAAGTTGTCAGCTTACTATACACAATTACGCTACTACAATTTGAATTATTTAATGATACTCAGGATTCCCATTTTATCAACGTTTCATACACTTGTCCCTTAATATGCATAGCTTACAAGAAGGGACACCCTTGGGAACACAATTTATGCAGATTGAATGCTTAAAACATACTAAAAATTAATATTTCATCAGTAAATTTGTCATAGAAATCTAAGTAAGAAACATGTTGCTTTTGTAACATTATATTCAGTTATTCCAGCATTCTCACATGTCTAGTTATGACAGTTCGCGCCAAAGGTTGCTCATTTTGAGTTGGTGCCATTCCCACGGAATGTCTGTTTGTTTCCAGTTGAAGTTCAAGCGATTCTATCCTTTTTTTATGTAGTGCAGCTTTATTACCTTGTCACTGAACTACCTAAAAGTTTTGGACGATATAATATCGTGGGCGTCCAAGGAAAAGTCACCAAGTCCTTAATTTTCTACAAACTAATTTCCCGATTATCTTCTAAGAACTTGGTGACTTTTGGTGGAACGCCCACGAATCATCGATACATTGAAAAAGTTTTCTTATTACCAGTCTTGGCATTTGGAGGCTTTTTTCCGGATGGTTTCTCTAATACGTTCTTGTAGTACTCAGTGCTTTTGACATGTTTTTGCAACTCATTTTTTATATCTGCTGAATTAACACAACTTGCATCGTCTTCTTTGGCTTTTGATTTCTTCTTAGCTTCCGATTCTTTTGCTGTAACTCTTTCTCTCAAATGTTTTTGGATCATTTGGTTTAAGTCTTTTTTTTTGACACTATATTTACGAATTTGCACTCGTTCTGGTGCATCGGCTGATGCAAGATATGAAGTTTTACCGAATGATTCTGGAAATTTTGAGGTACCTTGAATGTAGGAGTAATCATATTTTTGGGGTTTTCTCTTTTTGTTATTCTTATTATGATTCATTGTTTTTCCATTGTAGGATTTCTGGTGTGATCAATGAAACCAGAATTGGTAAATTGCCTTGCCACTGCAATTTTTTAAAACATGTCACAGAATGACATATTATGAAATGTACCATGATGAAAGTGACTAAATTGTTATTTAGTTTCAGTTGGCTCCACGAAAACTACATAAATCTTTCAGTGTACTTTAAATTTGATTTAATCTATGTACAAACAAGATTATTTACAGATGAACATTTGATTCTTAAAACTTAAACTATACTTCAAAAGACTGAAGACAATAAATTACGTATATGTGTGTTTGAACAAAGTTACGTTCGGAGAAGACATCAAATTTTATATTTCGCAGAATAACTGATTTTATATTTAACTTACAGATACCTAATAATAAAACTTGTGATGAGGAAATTTTATTGCCAGATTTTTTTTTGATGGATTTCAACTTTGAACTATAATCGGGAAGTCATTATCACTGACCTTTTATTACAGTTTTGTAATTTCCTCCTTAATTATATTTTGGTGTAATTGCCGCTTGGTTTTGCTTATAGAAAATTGTCAGAGCCTACAGACTTGTCCATTATACACTGGGAATCGAACGGTAAGAAAAGATCCGGTTTATTTAATATTCTGGCGGAAAATTGGCTTTAAAAAAATTGAACCTCCTGACATGATGGCGAAATGAATTAGGGAGGGTAGATATGAATATGAGGATGACAATAAAGAAGTTGGTATAAAAAACTGTATTTAATTAAATTAAATGATAATTTAATTTAATAGTCATATGACTTATTTAGAACCCTTACCTAAGGTGCTTGAAAATATTCATAAATCCTGTTGCAGATTTTATATGAGGTCCACGCTTTTATTATTAGGTAACTACACAGTTACAAATTTTTTATAAAATTCACAAAATAATTACAAAATACAGTGTTAATCCAGGTCCACACTAATATTTGTAAAAATTTTATCTTCTCAATTTTGTAAAATTTAACAAAGTTTATTTTGTTAAGCCGTAACACTTTTTTTTGTTAAAAAGTAACGAAAGATTGTGTAACATTCTACAGACCTATTTGTTAATGTGAAAGGTGATAAAAGGCAAAATTTCAAATGGGTTCAAAATTATTTACAGAGTCAGTAATCATCTATGTAAAATAATTTTAAACACACTATCAAATAAAAAGCTTTACCTTCTAAGAACCTTTTTTATTATTATTGCTATTAAAATAGTTTTCTATGGGTACATCTACTCTGGAAAGTTGGTTATTTTAAAATCTTTTTGATATAGAAAGCCCTTTAAGAATGCTTTTATTCTTGTTGGCATGGTGTGGCAAAATACTTTGCTCCATACTTTCTTATAAACGTATGAAGACATCAGTAACCTGTTGAAAGACAAGAATATAGTCATGATTAAAAATTTCTAAAGGTAACTATTCTTATAGGTAACTATTGTAAAATGATACAAAAAGATTTGTTGGTAAATATTTTATTAGGTTTTTGCACACTTGAATAACAAAACTAAAAACTCTTTCTTAACCTAGTAATAGAACGGAACATATTTTATTATTTTTTAGAAAGAATTCTTTTCTGTTTCTTACCAAAGAATGACGGCTTCTTCTGATGCGATGGGAAAGTATTTTTCAAAAATATTATGTCTTCTAAAATATTCGTTCAGGTGATTTTTTCTGGGAGTTCGTATCATCTTCGCATATTTCCTTAGATGTCTTTTTTTTCAATTTTTCTTTCTTTGTTTTTTAAATTTTTCCGCACTTCCTTGTTAGGGCGTTAGGAGGCCAACAAAAAAATTTTTTTATATTCTTTGGAGACCGAACAGAAAAAATGTAGGTATGTTTCATGTTTCTATTATAGCTTAGTTTCCATACGAACCTAACCCAACTTTTTTGAACAAACTTACCTAACTATTTAAGGGCATCGTATGTATGTTACGTATGTCTTGGCAAGTTTCACCCACTTACACGTATTTTCACATTTTAATTTAAACGGCACAATTGATGTAGAAACCATCTTATACGGCATAAAAAAACGCCAAAACTAATCCAGCACATGCCACTTTTTAGTAGAACTTGTGGAGATGGTTGTGGAAGCGAGTTCTGTCCTTAACATTAATTAACACTGTAATTTGTTTATTTTGACAAAAAAGTTTGTCTAGTTTACAAACTGGGGTGTTACTTTCATTTCTTACAAAGTACATTGTTCACTTTTACAATTTTTGATGTGTTGCCAATTCCTAATTTTACAAAATATAGAGTACTAAACTACAAATAATAGTATAAAACAAAATATTTTGTCAACTTAAAATTAATTTTATAAAATTTACACAATTCCTTGTTAAAGTTTACAAAATATTATTTTACAAAAGTGAAAATTTTTTACTGTGTACCATCACACGCGCCAATTTAAATGCATTGTCTTCTTCGCCTGAAAGAAATAGATTGAAATTACAAGAATGACGTCACTTTTCCATAACGATCCGTTTTTCTTTCATAAAATTTGTAACAAAATCCCCCTCTGCATACAGTTATGCGAATTGCAGAAATCTGCACACTTTTTTTATTAAATTACGTATATCCGATTACTTCAACAGCCCGCAGTAAATTAGAAGATTTTATTACCACCAGGGAGTTGCGAGCGCCATCAATTTAAAAAATTGCACCCCTTTATCCGTCAGCAGTAAACAAACCAGTAAAGAACGTCTTATGTAACACAATTAGATGAATAAGAAGTATTAAATGCAGCATTAACAGAGAAATAAAAACTAAAGTAACGTGCATAAAAAACAAATGGTAATTGAAATCACCCTTTTCATTTGCGCAATATTGGTTTAGCAATATCCATTTTTATCACGTACTTCAAAGCTCATATATAAGAGAAAGCAAAAGACAGCGACGGGCGTTGCGTTTTGTGTCAGTTTTTCTTCGTTTTCCACTGCAATACGAAGAACGATTTTTGATGGGCGCTCGTAAAATGTGAGCAGTTATTCTGCAATATACAATGCAGTTTTAAAGGGAAACACCCTAATAATCATCTATGCTGTTCCTTATCTAATCCATTATCACTACGTTTGTTATCGTCTTCCTATTATACGGGGTGTAGGAAAAAAAATGATTTGTGGTCATGGAGTTTATGATCTGGAAAAATAATAAGTGCGGGTCCAATATGATTGCCTTTAGAACTCCCTAATAATGACGTGTTACATGGTTCCCTGCTTCATGCGCCCAACCAAAGGGCGGAGTAATGGATAATGTCAGCAGTCATTTGTATTGTGTACAAATTGCTTTTGTGTTATATATACCTGCTGATATGTTTTCATTTAATTTATAGATATAGGTACATGTATGTGTGTATTGTGGAGGGGAGTTATTCATTTTTATATTAAAAATTTTATGAGTATTTTGCGTGTTTGTTCACAACCCCTATACTGACATTTTAGACAACTTAATTGGACCATTATAAAATCCCAACTATTATTATGAATCATTTTTACTTTACCCATCAATCTAATTTTCCTGTTGTTTTTCTGTAGATGATATACAATTTTTGCGAAAACTTTCGTGTCGCACAAAACGAAATTAATCAACTTTCGTTATAATAGCTAGTCAAAAATTCCGAAACAATTTCGTTCATGTGAAAACTTTCAAATGCCTCTTACCTAGCTCAGTAACATGGTGTAAAATAATTCGTTTTGTCGAATGTCTTGTTCTAAACACGGTATAGAGTGCCTGCAGTAAAAAAGAGTATACAAAATCCAATCATTTTAACTTGAAATGGTAGATGTACGGGCACATATTCTCCGGAAAATGGTATAGAACGGAGATCGATACACTTACGTTTTTCCAGCGACAGGGTTTGCAATGTGACTGAATGGTACCATTAAATATCCATTTACGTATAACCTAGCTGGATGGCTATATAATATATTTGGTTTTAATTATTTAAATGCAATGCGTACATTAATTTTCATCCCCATTTATCAAGTAGAATTTTCAGCAAAATCCCGAACAAGACGAAATTAAAAACTACATTTTTCCCTTACTTTTCTTACATAGAGAATTCTTTTAAGTATATATAATAAATGGAATTTAGTTTATATAACGTACTTGTTGATCTTCTCGAAATTAAATTTTCAAAAACTTTTGTAACATCATACGTTTACTTATGCCTACCTCCTTATAACATAAAAGAAGGATCCTCGGACACTTTTACGAGCTGAGGACTATGAGCTTGGAATGAACTGTAAGAAAGTTATTAAGTAAAATGTGATATTATCTACTAGTGGAATTAGTGACTCCAGTATTTATCTGGTGAAATTTTTCTTAATAATTTTCGTACACCCAAAACCACGGATACCTGACTAAAATTAAGTTAAAGAATAAAATTGAAACGCCTTCATGTATTCTAATGACTGGCAGCTTTTTTTAATGGTTCGGGATTAAATTACTTTCGCCGCTGGAATATCCTTTAATTAAGAAAGTTAATTTTTATAATACTTTCTCTTCTTTACATACAAAAATATTTTTATTATGCCGCAAAGTCGTAAAACTGCATTACATCTCTTTATTCCAATTATAAAAGTTGGCAGTTAAATTTAAACGGTTTCATTTTGTCATGTGTACGCCAGAATCGATTTTCGCATCAAAGAATCTATACTCTAAAAGCGATTTTATTTCCGTATTATTGTTTAGATATTTTTGTACATATATAAAATATGAATTAGTAGTCATAAATAATGCACATCTGTTTTCTTTTATCCTGTTTAAGGATATCTCACAGTAGACGGTTTTAATTTTAATGCCACAATAAACCAGGGATCTTCTAGGATATTGGAGCTTTCAGGACATGGTGTACACCTGGTTACACCACTCACGTATGCTGAAGCTTTCATACAAACTGAAATGTTTTTATTATTTCCATTTCCACTGTGAGATTAGCTTGGCACATATTTGTAATTTCATTAATTTAAAAACTAACTAATTTTTTCAATAATAAAAACGTTGATTTGAGGGATAAGCAAAAAAATCCTAGATTCCTCTTATTAAACCTAAGAAAGTAGAAAGATGAAGATAAGGAGGATAAGCAAGGAGGCAACAGGAAATAAAAAGCCGCGGTTAAGAGGTTGCGATAGCATACCCGGAAGCGGGAACATGTCATCACTTTACACCGGAACTGAAACGCGGAGTGCAATTATTAAGGAACCATGCTTGTGATGTTCGTGACAACTTGCTGTATATTTTCTCGCCAGATATAAGACATTTCGCCTTTAAGTTAGATTTAAGTTGTTGCGTAGGTTTCTGTTTGTGTGTTTGGGGCAACAACAGCATTTTTGCTTGAATAATTCGGTTTTTGTTCTGACTCGTCATGAATTTTTTTTTGTTATACAAACTACGTTTTGCTGACTGAAGGAGGGACTTCAGTTTACTTTCTGCAAACATATCACAGTAGAGGTTAGACAAATTTGTAGGGCTTCCACTGAAGAAGATTATGTGTTACATATTTAAACTAGTTAATTATATTAAATATTATTTATTATTAGTACTGAAACACAGACATTTTTACTTTCTTATACGTAGTATAAGGAAGTATTGTAATCGTAATTTTTTTCGACTTCGAGATTTTGATGGATTTACACGTTTTGAGGGCCCCTGAATCCATTTTGATCATTTTCGCCATGATGTCTGTCTGTGTGTCTGTCTGTGTGTCTGTGTGTCTGTGTGTCTGTCTGTATCCACGATAACTCAAAAACGACTTAACGGATTTCATTCAAATTTCATATTTAAGAGTTTGAACAAAATTGTGGGTGCCACATTAAATCTTTTTCATCTAGCACCAACACAAGTGGTACTTACCTGAAGACATTTTTAGGTTTTTTAGGAATATCTTGAAAAATAAACAATTTAGGACATTTTTTTGTTCTTTAACATTGATTTAGAATTAAATTTTGAACAAATTTTGTTTGAAACTTTTTTTGAAATTCCGTCAAAATTTTTTATTTATATAGTGGCGCCATCTATCTCTGATTTACAAAGTACATGTTGTTTACATACAGAAATCTATACCGTTGAGGAAATCGATTGTAGCATTACTATTTGAAAAGATCGACGGCTACAACGGCTACAACGGGTACGGTTTTATGTTTTGGATATCATGGCAAGTCGATGCAAATTTTTTCTAATATATACAATAAAGTCGTGAAATTGTATTATGCATGCAAATCTACATTAAAGATATCGACGCCAAATTTTTTGTGAATGCTCTTTCAATTTTTAGACGTGTCGACAAAGTAACAAAAGTGTTTTATTTTGCGCCGTTTTTTAATAATTATAAATTATTTACATATTTATATAGTGTTGCCATCTATCTCTGAGTGGCTGTTGTTTACATTACAGAAATCTATTTGTTTTTATACTAAAGATTCTATTTGCATTAAACACACGAAGAGCTCGAATAAAGTTATAAAAATTTAAAAAGTGAAAACCAATTAATCCAATCCTGGTGAGAGTGGCTATATCGCCAAACACCAAAAACTTGACATTGCTTTGTAATCCAAGTGCGAAGAAGAAGAAGAGTTTGTTAGTCAAACAACTGTCAAAGGCAAAAGATCGAAATATTTTGATGAGAAGGATTATTGTGCACTGTACAGTTTGTTTGAGTGAAACGTTGACCAAAACTGAGAAGTATTTTATAAATCTTCAAAGTTTAGCTACAGCAAATTCAAAGATATCAAGCATTTTTCGCACTGTGGAATTTTGATAAGTATTCTGTTATTTATTTGTCCTAAAATCTGGTAGTAATGAGTGGGACAAGGACAGATTTATGCGTATTGCAATAAGTGCGACAGAGACTATTTGAAAATTGCTGGAAACCCTCAAAATTTTTACAAGAAATTTAACTTAATTTCTTAAGGAAAAGTAATTACTGTGATACTATCCGTATAAGAAAGTCATGTGTTGGGCACATCAGATATTTATGTATCTTTTTCTACATCAAAGATTATATTTTGAATAAATAAAAAACATTTATCATTATTTGTTAATTCATTAAAACTAACATAAATAATTAATTTTGTGCAAATTCCCCTATTTCAGTTTGTGGCTGATGATTAAAGCAAAAAACTGTACCTAAACTAAAGTGTTCTAATATTTAATTTATCAGTACAAAGCTTGTAAATAATTCTGTAGTTGTTCTCCTCAATAACGAAAAACTCCCTAGGGATTATGTTACTTTACTTGAATACTTACTGAAACAGTACCAATTTATCTCGATTTATAAACCCTGCAACCGCCTGAGTACAATATTTTAATGGTTAGTTCTTTTTTGAAAATTTATGTCTAATAAAGTAGGTTTATGTCTCTTTTATTGTTTGTATTATTTTTGTCACCTACTTAAAACTAGAGATACTTAAACGAATTTCTGAAAAAGTATGGCTAATTTTTATATTTATGTTTAAACTCGTGCAATAAAATTTTGTAGTTACTTCATTAATTTTCGCAATAATTTAACAGATTTCACGCGGTATAAATAAAAGAATTTTGTTATTTAATCGTTGTATTTTATTTCATGATTTTAGCTCCCGATAAGAAATGTGCTTTATGCCCTAACATTAAACATCAGTCAACAAACAAACCTAGTACAAAAAATTTAATCTTTACTTTTAATTTAAAACTGTAAACCAACTGCAGCAAAACAGTTTTTTCACAAACTAATTTCAAATGATCCACATTGCTGCTCCTAGCGATGGTAAAAAAATTACCATTCCTTCTTTTAGGCGACAGTGACAAAACATTTTACAAATTAACTAATGATTAATTCAAGACTGCATAGCACAAATCTCGAATGTATCACCCCATCATCAGGTGTTTATCTTTTTTATGTCCATTAGGGTGTTTAGCCATCAATAAGGATGTGTTTTTTATGCAGATGGGAGGTTGTTCTGAATAAATAAGTTGTAAAGAAATAGTACGACACAGAACGGGCGCGTCAATATAATTTATTTCAAACTTGACGTTTTCAATTTAAAGTTTACAAATTATATAAATTGACGTCAACTCTTGCAAATGTGTGCTGTTGTAGAACAACCTTGGAACATCGTGTTCGATGAAAATGCAAAATAAACCGCAATTTTTTGCATAAATAAACAAACATTCAGGTTATACTACACTTGAAATAATATTATTTTTCCAGATGGATAATTTTATTTTAGTAATGAAATATTCATAATGTTACTATACATAATATAAATTTAATTAAATTGTATCATTAATTTCGAAAGTGTTGGGGCATGTAATAAACCTAGACTGGAAGTATCCGGAAACTTACTTAAATTATCTCAGAATTAGAAACTGTCTTTTGGTTAGGAAACTTCTTATTTTAATTGATCGATAGAGATTGATATTTCCAGCCTCCACAGCTACTCATTCAAACCACCATAACACTTAATTTATGTTAGATATAATCGCGGAACAATTTTCGTTTCAATGTTCTAGAGCATGTATTTTAAAAACCGATTACTCATTCTTCACTTTGTAATAATGTAGAAAATGTTAAGAGTATTAAAGCAGCTTAAAATTGTTATCATTGTATCTGTGGAAAACCGATCACACAAAATGTACAAAAAATATTACTAGGTACTCTTAACAGTAGAATAAAAGTAGAAAACTTTGAAAAGATTTGAAAAATTAGTGAAATTTATGATAATTTCTTTTGAGAATTTCAGAACATATTATTAATGAAAATTGAAATATTCGTCTCTTTAAATTCACATTCAGCTGTAGTCTCTGTTACCAATATTCTCGTAGAGTTTTGGATAATAAAATAAGTGTAGTGTATAAAAGGGTAAACACTAAACTAAAATATACCTATACCTAAACATCAGGACTTAACCCAAAGCTCTATTCTACCCTTGAAGTAAAGCACAAGTTTAGACTTTTAGAATCAACGTAACGATGATAAGGAAAACTATAAAACTTGCAAGGGCGTTTAATAAATCGGTGAGGGAAAAGTACTCAATAGGAAAGTCGTATATTAAATGCTTATTATATGTATGAGTTTAGAGTGTTTAGACGATCTAATAAAGATCTCATATGCACGTTAACCATGAACCAGTTCTTCTTTGGTATGAATGTTTCTGAAGATTTAAACCTGGATTTTCTACCTAGTAATTGTTATTTAACTTACAATTTTAAGGAAGCAGATTATCACGCTATAAATAATGCACTCTTTAATATCGATTGGGAAATTTTGTGTAATATGTCAGTAGACTACTGTGCTCAGAAATTTTATAATGTAATTTATTCCTCAATTAAACAGTTTGTTCCTGCAAGACATGTCACCCCTTAAACGTTTCCCAAATGGGTTTAAAATAATACAAAATCCTTAGTATTTCAAAAAAAGACAAATCCACAGGTACATTACAAGATTATGAGTATTTTTGCGATTTAAGATCTAGGGTAAAATTATCCCTTAAATCTAATAAGGATACATTTTTGCAAAATTCTCAACGAAATATAGTGAGTGATCCTAATCAATTTTGGTCTTATGTGAAATCTGTAATAAAAGATATGAATATCCCAAATTCAGTGATTTTCAATGATGATTCTTATTATGGTGGTGAAAACATTTGCAACTCATTTGCCTCTTTTTTTCAACAAAATTATAATATTAATAACTACAAATTTAATAAAACCTGTTATGGTGCGAATCTCGATTATATTACTTCTTTCACAATTACAAACGAAGACATTATTAAAGGAATTTGCTCATTAAAAAACAATTCCTCGGGCATAGACGATATGCCTGGTATATTTGTCAAAAACTGTAGTGAATCACTTTGTAATCCGCTCCGTTTAATATTTAATAAATGCATACGTGATGGCACTTTCCCACGACTATGGAAAACTTCCAAAATAATCCCAGTACATAAATCGGGTTCTAAATCTCAAGTAAATAACTATCGACCAATCAGTATAAACTCTAACTTTGCAAAATTATTTGACTTATTACTATCTAATGCACTTTATTCTCATGTTTCCAATGTTATCATTGAGGAACAGCATGGATTTGTATCTGGTAGGAGTACTGAAACTAACCTATTGCTTTTTACAAACTTCATCACAACCTCAATTGAACAGGGTTTCTCTGTTGATTGTGTTTTCACCGATCTACAGAAAGCATTTGACAGAGTACCTATATCTTTATTACTCCATAAAAACATTTTTATTACATTTGTGATCCACTACTGTCTTGCATTAGATCTTTTTTAAGTAATCGAACTCAAACTGTATGCATAAATGCATTTGAATCTAAAAAAATTAATGTATATTCCGGAATCAGGCAAGGTTCTCATACAGATCCTATTCTTTTCTTGTTGTTCTTAAATGACATCAAAAGCGTATTAACTAAGTGTCATTTCCTTCTTTTTGCTGATGACTGTAAAATATTTAAATGCATCGAAAATATTAATGATCAATACCAACCACAAAATGATTTAGATGTGTTCAGTAGTTGGTGTAAAGAGAATGGTCTATCCCTTAACGT
Source organism: Pediacus dermestoides (assembly GCA_963942485.1). Taxonomy (NCBI): domain Eukaryota; kingdom Metazoa; phylum Arthropoda; class Insecta; order Coleoptera; family Cucujidae; genus Pediacus; species Pediacus dermestoides. The sequence continues at coordinate 6,008,790 of OZ012629.1, forward strand.
CTCTAAATGCAAGACGATGAAATTTACGCGACAAACATGCCCCTCATATTATCATTACATAATTGATGGTTCTGAACTTGAAAGCATTTATACATTTAAAGATCTTGGTGTATGGTTGGATCCAAAACTCACCTACATTGATCATATTGACACTGTAATAGCAAAAACTAACAGAACTCTCGGTTTCATATTAAGACATACAAAAGAATTCAAAGACATAAGATGTACACAACTTTAGTGCGATCATCTGTGGAGAATTGTTCTATAATGTGGTCACCAATGTATTTATCTCACATAAATAGAATTGAAAAAATTCAACGCAAATTTTTGAAATCACTTTGTTTCGTAAATAACATTGACTTTTACAACAGTAATTATAAAGATATTCTTCAGTACTTTGATCTTCCTCTTCTGTGTGAGCGTCGCTTATATTACGAATTAATATTTGTTTTTAAAATTCCTGAATTACCTCATAAATTCTCCTGATATCTTGGCATTATTTAAATTCCATATTCCTACTCGTAATTTTAGAAATTTTAAGTTACTGCAGAATAGTTACCATCGTACTAATTATGGATTAAACCTAAGTTTGAATCGTATGGCCAATACAGTAAATAAATATTATGACGAGTGCTATATGTTTTGTTCATCCTTGATACAATTTAAGAAGAATGTTAAATGTGTTATATTTCATAAAACTTTGTGATTTATTAGGTATCAGTTTATAGTAATCAATGTAAAAATATTCTAGAGGTTTATCCGGTAGATTAATAATAATAATAATGACAGTAAAAAATAAGAAGTTAAAGAGGTAAAATAAAAATAATGTAGCATTTTTGTAAATTTATGCAACATCATCTTTTGAACAAACTTTTATTCAAGTACAGTTGTTATTAGAATATATTTCACAAATCTGGCACAAAATAGCTCAATTTGTATTAAGATTCACCTACACACTCTTTAACACTGTAACCTTTGTATATGTATACAGAGGAAATTAATAATTTAAAATGCCCTGTTACTGTAATATTTTTAACACTTTACTACATTATCACTTTACACTTTTTTAATAAGTAAATCCTACCTCTGACACCAATTTAAATTTTTCTTTTGATCTCTGTGGGGTTATAAACTTCATAAACTGCTGTGCCGTATTTTTTATTTCCATATAAAAATTTAATTATTTTTATCCCGCGCATAAATGAATTCGTTTAAACAGCAGTACTTTCTTTAGGTTTAGGTATCAATAAAATACTATCTGCACATAAGTTGAACTCATCAGAATGAGTGTTTTACTGATGTTATTTAAGAGTTATAAATTTAAAGTTTAAGACTAGAAGCAAAAGGATATTGCTCAGAATTTTACGAAGTACATTCAAACGCTTGTTACTTCCTAAAATGATTTAGTATAAAGCGTGTAGACGGTTACGACGGCGGCAATGTGTTATAATTAAAATTCATAGGACCTAGCGCACTGTTTATAAAATCCTACAGCGTAGTAGGCTGCTTGTACAGCAAGTAAAACCAAGCCGTGGAAACCAGTATTGATTTAAAAACTTCTAAATTCCGGGCTTACAGGAAAAGTCGAAAACTTTGTTAAAAAGGTTTGACATGCTACATCGTAGCCTATTTTAATGCGCTTACAGTTTCACTGCAATACGCTCGGTAAATATCAATATAGAAGTGTAAGTAGTTCCATACCAGATTTTACTCCTTTTTCGGACTCTGACAAGGATATTCCCGCGAGAATCGCCCCAAGTTTCACTTTATTTGCGTAATATAGCTACACTTTTGCAGCAGAAGCGAACTTGGACAGTAAACTAAGTTTTTACATGTATTTTCGGACATTCATACGGAAATTCATAGGGTAACCGCCCGCAATCCAACAGCCGATTTGGTCCGACAAACTGCAAATTTATTTCTACAAACTCAAGAAAGTAAATTTGGGAAGCTATGGCTCCATGTGAGTATGTTCACATGTAAAATATAAAACATTTCAAGGAAATGCAAGCAACTTTTCAAATAGGTACCGTGTTGTTTAAGAAAATATAAAAATACTCGACATCGACAATGTTTATCGTCACTCTAAGACTAACCAATTCGGTTGTGTGTACATACATGTTTATACAAAGCAGAAGATTTGTCCGATAAAAGGGAAAAGGCGCCAAAATTTACAGCATATCAGTAGAATTCGGCAGGCTATCAGAGGAACAAACACCACATTGATATTTTATCGCAAGTTTGAGACGCGTCTAGTGCACGCTCCTAGCAATCTATCACATGTTCCCCAGAGTGTTCCAAGGGCTTCTGTCCCGGTTCAAGCCCCCAATGTCTGCACCCATTACATTCTTCCTTCGCATTTCGTCGATCGCTAACATATTTGTCTTTAAAGAAACCCTCAGCGAATAAAAAAGGTGCAGACGAATATTGCTTTTTCCAAAGCTGAAAAAATGTAATCACAAAATGAATATGGAATTATAATGTGAAAGGATAATCATATTATTGTGATATTCATTCAAGCGTTTAAATAAAATTATTTAGAAAAAGTTGGTGTGTTTGGCCCATCTTTATATTAATCAATTTTTTAAATAAATATCTACAGGGTATCCCAGTTTATATCGTCAGGATTTCACCAGTCGATAGTTTAGCGAAAATTAAAGGTGTTTTGTCTAATAAACTATGGTCGTATATTGCTTCCTTTTTGATGTACAGGGCATTAAAGAAAATTAATTACTTTAAATAATTTGCTACAAATCAATAACAAAAAAAGTTAGTCTTCTGAAATTTTGCATAGATCTTTTTTTTGTATTCTCTTATTAATAGTGGTTGCAATTATTTTATTTAGAACACAGAGGCGTGCGTACGGGTTTCTTCAAAAACATTTTATTGAATAAAACGTACACCACTGGTTTTTTTTGCAGCACCAATATGCAGAGAGTATTTTCCATTCAATTTAGAAACTTTTTTGTATCTTACAATTTCTTGATAACTTAATTTTTTTTTCTTATTTATTAAAAAGGTTTTTCCCTATTAGATTTCCGAAAAAAGCATCAGTACAAAGTTGTAGAGAAAAATATTTCCTACAACTTTCCTTTTAATATTTTTTTGATATTGTCAATATTTAAAAGATATTCAACAAATAAGTTGCAAATTTTAGGGAAATTTTTCTCTAGTTAGGTACTACTTACTACTCTTTCCCCAAAATTTTCAATTTATTTGTTGAATAACTTTTTAAATATCGACAATATTAAAAAAAACTTTAAAAGATAAGTTGTAGGAAATACTTTTCTTTACAACTTTGTACTGACTCTTTTTTTCGAAAATTTAATAGGAAAAAAGTTGTTCAATAAACAAAAAAATCCAACCCTTAATTGAGGGCTGATGAAGGAAGGGCGGGGTCTACGAATCCACAAACTCAGTTTTAAACTTTCAGGGTGACCCTCTAGAAGATTCTACAAAAATTGGCTGTAGGGTAAAAAAAGTCTATTTGAAGCCTTTTTTCTCCCTTATTTACTGTACTATTAGGTTATTTTGAGTTAAGTTATCAAAAAATTATAAGATACGAAAAAGTTTCTAACTTGAATGGAAAATACTCTCTGCATATTGGTGCTGCAAAAAAACCAGTGGCGTACTTTTTATTCAATAAAATGTTTTTGAAGAAACCCGTACGCACGCCTCTGTGTTCTAAATAAAATAATTGCAACCACTATAAATAAGAGAATACAAAAAAAAGATCTATGCAAAATTTCAGAAGGTTAACTTTTTTTGTTATTGATTTATAGCAAATTATTTAAAATAATTTATTTTCTTTAATGGCCTGTACGTCAAAAAGGAAGCAACATTCGACCAACCACCTTTAATTTTCGTTAAACTATCGACTGGTGAAATCCTGACGATATAAACTGGGACACTGGTATACCCTCGTTTTAAGCACATTTTTATATTTTTGTGTCAATTACACTCTAAATGTAGAAGAATTTAAAACAACATAAAATATTTAAATTTTAAATCTAAGGGACGGTTTCTTGTACCTCGGTTAATTTTATTAGTTGATTAAAAGCGTTGAAATACTTGTTTCAATTATTGTAACTAGGACTTTAATCATCTACTAAAATTCTAAAATTAATCTTGACACAAGAAATCCGACTTGATAATTACTAATTTCTCTATTAGGTAATTATGACCTGTACAAAATGTGCTAATTGTACTACCATCACCTTTTGTCACTGTTGTTACGGCACCGACGATCGTTAATAATACTTGCATTAATAATACAAAATCCCGTTATTATTCACATAATTTTGACTTGCAGGAAATTTCTAATTAACTAACGTGTCTAAAGTATAAGGAATAAATTTCGTTTTTGATCGACTATCAACATTAACCTAATTATCTTCTCTCTGTTTAGTATTAACGATCGATTGAGACTGGTTACCCTTCAGTGACTAATTTCATATCGTAAGAAAGTGTAAAATGGGCGACAATGAATTGGTTGTTTTTTATTAAATTATATTTTCAGGAAAATCACGATAATAGACGAATAGGTAGTAGGTTCAGTTTTAAGGAAGGACTAATTCGATATGGAATTTTCTTCATGTACACACTCCATTATTATCCAGCTAGTTTATTCCATGAAAACATCACGATTCCTGATCAATACCAAAACCTAATTGATTATTTAGAGGAAATTTAAACACTGCTTTCAAAAATAAGAATTTTTTTCGTTTATAATGCTTCTCGAATGTTTCCCTGAAAATCTGATTGACACTGAAACGTGCAGTTGATGTAGTAATTTTGTAGGAACAAAAGATCTCAACAAAAAAAAAAAAACATCTGCAGGTATCATGTGGAAAAATTATTTGATTAAAAGCTGTTATATAACTTCAGAAAACACTGCCTCTTCTTCAAAACCTCAAACCCCATAGATAAGGACTTTTCTAATTTTTGCCGAAGAGTTCCGCGAAGATGAAGCTTAGTTACTCTTTCAGTTGAACCAGTAAACATTTTCTAATTTAAAAGATTTTTCTCAACTTTATCCTTTATTGCAGCAATTGTCGAAAATTTTGTTATGTTTTTGTAAGTCTGTTTATTTTTGAGGGAGTTGGGATATACTAATTTACTAGAATAGAAAAATATTTTTACTCGTCTTAAATAGTATGTAGAGGGGTAACTGCCTTCAGGTCAATCTAGGTGAGACATACCGCGTAGCACTAGGCAGTATTATAGATATGTACCTAACTGCTTGGGATTAATTATGTAAACCTATGTCAGATAATTAATCCCTTGTTACATCCTATGGTTACATCTGGTGCTGGTGTAACGCAATATGTAAAAATAAAATAGATTTATTTCTCATCATAAATAGCATGAAATGCCACAAAAGGTATTCACTTATTAATTAATAGGTACAAACCGATAGATGTGGAAATAGCTGTTTACAAAACAGATATAATACAAAAATACAAGTTAAAAATCCTAAAAAACTACATATTTCGGTACTCCACAACAATTTAAAATATGTGCACAAAACACAGTAAAGGCGGTAAAAACAGTCAAACCCAACAAGAAACAGCAATGTAAGTACGTATACAAAAATGGAAAAACCCTAACCATGTAAGATCTGCTAGTTAGGTATATCATTTCTGTTATTCTAAAATTATATTTATCTAACCAAATTATTTTTTCGCAAAAAATATGCTCCAGTTGAAACATTTACAAAACCATCATGATTTTTTTACATTATTTATATAACATTCCAAATTTATGAGTTACGAATGTAATAAAACAAAAAAGGAGAAATAATGAAAACGTTCCTTCAAATGAGAATTTGATCTAGCCTACAGAGAATCTTTACATATCTCTGCAGGCACCAGCAGCAAGGCAGTGAAGACGTGACCACTGAAACTCGCATGACCGAAGGGAATGTCGCGCAAGGATTCGTGATTTTGTCCATACCAAAAATACGACCTACTGCTGAAATTTACTGCTGATGAGTTAAACAAATCGTCAACTCCCGAAAAGTACCAATAACAGACGGATTGGGTTTTATTTAAAAAAAAAATGTCACTTTGATTAGATCTAATAATTTATTGGTGCGGTTCGACGACCGTGACCAAAGCTAATTTGCGGTAACCACGGATATGTATAATGTAATTTACCACATCCCTCTGCACAAATAAACAAGAAAAAATTCCAATTATATTTTATTCTAGTCATGACCGATTAAGGTATCAAATGGGCGATAATATCTAATGAAAGCAACAACACGTCATAACTCATTTCTAATTAAGAGAGTCGTTTATTAATACCTGTTCGACAATATCGTGATGACAGGGGTTAGGTGATTGTTTATTGGTTTTGCGAGAGTTGGCGCTTGCAACTCAGGGGGCGAGCTTCAGGGGTATATAGGCTGCTATATCGATCGTGGAGCTGTGTGCCGTTCCTCAAGACCGACCGCAACCGTTCGTTCGGTCACCTGTACGTATATTGCTTCCATGATTTATTGCCGTTATTAAAGACATATTGAAAAGACCCGCGCCGGCTTGACCACACTGTCAAATCTGCTGCACGGCCAAATGTCTTCCCGGCTCGTATATTTATGTCGCAGAAATTTTCCGCAGGATAACACCACAAGTGACAACCAAATGCTGTAAATTTATTTCCGATATTTTAAAATAGACGGGAAAATTCGTATAGCAAAATTAAAATATGGTTATTTTTAATTTTAAAGAGTTTCTAAAGTTATCGACGAAATCCCTGATATTTTCCACGGTCGAATGATGTTCAGACGTTCACAGCTTGGTCTATTAATCCAATCATATAACTAAACGGATTAAATATCTACAAATCCACGTCTGAGTCTGGAGTCATGTTCATATATGCCACAAGTAGTCTACAATGTACGTATATTGAAGTATGTAGGTGGATAAGCGCTAAAATATTTGCCAGTTTCAAATTTACAAAGACTATCATTAGTTCTATTATAGTCATTAAGTACTTTTATATTATAAAATATTACGAGGCCTAACAACTAAATGTTCGGACAAAAGTAAATTTTTGTAGTATGAAAGGGGAACTGGAAATTTTACGCAAATAATTAGTAAACACCTAACAATACAATAAGATAAAGCCTTAATAAGAATATTATGCATGGAAGAAAATTATTTATTGGATTTAACAATATTTTAACCTTAATAATTAGCAAACTTTACAAAATTAATTTGCAACTAAATGTTTGCATAATTTTTAATTTAGGACCATTAATAATAGGTTACGTCTCCTTTTGCTTTAATAGCTACCTGTATTTTAGCAGGCATTGTATTTATCAAATTTTGGTACAATTCTGGCGTGAAATTGTCCCAAATTTCTTCTATTTTGGTCTTTAAGTCCCCAATGGTTCTTGGTGGATTATTGCGTAGAATACCTTTAATTTTATGCCAAAGAGTTTCAATGACATTTCAGTCCGGACTGGATGAGGGTCATTAAAGCACCTTTATGTCGTTTTCCCCAAGTTCCAAAACTGTGATTTTTTAAAAACAGTCGTTAGAAAATTACGTCACATTTTTCAAGTGCAATTTTAAAGCTACGAAATAAGCCTAAAATCACCAAATAAAGAATTGGGGATTTATTTGTACATAAAACCAACATCCAGCTTTGTAATAAAGTAAATTTTACCAAAATCCAAAAAGTGGTTCCAAAACTGCGATTATTTTAATGTAGGTAGCACCCTCAAAAAACACGTTTTTTGAAAAGTAAACTGTGAAACTCGAAAAAAATGTAAAAAAAAATTCATATTAACATTTCAGGATTTTTCAATATAGTACGATTATTGAGCTTTGATTTAAAGGTTTTTCGACACAAATCCAACCAGCGGTTTCAAAACTGTGATTTTTTAAAACAGTTACTAGAAAATTCTATCATTTTTAAAGATGCAACTTTGAAGCTCCGATAAATGCCTAAAATCACCAAATAAAAACTTGTGTAACTTTTTTGTAAAGAAAACCAACATCCAGTTTTGCAATAAAGTAAATTTCTTCAAAATCCGACTACTAGATCCAACGTTTTGAAAATAATAATTCTTTGTTTCTACAATTTTCCCATCCTGCTGGGTTAAAGTGCCACAGTTTTGGAACCTCCGAGCGGATTTTTACGAAATTTATGTTTTTATACAACTAAATATTGGCATTATAACAGATAAAACCATCAATATTATGGAAGTTAATTTAGATAACTTTTGCGCGTATGGAAAAAAGACAATCAAATTTACTTTTGTCCGAACATTTAGTTGTTAGGGCTCGTATTTGTCATTTACACCTATAGTTATATTAAAGATATTAATATTAATGTTCACTAAATAAGTAATTATTTAAAAATGTTATTCCAGTTTTTCTTTTATTCAGCTTATTATAATATGCAATGAATAATTAACCATTCTCAAATACTCCTCTAATGAGATAGCATAAGTTTAGATCAACATTGTTATAGTATAATAGATTCCTATATCAAGTAAATCTTCAAACTTTAAACTGAGTTAGCATGCACACCCTGTTAAATGGTAAAATAGTTTTGATCTCAAGAATTATTGTTCCGTCAGGAAGTTTTTATCCAGTGAAAACATTTTGGTTTGGTGTAGGTACTTTTTCTTTCTTGTTTTTACAAAGTTCCCTGTAGAAGCTTCTCAAGAGCGAGTTATAGTCTCCTCAGTATTTTCACACGAGCGCATGGGACAGGAAATGTTTACCTCGATTTTACTCTCGAGGTCTAACTTGGAGTTGTGGCATCACATTATACTTGCAAAATAACTCAATACCTATCATATTTTATCAGGTTCTAATGGAATTCCAGTTATGTCTCTGAACCACTATGCACGCACACATACAACCCATTTAATGTTATATTATACTGTTGCTAAGGTATACTGGTGTTTACTTATTATTAGGCTTGTGTTTCACAAATATATTTTCTTCCGGCTCATCTACATTCTGTCGATGGGGTAAGGAATTAAAGTAAATTTTCCGGCTGTATAGAATTTCTTGAATAAAGCTAATAAGGGCATCGATTAGACGCAAAATAACTGCACGAATTTAAATTATTAGACGAGGGTATATAAAGAATTTAATAATGTAGTGATTAGAGTGAGAATTATTTTAGAAGAACAAATAAAACATTTTACATATCAAGAACTCAAATTGTTGCTACAAAGCAATTTTAAATAATACATACCGGAGCAGGAAATAAAGTTATACTCCTTCTAAATACTTATACCAATAGTACATCAGAATAATGCCTGATGCTTTAACTGAAGAAAATCAATAAAAACTGTTAAATTCGCAAGAAATACACATTATTTTATCTTTTCAGATAAAATCGTCCTCCCTAGATCACATTTAGCTGACTGGTATTATACATTCACTCCATATCGCCCCCATGATATAAAATAACAAAATAATTATTTTATAGCCACCCTCAGGCATCAAGACCCTATTATTGTTGCATCTAAAAGCCGTATAAAACGAGGGGTGGAGATAGCAACCGAAGTTAGTGTTTAGGTACATGTCTCGGTGAGTGCAGGGCCACCCTTAGAACACCCCCAACAAGACCACTAGCGGTAAACCGTAGCTCTCTTGAGATTACTTAGATTCCGCGCTCAGTGTCAGAATTCAATCAGAGGTCCATGCTTGTGCATGCTTGGGTTCCCTTAGGCATTCACCTAGATGTCACTAAACTGGGCACACACCAACCAACCAACATTATCCCAGCGATGTTGTCTGCGTCGCCATGCGGCGCCTTTCTCACTGTCTCAAATATTATCCCCGGTCCTGTCCCGCATTGTGAAATTTGTTGCTATGGGAACTGGTGCTTACTAATGGTGGCACAGGTCAAAGGAGAGTGTTATTGTTCCTTCTAAATGCAAGAGACGGGAGAGTTTGGTTGACGGGAGGAGTGGGAGGTTGGCCAGTTATTTGAGAATTTTCATGAAAAGTGATAATGGGGGTGGGGAGCACTGCTGTGTACTATAGCTGCATTCCCTTCTGAAATTATGATTCGCATCAGTAATTATCTTCTAAGCAATAGACGGGTAAATTAATGTTGGACGACTTGTCCTTTCACAGTTAAAATGAATATATTTTGGACTAATTAAAAACATCAATTTGCTACATTCAGTTCAATGTGCATTATTGAATCGGTTCATTTTCGATGCCTAAACTTTGTTAATTAAAAATTGTACTCGGAAAAGTATTGTTCTGTTTCATTCTGATCATTAAGTTGTTACAGTTTCTGGTTTTACTTCAAACGAATGTTATTCTTGATAAAAAAGGCACTACCTAAAATTACTGTGCCGCTGCAGCTCGTTAGACTTTTATCGGTGATGGTGTACTAATTATACATTTTGTTATGTGTATTTTAAACAATGAAAAGTATTTTATTTGGGAACGATTTAAAAGAGCTTTTGGTAATATTTAAAAAAAATTGTCTTTAATATTAGACTGATAGGAGAGAATAGTCGTTTGATATGGACTGGGCCGCCCTTAGATTGCCTGAGGCCTATGGGTCATACTTTGTGGAAGACCTCCCAGTATGTATTAATTTGTTTCATTGAAAACTGTCCAATATTCCGGCACTTTTCTGCTTAAAATAAAATCTTTTGAAAAACATTAAAAAAATCTTCCCAAAATCCATTGTCCATGTTTTCGCCTCCTAAAGATAAAATTTATAAATTATGTACTTATAAATCAAAATAACAGTATTGTTTTACTTTGTTCATATTTAATTTTCTACAAGAGTGTTTATTATTTAAAATCTAATCCTTATTCCTGGAAATAATTTAGAGTTGATTATGCTTTTAGAAAATATGTTTCAAACGTCTACAATGAAATTTAGAATATTTGGACCATAGTTGAAGACTAACCAAGCATTCATCAGCTGAATAAACAGAAATATGATATGAATTAACGCAATAATTTGTGGTATTAATGGAGTGGCTTTACCGCAAATGTTGGGATATAAAGGGGGCTAAAACTAATCTTGAAACAATGTCATGTTTACTAGTTTAGGTTGTGTGAGGGCTGGCTATCTAGCTGCAGAACATGTGTAAGTACAGATGTCGCTGCTAAAGCGCCCAGCCAGAACGTCTCTGGATTTTAGGATTTTGGGGATGGCACAACTGGGCCGCAACAAAGACTCAGATTATGGCGATATGCCGTGACCGCGTGTCGCGTTCGACTGCCCCTTTTTGTTATACCAACATAAAACAACCACCACAAACAATGAAGCTGTCTCTAAATCCTCTAATGACATCATACTGTTATGTTTCTTATAGCATGTTGGACAGTAGGGTTATATTGTTTTGCGAAATTATCAGTTATGTACTTTTATTAACAATGGTTTTTTTGTTTCTCGGGCCAGAAAAAGATGATAAAAATGGATGGTCATTCAAACAGAACCATGGGTCATCATTTTTCAGGCTAAATGGATTTGTTTGAACCACGTACACATCAAGCAGATAACAAAGCCGAAAAACATGTCCGTTTTTATGTTGTTTGACATAGACCAAAAAATTTCTTTGAAACTCTAATAAAAGATTTGCACATTGTCGGCGTTTTAGTAAAAAATTAACAATTTAAGCATATACACAAAAAATCTTGAAGAGATAACAGAATCTCAAGTTTACAAGCAACTAAGTTAGATAACCATTTTGCTAATAGAAAGATTAGTCTTTGTGGCACTGAGCCAAATTCCAATCAAGCGTTAAGTAAAAATCTATTTAACAAACGATTTAGTCCTCCTAGTAGAATTCTAATTTTCTAATAGCCCCTGAATCCTTTAAAAAGGGTGTTTTCAGATTGAAATTTTATAGTTGCCATTTGAAATATATTTGTCGTGGAAAATTCGTTTTTCTTTGATATAAAATTGACGTAATATCCTCCCAGAAAGTGTGGCATTGATTGAATTTTATAGCAGTAACCATGTCTGTAAAGGTTGCTTTATAAAAAACATATTGCCAATTTAAATTTTCTATAAATTTAAATGGATTTATATAAATTGCTCCACTTTATGTAAGAATAAAACATAATATAGCTTGTTGAAGGATACAAAAGGGGAACAAAGATTTTTATTGCGTATTTTGTTCTACTAGACTAGACCGAATGATCAAACATAAAGTGTACAGTTACATAACATAAAACATAAAACGATGACTTATGAATGCATTTTTTTCAGTGTGTAAAGTTGAATTTTATACATTGACATATAATAAAAATCAATGAAAATTCTCATAACCGTCATATAAATTTTCCAAATATTTTAAGTTATTTTCAATCTTGTAGAAAAAATATTATGTGCAACTCATGTCTGAAGTTCCTTTTTAAAGTGGTATATTTACAACACTCGTGGTGTAAACTTTACAATCCTTCAAAAAAACTCAATTTACACACTTTGTTTATGTTTATGGATCGACAAAGAATTTTTTGAATATGGTGAATGCGCCGGGTACACAAAATGTGTTATCTTATTGTGGCGGCGCTGGTGTCAAAGATACAAGGTTACAAAATTAATATGTTTTTAGGGACATCTACAGATTACCAAATTTGCAACACTTCCTGACTTTTTCGTAGCAAAAAAACCTGAGCGTGTCCATAAATTCACTATACGTATCAATTTTGTGTGACTTTCTATACGAAACTTTGATCTGTTATTATCCTTCTAGATCCTGTAAATAATTAATACTGTTAATTACATATTAATTGAGGGCAAGTGATTTTAACGAAAAGTGTAGACATACAATTTTTCTATTAAAAATGCCTCCTTTGTATGATTGTATGTAAAAAATAACAACTACATATACATGAAAAGCACTCACGAAAATCATAACACAATTTTATCAATTATATAACAATAGAGAGCATTACAGTCATTACATGGGACAAATCAGATAAAGTGCTTCGCGTGTTTACTGGTATCAAAACTATATAATTAGTTTTGTAGATTTTATATTTGATACAAATTCTATATACAGTTAATATCTACTAACTGGAATAATTTGATATTAAATTTCACATATTTTAAAAATTATATAATGTAAACATCAACAGTTCATAAATACTAAATTACGCTTCGATTTTGTCGATAGACTATTAAATTGTAATTTTTTGTACAAAATTGTTCCAGAAGCGCACATTATTTAGGAAAAAGTTATTTTTCACGCATTAGAAAATGTCAGGTGGAAATCTGGTGTAGGGCAGGAAAGACCAACGCCACAATAATTTGCTTATATACTGACTGTGACTGATGAGGCCTCTCTTGGTATTTCCTGAAACTCCTGCAGGATTAGCTGGTTGGATTCGGGAAATGCGATAAAATGAGGGTCGGACATCAATGCATATTGTTATGGCGCTCAGTGTCACGAAAATTGGCTTGTTTGTCGTTCTCCAACAAAAATTCATTTTTATTTAGTTCCAGCATTACATTTTTACTTTAAATGCATAAAATTTTACGACAATAGATATTATCATTTCTCTTTTGGGAATTTTATTATGACTCCATAATGTGACAAATGATTTTCACACTCTCGCCATCTAATAATTTTCAGTGATTGAGTGATTTATTTCAATTGCTGTATTTATTTTACACAAACTTTATTATATCAAAATTATTTTATTATGCAGGAAAGTTAATTAAAACTTTATTTAAATACTTGTTTAGTTTAGCAAAGTAGTTTTTTAATTAAACATACATGTAATTCAAATAAAAAAATCCAGTAACTATATGTTTAAAAAATTTAGAACACATATTGTAAGTACATGTAATATTAGCAACAATTAATCATGACAAAAATATAGCGTGATAACTATAATCAAATTCCAACACACGGAAATGTGTTAAAAATAAAATTAGGGGTTAAGGAAATTAACACCGTTGGCCAGTAAAAATAAAATTATGCAAAGTAGGTGTGTTATTTTAACACGATACTGTACTTAACTCCGACTATATCTCCACCCTTTAATTAAAATTATTTTGTTCGTAGTCAACAGTCACATTTCTAGACATTGATACATCAATTGGCTCAATCTCAATTAAACACCTACACAGTAAATTTGAGCTAATTATTAATAGGTACCCAAAAAAGTAGTTGGGGACTCTTATAGAAAAAATAAATATCTAAAATTAAAATACCACTGTATATAGATTTACGTAAAATTGTATTTCTGCTTTAACAAAAAATTTTATGGTTGCTTTCATATCTAATTTGTCAAAATTATAACTTATCGTAATCATTACAGAAGATTACTTGAATTAATTTTAATTTCATTTTAAAGGGCAGTTTGTTGTTGCAAACATTTACCATTTATATAATATGACGTATAAACATCAGCCAACTGTATATAAATAAATAAATCATGTACACTCCTCCAGGAAAGCGCACGCTATAAAATCATTTATTTAATCTCAAAATAGAATTTTGTGTGCAACCCTTACAAGATTTTACAAATTTCCTGCTATTATCGGCAGCTAAAGGAAGAAAATAATTTCACCTCACACGTGCACAAATGCGTAAAAAATTACCTACCAGAAGCTTTTTTTTGTTAATGATTATTTGAATTTATAATGTTACGTATGGGCGTGCAACGGAAACCCCGGAACAAACTTTCCACGCTACATGCATAATATTTCCCAGTATTGTTCAATTAATAAAATAATCCTTGACATACAACCAGCCAACACTACTTGGGGCAAGCATTGGTGTGGAGCTCAATCATTGTAGACGGAAGAGTGTTTGATAAATATTAATATTTTTATTGGTTTTCCACCAAGGTCATAGCCTTAAAAGTGGATCGTGATATTTCCGTGAACTTATCCTCGTAATTTTAAAAGAGTGAGGCACAAGAAGGCGCTTGTTGAATATTAATTTTTCCGATAAAAGTTGTGGAAAGGCAGTAAATAAGGATTAATAAATGTCATTGTGGCAATGTTGCGATACAAAGTTAGACAAAAGAAAATTCGAAGAAGCTGGGAGGGTGGTGATGGTGAGGGAGCGCGCAAGTAGAGTCATCAATAATCGATTTATAAACTATTGTAAGCTGTTAGATAAAGAATTGCAGTTTAATAATGGGTTCGTATCGGTTAAAAGGGAACTTTTAATAATTAGCTCCTCTATTTGATGCATGGCCTGTCCAAGACTCCCAATTCTGTGTGCGCTGGGCCCACTTACTTCATATACAAAACCTAGTGATTTATGAACATTT
This sequence comes from Pediacus dermestoides, assembly GCA_963942485.1. Lineage (NCBI taxonomy): Eukaryota > Metazoa > Arthropoda > Insecta > Coleoptera > Cucujidae > Pediacus > Pediacus dermestoides. Next base: position 6,024,032 of record OZ012629.1, read on the forward strand.
TAATTTATTTTAGATCAATGAGATAATTTATATTGTTCATTATAAGTCTTTTGTGAAATTTAACGCATACTTCAAATATTCAAATAACTTATACTATGTAGATGGGTATATAATATAAAGTATAATTAAAGTCTCCTGAGCGAAATTAAATTAACACAAACAATTTGGCGTACTTTGTTGTATGGAAAACTAATATAGTGACAAAAGGCTGCACTTCATAATATATCATCAATAATCAATGTTGTTGGGATCGTAGGGAAAACGTATAAGAGCACAATTATAAATTCACAACATATTTATGAATGTGAACAATACTGCTCTTGTCGAAATAAGTATGTATTTTTTCGGAAACAAGGAAAAAGCTGCTGAATGCTGAAGTCGAAATATTAAAACACATCAAACAATCGTGTTCTCATATTTTTGTACAATTTGGCTATACCGACGTGAATTTGTAAATTTTAATTAACATAAAATCAAAGAATTATTCAATCGATATTTTTTTATTAAAGCTCAAAAATGAATCGAAATATTTATATGCCTATTGCTATTATATATTCTGACATTTTAGACGATTTTGTTCTAGAATATGAAACTTCTAATCTAGTCCAGGAAAAATAGACGAAAGAAAAGGCTGAGTTGGAAAAAATTATAACAGGCTGAATTTTTGCATGCACCTTAGTATTATAGCCCTCAATAATGTGTGAGAGTTCCCCATCGATTTGATGGCTGCCAACTGAGTCAAAGGTCAAAGGTCGCGATAAACAGTTTTTTGCAAAAATCTCGAGAACGGCGACCTTTATTGAAAAAAATATAGAGAGCTAATTTGTAGCTGAGGCGATTTTCTATAAAAACTTATTAAGAAGTTTTTTTGTAGGGGCAATCGTTCACGAGATAGAGGGACTTACTTCACTACGAAGAATAACGACTGATCTTAGGATATAATGTTGGATAATGAATTATTATTCAATATGTATATTTATGGCGTTTTTTATTTATTTGTGCATTTATTGCATTTATTTGGGCATTTATGATACAGTAATTAACTTTCTTCAGTTTCGGAGAGCGATTGTTCTGTCACCAAAGTTTAGACGAGGAAAGACGATGGATCGATGTCGTTATCGATCTCCTCGTTATCAATATTAAAATTTTCCATGTTCATACATATTTGGCCATTACATTGGCTACAAACTACAGAACAGTTCAATTCTGCTTTCCGACATCCACAATTGGAACCACAGCCTTCCTTGCACTTACAAAATACTGTATTGAGTAATGCATCAGGAGCCGCTTGGAGCAGAGTTGTAAGTGGCTCTAAAATATAATTTTGTAGTACCCATCCCTAGTACTGAGGATGAATTTCTCCATTCCAATTGTGGATGTCGGCGGAAAGCAGAATTGAACTGTTCTGTAGTTTGTATTGTAACCAATGTAATGGCCAAACATGTATGAACATGGAAAATTTTAATATTGATAACGAGGAGATCGATAACGACATCGATCCATCGTCTTTCCTTGTCCAAACTTTGGTGACGGTACAATCGCTCTCCGAAACTGAAGAAAGTTAATTACTGTATCATAAATGCCCAAATAAATGCAATAAATGCACAAATGAATAAAAACGCCATAAGTATACATATTGAATAATAATTCATTATCCAACTTTCATATCCTAAGATCAGTCGTTATTCTTCGTAGTGAAGTAAGTCCTCTACGTTCTTAGTTTTTGAAACGCTATATCTCGTGAACGATTGCCCCTATAAAAAAACTCCTGAATAAGTTTTTATAGCAAATTGTCTCAGCTAAAAATTAGCTTTCTATATTTTTTTCAATAAAGGTCGCCGTTCCCGAAATATTTGCAAAAAACTGTTTATCGCGACCTTTGACCTCGAGTAACTTAGTTAGCAGCCATCAAATCGATGGGAACTTTCACACATTATTGAGGGCTATAATACTAAGGTGCATGCAAAAGTTCAGCCTGTAACAATTTTTTTCCATGTTAAAGTCTATTTTTCCTGGACTAATCATGAAACTTGTACATTTACTTTAAAAAAATAATAAATTAAACTAATAGAATAAACTAGCTCAAATTTGTATAATCAAATTAATTTTAAAGTGGTATATTTTTACCTGTATTATATCCAAAAGCATTTTACTTTCCATTCCACTAACTGGAGTGGACAGAAATATCCAAGAGAACACAAACACAATATTACCACAAACCACAAGAATCAATTTCTGTACTAAAGAAAAACGCCACTAGTTCATTATTTTGATAATTGTGAGGCATTTTAACTTTTAACAGCAAATTAAGAAAATACGCAGCACAAATACGAACTGACCTACACTCGCTTCATTAAAAGGAACAGAAAAAAAAAGTTTATATTTTGTAATATTGTAGCCAGAACTTTGTAAATATTTTTGTGCAGACTAAAACTTTTGATAGCTACAATAAATCTCCATTATTATTTATTTAATTAACAAAAGTTATTTGAAAAGTGTTTTCATGTCAGTGAGTTCTATACACTGTTAAAAAAACACCAATTTAGGAACCACGCTGTATATTTCAATTTATAAAAAATAGTCATCCCTTATACGCACCTGCCAATATATACAAATTACAGGCAAGGCAAGAATAATCTATTTTCAAACAAATTAAAACCTCAAATTATTGTTTATATTAAAACTTATTTTGATAGATAAGCATCTAAAAGAAGACAAATGTTTACCAACAAATTTTAAATATAAACAGCATGTCGAAATGTTTCAAAAAAGTATACATTCTTCTTCGGCTTAGAGGTAAAAACGCAGCCCATGTTTTTATAGTTTCGCTCCAAAAATTTAGTAGGAAATACCGCATTTAAAATAAATCAGTTAAATGGAAATAATTATGACATAATTATTTCTAAGAAAAAATTGAGTGAATTATCTGTACTTTGTTATTGTTATTGTGTTATCAACCAAAACTAAATGCATTGTCTTAATCTTGGACCTCCACATCAGTGTAAATTATGCCTGCAACTCCTATTATGAAACTTAAAGCGCACCCACAGCGACTGTACCTAAATAAGCACGTTGGAATTTATTCGAGAGGAAATGCACTAATTAAATACCTAAAGGACACATTGAGAAAATTGAAGAAATATTTTACTTGTATAGTTAGTATTAGAGGCAGCGTCAGCTATATGATGATATAACAAGATCAATAATTCGTTTTCTCGTAAGGTGTTGTAGGCACAACGGGTGAAATTTACCATCTAGAGGATTACGGGATGCCCTTAACAAAACTCTCGACGTCCGACCGTGCCTACAGCATTACAGGTTGTTAGAGGATGTATACGACGCCCTTGACGCAGGGTGGATAGTGGATGTATCCATCACGCTCTACCATCTCTATCTAAACAGGAACGGCTAGAGCAAATTAATATCCACAAGGATTTAGCAGATTGTCTTTAAACAAAAAAGATATTTATGAGCTGTGTATATTACCGACAGTCGTTTCTAGAAACATCATCAATCTGTAAGAGTTAGCACAAGTAAACATTCACTGGAGAAATAAACAGTAAAATTGTAAAGTGAAGATTTTTCGACTGTAAAAATAATTATGTGATTCCGGTGTGTGTATTCGTTTCTCTGTAGTTTATTCGTAAAGTTTGAACATATTTACATAAAACTTTGGTACAACTGAAAAGTTTATAGTTATTAAAAAAGCCCAGTAATATATTCCTCTTTAATAAAAATGTGTCGTTAAGTTTGAATGTCAAATTAAAAAAGTTTAGTAATTACGAAAACTGACAGGTATGTTGCAACACACCTGGATCAACACAAACTCTACTTGTTATGCATTCTGGTATTAAAACTTCTATTCTAATGGTCTCTTTGTTTCCCTAATCTACTCCATTTAATGCCTTGCGTACACCTTCAGAGCCTCCCGGCAATTATTCCTGTAACTGCGGAAAAATTTGCATGTGCAGGTCTAACTACGTATTTATTTTATTGTTTTAAAAGTTAACTAATTAATTACCCTGGATTTATTGCTACTATTAAAACCGAATCACAAATTACTGTGACTGATATTTCCAACAGCGATTAGTCTAAGAATATAGTTTCTTTTGTGTTCATAAACATTTAACTCCCTGAATTCTATGGTTAAGTTCATACGTTACAAGGCAATAATCCGTGGAGCTCGTTCTGTTAATGACGTAACGGGCGGAAAAAAGCTCTGCCTAGGAAGTTCGATTTCATGTTCTAAATGCCCGCGTCCGCCCTACAAATGTAGGAATCCTTTTTTGTCTATAATTAGTTCTGTCTTATAGCGAAGCATGTAAACAGGCGATGGGCAAATTGAATGAATTAAATAGCATTAAGTTGAAGTGGTTGGCTGAAGCTATGGAAATAAATAATGTTAACACTTCGTGGTCTTTATACCAGAATAGGAAAAAACCTGTAAAATGAAAAAGCCTCATTTTCTGTTTGTTTGCTGAAATATAATATTACTAAGAATTTTAAATTCTAGTTGGTGGATGAATTCTAGTTTTTATAGTTACATTTTTAATTTATTAATAGTTTTATACCATGAATAGTGTTCTATATTCATTGTTACAGTTTATCAATATTTAAACGTATCGCCCAAGCGCGTAAAGCGTTTAATGTGAGGGTTCAGTTCTATTTAATTTTATTCAGTCATTATATTTTATTTTATTTTTTTACACACAATGTTTTGTACGAAATGCATTTAAATACTAATTAAAACTTCTATCTATCTGACAGAATTGTTTAACGATTTAATCTCCACTAATCTCGATTAACATTTACCAAACTGTTAATAACAATTGGATACCATATAAATAGTTCTAAATAATTATCTGTTAAACTAACAGTAGTCCAGTATAGTTAGTCTGATCCCTATGGGTATTATTGCAATTCATTGGGTAAGAAAATTTTGTTTTGCCATCGATACCATACCATATAGAAAGCTTAAATTCGAGTTTTCGACCATCAACCTCTTGCAGCTTTTCCGCCATCTTGAATTAAGTAGTGAATTCTTGTCTCGACAGAAACAGCCGTATTTTTTATTTTATCGAAAAACTGGCCGATACCATTTTTAACAAGAAAAACAAGTTCTACAAATTTATATACTTGATATTTCTTCATAATTTGCGTATTTAACGAGTAGTAATGGATTAATTGAAAAAAAGGGGGTTGAAAAATGTTTTGCTCGAATATTTTTTTCCTTCAGCGCTATCGCAAAAATATTCATTTAAAGTTTAATAAACACATAGTTATCTACCTACAACTTTGATATGACACATTTTTTCATGCGATGAATTGTTTACTTACTGTAGCAGTGTAGCGCCTTGAAGTTGCGCGTATCGTCACTCGGCAGTATAGTACAGGGCATTTAGACCTTGCAGGGAAATAATTCCGAGACGAATTTGGCTTCCGATTTTCGAAAGTGTATGTACACGAGCCGGAAAACTCATTTTGCATAATTCTACCCGGTGGTGAAAAGCCGCCATCTTGTTTTTAAAGGTTGTTTTAGTTTTTCGCGCATAAATCGCGTATTTTCGGTTTTAGAACATTTTTCTATGCAATTTTGTTGAAAATTGAATTCTCCATAAAATTGCACTGGCAACCTTTTTGCTAATTGCAATTGGTTACAAGTTTGTTATACCTCCAATTTTACAGGCTGGTGTTTGGTGCATTTTCGAGATAGTCGGCACTTTTTCAGACAGTCGCGTTTTTCGAGACAGGTGCACGTAATCGTAAACGTAAACAAAACTATTTGTGCTAATTTTAAAAAGTAATCCCGTGTAACAAAATGCTATACCTAACTTGTAAACAATTGCAATTAGCGAAAAAAGTCTATTTTGTAGAGAATTCAATTTACAAATTAATTTCATTGAATCATTTTCTTCTAAAATCGAAAATACGCGATTTATGCGCGAAAAACTAAAACAACCCTTAAAAAGCAAGATAGCGGCCTTTCACCACCGGGCAGGATTGTGCAAAATGTGTTTACCGGCTCGTATACTTAAACACTTTCGAAAATCGGAAGCCAAATTCGTCTCGGAATATTTCCCCGTAAAGTCTAGATGTCCTGTACTACTGCCGAGTGACGATACGTGCAATTTCCAGGCGCTGCAGTAAGTAAACAATTGCTCGCATGAAAAAATTTTTCATATGAAAGTTGTAGGTAATGGTGTGTTTAACATATTTTGCATGAACATTTTTGCGATTGCGCTGAAGGAAAAAATGATAACCGACCAGAAAAATTTTCAACCCCCTTTTGTTTCAATTAATCCATTATTACTCGTTAAATACGCAAAATATAAAAAAATATCAAGTATACAAATTTGTAGAATTCATTTTTCTCGTTAAAAATGGTATCAACTGTTTTTTTGATAAAATAAAAAATACGGCTGTTATTGGCGAGATAAGAATTCACCCCTTAATTCAAGATGGCGGAAAAGCTGCAAGGGGTTGATGGTCGAAAACTCGGATTTAAGCTTTCTATGTGGTACCCTAACGATGGCAAAAAATTTCTCTTACCCCATGAATTGCAATAATAAATACTAAATATACTGGACTACAGAGAATCATGTGGTTAATTTCTTAATAATAAGCATTAATTTTCCCAGATCGAATTAGATATGCTTTGCAGAGTGTTTCGCACTGAAACTACTGAATTCCGATTTTTTTTGTAATCATACTAGATCAACACCAACGCAATGGGAAAAATAGCTGTAAAATTAAAGTATCACGCTTAGATTCGACGTATAAAATTGAATGTATTGAATGAAAAGTGTGCGCTTCTACATTTCAATACAAGAATAAATGAAATGTAGCATTTCCATTCCCATTCGGAGTAACAGCGACTAGTAGCTATAGTGTGTGTTATACAGAGGCAGATATTTTAGTTTGAATAGAAGAGGCGTATATGGTTTCAACTGACATGCTCTCACCTTATATTTCTCAAGTTTAAAATAAATCTTTTACATTCACATAAAACATCCTATATATTTTATATATAACTTCGTCGCACAAATATCATGACGTTGTCCGAAGGAAAATACGTAGTGCTACCTCCATCATACCAATTATTTCATAAATGCACCAGCTGCTTTATAAATTCATCATCTACATGTTATCAAAAATACTCCAAGTTTCTTTTTAGGGGCAACTTTCAAAAGTATCAGGTTGACAATATAGCCACGTAACTTAGATAATAATGTTGGATTGAGTTTTCTTATTGGAACGTCTTGTTCCCTCGTTGTTATGACGATGTGTGCATACGAGAAGAGAACTCTAGCTTAAAGTATAAGGCTAAAGCGTTAATCTAATATAGCAAGCAGAGTGATTTAAAGTCAACTTAAGTGTTTCACTTCGCACCAGGTACTCGTAGCCGAACATAATCCTGCAAATATACAAGCCTGTATTATGTGTTGTAGAGTTTACAGGAGCAAACAATTACACCTGTTTACTTTTGTTTTTAGGTGATTACTACATATAAGACTTAGACTTGCAGTGAATGTGACTGTAGAAAGGATTTCATAATAAACTACTTAAAATAGTTTTGCACTACGAGTAATTTAAGCTCGAATGAACAAGAGTTTTAAATGATGCGAAACGTCAAATACACAAAGGAAAATCATCTTAATTTGTTAGTACAAAGGATATGTGATGTAGTTTAATGAGAATCTCCTGTACTGAGACATTTTGCAAGAATATTAACATAACTTTGGTATAATTTATAATAATTCTCTCGAAACAAAATAAAATTCTACTTGTCGCTTCGTCAATCCGTTTAACGGGATTCTATAACCGCACTGATGTCTATAAAATATTCATCTCGGAAATATTTTGGACTGTTAATTTCGCTTGGTCTAAATATTTATCAAACAAACCGAAAATGCAGGATAGAATCAATTTAATGTTATTTCATTTCGAAATTGGGAACAATATAGTAGTATTCTATGCGAATTAATGACCTTTGTACGTGCCTTGCTTTGAAGCGATGTCAAATCTATATTTCATTCGGTTCATCTGCGTCAAAGTCCACCAAAGAGCAAGCGTGAACTCAAGTTTGGCAAGTTGGCGCCCAATAAACCAAAACTTGTGCCTGTTGGTTTGTACGTGATTATATTGACCAAAGTAAATTACATTTCCAACCATCAAACTAAAATAACTAAATCATGTTTACAAATTTTGTTGTTGCTGTACATATTATACGTATAAATCTATACTTTTACTTACATCTAAAAGGTGTAGGAATAAATATTTTGATTATATTAAATATTCAAATTTTGGGGTGTGCGTAACCCTTTTGCGCTAAGATTAACTAATTACATTCTGGTTCCTTAAACTTACAACTTGTGTTTATACTTACTGAAAAGGTAAATTTCTCGTGGGTATATTAACAGCTGTAACTATAGCAGGAGCAGACAAACAATATGAAAATTTAAGATAAATCTAACTAAAATACAACTATATTACTGCCATCTGGTTACTAAATCAGTGAATCGAAGATATATTGCAATTAAAAATTTCGAATGCCTAAATATTCATAAATTTTCAATTACAACCGCGCGGTATATCACACAAATGTGTATTTGTACAATACTATACAAAACTAGTTATGAATATTGTTAATTACTTTTATAGTAATAATTTCTGTGGTTTCTATTGGTTTTCATACAATATTCGATATGCAATATTTCCATTTTGATTGAGTAAAGCAGCCCATCCACGCATGAATTTAACTCGTAAGTCCAACTCCAACCTGATTGGTATACGGACCACGACTTATAGTAGAAGAGGCGGCTGCAAAAAGTTAGTCGTCATAAGGTGGACGATCGGGAAAAATAGGAATGATAGTTTAGACGTTTATTAAGAAGGAATGCTAAGGTTGCCTGCGAAAATCCTGCCGAAACAGAGTTAAAAAAAATTTTTATTTACGTCAACAAACTTCATAGACTAGAATCACGTTTTAGAACTCTATCATTCATGTATTTCGATTATTTATCAAGGATAACAATTTGAACCAGCATGCCCCTCCCGTCAAACAACGCAATTTGTGTAAATTGAGTCTAAATTTTAGAAATTTGTCGAAAAACTAGTGACATGTTTGAGTATTGTGAAGTTGTCAATTAAATTTCAAAAGTGACATAAATTTAGATCAAGTATCACTAAAAGTACGCTTCATTTATGCTTTTAATAAAAAAACATCCCCTTAAGCGGGGCTGTCGGGGTGTTCCGACCAGGGTGGGTGTAGGCAACCCTATTTATTTTTGTTCGTTTCGCTCTCCCCTACAATGTGGTGACTCCTTTTTGTCCACCGCAATGATTATTTCTGAAATTATTTATTTAATTAATTATATTTTTTTAACCCTGTTTCGGCAGGATTTTCGCAGGCAACCTTAGCATTATTTCTTAATAAAGGTCTAAACTATTGAAAGGACTAAAGATATTGAAATGTTGCGAGAGCGTATGTGATGAAATATATCCGAGTTTGGTTTGGAGAGCGGGACTTGTGAGTCAGACTTTTACATGGATGGGCCGCTTAAGGCTTAAAGTCCTTCATATTATGAATTGAAAGAACTTAAAATACACTGATGGTAAAGGTGACCTCATCATTATTAAATAGAATTACAACCAGAAAAGTAACAAGTTTGATTTATGGAACGGAAAAACCCCAAAAAACAAATTTACGTTTTAATTCACAGAATATTTTTGTAGCAATGTTCATTTACATACCTGGATAGAACTAGTTTCTTGTTAAATAATATCAAGAAAACAACCAAGAAAGTTTTGTACGTACTGTGTTCATTTTTTCATAATTAAGCAAAACATATTTTTTATAAATTGGAATATTTTTGTCACTATAATCACACATTTTCTTTTTCAATAAATTTAGGTACTAATCCTATTTTTTATATTCTTGCGATTTTCCCATTCATATAGCAGATTGACATTTTAAATGCTCTCCTCAATGGGACTCTTCATAACTCACCTGTAAAAGTTTATTAATTTTGTGTGAAAGTATAAAAGCAAATCATAAAACCATTTGGCAACAAATTAAATGCCCGGTATTTATATTCAAATGCAATGTTCATATTCCCAATATTTTATTCCAATGCTCAGTAAAAATATTAAGTGCACAGTAAAATGCTTAATGCATGATAAAAAATAGTAAGTGCTTAGTACAATAATTAGTGCTGGGTAAAAATTGCAAATGCTCGGCAAAAACACTGGTCAAATATTCAAATTTATTTTATCCACTTCATTTTCCTTGTCTTTAAAAACCTGTGAAAAGTGAAAGTATAGTATAAATTTACTGGTTAGGTTGTAAATTAAGGTTTTTTTTTCATTTTTTATAAAAAAAAAATTCGAAATGGGCGCATATTTTTACCCTGCAATCTAGGAATAAATTTATCGTGCAAATATCATTTTATCATGCAAAGGTGATTTCTATATCAAATAGTGCTATTGTGGGTTTGCACTATTTTATATAAAATTTTGAATTTTTTATTGTGCAATAGGGACTTTGCATGATTTTCAAATTAATTTTTTTTGAAAAGCTGATACCAAATTATCACTATCAATATTTTTGAAAAAAATTTTTGGTCCGTACTTTCCAAGTAAATAAATAAAAAGTATTGCAAAATTTAAAATTTCTCGGAAACGCCCGAATCGGCCCAAAAGACTGCTGACGTCACGAATCTAGTTCCACAGTGCAGCACGCCGCATTTTGACTTATTTCGAAAAATGTCAAACGCGCAAAAAATATTTAGACATGCCAATGTCAACTAGATTCGTGACGTCACACAGGACTCTCCGATCTCAAAGCGTTTTCGGGCGGCAATAATATATTTGAATTACGGTCAATTTATAATCGTTTTTTTATGTACAAATATTGAGCAAAAAAAATTATTTTTGCTTTAGAGTATTATTAATATAGTCGTTCTACATTTCTAAGAAAAAAAAACAGGATTTTAAAAAAATGCAACATCCCTATTGTGATTTAAATATCGAACGCTTTATTCCTACCCAAACAATTTCAGTTCTACCTACAACTAATTGGTGTTTTCAATTACACATAAACAAATATGTGATACCTTGTGTAAAGTTGTTCTATGAGCACAATGTCATGATGTCACAGGGACAAAAGCACCTCCAGGGTAAAATTTAATGTTTACATTTGAATATTAAAATTGGGATTTTGTTTTCACTGACACGGTTTGAGTGAAAACTGAAAAGCGAACAATTTTTGTTTACTTTATTGAAAACAAATAAAGTGTTTAATTGCAATTAGTTTATCAGTTTTGTTTAAGCTTTATTAAGTTGAATTAATCATGTTCTGTCCATTGTATATTTATCATATCACATTTAGTAGTTTCAATATTTCTAAATTTAAGATAATAATATGAAATCAATTTCGTTCATTTGGTATTAACTTGCTGTCAGTTGTAAAGTGCATTCATTGATTGTGGTTGTTAATGTTGAGAGTTATCGTACATCATGACACATGTGATTTTATTATTATTATTATTATTATACGCTATTATTTCATTCACATGCAACGGTCTATTCTAAACTAAATGGAAAAAATTTAAAGAAAAAATATTGAATATAGCGTTCTTTTGGTCATAAATTTAAATAATGTCTTAAAGAAATTTAAACAGGGTTACTTATAATAAGTTAAATGGCTTTCCTGACCCTTTTTAGATGTTCAGTTCTCATGATACCGTAAAATCACAATTACCTGCACGTATTATGAATGAAAAATTCAACTTTATTCAGTTCTTTCATCGATATTAACAAAATATTTTCACCAAATAGAAAACAAAACGCTAAAACTCTAGTTATTGAGTCCAGATTTGTTATTATTGTACAATTTAAACTGATTTTGAACGAAAAGCGATTTTATTATAAAGTTTCCGAACCGCAGGTTGGCAATTGAACGAAATCTCGTTGAAAAGTCAACACAATTGAAACCATTTATTTTCATTTAACCAAAACAAAAAACTTCCGAATCAGGTCAGTCAGTAGCGTAATATGGTAGCGTATATAAGTCAATTATTCGTATTTTATTCCAGACTTCCGTGTAGATATTGTTAGCCATTTATCATTAGCCAATAAAGGAGTAAAAATCCGATATCGCCTGTGGGTAATTGAATTGATCGGTGTGAACAATAATAAAATCCTACAATTCACAAAACCGACTTTGTGATAAGATAATATTGCTGCTTGTTATTAATATAGAAACCAAATATGTTAGTCGACATAAAATGTATCTTAATTAACATTGTTTGCAACTACTCGCAGACTTTAGGATTAAAAAGGAAGGATATTGGTATGTCCATTTTGGGGTTAATCAGGAGGATAAAACGCACAAAAGAGTACACTCTTGACAACTTAATTAAAGGGCTTCATTAAGCGTTGGTTTAGTTCTATTTATGCGACATTTAACGTTTAATTTACATCACATTCAAAACAAACACTTTCAGATTATAAAAAAATACGTGATGAATTATTTGTAGTCGGTATAAATAGTTTATACCGTTGATATTTTGTGGCTAAGTTTAGTCGAGATTTTCAGAAAATTTTAATGTTTATTATTCATATTGAGTCCGAACTTTAAAGACTCTGTTTAAAATTTACCAAATCATTGATTCATTTCTAGTTCTAGTTCAATCAAAACATAGAAAATTTAATTTATCTTAATATTCAATGTTTTTACTAAAATTTTGATTCCATAAAGACGTCCATTGTCTACTTTACCATGAAAATCTCCTTAATTATTGACAGTGATCCAATTTTTTCGAATCAGTGCTTTTCCAAGTTCCTCAATTAATTATGTTCAGAATTTTTAACCAGGACAGTGGGTAACTGTTAGAAAGAAACATTTTTAATTTTTCCCTCAGCCCCTAAAGCGATAACGATCGTGTTACGTTCCCCTAAATTAAACCCTGTTGTCTTATCACAGTTTTAATTAAATTATGCCTCTTGTATAATATCAGTTAATTTATTTCTTGCGTAATATAACCCGTTTCAAAACGTTTTTGATCATACCGTTTGATACGGCGACATATACAGGGTGTCCCAGTTTATATCGTCAGGATTTCACCAGTCGATAGTTCAGCGAAAAGTAAAGGTGGTTTGTCTAATAAACTATGGTCGAATGTTGCTTCCTTTTTGACGTACAGGCCATTAAAGAAAATACTTTTTTTTAAATAATTTGCTATAAATCAATAACAAAAAAGTTAGCCTTCTGAAATTTTGCATAGATCTTTTTTTTTGTATTCTCTTATTAATAGTGGTTGCAATTATTTTATTTAGAACACAAAGGCGTGCGTACGGGTTTCTTCAGAAACATTTTATTGAATAAAACGTACGCCACTGGTTTTTTTGCAGCACCAATATGCAGAGAGTATTTTTCATTTAATTTAGAAACTTTTTCGTATCTTATAATTTTTTGATAACCTAACTCAAAATAACCTAATAGTACAGTAAATAAGGGAGAAAAAAGGCTTCAAATAGACTTTTTTTACCCTACAGCCAATTTTTGTAGAATCTTCTAGAGGGTCTCCCTGAAAGTTTAAAACTGAGTTTGTGTATTCGTAGACCCCGCCCTTCCTTCACCAGCCCATTAAGGGTTGGATTTTTTTGTTTATTGAATAACTTTTTTCCTATAAAATTTTCGAAAAAATGAGTCAATACAAAGTTGTAAAGAAAATTTCCTACAACTTATCTTTTAAACTTTTTTTGATATTGTCGATATTTAAAAAGTTATTCAACAAATAAGTTGAAAATTTTGGGGAAAATCTAATAGGAAAGAACCTCTTTAATAAATAAGAAAAAAAAGTTAAGTTATCAAGAAATTGTAAGATACAAAAAAGTTTCTAAATTGAATGGAAAATACTCTCTGCATATTGGTGCTGCAAAAAAAACAGTGGTGTACGTTTTATTCAATAAAATATTTTTTTGAAGAAACCCGTACGCACGCATCTGTGTTCTAAATAAAATAATTGCATCCACTATTAATAAGAGAATACAAAAAAAGAAGATCTATGCAAAATTTCAAAAGGCTAACTTTTTTTGTTATTGATTTATAGCAAATTATTTAAAATAATTTATTTTCTTTAATGCCCTGTACATCAAAAAGGCAGCAACATTCGACCATAGTTTATTAGACAAACCACCTTTAATTTTCGCTAAACTATCGACTGGTGAAATCCTGTATTTTATTTTAGTAAATTTCTCCAGTAGGTGCATGCGGCTTTTGATAGTTCTAAAAGCATTTTCCATTTGATTTGTCTTCTTTGAAGACATGGGCCCCGAACAAATCAAATAACTAAATATATAGATACACAAACTAAAGTAATTTTAAATCAAGAGGTAACAGACGACACACAGCGCCCACACAAAGCAAAACAGAGATATCGTTATAGAAAATCTCCTAAGGATTTACGGATGTTGTGCAGTGTGGTGTGACACAGTACTCTGGGCGAAGGATTGAGAACCAATATAATTTACTGGTTCATCTAGTTCGAGTGAATTCACTGCATGGTGCAGACAGAAGTGTATAAGATGCGACCTTCTCTCTATGTCTATGGTATAGATACTGTGGTAGACCAATGCATCATGATTAGTCCATGTTAAAATATTTCCTGTTGCAAAGTGCTGCTGCCAATGCTAAGTCAAAGTTTCCTGTGAGTTTGAACTTTGATTTACTGGTGCAATTAGATGAATTACTTTGTTTTAAGCAGGATTTATTTGCCATCACCAAATAGTGGCGTTTATCAGTTCGACGGCAAGTTGGGAAACTTCATTATTTGTTTTACTAAATATATTTATTTATTAATTATTATTAATATTAACTGACCTAGGTACACCAGATGATCTCAATAGTAGATATGCCATATAAAAAGATTTTTACCTTAAGTTCCAAAAGATCTTAATGACTTTAGAAATAAATTATTCCGAATATGTCAGGAGAAACTCGAACCTTATTGTGTTGATACTTATTCAGTCCACTGCTGATTAGATACATGAGTTAGTGTTGCATTTTCTTTGAGTTATGTCTTCATCTATTAAGTTCTACGCCTGTGTATTATTGTATCTTTCACATAATATACTAATAATTAATTAGATATTTAGTCAAACTTTGAGGTAAAAGTTAACAATCTTATGACTAATTTTCTATGATTGGCATTAATACACCTGATCATCTTTCTGTTGGTAATATTTCTGTAGTAAAGTAAGCAAATCATATTCACATTTCAGTTGTGTGCACCTTTGAGGATTCCATCATTCGTGTTTACATGCACGCTTCTAGTACACACACATTTTACTGCTACTTCAATAAAATAATACGCTTGACTTCGCATTCCACTTTCCATCATAACATTTATTCTGCACGTCAAACTCTCAATAATTTCACGTGTCTGTGTTGTATAATACATACAATTACTTAATTAAAGCTATAAAGCGCTTTTATTGTAGTAATTATTTGGGGATTAGTAAAAATGTTCATTTCTAATAGTGATTATTATTAATAAATTGTGCATTATATTTTTCTAACAATTCAACTAAAATATCAATTAGTTAGTTCTATAAAGAGGGTATTAAACATATTAATTAAAACATCACAAAAGTGATAAATTAAATTGCGAACATAACAATGGCGCTTTGTATTATTATTCATATATTTAATTTATTACATATTCGTTTGCTAATTATATTCGTAAAAACAAGAATAGTAAAATTAATTTGAATTTTCCCTTTTAACTATTATGTATTTGATTTGTATTATTCATTCCATTCTAATTAACTACCACTTTATTTTTGTTATTTTTTTACATTTGAAATTATAAATTAATGTTGTATAATAAACAAAAACACACATGTTAAATTGTAACTAAAAAGCTTAACTACGCTTAAGCAAAGTTAGAAAGGTAAACAAAACCCCTTGGCAAGCTAATCACGAAACTGTGTTATACAAGGGAGGCTACAAGTTAAAAAAGAATATTTTAAACTTTATACTAGTGGATTAGAACTACAAACTACTTTCAGTAAAAAACTATATGTACATTTTGATATCGGTTACAATAAATCTATGATATTTTAAAGTTCTTAAACTATTGTGCTGTACAGAATTTTTTTAAGCTAAAAATTCCAGAATACACGAAATCTCAACACATAGCAAGTAGGTAGATATTATACAACTTACATAAGTAGGTACTTAAGTTGTTAGGTACAAAATTTCTCTAATGTATAGCACAAATATCTAACTGAAAATAAGTAAATGTTTCCATTAAACTAATTATTTTCGAAAAGAATCCATTTACTCACATGCAACTTAAATTATAAACAAACATTGACCGACGACAAATTCAATTTCGTCATTGCATTTAACATATTTCGTATTCTATTTTTTTACAACTACGAGCCCTAACAACTAAATGTTCGGACAAAAGTAAATTTTTGAAGTATGAAAGGAGAATTGGAAATTTTACGCAAATAATTAATAAACACCTAACAATACAATAATATAAAGCCTTAATAACAATATTATGCATGAAAGAAAATTATTTATTGGATTTAACAATATTTTAATCTTAATAATTAACAAACTTTACAAAATGAATTTGCAACTAAATGTTGGGATAAATTTTAATTTAGGACCATTAATAAGAGATTACGTCTCCTTTTGCTTTAATAGCTGCCTGTATTCTAGCAGACATTGTATTTATCAAATTTTGGTACAATTCTGGCGTGAAACTGTCCCAAATTTCTTCTATTTTGGTCTTTAAGTCCCAATGGTTCTTAGTGGATTATTGGGCAGAATACGTTTAATTTTATGCCGAAAGAGTTTCAATGACATTTAAGTCCGGACTGGATGAGGGCCATGATAGCACCTTTATGTCGTTTTCCCCAAGTTCCAAAACTGTGATTTTTTAAAAACAGTCATTAGAAAATTACGTCACATTTTTCATGTGCAATTTTAAAGCTACGAAATATGCCTAAAATCACCAAATAAAGACTAGGGGATTTTTTTGTATATAAAACCAACATCCAGCTTTGCAATAAAGTAAATTTTACCAAAATCCAACCAGTGGTACCAAAACTCTGATTATTTTAATGTAGGTAGCACCCTCAAAAAACGTGTTTTTTGAGGGTGAACTGTGAAACTCGAAAAAAATTCAAAAAAAATCATATTAACATTTCAGGATTTTTTCAATATAGTACTATTATTGAGCTTTGATTTAAATGTTTTTTGACACAAATCCAACCAGCGGTTTCAAAACTGTGATTCTTTAAAACAGTTACTAGAAAATTTTATCATTTTTAAAAGTGCAACTTTGAAGCTCCGATAAATGCCTAAAATCACCAAATAAAGAGTTGTGTAATTTTTTTGTAAAGAAAACCAACATCCAGCTTTGTAATAGAGTAAATTTCATCAAAATCGGACTACTAGATCCAACGTTTTGAAAATAATAATTCTTTGTTTCTACAATTTTCGCATCCTGCTGGGTTAAAGTGCCACAGTTTTGGAACCGCCGAGCAGATTTTTACGAAATTTACGTTTTTATATAACGAAATGTTGGCATTATAACAGAAATAACCATCAATATTATGGAAGTTAATTTAATTTTGCGCGTATGGAAAAAAGACAATCAAATTTACTTTTGTCCGAATATTTAGTTGTTAGGGCTCGTATTAGATATACACATGCATGAGTTATAATTATGTAAAATAATTACTTTGCTAACTTTAGCATCCTTCGCCATGTTTATTTAAATTCGTATTGTATCGAGTATCGTCATCACAACTTTAAAGTTGTGGGACCAAATGTATTTTATTTAATATCGAGATTTTGTTGCGACTTTTATTAATGTCACAAGTGATTTATTTTAATAAGCTACAAGAATCCGTGAATATAAACCCCACAACAAACCAAACCAAATTAAAATGATGGCCAGTAGTATACAATTTGCATACTCTTTATAAAGCCCAAGATTAAAATATTAAACACGTCCCAAATTACTTGCCACAGAGAAAACATGACCAAAATAATTATAAAATATAATTGCGTATTTGCAATTAACTTTTCGAAATTATAATTTAAGGTTGCATTGTACTAAATGTTTGAATTATCATCATTTGGCACATATAAAACCACAATTATTGGTCACGTGGGAATGCAACTTAGTAAAATTGTTTACTAACCCATTTACCGGTTTATTATTATACCATCCATCCGTTTGTTGAGGGTGGGGTTATGTAAACCTAAAATTTTCATGCGATATTTTAATTAACAGGTACAGATATGTTGAAACAAGACCATAATAATATGAAAAGATATTAAGGGCACCTGCTTGAATTTGCTAGTTCAATATGGCGTTTTCCAATGGGGGTAGTTGCGGGGGATAAGGTTGAATCTTGTGGGTCCAACAGGGATGTTAAACATCCCCTAGGCAGGAAATATTAGAGCAGAGAGCGCAGTCGGTTAGGTGAGGGAAACATGCATGTTTAATGCTATATATCACTTTGGTTTTATGTTTCAACGCTAGTCAATTTTTAACATGCAGCATTTACGCTGTTTTACATATAAATTTGTTTTTCAGTTTAAAATTTTAATTTTCACTTTTCTGCGTTTTTGCAACTGGATTTTTGTGTTTTATTTCTGCTCATTTTTCAGCTGCAACGTATTTGTTTTTCTGACTTTTAATTATATTTATAAAACAAAAACAACAAGTCTATTAAATGAATACCTAAAATCCACTGAATATTTTCGACGACACTTTAGAAACATCAAGTCCTGTTGGAGAGACGGAAAATTCTAAAAATTTGTAAGAGTACACCTATAATTTTCAGGTCGCTTATAAGACGATGAATGAAATTAGATTCTGATATTCGTTTTATTTTGAATGACAAGAAAATCTCGGTCCTTGTTGTGTGTTTTAGTGGTTTTCCTCTAGAAGGGAACAACATGATGTACGATAAATAAAATCAGAGATAACAATAAATAAATAAATAAATTCTTTATTGTGCAATAAAGTAACTACACAAAAGGTAAGATTCAGATCTGTAAGATCCATTCTTCCATCTTACCCTAAAACAGCTTTTAGACTATATACAATTAAATACATATATGCTACTACTTACACACTAAGGTACAATTGACAAATACACTACAGACTACAGCCCTATTCTGAATATCAATGGTTGATATTATTGGTTTGGTCCTGCAAGATAAGTTCTTTAAGTTTTATTTTAAACATATTATCAGACAATTTTAGAAGATTTAGATATTTATTCAGAAATAATGCAACTATGTATCTAAAATTTCCTTTAAAGTTTTCGTTTTTATGCTTAGGAATTGTATAACCCTTAATTCTTATATTGATATCATGCACGGCTGATCTAGTTATTATTAAGTCATATAAATAAGTAGGACATTTATTAGTTAATAAATTTTTGGTAAAAATTGAAAAAAAGTATACGGTTCTTCCTTCGACATTCATTATATCGTGTGCTGACAGTACTGGTGAGATATGATCGCGACGATGAATATTGTGACTAAATCTTATACAAGAATTTTGTAATTTTTGAAGTTTGTTTTTGTACTCTTTATTTAGGTGAAAATAGAATACGGATGAACAGTATTCAAGAGATGGTAAAATAAGCGATGCAATGAGTCTATATTTTAGTTCAGTCGGTAAAATGTATTTGAATCTATAAAGTGATTTAAGTTTGATGTAAGTTTTTCTACATAGCATGTTTACATGTTCCCTAAAATTGAACTCATCGTCAAAAATTATTCCTAAATTTTTAGCCGCATTACTTAATTTAATTTGTTCTCCATCTAAAATTAGCGAGTTCCTATCTAGTTCAAGATCATGTTTGAGGTATTTTTTTCCAATTAATACGGCTACACTTTTTTTGGGATTGAGCTGCAGGCCGTTGCCTTTGCAGTATACAGATACAGTTATCAGATCTTCATTAATTAATTGAAGAGAATTTTGGAAATTGCTCTTGTTAAAACTCAAGTAAAGTTGAATATCGTCGGCATAGAGATGTACGTTAGCATTTTTTATATTATCGGCAATATCAAAAATAAACATAGAAAACAGCAAAGGGCCAAGTATACTTCCCTGTGGAACTCGTTTGTTATTAACAAGTTTACGAGAAAGAGTGTTATTACATTTTACTATTTGTGTTCGATTGGTCAGATAATTATCAAAAAGTAGTATTTCTGTAGATTGAAATCCTAGGTATCTTAATTTAGCCAAGAGTAGCTGAATATTCACTACATCGAAAGCTTTTGATTGATCTAAAAGCACTAAAAAAGTTAAAAGTTTATTGTCCATTGCTGTTCCAATATCAGATGAGACTTTAAGTAAAGCAGAATTTGTACTGTGCATGGTGCGGAAACCAGACTGAAATGGAGGTAATAGATTTTTATTAGAAAGATATTTTGTTATTTGCTCTGAAATTAGTCTTTCGAATAGCTTTGATAAGGTATACAGAATACTTATTGGACGCAGTTGATTGAGTTCTTTTACGTTTGGCACTTTAGGTAGAGGAATAATAAGTGACGTCTTCCATAAACTGAGAAAGGTGCCGGTGGTAATACATAAATTAAAAATATTTCTTACAGTATCTTTACAGAAGGGAAACACCATAGTTAACATCTTCAAGTTTAGGTCATCAACTCCGCATGCGTTAGATTTAACACTTTTAAGATTTTTTTCAATAAGTGGTTAAAAGTGGCCAAGATTTTTATAAAATGCTACCAAAATCGCGTAGTTCACTAAATTTTGAGACTATTTGTCTAAAGAAAACATAGATACCCAAAAATAGTCTCCAAATCATGCTTCAGATATTACCATAAAAAAATTTTTTTCGTTCTAAAAAATCATAAATGATGTAACAGCACAACGAAGTTTTTTTTGTTCAAATTAGTCAAAACAAAATGTCATATTACCTGTACAGTAGATATAGAGCTATCAAAACTCGGATTCAATCTTCGTATCAGAAAGTTTTTTGAAGCGCGTTTTGCTCATCATTTAGACTACTTCAACCATACGTGCATTTTTGTCACCCTATGCAAAGGAGCGAAAACTTAAGTTCGAGTTTTCGGCAGCACTTGCAAGAAGTAAAATAATTTAGTTGTCCGCCTGACTATTGTGTAATGTATAAATTTGATTTATTGGTAAATTATCCACTCTACGAAAATATGTATACAATAAAAGAGTACATAGTGGTAAAAATACAAATGTCTACATTTACTGAAAATATTATTCAATTTCGAAATATATAATATTTTCTTTACGAAAAAATCTCTAATACAACTTTCACAAGTAAATAAAAATGATTTCTGCTAAATTTAGATTAATTGATCTGTGATTATTTGTTTAGAAACAAAATTAGTTCATATTACTTATATTGAAATGGTTTACTTTTTTCTTTGCATAAAATTATGCAATTATAAATTGAAATAATAAAGTGCAACACCGGCCAATTGCTTAAATATTTTTTTACGAATATGAAAGCAAATCTATATATCTAGAAATTCAAGTACTGATAAGTACTATTGTTTGTTATTGAGATCCTTTGGTACAAGAAGTTGGCTTTCACTGCCAAGTCATTCTGCTGCAATTTGTGGTAAAGTGCAAAAATTATCATTTCCCCATTCTCGTATCATAAATTGCTGTGGGCGTATAAATAATAATTTAGTACACAGAACAGATAATTGTTTTAGTTTTGTTTTATGATAAATATGTATATTTACGCGCACTTTCCCACGTGACATAACTTTTAAACAATAATGGAACGGTAGATTTTATAAATTATCGGGAGAAATTATTGATATGTCCAGTTGATTTCTGCAGCTGCAAAGATGAGTTGGTTGCCACAGGACCTAGCATCTAGCTGTACAGTATACGCAACTTTAACCACTTGTCAACCCTCCGCGTATTTATTTCTACAACTTGTTACATCATTGTTTGGTAGATCGCAAGATTCAATTTTAAATCAAAATTTGCACCGTGGCGGCTTAAACCGGGTAGTGTTTCCCGGTTTTCATTACGGCAACGAGGATAATATTGTGCTCCAGCATCAGGATGCCACCGCCAGTGAATTCGATTTTATTGTTGTCGGTGCCGGTACTGCAGGATGTGTTGTAGCTAATCGTTTATCTGAAGTGTCGGAATGGAATGTAAGTGCAGCTTGACTTTTTATTTGATTTCAGATAGATAATTTCATATAGAGAGACACAACTTTTCACATAAAAGTTGATTTGTTTTAGTTGGATTTTATATAGAATTTAATGCAATGTAGGATTGACTTAGTTCTAAGTAGAAGAAAAATCACAACACGCATTCAATTTATTAGAGATGTTTTCTGAAACTACCAGACAGAATCATTAAATATAATTTTGTGGAAGTATACGTAGGAAGATTTTATTAGGAATCATTCTACCATTAAAAGATTAAATTGATTTACTTGCTTCATAGTATAATTTTTTCCTAAGATTAACTTATTAGAATAAAATGATTTATAAACTTTATACCTTTATAGTGAATTGTTTACCTACTTAAAGGGTTCCTTAGCAGATGTGAGAATATGGAAATATTTTCCTTAGAACAAGAAGAAATTCTTAAGTAATTCTTGTTAACAAAATGATGCGGTAATAATTATAATTTAAATTTAAATTAAGCCAAAATGGTCAAGTAGTATAACTGAATTAGTAAGAGTATTTCTGTGTTCTAAGCTTCTTACTAGGTGCCTACAGTTTGCGTTTGCCACTATTAAACATGGTACATGGAAGAAATATCAAATTTAGCAGCAATGCTGGAGAACTAAACTTTCAAGCATATTATTGAGGGTTCCGTATTGGGGCCTTTTGATAGGGATTAGAGAAAATAGGGTTACTCTCTGTTTTGGTCTTTTGTTCTTTAATTATTCTTGCACAAATATTTAACAATACTCCAAGATGCACCTACTAGACAATATACAGGGTGTCCCAGTTTATATCGTCACGATTTCACCATCAGTCGATAGTTTAGCGAAAATTATAGATGATTTGTCTAATAAACTATGGTCGAATGTTGCTTCCTTTTTGATGTACAGGGCATTAAAGAAAATAAATTATTTTAAATAATATGCTATAAATCAATGACAAAAAAAGTTAGTCTTCTGAAATTTTGCATCGATCTTTTTTTTTGTATTCTCTTATTAATAGTGGTTGCAATTATTTTATTTAGAATACAGAGGCGTGCGTACGGGTTTCTTCTAAAACATTTTATTGAATAAAACGTACACCACTGTTTTTTTTGCAGTACCAATATGCAGAGAGTATTTTCCATTCAATTTGGGAACTTTTTTGTATCTTACAATTTCTTGATAACTTAACTTTTTTTTTTCTTATTTATTAAAGAGGTTCTTCCTTATTAGATTTCCGGAAAAAGCATCAGTACAAAGTTGTAGAGAAAAATATTTCCTACAACTTTCCATTTAATATTTTTTTGATATTGTCAATATTTAAAAAGATATTCAACAAATAAATTGCAAATTTTAGAAAAATTTTTCTCTAGTTAGGTACTACTTACTACTACTACTTACTACTCGTTCCCCAAAATTTTCAACTTATTTGTTGAATAACTTTTTAAATATCGACCATATCAAAAAATTTTAAAAGATAAGTTGTAGGAAATATTTTTCTTTACAACTTTGTATTGACTCTTTTTTTCGAAAATTTAATAGGAAAAAAGTTATTCAATAAACAAAAAAATCTTACCCTTAATTGAGGGCTGGTGAAGGAAGGGCGGGGTCTACGAATACACAAACTCAGTTTTAAACTTTCAGGGTGACCCTCTAGAAGATTCAACAAAAATTGGCTGTAGGGTAAAAAAAGTCTATTTGAAGCCTTTTTTTCTCCCTTATTTACTGTACTATTAGGTTATTTTGAGTTAAGTTATCAAAAAATTATAAGATTCGAAAAAGTTTCTAAATTGAATGGAGAATACTCTCTGCATATTGGTGCTGCAAAAAAACCAGTGGCGTATTTTTATTCAATAAAATGTTTTTGAAGAAACCCGTACGCACACCTCTGTGTTCTAAATAAAATAATTGCAACCACTATTAATAACAGAATACAAAAAAAAGATCTATGCAAAATTTCAGAAGGCTAACTTTTTTTGTTATTGATTTATAGCAAATTATTTAAAATAATTTATTTTCTTTAATGGCCTGTACGTCAAAAAGGAAGCAACATTCGACCATAGTTTATTAGACAAACCACCTTTAATTTTCGCTAAACTATCGACTGGTGAAATCCTGACGATATAAACTGGGACACCCTCTATACTCTATAAAAAAGAAGCAATGCATTCATTTTCAAAAATTTCTTCATTGGATTAAAATTAATGTAGACTACTTAACTTATACATATAGTAGCCAAATGAATTTTTTCTTGTCACTTTGGGTTTTATATTTTTTTCAAATATCTCCCAGAAATTTTCTTCCATCCGACCTGAAGACACCCAACTTTCTAGTGCTTTCTAGTGTTTTCTTAAACTGTAACTTTATATATGATGTATTATTCAAAAAATTCATGTAACAACTCAAGCTATAAAATTTAACATAGTTTATGATTTTGGTTCTTTAATATGCAAAGTAGCATTATTAAAAAGTTGAAGTTTTTGAAACATTTATTGCAAAGTTGACATTTCAACTACACGTAGACGGAATTATTTTCAACAGACATACACATAAACCTCCCTCTCATTCTCGCACTCAAAACAGACGAACTTGGGTAAAAGACAAAGATAGTCTGACGACCTGTTTACTGAAAATAATGCTACCATAACTTAAAAACAAGGGTGCAACAACGAATATGTGACTCGTCCAAAAATTTGGTATATTAAACTAAATAAATACCTAGTAAAATGCGCAAAAATATTAATTTATATGTAACTGCATGTCATCGTTGTTTTTAAGGATAATAAATAAAACGGAATAGATTTTATCATGCCAATAATATAAGTTCACAAAGGGTTATTTTTATTTGAAAATAGTATTATGTATCCGAAAATTAAAAATTATATTTCTATTAACAACAATATATTTACAAAAATTACAATGCAATACCAATAATATAAAATTTAAAATGAAAATGCACTAAATTAGTTTGTGGAGTAAAATGCATCTTTATTTTTAAAAGCTGTTTCAAATACTTTTTTAAAGCTGATATATTTTTTACATGTATAAATCTGGATTCTTGCTGCAAGAAATTTTAGGAAAACAATGACTAAAATTATTCTCGCAGAGCAAATAGGTATTATTATTTTTTACTCCCAACGCTAAACAATAAAACCAATTTTGTTGTACGTTTTTTCACACATTATTTATGCACAATTTTAACGCAGTTTATTAACTCTAATGAACTGTATAGAACAATTTTTAATTAACTTAATCTACTTTTACTTTTCGATTAAAGCCAAACCAGTAAATTAATTCAAATTTTATGCTTTATTATGAAAAAGTTTATTTTATCTTAAAAATTACTACATAGGTATATAGGTTATGTGAAAAAATCTTTATAATATATTTGTATTAGGTACTTTGAATTAATTTCACTCAATTATTAACTAATAACTAATAAAACAATATCATTGTTTTATAAAAATATTATCAGGTGGGAATTTGCCATATTTGTAATTTTCTCTTTTAATTTGACTTTCTTTTATGTTGTTTTATCACATAGGTACAAACACATGGATTTTTTTTCAATTTATATTGCAAATATATGTAAATACCCAAAGCGCGCACTTGTGTGCCATATGGATATAATATGCAAATCTTTATATTGTTCAATTTGTAATTGGTAGGTGAAAGGGTTATTTTAATACAAATTTTAAAATGAAAGGCGTATATGTAACAGTTTTTGACAGCTAAGCTAATTAACCGAACATTCACATAACTAACAAATAATAAATTAATGTCCACGTAACTTTATTGATTTTAGTCTAAATATAACTTATTCTAGGTACTTTTACTGGAAGCTGGTGACGAAGAACCAGACGTAACCAGCGTACCAAGCTTCGCTCCTATGCTCAGACGATCAACCATCGACTGGCAATACATGACGCAAGCCCAACCAGAAAGCTGTAGGGCTCGAACCCAAGGAAGATGTGCTTGGCCAAGAGGCAAAGTCATGGGCGGTAGCTCAGCGATCAACTATATGATCTACCTTCGAGGCAGCCCTCAAGACTACGATGAATGGGCTTCTCTTGGCAACCCAGGATGGTCTTACAAAGATGTCCTACCGTACTTCATCAGAACAGAATACAACCGCAACCCGCAAGTGATAAATCTACAATATCATGGTACTGCCGGTGATTGGCCTGTTGAATACTTCCCATACCAAGACCGACATGTGTACACGTTATTAGAAGCAATGAAGGAGTTGGGTTTGGATGTGTTTGACCAAAACGGCGAGAGGCAAATAGGCGCAAGTTTATTGCAGCATGCCTCGAGGGATGGTAGAAGAGTTAGTACTAATGCAGCGTTTATTAGGCCGATTAGAAACGTGCGGAAAAACTTGATGGTTAGTCCTAATTCTCACGTAAACAGAGTGCTGATTAATCCTAAAACTAAAACCGCTTATGGTGTGGAGTACACAACGGCACATGGACAACTTCGCAGGGCTTTCGCCAGAAAAGAAGTAATTTTATCTGGCGGGGTTATAAACTCACCTAAAATTCTCATGTTGAGCGGTGTAGGTCCTGCTGAACATCTAAGAGAATTCCATATACCCGTGATTAAAGACTTGAGTGTTGGAGCTAATTTACATGATCACACAACGCTCGATGGAATTATCATAGCTTTAAATAACCACTCAGCTATACAAGCTACAGATGAACAACGCAACGCTGATGCTAAATACTTCAAAGAAACAAACAGGGGACCTCTGGCTGGTACTTCTGTACTCCAAGTAAACGCATTTGTTCAAACGAAATATGAAACAGATGTAGATCGGCCAGATATGCAATACTCACACGATCCTATAAATGTTAGAGATTTTTATTCAGATCCAGTATTGACTGCTATCACCCAAGTACTACCACTAGCTTACTATGATGGGATCGAGGTACGCCCTGTACTTTTATCGCCGAGAAGCCGAGGTTACATATTGTTGAACCAAACACACCCAGTCGAGGGTCCTCCGTTAATTTACGCGAATATATTTACTGAACCCTCAGATATGATTCGTCTAGTCGAAGGAATCAAAATTAGTTTAAATTTGGTTAGAACTAAAGTATTCCAAGAAATGGGTGCAAGACTTGTCTCGATTCCATTACCAGGATGCGAGTCATATGAATTTGCAACTGATGAGTACTGGGTATGTGCAGCTAGTTCCTATACAACAACTCTGTACCATCCAGTTGGTACATGCAAAATGGGTCCGAAGAGCGATAAACACGCCGTTGTTGACCATGAGTTGAAAGTGCATGGTATAAGAAATTTAAGAGTGATGGATGCTTCTATTATGCCTTTGGTAGTACGTGCAAACACCAACACCCCTACAATAATGATAGCGGAAAAAGGTTGTGATATGGTTAAGGCCAAGTGGTTGAAGAAAACTGTTAAACTTCATCCCTTCCCGAAGTTTGAGAATTTTTTTAAGAATTTCCGTTTTTAGAAGTAGGAATTAAGAAAGACTGGGTTTATAAAATATATAGTCAACTAAAACCAAAACCATGTATAGAGTACTAATACGTTGTTATTATTTTAATTTATTTAGCTAAATTCTTTTGTACAGTTTATTATGCAAGTATACTTAACTACTTTCCTTTAAATTGAAGTGGTCAGGGCTGGACTGGAATACAATCGATTCATCATATCAAATAGAGTGTTTAGTGTTTGTCATGTTAAATAAAAAAATTCCAGATCATATTTTATTTAACTTCTACTAGTACATAGTGGATTCTGAATCAATATTTGTATAAAAAAATTTCCCACATGTATAGCTAGTTGAGGAATTTCCTTTATTATTATTATTATTATGAGGAAACAACAGCATGCTGAAACATCTTACAAATATGATTCTCGTGAGAAAGGTAAGGAAATTTTAATTTTATATTAATTCACACAGTGTTTGTTTGTTAATCTTTAGATTTATTTCGTTGTAGAGAAAATTTTTAATTTTTGTATTTAGGTTTAATTATTTAACATAAAGGAAAATTATAAACATTTATTTTTAATTTATTATTCAGAATTATAAGGGAAGGTTTTGCATAGGTAAATAATTTAATAACATGTGATTTGCAAGATTTTATGAAAAAATTTAATTATAGTAGATATAAGACTCACTTTTTGTTATTACAGAGTTCAAAATTTTCAATATATTATCTCAGAATAAGTTGTTTAACAAAAATTTTTTTTTAAATTGCTATATTATTATAGAAATTTACTTCTTAAATTTTATTTTTTAATTTTCGATATACTTACCTGGTAGTTAAAATTTATTTTCAGAACCTCCTTTGAAGCAAAAGGAAAAATGTATAAAAAGAACAACATTGTTTGGTCCTCTTAAAGCTTCATCTTCGTGAAAATTTGAAAGTATTTTATGACAAATTTATATGAAATAAGAATAGGTATGCAAGTTTTTTGATCAGGTTCTTCATTTTTCCTTCCATTATCAGTGTTAGGACAGCATATTTGGTTTTACAGAAAATCTTAAGTCGATTTTTTGATTCATTGTTCTCAAAACTTCAACTTGATATTGGAAATAAAATAAATATAAAACGCCCATAATAAGGCTTCCAGTCGTGTGTTGATCAAGGCCTTAAATATCCAAGTATGAAATAATATTTCAAAAGTCTTAGGTGAAGAGTTAGGTTTATGGTGAAATTTGTTAAAATTTCGAAATTGTGATATTTTTTTCTCAACACCACAAATCCTTATTATTAGACACATGGTTCTAAGGACTAAAAATATTTCTTCTTCTGGGATAATTAAACTTTTACTGGGATTGAGTTCATTTGTCGAATAATTCGAGTCCAATCCTGTTTCGACTTGCACTTATTTACATACGTACTAAGCTGTTATTTGTTGCATTATAAAATTTCTAACGCTTGCTAGTTGTACACATAAACGGAACGAAAAATAAACTACAACCGTTTGAAATAACTTTTACTATCGCATGATCCAGTTAAATGCATGTGTCAAATATAAAAGTACGGTACAGACTAGTGTAAAATTCACCTGCTAAGGAAACTTGCTGGGCAAGATCTTTCTTTTGCATATCTTGTGCCGTATAATAGATTATGCTCTGCAGACTGGCACAGAAATCATTATGCAGGCGACTTTTTGTTAAAAAGCTGCCAGCGGCTTTACTTCACTACCGAGCTGACCCAGTAAATCTAAAATTCGTTCGTATTTTGATAAGGACAACACTACAAAATTAGAATGCATGTTCACAGTCATTGTTAAAACTTACAGTCATGCTGAAAACTAAACTCAGAAACTAATTATTATTGTCGTGTTTCGGGGTTGTCATAAACAAGTTTAATCGGACTGGGTTATGCTAATAAACTTCTCGTACACACCATTTGATGTGGTGATGGTGAAGACGCAAGATAACAAAACGATTATTGTTATTGTTTACGATGAGGGTTTTTTTTTAGTTTGTTGAAATGAAACACGGAAAATACGTAACATTTATTTCTTTTACGTTTGTTTTGTACACACATAACTACCATACAATCGGAGATTGGAGTTTGTTGAGGTATCTTGTGTATAGAGAAACCGGAAATTTAATTGAAATGTGCTGCAGCTCACGTATTTTGCAAAAGTGTTTTTGAAAAGCGACAAAATTGTTTCAATCACACGGATACATTTTAAACAGTTAACATGAACTCTTGAAATAGTTTTGTATAATGTGGAACAAAATTTACTTTATACACATAATTTAAGATTAATTAAGATTAAATTCAATTTTTCAGAAATAGCAAAAAAGAAAATGCGATAAGACAGTTAGTTTCGTCATGAGATCAAATGGACTATAGTGGGGTACATGCACATCTTTTATTCAAATTAGAAATTTGCGCCTGGGATGACTTATCTCAACATCAGATTATATCAGCAGGTTAGGTTACTTTAGATACACTAAAAATGGTAAATTTGCATTGAAAAATTATTACACTTATCCAAAATTTGTTTAAAATGCCTGCAAGAAAGTACTTTGCCCAAGCCTGTACTAATAATAACCCTAGAGCCTAGACAAAGTAAATAAGCATAACTCAAGCTTGGCTATTGCCAACACAAACTTAGTGTTACAACTTCTTGAGGTTAGTTAAAATAAGTCATCAGATTTGGCGCCATTTATAGCATGAACCTTATTATCTATCAGTAATTGTTATATTTGCCTACTTGTTTCAAATTTTTCTGCAAACTGTCTTCAATTTTCCCATCACTGAATTAATATTATTACTGAAGACTCCTGAAAACTTTCAACAACATCCATTACAAAACAGCTGCAACACAACATACAATAATAATTAGAATAACATTAATGTGACATAACAAAAGTAAAATAATTTCAAAATTGTCTGTTTAACTTCCACTAGACTACCGTTGGATTATTTATTGAAAAAGTCGTGCGTAAAATCGAAATCACCACCACTGCTAAATCTGGCACTATGTTCCTGTAACCATTTATCCTTAATAAAATCGCTGCCCTTTTCAGCGATCATAATCGTCGGTGCATTCGTATTGCCCCTCACAATTTTCGGCATAATAGATGCATCAATCACCCGTAGATTTTTTATTCCGTACACTTGTAACTTGGGGTTAACCACCGCTGTAATATCGTTCTTCGGTCCCATTTTGCAAGTACCCACTGGATGGAAGATTGTAGTGGTGTAGGACACTGCGACGCAAGCCCAATACTCATCCGAGCCAAACTCTTCTGATTGACAAGCTGGTAATGGCGTATTAACCAATCTTATCCCCAAATGCTTATAAGCATGAGTTCGTAGTAAATTCAAACCTTGCTTAACGCCTTCCACTATTCGAGCCAGGTCAATTTCCTCGTAAAAGGTGTTGGGGAATATTAGAGGGTAACCATACGTGGGATCGGAATCGTTTAGTCGGATAACCCCTCGACTCTTTGGAGCTAATAAAATAGGTCTTAGCATCATTCCGTCGTAGTATGCTAAAGGTAAGACATTGGTCTCAGCAGTTAAAATTGGATCAGTAAAGAAATTTTGAACATTAGTTGCATCTAACGAAAACTGAATATCCGGTCTATCATGGTCTTGTTCATACTTAGTTTGAACGAAAGCATTGGATTGTAATGGTCCAGTAGACGCCAAAGGTCCGCGGTGGGTGTGTTTGAAATGGTAAACATCGTCTCTTTGTTGTTCATCTGACACAGTCGTAGCAGAATGGTTCGTCAAAGCAAACACAACCCCATCAATCGTAGTGTGATCTTGTAAATTGAAACCAACAGCCAACTCTTTAATAGTGTCTATACCATGAGAAGCCAAATGATCCCGCTCACCTATTCCACTTAACATGAGAAGTTGTGGAGAGTTAATAGTACCAGCGGAAAGAATTACTTCTTTCCTCGCCATGGCTTGCACAACTTGTCCATTTTGGGAATATTCCAGACCAAAAGCTTTTTTCGTTCGTGGATCTATTAGAATCCGTGTAACATGTGCTCGAGTAGCAACAGTAAGATTCTTACGCTTCCTGCGAATTGGCCGTATGAAAGCCACGTTAGTGCTACATCTTTTACCATCTCTTGTGGTATGTTGTAAAAGCATGGTGCCAATTTGCTTATGAGCATTTTGGTCCAAATATGGCAAACCTAGTTCTTTGTACCCTTCAATAGTTGCAATAGTATTCTTATCTTGATAAGGGAATTTTTCAACTGTTTGATAACCTCCAATTCCATGATAATAACTATCGATTTTCTCCGGATTTCTGTTGTCTTCTGACTTGATGAAATATGGCAAAACTTCTTCGTATGACCAACCTTTGTTGCCCATTTTAGCCCACTCGTCGTAATCTTTAGGATTGCCGCGAATGTATATCATGTAGTTGATGGTCGAGGATCCACCCATGACTTTGCCTCTAGCCCAAGCACATCGCCCTCCGTTTCTAGCGAGGCAGTTGTGTGGTTGCGGTTGGGTCATGTAGCCCCAGTCGATACTGGAACGTTGCAGCATGGGAGCAAAGGCCGGAACGTCTGCTACCTCGGGTTCTTCGTCGCCGGCTTCCAACAAGAGCACCTGGAAATGTTATAAATTCTTAAATAAGACGCAGGAATTTTTCAGATCATAATTGGTTGTATGTATAAAAATTTAATATGCAGAATAATCAAAAAAAATGATAAACAAATATAGAAACTATTTTAGAATAATTCAGTTTTAAAATTTCAAAAGTAGAGTGCCTTAATATAAATTGCTTTGTTGAAAACCTTACTTATTTCCAATGACCAAATTTGAAAAAATATAGTTCATTAAATAAATGTTAGTTCAAATTTTGGTACAAATATATGTTAAAAATTGTTTGCTTCCCACTATTTTCTCAACAAATTATACTTTTTTTATATAGAAATTTAATAATTGATGGCGAATATTAGCACTTTGTATCGTATCAATTTTTGATAAATCTAAAAAGCACTAAAATTTCATTTTATTTTCTTCTACAGACGATACATACTCGTACCTACTAAAAAAGTTTAGAATAAAACTAACAACGCATAAAAATTCGCATATTTTAAATTCCGCAGAGTAGCGTTATCTTCACTTGTGTTATTCTGTGATATTTGTATATTTTTTTATTATCTCTATAAGGACCTTGTTAGGGGAAAATTCAAGAATGTGCCTATAGAACAATTTCGACATGGTTCGTGGATTTTAATGATCGCCATCAGAATTTTAACATGGTTACGTTTAGTACAGAAGTGATAAAATGTAAAATCCCAAGTCAATAAATATGCGCTTTTTATTTGAGTGTTTGTGTTCAAACCGCAACTGAACTGGAAATTTCTTAAATAATTTTTGGTAAAAACCGAAATATTTACAATGGGAAATTACTGTTATAAAAACTGTCGGTAGGTATTTATTTAAAACTGGTATAACTCGTAATTATAAATTATTCTAAAATAAGAAATTTAGTATATGAAATATTGGAAATTATGAATAATTCATAAGTATCACACATCTCTATTTTTTAGATTTTTAGATGCCACAGTTCATAATTCTAAAGATAAAAATGCATTTTCAGAAATAATACTTTAAAAAGGTATAGTCAAAATTTAATGTATACCTTTTACAATTTTTGAAATCTAAGCCACAAACTCAAACTATAATTCTGAATTTGGTACGACCAGGATCAAATTATTTATTAAATGGGAAATAGAGGTTGTCCTACACAGTTTATTGTAGATCATCAGGATATTTTTTTTAAAACTTAATACCTACTAATTTAATTGATGTGCCCATTCTGAGAATACGAGATATTGTGGAATAAGATTCAAGTCGAACGGATAATATTGTCTAAATTATTGGAAATATCTTTAACAGCTTCCTGTTCTCAGAATAATTAACGAGGAAATTAATACTGCAGATATGGGGAGTGAATAGCCTTATCCTAGTTCAAAGTTTACAAAAACATCTCACTTCTTAACACTTATATAAGATGGCAATAAATAACTTTAGAAAGTATATAACTCATTTACAGTAAAAGAGCTTTTTTTCAATAATAAAGTTTTTAAGTTCTACAGCTAAATGTAGAACGTCAGTCGTAAAATGTAACAGGTAAATCTGCATTATTATTATTATTGCATTGAACCTATCCGCCTTTATATCTATCTACTTGCTTGTCAATTTAATTTAAATTATTACACACACATGACATATAAATAATTGTTGTAAATACGAGAATTATATGTAGATCAATAGTAACGTTTACTAAGTTAGAAAAATGAAATTTACGTAATTGTATTTACCAAGGTAAAGTAATATTGAAAGGTGGTTATAGTAATCTAATAATATTAATAAAGCCTAAAAAGTGTTTCACTTTTACAATCTTAAGGACTAATGCCTACAAATGTATGCAAGGCATGCAAATTACCAATTAATCTCTACATTTGTTCAATTTAATATTATACGCTAACCGTATGTTCCTTAAGAGTATTGTTTTTATACAACAAACCGCAATTAACAAAGTAAATACTTTGAATATTATAGAGGAAATATTTATCAGCTCCAAATTAGTTTACCAAAACCATAACTTAGCTATTTTTTCATCTAGTTTTCTTACGATACTTTCACAACATGTATACTGGTGGTACAGCGAGGTAATGTCAATGGCGCATATTTATTTCTTAGTCATGTATTCATTACACTAAATTAGCAATTAAATAGGACATAAATGTCTATATTACGAGTAACAAGGAGAAAGATTTAATAGCAAGTACCTACTATAGTTTTTGTTTTAAATAGCAAACTTTCAACTTTATTTTTGTACAATTGCGTGAAATTTACTATATGCTTCCTCAAAATCATTTTAAAAAATTACGTGGGAAGACGCCCCCAAGTTCGCCGTAAAATTTGGCAGCGACTGAGTTAGTGAAGCAAATTACTTCCGCGAATATAAAATTACTTGGAATATTGGATGCTTTTGTCCAGTAACGAGTGTATTATAGAACAGTGAATTGCTGGCTGATTAAATTAATAACATAATTAATAGTAATAATTAATTTCGTTTCATTATGTTGAATATTAGCTTACATTGTGTTCAATTTTCAACACAAACAAACTTCACCCTCATCAATATAATAAATTTACTTTCCCACTTTACGAACTTATTTCTTATAAAATCTGACGTCTAGAACAGAAATTTGGCGATCAGTTTTCTAATAAAACTCAATTTTTTATCCTATTCAATTAGCTACTGGTAGAAAGTGTTAGTTTAAAGAATTGTAAGCAAAAACGTGAACTCAAGTAAGATTTGCTAATAAACAATGAAGCAGAGCATAACAACAAAAAAGTTTATTTGGTAAGATAAAAGTGAGTAGTAAAATGCGTTATATCATATATGATCGTTTTTAAAGTGTGAAAACTACAGTAAACTTACATATCCGATTTAACCGCAGTTAAAAGGTGATTGTATAATTATTGCACAATGCATAATAATAAAATTAAGTCTCCATAGCACCTTCTATTTACAAGCATATACTTTATTTCGAAATCACAAACTAACTTGTCGAACTCGAAAAGTTACTGTGCCCTGTTCCGGAATATTAATAAACTCCTACAAAGGATACTAATCTACTAACCTCTTGAACCTTTAGGGTTGACTGTCTTACAGAGTTTATATTGAACTCCAATATCCGAATATTGTATTAAATTTCCTTATTGGTCTCTCTTTCCTGCTGTGATTTTACCTCTAGCCACTCTGGTGTTTGTTAGCAAAATATTAATTTTGATGAAAAAATTTGTAATTATTATATTCATTCAAATTCATGGCTTTCCTTCCGCTTGATTTTCCTCTTTTTAGCTTAGAGACGGATATTTTCCCGCACAGTGTTAATGGCAATAATTGTTGCAACAAAGTTACTATAGAGAAAAAATTCTACTAAACATTCAATGCAATTGGGCACAAGACAGTAGCTAAAAAAACTGAAAAAGGTCCCTAAATCAATTTACATATAGAATGGAATCAGGAGTGGCCGAATAGCTATCAAAATCTAGGATATTTGGAAATAATTGAGGATGCATTAACTATTTGTACTTATTGTTAAAGTGGACAATTTTCGTAAATGTTATCGAAATTAATTAATCATATTTCTACGCTCTAAAAGAATTAATCAGCTGCATTAAATCTATAATTATAAGCCAAGTGCATACCGTAAAAGGTATGTAAATTGTGCTGTCAACCATACTCTGGTTGTTTTCTCGATGCACTTGACTAATATGCACACGTATCTCGTCTTATTGAACGATAGTTGTTTAACAATGGTGTGCATTCAGGCATATTACAATAATTATAAACGAACCAAAAACTTCTGTAACCAATGAAACAACATAATACCTTCAGTACGTTCAAAAATAAATCATATAAATTCTTCTAAACAGAAAATCTTTAATTTTTACGATATTTTCAATAAAAAGTTCATTTCTGGAAATAAGGAATGTGTCTAATACTTGTAGGAAATAGAAACCAGCATGTTTTCAAAAATCTAATACATACTAAAAAAATTATAAATAAGAAGCCACTTTATTCGACACACAGTACACAAAATGAGAATTAATTTTATCCTAACAATGGTCCTAACGTATTTCATTTTAGAAAAAAATAATTAATATGGTTTACAATTACACCGTATACTTATTATACAATAATAGGGCCAATAATAGTATACAATAATGGGGGTCCTAAGCACTGACCGAAAAGGGGCCCTAAACCTAAAAATTATTGGACTTAATTTATCCTACCCAGTGTACATTAATTAGTACCAACTGTTATTCATACTTCGAAAAAATTTCCTTTTAGTCCAGTCAAAAGAGAACAAAAGTGCCGATAAAAAAGCGTTAAATCAGAGTCCAATGAGATTTTGAGGGTAGGTAGTGGTTGCCAACGGAACACGGAGTTCGTTTTTTTCTTCAAGGGGTGGCCGCCATCTTCAATTTGACGATTGAGTTCGATTATCTCGGTAAATATGCATCTCACGTTAAAAACGCAAATTACAAATATTGTTAAAGAACTAATTCGCAACAACTTTTGTTTGAAACTTTTTTTCATATTATTAATATTTACAAAGTTATAAATTTCCAAAGAAGGGCATCTTAAAATCATAAAATTCAAAAAACCATTTTCACATCCGACATGCCTTTTTTTGGAAATTTATAACTTTGTAAATATTAATAATATGAAAAAACGCTTCAAACAAAAGTTGTTGGCAATGACTCGTTTGACTGGACTATTAAGTTTTGAGTTCTTAGAAATATTTAAAATTAAAAAATTCTCATTCTAGAAAATCGCATTTTTTCCACCGCGTTAGGAAAAACAATTTTTGGCTTTGGAAGAATCGGGAGCGACCGTCAAACCGAAGCCCTAAGCAACTGCATATTCTGTTTATGGCTAAATCCGGCCCTGGTATACAGGGTGTCCCAGCAGAAATGTGAAAACAATTTTAGAGTGACGAGTCCTTGACTTATTTTAAGATAAATATAAAACATAAGAACATGTCCAACAATGCTCCGTTTCCGAGATACAAGTATGCAAAGTTGAAAAAAAATTATTAAAATTTTGAAAATTTGGGAAACGCTTTCAGGTATTTTATACCAATTTGGTTCGCGAATATTAATAAGGTATGAGGAAACAATTTCACAATAGGTACAGATTAAACAATTATAACTGCGCCAGGAGGGTGGTTAATCATATCGGTTATTTTTAAATTAAAGAATGGTGATTTAGTATTTTTTTTTGAAGTATAGGATTTTTTATAATCTAGAAATAAAACTCTAAAAAAAATGCCTAGTGTGCGTTTTTGATCCCATTAGCGGCTTTTTAGTTAAAATTTAAAAAATAAGTTTATTTTACTTAAAATGAAGAAATGCATGTTATAAGAAAATTCACAAATTGAAAAAGAGTAGAATACCTACATGATTTTTTTTAATTTTTAATAAAATAACTTACAAAATTACGAAAAAAATTGTAGTAGGTACAAATGCTTATACAAATCCCCTTATAAGAAGTTTCATATTTCTCCTAAGACTTATTAGACGGACACATTTTTGGTAGTCCAATTATTATGCCGTAAAATGTGCCAGATTATTATGAAATAATTCCCCACAAAAATCCAATTGTAGAATTACATAATTCGAATATTCATAACCATTCACTAAAATTCGATAAAAACTGTCCAAAATTTACTACAAATATTTGTATAGAAACTATGTAAATGCAATTTAACGGTAACGAAAACGATTTAAAAATTTTCGCCTGGAGCGAAATAAAGTGTAATTATTATACCGTAGTATACTGCGTAGCAAAAAACGTTTAATTTCCATAACGTATTTTTTCTAACCGGTGTTGTTGCTTATTATAATTGAACTTACTTTGCTAATTTTCAATATTATAAAACTGTCAAGGTTTATACAGTTACTAGATTTGTGTAAGGTAAATTTAGAATAATAAAATGTATACTATACGTGACATATAACCACATAAATTAATTAATAAATTTCCTGATATTCACATTTTAAATACAAATATCATATCCAACTAGTGGCGCGTTTATTAGCAATAAAATAATTATTTTATTCTGACCGAAGTTTCGTTTTGAATTTTTGATGCATATTTATATTATAGCCACAAACACATAAAATTACACTATTTTATGAACTGCACCAAAACTGAATAGCTATTATTTTTATTTATTAATAAAAAGTTCAAATAATCAAATATAAAATTTGTACCTACTGACAGCTTGTTATAAAAAAATTTACAAAAGCATATAATTTCCATTGTTTTCTCCAAACTTTTTTATCTGCTTCAAGATCATTGTCTCTTACTTACATTCCAATGAGGTACTTCTGTTAATCGATTAGCAACAACACATCCGGCACTTCCGGCACCAACCACAATAAAATCAAACTCCTGCTGATGTCCTTGACTGGGCACCGCTTTTGTAAATCCTTCACTGCCGAACGTATTGTACTTGAGGAAATTTGTAAAATCCTCCGTGGTACTATAACCATAATCATAACCACTTCCGTTTTGATCACCATCTTTCGATCTGCCAAATAATTCGGTAACAAGTTGCAGGAATAAGAACGTTTGAGGTTGACATGTGGTTATGGTGGTGTACACTGCACATGCAGACGCCAAATCCGGCGGTATCCAGGACATCTTGACTCTACGGGTCGCGGTTCTCGCCAAGAACTACTAAGAGCTTTCGGTCACAGTACAGTATTAAGTTGTGTTTATGTAGAGATCATTGTTCAAGACCTTACCTTGTATTGTTTTTACCCTTCCACAATTCGTAGCAATTCGCTTGATTGCCTGTATTTTAGCATAATATATATGTGAAAGTGTGTATAATAATTGCAAGTAATATAGGTCTTGATAAGATTATTTTAATTTTTAAAATAACGAGCTTGTGTTTAGGTTTGAGAAAAATTATATTCAGGGTGAATTTAATTTATTTTAGTTAGACAGGGTGAGTCAGTTTTTTGTAGCAGGACTTTAACAGTTGATAGAGGACACTTTTTTAAGAAGAATATTTCCTATAAACATGGATCGTAGAAAGCTTCGTTTGTGAGATACAGAGTGTTGAAATACGTTTTTCATTTTACTTTTTCTTTAATATAAAAATACCTGTTTAAAATAAAATTATGATACTGCGGCAAAATACCAAGTACTTGAGTGCAAATAGTTTAACATAAAAATCTATCGTTTAATTTTGCCAGTGGTGTATATAGAGGGGTACATATTAGTACTTTTATTGAAAAAAGTACTAACCAACTGAAATTTTAAATTTTTTCTTCAAGCATATGAAAGAGTATTCAATTTTGTTTAAAAAAAACCCTCTTGTCACAAGTCTTTAAGATGCACTATTTTGAAGATAAACAGAAATGTTTGTAACAAGTCAGAAATTTATTTAATAGTAGGTACCTATGTCAAATTTAATATAAATCGTGAAAAACATAAAACAACTAATAAATAATAACGATAATAACAAATAAGCCCATTTACAATTTAAAGTAATTGCTCAAAATATGTCGCGTACACCCTTTCTTTTAAAAATCCTCATACAAAAAAGTCCAAGGGAGTCAGATCTGGAGATCGTGGAGGCCATGCAACTGGCCCCCACGACCAATCCATCTCCCTGGAAAGCTATTGTCCAATCAGTTCCTTACATTTCTTCCAAAATGAGCTGGACAACCATCAAGTTAAACCAAGTCATCCTTCTTAAATTTAATGGAATTTCTTCCCACATATTTGCCATGCTCTGCTTCTAAAAATTGTAAAAAATGGTGGGCATTCACACGTGTTGGTAAAAAATAGGGCCCAAACAAATGATTGTTGTAATGTTTACACTGAACTCATGTTGAAAGTTTCTTGGTCGAATGGCATGAATCTTCTCATGTACCCACACGTGCTTTTTTTTCTTTTCAGGATTTATTAAATTAAATTTGTCATAGGACCCTAGTATTAAAAAAATGTCTGACTTGTTACAAACATTTCTGTTTATCTTCAAAACGGTGCATCTAATCGACTTCTGACAAGAGGGTCTTTTTTAAACAAAATTGAATGCTCTTTCATATGCTAGAAGAAAAAATTAAAAATTTCAGTTGGGGAATATTTTTTTCAATAAAAGTACTAATATGTACCCTTCTGTCTATGCCACTGGAACTATTAAACTATATATTTTTATGTTAAACTATTTGCAGTCAACTACTTAGTCTTTTGCCGCAATATCATAATTTTATTTTAAACAGGTATTTTTATATTAAAGAAAAAGTAAAATAAAAAACGTATTTCAACACTCTGTATCTCACAAACAAAGCTTTCTACGACCCATGTTTATAAGAAATTTTCTTCTTAAAAAAAGGTCCTCTATAAACTGTTAAAGTCCTGATACAAAAAAACTAACTCACCCTGTATATTATAGTGCATTAATTTTAAAAGTTCTACAAAAATATGCAAGAATTTGAAATCAAATGTTATAATCTGATTAATATTTTCTGTTTCAAGAAATATGGTTTATGAATTATGCAGTTTCGAAATAATATAGATATTGAAAAATAATATCATAGTATTTATTGCAAATATGTAGGAATTACCTCATGGAATTTATTTAACATATTCTTTGAAAGCTAGCATATTTGAATTTAGTTTTTTGCTCAATTTATTGTATTTATATCGTGAAGATAATGCGCAATTCATATGAAATATTCAACGAAAGTAATTCATATGTATGAAATTATTTATTGAAAAATTTTCCGATAAAATATGTTTATATTAGAGAAAGTATATTATTTTTATATTGTAAACTAGTCCATGATTGTAAATAGTGCCGATAAAGAAATGTTATAACGTAATTTATGATGTTTATAATTAAACTAAAATTTAATAAGTCACTAAACTTTTTTGTAGCCAATTTGATATATGGCGAAATATCTGAATAATTTGCAGAATTACTTAATTTTGCCAATTGGCGGTAACATATCCAATAACGAACACATTTTCGTAATGCTAATTGATATATTTAAAAGAATATGGGAGAAGCTGGAACTTAAACGAATTTATATATAAATATTGTACCAAATAATGAACTATTCTGGTCATTATGATTCAGTTGTACCTATAGTTTTTCTGAAATTTATAGCTTTGTACAAGTACAAAAATCGAACACTCTTAAAACTTTTACCTCCTCGTAATCTCTTGGGCTGAGCAAAACAATTCAAGGTGTCGCAAAAAAACCACCCCAAGAATAAATATATGATAATGCTGTCGTATTTTTTACGAAGCAGTGATACACAGTGTGTAGGTATATATCTTGGTTTTATATATCGATTTTAATGTAGCAGGTTTTATTTGGTCATATTCGTTATTTATTTACTTTTCCATCAATATTTGGACCGTCATAAAAAAAGACATTAAATTAAAATTGGAAATCTGGAAATATCAAACCTGACAGATTCTTCTCATAAAATAAATAACAGTTGCAGGATAAATAGTGAAATTGTATTAGAAGGTAACTTTCAGTGGTTCAGTAGAAATATTCCAACAAGTAATTTCATTATTTATGTTTATCATTAAACTTCTGCAGAATGTATTTTATTAACTAAGTATTAATCATTAAAATTTAAAAATGTATACAGTACACATTATCTAAATTATATGAAAACAAACAAACAAAGTAATCATATTTTTCTAATAAATCAATACTGCTTTATGAATATCAATATAATTTACCTGCCTTTGTACACGCGAATGATTTTGTCATACAAAAAACTTGATGATTGTCTGTGCAGCGTACAAATTTGGTAAAAGTGAACATTTTGTTTTTTTACCTTTTGAACCTATAACGGAAAATATCCGAATCAAATATAAACCAAACCTCTGTAAGTCCACATCGTAAACGATAACGAATTTAATTCCATTCGCTTGATAATTTCTTTTTTGTGGTAAAAATCCAGTCAATGTAGCTATAACCAATTTTTGTCTATTAAATAACTTTGTGAATTAATTATTTTTATTGCACTAAAATTTCGCAATGGTTTCGAATATTCATTCTGATAATTTTTTATAAACTACTCGTAAATCTGTTTAAATTTCATAGAAACATGTTTCATAAATTGGCTGTGAATTGCGTACGTTAAATAATGTTATTGTTACCAAATTTTTGTACAGTAAAAATCAATTGACTGTAACCAAACTACAAATCAAGGATAAAATTTATTGTAGATACTAA
Source organism: Pediacus dermestoides (assembly GCA_963942485.1). Lineage (NCBI taxonomy): Eukaryota > Metazoa > Arthropoda > Insecta > Coleoptera > Cucujidae > Pediacus > Pediacus dermestoides. The sequence continues at coordinate 6,066,546 of OZ012629.1, forward strand.
ACAATTTGCAACTCTAATAAATTTGTTAACTATATTGTAGAGTGCGTAATTGATTTTTTATTGTATTGTATATTTTTACTCTCGAATATTGTAAAATATTAACTGACGAATCATTTTTTGTGCTATAGAAAATATTTGACCTACGTTATATCATTCTAAGTAAAATTTATAACAATGACCCTGTGTTATTGCTTATAAAAGGTGTGTCCACGGTAATTGCGCGTAAAAGTTTTCACTATTTACATACTGACACGAATAATTTCATAATTATTAACGTCCGCTCGAATTACTTAGAAATAGTGAAATACTTAATCAAATTAGATGGTTTAAAACTGCAAGTAAACTGTTGAAATAAGTAATAGTAGTAATTGACTGTGGCTAATTTTCATAATCTAATAAGAAGCGCAAAAGCTGGGAAAATTGTTCTGCTGAAATAGCAGATTTTTATGGTTCATAAATTTGAAATTTGTAATCCGGCATCTTTTCGTAACTAATTAATTTTAGCCACAACAAATAATTCTAGGAAATATTAGATCTTCCAAGTTTTATTTAAAGTTCATTCTGTGAGTCAACCAAACCGTTATCTTCGTTTCCCATTGCTAATCATAAGAAAACCCATTATAATTACCTGTAGGAAAAAACACACATTAATGAGATGATTAACACTATTGAATAAAATTCCATGCGGTTTAGTAAATTCACGCAGCAGATTTTGTGAAAGGGTTCGGTCTATAATAATAAAATGGTAAAACAGAAAGTGGTTTGCACGAAGTCAACTATACAAGACCTACACAAGAATATTTTTACGGTTTAACGGATATTGGCTTTATTTAAAACAACACACTTCTATATAAAAGGCGGTTAGGTTAACATTGGCAGTGGTCCATGAACTGCAGCGTTTTGTACTTAAACATTTATAAAGTTTGCCGCACACTGAATACTAAACCACATCATGAATTATCTACAGGGTGTGTGTTACACGTTTATTTTTCGTGGATCAAGGAAATCTCGCTTTCAACTGCGATTGGGAATAGCAGTCTGTAAAGCAGAAGTATTATTTGTAGGCGATATATTTAGAACGTTAGAAGCTTTCTCACATACGTGGTTAGAAGAGTTCAATAAATCTGGTTGACATCAAAGCAGCGCAACAGATATTATCTTAATAACATTTTGTGACAACATTTATTAATGTATTATTGCTAATATTAACTTCAATATTCATCCCAGATCACACTTTTCAAAACAACCCTTTTGTTCCATTAAATTAGCAAAAGCTTTCGGTAAAATCCAACAGATTTCTTTATGGCAATATTCTCAGGAAGCCCAGAACTTCCACACGATATCAACAAGACGCATGTAGGTACTATTCTGTATTCCAAATAATTTTTTTACTGTGTCTAATTAAACTAAATATAATTTCGAGGTCTTCATATCAGAGGGGCGTATCAACTATACTTACAGGGTGTATAAGTTTTAATCGAGCAAACTTTAATGGTACATTCTCCTAGTCATCCTGATTCGGAAAAATGTATATTATATACATCTATCTCGACTCCTAAGAAAAATACAGGGTGTTGAAGTTTACAAGAAAAAATAATTTTTTACAATAACTTCTATAAAAAAGCTTGGATTCAAACAAAATTTTGCAAGCCTGCCCTCCTCCCCAAGGACAATTTTATGAAGATATTTTCGATTTTGGGGGATCACCAGTGGCGTGCAATTCGGCCACATCTCAATTATTTCAAAGAAAAAAGCATGCCACTGTAATTTTTAAGATATATTTTTTTATCAATTGAATTCCTTGTTCAGTTTGGAGTAAACTTTGCTTTTACATTACAAAAATTGAAGTTTTAGTTCCCGAGATAATTAGTTTTTTCGAAAGACGTGCCAACTTGAAATTAGTCACAAATCAAATAGGAAATTTATTAAAAAACAAAAAGTAACAAAAAATAATTATAAAATTACAGCAACTGTTCAAAATGTAACCCGCCAGCCTCGATGCATTTCTGACAACTACGAAATAATTAATTAACAGCATCTGTCATTTTTCCCAGATTTTCTAGTAATTTCAAGTTAGCACATCTTTGGAAAAATTTAATTATCTCTAGAACTAAAACTTCAATTTTTGTTCTGTAAAAGCAAATTTTACTCGAAATTGAACAAGGAATTCGATAGATAAAAATATCTTTTTTAAATTACAGTGTCATACTTTTTTCTTTGAAATAATTGAGATGTGGCCGAATTGGACGCCACTGGTGCCCCCTTAAAATCGAAAATATCTTCATAAAATTGTCCTTAGGGAGGAGGACAGGCATGCAAAATTTTGTTTGAATCCAAACTTTTTTTATGGAAGTTATTGCAAAAAAATATTTTTTTCTTGTAAACTTCAACACCCTGTATCTTTCTTAGGAATCGAGATAGAGATATATAATATACATTTTTCCGATTCAGGACGACCAGGAGAATGTACCATTAAAGTTTGCTCGATTAAACCTGATATTGGATATTGACAATATGAAAAAAAAAACACAAAATTCTATATGGAGTCAATTTTGTTTAATTTTGGGTCGAGACTTCTGATATAACATGGGAATATTGCATTCATATACCTACCAAAATTAATTAAAATTTATTCCATATAGAATTTTTTAAGTGTTTTTTTTTTCATTTCCTCAATATTCAATATTTATTTGATACGCCCCTCTCTGATGAAGCCCTCGATTTATTATAATTCTAATTAATCAAGACGACTATATTATAAGCCTTGCACCGTACTTTAAGAAAGTTACTCCAAAAGTTATAACGCATTTTTCTTCAGAATGTAGCGATGTTTGGACACGAATTACGCGTATTTTACGTAATGGGGGAGGCGGGGTTTCGACCAGAGCCCATTCAGTGCCATCGGTGCTTTTACGTATATATGTACAAAAAGAGGTCATGAATCAAAATTCAGAAATGTAATGTGTATCTGAATATATTTTGCGAATTTTCGTCTACTTCTACTGCTAAACTAATAATTACTGGTGCAAAAAACCAAAACTTTTTAATATAACTAAAAGATCTCTGTACAGGGTGTTCTCCAACTTGGGACTTTAAATTTAACACAATGTAGTTCACATGTAAATAAGACTATCTGAGCAAGAATAAACCTTAAACCTCCAAATATAAAAAATAGGAAAAACTTACCATTTTATTTATATGGAAATATTGAACTACGGACCTAACAGCCCAAACATTTATTGAGAATTTCTGCTGAAAATATGTTCTCTTTATGGCATGCGAATTTTTCACAGCCCATATGTGAGTGTTGTGAAAGTTATTAATACCGTTACGAGTGAAAATCATCGGACACCAAAACGCACCTAGTGAAATTTTCTTCCGCGATATTTTTGCGCAAAAGTCACTCACAAAATTGAACTCTTCTTGGGGCATTAAAACTTGCACACGTTGCACATGAAATGGATACAATTGATTTCCTCGTATCGTACGCCAAACTTTGCTATGAGCAACACATTTGCAGCAATTTGGCGGGTGCTTCTACCTGGATCTTCTTCAACCAAATCCAAAATTTTTTCCTCGATGGCAAGCATGAGATGATGTCGATCTCTACCTCCATTTACTTTATGAAGATTCGCAGTATCTCGTGTAAACTGGCAGATGTTAATAAATCTACGTGGAGCGGGATGAGCCCTTTTAAAGGAAATCTATCTGCGTACAGACGAGATGCCAAAGCAGCATTTTGTCTGCTTTCGCCGCACACAAGCATCATGTCCACAAGTTCATTATTACTTTTTTTCACATAAAACAATCTGTAGAACTGCACACAATCACTCACAGCAATCATAAAACTAACTTCCAACATCACTCGATATTAGATATTCCAGTAGAAAAACGAAAATTTTTTGCTGTGAAATACCAGTCGGCACATACGAAAAAATGCGTTTGCTTCAAGAAGGCCAGAGCTGGCGTAGCATATTATTAAAATTATAAATGATAATAAATTACTCGCTTATTTATAAACTTTTATTAAGAAAAATTTTTGTGGAATGAATTACCTAGTTTTGTGTGTACATTCACGTGTTAAAAATAGAGCCCCAAGTTGGAGAACAACCTGTATAATTTGAATTATTCCATAACTACGATCTGTTACAATCTAAAATTTCAGTAACTAAACTGTAATTAGTCTATCATCTACAATTTGATTCCAAGTATCTCCTGGTAATGATTTCTTGTTAATATCCGCTATATAATTTACAAGAGCATCTTCTGAAATGTTTTAGTGCATATTTTATGAAGGTAAGCAATTTTACATGTTAAGACATTAAGGCAATATTTGGCCCATCCGGAATATTATATCAGTTTTCCTCCGTTAATCCCACCTTAAATATCAATAATTAACTTACAGCTGTTTTGTATTTTCCAAGTTTTATCTCTGTAGTCCTTTACAACTAATTAGTGGTAAATTGTTAGTGATTCCTTACATTAATATTGTACAAGCAAATCCGTTTATTATTCGCCTACGCCAGGCAATTAAAGTAATTAACAATTGTTTTGTTTTTATTTTATTTTTTGCTGCAATAAAAGGGATTTCTGAAATTTCGAACAGGTATATTTATTGGAACATCTTTTGATGTCTGTTGGTTTACTCCTCTTAGATATAATGTTTTCCCATCGTGATTGAGTTGTAAGCTGTTCATATAGTCTAAGTTGGGATGCTGCCACTAAGACGATTAGTGCCGTATTGTCTATTGTAGTCCCTATAATCACATTCCATTCAAGTAATTGCAGTCTGAGATGTTGAGCGATTTGCACCCGTTCCACTCGGCATTATATCATGTCTTGTAATATTAATATAAGCGTAAAAACAATACTTCGATTTATTCGTGCGTGAATAGTTCGCTATAGCCGCAGCCTTCACCAGAGCAGGGGATCGGATATACACAATGGACAAATCGCAGAAAAGTAACACATTGCTCCGCGCTTATTGGGAATTTTACACTCAATTACACAATCATTTTTCGTCTGAAACAGAAAGTAATAATAGCGCTATCGCCCTACTATGTGCATTATAGGGTGAAGTATTACATCTTTCTCCCTGCTGCAGAAACTATCTGATTCACAATGAAATTTCGTTAACATTCGTCTTAAACTTTTGTTGTTGTAGTAGGAATATTTTCTTAAGCCTCGTTACTGTGAGAATTGTTAGTTGATTGCTGGGCAAACAACGTCCGAACGGATTGGAGGCCAATGTTTTGATTTCCCTTGAAATCGGTTTGTTGTCTTAGATGTTCTTGGCCAGCAAAAGACATTGCTGTTCGTTAGTATTAGAGTCACGCAATAGCCCGCCTTACCCAACCTAAAACACCAGAGTTTGCGATTGACTCTGTAGAAAATTGCATTTATGGACGTTTTATAGCTGTGGAACGTTACTTGAACACCCTGTTGGACTTTGCAGTTTGCTTCAATCCTCTATTTTATTTCGCTTTACGAAAAAGAGATACCTACCCCCTTATGCTGGCAGTTTACTGTTACTTCTCCTAAATTTCCGTTAGCCATAAAGCCTTTTAGTCTATATATAGTTTATTTTTTCTGCTGCTGGAATACCGAATCAGTAATTATGACATCGTGGGTTGGGTCCAAATCTTTTTCTAACTCACTTTGTGATAGATTTCGGAAATTAAAGTAAACTATATACAATAGTTTAGATACGATAAATTTACTCTGTAAATATGGTTCAAACCAATAACAAAATGCAACTAAAACAGAAAAAACATCTACAACAATAGACTTTCTCTGATAAAAATCAACTTATTATTGTTTAATAAATAATGCAATTGTTACAATAGTTAATCAGGAAATTACGGGTAATTAACTATTAATTAATTATGTAAATAAACAAAGATTTTATTCAGTTACTATACAAAAGCGATTTACATTAAACCCATTAAAATATTGCATTTGAGTTGCATCAAAAACATTAACTGATATGAATATGAAATTTAAAATATAGTGTACTAATGACTACTTTTACTCTTCTAGGAAATCCCACTTCTGATGCTTGGACTGTTTAAAAGAACAAAAACAGCCATAATCATATATAATACTTAAAACGCAAATCGTTGTTTAAATTATGTATTTTCCGCATTAATAGAAGGCATTCTATTTTAATTTAAAGTGAATTAAGTAAAATGTTGAAAATAGTAATATTACACGAGTGCATTAAATATTACGAGCCCTAACAACTAAATGTTCGGACAAAAGTAAATTTGATTGTCTTTTTTCCATACGCGCAAAAGTTATCTAAATTAACTTCCATAATATTGATGGTTTTTTCTGTTATAATGCCAACATTTAGTTATATAAAAACGTAAATTTCGTAAAAATCCGCTCGGTGGTTTCAAAACTGTGGCACTTTAACCCAGCAGGATGGGAAAATTGTAGAAACAAAGAATTATTATTTTCAAAACGTTGAATCTAGTAGTTGTATTTTGATGAAATTTACTTTATTGCAAAGCTGGATGTTGGTTTTCTTTACAAAAAAGTTACACAAGTTTTTATTTGGTGATTTTAGGCATTTATCGGAGCTTCAAAGTTGCACCTTTAAAAATGATAAAATTTTCTAGTAACTGTTTTAAAAAATCACAGTTTTGAAACCGCTGGTTGGATTTGTGCCAAAAAACATTTAAATCAAAGCTCGATAATTGTACTATATTGAAAAAATCCTGAAATGTTAATATGATTTTTTTGCATTTTTTTCGAGTTCCAGTTCACTTTTCAAAAAACGTGTTTTTTGAGGGTGCTACCTACATTAAAATAATCGCAGTTTTGGAACCACTGGTTGGATTTTGGTAAAATTTACTTTATTACCAAGCTGGATGTTGGTTTTATGTACAAAAAAATACACAAGTCTTTATTTGGTGATTTTAGGCATATTTCGTAGCTTTAAAATTGCACTTGAAATATGTGACGTAATTTTCTAACGACTGTTTTTAAAAAATCACAGTTTTGGAACTTGGGGAAAACGACATAAAGGTGTTTTCATGGCCCTCATCCAGTCCGGACTTAAATGTCATTGAAACTCTTTGGCATAAAATTAAACGTATTCTACGCAATAATCCACCAAGAACCATTGGGGACTTAAAGACCAAAATAAAAGAAATTTGGGACAGTTTCACACCAGAATAGTACCAAAATTTGATAAATACAATGCCTGCTAGAATACAGGCAGCTGTTAAAGCAAAAAGAGACGTAACCTCTTATTAATGGTCCTAAATTAAAAATTATCCCAACATTTAGTTGCAAATTCATTTTGCAAAGTTTGTTAATTATTAAGGTTAAAATATAGTTAAATCCAATAAATAATTTTGTTCCATGCATAATATTGTTATTAAGGCTTTATCTTATTGTATTGTTAGGTGTTTACTAATTATTTGCGTAACATTTCCAGTTCTCCTTTCATACTTCAAAAATTTACTTCTGTTCGAACATTTAGTTGTTAGGGCTCGTATTAAATATTTTAGTACATACACCACTACAAATGTACTTTGTATAAATTTCAGTTCATTTACTTTTGTCAAAGTGTTCTGATAACACATATTATCTATGCAATTTAGCTAATAACGCAAACATTAGCAGTCAAATGCACCTTTGCTTATCTAGTAGCTATCTGCAATACGTCATACAGTATATATTTTTAACTCCTTCATAACGCGCAGTTATTAAACAGAATAAAATCTTATATCGAATATTATATCATAAATAAAACGAATGTCGATGCCAAACTATATGGAACGTAAATGTATAAATGTCCCAAACAAAAAAGAAACGGGACACAATAAAAACTCGAATTTTATGATATTGTCCTGTAAAATATGTTATTGTAGCAAAATAACATAATGGTATAAATCAAAACTGAGACGTTTTTCTTTCTTTGAGGTCAGCAATGTGAAAACTGAAGTCCACAGCACTCTGCTTGCTTGACCGATTCAGCAATGTGCCTTATATGCCTCCTTTTCGTTGGGGAATGGACGCGTGCCCTCAAGAATTATTTAATACCGTTACGCTTTGGGGTATAGAAAACAATTTTTTATGCTGGTTGCTTTAGTTGTATACATAGAAGAGCCTAGTCACACAACATGCACTGTTTACAGAGGTTGAAGCTTATTTATTTATAATGGAAATCAAAAAAATCACCTAAATGTGTTCCGTTTACAGAATTTTTATAAAATTTAAATTAGGCACCTAAACGTTTTCCTGTCAGCCAGTCAATTTTTGAAACACTGAAAAAAGTAAAAATTGTGAAATATAGTTATGTAGTTTATTTCGCAATTTAGAAAATTACTATACGACTCGTGGAGTCAAACATTCGTGAAAAAAGTATTACATTATGCACTTGTTCCACAAATAACTATTAAATACTGACCTATGTGAATTTGAATCAACTTTTAATTCTAAATTAACGTAATAATATCCACGTTTTTTGAAACAAATATTCCGTATTTTTAAATCGTTTCCGTGAAAATCCAATTCCGAATTTTTCTTGAACTCATGCAGAAACAACTAGCCACAAGTTTCCTCTATATTTGTTCATCACTTTTCAATACACTACATTTTGGAATACAGTTTTACGTATTTTGCGATTGTAAAACGGATCTGATGCCTGAAAACTCACAGATGAACGGGATCATTACACCTGACCGGCGCCGAGTGAAAAGTAAACGTAGTAAAATTACATTGTTTACGTCTGTAAGTTGGCATAAAGTTGAGGCGAACATTTCCAAAGTCGTTTGCATTCTTTTTGACCTATACAAACAAATCGATCCATACACCACATACATCAGTGATAATAAATCATTTGCATATATAAAATTGGTGGAACTTGAGCGTCGATTAAATTTAGAACCCTTTTCTTATTTTGAATTTTTATTGGCATATTAAATTTGTGTTGGCAATATTTATGATAATTTATACATATCAATCAATATTTTGATATAAGTTTACGGTACTTTTTCAACTTTATGATGCTCTTTAGTTCGATTAGCGTTGTAAATTCACCGAGATGGAGCATGGAAATTTATGAAAACCATAAATTTATGTCTGTAAATGGAAAGTATAAACCTTAAATTGTTATATGTCCGTTATGTGTGTATATTTTATAAAAGTCTAGGGGCACAAAATGCTGCTGTCAGGATATGATCTATAACAAAGTTTTATGTTATTCATATTAATAATTTATTGTAATTTACTTTAGATGTAGCTTTACAACCCTGATTGTTTCTGTTGCATTTTAAATCTCTCTTTTACATATTAGACATCAACATGACACAAAAACAAGCATTGCTCTAGTTGCAACAGTAGGTCAGATCTTGTCAACTCAATTTCATATAAATTGGCTCAGAGTTATTAAATTTTAATATCCATAACGGAAATAAATGATAAAAATATAAAGTAAATTTGTGTACTATGTTAACTATGTAGTATAACTAAAACATTGTATTTTAGAGGTTGAGATTTAAATTCATCAAAGAAGCCACTAGGACTCCAAAAATACTGTAAACATGTCAGAAAAGTATTTAAAAATTACAAATTGGAAATGTAGAAATTTATTAAAAGTTAATTCATAATCCAGGAGGAATACTTTAGAAATTTGTTCATTATTGGAAGAAAAAACTCTTGTTAGACCAGAGGCGAATCCAAAAAGAAGAAAATTAGACAAATGTTCCTGAAATTTTGTCAACAAATTCCTATCTACTGGTTCGAATGTTGAAACTTTGAGTTAGTTTAAGATTTTTAAAATAGGAACCATTCAAATTTACATATCGAGAAGAATGGTGCTCCCCAAAATGCTTTCCTGGTTTTATTTGGGATGCAGGTATTTCCTCACAAAATTTCTGAAGCAATATTTTAAATAAATAACTACTTCGTCACAAAAACAGTGAAACAATTTTGTCTTTTGTGATAAATTATTGCAAGATAGCATTATGGTTCTTGGAGGACGAGTGTAGTGTTAACCCTTTTACCCAAATTCCTTCAAACCCCCAGCATTCCTGTATACACGCAAAACATACACAATGCGTTCATACTATACTATACGATATATCATACAGTTAGATAAGATTTGCTGCGATACTTTCCATTTCAATTGCTGGATCAGAAATAACGGACTTTGTGAATTGCTGCGCCATCTACTTGGCAAGAGTCAAAGAGGCGCAGGATTTGTAGGAGTATACTTCTGGATGCTAGCGGGTTTGTTTGGTTATTGTACAAGAGAAGGCCATAGAGACATTGATCAATGTTATTTTTATGAAATTATTCAATTTTATTTGAAAAATCGTTATTTACATGAGGAAATAATTATAAATGGATTTTGTTATTTAGAACGATGTAGAAATGGAAAATAAGTAATTTTATAAAAAACCACATTATATGCCTTCCCAACTACGTACATTTTTTCTAAAAAAAATTTCATTTTCCAAAATACACAAAGTAGCATTAAAAAGTCTGACCATTTGGTTTTTGAAGTTATTTTAGTTGGATTTGATTTTTAGAATTAAAAGATACAACTACAAACTATAACATACAAACTAAAAACTATAACAGACAAAACCGCAAATTATACCAAACAAAAATATATTAGCAACTAGGTAGGTATATTTTTTTGGAATCGAAAACTAGTATAAATAATGTAGGAGGAATGTTTAGATATAAATCGTAATAATAATAAAACCTACATGAGATTTACAGAGCAGAATAACTTCTTACCTAATTTTTCATCACTAGTTTCAGTCGCCATTCTTTTTCTCAAATCCATTATTTACTAGTATAAACCGTGTTGTGGTGTTTTGTAACTACTCGATATATATAAGAGATGTGCTACAGAATACTCAAGTGTTAAACTTTTCTTGCTTGGTTTATTTGCGGCTTAATCCTTAATCTCCTTAAAGCGTATTTTTACTAAGCGCAGAGAAGTACGAAAATAATACGAGCCCTAACAACTAAATGTTCTGACAAAAATAAATTTTTGAAGTATGAAAGGAGAACTGGAAATTTTACGCAAATAATTAGTAAACACCTTACAATACAATAAGATAAAGCCTTAATAAGAATATTATGCATGGAAGAAAATTATTTATAGGATTTAACAATATTTTAACCTTAATAATTAGCAAACTTTACAAAATGAATTTGCAACTAAATGTTGGGATAATTTTTAATTTAGGACCATTAATAAGAGGTTACGTCTCCTTTTGCTTTAATAGCTGCCTCCCAAGTAGCATTTTTAGACACATTTTGGGTGATGTTTCTTAATTCTGTGTCTGTTTCCAAATCATAAAGGAAACTGTAGGCTTCAAGTTTGGACATATTTTCGAAGCCTATACATTCCTTATGAATAAAATGTATGTGTTTCCGATCGATTGGCACTAAGCGTTTCCTTGAGTGTTTCGAAAACCCAACGACTCATGTTTCGAACTTGATTCTTCTTATGTTCCGAATATGTGTCGAAATTGTTCCTATTAATTTTCGATCCATTCATGCGCACTATCGATCAACAACATATATTTTAGATACCTACGGAAACTCTATTAGCCGTCAGTTTCGAAAAAAATAAACTTCATGTTATAGGATAGAACGTATAGTAGACACAAAATAGGATTATCATTCACCTGATGACACAAAATAGTTATGGCGACATCTAATCATAATTATTATTACAGCTGATATAACTGGAACTTCTAGCTTCGGTGAATCTAATTTTTTCAACGAAAGGAAGTTTTTCGAGTAGTTTCTCATTGTAGCTTAATATCTTTCTTGCCCCACCCTAAATTTTTATATTTTGGAAAAATTATTAAAATCTTTAAAAAAATTTTTTTTCGAATTTGGTTACAAACGTTGATAAAATAAAGCATAGCAATTAAGTGAGTTACCATAAAATCCATTTTATTGAATAGTGAGTGTATATCGCCCTCTAAATATTTTTTTTCCTGAAAATTTTGTTGATGCATATAATGGCTGCCGAGTCACATGAAACTTCGGTTCTTAAAGATGGCGACCAATTTTGTGTTTCGAAACGTTTCTCAACTTTGTACTTTCAGAAATTCAAAATATGCATGTTTCTACAATGTATCGATAAAGTATGGTACCTTTTTATTGTTTCGAATTATTGTCGATATTGTCGCCTTAAAAGATATGTAGAGAAACAATGAGAAACAAATGATAAACAAGTGAGAAACAAATAAGAAACAAATAAGAAACAAATAAGAAACAAATGAGAAACAAATGAGAAACAAATAAGAAACACATGGTCACATTTTCGATATTGTGTCCATACATCATGCGCTCTATAACGACAAACTGACACTAGTGACAGTTGACAGTTCACAATCTTAAATCTAAACCTAAGTTTTCGAGGTTTTGTTGATTTGTTCGAATAATATGTCCAAACACAAATAAATAATTATGTATTGTGTCGTCCAAGTATGTTTAAATTGTGTTGTTTTTTCCATTTTTCACAAATTTTTCATGTGATTAATTTATGTAGGTACTGAGAAAAATAGGGTTAACGTTTGTAAAGGTTTCTAGATGTCATATTGTAGGCATTTTGACACAAACATAAGCGTATCGATGATACGAATGATAGAAACATTATGGTAAAATAGGAGGGACACAAAAGTTTCTTTTACTTTCGATACATTGGTTTAAACAAATGTTGCGCATCTACAACGAAACAAAAGTTTGCAATTAATATCGAAACATTTATTCCCCTAAAGTATCATACAATATTACCGAAAATATTCGGGAACAGTTTCGATTGTAATGTTACTATATCAAGAACTTTATCGGAAGGGTTCGGGAACCGGAAAAATGTCGAAATAGTTTCTCAACCATGGAAACTGGCACAAAAAAGTAATAATGTATAGAAACAGTTTCGAATAGTTTCCACAAATCTAATTTGTGTCGATTATGTGTCTGAATATGGGCTGTATTCTAGCAGGCATTGTATTTATCAAATTTTGGTACAATTCTGGCGTGAAACTGTTCCAAATTTCTTCTATTTTGGTCTTTAAGTCCCCAATGGTTCTTGGTGGATTATTGCATAGAATACGTTTAATTTTATGCCAAAGAGTTTAAATGGCATTTAAGTCCGGACTGAAGGAGGGCCATGAAAGCATTCCCCAAGTTCCAAAACTGTGATTTTTAAAAAACAGTCGTTAGAAAATTACGTCACATTTTTCAAGTGAAATTTTAAAGCTACGAAATATGCCTAAAATCACCAAATAAAGACTTGGGGATTTTTTTATACATAAAACCAACATCCAGCTTTGCAATAAAGTAAATTTTACCAAAATCCAACTAGTGGTTCCAAAACTGTGATTATTTTAATGTAGGTACCACCCTCAAAAAACACGTTTTTTGAAAAGTGAACTGTGGAACTCGAAAAAAATGCAAAAAAAATCATATTAACATTTCAGGATTTTTTCAATAAAGTACGATTATTGAGCTTTGATTTAAATGTTTTTTGACATAAATCCAACCAGCGGTTTCAAAAGTGTGATTCTTTAAAACAGTTACTAGAAAATTTTATCATTTTTAAAGGTGCAACTTTGAAGCTCCGATAAATGCCTAAAATCACCAAATAAAAACTTGTGTAACTTTTTTGTAAAGAAACCAACATTCAGCTTTGCAATAAAGTAAATTTCATCAAAATCCGACTACTAGATCCAACGTTTTGAAATTAATAATGCTTTGTTTCTACAATTTTCCCATCCTGCTGGGTTAAAGTGCCACAGTTTTGGAACCGCCGAGCGGATTTTTACGAAATTTACGTTTTTATATAACTAAATGTTGGCATTATAACAGAAAAAACCATCAATATTATGGAAGTTAATTTAGATAACTTTTACGCGTATGGAAAAAAGACAATCAAATTTACTTTTGTCCGAACATTTAGTTGTTAGGGCTCGTACATGGAAATTATCGTTAAATTTAGTAATTTTGTAAAGAGTATAAGCTTGAACTTATAATGCATCAGTTTTTTCCAGCAAATATACCCACTTTCATTTCGCAAAATCAAACACCAACTCACATTTATATAACATTTTTTAATTGTACACATAATCATACATAATATTACAATAAAACTTATAAATTTTATATTAATATAGTACAGACAATATTTTCTTTAAAAATACAATTTAAAAACATACTACTTAGTTTATAAGTTTATAAATAAAAACATTAAAATGTAGTTAAAAACTTGTACACCACTATACAGTACAACTTCGGTCTGGAATCCAAACAAAATGCCTCACCAAATTTTGTTGTTACAAAATATAGAATATAAATTAATAAATATTATTATATAAATACAGCGTATACAGATTGTTTGGTTTTTTCTTTGTTTTGTATACCAGGATAACATAACAAATTTGTACCTATCCTTGTTTATTCCAACTACTCTATAAGGACAAAATTTGAAAACACATCACACAAAGTTTTTTTTTTATTTATATATTTATCTTAAAAGAGTCCATTCAACATACGATTCTAATTTCTTTGTACAGTCATTATTATACATCGTATACATATAGACGTCACAACAAAAAACGATGTTTGCAGAGAAAAATAAACTTAAAAACAACACTAATCAATAAATAAGAAATATATTCGAGAAAGTTTAAACAAACATTGTAATAACACGAAGTGATATTTTTGTTTAGCTTTGGTATCAAATTAAATTTGTATACGTTTATTTTACTTGCGGGTTTTGCTTTATTTGCAAAGTGGGGAACATAATAATTATTTAAAGAATTTATAGTATACTTATTGTAGGAAGGTTATTGCAAATTCTATATCACTCTTATTTTGGTATAAGAGAGTAGTTTAAAACCGTATACTTGGTGACCTGAAAAATAGTGATTTTTGTGTACAAATACGCAGAATCTAAAATGCAAACAAATTTGGTTATTAAAGTATTGCTAATGTAGTATACGAAATCAGCAGATGTTATTGCATTGAAAATGTTCGTCAAAATGGGAAAAAAAGTTTCTTTTATATTTCTTACAAGTTTGAATAAAATAGTGTTCAATTTATTTAGGACTAGATGGTATTGTATAATAATTACAATTAATCTTGCAGATTGCAAGATTAAAGTGGTTAATACATTTTACTGAAGGTTTAAAAAATACAATTATTTTATTACTTTAACATTTAAGGATTATAAAATAATTAATACTTTAAAACTTTAGATTCACGCCGCATGCCGTTATTAACAAAATTTCTGTTTATAATTTTCAGTAAAAAACTAGACTTAAGACGAAATGAACCAACATTTTCCTTGCAAAACATCCAACAACAACAACAATAACACAAAGAAAAACTAAATAATTAGTACGACTTTTTTGTTCTGTTTTGTGGAAGAGTTTCTATAACACGAAGTAAAAGCTAGGGGCATTAACTAATATACAGAAGCATTATTGTGAGTGTCGTAGTTGATCTGCAGATAGGAAGGAATGGCTGCATTTAGTTCGGAAGCTCTCCGTCGTAACGCCGCTATGCTGTGGCCACGCCAAACATCCTCCTCTTCCCCGTTGGGGGAGGTACCCGACGCCACTGGTGGAGTTGCCGCACTCGAGCACGGTATTTGCGGGGGTGGTGAACTACCCGTCCCACCATTGCCGCCGCTGCCACCACCGCTGTTGCAGTACGTCATCATACTATCACCTGCAATAAATAATTACTGTATAAACAAACTGAAAGTTGAATTTGAGGCGTGGGGAGAGAGACAGGGTGAAATTTTTTTATTTGGGAAAATTTGTATGGTTTTCGTTTGAAGTTGGGTGTAATTTTATAGTTGCGATGGGAAAAATGTGGCTCAAAATAATTAGATTTAAATTTAAACCGGCGCATCCGCCAAAATTTAAAAACAATAATTTGTTAACTAATTCCATGCTTTTATATTAAAAAACTTCGGAATTTAGACAATTTTGACTAAATTGTTAACTATTTGTAAATCCCTTGTATTTAATATTTTGAAAAATTTAGAGGGAACACATATTTTTTCGATTTTTGTCCAAAAAGTACCAATTTATAAATAATTACAGATTAAAATGGGCAATATTTAGTTGATTCTAAGGGGCATTTGTTAAAAACAAACCTCATCAGATTTAATAAATTAGACACATAAACCTAGTAAATGCATAGGTACGTCGGTGAGAACTCGACCTATTGTCGAAAGTTTAACACCCAAAATTTTATAGTTATCAATAAGTCCTATTGTCATTTAAATTTTATAATGCATTCTATCTATTTAAATACTAATGGACACGCAGAGTGACAATCAAAACATAAAAACTAGCCACACATATCCTCTCATTCTTTCTCTTTGTGGTATCATAAATCCTGCAAATATACAGTAGTTGTACACCCACGTAATGTAAAATCACCCACACATAATTCACACACTAGCATTGCTATTAGCTATATCGTAAAGTATGCTTAGGTGTTATTATCTGTGTTATATATTGTACGTCGATAAATAATTTTAGGTTAATTTCCTTAGTTACCATTATGGAAAAGGAAAAAAATATTTTCAGTAAAAATATTTTTCTACTGCTTTGTTTGAAAGTAGGCTATTACTATAAATATTTGAAAGATGAAAGTTGACATTTACGAAAATGAGTGGTGTAATGAAAAATTTTCCTCTCTAGAGAGGAAAGTAAAAAATTTGATAGTTAACAAATTCAGAGTTGCCGCATTTGCAGCCTCTTCAATGTCCTTGCCTACATCACTACTATTTTCTGCGTCACTGCATTCAATTTTTACTAAATCCTTTTCTAAAACATAGACAAATAAATAATTTAAATCACAAGTTGACAGGGTTGACAGATTTGACAGCAATTGCAAAAAATTTAATTGTTTTCTGTTTGCAGCGTTTCTAAGGATACGATCTAGCTTACATACTATTTTTTCTTGAAAAATTCTTAACTTTTTTAGTAAATATAAGTTTAGCACATTTTAGAATAAGGCGGTAGAAAAAATAGTATACACCACTCGAGACGAAAGTGTCTTTTCCACTCTCGTAGAACTTTTCTACTCAGTGGAAAAGAGTCACTTTTTTCTCTTATTGTGTAATATACTATTTTCTGCTCCCCTACTTTAATTGATTCATTAGACATTTACTACCTGTACTGTAATGAGATTCATTACGATACAGATTTTTCATTACGATACAAGTTTATAACCAATAGAAATGCAACATCACAGTAATAGGTATTCCGACACGAGCAGTAGGTGACTGTCGTAATTCTTATACTCGTGTCTTAATAGCTATCATTAAATGCTCATATACATACTATATTATATCTAATATCTATCTAAAATAAAGTTGTAATATATTTTGTGTTGGTGTTTTTAATAATTGTTTAAACAATTTTAAAAAGCAATCTAATTCTTAGGTGAATAGGAAACAGTGCAAAACCAAATTTTATCTTAGGTTAGTTCTGCTCTACAAAATTCGGATCCGTGAAGTTCCACCACGAATTTAAATTACGTATTTTGTTATGTGACCAATTTTCTTCTTACGAAACCATTTAAACAATAAACAAAAATCTAAACACAACCAACGCCTGTTACTACCATATTTGTTGTAGAACCAATAAACCATTGCAACAACCAACAACAAAAAAAAAGTTAAATGGGCGATTGAAAACAAACAATGCTCTCCCATACTTAAAGTAGCCATGAAGGCAAATCATGGCAAACATGAGAATGTTAAAACCTGTGTGCAGAAGTAATTAGAATAGTTGACGCGTATTTCGGTAGCGGGTAACGAGGTTGTTTCTAATCACTGCTAATTGTATGTTTTGTGGTGTGTGTACCCCCTCTGTGCCCCCGTCTATGTTCATCTTTACCCGGTATTAGCTGCGGAATGCCTCACGCAGTTGTTACTTTCGAGTAAAGGTGTCAAAAGTAAATGTCGTAGGTTTGTTTGATTTGGGGATTATACGACGACCGGTCAGTCAATGTTTAACATACGTTTTTACGGAGATGATTTTAGACTTGTGGCTGCGGCTTGTGCACACATTGGCTAGACAAGTTTTCAGTAAATCGTTGGTTATTTCCAGTATTTTTCCTTTACTTCAGTTTCTTAAGTAGAATTTTAAGTACTTAAACAAGTCTATTAAAGCTTTTACTAGATTCGTGCTAGAAAAAACGGAAAATTAAACATTTCACTGCCACTAGAACATTAATTACACCATTTTCTATTAATTAAATATATCTTACTGACTATGTAGTCATAACGTGAAGTAAATTAAGTTAGTTTTGATTATGCCACTTTATTATCTGCTCGTTAATGCAGAACCTGCTACCTATATTTGACAAATAATTTACCCTAATTGTACTAACTAATAGAAATTATTATTAGTTATCACGTCTTTCTGTACATAATTAAATGTTTATTAAAATAACTAATAAAAAAATCTTTAATTAACACAGCTTGTAAGAGTTTTGAATGGTTAATTATCGTATGTTAAATATTATTTCTTTTGCTTTTAAATTACTACTGTAATGATTCAAAATACCAGGTAACACAGTGTTAAAAGTGTACAGAAAGAATATGTAGGCATATACATGGAATTTTGTCCATACAGTCAGACTGGTGTCGTAAAATCTTTAAGCAAACATTTTCGTGTAAATGTTTTATTAAAGAAATGTTGTTTCAGTGTAAAATCTATTTGCATTTATGCATTAATTATTCATGATGTTGAACGTTGTTGTAAAATTTAAACACATTTAAAATGCTGTTACATTGAACAGCTTTTTTTAAATTTTTGTTACTATTTTTATTTAAGTCGTTGACTTTAAAGATCCTTAAAGTAGTGGTAAAGACTATGTACATTAAGGAATTTTTTTGAATGTTTGTTTTGTTGAAAAATTTAACATTTAAATGTCAAATCCATTAGTCGAAATTTCCTTAGGAAAACTGTTACCACAACTATAAATCCGCACATTACAAACAATGTTTGTGTTCACAAAAACTTTTATAAACAAAGAGAATTACTCACTGTATCTTTCTGAGATCTTGCCCACTTACGTTATTTAAACACGTAAATACATGTAGGTATTATTATTCAAAAGTTTTTTGCATGTTTTATTTTTCACAAGATTCTATTTGTTAGAGAATTATAAGTCAAAATTTTATTCTGAACTACTGAAATCTCAAATATTTTGATGCAAACAAAATTGGAGAAACATAGTTGATTGTTTTACTTTCCGCAACACTCTACAAGAAGGTTTAAATGTAGTTTTGCATATACTGCACCTGTTTCATTGTACAAATTCATGGACATTTTTAATACTTGCCATAATTAGTCCAGGAAAAATAGACGAAAAAAAAAGGCTGAGTTGGAATAAAATTGTAACAGGCTGAATTTTCACATGCACCTTAGTATTATAGCCCTCAATAATATGTTAAAGTTCCCCATCGATTTGAATGCTGCTAACTGAGTTACTCGAGGTCAAAGGTCGCGATAAACAGTTTTTTGCAAAAATCTCGAGAACGGCCACCTTTATTGAAAAAAATATAGAGAGCTAATTTGTAGCTGAGGCGATTTGCTGTAAAAACTTATTAAAACGTTTTTTTGTAAGGACAATAATTCACGAGATATAGCGTTTCAAAAACCAAGAACGTAGAGGACTTACTTCACTATGAAGAATAACGACTGATCTTAGGATATGAAAGTTGGATAATGAATTATTATTCAATATGTATATTTATGGCGTTTTTTATTTATTTGTGCATTTATTGCATTTATTTGGGCAGTTATGATACAGTAATTAACAGTTTTCAGTTTCGGAGAGCGATTGTTCCGTCACCAAAGTTTGGACGAGGAAAGACGATGGATCGATGTCGTTATCCACCTCATCGTTATCAATATTAAAATTTTCCATGTTCATACATGTTTGGTCATTACATTGGCTACAAACTACAGAACAGTTTAATTCTGCTTTCCGACATCCACAATTGGAACCACAGCCTTTCTTGCACTTACAAAATACTGTATTGAGTAATGCATCAGGAGCGGCTTGGAGCAGAGTTGTAACTGGCTCTAAAATATTATTTTGTAGTACCCATCCCCAGTCCTGAGGATCAATTTCTCCATTCCAATTGTGGATCTCGGCGGAAAGCAGAATTGAACTGTTCTGTAGTTTGTAGCCAATGTAATGGCCAAACATGTATGAACATGGAAAATTTTAATATTGATAACGAGGAGATCGATAACGACATCGATCCATCGTCTTTCCTCGTCCAAACTTTGGTGACGGAACAATCGCTCTCCGAAACTGAAAACTGTTAATTACTGTATCATAAATGCCCAAATAAATGCAATAAATGCACAAATAAATAAAAAACGCCATAAATATACATATTGAATAATAATTCATTATCCAACTTTCATATCCTAAGATCAGTCGTTATTCTTCGTAGTGAATTAAGTCCTCTACGTTCTTAGTTTTTGAAACGCTATATTTCGTGAACGATTGCCCCTAGAAAAAAACTTCTTAATAAGGTTTTATAGCAAATTGCCTCAGCTAAAAATTAGCTCTCCATATTTTTTCCAATAAAGGTCGCCGTTCTCGAAATATTTGCAAAAAAACTGTTTATCGCGACCTTTGACCTCGAGTAACAGTTAGCAGCCATCAAATCGATGGAGAACTTTCACACATTATTGAGGGCTATAATACTAAGGTGCATGCAAAAATTCAGCTCGTAACAATTTTTTTCCATGTTAAAGTCTACTTTTTCCTGGACTATAATTTAGAAACATTTAAAGCTAGATTTAAGGTGGAACTTCTTTCACTTCAGGAACTGTGATTTCTTTCTTTTTAAACTGTTGTATTTGTTGTCCAGTGTTAGTTTGTTGTTCAATTTTGCGGCATCTCTGTGTACATTTTTGATATAAGTATTGTACTTTCGTGTATTTAGAATATTTTGTTTGTTTGGGGGCTGGTATGCGTGGCACGTGAACCTTGTACATCGGCGTTTTGTGTGTTTTTTCATAGTTGTAGTTTTTACAAACTGGTTGAGTTGAAAATCTATTTTATATAGACACTCAACCATTTGGAACAAAATTATTTGAATCTCTTTTCTTTTCTTTTATACTATAATTTTGTAAACATTTTTGTTTTGTTTTTTGTTCCAATAAAGAAGTTAAATAAATAAATAAATAGTGGATTTGGATAAGGTCGAATATTCTAAAATTAAAATTAAAACACAAGTTTTTTTCAGATGTCATAAAAATTTGGATCGTATAACCACTCAAAAAAATAATACAAGCTTAAAAGTTTAAAAATTAATCATTTATGAGGACAAAAATCAAAAGTTATGTAAAATATTGACAAAATATCTTTCTTTGCACTTGAGGACCATCAATCAAATATGATGAAAACTTTTACTTGATAAACTCCTACCTTTCATATAAAATACAGAATACTACAGTGGTGATGAAACTGACGGTAAATATAAGACTTGAGGAATACCTTATGTCATAATTGCCATCACCTGATTAACTTAGCTTGATTACACTATGTATAAATCAGAGTGCTTAAACTCAATTAATCGCATAATTAATGCATAATTCACATAATACAAGTGCTAATCACTTTACATTAAGCAGTTAAATTGTCCAACAGAAACCTTACCTAGCGAGTTAAGACCATAATGAGCCTGGTAAACTGTACTTGCAGCCGCCGCAGTACTTATTGGTAACGCAGGACTCAAACCAGAACTTTGATTTAGTTGGCCCAACGACTGACCAAATCCACCCATCGACACTGAACTTTGGCCCAACTGTCCAAGACCTGTAATTTTATCAAAAACTGACAAAAATATTTTAACGGTACAATTTACTGAAAACATATTGGAGGAGAAACAGCAAGGATAATGAATTGGTGTATAAAATCAATAGCTTTTGCAATATTTAGAGGGGTTACATAAAGCACGAGTTAATTGATCAATTGATTTGGCCTAATTGTAATCGAAAAATGCATGCTGGGTTTTACATAACAATCGCTTCGTGAAAATGCCGGTTTATATGTGATGGAAATTCATGACATGATTAATAAAACGATATGCATGTCGTGGACCGTGAAATATATCTATTTATAACAACTGCACCAAATTGTTAACAACAAAATATAAAATGTGAAAGGGAAAATCCATCATCGAAAATTATTGTTGAGCCATCGTATTTTTTATGAAATTTACCTGTTGCCATTCCAGCAACCCCCCATCTCGATTCGGAAGTACTAAACATACTAGAACCACAAAGACCATCTCCCATCGCTCCAAAAGGTGGAAGACCATGAGAAGGTAGAAGAGCACCAGGAGTTCTGAACACATTTGTTGTCTTCTTCCGCTTCTTCCATTTCGCCCGTCGGTTTTGAAACCAAACCTGCAATAAATAGAAAATAAAAATAGAAATGGGTATTTTTCTAAAACGTTTAACTTTCAATTGGGGATTCTAGAAATATTTGATTATGTAACTAGTGTGTAGGTATCAATTAATTAAATGATTAAAATAGTGTAGATAATAATAAAATAAGTTGATAATGCCTAATATTACATAATGGCCCAAACAAATTTAAGCTCATTTTTATGATTGCCTAGATTATTCCAACTAAACCTCCACTGATAAAATCTATTCACTTCCCAGGCGCATTTACAGTTGATAAATTGAATTTTTTAGAGAGAGCTTCCGTAGACATCAAAAGCAAACGTGGAATCGTTGAATCAATTGAACACTCGTAAAATGAATCGAGCTTGGCTGTCGTAGCGACTGAACTTTGGTGGGTGTGGGTAAACTTGGAAATAACGTAGGGAAGTTTTGTGGGAGGAGATAGGAGGTTTGGGATTAGGTAGCGAGGGGGAAGGTTGCCAGGACGAAGCGCGGCGCTACGTCAGGACTCGACGGAAAAGCAGAGGAAAGGCGAGGTCGCTCGATAATGCGACTTTAGCGATCAAGGTTTCGTCCATTAAAAAATTACGTACCGTGGCTCGAATTTGTAATAAAGTTTTGATGCACTTGAAATGTGGGGAAATTAATTTGTATCGCTTCTTTCATTTAGAAACTTCTGATAGGCTTTTTTTTTTTTAAGTTTGTCGGTTGATAAGTTTTGAAAATCGAAAAAGGTACAGCTAAATGAACATTATGTTAATAAAACACAATAATGATAGGCAGAAGTACATTCTGGAATTTGCCGGCAAAAACGTATTAGTACATACAAAGAAATAACAAATAACATTAAAGAAATTAAGAATTTATTGGTGATGCTGATTATTGGAAATAAAACAGACAAAGATGCGATGCGATACACTTTTTATAATATTTCATATCCATTTCTAAAAATATCACCAACTTGGTTGATTTGAAATATTTCTATTTAATATTTTTTTATAAACGAACAAACTATAAAGTAAAAAATGTGTTTAAATAATTAAATTTTTGCAGAGTATATTCCAGATATTGGCATTCAAACCTTTTTATGATTTAAAATGGAAAACTAATAAACTTGGGTATGATTTTTATGTAAATTACTACATACCATGATTATTATAAATAATAAACAATTAACGCAAAAAATAGAAAAAAAAAACATTCATATTTGCAATATTATCGAGAATTAAATTCTCAAGAGGCCCATCCACGTACGAGTCTGGTGTGCAAGTCCAGCTCAGCGAGCAAAACTCGCGAACCAGACTCTTACATCTTTCACCACATACTTTTTATTTAGGGCAAATTTTGCTCAAACTCCATTAATTTCATTAGGTATCTGTAAAGTGTTTATGGGTTAAACTAATCTAACCTAACCCACACACGAGTAGGTACGGTATGAGTATTTATAAGTGAGCTGATCCGAACTTGCAAGCCATACTGTTACGTTGATGGCCCTCTTTGAGACACAACAAGAATTTACTTGATTTTGAATGTGTGTTCCGACCTAAACAATTTAATTAGAAATGTTTCGCAGACAATATTCGCTTCTTCAAGACGCTGAAGTTATAATAATTAAATTTTTAAAAACATTTTTTAGAATCTAGTAGTTCTTGAGGTGAATATGTATACCAAATGAAAAGCTTAAATATTGTGTTGAAAAAGAGAATTTCAAAAATATATTCCCTATGTCCGGAAATTAGGAGCAAAAAACTCGGGGGGTGATTCTACTTGAAAAATTAATGTGACAAGTTCCTATAACATTTTTCCAAAAGCTGATTAATATTGGGGTTACAGGGCCTTAAAGATTGTTTTTTTAAATCAATTTTTTCCAGTAACTTTTTTCTAGTGTACCGATTTGTTTCAAATTTGGCACACTTATCACTAATATATATTTGTATTCTTGCACCAATTTGAGGTAAATTCCCCAGTGTCAAAGAGTCGAAACTGACGTTGACCTTTGGATAAAGACCCAGAACTTTTTTGTTAGGCACTTTTTCTAAACTTTGATGACGCCCGATTAAAGAGAATCGAAAAATCTTCAAAAAAGATCCTCTTGCTGCATCACGATAAAACAAGTCGTTTTCGAGAAAAACGCCTTAAAAAATTTGCTTACATTAAATGAATACCAACTACTTAACTACAGCTCATTTTCAAGATTAAACAGAAGCGCGTTTTTCTCGAAAACTACTCGTTTTATCGTTATTCAACAAGAGGATCTTTTTTGAAGATTTTTCGATGCTCTTCAATCGGGCATCATCAAAATTTTGGGGCCTTGTAACCCCAATATTAATGAACTTTCGGAAAAATGTTATAGGAGCTTGTTACATTAACTTTTCGAGTGTAATCACTTCACGAGTTTTTTGCTCCTAATTTCCGGACACCCGGTATGATTATTTTCACTTCTAGATTGTGCAAATTAGCAAAAACTTTGTACAACTCTTATGAATATCTCGTTGTAAATGCTGGTCACTTTTTGGTACTAATTTTTAAACATCATGTACGAGTCAGCTCAAAATTTAGCTTCAGAATTTTCTTTATATATAAATGTGCCACATTTCGTGACTGTCTTAATCATTTTTAAATGAAATTTTTTACAAAAAAAATGACGAAATATATTAACAGTGTTTGTTTATGCCTACTTGACAGAAATCTACTATTTTTATCTAAACAAACTACAAATTATATCAAAATCACTTTACATAATAAATTTTCAACTGGTATAAATTTTAATTAACAATCTGACCTAGTACAGCTTTTCCACAAGTTTTGATAATTATTTAGATTTATTTAAAAAGATTCAGTTTAAAAAATAGTTTAACACTCTTTATTCTAATTTAATCAAAGTCTTTACGTCAAATCGAGGAAAATAAGTTTGAAAAATTCGAGCTTATACGAGCCCTAACAACTAAATGTTCGGACAAAAGTAAATAAGATTGTCTTTTTTCCATTCGCGCAAAAGTTATCTAAATTAACTTCCACAATATTGATGGTTTTTTCTGTTATAATGCCAACATTTAGTTATATAAAAACGTAAATTTCGTAAAAATCCGCTCGACGGTTCCAAAACTGTGACACTTTAACCCAGCAGGATGGAAAACTTGTAGAAACAAAGAATTATTATTTTCAAAGCGTTGGATCTAGTAGTCGGATTTTGATGAAATTTACTTTATTGCAAAGCTGGATGTTGGTTTTCTTTACAAAAAAGTGACACAAGTTTTTATTTGGTTATTTTAGACATTTATCGGAGCTTCAAAGTTACACCTATAAAAATGATAAAATTTTCTAGTAACTGTTTTAAAGAATCACAGTTTTGAAACCGCTGGTTGGATTTGTGTCAAGAAACATTTAAATCAAAGCTCAATGATCGTACTATATTGAAAAAATCATGAAATGTTAATTTTTTTCGAGTTCCACAGTTCACTTTTCAAAAAACGTGTTTTTTGTGGGTGTTACCTACATTAAAATAATCACAGTTTTGGAACCACTGGTTGGATTTTGGTAAAATTTACTTTATTGCAAAACTGGATGTTGGTTTTATGTACAAAAAAATCCCCAAGTCTTTATTTGGTGATTTTAGGCATATTTCGTAGCTTTAAAATTGCACTAGAAAAATGTGACGTAATTTTCTAACGACTGTTTTTAAAAAATCACAGTTTTGGAACTTGGAGAAAACGACATAAAGGTGCTTACATGGCCCACATCCAGTCCGGACTTGAATGTCATTGAAACTCTTTGACATAAAATTAAATGTATTCTACGCAATAATCCACCAAGAACCATTGAAGACTTAAAGACCAAAGTAGAAGAAATTTGGGACAGTTTCACGCCACAATTGTACCAAAATTTGATAAATACAATGCTTGCTAGAATATAGGCAGCTATTAAAGCAAAAGGAGACGTAACCTCTTATTAATGGTCCTAAATTAAAAATTATCCCAACATTTAGTTGCAAATTCATTTTGTAAAGTTTGCTAATTATTAAGGTTAAAATATTGTTAAATTCAATAAATAATTTTCTTCCATGCATAATATTGTTAATAAGGCTTTATCTTATTGTATTGTTAGGTGTTTACTAATTATTTGCGTAAAATTTCCAGTTCTCCTTTCATACTTTAAAAATTTACTATTGTCCGAACATTTAGTTGTTAGGACTCGTAGTTTTAAAACTATTGTATTCCCAATTTGCCTCTAATACATACAGAGTGTTCTCGAACTAATGTAATGTACCAAAAAATATTTTAGTAAAGTTTATAAAAATAAGCTCATAATTAGCATATATAATTTTTGTTTCATAATGTGAGAGTGGCGAGTCCAACCCTGGCGTTCCTAAAAAAAGGACTTACGTTGTAGATTTCTAATTTCTAGATAATTATTTGATTTGAAATTAATACCAAAAAATGATTTAAAATAACATAATTCGAGACTATGTACTGAGAAATAAAACAATTCCTATCTTGAGGTCAACGCAACATAAAAGAACTAAAAGAAAAACGCGGCTACACTATCTTCTACAATCGTACAATATTTTACAACATAAAGCGGTGATCGGGGTTTAAAGGTGTCGTAAAGGTAATCGAAACTCGTAAAACCCAGAACCTCCATAGAAATTCATAGCGTACTAAGCTTCATAGCCCCCACGATCCACTACCGATATTCTAGAACCAAAATAACCGAAAAACTTAAACACTTTTTCAGTGGGGATCCATTATGTTCATGGTTATGGATAAATGTTAAATGTTGGCTTATTTACTTATTTAAAAAAAGTTTCAAAGGCAGCAAATAATTTAGTTGTTAATAATTAACTTATAGATAAGGATAACAAAGTACTAACAGAAAAACTAGGCCTCAGCTGATTTTCCTTTAATAACAGATCTGTAAATATAGACCATAATAATGAATCTTGAATTCCTGTTTTTCCTTTTCCAATCATCAATTTCGCTGATCTAAACGTTCCCACTTGCTCGAAAGTAGAGAAAGTGTTTTTATGAATGACACACAAAATCACTCCTTCATTGGGGTTGTAAATCTCAGCGGACAGTGGATAGTAGAGCATCCACAACAGATGCGGGGTTTGCTTATATAAGGGAGCTAATGGTGTTGGATTATTTAACATCTATACATCTCTCCGCAATGGATAACCACTGTCATGTGACCCCAGAGAGACTCTTTCATTCCCCTGATACCGACAAAGTGAGAAATTATGTTCATATATGGTTTTCACTTGTGCAATGACTGTACAAGAGTAGCAACTTAGTAATTTTGCTTAAACATTTAAAATCCCGTAATTAGAGTTAGAAGATGCGGGGCTTGACAAGAATATTAAAATAAGGCAGATGGACAAAAATTGAGAGACAGTTGCTAGATTGGGAAACTCGTTTTAAAAACCCACATTTTAAATGAGTTTTTATGGAACGCGTGTAATTTTGTGTGTTTGTATATCATAAAAGTGACCCTTTCTTTGTTTAGAAAGAGGGATGAATATTGACGGTTAACATAGGGTAGAAATTTGGCATACACATGTGAAATAACCCTTGGAGAGAAATATATGAAACAGGTACAAATAATTTTGTGGTTTACTCATCGCTGCTTAGTAAATAAGGAGACGTTTTTAGGACAATAGATACGGTCAACAAATGATGTAAAAAGAGGACAATAGAAAAATGTGGAAGGATTCCGAATCTTAATAAAATGAGTAAAATTTGACAAAATTTTAATGCATGAAATGTTTTATTAGTTAAATAATCTACAGGCTGTCCCAGTTTATATCGTCAGGATTTCACCAGTCGATAGTTTAGCGAAAATTAAAGGTAGTTTGTCTAATAAACTATGGTCGAATGTTGCTTCTTTTTTGATGTACAGGACATTAAAGAAAATAAATTATTTTAAATAATTTGCTATAAATCAATAACAAAAAAAGTTAGTCTTCTGAAATTTTGCATAGATCTTTTTTTTTGTATTCTCTTATTAATAGTGGTTGCAATTATTTTATTTACAACACAGAGGCGTGCGTACTGGTTTCTTCAAAAACATTTTATTGAATAAAACGTACGCCACTGGTTTTTTTACAGCACCAATATGCCCAGTATTTTCCATTCAATTAGAAACTTTTTGGTATCTTACAATTTCTTGATAACTTTACTTTTTTTTCTTATTTATTAAAGAGGTTCTTCCCTATTAGATTTCCGAAAAAAGCATCAGTACAAAGTTGTAGAGAAAAATATTTCCTACAACTTTCCTTTTAATATTTTTTTGATATTGTCAATATTTAAAAAGATATTCAACAAATAAGTTGCAAATTTTAGGGAAATTTTTCTTTAGTTAGGTACTACTTACTACTCTTTCCCCAAAATTTTCAACTTATTTGTTGAATAACTTTTTAAATATCGACAATATCAAAAAAAGTTTAAAAGATAAGTTGTAGGAAATATTTTTCTTTACAACTTTGTACTGACGCTTTTTTTCGAAAATTTAATAGGAAAAAAGTTATTCAATAAACAAAAAAATCCAACCCTTAATTGGGGGCTGGTGAAGGAAGGGCGGGGTCTACGAATACACAAACTCAGTTTTAAACTTTCAGGGTGACCCTCTAGAAGATTCTACAAAAATTGGCTGTAGGGTAAAAAAAGTCTATTTGAAGCCTTTTTTCTCCCTTATTAACTGAACCTACTATTAGGTTATTTTGAGTTAAGTTATCAAAAAATTATAAGATACGAAAAAGTTTCTAAATTGAATGGAAAATACTCACTGAATATTGGTGCTGCAAAAAAAACAGTGGCGTACGTTTTATTCAATAAAATGTTTTTGAAGATACCCGTACGCACGCCTCTGTGTTCTAAATAAAATAATTGCAACCACTATTAATTAGAGAATACAAAAAAAACATCTATGCAAAATTTCAGAAGGCTAACTTTTTTTGTTATTGATTTATAGCAAATTATTTAAAATAATTTATTTTCTTTAATGGCCTGTACGTAAAAAGGAAGCAACATTCGACCATAGTTTATTAGACAAACCACCTTTAATTTTCGCTGAACTATCGACTGGTGAAATCCTGTCGATATAAACTGGGACACCCTGTATTTAATCACATATAAAAGTACAACTAATTAGTCAGTTTTGCATTATACAAGAAATTAGGTATTCTATTAAAATAAATAACTTGTAAAGTGTATTGAAAATTTTCGTAATATTTATTTAAATTTTACCTAATCGTACATTATATTGTGTCACCCAAACACCAACTCATTACCTAATAACACCAACCCGATATTTTCCTGGCGTTATCACAATATTCGAACTATAGACTGATGATGCCCACCGCAGGAGTTTAGGGTGCGGGTTGCGCTGGGCTATACACAGTCAGAGAGAGAGTTTATAGTGCAGGGCCTAGCAGTGATCATACATCAACCGCGCCCCATTAGGGATTAATGATGCCAACACCACCGAAATTAACTTCCTACCGGCTTACCGCGGCAATAACGTTAACATATTAACCATTTGTTAGAATAGCAATATACCCAAGGCCTTATCCAACCCCGTCTTCATTACAAAACAGATCGTAAACTGAATTTATTTATAATAGCGTACTTCCAACCGAACGGGAGGTTAATAAAACACCATTGTTCATAAGAACATTAATTTGTGCGATAAAATAAAAAAAACTAACTGCGTTTTGAACGATATTAAGATAATAAACTTTTATTTAAGAATATTAGGTTAATAGCGGTATTTCGTAGGTGATGATAATTTTATTCCTTTATGCTTATATCTCGTGCATATATTAAAACTATTGGTAATTGAGTGGATATATATTATACAAATTTATAGCAATTTGAATTGGATTTGGAATTTGTTAAAGCATATCAAATAATTATTAATTTAATTACGGATATCTGTGTTTATACATTAAATGCTAATAATATTTATTGGCAAATAATATTAATAAATTCACTGTCTAACGCATTTCAGTGCAAGTGCTTTATTATATGCATTTGTCGATAATGTGAGGAATTCGAAATATAATTTGGATAATTTACATAATGTTAAAATTAATAAATTTATTTCATGAATCAAAAAGGTATTATAATTCATCGTAACCTAACTTCTTAAATAATTGAATATACTTTTCAGAAATGAAAGCGTAATTAAAAAAACAAGATTATTTAGGAATTTAATAAATCATCATCAAAAAATTGTAGCGAAACTTATAATTTCTCATAACAATTGCAACTTATTGCATTAATAGCTATTTTTTTCTACGAGCCCTAACAACTAAATGTTTTGACAAAAGTAAATTTTTGAAGTATGAAAGGAGAACTGGAAATTTTACGCAAATAGTTAGTAAACACCTAACAATACAATAAGATAAAGCCTTAATAACAATATTATGCATGGAAGAAAATTATTTATTTGATTTAACAATATTTTAACCTTAATAATTAGCAAATTTTACAAAATAAATTTGCAATTAAATGTTGGGCTAATTTTTATTTTAGGACCATTATAAGAGGTTACGTCTTCTTTTGTGTTAATAGCTCCCTGTATTCTAGCAGGCATTGTATTTATCAAATTTTGGTAGAATTCTGGCGTGAAACTGTCCCAAATTTCTTCTATTTTGGTCTTTAAGTCCCCAATGGTTCTTGGTGGATTATTGCGTAGAATACATTTAATTTTATGCCAAAGAGTTTCAATGACATTTAAGTCCGGACTGGATGAAGGCCATGGAAGCACCTTTATGTCGTTTTCACCGAGTTCCAATATTGTGATTTTTTAAAAAAATAGTCGTTAGAAAATAC
Source organism: Pediacus dermestoides (assembly GCA_963942485.1). Taxonomy (NCBI): domain Eukaryota; kingdom Metazoa; phylum Arthropoda; class Insecta; order Coleoptera; family Cucujidae; genus Pediacus; species Pediacus dermestoides. The sequence goes on from OZ012629.1 coordinate 6,097,837, forward strand.
CGTCACATTTTTAAAAAGTGCAATTTTAAAGCTACGAAAATTGCCTAAAATCACCAAATAAAGACTTTGGGATTTTTTTGTACATAAAACCAACATCCGGCTTTGCAATAAAGTCCAAAATCCAACCAGCGGTTCCAAAACTGTGATTATATTAATGTAGGTAGCACCCTCAAAAAACACGTTTTTTGAAAAGTGAACCGTGTAACTCGAAAAAAATGCAAAGAAAATCATATTAACATTTCAGGATTTTTTTAATATAGTACGATTATTGAGCTTTGATTTAAAGGTTTTTTTACACAATTCCAACCGGTGGTTTCAAAACTGTGATTTTTTAAAACAGTTACTAGAAAATTCTATCATTTTTAAAGGTGCAACTTTGAAGCTCCGATAAATGCCTAAAACTACCAAATAAAAACTTGTATAACTTTTTTGTGAAGAAAACCAACATCCAGGCTTGCAGTAAAGTAAATTTTGTCAAAATCTGACTACTAGATCCAACATTTTGAAAATAATAATTCTTTGTTTCTACAATTTTCCCATCCTGTCGGGTTAAAGTGCCACAGTTTTGGAACCGCCGAGCGGATTTTTACGAAATTTACGTTTTTATATAACTAAATGTTGGTGTTATAACAGAAAAACCATCAATGTTATGGAAGTTAATTTAGATAACTTTTGCAAGTATGGAAAAAAGACAATCAAATTTACTTTTGTCCGAACATTTAGTTGTTAGGGCTCGTACTAATTCTGTATAGGATTGACACCTCAATATAGAATATAGCCCATCTAACAATCGTCAAAATTGTAGGTAATGATTGCAGAAGTAGATAGGGAGTTGCTTAGATTCCGGGAACGGATCTATGAAGATGTGATGGGACAGAATCTGCATAAAATACTAAATTGGTCTTGCGGTTATTTTCAAGCAGAATAATGTCGTAATTTACAGAGTGTCCCGGAAAAGTGGGAAATCTCTCGGATTCAGATAGGGCATGAAAAAATAAGATGAAAAGTTCCTATAAAAATTTTTCCTATAAGCCCCTCCCTACGAAGATATGTAGCACTGAAGAGCGTCGCTGGAAATCGTTTTTTTTAATAATTTTTAAAGTACTTAATAGAATTTTATAAAAAGTTAATATGATGGACACTACTAAGGACCTCTTGAAATTTAGTCCTTGACACATATCTAGCTTGTTTAGTTTACCAGGGGCAGACTAAGCTTTACAACTTAATGCTTAAACTTTTAACACCCTGTGTGAAAAAGACTTAAAATAACAAAATCAGGGGGCTTGAACCTTAGACTAAAGAAAAGCTACTCTCGTTTATTGTTGATAAAGTGGACCGTTTTCGAGAAAAAGAATAATAAACGAATTCATGTTTTATTAAGTCATTAAAAAAAAGTCTCATTCCGAAAAAAAATCTAAATTCAAAAAACGCCTGTAGGAAATATTTTTATAGGAACTTGTCATCTTATTTTTTCATGCTCTATCTGAATCCGAATGATTTGCGACTTTTTCCGGGACACCTTGTATACGTCATGAAATTTCTCCAGAAATTCCAGTTTCAAATTATGGCCGAACTGGAATCTGGCTGATTGCATAGAATAGAACACTCCGAAACTTGACAATTGTCTAAATATTGTAAAAAAATGGTATCTGATATCTAGTCGCTATTCAAGATGGACGAGGATAGTTTTGGTAGAAGATAATCAAAAGAAAGCTTGTTTAAATTGTCTCACTTTTCTTGGTCTTTACATTCCTGAAATAATTCAGTTAATTGGAAATTTACAGATAAATGTTAGGATTTCAGGGGTAAACTTGGTTAAAATTTGTACATCAGATTTAAAATTCAAAATTCTCGCATTTAAATCAGACGGTTTTTTGAAGAATCAGAACAATTATAGTTTCAACAACTCTCTATTGTAGCAGTATTTTACGCTATCATCGAATCAATGGCTGATATTTGTCGCTGATTTTCAATTTTTGTACCTAGTGCCAATGGTAAAAAATGTAATACTGTAATTAAACGAGTTTTACAAGGACACATCCTTTATATTATAACGAAATAGCTTTAGTATTTTAATTAGCAACTCCATTAATCCTTTCCACATCACGCAAAACAAAATCAATAACTTAGAATATTAAATCACAACCTACACCACACCATCGCTTCTGATTTACCCTATGTTTATATTACACATTACCAAAGAGCACATATCGTAAACTTCTAATAGTCTAATAAAAGTCAATATATCACTCTGGTATTAGCGATTAAACATGATCGCTTCTCACCCCTTCAAACTAATAATACTTGTCAGACCATCATAGCTGGGTATAGTAGATTCACCCACACTATACCAGCCGCCCCGTGGGGCATGAATCACAAGCAAATTGAACAGCAGATGAAACGTATAGTAGACTTCGCCAGGTGATCCGTTGCTGATCCATCTGCTTAATTACTAAGTCGCATTGACCAGGCGGATTTACTACTGTCCGCAAATTGACCACAATGTTCACACTATGGTGTGGATCATCGGATGTGGTGTGGTGGATATCCAGAGGATTTAGACAAATTCTCATGTATACCTATCTATGTAAGATTAATAATCGCATATTCAGTAGATGTGTGACAGATATAATAGTATAATATTGACTTTCCTTTATTAGGACAAATTAATTCAGTTTGGATTCAAGGAAATTATAGACGAGCAAATCAAATATTGTTTTAGGAACTCATTAACTTCTATTAAAGTAAAACGTGGATACCAACGTGACAAAACACAGAACGTTATTGTCAAGAATCAGGGATGCCACTTTGTGTATTTTGTTTCCTTTCAAAGTCGGTTTTAATATTGCAAAACTAAAGGATGTATTGATTCCGTCTTGTTTTCTTCTGGAAGGCGTAAGCAGAAGATTTAATATCTAGCATTTGTGGAAAAATTACAAAAAGAAATTATTAACATTACAACTATAATAAGATTTTGGGATGATAATTCAACTGGATGAGTTATGAATTCTTATAGATCCTTGAAATTTGAGTATTCCTTCTTCGAATTGGGTACTTTTCGCAAAAATTAATATAACATTTCTTTGATCAGAGTATCAAAGAAATTTCTGCATCTATAATTATATATTTTATATATATTTATATCGTCAGGATTTCACCAGTCGATAGTTTAACGAAACTTAAAGGTAGTTTGTCTAATAAACTATGGTCGAATGTTGCTTCCTTTTTGATGTACAGGGCATTAAAAAAAAACAATTATTTTAAATAATTTGCTATAAATCAATAACAAAAAAAGTTAGTCTTCTGAAATTTTGCATAGATCTTTTTTTTGTATTCTCTTATTAATAGTGGTTGCAATTATTTTATTCGGAACACAGAGGCGTGCGTACGGGTTTCTTCAAAAACATTTTATTGAATAAAACGTACGCCACTGGTTTTTTTGCTGCACCAATATGCAAAGAGTATTTTCCACTCAATTAGAAACTTTTTTGTATCTTACAATTTCTTGGTAACTTAACTCTTTTTTTCTTATTTATTAAAGAGGTTCTTCCCTATTAGATTTCCGAAAAAAGCATCAGTACGAAGTTGTAGAGAAAAATATTTCCTACAACTTTCCTTTTAATATTTTTTTGATATTGTCAATATTTAAAAAGATATTCAACAAATAAGTTGCAAATTTTAGGGAAATTTTTCTCTAGTTAGATACTAAGTACTTACTACTACTACTTAACTACTCTTTCCCCAAAATTTTCAATTTATTTGTTGAATAACTTTTTAAATATCGACAATATCAAAGAAAGTTTAAAAGATAAGTTGTAGGAAATATTTTTCTTTACAACTTTGTATTGACTCTTTTTTTCGAAAATTTAATAGGAAAAAAGTTATTCAATAAACAAAAAAATCCAACCCTTAATTGAGGGCTGGTGAAGAAAGGGCGGGGTCTACGAATACACAAACTCAGTTTTAAACTTTCAGGGTGACCCTCTAGAAGATTCTACAAAAAATGGCTGTAGGGTAAAAAAAGTCTATTTGAAGCCTTTTTCTCCCTTATTTACTGTACTATTAGGTTATTTTTAGTTAAGTTATCAAAAAATTATAAGATACGAAAAAGTTCCTAAATTGAATGGAAAATACTCTCTGCATATTGGTGCTGCAAAAAAAACAGTGGCGTATGTTTTATTTAATAAAATGAAGAAACTCGTACGCACGCCTCTGTGTTCTAAATAAAATAATTGCAATCACTATTAATAAGCTAAATACAAAAAAAATCTATGCCAAATTTCAGAAGGCTAACTTTTTTGTTATTGATTTATAGCAAATTATTTAAAATAATTTATTTTCTTTAATGGCCTGTGTACGTCAAAAGGGATGCAACATTCGACCATAGTTTATTAGACAAACCACCTTTAATTTTCACTAAACTATCGACTGGTGAAATCCTGACAATATAAACTGGGACACCCTGTATGTTTATAAAATTAGTTCTTTGGATCATTATTAAAATTAATCCCATCAAAACAAATTTCCAATATTAAAATTAGATTAGGTACATAACGAATTATATTCCGTATTATTTATGCACTCAGGTGTACGAAAAATAAATAATTTATTTTCGTCATAACGCCAAAAAACTTGACCGACACAAAACAAGAATTTTGCATTGCTTTTCATACCGAAATGAAAATGTTAAAACTCTATTATTGCATCTCCGCCATTTTTCATTAGCGCTTCAGCACTCACGTTCTTTATATTTGGTTAAAAACCCATTAACTCTGATATTTTGATGCATTTTTGTTGCTAATATTGACATTTGCATGTCACATGTCAACCAACTGCAACCAATATCTAATACATTTTCGTTTTTTTTTAATATTTGACAGTAAAATATTTATAATGCGAAAATTTTTCGAATGCTACCATATATAGAACTTTATATGTTGCTTAATTAACGTTAATAAATTTTAGATTAAATTAAAAATAAATGAAAATGGACAGACATGCGCGCCATGATTCAGTACTGCACAAACATTTTTATTTTAGCATCTGCTAATAAGATTACTCAATACTTTACAACATCATACCTAAATAAATCATAAGCAATCATCATATTATTATAGGCACCATATTTTTTGTGCAATAATAAAAACTTTCCCTATTCACCTATGAATAAATGTAAAATTTCCTTTTGTTTGAAGCCCATGCTCGCTGAAAAATTATTATTTATTCTATGTTCGTCGTGTGTTTATACACACTTAGTGATTTATATCTCAGGGTGGATTTCTGGACCCCTTAGGGGTTGACGCGACAACATAACGCCCTCCCTACAAAAAACACGCTTCATTATGCAGTCAAATGCCTGTTTAAATATTTAATGAAGAGTGATGATTTGATTCCAGCCACTTAATAAAAGTTTGGGGATTAAAAAAATATTTTTAATAAAAATTACATGAATAATACATTTTGCAATGGATGCAGTTTGCAGTAGGTACGAGAAATAATCAACAAAAATCAAAAAGTATCAAAAAGGTATTATAACCTATTTGAACTAAAAATGCACTTTGATTATGACGTTGTCTAGGATGCCACTCTAAGTCTAAAGTCTAAATTTAATTTATGTGAGTAAAGATTACGGCTAGATGAAATTTTTTCTCATTCATCGGCTACATAAGAAATAAATACTGACGAAAATATATCTTGTTGTCGTTTTGATTTAAAGTGTCTTATTTATTTCTTCATCAGTTTCCATATTTCACTTAATGTGAAAGCCGTCTCGAAAGTTTTGTTGAGGGTTTGCACCAGCTTTTAGAGATTATGGTGTGCGCCGTCTAACCCTTAGTTTAATCCTGAAATACCTCAGGATTGCCAACTGTAACTAACTCGTCTGCACTAATTAATATAGATTGAATTTCACTTTAACGTCCTGGAAACTGTTTCACAACTTATAAGAGAAATGTATCCACAATAAATCTTTTCTAAAAGTTAGAACTGAAGATATCCAAGGAAATATATCCTACATTTTGGAATGGATTAATACACTAAAATGTGGGTTTAAATTGCTTCCTAAGAAATTAATGAAATTGTAAAACTTTGTTTTTTGGATATTATGACAACGAGCAAAAGGACTTCCACAAAATATGAAAGAAACTTTTGTTTGTATCGATTTCAGACTAACCTACGATAGTATTGTCAGAATTAATGTAAATGTTTCAATTTCATGGAAAGCCTAAAGAGTACATGAAATATTGCGTAAATACGTTTGGATCATAAGTAGTGAGATGTTTTTTATTACAATCAATTAAAATAAATATCAGGGTTTTCACGAAACGGTCAATTTTACTACAAGGTAATTATAAAGGAATCTTAGCATCAAAGGTGGTTGTGCATTTTTCATGTACGAGTCCTAACAACTAAATGTTCGGACAAAAGTAATTTTTTGAAGTATGAAAGGAGAACTGGAAATTTTACGCAAATAATTAGTAAACACCTAACAATAAAATAAGATAAAGCCTTAATAATAATATTATGCATGGAAGAAAATTATTTATTTGATTTAAGAATATTTTAACCTTAATAATTAGCAAATTTTACAAAATGAATTTGCAAATAAATGTTGGAATAATTTTTAATTTAAGACCGTTAATAAAAGGTTACGTCTCCTTTTGCTTTAATAGCTGCCTGTATTCTAGCAGGCAGTGTATTTATCAAATTTTGGTACAATTCTAACGTGAAACTGTCCCAAATTTATTCTATTTTGGTGTTTAAGTCCCCAATGGTTCTTGGTGGATTATTGCGTAGAATACGTTTAATTTTATGTCAAGGAGATTCAATGACATTTAAGTTCGAACTGGATGAGGGCCATGAATGCACCTTATGTCGTTTTCCCCGAGTTCCAAAACTGTGATTTTTTAAAAACAGTCGTTAAAAAATTACGTCACATTTTTCAAGTGCAATTTTAAAGCTACGAAAATTGCTTAAAATCACCAAATAAAGACTTGGGGATTTTTTTGTACATAAAACTAACATCCAGCTTTACAATAAAGTAAATTTTACCGAAATTCAACTAGCGGTTCCAAAACTGTGATTATTTAAATGTAGGTAGCACCCTCAAAAAACACGTTTTTTGAAAAGTGAACTGTGGAACTCGAAAAAAATACAAAAAAAATCATATTAACATTTCAGGATTTTTTTAATATAGTACGATTATTGAGCTTTGAATTAAAGGTTTTTTGACACAAATCCAACCAGCGGTTTCAAAACTGTGATTTTTTAAAACAGTTACTAGAAAATTCTATCATTTTTAAAGGTGCACCTTTAAAGCTCCGATAAATGCTTAAAATCACCAAATAAAAACTTTTTTGTAAAGAAAACCAACATCTAGCTTTACAATAAAGTAAATTTCATCAAAATCCGACTACTAGATCCATCGTTTTGAAAATAATAATTCTTTGTTTCTACAATTTTCCCATCCTGTTGGGTTAAAGTGCTACAGTTTTGGGACCGCCGAGCGGATTTTTACGAAATTTACGTTTTTATATAACCAAATGTTGGCATTATAACAAAAAAAAACATCAATATTATGGAAGTTAATTTAGATAACTTTTGCGCGTATGGAAAAAGACAATCAAATTTACTTTTGTCCGAACATTTAGTTGTTAGGGCTAGTATTATAATTTGCCACCTCTCACAATTAGTAGTTAATCAATTAATATCATTTAGATATCAGTTGTATCCATTGGTGAGATCGGCATTTACATTAAACATTTTCTCTTTGAGATCCCCCAGTAAATTTAAATTTATTAAATTTCACAGATGTTATATTCTTTTATAATGACTGTATAAAGTAACGAAATGTACATACAAAACTATGAATGACTTAGTGGGTTAAGACTTAAGACCAGGAGATGCGCTGGTCTGTCTATTAGAAAAGATGTAATCAGAGAATCAAAAATCGAAAAAACATATTATCATCTTTTACAAGTTTGTTCAGCTATTACACTATGCATAATATGAGACAAAATTTATTTCATGATCTGAGAGGGACTTCTATAATATTAAGTACATTTTCAAAGTTGTTGTAATTGGATCTTATAACTTTACTTAGTTAAAATCAAAAATTCGATGTCAATTATTGTCCCAATAGAACTGCATACTTTATATGAAGATTTATTTTTGCTTAAATACATACATATATATTATGCTTTCACAAATGACATACATTTTTATTTAATTATTGTGTATAAATGATGAAGTAGACAGCTAATCATGAAACATATACATATAATATATACGCAACCAAAATACAGAAAAAGAAAAGCAAATAATCTACTTTTTTGTGTAAAATATTTCTACAATTTATTTTGTAAGGATGTTTTTCAGGAAAAGAATAAGTAGCATTTTTAATAGGAATTTTACCAAAAAGTAAAGTTGTTAAAACCCGCAAGAATTACATGATTAATCACCACCATTGAATGCCAAAACTTTATGGTTGAAAACCATTCACTGAAAAATAAACTATTATTTAAATTTGCTGCCGTCGGCAACATCAAAAAGTTTATATACCGGAAGGGTTATGGCGGCACACGAACAGATTGTTAAATTTTATTAGCCACAAAGGTTTGCTTCTATATTGCGTTTTAACGAAATTACCTGCCAGTTGGATAGGTAATTCCTGAGCCTAAATATTCAGTACGCTCTGGTTTAAGAGCACAAACAAATAATTACTGAAAATAATTACTTATGTATAGAATATATCGATATGAAACTCCACAACTGTATTATAATACGAATAAAATTGAAAAAAATCCCTTAAGCTTCACACCATCATCAAAATCAATCTGCGACTCACCTGTACTCTAGACTCGGTAAGCCCTATTCTCATGGCAATTTCCTCCCTCATAAAAATGTCTGGATAATGAGTTTTGGAAAAACACCTCTCCAACTCGTTGAGTTGAGCTGGTGTGAATCTAGTTCTATGTCGTTTTTGTTTGGTGGGTTTGTCGCCGTCATTAGAGTTGCTACTTAATGAACCACTCAAACCGGCGATGCTACCATCACACAAACCACTCAATCGTGGCTGGTCCAATACTTTTAGATCACCTGGATGCCGTTTTAAATCTTCACCGCACATTTCTTTTATCCCTGAAGAAAACAGAAAGGGGGATTAGTGGAATGATTATAAAATGATATCGAAGGTATAGTCTTAGTACCTATAGATTAATATTTATTTTTTGTAGAAAACTGTTGTGATTCTAATTCTAATTTAACATTAGGTACTAAAAAATATAACTAGTTTGTGTCATTTATTATATTTGGGAATTAAGACATGAAACAAACACAAAATAATTATATTATGAATATCCTCATCAAATTTTCATAATGTTCTCATATCTTTAAATCGGTAGTAAATTTCTAATTACTGTTGACTTAGATGAAGTACAGATTAAATGTTTTCTAGTTGAGTCATTATCAACGTCTAATACAGCTATAAATATCACTTTCCGCTCTTGATAGACAAATAACTAGAAGTTCGTTTTCACTATCAATAACTTAAAAATATGGCTTTAGATCACTTCAGTCCACTAAACATACAACTTAAAAAATAAACTATTGTATTAGTGCGCATTTTTCGAAACACCTAAAGAAATTCTGGTACTTTTACTTCATGTGAGAATTATGAAATTCTCCCTCTGCCAATAGCTACTTCAAAAGTCGTGATAATATTTAGGTACTTAACGATAACTACCGATTAAACAAGTGTACCTAGAAATTAATTAATGTAGATCTTTTTTAATTACGTATGTAGGTAATTCTACTTTCTTTGATTTTCAATTTAGTATTTACATTTTTTCTGAAATAGCGTTTTAATCTTAAGATGTTTTTTGCACTTACGTATCGGGTGTTTTTTTAATGGCGTCAAATTGGCTTTGACTTTATTTTTTAAAAGACAACAACATTGTAAATTAAGTTGATTAGATAAAGATAGCGACAAAGATCAAAGCCAATTCGACGCCTATTTTAAATGAACACCCGTTCAAATAATTTAAAAAAAAACAAAAATAAAGCAACAACTATTAATTTTGAAATATGTGAACAGAAAGTGAAACTTACATTTAAAAACATGAAAAATATGATGTAATTAGTTTTCTATAGTCAAAAACATTTGATCTGGAGATTCATACTTTTATAATATTTCCTATTAAGCTCGATAAAAAATGAAAAAGGAGTCGGACAAAAGTAAAGCAACATTTCAATTTTATTGAACTAACTGAACACTGACACATATGAAACAAGTAAACAATAAATATAATATTTTGTAATTTATTGCATATCCATTACTTGCAATAATTTGCACGCATCTTCTTAGCATCGACGAGATTAATTTTTGTATAACACCTTCCGGAATATTCCTCCAAACATCGCTGATTTTGTCGATCAACGCTTGTTTCTAAATAATTCCGTTCTAATTCGTCTCTCGACCTCTTCCCACAGATTCTCTATTGGGTTGAGGTCAGGTGACTGGGCTGGCCAGTCCAAAATTCGAACACGTTCTCTTATTAGCTACTCTGTTACTATGCGTGATTTGCGTTTTGTGTCGTTCTCATGTTGGAAAATGAAGTGTAAGGGCATTTCCCATTCTGTATAATGCAGCATTGTGTTTTGGAGAATGACCCTATAAGCAAGCCCATCCATGATGCCATCATTGAAATGGACGAGGCCGACGCTATTTCATGAGAAAAAACCCCATAAGAACGCGCTTCCATGGCCATGCTTTATGGTTGGTGTAACAAACTTTGGATTTAACCTCTGACCTACTGGTCGTCTTACACGACGCATTCCATCGGAATTAAAAATCGTGTACCGGGTTTCATGGCTAAAAATATTTTTTTCCAGTCGTCCACGGTCCAATTCAAGTGAGCAAGTGCAAAGGCAAGTCGGGCGGCCCTGTTTCTTGCTGAAATTAGAGGTTTTTTTGTAGGTCTTCTACTGAACAGCTTTACAGCAACCATCAGCCTGCTTTGAATAGTCCTGCAACTAATATTTAGGCTCGCAATTTCTGCTTTAATACTTGGAACTGATTTGAAAGGGTCATTCTGACTAATTCTTTTAATTAATCTATCCGTGTGGATTGTGGTTTTCCGGATTTTGGTGCAGTCTCTAGATGTCCTCTTTCATGGTAGTTGCTAATACTCCGGAATTATTTAGAAACATGCAGGCGTTTATCGGCAAAATCAACGATGTTTGGAGGAATACTCCGGAAAGTGTTATACAAAAATTAGTCTCGTCGATGCTAAGAAGATGCGTGTAAATTATTGCAAGTAATGGATATGCAATAAATTACTAAATATTATATTTATTATTTACTTGTTTCATATGTGTCAGTGTTCAGTTAGTTCAATAAAATTGAAATGTTGCTTTACTTTTGTCCGACTTCTTTTTCCTACAATTGGTTTTAATTTTTTATCGAGACTTAATAAGAAATATTATAAAAGTATGAATCTCCGGATCAAATGTTTTTGACTATAGAAAACTAACTACATCATATTTTTCATGTTTTTAAATGTAAGTTTCATTTTCTGTTCACATATTTCAAAATTAATAGTTGTTGCTTTACTTTTGTCCAATAGTGTATATGAAGACAAGAATTTAAATATGATAATGGCTAATATTTAATGTTTGGGTGCTTAAAAAACGACTTTCTAAATAACATTAAGGATTATTTTTGTCGACTGGCACTCCAGATAATAAAATCCAAGAAAACTATAACAACTACTACTAAATATTTTCCGTTAGAAAAACTATAGTAACTTTATGGAAAGTATCGATTTGTAGAAGTATCTTCTTGATGGTTATGATTATGAAGATCAGTTCTGGATCGACAATGGAATAGAGCTATACTATTATAAGGATTTTGTGAAGAAAATATTGTGTTCACTTTGCCAAATCTCACATTAATCTTATGTATTTATGAAATCATTTGAAATTACTAAGGACCAGTTCCATAATCAAGTACCTAAAAGTCGACTTTAGTTTAAATGGCGTTTATAAATGGTCGTTTTTATTTTTGGTACATATCACAGTGTAAACCTCATTTAACTAAAATCGACTTTTATTTTGATTATGGAACTGACCGTAACTTCTCTAAATACTTTTATGAAAATTTAAATCATCATTTATCCTTATTTAGCTCTACTTGATATGATTGACTCTTATCCACTACTATGACGATAATAAAAAGCTTCACAAGAGCAAATCACTGTATAAATCATCTGTATTATAGTGATCTTGCAATGTAACTGCTTTACCTACCAACCATTATTAAAATCACGTGCAACACAAAACATCTAAACCAGTTTTTAGCACTATAAATATGAACTGATCGCACTATTTCATTTCACCAACACCTTCAATTTTGTCATACGATGTCACATCCCAAAACGGTTGTCCGAAAACAGAAACAATCTTTGATCTGATTGGTATTCCCACTGATAAGTGTCACTAATAAATGCAAACCAACCATTGAAATGCAATAAGTGCGTCTGAAACTTCACTTATTGTTAAACAAATTCCAAGACGCAAATTCGGAAATGTTAGTTAATCCTTCATGAAGGATTTGCATGATTTGTTAAGGCGCAATTAAGTGATTTATAAAATATTAAAGATATTTAGTACCGGAGGGCAGTTGGTGTGGTGGATAGACCCCGAGGAGCGTCGCGGACCAAGACTAAAAGTATGAAAGAGTTTGTGGGACGCTGGCTGCGTGTTCCTAATTGCATGGCCTACCGGCGCGGCCCGGTTATATTGGCTTAATGAGGGCGAGGCAGCTTCAATTTAGCCTATTTAACTAGCCTATCGTTAGTACGCTGAATCACTAAAGACTTTAGCGTCAATTAGTGCCCCCACTAACTTACCGACAGAGCCCAGATTGTTCAGCATGTTTCTGCTGCAGACGCCGGTTTCCAGGATGACGCACTGCACTGTTTATTTAATGAGTACTGATTTGATACTGAATTGTGAATATGTTGTTGATGCCGGGAAGAGTCACTAGTGGGAGTCGAACCAATGGGGGCCAGACCCCCATGGAGGCGTTGCTTCCATCACGGGCGTGGCCTCCTGCTTCCATTGCTCCGTGTAGTGGGTGGTTGGACAAGAGAGCTTGCCGGCGAGACAGAATCCTGGATCCCTGCCTGTTCTGTACACCTCGCTCGTTCTACTCCCCAGCGGAAGCTCACGCAAATCCATGATCCTTGTGTCCCTTTGTACTTTTTAATAACAAAAAACGAGTAATTAAACTTTTTCCACTATGATATTTCAAACAGATACCTACTGTGTTTTGTTACACGCAAATGAAAAGGTCCTTAATGATGTTTTGCATTCGGAACAATTTCATCGAGGTTTGGAATTTGCAACCAGGACTCGTTGAATCTTTGAAAATTTTGTTGGGCACTTCTGTTGTTTCAAGTTAAATATTAATTAAAACCATCAGGATCTGCTTTAAGATACTGCAGTGGATTCAAACTCGTAATTACTTCTGAAATCCTCTTTAACTCATTTTCTTCCAGCATCAATACTCTTCAGAAAGTACAGGTGAATTTTTCCCCATAAGGCATTCCTGTAGCTATGCATAATATTTATACACACGAATCCTTCTATGAATTCGTTGTAAATTATTGATAAAAGGTTTTTTATGTGACTGCATCAGGCTGCAATTTGTTCGTATGAAGTAATCCTTCATCATCTAAAACTCTAAGTAATGTGTATAAATTTTGACATAGATACATATTAATAAATTTGTTATGAAGTTCTGAGAATTTAGAGAGAATAGAGAATCTGATGCATGAAATGTACACTTTATTAGTAAAATCAGTTTATTTCACCAAAATTAAGAGTCAACTATTATAATGACGTGACCGAATAGCTCTACCATCACATTGTGATCTTAAAATGAAGGAACAGGATGGCAAGTAATAAAGAAATAATGAAGAAAAAGTAAAGCTACAAAAAAATGCAATATTTATAATTTAAATCTACAAAAAGGTGATGCCCAGTTGCTTCGGGTTTTTAAGTCACACTTAAGGGCCCTTTAGCTGTAGGTGTAGGTCTGTAGGTGCCTTTTCACTGCAGCAATATTTGTTACAATTCAGGATATCAGAATGATAACTAGTTAAAAGCCAATTTGATAATTTTTCAGCAAAGCAACACAAAACATTTTTAAACCGAAAGTAATTTTTAAGTTTGATTGTCTATATTGGGGCATTAGATTACTAACAGCAGTATCCATTAATATAAGATGTACTATTAAAAACGATGCGTTAGACTGCCTGAAATTGAAACTCGGTAAAAATAAATTTCGTTAAAAATGTTCCTAATGACTGCGACTTTTCATTCTCAGATTATCCATTTTGCTATTATGGTAAAAAAAACTTCACTGGATTTAAGCTTGACTTAAGTACAATGCAAATTGGCATAAATATTTGCAGTCGTGTGGCCAATGCAACAAAATTTTTTTCAATGAAGGTGAAGCTCTTAATAAATTATTAACTTACTATTAGATATATAAATTTTTTCTATTATCAATTTTATATCTGCTCAGGGCTAATGGTCAATTTTGTGAATTCAATAAAACGATTATGCGTGTCACCTAACTGAATAAAATGAGGTTATTGAAAATATTTTCAACTATTTTGAGAGAGAAAATAACGGGTGTCCAATAAGTCTTTCAGTCAGGGCGGCTATGGAGTATTTTTCTTTTAATTAATAAACACAAAACTTAAAATAACTATTTCATGTAACCATCATAAAACGTAAATTGTGTCGTCTTAAATGACGTTATATTTGAGGTGAGGTTGTAACGGTTTAAGTTTTGTGTTTATTAAGAAAAGCAAAATACTCCATAGCCACCCTGACTGAAAGACTTATTGGACACCCGTTATTATTTCGAAATGTTGCTACTTAAGATTTTGTTTCAATAATTCGATGACGTGTCACTTTCTGAAAATAAATTATAAAAATATATCTACATATAATAATAAAAATCTTAGAAATTTACGCCTTTTTAATATCATTGTAACTAAATCATGATTCTATCCGCATAAATCTAGAAAATGTATTTTTGTTCTCAAAATCATTCTCATCTCAACAAAGAAGAATATGTTGTGCCTTCAATATTCATTGAAAGGTGTGTTTCAGTCTACCTTTTTCTTCCCTTTTAAGTAACGTATATAATATTGTGCTCGTTATTAAAATCAAAACCCAAACATCATAGAATGACAGGAGTAAGAAATATCCTCGATTATATAACTCATCATAAATTTAGCCAATAGCTATTACAAGTTTTACATAGTTACTATGTATTGATAAGCGAATATACCCCTTGACGACGTGGTATAACCGTTTTCGTATATTCGCTCCTCCAACAATGTGAATTTTGTCATAGTAACATTTTTTGATGTTTATTAATAAACGTCAGAAAAACAATTTGTTTGTCAATTCTTTATATAATCGTAACGAATACCACTCGAGCAAACGAAAATAATCGTTATACTAACCTCGTCACTCGACGTATATCCTTAAAACACCACTCGAGCTAACGCTCTCGTGGTGTTTCGCAGAATACGTCTAATGACTCGGAAGTATAATCGATTATTTTCTATGCTCTTGTGATATTACTACTGATTATTAACTAGTTTTTAATCAAAACAAAAAAAGTCAGGGTCAAACAATCTGATAATTCACTTTTTCCTTTGTGCTATCCTCTCCCAGCTAGCATTTGTATCTAATATAATGAGAAATGAAATTCTCTCTAGGTATAGATACATTCAATGCCGTATAACATTTTTCTCTACTTTGGTACGACTTAAGCTCAAATACACCCTAATAAATTTATGTCGACTTTGAAGAAACAATGAATTGTTCTGAGTCGATCGAAATGGGTCAATAATGAAGTGAGACTCGCGGGAGAGATTGCCCTGATCGTTGGCTATTACAGTATAAGCCAACCTCCACATCCCCGACTACAGTTTCCAAAGGCGAAACTTCACCATTCCTGAACCTATTACTTTGCAACTGACAGGATATTGGCGATCACCAAGCTTGAATTGCAAACTATTGAATAGTCTAAATTAAATTTATTCTGGTTGCTAGTCGTTTACAAATATATTCTTAGCTTTAACTTCAATAAAAATTTGTTATCTACTAGAAGCATGCAATTTAAATTCGTTAACCAGTTAAACTTTAAAATAGAAGGATCTTCAAAAGTCGTATATGATTGAAAACTGATATTCGAACCCTTACCGAAGATATCACTTGGAATATCATGTCAGTAATATAATCGAAACTCCAAATATTCCCCCTGTGAAGTTATGATGATAATCAAACGAATTCCCCGCAATTCCATTCCTTTGCTAATAAAATTGAAACTTGAAATTGTTTAACATGAGTACATCGAAATCAAACGGTTGCCTGGAAACATTTTGGTCGCCTAGCACTGGAACGCTGTGTCCATGGCTTCAGAGCTGGTATCAAAGAGAGATTTTCCAACATCTCCCCCCCTGAACAAGGAATGCAGCCTAATATGAACCAGCTACGCTAGTGCACCACTCCACGTTAATAGGGAAATATTTTACAGGCTTATTGCTTTCCTGTTTTGTACCTTTTGCTTTCTGCTCTGTGTCTGCCAAGCTTTTGAAATCAATAAAATATTTGCCATATTATGAAAATCTTTGCTGGAATATTTTTGTAGTAGATGTTTTATTACATTCACATAAGAAGAGCGAAATGTTTTGTAAAGGTGTCTTCTAAGATACTTAAAAATTCTAAAAGATGAGAAACTGGATATCACAACTGTTAAAAACCTGATGCCTAAATGAATTTATTGGAATCAAGTTCCCCACAGTAGACATAAATTTTTGTAATGATATTTCTAATAACAGCCTCCATTCCTCTCGAAAACCCTCACAAGGTATAAATCACAATAATATGTTATGTAACAATGCATTGACGGACCTACATCATCCTCACCGGCGAGAACAATGTTTGATATTTACCCTCAAAGTTCATTTATTAACTGAATCTGTCCTTTCATATTAGTCAAATATAGAAGCTTAAACAATATTTATTTGATCCCTTTGTGATGGAAAGAGGGCACATTTGTATATTTCCACTATGTAGTTTACTTTGACTTGTCAGGAAAATCACCTGCATGATGCGCCGTTTTCTATGTAGTTGATTGTTTCGATCAAGGCAAGCGTCGCTCAAGCATGTGACCCGCACGTGCCGTTGTCAGCGCCACCCTTGATCAATTCATTAAAGTGCAAAAATGTGTTTCTATTGTACGTTATCATCCTCATACCTGCTAGTCATAAACTATGACGTATGATGTATATATGATTCGATTATATTTGCATATTGTATAATCGTCCTGTATTATTTTTAATTTTGGTGTAAAACATCGCGGAATTTGCATAATATATCCGATTACAAAAATAAGAAATGCGTTAAATACTTATATAAGCTATTAATTATTAGATTTGTGTTAATGTATGTAAATTGAATTCTACTTAAAATTGAAGGTCATATTTGTTGCCGAATCCTTTACTGTTTAATTAGAGGCTTGTTTCTAAAACCAACTCCTTGTTTCCTCTAAGTCTTACATGCTATCACTGAGTGGATGTGTGCGTAAGACTAAATGTATTTTTCTTTGTAGGTATTTATGGAATGGAAGCAAATAGTGAACATACTAATGATGTATGACATGTAAAAATAGAAATTTCAAATAGAGTTATAAATTATAGAGCGACGAAGGGATTTTAAAAATCAATATTGAAAGAACAATTTTTATGCTAATTTTTTATTCCGTCTGAAAGATTTATTCTTCTAAGTTACAGTATTATCATTAATACAAGGTGTTTCAAATGGTCCCTTACTCTTAGTGATGCATTACCTCCCATTTCTTTTGTAGAAAAAATTTGGAACCAAAATAATTTGAGAGAAATTTAAAATGCATTAGTTTGATTGTGTGATTACTGAAGAAGTTGCGAAGACCCTGTATAATCAAATGATTCACGCAGATCCATTTTTACATCTTTTACTGTTCTAAATATGATATAATTGGTAGACAATTAATCTTTGTACATAGACGAAAAAATCTTATAGAGGCGATAAAAAGCTCATATTATTTAAGCTGTTTCTGTCTCCCCTCCCCAAACACCTTCACAGCTTTCACCAAAACAAATTTCGTTTACATGCACCAGTTTTGTAATTTAATTTCTAGAGTGGGTGTGGTAGTGTGCATCTGACAGATCTATCTAAACAATTCCAATTTAACTCGACATGTTATAAGTTTCTGTTTTAAACATTTGCTATCTTTATAAAATTAGACAGGATGTACCGTTATTTGATTTTTTATAAAAAAATAGTGCAAAAAATTAAAAAGTACTTATAAATTATAACTGTAAAAAATAATTTCAACAAATTAAACATGTTTAAGTTTACGGACTATTCATTTTGTTTTTTATTGCTACCTAATCAAAAGCTTAAAGGGCCAACAAGGTTTGTACCTACTGCAGAATATTGTACTCGCAAATCTCTAGCAGCTGTTCCGATTTAGTGGGGTGAATAATCTGATTCACCAAAACTAATCAAAACCCAAATAAGATGGGGATTTTATTAAACATCTACACAATCTAATCCACTTAATCCTAACGTTTTCATTATTCTTTACCAGACGCAAGTTATATTTTTTGAGAGTCCTTAATAACTTTCTCAACAATTCCAATAAAATCTGCGATAGGGATAGTTTCGGATAGAGCCGCAAAAAAAGTTAAGTTAAATCACATAATGAAAGGTCGGACTAAAACACCAAATAAAAAATGAAATATTAAGATTAGAATACGGTCATACATAAGCTCAACTTTGATTGTGTGGCGCGGAAAAAGGCAATTTTTATGCTCGTTGTGCCTCCATGATCCTTGGAATGTTTTATTTTATTCCTGGTTGGGGGAGCACGGATAGAACAAGGATATTTGTAGTAAATTTTTCCAACATGTATAACAACTACATGTACTAATGAATATACGAACATTTCATATAATATATTATGGTAATAATAGAGTTTGAATTTAGATTATTGAAAATGTTGTTGGTATCACTCATTCATCAGTTTTGTTTAAATTTACCTGTCACCAAACAACGCAATTTATTGGTTTAATACATTAGGCATTTTGCCCAAAAACTAATAACTGTATTACTAGTGGATTATCCTTGTAGGGGGACCGAACTATTGGCAAGCTAGTAATGCGAAACACGTGACCACGGATTACTTAATCCGCAATATGTTGACGCTGTGATTTATTGATGCCGACATGAACACTCAATTAGAATGAATATATTATATGTCTGTATATACATATGATTAAACATGTATTTAAATATTACAATAATTGTAACAAAATAGCTCAGAGATTTAAATACATTTGATATTGTTGCGATTTTTTTATCTGTTCAACGCTCTTAGTTAGGATGAGATCGTAACTTTTATGCAAATGACAAAAAAACTGCTACTAAAAATGTCCGAAATTTGGTGATTTTAATCTTACAACAAAGTATACAGATCGTTTACTTAAATGTTAGATATGGTACATAACAGGAAGATGTTTTTATAGTGTTTACTGTCGATTCTGTAAGTTTTACGATTAAAATTTCAGCCACCCACAATTATTAAAATACAAGGAAATTGTCATACGATTCCACTTGAAATTTTGACAAGAGCGCTAAAACCGAAATAAACTACAATAATTGAAAATCCAAAGTTTAATGAACATTATGACACCTTATGTGTGATTTGCCATAAGTTGAAATTTTTTATTTAACTCAATATTTACCTCCTCAAACTGTTTCATTTAACCCAGGACAAAACACGAAAAAACTAATTTAGGCTTGTACATTGTTCCTAAACCATTAGGCATATAAAAGAGCAGTAGAATAGTAACAAAGTTGCATCAGTGGCTTCCCCAGGGAACACTACTATATTATGCATAGTGTAACTGAACATATTTCACAGGGATGATGGTTAATGAGTAATAGAATAATAGGACTAAAATGACAGTAGGTACAGTTAAAATATTAGATATAAATACTGTATATACTTATATCTAAGAGTATAATAGTAGATATAATATCTATATATAATTTAAATCTCCAGGTAATTCGTTAACTATCGATTCACTTCCTAAATGACATAATTACAAACCAAATGCATTTAGTTTGTTCGTTGGAACATTAAAACAATATTCCAAAGACATAAATCAACCATTCATGATATAAAATATTATAAAACTTTTAAAATCAAGTTGTAGATAGAAAAACAAAGATAGCTGAGCTTGGTGTACCCTACGCCATTTTGCCTCCCATGAGATTTGAACGCGAGTGCAGTTTCGTGTCCGCATTATTCTTGATTTCCTGCCGTGACGGGTACGATCCTGCTCCTATTCTCCTGCTTCACACATTTCTATCTGCTACATCGAATTTCTACTCACCGTCGTATACCTGGCTTGCCGTTTGCTCCGCTCTGTCTGCCAAAATAAATAAAACTGCAGAAATTATTTTGTACGCTAGTTTGTTAAATGAAACCTGGGTGTTTTTAAATTTGTTTCCTCCGGTCAAATTAATTGACAATTTGGAATTGAATGTTCATGCTGTTCATGGATAGGATAGTAATTTAATTAATTTAAGTATTTCTTGGTATTTGAAAAAATGTATTTAGGTAGGTACTCACTTATGGAAATCGAAATTATTAAGAAAATTCTAACATCGTAATATAATAATATAATAATAAATTTTCGATTATATCCAGAACCACAAATAACAAAATCTTTGATTGATTCATTTATTAGAAATAAGAAGTTAATAAGAAATTATTAAGTAGAAACAGCAAAAAACAATTTAATTTTTTCCTGTATTTGTATTATATAATACAGGGTGGACCAATTATTACTAACTGATTTTAATGTGCCTTCAGCAGGGTCTAATTTAAGCCTAGGCGAGCAAGGCGACTGATGCTGTGGCCAAATTTTAAAGGACAAAAATTTCCTACGATTGTTGTCAGAATTTCTTGATCTAAAATAATTCATATGAAGTTGATGGTACCTTTAAGTTTCAGGTCCTTTGTAATATGCAAACTTTCAAAGTTCAAAGTTTTCTACTGTCAGTATCTAATTTTTTATATATAAATCGATTAAGCACCTAGCGACATACTCTTGTATTTAAATAAATACACATTCAAATTCGTTAAAAATCGTTACAATGTTTTTGCATTTGAAATTTGCTACATGTAATAGATAGCGCAAGGATTGACTATTGTACTGTTTTAGCTTTTCACATACAATTAAATATTTTAGTGTAGGTACCTATAATAGTACCATTACTATTACATTATTAAACGACCTATAATTTATCTATTTTATCACAAACTTGTCATGGTAAAACAGTAAGAATTTAAATAAAAATAACGATGCTATAAAACTATTAAGTATTATAAAAAATTATTTGATAATATGGTTACAGAAAAAAGCATAAAAGAGAAAAAGCGCAAGAGGTAGGTACTAGAAATCTATTGAACAAGTTAGGATTTTTGAAAATAATAACCCTGTAGAAAAATGCGGGACCTTGAACACCAGCAAAAATTTTCCCCTCTTACACGGTGATATCGCATTTTCTTGGACCGTTCACCCCTAATTTTCCACGATTTTTCAAATACCTACATTCCCCCTTTTTAAACAAGTTTCAGTTCTGTAAGAAATTTGTGTCTTCGACCAAAATACTTTTAATTTAGGCACATTTCCGTCAATTCGTGCTGTCGGCTCAAATCGATTTTTTATATAATCGATTATCCTGTTTTGGATTATTCGCTGGGATTTACAAAATCGATACCTAATTATCAAGTTATCAAGTAATTCTGTTAACTTATTAATATATACAAGTACGTTGTATAGAGCAAATAGCTTTTTTAGCTGCCTTTATAGACACAGAATAAGCAAGACGAAATCTGGATTCGTCAAAAAATATAATATCATGTCATGGTCCCGCTTCTTGCACAGATCCATTCTACAATGAGCAGGCGTTTTTTCTGGGCATTTTATAGGACTGTATGACAACTCAGTATTTTCTATAATGGAAGACATTTATAATTAAGAATTGTTTACTAAAGCTCTGTTTAATGTAAAATTCAATCTTGGAACAAAATTTGTCAAAATTAGAAGCGTTTTAGTGTGAAAAACGATTGAAAACTGCTAAGACATACATTTTCCCGTTATTTGTTTTTAAATACTTAGTTCAATTTATCGAATTCAAACTTTACTTTAGACATACTAATACAGGGTGAGCCGCAAAATAAGTGGGACATGCTTTACCTGTAAACACTAGGCCTAAAACTAAGACGATTGACGCAAAAAGTTGTTATACTAAAATGCATAACTAAAAAATTATAGGCGTTGAAGTTTCAGAAAAAAAAATGTTTGGTATTAACTTCTAAACTAATTAAATGAGAAGAACCAATTCTTGGTAGTTGCTAATGAATACCGAAGACCTTTAATTTGTGAAAATTTTGTTGAAATCAAACTTTAAGAAAATGATTTTTAAGGTAAGTAAAGTGTTTAACCTTCTGGAACTTTTTTGTCCTTAAAATTTTAATTATAAAAAAAATTGAATTTAATAGGCAATTTAATTTAGAAACTTTTTCATTTCTTGTAAAGTTTTGATTAAACGCACTGTGAAGCTTTAAAAAATTAAAAACTAACAGCATGTTTCTACTAAGTTTCATAAAAACGGCATCAAGTATGCTGAGATTTTAAAGTTATTGACGGAAGACGCACGTCCTGTGCGACATTGGCTATCTGTCACCTATCCTCAACGATGGATTGGTAGAGGCCCTGACGATGACGCTCCTGTAGCTCTTCTTTGCATTGAAAATCGAATTTTTTTAAAATATAAACTGCCTCTCGAACTTTATTGGCGTGTTTAACGATTATCCTTCTAAGCTCTTCAAGGGAAGGAATAGGTGTTGCATACACTTTTGAGTTGAAATATCCCCAAGAAAATAACTCAATTGCGTTTAGGTCAGGAGAACGAGGAGGCCATGCAACAGGAGCATCAGGGCCTCTACCAATCCATCGTTGAGGATAGGTGACAGATAGCCAATGTCGCACAGGACGTGCATAATGTGCTGGAGGTTAGTCCTCCGTCAATAACTTTTAAATCTCAGCATTCTTGATGCGGTTTTTTTAAACTTAGTAAAAACATGCCGTTAGTTTTTAATTTTTTAAAGCTTAACGGTGCGTTTAATCAAAACTTTATAAGAGATCAAAAAGTTTTTAAATTAAATTGCCTATTAAATGCAATTTTTGTTATAATTAAAATTTTAAGGACAAAAAAGTTCCAGAAGGTTAAACAATTTACTTACTTTAAAAAACCATCTTCTTAAAGTTTGATTTCAACAAAATTTTCACAAATTAAAGGTATTTGGTATTCATTAGCAATTACCAAGAATTGGTTCTTCTCATTCAATTAGTTTAAAAGTTATTAGCAAAAAAAATTTTTTTCTTAAACTTCAAACGCCTATAACTTTTTAGTTACGCATTTTAGGGTCAATCGTCTCAGTTTTAGGCCTAGTATTTACAGGTAAAGCATGTCCCACTTATTGCGACTCAACCCTGTATATTAAATTAGTTCTTCAGTTTTCCTAAATCGAAACAAACTTTCTTTCTCGAAGTGAAACACAACTGCATTCAATGAGAATATGAAGGTGGATCAAGTGTGTTCGTCTTGTAAGCTAACAATATGCAGAGATAAATCATCTAGACCTTTCAGATATGCTTAGTAGGAAACTAATTCTGTAGAAAAAATCCTTGCATAAAATATGTTATAAAAACTGAGTCACCCTTCCATAAGTAGGTACGCCACTGAACAATATTATTTTGTTATAATACCATCAGATTATTAACTTATTTTTTTTAAACTTATTAAGAAGATTAGGAAGAATTGCATAAATCATCTTCAACACCCTGGAAGAATTTTGGGTAGTTGGTAGCTAAGTTGGATGCAGCCTCAATAAATATATTTTGATTCTAGCTACTAACTCTTTTCTCCAAAAATACTAGTTGTATTTTGCAATTTTCAGCATGTTTCAGATCTCTCAGATAGGTGCAATTAAATTTTATTAATGTTACTACTTCCTCCATCGATACTCAAAATTTTTGCGCTTAATGCTAATAAAATTGATGGATAGGTACAACTAAAAAAAACTGCCTCGTCACCATCCTGTAACTGTTAAGCAAATTTTACTAAACACTAGATATTTCAAATACCATTTACATACACCACAAACAAATTTCTTTTTCCTAATAAGTTTGTTTAAACCATTTTAGTTCCAAATCAACATCCTCATATTACTTCTTACCAGAGCAGTTGAAACAAAACAAATTTCTCATGTTTATTTGTGTTTATTTGTAAACATTATTCATTTAGGTGTGAAACCTCCACGATGTTGGACATCCAGTAGATGGCAAGTATTATGCATTAGATATTTTCATCAACAATTAGCACCCTGCATGGAAAAATAATATAGTAAACATTTAGTTTGCTCATTAGCAGTTTGTTACTTATAATTTTAAATCAGAATTATCGAGCGTATTCTTAATAATAATCAAATATTGATCATAACCGTTTGGAACTTGTGCAGATATTTTATCTATATATTACAGATAAAAAACAACTTGTGTGGTAGGAAGGAGGAAGGTACATCATTATTATTATTATATCATATAAAGCTATCAATTTACTGTATGTTTTCTTAGAATAATACGTTAACTTTATCTATAAAAATTAAATTTTATGTGTAGTATAATATTTTTTATTATTATTACTTGGTGGAATCACGGTATAAACATAAAATAAAATAGGAAATAAAAGAGATATAAAGCGTAAAACCTTCCCCATATAAAGGCTCTATAATGGGGTGCCTATATTGCCTACTGGTGTTCGGGGATGAATTATAGGCCTTTCCCACTTTCACATTTACTTACTGTAAATATTTATATCTCTCACGTCTTTTGCTATATTACGAATATAATTATTATCCATGCACATAGGTATATAACTTTTGTAATAAATAACACCAAAGTTTACTAAAAAAGAAACACTGTTAGGTACGTTCTGCATATAGTTTAATTAGACGCTTACCTAATATGATGGATTTACTAATATACAATAGAATTGACATGCAGTAATTATTTAAGTGGACATTTAAAATATTTCAATTTTAAATTCGAATTAGATTCGTATTATTTAATTTTGAAAGCGCTTAATACTATTAAAACGGTAATTGAAAATATTACGAGAATGAGGAAAATTATGCTGTCTATAGACGGCCATTATATTGTCAATCACATTTAAATTCATTGAGGCAAAATGTTTTTCACTGCTAAATTCAAATTGCGGGAAGTATATGTCATTTTAGTATATAGAAATTTGAATTATAAAAATTGTATATTATTTCTGATTTATTTTAATTACAATTTTATTTCAGGTCATTATAAATCGTCGACCAAAGATTCTAATCCTATCCATTACTATATTCATAAAAAATATTAGACAGGGTGTCCGAAAATACGCGCACTAGCAAATTTGATTTCAAAATCTGACAGAACTGATTCTTAAAAAAACTGGGAGGCCATTCATATAAACAAAAAAACACCCCGTATCTCAAAACGAAGCCTTCTACGACCCATATTTATAGATTTTTTTATTTTACTTGTAAAATTCACTGGACAAATTATTGTATACTAATTTCGAGACCTGTAGTATATTATTACTAACTATAAGATGACGTGCAAATGTGAGCTTTCTAGAACACCCTGTATATCTACTAAAAATACGTTACTTTCTATATTGTATTAATTTAACTAAAAATTCTAAAATAATCCATATCTGCATCTTTGTAGATTTCGACTTATATTTTTTATATGCGCTAAATAATAAAAAGTACATTACAGCGATATCCCTATGAAACATTTATTTTCATTTGAATTTTTAACCACGTTCGTGATTACAATCCAATTGTATTCTATTATTTCCTACGAAATAAGGAAGGAAATGATTGGCGAATGTCAGGAATGCATTAGCACTGGCTGCCACGCGTCGCTAGTGATGCTTTCCTAAAGAACAGAATAAAAGAGATAAAAGTTAAGAATTGATCGACGCATTGGCGTCGTTTCCTCTACTTTTGTTATATAATTGTATATTATATAAATTAGTGTTTGTTAAACGTTTTAAGTAAAATATTTTGTTGTAACTACACGCATTTGCTTTGGTCTCTTGGTCGTTTACTCTGTTGTATTCATAAAACTAAAGTATAATTTTTCGTTATTGTTTGTGTAAGGTTTTTGTGGAAGCCGTGAGCCGCCTATGGGGCCATCCATCACAAGACGGGCCGGTTAGTGACAGGTAGCCCTTAATTAATATAGAAGCGCTCCGCCCTGCTTTTCACGTCAACTATCTAATGGATTTCCACCCCCGAATAAACTTTTAAATTACTCACTGCATAAATCTTACAATATATATGATTTTATATTAAAATTTCTTTGGCTTGTGTGATGTGCCACCACCGCATCATAGACACCATGAATAATCTATTGCAGTTTGTTTTTGTAATAAAATTTTCTACCAACATTAAATTATGTAAGTGCATAAATAATAACGTACTTTAGAAGTCTGAAAATAAAAATACAAAACTAAGTGTGATATGTGTGGTATTTGTGTTATATGTATTATAAATCTTCTTTTCTTTGTTCAGTTTATAAGAAAATTTCTACTCAATGCAGAAAATACGCAAACATGTAAAAAATTGCTGGGTTACGCACCAAATTGTTTGAATAAAAAGTGCTAAAGGAACAGATTAGTTTCGAAAAAAATTAAATTATTCTTTATAATTTCTTCAGCTTCTAATTTCTGCAAAGAATTTATCAAATTTTCTATAGTCGATGTGAAGAAAATAGTCCAGATTGGTAAATTTACTTTCAAGTTTTTGAGTACTTGGGTACTAATTAGAATAAAAATTTCTTTCTTTTAGAAGGAGAACGCTTCAAGTAAAGGAAACATTTTAAAGCAAACTGAAGATGAAACCAGAACAACTAAAATATTGCTGCTATCCTCAAAATTGTTTGAAGAGTGCAAAAGGAAACATAGTTTTAGGTACCCTTAGCCCTTACTATTTAGAATTGTTAATACTTCAAAAAAGTCCAAATTTAAAGAATTGAATTAGGTACTTAGTCTATATGTTTTTTTAACAAAAGTTTAACTGAAGCTTTAAGAAAAGGTTATCGCTAACCTAAATTCCAAATTTCGTAAAAATATTTCGAGCAGGGTATTATTTATTATTTTTAATATTATATATACAGGGTGTTCCAGGAGAAATCTCTTGTGGTGAGATTCCTTAACTTATTTTAAGATTAAAATTTCCAATATATGTGCAACAATTATTCTTTATTTTCGAGAAAAAAATTAATAAAAACTTTGCAAATTTGAAAAACGCTTTCCGATATTTTATTTAAATTTGATATGTAAGGTTCTAAAAACACACCATGAGGTAATCATATTAGATTTTTTTAAATTAAAAAATTGTGGGTTAGTTTTTCTTGAAATATATAATTTTATTCATTATTGTATAAGAGGTTTAACATTTCTCCTGAGGCATACAGTATACGAATTATTGTTTCAATATTTCGGTACAGTGCCACCACATTATAAGTGCAACTTCTACGTCTACGAGCCCTAACAACTAAATGTTTGGACAAAAGTAAATTTTTGATATGAAATGAGAACTGGAAATTTTACGCAAATAATTAGTAGGTAAACACCTAAGTACCTAACAATACAAGAAGATAAAGCCTTAATAACAATATTTGATTTAACAATATTTTAACCTTAATAATAAGACAATTTTACAAAATGAATTTGCAACTAAATGTAGGGATAATTTTTAATTTAGAACCATTAATAAGAGGTTATGTCTCCTTTTGCTTTAATAGCTGCCTGTATTCTAGCAGGCATTGTATTTATCAAGTTTAGGTACAATTCTGGCGTGAAACTGTCTCAAATTTCTTCTATGTTGGTCTTTAAGTCCCCGATGGTTCTTGGTGGATTATTGCGTAGAATACGTTTAATTTTATGTCAAAGAGTTTCAATGACATTTAAGTTCGGTCTGGATGAGGGCCATCAATGCACCTTTATGTCGTTTTCCCCGAGTTCCAAAACTGTGATTTTTTAAAAACAGTCGTTAGAAAATTACGTCACATTTTTCAAGTACAACTTTAAAGCTAAGAAATATGCCTAAAATTACCAAATAAAAACTTGGGGATTTTCTTGTAGATAAAACCAACATCCAGCTTTGCAATAAAGTAAATTTTACCAAAATCCAACCAGCGGTTCCAAAACTATGATTATTTTAATGTAGGTAGCACCCTCAAAAAACATGTTTTTTGAAAAGTGAACTGTGGAACTCGAAAAAAATGCAAAAAAAATTCATATTAACATCTCAGGAATTTTTCAATATAGCACGATTATTGAGCTTTGATTTAAAGGTTTTTTGACACAAATCCAACCAGCGGTTTCAAAACTGTGATTTTTTAAAACACTTACTAGAAAATTCTATTATTTTTAAAGGTGCAACTTTGAAGCTCCGATAAATGCCTAAAATCACCAAATAAAATCTTGTGTAACATTTTTGTAAAGGAAACCAACATCCAGCTTTGCAATAAAGTAAATTTCATCAAAATCCGACTACTAGATCCAACGTTTTGAAAATAATAATTGTTTGTTTATACAATTTTCCTATCCTGCTGGGTTAAAGTGCCACAGTTTTGGAACCGCCGAGCGGATTTTTACGAAATTTACGTTTCTATATAACTAAATGTTGGCATTATAACAGAAAAAACCATCAATATTATGGAAGTTAATTTAGGTAACTTTTGCGCGTGTAGAAAAAAGACAATCAGGTTTACTTTTGTCCGAACATTTAGTTGTTAGGGCTCGGCTCGTATTAACAATTTTCCCTTGCTTTCAGAATTATACAGTGCATGAATCCTGCAAGTATTGTACAAATATAGTATATTTTCCAGAGGTACATATTAAAGGATGTTTGTGCAATATACCGCGCACACGTCCAGATCGTGTTTCACTGGTGCGGGCTTAACGTTTGGTGGGCTTTGGTGGGTATTACACTTTATACATAAATCTACAAGATACATAACTCTCCGCCGGGATCAGGCAGTAGCATCCAGTTAGCCTGGGGCCGTGTGGAGGAGGCCCAATTCCTCCTGCCCGGTGCTTTGTTCCATGCATCAGGATAAATATCAGTCTGTGTGCCTCGAAAGCTCTTCCCTCTATTCGCTTCATATCTAACTGATCTTACGCGCAAACACTTTTGGAATTTTAACGGCTGTTTATAGAAAATATTGCAATAGTAATTTTCGATTTTTTCCAACATTAAGGTCCGGTAGTAAATCGTGGAAAACCGCTGGGGTGTCTAGGGGTTGATCAGTATTTTACTCTTGTAAATGCGTTATAACAGGTTATGGAAAACGTTTTTCTAACGTCACTACCTACCAATAATAGTTTGTATGTTAGACAAATTGTTTTTTTAATACGATGAGGTTTTTTGTGCCTCTAAATGAATTTTAGTGATCCACATTCAAATTAGGTTTCCAAATTATTAAATATGTAGATACTAGAAAAAGTCATGTTAAAAATGGAATGTATTATTATATAGGGTGTGCCAAAACGCTCGCAGGTCGCTTTATAGTGTTATTTTAGTACTTGCAAATTGTAAATCGATTTTTCTCTATACAAAAATCACTAGGGCCCAGTAGTTTTATAAATTATAAGCAATAAAATATACTAAGGATATTTTAGGATAATGAAAGAGATGATTATAAGAGAATAAAAACAATGCTTCTAAATTACCCGATTAAATAGGTAATTAGGGATTCGTTGCTTTTAATTGCTTATATCTATTGTTTCCTATTGCACCTTCAAGTCAAGTTTCTTTAAAAAGAGGATGTACGAGCGTTCTGGAATACCCTGTATATTGTAACACTAAAGTGGTGTAAACTACAAATTTAAATTAGAAAATTAGAATTAGAAAACTAACTAATTGGCCTTTAAAATATCAACTTATGTTATATTCATCATCCAATATATCCCAATTACCGATCAAGTCATTGTATAGATTTACATTAATAGAAATTTCAAAAACCCCAATTTGCATATATTTTGTTAACATCCTAACCTATGTATTTGTAAGCAGATGAATATGAATAAAATTATTCTATTGAATTTTAGAAACTTTTCATTTGCATTCGTTATAAAAACTACTCTACAGGGAATGGGCCAAAATTTAATCTTGTTAAAGTCAACTACAAGTATAGCTATGTATAATTTTAAATAATTCTTAATGAATAATTAATTGATTTGTAGGGATAAATGCTTTTGAGATTAGTTTAATTCAGAGACTTTGCATCCTATCAAAAAAATCATGATTACTATACTTCGTATGAGAAAATAATACATATAAAGTAAGTAAATTTGTTCTTCAGTAATGATAGTAGATGTCGAAAAAATGAGAAATAATAGTTTGGGTCAGTATACTACAGTTGTTCTTTTTAAGAATATCTTCGGGATCTCCTCTTTATACGGGTTAGAATGGGGAAAATGTACTAATGTACCCAGCATTCATAAAAGTATCTTAATTATTAGAACATGTAGGTATATAAAGATATTTCGTGGCAGTATTCTAGGACTAGGTGACTGCCAGTGGCTCAGGTGCATTCTATACTGCAAGATCTCTAGGGGTTGTTTAGTCTAAGTATCTGAAGAACCTTTGGTGATTTTTTAACACTATACTGAAATTCCGCAAAAATGTATGTACTAATTATAGTTTAGATTTAGCAATAATTAGAGGTTAGAAAATAGCTTTCATTAATATCCAACTTTAATTCAAAGGACTTTAACGAGCACTTTAAACAACTAGATTTATTAATTAATAATTGGTATGATAAAAAAACATATAAATAAGAAGTAGGTGGTACACTGAGGAAGAAATAAATTCATTGATGATATTATTTTAGAAGAAACAGAAATCCCGGAAAAAGAAAATGAAAAAGTAGAAAATAATGTGGAGAATTAGAACAGTTAACTTATAGAAAATACTATTGATAATAATATTTTTATGAAATAAATAAAAAAACTACTTGAAGAAAATGGAAATGACGAAAATAATAACAACTTCATAGAAGCAAGTCCACCACTTGATGCAGCAAGTTAAGTATAACTATTCTTGTTGATAAAAAAAAATCTAAATGATACCTATTACCCCGAACAGTATCTATTATTAATTATAATAATACCTCATCAACTTTATTATATGATGAACATATAAAGTTAAGGAATTTATAGTGATCCCCAAAAAGTCAAAAGAAAAGGAAAGCCGAAAGGTCATTTTGCTACAATTAAATTAGATATATTTCATTCTTTTTTGAATTATAAGTTTTTTTTATTCAACTAACAATCTATAGTTTTGTTCGTGTCTTAAAAGTTTTGTTATTTATTTAAAACTAAGCATTTATAGGCCGGGAGCTAGTGAATTTTTTTTGTACTAATTTTTCCAGTGATCAAACATTGGATAGGATTGTTCAGTTAGTGATTCTAATCAACTAAATCTGATTCTGGCAAAATTTTTCCGATGGGGTCATGGGTGGAAAATACAAATGAGTTGAACTTATTTTTCCAGTTATGAAGCTTTTTGATTTACTAAAGTAGATCATAAGACTTACAGAAAAAGCAATCTGGCTTACCTCCAGTTGTGGAAAATAGGTCTGGCTGAACTGTTTCTATAAATCCGCTGATCGGAAAATCAGATCGATTTCTCGGATACGTTGCACTTATTTTTACATATTTGAAACACAAATTGATATTATCATGGAATATAGTTTAAAACAAGTGTGGCTGATTTATAAAATTACCAAGTGAGTCTGGCGGCACCTTGAAATTTACAAAAATAAAAAATTATTGCACTTATTCTTCCTGTGCTGAAAATTTTTCACATGATACTCTGTACTATAATACCACGAAAAAAACCAATCTGGCTATTATTTTCTATCACCAAAGTCTCGCCAGACTCTAAATAGTACGTGCTTAATTCGTTATGCTCTGAAGTTCTTAAAAACTTTTTTGGTACTTGGGCCTGAAATTTTTGAACTATAATAAATAAACTCTTAAGAGGGTTCCGTATCCACAATACGCCAAAGTAGTGGAATGTGAAACTACGAAAATAGAAAAATGCAAATTACACCCAAAATAGAGAAAAATAAGAGGAGAATGCGAAGCAGGAAAATTCTTTGATTTTCTTACACTATCTTGCCATATCACTTTATTTTTAGAGGGTTGATAAAAATTACAGTCCTTTTATTTCAAGTTTGGCAGTGGTGGGGGTATATTGGTGCGGAAAATTTTATTTTGTTTCTCGAAAAGTAAGCAAGATAAACAGAAAATGCAAGAGACAAAACATTGTATTTTTATTTGCTCAATCTGAAAATAATATCAAACTTATAAAAAAGCAGTGGCGTGCTCAATTTTTTCTGAAAATATCTACTTAGGATCCCCCAGCGCCGCCCCTGGAATAATTAAATTCAATCTAATTACATCAAATGGAGCCCTTTACTTGTCACTAGAAACTTGCCAAGTTTTATCAAAATCGGCCAAGTAGTCTTTAAGATACATAAGAAAAGTTTTTTTTTATTAACTTGAACACGCTGTATATCGAAAACGAAGCTTTGAAACATTTACATGTTCATATGGACTTTTCTTTTTATTTTCGCGAGTTCTATAGCTTGTTAAATTTTCCAGATTAAAACCTGAGACACCCTTTATGATAGGGTAGGTACAATACCAATCATCTGTACATGGTGCTTCAAAAATACACCAAAATATTTCAGGGGGTGATTCCTGAGATCATTCTAAGAAAAAAAGTTCATATGAACATGGGTCCGAAAATGCTTACCTGCTGAGTTAGGTATAGCCCCTTAAATTTGTGTCCCTGAGAAGGTTTTCATTTATTATCTCCGAAACTGTTCAAGGTAAAATGATGAAATTCACCACATCCACTAATGTTCTTAGACTTAATAAAATAGAGTGTAAATCATTTTGGAATTTCCACCAGAGGTGGATCAAACCAGAGGTGGGGGGTTAAAATAAGATTTTCGGACCCATATTCATATGAATTTTTTTTCTTAGAATGATCTAGGGAATCACCCCCTGAAATATTTTGGTGTATTTTTTAAATACCCTGTATAATCGAACGTATATAACCTTATGAGCATTAGACGAGTCTGGCAGGGCTTTGGTGATCTCGCATTATAGCCAGACTGTATTTTAAGTTATTATTATAATGCAAACTGTCATCTGACAAATTTTCAGGACTACCAAAATAAGTGCAATTATTTTGTTAAAAAAATTTCAGTTTTTCACGTGCCAGACATATTTGGTGTGCCTACAGATCAGCCAGACTGTCTTTTTACTCAATTTTAGTACACGACTTGTTAGTAGAAGCATTTTCATTAATGTAAAAATAAGTGCACCGCATTTGTATTTTGAAAGGCATTTTCTGACTCAACCCATCGGAAAACCCCTATACCTACATAATATAATATTTTTTATTTAGAATCACTAACTGAACAATCCGATCAATGTTTGCTGACTGGAAAAATTAGTAACAAAAAAATTCACTAGGTCCCGGACTATTACAGCTATAAATGTATATCTATAACAAATTAATATAATTTCAGAGTGTTATGTAGATTTTGTGAACTTCCGGATTAAAATTTGGCCCACCCTGTCTAAGTAGGTATCACGTGGAAGAAAATCAAAGAAAACTAAATTTTCACCATCCGCAATAATGTTATTAGTCAATCACGAATTAACTTGTGAAACAATTTCCATTAATACATTGTAAAAATGTTAAAAAGCTATCGCCCAACGTGGGGCTCGAACCCACGACCCTGAGATTAAGAGTCTCATGCTCTACCGACTGAGCTAGCCGGGCTTACCTGAAATGTTGAATAAAACTGTAAAGCACGTACAGTTCAAATATATAATAAAAAATATTTTAACGTTTATTATAAACATCGAATATAAAAATATATTATTAATATTTAGTTTTAGTCGGTGGACAGTAGGTATAATAGTAAAAATTCATGAAAACTTGTAATTTCTTTTATTAAAAACAAAATGTTGATTTATATATTTTTACCATTACCTCAAAAATATCATAGAAAAAAATTAAAATAAAAAACTAGAGATACTTAATAACTAAATAGAAAATACAAACAAAAAATCAAATCAGTTTACAAAGTTGTTCCGGAATAAAATACATCTAGTGCCCTCTATGTGCAAGAGTACACACTAATATCGTCGATATAATAGACCACTAGGATACTCTCTTAGCTAACCCAACATACAAGGAAAGTGGTATTGGCGATATATACAAAACGCCTATTCAAGGCATGTTACTGCAGAGATATAATAAATCCCTTTTTACCCAAAAATAATACAAAAAAAATTCAATAAAAATTAAGTACAATTATCTAGCTTTCTACGCAACAAAAGCAACTCCTCCCTTATCAATTCAGCCAACAACTTCATGGCCCTATCAATTTGCTTTAGAGTAGCTTTGCTGTAGGACGCACGAATGTAGTTGCAAGCTTGTGTGGGATCTGCCATAAAAGCATGGCCAGGTACAAAAGTAATCAGTTTTTTCTGTCCACGAGTCATCAACATCTCATATACATCGGAGACTCCACGCACTTTGATCCAGACGAACATACCACCAGTTGGGATAGTCCAGTCGCAAAGGCCCTTAAGGTGGCGTTCCATTGAGGCAACGGTGAAGTCACGACGAGCTTTGTAGTAGGAACGGACGGTTTCGAAGTGGGACAGAAGTTTTTCGAAACGCCAGTTTTGCAGAAGTTTTTCAAACAGCACCTGGAACAACAGATAACAAAGGGTTAGACAGAGCCGGAAACTCAAAAAGAATGTTGGGGAAAGACTGATTATCGCATGAAAAATATGAGCGATATTTAAAGGGTCATTTCGGGTCCAATACATAAGACACATTTACAATTAATTTAAAGTTAAAATTATTGTAATCTTTCCAAATTCCGAGGTCCACACAATCGGTATATTAAAGACCTTGGTATGCAGTCTCAACACTTCTTTTAGCGGCGCAGTGTCTCGATTGAATCCTAGTAGAAGCGCATTAACTAAATTAGTGTCCAATAAAAATTAAATAGCAATTACTAAGAAAAGTGTCAGTAATTAATCTTAAAGTTATTTTAATGATGATAATTAGGCCTAATGGGTCAATGCCAAGACTGGTATAATCCAGTTTTGTTTACATTTTATCATAGTACAATAATGCACAAACATTACTTTTATTTTTTTTTTTAAGAGTAGTTTATTGTAAAAAATCGCCAGTGATAACATCCAGAACAACTATTATTACTCTTGACGTCAATTCCATTATCATCTAAACTATATCCACGCGTTTTTCCTGCTCGACCTCATGTATATAAAATTAATAAGTAAACGATGCTATTACAAAACCCTGGGGTCATCAAATTTGATCATACGAGACAAATCAGACCGCAGACAACTTATAGACCAATAGACCATTAACAAAAAAACCGATAATAAATAACGATTGTCTTACTTGTGATAAGGTGCTGGAATGTAAATAGGAACTTTGTATGTGTAATTCGAGGTAATGAACAAGTTGTTTTGGTCCAGTTAACCAGCCAAGACGAAGACCTGAACTAAGGACCTTTGACATGGAATCGAATCGAATTACTCTTCCTTCAGTATCGAGCGATAGGAACGATACTGGAGTTGTATCCATGAAATGTAGAAAATAATAGGCGTCGTCTTCCAGGATAATTATGTTGTATTTGCAGCAGATTTTGTATACTTCTTTGCGGCGTTCCAGGGGCATTGTTACTCCAGTTGGGTTTGAGCCTAAAGCCAAATGTGTTAAGTACTTGGTTTTTTTGGAAATTAGTAAATAAGTTTACCTGTAGGATTCAGATACATGACTTTTGGCATTCTCCCTCCACCCTCTTCAGTGTAGTTTGCTTTACAGTTCTCCAGGGCGTTGACTAATTTATGGGGAATTATTCCAAATTGGTCTTGGGCAATTGGAATAAGGTTGGCTTTGAATGGTTTCAGCTGCAAAACATAAACAAAAACAAAATTATTATTATTATTAACATATATATTTTTAGGGTTAAGGTTATGAGATGACCATTGGAAAATAATGCATGCAAACATTCTTAAGTTGGCTCAATATTATAATATCTATTCAGTAAACAAAATAATTTCTTTCCAAATTGGTACCTAAATAAAATTAGGAATACAAAAACAAGATCACAAAAATTATTAGTCAGGTTTGGTGGAGAAATATAATTGATGAAAATAAATCAGAAGTCAAGGATGAATCCAAGGAGAAAAGTTGTGTTTTATACCCAAAAAGAAAGGAAAATATTTATTATTTATTTTTGGATTGGATTGTTTGGAATGAATAATATCTAATAAATATTAAATAATTATTGGGAACCACCTACATCTACACAACAGTGACCTTAATAAAAACAGATAGATACCTATTCACAATTTTCACCATATTTTAATGTAATTTTTTATCGAAATTTATTAAAAACAAAATAATTAAATCATAAAATCGTTTTTTAAATAATATATTCTGAGCTGAACTTTGCATGGGGCTCCAAAATCCTGACATAAGTTACTTGTTTAAAGAACCAAATAAAGTACTTCCTTACTAAATTGGTAATAAATTAGAAATAAGAAAAAACAAGATTACCTTTTTAAATCGCAAAAAAGTGATTAGTTAGATTTATAATAGAGCTAATTGAAAGTGTAACGTATAAATCGATAGTTAAAATTGGGTCCAAGGAGAAAAGTTGTATCTTAGACCAAAAAAAATTTGGATTGTTTGAAATGAATAATATCTAATAAATAATTATCATATAATCATCAGGGACTATCTACATTCTATACACACAATGACTAATAATAACAGATCTCAGGAATTCCTTCGACATCAAAAATTTTATGCAGTCGTTGCACAGGCAATGCTTCAAACAGTATCGAAATAATTATTTATATCGTGTAAAATCGTCATATTTATAATAATTTAGATTAGCAAGAAGAAAACCAATTTTAGTCAAAATTTCAAAGTATTTTCTAAAAATCATGGTTTCTTGATCAACATTTATTTAAAATGTAAAATAGTTTGATTACAAAATTGTTGCGTTTTTTAAAGATCTTATTTCAGAATTCTGGGTATCCTCGCATTAAATTGATACTTGTTTAAAGAACCAAAAATATAATTTGGTAAATATTAATTCAGAAGTCAAAAAAAAATTTTTTTTTGGTGTCTTTATTTTAATGACAATTTTTTGATTCTCTATGTCGAAAAATACCCAAAACCTTCTCTTATTTTTGAAAAATTTTGCTTTGAGATTATATGAGCAACTAAATGTTCGGACAAAAGTAAATTTGATTGTC
This sequence comes from Pediacus dermestoides, assembly GCA_963942485.1. Lineage (NCBI taxonomy): Eukaryota > Metazoa > Arthropoda > Insecta > Coleoptera > Cucujidae > Pediacus > Pediacus dermestoides. The sequence goes on from OZ012629.1 coordinate 6,135,517, forward strand.
TTTTTTCCATACGCGCAAAAGTTATCTAAATTAACTTCCATAATATTGAAGGTTTTTTCTGTTATAATGCCAACATTTTGTTATATAAAAACGTAAATTTTGTAAAAATCCGCTCGGCGGTTCCAAAACTATGGCACTTTAACCCAACAGGATGGGAAAATTGTAGAAACAAAGAATTATTATTTTCAAAACGTTGGATCTAGTAGTCGGATTTTGATGAAATTTACTTTATTGCAAAGCTGGATGTTGGTTTTCTTTACAAAAAAGTTACACAAGTTTTTATTTGGTGATTTTAGGCATTTATCGGAGCTTCAAAGTTGCACATTTAAGAATAATACAAATTTCTAGTAACTGTTTTAAAGAATTACAGTTTTGAAACCGCTGGTTGGATTTGTATCAAAAAACATTTAAATCAAAGTTCAATAATCGTACTATATTGAAAAAATCCTGAAATGTTAATATGATTTTTTTTGCATTTTTTCGAGTTCCACTGTTCACTTTTCAAAAAACGTGTTTTTTGAGGGTGCTACCTACATTAAAATAATCACAGTTTTGGAGCCACTGGTTGGATTTTGGTAAAATTTACTTTATTGCAAAGCTGGATGTTCGTTTTATGTACAAAAATATCCCCAATTCTTTATTTGGTGATATTAAGCATATTTCGTAGCTTTAAAATTGTATTTGAAAAATGTGACGCAATTTTCTAACGACTCTTTTTAAAAAATCACAGTTTTGGAACTTGGAGAAAACGACATAAAGGTGCTTTCATGGCCCTCATCCAGTCCGAAGTTAAATGTCATTGAAACTCTTTGGCATAAAATTAAACGTATTCTACGTAATAATCCACCAAGAACCATTGGGGACTTAAAGACCAAAATAGAAGAAATTTGGGACAGTTTCACGCCAGAATTGTACCAAAATTTGATAAATACAATGCCTGGTAGAATACAGGCAGCTATTAAAGCTAAAGGAGATGTAACCTCTTATTAATCGTCCTAAATTCAAAATTATTCCAACATTTAGTTGCAAATTCATTTTGTAAAGTTTGCTAATTATTAAGGTTAAAATATTGTTAAATCCAATAAATAATTTTCTTCCATGCATAATATTGTTATTAAGGCTTTATCTTATTATATTGTTAGGTGTTTACTAATTAATTGCGTAAAATTTCCAGTTCTCCTTTCATACTTCAAAAATTTACTTTTGTCCGAACATTTAGTTGTTAGGGCTCGTACTTGAGAGCTAATATGAGAAAGTTCATACAATCATAGAAGAAATACGAAAAATATTCATTACTAAACTTTTTTATGTGTAGATGTTTGTTTTAATTTTTTCTTTAATAAGAGTGGTTCAATTCTATAACAAAAATTTGTTTTATTTTTACATGCAATATGTAAAAAATTTATGAAAATAGGAACATTTTCTTAAAATCCTTAATTTCATTCTGATAGATACAATATCAACTATTTTTTCTGCATTTAGTTATGTGCTGGAAGAAATAAAAATCTGATATGCAGAACCCAGACTCAAAATTCATGTTGACCGGTGTTATATTTTGCATAATAAAAAATTTATAGCCAAAATTACAAATTAATATTAAAAGTTTTCCTCCACAAAAAATATTTAACAAAACGAAAAATAACTTACAATAATCTCAGTTCCCGTATACAAAGGATTCTGCACCAGAACCGAATCCCCCTCCTGAACAATCATCTCCAAAGACTTGCTAATCCCATCTTGGGATCCATTAGTAAGAAGAAGTTCACGATTCTCCCAGTTTGGTGGTTGATGGACTTGATAAGTAAAGTCCTTCAATGTTTTCACCAGGGGTGGGTAACCTTGAGTTGGAATGTACTGCAGAGCAGCATTCAATTCCTGTCCTTCGAGGGTAAAATTCGAACCATCTTTCAACACCACATTAATCATTTCAAACGGAAACGTCACCTCATTGGGCATTCCTTCGGCCAGGGAAATTGATTCTTTAGGGGCATTGTATTGTCTTTTAGCTGAAATTTTACATTAATATTAGAAAAATTGTGGTGCTGTTACCAAGGAATTTATAACAATTGTTGTTTTTTTTTTAAATTTTTTATCAAAGTATTTTGTAATTCTTTATAATTTTATCGTTCTTTTATTCTTTCGCAACGGATGAAATACGAGTAGTAATAAACACAGTTTTGTCAACATGATAAAGATTCATTGCCTAATGTACCAAAAACTAACGATAATATTTGAATTGTCCCTAATCCATCCACAAAATTTTCTGTTAACCAATTGTTGAAAAAAAACTTACTCAGTTCTCTGGTGAGGGCTGGACGTCTTCTGGAAGAGTGGGTGTTGACGAAATAACTGTAGTCGATAGATTCAATTTTCTCCATTTTATCTTCTTTTTCAAAACAAAACTGTATTATTATTATTATTATTACAAAAGTAACAACTTGTCACGTGTAGTAAACAAAGTTTGGAAGTATAGCAGGAGCTAGAGTACACAAATGCGAACCTTGGAAGAGCACACAAGAATGAAGGTCCCGCGCTTCAGCTTTTACTCTTATAGGGGCCCCGGCTATGGCGGTGAAAGATGATGTAATACAGTTGTATACTTCTATAAAACTTTTGATAAGCTGACGAAATCAACGAAAATCAAAAGTCATTCGCAAATCTTCTTCTTATTTATTGGCAATTTTTAAACAAATAAATTATTGCATTTGTACATAATATGATTGATAAATTTGTTATTGTTTTGAAACTTTTTAATGTTATTATTGATTTTATTTCGGGGGAATTATTGTTGTAAACTTTAGAAAAGATTGCGGTATAGGGAAATCATATGGAAACCCCGTTTAAGTAGATTAAATTATGTGGAAGGAAAAAAATACCTTCACAAATATTTATTGGTTTATTTTTGATAAAAGTTTAGATTTATGATCAATAATATAAATTACTATAGTAGGAGTATTTTTTTTTAAAGCAAACAACATTAGCGAAAATCACCAAAATATATTTCATTATTTCACTATATTCTTGAATGACTACGACAACAATAATATTTTTCTAAAAGATTTCCTTTGTTTATTTTTGCAGATAGCAATGTACGTCGGTAAATTTATCATCTAACATTATTTAAAATCATTTCTGTTTACTTTCAGTAATCAATTCGATTTATTTCGGGGTTGTTACCATACGCTAAAAAATCTGATGCAATTCTAAGAAAACTCTCGTATACGCTAAAAACTGCATAGTATTGATACACCTAATAAAAATTTTAAATGATACTAGAACTAGGCAGTACACCAGTAGGTATCTCTAACCATCCAGTAAATCTTTTTGTGTTAAAACCTTGTTTGCTTCACGGTCAAGGTCACTCTAAGAATTTACGCTTAACGATTTCCAATAAATTAATTGAATCACTGATTGATGAACTAGTATATTTATTTTCCCGCGTTTTTTCTTCGATAAAACACTGTTTGTTTACTGATTAGTTTTGACGATAAAGTTGATTGATGTGAAAGTTCTTAGGAATTTGAGAATAGTTGCATCATTTCATTTGGTTTATACCAAATTTTCTGTTTTTTAATACAGGGTGTCCCAGTTTATATCGTCAGGATTTCACCAGTCGATAGTTTAGCGAAAATTAAAGGTAGTTTGTCTAATAAACTATGGTCGAATGTTGCTTCCTTTTTGATGTACAGGGCATTAAAAAAAATAAATTATTTTAAATAATTTGCTATAAATCAATAACAAAAAAAGTTAGCCTTCTGAAATTTGGCATAGATCTTTTTTTTTTGTATTCTGTTATTAATAGTGGTGCGTACGGGTTTCTTCAAAAACATTTTATTTAATAAAACGTACACCACTGGTTTTTTTTTGCAGCACTAATATGCAGAGAGTATTTTTCATTCAATTTAGGAACTTTTTTGTATCTTATAATTTTTTGATAACTTAACTCAAAATAACCTAATAGTAGAGTAAATAAGGGAGAAAAAAGGCTTCAAATAGACTTTTTTACCCTACAGCCAATTTTTGTAGAATCTTCTAGAGGGTCACCCTGAAAGTTTAAAACTGAGTTTGTGTATTCGTAGACTCCGACCTTCCTTCACTAGCCTTCACTAGCCTTCACTAGGGTTGGATTTTTTTGTTTATTGAATAACTTTTTTCCTATTAAATTTTCGAAAAAAAGAGTCAGGACAAAGTTGTAAAGAAAAATATTTCCTACAACTTATCTTTTAAACTTTTTTTGATATTGTCGATATTTAAAAAGTTATTCAACAAATAAGTTGAAAATTTTGGGGAAAGAGTAGTACCTAAGTAGTAGTAGTAAGTAGTACCTAACTAGAGAAAAATTTCCCTAAACTTATTTGTTGAATATCTTTTTAAATATTGACAATATCAAAAAAATGTTAAAAGGAAAGTTGTAGGAAATATTTTTCTCTACAACTTTGAACTGATGCTTTTTTCGGAAATCTAATAGGGAAGAACCTCTTTAATAAATAAGAAAAAAAAGTTAAGTATCAAGAAATTGTAAGATACAAAAAAGTTTCTAAATAGAATGGAAAATACCCTCTGCATATTGGTGCTGCAAAAAAAACCGTGGTGTACGTTTTATTCAATAAAATGTTTTTGAATAAACCCGTACGCACGCCTCTGTGTTCTAAATAAAATAATTGCAACCACTATTAATAAGAGAATACAAAAAAAAGATCTATGCAAAATTTCAGAAGACTAACTTTTTTTGTTGTTGATTTATAGCAAATTTTTAAAATAATTTATTTTCTTTAATGCCCTGTACATCAAGAAGGAAGCAACATTCGACCAAAGTTTATTAGACAAACCACCTTTAATTATCGCTAAACTATCGACTGGTGAAATTCTGACATATAAACAGTGACACCCTGTATAGACGGAATACCTCCGGGGTTCTGAGGGCTTGTTCCTGGAAAAATCTTGTGCAACAACGATAGTTGTTTGCTTTTACACCAAATTTTAGATCGGAATGCGAAGATAAGAGAAACGGAAGGATAGGTGACTACTGCATTATTCAAATATACTTAATGGCTACCTTAAAATATTTCTTACAAATAATACCTACCTGTCTATAATGATTTAGGTACCTGTAGGTACGCCACAATAGTTTTAACTCGTACACAATGCTATAAATTTTCCGAAAAATAACAATACGTAAGTAATGTTCACTTCAGTTAAATTTATTTAATTAAATCAATAAAAAAAGGTAAACTATTTAAATTTGGTTGTGACGTCAGTTTCATACAAAAACATCTTATAAAAAATTGTTGTTGATACCAAAACTACCGTTCCTTTTCAACAGTCCATTCCATTAAATATTCGCTTTTGTAGAAGAATATTGTCAGTATTATTAAGGATAGAAATATCTGAATATTATTATGAAAAATTCTGAGTAAGGTATTTGGTAAATAAGTTCATTAATTTAGTTATAGGTTCTTCACTCTGCGAACTATTTGGAAGGAAAACACTTTATATGGTTATTTTATAGTACTAGATTCTTATTAACCTTTTCATTTTAAATACCGAAATTATTCGAAGTAAACAATAATTATTTATATCTTTTTTTAAGATTGTACAAAAAGTTTCTTATTAAAATATTTTTTCTTTAATACTGGATATCCTCGAAGGTTGTCCACTTACTCTCAGGCTTAAAACAGCTATCAATATCCAAAAACTGTTTCTATGCTGAATAAAAGATTAAAAAATGGCATAAGATATTAGGATCCATTTATTGCGAAATTATTGAATTACCTAATATCATTAAAACATTAAATGGATGTGATTACATAGTTACGATAAACTTCAATGTTTTGTAATTATGATCGTTCGATATTTTCAGATATTTGTAGGTTCTATAATAACATATTAAAAAAAATCACTTGACGAATTCCGAAAAATTTTAATAATTTCAAACATTTTTGTTATAATTTTCTATGAACATTTTCATCATTTAAAAAAGTTAAAAAAATATACAAACATATCACCCCTTATGCTTGTGATGATTTCTTCAATAAATATTTTGCACAAAAAATTGTTTATTAACCATAACACGGTCATAAACCACTCGTAAAATCTCATGTTTTTCAGATAAGGGATTTAGTCCAGTCAATCTGTCAAAATTTCTGGAAAAAATTACCCGGTAAAGTTTCTCTTCATAAATCGTGGGGGGGTCATGTGGAAAGCTTAAATTCATAAATTCGGGAAAATCCAAGAAGTGTTTGGATTTCATTTTACGCGACAACGGTGAGCTGCAGAGGAAAATTTTGTGAATAAATATTGTAGAGGGCAATATTTTCTACAATTTATCTCAAAGGATCGATGCGCTTCGACGAAAAATGCCTAAAGTAGAGGGCGCTAAAGCACCCAAAAATGAGTTTTTCACTTTTTTACATCGAAAAAAATTTTTTTACGCACAACTGTAAATATAAATGTTGACAAGCGAAGAAAAACACAATTTTTATAAAAATGTTTTTTTCTACGATCCACCGTTTCGGAGATACAGCATGCAGAGTTTCGAGTAGTGTATTTCAATACACACACCATTGAAGGTATGAAGGAAAAGCACGTGAAATTTCAAAGTGTCGTTCTTTAAAGATTGTGGAAAGTAGTAGATTCGCTCGGGAGGGTTTCCATGGCTCGGTTTTTTCAAGTACGTTGTACGTTCTGCACTTCCCAAAGTGGCAAGCAATACTAAAAGGTCAATGTCTTCGTCAATTATTGTAGTAGAGTCATACTCAGCAGATCTTTAAAGAGCTGTCTCGACTATTAGATGATCCGCATCCTCAAACGCCTGCTGAACCTCAAAGCCAACAGCCTGGAGGTCTGTTTGAAGAAAATTGATTAAATTATATTTGTTGTCGTTAGACAATAGTATATTTCATTAGGAGTCTGGAAATAAGGATTTTCCCGTGCGCGCGTGACAAATTCTTGTGGAAGGCGAAGCCGAACACGAAGTCATGCAAGCACGGAAACTCCATTTCTGGACGTGCAGTGAACGATATTTTTTATTATATCTACTTATCTGAAAACAACGCAAAAAAGTTTAGATGTAAATTTAGAACATTTTATTTTCAAACTAATAATAATACATCGTAAAAATAGTATACGCAAACACGATTAACATTTCCACTCTGGATGCTGTATCTACGAAATGGTGGATCGTAGAGAAAAAACGTTCATATAAAAATTGTGTTTTCTTCGCTTGTCAACATTTATATTTACAGCTGTGCGTAAAAAATTTTTTTCGATGATGAAAACGAAAAAACTCATTTTCAGGTACTTTGGCGCCCTCTACCTTTGGCATTTTTCGTCGTAGCGCATCAATCCTTTTAGATAAATTGTAGAAAATATTGCCCTCTACAATATTTATTAACAAAATTTTCTTCTGCAACTCATCGTTCTCGCATAAAATCAAATTGAAACACTTCTTGGATTTCCCAAAAAATGGGTCCGAGGATTTTCCCGAGTTTTTGAATTTAAGCTTTCCACATGAATGATTTATGAAGAGAAAGTTTACCGGGTAATTTTTTCCAAAAACGACCCTTTTTCCCATCAGATTGACTGGACTAATTTTAAACATTGATTTGTTCTTGTTATAGGACTACAGCCTACTTCACATTGGCAATTTTTAGAAATTAAATTTACTATTAAATATTACTTGTAAATATGTGAGACAGGAAGATTTGGAAGTCATCTGAATTTGTTAGTGCAAGATAAATGAATATATTTTCAGAGTTAACTTTATTGTGAATCGAAATAATATAAGATTTTTTCCTAGTTGCGTAAATTTAGACTTTCACCTCAGACATATTTAAATTAAACCAAGAATACACACGCATAGTATAAATATCAGAAAAAACATACATTTTCAGTAGGTACTTGCATCAGTCGTTAGTTTTTATATTTGTCTAATTTACATAATAGTTTTATTCGCTTAAAACTTCCGTATAATGTATGCTTATACCTAACCAGTAACCACTACATAACATTAAAGAGTGAACGGGACTTGTGAGAAAAAGCCTAAGTATTTAATTTAAACATTTCCTCATAATTATTTTCCTCCGTAAAGAAGCAGAGAAAGCAGTGTACTAGTGTAGTAGAAGTTTATCTAATTTCTCTTGGAACAGTAGGTATTAATTAAAATGTTCATATAGAAAGTCTAAATTTTGAAACCTTGAAAAAATTTCCAGAAAATATTCCTACTTTATAAAGTTGTTGAGGAGAATTTGTGTAATAAATCATAACAACTTTAGTAAAAAAATCGAATAATGCAAAAAAGTACATTGTTTTCGCAAGAGCAATAAAATTAAATATATCTTGACTATAAATAAATTTTGGTTAATTTAATTTAATGAAGGTATTTACATTTGCCGTTAAAAAAATATTTTATATTTATATTTTGTATTGACTTTGATAACAATTTAATCAAAACAATGAATGAACAATTAAATATAGCTGTTCAAATCATTATAAGCTGACGTACTATTCACTTATTTCAATTTATATCAATTCATATTTATTATGTATTGGTATTTGTTTATTAACCATATTCAAATTTAAATAAAAAATTTTATTTTGAAACCATCTACGTAAATAGATTTCTAGTGAATGTTACGTCCCTCTACTGAAAAAGATACAAATGTGCTTTTAGGGGTAGGAAATAAACCCTTAACATCAAAGCAAACTGCAGTAGGGATTGTTTAACCTGCCACACCTGACACCAGATGGAGCGCTAGGTCATAAAATTACTAACAACAAAATTTAGGATTTGCGTCAATGCTTGCAACTATTTCAAAATTTATATCAAATCTGGCATTGTGTATTTGTTATTAAATTTATAAATATCTTGAAAACATGTGGTGTAAATTGATAATATTATTATTTCTTCAGTTCTTTCAATTTTTGTTGTTCTACCAATGATGATGATGATGAAATCATTTATCGCACATTACTGGACTTTTTTTTCAATTTGTTGTTAAGTTTTATTTTTCCGGAATCTTATCGACAGACAGAATGTGAATGTAACTATTGTTTAAAATTAGCGATTGTAAATGTAGCTTGTAAGCGTGGACTTGTTGTAATTAATGTGGTTAACAATGCTGAAATTAATTATGTTGTTATTACTAAATACTTTCTAATTTTGACAAACATTTCTTCAGGTTATTTTTAAATTACAAATATCGTCATTAGCTACTCCGGGGCTGAGTATAGCTGATGAATTTTTGGTTCAATTATAGAAAATCATTTGAAGCCTTTTAGCCAACCCTCTACTTCTACGATAGTTATAAGAATTGAGATTAGTGAGTACGCGACTTTTTCATGAACTAGAAGGACCTAGATCTGCCCATTCCTCAGGTTGCTTCAGCCTCTGTCTCCTCTCCATGATTTTTCATACAGTCATAGTTCATTCTGCCACCCCTAATATTCTTTGTCAAAATAAAATAATAATGTATGAAATCTCTATGCTGTAACTTAATAAAAATCATTTTGCGTCCCACAACAAATGTTACGATGTCCAATTCAATAATCTATGAAACAAACCTAATTGAGTTCAAAAAATCATTACAAACCCGCTTGGGGGTGAAAAAGCTGCAAATGTTTCTATAATACAGTACATCACACAGAGCGAGAGCCGTCTTCACCCCACTAGAAACAAGGGTGATAATTCTGATGAAGGGGAAGGCAATGACATATCAGTGTTTACAAAACTTGAATCACTCGAATCATTTGTATATGCTGCTTTTGGGGGGTCACAATTTAATTGACTTTTAAAAGGCCCCTAAACGACGTCAAACAAGTAACTTTTTTGTTGTATGTGTTTATTAAACAGCTAAATTTGCAAAATTTGATTAAAAATTAATTACGAAATACTGTTGTATAAGTAAGTACACGCTATTTGTTTTTTAAGTGGAAAATGCTTTGAATTAATTCACTATAATTCAATAAGGATAATTAGAAGCTAAGAGAAACAAATTAAAAGATGGTGATGAATTTTCAACGGATGGAATTGAAAATTTGTTTTCAATTCGCGTCTCATTTCCAAACTTAAACGGAAATTATCGTTCTTATTCTACAGTTTGGATTTTAGTTTAAAAAAAAGCACCTATATACCAATAACGAAAATTCCTAGTGGGAATTGGATCATTAAAGAGTTATTTCTGGTAAATGCTGGAATGATTTTTATTTAGCCGTGTCTCGTGTGCCTTAATCACATGTTTAGATTATCGTAATTTGAATATATTTGAGGTTAAAATGTTGGAATTTCCGTTTAACAGGTAATTTGTGATTGTGGTTTATTAATGACTTTAGGTAGTTTTTTATCGGTAGTAAGTGGGGTTTATTCTGTAAGACGTCAGTCATTTTTAACCATGGTGTTAGAAGGCTCAGGTTTTCAGGATCCTTAAATTATTTAGTTGTGATTTCATTTTCTACTTCACAAGATATGTTAGAGTCATTATTTTACCACAAAATATTTTATTACTGTTTCCAAAAAAGAACCTTTACATAATAACAAAAAAAAGTTCAAACAAAATTTGTTCAAAATTTAATTCTAAATCAATGTTAAAGAATAAAAAAATCTCGTAAATTGTTTATTTTTCAAGATATTATTTGTAAATAAATTTAAATCTTCAGGTAAAAATCGTATTATCGTCATGTGATGATAATTCGCCAGTCTCTCTATTAATTGACTAATCCCTAATTTTATCACTCATTTTTTTGCTATTAATATTGAGACTATAAAAATATCATGCGACACTAGCGGTCGCCGCGCGAACTATTAAAGATGGCTGCAATAGGGCCAAAGTGTCAAAATAATAAATTGTCCATTCCTGGAACTATTAAATTGTCTCCAAAAAAATTTACAAATAAGTGAAAGTGATTAGAATAATGGAATTTCCCTCAGGGTATAGAAAATAAGTGGCGGTTGACGTTGCTGCGTTCAAAACTGCGCAAGTACAAAACGTAGAAATGACATTTGAGTTTTCATAAAGTGTCAGCCCGTGGTAGTGCTAAAAATTGAAATAATAAATTTGATTTTCAACATAGATGAGCGATTAGCTCAACTAATCTGCGATATACCCAATTTTGAATATCTTGATACAGTCAAAGATGGAGAGACGGAAACAGTGCCCGCTAAAAATAATCCTATATCACGAACCGCCACTGATCTGTACAAATTTGTGGCCATTATAAAAGATCAAGAATATTATCGTCACATTGAAGGTGAGAACATTATTACAGTTCGACGCTTCCGCCAATGTGTGGCTAGGAAATAAAGAGATTCACACCAAGAGGAGACAAAACGCTTGTTGTACACCATGTTTACATGCTTATTTGCTTATACACAAGAGATTATCAGGTAAAAAGGGCTTTGAAAACTATTTATAATACGCTTTTAGTCAATGACATACTCGTATGTTTATATCGTATAAAACTATTTATAAAAAAGTATGTAGTCTTAAAATGGATAGACTGTTATAAACTTTACAGTTTATTCCAAATTGTTTACCAAATTATAATTTCAGCGTTTTCCTTTTGGTATAATTAAAAAACTTCATTTAGCTAATTATTTAACTCGCCTGTTTTTATTTAACTTTGCTAATTAAAGCCTCTTTTTTACATCAATTAAAGTTGTATTAAAACTTTTTAATGAATGTATACATTTGAATAATTTGCTAAACAATTATAGCAGTTTTTCCGCGCTCGTAAATATAAGTAAAATTTTCAATTAAAGAATTTCCAGGGAAACTTTCCTTGATTTTCATTTCTTCGCGATGATGAAAGTCAATTAACACTCGCGAATTCAATTAAAAAGCTTAAAAGAAGTACACTGGTACTTTTGCACGAACAGTTATCTCAACTCCGTTAATTGCATAAAAACAATATCCTTATTAAAAAGGAAGTGGCATAAATTATCATCCTTTTCAGTTTCAGGTTATAGTTTCATTCATGAAATAAAATAACTAAAAACATAAAGCTTATAGACAATTTCCGGGTTAGTGTACACTTTAATACTTTTAATACCAAAACCAACATAACAAAATTACGGAAAATTAATTCAGGATGACAAGATCCAGCGCAAAACATCGATATTAAATGTGAATCAAATTTGAATTAGTGTAAGTGAATTTTACGAAGGGGAGAGTGGATAACTTTGTTATTTCTCGGACCACCATCGGACTTTAGTGTTGGGTCCTCTCTATATTATAGACTGCTGAAATTTGATGAAGGATGGTTTTATGTACTACCACAGCGCAGCGTAGGTGTAACATTATTAATTTAACGAACATCTTTTAAAGGTACTTATATCCATGTTAAATGGCTATAAAGTATTTGAAAGGGTTCAACTGAGTAGTAATTTTTTGCTCTAACCATAATTACATAAGCCTGAGTAAATACATAGATAAAACGAGCTAGGGCACACCTAATACAAGGGACGTAATAACGATATAAGGGTATAACTAGTTTACGAGTGTACGCATTGGAAGACGAATGGGGGGATGTTAAATCGGCCCCCCGGGGTTAATCGGCGCCTCAGACCCATTGTTTACATTTGTATCTGACCGCTTTGAGCCATTCTTCAGCAACAATACTGCTTTTTGGTGTGTTGTGTATGTGACAGACTCACCTCACCGCAAAAGCTGCCTTAATCCCACTAATGATGTGTTTTCAAGCAGCTTTATTCCCGGCAGTGGCGCACGAAATCCTTCAAAATGTATGACGCTAATTTCGAGTTTTACATGTGAGAAATTGCCGCATAGAAGGGGACACGAATAGATTATATTTATATTTTTGTATTATGTATGAAAATAAATTATTACACTGAATCTATCTCACAATTCAATGCTTTGCTTGTACGAGCCCTAACAACTAAATGTTCGGACAAAAGTAAATTTGATTCTCTTTTCTCCATACGCGCAAAAGTTATCTAAATTAGCTTCCATAATATTGATGGTTTTTTCTGTTATAATTCCAACATTTAGTTATATAAAAACGTAAATTTCGTAAAAATCCGCTCGGCGGTTCCAAAACTGTGGCACTTTAACCCAGCAGGATGGGAAAATTGTAGAAACACAATATTATTATTTTCAAAACGTTGGATCTAGTAGTCGGATTTTCATGAAATTTACTTTATTGCAAAGCTGGATGTTGGTTTTCTTTACAAAAAAGTTACACAAGTTTTTATTTGGTGATTTTAAGCATTTATCGGAGCTTCAAAGTTGCACCTTTAAAAATGATAAAATTTTCTAGTAATTGTTTTAAAGATTCACAATTTTGAAACCTCTGGTTGGATTTGTGTCAAAAAACATTGAAATCAAAGCTCAATAGGTAATCGTACTATATTGAAAAAATCCTGAAATGTTATTATGATTTTTTTTGCATTTTTTTCGAGTTCCACAGTTCACTTTTCAAAAAACGTGTTTTTTTGAGGGTGCTACCTACATTAAAATAATCACAGTTTTGGAACCACTGGTTGGATTTTGGTAAAATTTACTTTATTGCAAAGCTGGATATAGGTTTTATGTACAAAAAAATCCCCAAGTTTTCATTTGATGATTTTAGGCATATTTCGTAGCTTTAAAATTGAACTTGAAAAATGTGACGTAATTTTCTAACGACTGTTTTTAAAACATCACAGTTTTGGAACTTGGGGAAAACGACATAAAGGTGCTTTCATGGCCATCATCCAGTCCGGACTTAAATGTCATTGAAACTCTTTGGCATAATATTAAACGTATTCTACGCAATAATCCACCAAGAACCATTGGGGACTTAAAGACCAAAATAGAAGAAATTTGGGACAGTTTCACGCCAGAATTGTACCAAAATTTGATAAATACAATGCCTGCTAGAATACAGGCAGCTATTAAAGCAAAAGGAGACGTAACTTCTTATTAATGGTCCTAAATTAAAAATTATCCCAACATTTAGTTGCAAATTCATTTTGTAAAGTTTGGTAATTATTAAGGTTAAAATATTGTTAAATCCAATAAATAATTTTCTTCCATGCATAATATTGTTATAAAGACTTTATCTTATTGTATTGTTAGGTGTTTACTAATTATTTTCGTAAAATTTCCAGTTCTCCTTTCATACTTCAAAAATTTACTTTTGTCCGAACATTTAGTTGTTAGGGCTCGTACATGTGTCCAAGTTTATATTGGAGCTTTTTACTAACTACCAATTTTTTTAAATTATTTATACCTGTTCGTGATAAAGAAGAAATTCTCCCAATTAATGATCATTGTTAAATCACGATCTCCAGCTGAAAAACTCTTCGGGCTCAATCCATCCCAAAATTCAATGCTTGGACATGTAACCAAGTTTATATTGGAGCTTTTTACTCTATTTATGCAATTTTTTTAAATTATTTAAACCTATTCGAGATAAAGAAGAATTCCGTCTCCCAATCAAATATCGGTGTTAAATCACGATCTTCAACTGAAAAACTTTTCAAATGCCATTGTATTATTATTCCAACCTTATTAGTTAAATTATGCGTCATTTTGTCCCAAGCTTTCTCTCCATAAAAAAGATTAAAATCGCCTATCAAACTGCATTTACACATTAAACTAACCGCCATATGGATGACTTGCAATTAAATCAATTTGCAACATTTTAAAAAGAATTTAAGGCGTTTCAATCATCCCTAATAACAGCTTATAGAACCAGCGACCCTCGACAGTGGTCGCTTTTCAAAAGGTATGACAGAAGAGGTTCTTTTAATGTTATCAGTATCTGTGCCAGATGTCATTACGTTAAATCAGCAGGAGGCAGTTCAATTATTATTGCAAGGGGTTTATAATATACTCGCTCAAATAAACTTAAATAATTACAAGCCTTTGTCAGTCCGACAAAATGATATTATATCGAAAAGTGAGTTTAATATACTGTGTGGTTTAACCAAACTGAAAATTTCTTATACAACGATTATTATATCTACTGGAGAAATCTACTAACAATTGCTGATTTCCCGTGCCGTTGAATCAATTGTACGAAATCGAACACAATAACAACCAATAAAATAAGAATAAAGGCGAATGCCGGTTTTGATCGCATTCGTCGATAGCATTTCGGGAACAGCACACAAAGGACGACCAACCAATACAGGGAAACATTCTAATAGCAAAGCAAAAGCATATTACAGAATTACCAGTGATTGAATTATGGGCAACGATAATGATTGGAGGTAACCGCTGATCGGTCTGGTCGACAGGCAACGTCCAACAAAGCAAAATCCAATTACTAATCAACGCATAAAAACCAATTTGTTTTATTGAACGTTTTTGGTGCTTAATTAAATGTCGATGCATGTTTTTGATGATATGTGAGTTTCACCTCTGTACATATTGCCGTTAGAAAAATACATTAATAAACTAAATTTCTGTTTTTTAAAAGTACAGGATGCGGCAAAATAATCAAAACATGTTCAGTTATAAATTTATTAAAGTGCCTAAGTATTTAATTAACAATTTTAGACTATATGTTCTTCATTTATACAGGGTGTTCTCGTACTTGAGACTTTATATACAACACGTGATAGTACGCAGAAAACTGATGCATTACACCAAAAATTTTCTTAGTAAAAGTTTATAAATAAGCGAGTAATTAGCATTTATAATTTTCATAATATGCGAGTCCAACTCTGGTCTTGTTGAGGCAAACGCATTTTTTCGTATGTGCGGACTGGCATTTATCAGCAAAAAATTTCCGTTTTCTTACTGGAATAAAATCGACTGATGTTGGAAGTTAGTTTTATGATTGCTGTGAGTGATTGTGTGCAGTTTACAGATTGTTTTGTGTGAAAAAAAGCTCATGTGTACATAAACAATGAACTTGTGGACATGATGCTTGTGTGCGGCGAAAGCAGACAAAATCCTGCTTTAGCATCTCGTCTATACGCAGATATACTTCTCTCATCCCGCTGCACGTAGATTTATTAACATTTGCCAGTTTGCAAGAGATACCGCGAATCTTCCAGAACATCGTAGAGATCGGCCGCATCTCATGCTTGCCATCGAGGAAGAAATCTTGGATTTGGTTGAAGAAGATCCAGGTACACGCACCCGTCAAATTGCTGCAAAAGTGGGTGTTGCTCATAGGAAAGTTAGGCGTACGATACAGGAAATCAATTGTATCCATTTCATATGCAACGTGTGCAAACTTTGATGCACCAAGAAGAGTTAAATTTTGTGAGTGATTTTTGCGCAAAAATATCGCGGAAGAAAATTTCACTAGGTGCGTTTTGGTGTCCGATGATGTTCACTCGTAACTTCCATAACACTCACATATGGGCTGTGAAAAATCCCCATGCGATAAAGAGTAAGTTTTTCCTAATTTTTATTTTTGGAGATGTAAGATTTATTCATGCTCAGATAGTCTTATTTGCATGTGACATATGTACATTGTGTTAAATTTAAAGTTCCAAGTTCGAGCAAACCCTGTTTTGTTTTTAAAGCCGCGGTTGGCACTGAGACCCTAGGAAATGACATAAATCTTTAAAAATTCTATCTTGATTTTATTTATTCGAAATGGATATGTGTATTAAAATTTATGATAATGAAGTAGTAGTTGGAGGACATAAAATCGTTAATTTGTTTATTGAAAAAAATTATAAAAACAGTAAATTTTCAAGCTTTCTATTAGAACCTAGAGAATGAGTGGGTTGTCTATGTTATACAATATGCAACACAGTATACATAATACGATTTAAGTTACTTTAGAATATTTCAATCAAATTTTTAAAGATTTTATCTTGAATAATTAGCGCAGATTTTTATGGAAATTTAAATTCCTCGGGTAGTTGGATATTTTGTCTAAAAATTTTGAACCATCTGGAACAGGTGCAATATCTTTAAAAGCTCATAAGGGACCTCAGGTTCTGAATTTTTTGAAAATCGGACTATTTATAGCTTAAAATTTAATGTTTTTGTTTTAGAGGGTAAAATTTTTTTGGGGATTAAAAATATGATGCTTTTGCTAGAAATTTGATTGAATTTTAATGATAATGGGTTGGATATTAGGTGTCAAAAAAAATCTGCGTACGTGTTCTAAAAAAAGCCCTAATTTTGCTGAAAAATGTGTGTTCTTAAAAATGTGCTCCATAGGATACTTGAAATGTTGATAGTTGAAAAATTGATATGGAATTCTTGCAATTTCGTCTTAAAATGCTGTACCTACTCCCTAGTTTATTACAGTAATTTATTTATTACTACCTGTATATATATTAATATAAGTATTCTACACTGAATTATTTATAACAAACCGTAATTTGCAGTAAAACTCACTTAAAGTGATTGAATCATTCCGTGCAAGTGAAAAATACGTACAAACAAGATAACACTTACAATATTTAATATATAAAACAGCATAATCATATAACGTATAACGACGAATATAACAGAAAATTGCAGTAATATTTTTAAGTGTATAAATTATGTTTGTAGTATATCATTATCCTTATCAAACTCCAATCAAAACCAGTCACAAAATCACATTCAATAACAATAATAACCAATAAGGATAACGTGATGCGTGCCAATCTGCTCGCATTACCTAAAGTGGTTGATGTTTCTGATTGCATAGAAAACTGTTTTAAAGGTTTAACTAATTCTTCGCCCTTATCTTCCCTTTTATCTGTGTCTCTCCACCCTAAATAGAAACTTAAAAGGGTTTTCCTAAAGGTGTTCCACTAGAGTTTCAAACCCCAAATTGATTCAATTTATAAGCTTATGAATAGAGCGATGTGTTTATTATAAGTATATGGATTTTTACCTGATAATGCTAATAAGGTGTGATTATTGGTGGCTTGAGAGTTTAATTCAAAGCAGGATTAACGTCACACATGTGTCAGGGAATATGATGGGTAAATAATCGTATAGAAGTGATCGATTAGCAGCCATCACAGAGAAATTTAATTTTCAATAATGGATAATAGGCGATGCAGTTTTTAAAAATGTATTTCATATATTACGAGCCCTAACAACTAAATGTTCGGACAAAAGTAAATTTTTGAAGTATGAAAGGAGAACTGGAAATTTTACGCAAATAATTAGTAAACACCTAACAATACAATAAGATAAAGCCTTAATAACAATATTATGCATGAAAGAAAATTATTATTTATTTGATTTAACAATATTTTAACCTTAATAATTAGCAAATTTTACAAAATAAATTTGCAACTAAATGTTAGAATAATTTTTAATTTAGGACCATTATTATGAGGTTACGTCTCCTTTTGCTTTAATAGCTCCCTGTATTTAAGCAGGCATTGTATTTATCAAATTTTGGTGCAATTCTGGGGTAAAACTGTCCCAAATTTCTTTTATTTTGATCATTAAGTCTCCAATGGTTCCTGGTGGATTGTTGCGTAGAATACATTTAATTATATGCCAAAGAGTTTCAATGACATTTAAGTCCGGACTGGATGAGGGCCATGGAAGCACCTTTATGTCGTTTTCACCGAGTTCCAAAACTGTGATTTTTTAAAAACAGTCGTTAGAAAATTATGTCACACTTTTCAAGTGCAATTTTAAAGCTACGAAAATTGCCTAAAATCACCAAATAAAGACTTGGGGATTTTTTTGTACATAAAACCAACATCCAGCTTTGCAATAAAGTAAAATTTACCAAAATCCAACCAGCGGTTCCAAAACTGTCATTATTTAAGTATAGGTAGCACCCTCAAAAAACACGTTTTTTGAAAAGTGAACTGTGGAACTCCAAAAAAATTTAAAAAAAATCATATTAACATTTCAGGATTTTTACAATATAGTACGATTATTGAGCTTTGATTTAAAGGTTTTTTGACACAATTCCAACCAGCGGTTTCAAAACTGTGATTTTTTAAAACAGTTACTTGAAAATTCTATCATTTTTAAAGGTGCAACTTTGAAGCTCGGATAAATGCCTAAAATCACCAAATACAATATTGTATAACTTTTTTGTAAAGAAAACCAACATCCAGCTTTGCAATAAAGTAAATTTCATCAAAATCCGACTACTAGATCCAATGTTTTGAAAATAATAATTCTTTGTTTCTACAATTTTCTCATCTGCTGGGTTAAAGTGCCACAGTTTTGGAACCGCCGAGCGGATTTTTACGAAATTTACGTTTTTATATAACCAAATGTTGGCATTATAAAAAAATAACAATCAATGTTATGGAAGTTAATTTAGATAACTTTTGCGGTTATGGAAAAAAGACAATCAAATTTATTTATGTCCGAACATTTAGGGCCGGTTGTATAAAACTTTAATCGTGGTGTTAAATTTTTATCCACCAAAATATCTATAATGACAATTGTAATCAACAATCGTTTCTATGGCAGTTTATCCTTTTTGGAGGATTATCTTGCGATTAACTTTTTATACAACAGGCCCTTAGTTGTTAGGACTCGAATATAACATTTCTATTTCTAAACATATGGATTGATACCGTTCAAGATGGAATTACAATTCTCAGCGTATGTTGAAGTGTTTAATCCTAATTTTTGTAATTTCATTGAATATCCGAAGTACCACATGGCCTCTTTATGATTTCCCACATTAATCTCCTCTCATGCTTAAATCATTTTCAAATTGAATATACCTTGCTTGGTATCCCGCTTTGTTGGAAGGTGTAACTGTTGAAACTCTTCACAAAACATTCGATTCCCCATTATAATTCCCATAAAAGCAAATCCTGTATTTACAAAACATATATTTTTCGGCTTAAAAACCATAAGCAAAACATTCCATTTACACTTCAACCTCTGCATTCTGGTTGCTGACAAAAAATACAGAACCAAATGTAATGGGGCACATAATATAATGTGGAGCACCAAAATCAACAATGCCTAATCCTTGTTAAGTATATAATATGCTTGTTTCCATTGTGGTCAACTTGAAAAGAGCACGCGGGGGATTGCAAATATAACTTCAGTCTATACGTCGGAAATATTACATTTCAAGAGTGTTGCGTTCCGCAGTAGCCTCTATATTTACAGTATCTTTGCGGATCTTTGATACGGTGTAACAAGTATCAAAAGACGGCTTATCTTCTCCCGAGATATAAACTGTAAAGATTCTTTGTTGTGGGGGCTTCGTTTGTTTGCGGATTGGGTTGGTACTGAAAGCATAGGATAGCGAACGTGGCCCGTGTCACTTCTCTATGAGATTTTTGAATGGGCAAGTGGGCTGCAATTACGATTTTCTAGAGACTAATCACACAAAACCAGCTGTTAGTAGTTATCGTGGTTTGGCAATCTATATTGTATATTAATTCTGCAGGGCACAGCTGAGTTTTTCAAAAAAGATTAATCTTAGTTTTGAGGAGTTTATGAACTCTTTTATGGATTTATTATTAGATATATCTAGGGGTCACCTATTCATCACTACGATATTTAGGTACACGCGACAACTAAATAGTTTAAAAGATCTTACTTTATTCCCTATAACATGATTCTAAATTGATCTATGCAAAAATATGATTTTAATATTCAAACCTGAGACTTTAAAATTTGGCTAATTATATTACATAAACTTTATGCTTTGGAAAGTATCATAAAACATACTAGAAAATTTAAAGAAAATTAAATTCAGTCCTCTATAGGCTCACTTCAAAATATGTCGAGTTTTAGGCTTCATCTAATAAAAAGTTTTAAAAAATAACCAACTTCTTTTCGGTTTCTGTTTTTACAAGAAAGCAAGTTGAGTTCTACTAACAAATGCAAAGAGAATGAAGATCCATTAAAAACAAAATTATCTCAATAATACAAATTTTAAATTTGAATATGTAGGTAACCTATAATTTTCCATCTAACTTTGGTTTAAAATATCTGATGTGTCCAGCACATGACTTTCTTATAAAATACGAATAAGGTTCTGATTTTTGGAAAGTATTGTACTTAAGCCGTTGCCAACAATCATATTTTAGCAAATTAATTTAGTTATTGTTTCAAAATTACAAAAATTGTTTAAATTTATAAAAAAAATTACTAAATTTTCGTACTTCTTCTCTTAAAGGCCTTTTGCTTTATTCCCATTTGGCGATCCAAGAAAATCACAAATTATCTAGACAACACTAGCACTTTTTGAAAAAATAAGTCAATCATTGAGAAGTAACTGTAAGAAATATTTAATTACACACAAATTAAGATTAACTACTAAAGAAATTACAATAATACGTGTTAACGCGAAATAATTAATTAATAATTAAATGGAACGAACAAAATTTTAGCACACATTCTTTACAGAAACAAAACTAAAAACTGACTAATATAATAGAATAAAATATATAAATAATTACTCACCCTTTGCACAACCAAAATTTACAATTTTATAGCCTTAGGCTGCGTTCACGTTTCTCATAAAATCAATACTGAAAAGTTTTGTTGTGTTAAATTTTGTGAAACAGTGAACCCAGCCTAAGCCTTTAAATTGTATTTGTTGGCAAAAAATCATGAGTAATTTTTACGACTTTGTTATCTATGGATTTATTTTGTATATGAAATTTATGAATCAGTTTTCAGTTTTATTTCGAATGCCAAACGGAGCAGACGTGTGTCTGGTGTTTACGTTTAATTATTAATTAATTATGAAATATAACACGTGTTATTATAATTACTGTGTAGTGATTAGTGATTTCCTTGGATTACCATTATACGGGAATAAAGCAAAAGGGCTTCAAGAGAAAAGGTACGAAATAGTTTCGGGGTACAGAGGGGTTAAAGGGGGCCCGGGGTGGAAGGAATTAAAAATAAAACAGCTTTTGCCTGCCTTGGTAGATTTAAAAATTTTCGAAATAAGTTTAATTTCTTTGACTACTACTAGTACCTACTACCTACACTGCTACTATTCATGGGTATTCGGGTACAGGGGACTCGGGGTATAAGAGGGGAACCTGTTGAAATTAACTAGAAACAAAACTTCTGCCTGCCTTGGTAGATTGATAAATTTTCGAAATAGTTTTAATTTACTTTGCTACTACTATATTACACTGCTACTACTCATGGGCCCCGTGTGGTACTTTACCCGGGTTAAAGGGGGCCCACGTTGGCTAGAGTTAAAAAAACCTTTTGCCTGCTTTGGTAGATAGAAAAATTTTCAGAATAAAAAAAAGGCTACAAACACAATTCAAATCATCTTGTCGCATCTGATATGTAAAATTGTAGATGAGGGGGATCACAGTAGAATGCGGGGGACATGCTGGTACTACTACTTAAGTACAGATTTAAGATATTTTTGAATTCTGCTTTTGATTGTTCTGTTCTTGTTGCTTGTTGCAGGTAGGTCCCATGATGATTAAATGAGGACCACATCGTAGAAGACAACATACCAAGTCAGAACATTTTTAGTTAAAATATTTCAACATTTTGGTGGAAAATTCCATCCGTTGAAAAAGTCTAAACGGACACATTTTAGTTTAAAACGATTTGTTGTTTAAGAAATGTATCAACTATATTCTGAAACTGTAAATTTGACTTTAACTCTACCATCATTAACAGCTTCAGTAATTATTTTTTTAAATATCATTTTGAGAAAATTCTTGTGTTTTTTTGTTTGGAAACAATCACATGCAATCAAATTATCATATAAAATTGCCAGTAAGTACGACAAGCCAAAATTTAGGGACAAACCACCTAAAAAGCGGACACCCAATAAAATTAAAAACGGTTATAATTTATTTATTTTTCGTGATAGAAACACGAAATTTATTTTGTTGCCTTAAGACAACATTCAAATTATTAGAAAATTTCAGGACATAGGTATCAGGTGAAGCAATGCATGTTTTCATCACATCACAGTTGATTCGTTTCTTAATCTAGAAACCGCAAATTTTTTTCTCAAGTTCTAGATATATTAAAAATTGTCGTTTTTCCAAACACTTTTGTTGGATTTTTCGAGAATTTTAGACTTGACTAAGCCTATAATTTGTAGGTATTTGTTGCATAAGAGATGACTAATTTTTACGAGTTATTATTTCTATTTATAATATTTATGTTGATATTAGGAACTTTTTAGTTTTGTTACGAATGTGAACCGGTAAAGACGTGTGCTAAAATGTTGTTACTTATTTACGTTTATTTATTAATTAATTATTTCGTATAACACGTCTGAACTTAATTTTACCTTAACTCGCGTGTAATTATTTATTGTTTAGGGTTGTTCCGCATAGATATATTTTTTTCAGTGATTATCTTTGAAAGGTAGGTCCCATTATGATTAGAGGACTACATCGTAGAAGACAGCATACCAGGTCAGAACATTTTTACTGTGTGGAGAAGGAAAATTCCATCAGTTGAATTTTCGTAAAAATAACATTGTTAAATGGTTCTCATAGTAAATCAATCCAGGTTCATTTTGAATCAAGAATTAATTTGCATTATTCCACCGTTGTTGTGTGGTTCGGTGTGGGTAAAGTGGACAGTGCCCTAGACTTAGAAATAATTTATATAAGCACTTCATCATTTTTCTGCCCGGTGCTTTGAATATCAACATGAAGAAATTTAAACAAACTCGGGTAAACGGCAGGAGTAACTATGACACTCTTGGCGGATGGTAGACTCGCGTGGGGTGACAGAGATGTGGAAAACTTGTGCGGGTTGACACCTAGGTATTGCCTAGAGCTGTTGCCTGTCTCTCAACACAAAGAGTCACTACCCGCGGTCTTCCCGGAAGCTTTGATTGTTCTAATGCTGGAGGTCTGGCCTTCCTCTGGGATTAGAACGGTTATAGTTGCGTTTGTGACGTACCTCCCATAGGTAACCGCCGGACAACGCTAATGTCCGATATAATGTTATGTACGGTCTGTGAAAGCAGATTAAATGCAGGCATATGTTGGGGATTAGCGGCTAAACCGTCACACGTCTTGTAACAAAGCCAATTTAACAAAAATTTAAGTACTGTAATTTTGAAAATAAAAGTAAATTATTAAAATTCGGGAGGGTAAACGAAGCTGGAGCAAACTTGCGCTCCAGCTAGTGCTCCATCGTTCGAGGTGTCGGTCGTATTTGAACTGCTTAATTGCTACGACTAGTATCCAAGATGTCACATGTCAGACCACACGGCGTTTACCCTTTAACCTATTCGTATGCTGCCCTAATTCATGCAAAGCACCGTTGTGAGCAATGGATGCTGCGGATAGTGAGCAATGCTTAGATTCTTACGTTATACGATATAATGTATATGTATGTAATGGTCTAAGCAGTAATGTGTGGTAGAGGTCCGCGCAAGCGGCCTCGAAAGTAGCCCATTAAATGTGGTAAAGGGAGTAATTAACTCTTTCTACATGGGGTTCTCATTAAAAAAAATCGTAATGAATTTTTATAAACAGTACTTTTTTTTAAATAAAATTAGCTTTGTAACAAAGCTTTTAAAAGTGTAATTTAGGGCCCTAAAAACCCGGAAATAAATTGTGTACTTAAACAGTTTTTAATTCTAAAATGTCTAAAAACATTTCTTTCAGGCATGTACCTTATAATGTTTATTTTCAGTATCTATACATAATTTAATTTATGTAAGAAAGTAAAATTTGTGAAAATTGTTTGGGGGTCCCCAATTCACAAATTCATATGGAATTAAGTACAATTTAAAAATAATTGTATCACCAGTACCTACAATTTTTCGATAAAAAGACAAATGTAATAATTACCACTGGATATAGGTATAATATATACCTATATAAAATGTTTTAGATAATTTTACTGTGAGATTATTACTAATATAATCCACATATAGGCCTTCCCTCTTTCTCTTTTATTAACAACTTATTTTTCTGATAACATTACCATTTTTAAGAAACTGCACCAGAACAAATTTTTGGAGAAAATCCAAAAATCGATTATATGTACCTATGTTTTATTATTTATATTTCTCCCTTATATCATACCTTTCCCATTGACACTGCAAAAAGTGCCATTATAATATTATAAAATTTATCGACCCAAATTTGGGGTGATAGATATCTATTTTTATACAAAAATTTTTATATGAAACTTATCACGTTGTAAATAATTACATTATGCTCTATAATACTGACCGTGGATTAGGCCTCCTGGGGACACCACGTTAAAAAAAAACGCGCCTAAACTCTACCTCAGTGGTGGTGAGGAAATGAGTTGGTTGCATTACATGAGAACAATGAGAGGGAAATATTCCTTATTATATTGCTCCATAATAATACTAATAGTAATCGATTATAGAAGATTATAGAGGATTTCTTGCAAGATAAAACTTTGTGGTATATACATAAATATGTATGTAGGTATAAGTACCCAAAATTTGTAACACATAAAACATGCAACTACTACACGATTAAAATTGAGCCGAAAAAAACTGAAATTTCTTAATTTTTTACTTTCTTATACGGAGTATAAGGAAGTATAGTAATCGTGATTTTTTTCGACTTCGAGATTTTGATGGATTTACACGTTTTGAGGGCCCCTGAATCCATTTTTTTTACTTGTTCTAAAAGTTGTAATTAATTAAAAAATTTTTGGAGTAATGGTTAATTTGATTACAAGTTTGTGTTTTAAAAAAAAATTCGCCTTATATGCAATGGTAACTGACAGAGCCGGATTTAGCAAATAAGGCCCTGACAACCGAGAAATAATTTAACTTCACAAATTTTCTGCCCGGTGCTTTGAAATTCAAACAAGCTCGGGTAAACGGCAGGAGTAACTATGACACTCTTGGCGGATGGTAGATTCGCGTGGGGTAGCAGAGATGTGGAAGAGTTGTACGGGTTGGCAACTAGGTATTGCCTAGAGCTGTTGCCTGTTCTCTCAACACAAAGAGTCACTACCCGCGGTCTTCCCGGAAGCTTTGATTGTTCTAATGCTGGGGGCCTGGCCTTCCTCTGGGATTAGAACGGTTATAGTTGCGTTTGTGACGTACCTCCCATAGGTAACCGCCGGACAACGCTAATGTCCGATATAATGTTATGCACGGTCTGTGAAAGCAGATTAAATGCAGGCGTATGTTGGGGATTAGCGGCTAAACCGTCACACATCTTGTAACAAAGCCAATTTAACAAAAATTTAAGTACTGTAATTTTGAAAATAAAAGTAAATTATTAAAATTCGGGAGGGTAAACGAAGCTGGAGCAAACTTGCGCTCCAGCTAGTGCTCCATCGTTCGAGGTGTCGGTCGTATTTGAACTGCTTAATTGCTACGACTAGTATCCAAGATGTCACATGTCAGACCACACGGCGTTTACCCTTTAACCTATTCGTATGCTGCCCTAATTCATGCAAAGCACCGTTGTGAGCAATGGATGCTGCGGATAGTGAGCAATGCTTAGATTCTTACGTTATACGATATAATGTATATGTATGTAATGGTCTAAGCAGTAATGTGTGGTAGAGGTTTGCGCAAGCGGCCTCGAAAGTAGCCCATTAAATGTGGTAAAGGGAGTAAATCACTCTTTCTACATGGGGTTCTCATTTAAAAAAAAATCGTAATTAATTTATATAAACAGTACTTTTTTTTTAAATAAAATTAGCTTTGTAACAAAGCCAAATGCGATCTTTTAAAAGTGTAATTTAGGGCCCTAAAAACTCGGAAATATTTTGTGTACTTAAACAGTTTTTACTTCTAAAATGTCTAAAAACATTTCTTTCAGGCATGTATCTTATATAATGTTTATTTTCAGTATCTATACATAATTTAATTTATATACTTCGATGGTAAATTTTGTGAAAATTGTCTGGGGGCCCCCAATTCACAAATTCATACGGAATTAGGTACAATTTAAAAATAATTATTGTATCACCAGTACTTACCTACAATTTTTCGATAAAAAGACCAACGTAATAAATACCACTGGATATATATTAGATGTTTTAGATAATTTTACTGTGAGATTATTATTATATAATCCACATAGGCCTTCCCTCTTTCTCTTTCATTAACAACTTATTTTTCTGATAACATTACCATTTTTAAGGAACTGCATCTGAACAAATTTTGGGGGAAAATCCAAAAATCTAATATATGTACCTGTTTTATTATTTATATTTCTTCCTTATATCATACCTTTCCCATTGACACTGCAAAAAGTGCCATTAATATTATAAAATTTATCAACCCAAATTTAGGGTGAAATCTATTTTTATGCAAAAATTATGAATATGAAACTTATCAAGTTGTAAATAATTACATATATGCTGTATAATATTGACCGTGGATTAGGCCTCCTGGGGACACCACGTTAAAAAAACGCACCTAAACTCTACCTCAGTGGTGGTGAGGAAATGAGTTGGTTGTATTACATTATTGAATTATTACTTTTTTTGAAGCTATGGACCATAGAAAACAGTCAACTTTATTAGAATATTTTACAAATTTTGGATTATTCTTTGTAACAGTGAAAAGTTTATGAAAATGTCATCAGCGGTACTGGAACAGAAATTTTTTAAACTAATTAACCTCAAAAAATGACAAAAATTCCAAAGCAAATTTCAATTTACTTTTAAAATATAGAAACTTTTTAAAATATAAAAATTAAGTTAAATTTCTTGTAAAAATTTTAAGGGTTTCCAGCAATTTTCAAATAGTCTCTGTCGCACTTATTTGCAATACGCATAAATCTGTCCATTATAACCGAATTTTACGACAAAAATGTGTTTTATTTTAGATTTTTGACCTATTACTCACTTAAAAAATCTCCCGGTATGAAATTACATTTATTTATTCATTATTATTGTTTTCGATACCATAGAAACCAGTAAAATAAAAAAAAACTAATGGTCCGTCCTTCTGGGATTCGAACCCGGGACCTTCCGTTTGGCAGCCATATATGAGACACATGCCTACCTCGACCGTCGGATTCAACTACCAACGCGCGCTATGTGAAATATAAAGTGTTTTAAGAATATCTAGTTTTTTGAAATTTTTTTGACGGAATTTCAAAAAAAAGTTCAAACAAAATTTGTTCAAAATTCAATTGTAAATCAATGTTAAAGAATAAAAAAAATCTCATAAATTGTTTATTTCAAGATATTCCTAAAAAACCTAAAAATGACTTCAGGTAAGTGTCACTTGTTTTGGTGCTAGAAATATAATGTTTAGAACTTTAAAGTAACAAATTTAAATATTTTGAATCATTTTATTCAAAATTCTTTCCAAGAATATTGTTACGATTTTTGTAAGGGAAGCAAATGTAATAATATGCAAATGCTTAATATATATCTTCTTTAGTTCCGTAGTTATATCACCTTGGAAATTGGATTAACATCGGCGCATCGACCAAAACTTTCTGAATTTTTAATTTTATTTAAAAATTGATCCATATCTAACCTAACTTAATCTTTTCTAACTAATGGCAGGTCCAGGGGATTACAAATCTTCCTAATTTTAATACAATTCGTTATAGTTTTTGTGGTTATATTACCTATTATATTATGACTGAAATATTTTAATAAATTCGAGTCTTCAAGAGGGTGAGGGTGTGGTTGAGTTGAATTTATAACAATTCCAATTCGGCGAAAGTAAATATTTGTCTCTAAACTACTAAATTAAAAAAAATAAAAGTTACATGATGATGATGATGATGAAGGTACCGAATAAATAGAAGTGATGGAGTTGATCAATTTATGTGCGCAGCGTTGCAACCACTAATGATACTCGGTCACTAATTTTGTCAACATGTCGTTACTTTCATCACACGCAATTCTGCCTGATTGGACTTTTAATTTAGCTTGTTCGGAAAACTTACATTTGCATATCTACGCGGATGGATCGTTCCATATAAACACAACAAACCATCTAGAAAAGTTTAAAAAATTCTCTTGGGTTCAATCAATCGAATATTGTTAATTTCACTATAAGTTGCGTGGCTATAAGTTAGTTAGAAAGTTAGTTCGATATCAATTGCCTTATTATAGTGAAACAGATTTTATGCGTAGGAAAATAAGTTTGGGGTGAAACCATTGATTTAGATAAATAATTTTTTTGCAAATATCTGCATTTTCATTGGAGCTATTGTGCTTTGCAAGAGAAGTTTAGAACACCATGCAAATATAACAATTTACAGTTATCAAAATTGTTTCATGTGTTATTATATTTGTGGGTCCGGAAAAATTCAACCTGCAAAACCGATTTTCCAATCAAAAGCAATCATTGGAAACAGTTGAGTAAATAATAGAGTCTAACTGCGGTGGCAGTCGTGATTAGTTCTACGTCTCTATGCCGCAGGGGTATGGGGAAAGGACGACGCCACCACCTGCCGCTAATTACCATAGTCATGCGGCCGGGTTGCCGGAAATTAAATCGGTTTACAGCGCTCCAATATTTGTGTTACCAACATTTAAACAATTTAGTTTCATTATGGCGTCATGAAGCTCTAACTCAATGTTGATACGCAACATGTATTAGTGCTATTTGAGCTCGGATGAAATAATGTCTGATTTGGACCTGAAGGTAATTCATTAGATGCACTAGTACCAACAGGCACTTTTGAGAAGAGTTAATTAAGTTTTCAGGGATTTATGAAACTATCGTATCTTATTCAATATAACTCCGGATCTACATTTCTATAATAATCAAAAGATTAATTTGATTTGAATCATATCCTGACACTCTTCCAACTGGTACTTCTATTATTTTTGAGAAAAGTTTGAAGATTTCGTATTTTCATAAGACGAGTCTCCCAATATCTTTATGGCGATTTTTCCAGTTTATGAACATCTATCACTCTAATTTTTTTATCCCATCTTAAAATGTACCTAATCTCGTGATGGTCTTCTTTCAAAAAGAGTTTTTGTTTGTACGCGCATCATCAAAATCTACCTGAGAAAGATTAGAGCCTTAATTAGTCCTTCAACAAACTAATATTTCCATAAACTTTAATTCACAAAAATATTCAAAGCAGCAAACACAATGTAAAATTTACAGTAAAAATCTATTAAATTCATTATGCTAAAAGTTAATTGAGCTGAAAATCACTTGTTCGCAATTAAAAACACTATCGTACTGATCAAATTGAATAAAATGCATGACAAAGAAAAATAAAACAATCACAACATCGAGGAAACACACATACACAGAAAAAGCCCACATAGACAGAGAGTAACAATGTGCCAATTTGAGCTTAAACGGCCCATTGTAGTTGGAAATATAATAAAAGCATTTTTATAGCAGCTCCCATCTGGCGTCCTATCTTGGAACTAATCACATTATGTACTCCATTTTTGAAGCGCCCTGCCTCCAGCATACAATTCAATTTAAAAGTCATTTGTACTATGCACGAATATTGTTAGCATCGTTAATAATAATAATAATTTCATTTAGTACTCAGAATATAAAAGAAGATTACAGCGACGCCGTCCGTTTAAAAATGAACATTATAAACGCGTTTAGCTCGAGCATTTTATAATTTTTAGCACCTTATATAACGAAAAGGACTGCATCTAAACAAATTTATGTAGCTGTATACGAGAGGAAGAGGGTAAATTTTAAATATAAAAAACAACGTAATTGCTTTTTTTTAGGTATACAGCATATTTTCCGATCGAGTTCTGTTATTAGGTGCAGGTAGGTAGGTACCTTCGTAAACAAAAATTTTGTATTAAGTAGGTATGTGTATTATATTTTAACTTTAATATTTAGTTCATACCTACTTACCTTTAAAAAATTTTTTACAAATTAATTGGCGTGAAAAATTAGGTTTTATATATAATAGAAAAAATAGTGAAGGATACTCAATGAGGATCTATACGGAATCTCTGAAAATTGACAATGATGATGGTCATTAAAAGAAATATCAATCGTTAAATTAAATTTAACGAAACCAGAACTCTATAGTTGTTTCGCAAATGATCGATATTACTGCCCATAAGTTTCAGGTTGTTTTGGATTACTTATATTGTATTCTAATAAAAATTGAACCTGCAGCTGCGAATTTCCCATTTAGGCAAAATTGAAAATTTTCAATAAACAATAAAAGTGTAGCTGTTGTATACATTTATGTTACTTACATATTTGTATTACATTTTAAGTTGCTTTCAGTTACATTTTGTAAAAATTCCTTTGTGTTTAGATGTGAATGAATATATTTACTATCTTAATATGTACCTACCACCTATATCTTAAATGTGAACCATTTACACCTCTATGGATCATTGTATATAATTATTAATTATAATATAACGTATGTTTCATAAGTTTTGTCAAAAAATTCAAGGTACGCTAATGAGGTACCTACGCAACTTATCGAGATGGCTTTGGAAACAAAAGTATGTTTGTTCACTTGACTTCAATTTGGCACATGAAAATCTTTATTCGGTTTGCGAAAAATGTCGTACAAACTGGAAATTACAAAAAATTTAGTTGGACAAATGCCTAAGCCTGAAATAGTGGGTATTTTTCAAAACCAAGATATATCAGCTAGGACCGTATATCGAACTATATTGGAATGCCAATAGGGTATCCCTTGTATGAACCTTCCAAAAAGTGGAAGACCAAGACTATTAACTTCTCAGCAGTGCCGAAGAGTGGTAAGAAGGGCTAAAGATAGAGTTGGTGTAGATCTGTCAGGAAACTAGCCACGGAGAATTGGACTTCTGGCAGCACTATTTTTAGAATTTTGGCCAGTATTGATCAAAAATACCGCAAAAGACAAAAATGTCCAAAATAACAAGTGTACTGTTTTAAAAATATTAGATTTTTAATTTTTTGACAAATCTTATGAAACATACGTTATATGTTCTATTTGTAACTTACTTCAACATGTTAATTAAAAACAAGCTTCAGAATTTCCAGATAATATTTTAATAACGAATTATGGAGTTCAACCTAAAATTAGAATCGAAAGAAAAATGTCGAAGGTCATGTAGTTTTCAAATAGTAAGCGATTTAAGTTGACCAATCACAAGATATTTGTTAATTGCCTTCTCACGTAATCTCATTTATTCCATACGACCCTCGATATTTTTTTAGGTTTCACTTCAGAATCTGCTATCAAAATATGATGTGACAGTTCTGGGAGCGTTAGCGTAATAAAGTAGAGACAAGGTTAAAATCCCATTGTACAAAATAGAAAAAGTTGAAGGCAGAAATTTTTCTGGATTGACAACGCTGAAGATCCCATTAAAACTTATTAACAAAACTGCAGAGGTTTAGAATGTTTCAAAGAATTGCAAACTGTACTATAAAGAAATTAGATTTGTTTAATGCCTAAAATGTTAGATGTGGCTTCATAAAATCTGCACATCTATGATGGAGAAGAGGAGAAGAGTGTATCCTCCGCCCACCAGAAGATGCCTCGATGGTTTTTGCCGTTTATTCGAAAAGTATGGGTAAAAACGAGCAAACTCCAAAGATCGTCTGTCTGTTACGACTTCCCAAAGTCGGAAAATTAAAAAAAGATATATAACAAAATTTAACAGGCGATTCTTACTCATAACATTTTTTTGTATAAAGCCCCAATTAACAGTTTTCTTTATCGGTAGTAAAAGTGTAGACTGAAGTCGGGAATCATTATAGTTTGTTCAAAATAAGTAGGAACTCTTATTTGAGTAGTGAAAAAATTTATGTTCGGGAATCTTGGTTGAACCCTTCAAGAGATGAAAGTTTATAAATTAATCCATTTTTTGGTGAATTTGTTTTCTAAGAAGCATGTTACAAAATTTAGTAAATATCTACATAATGAGTCAACAACATACCTAAAGGAAATTACAAAAATTACATAATTTGTTTTAAAAAATCGCGAAGAAAAAAATCTCATCTGAACAACCTGTTTTTGGGGATTTTATTTTACCGGAATCCATTTCTTTATTGTTTCATTAACAACTTTTTGGTTTTTCAGTATTCTTTTATTCTCTATGTTACAAAATGAATTTTTTATATGGGAATTTTTGCTGAGTGTGTATAAATTACCGTCAATTTTAGCATCACATAGTCAGCTCTTCCGTGCACATTTTCTTCATATTTGTAAGAGAATCCTCTTCAGCACCTGAACTTCTCCTACAAATTTATTCTTCATCTGAAGGTTTGATCTCTTAAACAATCTCCTTAAAATGATATTAAAGGAAACAATCATCTAACGCGAAATCATAGAGGTTCCTCATAAGTGCCTAAAAACGTCCATAGTGGTGACTCCTTTTTTTAAATTCTTTTCAATGACGTGCGAAATACCTTCAATTGGACTGATGTTCTTCTAGTAGAAGTTTCAGGTTTATCCTCATCAACTTTCTTCTCCACTTTGTCGAAAATCGAGATACCATAAAACGATTAATCATTAACTCGGATGTTGATATTCAACAGAATGCTCGCAGTACCAAAATAATTGTACGCCGATTTTTGAACTAAAAATTATCGGTGATAGTCTTTCGTATAGGTTTCCATAACTAACCTCTCCCAACAAACTATTAAAAAAATCATAATTCGAGATAATGAAATAACGCTATAAATTATGAATTTTTCAAACTCTCACACTTTTAAATGAGCATGATTTTTCTTATAAAGTCAATGTTATCTAATAGTAACAATAAAAATTGTTAATAGGAGTTAATTGGAATATTAGAACAGGTTTCCAAGCACCAACATCTTATTTGAACTTTGAGTGAGTAACTTAATTAAAAACAAAGTAACAATTAAGTATGATCAAACGACTATTACAAGAGGTGTCTAAAATTATAGTATTGAACTGTAACAGAAACATAAATCAAATCCAATAACAAGCTAATAGACACATCTTAGACTCACCCACTGTCACCCCCACCTTTTCGCCCCTCTTGAAAACAAGTAGCAATAGCACTTTACTCAACTTAATTCTCTACTATTGACACCAATTTGAAGCTTTTACACCGTAAAATTTACAGCACAGAGCTTATTAGAGTTGGCGGGCATCCACCTCCTTGCCTCCCTGTCTACCCCAACAGACTCCATGATGGATGTCCGGAGAATTTTATTGGTTGTTCTAACTGGACCACGCCCAATATACCGCCCTTGGGTATTGAAGCGTGGAGACCAACTTCAGTCAGTTAAAGACGCGCGATGGAATCGGAACGTTGTGAAGATACCTCAAGTATGCTTAACTACGGGTTGGATGTTAAACCGATGAGGATGGTCGCTAGTCCCAATACTGGACCACGGCATACCATTGACAACATTTTGGGGTTGGTTCGGAAGGAGGATGTGGAACGGGAAAGGGCGCATTCGCCCGGAAATGCTGAAAGTGCGGGTAAGAGTTTTAAATATAGAGTTTCTTATTACTTAGTGCAAAATGTATTGTTTATGTGAGAGAAGAAGCTTGAAATGTTCCATTATTACCATTGGTAACCTTCAAATCGAATCTATACCTACTTAGCTCTTGAAGTACCTTTTGAACTTTTACTTTCAAACGCGAGAATAATTGGAAATCCTCAGTTAACAAGGAATAAGATCTTGAAAACATATATAAGAACTTAATGTCTCTGAAATTATTGGTTATTGAAAATATAATGTGCAGGCCCCTTAGTAAAATTCCAATGATACTTTCAGCAACAGAATTTTGCCAAAACAAAATTCTCAGAACAAAAATGTAACACCAAATCATCTATAGTTCATATTGTAAATATTGTAATGGTAATATTTACATGTAAGCAAGTAAAGATCTCTTTGCATTTATAAATTCTTCATTTTTTCTCATTCATATTACCACATTATCACAATTACACCCTAATTATTCCACAAATTGAATTTATGGCGGATGCGCCAGGACCAACTGATTTTATGCCCTTTTTAAGTCGTTATAGTAAAAATATTCAATATTTTAATTTGCAATTTCAATAAATATTTACATTCGTAAATAATAGTGCTAATGATTAACAAACTTAGGTATACTATTCGGGTTACCTATAAATTATTAGTAAATGAAGCATTGATAATAAATACCTTAAATTTCAAGGTGAATTATTTTTAATACTAAAACTTTTTGAAACAGGATCCGGACTTCCGGAGAACAAATCTAGTCTCCTATTACTTCATGAGCAAGATTGTGGTCCTAAGAAGTATCCATACAACATTTTTTCTTAACAACTTGAAAGCGATAAAAATTAAAAATCTTAATTAGGTACTCAATACATTTCAGAAATATTTTAAATATATAGAAACTTTCTAACATGCAAATTTTGCAAATTTTTGAATTATGATTTTACTATAATAGTTATTTAATATGCACGAATATAGTGACTTTCTAGCAAAATATTTGTCTTGCAAGTTTTCATTTATTTTCTTCTTAAAAAATGGTTCTTTCTTTTCTGTTATGTGTTTTTGCTGCTGAAAAATGAGCGAGATCCAGCAAATTTTTTTAGAATATACAGATATGTGAATTTTTGTAATTTTTTCAAATTTTAATTCCTTTTGTTAGAACCGACAATTGACGCCCTGGAAATAAATTAGCTAAACGAATCCTGTTCCGTGGTAACAGCACTTAAATAATCTAATTAACATACCCAAACAAAAACCTTGCATGTATACTAATTATTTTTTTACCACTTGTAACCTGTAATTCCGAATAAGTAACACAGTTCTCAATTAAATGATTTGTTAAATAAATACATTAAGAAACCCAAGCTGCTATAATTGATTAAAATTAGGTGATTGTTATTCACTGTATTAATTAAGATTTGATAAGTAACACCCATCAATTTGGTATACGCCATTAATAAGTATTAAAAGCAACATTGAAATGTATTCAACCGCGCAACCGGTAGTTCTTTTAAATGGTAATTTAATCATACAAATCAATCAAAAGGAATTCATTTATAGGCGCATTGTAACAGAATGTTAATCTGTCTGGTGAAGTTTTTCTGGGTGATGATGAGGATGGTCGTGAGTTAAGAGCGTGGGAGTGTTTCAGGATGTATTTTTATTTTTTTTAAATGTAGCATGTCAAAAATATTATACGAGCCCTAACAACTAAAAGATCGGACAAACGTAAATTTTTGAAGTATGAAAGGAGAACTGGAAATTTACGCAAATAATTAGTAAACACCTAGCAATACAATAAGATAAAGCCTTAATAACAATATTATGCATGGAAGAAAATTATTATTTATTGGATTTAACAATATTTTAACCTTAATAATTAGCAAACTTTACAAAATGAATTTGCAACTAAATGTTGGGATAATTTTTAATTTAGGACCATTAATAAGAGATTACGTCTCTTTTTGCTTTAATAGCTGCCTGTATTCTAGCAGGCATTGTATTTGTCATATTTTGGTACAATTCGAGCGTGAAACTGTCCCAAATTTCTTCTATTTTGGTTTTTTAAGTCCCCAATGTTTCTTGGTGGATTATTGCGTAGAATATACGTTTAATTTTATGCCAAAGAGTTTCAATGACATTTAAGTCCGGACTGGATTAGGGCCATGAAAGCACCTCTATGTCGTTTTCCCCGTTCCAAAACAGTGATTTTTTAAAAACAGTCGTTAGAAAATTACGTCACATTTTTCAAGTGCAATTTTAAAGCTACAAAATATGCCTAAAATCACCAAATAAAGACTTGGGGATTTTTTGTAACGAAAACCAACATCCAGCTTTGCAATAAAGTAAATTTCATCAAAATCCAGCCAGTGGTTCCAAGACTGTGATTATTTTAATGTAGGTAGCACCCTCAAAAAACGCGTTTTTTAAAAAGTGAACTGTGGAACTCGAAAAAAATGCAAAAAAATCATATTAACATTTCAGGATTTTTTCAATGTAGTACGATTATTGAGCTTTGATTTAAATGTTTTTTTGACACAAACCCATCCAGCGGTTTCAAAGCTGTGATTCTTTAAAACAGTTACTAGAAAATTTTATCATTTCTAAAGGTGCAACTTTGAAGCTCCGATAAATGTCTAAAATCACCAAATAAAATCTTGTGTAACTTTTTTGTAAAGAAAACCAACATCAAGCTTTGTAATAAAGTAAATTTCATCAAAATCCGACTACTAGATCCAACGTTTTGAAAATAATAATTCCTTGTTTCTATACAGTTTTCCCACCTGCTGGGTTAAAGTGCCACAGTTTTGGAACCGCCGAGCGGATTTTTACGAAATTCACGTTTTTATATAACTAAATATTGGCATTATAACAGAAAAAACCATCAATATTATGGAAGTTAATTTAGATAACTTTTGCGCGTATGGAAAAAAAAATCAAATTTACTTTTGTCCGAACATTTAGTTGTTAGGGCTCGTAATATTAGAAAATGTAACCTTTCAATAATCAACCTGCTGAAGACTGAAAATTATTATTATGAAAGTTAGAAACGATATCTCTGTTCTAGCTAAATTTTGAATATTTAATTAGTATTAGACCATCACAAATTTCAAAAACACACTTCGAATAAATTTAGTTCTAGAAAACTAATGTTTTAAAACTAAATTAACTATAGAAAATTGATAAATAGTCATTAGTTATTAGTGATAGAAAATTGCGAAAAATGGCTTTCTTTCTATACAAAAAGAAAACTTTCCCATAATTTCGTAAATGCTTGTTATAAATTATGGAAGAAAATTTAAAAATAACCGGCCTTGAATTTTGAAAATAATAATTGTACTGGTCTTAAAATATTTCCAGTAGACATGTGCGCCACTCTCTCTCTCTCTCTCTCTCTCGGTTTCTCAAAAGTCCCACTTTAGCGGGTTAAATATTATTGTATAATATCAGTGACTGGATTGATTTCCGAAAATCTAATCTCTTATTATTGGGCAATATTTTAGTTAAATAAAATATTTCTTTATAGATACGTTACTTAAATTGTAGAATTAGTTCGTGACAGCGAACGAGAAAATGTCATTTACTGATTTATTTGGCTGGATTATAAGTTATAGAAGATTTATAAATTGAACGTTTTGTTGTTGTTATTTTTATTTTAAATCAATTTGTGGAACACGATTGAGTCTGTAGGAACAACATACTCAAACATGCAATTAAGTCTCCTTCATCCTATTTGTCAATCTGGTAATCCTATCAAATATAATTCCCTGTCAAGACGGCAGACGTCAAATTGGTGCTGCTGTCAATATACTATTGAAAAACAAATATATAAAAGTTTTATCACGCCAACGCAGAAAAATGTAGCTATTGATTAACCAAAAGAAGTTTGCAATTTATTTCTGCGAAAATCAATTAAACTAAGACTAAGGCTAAACTTTTTGCGTAATGTAAAAATAAATAGCTAATCTATAACACATGTTTTTTTAACGAGATAATTAATTTAAATAATACAATATTCCCATCATGCTAGCAACTATTAATTTATTTAATTAATTCATTTATGCACTTACTAAAGTATATATGCTATATAATTAGTTACTCTGTGTTATTTTTTTATAATTCTTAATTAAGTTGAAGTAGGTAGGTTGTTTCTGTTCTTCAACGTGACGCCTTCTCTTTTAAAACGTTTAATTTAAAAGCCTTTATTTTTGGTTTTGCTTCGTAAACGAGTTTTAATCATCTTACTTGTTTTGTTACTTAGTAACTTAGTCCAAACAAACTCATTCATTTTATTGCACAATGTTCCTGTGAATGTGCACATTTATTTTTCTTTTCCTACAATTATAATTAATTTACAATGATGTAGATATTAGATTAGTTAGTTAACAATCGATTTTTGCAGAAAATCTATTCTCCCCCAACATTAAAATGTTCTTGAAGTTTAACGTGTTTCGGAAATGAAGAGGAAGTTGATTTACAAACAAAACGGATTTATTTTGGAACGAAATGATCCTGGTGCAAATAGGAAATTAGTAGCAAACAGGCGCTAGTGATTTTTGTGTTATGTGGTTAGGTGTACTATTTGAAAGCAGTTGGCGACGATCGCGTGTTCATAATCATGTCACCCGTGATACGGCGAGTTTAATGGAACACCACTTAGATTACTTAACTTGATGTTTTTATTTCGATTTAACTAGAAAAGCCGCTAATGCAACGATGACTCGTGTACCCCCTGGCTCCGTCCCCACCGTTTTATTGCATATAAAACATTAATTGAGTTAGATATTACAGAATGTCGATGGAAATTACCTTTTTACCGCCCATCGTTAATATTAAATCAAAAAGGAAAATATTCCACTATAAAATGAGGTAGGTATAGCACATGCAATAAGTTTTTTCTCAACAGGCACCAGTTTTTATTAAATATATTTCCAAGTGGTGAAGGCGAAAAATGTCAAATTAACACAAAAGCTTTCTGTTTTTATTTAATTTTATTATTGGTGTGTACTTAAAGATGTTTCAGTTTAGGAAAAAAACAAATCAAAGTACCAATCCAGACGAGATGGGTAGAGAGATACCGCGAGGATTGAATAAAAGAAGCCAGAGTACCTGTTCGTGTTTCCTATTAAGTTACTTAAGATAATTTTCTGATCTTGTAGATGTGATAAATTAAAACAAGATATTTCGATCTAAAGTGCTTGTAATCACTATACACTTTTGAATAATAACTATAAATATACACCCTTGTGCTGGACTTAAATATTGAGATATTAGGCTTGAGGAAGATTTGACAGGCATGACCTCGCAATTTTTAGTGGGTTCTAATCTTTTAAAGTCTAAACTAAATATTTTATGAGAGCAGGCGACTCTTTTAAGTTAGGTTGTTTGTGGATATAAAGGATTATACAGAGTCGCGACTTTATATAATAAAAATCTTAAAATATATCTAGAAGGAAATAAAATGAATCACAGGCTTCAATTTAAAATTAATTTATATTTTTATGTTTATGTTTATAACAATGATTATTAGTAGTAAGTTACTAGTAGTAGTAGTAGTAGTAGGTAAACTTATCTGCAAGTTTTTCTTATGATTGGGCACCTACTAAAGTGCACTTCTTGTGACGTCTTATGAATTATACAGTTACGAAAATTTCTTAGCGATGAATAGGCGAAGCCTAAAATTTTTTCAATATCAGATTTTCTTCTAATGGGTAATTTTATTACTCAGTTAAATTCTTATGTTACAGTTGTTACAAGAATGCAGAATCAACAAGTTTACTTGGCAGTTAAAGTTGAAAAGACCGATCAGTTTTATAATGGATGATTATTTTCAGTGGCGGCTCGTAGTCATTTAGTAGGGTGAAGCAGTTAAAGAGGATGCGAGCGTAGCGAGCGTAAAAGCGGCGCAGACAAAATTTTTTTCGTGGTTCAAGGTCATCCTATTTAAGGGTACTTTTTGCTCAATAATCTTGCTCACGTCCCATGCCTGGTTGCCTTGATTGAAAAGTTTTTTATCATGTTTTTATGAAATTTAGGAAAAGGAGCTCTACTTGGTCAGAAAAATATTTTGCATAAGTACCTACTAAACTCTTGGTTACAAAGAAAGATACAAATATCGATTAATCTGTTTAAAATTTCTCTATTTTTTCTTACTGAATCATTAATTCTTTGAATTTCGATTTGACAAGCTGAATCTAGGACGGTTATTATTATTTTGTTTGCCTAAAAGTTGTAATTTCCACATAGACCTAATATGCTCTTGACTTTTTGAATGTCACTCAATCGAGCGACCTAAATTTTTCAGGCAGTCATAGCCAAATTTTGACCAAACTTCTTCACCACGAATTGAAAATAAAACACATGGCCAACAAAACAATTTTTTTTAAATGAAACTACCCGTTAACCATTTACATTACTGTACCAATGATTAACAAAACTACAAGGCGGTTTACCCTGATTAATTAAATACTTACTTAGGTCTGGATGAGGAACCTCTGAATCTTTGACGAACAATTTATCATCGTAACACAGTCGATTAAATTTAAATTTTATTAAAAAGTCAACAATGTCTTCACAATTTTTAATATTTGTTACAGTGTCACTTCCCTTCCCTTCCATTTTAAGAATAAACTTTTGTTTGCACACAAAAAACACAAATACCTAACCTGTTTCACCTCATACTTGCACACACAGACACACAAACAACTGTTACATAAAAAACGCAGGCGTAAACGCTTGTTCCTTGTTCACAACAGTTTCTTTCGTGTTTAAAAAAAAGGTGTTTTTGCCTCCAACTTGAATGTGCAATGACAAAAAATAGTAGTAGTAACTAAAACGCAGGCGTAACACATGTTCACCACAGTT
Source organism: Pediacus dermestoides (assembly GCA_963942485.1). Classification (NCBI taxonomy): domain Eukaryota; kingdom Metazoa; phylum Arthropoda; class Insecta; order Coleoptera; family Cucujidae; genus Pediacus; species Pediacus dermestoides. The sequence goes on from OZ012629.1 coordinate 6,176,578, forward strand.
TTGTGTTTAAAAATAAAATCGAGGAGCGCCTCGCAGTCCAGAGCGCAAGTGCGGGTGTGTGTGACAACAACATAGGCAGAAGTGCGATTCGACTCGTAAGTGGTATAGAACCACAGATGAGAGAAGTTAACGAATATTTCGAGCATTTCAACAGGGTGGCGGTTAATTCAAATTCTGATTCCAAATATTTATCTGTAAAAGTTGTTAAATTAGATCTACCTAGTATCTATATTTTAAGAAATTGAAAAAAACATATTTGTAAAATAAAAATAAAATAAATTAATGGCCATAGAGTAGGCACTGCCTCCCCTGACGAGCCGCCACTGCTTATTTTTAGCTGGAAATTAACTTGCAGTTAAAGATAACCATCGCATGAAAAACTGAAATAATTGAGTTACTTACCGAGAAGAAAGAGCCGTTTGCCACGAAGCTAATTTTAATACAAAATGTAATACTATTTATGCGGGCAGATTTAGTAAACTTGTTACAATAAATTCTATTTTCTTGTATACAATCTGACTAAATGTGCGTAAATTCGGTGCAGTATGTACAGTGCAGTACAACAAAGATTTAATTTAGACCTATTGTTTATTATTAATTTTTCAATCAAATCTGCACGCGCATAAATAGTATTAAATTTTGTACTAAAATTAGCCTGGTGGCAAACGGCTCTAATGGCGAATTTACAGGGGGACAGTTGCTAAAGCAAGTGACTAAATTTTAGCTGCTGGCACTGTGTAAACATCTGATTTAGTACTTGAGCCAGTCGCCAAAGTACTAAATCAGATGTTTACACAGTGCCAGCAGTTAAAATTTAGTCACTTACTTTAGTTACTTGCTTTAGCTACTATCCCCTTGCTATAACTTAGGTAAGTAACTGCCTATACTAAATTCATTCTTGCTCATCAAGCAAATTTCTATTACGATGAAGCTTATCCGATTTAGTTTATTGGAAGGAGAAAAAATGACTAATTATGCTTGTTGTAACTATCGTAGGTTTACCTAAAAGTGTAGGTATGCGTATAGTAGGATTTATAATTAATTAACTAATAATTAATTATCTATGATGTAACATGCAATAATCACGCTTCCGTAGGTAATTTCTGTTAAGTCATTAATTTGCACACAGAATGTAATTAAAATATTTACATACCCGCGAACGATAAGTACAATATTTGTTTATTTAATTATTTTATAATTTTACTCTTCTGATGTATGCTCATTTATAACGAGTTTCCCGTTTCCTGCTAACTGCTACAAAATAAATTATAAATTCCGAGATAGGTAAATTAAATCAATGCTGGCTAATCACCACTAAATGGCCCATAGGCCACCTGGCGGCACAACTTCAACTTAATTTTCACTAATACAATAATTAGTAGAGCATTCTAGTTAAACAATAGTTAGTTACCAACGTGTTATATGCACTACAGGCGGTCCCGCTTAAAACAGTATGTTAGTATTTGTTAATTTAAAATTAAACAAAAAGATTAATATTCACACTCCTATATTTCATGATGGGGAATTTATTAAGTAATTAACGATTTGACGTCTTCTGATTTAGCTCAAAAAAATTAATCACTTTTTGACGGATAATTAATTTGTAAAGCGCACTAATTATTAACTGTATTAGGGTTTTATATAACAGATGTAATTAGTTGTTGATTGGTTTGACTGGATATAAAAGGATCATTTATTCTTCGAAACTCTTTCAGATATTTCTATCTAGGTACTCCTACTCATATATATTTTTTGCAGCAGTCCGACAATAATTGCCTTTTAACTTGTTAAATGTTTGATAGGTATGCTAGATAAACAATTACATTTTCGTAGAATCATAAATTTCTCCTTCAGTGTTATACCTCGGAAATGTTTTTGGTGGATTTGCGGACGCGTGTGGAAAGGGGATGAAGAAAGCATGTACAAAAACGTTTTTCGTTAGTTCTCAACTTAAACAATTGATTATTTAATTAGGAACATTGATCCGGTCGTTTTCGTGCAGTCTAATTGCCTTGCATTAATAATAAACACAACAGATTTGCGATAAGACCCAGTAATTGTTAATTGCGTTTTTGCATGCACGCCTTTTTTATATACTGGCCTTTAAATGTCCCTTGCTTGTTTAACAATGTATAATGTAATCGTCACAAATGCGTTATTATGGCGGTGCTTTCTAAATAAATGGTTTGTAAACTTTGTGTTGTGGTCGAGGAAATTGAATACATTCAAAAGGAAAAATCTTTGCTTTATTAGGTAAAATCATTTCTGAATGCAAGAAAATATTAAGCTGCAAAACTCATTCGGTTTAACTAAAGACTATAAGGAAAAATTTTAAATATTTTGTACATTAATTTGTTTGGCAGTTTACCATGTCCTTAAGCAGTGTCAATTAATATTTTAGGTATGTTTAAAATTAATCCTGTCAATAATTTCGGAATTTATTTAAATATACAAATTTGAGTCTAAATTTAATTTTTCATTTAAAACAACTTAATATTTGAGCTAAAATTATACATACCTACACAGTTATTTCTATTTTTTTCCTACATTTTAAAAAATGTGCTAAAAAAAATTTGAAAAAGTATGTAGTAATAAAAAACTCAAAAACAACATTAGTTAAAATTTATTTCAACCTGTAAATCCGTATAATTTTTCGTAAAAAATCCTTGTAGAAAGAGCGTAGTTTTTTCATAATGTGGCTCAGTAAAAAAGGTAAATTATCTACCCAGTAACTTACACCCCCTATTTTTCTACATTTCACACTTTCAAAACGGTTGTAAATAAATTATATGCTATAGAATAGACGAAGAACTAGCTGAATATAAGAAGTTAATCTCAAAGATCAAGCTTAAAAATGCTCGATAATTTAGCGAGGCCACAAGAATTAATATGAAACGCTCTATTTTGGAAATCAATACCAAAATAACACCGTAATCTAACCTAATTATTTAAAATTTTACTGGACATTTAGTTTTTGCTGAGCGTTTATTCTTTTTACCTGAAAGCGAGTACTTTATTGGATATTTGAATAATAAATATAAATAAGTCATGTAGAAATAATGGCGTGACATTCATAAAAGGGAAAGATATCCCAAAAAGTAGAATCTGCATTATTTAAAATTAGGCGGAAATTTTCATCACTACAGCGTTTGTAGGTACTTATACAGGGTGTCCCAGTTTATATCGTCAGGATTTCACCAGTCGATAGTTTAGCGAAAATTAAAGGTGGTTTATCTAATAAACTATGGTCGAATGTTGCTTCATTTTTGATGCACAGGGCATTAAAGAAAATAAATTATTTTAAATAATTTGCTATAAATCAATAACAAAAAAGTTAGTCTTCTGAAATTGTGCATAGATCTTTTTGTTGTATTCTCTTATTAATAGTGGTTGCAATTATTTTATTTAGAGCACAGAGGCGTGCGTACGGGTTTCTTCAAAAACATTTTATTGCATAAAACGTACACCACAGTTTTTTTTTTGCAGCACTAATATGCAGAGAGTATTTTCCATTCAATTTAGAAACTTTTTTGTATCTTACAATTTCTTGATAACTTAACGTTTTTTTTCTTATTTATTAAAGAGGTTCTTCCCTATTAGAATTCCGAAAAAAGCATCAGTACAAAGTTGTAGAGAAAAATATTTCCTGCAACTTTCCTTTTAATATTTTTTTGATATTGTCAATATTTAAAAAGATATTCAACAAATAACTTGCAAATTTTAGGGAAATTTTTCTCTAGTTAGGTACTACTTACTACTCTTTCCCCAAAATTTTTAACTTATTTGTTGAATAACTTTTTAAATATCGACAATATCAAAAAAAGTTTAAAAGATAAGTTGTAGGAAATATTTTTCTTTACAACTTTGTATTGACTCTTTTTTTCGAGAAAATTTAATAGGAAGAAAGTTATTCAATAAACAAAAAAATCCAACCCTTAATTGAGGGCTGGTGAAGGAAGGGCGGGGTCTACGAATACACAAACTCAGTTTTAAACTTTCAGGGTGACCCTCTAGAAGATTCTACAAAAATTGGCTGTAGGGTTAAAAAAATCTATTTGAAGCCTTTTTCTCCCTTATTTACTGTACTATTAGGTTATTTTGAGTTAAGTTATCAAAAAATTATAAGATACGAAAAAGTTTCTAAATTGAATGGAAAATACTCTCTGCATATTAGTGCTGCAAAAAAACTAGTGGCGTACGTTTTATCAATAAAATGTTTTTAAAGAAACCCGTACGCACCATTCTGTGTTCTAAATAAAATAATTGCAACCACTATTAATAAGAGAATACAAAAAAAAGATCTATGCTAAATTTCAGAAGGCTAACTTTTTTTGTTATTGATTTATAGCAAATTATTTAAAATAATTTATTTTCTTTAATGCCCTGTACATCAAAAAGGAAGCAACATTCGACCATAGTTTATTAGACAAACCACCTTTAATTTTCGCTAAACTATCGACTGGTGAAATCCTGACGATATAAACTGGGACACCCTGTATGTAAGTATGGAAAAATTATTCTATAAACACTTTTTTTAATGCAAAATCCTAGATACAAACTCTTAATGGCCATCACGAACCACCAGATGGAATGTGTAGATTTTTTCCATTATAATTAGCAGAAACTACTCCACAATAGCAGTACAACTGCAATGAAATCTTATGTGCACTTTTAATTTTCCTAATTTGCATAATACGTCAAATGCGATTAATCAGCGTACAATGCTTATATACCTACGCGGTAATATGTAATGTGCGTTTTTTTAATCATGCAAAATACTAATAAATTCTGACTATATAATAAAAGTCACATTAAATTTGTTTAACCTAACTACGGGGTAAAATTAAAAATACTATACAATACTGCGTATAATTAATTGCTCATTATTTAAATTAATTCACTTAAACGATAAAAAAATATATATTTATCATTATGGTACCTACATTAAACCATTAAATACTAATGTGTTTAAAAGTTAGCAACAATGGATTTGCATACAATTTTAATTATTCAGTTTTAGTTAAACCCGTTATTTATTTCAAAACGAACACAGTGAAGTGCCAAGGGCCAAATGAATTTTTTACTTTAAACGAAACCCTATATTATTATTAATGGCTTTTTTGGGCAATTCCATTTTCCAGTAATTAGATATATAGCTATAGGTACATGCGAGTTATTTAATCGCCATTACAGGATACAACTATGAATAATGAATAAGAATAACATTTTTTTGAGTTTTAATACAGTAGTGTTGTTTATAAACGTGTCAAGATCTATATTACGTGATAAGGGAGTAATTAATGTGTTTCTGCATTGATAAATAATTGAGGGAGCTTTTGAAAGCGATAGTTGGAGTGATAGTGTGGACACTGCATCATTAGATTATGATATATAATGGCAATCGCGTGTTTGTATTGTATTCTATTAGTTAGGAACATTGTCAGTTTGATTACCGCCTAGGGACAGGTGTGATTCCACTTAATTACTTCTAAATTACTCTGCGCCTTATTCTAAAAAATACAATAGTTATTGATAAATGGGTATGTGTAGTGCGATTACATTTTTTTTGCTTATCTTATCTCTTTATACACAATTAAAATATAAATTCGATTCTCATTAACAACAAACCTACTGCCTCAGATCTGCTTCAAAAATCTGAAAAGGACAAATGTTTCTGTTTAGAAACAGAGAATTATTTAAAAAATGTAAGTCCATGCAGGCAAAAAAAAAACTATTTAAAAGATATTTACGAAAATGGCGAAACCTTTTCTAAAAGTTAAATGTTAGTAACATAATTAATGAAGAAACCGAAAATTTTTATAAATTTGATGTGAAAAAACGGTGAAATTCCGTTTCGTTAATACGAGCCCTAACAACTAAATGTTCGGATAAAAGTAAATTTGATTGTCTTTTTTCCATACGCGTAAAAGTTATCTAAATTAACTTCCATAATATTGATGGTTTTTTCTGTTATAATGCCAACATTTACTTATATAAAAACGTAAATTTCGTAAAAATCCGCTCGGCGGTTCCAAAACTGTGGCATTTTAACCGAGCAGGATGGTAAAGTTGTAGAAACAAAGAATTATTTTCACAACGTTGGATCTAGTAGTCGGATTTTGATGAAATTTACTTTATTGCAAAACTGGATGTTGGTTTTCTTTACAAAAAAGTTATACAAGTTTTTATTTGGTGATTTTAAGCATTTATCGGAGCTTCAAAGTTGCACCTTTAAAATTGATAGAATTTTCTAGTAACTGTTTTAAAAAATCACAGTTTTGAAACCGCTGGTTGGATTTGTGTCAAAATACCTTTAAATCAAAGCTCAATAATCGTACTATATTGAAAAAATCCTGAAATGTTAATATCAATTTTTTTTGCATTTTTTTCGAGTTCCACAGTTCACTTTTCAAAATACGTGTTTTTTGAGGGTGCTACCTACACTAAAATAATCACAGTTTTAGAACCACTGGTTGGATTTTGGTAAAATTTACTTTATTGCAAAGCTGGATGTTGGTTTTATGTACAGAAAAATCCCCAATTCTTTATTTGGTGATTTTAGGCATATTTCGTAGCTTTAAAATTGCACTTGAAAAATGTGACGTAATTTTCTAACGACTGTTTTTAAAAAATCACAGTTTTGCAACTTGAGGAAAACGACATAAAGTGCTTTCATGGCCCTCACCCAGTCAGGACTTAAATGTCATTGAAACTCTTTGGCATAAAATAAACGTATTCTACGCAATAATCCACCAAGAACCATTGAAGACTTAAAGACCAAAGTAGAAGAAATTTGGGACAGTTTCACGCCACAATTGTACCAAAATTTGATAAATACAATGCTTGCTTGAATATAGGCAGCTATTAAAGCAAAAGGAGACGTAACCTCTTATTAATGGTCCTAAATTAAAAATTATCCCAACATTTAGTTGCAAACTCATTTTGTAAAGTTTGCTAATTATTAAGGTTAAAATATTGTTAAATCCAATAAATAATTTTCTTCCATGCATAATATTCTTATTAAGGCTTTATCTTATTGTATTGTTAGGTGTTTCGAATTATTTGTGTAAAATTTCCTGTTCCCCTTTCATAGTTCAAAATTTTACTTTCGTCCGAACATTTAGTTGTTAGGGCTCGTATATCATTAAAACCGATAAGGGATTTTTGAAAATCAACTAATTTTTCGTGTCTAGCAATGTAGAGTCTAAAAATGTGCTAAAATAATGTTTTTACCAAATTAAATTGACTAAAAATAGTCTATCTACAGAGAAAAATAAAAAATCGACTTTTTCAAGATAATTTAGGAACGAAAAGGGATTTCGCGATTTGAATGACAGATTCTTTTTACACATCAAATTCATCACTCTTTAATGTTTCCGAACTTTTCCTCCAAAAAGAATAGAATGACTGAACTAACAACTGAATACTATTTGGCAAATAAAGTTAGTATTACAAAAAAGCTAAAATGATAAATTATTTATTTGATAGCCATGCTAAATAATTAACTTTTGTAAATCTAGTCAATTCACCTGTAGTTTTACACTTTTTGAGTAACAATAATTTCATTAACTGAAAGAGTGGTAGGTAGGCAGGTCGTCTTCTGACGGATGCTTTTCCACATATTCAAAAACAAATTTTCTCCTTTTTTAGGTGAGGGAAGTTGTAATTCCAACGACGGTGTGTCAGAGTTACGATACGGGAAAGTATCAGGAACTGGAGGAAGCTGTTCTGAAGACGAGGGTGCGGCCAATAATTCCGGTCTGTCTGAAAGCGACGGTTGTAAAAAAAAGCACCGCAGAAATCGCACCACATTCACAACATACCAACTGCACGAATTGGAACGTGCGTTTGAAAAGAGCCACTATCCAGATGTGTACAGCAGGGAGGAATTGGCGATGAAGGTCAATTTACCAGAAGTTAGAGTTCAAGTAAGTAATAGTTTGCAACGAAATATAATATTTTTTTAATTCATGTACCATCAATATCAAACCAAACAGAATGTTCAATTTAGGCATTAATTAAATATTTTCAATTATCGTTTTCCTCGTTTTTGTATCATAAATGAACAACAGACCGTAAATGTCCAATTAAAATTCGTTTCTAGTCATGCATGACAGCTTGCGTTTTTCCATTCAGCGGCTAACAAATTTCCAATAAAAAATAATAATAATTTGTCAATAAAATAAAACGAATGAAAAATTGATTTCATTGGCGTAACAACGCCGCTTTTTGTTATTAAAAATCCATACCAAACCCAAACCACATAACAAAAAATGTCTCTTTACTCCCCTTCAGTAACTGTTAGTTTTACAGAAATTTTATCAACGCTCAACATCAGTAAACACAATTATACACACAGTAATATTTATAATTATTAATTGAATTTAAATGTTTATCCGTGATAAATTTTATTTGTATATAAATATTATTTGAACAATGCTCTGTTAAATTAAATTTAATATTATGATTGTTGATCAAAAATAATAATATACATGAACATGTGGAGATGTAGTCGCACGCTACCCCAAAAGTCACGAAACTCACCCTCATTTTTTTGTGTTATTTATTGTTTTCTTTACCTTATTACCATTATTTATAACAGCAATAATTTTGTACAGATTTACTGTATGGTTATTCGGCTATTTGCTGATATATTTGTTAGATTTTTATTGACGATTTCAAAATAAACATAAATTGTGCCAAAATTTATTAGCTCATGAAAAATCGAATTGGTATAAAGTATGCAGGAAAGAACCAAGTTTTAAACACAAAGAAATAGAAAATGACATTCTTACATTCGAAATTAAAAAAGAACTAATAAACGTGGGTTAGATGTAAAAATGACGACTGATGAAATAAGGATTTTTGAAGAAGTCTAAAGTCTATTGTATACATTTTTATCGATATTTTGAAAACACTACAGAGATTTGCGAAGTTTAATTATTGAAATTCCACCTTTTAATATTTTTTAGTATTTTGGAGATTTAGGTAAAATTCTAAAGGTATAGGCTCTAACAAGTTTAACGATGGCATCAACTTTTAAACTTTGAGAGCAGGGTTTAGGAAAAAAATTCTAGTTTTCTTTTTCTTTCGGGGGCACTTTAGGTACTAATAACTGATAAAGAATAAAGACGCTAAGTAGACACTAAAGGTTAATTAAAAAAAATTTGGGATCCTAAACTCACTCAAAAAGTGCGAAATAGTTATTTGTGTATCAAGGCCGTAAAGGTGATCTTTTTTGGTCGAATCTGTTGTTTGCGTCCGAGGCGTTAGCCGAGGCTGCAATTCAGATAAGACCAAAAAAGCACTTTTGGCCGAGGTGCATATAACGTTTTTTAGGCGATCATCACAAAAGAATTCCAAAAATTTGGTCACAAAACACAAAATTAATTTTTTTTTGGACATTTTACTGAAAAACATAGTTACCTTAGACAACTAAAAACCAAAGCATCTCCTATCAAATTTAATGTTAAGCGTCACTTTTTATCAGTTTCTGACAGTTCTGTCCCAAAAAAGTTAAACTTTATGACGGCAAAAGGCGCCCATAAAATCAACGTTTTTGTAATGATCGCCTAAAAAAGTACAAAATTCGTTTTACCATTCTAACTTGATTGTTTGATTCTTTCATTTTGAGAGCAAATTTAGAGTGATGTCAATCGTCATATAAAATGAAGAAGTAAGTGTTGTTGAAAAATATGGCGCCATCTTGAATCTTTGTTATGATAAATAATGATATATCATGCTTGCTTATTAAATAAAAGACTAACTAAGTGACGCGAAATTTGTTAATAAATCGAGATTGCGGATAAATTAGAATCTGGTGGAATATGAATGGAAGAGTTATCCGATAAACGTGTAGGTGGTGTAGGTAAGCTGATGACCTTGATTAAGTGGCGCGTTTGAGGTTGCGTGACTGCAGCAACACCGTTATTAGACACGACATTCGGAATTATTTTATCAGCGGCTGAGACGCACGAGGACCCTTATTTCCTGCCATTTATTAGCAATCACGCGCAGCACTGGCCTTTTCTTACCCTGTGCCAGCTTCGTGATCGCATTAATTATGCGAATCACCCTTGCATGCTGCCTTAATAGTTCGAGCGCGGGCTTCTACTCACAGGTTCTGTTGGTTTACAGCCGAATCGCTGGCCCCGTATAATGTAAGATAAATTAATTTTATTGCCGACTAAACAGCCGAAGATTGTTGTCGAGTCGGCACGCGATATGACATGTATTTATGCTGGGCCCGCACGAATGGCTCGTTACGCACCGCCAGAGAGCGCTGCTTGACTCTTTTTCTCTCCCCCCTTCGCCCTTCCGTCACTCGGCCCGAGGAAATCTGAAACTTTAAATTAAATTTCCGTTTTTGAATTGCACGCAACAAGCCAGCCAATTGGCGTTTTATATTCGTGAAACTGTCGCCCCAGGCCAGCAAGTTTCCAACGGAAAATAGCTTTTCTTATATATTCTCCAGCCAATATGAGTTCGGGGAGAGCAAATAAAATAAAAAAGACACAAACTTATTCAATTTATTGGAATTTTCCACACGATTTAGTGTATATTCAACGATTTTGCACCAACAACCAACCTACATCTCATATGTGGAAAACCAAGTGTATGTGGTGTGTTTTTTTCCTTCTTATTGTTGGAATCCCGGGATGTTGAATCGCTTGATTTCCGCGATTGTCGCATACACCTGGTCGACTGTGGCGCCAATTTATCAGAGCACTGAACTAACAAGACGGTCCTAACGAGACAATCGGATTACACTCTCGATCTCGTGTCAGATTGACGCTTTCTAGCGGGACTTAAACCTCTAGACTCCCTAATACGATTGTAACTATCCAATTACCACACATAACACTCTAACCAATTTAGGACCCAGTTAAGCTAAACTTATAATTGACAATTTTAAACACATACAACGCAACTCCACACCTTAATTAGCCATCCTCACACCACACCAAGTTTTTAGAAATTGCCTAGCAAATTGGTTTAAGGGTTCAATCCCCTGTTCCTAAGTCTATGTAAGTGGAACACTTCCAACAAAAATTTATATATAGAAAAGATCTTGTAAGTCTAGAGGTTAAAGTTAAAATGGCTCTTTTATTATTAAATCATCGATCACTTTATTAAAACATCTTAATTATGGGCCACTTTTGCGTTATCTTTGTAGTTTACGTTAAACTGTAACTGACACATTTACAGAAGCACAATTCTAGCAATTCTGGAATATTTCCTGTAAGTACCCTGCAAATGAACTAAGTACTACAACTTCAAGTACCATGAAATATAATTTCCAATTTAATTTTATTGTTGTTGTTAAATGTTAAGTGATAAGAGTGAGTTTATTGCAAATACGAGTACACTTGTTAATATGAGGTTAGATAATTTTATCAAAAAAGAAAGAAAAATCTAAAAATATTCAATTAATTTCAAAATATTTTTGTAAAGTTAAAACAGGTCTAGTTTTCACAGTCTTCTTTGACATTAATAACTTCTTCAGCAATTAGAGAACTCTACTAACTGAGTTTGTCCAAAAGAAAGCCAAAAAGATACTGGTATCTACAGAATTCGGAAAAAATCCTAAAATTAAGAGTGTAACGACTACCTACCAAAAAATTTTAAAGTTTTTAACTAATTATTATTGTTTTTATTAATTTTTGTTCATATGAAATTTCGCTTCTACCTTTAACCGTTGACTGACTTATTTTATCTTAATCAATGGCACAATGTTATAGAAATTTCTAATTAGTTGAGTAGAAAACTACCGTTTGTTCTTGTTGTGGTTATCCAATAATATTGATGTGTAGGTAATTAGAAACCTACTAAACATGTCTCAACAGAAGTTCAGAAGTCCATTAATTATTGTCAGTTTGAGTGAAGGTTTCTTCAAACAATAATGATCTCCGGTATACGAAATGAAATTAACCATCAGTAACATTTCCAAAACAAAGCCATCCAATAAAGGATATGTCAAATGTTAAGTACCGCTGCTTACTAGAAGTCCGTTGTTAATGAGCTTGAATGAAGGGTTATTCCACGTGAGAACCACCGCCATCCTCTCTGCAGATTACCGCCGAAAAGACTGATTGATAGCTGTTGGGCCATCTGGACCATCGGCGGAAGTGCGCGTGCACTTGACACTTCCGGCCAACCCTTCTTTGCAGCTAATGAAGCGGCGGTTCGTACTTCGCCTCCGTAGGTCCATCGACCACCCAATTCCCCCAAACCGAGATCGTGTGGAGGCGGCTCGCCCCTCCTAATTGTGTTTATGCCTGTAAAGTGCTTTCCGTCCTCAAATGCAAATTTTAACCTCGTTAAGCGACGGCCTAGCGAGTTTAAATTATCAATGGTTAATTAATCTTCAATTTATTCACTTTGTGTAATGAATTTAACACTCAATTTAGCGGTTATTAATCAAAGTTTTAATGAAGGTTGTTATAAACACTAATCAACGTGTATACAGACACTATATAACTCCTCTACAGACTGCTTATGCATCTGTTAACTCTCACAGCTCATCTGGTACACTTTATAAATTCAATCAACCCAGCTCTTCACCTTCTTTTACAATCAAATGCTAAGCGCTCAAATTAAATTACACTTGATTCTCCAATATACCCCCTGCTGATGTTTTAATACATTTTCATATATCGCCAAATGTCAACTAAAAGAAATTCAATTTTTACATTCATTTCATTATTACCTAAACACGCACATCAAAGCAAATAATATATTACTATAATGGAAATAAAAATTAATATGGATTGATGCTCTTTGAAAAATATAAATGATAACATGATTTCAAATTGTATGCCGGATATGTATATCCAATTTAAAATTTCTTTTACACGCTTTTGAAATTGAATAAAATTATAAATTAAAGTGTAGTACACAAGTTTATATATTCAATGCTGGAGTTTAATCGAAAAATGGAAAATATTTTCAAGTAGTGATTTATGAATCAATTTTTTCGCCTGTCGTCAAACTAATAGCATTTTCATATAAGATGGAGACAACTGGTTATGATAATAAATACATCCACATTTCAATTTTTCAAAAAATATACATAGGAGAGTTGGCCTGTATTTTGGTGATTGTGTAAAATAAAACTCCAAAATAAATTAATATTAAGATATATGTGTATAAAGATATTAATGGTTCCTTTTCTTCTTATATATTAAGTTTTCCGATAGATGAAATAAGAAAATCGATTTGTATTAAAATTGTAAATAACCCAAATTAGTTGCCAAAAATTACCAGTCCTATCAAAGGTTGGCCACTGGCAACCGGAACAATCTAACCGTCATCTTCAAAACTCATTCGGATGTCCCAGGACAGACTCAAAATATTTTTAGGTGTGATTCTTGAATAAATTCTGCATTATCCTGTATAATTTTTTTATTCCCAATCCGGGTTAGTTTTTGAACAATCATTTCTTAAATGTTGAAAATTGTAGATTGAAAAAGTACAGGGTAGGCAAAATTCGATGTTTTTATATGGTAACTTTTAAACCATAAGAGATATTGAAAATCTGACCGCGCATCGTCGAGCTCTTTTTTTGACAAACCCTTGATGGCGAAGTCAAAGTTTAGCGATCGTCGTTTGTTTTCGAGTTATGGACGAAAATTCGATTTCTTGAGATTTCGATTTATGTCTATATTTCGGTTGTTTGTGAATTTAGAGAAATCGCGTTTGCACGTTCTTAAGGCATTTTTTTGAGGAGAATGTAATGGCGTTAACAGTTTTTAAAAATGTTTTTTATTTTTAGGTTATGACATAAGTACATTTTTATTTTTTTATATGGAAGTCATAGTGGGCTGTCACTTTATTGAAAAGAGCATTTTTTTTTCTCTTTTCAAATATATATAATATGTAGGGGCTATTCCTTCAATTTCTTCTTAAAAAATCAAAAAACCAAAATTTTTGGAATTAATAATATGTATTTCGCATATTTATCGCAGTAGACGAATGACATGATGAGAACCCTCGGTGCGCCATTGAGATCAGGGTTGGTTTTATTTTGGTGTTTGGTGTGCCTTAATAAAAAATCAAGTTTTTGGCATATAAGATTTATGGGGGAAATCTAACTGGTGAACGGTACTACCAATATTTAAATGAGAAAATTGTTGATGAATATTTGGACAATTTATCGTTCAGCGATAGAAGTCAGTTCTTCTTACAACACGATGGTACACCACCTCATAATACGAGATCAGTTAGAGAATTGCTTAACTCAAAATTCAGATATAATTGGTTTGTTACCAATGGGCCAGTTAGATGACCACCAAGATCGCCTGATTTGACACCTTTTGGGGACATATATTAAAGATAATTCATATAAAACTAAAAGTAGAAATACAGAAGAACTCAAAGCCAAGTTTACGCAATGCCTTAATAGACGTAATTTTGAACTTTTTCTTTGAGTTGTTTTATATAGATATTAATTTTAGATAGTGTCGTGTTAATATGTATGTCGTTTGTTGTATTTTCATTTTTATTATAAGATTTTTTTTAATTTAATTTCAAAAATTTAGATTTTTTTATTTATCAAGAAGAAATTGAAGGAATAGCCCCTACATATTATATATATGAAAAGAGAAAAAAATGCTCTTTTCAATAAAGTGACAACCCACTATGACTTCCATATAAAAAAATAAAAATTTATGTCATAACCTAAAAATAAAAAGACATTTTCAAAATCTGTTAACGCCATTGCATTCGCATCAAAAAAGTGCCTTAAGAACGTGCAAACGCCATTTCTCTAAATTTACAAACAACCGAAATATAGACTCAAATCGAAATCTCAAAAAATCGAATTTTCACTTCCATATAAAAAAATTAAAATTTATGTTATAACCTAAAAATAAAAAGACATTTTCAAAATCTGTTAACGCCATTGCATTCGCATCAAAAAAGTGCCTTAAGAACGTGCAAACGCGATTTCTCTAAATTCACAAACAACCGAAATATAGACTCAAATCGATATCTCAAAAAATCGAATTTTCGGCCATAACTCGAAAACAAACGACGATCGCTAAAATTTGACTTCACCGTCAAGGGTTTCTCAAAAAAAGAGCTCGACGATGCGCGGTCAGATTTTCAATATCTGTTATGTTTTAAAAGTTACCCTATAAAAACATCGAATTTTGCCCACCCTGTACAACCCTGTTGAATAAAAACAAGCCAGTCTGCTAAACTATTTGATTATCGAAAAAAAGTTATACATGAAATTTGTAGCTGAGATGATTTGTGATCGAAAGTATTTTGTAATTTTTTTGGTAGTGTTAACCCTTAAAGAATTATTAGTCTTCAAATTTGGAATTTGAAAAAATAAATCATTATGTTCACGTTTTATTTAATTTATTTTAAAAACTAGTATTGAAAATAGTTAAAAATTTGATACATGATGGAAGATTGGTTTATTTTGAATCGAAAAGTTAAATTCCATTTTGAACATAAACGATGTCTACTTGGAGTAATTATTACATTTGTTAAAAAGATTTCCGTAAGTTGCCACCTGCAATGACTTTATATGGAGAATAAAAGTGAAAAACCGGATTGGAGATAAAAATATTATACAGGACAATTTAGAATGTATTCAAGAATCATCTAAAAATATTTTGTGACTAACCTGGGACACCCCCGGAAACACGTTTTGAAACACATCTTTGCTGGAATGAAAATATCAGTAGACATGTACGTCGCACTGACTCTACCTCTGTTCATCTTCCCTGAGAGCGAGAGAAAGATTCTGACGTTTATGTTCATTGAAAATAACTCTGGCATATTAAACTTAATTTTTTCGTTCTATTATGCGTATGTATATAAAACCACGATTTTACTTCTATTTGTACTTTTGTATTGAGTTCGAGATAATACGCCTGCCTTATATTCTGCGTAATCCTTTGTCCCACCACTCAACCCTGCATACAAAACGACTAATTCCATCACACACGCAATTTAAATGTTTCGTGTTTGATGTGCGAACACCATCTAGCAAGAAAAACAAGTTATTTAAACCAATTTGGCGATATAAAGAAAGAAAATTGACTCTGAAATAAAGAAAGAACAAACAATTTTCTTTGAATGAGTGGGTTAGAGTATTTTCGAAGGCATCAGGAATGCAGCTGTAAACGAGGAACCTAAACAGGCGGTAAACTGTGAACTGGGAATTTGTAGGAAATACGGGAAGCGGTAAAAAGCGGCAAAAGCGATAAAGATCAGTAAAAGAGCGCGATACTCGACTGCCATATAAGTGTGGGAATGAAAACAGGCGTGAGGCGGCCAGCCGGAAAATTCGTTTGTGAAGGAAAATGGAACCGGGTTTTTCTGAAGACAAATGATGTGGGGTGATGTATCCATACTAATGTGTTCTTCCAATCCTTCACTATATACAATATACTTTGTAACTCTATTAAAAAACGAAAACTATTTTCTTTAAAATCACTTAATTCATTTCAATTATCTAAACATCCTGTCAAAGGAAAACTATAATAAAATTAGTTCCTGATGGCATTACACGAATAACAATCAATCTTTATGTCTCTGTACATAACTCAACGCAAATTTCCCTAATTTTTATGTTGTCACAATTATAATATCAGGGAATAAAGACATTAATGTGTGCAATATAAAACCATCATGTGTTGATTCCCAGACCGTTGATCAATTTGCCCCCTAATAAAATTCCTAAGACTCAAATAAAAAGGAAACGCTAACCATTGTCTACGCTTAATCAAACTCTGATCCCGTTGCACGTCATTACTCTCTGGAGAAATATGCCAGGGGTGTAAAATTCCTGTATTATTCTTTTTAACCAAACTGCCATGAAGCTGTGAAACTATATTATTTTCTCTGAATGGAAGAGTTTATTGTTTCGAGCCACCGACTGCAACAATGTCGAATCATAAATTCAATCACTCTTTTTCAGGATTTTAAAGAAATAATTGTGTTATTACTTATTTAGATAAACTTTTAATACCAAAATAGTAGACTTTTGTATCATTATTATTTATGAATCACTGTCTACCTACTATTTTAATACTGAGCATTTTTTTAAATACATCTATGCCCAAATTGTACAAAATAACAACAAATATTGTACGTTATTCACGCAAGGTGTAAAAATTCAAAATTGTCTCCTCCAAAATTTCCAAACCACATCCCTGACATCTTCAACCATCAACATGATAACACCAGCCGAGAAACCTCCAATAAATTTCGTGAATATATTGAATGTTTCCATCCCCTTTTCGTCTGGGGCATTTTAAATAAAGCTTATGGGTCTCGGTTTTTTCGCGCACCACTAAGCACATCAACCCCAACTCAGCCGAGACTTGATCCAAACGCATTCAACAACGCACGCAATTGTTACATAATGGACCCAACAGAAATCTATTATGTAAGCAAAGGACTTTTTGAAAGGGTGATTGCAATAACTGGCCGGCATTTTAAAAGGTGCTAGGATCCTTCTAGCATCCTTCAATTTGTTACTCTGGATTCTATTGAACGGATTTTTAAAAGTGTATTTGATGGAATAATGATTGCTTTTTATTGTAACGCACTCAGGTGGAATGTTTGATCAATATTGTATTGTAGGGGTGAAAGAGTAAATTGTTTTGGTTTGTGTAGGTTTTATAATAAGGCGCTCGCTGTTATAAAATTAGTCAACTTGCAGTAACATCTATTTTATCGAACAAAAACTCGCCCCAAACTGAACCTTATGTTGACGCAGAACTTGCTTATTAAATTTTCAATGAATTCTTTAGAAAAATACAATGCGTTTATAATTTAATAAACTACATAATGCATATTTTATGACCTCGTCTTAAATACGGGTATCATCGGCTTAAATACAGGTATAAGTATGAAAAAATCTTTTCTTCAAACATCCGCGGCTGAACTTTAATAAGCGGACGGTGTCACCATCTCAGTAGCTAGAAATTTGATCCGAAGTAAGTTGAGATGTCTTGAAAGACGGCGACGAACAATGCTTAGACTTGGATGGATAAAACTCACATCACACCGCCTATTTTCAACGAATAAATCAAGTTCTATGTTCTGCCAAAGAAATTAAAATAGTTTCCCAAAACTTTCCTTGTAGGTGAAAAAGTAAGCTATGAGCGATTAGCTTTTCATAAAATTTTGATGGGAAAAAAATCTTGATTTATGTGTAAGTTAGGTAGATACATATACCTAAAGGTAATTTCTTTTAAATTTTTGTAGCACCGTATTTGAAAGCTTCGACTCTAGCAGCAACCTCCAGTCAATTTGATACCCCCCGTATAGTGCTTGGTACACCAGATGATAATTTTATTAGCTAAAATTGCAAAATTTTGAAACCTAACATAATGTTTTATTATTGTTACATCATTTCAGTGCCACTTGCTGGGGGCATGATGGAGGTATCAAAAGGTTATCCGACTCAACTTGTACGTAATTAAAAAATAATTATTACATTTTGTTGATTCGCACAATTAAGCCTCAAAAGTCAACACCAGTAAAATTACATAACCACATAAGTTTAATACTCTATATGATAACAACCAATTCCCAAGTTTAAGTTATAAACAATAGGACACAAAGGCAGAGTTTGAGTTAAGGATTTAATTAACAAGGCTAAGGCATTTAGAACTTGTTTAGAGGGAGAATACGTGAATTAAAGCTCCGCCCCCAAGCCCCTTCTAATTACAACCCATTAGGGCAATTAACTGGCAACGTCGTTCTGCCAACGTCAACCTCTCTAGTCTTTACCTCACTAACTTTCAACATTCTAACAAACTTGTTACACAGTTAAATTAAGGGCTAATATTGAGGTTCATTATTAAACTGTTATAACCATTTTAGTCATTTTGTCTTTTATAATTTGAGGTTGTTTGTAAATTAGTTTCTCAATTGCGCGTACCTATGCAAAAAAGGTTAAACAAAAAGTACAAAATAACAGTGTGAATATTATAATTAGGCAGAAAATACTCGTATATTATAATTACATTTCTTTATTATTATTATTATTCCTGAAATAACACCGTCGCATGATTATATATTTTCAGTTGTGCTGGTTAAAAGTTTTTCTAATTGGTTAGTAGATGGATCACCGTCACAAAAGTTGTGTCAACTCCAACTTATCTTATGGAGTGTGATGCTAGACTAGAACGTTGTTACTCCCATTATCCCTTCCCTCCTGGTGCAATGCTGTGCACACCCCGTGGCCTCGCAGACGACCCATTATT
This sequence comes from Pediacus dermestoides, assembly GCA_963942485.1. Classification (NCBI taxonomy): domain Eukaryota; kingdom Metazoa; phylum Arthropoda; class Insecta; order Coleoptera; family Cucujidae; genus Pediacus; species Pediacus dermestoides. The sequence continues at coordinate 6,195,813 of OZ012629.1, forward strand.
AAATTTGTCTTCATTTTGATATTTAATTATTTTATGGCAAGCTTTGTCGTCAAAGCTGCGCGTGTTGTCGTTACTCGAGGCCGACTCAATTAATGCCAGTAATTAAAGATGCTTTAATTAATTCTGACTTGGTTTCGAAAGCTCGCTGATTTCTTGTTTCGCGCACAAACTTGCTTTTTGTTATGGCTGCAAATTATATATTTAATTCCCTTTGTGTGTATTTACATCCGTATTTTCATATAGATGAAAATTACCTTAACTACCCCAGCAGTTGGCTTTCCTTCGCACTCTGTGGAGTTGCGGAGGGAGGTATGTATGCAGATGAAATAAATTGTACTCAACAACCAAACACAAAACAAGTAATTTAACACTAATAACCAGTAACAGATTCGGGTGCACACACACCCCGTCAAACAGCAAACAACCGCCAACATTGTAACTAGTTTTAAACAATCGCGGGCGGCGTTGGTGGGGTCACGTGACCGCCACGTGTCGGTGCAAATTACACGTCATAGGACTGATTAGCCCGACTACAACAAAGAAGGCCTCAATGACGTTGATGTGTGTAGCTAGCAATTTATTAGTAGGGTGATGTTTTAAGACCACCACCACCAAACGGATGGCTCCCAGTCGCCCCCTTCCCACCCCGCACTTAATAAGCGCTATTACCGTTCGAGTTTCACAAGCGATTACAATATAGGGCAAATTAACTCGGTTTTGATGGGGTGTTTTTTACAGATTATCAAACAATTTGATAAATTTTACAGTTTTAAGTCATAGATCTTCAATGGAAGGAAAAACAGGTCAAAGGGAAGATTCCAAAGTTACAGTCCAGTTGCTAGTTGCACTTGAATTGAAACTCTTACAGGGGTAGATGTGACCTAGATTTTTATAAAATCTATTTACTTTTCCAAAAATTCCAATGGAGAAACAGATTCTTCATTTGCTATTACCTATGTAGGGTTTCGTAATGTAGGGAAAGATACCTTAATTCTTCTAATTATTGTTTAATGTGATGGTTATCTAATTGAGTAGTTTCTTGTAGAAAGAGACATGGACGTAACTATTTTTGTAAATAAGCTCCTCGTCATGTTGAAGATGTATTGTTTTTGATGTTTTAATATAAACAACAATAACATAATATATGTATCTTGTATCAATGCGAAAAAGTCTTTAGCAAACATCGCTGTGTGTAGTTAAGAGGGGACGGGCAATACGTCAAGCTGGGCCAAGCTTAGTAAGACGTCAGTAGCAGATCTGAGTGCTGTAATACAATCTTGAACATAATAGGGCCAATCCGGGTGCTGCCGTGTTATTAGGCGCACAATACCGCTTTGTACCGCCGTTCTCAGTGCTGCTGCTGCGATAACAAACATTGATTTTATCAACAAATCTGACAGCAAATGCCTTTACTACACTACTACTACTCAGACGACGACGCAACTTGCAACAGACCATTTATGTATAATATGGTTGTTGTAGTTTGGATTTAGCCTTGCAATGTTTGCGTGTTGTTACCAAGCATTTTCATTTAATATAAAGCTGTGTTAGATTTGTTATATTGTTTCCTGAATGTTCATAAACGTGCTTGCTATGTTGGTTTTTCCCATGAAATCTCACATCTCAATTACATATTAAATTCGCTTAAGTCAGTATACACTGTAGTACAGTCACTGCTATAAACATCTGTGATAATACGGAGTATTATTGTTCATTTAAGCCCTTGCTCGTTAACAACATAACTAGCACTAGATTAAATCAGATTGTATATATTCTGATATATTATAATTGTAATTTAATTATTATTATAGTTACAATTGTTTAGATTTTAGACAATGTCCTAATGACCAGTTTCATACAGGTAAGTTAACTGTAGGCTCGTTTGCAAGAGTATTGCATTTTTCTATTACCATCGAAAAGACCAATTATTTTACTTATGCTGACGGTCTACCTCACCGTCCTCACCTCGGTTTAGTTCGTATTTCTTCTTTGCTAAAAGAAAACTAAAATTTTCCGTCAATCTTTAAACTCTGAGTTTTACGTATTAAGAAAAAAATCATTAATACAGTGGGATATAGTTTAAATATTGTTTTATCCATTGGAAAAAGACTTGAATTTTTAGTCAATCTTCTACCTGGCCCAATTCGAAAATTCGTAGCTCAGTTTTGCAACGTAAAATGTCGCCTTTAACAAGAAAAAGTCAGTGGAAGATTAGGAACTTTAGATCTTTTTTTGACTCTTTGGAGAAGAAACTAGAATTTTATAGTCAATGTATTGTATTCGTGAACTAGGTTTAGAATGAAGCTTTTTTCAGATGTAGAAAACTTATAACTTCGAATTTTCTTATCCTTATCCGAGAAGTACTAATTAATATTCACAGGTTAGAGAAGAAACTCATGTATGTTTCAAAATCATTTTTATGTAGCTAGATATACTGTCTAGATTTATTTTCAATAGACACGTGCGTGACATTTATCTCTTTCTCACTCTCAAGAGGAGAGAAACTAGAAGAACAGATAGACAGGGCGACGTTTATGTTTACTAAAAAGGATCCTCGTATACTTGATAGATAGATAGATAGATAGATAATTTATTTTCGAGAGGACAAGTTACATACATGGGAATAACAAAGGTATAAAGCAAGTAGATCGAAACAGCATCAAAATATGATGTACACTAGCAAGTATCACAACGTTAGTAATCTTTTTATTAGCTTAAATCATTAATTTGCTTACATGATTCTATAAATTCTTTAATAGAGTATGGTTCTAATTTTAATAAATATTTAGAAATTTTTTCTTTAAATTGTTTAAATTCCGATAATTTTTGATACGAAATTGGAAGAGCATTAAAAAGTTTTATGCACATATATGAGCAACTCTTTCCCGTTATTGTTAGATCATGTTTTGGATAAATATAATTTATATTTCTTGTAGGGCATGTGCAGCTCTTTCTGAAATCCAGAAAATAGTGCGGATTTGTATAGATGAAAAATAAACATTCCATAATATACAGAAGAGCATAAACAATTTGAATGTTATTCGCCCTAAAAATTCCTCTGCAAGTTGTTTAGTTGGGCATTTTTAGTAGGACAAAAATATCAATGGTATGGTTGCTGTTTCCCCACAATACCAATCCAAAAGTTAAATGAGACTGAAAGTTGGCATAGTAGAGAATTTTTAATGTGTGCAGATTTAGGATAGATCTTAGTACTCTGAAACCGTAGATGACTGATTTTAATTTATTGCTAATATTTTTAATATGTGAATACCAATTTAGACTGCTATCTATGTGAATACCGAGACTTATTATCGATTGGGAAACTTTCATATTATTGATATTATAAATTATTCGGTTGTTGCTAAAATTGTTTATGTGAGAAAAAATTGAAAATTCCGTTTTATTAATATTTAATAGAAGTTCGTTTTCCAACAACCACCTCTCAATTCCAGGTAAAATCTGAGACATTTTTGTTGTTAAACCATCAACAGATTTATCGTGAATTAAAATGCTGGTGTCATCTGCATAGTGCACTAGTTTACTTACTACGGGACTAACCACACGACTAAGATCGTTGAGGTATATTATGAACAACAGCGGTCCCAAAATGCTGCCCTGTGGTACCCCATGTAAGTTGAATACTTGAATACCCTATACTATATTTTGCTTTTTATACAGGGTGTTCTCGAACTTGGGACTTTAAATTTAACACAATGTAGTTCACATGTAAATAAGACTATCTGAGCATGAATAAACCTTATACCTCCAAAAATAAAAAATAGGAAAAACTTACTATTTTATTTATACGGAAATATTGAACTACGGACCTGACAGCCCAAATATTTATTGAGAATTTCTGCTGAAAATATGTTCTATCTATCGCATGGGAATTTTTCACAGCCCATATGTGAAAATTGTGGAAATTATTAATACAGTTACGAGTAAAAATCATTGGACACCAAAACGCACCTAGAGAAATTTTTTTCCGTGCTATTTTTGCGCAAAAGCCACTCACAAAATTGAACTCTTTTTGGGGCATCAAAGCTTGCACACGTTGCACATGAAATGGATACAATTGATTTCCTCGTATCGTACGCCAAACTTTGCTACGAGCAACACCCACATTTGCAGCAATTTGAGGGGTGCGTGTACCTGGATCTTCTTCAACCAAATCCAAGATTTGTTCCTCGATGGCAAACATGAGATGAGGCCGATCTCTACCTCCATGTACTTCACGATATTCTTGAAGATTCGCGGTGTCTCGTGCAAACTGATGTTGTTAGTAAATCTACGTGGAAATCTATCTGTGTTCAGACGAGATGCTAAAGCAGTATTTTGTCTGCTTTCGCCGCACCACAAGCATCATGTCTACAAGTTCATTGTTACTGTACATATGACACATGAGCTTTTTTTCGCACAAGACAATCATAAAACTAACTCCCAACATCAGTCGATATTATTCCAGTAAAAAAACGAAAAATTTTTGCTGTTAAATACCAGTCGGCACATACGAAAAAATGCGTTTGCTTCAAGTAGACCAGAGTTGGACGCGCATATTATAAAAATTATAAATGCTAATTACTCACTTATTTATAAAGTTTTACTAAGAAGATTTTTGGTGAAATGCATTAGTTTTCTGTGTACTAATCAAATGTTAAAAATAAAGCCCCAAGTTCGAGAACACCCTGTATATGCCACGAAAATGTAAGCAGTCAATTTGGTATGATGATAAGATGATAAGAAAATAACTCAAAAAATTAAATTATTTTTTGTCCTAGTAGATATATTTTTAAATTTACGACGGTTATCTTAAAGTTTATGGTTGTTCTTAAATTTGGAATAATTTTGCGAAAAATGTTTACGTTAAAATAGAGTTTTTAATTAATATATTTTGGCTTCATAAAGATACATATTTTTATTATTTTTGGGAATTTAGATATTTAAGCTTCGGAAAATATTTCATTGTGTTACAATAATTAACATATTGCAGGTAATCGTGAATTAATTTCTTACTTCCCAGTTGTCATGAATTTTACGTGCCTCCCGGGAAATTTACGAATGTAACTCTTATCATATTGTATATATCACTCGAAAACTTCATGGTATCTTCATCTAAGCCCTCGACTTCCTAATTACAATCTAACTATATACTAACTACCTCTTTATTAATATTCTTTTCTTGATGTAATGATCCGCCCTTAAAAGTGAATCGATCTGATATAATGTCATTATTGTTTGAAAAACATGATTGTTTGCTTAGCAATCAAACAGAAATGGATCTAAAACTAGGCAGGTAATAAAGGAAGATAAATCGATTACCAAATAAACACAGGTGTTTATCTAGAAAATGGATATAAAATTGAGCAATTCAAACCACTGTTTAGAAGCAAAGGCGCTTTATTTATACTGTCTAACGAGTTTCTGACATGCTTACAATAAACGAGCAAATGAAATGATATAACCACCTGTTTTTTTACCGCTGGTTTGAAACGTTGTTGACTAATAGCCGTGTAGTGGAGACCAAATAATGTCCACTTTATGTCAGTAATTTCATTCGGCTAGATGTTATCTTTGATTTATAACAAATTACATATTTGTTTTCAGGTAAAAGCTTTTTTTCCTTAAACCGTGTAATCAAAAAATATTATCAGTCGCATTACAATGTTGGTCCTAGTTTAGTTACTTAAAAATTTATAGGTAAACTGTTTTTGCGTTGTAAATGTATTATCATCTATAACTACTTTAAATTGTTTTGTTTCCCTAATGATTTTCAAATTACCTTGTTGCATTATCATAAAATACGAATTATTAATTGATCCGACTGTATACGATATACGAGTCACCTTCACTGTACGAGTACAAACAGTTTTCGTGTTTTTGTTTTTTCCCCAACTGCATCATGCTATTTGGTACAGAAAGTTGTTTGTATGCACCCCTCTTTATAAAGAATAGTAGTTTAGGGCGAATAAGAAGGGAAGATCGCTGTGTGGATCCACCCCTTAGCCGCCTGGCACCCTTGATTATCCTTATTCTTGAGTCTTGAGTTTCTCCTCAAGTTCAACGGCCATGTTGATGCCGTAAGCGAACTCAAAATTGGTTTTGAACTGATGCATTAATTGACAATTTGATGTCATTCTTTACTCGAGCTAATGGTGGGCTGAAGCTGTCCTAAATTGACTAAATCTAATAATAAACTTTTAGTGAACTCACAAACTTACAATGCAATTTTCTTGTGTTGTTCAACGAATATAACTTTGTAAATATATAACGGCTGACGTGCGAACGAAATGGATGATTTAGCTTTTAAAATTGCATTTCGTCGGGGATATTGTCGAAATAACTTAATAAAACTATTACATTGTTTTTCTTGTTGATTTGTAGGTTTGGTTTCAAAACCGACGGGCGAAGTGGAGGCGCCAAGAAAAAATGGAGGCGGCTCGTTTGGGTTTGAGTGAATACCACGCAGCAACTCTAACGAGAGCAGCGGGTTCCAGTTTGGCCCTTCCAATGGACCCATGGCTCTCTCCACCACTTTTGTCGGCACTCCCTGGTTTTCTAAGTCACCCCCAAACTGGATACCCGAGTTATCTAACGTCACCGATAGCGACGGATCCTGGTAGACCGCCGATGGCACATTCAGTCTCGTCGAATTCTGCACCAGATCTCAGAACTACCTCCATAGCAGCATTACGATTAAAGGCAAAAGAACATGTGGAAAACATCACAAAAGGACTGCAAATGGTTTAGGTGGTAGTGATGACTATTCCGCTAAGTGTAAATATATTTGTTCTCGTGATGATGGTACCTTCGACAGGTGGTTTTGTACATATCTACATGTATATTTACTATAATAAAATTATTAATTATTGTGTACATTATCATAGTTGTTGAACTTTGTGATCGAGTGTTAAACTGTCTTTAAGTTGGTGTAAAACTATGTAGAAAGATTATGATAACATGATGACGGCGTGAGGAGGAAAATCAGCAATTTTAATTTAAGTATTGTATAGAAAATGCGTACCAGTACCAACTTCTGTAAATATCATCCTATTCCACGGTTTTATTTATTGTCCAGTTGATTACCAAAAAAACCTACGTACTAAGTATTTTTGGTAATAACTACTCATAGCATATTATTAGCTTTAAGAATCGGATTGTAATATTTCTTAATTAAAATGATTGTTTCCTTTAGAGCTGTGAATATTTGTAAATAAAGCACAATTAAATATTATCTACAAGTATAATAATACAGTTGGTTTTCTTTGTATGTGTTAATTAAAATTAAAATTTGTTCAGTGTTTAATAGAACCAAAATTAAAGCAAAACCAAAGAGCGAATGCTGTAATGATCATTTTAACAACTTATTAACTTGTAACTCCAAACGTAAAGAAAGAAAAAGGATAACAAATTATATATCCAACTCTCTCTCATTTAATAAGTGCGGCCAATAGCTCAGTTTAGTTAATACAGTTGAGATCAAAGAGCACTTCAGTTTTAATTCCACTTTATCTAGAGGGCGTAGAGAGTCTGGCTAAAGCAATAAAATGCTAATATGTGTTTGTCGTTGCTAATCAACCGTTTACAGCGGCACGGGCTCAAGCATCTTGCCCGCAATTGCTTCAAAATATTTCCAGAAAACAGAAAGATTACTTCGTCGTTGTGTTGCTTTGTCTAAATTGTAAAAGTTTCTTTAATTGTATTTTACACTTAGGTGTATTTCGCTGCTCAACAGAAGGGTCATTAATTTAAACACTTTGTCTTTACTTTAAGACTATTATGTTAATTCAACTTTAATATAGAAGTTTAATCAACTAAATTGATGTCTATGAAAATAGGGATAAATTTTAGAAACTTTAAAATAATTTGTTAACTTTTCCTGAAAGTTTCAATTTCATTAAAGTAAAGACCCTAAAACTGTATAGTTTTAGTACCTACCTACATGATTATATTTCTATAATGTTTCCTTATCCACTCCTTCTGGTTTAATAAACCTTATTTCAAATTTGCCACCCTTTTAAAATAACATAAGAAAATATCGAAATTATAAGCATAAATATCTGTTGGGTAGCGTTGGATTCACTAGGTTGCTGGATATTTCACCACTTATGTTGCTGACTTCATCAATCAGATAAAGCCAAAAGATAATTAATTATGTATCGTCATTTTTACAATTTGACAACTCGTTTGGATGATCTATTTTGACTATTTTCGTAAAGATCTCTGTCCTCGATAAGTACAAAAGGAACATTTTGAAGTCAGTGTTTGTTATTTAAGAGTAACTTCATACTTCAAACTATTAAAAAATTCCCGTAATAATATTAAGAGTAATTTTAGTTGACTTCATTTCCAGTTCTTGTTAAAAATGAATAGTGAATACTTGAATGACATCATCTAGAATTTTTATCCTGGTAAGTAAAATCTAACATCTAAAATGAATTAAGTTGAGGTAAGTAAAGTGGAGCAAGTGCATTCCTTCGGGTTATGAAGCAGCTTCATAATTATTTTATCTTTATCATTATATCACAGTTACTTTTAATTTTTTGGTGTTCTATACTGAAGCTGAGATATTTCCTAAAAAGCAAATGATTTTGACAAAATGCCTTAAGAAGTAAATATAAAAAATTATAATGCACTTGTCTTAGATGCTTTAGGAAGCAAATACAAGACTACTCGGTTTCACATACGTGATGTGTTAAATTCATATGTAATAATCAGCTTCAGTCAGTATAGTCCCTTCAACTGGGGGTCAAAAGGTAGGAAGTAAAAGCGGGATGAGACGTCGCAGTGTTTTCTGAAGGTTTTTTGGCCGCTAAATCCGAATCCGTGCGACGTTTTTCAATAAAGTGGTGCAACCAAAAGTTATTAACAATCTATTGTTTAAATTTCAATAATTGCAAAATTATACATTTTAATTTTACCGAGCATTTTACCAAAAAAAGTTTCAAACAAAAGTTGTGCAAAATAAAAAGACTCTCCGGAAAGGTCTTATAGTATTTTATCATAAAGTCGCACTAACAAAAGTTATTAACAATTTATTGCTTAAAACGCAATAATTCGAAAAATATAGATTTTACCAAAAAAAATATTCAAACAAAAATTGTGCAAAATAAAAAGTCTCTCCGAAAAGGTGTTATGATATTTTGTGATAAAGTCGCACTGACAAAAATTATTTACAATTTTTATTTGAAACTTTTTTTGGTAAAATGTATACTTACTTTTCGCGTTATTGCATTTTAAACAATAAATTGTTAATAACTTTTATCAGTGCGACTTTATGACCAAATACTGTAATACCTTTTCAGAGAGTCTTTTTATTTTGCACAACTTTTGTTTGAAACTTTTTTTGGTAAAATGCTCGGTAAAATGTATACCTACTTCTGAAATTATTCCAATTTAATAAATTGTTAATAACTTTTGATTGCACCATTTTATTGAAAAACAACGCACGGATTCGGATTTAGCGACCAAAAAACCTTCAGAAAACACTGCCTCGTCTCATCCCGCTTTTACTTCCTACCTTTTGACCCCCAACTGAAGGACTAGTAAGGAAGATAATCATTACGAGTAATCTGTGCATAATTACATATTCAATAGATATTTAAGGAACGTGTATTTCAGACATTTAACATTTAACTATCTATTAAATCAAAGAAGGATATATCGATTTCCAGTATTAAAAAACCAATAATATCTAGCTACATTTTGTGAATATGTATGCCACTTTTCCGCAGCTTATCTTTTCGGCCGCTTATAAAATGGTTCCAGGTGGTCAATAATGACTGTAAAGACTTCTTTGTTTCCGGTTGTTCTTTTTATTATTTAGAAATTCATTCCGGTCCATTCCCTGATGTTTTTGAGCTAATATATTTATCTTATTTCATAAACTGAGTTTCCAGGGAATTTTTAAGTGAAGTTAAGACTCCATCTTCATTATTTAGGCTACATACTACATAAATGCTCCATTGAATTTAATCCTATTCCTATATTACCAAGCTTTTGTTTTTAAAAATCAACAAATTGCCGAAACTACTCTATAAAAATTAAAAATGTATAAAAAAGAAATTCATTCACAGAGAAATTATTACAATTAGAAGAATATATAATTTTGTACCTACTGATGCCCAAATGTAGGTCAAAGAAATCAGACTACTACTTTCTTCCTCTAAATCTAAAATATTGGATAAAATTAGCATTTGAGCAACTTATTAGTGGTTAATTTTTTAAAGTGACAAATATTTAGACTGGAAAAACGCTAATTTTATTCACTATTTTGAAGGTTGTGAGTGTACCTATATCTGTTATTTTTTCATAAATTTGTATAAAAAATTTAAAGTATTACTTCAGTTGTTAAAGAAAACCTAACCCCTCCTAAAAGAATAACGAAATTGGGAGGATTTGAAACCAAGATTGCCATCCAATTTTCTGATTGTATTTCATTAGGTAGGTATATTAATAAAAATACTGAAATTGCAAAAGAAGGTAGAAATTAGATAAAATACAACACAGCGAATTGAAGAATAAAGTAAATAAGGAATAAAAGAAGTTAAATTAAAGCGAATTCACTGAGGCAATGGGGGAGTTGGGGTGGCGTTCAGCCAACCATCAGTTTGGTTAAATTTATATCAGATGAAGCGAGTAGACCGCCGGCAATAAAAGGGCAATTAGAATGGTTGGGCGGTCTGGAAACAGTCTGATTAAAAAAGAGAAGGACCAAATAGACAGGCACAAACCAATAAAGTAATAAGAGAGAGTTAATTATCATCGCGGCAACGACCACGGACCAAATGATAGACGGGGGTGATGCAAGAGGGATGGAATAAAACCATTTCGCACGTTTCTTTCCAAAAAAAGGAGGGGGACTGCCTAATGACGAGGAAAATGATAATGTTGCTCTTATATAATAGAGGGGACGAAGTCGTGGTGTTAAGGATGTGTTTTCATAATATTTTCATTTCACTTGCAATCTTTAGTGTTAGAAATATCACGACAATTCCAGGAAGGTTTTGTTTAGGCGCCAGCGGGCCTGCAGATAGTGTTATAACTATACAGACTGTACTAATCGCCTTAACCCAATATGTGTTAGAATGAGCTTTAAGTTTCTAATAGAATAAAATGGAATTAGGACAACAGTAAGCAAAAGCATAAGAATTCCAAAGAAAAAATATAACGAATATGGCAGGTATCCCGTCAACTTGTTATTGAGATTAAAAGTTTAAACATTTACAAAGAAAAAATTGAGCGATCAATATTTTTAAGGTTTTTATATCGCATAAAGTTTGTGGAATATAGAAGCAAAAATTCTGAAATATTCTTAATAAAAATTCTTGATTTTTGGATTTTGGATGAAATTTATCTTAAATCTAGAAATGATCATGCATATTATTATAAGATGCTAAAATGAATAATTCCTCGGCTCCTTGAAGTCTGTTATAAACGCATTCCACTAATCAATGTAATTTTATAACTTTAAAATTAAAACGCTCCTCAAAACTTTATTTATAATACTACACCAAAGTTTTCACATATAAAATAATCGCCCTAGAGGGCAAAATGTGCAAAGTGATAATAATAGCTCTAGAACCTATAAAGTGCAAACAAGTATTAATTTAGTAAGGACTGTACCATTAGCGTGCGTGACCATAACCGCTATTCTTAATCGCGTATTTAATTAAGTTAGGATTAAGATTATAATAAAATATGGTCACGATATCTCGTGGTGTCACGAGACTCATGCTCAACCCCTAATTCTACTATTTATTTTACTTAAAAGAAACAAAATGCATGCCACATAAAAATGATTGCCTTAATTGAATTTGTGTTCAGATAAAAATGTTTGTGTGTGCGTATGCATTTAATAAATCTTTTTGGTTTTGTTATTTGTAGATTGAAAAATATATTCATCAAAATATTAAATGTATACCAGTATACCGAAAATAGTATATATAATTAAAGCGTGTCAAAAATTAATATAAACAGTATGTATAATAATGTAAATTTATTCACTGAATTTAATACAGAAATTTCTATTACTTTATTACGTGCTCTTTCCTAAAACCCAAAACAATTTTTAATAACTTTTATTACTCCGTTAATTTGATTGGGGCGCTCAACATTTACTACATATTATTGTAAAGGAAATATAACCTTCGATGTTATCATGGATAATATCCCCAATAATAATAATGGTTTTATGTGCCATAAAAATAAATCCTATCCATTTTACCATGAATTATAAATTTGTTACCGTGCTTTTAATATTATTACTTCATGAAACAGGCAAAACACATTCATTAAATGACTTTTATTAAGGTAAAATTGACCACATTATTATCCAACCATAACATTGCTATAGAAATCAAAATTGTAACTTTGGTTAGACTACTTATCTAATATATGTTCATATTTTCGTGAAAATGATAAATCACCCTATAAATAATTCAGTAATGATTACGAGTAAAGTGTCAGAAATGATCTAAATAATACATGATATATCTTTTAGTGTGCTTTATGCAAGATTGTAATTATTCTATAAAATAAGTCTGTTGTAAGTTGTAAAAATAATTAACAATTTAATTTTAAATTTGTTATAAATTTTAATTTTATTAATAGACATGTACCGATATCTGCCGGTACAAATCAGAAAGTAAGGGTGCTAGTGGAAGTTTTGCCATTCACAACCAGAGGTCGCCCGTAGTTTTTCAGGCGCTTAAAATGTCCTGCTGCAAGGACCTTTGTGATCCTACGAGCGCATATAAAGTTAAATTAAGCTATAAATAGTTGGTGCTCCATACTTTTTGTAGAACATACAATTAGACAATTTCATAAATAAAGGGTAAATAAAGTGTAGGTAGGTATTATTTTTACACAAAATTTATCACTTTTCTATACCAAATAAAAGGAAAGTAACATTTGGCCTATTATTATTTTCTAACAATGAACCACATGTGTAAGAATTTTTCTGAAAATTTAGTAGATACGTCACATTAATTTATTTATAAATATAAATATATAGTAACTATACCAAGTTTTTAATCGAAGTTTATTTTTAATTACAAGTTAATTTATTTGTTTTTTTTAACAATGGTAACCAAGACAATTAAGTAGAAGTTAAGGATAACCATCGTTCCATGAATTGAAAAACTTGCCCTTAGTTTTTTGTTATAACTTGACTAATAACATAAAAATTCCAAATATTGAATTTGCTGCAAACATTTTCGTTCACTAATAAATTTGATATCGAATATTCCGAGACCGAAAATTAAAACAATAAAATTACATTCGCAATGCATCATATGTACAACTTACCTTAATACAATTTGTAACAACAGTTGCTACGAGATACTAGATTAAATGAAACTAATGACATCGGGAATAGCAAGATTAGGATTATAATGACGGTAATTCTGTGGGGGTAAATACAGGAACTATAGTACGATGGGGTGGGCCCATTCGCTCCCACGGTCTAAATGGCATTATAGTAATCTGATACATGCGACCATATACGTGTTTTTGCAAATGAGAAACTATTTATTAACTGTTACTATTGTTAACTTCCGCTCCTGCTTGTTGTCGATAAAGAATAATTACCTACGCAGGAATTGATTTGTTGCCAGCGATTACATCATTAGGAAGAAGGCGGGTGAAATTGGTTGTGTCAGGAAGGGGGTAGTTTAATTGGATGCAATACATTTATTATAGTAGAAAATAAATGATCCCGCATCATAAACTACCTAGTTACGGCAGAAATAAATTTAATTTTCTTTTTTCTATCGGAACCAATATTCCTGCAAAGCTCTAAATCCAAGTCACTTCGTAACCATTCATACCGTTTAATCCATGATGAAGTCGTAATAACTTTGGGTTTAGTTTCAAATTTCAGGCGTTAAAAACTAAGATTGGCATACACTGTGGAACGCAAAGACGGCAGCTTATGAAGTATGAGGGAGAAATAAGAGGAGATAAGTTACCAGTTCTGGCTCAAGAGGTAAACGTGTAGAATTTTTAAATAAATATCAATAATTTAAAAGAATAAAAATTACAAACATTTTGCTACATTTTACTCGATATTCAGTAACTCTTAAAAATTGCAAGAATTTGCTGTTTTGTTTGGTTTTCCGTCTCTCTAAAAAATTACAAGAATTTTGCTAGGTACATTTTATTTTATTTTCAACTCTTTTAAAAACACAAAAAATTAGCTCCATTTCAACTTCCATCATTTTGCGTTTTGTTTTCTTATGTCAATTTTGATTTAAAAAAAGAATTACAAATACTTCACTATAAAAATTTCAAAGCTGAAGGAGAAGTTGCCTCGTGAAGATATAAAAGAATTATTTCGTAATGAATTCTTGGACTGTATCAGCTCATGAGACTTCGCTGTATTTATGGATTTTGTTAATGATTTGATATAATTTTTTATATATTCGTGAGGAAACGTCGCAATTAATATCATAGTATATTTTCTAATAATTTGCATTCTCCTTCTTTTTCAAGAATAAATTCAAACTCTTCATCATTTACTTTATAATGAACTCTAGAGTCTAGATATCTTTCTCTTTTAAATTTCTAGTTGTACGAGCCCTAACAACCAAATGTTCGGACAAAAGTAAATTTGATTGTCTTTTTTCCATACGCGCAAAAGTTATCTAAATTAAGGTCCATAATATTGATGGTTTTTTCTGTTATAATGCCAACATTTAGTTATACAAAAACGTAAATTTCGTAAAAATCCGCACGGTGGTTCCAAAACTGTGGCACTTTAACCCAGCAGGATGGGAAAATTGTAGAAACAAAGAATTATTATTTTCAAAACGTTGGATCTAGTAGTCGGATTTTGAAGAAATTTACTTTATTGCAAAACTGGATGTTGGTATTCTTTACAAAAAAGTTACACAAGTTTTTATTTGGTGATTTTAGGCATTTATCGGAGCTTCAAAGTTGCACCTTTAAAAATGATACAATTTTCTAGTAACTATTTTAAAAAATCACAGTTTTGAAACCGCTGGTTGGATTTGTGTCAAAAAACCTTTAAATTAAAGCTCAATAATCGTAGTATATTGAAAAGATCCTGAAATGTTAATATGAATTTTTTTTTGCATTTTTTTCGAGTTCTACAGTTTACTTTTTAAAAAACGTGTTTTCTAAGGGTGCTACCTATATTAAAATAATCACAGTTTTGGAACCACTGGTTGGATTTTGGTAAAATTTACTTTATTGCAAAGCTGGATGTTGGTTTTATGTACAAAAAAATCCCCAATTCTTTATTTGGTGATTTTAGGCATATTTCGTAGCTTTAAAATTTCACTTAAAAAATGTGACGTAATTTTCTAACGACTGTTTTTAAAAAATCACAGTTTAGAACTTGGGGAAAACGATATAAAAGTGCTTTCATGGCCCTCATCCAGTTCGCACTTAAATGTCATTGAAACTCTTTGGCATAAAATTAAACGTATTCTACGCAATAATCCACCAAGAACCATTGGGGATTTAAAGATCAAAATAGAAGACATTTGGGACAGTTTCACGCCAGAATTGTACCAAAATTTGATAAATACAATGCCTGCTAGAATACACGCAGCTATTAAAGCAAAAGGAGACGTAACCTCTTATAATGGTCCTAAATTAAAAATTATCCCAACATTTAGTTGCAAATTCATTTTGTAAAGTTTGCTAATTATTAAGGTTAAAATATTGTTAAATCCAATAAATAATAATTTTCTTCCATGCATTATATTGTTATTAAGGCTTTATCTTATTGTATTATTAGGTGTTTACTAATTATTTGCGTAAAATTTCCAGTTCTCCTTTCATACTTCAAAAATTTACTTTTGTCCGAACATTTAGTTGATAGGGCTCGTATAGTTATCCATTAACATAAAGGTTAAATTAATAAGATTTTTCTAAAAATTCTGCACGATTACCCCTTGAGCCAGAACTGATAAGTAAGTGAGTGTTGATCTTGTCCGACTCGAGTGAATCAGAAACCAATATCCGAGGGTGGGTATGAGTATAGTTGGCAGCCTGGGGGCAGAGGGCGCGCTGTCGCATAGACGTTCATATGGTAATCGCCTCCAGAAATCCATGCACAATAGCATTAGGGCCAACTTATTACGTTTACATTGATCTCGAGGTTTATATTTTTCGTTCCCGGTATTTGTCTTTGTATTTGAATTTAGTTGGTTGCTATCCCCACCAAGAGTATTCCATCATCCCTATACTCATAATGTAACTTTACTATATGAAATGATTTGATTTTGACGGGTTTGTAAGTAATTAGTTCGGATTTAACTCTTGTTTGCTGAAGGATCAAATAGTATCTGCGTGGATAATATGTTATATTTGACCAAAATGAAAACACGCTGCCATGTATTAGTTTCCAGTTATAGCCGTTAATATTGAACAGAAAGTTTAACACTGTACTTGTAACAATATTATCTAACTAATCCTTAATTTATTGACCTTAAGGTACACATTTATTTTGAGGGTAAAAATAGTTAAATGTACTAATCGGTTTAACGCAGATATTCTGCAAGAAATTACAAAAACTTCTTTAATTTTTTCATAGTTAGAGCCTAACTAATTTTTGTAACGTCACATATAGACGGCAGAAGGGTTAGGATATTAAATTCTTTAGGTACCTATATCTCAGAGAAATTTAATTGTCCTTCAGTTTCTAATATATGATTTTTTGCTCAAAAAAAAAAAATTTAAAAGTTGACTCCTTCCTCTAAGCATTCAATTTCCTCTCCTCCATAGTATTTCTCATAATAACCGAGATTTTCAGATCTAAAAGGATAAATTTAAACTGAGGCACTCCTTATTGAAATATTTTTAGGAAAAACAATAAAATGTAACGTCTATAGTTAAAAGAATTCTAACTATACCAAAAAATATGAAACAACTTATTAAATAACAATGCACACACAATTTCAGGTTTTGTCGGTACGGTGCTGATAACAAGATTAGGGGTTGTTTAAGACTTTCACTCATCTTTTTTTAAACCGCTTATTTAGCCCTTTGAAATTCACTAGACTGCACAATACTCTTAAATATTTGAAATAACTGTAAAAAATTAATCCAGTCAAACTACTATTACGGCTTGTTTCAAAAGTGTTATGACCATCCGAAAGAAAACAATTTCTCACAAAGTAAATTAACAGGTAGGCACATTGGAAAAATAAATCAATACATATTTGACTTGTTTGAAAAACAAAACTGCCGTTCATATCACATGAGGCATATAAATTATAAGCTTGTATTATCAGTTTAAAAAAGCACTCGGAAAATCGGTCATGTATATTAAGAAAAGTAACAGCTCTAAGGTGCTTCCTTGTGGTATACCATCATATGCAACAGCTCGCTCATATAACAAAAGTTTTTTAATTATTGTAGGTTAGCTCTAATTTCTATGTTTTCGATCATAAACTTGATGAATTCATGCTTTGGCCCCTAATAGGGACTTTGCATGATTTTCAAAATAATTTTTTTTGAAAAGCTGATGCCAAATTATCACTATCAATATTTTTGAAAAAAATTTTTGGTCCGTACTTTCCAAGTAAATAAATAAAAATTATTGCAAAATTTGAAATTTCCACGCATTGCCCGGAAACGCCCGAATCGGATCAAAAGACTGCTGACGTCACGAATCTAGTTCCACAGTGCAGCACGTCGCATTTTGATTTATTTCGAAAAATGTCAAACGCGTAAAAAATATTTAGAAATGCCAATGTCAACTAGATTCGTGACGTCACACAGGACTCTCCGATTTCAAAGCGTTTTCGGGCGGCAATAATATATTTGAATTACGGTCAATTTATAATCGTTTTTTTATGTACAAATATTTAGTAAAAAAATTATTTTTGCTGTAGAGTATTATTAATATAGTCGTTTTACATTTCTAACAGAAAAAAACGGGATTTTAAAAAAATGCAACATCCCTATTCTCTAATTAGTTTAAAAACTAACTAAATTCGCGTTTTCAGGTTTTTATACTGAATATTCCCGACGTACGAGTCCTAACAACTAAATGTTCGGACAAAAGTAAATTTGATTGTCTTTTTTCCATACGCGCAAAAGTTATCTAAATTAACTTCCATAATATTGATGGTTTTTTCTGTTATAATGCCAACGTTTAGTTATATAAAAACGTTGGATCTAGTAGTCGGATTTTGATGAAATTTACTTTATTACAAAGCTGGATGTTGGTTTTCTTTACAAAAAAGTTACACAAGTTTTTATTTGGTGATTTTAGGCATTTATCGGAGCTTCAAAATTGCACCTTTAAAAATGATTGGTTTTATGTACAAAAAAATCCCCAAATCCTTATATGGCGATTTTAGGCATATTTCGTAGCTTTAAAATTGCACTAGAAAAATGTGACGTAATTTTCTAACGACTGTTTTTAAAAAATCACAGTTTTGGAACTTAAGAAAAACGACATAAAAGTGCTTTCATGGCCCTCATCCAGTCCGGACTTAAATGTCATTGAAACTCTTTGGCATAAAATCAAACGTACTCTATGCAATAATCCATCAAGAACCATTGGGGACTTAAAGACCAAAATAGAAGAAATTTGGGACAGTTTTACGCAAGAATTGTACCAAATTTGATAAATACAATGCCTGCTAGAATACAGGCAGCTATTAAAACAAAAGGAGACGTAACCTCTTATTAATGGTCCTTAATTAAAAATTATCCCAACATTTAGTTGCAAATTCATTTTGTAAAGTTTGCTAATTATTAAGGTTAAAATATTGTTAAATCCAATAAACAATTTTCTTCCATGCATAATATTGTTATTAAGGCTTTATATTATTGTATTGTTAGGTGTTTACTAATTATTTGAGTAAAATTTCCAGTTCTCCTTTCATACTTCAAAAATTTACTTTTGTCCGAACATTTAGTTGTTAGGGTTCGTACAATACAAAAAGTATTCTGCAATACTTATAAATTTAAAAAAACTACAATTTATATACATATGTGTTTAGAAAAAAACATGAAGCTTTTTACTAACCACTTTCGACTGAATAACTACTATAGAAATTTGACTATAAAGTGCGATCAAAAAAGAATTTTACCACATCTCTAACGACTTTTTTCTATTGTCGATAAGTAGTTTCTACTGGTTCTATATGGAATTGTAGCAATTCTAGGGAAATATATCGTATATTTTTAACGATGCAAATCACTTCACAAAGTGAACAGAAAAGAAAATATACACAATTTAATAATAATAAATTTTAAGTCGGCGCAATTGGCTGTCGACGTTCCCTTAATATATACCACAATATGCCAGTAATGCTTTATTGTACCCTTAGCTGTTTGTATCATTATATTATAGAGTTTTCACTTGAACGTGTATAATAAATCGACCTACCGCTCGATATGACATGTCATTCTTATTGGATTGCAATTTGCCATCTTTTGCCAGGAATTAATATGTGTGAATAGGGGCACTTTTATGTAGGCATCTCAACAAAACTTACACACCAAATGTGCGGTACATTTTGTTTGTTTTCTAAATGTTCTAAGTATAATATGTTTTCTAAGTCTGACCTAAGCTGGGGATGGCGGTCCATTAGTTTTGGGGGCACACGCTTGAACGCCCATGTCGGCTTCATTTCGTCAAAGATATTTCATAAAACCGAAGCTCTTTACCTGGTGCGGATTTTCGAAATCTTCAGATTGCCTAGAATGATAGCAGCGGATTATTTAAACCTAATAAAATGAAATAAGCGTGCTTTTACAGACACGGAACTTATCGAGGTGGAAGATCTGAAACACTTTTTTAATGCATTGTGCGACTAGTAAACAAAATATTTAAGAAAGTTTCAAAAATCTTCAAGAGTCATTAGTTAAGATTAACTAAAATATTTATTCAGCCTGGTTAGCTATTTTAAATTTGCGACATATCCACATATCGATTTATAAAAATACAAGTAAACATCCATGCATATGTAACTGGTGCGCGAGATAACCATTGACAGAATTAGCTGCAATTATGTCAGATTATCTGCGCAAATGATGTAGGGTTATTACAGTACAAGTTGCAACCCTCACCGGTCCTACAATTTTCAATCCCCTCATGTCGAAAATATTTATATGATGCATTCACGAATATAAACGCCGGCAAATTACAAATTACAAATTTATATTTAGATATATATTATTAACACAACATTTAAATTGAATTTATGTATTTTGTTAAAATATTAACACTCCTATATGTATTCAAAATTGAATAAAAGAATTTCTATAATTGGTGTATTTGCATTGGATTACTATTGGAGAAGTATTATCAATTGATATTGTAAACGAATATGCTAAGCTGCAGATAATTATAAAATCGTTACAATATTGCCGTCATGTATATTAGCGCCATATACAGGGTGTTCTCGAATTTGGGACTTTAAATTTAACGCAATGTAGTTCACATGTAAATAAGACTATCTGAGCATGAATTAACCTTAAACCCCCAAAAATAAAAAATAAGAAAAACTTACCATTTTATTTATATGGAAATATTGAACTACAATCTGACAGCTCAAACATTTATTGAGAATTTCTGGTGAAAATATGTTCATTTTATCACATGGGAATTTTTCACAGCCCATATGTGTGTTGTGGAAGTTATTAATACCGTTACAAGTGAAAATTATCGGACACCAAAACGCACCTAGTGAAATTATCTTCCGCGATATTTTTACGCAAAAGCCACTCACAAAATTGAACACTTCTTGGGGCATCAAAGCTTGCACACGATGCACATAAAATGGATACAATTGATTTCCTAGTATCGTACACCAAACTTTGCTATGAACAACACCCACATTTGCAGCAATTTGACGGGTGGTACCTGGATCTTCTTCAACCAAATCCAAGACTTCTTGGCAAGCATGAGATGAGGTCGATCTCTACCTCCATGTACTTCACGATGTTCTTGAAGATTCGCGGTATCTCGTGCAAACTGGCAGATCTACGTGGAGCGGGATGAGTCCTTAAAGGAAATCTATCTGCGTATAGACGAGATGCTAAAGCAGCATTTTGTCTGCATTCGCCGCACACAAGCATCATGTCCACAAGTTCATTGTTGCACACATGAGGTTTTTTTCACACAAAACAATCTGTAGAACTGCACACAGTCACTCACCGAAATATTAAAACTAACTTCCAACATCAGTCGATATTATTCCAGTATAAAACCAAAAATTTTTTGCTGCTAAATACCAGTCGATACATTCGAAAAAATGCGTTTGCTTCAAGAATGCCAGAGTTGGACTCGCATATTATGAAAATTATAAATGCTAATTAGTCGCTTATTTAGAAACTTTTACTAAGAAAATTTTTGGTGGAATGCATTAGTTTTCTGCGTACTATCACGTGTTAAAAATAAAGCCCCAAGTTCGAGAATATGTCTATTTAGAATTTATATTTAGTTATTTGGATAAGTTTCAAAAAATATTCTTTAAAAGTTTATTTAATTAATATAGTACGAGTTAGCAAAGCGCGACTTCGATTAAAATACGTAAAAGCCTCCATCAGCTTCATGTTTAACTAGTAATTAAAATAATTAAAATCTAATTAATACAAGTTGCACATGAATAAAGTTTCGTATCCACTATACACACAATATAAGAAAATAAAACATTTTTCTGTCCTGAAGATTCCGTAAGGCGAAACCGGTCGACAATTTAAAGTAAAATTAAACACATTAACAAATACTCTCTCGTATTTTCTTTTCTTTTAAATGACAATTTTCAAAGCTGACATTTTTTTATAATGAGTTATTACAGCTCAAAATCTAGAGAACATGATTTTAATTAAAAATAGATTATTATTAGTAAAAGCTCTGTAGTTCTGTTGGGCAGATTTATTTGGGCTACTCTATAGCATACTCGAAAAATAGAGAGACATTTCAATCAGTTGTTTAGTTTAGAACAATCTGATTTCGTTCAAGAGCCTTATTTCCATTATATCTCACAGTTGTTCTATAGGATTAAGTAATGGCGAGTGCACAGGCATGGCCTTGCAAAAACTCAGGTAGTACCCTCGCAAAAAACTAGGCAAGACAACAAAATAGGTTCGTTCTCCAATACTTTCACCACCACAAGACATGAAAGTGCTTGACTGCTTGTTTTTCAGGATGCCTCCACACTATACAGACGACTTCTGAGTATCTGAGAATCTGACGCAAATAAAAACCAAATCTTAATTCGTCTGTGAACAGCACAGGACCCAACTTGACTTTTTCTGAAAGGGTGGTTAGACAAAAATGTATAACTACAAATAAAAGCTTTCTCATTTAAGAAGAGATATTCCCGGTTAAAGGCTTAATTTTAGGTTAGGATCAATTGGACTTGGATCAATTTTGTGACAACCAGATTTTATTAGCTGGTCTAAATATCACTTTATTATCTTTTTTCCAAAATTTGCTAAGATACAATAATTTTTACATTCTAGAATTAGCTTTTTAAGGCACCCCCAGAAGTTTTTCTATATCATGGAAAATTTTCATCAAATAATCAAACACAATTTAAACCATATCATAAGTGAGTGCGCTAGTGTGAGTGTATGTTGAACCCACTTGTGGTTGTATGGATTGTAAACAAGGCGTTGTCAACACCTGGGGCACCCCACGGTGAACATTGCAGACCCCCGCGCGCCCTCACATCACATTTACACGATTAACCAACAGAGAGACCCGCCAATGAAACCAGTCAAGCCAATGATTTGCTTTCACTAATTGATTTTAATGTGGATGGGAAACTGCATATGTATTATAAAATAAAAGTTGGTTTGTCGAATCTAAAAGAAAAAATATAAGAAAATAGGGAGGCGATATATCTCGATGAGAAGATTTTGACTAACAAAGTAATTATACATAAAGCTTGTATAATCTAGAAAAATGACGATTATAATACTTTATGATGACAAATACATTGATTCTACAGGATGATGGTCCTTATAGGTAACAGAGCAGTGGATTCTGGACTTCAAAATATTGCGATTTAGCTTTAGCTCAAAAGTTGATATAAGGTGATAAGATTTTCAAAAATTTTACTTCTTCATTTAAATTTTTCTTTATATCCTGACAATTATTTTAAAATTGCACAAAATAAATCTTCGAATAAAGTAAATTCGGCACTGATAGGTTTATTACCCAAACCAACCTCATTGTTGTCGGCTACAATCGTATAGAATTTCATGAATGGTCGGCAATGTTTACCGCGGTTAAGATGTATACTGTATAACTTACACCTATTCTCAAATTTCCTGGTTAATAATGTATAATACTCCCTGAATGTGTTATTGAATATGTCGCTTGTATATCTGATGTTTACCGCACATACCACCTGGACGTTTAAATGTAACAAGATCTCTTTGCTACAGTGACAAATAGTTGGACATGCTTATTGTTGGATAAGAATACATGATACCATGCTCTTATGGAAGCTTATTTGGTCCATGATCCAATCCAGTGGAAGGAAAATAAACAATGCAGTTTTATAAAAAGTTTTGCATTTATCAACTGATCAGCCCCATGAAGGTAATTAAATATAATTGTGCTGTATTATGTTGTGTATTATGCTACAAGTTCATACTAGATAACGCTCTATTAAACCTAATAATAGTTTGATATTAAACGATACTGCGACAATGTGTTACTGATAATTAACTGCCATGCAGGTGTTTTATGGTGTTTTATATCAAATTTAGTTTTCCCTTGCAATACCTCCTTTTATATGAGGGAGTTAACGTCAATTAAATGACTTAATAGTGAAGTTATAGCATAACTAATTTCATTTATATGGGTGAAAACGTGCTCCTATTCTTATTTCCAGCACCATTAAATATTCGTATAGATTGCGAAGCATAAACAAAAATTTATTATAATTAAACCACCCGTATTGTTAGAAGCACAAATCAAATAAAGTCATTTTATAAAAAAAGTTAAATACCCAACCATTAGTTATGCTTATTTGCGTGTGTACGATGTCTTTGTTCTTAAAGGAATTGAACTTAGTGAAATCTAAAATTATCCAGTACTTTTAATAATAAAATCTTATCAGGAATCTATGTAGGTATGTATACTCTACAGCAAAGTGTATGCTAAGCTACTCAGAAACTTTTCTACGTAATTGTTTTCCAACGGAGGATTTTTTCGGTAATCTGATTAATTTTTAATTAAAACTGGAGTAAGTGGAATTTAAAAGTTGCGTTCGTACGATTCAAATACCACGTAGCAATTAAAAAATAGTTTACTGAAGATTACACAATCCTTCAGTCTTAATTAGTAAAGCACGCTAATTTTATTAGCTTAAAAACGAATTTAAAATATCAGTGATTTTGTCAATATACCACATTTTTTTAATTATTATTATTAATTACTCAATAATCAAAATTTAATTGGTGTGTCATCGGTTTTGCTTAATTGCACAACTATAAAGTCATTCAATTTTTCAGTATAGTTGAAATATTTCGACCTTAAAATGATTTTAAGCAAAAATATTTGGAATATTGAACTGACGGATTCGGTACGAACTAAAGCTTCTTCAGAGAATCCAAATAAATTAATACAAATTTTAAAAATTCAAACTTTATTAAATGTTTGAAAATGTCATCAGAAAACATTAGTTTGTTTCATTTAAATTATCCAATATTCCGACTGTTTTTTGCTTAAAAAAGTCTCTTACAAATTTCTACTATTCAAATACGCACAAATCTCAATCTTCCTATAGTAGAAGGAGAGATTTTGGGCCCTCTCGAGTTCAAATAAAAGAGTTGCCTACAAATCCAAGTGGTAAAAATAAAAGCGGTTATACTGTATAGGCAGTTTTCTAATAAAAAACCAAATCGTTTAATTTGTAGATGATATTCAAAATTATTTTGCCAACTTCATTTGAAATCTTTGTTTCAAATATTACAACCACAAACACAATGTACTTTCTATTGGCTTATTTATGTGCAGCCAATTTAATTAACCTCGTTTAATAGCTTTTGGTCAACTATTAAAACATGTAAGTAAACAGCATTAATGCCCTTTTGTGCATGTTTAAAGCGTTCAAATTGATAGAATATAACTTACCTTATATAGTGAGTGCCATTATGATTATAACAACTTTTAAATATTGTCGCGTGCTTCAGTGGAACTAAATTACTTTAGCATGGTGGCTATTCTATTAGAAATTGAGTTGCTTGCATTTTTCTCAGATAAGAAAATTCTTCTGTAAGCGTAATAGCAGTAAAATAGAAACACAATTACTAAAATGAAAATGTTTTATACAGGGTGTCCCAGTTTATATCGTAAAGATTTCACCAGTCGATAGTTTAGTCTATGGTCGAATGTTGCTTCCTTTTTGACGTACAGGCCATTAAAGAAAATAAATTATTTTAAATAATTTGCTATAAATCAATAACAAAAAAAGTTAGCCTTCTGAAATTTTACATAGATCTTTTCTTTGTATTCTCTTATTAATAGTACGCAAAAATAGTCTCTTCTCTCAATATTTTGCCTGTTATTCTTGTTTTAATGTTGTTTTTTAATGACAAGGAATCAAATGTAACATAATAACGGGTGTCCAATAAGTTTTTCAGTCAGGGCGGCTATGGAGTATTTTTCTTTTAATTAATAAACACAAAACTTAAAATAACTATTTCATGTAATCATCATAAAACATTAATTGTGTCGTCTTAAATGACGTTATGTTTGAGTGAGGTTGTAACGGTTTAAGTTTTGTGTTTATTAAGAAAATCAAAATACTCCATAGCCACCCTGACTGAAAGACTTATTGGACACCCGTTATTATACTTGCAAATAAAAAATTTGAAAATTAGCTAAAGAAAATTAGTCCTTCATTATACAGGGTGTCCCAGTTTATATCGTCAGGATTTCACCAGTCGATAGTTTAGCGAAAATTAAAGGTGGTTTGTCTAATAAACTATGGTCGAATGTTGCTTCCTTTTTGACGTACAGGCCATTAAAGAAAATAAATTATTTTAAATAATTAGCTATAAATCAATAACAAAAAAAGTTAGCCTTCTGAAATTTTACATAGATCTTTTTTTTTGTATTCTCTTATTAATAGAGGTTGCAATTATTTTATTTAGAACACAGAGGCGTGTGTACGGGTTACTTCAAAAACATTTTATTGAATAAAACGTACGCCACTGTTTTTTTGCAGCACCAATATACAGAGAGTATTTTCCATTCAATTTAGAAACTTTTTCGTATCTTATAATTTTTTGATAACTTAACTCAAAATAACCTAATAGTACAGTAAATAAGGGAGAAAAAAGGCTTCAAAGAGATTTTTTTTACCCTACAGCCAATTTTTGTAGAATCTTCTAGAGGGTCACCCTGAAAGTTTAAAACTGAGTTTGTGTATTCGTAGACCCCGCCCTTCCTTTACCAGCCCTCAATTAAGGGTTGGATTTTTTTGTTTATTAAATAACTTTTTTGTTATTAAATTTTCGAAAAAAAGAGTTAGTACAAAGTTGTAAAGAAAAATATTTCCTACAACTTATCTTTTAAACTTTTTTTGATATTGTCGATATTTAAAAAGTTAATCAACAAATAAATTGAAAATTTTGGGGAAAGAGTAGTAAGTAGTAGTAGTAAGTAGTACCTAACTAGAGAAAAATTTCCCTAAAATTTGCAACTTATTTGTTGAATATCTTTTTAAATATTGACAATATCAAAAAAATATTAAAAGGAAAGTTGTAGGAAATATTTTTCTCTACAACTTTGAACTGATGCTTTTTTCGGAAATCTAATAGGGAAGAACCTCTTTAATAAATAAGAAAAAAAAAGTTAAGGTATCAAGAAATTGTAAGATACAAAAAAGTTTCTAAATTGAATGGAAAATACTCTCTGCATACTGGTGCTGCAGAAAAAACCAGTGGTGTACGTTTTATTCAATAAAATGTTTTTAAAGAAACCCGTACGCACGCCTCTGTGTTCTAAATAAAATAATTGTAACCACTATTAATAAGAGAATACAAAAATAAAAGATATATGCAAAATTTCAGAAGACTAACTTTTTTTGTTATTGATTTATAACAAATTAATTAAAATAATTTATTTTCTTTAATGCCCTGTACATCAAAAAGGAAGCAACATTCGACCATAGTTTATTAGACAAACCACCTTTAATTTTCGCTAAACTATCGACTGCTGAAATCTTGACGATATAATCTGGGACACCCTGTATACCTAACGTAATATTTAATGTCTAAAATGGATTCAACCATTTAAACCTGATAATTTCTAAAATCCAGTAGACACAATTTTTCACAGCTTAATACATTAAACTTTTTTGTTTTGTTTTCCTATACAACTCTATTTCTATTTACCTGGCTTATTGTCCACCCGAAAAAAACGAACTTATATAAAATTTAAAAAACACGCTCTATATTTAGACATAAATACAAATCAGAACACCGACAAAATCAATATTCTAAAATTTCACATATACATCACTCATGCATATATTATCCACCTTTTATTGCTCTATTTTTATCTGTATAACATAAACTAGTTCATTAAATACGGTTCTTCTAATGCTAACCAATTTCGACGGATAACTGAAAATAAGCCTCAATTTCAGGAATTAGTACATTTATGTAGTTGGGGTTCTCACGACACACATAAAGGTTGTTCTTGCGGACCAACGCACAAGCGACACCCGCCGAGACCTCCAATTCGCAGTCCAATCTGAAATCATTATTAAAAAGATCACACTTCAATTAGTTTATTTAGAGAAAACGCTGAATTTAACAATTTTAATGCCTGGTTGCGTTCTGATATTATATTGATGGGAAATAGTCGGTAATGATTCTTGTTAGTTAATTAAATGTAAAAGGATTTTTTTCAACCATTATTATATTCCTTGAGGTTTTCATATTACTATTGTATTAAAATAATTGAACTTTAGTTAAACTTCCTTTATAACAATTTACCCATTACACTTGGAATTTTTATTTTAATCGCAAAAATTTGGAGTGCAGTTTATTATTTTCCATATTTACATTAAGCTTATCGATTCGGTTGCAAACTATTACGGAGGTCCATATTAAAAATATAAGTGGCTTAAAACAGATCCTGTAGGCAAATAAAGGCTCAACTTAAATTTGATCCTTATTAAAATGGTCTTTTGTTTTTGAATTGCACTTGAGACCTGGCTGCTTTTAAGTAAAATTATTATGAAAAGATTTTTATCCACTTTAATACACATTAAAAACACGCATTAAAAATCAACAATATTTTATCCTACATCATGCATTATATCATCTTCTTTTGCATATCGTTTGCAGTCATGGTCTAAGCACTCTATATAAGCAGCTTTTAATTAAATAAATATATGGAATATTTTTACAAGTAAATGTTGTAGGAAAATTGTATATAATAAACAAATTAAGCTGAACGCATATGAACCATAGATAATTGTTTCCATTAAATTGATTTATATTTTCAGTCTCTTATATTTATATTTAATTATTTTATTTTAAAATATGCACGACATATTATTCATAATATTAAATGAGACATATTTGCATTGGAATTCAGAGCTAGATAGAAGGATAAGCCTGCAAAAAACTGAACTGTAGTACTATTAATGATGATGATAAAAAATTAAATTTCAACTTTCTATCTAAACCTAAGAATTGATGGAAGACTCCCTTTTCCATAAAAGTCTTAAGCATCTGCTGCGATTTTTTTGATGTCACCATGCTATCAAACTGACTTGCTTTCGGCTTCATATTGACAGATTTTTTTTATAAAAATTTAGGAATTATTCAAAACTAATGTATGTATCAAAAATTATTCTGCAAATTTTTTAATTAATCTTTCAACACAGATTTTTATATATAATAAATTAAAATAAATATGTGCAAAGTTCTTTTTTTTATTATGGGGCACTGCAATCGGTGGAATAATTTAAATTCAACCTCAACTATTAAGCGACAGCAGGAACATTTTACCTACATAATAAATTCACACGCTGTTATTAATAATAAATATCATATATTTAACTTTTATATTATTACACAGTAATTATATAAGATAAAATAAAAATAAAAAACAATAAATAACTAATATACTACAGGTTTGTTTTATATATGTACAAATTCTACCCTAAATACTAAACTAAGTTTTGGCATGCAGTTTGTGTGGCGACGACGAAGGCAGTAACACCTCCTGCCCTCTCATCCGAAGCGCCTCCAACGCAGCTGGCGACATCTGCGATGGACTCACTGTTGGTGGACTAGAACTCGTCGAGGATCCCTCCTCCCCCGTTGGATTATTTAAAATACTACCAAGCGGTGGCATATTCCCAGCCAAAACATACTGAGACAACAACGCATGGAAATGGTTCTTCGTATGCCATGGTAAAGTCGGCGTGAACATCGCCTGGAAAGGTATGCTTGGCCAAAAGTGTTCTGGAACCATCGGTGGAAGCCCCATATGAGCTGAATGCAGCCCAACATCCAGTATGCTCTGTTGGTCTCCATGGCCCATAAATGGCACCGTGTCTCGTCCCATTGCCTTTTCACGCTTCCGCCACTTGGCACGTCGATTTTGAAACCAAACCTACAACAACACAAGAAACTTATATGAGATAGGTATATCTAGAGTGGAATAAATATACACGAATTTATAATCTTGACGAGTATGGCGATGTTAAAAGGGCAATTAAAAACCGAGCTAGTCGGCGCATCATGAAGACCCTTTAAATGAGACATCAGAGGAGTTCTGGGGTCCGGAACCGGTTCCGATTACCTCCATTGTGGCGAACAATGCCCAATTGCGCCGCTACTTATGCTGTTACAAGCCAGATTAATTATCTAAATTGTTACCAATTAAGATGCAATTCATGTCCGTCATTATTCAGGCATTACTGATTCAATCAACCAATCAAATTGAGGGCACAATGCGGATTCTACGTGATATGACCACTTGGCCACTAATTCAACCCTTACTACTAGTAGCGATTTTTGCAATTTTGTTTGAGCGGCAGATGGAATGGAATATACGAACGACAAACGAAAAAACTCAATTATAAAGTGGTACTCTTGCAAAATGAATTGCGCGGTAATTTTCCTTTTTCTCTCCTCCCTACCCCATCTAAATTTAGTAATAAAGCATAATTGCATCATTATATTATTTGACAAGTGGAACAATTAACGCAGCGTGTTAAGGAAATTAAGTGCAAGAGCTCTTTGAACAATCAAATAATTTCTTATTTTTTTTGTTGATCACTTAATGTGTAGCTGGATAATGGCACGTCTAAACTGTATGATCTAGCACTACATTCTTACCAGCAATGATTATCGTTTAATTTTTCAAACTTTCCATATATAATGAAAGTAATAATTGGGAATTTCTGATTTTATGTAAAAAAACTATCTACGACCTAATTACTATATCAATAACAATTTAATGGTTTTTAAATTGGTAAAATTCTAAGCAGTATTGTCATAGATCAAGAAGTGATGGCTGTACCATGCACTATATGGTTTTGGTTATGATTCACTAGGAAATTTAATAAAACTGGTCAGGTTAAATTTAGTATGGTTACATATTCCTAATTTCGTATAAATAGAGTTCAAAGTGCAGATAATAATTAGATTGTTGCTCAGCAATTCCGTTTTAGTTATGAAATACAATGCTAATTAAGTATCATTTTTAGAATTTTTTCTAATTGGTTAAAACTAGACAAAACATTAGATTTAATTTTTATATTAAATTACAAGAAGTTGTACATATGACTTTAAGTTTGGTACCTACTACAATTTGTTTTAAACAAAAAATTAATACTGGTATGTTGTGCAACTAATAAAAAGTCTCTAGTAGAAGAATAAATGAAATTTTCGAGCAAATTCTTAAATGTATCATGTGACTCTTCTTCAAACTACCTACAGATTTTCAATTTTTTTAAATTTGGATTACACATCAGTAAAGGGATGTATGTGCAAGAAAAAGCCAAAATTATATAAGAATTATACGGAGTTAAGAGAAGAGAAGAGATTAAAATATTTATTTTAAAACAGAAAAGACAATTGAGGGGAATACAAGGGCACATGTAAAGACAATTGCACTAAATTATACCTCAAATTTCCTCCTTTTAATCAATGTCATGCGATACATAAGGCGGATTTTTCCCCTTGACATTTTTTACATTTTGGTACACTTTATAAAAATTATTGTTATTTACCTTTCGAAAAATTTAAATCTTTTTAAAAATTTCAGTAAATATAATAAAGAAAAATAATAGGAAGAAGAATATCGAACAATATCCAAAAAGAACACTGCTCACTGTAGGTATGTATAGCATTTTATAAAAAGTTTTAACGGGTTTTTACAAATTCCTGACTAAATATTTGGAATATTTTGTTTAAAATTCATTAAAACCATCAAAATATAAAAATGTGCAAAATAATCTATTAAAACTTTTCGAGTTTTAGTAGACTAGATACGAAAAACCCCAAAACGGATTCCTGTTTTACGTAAAATTAGAACACGCTATAGAAAATGTACGTAAAGTTTTGGAATTTTTATCAATCAGGAAGACGAAAAAAATGTGATATTTAACATGATTATATTTCCATGATGAAAGTAAATTTCCGTCACAATCATTTACATAATTGCAGAACTCATAAAATTACCTGTACTCGCGCCTCGCTTAAATCCAAACGCATCGCCAAATCTTCCCTGGTAAACACATCTGGATACTGTGTCTTCTCAAAAGCTCGTTCAAGTTGATGCAATTGAAACGTGGTGAATGTCGTTCTGGATCGTCGTACTTTCCTCGGTCGTGAATCATTCATATCTTCCTCTGCTCCCTCCGCAATATCACAACCCTCCCCTTCACTAATACAATCCACCCGTGCCTTGTCCAAATCTACAAAAAATCCAAAATTTCTATTGTAATTGCAACAATGTTATTATTTTATGTGGTTAATTTATGACTTTATTAAATTTAATTTGATATAAACCGTGCTGATAATTTGTGTACAAAACGAGTGTGGATATAAAGCTAAATTAATAACCAAAGTTGTATACGGCTAGCTATATATGTCAAAGTGTCCTGTGGGATTAATATTGAATCTGCATAATAAATCTATAGTCTGGCCAGTTCAAAAGGCATTTCAATATACGGGGAACAGAACCATGAATACGAAATTTATATAAAGCCGAACAAAGTTGTCAGAATACGTGTGTGTGTACAAAAGAGAACCGCTGATTTATTCCACGTTAAATATGTTTAAATTACAAGTGTAATCTTATTTGAATACATACGTGTTTTGACCATAGCTTTCAAAATGTAAATAAAAGGGGTAATAATTCGACTAAAATGCAACAATGTTATACTATACTGGAATAGATGGAAAATCCTTCAGATTTTAAGCCACATCTGCTGGAGAGGCAAATTATAAACTGATGGAAGTGTTGTGAAACGAACAATTATTAACATGTTTTTGGGTAAATTCCAATAATTGATATATATTCCGAACAATTTACTATCTAAATCTAATAATTATTTTCCTAATTAGTTAATCACCCAAATTAAGTCGAAAAATTTTGGCCTTCAAACGCAACGAACGATAAAACTATTATAGAGGTAAACCAATCACAACAAATTTCGTGTATAGGTTAATCTTTTTTAGCAAACTCATTTTCTTCCTTCTACATATACTTAGTTACTTAATCCTCACGTTGTTTGGACTTTTTATACATGAGCTAATATTATATGGGGTCAAATTTGTTTCCAACATCAACAACAAAGAGATATTTAAATACACCAGGTAACTTAAGTGGTACTAATAATGCATCCCCCTTGAAAACAACTTTGTGCCATCAATCTAAATCCACCCCTATTTTAATTTAACAACTTTCATCCCTCATTGAAAACTGTATAGCAGACGCTGTCAGGCAAAAAAGCACTGTTAAAAATGTGGATGGGCTTATAATGAACCCTGACGAAATTTACCAGTTTAGTATTAATAGGCATTTATAGCTGTTATACAACACTCCATGTCAGAATATTGGAATGTAGTAACACGTTATGGTTATGGTTAGAGAATAAATTAATAACAATATGCAATTTCTACCAAAAAATACGTTAATCAAATCACTTAAATTTCAGAAGTGTAAATTATTCGAAAAAAATCTGGGTATACATTTTTTAATTTACTCATTCTAAATATGCAGAAAATATATAGGGTGCCATTTGAAATTCAAAAGTTCCATCCCAGCGTTCACTAAGAGTCTACGAAACGTGATGAAACATGGAAAAGGAATAATAACTTTCACTATAATATCTTCTAAAATAAGGCAGCACTCTTTAAGTGTCCCACCCTGTATAATTTACCAAAGTAATATTTAAAGTTTCTAGAATATTCCAAAAAAATTGGTAGTGATTTTTATTGCGTCAGATTTCAGAGCATTTATAAAATATTCCAGTCATGTTGCAGATTTATTAATAAATATATATTTATTTTAGAAATAATAATTTTTTAGGAGTTTTCTTTCAGAATCTTTAAGATTTTTATGAGCGTTTGTAGTCTACATTTAAATCTCAAAATAGTCTAAAAATTATTAACAAAATGTGTTTCAAATTTATGAGTTTTCAGAGATCAAAACTATTTTATTTATTTGTTCTACTTAAACTTTTTATATCGGACTATAAGACATTTTACAGGGTGTCTCAAAACTTCATCATTTTCAGCACACTTCAAAATTATATCAGAAAATCTTTAGGGATTATTTTTAGAGTTTTAAAAATTTTGCATTTAGATAATGAACCCTAGAATAAATCAATATGTTCGAACATAAAAAAAATTTAATATGTAGGTACCATAAATATTGTTTATTGACGTCATAATTCGTTAGGTCATGAAACTTAATTCCGAGCTCAAATTGTGCCCTTACAATTATTACTTAATAATTATAAAAAGTGTGGACAAGAAATTATATAAAAAATGTGAAATGTAATTGATTGTATTTCAAAATTTATAGTATAGACAGCGGACCTCAAGTCGTCATTCCAGAGACGGACTGCTGGCATTTAAACTTGCTTTCAGTGTATAAAATAAAACCAATTTGTCTTTAATTCAGAGGTATCTATTGGTACATCTTAATGTTAGTAGCCGGTCCTAGTTTTGGTCCTGACGACCTGAGATCCGCTCCATATTTACAAAAACGCTGTTGAATTAACAATAACCATTAGAGGCATGATTCTCTCAATGTAAAATTGTTACAACAAAGCCTTTACTCGCAGCAAAATTACCCAATTATTTTTTCGTGTCCCATGTCCCTAATTATCCAAATAAAGTTGTAATCATTCAAAAATTGTAGCAAATTATCTAGAACATTACAATTGATTTTATTATAGCTATGATTCGTTGAAACACGTGTGCTTCCTAGGAATCAATGGGGTTATAAGAGAAGGGTGAACCACCCTCTGCATTTCAGTCGCCTTAATTATATCCCTAATTACATTGTGTCCACGCTACCATATTAATTTTAATATTATTCAGATATATAGGTACAATGAAAAAGCAAGTGTGGCATAAAATCGGGGGTTGTTAACTTTGTGACAAAAAAATAGTTTTAATTTGGTAGTGTCTATAGGCAATGAAAATAGAATTTACACAAAAATAGATACCTACCTAGGATCATCAAGTTTTTGAAAAATATAAATTGTTATGATTTTTTAATTTTTTACTATTTTAATAAATGATCGATATTGGGGTTAACGGTTAGATTTAATTTCAATAGTCTTGCGTCTTGAAATTTTCTTAACTAGTGTCAAAAAAATATCTGCACAAACTTACCATCATCAGCAGGTGGTGACTTAACTCCCAAAATTCGGTCAATACTGTAGACACTTCGCTGTCGCACATCTTCCAATGGAATTTTCTCCATAATTATCAAATCACTTTTAATTTAAAAAAATATTGTTTTTGTTATGATCACTTATTATGATGTGTTTATTTCCAGGAGACACCAATATTGTCGTTCTCCGCGACTTGCGTTGCAACTGAATGGAAAATTCACCACTTGCGGAGGTTATTATGAGGGGCGCTGGGCTTGCCCTCCCCTATTCAATAGCCAATCAGAGCAAACACATCTCAGCTGGTGGTTAAAAACGCATGCGTTCAAGATATAACCACGCCGACTGGTTAACTTTGTTGGTGGATTAAGTATTAAGATATTTAATACTTTATTTTGTAACAGTGATAATAAAATATGTTAATATAATGAAATAAATAATCTTTTTGAGAAACAATCAGGTGTTGGGTTTTATTATATTAATAAGGAATATATGTAATAGATATTGTTTTAATTTAGTTTGAGTATTTTATTTATTAGGGTGCTATTAATAATGATAAGGCAACTTAATTATATGGAAAATATCAATTATTAACTCTAATACAACACTTGATTATTTATTGATGTTTTTACTAGTACAAGTAAATTGGATTTTTTTCATGTACTGTAATAATGTGATAAAAATATAATTAAACTGATTATGTGATCGTGATGACTTTTCATGTTTTAGTAGATACGCAAGGGGATGAAATATTACAAAGGATATACTAATATACAAGCTAATATCATTTGGCAGGTTGAATTTCTATTAGAATTAGAATTTAATGATCTTAATATCGCTGCGAACGTTTAAAAGAAATGTCACGTATTTTTAATTAAGTGTAAAATGATTCAGTATTTTCTGTGTAAACTGGTTTGCTACCAGGTAAAAATTTCGATTTAAATAAGATAAGACAGCTATCATTGATAATAATTTTCAAACTCACTGTAAAGCACAAAATTGTAAAGTTTAAAGTCGGTATTTGTTTCTATTTAATATTATTTTATATTATTAAAAATACAATAAATTGTATTTACACTTAGATATTTGGTCCCTAATTAAACGAGTAAATGACAGTAATGACGCATACATAACAATGTTAATTTATACTAGGTTTTCTAAGTTATGCTTACTTGTATTAAGTATTATAATTATTTTACATTAGGTACTTAATTCATTAATAATATCTAAAATAATTTGAAGCATAATTTAGGATTCCTACGAAGTAAATTAGTACATGTATTTAATTTGGTAATTAGGTACTTGTGTGTACAAAATTAAATATCAAATTTCTTTGAAATGTGACACCAATTATGTCCCTCTACCTTTATTTGGTTTATTACACACCAACAAGAGTACCTATATTAATATAATGTGACGAATTTTCGAAATTGTAATTAGTGAATTTTTGCTCTACATAAATGCTTAGCTTAATGTCTTTTAACTTAACTAATCTGTAGAAAAACATAGAAAGCAACATTAACTTTAATGTCATCCTGAAGATACATAATAATTTTATTAAAAATATTAAAAACTACTTATTTCATGTTAGATTATGTAAGTTTTTTTACCATCTAATGGTTTTACTTATTAAATAAAAAAAAAGTGATTTTATATCCGAAGTCACGTTTTCGAAAAACGAACTTTTCACATTCCATCAAGTTAAAGATGGAGTAGTTACTAAAGCTCTTTATATAGTTTCATATTTTCTTTAATTTCCAACGGGCAAGGGGTCACTTTTATTTCAGAATAGCGATTTCGAAGATTCATAAACATGTCTCAAAAATCTCAAAATATCAATATTGCAAAATCGATTTCTAAAATAAATACTTAGAAAAAAGTTTGTTCTGGGAAATTCCTTGGTTTGTTTTAGTGAGAAGTCGTTAAACTGCATCACTTTAAAAATACCAGATGTCAAAGTTGAGAAAAGTAAACGAAAATTTAAAAAAATATGTGATTGTAGTATCTAATATACAGACATTTTTAAATATTTTAGGGTCTCGTCTTAATTAAAGATTTTTTGATAACTTATTTAAATACTTATATGTCTAAAAGCTGTCCATACATTTGACCATGAACTTTTTGTTTATGAATGATGACAATGTAAAATCGCGTTCTTCACCACCAGTAAAAAAAGATACAATATAAACATAGATAATACATTATTTTAATTCAAATAATAATGGCCTCCACGCAACCAAGACCTAGATTCCATAGAATATTTATGGAACATCTTGGAATTCGTCTCAGAGGGATTTGTCATCACTTGAAGAAAGTCACTGTATATTTAATCTTATTTTATTTTTCCGCATATTTTTCTGCTATATTTTTGACATAAAATGAACTAACCCAAAATCCAACGTGTATGTTACGGTTAAAATGTGCACACTTGACTAATTTAGAAACTAATTTGATAATATAGAATTGGTTATTTTAATAGAATACGCGTGTATTCCATTAAATTAGTCAACAGATCAGTGGCGGCTCGTCAGGGGAAGCAGTGCCTACTCTATGGAGATTAATTTATTTTATTTTTATTTTACAAATATGTTATTTTCAATTTCTTAAAATATAGATACTATATAGATCTAATTTAACAACTTTTACAGATAAATATTTTGAATCAAAATTTGAATTAACCGCCACCCTGTTGAAATGCTCGAAATATTCGTTAATTTCTCTCATCTGTGGTCCTATACCACTTACGACTCGAATCGCGCTTCTGCCTGTGCTGTTGTCACACATACTCGTACTTGCGCTCTGGGCTGCGAGTCGCTCCTCGATTTTATTTTTAAACACGAAACTGTGGTGAACATGTGTTACGCCTGCGTTTTAGTTACTACTACTATTTTTTGTCATTGCACATTCAAGTTGGAGGCAAAAACATATTTTTTTTTAAATACGAAAGAAACTGTTGTGAACAAGGAACAAGGGTTTACGCCTGCGTTTTTTATGTAACAGTTGTTGTTTGTTTGTGTATCTGCGTGTGCAAGTGTGAGGTGAAATAGGTGAGGTATTTGTGTTTTTTTTGTGTGCAAACAAAAGTTTATTCTTAAAATGGAAGGGGAGGGAAGTGACACTGTAACAAATATTAAAAATTGTGAACACAT
This sequence comes from Pediacus dermestoides, assembly GCA_963942485.1. NCBI lineage: Eukaryota > Metazoa > Arthropoda > Insecta > Coleoptera > Cucujidae > Pediacus > Pediacus dermestoides. The sequence continues at coordinate 6,233,794 of OZ012629.1, forward strand.
TGTTGACTTTTTAATAAAATTTAAATTTAATCGGCTCTGTTACGATGATAAATTGTTCGTCAAAGATTTAGAGGTTCCTCATCCAGACCTAAGTAAGTATTTGATTAATCAGGGGGTAAACCGCCTCGTAGTTTTGTTAGTCATTGGTACAGTAAATGTAAATAGTTAACGGGCAGTTTCATTTTAAAAAAATTGTTTTATTGGCCATGTGTTTTATTTTCAATTCGGGGTGAAGAAGTTTGGTGAAAATTTGGCTATGACTGCCTGAAAAATTTAGGTCGCTTGATTGAGAGATATTCAAAAAGTCAAGAGCATATTAGATCTATGTGTAAATTTCAACTTTTAGGCAAACAAAATAATAATAACCATCCTAGATTCAGCTCGTCAAATCGAAATTCAAAGATTTAATGATTCAGTCAGAAAAAATAGAGAAATTTTAAACAGATTAATCGATATTTGTATCTTTCTTTGTAACCAAGAGTTTGTATTTAGTAGGTAGTTATGCAAAATATTTTACTGGCCAAGTAGAGCTCCTTTTCCTAAATTTCATAAAAACATGATAAAAAACTTTCCTATCAAGGCAACCAGGCATGAGATGTGAGCAAGATTATTAGGCAAAAAGTACCCGGAAAAAGGATGACCTTGAACCACGAAAAAATCTTTGCCTTTTTTAGGCTCGCTACGCTCGTATCTTTTTTAGCTACCTCCCACGACTAAATGACTACGAGCCGCCACTGCAACAGATTTAGTTATAGTTTGTAATATAGCCGTATATTTGATAAATTAACCAATGTTGTTTGATTACTTTATAAATTAGTTAATTTACACAGACTAGAATAAAAATTTTCGTTGTAGTCACACAACTAAAAAATGTTATATATTAAAATATTGGTCAATTTATATAATATATAGTTATAAACAAGCCAGCTATTTAACATTTACAAACTAATTTAGTGGAACATATGTTATCCATTTTATAAATGCACTTACATGAGTCGCGTGACTTTTGATACTATATTATGTGTGTTAAATATAATTTTTATAAATTCGCCCCTGGACCCCCCCCCCTTTTCGGACCCCAAGTACCAGCTACTTGGCCCACTCTTATCAATGTAATATCCAAATTATAGTTATACGTGCCTGAATTATATCTAAATCAGTTTACTAATTTTCATAATAAAAATTCCCAGAATTACTTTTCCAAATCAAATAGATTTATTTGTATTTACGGAAATTTTTTATTAATAAATAATTAGGACTGTTATCAGCAACTAAAATAACAAGAGGTAGCTATTAATTAATTTAATATATTAGATAAATTGGTTCGTTTTTCCATTCAAGTTTAGACTTTTATGAAAGAATATTTAGATGTTTCTATGTCTAATCTAAATTACGTTCTAATTCAAGGAATATTTCCTAAAAATGATATATTGATATCTTTCTTATACTTCCGAGGACATAAGTGAAATTTAGTAAAAGCAGTTTTAAATCCCAGATCAGGACTCGGGTCAGGCAGGGTAGATAAATTATTATGAAGGTACAAAATATACTTTAACAAAGTTTGATCCATCGAATATTTTTCTTAGTTTAACATAGAAAATAATCTAATCACGTCTATAACTCGTGGCTCTCATCATAAGGAGAATCTCAACGAAAATTCGACACCTAAATATGATTTAAATATTACGTCACATTTAAAATGTTTTGGTTTGGTAACGTGACAAAGTCAACGTAGCTAACTTTTTTATTCCAATATTGACGTAATTTACTATAAGCTATTAGTTAGATGGAATATTAATTGATTTCCTAAACTATTAGCTTTAGGTTTATCCTACAAGTTTATCTTATTATGTTAGAATTATTGTAAAAAAATAATTACTCGTATAATATAAATAATCCAATATATTCACATGCATATTACAACTTGTCTTCATCAATAATGTTCCTAGACTTTTGTTCTAATTACATCCATTAGAAACAACTTCATTCACTTAATGAATTTCGCTCGGTATCCACGAAATGAAAACAATTTGGGATTCACTTTAATTTACTTTGTCGTAGACTAGGAAATTTAGTCAACCAGTTTGCAAAGTTTAAATTAAGATTTCATTTTATTCCCCTATGTCAGAATGGCACACAGTATATAGGTGGATAGATAGTCTTTTGTACTTGTGTTTAAGATATACATTAAATTGTACAAACTGATCTTGTACCGAGGTTCTGAGATTGCTGAAAGTGTGTTATTAAAAAATAAATTTGCAAAACTGTAAGGGAAATATTAATTAAATAATATCTGTAAGACATACTTTTCCATATTTCGTTCATGGATAAGACGTCAATTTCCACCAGATTTTTCAAATTGTTCTTTTAGAACGTTAGTGAAATTTGCTAATCTGATAATAGTCATCGTTTGTTCCAAATTTTTTATTGTAGTTTTTAATCTAACGGTTTTCATGCAAGGATATTTTTCTTTAAGAATTTTTTCCGCTAATTACGTCTATGAAAAGCTTAGTGGCTTAACATTGTAATAATTAGATAAAAATTATTTTGAAATAGACCAAATTTTCTAGTTTTATCAGTATGATTATCCTTGATCATCGAGATTATTTAATAAATAAATGAACACAAAGCATGAGTTCCTTCAATGGCATATTGAATTGGAAGAATATAAAAATCTTGAACCTAAATTTTATGGAAAATTTTGACTCTTGTACATACAAACAATTGCTTACTTAAAAAAATGTTTCCTACTCTTATTCGCGCATTATAACCGATAGTTAACGCTAAAAGTATATAAATAGAATAATTTATTCAAATTTTTCGTACAATTTACCTAATATGGTTTCTGTTGATGTCAATATCCTATTTTCGCCTCAGTTTTGCGTTGAGCTTTGAACTCTAAATTACTAATCTTAAATACTATTATTAAGATATCGAAAAAAGTGAAAAATAACCTACAGATTAGGTTAATTTATTAATTAACAAAATTTCCATATCTAAGTGTTTTTGTCTAAATATTTTTTAAGATATTTTGAGTCTCACAATCAGCCAAAATAACTGCTTAATTGTCCCATTTAATTTCATCACTTTCTTCTATTTTATTTTAAAACTTTTTAAAAGATTTTATTTAAATTTTCCGAATTTGTGAGTTTAACTTCGGACACTCTGTATATTAGATCTAATCGAGCCAGTGAATCCAAAACAGGATAATGACGAACATAACCTCATTTCATTTCTATGCTAGAGAAAAATAGAATTGGTGTGAATAGAGTGTTGGTTCAAAGGCCCCTGGGGCAGGCGTTGTCCCGTGGATGCCAGTCTGGCCACGGAGACACTCTCGAGACCAGTTATTGGTTTTTACGAGATAAACATGGCCGAAATTAAATCCCCGGGCGAACACACTCCGCAGAAAAACATTTCGATATTTAATTCCCAGTTAATTTCAGCCAGATTTATCCTGCCAACAATGCCAACTTATTTTCACATATACACAATGGTGGGCAGTTGATGGTTTTATTTTTTATTAGTTTGTTTGTTTGATGACCGTCTCGCTAGCGTAAATTCATTATTTAATTTCAAATACAGAACAAATAAGTAGTGACGCGTTTTGTATTTTTAGGGATTTCTAGGTTCAAAAATACATGAATTTTGATTTAATCCGTTAATTCTTTTAAATTGGAAAATAATGATTTGCACATTTTCTAACTACCTGCTACCATAAGATGTTATGAAAATAATTTGTGTTACCTTTCAGAACTTAATACTTTAAGCTGATTTTTCTTTCGCTTTGTTGGGTTAAAAAACTACCACCTCTAACTTATCATCTATAGAAAAAAGTATGTAACTATGTACCTTTGCTTAATAAAACTAAAATTAATTCAATGTTCTTTAACCAGTACACAAACAAAATAATTTGCGTTATCTAATGTAATATACATCACAATACAATACCATTTATACTAATTACCTGAAAGCACTTCAAGTATATTATCTGCTTTGAATTATACAATATAGCAGAAAATCCTTTAATCCTTTGTAAATACAAATCTCCCTAATTATTATTATGTACCGCCTGTATACCTCGAACTCATTGTGTTTTGAAACAGAATAAAAGAATACTAGGAATGGTAAGTAGTTTTAGTTGTAAATAAAATAATTGAAAAAGAAAGGATTTGTAATAGAAAGTTTTAGAAGTAATTTTTTATATATCTATTAAATTACTGAGAGAAATATTTTTATATGTAATTTTGAGCTTTGTCAAGGATATTCTGACTTCTTCAGGACGTAATAGCAGACGATTTCCTTCAGCCCCTTACAAAGAGTAACTTTTTAGAGGTACGTAAAATAAGGTGTCTTCTCTATAAAACTATTTAATTTCTATGTATGAGGAAAAATTTTTTGATTACCTTCCTCCAATTTAAGCATATTTTAATTTTGAATAAATTCAATATTTTACTACTACTTTTATACAATACAAAACTGCTTTTAATATTTTTTCGACAGTATTTTCTAAAATACCCATGCATCATATTTTGTCTCATGTTTATGATTTCTTCCAAATTTTCTGTTGGTCCTCATGGGAAAACTTGAAGAAATTTGAGCTTTTTGAACAGACTTCCTTCTACTTGAGAAGATTTAACGACAACAAATTTGACATTTTTAGTGAAGCATCCTTAAAAGTTACTGTTTATATTACGAGCTCTAACAACTAAATGTTCGGACAAAAGTTAATTTGATTGTCTTTTTTCCATACGCGCAAAAGTTATCTAAATTAACTTCCATAATATTGATGGTTTTTTCTGTTATAATGTCAATATTTAGTTATATAAAAACGTAAATTTCGTAAAAATCCGCTCGGCGGTTCCAAAACTGTGGCACTTTAACCCAGCAGGATGGAAAAATTGTAGAAACAAAGAATTATTATTTTCAAAACGTTGGATTTACTAGTCGGATTTTGATGAAATTTACTTTATTGCAAAGCTGGATGTTGGTTTTCTTTACAAAAAAGTTACACAAGTTTTTATTTGGTGATTTTAGGCATTTATCGGAGCTTCAAAGTTGCACCTTTAAAAATGATAAAATTTTCTAGCAACTGTTTTAAAGAATCACAGTTTTGAAACCGCTGGTTGGATTTGTGTCAAAAAACATTTAAATCAAAGCACAATAATCGTACTATATTGAAAAAATCCTGAAATGTAAATATGATTTTTTTTTAAATTTTTTTCGAGTTCCACAGTTCACTTTTCAAAAAACGTGTTTTTTGAGGGTGCTACCTACATTAAAATAATCATAGTTTAGAACCACTGGTTGGATTTTGGTAAAATTTTATTGCAAAGCTGGATGTTGGTTTTATGTACAAAAAAATCCGAAGTCTTTATTTGGTGATTTTAGGCATATTTCGTAGCTTTAAAATTGCACTTGAAAAATGTGAGGTAATTTTCTAACGACTGTTTTTAAAAAATCACTGTTTTGGAACTTTGGGAAAACGACATAAAGGTGTTTTCATGGCCCTCATCTAGTCCGGACTTAAATGTTATTCGAACTCTTTGGCATAAAATTAAACGTATTCTACGCAATAATCCACCAAGAACCATTGGGGACTTAAAGACCAAAATAGAAGAAATTTGGGACAGTTTCACGCCAGAATTGTACCAAAATTTGATAAATACAATGCTTGTTAAAATACAGGCAGCTATTAAAGCAGAAGGAGACGTAACCTCTTATTAATGGTCCTAAATTAAAAATTATCCCAACATTTAGTTGTAAATTCATTTTGTAAAGTTTGCTAATTATTAAGGATAAAATGTTGTTAAATCCAATAAATAATTTTCTTCCAAGCATAATATTGTTATTAAGGCTTTATCTTATTGTATTGTTAGGTGTTTACTAATTATTTGCGTAAAATTTCCAGTTCTCCTTTCCTACTTTAAAATTTTATTTTTGTCCGAACATTTAGTTGTTACTCGTATAATATAAACAAATAAATTCGATATATTTATATAAGTGCTAATATTAAAAAACAGTTACCTAAGTTGTTTATCAACAGGCTATATATTAAATAAATAGCAGCAAACTGAAATTACTTATCTTATCTACTTATTTCACTGAAAAATATCGAGGTGCTAAAATTTGGCGGATGCGCCGGTTCTAAAGACTTTTCTAAAATTATTAATTATTTTATTGCATTCATATTATGAAAGGTTCTTACTTAATACAAACATTTTGTGTGGAAATCTATTTATTTATTAGGCGTTATGTAAAAAAAATCCAAACCCCAAATAAACTTCTTATATGTACTGCCATAAATCTCTTATTTTTATATTACAAATACTTAACATTATTTTATGTCCATATATTTATCTTTAGAATATTCCCTTGTTCGGTTATTGAGAATATTAACTAAATTGGCTAAATTTTCTGCTCCAGTGTGAATCGCGCTTTGCTTTATTGACTCCTCCGAGAATGAAATGAGAGCTACACCAACTAATATAGCGCAAGAATTCCCAATGCATCGCTTCGGCATCCGCTCCAGCCAAAATGAATAGGAATTAGCCAATTTTTGTCAAATTAAATGTGCATTAACGTTAAGTAGGCACGGGTCGTCATCATATCGAATCTGGTGTAGCCAGTGGTTCTCAACCGTTTTTTTCTTCGAATTTAATGAAAGATCTTAGAATGTGAAAATTTAACAATACATAAAGAAGTATACTTACCGTTAGCTAAGGAGTTTTACAGTTTAGTATATTAGATAGATTTTTGTAGTAAGTAATTAAAAAAGTGGTAGAAATACTAAATACAATATTTTAAAAGTTATAATTCTGTATGACGAAAAAACAATATATTACACCAAAGCGAAAACTATTTCATTTATGTATATGCACTTTGTACAAATTGTTTGTAAATTAATTAAAAACATTTAATGAACATAGATTTCGTCCACTGTTGTTGGGAATTGCTGGAATGATATATAGTGAACGAAACGACAGTTACGATTTTGAATGCCAACAAACAATAGCAAGTTTCAACAATAGGCGAGTTCAAATGCGCAACATCAAAGTACTTTGTCAATTCAATATAATACAATTATTATTAATTTCTCCAGAATTATTAAATCAGACACTATAGATGCTTTTCATTATACCATTTATTGCCGTATATTCGCAATTATTACATTCCAATGTGTTATAGGTGACTACACTTGAATGTAAATGAATCTATTACGAAATCTTAAATTAAATTTTCATTATTTGCCAAAATTTAAATTAACTTTTCTTCAAATATACATAGAATAAGCTGTGAAATATGCAGAGCTCCTTTGAACAAAGGTGTTTTTCGAATAGATATTAAATTTTGATTTTTTTTCTGCTACATTTTAGATAATTGTTAATTAAAACATTTTTTGATATGATTAACATTTTTTTAATAAAAATATCTGCACAACAATAATTTGTTTGTAATTTTCCTAAATTATTCAGTCATCTCAGTTCAAGGGAGAGTGAAAATGGAATAAGTCCTGTGTAAAACGTGTTCGATTGAATAGGAAAATTGCTGAGTAGCATAAACTGGCTGCTGCAATAGGTGTCGACCCTCTCTGCAAACACAATACATAAGCCGACAAATTAAAGTTCAGCCATCCAGATTCTAAACGACGACATTTCATAAAAAAGGATTGAACACATTGAATATATGAAGAGCTTCTCTCTTCAGATAAACCTTTCAGTGTACTTTTCCAGCTATATTGATCATCGTATGATATTGAAATTTTTAAATAAAAATTGCATTTTCTATGTGTACCGTTTCATAATTCATTTGCTTTAGAACTTACAAATAAATGAACAATATTTTTAATTACATTCAAATTTCAATTAAACCGGTTATTAAAAAAAGTTGTTTTTCAATGCAGTTATGAGTTCGAGCTTTAATAAAGCTGTGATTTTGTTATGAACCGTATTAAAATTGGTAAACGCAGTAAAATAATCGTTCATTTTTTTTTCTAATATGGCAAGTCTATATGATAATTTTTTTTCTGAAATATTTATTTACAATCTAACTCTAATATATGGATTAATAAGTAAATTTTATGGCGTCTAAAATGAACGAGGGAGGTCATTGCCCAATGACAAATTCCTCACAATTAACTTAACTTATTTAACTGTATACACTACACACAATTAAATATAAATCACGACATAATCCGAACTTAAAATTTAGAAATTAAAACTAGAAGCGATTTGGTAAATCGAGAGGTTTGAATCTCTTTAGTCTTTTTGTTTGACAAGTTCTGTTCAAAAGTTTCACTGCAAGAGTATTTGGATGGTTATTAAGTCTATCACGGTACTTCGCACTAGCACTTTTTATTTCATCTTTTACACTATACATATTAAGATCACGATGAATGGCTTCATTGGTGATGTACCACGGAGCATTGGTGATGGTTCGCAGTGTCTTGGACTGAAATCGTTGGAGTATTTCAATGTTTGAGTTGCTGGCTGTTCCCCAGAGCTGAATGCCGTAAGTCCAGACAGGCTTAAGTATATGACTTTATACACCAGTAGCTTATTTTCAAGTGAAAGTTGGGAATTTCTTCCGATTAACCAGTACGACGGTAATTTGATTTGAAGTAGGGAGATCAGCCGTAAAAAGTAGGTATAATATTGGTCCCAATACACTGCCTTGCGGAACTCCAGATGAAATAGGCACTAAAGATGTATATTCATCTTGGAATTTTACCCGAAAATGTCTTTCAAATAGGTATGATTTTAAAATTTTGTAATAGCTGTATGGGAGATTTTTCTTAAGTTTGTATAGAAGACCGTCATGCCAAACCTTATCAAGCGCTTGGGATATATTAAGAAACGCAGCAGAACAATATCGCTTCGCTTCAAGATCTTCGTTAATTTTGTTGACGACTCGGTGTACTTGTTCCACAGTTCCATGTTGCTGCCTAAATCCAAACTGGTGATCTAGTATTAACCTCTTTTCATCGAGAATAGGTCGCAGTCTTTTCAGAAGGAATTTTTCAAACTATTTTGATAAAACAGGAAGAAGTCTTATCGGTCTGTAAGAAGCAACTTCGTCTGTTGGCTTTCCTGGTTTTGGAATAAGGATTATCTGAGCAACTTTCCATTAGGATGGAAAGTAGCCGAGTCGTAGAATAGCATTATATATGTACATAATTACTTTTATGGCTTTGACAGATAACTGTTGTAAGGCATAACCATTAATTAGGTCATAATAGGGGGCCTTTTTGGGATTCAAGTTTTGGTATATGGATTTCATTTCAGCAACTGTAAAAGGTTTGATTGGTAGCTCCATTTGGTGTGGTGAGTTAAGATATTTATAAACTTCATCCTCTTCATTTGTAGATGCTTTGGTTTGAAAAAGTTGAAATACATTTCCCAAAGGCTCGGCAAAGACTTCAGCTTTTTCTTGGTCTGTTCGCGCCCAGTTGCCATCAGTTTTTCTAATAGGTGGAATTGGTTGTTTCAGCCGCTTAGTGGCTTCCCATAGAGAGTAGTCAGTGGCTTCCGAAGCTGAAAGATTTTCTAAGTAAACTTGAAAGGAATTGTTTATGAGGTGATAAAGTAGCTCTTTAATTTCTCTGGTTGTTCTGTTTATTTGGTTCTTAACACTGGGATCGCGAGTATTTTGCCAAATTCTTCGTAACTTCCTTTTCTTAGCAATCGACTTTTTCACGCTAATGGGACAATCTGACTCCTGATCTTTTGTTGTTAAAGTAGGAGTACTACTCCATGCCGCCTTTTGAATTGAGTCAACTAGAAACTCAACCGCTTCATCTAAATATTCTTTGGTTTTTAACTTAATTTCTAATAGTAGTGCTCTGTCTAGAAGCTCTCTAAAATAGTTCCAGTCGGTTTTTTTATTGCTTAATGATGGAGCTTGCTGCTTAGTTGTTATTTTTGAAGAAATTGTAACCATAATTGGAGAGTGATCAGATGACAAGTCTAGACATGAAGCAATTTGTAGGTAGTTATTCGATATTCCTTTTGTTAACACAAAAGTCGATAACATCCGGGATTTATCGCCTATCAGTTGGCCTATAAGTTGGTTCGCCAGTGGGTGTCGCTAGCGTAGAACCCCACTGTTGGTGTTTTGCGTTGTAATCACCAGCCGCTATAAACCGAGCACCTAAAGTATTGAAGAAATCATCGAATTGATCCTTTTTAATGGTGTGTTTTGGAGGACAATAGATTTCCGAAAAGGCTAGCGGCCCTCTGTAATCCTCACCCATGACATTTGTAGCTTGTAAGTGTTCCTTGTCGTATTTAGAAAGCTCATGATGTTTGATGGTGTTTCTTATTATTATAGCAGTTCCACCATGAGCCGTACCGTCAGGGTGCCTTGTACTATAAATGGTATAATTTGGGATTTTTAGGTAAAGTGTGTTTCCGAAATGAGAAGCATGTCCAAATTATGAATAGAAATAAAGGATTTTAACTCTTGGCCATGTTGAGCCAAGCCGTTAGCGTTCCAGATTGCAATTTTTAGTTTAAGTAGCATCCATTCATTCCATTAGTTTGGCCATCATTTCTTCAAGTCTCTTGGCATTTGGTTGTGGAACAGATGATTGCAGATTATTGACAGGTTGAACTTGTTGGCTTTCATTTTTAGTTATGGTGGCGTAAGATATTCCTGGGATAATAGGTTTATTAACTGGGTGTGAGATTGAGAAGACTTTTTATGGGGCTTGGTTATGATAAATAATACATAAAAATTAATCAAGGAAAATTAGGACTTAATTTTGATGAACAGAAATATAATCAAGTTTGGAAAAATGATTTTTCTATAAATCTAAAATTATTGATATTTCTTTATAAAAAAAAATTACGCAGGTATAGGTACTAGCTATTAAGCATTAAGAATTGTTAAATTTAAATGTTCCTATAATTTATCTTACAATCGTTAGGTTAGACTTACAATTTATTTGTCGTCTTCTGTACTTGATATTATTTTTATAAAAAATGTAAAACATTTGTGGTAGGTAGTTTTTTCTTTAAAAAAACACCATTAACACCTGATATTTTATCTACCGATTGCCGTATATATTTATCCAAACCAAAGATATTGCTTTGTATAATTAAGCTATAATTATATAGGAGTATTATCCTATTTTTTCTCCTATGAAAACAGAATGATGTAACACATTTTTGAAATACTCAATAAGTTTATGTCAATGGTTTTCCCCATCATATTGTATATCTTATAAAAACATGTTATTTCAAAATTTGTAAACATGAAACTTTTTAAATGATACAAATATTTCTTCAAATTTTTTTCGAAGCATATTTTTTACAGTGCGTCCTATCCTCGGATGGGGGAACAAATAAGAGAATTTTACGCAGTAAAGTTTTCTGCTTTTCTCAAAACCTTTCAAAAGCAAATCAGATTTGTCTGTGAATATACAGGATGTGAGATAAGAAAATGTGAAACTGATTCAAAAGAAAATTAACTTTATTTTTACTTATTTCAACAAAAATGTTTGTAATTGAAAAATAAAAATCTGGTTGGTGTTTCATAGATTTTAGAGAAAGCAGAATTTAATATCACACATAGGTAAATTTTTCCTACGTATCCCATCCATGGGCACACTGTATATCGCATCAATTGCACTTTATCTAATTTAAAAAACCAGCGTATTTTAAGGACATTTTTGACTAACTTTTGATGTTACGGAATCAGAATTAAAATTATTTACACTTAGTCTTTCTTATCCAAATGATTTTATATTTAGACGACAACTAAGGCGAATATTTTTCAGTATATGCGTTAGATTTTACTGTAAATTTTACACCATGAAATTGTTATTAACTTTTTATTGTATCCGGTTAGAGCAAAATAATTCGTAATTTTTACACCAAAATATCTGATGTGTCCAACACATGACTTTCTTATACGAATAGTACCACAATTACAATTTTGAGTTATGGTGGATACAGACAGACACACACACACACACACAGACAGACATCATGGCGAAAATGGTCAAAATTTATTACTTCGTATAAGAAAGTAAAAACCGGGTACTTAAAAAACACCTTTAAATTCCTAGTCAATGGACTACAAGTCATACTGTCTTTATTTATCGCTATCGCCTTTCTTGAGAGCTATAGAGATATGGCGAATGAGAAATAATTCTAATATAATAGAACGTCCTGTCCGATGTTCCCTAAACGCTATTTTAGGTGTTGGATTTTTGGCGAATGCGCCGGGTTCAAAATCTGCAAATTTAACAAGGAAAATAATAATTTAATGTCATTTCCATTTCCTCATTTTATAAAGAGGACACGATAATAAACGATATAGAACAATTTTCCCAAACTAAATTATATTTTACATTTTTTGTGCGCAGGTATTTTTATTCCAATAAAAAAAACTCAAAATTATTCCACCGTTGAAACTAACTTTATAAGTTTAATAAATAATCCAGAATAATATTCCACCTTCTATAAGGGATTTTTTTTGGTTTTGTTTTACATTTAAGTATAGAAAAAATGTTTCAAATTGTACAAATTTTGTAAGATTTTTTAACACGCTGTATAACCATAACTTTATAATTTGCAATGTCTGGATAACGTTTAGAATATTGGTAGGTAATTACGATGATATTGTTGATTGAAACGGGCTGTTCTCAGCAGGAAGTAAAGTCAGTGCTGTCAGTGCCATCTGACTGTGTTAATAACCCGCTCATTACTTATTACCATGCGGTTTGACGTTTGCATACTGGCTTTTATGTGTCCTTTAACTAACCAAAAACTCAGATTAATTAACCTGTATAAACCACTAACTAGCTGCCTCTGATAGGTTGATTGCGTTCAATCCTTTGAAGCCAGTCGATACAAATTAATTACCACTTATTGTTAATGAACCAGAGTTACATAACCATAACCAGTCTTCAATCTAAATATTCCGCATTTTTCCTTTTACCATCAGAAATTTTTCATCACTCTATTCTGTAGTTTGTGATTAGCAACCACCAACCGATTAAATCCATCCTATTTCACTGTTAAATATGAGCGATTTGGAACATACCCACAGGAAATCCCTTTGAAATAAATTGGTACACAATATTACAATTGAATCATTGAAGAACACGGTGATTTTAAGTTCTGTGTTTCTCAATGGGTATAATGGGCTGTGTAATCGGCTCATTGCACCCTAAGTGTCTGAAAGACCAAGTAAAGAAGTGATTGTGGGGAAATGGCTTGGAATGGCGTAAGGAAGGAAGCAGTTCGATCGGCAAGGCACCAGACTTGATGTCATCACGCTACTTCTCCCACACACGTTCTTCGTTCACAATTAACAACGTTAATGTCCTCCTTCCCCCCTAAATATCACTTTGTTAAATGCATATGTGCTCCATCATTTCGATGTAACAATAAACATCACTGCTATTAGCTATGGAAAATCTGCAGGTTTTTATAAAAAAATACATCAAGCACTATGAACAGATAGATATAGGTACAAAAAGTAAAATTATTTTAAAATGCAAAAATATGCATGGATTAAAATCCATATAGTTTGTCCATTTTATTTAGTTTAAAACTCGGATTACATTGTTATATTTTTATATAGCACAGTTAATCTAATATTTGAAAATGTATCTCTTGGAAACATGCAAAATTCATACGCGTATTATTATATATAAAGGATTTGTACCGTAATTATTTACATGAAAAATAACAACATTATAAACATTATAAATCAAATTTAATCCGCACAACTTTTACATTAATAATATGCAAAAATATCTGATGAAAAAATAAAACATTAATTTTTTGTCACGAATAATTTAGTTGAAAATTCAAATAATAACCCTAACAAGCGATTTTAAATGGCCTCAGTGCACATGGAACTGGTTGGATACTTACCAGGGAGTTAAAAATTGAATCACACTGATTGTTGAGAGCGACCGGAATCCATTACGGCTGCTATTAGGTTGCAAACGTTCAAAGAAGCGCTAATGTCTCGTAATGGTGCACATTGTCCTTCAATACTTCAATCATTCTCTCGACGAAATAAGCTCTTTATGTTCTTCACCACTTCTAGCTTTCTTTTGCGTCAGATTTAAATCGTGAAACGAATCAAATACGATACAAATTCAACTAAGTGGTTTTTAAGGGGCATTTGCTGACCCACATTGTTACTGTATCGAGGTTTAGTCAGAATAAGTTTAAAAGGATTAGGTTTAGGTGTAGGAAGTTAGACAACTTTAATTTCTACATATACAGGGTGTCCCAGTTTATATCGTCAGGATTTCACCAGTCGATAGTTTACCGAAAATTAAAGGTGGTTTGTCTAATAAACTATGGTCGAATGTTACTTCCTTTTTGATGTAGAGGGCATTAAAGAAAATAAATTATTTTAAATAATTTGCTATAAATCAATACCTAACAAAAAAAGTTAGTCTTCTGAAATTTTGCATAGATCTCTTTTTTTTATATTCTCTTATTAATAGTGGTTGCAATTATTTTATTTAGAACACAGAGGCGTGCGTACGGGTTTCTTCAAAAACATTTTATTGAATAAAACGTACATCACCGATTTTTTTTGCAGCACCAATATGCAGAGAGTATTTTCCATTCAATTAAGAAACTTTTTTGTATCTTACAATTTCTTGATAACTTAACTTTTTTTTTCTTATTTATTTAAGAGGTTCTTCCCTACTAGATTTCCGAAAAAAGCATCAGTACAAAGTTGTAGAGAAAAATATTTCCTAATACAACTTTCCTTTTAATATTCTTTTGATATTGTCAATATTTAAAAAGATGTTCAACAAATAAGTTGCAAATTTTAGGGAAATTTTTCTCTAGTTAGGCACTACTTACTACTACTACTATTTACTATTCTTTCCCCAAAATTTTCAACTTATTTGTTGAATAACTTTTTAAATATCGACAATATCAAAAAAAGTTTAAAAGATAAGTTGTATGAAATATTTTTCTTTACAACTTTGTACTAACTCTTTTTTTCGAAAATTGAATAGGAAAAAAGTAATTCAATAAACAAAAAAATCCAACACTTAATTGAGGGCTGGTGAAGGAAGGGCGGGGTCTACGAATACACAAACTCAGTTTTAAACTTTCAGGGTGACCCTCTAGATAGAAGATTCTACAAAAATTGGCCATAGGGTAAAAAAAGTAAGATACGAAAAAGTTTCTAAATTGAATGGAAAATACTCTCTGCATATTGGTGCTGCAAAAAAACCAGTGGCGTACGTTTTATTCAATAAAATGTTTTTGAAGAAACCCGTGCGCACGCCTCCGTGTTCTAAATAAAATAATTGCAACCACTATTAATAAGAGAATACAAAAAAAAATCTATGCAAAATTTCAGAAACTTAACTTTTTTTGTTATTGATTTATAGCAAATTATTTAAAATAATTTATTTTCTTTGATGGCCTGTACGTCAAAAAAGAAGCAACTTTCGACCATAGTTTATTAGACAAACCACCTTTAATTTTCGCTAAACTATCGCCTAGTGAAATCCTGACGATATAAACTGGGACACCCTGTATTGTTTATCGGTTCTTCAAAAAGTGTCTGCTAAGAGAGAGTACGCTGTATTATCTAAACTGCTGGCCAATTGAAACGTGGTACCAAGCGAATTTTTAGATTGAATTTAAAGTCAAATATTTTGAAAAATAGAAAAGATATCAACATGCGGTTTTCAGGATTTCAGAGATAATTTAATTGAGAAAACGATAGTATTACCCGATTTTTTAACTTTGAAGTACATTACTATCTACAGGGTATGAAAGAAAGTCTTCTTTTTTTTGTCAAATTTTATAACTACCGTGATTCCACAAAAATTTTTTGATGTAGATTTTTTTAGTCCTTACTTAATGGGAAGACAACCTGTTTCTCAAAATTTTGATATCCCTGTTATTTTATAAGATACCGAACTTTTGCTGAAAATTAAATTTTTTCTTTGTTTTTTGTCGTTCGGCCGTATTGTGTTTTGTAAGAACCAATCTCTGTAGTTGATTATGATACCCTATGAATGGCTTTCTTATAAAAAATACACTTTTTGTACTTTCATTAATTTATTGGTAACCAGTGGTAAATTGGTAAATTTTTTAATTCATTTTTTGAGGCTATTTTCTTAATGGAATAGAATGGAATTTAGTTAGTTTATGTTCACCATTGGCTTAAGTGACTTATATCCTCGCAACGGGTTTTTCACTTTTTCAAAAATTTGCTCATATTCGTGTATACCGGGTAGCTACGAAATCGTTTTACAACCCCCACCATTTTGTTACATTTAACTGTATTAATTTGAAATTTGGTATGGTTTGATTGTTGAAAGGAATAATCATTTTGACGTTTAAAACAATCTGATGACACTTCCGGTTTCGACGGAAGGGCCACCTACTAACTTTCAAAATTTTTTAAATCAACCCTGTATATTTTTTTCCGTAAGAATTAGAATCTACTTAAAATTACCTTTTTATCGACATATTACATGATGACATTTGCTTTCAAAATGGCAGCATAATTATTATTGCAAAAACCTGTTCAACAATATTAAATTTAATAAAATATTCGGTATCTTATAAAATAAGAGGCATATAAAATTTTTAAGAAATTGGTTTTTTCCTCATTAACCAGGAACTAAAAAAATCGACATCAAAAAAATATAAACATTTTTTTGGGGAATTCCGGTAGGTATAAAGTTTGAGAAAAAAAAGACAACTTTCTTTCATACCCTGTAGATGGTAACGTACTTCAAACTAAAAAAATCGGGTCACACTATTGCTTTCGCAATAAAATTATCTCTTGAATCCTGAAAACGTCATGTTGATATCTTTTCTCCTTTTCAAAATATTTGACTTTAAATTCAACCTAAAAATTCGCTTGGTACGTTTCAATTGACCAGCAGTTTACTTATAAAAATTATGCACCACAATAACACCCTCATATATTATTATTCAGGATGTACGAGGATGTAGGTAAAAAAATAATAAAACGGAAAATTTGTATAAGTATTTACTCCAACCAATTCTTCTTACATGCGAAGTGTAGATAAACATGTATAACAATAACAATTCTATATTTGGTTATGTAATAACAACTGCACTAAAGTGGTTCTTATAAAATCAGTAGAAAATCTTAAAATCGATTTATCTGTGTGAGTTTTGTGCGGATCAATACTACATTTAATATACTTATGAATAGAACCGCGTGCCTTGTCAAGAGCATTAGTATTAACAACATTACTATTCGTATCAATATTAGTGTTATTGTAAATATATCTGACTATATTGTAATTAAAATCATCAGCAACTTCAAAATTTTGTAAGGCAATCGGCTTACTCATATCCAAACTATCAATACAAAATTTTTGCACTGGTAAACTCAAACGGTAAAAACTGTCCCCGTCTGTGTTTATTAAACGTAGGACAGCAACATCGTCAGTAGGAACCACGTATTCATTCAGTTCTAAAGTAACTACAAATTTGGTTTTTCTGCTAGTGCGAAGCAAGCAATCATGTTCTACAATAGTTCTAACTAATGAACTATCGGTTTTCGGATAATTCCAAAGTAAGAATGTAGCATGAATAGAGAGCTTATTAGATAAATTAGTTATAATTTTCGTTAGTCTGTACGGAATCTCTCGGTTATAAAAAATAAAATTGTCGACGCCTAAAAGTTTGTGAAAACTAATAAACTCCAACAGTTGTTTCTTGTTAAACGAAGACGGCGACACACAAATAGTGGTGTTGATATGAATATTACTTTTCAAATTATTAGTTAACAATATTTTCTTTAAATCGTTATCTCGTTTAACTTTAGGGCTGAATGAAACGGCATATGGCACATGCTCCACGTTTGGTAACGAACATTTGTAGAAGTAGCCATTCAGAATCTCGTTACCATTATCGTCGGTTATTTTGGAGAACTTGAAATTCCCCAAAACGGGCTTCCTCTTCTCCTCGAACCATAAATAACAGTTCCTGGGGAGGTTTTTACTGTTGTCTTGGATGGCAATAGCCACAACATCGATTTGTTCATTTAAAAACGCCGAATAGATGTAACCACTTTCACTGTCTTGCCAAACGGGCTGTGGGCCCCAATCCAGTTGATTCAGAACCTTTTCTGAGTCTTGTAATTCGGAAAAGTTGCAGGGTTGTCCGAAGAAGTTGAATACTTCCAACACATAATGCAGCCGATTGTATTCATGTCGATATATTAAGAACAGCGACAAACTTATCACAGAAATTATTAACAATAACAATTGGTGGTACTTTTTCATGATTTTTTATAACATAGCTTGAAATAAATTTTGTATAATTTTAAGGTTAGGAATTGTGTTGTAAATAAAAAAGTAGTGGTTAAAGTCTAGACGAAAAAAATACTCTAAACAAATAAAAATAATAGTAAATAATTGATAACTTGAGTTATTCCCAAACATTCAACGATTAAATGAATTACATTTGCAAAAGCTTTAATTAATAAACAAATATTTGAGAAGTAAAATTTTTAATACCAGTAGTGACTTTATCCACATATATGCTCTTTGACATTTGATGTTTGTTTAGGTTAAGTTTCAGATATGAAATGTCAACCAGATAAGATAAACATCATAGCTTGTGATTAGTTCATTTCAGTTGCTTTTATGTTATGCCTATGTTCTCTTCTCTCACTTAAATTTTAAACCACTTGCTTTTTAATATGAGTTATGTGAGTGATTTATCACAATCGCACGAATATTTAAGTTTTCGAAGCAATATTCCTCTCAGAAGAATTATTGTTGATTCAGATACAAACCCAGTAAGTAAACAACCATCATATTATCCTTGTAAATTATACTATATTTTGTATTATAATAAAAGGGATGGAGAGTATATGACTGTGGACCAAAAACAGTACGATGTCCACTGCTATGTCTTCCACCGGTCTCAGGAACAGCTGATATATTTTTCAAGCAAGCTCTAGCACTATCTGCAAAAGGAATTCGGGTAATCTGTGCTGAAGCACCAGTATATTGGAATGTAAGAGAATGGTGTGAAGGATTTAAAAAACTCTTGGATTATTTAGACGTGGACAAAGTACATATTTTTGGGGCTTCCCTAGGTAGGTAAATTACAATATTAGACGAGCTTAAAGCAACAAAATTTCAGGTGGATACCTGGCTCAAAAATTTGCAGAGCACACAACAAACTGTCCGCGTGTTGCCTCGCTAATTTTATGCAATACATTTTGTGATACTTCCGTGTTTAATAACCACGACTCAGCAGCCCTCTTTTGGATCTTACCGGCCCTTGTACTCAAAACTATGATAATGGGGAATTTTTCTGCGGGAAAAGTCGACACTCATATAGTAGAAGCCATAGACTTTATGGTTGAAAGGGTAGAGGAAGCTGAAAGTGGTTACAAATTTATTACATTACTTTTTTAGTTGGAGAGCCTCCCACAAACTGAATTAGCGAGTAGATTAACCCTCAACTGCCTCAAAGGTTATGTAGAAGCTCACAAACTGTCCGATCTTCCCATTACTATTATTGATGTGTTTGATGAAAGCGCCTTATCAAATTCAGTGCGCGAAGAAATGTATAAATGTTACCCAAACGCGAAATTAGCTCATCTCAAGTCCGGTGGAAATTTTCCATTTCTAAGTCGATGTGGAGAAGTCAATTTACATCTACAGGTATGTAGCTGTAATAACTTAAACAGGCAGTAAATAGGTAGTTATTATTTCATACAGATTCATCTGCGGCAGTTCGATGAGACTCCAGAAACTGCATCGGATCGTCCGTTGTTAAATAAGATGTTTTGAAGTTATTTCAACTTTATTACTATACTGTATTACGTACTTTTTACTGTTTTTATACTATACCAAGATTTTATAATAAGTATTTTATGGGTGCATGTACCCTCTCGTCACTATTAAAACACCTAATTTGTTACTCTTCTCTGTCAAAGACTTTTATTCACGTTAAATAAATCTAAAATGTGTTTGTGATAAAGCTACTTTTTATATTTAATACTTAATCATGAAGAAAATCATTTTTCATCTATTTTTCTCCTCCAAAATGGAACACCTCTAAAACAATCATATAAACAAACTATAGTCCAGGAAAAATAGACGAAAAAAAAGGCTGAGTTGAAAAAAAATTGTTACAGGCTGAATTTTTGCATGCACCTTAGTATTATAGCCCTCTATAATGTGTGAAAATTCCCCATCGATTTGATAGTTGCTAACTGAGTTACTCGAGGTCAAAGGTCGCTACAAACAGTTTTTTGCAAATATCTCGAGTACAGCGACCTTTATTGAAAAAAATATAGAGAGAATTTTTAGCTGAGGCAATTTGCTATAAAAACTTATTCAGAAGTTTTTTTCTAGGAGCAATCGTTCACGAGATATAGCGTTTCAAAAACTAAGAACGTAGAGGACTTACTTCACTACGAAGAATAACGACTGATCTCAGGATATGGAAGTTGGATAATGAATTATTATTCAATATGTATATTTATGGCGTTTTTTATTTATTTGTGCATTTATTGCATTTATTTGGGCATTTATGATACAGTAATTAACTTTCTTCAGTTTCGGTGAGGGATTGTTCCGTCACCAAAGTTTGGACGAGGAAATGCGATGGATCGATGTCGTTATCGATCTCCTCGTTATCAATATTAAAATTTTCCATGTTCATACATGTAGATCGATAACGACATCGATCCATCGTCTTTGCTCGTCCAAACTTTAGTGACGGAACAATCGCTCTCCGAAACTGAAGAAAGTTAATTACTGTATCATAAATGCCCAAATAAATGCACAAATAAATAAAAAACGCCATAAATATACATATTGAATAATAATTCATTATCTAACTTTCATATCCTAAGATCAGTCGTTATTCTTCGTAGTGAAGTAAGTCCTCTACGTTCTTAGTTTTTGAAACGCTATATCTCGTGAACGATTGCCCCTACAAAAAAACTTCTGAATAAGGTTTTTATAGCAAATTGGCTCAGCTAAAAATGACCTCTATATTTTTTCAATAAAGGTCGCCGTTCTCGAGATATTTGCAAAAAACTGTTTGTCGCGACCTTTGACCTCGAGTAACTCAGTTAGCAGCCATCAAATCGATGGGGAACTTTCACACATTATAGAGGGCTATAATACTAAGGTGCATGCAAAAATTCAGCCTGTAACAATTTTTTTCCAGGTTAAAGTCTATTTTTCCTGGACTAACTAGTCTACAATTTATATCATATTAACTTACAATTTCGGTATGCATTTCACGAAATTAACTGAACCAAAACTATCGTTTATTGGTTCATCAGTGGTGCGATTTATCCATTGTTCAGTTGGCTTAAACAGCCTTTCAGGATTTCTTTCAGCTATCTGACAGGACTTGGTTCTAATTGGACTTTTTCCCTCGTGTTTTCTTTTTTGCACCATTCGCGAAATGTAGAGATCATCTTGGGCTTGATACTGTTTGATCATGTGGTTTGCTTCCACGGCTCTTAGGTGGAAAAATAATGTTAAATGTAAAATCCAAAAATATAATAAATTTGTTATAATATAAGCAAATACCCACCTTCTTCTCTTTTCATTCTGTTCAACCAGTTCCCTTTCCAATTTTTCCTGTTGATCGTAGCCAACTTTAATTTGTTTCCACTCCTCCACCATTTTCTTTAAGTCTTCATTTCGTCTTTTTCGCGCCTCCTCAATTTCCCTTAGTCTATGCTCTTTTTCCAATAAAGTCTCCTTAGCATTTTGTAATCTTTCTTTTCTTTCAATCTAACAAAATAAATTATTTACGTGCATAATTATTTCGTTACAATAATTTTTTTAACCTTCCACTGTCGCAGTTTTTCCTCCAATTCAGTTTTGTCTATTTTGGCTGGAAACTTCAGTTTGGGGTTTATGATTTTATGAGGAATTTTTTCCGGTTTGGCTTTCTGTTCTTTCCAGTTTCTGATAGCTTCCTTCTTTTTATTGTTAAGGCTCAAATACTTTGTGTACCATTCGTCATGTCGTTTTACCTCCAGTTCACTTATGTCTACATAATATTATTGTGCAGATTTAAAACAGAATTTTGAATAAAGTATTCAAGGTGTCCCAGGATACACGAAATATTTTTAGGTATGATTCTTGAATACATTCTGCATTGTCCTGTATAATTTTTTAATCTCCAATCCTCCAACTATTTTCAATACTAGTTTTCAAAATAAATTAAATGAAACGTGAACATAATGATTTATTTTTTCAAATTCCAAATTTGAACACTAATAATTCTTTAAGGGTTAACACTATCAAAAAAATTACAAAATACTTTCGATCGCAAATCACCTTATTAGTCCTTCAGCTAGGGGTCAAAAGGTAGAAAATAAAAGCGGGATGAGACGACGCAGTGTTTTCTGAAGGTTTTTTGGTCGCTGAATCCGAATCCGTGCGTCGTTTTTCAATAAAGTGGTGCAAACAAAAGTTATTAACAATTTATTGTTTAAAACCCAATAACTCGAAAAGTATAGATTTTACCGAGCATTTTACCAAAAAAAGTTTCAAACAAAAGTTGTTCAAAATAAAAAGACTCTCCGAAAAGGTCATATGGTATTTTGTCATAAAGTCGCACGGACAAAAGTTATTAACAATTTATTGTTTAAATGTTTAAATTAACTCGAAAACGAAAAGTATACATTTTACCAAAAAAAATTTCAAACGAAAGTTGTTCAAAATAAAATGACTCTCCGAAAAGGTCATATGGTATTTTGTCATAAAGTTGCTCGGACAAAAGTTATTAACAATTTATTGTTTAAACTGCAATAACTCGAAAAGTGTACATTTTACCAAAAAAAGTTTCAAACAAAAGTTGTGCAAAATAAAAAGACTCTCCTAAAATGTATCTATGCTTTTTGGTTTGTTCCGTTTTAAACAATAAATTGTTAATAACATTTGTTTGAGCGACTTTATGACAAAATACCATATGACCTTTTCGGAGTCTTTTTATTTTGCACAACTTTTGTTTGAAACTTTTTTTGGTAAAATGTACACTTTTCGAGTTATTGCGTTTTAAAAATTTAAACAATAAATTGTTAATAACTTTTGTCCGTGCGACTTTATGACAAAATATCATATGACCTCTTCGGAGAGTCTTTTTATTTTGAACAACTTTTGTTTGAAACTTTTTTTGGTAAAGTGCTCGATAAAATCTATACTTTTCGAGTTATTGCGTTTTAAACAAGAAATTGTTAATAACTTTTGTTTGCACCACTTTATTGAAGAACGATGCACGGATTCGGATTCAGCGACAAAGAAACCTTCAGAAAACGCTGCGTCGTCTCATCCCACTTTTACTTCCTACTTTTTGACCCCTAGCTGGGGACTATACAAATTTCATGTATAACTTTTTTCGATAATAAAATAGTATTTAGCAGACTGGCTTCTTTTTATGCAACAATGTTTCAATTTTTCAATCTACAATTTTCAACATCCAAGAGATAGAACGCTGCAGAATTTATTCAAGAATCATATCTAAAATTATTTCGTGTCTATCCTGGGACGTCCTGTCTATTTACCAGGTAACTGTAAATGAACATGTTTTGCAATGTTATCTATAGTTTTATATTTTTTGCGTATTTGAAGAAACAGTAGGTGATCTTCTTTATTCCAGCCGTTTTCATGTCCGCCATTCTCATGCACAAAATCCATAAATTCCTTAACTTCCTGCAAGCCACAAGAAATAAATTTAACTAACATTCTACAAAATAACTTGCCTTATGAGTATGCTTCATATTAATAGTACTTCGTTTATGAATAATCACTTTACATGACCTATCCACTTTAATTGGTTTGGACCACTCCTCAATGCAGTCATTATAAAAATTCATATCTAAATCTAGAATTTCTTCCTCACTACTAAGTTCTTGAAATCTTAGTTTTGTTGCAGTTTTCAAACTTTGAATGTTATCTTGTAGTTTGATCATTTCTTTCTTAAACGTCCTGAAATCTTGTAGGAATAAAATTAACTAAATAATTGATGAAAAACCCAAGGAAACTTACCAGTAACCTCTTCTAGTTTATTGTCTTGGATCATGTTTAATTTTACAGCTAGTGGCTCGGAAATGTTCGCAATAGAAACTTTCAGGGCGTTTCTTTGAATGTCTCTGGAAATTTTCAGTGACGAGGACTTGAATTAACAATTAGCAATAATCTTACCTCTGCTTTTCCATTTCCAGGTACATTTCAGCGACATTTCCATCAAACTTTGACACATATTCTTGAATAACTTGCAAGGATTTCTCCAAACCTAACTGAGCATTGCCCAATTTATTAATATCAGTTATAATTTGTACAGCTGACATTTTTAATAAAAATGTTTGTATTGTTGTATTGAACAAACTTGATCATTTTGAATTTAAATATGTAACAACAGTAATTGTTGCATGAGGGCGCTTCAGGCGTTAGCTGTCAGTTGTCAAATAAGTACATGCAGAAATTTTAGGTTAGGCATATTATTTGCGGCACTTTCAAAGTTTAGGTTTAATTTAACAAAAAATTCTTTAAAATGTTGTCCACAAGTATATTGAACACTTCCCGGATGCTTCTCAAAGTAAGTGCGTTAATCTTACACAAAATTAAACTTAAAGTTTTGTCTTGTAGCCAAATCCAGTTTCCAATGCAGTTCGGACGGTTCTGATTCGAAATAGAAGCTACACCCCCATAAATACGGTTGTAATGTTTGTGCCACAACAAGAGGTAACTATACATAATTTTATAGCGATTTTGTTGTGATTTTGTGTGTTTTCTAGGCGTGGGTTGTCGAACGAATGGGAAAGTTTCACCGGATACTCGAGCCGGGTTTAAACGTTTTAATACCCATAGCAGACCGCGTAAAATACGTGCAAAGCCTAAAGGAAATCGCCGTTGACATTCCAAAACAAAGTGCTATAACAGCGGACAACGTAACCTTAAACATCGACGGTGTTTTGTACCTAAGAATAGTCGATCCATACTTAGCTAGTTACGGAGTAGAAGATCCAGAATTCGCCATCACCCAACTAGCTCAAACCACCATGCGCTCAGAACTAGGCAAAATATCACTAGATAAAGTCTTCAGAGAACGCGAAAGCCTCAATATATCCATTGTCGACTCCATAAACAAAGCCAGCGAAGCGTGGGGTATGACTTGCTTACGTTACGAAATTCGGGACATTAAATTACCGCCTAGAGTGCAGGAAGCTATGCAGATGCAGGTGGAGGCTGAGCGTAAGAAACGTGCCGCTATTTTAGAATCTGAAGGTGTGCGGGAAGCTGATATCAATGTAGCGGAAGGTAAAAGGAAAGCTAGAATTTTAGCTTCGGAAGCCGATCGACAGGAGCAGATTAATAAAGCCGCTGGTGAGGCTGCTGCTATTTTGGCGGTAGCCGATGCGCGTGCTGAAGGTCTCAAGTTGATTGCTGAGGCGTTGAAAAAGGATTTGGGGCCCAATGCGGCTTCGCTTAGTGTAGCTGAACAATATGTTAATGCGTTTAATAAGTTAGCTAGGACGAATAATACGTTGATTCTTCCGGCAAATGCAGGGGATGTCTCGAGTTTAGTAACACAGGTAAATTACTGGGGTTTGTGTTATTGTTGTATTATTGAGTGTTTTTTTTAGGCGATGACGATTTATTCGAATATTGCTGATTCGAGGGGTATTGCAGAAAAACATACTTTTCCGAGAATTACCCCGATAAAACCAACTATAAAAAATAATGATTTGGCTGAATTTTTCAGCGATGAGGAGGATTTGAAGAAACAGGAGAATCTTAAGCTGGATATAGCAACACCACCCTCGGTTAAAAAATGATAGCGTCTATGTTGTTGTTTTGTTAATAAATTATCATTATTTCTATAATATTTTGTATTTTTCATTCAGTAATTTATACTGTTTAATTTATGAAATTAAATATATTTGTTCAGATTTTACAGTTTATAATTTTTTTTCCACAGAAAATGATATTTTTTTTTCTAGAATAATATTTAACTTTTATATTTTTGGGTATTATTAGAAGTTATTTGGGTTTTTTACAAATACACATTTTTTTTATTTTTCGTAGCTTCTTGGGGGAAATTATAACTTTCAGGTTCCACATTTTTTTTAATCGCCTGGAAAATAATCTTCTTGATGACTCGTATTATCTAGAACATTTTGGACACCAAATACATTTTTTGGTGTAAATTTTCGTGAATTTCAGGCTCCGTTATTTTTTTTAATCACCAAGAATATAATCTAGATAATTTTAGACACCAAATAGACTTTTGGGGGAAACTTTTATGACTTTCATGTTCCACAATAGTATGATGAACAATTTTTAAAATAAAGTATGTATTTTTTTTTCTTACACGAGCAGCAAAAAATATTTGATTTAAAAAAAATTTCGTAGCTGCAACTTTTAAACTAATGAAGCTACAAAAATATTGTTTCAACAAAAGTTATTGGTAATTTAATTTTCTACAAGATTCATGACTGAAATTTTCAGCGTAGAACTAACCGGAAGGGAAATATTACAAAAAGTGTAATAAAAGAAAAAAATCGTTATTTTCGGACACTATTAATATCGTAAACTATTAAATAAAAAAAAAAATTGTTTCAACAAAAGTTGTTGGTAATTTAATTCTCTACAAGATTCATGACTGAAATTTTCAGCGTAGAACTAACCGGAAGGGAAATATTACAAAAAGTGCAATAAAAGAAAAAAATCGTTATTTTCGGACACTATTAATCTCGTAAACTATTAAATCTACAAAAAAATTGTTTCAACAAAAGTTGTTGGTAATTTAATTCTCTACAAGATTCATGACTGAAATTTTCAGCGTAGAACTAACTGGAAGGGAGATATTACAAAAAGTGCAATAAAAGAAAAAATCGTTATTTTTGGACACTATTAATCTCGTAAACTATTAAATCTACAAAAAAATTGTTTCAACAAAAGTTGTTGGTAATTTAATTCTTTACAAGATTCATGACTGAAATTTTCAACCTAGAACTAACCAGAAATGAGATATTACAAAAAGTGCTAAAAAGAAAAAATGTTATTTTCGGACACAGTATCTAGTAAACTATTAAATCTACAAAAAAATTGTTTCAACAAAAATAGTTGGTAATTTCATTATCTACAAGATTCATGAGTGAAAATTTCAACGTAAACTAACCGGAAGGGAGATATTAAAAAAAGTGCAATAAAAAAAAATCGTTATTTTCGGACACTATTAATCTCGTAAACTATTAAATCTACAAAAAAATTGTTTCAACAAAAGTTGTTGGTAATTTAATTCTCTACAAGATTCATGACTGAAATTTTCAGAGTAAAACTAACTGGAAGGGAGATATTACAAAAAGTGCAATAAAAGAAAAAATCGTTATTTTCGGACACAGTATCTCATAAACTATTAAATCTACAAAAAAATTGTTTCAACAAAAGTTGTTGGTAATTTAATTCTCTACAAGATTCATGACTGAAATTTTCAACGTAGAACTAACCGGAAGGGAGATATTACAAAAAGTGCATAAAAAGAAAAAATCGTTATTTTCGGACACTATTAATCTCGTAAACTATTAAATCTACAAAAAAATTGTTTTAACAAAAGTTGTTGGTAATTTAATTATCTACAAAATTCATGATTGAACATTTCAACGTAGAACTAACCGGAAGGGAGATATTACAAAAAGATGCAATACAAGAAAAAATTGTTATTTTGGGGGACAGTATCTCGTAAACTATTAAATCTATAAGAGAAATGTTTAAACCAAAGTTGTAGATAATTAAATTTTACACAAGATTGATAATAGCTATTTTTATCCTCAGAGCCGTTGCAACGGAGATATTAACAAAAATCTTTTTTTGAAGATGTTATTTTAACGTAGCATTCCGGCATATTGCGAAATATTAATTTCAGAATCTACAAAAAAATTGTTTCAACAAAAGTTGTTGGTAATTTAATTCTCTATAAGATTAATGACTAAAATTTTCAGTATAAAACTAACCGGAAGGGAGATATTACAAAAAATAGCAATAAAAGAAAAAAAAGTTGTTTTCAGACACAAGTACCTCGTAAACTATTAAATTTACAAAAAAATTGTTTCAACAAAAGTTGTTGGTAATTTAATTCTCTATAAGATTCTTGACTGAAAATTTCAACGTAGAACTAA
The DNA here is from genome assembly GCA_963942485.1 of Pediacus dermestoides. Lineage (NCBI taxonomy): Eukaryota > Metazoa > Arthropoda > Insecta > Coleoptera > Cucujidae > Pediacus > Pediacus dermestoides. Next base: position 6,261,955 of record OZ012629.1, read on the forward strand.
CCAGAAATGAGATATTACAAAAAGTGCTAAAAAGAAAAAATGTTATTTTCGGACACAGTATCTAGTAAACTATTAAATCTACAAAAAAATTGTTTCAACAAAAATAGTTGGTAATTTCATTATCTACAAGATTCATGAGTGAAAATTTCAACGTAAACTAACCGGAAGGGAGATATTAAAAAAAGTGCAATAAAAAAAAATCGTTATTTTCGGACACTATTAATCTCGTAAACTATTAAATCTACAAAAAAATTGTTTCAACAAAAGTTGTTGGTAATTTAATTCTCTACAAGATTCATGACTGAAATTTTCAGAGTAAAACTAACTGGAAGGGAGATATTACAAAAAGTGCAATAAAAGAAAAAATCGTTATTTTCGGACACAGTATCTCATAAACTATTAAATCTACAAAAAAATTGTTTCAACAAAAGTTGTTGGTAATTTAATTCTCTACAAGATTCATGACTGAAATTTTCAACGTAGAACTAACCGGAAGGGAGATATTACAAAAAGTGCATAAAAAGAAAAAATCGTTATTTTCGGACACTATTAATCTCGTAAACTATTAAATCTACAAAAAAATTGTTTTAACAAAAGTTGTTGGTAATTTAATTATCTACAAAATTCATGATTGAACATTTCAACGTAGAACTAACCGGAAGGGAGATATTACAAAAAGATGCAATACAAGAAAAAATTGTTATTTTGGGGGACAGTATCTCGTAAACTATTAAATCTATAAGAGAAATGTTTAAACCAAAGTTGTAGATAATTAAATTTTACACAAGATTGATAATAGCTATTTTTATCCTCAGAGCCGTTGCAACGGAGATATTAACAAAAATCTTTTTTTGAAGATGTTATTTTAACGTAGCATTCCGGCATATTGCGAAATATTAATTTCAGAATCTACAAAAAAATTGTTTCAACAAAAGTTGTTGGTAATTTAATTCTCTATAAGATTAATGACTAAAATTTTCAGTATAAAACTAACCGGAAGGGAGATATTACAAAAAATAGCAATAAAAGAAAAAAAAGTTGTTTTCAGACACAAGTACCTCGTAAACTATTAAATTTACAAAAAAATTGTTTCAACAAAAGTTGTTGGTAATTTAATTCTCTATAAGATTCTTGACTGAAAATTTCAACGTAGAACTAACCGGAAGGAAGATATTACAAAAAAATGCAATAAAAGAAAAAAATTTATATTTTGGGAGACAGTATCTCGTAAACTATTAAATCTATAACAAAAATGTTTAAACCAAAGTTGTAGATAATTAAATTTTACACAAGATTGATAATAACTATTTTTATCCTTGAAGCCGTTGCAACGGAGATATTAACAAAAATCTTTTTTTTGAAGATGTTATTTTAACGTAGCATTCCGACATATTGCGAAATATTAATTTCAGAACCTACAAAAAAATTGTTTCAACAAAAGTTGTTGGTAATTTAATTCTCTACAAGATTTATGACTAAAATTTTCAGTATAGAACTAACCGGAAGGGAGATATTACAAAAAATAGCAATAAAAGAAAAAAGTTATTTTCAGTACCTCGTAAACTATTAAATCTACAAAAAAATTGTTTCAACAAAAGTTGTTGGTTATTTAATTCTCTATAAGATTCATAACTAAAAATTTCAACGTAGAACTAACCGGAAGGGAGATATTACAAAAAAATGCAATAAAAGAAAAAAATTTATATTTTGGGGGACAGTATCTCGTAAACTATTAAATCTATAAGAAAAATGTTTAAACCAAAGTTGAAGATAATTAAATTTTACACAAGATTGATAATAGCTATTTTTATCCTCGGAGCCGTTGCAACGGAGATATTAACAAAAATCTTTTTTTGAAGATGTTATTTTAACGTAGCATTCCGGCATATTGCGAAATATTAATTTGAATAAGAGCGGACCTATAAACCTAAAATTAGCTCGCAGAATTTTGTTACAGAACGTTATTATGTTTTTTTCACTGGCACTCAAATTCGAGATATTGGAACACCCTGTATAAAAATTTTGGTTTTTATAAGTAGGCTCCCTTCAAATTAACTTTTGACATATTTTTCGTATTTTGTTTTGCGTTTGAGATATAATACGTCAAGTACCTATTTGATATTAATTCTTTTTTCACTTTAGTAAATTCTTTGCAGTACTTGATAAACTTTTTTCCTTTAAACGGTAAACAGAATAAAATTTAAAATTTCCCGCGCTCCCCCATCACAATCTATTGATTCCGGTTTCTGCCATTTTCGCCTCACAGCGCAGCCGACGAGTCAGTTTCTTTTGACGAAGCACATCTGAAATTCTTCTTTGCTCGTGTGAAGGTGCTTTTTTTAAAACAGTAAAAACGTAAGTAGATTTTTGTCTAGTTTATAAATGAAATTAATGCTAGTTACATCATCTGTCATGTGTGGAGTTTATGCTATTTTTATAACTAGAGTGCAGGTAGACGCTCGTGGTTCATTCTCTAAATTTTTAGCTTTAATATGGTGGGTTGGTTGGTCTTGAGACGCATTTCACAACCTTGCCTAACCAATCTTAAATTGTATTAACCACTGAACTTTTTTACTGTATTTCTGCGGTATATTATTGCAAATTTTATGTACAACGTTTATTAAGTACTTGTAAAGAAATAAGGTATGTAAAAGTTCGCGAGTCGTTGACCCCCTTTTGTGCCGTTAATTCGCTAGTAAAACATGCTTCTTATTGTGTCTCAGATATTTCCAACTTCACTAACGCCCCATCATTAAATATTACTGGATGATGGAAATTATTAAACACCTTATATCCTTGTTCTAAAACACTCCTTAATTTAATACATTTTGACCTTGTGCTCACTTTTCTACTTTTGTGTGCCTAAAATACAGGGTTCAATCTAAAATCATCGACAAACGATAATAATAATTGAAATAAAACGACAAAAAAAGTTTCGCATTCCAAAAAATCCCAAATCTCTTTCAGTTTTCAAGATTATACAGAGGGTTTCTTCTGTAATGTGCATCAGTAAAATTTATATACCTAGGTAGTATCCATTTTATAAAAAGGCCCACGTGACGAATTGTACGAACATAAATATTGTGTCTTTTTTTTAAATTTTACTCAATTTATCTTTGACTAAATGTATTGGTGTTAAAAACGTTAAAAAAGTTTTTATAACAGTGTTATAACTGATAATATAACTGAGTTTCAAGGGAGACGTGGGTGAATTTATAAAATGGACACACTTTAGGTATTCGATATAACATACACTGTGTCCCAAATTGGTGGCTCCACTATGGGTAACTTCTTTATGATTGGAGATACAAAGACGGTTAAATTAGGAAAGTTTTTAAGAATTTCAAGGCCATTTCAGATTAGCTAATAGATCTTGAATGTCTCTTTTAGTTTTTGAGATATTCGAAAAAAACCAAAATGTTGCATTTTCTTTAATGCTCAATATTTTTTGTATTATCCATTTTGTGCTGTTAAGGCTTTGACATTCTTCATGCACTTTTTTAAGATACTTCTAACGGTATTGTCAGTTTTTTTCCTACTCTTTTGTTTTTTGAGATACGGTTACTAACTTTTGTTTTTCTTATGGACGTCAATGGTTTTTTTGACACTGTCAAATAGCATTTTTTATTACCTTTCCGACGATGTATCACAACATGACGAAAAATTCCAATTTTCACAAGAAAAATCGGAAAATTGTATTTTTTAATAAAAAAAAACAAAAGAAATCCCAGCAATGAATAAAAATCAATCCATCTATCGCTGCATGATGAGTGTATGATATCTCTTTTCATTATTTATATCATAACGATTGTCCCTCTTTTGTTCAAATGGCCCAAAATTAATCAAATTCGTGGCAAGTTTTCTGAAATAAGTGTCGTGGGGTTGTTGTCGTTCAGCTGCAGTGTTAACATTTCAATTTGCCCGTATGTAAATCACGAGCATACAAATACGATCATCATGCTCATGCAGTGATAGAGGGATTGATTTTTATTCATTGTAGAATATCTTTTGTTTTTTTTTATTGAAAAATACAATTTTATGATTTTTCTTGTGAAAATAGGAATTTTTCGTCATGTTCTGATACATCGTTGGAAAGGTAATAAAAAATGCTACTTGTCAATGCCAAAAAAACAATTGCCGTCCATAAGAAAAACAAAAGTTAGTAATCGTATCTCTAAAAACAAAAGAGTTGGGAAAAAACTGTCAACACCGTTAGAAGTATCTTAAATAAGTGCATAAAGAATGTCAAAGTCTTAACAGCACAAAATGGATAATAAAAAAAATATTGAGCATTAAAGAAAATGCAACATTTTGGTTTTTCCCGAATATCTCAAAAACTAAAAGAGATATTCAAAATCTGTTGGCTAATCTGAAATGACCATAAAATTCTTTAAAACTTTTCTAATTTAACCGTCTTTGTATCTCCAATAATACCGAGCCACCAATTTGGGACACAATGTATAGCCACTTTTAATACAGTTTAACCAAAATGTTTGTAAATTATTTCTATTACATATTTTACTAGCTATTTATACAGTTACATTTTTCGGATATTTTCAGTAATTTTTAACAAATATCTTCAAAAAAAGTGTGTTTATAACTGAATTAAACAATTTCTTGACCAAGCGAACCAAATTTGATATTAGTTTCATTCTTGGCTTAGGTAATATCTTCCAAACTTAAAAAGTAGTTTTTATTTGGTAAAAATATGTTTTTAGACTTCACTCTGTATAAAGCAATCAGTACAGTTCATTTTATTATTCAATCAATACAGTATTGATTTGATATCTGGTTTTTATTGCAGAAATTTTTGTATGAGTCAAAAGGTAGAAAAACCAGTCCTATCCGGTCAACGCATCAAGACCAGAAAAAGAGGTAAGTTCAGTACTAAGGTACACACTATACAATAGAAACGTGCGAATCAGGTAAAATCCCAAGAGGTAGTTGCCTACCTTTATTTTGGTTTTAAGTTCATGGGATTTTATCTGGACATAAAGGTGTATAAGTTGGAACGGCATAAGATTTCTTACGAAATGTGTATGTAGTAAACAAATTTGGCGTTATCTGATCTTATCAAAATCAAGGAAATTACAGCTTACGTTTCTTTGTATTCTATGAATCTGTGATACGTTAAAATTAAAATTCTTGATCAATATATTTTAATTTAATTCGCAGTACTCGGTTTGGTATAAATATACAGTGTGTCCCAGGATAACACGAAATATTTTTAAGTATGATTCTTGAATACATTATGCATTGTCCTGTATACTTTTTTTATCTCCAATCCGGGTTTTTTTAATTTTTTTTCCATATAAAGTCATTGCAGGTCGTAACTTACGGAAATCTTTTTAACAAATTTAATAATTACTCCGAGTAGACATCGATTATGTTCAAAATGGATTTTAACTTTTCGATTCAAAATAAACCAATCTTTCATCTTGTGTCAAATTTTTAACTATTTTCAATACTAGTTTTCAAAATAAATTAAATACACGTGAACATAATGATTTTTTTTTCAAATTCCAAATTTGAACACTAATAATTCTTTAAAGGTTAACACTATCAAAAAAATTACAAAATACTTTCGATCGCAAATCATCTCATCTACAAATTTTATGTATAACTTTTTTTCGATAATCAAATAGTTTAGCAGACTGGCTGCTTTTTCCATCTACAAATTTCAACATTCAAGAGATGATTGCTCAAAAACTAACCCGGATTGAGGATAAAAAATTATACAGAACAATGCAAAATTTAATCAAGAATCAGACATCTAAAAATATTTCGTGTTTATCCTGGGATTTTTTACTACATTCAACTTAATATTATGGGAAATCCTCAATTATTCTCACAAATCAAACTGCAACTTGTTCCGATTTTGTTTAAATAGATAACTTTGTTCTTTGGCAAGCAGTTGGTTCGATGTTATTGTTATTTGTGAGTGAAAAATTAATTATTTTTGAGATACAAGTAATTTGTATTTTGTTAAAAAAGTAAAATCCATTACAAATGAAATAATGCCTATGGTTACACGAACAACATAATTACTACCATGCCATCACCTTTACTCATTTTGAACAGATACAAGTTTTTTCGAACCTGCACTTTTTGCCTTATTGTCGCTTGTTTTATATGATTGTATTTAAATTGTTGATAAACCTTGAATAGTTTTCAATTTAGTTTCACTGCGATACGAAACCAGTAGTGGATTATTACAAAAAGATGTCCAAATAATAAACAACAACAATGTTAAAACATTCACTTTAAATTACAAGTAAAATGGGTACCTGTTTTTTTTAATAAGTCTGCGTAATAGATTTGTGTATTATGAAATGTGGTATTGTAATAACTACATATGCAGTACAAATTAATAATTCAAACCAAGCGCTGATAAATAATATGCTAAGTTGAAATTTTAAACCATAATTTGATATCATGCTAGTAATTAACTTCCTGATAATGGAACGCCTAGAATTTCCGGACAATTTCAAGTATTTTTATATTTTGAGTAAAAAATAATCCGATGTTAAAAGTTTTCTTTGTAGTAAAACTTATCACTGCATCCAGTCGTTTTCTTTAATTGAGAATATAATTTGCATTTTTAGTACATATTATGTGTTAATTGCGTAGGTAGATATTACAGTGTACTCTCTATTAAGCGGACACCCGCGCTCACCTTATTTGTGTCCTTTTAATAAAGGTGTACAGGGTGGGCAAAATTCGATGTTTTTATAGGGTAACTTTTAAACCATAAGAGATATTGAAAATCTGACCGCGCATCGTCGAGCTCTTTTTTTGACAAACCCTTGATGGCGAAGTCAAAATTTAGCGATCGTCGTTTGTTTTCGAGTTATGGACGAAAATTCGATTTCTTGAGATTTCGATTTATGTCTATATTTCGGTTGTTTGTGAATTTAGAGAAATGGCGTTTGCACGTTCTTAAGGCACTTTTTTGAGGAGAATGCAATGACGTTAACAGATTTTGAAAATGTTTTTTTATTTTTAGGTTATGACATACATTTTTATTTTTTTATATGGAAGTCATAGTGGGCTGTCACTTTATTGAAAAGAGCATTTTTTTCTCTTTTCAAATATATATAATATGTAGGGGGTCTATTCCTTTAATTTCTTCTTAAAAAATCAAAAAATTTAAATTTTTGGAATTAATAATATGTATTTCGCATATTTATCGCAGTAGACGAATGTCATGATGAGAACCCTCGGCGCACCATTGAGATCCAAAATTAGGGTTGGTTTGGTTTTTGTGTTTGGTATGCCTTAATAAAAAATCAAGTTTTGGCATATAAGATTTATGAGGGAAATCTAACTGGTGAACGGTACTACCAATATTTAAATGAGAAAATTGGTGATGAATATTTGGACAATTTATCGTTCAGCGATAGAAGTCAGTTCTTCTTACAACACGATGCTGCATCACCTCATAATACGAGATCAGCTGGAGAATTGCTTAACTCAAAATTCAGATATAATTGGTTTGTTACCAATGGGCCAGTTAGATGACCACCAAGGTCGCCTGATTTGACACCTTTTGGGGACATATATTAAAGATAATTCATATAAAACTAAAAGTAGAAAAACAGAAGAACTCAAAGCCAAATTTACGCAATGCCTTAACTCCGTGTCAAATATTCACATTTCGAATGCGCACAGAAGTGTCATGAAAAGTGTATTGCAGTTAATAGACGTAATTTTGAACTTTTTCTTTATGTTGTTTTATGTAGATATTAATTTTAGATAGTGTCGTGTTAATATGTATGTCGTTTGTTGTATTTTCATTTTTATTATAAGATTTTTTTATTTTTCAAGAAGAAATTGAAGGAAAACCCACTACATATTATATATATTTGAAAAGAGAAAAAAATGATCTTTTCAATAAAGTGACAGCCCACTATGACTTCCATATAAAAAAATAAAAATTTCTGTCATAACCTAAAAATAAAAAGACATATTCAAAATCTGTTAACGCCATTGCATTCGCATCAAAAAAGTGCCTTAAGAACGTGCAAACGCCATTTCTTTAAATTCACAAACAACCGAAATATAGACTCAAATCGAAATCTCAAAAAATCGAATTTTCGGCCATAACTCGAAAACAAACGACGATCGCTAAAATTTGACTTCACCGTCAAGGGTTTCTCAAAAAAAGAGCGAAACGATGCGCGGTCAGATTTTCAATATCTGTTATGGTTTAAAAGTTACCCTATAAAAACATCGAATTTTGCCCACCCTGTACGTTCAAGAGAAAAATTTCCCTTCACCTATACAATAATAGTTTAAAATCTTTTTATCAGTTACAGTTTTTTATCCTTACATGTCTCAAAACCAAAAGTACTTTCTGCAAATGATGCATCATTTTACACATTTCAGCAAAAGTAGATAAAGGTAACTGATCGTCAGGATCAAATTCAGTGTCAGTATCGTGAATGTCGGACTCTGTGAATCCTGCCTTTTTAAAAAAGTAAACGACACCTAAGACATTAATTGATTTAGTAGGTTTTCTAAAGAGTCAACAGAGTCTCGAATAAATATGTTTCAAAATTATAGATCGATACCACATTTTTAATTTTTTGAGTATTTCTTGGTCTAACGGTTGACAAAGTGCAGTGGTATTGGGAGAAAGAAAATGTATTTTGATATTTGTCAATTTTAAATCACGTGGATGAGATGCAGCGTTATAGAGGAAAAGTAGAATTTTTCGTTTTTGAAGCATCAATTTTTTGTCAAATTACTGTAAGTACTCCGACATTATGTCGCAGGTTATCCATGTTTTTTTATTAAATCGCCACATTACTAGTAAACTATCTAAAGTAATGTTACGAAAAGCACGAGGACTAGCAGCTTTTCCAATAATAAGCAATTTTTCCGAATCCCCTGCCATATTAACACAACACATAATTGTTAGTCGAAATTCCGACATTCACGTGACGTTGTACCGCGCAATTTTGTGTCCGTGTTCGTTTAATAGAGAGTCTGCTCAAGAGGGAAATTTTAATTAACAAAGCCATATTGTTTTGTTTGTTCTTCAAAAAGCGTCCGCTTAATGCTATGAGAGAGTACACTATATATTTATTTGTATCTTTATATGTTTATTATTACATAAATCATTTCAAGAGAATGGTTTCGTCAAGACCTGTATTACAAACAGGAATTGTGGTTTTTTTGAGAGCCTGAGGCAGTTTCGAGTCTACTTTGGACCTGCTTGAATACACTTTTTTTGCTAACTAAACTCTGTAATTATGTATTTCGTTATCCCAATATACATACAATTTTTTGTCCCAAATTTGAGTCATATTCCAGTAAAAATGTATCCACAAGAATGTACTTTTTATATTGGTGTCGATAAATCGGTTTGGAAATTATATTGTCATTTTGTACGGAGAAAGTCGATATTAATTACATTATGTTTAGGTAATATATGTAATGAAAGCTTAATTATTTATTAATAATCGATGTCTGGTTGCTAATTGTTAGTGTTCCAAAGAATATTAGGGATCTAAAATTCTTTGTTAGGTTGAAGTTAGAATTTCCAATCAAAAATTTTCACCTCCAATTTCGTTACAGATGAAAAGGAGAGATATGATCCAATAGGGTTTAGGGATGCAATAATCTCTGGACTCGATAAATGTGCTAACGACTTTGAAGCAATATCGCGATATTTGGACGGTGCTGGAAACAAATTAGACTATCGCCGTTATGGAGAATGTCTCTTCGATATTCTTATTGCAGGAGGGAACTTGGGTAAGTTAACAAAACTAGTGAAATTCGAAATATCGTTTTTTTGTGGAAACAGTTCCAGGGGGTACTCTATCGCAAGAAGGAGATGGCCCGCCCAAGACGGAGGCCTGTATATTTAATACCCCAGACGAAATCAATATGGAAATAATGAAGAGTTGGGAACAAGTTTTCATAAAACTTATGCGTCGTTATAAATATCTGGAAAAAATATTCCAAGTGAGTAGAAAAAAATGATTGGTTACAAATTAAATATTGTATATTTATTTATTATTATCTTAAACTGGATTTTATGTACAAAAAACTATAAATGCGATGTAGTATTTTCGCGTTGTTGATAATGTAATTTGTCTTTGTGTTTAGATAATATAACGCGTAAACAAAGATTATTTTTAGTCAACTGCATTTTGCGTGTAAATTCGATTAAAATTAAAGGTGTCAGATGACTCACACTTACATTCACATGTGAACTAAATCCACAATTCCTCGCAAGTTCATTGCAATGACTCACGTTATCTTAAAATGTTTTAATCACAAAGAACTGACACCAACTTGGTTCCGGTTATGATTTAGTTAGTCATTAAAATATAACACCAAACATGAAACGTGTTTTATTTATATTCACCTTGTTTTGGAATGTTAACAGGATGAAATAAAGAAAATCTTGATGTTTGTGAAGTACTTCAGCCCAGCCGACAGGAAAAAATTGTCTGTGATGGTATCGTTGTGGATAGCGAATGCCAGCATTCCATTCAATGCAATACTTGTCTTGAACAACTCGCACTTGGTCAAAGACCATCTAGCCCTCGACTTCCTCATCGATATTTTCAAGTGTTGGCGCCAAGAGAGAGGCGTTAATTCTCTGCACTCGGCTATAAAGAAGTCAAACATTGAGTCTCACTTAATCAGTTTTATACCTGATACGAAACAGTCACAAGTGTACTTCCGGAATGCCTTTCAAGACAATGGTCTGGAAGAAATTCTTAAGTTATACAACGATCAACATCAGCAGTTGGCTAAGAAGGAACTGCAGATCCTATTAGCTGACAGTCTTGGCGAGAACAAACCGCAACGTGACATAATTAATGAAATAAGGGAGATCGCTTCCAAGGAGAATATACTGGACCATGAAACTGTTTGTATTATATGGACTACTGTAATGGACATACCCGAGTGGTCCAAGAAAGAGGTGAATAATTCATTTATACAAGGTTTAGTCTTAAAGTTTCCAGATGGAAATATGTTGAATTTTTGGTATTTAACACGTGACCAATCTGGAACATATTAAATACTACAACCAATACTGGCATTTCGTGGGTTTAGCTAAATGTTATCTAAGGTTGAAACAATTTTTCGATCTTTACATTTCGCATTTCCAAGCAAAATCCACTAACCCTTTTAATACTCTTCCCCGTTTTAGGAGCTGGTAACTGAACAAGCTGTACGTCACCTAAAACAATACACCAGTCTATTTTCCGCTTTTGCACAATCGGCTCGCGCTGAGTTGAGCCTGCTACTAAAAGTGCAAGAATATTGTTATTCGAATATGACATTTATGCGGGCCTTTCAAAAAATCATTTACGTTTTCTACAAAACCGATGTAATATCCGAACAAGCTATCCTGAAATGGTATAAACAGGACTATAACGTTAAGGGTAAAATGATGTTTGTGGATCAGATGAAGGAGTTTGTTGAGTGGCTTCAGAATGCTGAAGAGGAGAGTGATTCTGATGGCAGTCTTTCACCCAGTCACTGGTGAGTGTTTTTGTTAATTGGGAGTTTGCACATTTTTCAAAAAGGGTCCTAAAAAAAACTTTGAGCATTCTTTTACCTGAAATTACTTGTTTCAAAATTTTTAGACGTCTAATAAATTAGTAATTAATATTTAAAATACAAATTTTTTAAATAAACCGAAAACGTTCCGGAAACTGCCGACTACCCTGTGATGTCACATATTTGAAAAACATAAGCATACACACTATACATAAATAATAATAATGAAAAATCCTAGCTCCAACTTTCCAGGCATTTTTTGACAATTATTTTTTTTTATGAAAACAAACTGTCACATAAGTAAACGTTAAATTCCAATCAACGCAGGCAAAAGGTTGTAATATTTTAAATTCACGAATTCTTCTAATTACCCTTTCTATGTGGATCCGCAAGCTCGCTATACTCTTTGACATCAAAACCTCTTCTTTTAGGGGTTTCTTCAATGTGGAAACAGTTGGTGGGCGAATTAATTCGCATTTTTTCTTGTTCAAAATTGTTTGAATTTGATTGAAACCTCTGTCAGTCATAACACCGCATTTTTTGGGTAAACTTGCGAGTAATTATACTTCTTCAAAAAGTAATGTGTCGGTTATTCTACCGCCAAATCCAGTAGAGATAAAATTGATACTAAAAAAAATATATGTATAAGGGTGTTTTACCGTATTATTTTTACATTCGGGTATAAAACACCATGCACTTATAAGTTGGTTTTTTATTCTTTTTGCGGACTTTTATCTTTTGTCAATTTAACTTTCAATATGACAAGCGTTTGTTTACAGACTAATGACTAATGTATAGTGTGTATGCTTGTGTTTTTCAAATATGTGACATCATAGGGTAGTCGGCAGTTTCCGGAACGTTTTCGGTTTATTTAAAAAATTTGTATTTTAAGCATTAATTATTAATTTATTAGACGTCTAAAAACTGTAAAACAAATAATTTACGTAAAAAAAAGCTCAACGTTTTTTCTAAGACCCTTTAACACCCTTTCTGAAAAATATGCAAACTCCCAATTGCATTTAAAATTGTAAGTTAATGTTTTTGTTTACAGATAATTTCCCTTTGATGATGAATATCAGTGCCACCAATCTATCATTAAAACGATACCATTTTTTCCAATGTAATTATATCATATGTTGTATAAACAATTCTGGTGCCTTACTTTGTTGGATGTGGCAGGCAATAGCTGACCGGGGTTTTGAAATTATTCACCTCTTAAATTATTCATTAATGAAGTATTACTGCATCGGAAAAAATGATATTTGTAACAAGTATCGCCAATATTGTCGAACTCAATGTTATATATATATTGATTTATTGTCAATTTTTTTAATATACAAAGAAATTTTATGATTTGGTATTATTAAGAATTAAAACCCCGTTAGTTTTCTGTTAACTTTTATTTATTTAGTTAAGAAATGTTCTGAATATATACAATTTACAATCAGATAAGAAAATATAACAAACTTGATAGATACATACACCCCATATTTTTCGCATAATAATACTTTAATAATTATGTCTTTAGTGACATTAATCTTAAATTGCAATTTTATCACACTTAAATACGTTATCACATTAGTTTATTTCACCTTGTAACAAAATTTCTCAAAGAAAAACAATTTATTATGTCGATCTATAATATAGGATAAATGTTCAGATATGGTAAGGTTAATCAGAGCATTTTGTACTATTAGAAGGAAGCATTTTATAAACAGACTATTCCTCTAGATATGAAACCCGTTTTGGTGCACATTTTGATTATGAGTCACTTTTAACCTACCCTCAATTAAATTAAAGCCGTGAACCAAGCAAAAAAATTCTTAACTCAATATTTCCTACTAGAGAGTATATAAATAAAATTACACTAAAGTTATAACATAATAAATAAAAAATTAGTAAGAGTTAAACAAAATCACTCGGTATTTTTCACTGAACAGGATTGAAAAGCCATCAAGATGTTCCATATTTACCATTCTCAAACACGCCTTTTCGGAAAAAGGGTGAGAAACTCGTTAAGGCCGCTTTGGTAATTGGCCCTCCATAAGCCAAAGGACAAGATGGATGATTCTTGCATGTATCAATTAATCTTCTTAGATACAACTCTAATTGTCGCTTTCTAGACTGAGCCACCGATTCGTTATTTGCAAAAAGTTGCTTGGAGGGAAACGGTATGGATGCAACCTACAAAACTTAGTTTACATTAAGTATTTATTTCAACATTTTCCAAAAACAAACCTTGTCCTTGTATCTGTGTTTCATTGCAATATGCAAGTCTCTAAAACGACTGTATCGACGTAAAATGCACCATCTGTCATCTGATGTTGAAATTCTGACCTCGTATTCGTAATGAGTTTTACTGCCTGCTCCTCGAAGACAGTAACTTGTGATGCTAATAATTGCATCACAGTCGGTGTCTAAAAAAAGACAAAAACCCCCATCTTAAAAACTAGATAACTAAACTGATGAATGACTAATTACCTGTGGTTATTGACGGCATAGATCTGTAGAAACTTTGGCTATAAGGCGAGAGTCGCTGGTTGAGTAACTAGAATACAAGATTACAATAAGTCTATGTTACTGACTATTTTTAAATTTTAACCCACCTGAAGTGGTGGTGAGTACAAAGCAGATGTAGATCCTGTACGCAACGGCTTAAGAGGACTTGGACTATTATCCGACTCTTGCAAGGGATGTTCAGATGCTGGTGAGAGTAGTGATGAGCCTCCATATTTCAAAGACATGTATTGACGCTGAAGCTCTTGCAAAACCTGCGCAATCAACAATAGTGATTGTTATTCCAAAAAATAAAACAAAGTTCTTACCGCTATTTGGGCGTCTAAATGGGGTTTGGGGCAATTATTATCTAAATTTCTTACAATCACTTGCTTTTGTTGGGCGATTCTCTGAGCTAGGCGACGCAGTAGATCATTTTCGCGCTTTTTCTTTCGATTTATCGGCGAGTGATTTTCCACCGAACTGGAGGATTGTGAGTCACTTACGACACCCTACACAAAGCGATAAGGTGATAAGATAAAAAAATCGACCAAAGTAATCAGTACTACATAATGTATAAAAAACAACTAGTTTACTAATGTAAGTAAAATAATTTTGGTAAATACTATACTACTACTAAAAATATTTGATGTGCCCACCACATGACGTTCTTATACGATGCGATATATAGCCCAGTCAACGAAGACCAAAAAATGCCACTCAGGCGCAATAAATAATGTAGTCTGGTTTTTTTTTTGAGTTGTAGGGTGGATCCCCACAACCAACATACTAAAAGTCCTGACCTGTGGGGTGTGAGCGTTGGGAGGGAGGGGGATGGAAAGGTCCCTTTTTTCAGTTTTTCGTAAATATCTCGAAAACTATGCGTCCTAGCGAAAAGGTCATCCTATATAAAATTAATGTAAATTAAATTCCATACAAAAATTCATTTTTCGGTAGGAGCAATACTTCAGGAGATGCAGATGTTCAACGGGTTGTGGAGGACGTTGTGGATGCAGGAAAGCGGGCATTCCATGTTCCATGGTGTGCGGCACTTGCCACGGTGCATGCACCAATAGTCCTCCTCAAGATCAACTCGATGATGAGGAAGATTCAAATGATATTGAACCTTTTTTTATAAATAACTTTTTTACTTTTCCACCCCCCGCACCTCCCTAAATATTGCTCCTAGCGAAAGAATGAATAGGACCATTTTTGTATGGAATTTAATTTACTTTCTTTTTATATAAAGTGACCTTTTCCTTAGAAGGCATAGTTTTCGAGATATTCACGAAAAACTTAAAAAATGGACCTTACCAACCCCTCCCCTCCCAACGCTCACACCCTACAGGTCAGGACTTTTAGTATATTGGTCGGGGGGGTCCCCTCTATCTCTTAAAAAAAAAACCGGACTACATGATTTATTGCGCCTGATTTTCCTTTATTGACTGGGCTAATAGTACTATATTACTTCGTATAAGAAACTAAAATTTGTAATAATAATAATAAATCATACAAAAACTCACTTTATACTCCTCATTACTAGACAAATCGCTATCATCTTGTCGTCTAGAAGACGGTCTCAACTCCACCCCACTGTCGCTCATCAAATACTCAAAATTATTAGCACTTAGCAGTAGCGAGCAAGCACTAGCTGCTGTGTGATACGTATCACTGCTCAACGTCGTCTTTTCCACACTACTAGAATAATTAGTCTCGCAAGAATTCGGACTGTCCACCGAATTAATTTTCTTCAAGTTCAATGTCAAAGCCTGTTTCTTCATTTCGATTTTTTTCAACTCTTCCTCAGTCCTCGACGCCAAAGCTACTTTAAGGGTTTCTAGTTCTTCGTCCGGTTTATTTGGACTTAAAATCAGTTGCTCATCAACTAAGTTTACGAGTTTTTTGTCGAGTAGTTCCACGGTTTTTTGGCGTTCACAGAGTGCTAACACTCGACGATTTAGTTCTGCTTGCAGTTCAGCAAGTTCTTTCCTCTGGTATGAAAAAATGTTTATAAGTAAGGGTGTTCAACAAAAACTATTGTGCTTACATGCTGGTTAACTAGCTCCTGGATAACAGAGGTGCCCGTGATTTTATTTAAAATGTCCACAAGGCAATCAGACTCCGTTTCTGATAAGGAATTATGCTCAGATTTTGAGCTAAGCTCCTAAAATCAACATGCGTTTGGCTAAATTAATGCAGAAAAATAATCACGGGAAAAATCATACCAAAACTAAAGTGGGAGCTCAAATAATAAAATAATAAAAACAAACAAACCTGGAATATTTCTTTAGCTTGAGGATTGGGAAAGGTCAAATCGTTTATATTTGCTCTAATAAACTGGCAAGTGTCGTTAAACTTAAGAAAATAATTGGACTTAATATCTTGAAGCAGTTCGCATTCATTGTTTATCTACAGGAAAAATAAGTAAACTGAACTAGAACAAAACGGAAAAATTTGTATCAAAACACGTACCTCCCCCATAATTCTCTGCCGTTCCCTTTCCAGTTCCGCTCGTTTCACAATTAGCTCCTTTTCTTTTTCCTTCAATTCCATTTCTCTTTGTTGTTGTTGAACTGTCAAAGACCGCCAGTCTTCTTGCAACTGCCGAGTCTAACGAAACAAAATTATTAAACCAAGTGATATAAAAATTGTAAATAATACCTGTTGTGCGTGCTCCTTTTGCACTTCCAACTTTTCCGCTTCCAGTTTTGCTTGCGCTTGCTCAAGAGTACGTTTCCGTTGTTCAAATGCCTCTTGGCGCTTTCCAAACGCCTCCTGTTCCTTCTCAAATTGTTCCTTTTCTTTTTCTAGATTCAGTCTTTGCGCTTCTATATCACTCTTTTCCTCGTCTTGGTTTTTAAAACTTAAATTTTCTGTTGATACTGCCAAGTCGGGAGTCGACCAGCTCAACAAACTCATTCTGGATAAATTGTAAGTCCGCTCGCCTTTTCTCAGCTGGGCTGCCTCTGCGGGGTCATTAAATCTAAAAAAAGCATTAAAAAAACATTCATATCAACTACTTAAATTATCCTTAACTCACCTAAAAACATGCGCTTTTCCTAGGAAAATAATACAGCCTTGCGACAGTCTTGCAGGTGACTCAATAAACAAATTGTTGAGCATCACATGGGCCCCCGGTTGGGGCAACAGTGTGGCAACTCCATTTTCAAAAGTAATAACACAGTGTTGAGGTTCCATGCCAGCACCCCTCAACTCAATATCTTGTTTCACCTCAGAATCTTCAGTACCAATCGTCGTGTTACCCTCCTAAAAACCCAAATTGAACTCAAAAATTGCCTTACAATAAATATGCTTTACCCTCAAATGATATAAAGTCACACCAGTTGTTAGGGGATCATCATCAATTCCAACTAAGTGGGGCCGATCGGAATCTAAAACAACACCGGGCCCAGCCTTCCTTAGACCCAACGCTCTTTGTTCTCTAAGGATAGCTTGAGCTTCCCTCCATTTTCCTGCCCACTCTTCAGTGAGTTCCTACAATAAAACACAAATTCGAACTGTTTCTACTGTTTTGGCGAGTACGCTACCTTTTCCAGAGCTTCTTTTTCATGCAACTGTGCTAACATATCGGATCTTTGTTCACTAAACATCAGTGCCTTCAATTTACTAATTTCATCGCGTAATTCTCTAATAAGTTTAACGTTGGGATCTTCATTAACAGTTGGTTTATTGATAATGTTCTTAGCTCTATTGGCGTATCGGAGAGTGCTCAAAGTTTCGCCGTAATTGCAGTCTAAAGTTTTAGTTTTTATTACAATGTAAATTTGTTTAAGTTATATTTAGCACAAACCTGCTGGACTAATAGCCGCTATCATGATAGTCTTAGAATTACCTCCCAAACTATCTTTGAGCAACCAAGTAAGGACGGAATCTCTGTAGGGAATAAAGAACGACTTTTTGTGGCCGTTTGTTTCGATGGATAGTTCTGCCAATGCAGATATAACTGAACCTAAAGTTACTAGAGATTTATTGATATGGGCTCCTTCTTTTAAACGTTGTCCAGTCGCTCCTGTTGCATCTGCTCTTTCACTACCAGCCAAATCCACTAGATGAATCTGATACGGGAAAGTGTTTATAAAATGAAAGTTGACAATTTTTTCCAGATATTTACCTTGGAGACTGTCTCGCTGGGCACGCCATCGCAGTAGCCAGCTTGGACAAAGGTTATGGTAAATATTGCGTGGCTTCTACTGCTTACATCGTTCATATTGGTGGCAGCTGTAGTGCGGTGAGAGTTACCTCTGTAATAAATTATTTTTTTAGTAGATATTAATAATTTGATTAGATGATTGGATAATCTTTAAGGAAGATTTGGCTCAATCAATTTTTTTATGTTAAAAATTAGGCTGGAAACTCTTCATAAATAAAAAATTTAAGTACCTATTCATGCATTCTTGAATGTGTCCGTAGTTAGTTACCAAGCAAGTAGTTAATCCTTGCACATACGGTCCCTTTTTTGGATGTTCTCGCACCTTCAAAGATGAATTGTCTCTTCCGCACAGTAAATCAGCCACTCGTTCCTGATAAATTTCGAGATAGCTGACTTGAACGCGATGTGTAGTACCTCGTTTTGAATTTTCAGACATCTTTTCAAAGAGAGTCTTACAAATTCGAGGAATTAGACCTTGATTTTCCTAAAAAAAATGTAAGTAAATGGATTTTAAGTTGAGTTAGATAATAATTTTATTTATTCTTGTTTTAGGGCTTCAGGGTGACTTACTGGGGATCCCATCATTGTAAACGTCTTCCCACTGCCAGTTTGGCCATAAGCAAAAACACATGCATTATACCCTTCAAAGGCGCAATCTATCACTTCGCTACCCAAATCAGTATAAACCTTTTCCTGGGATGCATAATTATTAGATTCGTCATCGTAAGACCAGTAAGAATAATCAAAAGTAAATTCCTTGTATCTTATATTCTCGTCACGCGTATTTGCCTACACAAAAAAATCATGTATCACTTCCATTCTAATTAATCTTAATCTAACGGTATACCCACTTTGCTATTTAGGATTCCGGTGGTTTTGCCTCTCATCTGTATAATTAATTGCGCATCCATGTCAATTTCTCTAAAAATAACAATAAAACAGCATAAAGAAGTTCATTGCACTGTTGTTTTGTTCACTGAAGCATAGTTTATTTATTACCTTTGGTTAAAGGGTCGAACCCTTACAGCTACCTTCACTGAAGCCATTTTCTTCGTAAATATCTTTTTGGTTTTTTAAATATTGCACACCATACTTTTTATTGACTATAAGAAACGTCACAAATAGACATTTAACTAATGTTTTGAATCACAGCTGTCTCCGCTCACACGCCATTGTTGTGTATACAATATGACCAACATTGATTTTGATACACGAAATACCCTAGGGAAAGCACTACGGCTATGTACGAGGAGTAATCAAACAATGTTGTAATAAAAAATACTTTATTATAATTTTGTCTTATTGTTAGTTATAATCGCGGAGATATTTCATGTGCATTTTCTTTAGAGTTTGCTATTCTTGATCCAAACTGTAATGCGCGTTTTTTTAAAGCAGCAGCATTTTTTAGTCCCAAGTGATAGGCTAAAGATCTCAGGAGGATTTTCTCACCAAAGCCTTGCGGAAAATCTTTTGAGGGACACGTTCTGAAAATAAACAGGGGCGTGTATAAGTATAAAAAAATTCAATAAATCTCTGCGATATTTTGTTCGGTTTCAAAACGCTTTCACAAAAAAAAAATTAATTTCATCTCTATTAAAGTACAGGGTGGGCAAAATTCGATGTTTTTATAGGGTGACTTTTAAACCCTAACAGATATTGAAAATCCGACCGCGCATCGTCGACCTCTTTTTTTGAGAAACCCTTGACGGTGAAGTCAAATTTTAGCGATCGTCGTTTGTTTTCGAGTTATGGCCGAAAATTCGATTTTTTGAGATTTCGATTTGAGTCTATATTTCGGTTGTTTGTGAATTTAGAGAAATGGCGTTTGCACGTTCTTAAGACAATTTTTTGATGCGAATGCAATGGCGTTAACAGATTTTGAAAATGTCTTTTTATTTTTAGGTAATGACATACATTTTTATTTTTTTATATGGAAGTCATAGTGGGCTGTAACTTTATTGAAAAGAACATTTTTTTCTCTTTTCAAATATATATATAATATGTATGGGCTATTCCTTCAATTTCTTCTTGAAAAATAAAAAATCTAAATTTTAGAAATTAAATTAAAAAAAATCTTATAATAAAAATGAAAATACAACAAACGACATACATATAAACACGACACTATCTAAAAGTAATTTCTACATAAAACAATAAAGAAAAAGTTCAAAATTACGTCTATTAACTGCAATACACTTTTCATGACACTTCTGTGTGCATTCGAAATGTGAATATTTGACACGGAGTTCAGGCATTGCGTAAACTTGGCTTTGAGTTCTTCTGTATTTCTACTTTTAGTTTTATATGAATTATCTTTAATATGTCCCCAAAGGTGTCAAATCAGGCGACCTTGATGGTCATCTAACTGGCCCATTGGTAACAAACCAATTATATCTGAATTTTGAGTTAAGCAATTCTCCAGCTGATCTCGTATTATGAGGTGATGCAGCATCGTGTTGTAAGAAGAACTGACTTCTATCGCTGAACGATAAATTGTCCAAATATTCATCAACAATTTTCTCATTTAAATATTGGTAGTACCGTTCACCAGTTAGATTTCCCTCATAAATCTTATATGCCAAAACTTGATTTTTTATTAAGGCACACCAAACACAAAAACCAAACCAACCCTGATTTTGGATCTCAATGGCGCGCCGAGGGTTCTCATCATGACATTCGTCTACTGCGAAAAATATGCGAAATCCATATTATTAATTCCAAAAATTTAGATTTTTTGATTTTTTAAGACGAAAATGAAGGAATAGATCCTACTTATTATATATATTTGAAAAGAGAAAAAATGCTCTTTTCAATAAAGTGACAGCCCACTATGACTTCCATATAAAAAAATAAAAATGTATGTCATAACCTAAAAATAAAAAAACATTTTCAAAATCTGTTAACGCCAATGCATTCTCCTCAAAAAAGTGCCTTAAGAACGTGCACACGCCATTTCTCTAAATTCACAAACAACCGAAATATAGACATAAATCGAAATCTCAAGAAATCGAATTTTCGTCCATAACTCGAAAACAAACGACGATCGCTAAATTTTGACTTCGCCATCAAGGGTTTGTCAAAAAAAGAGCTCGACGATGTGCGGTCAGATTTTCAATATCTCTTATGGTTTAAAAGTTACCCTATAAAAACATCGAATTTTCCCACTCTGTACTTGTAAACATTTTTGCCAATTATATTAATATCTTTATTTAAATATCAATTTATTTGACACCTGTGAACATTACTTAATCATACATTAAATCATTTTTAGATCAAAATCTGATGTAATCTTATTCAAGAGCCAAAGAAAAATTTTTTTTAATCTTACTTATTCCAGGAATCCAAGTTTCTTACAAAACCAACAACCTCCTCATCCAGATAAGGTGTACGAAGTTGTCGTCCATGATCTGAAACCACTCTATCATCTCTACCCAAATTTCTATGCGACAAGTTCTGCCAATCTTCATTTAAAACCTCATACAAGCCCCTCCAAGAATTTTTCTGTAAAGAAGCTCTATGTCGGGTATAACCACCAAACAGCTCATCTGCTCCCATTCCAACAAGCAGTACCTGCAATAGGATCAAAAGAAAACTAATAAAAACTCTTGAAAAACGCAGTTATACGCTTACTCTAGAAGGTGATGTATAACTACTAGTTTTCCCTCGACTAGCAAACCACAGTGCACATCCTAAGCTATCATCTAGGATAGTATTTAAAGGGTAAATTAAATCGCTTATGTGGTTTTTTCGCTCATAGTCTAGTTCACTTTTAGATACATTCACTTCCAGAAAGTTCCATTTTCTATCAGGTACAATTTGTTGCAATTCACTTAAGGTCGCTAAACCTGTGAGCCTGTCTGGTGTTATGTAATTTTTAGCCTCATCAAAAGCCACGTTAATTAAGTCAATAGGACGAGTTTTGTCTGAATATTTATCAGCTAATAATGCCAAAATTGCACAATCTACACCACCAGAAAATAAAACACCCGTTAAACAGTGGGTGCAGTTTAGTTTTTCGGTTATACAGTTTTTACAGAACTTCGGTTGTGTGGATATTCTTTTACTAACAGCTGTTTCTAATAACATCTTCAATTTTAATACTCTTTTATTCCAGTTAGCATCCGTTAGTAAATTACAAAAAGCATGTTCTATATTTTGGTTCTTTATGCTGTCTAATAGGCTTAAATCATGATTGGTGGGTGCTAGAAATGTTTTATGTTCACTAGGCAAAAGAAGTGTTTGCACTTCTATATTATTTCTTTTTAAAAATATTCTTGTTTCTTCTAACTTAGTTTCAAAATTTAAATTCCGATGTGGCCACGGTATAACACGCAAATCGTTAGTTTTTAAATCCAGACAAAATATTCCAATGGCAGGCAATTCCATAAACTCACATTGTGGGTTTCGTTTAGCCACACTGGTTAAAACTAACCCATTTCTGAATATTCCAATCAATAAACTTCTCCTCCCATAAACATCTCGTCCAAAGTACAATTTATTTTGTGCTTTGTTTAACCACACAAAACTATATGGTCCTTCACTATTTAATAAAGCTTTCGAGAGATTATTTTCCAGATGTTTTAAAATTAGTGTTGTGTCCCCATAGGTTTCTCTTTCTGTATTTGAGATAAACTCCCCAAAAACATCACCGTTGTAAACAAATAGCGAGGTTTCGTTTTCTACTGGTTGTTCCGTAATAGTGCTACCTTGAAGCCACAAAACACTAGCAGCAAATAATAAATTATAGTTGTTTTCGTTGTGAAATTTATGTTGAGTATTGTCTGGTCCACGATTTGATATGTTATCCTTAAACAAGTCTAACTAAAAGAAAGAAACTGGAAGGATATTTTATAATTTCTTTGGATGGTTCTTACCTACAAATTTTAACAATTCTTCATCCTGACAATCAGTAGAATTTAAGTAAATACAGAAAATTCCACACATTTTGCTATTTTCAGCTATTTTAGAGAAAATGTAGGGTTAAGTTTAAGTAGTTAGGTTAGGTTTAGGTACGTTTTGTCTACTATATTATTTTTATGAACGCTAGAAACATTGTGACATTTGAACTACTGGGACCTTCAAATTGTTCAAGGGTATTATCACTAGAAACTGATAATAAAGAAAATATAAATTTTAAATTGCACTTTGATGTTTACTTAAATTTATTAATTGAAATTAAAATTGGCTTCATTAATAGAAGAAGACGTAATAATAGGGCCAAGGGCAACAACTGTCATTGGCATGTCATGGCTTTCGGATGGTTCGTAAAACGCAAAGTGGAAAATCGCCAAGTAAAAAATCGCGTAAAAACGATTCAGAAAATGACAATGTGATGTTTACATCTTATACAAGCACTTCAGTCCACAAACGTAACTTATGTATAGTTTCATTTCCCATTATATTCTTATTTAACATCCTTCGCTCATTACTGTACCAATTCTTTGTTATTCTTCGGTTTATTTACTGTAGTTCCTCCAGCTATTTTGTGCGAAATCGTAACCCTGATTGTGAAAATGGTACAAGTTGTGCTGTAATAGAAGAACTCCCTTCAGAAATGTCTACAACCCATAGAACCTCTGGTCCTGGTCCCGGTGATCCTCTACTTGCCAAACAAAAACACCATCATCGACGCGCTTTTGAATATATTTCAAAAGCATTGAAAATTGACGAGGAAAACGAAGGTAATTTGCTTGGATTTTCAACTAACAATATCTAATAATGAATTCTAGGACAAAAGGATCTGGCTATTGATTTGTATAAAAAGGGAATAACTGAATTAGAGTTAGGGATTGCGGTGCAGTGTTGGGGTGGACGTGGGGAAGTATGGGAAAGAGCACAGAGATTGCACGAGAAAATGAAGACCAATCTTGCCATGGCAAAAGACAGGTTACAGTTTTTGGGTAAGTATAAACCAACAACAACAAATTGGCAACTTTGTAGTTTAGTTTTTTATTTTCTTGGTGGCACTCTACACAACCGTTAGTTTTTGTCAACTTTGTAATTTTATTTTTGTTTATAGAAAGCATGGATAGGTTGCAACATATGGATGTAAACCCAACCAATGTCGTCCCTAAACTTAGCTACAGTACAAATATCCCTTCATACAAATTAGCTAGTACGAGACCAGGTATTATTTCTTGCGTTCGCGACTTGTTTCATTTTTTTTTTTTTTTGTTGTCGATAAAACTAAGTAAATCTTTAGGTACTAATTTATACTAATTTCTTATCTAGAATCCATTAAGGTAGTTTTAATATCATATACAGGCTGTTTCAAATTCGCTTCTCACACAGGGATCTCAGAAACGGTAAGAGATACAGCTTTGGTTAAATTGGGGCAAAGTTGCGTAATATAGTGGCCAATAATAAGCCGTTTAGAAATCGAAAATATCTTTTGTAGTTCTGGAGATTTTTTGAAAAAACCAAATTTTTGCCTTTTCGTTTTTATTTTTTTCTGCTCTTATTTTTCAAGATATCGAAAAACTAAAAGCACTTTGTCGTGGACACTTTTTGTGCTTTATAAAATGACGTTAAAATTTTTCTCATGTGACTTTCCGTTGACGTCATCAACTCCATTTTTTTAAATACGGCCCTGTATCTTTTTTTGTCGTTTTAAGTAGCATTTTTTGTGTTCTAGAAAATGGCGTTTACATTTTTTCCATACGACGTTTCGTTCAGTAATTTTTTTTAATAATTTTATAAAATAAACACTTATGAAATCGTCAATACTGATGATGGGCTGTACAATGAAAAGAAATACTGATGAAATTGTAAAAATAATCCAGTGCCGTAGGCATTCAAAAAATGATCCGATGATTACACAAGAACGAAACTTCGTATGGAAAAAATGTAAACGCCATTTCATAGAGCATAAAAAATGCTACTTAAAACGATGAAAAAGAAACAGGGCCGTATTTAAAAAAATGGAGTTGATGACGTCAGCGGAAAAACGAAACGTCGCATGAGGAAAATTTTAACGTCATTTTATAAAGCACAAAAAGTGTCCATGGCAAAGTGTTTTTGGTTTTTCGATATCTTGAAAAATAAGAGCAGAAAAAAATAAAAACGAAAAGGCAAAAATTTGGTTTTTTCAAAAAATCTCCAGAATTACAAAAGATATTTTCGATTTCTTAACGACTTATTATTGGCCACCATATTACGCAACTTTGCCCCAATTTAACCAAAGCTGTATCTCTTACCGTTTCTGAGATCCCTGTAGTGAGAAGCGAATTTGAAACAGCCTGCATACTATCTTAAGTAGTACCTACTAAG
Source organism: Pediacus dermestoides (assembly GCA_963942485.1). Taxonomy (NCBI): domain Eukaryota; kingdom Metazoa; phylum Arthropoda; class Insecta; order Coleoptera; family Cucujidae; genus Pediacus; species Pediacus dermestoides. The sequence continues at coordinate 6,287,417 of OZ012629.1, forward strand.
ATGTTAAATTCCAATTTTCACTTCCAATTTCCTAAACAATATAATCATAAATCTAATAATTTTATTCAATAGCTCCTTAAAAAAAGTATCTACCTACTTGCGACAAATATTTTTATTTCCGGGTATTACCAACCTTTAAGTAGGTATTGAAACATTTAAAACTTTTAACCTAGTTATTCTTTATTTATTATTAATTTTTATTTTTAGAAACAACTTCAATTAACAACACAACACTAATTTATACACAATTTAATAATTTAAATTCTTTAGAACCCCAATAATGCCTCATATTTCTTGTAGCTTCTGGTAAAAAGTTAACTGTGGCCAGCAAACGCCCCTTAAACTCCACATTATCAAAGAGTCAAACCCTTCCGAGATCGATGGGTTCCCGTACTGCCCCAGTCCAACCAGTGCGACCATTCAACAAAATTTCGTCCACCCCTCCAGCTATAAAGAAACAATTATCTATCCCAGGAAACTCTGGGTCACCAGCCAGAAAATTCACAAGTCACTCAGGTTAACACCGTCATTAAAATTTAAAAAAAATCATATACATAATTACAATCAAATTTCAGCAAGTGGTAGTAAACCAACATCTCGTGGTCGGTCGCCAACTTTAAAAGGAGTGGATCCAAAATTAGCTCAAAATATTCTAGATGAAATTGTGGAAGGTGGCGCGGCTGTTCAGTGGGAAGATATTGTTGGACAAGACACTGCTAAGCAAGCCTTACAAGAAATGGTTATCCTTCCGTCGTTGCGCCCTGAACTATTTACGGGTCTACGAACACCTGCCAGGGGCTTGTTGTTGTTTGGGCCACCAGGAAATGGGAAAACTTTGTTAGCACGTGCTGTTGCTACTGAATGTCAGGTAAGACAAGAAATAACTACATAGTTAAAATCTATAATAAATTATTTCAGGCTACATTCTTTTCTATAAGTGCTGCCAGTTTGACGTCAAAATACGTAGGAGATGGTGAAAAAATGGTGCGGGCACTCTTTGCCATCGCCAGAGAACTACAACCCTCCATAATATTCATAGACGAAGTGGACTCTCTTTTATCAGAACGCTCAAATAATGAGCACGAAGCTAGTCGTAGATTAAAAACCGAATTCCTTGTAGAATTCGATGGTTTACCAAGTAATCCCGAAAGTGAACGAGTAAGTTACTTCTATTATTCACAAAAAAGCGTTTTATTTCTTAAAAATCTAGGTGCTAGTCATGGCCGCTACCAATAGACCTCAAGAGTTGGATGAGGCAGCCTTAAGAAGGTTCCCTAAAAGAGTGTATGTGACTTTACCCGACGTGAATACTAGATCGCAGTTGTTGAGGAAGTTGTTGGCGAAACAGGGTTGTTCTTTGAGTCAGCAGGAACTGAAGAGATTGGCAACGTTGACTGAAGGGTATTCGGGAAGTGATTTGACTGCTTTGGCTAAAGATGCTGCTTTGGGGCCAATTAGAGGTAAATATTTGTAGTTAAAAAAAAACGAGATGTACATAAGTTCTGCTTGGGAGTTATTGTTATGGACTGATTACAGATTTTTATTCGGAACCTAAGCATAAATAGCAACTTCAATTATTAACGTCAAAAAAGATGCTACTAAAATTTTCTTAATGTAGCCATAGCTTAAGATGTTACATTTGTCCTATGTACAGGGTGTCCCATTTTCGACACTTTTAGGGGGTATTGGCGTTATTATCAAAGATAGAGTGTTGCGGTTTTCACCTTCTTGTCCTACTTTTTTACGAAACGAAAGATTCCGGGGTCAAATTTGTCATGGCTCTCTTAGTTTTTAATCTACAGAGTGATTCTGAAAATCTTTGTTTTTTAGACACCCCTCGGATTTCCGTTATGCGTCTACTTATCAAAAAGGTGAAAACTGATCTTGATAGAGTTTTTTACGTAGATTTCAGTGGCTGAGGCAGTTTTTATGTAAAAGGTTTAGTTTTAGAGATATTGCCCAAACTTATGTTTTTTTAAATGGGATACCCTATATATTATCTTTTATATTGATTAAGCAAAATTTGGGATTTCCAAAAATTTATAATACTTAATATTTATTTTGAAAAACAAGCTAAAAATTCGATATTTTTAATAATTTTCTTTATTTATAACAGTAGGCCATGGCTAATTTTTTAGAAACAAATGCAAAATTTTCACAATGCGTAATTATTCTAAAGCTAAACACTTCAAAAGGTAATTTTAATGCATTGTATAAAACATACCAACAATATAATATTTCTCATAATTATCATAAACGGCCATTGTAATAAAAAATTAAAAGTAAAATAAAAACACCTACGTAACAAAAATATTTCATCAATAATGGAAATCTGACAAATCTGTCAAATTTTGCATTTGTTTCTAATAAACTAACCATGGCCTACTGTTATAAACAAAGTAAAAATAAAATTTGGAGCTTGTTTTTCAAAATAAATATTAAGTATTATATATTTTTGGAAAGCTCAAATTTTGCTTAATCAATATAAAAAATAATATATAGGGTGTCCCATTTAAAAAAACATAAGTTTGGGCAATATCTCTAAAACTAAACCTTTTACACAAAAACTGCCTACGCCACTGAATTCTACGTAAAAAACTCTATCAAGATCAGTTTTAACCTTTTTGATAAGTAGACGCATAACGGAAATACGAGGGGTGTCTAAAAAACAAAGATTTTGAGAATCACTCTGTAGATTAGAAACTAAGAGAGCCATGACAAAATTGACCCCGGAATCTTTCGTTTCGTAAAAAAGTAGGAAAGGAATGTGAAAACCGCAACACTCTATCTTTGATAATAACGCCAATACCCCCTAAAAGTGTCGAAAATGGGACACCCTGTACTATGTACACTAGCTTGGCATTAGCTCCTTAAAAAAAGTAGAATTATTTAAAAAGAAATATTTGGAATTTCAAATATGTACCCATACTTTCTTTCAAAATGCGAGTTTTTGATGGCCAATTCCAGTAGAGGCAAAAATTGACTAAATATTTTCATATACAGGTTCCATCAAAAATCTTATATTATTTATTAAATTGATATTTTTATATTAATTTAACGTACAAAATACTGAAAATTCCTTGTAAAAATCACCATCAAGATGTTTTCTCTGAAGTTTGGTGACCTCCGTATTTCTGTTATCTAAATGGTTGTTTTTCTTACAGAATTACAACCGGAGGAAGTGAGGCAAATGGATCCTAATGCAGTTCGCAGCATAACCATAAATGACTTTCTGGACTCGTTAAAACGTATCAGACGCAGCGTTTCACCCCAAAGTCTTGTGGCTTATGAGAAATGGTCTTTGCAGTATGGCGATGTTTCGATTTAATTCATTCCTACAGTTATTTTAGTAAAATCGTTTTTTCTTCTGGATTTTGTATTTATTTATCTGTGATAAGTCTAGAATTTTCTGTTACAGATTGTTTATTTAAAATGGTTTTTATACGAAAAACAAATTGTAATTATTTGCTTCCCTGTTCTCTGGAATTATAACGTTAGATTAAATATTTGATGTAATTTTAGATGTTAGTGAATTTAATAAATATGTATGTAGATGATAAATATAAATTTGTGATTTCGTTTTTGATTTTCAGTTTATTTAGGTACAGCAAATTTGTTTATCTTGGACCAACAACACAAAGTGTCTAAATTTGCTTATTGTTGCTTATATTAAATATTAATATTTGTATCGTAACATTTACTCAATACATGATATTGTAATAAACAAAAGGTGCATTATTTTATTACTTTTTTCTAGAAATTTTGTTGGAAAAACAAAACCGTTATAGTTTACAAAATTATTTATTATCAAACACAATCATAATAAAAATAAATGAACACAAAATATAATAATAGCTTGTTGTACACTGGAGCATGTTGGTTTATCCAAATCAAATACTCAAATTTACAACAAATTTTTATAAAGACCACTTGTACTATATTATTAATCTCTACAATTTACATTAATTACTAATAATTTATAATAGTTCCACGAACAAATCCAATTTTTCTAAGAAAAAAGCTAGCAATCTTTATAAGTTTCCAAAACCAGCTTTTTATACTCTTCTCGTTTTTGCCATTTTTGTGCAGCTAAAGCGTTTAATGGACTATCAATATTAGGCTCCCCAAGCAAGGCTTGAATCGACAGCAAAACAGTCCGGACGTCATACAAAGCCGACCATTTTTCCTTTAAAATATCCAAACAAATATTCCCACTAACGTCCACATTGGGATGGAAGCAGGGGGTTAAAAACTTGACAACAGGAGCAGTGTACGGATACGAGTTAGGAAATTGAAAGCTTAGTTTAAACTTTAACGTTTCATAAACGGTTTCCTGTGGCCCCACGATTGTCCCCACCCATTTAAACAAGTTTTCCCCCTCTGGGAAAGCAGACACACTTTTATCCTCCGACATCATCAGAGTCATTAGCTCCTTTTGCAGTCTATAATTCAAGAACATTATTAATGCATATTAAAGTAGGGTTACATTTTACTAATTAGTTACCGTTTTGTTACTGCATGGCTGTCGTTTGAAGACGTTTTTGAATCACCCATTTGCTTTGTGGATCCTGCTTGTTGTTCGTATAGCGGATTCACGTTCTGAGACATATTCTTCTTAAAATATTTTAGAATTGATTAGTATTTTAATTTTGTTTGGTGTAGTTCGTTACAACACTTTACAGACATTACGTTTTTGATATTTGTCAGCAATTTTTAAAGCAGCCAATCACAGGAAAGGCGTTGCAAATGCGTTAAGGTCGATTTACAGCAGCATGGTGGCTAAGGTAACGAACATTGATTTTTACGGTGAAAAATCAATAAAATTGTAGGTGAAAGTTGAAACTAATCTAAACTTTGTTAGTTTATCCACAATTTAAATTATTTGCTTGAAGTGAAAACTATTTAATTGAATCAAAATGAAACAGGGCCGTACTATTCTATTATTAAAATATCTGATGTGTCAAACACATGACTTTCTTATACGATGCGATATAGTACTACAATTACTTTTCCTAAAGTTAACTTCCTGTAAAAATTGTCTTTAAATTTTGAGGGTTTTCCAGCAATTTTCAAATATTTTCTCTCGCACTTATTGCAGTAGGCATAAATCTGTCCTTGTCCCACTCATTGTAACAGAATTTTAAGAAAAGTGTTTTAATAAATCTCGTTATTTGTTGGAATTTCATAAAAAAGTTCAAACAAAATACGTTCAAAATTTAATTCTAATCCAATATTAAAGAATAAAAAATTTCGTAAATTGTTTCCTTTTCAAGATATTCCTAAAAAACCTAAATGTGTCTTCTGGTAAGTACCACTTCTGTTGGTATTAGATAAAATATCTGATGTGCCCAACACATGACTTTCTTATACGGATGGTATCACAATAATTACTTTTCCTAAAAACATTAAGTTAAATTTCTTGTAAAATTTTGAGGGTTTCCAGCAATTTTCAAATAGTCTCTGTCGCACTTATTGCAATACGCATAAATCTGTCCTTGTCTCACTCATTATAACCGAATATTACGACAAAAATAAGTGTTTTATACAGGGTGTCCGGAAATTAGCAGCAAAAAACTCGGCGGGTGATTCTACTTGAAAAATTAATGTGACAAGTTCCTATAACGTTTTTCCGAAAGCTCATTAAGATTGTTTTTTTAAATCAATTTTTTCCAGTAACTTTTTTTCTAGTGTACCGATTCGTTTCAAATTTGGCACACTTATCACTAATGTTTATTTGTATTCTTGCACCAAATTTGAGGTAAATCCCCCAGTGTCAAAGAGTCGAAACTGACGTTGACCTTTGGATAAAGACCCAGAACTTTTTTGTTAGGCACTTTTTCTAAACTTTGATGACGCCCGATTAAAGAGCATCGAAAAATCTGCAAAAAATATCCTCTTGCTGCATCACGATAAAACAAGTCGTTTTCGAGAAAAACGGCTTAAAAAATTTGCTTGCATTAAATGAATACCAACTACTTAACTACAGCTCATTTTCAAGATTAAACAGAAGCGCGTTTTTCTCGAAAACTACTCGTTTTATCGTTATTCAACAAGAGGATCTTTTTTGAAGATTTTTCGATGCTCTTCAATCGGGCATCATCAAAATTTAGAAAAAAAGTTATTGGAAAAAATTGACTTCAAAAAAAAACTTTGGGGCCTTGTAACTCCAATATTAATGAACTTTCGGAAAAATGTTATAGGAGCTTGTCACATTAACTTTTCGAGTAGAATCACTTCCCGAGTTTTTTGCTCCTAATTCTGGAAACCCTGTATTTTGAAATTTTTTTGACGGAATTTCGAAAAAAAGTTCAAATAAAATTTGTTCAAAATTCAATTCTAAATCAATGCTAAAGAATAAAAAAATCTCATAAATTGTTTATTTTTCAAGATATTCCTAAAAAACCTAAAAATGTCTTCAGGTAAGTGTCACTTGTGTTGGTGCTAGATGAAAAACATTTAATGTGGCAACCACAATTTTGTTCAAACTCTTAAATATGAAATTTAAATCAATTCAGATAAGTCGTTTTTGAGTTATCGTGGATACGGACAGACAGACATGACGAAAATGGATTCAGGGGACCTCAAAACGTGTAAATCCATCAAAATTGAAAAAAATCATGATTACTATACTTCCTTATTATGTACCTAGTATAAGAAAGTAAAAACTTACCATTATACGCAAGTCTCTGGTGAATCTAAAAATGTTTGATCGATACTGGAAAATGAATCTTAAGTAGATAAATGTATCTATATTTATTATTCAATCCAATTTAAATAAAATATCTCATCGTTATCCAAATTTTCGAAAATTTATTGGCATATATTTCCAAATCGAAGCAGTTTAATAAATACAAATTAAATTATCTAATGGGATGAATTTGAAGTATACAAGACTGATATGTAATCAAAACTCAATATTTGTGGTTTGACGTCCATTATTTGGGTGAACCAATTTACATTAGATATTCAATCTTAATTAACCAAAGCAATTCTAAGATATTAGTTATTTCTTCGAATTTTCAATTTTATTATGAGGTAAATAAAACTATTAAAAAATATTACATTTATTTTATATAAAAGTAATTTAAATAAGGTTTTTATTCAAAAGCCAAAACCAATTTTTAAAAATTACCTAAAATTATTAAACTAATACAAAATGAATTGTTAGGTTGATTTATTATTCAATAGTATTATTTTCATAAATTTACATAAAACAGATGAGGTGTGTGTATTACAAAAAGAAAAAAATATTGTTGGGAGATAATTTTCTGGGATGCAGGACAATACTATTAAACAGTTCAGTTCCAACTTGCCATCACTTTTATAACAATCATGTCTCTAAACGTAGAAAAGCACTAGCTATCATTACTTAGAGTATTGTAACGATTCCCCAGATTTAGTTTTGGCCCCTGAGATGAACTAATTTTCGAATGTTCTGCTTGCCGATGGGAACTGGAGCGATTATGTGCAACTACTTCGAAAGAACCCTCACTCCGATTTCTAGGAACAAAACACATTTTAAACATGAACATCAAGAAAACAAAAGTTCTTACTTTTTGAAATCACCCCCTTTAGAGAGAGTTGGGAAATATTCTTCGTTATGGATATCAGGCGCAGCCTTGGACTTAAGACGACTAGGTTGCACCGGTTGTTGAGGCATATTACGTAAACGCGGCGAGATGTATGTACCTGATTTAACTTCGAATGCCTCGATTTTCTTCTCTATTATTTTTATAGGTTCCTCAGGCACATCGGAATCAATTCTCTTCCAGGGCCCCACTGCCTTCTTTTCAGTTTCTTGACCTGACTCATCGTAACCTTGTTGTTGTTCAGCATTTACTTCGGTTGAACCCGAGCTATTGCCTTCTACATTGGCGTTAGCTGCTAAATTTCCAATTTTCAAACCGGTGTAATCCTTTTTCTCTTCTTCAAAGTCCTTCCATTCGTCTTGTTCCTAAAAAAATGTAGTGCAATATGGCTACTTAACCTATATTATGATTCACACATAAAACAGAAAATAATAAATATTTCTTTTGCGATTTGTTCATTACGTTCCGTTATATACATTAAAAACAATACATACGTGTACTTGCACAGCAGGTTCATCTCCTTCAGGGATACGTTCCTTCTTTAGTTTTTCAGTCTTCTTAGCACTGTCTTCTAATTTTTTTGCAACTTCATCTGTAGTGGAAAATTTTTTGGTGCTTTTCGACTTCTTGCGATCCTTCTTTGCAAAAAAATCATCTAAATCTGCCATTTTAAATAAAAACTGAGGTTTTGTTAACTTATATGTAAATTTTAACAAACTTAAGATCCACACTTTCAATACGGACAACCGGAACCCAATGATTGACACTTTGCATCTGAAAAAAGTTATCCGCATTATCGACGGAGAGTTGCAGCAGGTTCACCAACTGTTGACAAATTTCGATTAGTACGTAATAAGAAACGTATTTTAAAACGAATCGAAGATTCCAAAGAATTCATTAATGGTTTATTTGTGAAAAAAGTTTTTTTAAGTAATTCAAAAACAAGAAATGAGTATGAAAATCAAGTATATGTGCATTAGACGCTATGGTACATTCATTTAAGTACGCGCTATTATCGACAGAGTTATCAAATCTGTAAGTCTAGCTGTTGGGTGGGTTGTAGTTTTCTTCACGTGTTTTTGGCATTAGCAAAGCATGACATGAGTGTATTTTTAAATCTTATTTCATACTATTAACATTATTACAAATTTTATTTAGTAATGAGTGTTTTTCACGATGAAATCGAAATAGAGGATTTCGAATACGACGAGGAAGAGGAATTATACCATTACCCCTGTCCTTGTGGCGACAGATTCCAAATTACAAAAGTATGGTAATTTATATAAAGTTAGGTTATGAAATACTATTGAACTTTTTTTAGGAGGAATTACTGGCAGGGGAAGAAGTAGCTACTTGTCCAAGTTGCTCATTAGTTATCAAAGTGATATACGATCTAGTAAATACATCACATTAATAAATCTGTTAAATATAATTAAATATTTCATTAATTGTAGGACACTTTTACTAAGGAACAAACGGACGTTAAATCGTTAACAGAAGATTTAAGGAAACTAGAAGTTACAACTAAGTAATTTGATTTGCAATGAGTGCTAGAGGAAGAGGGGGCCGTGGTGGAGGTCGAGGTGGTGCTGCTAAATCATTTAATCGAGACCAACTCAACTCTTTAGGCGTTAGTAGTAACGAAACTGTACCAGTTATAGTTAGTCAGCCTCCCGCGCTTTATCCTTTGCTAAACCGACACCCAGTCCCTTTAACAGTATGTGTTTTTTAAGTATTTTATATGCATTTTGTTACTAATAACTTATTTCAGCCTTCAAACGAATGCGATTATCTTTTAATACTGAAACAAGATTTTGTCGATCATATCCACTTATCCGGGTCATATGTAAAAATGCCAGAAACGAAAAAAAGTCAGCCCGAACTAGAAATTGACAGACTCGTCGCACAAATACCAAGCGTGAAGGAGAAATATAATTGGAATTTGTTTCCCTCGGAATTACGTCCTAAAGTATTAGCTAAACGAACTAAAGGCAAAGCAGTCAAGGATATTAATATTGAGAAACATTTGGAAAAATTAGAGAAGATTGAGAAAACTGTTGAAACTGATGTAGCAGTTGCTAAAGAGGAACAAGATGAGGATGTTGAGAATGAGACTGAGATAATTGAAGAGGATATCGATGATGAAATGGACGATGGAACGGATTATGCTAATAATTATTTTGATACTGGAGAAGATTATGAGGACGAGGATGATAATCTTGATGATGGGCCTATTTATTAATAATATTAATTGTCGTTATGAAAAATTTAAAAACAGTTAATATGGATTAACAAATCATAAGTGGATTTACAACTTTGTATGTACATAACTGACAAATAGTGATAAAATTTAAGTAAGTGTACAATACGTATTTTTTCACTCATTGTATTTTAAATCCTAGTTCGTGTTTAACCACTATTCAAATAAATAAAATAGGTTTCAAAATTTAATGCAGTTTGTATATTTATAATATAAACCAATTTCATTTTTATTTCTTTGCAATCAGTGCCTATAAAAGTTCCGATCGATAGTAAAATATACAGGGTGTCCCAGGATAGACACAAAATAGTTTTGGGTATGATTCTTAAATACATTCTGCATTGTCCTGGATAATTTTTTTATCTCCAATCCGGGTTTCTTTTTTATTTTTTTTATAGTAGTCATTTAGGAGGTGGTAACTTACGGAAATCTTTTTAACAAATTTAATAATTACTCCAAGTAGACTTCGTTTATGTTCAAAATGGAATTTAACTTTTCGATTCAAAATAAACCAATCTTTCATCATGTATCAAATTTTTAACTATTTTCAATACTAGTTTTCAAAATAAATTAAATGAAACGTGAACATAATGATTTATTTTTTCAAATTCCAAATTTGAACTTAATAAATTTTTAAGGGTTAACGCCACCAAAAAATTACAAGAAACTTTTGTTCGCAAATCATCTCAGCTACAAATTTCATGTATAACTTTTTCGATAATCAAATAAACTGCTGGCCAATTGAAACGTACCAAGCGAATTTTTAGGTTGAATTTAAAGTCAAATATTTTGAAAAATAGAAAAGATATCAACATGCGGTTTTCAGGATTTCAGAGGTAATTTAATTGAGAAAACGATATTGTTACCCGATTTTTTTACTTTGAAATACATTACTATCTACAGGGTATGAAAGAAAGGCTTCTTTTTTTTCAAATTTTATAACTACTGTGATTCCACAAATTTTTTTTAATGTTTTTTCATGTAGATTTTTTTAGTCCTTACTTAATGGGAAAGCAACCTGTTTCTCAAAATTTTGATATCCCTGTTATTTTATAAGATACCGAATTTTTGCTGAAAATTTGATTTTTTCTTTGTTTTTTCTCGTTCGGCTGTATTGTGTTTTGTAAGAACCAATCTCTGTACTTGATTATAATACCTTATGAATGGCTTTCTTATAAAAAGTACACTTTTTGTACTTTCATTAATTTATTGGTAACCAGTGGCTTATCAAAAATCGGTACACGTTCGCTAATTGGTAAATTTTTTAATTCATTTTTTGAGGCTATTTTCTTAATGGAATAGAATGGAATTTAGTTAGTTTATGTTTGCCATTGGTTTAAGTGACTTATATCCTCGAAACGGGTTTTTCACTTTTTCAAAAATTTGCTCATATTCGTGTATACCGGGTGGCTACGAAATCGTTTTACAACCCCCACCATTTTGTTACATTTAACTGTATTAATTTGAAATTTGGCATGGTTTGATTGTTGAAAGGAATAATAATTTTGACGTTTAAAACAACTTTCAATTTTTTTTAAAACAACCCTGTATATTTTTTTCCGTAAGAATTAGATTCTACTTAAAATTACCTTTTTATCAACATATCACATGATGACATTTGCTTTCAAAATGGATCATAATTATTATTGCAAGAACCTGTTCAACAATATTAAACTTAATAAAAAAGTCGGTATCTTATAAAATAAGAGGGATATAAAAATTTTGAGAAATTGGTTTTTTCCTCGTTAACCAGGGACTAAAAAAAATCGACATCAAAAAAATATAAATAAATTTTTGTGGAATTCCGGTAGGTATAAAGTTTGAGAATAAAAAGACGACTTTCTTTCACACCCTGTAGATAGTAACGTACTTCAAAGTAAAAAAATCGGGTCACACTGTTGCTTTCGCAATAAAATTATCTCTTGAATCGTGAAAACCTCATGTTGATATCTTTTCTCCTTTTCAAAATATTTGACTTTAAATTCAACCTAAAAATTCACTTGGTACTTTTCAATTGGCCAGCAGTTTAGTTTAGCAGACTGGCTTCTTTTTATTCAGTGTTTTGCTTTTTCAGTCTACGATTTTCAACATTCAAGAGATGATTGCTCGAATACTAACCCGGATTGGGGATAAAAAAATTATGCAGGACAATGCAGAATTTATTCAAGAATCACACCTAAAAATATTTCGTATCTATTCGCAAAATAATCTAAAAACCTAAAATAGCTAAAACTATATGAAAAATAGTCCGACGATAAAAATTCCAATTTTATACATAATATTATATTACTGATAGTCGGACTATAGGTACAGTTTTTCTTGATTGATACATGAGTGGCACGTCTGAATTTGACATGATACAGACGATCGTTAATCATATTTAATTTCACACAGTGGTTTCATGTTCAATGCAGACCAAAGCTAAATATAACATTAAAATATGTAATACTAACTAGTTTACAATGTGCCCACTGAAAAAGATTAATTATATTATATTGAGGAGGATCAATACCCCAAAGCATTATATTTTTATAAAAAAAAATAGTTTAGTTGCTGAGTGAGTAAAACATTACTTCTACTTGGTTCCTTAACACCTTTTACCTTCTAAGCTGATGTTATTATAATAAAGAAAAATATCTGGTGTCCAACACATGACTTTCTTATACATTACCATGATACAGTTTTAATCTTTGGAAAATACTGAAGTGGTAGCCAATAGTCACATGCAGTCAACATTCAATATGTTATTAATATAAAATCACATTTATTTATTATTATTGTTTTCGTTACCATAGAAACCAGTAAAATAAAAAAAAATAATGGTCCTTCTGGGATTCGAACCCGCGACCTTCCGTTAGGCAGTCAAGTCCCTTTAGTCACTAGTCTATCTCGGCTGTCGGATTTCGGATTCAACGCGCACTATGAGAAATATAGGGTGGTCCAGGTTAAACGTCATTAATTTTTGGATTTTCTGTTCAATTTAGAGGAAATAGTTACTCTTGAAAAATTTTTCTTTAAGGTTTCGCTTTTGAGATATTTGAGTTTGAAGGTTTGGAAACACAACATCAAACGCTATGCTGAATTAAAGAAAATTTTGAATAAGTTCTCAAAATAGGCTTTGATACATTTTCGAGCTTTTTTAGCCACGGAATTAATCGCTGCCAAGACTTGATGGCAATTTTCCGGATTTTTCAGACCTAACCGAAATTTTCTTTAATTCAGCACAGCATTTGATATTGTGTTTCCAAACCTTCAAACTCAAATATCCCAAAAATGAAACCTTAAATTAAAATTTGTAGAGAGTAACTATTTTCTCTAAATTAAACAGACAATCCAAAAATTGTATTTTCCTCGCAATATATCCAGTGGCGTCAAAAATTGGAGGGAAAAGTGGAATGGCCCCAGTATCTACGCCACTGGAGATTTTTTTTATAAATGAACCCCATCATTATCTTGAAATGTACTACGTTACTCTGTGTGCGAAATTTAATGGAAATCGTTCAAGTGGTTTAAAAGTTATGTTAAGAAAACGAGTTTTTGTTTTAAACTTTGACACCCTGTATCTTTGTTATAAAACATTTTTGAGCAAAGTTTTTTAATAAGTCTACTTTTTTCATGATGCTCTATCACCTCCCAAAATTAATGACGTTCAACCTGGACCACCCTGTATAAGAGTTTTTAAAATAACTATCTCGTTTTTTTGAAATTTTTTTGACGGAATTTCAAAAAAAAGTTCAAACAAAATTTGTTCAAAATTTAATTCTAAATCAATGTTAAAGAATAAAAAAATCTCATAAATTGTTTATTTTTCAAGATATTCCTAAAAAACCTAAAAATGTCTTCAGGTAACTGTCAGTTGTTTTGGTACTAGATGAAAAACATTGAATGTGACACCCACAATTTTGTTCAAACTCTTAAATATGAAATTTGAATCAAATCCGATAGGTAACTCGTTTTTGAGTTATGGTGGATACAGACAGACACACAGACAGACATCATGGCGAAAATGGTCAGAATGGATTCAGGGGTCCTCAAAACGTGTAAATCCATCAAAATCTCGAAGTCGAAAAAAATCACGATTACTATACTTCCTTATACTTCGCATAAGAAAGTAAAAACGGGAATGACGTAGAGTAATATAAGAAATAGTGTAGGTAATAATTTAAAATTATTATAAACCAGTTTTATGAACAAAATTCCTCTTCCACATCGACATTTCCACATTTCACTGCTTATAGGTACTTTTGTTGATTGGATTCGTAGAGAAAAATCTTAACGGGAAGATAGTACAGTGGGTGGCGGTGGTGGTATGTTTTGCGGTATAGATGGTGCCGATAGATCACGGGCGTAAGGCCTCAGGTGCAGCATTTACATAATAACACGGAAGGCAGCCTCTGGAAGCTATGCGAAGCGCACGATGCTAATTGCAATCACTATTAGCAATTAAAAAGAACCACTTAGTAATTACTACATTGATTTATAATGACGCTGCTAAGATTTGTGGGATTAATACAGTTGAGAGGGCGGACTAAAAAGCATTTTACGGTTATAATGCGGTGGTACGCAAATATTTTTGTTTTGTCTGTGTTACGTTGGGTAAAAATTGGGGTATAATATGGAAATATGTTGCATTTATGTATTTCGTACAAATTTATACACTGGTCTATATGACTGAGGGAGGTTTAATTAATTTGGAAAACTACTATAGAAAATTGAACTTTGATATCAGTGGCGTAGGAAAAACGTTTTAGCAACTTTCTATTATCTAAGTAAATAGTAGATACCTACCTAATTTATTGATTTGTAATTTAAAAAATTTGCGATATAAATATTAATATTAAAAGAAAGTTTTGGTGTAATGTTTCTGAATTTCTACTCAATTAACTGCACACATGATCATTTTTTAAGTTTGCTTATTATTTAATCAAGATGCAGAATTAATTGCACCACCCCACATAAACATCATCCCGATTCCTACTAAATGCCTCAAAAGCGATTACACGATGTGGTATTAAATTTGATCCGAAATTAGGACTTTTATTACCTACCACCCAACTAAACGAACCTGCATAAATTAAAACTAGGTAGTACATATTTACCAGCAATAAATAATAATAAAAACATAAAATATCCTGCGATATTTAATAGCCTTGCGACAAAATAAATAATATTATTAATATATAAACTGGCTTTTAAGTAGCGGTTATAATTAGTTTTGTAATTACAGTGTATTCGGCAGCACCTGGGTTCCCAATATTGCCACATCCTTTCTCCTTTCTCTAGGAATTCTGAAAGGACTTTGTCGTTACAAAATGTCGACTGCGTTGTTGTATATCCCTATACCGCACATACCAGACAAAATTTATTTATTAATATGGCTTCATTAAATCATGAAAAACTCCACTGTGCACAATATTATGCCCGTACACGTCCACATATACATAATTACTGGAATTTGTAATATTTACGAAATCCTACTTGAAATATGCAGCATGGATATGCTGTATATATAGATAACAAAGGAACCTTGATGGTTAATAAATAATAATGCAGTTTGTTTGAAAATGGAATATTGAAATATTTGGAACTGGGAAAATATTTTATAATTTGGACAAATTAATACCAACAATTAAAACTGTAAATTATAGGAAAATCCATATGAAAGATCGAATAAATAGGTTTTTAGATTAAAGAAAATAAAATTTCATAAATACAAGAGAATTCAAACAGTTAAAGTTCTGGCGGATGCGCCGGCGTTAAATCAATTTTAACATATTAAATATTGGCCTCTATTCACATTTTTTAGTAATGTAAATTGGAATATATTTTTAATAAAATGATTCAAAAAACTAATATTTTATTTGTAATTTAAACTACTCAAAATATACACGCATAATATGAAGCATTGATATTATAGTCCGGAAGCTAGTGAATTTTTTTGTCACTAATTTTTCCAGTCAGCAAACATTGATAGGATTGTTCAGTTAGTGATTCTAAATAAAAAATATTATATTATGTATAGGGGTTTTCCGATGGGTTGAGTCAGAAAATGCCTTTCAAAATACAAATGCGGTGCACTTATTTTTACATTAATGAAAATGCTTCTACTAACAAGTCGTGTACTAAAATTCAGTAAAAAGAGAGTCTAGCTGATCTGTAGGCACACCAAATATGTCTGGCACGTAAAAAACTGAAATTTTTTTAACAAAATAATTGCACTTATTTTGGTAGTCCTGAAAATTTGTCAGATGAGAGTTTGCATTATAATAATAGCCTAAAATACAGTCTGGCTATAATGCGAGATCACCAAACCCCTGCCAGACTCGTCTAATGCTCATAAGGCTATATACGTTCGATTATACACGGTGTTTGAAAAATACACCAAAATATTTCAGGGGGTGATTCCCGAGATGATTTTGAGAAAAAAAGGTCATATGAACATGGGTCTGAAAATCCTTTTTTACCCCCCACCCCCCTGGTTTGATCTACCTCTGAAGAAAATTTCAAAATGATTTACACTCTATCTTATTAAGCCTAAAAGCATTAGTGGATCTGGTGAATTTCATCATTTTACCTAGAACAGTTTCAGAGATAATAAATGAAAACCTTCTCAGGGTCACAAATTTAAGGGGCTATACCTAACTCAGCGGATAAGCATTTTCGGACCCACGTTCATATGAACTTTTTTTCTTAAAATGATCTCAGGAATCACCCCCTGAAATATTTTGGTATATTTTTGAATCACTCTGTACAGATGATTGGTGTTGTACCCTACCTTATCATAAAGGATGCCTCATGTTTTAATCGGGAAAATTTAACAGGCTATAGAACTCGCAAAAATAAAAAGAAAAGTTCATATGAACATGTATGTTTCAAAGCTTCGTTTTCGATATACAGCGTGTTAAAGTTAATAAAAAAAACCTTTTC
This sequence comes from Pediacus dermestoides, assembly GCA_963942485.1. Lineage (NCBI taxonomy): Eukaryota > Metazoa > Arthropoda > Insecta > Coleoptera > Cucujidae > Pediacus > Pediacus dermestoides. The sequence goes on from OZ012629.1 coordinate 6,304,193, forward strand.
TTTTCAAATATGTATCTCAAAGACTACTTGGCCGATTTTGATAAAACTTGGCAGGTTATTAGTGACAAGTAAAGTGCTTCATTTGACGTAATTAGATTGAATTTAATTATTCCAGGGGCAGCGCTGGGGCATCCTAACTAGATATTTTAAAGAGAATTTTGAGCACACCACTACTTTTTTATAAGTTTGATATTATTTTCAGGTTGAGCAAATAAAAATACAATGTTTTTGTCTCTTGCATTTTCTGCCTATCGTGCTTACTTTTCGAGAAACAAAATAAAAAATTTTCCCCACCAATATACCCCTACCACCGCAAAACTTGAAATGAAAGGATTATAATTTTTATCAACCCTCTAAAAATAAAGTGATATGGCAAGATAGTGTAAAAAAATCAAATAATTTTCCTGCGTCGCATTCTCCTCTAATTTCTCTCTATTTTGGGTGTAATTTGCATTCTTATATTTTCGTAGTTTCACATTCCACTACTTTGGCGTATTGTCTATTACGGAACCCTCTTAAGAGTTTATTTATTTATTATAGTTCAAAATTTTAAGGCCTAAGTACCCAAAAAGTTTTTAAGAACTTCAGAGCATAACGAATTAAGGACGTACTATTTAGAGTCTGGCGAGACTTTGGTGATTGAAAATAATAGCCAGATTGGTTTATTTCGTTGTATTATAGTACAGACTATCATTTGAAAATTTTTCAGCACAGGGAAAGTAAGTGAAATAATGTTTTATTTTTGTAAATTTCAAGGTGCCGCCAGACTCACTTGGTAATTTTATAAATCAGCCAGACTTGTTTTAAATTATATTCCATGATAATATCAATTTGTATAATAAGTTTCAAAACTGTAAAAATAAGTGTAACGTATCCGAGAAATCGATCTGATTTTCCGATCAGCGGATTTATAGAAACAGTTCAGCCAGACCTACTTTCCACAACTGGAGGTAAGCCAGACTGCTTTTTCTGTAAGTCTTATGATCTACTTTAGTAAATCAAAAAGATTCATAACTGGAAAAATAAGTTCAACTCATTTGTATTTTCCACCTATGACCCCATCGGAAAAATTTTGCCAGACTCAGATTTAGTTGATTAGAATCACTAACTGAACAATCCTATCAATGTTTGCTAACTGGAAAAATTAGTACCAAAAAAATTCACTAGCTCCCGGGCTATTAAAACTTAGTGCGTTTTGAGGATCTAGACTTCTGACTTAACAGATGGAATTTTCCACAAGCAAGTTGAAATATTGTAACGGAAAAAAATTAAAATATCTTAACCTGGTATGTTGTCTTCTACGATGTGGTCCTCATTTAATCATCATGGGATCTACCTGCAACAAGAACAGAATAATCAAAATTCCATGAATTATCTTAAAATTTCGATGTATACTAGTAGTAGTAGAATGCCCTCCGCATTCTGCGAGGTTATTTGTGGATATTTCAAACGCGTTTGTTAGATTTTGTAAGAAACGTAAAAAAAAAGACTATAAAATTGTAAATTTTGGTTGCGTATAAGGGTGACTAATTGATGAGTTATTTATATATTATTTTATTCTAGATTAGTCAATTTTTAGTTTGGTTTCTGTAAAGAATGTGTGCTAAAGTTTTTTTCGTTACTTCCATTGGCTTTTTATTTACTTTTTCTTGCAACGTGTGATAGAAGAAAATATAATTTCGAGACAAGAGTTGAATAGCACATTTGATGTGAAGTTGTAGTGTATCATGATTACAGTAATTGTCCTATACATCATGCAATCATTTAGCTGAATCAATTTTAACCCATTACAACGTTGACACCAAATCATTGTACTACACAGATTTATATATTTGTTCAGTTAATACTTCAAGAAGAGTTTCGCCAAGTTAATTAGATTTAAAATAAAAGTAAATAAAATTTGGCGCAACAAATTAAATATTTAGGTGGAAAAAATAAGATGACTAAAATCAAAACTATTTTTTCCTTTCGTACATTTTTGCATCTCTACAACTAAAGCTTGTGTACTGATAAACAAACTATCACAATATAAATTAGCTTGACTAGTTGATGATTCAGTTCTGTAATGTAATTCCAATGCATTGCACAAAGCATTTTCAATTAACACCCACGTCAATGACATTAAAAAAAAGATACAACTTAATTACGTAATGGATATCCTATAATAGAGTTTAGGTAAAATTGATAATTGACGAATATCAAAAATGAATTACAACATCAGCATATATAGCAGATATTCGAACATAACTAGTAGTCATATTAGTGATAATCGGATACCTTCTAATTAAGAGGCTATTAGTGTTGCGCTATTCGCTCATTAATCTGATGATATTAATATGTATTTACATGTATCGGGCTGCATATGGACATTTCCACTCAGTCTGCATTTGACAGGGTTGCTAGTTTAATGTTAACGGACACTTTGGCCAACTACACCCTTTTATATGATGGATCATCTCGTCTAATGGACGTCAACACTTTACTTATAAAATTGAGTGAAAATTGTAATTAACTTCTTAGTGGACATGGTCCTGCAATTATTAAGGAGGTTTTGAAATGCCAAAAGCTAAATTCAGGTATCCTTAAACGTAAATACTATAAGTAATATAATATAGCTGGACAATTAAATTGTGAAGATAAATAAAAATAAGAATTCAGAAATTGTTTAAATTTGGTTATCATGATTCGATTAATTTTCGATTTGTTAATAAAATAAAAGACTCATATGTCGAAAATATACTCCTAAATAATTTTGGGGTTTCCAGGGGACGAGTTTACGACTTCTTTTGCTGTACATACATAAATGAATACAGATTTGGTGGAAGGTTTTAATATAGTTTTATTTGTTGATGCGATTTATGTTTAATAATATACAGTTTATATCGTCAGGATTTCACCAGTCGATAGTTTAGCGAAAATTAAAGGTGGTTTGTCTAATAAACTATGGTCGAATGTTGCTTCCTTTTTGACGTACAGGCCATTAAAGAAAATAAATTATTTTAAATAATTTGCTATAAATCAATAACAAAAAAAGTTAGCCTTCAGACATTTTGCATAGATCTTTTTTTTTGTATTCTCTTATTAATAGTGGTTGCAATTATTTTATTTAGAAGACAGAGGCGTGCGTACGGGTTTCTTCAAAAACATTTTATTGAATAAAACGTACGCCACTGGTTTTTTTGCAGCACCAATATGCAGAGAGTATTTTCCATTCAATTTAGGAACATTTTTGTATCTTACATTTTTTGATAACTTAATTCAAAATAAGCTAATGGTACAGTAAATAAGGGAGAAAAAAAGGCTTCCAATAGACTTTTTTTACCCTACAGCCTATTTTTGTAGAATCTTCTAGAGGGTCACCCTGAAAGTTTAAAACTGAGTTTGTGTATTCGTAGACCCCGCCCTTCCTTCACCAGCCCTCATTAAGGGTTGGATTTTTTTGTTTATAGAATAACTTTTTTCCTATTAAATTTTCGAAAAAAGCAGTGGGTACAAAGTTGTAAAGAAAAATATTTCCTACAACTTATCTTTTAAACTTTTTTTGATATTGTCGATATTTAAAAAGTTATTCAACAAATAAGTTGAAATTTTTCGGGAAAAAGTAGTTAGTAGTTCTAGTAGTAAGTAGTACCTAACTAGAGAAAAATTTCCCTAAAATTTGCAACTTATTTGTTGAATATCTTTTTAAATATTGACAATATCAAAAAAATATTAAAAGGAAAGTTGTAGTAAATATTTTTCTCTACAACTTTGTACTGATGCTTTTTTCGGAAATTTAATAGGGAAGAAGCTCTTTAATAAATAAAAAAAAAAGTTAAGTTATCAAGAAATTGTAAGATACAAAAAAGTTTCTAAATTGAATGGAAAATACTCTCTGCATATTGGTGCTGCAAAAAAAAACCAGTGGTGTACGTTTTATTCAATAAAATGTTTTTGAAGAAACAGTTGCAACCACTATTAATAAGAGAATACAAAAAAAAAGATCTATGCAAAATTTCAGAAGACTAACTTTTTTTGTTATTGATTTATAGCAAATTATTTAAAATAATTTATTTTCTTTAATGCCCTGTACATCAAAAAGAAAGCATCATTCCACCATAGTTTATTAGACAAACCACCTTTAATTTTCGCTAAACTATCGACTGGTGGAATCCTGACGATATAAATAAGCAATAAAGAAACCTAATCAGCTCCCGAAGAAAAGCTACTGATAAAACTATAAGAAAAGTAATCTATGATATTTAAGACCAAATTTTTAAACAGTCCCTATTCCATCGATGTTTTATTAAAACGAAGATTCTCGTGAATTTTCTACCAAATAGTACACGAAATATCTCCCTATCCACAGATAATCTTCCTGTTCTTATTTAAATGCCGCTAAAATCTCCAACAATAAATTTCGTTGCCAAAATAAGGCAGCTTTCTCCTCATCCCCTTGTGTTTACAATATATTCACTTACAAGAGAGATACAAATGATCGAACTGAAATTAAAACATAATTAGTTTGAGTTGGGCAAAAGGGCATTCGGTGAGGAGTATAGTTCTGACCACCAATTATCTTGTGCGGTTTAAGCATACAACATGCAAAATACTCGCGTCGAAGCGCTTTATGGACACCATAGTTTAGCTTCTCGTCCAAGAAGTTGATTGACAGATGAGTTTGTGCAACCCCTTTGTAATTAATCTTGTTTTAGGTCATCGATTTTAAACAGAGCTGTTTTCGTATTTCATACACGAGTGGGTACTTCTTAAACAATTATGTTTCCTAAGTTTCCTAGTTTACAATGCAAAAAATTGTTAATCAATGTGTTATTTATAAAAACTATAAAAGTTTTCAGTACTTAAAAATATATATTAAAATTAATGACGGTACGTTGCAACAAATAAAATAAGCGAACATTTGTAGTTTTGTGAAATCGTAAAAACTGGGTTTTATGGGGGTGGTTTGACAATTGTTTAGGGGGTGTATTGTTTAAGTTTTGCAACGGAACATAGATGGCGAGCTGTGTCGCATAACGTGGTATTGTTGCTTTATTACAATATGCTTCCTGAAAAGATACGCCACCGTTCATTTCCTAGCTATTGTCTTACAACGACGCTTTCTACGCCTAGCTACCACTGACGTCCTCTTATCAGTGTACGTTTATATTTTTCCAAATGCATAGATACATTTTTATAAATTCAGCACAAGAAGTTTTCAAACTGAAAAATTTTAAACATTATTATAATTTCTAAAAAACAGTCTTTGTGTTCTTTCTAAGCATTTTGGAAATCGCAATTACGACTTGATAATTAGTTCTAGGATTAATACGAATATCGACTAAGGAGTTCAAAGCACCACGGAACGTGGACGGACATAAACATGCTGGATTAAATAATTTATCTATTTAGTTCGAAGATCAGATGTTTAGGTAATTTAACTTTTGCTATTGACAAACAAACTTTACTCTTGATGCAGTTTCTCTGTCGATTGTATAGTTGTTATTGTTTACTTTAGAATTAGAGCGGCGATTAGTTTAAAAGCTGAACCTCTGACACACTACTGTAAGCTCGAGTAAAAAGTTCTTATGACTATACAGGGTGTCCCAGTTTATATCGTCGGGATTTCACCAGTCGATAGTTTAGCGAAAATTAAAGGTGGTTTGTCTAATAAACTAGGGTCGAATGTTGCTTCCTTTTTGATGTACAGGGCATTAAAGAAAATAAATTATTTTAAATAATTTGCTATAAATCAGTAACAAAAAAAGTTAGTCTTCTGAAATTTTGCATAGATCTTTTTTTTTGTATTCTCTTATTAATAGTGGTTGCAATTATTTTATTTAGAACACAGAGGCGTGCGAACGGGTTTCTTCAAAAATATTTTATTGAATAAAATGTACACCACTGTTTTTTTTTTGCAGCACCAATATGCAAAGAGTATTTTCCATTCAATTTAGAAACTTTTTTGTATCTTACAATTTCTTGATAACTTAACTTTTTTTTTCTTATTTATTAAAGAGGTTCTTCCCTATTAGATTTCCGAAAAAAGCATCAGTACAAAGTTGTAGAGAAAAATATTTCCTACAGCTTTCCTTTTAATATTTTTTTTGATATTGTCAATATTTAAAAAGATATTCAACAAATAAGTTGCAAATTTTAGGAAAATTTTTCTCTAGTTAGGTACTACTTACTACTACTACTTACTACTCTTTCCCCAAAATTTTCAACTTATTTGTTGAATAACTTTTTAAATACCGACAATATCAAAAAAAGTTAAAAAGTTAAGTTGTAGGAAATATTTTTCTTTAGCAACTTTGTACTGACTCTTTTTTTTCGAAAATTTAATAGGAAAAAAGTTATTTAATAAACAAAAAATCCAACCCTTAATTGAGGGCTGGTGAAGGAGAGGCGGGGTCTACGAATACACAAACTCAATTTTAAACTTTCAGGATGACCCTCTAGAAGATTCTACAAAAATTGGCGGTAGGGTAAAAAAAGTCTTTTTGAAGCCTTTTTTCTTCCTTATTTACTGTACTATTAGGTTATTTTGAGTTAAGTTATCACAAAATTATAAGATACGAAAAAGTTTCTAAATTGAATGTAAAATACTCTCTGCATATTGGTGCTGCAAAAAAAACAGTGGCGTACGTTTTATTCAATAAAATGTTTTTGAAGAAACCCGTACGCACGCCTCTGTGTTCTAAATAAAATAATTGCAACTACTATTAATAAGCTAAATACAAAAAAAGATCTATGCAAAATTTCAGAAGGCTAACTTTTTTTGTTATTGATTTATAGCAAATTATTTAAAATAATTTATTTTCTTTAATGGCCTATACGTCAAAAAGGAAGCAACATTCGACCATAGTTTATTAAACAAACCACCTTTGATTTTCGCTAAACTATCGACTGGTGAAATCCTGACGATATAAACTGGGACACCCTCTGTAGATCATCCACGCTTCATATTTAAAAAAAACCAAAAAAGCTTGTTCTAAAGCAAAAATATTTTTTAAACTTAATTAATTTTATGTCAATTAAGTTACCTAATTGGACTTTTGTTATTAAACTGAGGCTCTCTGTTATGCAATTTTTCTTCCCATTGTGCTTTAGGTCCAGCAAATCCTGTGTAGGAAGAGGACAAGAATGCATGGAGTTAAGTGAGGGCCGCAGGTGGTTCCTCGACTGCTTGTTATTCACTGGTATTATTTTTAGAAAATGAACCAAAGTGGATAAATCCATGTTTCCAGCTTGTTTCGCTCGTTACTGCAAATTCCCATAGATTATTCCAATGCATTATAATAACTAAAAAACAGGAGGAGTACGAAAACCCTATAAATATGTTTTTAAATGTTGGAGGTGCTATTAATTTGACCCGTCTATGATTTATGTCATAAGTTTACGAAAATATATTGTACAGCTACCTACATATACTAGAAAACATATTTTTAAATCCTGGCAAAAGTTTATACATTCATTAAATTCTTATAAGTACGTAATTATTTTTGTTGTTCGTATAATATATTATATTAGTTACACATAAGGTAAAAGAGGGAATTGCGATTTTCGCTTGTAGGTACAATCTAAAGATAATTGAATGTCAGATATTTGATGAGATTTTTTTCTGTGTCCCTCTCAAGAGTATACGATCGTGATACAATTATAAAGACTTAAAAGATTTGGAGGTAACACGTGAACCGAACATAAAATTGAAATTCTGAACGAAAGAAAACAACATATTTTTAAGTATTATCGTTGAGGGTATATTTTTTATATATTTTAAATGTATACAAAGAAAAAACTTATATATAAAACTACAAAATAATAAAAGTATATAAAATAAATAAATACTACAAGCTAATCACTAGCGGTGTTTCAAATTTGACTGTGGCAATTTCGTTATATTCGTTATTACGTTTTTGTTTATCTTTTAATGCAGCACCAAACATATTCGCAATTTTCCCTAAACTGTCCCTTTTCTGTCTAAGTACCTTTACTGCATCTGCAAGTTTTTTATATTTTTTAGTTGGCTCACTGAAAGAAACTGCTCGTTTTTTTACGTTATTTACACTAGCAAAACTGCCATCTTTTTTCTTATTTTCGATCATGTCGTTCAAATTGAAGTTTGGTTGGAAATCGTGTCGTTTGCCCAATCCAACACTTTCCAGTTGTTTTTCAACCAGAGGATTTGCGTTGGCATACGATATACTTCCATTTCCTTCACCTCCAACGGTTTCTACCGGTTGTCCTCCTGCTCCTGGTCCGCCAGTAACACAACAAGAATCTGGTTGTTGTCTCATTGCAGTGCTCAACATGCTCAAATGGTCTAATATATAGTCTTTTACCATTTTCGCATGTCCTTGGCAATCGTGCGACATATGATTGTACTTAGTTAACAAACCGTTCAGGTTCTTAACTTTATCCTGCATAGAACTGACGTCACAGTTTGGAGCATTTAAATTACTACCGGGCGCTCCACTATTTCCACTTATTACATTCTTCCTAAACAACATGTCATTTTGGTGGTTATCATATTCGGCATTTTCGTTTTCACATTCGACCGGGTGTGGCTTTTTAGAAGATTTCAAAATTGAGTCCAAATAGTTGTGCATTGAGGTTGACAGTTGCATGCAACTGGCACTTTCTTCTAAAAATTTGTTAATTAGAGCTGAAATTGAGTCTATTAAACTGCCAGTGTTTATCATAACGTTATCTCCACAAGCTCCAAAGCATTCCTAAAAATTTGCGTAAAAAGAAATTAGTGGTACAATTTTTGGTCAGCTTTATTTACCTCTGTGGGATAGTGACGATTTTTCTTCAATCCATTGTGAAATCTCGCACGAAATTTTTCATTCTTATTTACCTTGCAGAACATGTTTTCTATTATTATGAGTGGTAGTTGGCCGCTTACTAGAGCTTCCATGTTTCCAGTATCATTTTGATTGGGCTCAACTTCAGCACAAATCTAAAAACATTCATAGGCAAGTAACTAAGAGTATGTACTAAACGATAAATGTAAAATATTACGAATTATTTAGAATTTAATCCGATAGAAAGGAACACATTTAGAAAAAATCAAGATCTTCAAGTTAAATTTATTTTTTAAATCTTACTTGTATATTTTGGTGTGACATGGCGTGATCTTCACAATGTTCATCATGTCCCTCATGTGCCTTGGCCGCTTTTAGTTTTGATTCACTAAGCGATTCCGACGCACCTTCTTCACTTTCACTTTTATGCAGGCCCATACTATCACATTCCCCAACATCTGCAACCGAAGATAAAGACAAATTTTCCAAAATGCTCTCAGCAGTCTCAGTTGTGGTCATGTGCAAATCAGCATTCATTTGGTTGGCAATTTTATTAGCATCCGGTTCCGTTGTTTTTATATATTTTTTCGAGGATTCCGCCACAGTTACACATTCAGTAGCAACAGTAGCACCCAAGCTGGTTGCTACTGGTTTCCCCGCAGTAACAATAACTGTTGAGGATGTATTAGTATCGCGTTTGTAGATTGGTTCTGGTTGCAATTCTCCAAGTAGTGGCAGTTCCGTTTGGCTTTCTTCAAACTTCCTCGCTGTATTCTCGATGCGTGGTTGTAGATTCTCGTGTCGAATTTCGGGTTCGACTCGGTATTTTGGACGTTTTATCTTATTCCTGCCACTCTCTTTTTTCTTGTGGCGATGCCTAGCGAAGCCAACCAAATCATCCAGAGGGATATCACGTTTAACCAAGTCTTCCACTTCTTCATTTCCAACATTTCGATGTTTTTGTATGCCAAATCTTTCGTGGTATTTCTCATTAACTGATTTCACTTCAGCTGTAGGCTCCTCGTCTTCATCGTAGTAGTCTTCTCTGACAGGTGTTGTTCTTGGATTAGCAAATTCGTTGTGAGTTTTCTTAACTTTATTAAACTTCTTAGCAGGTTCGTTGAAGGTGTAGGAATCCTCTTCGTCACCATAATCGCCTTCTGCTGCCTCGCTTTTAGTGCGTGTTGATACTTCTTCTGTGTCTTCCATTGGCGTATGCACGATTTTGTCTCTAATATAATTGTTGTTTGTACCAGCATCACTGTAGTCTTCATAAGAATATTCTGCATCAAAACTTTCCTTTAGTTTTCTTCCGATGTAAGCTGATTTAGGATGAACTTGCATTAAGTTAGTTTTTTTGGGCGCAATTTTGTTTAGGGTGGATTTACCACCAATGTCGTTCTTTTTTAAATACAGGCTTTTAAAATTTGGATCTTTCGTTAGCTTTAATATTTTCGTGTAGGTTAAAATGTTTGTAAGGTATTTGTTTTTTGGAGGGGCAGCAGCAGCGGCGGCCCTTCGAATTTTAACACGTGCTTTTGGATCATCTGGTATGTAAAAATTATAATTAAGGCGAGGTAATATATTTTTTAAAAAGTTGTCCTCATTTTGTTTGTCTATTTGAAAATCTTTGTTAAACAAATTGTCGTCGATTTGTCTTCCCAGATTATCTTTAGATATTAGTGTATCTATGTAGTTAGTATCGCTACGCAAGGGATTTTTTTCCTTTAAATTATAATGTTTATCTACTCCTGAAACTTCAGCGACTGATGGATTTGGCTTGGAACTCGTATAAAAACTATCACTTTTAGTCGCTTTAGCACTGTAGGCAGTAGCAGGTTTATACTGTCTATTCCCACCAAAATTATCTATATAATTTTGGAAACCTTTCTTAAAGCGTCTGGATTGAAACCGATTGTTATCTTTGAATTTCTTGTGTCCTCTATGATGGAACTTATACGGTGGTGACATTCTAAAATCTACATCTTCTTCATCATCTTTATTTAAATCACCTACTATAACATCATTTCTTACATTGTTTTCAGATTCCAAGTTTTTATTTCGATTAAACTCCACATCCTCAATATGATTAGATGTCTCTTTGACTATTTGCTCTACTTCAGCTTCACTGAAATCATCATTGTGTTTATACGAGTATAGATTATCATTTGAGTAGTCTCGCAGAATATCATCGGCGTTTATTTCTGGCATGTTTCTTTTCTTTTGTCTACTAATAAGCGAACCAAATCTTTTAATATTCATGGATGAAGGAATATGGTTATCTATAATCACGCTTTTTACGGATTCAAAGCCTTTTTTAGCATCACTGACCTGCTCATCGTTCGATTTAACAATTTTATTCTTATCGTAGTGATAATTAGCATTGAATTGATCATTATCCTTAATTTTTCGAATATTTAAAGGATATTGCAATTTGTTGTACACTACATCATTAGTGTTAACATCGCTCATACCATTTCTATTTCCATCATTGTTAGTTGGTTGTGGAAGAGAGTTACAAGCTTTGCAATAATTGCTAGTATCAAATGGGCTGCAACTTTTGCAACGATCGGAATTGGAAACTTCGTTACTTGATGATACAGGAATTGGTTCGTTGATTAACACGCTATTCCCTAGCGAATCTCCAAGATTTTTATTTAAAGCAGTTCCAACAATAAATTTCTCTTTGGAAACATCGGAATTTGCAGGAAAGTTAATGTTTACTACTGGTTTCTCGTTGTCTTTTACACTACCTTCAATGGGTTCTGGTGGTAAGTTTATATTTGGTTTGTTTGAATATTGGTCGTTAGTACCAGATGGATAATCTGTATCTTTTATTGGATTAAAGTTTAAAATGAGCGATTTTGGATCTTTGATATCTTCGTGTATTTCCTTGATGATTTTGCCGTCATTCTTAACATCAATAACCAATTCTCGTTTATCGATATTATTATTTTTGATTACATTAAATATATTTTTGAGTTTGTCTATTACTCCATCATTGGTATTGACGTTTTCTTTGCTCGTTTTTTCGGATTCAGCTGCCTCTAATGGTAATATAGTTGATCTGACATGATTTGATGAATCTCGTTTGTAATTTACTTTTCCTGGATATTTTTCAATTGGTAATTTGAGTAATCCCGTGTTACCATTAGGTGCAATGTTTACATCTTCTATTATTTTATCAATGGAATGTCGGCGGTGTCTGTTCATATTTTGGTCATTGTCCAAAGTTAATTTACTGGATTTTTTGTACATATAGGGGTATATATCATTTTGTGGTCGTTCTTGTAACTGGTTTAATAGTTTGGATTTTTCTGGAGATATCTACGAAATTACAAATTAATATCTAAAAATCCTTTGGTTTATGAGGAAATACGTTATTGTGCTGGGAGTGTCTTCGATATCTTGATACTTGATTAGCAAGTTCTCTGATGCATACGAAGTCGTTTTTGTGGTTTTGTACTTCAGTTAAAAAGTCATTAAGTTCTTTTGGAAGAGAAGGATCTGGATGGAATACCTACAAATAAAATTATTGTATAAAAATATTTAAACTTTCCAGCTTTGCTATTTATTGGCAATTAGAAAAAGTTTTTTTATATAAGTTCCTAAAGACTTTGGTGGCGTATTTGTAGCCACGTTTGCCTCCCCAAGCGGCCATAAATTTGAAATGTTCAACCGAATTCATACTTTTAGCTCACAGTATGAAATATTTCGAAATTATTTATAAAGTTATATACAGTCTAACAAGACATATTAATCCAAGTAATTGTATAAGTAGAGGCAACTCTGAGTGAAAAAGAAATAATAAAGAGGTATCGTGATGTTTATGTAAAAATAACAGGCGAGAAACATCTGTTGCTAAAAATGCGGAATATTAATTCTAATATCCGCGCGTTTAAATATGGCCCATAAACCGTTCGGAGAGGCGGGCGCCGTACAGCTTTTTATTTTCCTATTACCGACGGCTAAATTATTGTTTTACTTAAGACTCGCCTGTTTAATAATTGATAAGATTACACGCGCGAGAAAGAAACAAGCCTGAAAAATAAACAACCCCAGCATACGATGTCGAAACCAACAACATATACCCTTCTAATATAAGCAAACACTTTTTTCATCTGTTGGGCGCGCGAACAAACATTTTTTTCTTGGTGCACTTAACATAAATACCTAATGCATTTAGAAGAACCAGTCGTAAACATTTCCAATCAAATATTTAAAATAGAGAAAAGTTAGTACTGTCGTGCCATTACGCCATTCTATAAACAACAAAAGGCTTAAAAACTTCCATTCCTTAACACGGTGAAAATCGTTTTATGAAGTTTAAATTGAAACACCATCACAATAAATTTAACTTATTGTGCAAACTATAACTGATGTTGAAGACGCTTTGGGGGACGCGCAAACTTAAAATGTATATTCTAATAAGATTGTAGAGGGGATCTGCGTTTGTAGATAATGTCAAAAATTTGGTATTCACAGCCGTATATAGCAAGTTAAAAGCGAATATAGCCGTCGATGTGATGAAACACTTTAATTTCCGACCTAAAACTCGTTCGCATTAACTCATTGTTCGAATTGATTTAATAAACGGGAAGATTTACCTGAAAAGTAGCATAATATTTTTTTAGCTTTGATGCGACCGAGCGAGGCACACTCGTAAAAATTGATGAATTGATATGAAATTTAATTATGTCAAACAGTGGGGAAGTGTTCAAGTTTTCAACCATTAGGAAGTTAAATAAGCGAAAATGCTACTGGATTGTGACAAAGAAAATAATTATATTTAGGTATTATATACGAGTACATTTATTTCTGAATTTTCCATACCTTTAAAGCTCAGGTTTTTAGGATTTTTTAGGAGGAACTTTAGAGTAGGTATTGCAATTTTATTGCTACGTATCTAGAAATGGTTATTTTTTATAATTACCTGTTTGAGGTTTGTATCTGTTGCAGCACCAAATTTAATACAAAACACGATTATGATAGCTTCTTTTATAAATAACCAAATATCCATAAACCTATAAAAATGTTAAGTTTTAATTACTAGTTGATACACAATGAAAGGCAAAAGATAATAATATACAGGGTGTCACTAAAAGGTCTTTACAAAATCCTACCACAAGTTTTTGGGCTCAAAATAATTCGTTTAAACCAAACATACTTTAGTCCAAAAGTTCTTCCTTACTGAGTTACAGGGCGCTAAAAAATATTTTTCCAAATAATTTTTTTAGTATATCTACAGAACGGTTTAAAGTAGAGATTTGAAATTTGGTGGGTTAATAAGTCTATAAGGAAGCTACAATTTGTTGGTATTAGAACCAAAATAATATTGTTCAGTGGCGTACTTATCGAAGAGGTCTCAGGGTTTTTTTGAATAATTCTTGTAGGGGATTAAATTTTTTACAAAATAATAAGAATTATGATAGATACGCTCAAGACACGTAAAAAAGGTATACTTGTTTGATTTGCATTAACTCAACTGTTTGCGAGATATTGCACTTTGAAAATTTTTTTCCTATTAAAACGACAATTTATGGCACTCTGTAAAATCAAAAATATTGGGTCACTCTAATACGGCTCATTCTACGTTGAAAACTAACCATAATTTCTATCTTATACCGTTCTGTAGATATACCTAAAAAAGATAGAGGGCGAATAAAAAATACATCTTTCAACACCCTGTATTTTAGTAACGAAACATTTTTGAGGGTTGGTTTCTACAACCATTTATGCTTAGTTTTGGACGTCGACTCCGCTGTATTAGAGAGACCCAATATTTTTTACTTTATAGGGTAAGTCACAAATTGTTTTTATAGCAAAAAAATTTCGAAGTTAAATATCTCGCAAACAGTTAAGTTAACGCAAGTCAAACAAGTATTCCTTTTTACGTATCTTGAGCGTATCTATCATAATTCTTGTTATTTTGTAAAAAAGTTCAATACCCTACAAAAAATATCCAAAAAAGCACTGAGTCCCCCCCCTACAGGTACAAGACTGAACAATATTATTTTGGTTGTAATACCATCACATCGTAGCTTCCTTATAGACTTATTAACCCACCAAATTTCAAGTCTCTACTTTAAATCGTTCTGTAGATATACTTAAAAAACGATTTGGATAGATATTTTTTAGCGCCCTGTAACTCAGTAAGGAAGGACTTTTGTACTAAGGTATGTTTGGTTCAATCGAATTATTTTGAGCCCAAAAACTTGTGGTAGGATTTTGTAAAGACCTTTTACTGTATTATAATACTTCTAGGCTTAGAATATAGTATAGATCTAAACATTTGAACGTATATTCCATTAAAAATAAGAAATTAGGTGCTCACTTCAAGGATAACTAATTGTAAGTATAAGTAGTAAAATTACATCAATAAGTAAATATTCTAAAATAACTACAGAAGCAGAAGAACAAAACAAGCATTAAAAAATAAGGAATGGAAAAAAATTTCGTCTGTGGAATGTGGGTATAACGACAACTTAACTAAAAGTTATAAGGAATATATACGAATAAAAAGTCCATATAATTGTCGTTCAATTTGGAGTTGTAATAATTATTAATGTAGAATACCCAGTAAAAAATAATTTTAGAGATACAATAAAATATGTGTATTTATTAAAATGCTAAAGCAACTCTAAGATATGAGGATCTGCATCATCATGTATAAATATTTTATATTATGCAAGTGTTATGATTTAAGAAAGCTAAATAATTTTCCTCCTATCAAATCAAGTTGTTTTTAATGAGAAATGAGATCCAATTTTAAATTACTATTGGTTTGTATTTATAGACTTTTTATTGTAGAACATTTTTTTCTGTTTTATTGTTGTGTGGCAAAGAAACATCATGGATCAAAGTCTGTTTTGTGCAATGTATTAACTTTCAATGTAAGTATAATGAAAATCTGCGAATAGTATTTTTCTGGCAAAACGCTCGGTATTCTCGCCTCCAACTTTTAATCAGCATTATAATATGCATCGTCTAGCTTTGTGGTTGTCTGTTGCAATGTCTTTAATCTGCATTCGATAGCCAAAGGCGGAATTAATATAAGATGCTATACAGCGTTTTTCCCATGATGCAACATTCCCATTGTGACAAACCCTTACTTATATTTTCCCCGACAATTATTATCGAACCACCATACATGCACCTTTTGTGGCAAATTAACTTTTTCCGTCTCCACCAAAGCGATTCGTCAGTTTCCGAATACTTGCAAAACTTTAAAATAGTAACTTGGCCATAATCGCCTCAAGTGTTTGACAGTTTAGGGTGTTAAAGTCTTGTTGGTTAAATGCTCTCGTGTGTAAATCATTTGTGCTATGCTTGCGGTGTATAATCTTCGATTATATGTACCGCGAAGCGTAATCCCCCATAAACCATCTTAAGAAGAGCGCCAAGTATTACTAGCTTGCCTACTTGGGCTTGTTCTTTACTACACAAGCTGTTGTTAGCTACTTACATTCCCATTCACAACGATTTAACTAGCTAAAGGGATTCTTTACTTATGTTTGGTGGAAGGATGTAAGCAAATCTTTAAATGGTGAAGTGAGAGATTTAAACAATTTTGGTCCATGGAGGATTTCAGTAGGGGATAGAAACTTTCCTTATACTTACATAGTAGATATTAAAACAAAGAAAATTAGTTAAACATTTTCGTTCTTTATTATATTATTTCAAGATTAAACACATACTTATTATTATTATTATTAATTTACGGATAAACCTCTAGAATATTTTTACATTGATTACTATAAACTTATACCTAATAAATCACAAAGTTTTATGAAATATAACACATTTAGCATTCTTCTTAAATTGTGTCAAGGATGAACAAAACATATTGCACTCGTCATAATATTTATTTACTGTATTGGCCATACGATTCAAACTTAGGTTTAATCCATAATTAGTACGATGGTAACTATTCTGCAGTAACTTAAAATTTCTAAAATTACGAGTAGGAATATGGAATTTAAATAATGCCAAGATATTAGGAGAATTTATGAGGTAATTCAGAATTTTAAAAACAAATATTAATTCGTAATATAAGCGACGCTCACACAGAAGAGGAAGATCAAAGTACTGAAGAATATGTATATAATTACTGTTGTAAAAGTCAATGTTATTTGCGAAACAAAGTGATTTCAAAAATTTGCGTTGAATTTTTTCAATTCTATTTATGTGAGATAAATACATTGGTGACCATATTATAGAACAATTCTCCACAGATGATCGCACTAAAGTTGTGTAAAAAATAATTAGACATCTTATGTCTTTGAATTCTTTTGTATGTCTTAATATGAAAACGAGAGTTCTGTAAGTTTTTGCTTTTACAGTGTCAATATGATCAATGTAGGTGAGTTTTGGATCCAACCATACCCCAAGATCTTTAAATGTATAAATGCTTTCAAGTTCAGAACCATCAATTATGTAATGATAATATGAGGGGCATGTTTGTCGCGTAAATTTCATCGTTTTGCATTTAGAGACGTTAAGCGATAGACCATTCTCTTTACACCAACTATTGAACACATCTAAATCATTTTGTAGTTGGTATTGATCATTAATATTTTCGATGCGTTTAAATATTTTACAGTCATCAGCAAAACGAAGGAAATGACACTTAGTTAATACGCTTTTGATGTCATTTAAGAACAACAAGAAAAGGATAGGATCTGTATGAGAACCTTGCCCGATTCCGGAATATACATTAATTTTTTTAGATTGAAATCCATTTATGCATACAGTTTGAGTTCGATTACTTAAAAAAGATCTAATGCAAGACAGTAGTGGATCACAAATGTAATAAAAATGTTCAAGTTTATGGAGTAATCAAGATATAGGTACTCTGTCAAATGCTTTCTGTAGATCGGTGAAAACACAATCAACAGAGAAACCCTGTTCATTTGAGGTTGTGATGAAGTTTGTAAAAAGCAATAGGTTAGTTTCAGTACTCCTACCAGATACAAATCCATGCTGTTCCTCAATGATAACATTGGAAACATGAGAATAAAGTGCATTAGATAGTAATTAGTCAAATAATTTTGCAAAGTTAGAGTTTATACTGATTGGTCGATAGTTATTTACTTGAGATTTAGAACCCGATTTATGTACTGGGATTATTTTGGAGGTATTCCATAGTATTGGGAAAGTGCCATCACGTATGCATTTATTAAATATTAAACGGAGCGGATTACAAAGTGATTCACTACAGTTTTTGACAAATATACCAGGTATATCGTCTATGCCCAAGGAATTGTTTTTTAATGAGCAAATTCCGTTAATAATGTCTTCGTTTGTAATTGTGAAAGAAGTAATATTATCGAGATTCGTACCATAACAGGTTTTATTAAATTTGTAGTTATCAATATTATAATTTTGTTGAAAAAACAGGCAAACGAGTTGCAAATGTTTTCACCACCATATAAGAATCATCATTGAAAATCACTGAATTTGGGATATTCATATCTTTTATTACAGTTTTCACATAAGACCAAAATTGATCAGGATCACTCACTATATTTCGTTGAGAACTTTGCAAAAATGTATCCTTATTAGATTTAAGGGATAATTGTACCCTAGATCTTAAATCGCAAAAATAGTCATAATCTTGTAATCTACCTGTGGATTGTAGCGTTTATGAGCGGTCTTTTTTTGAAATACTAAATATTTCGTATTATTTTGAACCCATTTGGGAAACGTTGAAGGGGTGTTGAAGCAAGTAAACCTGGCACCTCCCCCACATTTTTAAATACAAAATATAAATTTAGAAATGCTTTCTATTATAAATAAATGTGAGAAAGAAGTTATTTATTAGTAAATGACTACTACATTATTTTTATCCGTAAACAATAATCCAATAAAGTAATATATGGAAATATTCAATATTTGCCCCGGCGCATTCGCCCAAAATTCAGTTTTAAAATTTCTAGAAGTATCTACCAAATGAAATATTATTTTGTTATTTAAAAATGTATTATATTCTGTTCAGGTGAGTACACAAAGGTATACCAGAAAAATTCTGTTTATCTAGCTTAAGAAAGTTGTAATTCGATGTATTTTATATTTTAGTATTTTATAGTTTCGTTTAAGAATTGTAAAATGAGTCCATTATTATTTTCTTCATGATTCGAATATTAAACTCTGTGCACACAATAATTATAAAACAGACTATTCCCACAATTTCCCTACATAATGTTCATTTAAAATGTGGCACTGCTCCTTTTAATCCCTCTCCATTCCACCCGTTTAAATGCATCGTGTGAAGTTCCCGTATACATGTCTACATTCTTACATTATTAAATCTGAATAACTACATGACTTCAGCGAGCAACCGGCGGTGGTGGCGGCAGCAGTGGTGGTGAAGTATTTACGTAGGTGGGCAATGCTTGGAGGGGGGTAAATAGGTGGCGTTGCTCTCTCTGCAACACAGTTGAAGCGTCAAATGCTGGGAGCGAGCTTGAACAGTGAATAATAGTTGTCTTTGCAAATAATTACAGTGTGCCGGAGGGCCGGCGAACACTGTGAAGCTGTCATCTCTGACAGGGAGAATTCAGATCTTCAACCCGGCTCTATTATGTGCGCTTGATGCCTTCAGTCCACTATCTTGCCAAAAACGGAGAGTTATTACCGTGTATATTCGTTCATACGCCGGATTTTGTTCTTTTGTTATGGTTATGATGCATATAATTATCATGAAAAAATATTTCTTTTACTTCTCCTACTGCAGATAGATTTCCTTTAATTACTCTTAAATCATATGCTGCATATTTATAAGTCGTTTTAGAAAATTGGATTTTTATAAAACTCTACTTACTTTAGAAAGTGGTCCATTTCTAATCTAAACTAAACTTGATACCTAGTGGTTCAGTAAAGTATCGCACAGGATTGTTTTAAGTAGACATGTACGTCACACTATCTGTCGTTTCTTAATGAAGAAAATAGAGTAAAGATCAAGTTGAAATTTGCATTTACCCTGCCTGTTATCACTTCCAATTTTATACGTAAAAAAATCACTAAACTTGCCAATATTATTAAAATTGGTGATAATTTCCATCAGGCACATCTGAGATTTATTCTTAAAAATCAATTTCCTAAATTAAATATTTCACAATTTATACATCGTATAATAATTAATATGAAAGCGATGTTCCCCTCGATTATGTTTTTTATTTTCTACATCTCTCAGCATATTTTGTGGTGATATACAAAAGCAACAATATAATCCTGACTCTATTTTTCTAGTATGCGGAATGAAAACTCGCATTACCATCAATTTCTACGATTTTGCACACATGTACCTAATATTCTCATGTACAGTGCTTCATTATATACATTTCTGAACAACCCACATGGTTTACTGAACATTTACCATTAATGAGCAACACGCTGGTCCATTTTGAAATTGTTAATTGAAAACTATAAAAAAAAACCTGCATATCTATATCGCCAACAGCATTTCCTCTCTTTAACCCATTCATTTAAATATGTCTTTAGAAAATGAGCTTTTTCACGTAGAAGAGCAATATCATAATTCACAAACATACGACCCGTTTACCAGAACAGAACAAAAAAAAACAATTAGTGAAGAACAATAAACGCGAATGCGATATGCATGACAAAGGCGGAGTAAATTGAAGAACTCTACATTAGAAAGCATACAAATTAAAAAGATGGCCGGCCTGGCCGATTTGTCGACGGGTTCCGACGCCGGAAACATGGAAAATAATTACAAAAACAATTCGTTGGTTGTGGGAGGTGTGGGAGAGCGGAGGAGTAGCAGAATGCTCTTTTAATAGAAAATGCATCAACCTCTAGTATTTTCTGTTAACATTTGTTTTTTATTTTATCCTTAATGCAAAAATATTTTACAAAATAACTACACTATTTATATTAGATTTATTCGATACTTAATTGCGTCAAAAAATTAATTTTTAAGTTAAAATATTAAAATGTAAAAGAAGCAATCAATATATTATTAAGATGCGGAAAAATGCAACAAAATAAAGCAGTAATTTTGTAGGTACATAACTTACCAAATAAAAACACAAATCCAGAATTCATTTAAGTGTCAATTTGTCACCTGCCATACAAAAAAGATTTTCCACTAGGCGTGTTTTATTGACAACGTATAAGTAGAAAATGTTCTTGTCAATAAAATGTGTGTAAACTAACAACGCGTGATTTTAGGAATGAAGAATGTGGTTATTTACAGAATTTTAATATTCGTACCTACGCAAGATTTTTGCTGAAATCTAAAATTAAAATTTCTGGTAAACTACTTATTTGAATGGGTAATTAAATTTCTTTTATGTACACGAATCTTGTATTGTTTACAAATTCATAAATATGAAATATTTTCCATTCATTAATTGGTAATAATTTAACAATCCATATGCAATGAGACTGTTGGGATCTAAACAGGGTCTCTTGTTGAATATAGTACATAATAACTAGACTAATTTGATATGTATTGAAATAACTTTGGCTTTATTGAGTTCGTACAAATTGTAATATGATTGAAATTTCGAACGGTGTTTGTTGTTTGTCGAGTACATAAATTTACCCAAACAAAAATAAATTCGGTTAGCAAATCTTTGATAAAAATGTTTATTATTCTATTAATTTTATAAAGCAAATATTTGCTTCTTTATAAATATATTAGTTTTTAGTTATTTTCTTAATAAGCAGACTATACTATAATAATTTCTGGAATCATAATAATGGGGTTTCATAATAATCCTGCCAGAAATCTAATAATAAATTATAATTATTGATTATGTACCTTGCAGTTCATCTCTTGAAAGGAATTGTGATATTGATTATACACTTTTTCTAATAATAAAATAAATTTCATGGAT
The DNA here is from genome assembly GCA_963942485.1 of Pediacus dermestoides. Taxonomy (NCBI): domain Eukaryota; kingdom Metazoa; phylum Arthropoda; class Insecta; order Coleoptera; family Cucujidae; genus Pediacus; species Pediacus dermestoides. The sequence goes on from OZ012629.1 coordinate 6,325,848, forward strand.
TAACAAGAATATTTTTTAATTTAATCCGTTTAAAAGGCTAAATTATATTATTGAATTATAAATTATGAAAAATATAAGTTTTAACACGGGCGCACCCACAACAACTTTAACCATCTAAAAAGTCTGCTTACGTTTATCATTTTTGCTTCGAGTAATGGATCTATTCAAATTTATTTTTATATACAGGTCTTTACAAAATCCTACCACAAGTTTTTGGGTTCAAAATAATTCGTTTAAACCAAACATACCTTATTAGTCCAAAAGTTCTTCCTTACTGAGTTACAGGGCGCTAAAAATATTTTTCCAAATAATTTTTTAAGTATATCTACAGAACGGTTTAAAGTAGAGATTTGAAATTTGGTGGGTTAATAAGTCTATAAGGAAGCTACAATTTGTTGGTATTAGAACCAAAATAATATTGTTCAGTGGCGTACTTATCGAAGAGGTCTCAGGGTTTTTTTGAATAATTTTTGTAGGGGATTAAATTTTTGTACAAAATAATAAGAATTATGATAGATAAGCTCAAGACACGTAAAAAAGGTATACTTGTTTGATTTCCATTAACTCAACTGTTTGCGAGATATTTCACTTTTAAAATTTTTTTTCTATTAAAACGACAATTTGTGACACCCTGTAAAACTAAAAATATTGGGTCACTCTAATACGGCTCATTCTACGTCCAAAACTAAGCATAATTTCTATCTTATACCGTTCTGTAGATATACCTAAAAAAGATAGAGGGCGAATAAAAAATACATTTTTCAACACCCTGTATTTTAATAACGAAACATTTTTGGGGGTCGGTTTCTACAACCATTTATGCTTAGTTTTGGACGTAGAATCAGCTGTATTAGAGTGACCCAATATTTTTTACTTTACAGGATAAGTCACAAATTGTTTTTATAGCAAAAAAAATTTTCTAAGTTAAATATCTTGCAAGCAGTTGAGTTAACGCAAGTCAAACAAGTATACCTTTTTTACGTGTCTTGAGCGTATCTATCATAATTCTTGTTATTTTATAAAAAAATTCAATACGCTACAAAAAATATCCAAAAAAACACTGAATCCCTCCCTATAAGTACGACACTGAACAATATTATTTGGGTTGTAATACAATCACATTGTAGCTTCCTTATAGACTTATTAACTCACCAAATTTCAAGTCTCTACTTTAAACCGTTTTGTAGATATACTTAAAAAACGATTTGGAAAGATATTTTTTAGCGCCCTGTAACTCAGTAAGGAAGGATTTTTGGACAAAGGTATGTTTGGTTTAATCGAATTATTTTGAGCCCAAAAAATTGTGGTAGGATTTTCAAAGACCTTTTAGAGACACCCTGTATAGAATTTTTAGTAAATATTTCTGTAATTATATCGAGAGTTAAAGAATATAGATATTTATATAATATTTTTTCGATTAAATATGAGTTGCATTTAGTACCTACTATCCTAGAAGAAAATATTTCCTACAAAGATTCTGACAATGCGAACTTTCCCCCACCAAAAGAAAGTAAAATATCACCACTAACACAACAATTGTGCTATACAGGTTTGTTTATTAATAAAATGGGAAAACTGGGAGGCCGAGCCGCAATGGCACGACAGACATTGTGAGGTATATCCAAGAAGTTTAAAGTCGTGGTTGGAAAGCCAGAAATTGTTTTTCCCGGTGGATGTAGCGCGTGCCGTGCGATGCGGAGTAATGCTAAGATATGGCCAATAGCGGGGAGTTTTATATCCCGTACCGATGTTGCATATATAACATACGGTATCAATATTTTAGTACCTGTAGCGTAGTAAAGTCCCTAACCCTGGGCTAGGCCTGGACGTAAACTACCTCTCTTACAGCAACCTCCTTCCCACACCGCCCCCCAAACTCATAACACAAATTGGATATCATTCGTCGGCGGGATGTTCAACTGGATTATTTTTTTTCTTAATGGCTAAATAAAAGTGTGTGTGGACAATTTTGAAAATTAGAGCGCTTTTCATTAAAAATTCATCACAAAGTTAAGTACAAAAATTAGTTACAAGTCGAAATAACTACATGAATTTTTAATTATTACTAGGCAGACTGTTCGCATTTTTAAAATTTGTAAGTGCTTGAAACTAAATTAAAGATTTCGGATATTTCAGATAGGTCGCGAAAATATACCTAGTATTTTCAAGCAGGTAATTTTTATTTATTTTCTTAAATATAACGAAACCCTTTATAAACTTTATAAAAAAAACAATTAAAACCTATAAGTTGTTTTGTCGTGTCTCAATAACATACCACCAAAGTCTTATTTAAAGACATATTTACGACAAAATTCCTGATCCCGTGTAAATTCAATCAGATAGGAAATCCTTTTGCAACAATAAAACAGCACTGGGGAGTTAGAGGATAACGAACAAAACCAAGACCGTGAAGGTGTAGGTGTCACTATTTACGATGGGGACGTAGAAATGCCATAGTAGATCCCAAAAAGACATGTATGAGCTCGTTTTATTACGCTCATTTTGTAAAGAATACACATATAGTTATTACAATAGTATTTTTCCGACCCTTTTTTACAGCTGTTAAATGGGAAACGTATATACAAGGTAAACAACAATGATTTTTCTATTTTTGACGCAACCTATAAAATGCGGTTGGATATCCGAAAGTTTCCATTTGTTGGAAATAGGACATGATCATTTATTAATAATGTTGATTGAATTATAAGAAAAAATAGAAATGTGTTTGTTATTTATTTTATTATTATGGGCTTAGCCATATAAATAATTGAGTAAATTTGCTAATTCGTAACTTTACTGTGTGTACAGAATGCACCTAAACTCTCCAATTAAAATGTTATAAATGACCAAAATTAAATAGTGTCAGTTTAATGTGGCCTCCCATTCATTAATTTTACAATATAATATTATTAATCCAAAAACAACGAAACGTCTAGAACCGAGTTTAGCACAGAATGATTAAGTTAAATGAAAGTGTTCATTATTAAAGCTGCATTTCGGGCAGGTGCATAAATACACTTTCTAACGTTCTGTTCCATTGGTTCCTGAAACAATTGGGGTACATAAATTGATCCAAATTAAGCGATATTTAATTACATCGCCCTCTTAACTTAACAAGAAGGCAGTCAACTTTACTTCAATAATTACTGTGTGTTCATGCCAGCCACACAACCAAAGTAAGTAAATTTTATAAATTTATGCTGTACTCGTTATTGCTAATCTTAAATTAAGGAAATTTGTGTTGGGCTTAATTAATTTTATATGTATAACAATTTATTTGCTACACAATTATGTCTAATTAATTATGCGTCACTGAGCTAAATTATATTATTTTATAAGCGGAAAATTCTTGATATACAGACAACATTTTTTATACTATAATGTTTCTAAATTTTGTTATTAAGCTAAGCTACTCCTTAGATTCGAATGTAACCTAATATAAATTAATTATACTTTGTTTCAGAAACCACATTGCAGGATTCTGCTTCGAGTTCAATAACCAGGTTTCTCGTTTTTCTGCTTCATTCACCATATTTAACCATAGCAATTGAGTATAGGATAGCCGAAGGTAGTATGCCACAAAGCAGTTAGATGACCAACACAAGCAACATTCTGACCACTGAATATTTAACGTATACGGTGTCCTGTCCGCGGCTAGGTCCTGTTATTACCTCCTGTGGGAACCACTACTACCACCCAGACGTTTCCTGTAAATTGTTTTTATTTTTGTTTTGTCTTGAGACCAATCTCCAAAACATCAAATTTATGAGAACGTGTAAATAACTTTTTTGGGTTTACTGTGGGTCTCGGAGTTTTTCTTTCGGTAAATCAGGTGAGGGTAGGAACAAAATAAGTACCTAGGCAAAATCACGTATACAGGGTGTCCCAGTTTATATCGTCAGGATTTTACCAGGCGATACTTTAGCGAAAATTAAAGGTGGTTTGTCTAATAAACTGTGATCGAATGTTGCTTCCTTTTTGATGTACAGAGCATTAAAGAAAAAAAATTATTTTAAATAATTTGCTATAAATCAATAACAAAAAGTTAGTCTTCTGAAATTTTGCATAGATCATTTTTTTTGTATTCTCTTATTAATAGTGGTTGCAATTATTTTATTTAGAACACAGAGGCGTGCGTACGGGTTTCTTCAAAAACATTTTGTTGAATAAAACGTACACCACTAGTTTTTTTTGCAGCACCAATATGCAGAGAATATTTTCCATTCAATTTAGAAACTTTTTTGTATCTTACAATTTCTTGATAACCCTACTTTTTTTTTTCTTATTTACTAAAGAGGTTCTTCCCTATTAGATTTCCGAAAAAAGCGTCAGTACAAAGTTGTAGAGAAAAATATTTTCTACAACTTTCCTTTTAATATTTTTTTGATATTGTCAATATTTAAAAAGATATTCAGCAAATAAGTTGCAAATTTTAGGGAAATTTTTCTCTAGTTAGGTACTACTTACTACTACTACTTACTACTCTTTCCCCAAAATTTTCAACTTATTTGTTGAATAACTTTTTAAATATCGACAATATCAAAAGAATTTACAAGATAATTTGTAGGCAATATTTTTCTTTACAACTTTGTACTGACTCCTTTTTTCGAAAATTTAATAGGAAAAAAGTTATTCAATAAACAAAAAAATCCAACCTTTAATTGAGGGCTGGTGAAGGAAGGGCGGGGTCTACGAATACACAAACTCAGTTTTAAACTTTCAGGGTGACCCTCTAGAAGATTCTACAAAAGTTGGCTATATGGTAAAAAAAAGTCTATTTGAAGCCTTTTTTTCTCCTTTATTTACTGTACTATTAACTTATTTTGAGTTAAGTTATTAAAAAATTATAAGATACGAAAAAGTTTCTAAATTGAATGGAAAATACTCTCTGCATATTGGTGTTTTGGTGGTTTTATTTAATAAAATGTTTTTGAAGAAACCCGTACGCACGCCTCGGTGTTCTAAATAAAATAATTGCAACTACTATTAATAAGAGAATACAAAAAAAAGATCTATGCAAAATTTCAGAAGGCTAACTTTTTTTGTTATTGATTTATAGCAAATTATTTAAAATAATTTATTTTCTTTAATGGCCTGTTCGTCAAAATGGAAGTAACATTCGACCATAGTTTATTACACAAACCACCTTTAATTTTCGCTAAACTATCGACTGGTGAAATCCTGACGATATAAACTGGGACACCCTGTGTGAAGGATTAATTTTCTTTAGCTAATATTCAAATTTTTTATTTGCAAGTGTGTCCAATAAGTCTTTCAGTCAGGGTGGCTATGGAGTATTTTGATTTTCGTAATAAACACAAAACTTAAACCGTTACAACCTCACTCAAACATAACGTCATTTAAGACGACACAATTAATGTTTTATGATGATTACATGAAATAGTTATTTTAAGTTTTGTGTTTATTAATTAAAAGAAAAATACTCCATAGCCGCCCTGACTGAAAGACTTATTGGACACCCGTTATTATGTTACATTTGATTCCTTGTCATTAAAAAACAACATTAAAACAAGAATAACAGGCAAAATATTGAGAGAAGAGACTATTTTTGCCTAAATAGAAATAGTACAATTTGGCGGATGCGCCGGGGCAAGAAAAATTCTGGTCGATTTTTTATAAATTAAGAGGTACCTAATAAAACATTTTTCCATAAATAAATATATGCATATTCACATACTTATATTGTTTCAAAATTCATTGAAAAAGACGCTGTGTTCCCTGTACAGGAAAATGAAGTGTGTGTGTAAACTAGAAAGTGTATATCCAAGTTTATAGAAGGAGGATAAAGGGGAGAGTCCTGGCAGCATTCTATGTTAAAAATGAGCCCGATTAAGGCCTCCAGGGTGAACTTACACACTCACATACACATATTTTTCTACCTTGCAGCCTCCTTATTTTATCTGGATCTTTGGCTTCGTATTTTCCCGGGGAAAACAAATGTTCCAGTGTATTTCAAACAATAAAAAAAGAAATCTGTTAAAGTTGTTTGTGTTAATGTTACATAGTTAACTTTTGAACACGAATCTATCTTCGTTATAATGGTTTTTCATAAACTGCATACAGTTTACATATTACCCATGGTTGTTTTATTTTTATGCCAACAGTATTGTGGCTGTTGTAAACGAATGGTTTTTATTATTTTTTAGTTCGTACATGTTAGAATTGATGTTTCGGACAGTGGATAACAAATGGTTGTTAATTAAACGTGCATCAGTCGTTTTCTTTAATAGATATGGCATTTTTCCCCGAAAATTTCCTTTGAATTATTACGTGTATGGTTTGGGGATGGTTAAAGGTATACACCATTTGTTTTCTGTTCGCCTCTTATAACCATCTAATAAAACTCGAGGCATAAAAGCAGTCCAATTATACAAGCAGGGGTAGTAGTAGTTCATTTTGGGTAAACAATAGAACTCCTTCGCTTGGAGTGATTCTATATGAAATGTCTGCAACTGAGTGGTCACATCAAAAAGACCGAGTTGCATTATTTTTATTCATAAAAATACTAATTTTACTGAGCAGGTAGGCATTTTCATTAAAAGCGTGAAAAGGAAACTTCCTTCTGTTGAAATGTTTCCGGTTTTTCAACTGTTTTTCAGAATTAATTACCTATTTATACAAGTTTTGCTTCTTGTTGTTGTTTTCTTAGTCAGAAGTTCGGTATGCTTTAATAATTGAATATTATTCTCCATTAGTATAACAGTGCAGCGGAACAATCTGATGCATTTCCACTTGTTTAATTTTTAGAATGTCGAGCCATTTGATTGAGTTTCATTTCTTATTACTAGTTAAATTAAATTTTAAGTGAAAGTTCAACTGCATTGTTGCCTCTGTAATTGATCTTTTGTTACCCAACAATATGAACATGTAATTTATTCATTTGATGTCACAAATGCTGTTCTATTAACTATACAAAACAATTTGGTCTGAGCAAATGTAAATAAAAAATAGCTGTCTCGAAAAATAAACAAAATATCTATCCCTGAAAATTGAATCACAACGAGTTTACATTATATAGTTCTGTGATCCCTTTGTTACAACATTAAATCCGGCAAATCAATTTTTGGTCGACTTCCTTACTCCATGTAATATTACATTCCAATTCCAAAAGGTATATGGTGTATATAGCTAGACTAGAGGGTACACAGTTGAAACTTCCCTTTAACCGCGGTCGACCTACCAAGTGCATTATTTATGATAAGATGGTCGAACCAGCACTGTTTCCAGCTATACACCACTGTCGCACGACACTCGTATAAAACAATTTGCGACGCTCATTTTTATCAATAATACAGAGCCCCTTGTTTCATGCAGAACTATTCTTTTTCTTCTACGACAACACAACTCAACTTTAGAGGATGGATTTCATCCAAGACGAATAAAATGCTGTCTGCATTTCAACTAAGATGTACATTTATTTAGCAGTTACCTAGAATATTTTTGTAAACATTTAGTACTTTATAATTAACGTAATTAACTTGTGGAATGGAAGATTTTATTTATTTATTTATTTATTTACGGATAAACCTCTAGAATATTTTTACATTGATTACTATAAACTTATACCTAATAAATCACAAAGTTTTATGAAATATAACACATTTAACATTCTTCTTAAATTGTATCAAGGATGAACAAAACATATTGCACTCGTCATAATATTTATTTACTGTATTGGCCATACGATTCAAACTTAGGTTTAATCCATAATTAGTACGATGGTAACTATTCTGCAGTAACTTAAAATTTCTAAAATTACGAGTAGGAATATGGAATTTAAATAATGCCAAGATATCAGGAGAATTTATGAGGTAATTCAGAATTTTAAAAACAAATATTAATTCGTAATATAAGCGACGCTCACACAGAAGAGGAAGATCAAAGTACTGAAGAATATGTATATAATTACTGTTGTAAAAGTCAATGTTATTTACGAAACAAAGTGATTTCAAAAATTTGTGAGATAAATACATTGATGACCATATTATAGAATAATACTCCACTGATGATCGCACTAAAGTTGTGTACAAAATAATTAGACATCTTATGTCTTTGAATTTTTTGTATGTCTTAATATGAAACCGAGAGTTCTGTTAGTTTTTGCTATTACAGTGTCAATATGATCAATGTAGGTGAGTTTTGGATACAACCATACCCCAAGATTTTTAAATGTATAAATGCTTTCAAGTTCAGAACCGTCAATTATCTAATGATAAGATGAGGGGCATGTTTGTCGCGTAAATTTCATCGTCTTGCATTTAGAGACGTTAAGGGATAGACCATTCTCTTTACACCAACTATTGAACACATCTAAATCATTTTGTAGTTGGTATTGATCATTAATATTTTCGATGCGTTTAAATATTTTACAGTCATCAGCAAAAAAAAGGAAATGACACTTAGTTAATACGCTTTTGATGTCATTTAAGAATAACAAGAAAAGGATAGGACCTGTATGAGAACCTTGCCCGATTCCGGAATATACATTAATTTTTTTAGGACTGAAATCCATTTATGCATACTATTTGAGTTCGATTACTTAAAAAAGATCTAATGCAAGACAGTAGTGGATCACAAATGTAATAAAAATGTTCAAGTTTATGGAGCAATAAAGATATAGGTACTCTGTCAAATGCTTTCTGTAGATCGGTGAAAACACAATTAACAGAGAAACCCTGTTCAATTGAGGTTGTGATGAAGTTTGTAAAAAGCAATAGGTTAGTTTCAGTACTCCTACCAGATACAAATCCATGCTGTTCCTCAATGATAACATTGGAAACATGAGAATAAAGTGCATTAGATAGTAATAAGTCAAATAATTTTGCAAAGTTAGAGTTTATACTGATTGGTCGATAGTTATTTACTTGAGATTTAGAACCCGATTTATGTACGGGGATTATTTTGGAGGTTTTCCATAGTAGTGGGAAAGAGCCATCACGTATGCATTTATTAAATATTAAACGGAGCGGATTACAAAGTGATTCACTACAGTTTTTGACAAATATACCAGGTATATCGTCTATGCCCGAGGAATTGTTTTTTAATGACCAAATTTCTTTAATAATGTCTTCGTTTATAATTGTGAAAGAAGTAATATTATCGAGATTCGTACCATAACAGGTTTTATTAAATTTGTAGTTATCAATATTATAATTTTGTTGAAAAAAAGAGACAAATGAGTTGCAAATGTTTTCACCACCATAATAAGAATCATCATTGAAAATCACTGAATTTGGGATATTCATATCTTTTATTACAGATTTCACATAAGATCAAAATTGATTAGGATCACTCACTATATTTCGTTGAGAATTTTGCAAAAATGTATACTTATTAGATTTAAGGGATAATTGTACCCTAGATTTTAGATTTTAGATCATTAATTCAATAATTTTAAAGCATATCTTAATTTACAAGAGTTACAGTTAATATAGTACACATAGAAAAGTCTACTTTTTAACGAAATTAATTATTTATTATACAAGACGATAACATTGTACTTTATTTTCGAAAACGAGGCTAATAAGCTCGAGAATATAATGAAATGTTATCGTCGTACTTTATCTACCCTTGCGGTTAAAGTGCTACTTCATCTACTATTTTTAATTGATAAAAGCACACTTTAACATATGTTATAGAAAAAAATTATTACACTGAAAGCAATGAATGTTTTATATGCACGAAGATAAACGTTTTTTAAAACAAAAAAATTATTTTTAAAGGTTTTGTCAAGTAATAATTTTGACCTTTTATGCAACGAACAAAATTTCTCAAATAATTTATGAACTATTATGAATTTGATAGAAGATCCTTGTCCCAAACCGTCCTGGGTGAAGTCTTATCAAATTTATCTTTCATTTGCTCAATTTAGTGTCAAGATATAACAACTTAACCAAATTTTATTCCTTATTTGCATCTTCTCGTCTATTCATTGAGATGTCGCTTTATGGAAATTTTACTTTTTAAATGTAAAATTTGGTAGGGAAGAAATGTCACGTGACTACTTACTTTGCCTACTTAATCCTTTTAATTTGTCAAAAGTAAACATCAATCGATATTATCAACTACATTCCCTTGGATTGTTTGTTACAAATTTCGTCGATAAAAATTTACGAGAATGCCGTCAGGAATTTATTAAGTAATATGTCTAATTTTGAACCTAAAAACTTTTTCGCATTTGCAATCTTAATGAAAGTTTGAAGGAGATTTTTTAGCCCCACAAGAAATCTAATCAGACAAGAAAGTGGTTCGATAATCAATTTTAAGCAATGAATAACAATCAGGCGGCAACAAAAATAAATTTGTCAATCTAAAGTTTAATTGGGTGAGCATGGCAGCCAGCAACTTGACGTAAGAGATAGACAGTAGGTTCGGGGTTGTTTGGGCGGTGGGTTATAAAGGACACAGGTGCCACATGGAGCTGAACAGCCAAATGATAAATGGCACCCTCGATGTCATCCCTGCTCTGCGTCTTTACCTCCCAGTGGATCGCGGATTCCGTCATTGATATTTATTATCCGAATAAATAACAATAACCGCCTTCTTATTCAGTTCATTCAGAAATTTGCTTTATGGAATTTGCGCGATGCGTTTTTCAAGACAGATATATTTGAAGATATAATGATGGATTACGAAAAGTTGATGAGCGAGCGCGCGCGCCCTCGAGCTCACCTGTATGATGCCGTGTGTATTGGGAATTTTATAACATGCTCCGACCAGCGAAATAGTTCTTGTTTTATTATTGGCAGTATAAGACTTATGGCCTACCTGTAAAAATAAAAAACAACCCTAAATGTATATGCCCTAATAAATAAATTCAAGTATAACTTGAGGGCAAGCAAAAGTTAACATTTTATTTTTATTTCGCAGACTGTTTTCATGCAAAATACATTTTATCGTAAAGGTAGGTAACTCAGGACCAACAGAAAATAATTCGGTTTTATGTTTGTGGTAAGAGAAGAGATTTACAGAAAATTCAAGTTTATTTGTTTGGATATCCAAATACTACATTTAAATTATTATCATCAACCTTATTCCAACATAGCTGAAGTATATAAGTAGTTTTATTACAGGTATATGTTAGCTACTTACGAGTACATCGTCTGCTGTGTAATATTTTTTGACCCACATTCCATATAAAAATGAAAATACTGATGGTTTCCCTATGGGAAATCACAGAGGACTATCAAACGTGTAAAATGCAGTTAATTGCGGACGTCTTTTGGCCTTATCTCTGCTAGCAAAGAAATGAAGTGATCATAAAGTACAATTCGACGAGCATCTGCGATATCAACTTACTTTTTTATTACCATCCAGGTCTGCCAAGTTCCAATAAATAATTTTTCTTATTCCGCTCCAAACCGTAAAACTTACACTGGGCTATAAAAGTAATTAAGAGTAAACTCACATAAAATACTTGTAAACATGGGTAACAAATGCACATAATTTCCCAAGTGGAAGGTACGAAACATTACTTAACGACAAATGTTGAATTGTTTTTTTATTGAGAATTTTAATTGTGCATTTTTGTACGCGCTGTTCCGTCCCCGAATCTCCCCTTAGAGGTTTTCTTAAAGGTTCATTAGTCTTTACGTTTTCTAACGTCAGTTTTTGATTGATAATAAAGTTACAGAAAATTTCTTCTACGTGTAGATCTAAAAAAATATAGACTTTACGTTATATTGTTATCCATGATGACAATTGCAGATGTCTACTGGATAATATTGAGTAAACAGGAATATAAAATTTGGTAGTGAACATGATAACTTCTTCAGAGGGTGGCCAGGGAGTTTTAGACGTTTTCTGAGCATTCGTGCGCGACCGCCGTGTCAAACACACCACTTACTGCTGCATACGCAAACGGTGCATTAGTAAAATGTACCATAGACGTGATCCGCCTAGAAAATATCTTCATTCCAATAGAAAATATAATCTTGTGGGAAGTATTTTAAATAAATAATTTTGTTTTTTTTCCTATTCCTTTGTTACAAAAATAACACTTAAATTAAATTTATGAACAAAAATTTTTATGGTTTTGGAGCTTTAACTACTTTTCAACTTTGTGTATTGTTTACTTCGTTATTAGAATTATATTACAGGATATTACAGGGATATAGTAAAAAATATCGAAAAGTGAAACTTTGAAAATAGTACAGGATTTCATAGTGCCATAGTTTTATAAGCACTGAACAGATTCTCAAAAAATTTACACCAGGTGTAGGTTTTATTACTTTTATTACTATTATTACTCGATCTAAGGCTTTAAGGCTGTTCTTGTATATTTTTCAGACATTCAAATTAAAACATTGAAAATAGAACAAATTTTCATGGATTAATAGTTTATGTCATAGTTTATTTATAACCACTGGTCAGATTTTAAAATAATTTACATTTTTACAACGCAGTATGTAAGTTATACTTCAAAATACTAGTTCAAAGGCTGTTATCATGACTTTTCAGACCTTTAAAATGAAAATAGTGCCAGATTTCATATTGTGGCAGTTTTAGCATCCCAGTTTTAGAACCACTGATTAGATTTTAAACTAATTTTGGAAGCGGAGTATAGGTTTTACTGCAAAACAACAATTTTAAGGCTCTAATAGCAGTCTTTGTATGTTTTTCAGACATTTACATTAAACTTTTCAAAATAGCACCAGTTTTCATTCATTGATGGTTTTAACGACAATGTTTTAGAATCGCTGGTCGTAGTTTAAGTAAAGTCACATTTTTACAAAGCTGAATGTATGGCTCATAACAAAAAAACTAGTTTAAAGGTTTAATTGGAACCAGTTTTTGTAGATTTTAGTACGAGCCCTAACAACTATATGTTCGGCCATTTCATAATTTCTATCTAAATACTGTTTTAACAGTTAACTGTTACCAGGAAAACATATCTATTATTTTTCTTTTCATATATTTTTTAATCACTCCGTTTTCTGCCTATACTATGTTGACAAAATATTATAAAAAATCCCAATTTTGTTTGTAATTTTTTTTTTGTTGAACTGAACCCGACAATTAAATGTTTGGCCAAAATATTGTGTTTTAGATAATTAAATTAAAATCATGATAGTTTTGGATACTGTTTCGATGTTTAGGTAAACAAGGGGTTTTGTTAACTCATATTTTAAGTAATTTTGACAATTTTGATTGAACAGTTGGCCCGAAAATGGCTCGAGGAGTGGCAACTCCCCAAAAAGTGAGAGATTTAATAATTAGCTTGTTTTGTCAGGGGAAAAAATGAGGCAATTTGGCAGTGACTTGCAATAATTAAAATCTAACATAAAATCTTATGGCGAAAACGGTAATACCGATATTAACGGAAAAAGACCAGAACGTCCGTGTTTAGTTTCGGATCGACAAAGAAGAGAACTGGTTAAAATCTTCAAAAATAACAGGCGAGGCACTTTAAGAGAAATAACGGCTGAATGGACTGAAGCTACAGGATTATCTCTTTCTATGGAAACTTGCAGAAAGTGGATGCATAAGAGCGGCCCCGGTTTTTATAAAGTATCTTTATCAATGTAATTTTTTTCAAAATGATAGGAATATGAAATATGACATTTTAGGCCAAAGAAAAACCATTATTAACCGACCGCCACAAAAAAAACCGTTTGGCTTAGTGTAAGGTACGACGATCATGGACACCGCAGCAGTGGAATTCGATTATTTCTAGCGATGAGTCGAAACTTGACGTGTCTGGGGGATAATCGAAAAAGAGTAATTAGAAATAAGAAAGTGGCGTTTCATAATGATTGCTTAAAACGTACTGTGAAGTTCCCTGTAGGGGTTATGATATGGGGCTGTATGCCCGCAAACGACGTAGGCAATATGTAGTTCATCAATGGGTCCGTTAATGCTGTAAAATACCAAGACATACTGGAAAATAACTTAATTTCAAGTATTGAAAAATTGTACCCAGCAATGCCATTTATTATCCAACAAGATGGAGCATCAAGCCATACAGCTAAAACTACCCGAAATTGGTGTAAAAACTATGACATAGGTAACAATACTGGATTGGCCTTCCAGCAGTCCAGACTTAAATGTTATCGAAACCCTTTGGCACAAAATGAAATAGAAACTTAGAAACAATTCACAGAGAACTCACGAATGTTTGAGGGCTAAACTTCAAGAAGTATGAGACTCAGTGACAGAAGAGTGTCAATCTCTTGTAAACTCCATGCCAAATAAAGTTCAGGCAGTTATTGCAGCAAAGGCGATGTTACGCCATATTAAATTATTAATTTGTTATTCATAATTTTGAAATTTTGTTTTGGCCGAACATTTATTTGTCGGTTTTAGTTAAATAAAATTATTTTTTTAGCATACAAAATTGTGATTTTTTTGTTATATTTAATGGTTATAAAGTAGCCAGAATCACTGTTATTCTACAAAAAAAAATTACGTTAATAAGTATATTTTACGAGTAACAGTAGGTACCTGGAGACAAAAATTGATAGTAGTTATGAATTGGCCGAACATATAGTTGTTAGGGCTCGTATAACAGTTTTATTATCACTGGAAAGATTTTGTGGTATATTGTATTTTGACGAAGCAGAAAGCTGGTTTTATTACAAAAAACACTTTCAACGCTCTAGAGACTGATTTTGTATGTTTTTTAGACGTTTAAAAATGTTAATATGAAACTTTGAAAATAGCACCATTTCTCAAGGCTTGATAGTTCTTGTGTCAGTTTTAGAAGCAAGTGGTTAGATTAGATTTTAAGCTAATTTGCATTTTTACAAAGCGGAATGTATGCAATTCCATCGGTAATTTTTATTGAATCTGGATGACTAGGGAAAAATCACAAACTTGTTTTATATTCTTTTAATTTTTTTCATTTTGAGTGTCACGTCCACAAAGACGAGTTAACTTACTCCGAGGTTAATCTATAGTTAAACCTTGGCAAGGATTGTGGTTAACAACCTCTGGTTAACCTTGGAATAATTCGCATTTATAAAACTTGGTAGCGATTTTAGCAATTTAAGTAGGTGTCCCTTCATAATTAGATATTTATATACATTCCAGTTCACTTAATCCATCATTTTTTTAAATAACAGAAGTTGCTGAATTGAAATAATTAAAATAATAATTAGTGCAATGAAATAAAATTAATTAAATCTTTGGATTGAAGACTGTTAGTGACAATTAGTTCGACAGGACGAGGACATAAACCCATAATATATTTATATAATAATACAGGACTACTATGAGGGCTGATATACCCCTCACCCCAGAAAAACCACTTCACCACCCATTTTTAACCAAAATTCTCTCAAATCTCTAGGTATCTATCAAGCCCTAAAACAGCGCTTAAGAAAACTGATAACCAAAATTACTAACAAACTTCTGTATTCTGATTGTCATACCTAATTAAACGCGTGAAAATTCAAATAATGAGCAGGATGTAGAACATTAATATTGTTGAACTGTATAAATCCTAATAACAGTACGGAAACTAGATATTTTTTTAATAAAAGATGCCACAAGGCCACAAGGTACGTATAGGAATTTGAGAAGGCAATTTTGGTTAACAATTTGGATGATTTCGGTGCGCATTTTGGAGAAATTTGGTTAAAAATGGGTGGTGACGTTGCCTTTCTGGGGTGCCATTAAAATAGTAAATTATTAAATCTAATTTCTATTTTTTAATCGCCAGCACCGTTTCAACGTCCTTTGCATATAAAATCCCAAATAATTACTGGCAGTTTAAAAATTAACCGCATTTGCATTTTTTAATTTCAAGGTATAATTTAGATGTTAGCAGAGATGTATAGACCACTTGGCTGATTGCTGCTTAGAACGCTTCCGTGCAACCAGGATTATTAATGACTCACTTTCCGGATGTGTATATACCTGTGCTACAGTCTTTTTCCCAAGCATAGTTAAAAATTCTCTTGCTTTTAAAATGCGCTTTTAAATTATAAAAATCGGGAATTGCGCGCAGTTACAAAATGTTACTTAATTAAAACTGTTAGTTTTTTTATAGTACAATTTCGTGACTAATGTAGCTTATTTGATGTTTTAATGAAACTATTTGTACATTTGTTTTAACCCTATTAGTGCTACAATATTATACAAGTTTCTATACTATACTCAGTATGGTTTGTCTGTCCCTTCTAGCTTGCTACCCTGACCATTTAGAATGTACAACTAATTACAATAAAGGACTCGATCGCATTGTGGTCTGTTAGAGTTGTACTGGCCAACAATGAGCTTAGAAACCTGAACATCTTACTGAACAACCCCTTTCAGTTCAGTGTTCTGATGTCTTCCGTACAGAATTTCTGAGAAACAAATAACATTATTCTAGCGGTCGGTAAATGATAAAATGTAATTATTATTCTGGGTTCAACTGGGCAATCTCGCAACAGATATCTACGATAATCGTCGGCAACTAGTGAAATATTCATACTGTATATGGGGCGATCCAAGTAGAAAGATGTACACAGAGTATTTGATTACAATAAGTGGTGTTAGGAGTTATGGCAGGCTACAGGTACATAATGTATGATAGGACCATAATCCGTACGTACAGTTCTCTTGAGGGTAGTAAATTATAATACAGTGGCACGCGGAGAGATGCTGCTGTACGGAAGCAGCTTCATAGCAAGCACCCATATTTTCCAGCTATGTTGCTGCTATATCAATTTGAGATCGACAGTTCTGGACAAGTTGAAACTAATAGGAAAAAATGTCGTTTTGGTGTACCACGAAATGTATTAAAAACGTTGGATATGTTTACCTTTAACCTGTAACAGAAAAGTCATTTTTTAGCAGATGGTTTTCCATAAGTGATTAGTGCTAGTTCATCGGCGTAGCTACAGTTTTTGGGGGTTCATTATTGGTTTATTTGATAAAAATAATTTCAGAATTATAATTATTTATATTTCGACCAATCATATTGTAACTGGAGTGTGACGCACATGCATGCTGAAAATAATTCTAGTATATAAAAATAATTGTGCTATTTAAGAAAAATTGAGTGAAGAAACCTGTAACAAAATTTTTTAAACAAGAATTATTTTCGAAAGTCACGCACTTTTCATCTCTTTCGCTATCAATATCTTCATTATATATTTTAGTTTAAATAAGTCTTAGGAATTTTTGCATTTCGAGTCCTAAAAACCTATTTTGATTTTTATAATTTTTTCAGGAATGTTTGGCTCTATGTTTCAGTGAGTATTACTTGTAGAAGGTTCGCTCTGGCTTCACGTCTTCTATAATTTTATATGCAAAAAAAACATGCAGGTGCAACTTACGAACTAGTGATAATTTTTTAATAAAAGCCATATAACGGATAAAGTAGAATTCTGAGGTCAGTATATTTCAAAACGTGTGCATACTTTTATTAGAATATTGATAATAATTGATCTATAAAAAATTAGGCACTCCTGAATTGTCCTTGTTAAGATCTTCAGCGATTGGTATACTTAAGCAACACTAAAACAGAATCTAAATATAGCACGACGAAGGGCATCATGATGACTGAGAAAACTTCTGGAATAGCTTCACTATATCTCTATAAATCACTTTAGAGCAGCCACACATTTAACGTACCAATTGATTGATTACCACTCTTCAAAATGAAATTGCGCTTTAACAAGAACAACAAGAGGTTGATTATCAGATATATTTGTTTAACTCAGAATAAGACAATTAGTCCAGTATAGTTAGTCAGATTCCTATGGGTATTATTGCAATTCATTGGGTAAGAAAATTTTGTTTTGTCATCGATACAGTACCATATAGAAAGCTTAAATTCGAGTTTTCGACCATCAACCTCTTGCAGCTTTTCCGGCGTCTTGAATTAAGTAGTGAATTCTTATCTCGACAGAAACAACCGTTTGATTTTATCGAAAAAATGGCCGATACCATTTTTAACAAGAAAAGCGAGTTCTACAAATTTGTATACTTGATATTTCTTCATATTTTGCGTATTTAACGAGTAGTAACGGATTAATTGAAAAAAAGGAGGTTGACAAATTTTTTGCTTGAACTTTTTTTTCCTTCAGCGCTATCGCAAAAATGTTCATCTAAAATTTATTAAACACATAGTTACCTACAACTTGGATATGACAAATTTTTTCATGCGAGGAGTTGTTTACTTACTGTAGCAGTGTACCGCCTTGAAGTTGCGGGTATCGTCACCCGGCAGTATAGTACAGGGCATTTAGACCTTGCAGGGAAATAATTTCGAGACGAATTTGGCTTCCGATTTTCGAAAGTGTATGTATACGAGCCGGAAAACTCATTTTACACAATTCTACCCGGTGGTGAAAAGCCGCCATCTTGCTTTTAAAGGTTGTTTTAGTTTTTTGCGCATACATCGCGTATTTTCAGTTTTAGAAGAAAAATTTTCCATGCAATTTTGTTGAAAATTGAATTCTCCATAAAATTGCACTACTAACTTTTTTACTAATTGCAATTGTTTACAAGTTTGTTATACCTCCAATTTTCCAGGCTGGTGTTTGATGCATTATCGAGATAGTCGCACTTTTTCAGACAGTCGCGTTTTTCGAGATAGGAGCACGTAAATGTAAACAAAACTATTTGTGTTATTTTCAAAAAGTAATCCCGTGTAACAAAATGCTGTACCTAACTTGTAAACAATTGCAATTAGCGAAAAAAGTCTATTTTGTAGAGAATTCAATTTACAAATTAATTTCATAGAAACATTTTCTTCTAAAATCGAAAATACGCGATTTATGCACGAAAAACTAAAACAACCCTTAAAAACAAGATGGCGGCCTTTCACCACCGGGCAGAATTGTGCAAAATGTGTTTTCCGGCTCGTATACTTAAACACTTTCGAAAATCAGAAGCCAAATTCGTCTCGGAATTATTTCCCAGTAAAGTCTAGATGTCCTGTACGACTGCCGAGTGACGATACGTGCAATTTCCAGGCGCTGCAGTATACAAACAATTGCTCGCATGAAAAAATTTTTCATATCAAAGTTGTAGGTAATTGTGTGTTTAACATATTTTACATGACATTTTTGCGATTGCGCTGAAGGAAAAAATGATAACCGACCAGAAAAAAATTTGAACCCCCATTTGTTTCAATTAATCCGTTATTACTCGTTAAATACGCATAATATAAAAAAATATCAAGTATACAAATTTGTAGAATTCGTTTCTCTCGTTAAAAATGGTATCAACTGATTTTTCGATAAAATAAAAAATACGGCTGTTATTGGCGAGATAAGAATTCACCCCTTAATTCAAGATGGCGGAAAAGCTGCAAGGGGTTGATGGTCGAAAACTCGGATTTAAGCTTTCTATGTGGTACCCTAACGATGGCAAAAAAAATTTCTCTTACCCAATGAATTGCAATAATAAATTCTAAATATACTGGACTAAATAAATTGGAATTATGAATATTTATCAGAATATGTATATGTATATTGTTGTTAAATTTGTTTATAGAATATTGGTAGCAAAACTGCAAAAATATTCTGTTATCTTACAGCTCAGATTCACTTTGTTAAATCAATTCCATTCAAGCACGAATATAATAAAATAAAAACACAACATCATGATAAAAACCAGGATACAAGCCTCATACGTTTTTGCTTTACTGGTTCATTAAAATTTTCAAAGTTTCGTTGGTACAGCAAGATAAAAATATACTTCCCCAATTACCTTTAAAATATTTCCAGAATATATGTGATATGCGTTGGTGAAAAGCTGATGTGAGCCTATTATTTAACTTTGTGCTATATTGAATTAAACAGAGAGAAGAAAAGGGTTTCACTCCCTGCAGCAATGTGTAACAGGTTAGTTACAGAGGAGATGTCGACCATTCTGCACGTGTCAACGAACAACACAACCCCCTATCTGATCTTGGCTACAATAAACACGTCAGCGGCAAGCAAGAGCGTCAGCTACCTCTGTTCCGGTTCCCGCTATCTCCACCGTTGCACACCTTCCTGTCTTTACACAAACACCAAATATTCAATACAGCCTACAAACTTTCCTTTTACCTTCCTTCCATTCACCTAACATAGATATTAATGCTGCTTGGCTGCAGGGTTACATGTAATAACGACGTCCAAATTGAGTGTTGTTTGGAAAAACAAACAATTAATTAATGTATAAGCAATTTAGAGCAAGGCTACATCTAACTTGTTAGAAAATCTTGTTGGATTATTTGAAATTCATTTCAAGCGACTAAATATATGCACAGAAGTTAATTGAGTGTTGACTTGAAAAATTAATTATTATGGAAGCAAATTAAAGCCTTATAAATTTCACCTTCAATATGATAGTTTATTATTATTGAAATTGCATGGGAGGATGTGGTAGCATTAAAATAGAATCTCATTTTCAGTTGGCTGTTGTGATGTGAGTGTGCTAAAGACAGAGACCTAATTATTTTGCTCAATTATCTTTTGTGTTGGGGATTTCTTGAATACTGCGCTATTCTTTGTTAAATGTTTCCCACTTGTTTTCATATTCATGAATGTCCTTAGAATATTTGCTAATATTTCAACTGAAAGGTCTTTCTGGTAAGGCAAAAAGGCAAAAAAAGGATGCCAAGGGGAATTCAAAGCATCAATATCCAGCATGAGGAAGATATAAATAAAAATGGAATTGTGGCGACTTAAATATTAATCCATAGATCAAAAACTTGTGAATAAAATTCATATTTTGAATATACTTTGGATACTTATTTATCAATTTTGGTTTTAGGATAAACTAAAGCACACAGCGAAAACTGTTTCCCAAGAAAAATCGAGAACACATCTTGGTTCAACTGGTCAATCCCGCATCCAACTACACGCATCACATGTGATATTTATTATTGTTCATCAGAGATAATAACGATAATAGTGCCGAGTAATTGAATAAAAGCCAGCCATATAGCATCAGCAGCATCAGTTGTGGCTTTAAACCAGCACACACACACACATACACACTGACCGTTCATGTCTGTTACACTCGCGTATTGCTTCTGATATTTCGATTTATGTTACATGGACAACGAGGTCCATATTAAAAATCATTGTACCGAAAGCAAGATAAAGTGTTTCTCAATTTTTCGTTCAAATCTAAAAATTCTGACGCTAATGATGCGTGAAACTGGCAAGCAGAGTGCCAATACTGTTCACTTTTCGATGCCCCCAAAAATCTGACTAGAATTTTTTATATAAATATCCAACGGAAGTGAATTAAAATATATATAAAAATGCAATACGCCTATAGTGAGTTTTATATTTATTGTAAAGATATTACCGTAACTTTTAACTGAACTTAAAGGCTTTTCCATTGGAATAATCTATGGAAAACCTGTTGAAACTATTGATAAATATATTCGGTGCTACATCGTATTTAAGTCAATTATTGTTCGTGTAAGTTAACTGAGTTGTAAAATATATAGTTAATTGTGTGCAAGCAGTGTCTCACATCATAAAATCTGCTAGTACTACAGAAAGTACATTATAACTTAAGTTAGTTATGTCGATTGAATGAAGTTTTCTTCTATATTTACTTTGTAATAAGTGTTAGTTGTGCACCGTGTGTACAAACTTTATTGAACTCAAATAATACTACAAACTACAATTTCGAAAGCGGTGTGCCCTTTCCCTTAACTTCCCCAATTTCTCCTTTCGTCACATATTAGACTTCTCAAGGGCGATAAAGCTATGTGCTAGGGACGTATTAATTAAATCTGTTTTATTAATTTATCGCAAGCTGGTGCTAATTTTCAACTCATAAACATTTTTATAGTGCCCCGTAGTGGGGGTGAAATTTACGAAGCAACAGACCAATCGCCAAGCAACGTTAATTGACGTCGTAATGTTAAATATGCGTTAACCAAGTAATTTACTTCACCTATATTGCGCCTCTTGCAATCACTACGTCATTATTGCTTGCTTTCCTACCCTTGTAATTTATGGAACAACTGGGTTTTTTGCTTATTTTTTTGTAAGATAAACTTTCTAGTTAGTCACTGAATAGGATAACAAATTATAAAATAAATTATATTTCATTAAACGAACTTTTATGAGGGAAATTGGGTTCCAAGATCGTAAAACAAAAATTTGGTGTAAATAGGTGTTTTTAAAGAGCGCTACATAATTATTAGTCGTTAATTATTAAATTATCATTATTAAAATATTCTTATACTTATATTAGGATGTTGAATTATATTTATATATTTTTATCAATTATTGAGCTTATCTTTTTATATTTTGGCTCAAATCTTTCAAAACATAAACCAAAATATCTTGTTTTCATATACGATCCGGTGCTGATGGGATAAGAGTTTATTTATCATGACATTACTGTTTTTTTCACTTTTCATTGTTAATTTTAATTTTTTTTAGTCAATTACAACTTTTATGCATAAAAATTTGGCTGTAATTGGTGGAGCAAGGAGAGACTTTATGCCTATTTCAGTAAGTTAGGAGATTTTCAAAAACTAATGAACATTTGCGGAATATAGAAAAAGGTTGTAGTTAATTTTATGGTAAAAATAGCAGTATTTCTATTTAATTTAATCAACATTATTGCAATAAATCTAACAAATAGAAATCTAGTATCTAAACTCAAGTATTAGACACCGATCATAATCCTAAATCTGTAGATTTTGGAAACTCAGTTGAAATTAGTTATAGATCAAGCAAGAACAAAACTTCAATGTTCATTTTGAAATTTTTTTTGTAAATGACAATTTTTCGCCTAAAAATTTTTCTGTGAAACAAGAACAGACTTATGCCTATTTATTAAGTAGTAGGAAGAAAACTGAAAACTGAAAAGGATTGAAGCTCATTTTATGGTAGAAATAACACGTTTTCCATTTCATTTAATCAACCTTTGAAAATATCATCAACTTTTTTAACAATTCTAACAATTATCCTTAAAATTCTAGTGTCTAACCCAAGTACTAGAGGCTATTCAGCTTTTACAGTTTTGAACTCGATTGTATTAGAAATCAGTTATGGATCAACAGCAGAACTTCGAAACTGGTATTCATTCTCAAGAATTTTCTATCATTTACAATTTTGTTGCCTTAAAATTTTACTGTAGACTAGCACAAGGACCGACTTGTGCCTATTTTAATAAATACGAAGATTTGTCAAAACTGATTAAAATTTGTCGAAAAAAGAAAGGGTGAAGTTGTTTTTTTGTAAAAATACTTTGATTTTCAGATGGACTTTACGATAAAGCCAGGAAAGACACATTATTTCAAAATAATTAAAATAAAACCGCAAAAAAGTTTTCTCTGTTACAGATGACTTTTCTGAATCCTCTCGAACCCTCTAATCTATCTGATTATATTTCGTTATTAATTTAGTTTTACGTAATTACTATGAAGAAATTTTCTTGCACCAAGTTTAAGCTTATGAGGAGTTTACTAGAACTCTATTTTGTCTTATACTTATACGAAAAACGATTGCACCTTGAAGAAGATAAAATATATTAGTTTAGGAACATATTTTTTGCGATAAAAAATGTCTAAAATTCACGTTTTTTTACACACTACCGCATCTCGAATATTCAAACATGAGTTCAATTTATTTAGGCTTACATGTTATAAAATAATAAATAACACAATTCAAATTAATAAAAGACAGACCAGATTTTGAATATTATAGAAAAATTACAATAATATAATTTTTTTCCCCGTTTTGAAACTCCATTGTATTAGAAATCAGTTATGGATCAAGCAACAGCAGAATTTATTTCTCATATTAAAAAAAACTTATTTCTGTAAAAATTTGGCTGTAATCTTTGAGAAAAGGATAAACGTATGCCTATCAATAAATGCAAGGAAGATTTACGAAAACTAATGAATATTTCCCGAATAAAGAAAGAAATTAAACTTATGATTTCATGGTAAAAATAACACGACTTTCTTTTAATTTAATCAAATTTGAAAATATCAGCAATTTATTGAACAATTCTAACAATTATCCTTAAAAATCTAGCGTCTAACCCAAGTACTAGAGGCTGTTTATAATTTACCTTTTACAGTTTAGAAACTCGATTGTATTAGAAATAAGTTATGAATCAAGCAAGAGTAGTACTTTGAAACTCGTGCTCATTCTCAAAATTTTTCTGAAATTTACAATTGTCTTTTCCAATCTAAAACAATTTCTATAAAAAAACGAATATGCAGAAACATTCGTTGTAAGTCAATAAGATTTACATCAAATCTAAACGAAGCTGTAGTAAAAATTCAGTAATAAAAATATTGTGCAACCATAATAATTAACAGGTTTTTCACGATAATGGAAATGAAAGTGGGTATATCTTTCCTTGTAATAATAAATTCCCTTTAAAAATTTATTAAAATATTGTGAATTGATTAAAGTGGTAATAAGTATCGACGTAAGAAATGAACTGGCATGGACACTCTATACGACTTATTATAAAAATCTCCACAAATTTAAATCTGTTTATGTAATTTGAGGTCATTTCCAGACATCAGTATATAATAATTTTGAGCATTAATTTGAGCTCTTGTCTAATCCGTGGCTTCATGTTAGAGTTAATTATTGCAATAGATGTTTACTTTTGTAACTAATCCAAGTTAAATTGTTGGTTCATTTAGTCGCCTTTAACACCAACACCGCTGAGTTATTAATTTTAATTTGAGGATAATAAACGCATTGACTCTAACACCTCACCTCTTTTCTTGCAGTTTTGCTCTATTCAGCAACATCTTGGTAGAGAGTCCGACTCTGAACTCCCTTGTAGGTGGGTCTTCTAAAAGAACACACACATCAGCCAATGAGTCCAGCTGCACTGTACTTTTAAACTTGTTTGTATTTTGTTGTTTGTATTTTTCCCTGGGTTCGACGATAGGAAAACTGATACTTTAGCATCTACTACTGCATGTGAAGTCTCAAAGGTATTATGCAGTTTTGGACAGCCATGTTATGTGATACGTTCGGTTTTTACTGTTGAAAATTCTATTTTATATGGTATATTATTGATGTATGCTAAAGATACGAATGAAATAGTAAATATTGTTTAGGGTATTGGAAAATTTGTGTTGACGGAACAGTGCTGGGTGAACGTGGTCTGCTTACGAAATGATACAATATACCAAGGATTATATAAGAAATAAATAATATATGATTGGATTACAAAAGTAAATGATATTTGACAGAAAAAAAACCTAAAATAAAAAAATATATATATTAAAAGAACATCATCTTAGGACTGAAATATATTATTGATATTATAAGCTAATGTCTAGATTTCAACAAACAAAAAATCTCATAATTAACTATTTCTTGTGTGATCAATTTGCATTTTATGGATCGTAAATCTACATCAAAAAGCAGCCAATAAGAACAGAAATTAGCTATTCTCCAATTTAATATTTATTTGGCATTTGTGGAACCGGCCATTTTATTTAATCAATAATAATTTAAAAACATTTATCAAATGAGTTATATTATAATTTATCTTATTAAAAATTTAGAATATCCTCCTGAAAATATTTGGATTTATTTATTTTTTCTACGATTGTAAAAAAAGTAGATTTTCTATAGATGTCAATTAGCAATAGATTGTAGATCAAACCTTTTTGCAGAGGATGGTAAGTATACTTTACAGCCCGCTGTCAATAACAACAGTTTACAAAGAACTTTGTCTAGAAATGTGAATTAGAGAATAATATAAAATTTGTGACAATTGTATTGTAAAAAAATTATTTACGCCTGTAATATTTGTAAAAAGTGGAAATTTTTACATAAATTTTTAATTTTCTTCTGTTAGTCCGTAAACGTATATTTTCCGCCCTAGATATCTTCTTTATGGTTGAAAATATGTACCATAAACCTGCTCTGTATGGGCTCATTCCAAATTAAATTACTCTCCAAAGAAATAGCAATCCTGAAATTATAGTGGAAATTTTCAGCATGTGTACTGTTTTGTATATACAGGCATATTTTAAATTTTCTGACCATGTCGATAATAAAGTTTAGAAAACATTTATCGAGAATAATTTAATAATTAACAGTTTTGCTAAATATAAGTTCAAATTCACCAATAATAATTACGAGCCCTAACAACTAAATGTTCGGACAAAAGTAAATTTGATTGTCTTTTTTCCATACGCGCAAAAGTTATCTAAATTAACTTCCATAATATAATTGATGGTTTTTTCTG
Organism: Pediacus dermestoides; assembly: GCA_963942485.1. Lineage (NCBI taxonomy): Eukaryota > Metazoa > Arthropoda > Insecta > Coleoptera > Cucujidae > Pediacus > Pediacus dermestoides. The sequence continues at coordinate 6,352,002 of OZ012629.1, forward strand.
TTCTAATGTCAACATTTAGTTATATAAAAACGTACATTTCGTAAAAATCCGCTCGGCGGTTCCAAAACTGTGGCACTTTAACCCAGCAGGATGGGAAAATTGTAGAAACAAAGAATTATTATTTTCAAAACGTTGGATCTAGTAGTCGGATTTTGATGAAATTTACTTTATTGCAAAGCTGGATGTTGGTTTTCGTTACAAAAAAGTAACACAAGTTTTTATTTGGTGATTTTAGGCATTTATCGGAGCTTCAAAGTTGCACCTTTAAAAATATCATTTTCTAGTAACTGTTTTGAAACCGCTGGTTTGATTTGTGTCAAAAAACATTTAAATCAAAGCTCAATGATCGTACTATATTGAAAAAATCCTGAAATGTTAATATGATTTTTTTTGCACGTTTTTCGAGTTCCATAGTTCACTTTTCAAAAAACGTGTTTTTTTAGGGTGCTACCTACATTAAAATAATCAGAGTTTTAGAACCACTGGTTGGATTTTGGTAAAATTTACTTTATTGCAAAGCTGGATGTTGGTTTTATGTACCAAAACATTCCCAAGTCTTTATTTGGTGATTTTAGGCATATTTCGTAGCTTTAAAATTGCACTTGAAAAATATGACGTAATTTTCTAACAACTGTTTTTAAAAAATCACAGTTTTGGAACTTGGGGAAAACGACATATAGGTGCTTTCATGGCCCTCACCCAGTCCGGACTTAAATGTCATTGAAACTCTTTGGCATAAAATTAAACGTATTCTACGCAATAATCCACCAAGAACCATTGAGGACTTAAAGACCAAAATAGAAGAAATTTGGGACAGTTTCACGCCAGAATTGTACCAAAATTTGATAAATACAATGCCTGCTAGAATACAGGCAGCTATTAAAGCAAAAGGAGAGGTAACCACTTATTAATGGTCCTACATTGACACTTATCCCAACATTTAATTGCAAATTCAATTTGTAAAGTTTGCTAATTATTTAGATAAGGTTAAAATATTGTTAAATCCAATAAATAATTTTCTTCCATGCATAATATTGTTATTAAGACTTTATCTTATTGTATTGTTAGGTGTTTACTAATTATTTGCGTAAAATTTCCAGTTCTCCTTTCATACTTCAAAAATTTACTTTTGTCCGAACATTTAGTTGTTAGGGCTCGTAGTGGCACCGGCGCATCCGCCACATTTTAGAATTTTGTATAAATTAATTAATTAATTACTGAAATTTTAATTACTCATGGAAATGATTATATTAGTTTGAGAATATATAATTGATGTACTGTACCTGTAATAAGATTAAATAAAAAAATGTTGTCTAAAATTCACGTTTTTTTACACACTACCGCATCTCGAACATTCAAACATGAGTTCAATTTATTTGTTTAGCCTTACAGTGTTTCGCAATATGTCATGTTATATAATAAATAACACAACTCAAATTAACGGCAGACAGACCAGTTATAATATTATAAAAAAATAATAATAATATAAATATGGTTGATGATTCCTATAATTTAGTTTGTTGGAGACGCTTTGGCGTAATTTTAGTGATTAACTCGTAATTTAAGGCAGTAAGTGACTGTCGAATACAATTATTATAATTTATAGTGATGTGACTTTAAAAATAAGAATCTTCAGACTTTAATCTCTTATAAAATATAAATCAATAATTCTGTACCATTTGGATTAAAACTATTCAGTAGTCACCTATCATCGTCCTGTTAATTTTTCCATAATTTTCAAGGATATTTTGTGATTGGCATTGCTGAAAATATATCCACAGTCGCGAGGCTAACCCGGCACTGGATTTGGACATCACGTGGAGAAACCATCTCTTCTAGCATTGGCTGTGACATGGCCAATACTCGATATCAGAAGGGTCCGCCCCGACACCTGTCGTACTCTTTTTGTTTTTCCACTCGACCGAGTCTTGTCTTACATCCGCCATCTTCTTAAAGGATTGAATTAAATATTATATACCATAATTTTCCGCGGTTTAAACCAATGCGGTTCCGCTGGATATTGCATTTCAGTGAAATAAACACAGTTTTCAGGAAAAAGGTTTTGCAGAAGTTGCAGGTGTATAGATTGTGTTGAATAACATTCAAATTCTTACTAAAATATTCCTTTACCTTTATATTATACACAACTGAAATATAATTTGCGTAAATTTGTATAGTTTTGTATAATTTTAATTTTTTAAAGTACAGCTTTGATTAGCTGAATTAATTTATTAAACAACAAATTTATTACAAATCATGGAACATAGTATAAAAATTATATTCTATAAAACATATTATGGATGTTACCAGATGCAGTGAAGTGTTTTTAATAAAAGATAGTGAGTTTTTTTCATGCCAACGCCTAATTTAATTTAGTTTTATGACGGAGATGTGAGAGGCAATATCACCAGGTTTCAGATGATTTGGCAAACAATGCAAGTATGGATGCGACCAAATCACGACATCGTCGAATAATAATCGTACGGTGCAAAAATAGCACCTCCTGTGTGCGGTGCCATATACTGATAACGTTTAGGTATACAGTCACAATACATTTCTTGTAACTACGATATCTTTTGACATAATATACGTTTATTGCCATGGAAGATAAATAATAATAATAATAACGACACACACACTCACATGTAGGTACCTTAATAAAACGTCTATAGGTATAAGGTATACATGCTTTAAAAAATTGGCGGATGCGCCTGGAGCCATCAAATTTACATATCGAGCAATAAATATGCTATTTTGTGACCTCGTTCAATACATAAAACTGAATTACGAGTACAATGTGTACATTAAACGAATTACATATCTACGAGTTAGGTTTTGCATTTTATTTATTGTTTCACCATCATCTTAATTTTAAGGCAAAGTTTGGTTTTAATAAAATAAGTATCTAGGACTAAGAACATTCTAATAGCAAAAATAGAAAATGGTTTGCATGTCATACATAGTGTATGTAGGAAGTATGAAAACTGTTAATCTCGATGTAATGAACAGATTTTATAAATACGGACTACATAAAAAACAGTAGCCCATCGTATGAGTGATCCTTTTACTGGAAAATGTTTAAATTATTCAGGTGCCGCACAGATAATGGAAATAACTTCTATGTAGGTACATGTCTATACCATTCAACCGATGATGGATCAAAATGTATTATAAATGGATTAAGAAGTTTGATTAAGGCATCACTAGTTTTTCGAAATCTGAAGACATTCGTGCTCGATTTTAAAAAATATATAGATATTTATTTACCTGGAACACACTTGAAATTGGCGCAAACATTTACATTTTTCTTGACCATGAAGAATATTTTCGTCTTGATATTTGGTGAAGTATAAGGTAATTATTGTCAGCATCTTTGAAAATCTCATATCGTGGGCTCTCAACTTTCAAATAGATAAATTAGAGTTTTCAATTTTGTCTCAATTCACAGACGTTGGTCTATAATTTTCAATTTATTTCTAAGACTTGTAACCTACGACCGGTCAATCAAATTACGCAAAACTAGCGCCGTTTTTATTTGTATGAAAGGTATGAGTATAATTTTACAGTAAACATAAGGATTTTGGGACGGCTTAAATTTTTGCTAATAGAAAGATAAGCAGATAGTCTGTGTTTTGATTCAAGAGCGAAAAAAGGCTAAATAATAGACAAAGATTTAAGAAAATTACGGTCTTCGGGGAAATAACTGATGGTAACATCAACTCCTACGTTACAGATACAGTAAATCTTCAATAGCAACAAATATGTGCAGACATTCTTGAACAAAAAAACTTTTTAGAACATTATTAGACTTAATACGTACAACCCCGTGAATCTATTTAAACTAAGAAAAGCAGATAAACTGCTAATAGTTGCATCGACTTGGGTGCAACTTAGAAGATCGTTGAAGAATTTCATAATTTCGTATCGCTGCTCCATCATAAGAACAATGACGCAACTGCAAATTTTTGTAAAAAGGACTTAACTGTATACATATGTAGAACCACAAGCATAAATTGTTGTTTTTTGCTTCTCCTGTAAAATTGCTATATTTGTACAATTGCTTCAATGTTATTTTGGAGCAGCGACATATAATGTCTAAGAAAATTGTTGAAAAGCAATCGCTATACACCAGAAAATGTTTTCCATACCTGCTAACTTAAAAAGTCGAAAAACAATGAAGTAAGTATATCTTTATCCATCTCTACTAATAAACAGGGTGTATCAGTTTTAATCGAGCAAACTTTAATGGTATATTTTAATAATCGTCCTGATTCGGAAAAATGTATATTATATACATCTATCTCGATTCCTAAGAAAGATACAGAGTGTTGAAGTTTACAAGAAAAAATCATTTTTTTGAAATAACTTCTATAAAAAAGCTTGGATTCAAACAAAATTTTGCATCCCTGTCCTCTTCCCTAAGGACAATTTTATGAAGATATTTTCGATTTTGGGGGGGCACCAGTGGCGTGCAATTCGGCCACATCTCAATTATTTTAAAGAAAAAAGCATGCCTCTGTAATTTTTAAGAAATATTTTTTTTATATATTGATTTCCTTGTTCAATTTGGAGTAAACTTTGCTTTTACAGAACAAAAATTTAAGCTTTAGTTCCAGAGATAATTAGTTTTTTCGAAAGACGTGCCAACTTGAAATTAGTCACAAATCAAATAGGAAATTTATTAAAATACAAATTTATCAAAAAATAATTATAAAATTACAGCAACTGTTCAAAATGCATTTCTGACAACGACGAACTAATGAATTAACAGCATCTGTCATCATTCCCGGATTTTTTTGTAATTTCAAGTTAGCACGTCTTTGGAAAAAATTAATTATCTCTGGAACTAAAACTTCAATTTTTGTTCTGTAAAAGCAAATTTCACTCAACTTTATCGACAATAAACAAGAGTAGCTTTTCTTTAGTCTAAGGTTTAAGCTATACCTGATTTTGTTGTTTTAAGTCTTTTTCACACAGCGTGTTAAAAGTTTAAGCATTACCTAAGTTGTAAAGTTTAGTGTGCCCCTGGTAAACTAAATAAACTAGATATGTGTCAAGGACATTATTTCAAGATGTCCTTAGTAGTGTCCATCATATTAACTTTTTATAAAATTCTATTAAGTACTTTAAAAGTTATTAAAAAAAAACGATTTCCAGCGACGCTCTTCAGGGCTACATATCTTCGTAGGGAGGGCCTGCAAGAAAATTTTTTATAGGAACTTGTTATCTTATTTTTATATGCCCTATCTGAATCCGAGAGATTTCCCACTTTTTCCGGGACACCCTGAGCATGAAGGTGGTCTTGATTGGATAAACGCTTGATAAAAATATTTTTAAAACAAGGTGCCTTAAGATTGTAATCCAACCTTAGAAACACTAGAGTTTTCTTTTTTATTAACTTGATTCTTTTTGTGTACCGATATATTCGTTGTCTGAATAAAAATAAAACTAATGCAGCTCTAAATTAGAGTCTATTAAAAGCTTAAAGGAAGGTTTCTGGCCTAATAATAATCCGACAGAGCTTAACATATGTATGTGTTACTCCATTAAGAAATTAAGGGACTTAAAGGTGAAAAATGTGTACCTACTCGTACAAGAAAAAAATGTTTTTTACAATTTGTACAATTTCATCAATCTCTTATTTTAGAATCTGAATTTTAACATTATGGTGTACTGAAATATAATTTAAGTGTAATAGCTTTTATTTATTTATTTAGGTATCATTTTAAAACTTTTTTTGTCGGGAGATAACTTGAAATAAACGATTTTTTTACATTTTTAATTTAATAAACTAACTAAAATAAGGGCTTCAGGTCGGTCAGGTCTATTTTTTCTATTTTAAAATATTAGTATGAGAAAGTATCAATTTCAAGAGACTATAAGTAGTCGTAAGATGTTCAACATAGAACACAGTTTGATAATATATCCTTGAAATACAAAGTACCCCCGATTTGTTCTTAAAAAACTAAAATTCAGTCAGTTGCATCAGTTTTAGAAATCTCAGTTTTGAACTGTGATAATCAAATATTTCCTTGAAATTAAATATCCTATTAAATGACTAATAACTATTTTATAATAATAATAAATCATATGCAAAAACCCTGCATTTCTTTTAATTTTCTTTGTTTCGATCTAGAAGACCTATCGCCAATTTAAATATTTGAAAATCATGATACAATTTTATTATTATCAAGAAGTTAATGTTATGGTCCGTTTTTGGTCAAGTGGAAGGGTGTGAGTGGACCTGCTGATGGCATCTAGTGGCCTATACTGAGATTTATACGCCATCTGGCGCTGATACAGACCGCCCGAATGAATTCGACCGCACGCCATTTGTATTTTGTTAATTGTATTGCACATTGATTCTGTCGTCTCTTTTTCCCAACTTTGTAAATTGACAGAAAGAACAGAGACGTACAAAATGGTTGTGTGTATAGTATTTTGGCCACACAATCGTCTGCCATATATATACGCCTCCTCAATTATTATGTTATTCTGCTTATATATAATAATTGGTTTTGATTTATTGTTGTAACAGAAGTGTATGTAATTGAAAGAAAATTGCCCTTTTATTATATTGTTTAATAGAATTCTTACTTAGATGCTTAAATGGGTTGTAAATTTATTTAGGTACTAGACATCTATTTTTTGGAGTAGAACTCAAAAATGTTAAATAAAATAACACATAAGGCTAGTTTTTTTATTCAAAATGACCAAGTTGGGTCAGTAGATAGTGATAGTGGTTTTTCTCCCAAAACATATTGAATTCGTTTCCATTACGATATAAGAGAAGTATATCTAAAAGGAAGCAATATATCCTGGTAAATGTTTAATAGTAATGAATAGTAGGATATAAAGTACGTATCGATTGAAATGGTGAGAGCAGAGTCGATTCCAATAGTTGCTGCGTCCAACATCCGTTTATTTGGCTGGTTTTGGTAGAGCAAGTGTGAAATGCTCATAATTTATTTAAACTCTATTAACTGGCAGGTAGATATCATAATGAAGTTTTTAATAATTGATACGTGTTATGACGTACTGTCCTCTTCGCACAATGACTGTTTTAACTAAACTCAATTTTGACAGTATGCCTCACTCTATTTATACACTGGTACACTGCATATTATTTGTAATCGAAAATTATAATTAGTTTTTGAAAAAGTTTACATAAAACCCAAAAAAATTGCAAGCGTATGGTGCCACAAAGCAACAAATGTTTTAAAATAGGATAAGAATTAAAACTGGATTAAGGATCACAATTTTAGTACAAAATAATCCAATAATCTCGCAAACCTATAAAAAATAGAATTACCTACCTACATTTTTAAAAACTTTATAAGAAAACTAACATTTTAATACGATTTAAAATAGCAAATATTATTTTGTATCCAAAATCGTAAATATTTATGTTATCTAATATAAAATATTATTATCAGAAACTGAGGCAACCGAGTAGGTACTGAAACCATTCCACGACCTAAACTTACTTTATTCCTGCAAAATTAGAAACTGCCTAAGGAACTTAGAATACTACTGGGAAATAAAAAGCATTTTCTTGCTGTGATGTTGATGGAAACCAATTTTTATCAGCAATTTAGTCTTTACATTAATATTTTCCACCAAATAAGATGCACCTATAGCGCAGTAGGTTAACACCTTTTCTGCAGGACACTTTATTTCTCTATCAAAGCAGATTTGCAGTAATTTTATTGTTGTGTGTGGAGAGACAGTCATTTACTGTGAACGTTATGTGGTGACAGTTTCATGGTAATGGTCCAAGCATCTACATACAGTAAGCTCCCAGGAATGCTGATGACGTAAGTTGGGTCAGCAACGCGGATTATCGGACATTCCAGCAACATTCCGAGGGTGCTGGTTGTTCGCGCCACGCGTGCTACATGTATATTATGTTTGCTAGAATCCGGTCATCCACTGTATAGTATGTGCCCGTACTACCTCAATATTACATACACTTCACTGGTGGTGTAGCGCTTATATTCTCCATCAGCTAGATGATTTTAATTTGTGTCCATAGACCGCGAAACTTGACGTGATTGTATTGTTAATAATTCTGTAACTGTAACTGTTGTAATCGATGAAATGCTCTTTAATTCCATATGATGTATTTATTGATTGATGGGTTTTGTTGTTGAGGTACGATTATTTTGTGTAGCACCGGAAAATAAACACATGTTTTGTCTCTCTGGAGAAACAATAGGGTTTAGAATGGGGATTTTTAGTTAGGAAAATTTTGCGTTTTTCAAATGTACAAATTTAGTAATTCCAATTACCGTCAATAGCTTTTGTGTTTATTTATTAAAGCATGTATTCACGCTTACGCCTAATTAACCATTAATCTAGTGAAAATCATTTCGAGTCTACAGTTGACTTCCCCAAAAGATCCACTGTTAAAAATTATTTTTGAAAAAGCTCCCTAACCATTAAAATTATTTTTTCTACTCCAATACTTTAATTGTATTAGACATTTACTATCTGTACTGTAATGAGATTCGTTACGATACAGATTTTCATTACGATACAAGTTTATAACACTAATTTCGTTAGAGGATACAAAAATATAAATCTATCTATTTTTACTTTCTTATACGAAGTATAAGGAAGTATTGTAATCGTGATTTTTTTCGACTTCGAGATTTTGATGGATTTACACGTTTTGAGGGCCCCTGAATCCATTTTGACCAATTTCGCCATGATGTCTGTCTGTGTATGTGTGTGTGTCTGTCTCTATCCACCATAACTCAAAAACGAGTTATCCGATTTGATTCAAATTTCATATTTAAGAGTTTGAACAAAATTGTGGGTGCCACATTCAATGTTTTTCATCTAGCACCAAAACAAGTGACACTTACCTGAAGACATTTTTAGGTTTTTTAGGAATATCTTGAAAAATAAACAATTTAGGTTTTTTTTTATTCTTTAACATTGACTTAGAATTGAATTTTGAACAAATTTTGTTTAAACTTTTTTTTGAAATTCCGTCAAAAAAATTTCAAAAAAACTAGATATTCTTAAAACACTTTATATTTCTCATAGCGCACGTTGATAGTTGAATCCGACGGTCGAGGTATCTCATTATATGGCTGCCAAACGGAAGGTCCCGGGTTCGAATCCCAGACGGACGGACCATTAGTTTTTTTTTATTTTACTGGTTTCTATGGTACCGAAAACCATAATAATGAATAAATAAATATAATTTCGTACCGGGAGATTTTTTTAAGTGAGTAATAAGTCAAAAATCTAAAATAAAACATATTTTTGTCGTAAAATTCGGTTATAATGAGTGGGACAAGGACAGATTTATGCGTATTGCAATAAGTGCGACAGAGACTATTTGAAAATTGCTGGAAACCCTCAAAATTTTTACAAGAAATTTAACTTAATTTCTTTAGGAAAAGTAATTATTGTGATACTATCCGTATAAGAAAGTCATGTGTTGGGCACATCAGATATTTTTTTTTAACTTTAACCACTATTAAATTCTTACTGATGTATAACAAGAATATTTTCATTCCTACATTTCTCTGTCGGCTGAAAATTAAAAATGATTTTGCGGGTTGAACGGATTTTTCACTTTCACATAGCAGTAAAAAATCTGCGTCCATTTGGTCTAGTAACCGTAAAATATGGTATGGGTTAGATTTATTGAAAAATCCCCAAGCGAACTAATAATGGTGACATATGACGTGCTCCAAGCTGTAGCCCATAGGTAAGCCACTGACTGTCGGGAAGTATAAAAATGTATTGATGTCGGCCTCAAACATAAGATGTGTGTCCAGTCGTCCATGTAATCGGTCCAGCCGGTGCAACTCGGATAATTTGATAAAACACGATGATTTATATAAGACGTATTTACTGACGAGAAATATTTCAATGTTTCAATTGTGCCTTTGCTGCACTGAAGGTACGTTAAATTTACAATAGGCAATAAAAATGTTAGTTTTTTGAGCTGTTATTCAGATGCGTATTTCGAAAGTATTCCAAGTATTCTTTCGAAATTTAAATATATAAAAGTAACAACAATCAGACAAAATATCTTTCGAATATATTTTTGGTTTCAAACAGTTTTAGGTTTATCCTGTAAAATATCAATTCTCAAACATTTATTAAAAAAATGTGTACCGGAAAGTAGGTACATAAAACAGTATAATTTTTACCTCATCCATATCTAAAATCCAATGTTCCCGTTCCCTTCGTTCCAAACGTGATTTTCTAAAACAGCACCCTGATGGTACTTAAAGGATTATTGCCACATTATTAGAATATGTGCTGTTTACCGCATGAAGTTGCTGATAGAACAAAATGCCACGAGATAAGAAATAAAAACTCCATCACAAACATTCACCTATATGATGTAATATTGGGGCTTTATAGGACACAACAATGAAAAAGCTGAGTAACGACAAAACCTCCTATAGTTACGTATTCATGAAACGAATTTAAGCCGATATGTCTGGATTAACTGAAATGTGCATTTTGAAATGTATACTGATTACTAAATACATATAATGTGTAGGTATTCAAGTTGTATAGCGATTTGTGGTATTTTGCATATGCAGAATTTTTTCGAAGTACCAGATTGATTTTTTAAAAATAAATGTAGATAAAGTTTATTATATTCACAGGCACACAATGTAAATTCGACATGAGAGCTTCTGTTTCCCCAAGTATTTTTAAGGTATGCTGGAAAATATTTGAGTGTTTAAATTTTTGTGTTGGCTAAATTTATACTTTTAACGACGGCATTTAACAAACGTTTTGTTAAGTGAAAAATCGACACGATGTAGTTGGCTGACACGTGTATTATACACCCCTTGAAATATTTGGTGTGTGGTGCAGCAAAACCATTTAAATAAAATAATGCCAGCCAACGTCCGGTCTGGTTGGTCTGAAACGTAGATTACTAGAACAAACAATTCATTTACAACTAAAGTAAATTTTAGTGTCAGTGCCGTTTTGTACATGTATAAGCGATATTCATGTCATTTTGAAAAATTACCAACACCCATTTATTTGTTTGTTTTTATACCATTATGGACTTGATGACATTTGAAATATCTGATGCCATCGTATGCATTATTTAAAAAAATGTTATTTCTCATTATGATTAACTGCTGTAAATACAATATAAATGGAATTAATTCAGCGCATTATGAGAATATGTCACCAAAAGCTCAATCGTTTTTCACTAGGTATACACCATGAATTAATTAAATTACTGTTGGAGAAACGAATAACCTAGAATATAGAAAATAGTATTCGTCGAAGTAATTTTTTGCACTTATTTGCCTCCTTGAAATCCTGGAATTTAAAACTAATGACATTAATTTTCCTTCAGCTTCAATTTACAAAGAGGAGAATAGCTGAAGCAACAACTAAAAGCAAGGGAAAATGTGGCAGCGTGTCAATAATCCTTTATTCTGTATAATTTAATAAATGAACCTCCTGCAGTGCGCTCCATCAGAGATGTTCTCTGAATGGTTCAATGAAAACAAAGTAAATTATTACAATAAAACCGTTAGTTTAATTGAATAAACTACTGAAAACATATATACCTAGGTGTTTTGAAAGTTGTTTCTGAAACAAGTTAATTCCAGCATGTACCACTCGTTCTTTATTCTGGCAACTAAGAGATATTACACTTTTCTGTATGTGGGTTACTATAGTGGACTGGGTTTATTTTCTCTTCAATCAAAATCTATCTCCTATAAAAATTAACTAGTCTTTGTGGCCATTCATCATGTTCCAACTTGGACACTTACATGTATCTAAGAATAGGCGAAAAAATCTGAGAAAAGAGTTTTGGAAGACGAATGCAATGTTGGATTTAAAGAACTGCCTTAAAAATTAAACTTGAAGGTTGAAGTATACCAAAATATCACAATAAATGCTGCAGTAGTTAAATAAACTGCTGGTCAATTGAAACGTACCAAGTGAATTTTTAGGTTGAATTTAAAGTCAAATATTTTGAAAAATAGAAAAGATATCAACATGCGGTTTTCAGGATTTCAGAGATAATTTAATTGAGAAAACGATAGTGTTACCCGATTTTTTTACTTTGAAGTACATTACTATCTACAGGGTATGAAAGAATGTCTTCTTTTTTTTGTCAAATTTTATAACTACCGTGATTCCACAAAATTTTTTTAATATTTTTTTGATGTAGATTTTTTTAGTCCTTACTTAATGGGAAAACAACCTGTTTCTCAAAATTTTGATATCCCTGTTATTTTATAAGACACCGAATTTTTGCTGAAAATTTGATTTTTTCTTTGTTTTTTGTCGTTCGGCCGTATTGTGTTTTGTAAGAACCAATCTCTGTAGTTGATTATAATACCTTATGAATGGCTTTCTTATAAAAAGTACACTTTTTGTACTTTCATTAATTTATTGGTAACCAGTGGCTTATCAAAAATCGGTACACTTTCGCTAATTTGTAAATTTTTTAATTCATTTTTTGAGGCTATTTTCTTAATGGAATAGAATGGAATTTAATTAGTTTATGTTTACCATTGGTTTAAGTGACTTATATCCTCGAAACGGGTTTTTCAGTTTTTCTAAAAGTTGCTCATATTCGTGTACACCGGGTGGCTACGAAATCGTTTTACAACCCCCACCATTTTGTTACATTTAACTGTATTAATTTGAAATTTGGCATGGTTTGACTGTTGAAAGGAATAATCATTTTGACGTTTATAACAATCAGATGACACTTCAGGTTTCACCGGAAGGGCCACCTACGAATTCCAAAATTTTTTAAAACAACCCTGTATATTTTTTTCCGTAAGATATAGGTTCTACTTAAAATTACCTTTTTATCGACATATCACATGATGACATTTGCTTTCAAAATGGCAGCATAATTATTATTACAAAAACCTGTTCAACAATATTTAATTTAATAAAAAATTCGGTATCTTATAAAATAAGAGGGATATAAAAATTTTGAGAAATTGGTTTTTTCCTCATTAACCAGGGACTAAAAAAATCGACATCAAAAAAATATAAAATTTTTTTTGTGGAATTCCGGTAGGTATAAAGTTTGAGAAAAAAAAGACGACTTTCTCTCATACCCTGTAGATAGTAATGTACTTGAAACTAAAAAAATCGGGTCACACTATTGTTTTCGCAATTTAATTATCTCTTGAATCCTGGAAACCTCATGTTGATATCTTTTCTCCTTTTCAAAATATTTGACTATAAATTCAACCTAAAAATTCGCTTGGTACGTTTCAATTGGCCAGCAGTTTAGTTAGTTTTTCAGTGCAAAATAATAATTCTAGTATTTTATTAATAAAATAGTTTTCATTGTCATTTCTTCCATAAATTAATACAGGGAGTCCCAGTTTATATCGTCAGAATTTCACGAGTCGATAGTTTAGCGAAAATTAAAGGTGGTTTGTCTAATAAACTATGGTCGAATGTTGCTTCCTTTTTGACGTACAGGCCATTAAAGAAAATAAATTATTTTAAATAATTTGCTATAAATCAATAACAAAAAAAGTTAGCCTTCTGAAATTTTGCATAGATCTTTTTTTGTATTTTCTTATTAATAGTGGTTGCAATTATTTTATTTAGAACACAGAGGCGTGCGTACGGGTTTCTTCAAAAAAATTTTATTGACTAAAACGTTCGCCACTGTTTTTTTTGGAGCACCAATATGCAGAGAGTATTTTCCATTCAATTTAGAAACTTTTTCGTATCTTATAATTTTTTGATAACTTAACTCAAAATAAGCTAATAGTACAGTAAATAAGGGAGAAAAAGGCTTCAAATAGACTTTTTTTACCCTACAGCCAATTTTTGTAGAATCTTCTAGACGGTCACCCTGAAAGTTTGAAACTGAGTTTGTGTATTGGTAGACCCCGCCCTTCCTTCACCATTAAGGGTTGGATTTTTTTGTTTATTGAATAACTTTTTTCCTATTAAATTTTCGAAATAAAGAGTCAGTACAAAGTTGTAAAGAAAAATATTTCCTACAACTTATCTTTTAAACTTTTTTTGATATTGTCGATATTTAAAAAGTTATTCAACAAATAAGTTGAAAATTTTGGGGAAAGAGTAGTAAGTAGTAGTAGTAAGTACCTAGTACCTAACTAGAGAAAAATTTCCCTATAATTTACAACTTATTTGTTGAATATCTTTTTAAATATTAACAATATCAAAAAAATATTAAAAGGAAAGTTGTAGGAAATATTTTTCTCTACAACTTTGTACTGATGCTTTTTTCGGAAATCTACTAGGGAAGAACCTCTTTAATAAATAAGAAAAAAAAAGTTAAGTTATCAAGAAATTGTAAGATACAAAAAGTTTCTAAATTGAATGAAAAATACTCTCTGCATATTGGTGCTGCAAAAAAAACTAGTGGTGTACGTTTTATTCAATAAAATGTTTTTGAAGAAACCCGTACGCACGCCTCTGTGTTCTAAATAAAATAATTACAACCACTATTAATAAGAGAATACAAAAAAAAAGATCTATGCAAAATTTCAGAAGACTAACTTTTTTTGTTATTGATTTATAGCAAATTATTTAAAATAATTTATTTTCTTTAATGCCCTGTACATCAAAAAGGAAGCAACATTCGACCATAGTTTATTAGACAAATCAGCTTTAATTTTCGCTAAACTATCGACTGGTGAAATCTTGACGATATAAACTGGGACACCCTGTATAGAATCAACTCATATTTAGATAAGTTGAAATTAAGAAGGCTATTTGAACCTTATAATGGGTCTATAGTCTATAACTTGAAAACTAAAAAAAATTGTTATGGAATCAAGAAATTTGACTTAAACTTCCTTAGTCACACATTTACGAAAAATGTAGAAAATATTTCTTGAATTAAACCTTTCAACCTAGAGAGTGTGAGTATACAAGGATTCGTCCTAGAGCCAATACTATTCTATCTCAGCGACATCCCTGCAAATATCTAACGAAAAGTTAAGTAAGTTAAGATGTATGCCGATTTTGGGAAAGTAAACTAACAGGAACTGGAAATAAAATCTCTTGTCACACATTTAAAATCAAATATAAGTTTCTCAACCACTTAAGGCCAGTTTTTTAATCGATAGTTAACTTTAACTAATAGTTAATTACTGAGACTTAAAAGAACTGTCTACAGAAATTTTGTTCCAGAAGGTTTGATGAGTAAAGCATGAAAACAAGAAGCCCTATTATACTGGTACTGCTTAAAGCTAGTAGTCTAGATACTTCCAAAATTTGGAAATTTTAACCATTTCCCATATTCTGGTGTCAAAGTCCCACCTAAAAATTTCTCGCAAGAATAAGTGGCAAAAAAGATCTGCTAAAACAGCCACTCAAATTTCGTTTCTGTAAAACAAACTTTAATCATGGCGAAGTTTATGCTCCGCAAGCTTGCAATATTTTTCCTAAAAACCTCTATATGCTTTAATAAACTATTTCCACAACTCGGAAACGAAGTTCGCAAACTTGTCTGGAACACGATGTGGCGTAAGTAGGAGTAGAACAGAATGTGGTGTGCCGGAAACACTGAAAACACATCTTTCAGTTTCCGTGTGTGTTTGTGTGTGTGCGCGCTTGGAGAGGGGGAACATCATTGACTTTACCAGGAGTGGGGTGGCTCTCCCCTCTCATCTTAAATAGTTTGAGTTACAAATAATTTACGCAATATATTGTGATTGCCTGCGTATGGGTTTTTCCCTTAAAAAAACCACTTTCGTTTTGCCGGGTGTTGGAATATGTGTGAGTTTCCACTGCAAGCGCTCCGTAATGTTATGATTTTGTCGTAATTAGTGAATGATGTAATTAAGTTGTTAATTAACTTGTTTACCTGGTGTATCTACATGTAGGGTAAGTACGCGTTTAATTTATTGATAACATACTTTTGCCCATTAAAACTTGTGGATTATTAATTAAAGAAAAATGTGGGGAGCTTTTCAGGAAGAAAACGGTTTTGTGGAAGGGATGATAAAGAGTTTCAGTTGACTTTATACCGTATGTTTCTTGATGGGTGTGTTAATTATTGATCCTGCAGGTTGCATGTGCTGTAATCCAATACAAGTTCAGAAAAAGCTTCGCGCTGTCAAAATAACTTATGTATTGTCACAAGTATATATTATTATAATACCTAAATAATCTCAAAATCCTTTATTAAATTTTCTAATAAATATCATGCAGCATGTGAATAGAGCGAATTACATTTTGCAGTTTATCTTTCAGCCTCGTTGATATTTTTGTTGGAAATCTTCTATGATGTTTAAAATATTCAACCAAACAATGATTATTTGCATGGTGTAAAACGGAAAATAGATATCTGTTTAACAGATATAATAGTCGGTGTGGAGTTCCGGGTAACTTCAACAAAACACCACCCAACGAGATAACAACCGAAACCCAGGGATCCGCATGTTTCATTAACTGTTTTATTCATTGACACTGAAAATTAGTTGTGCCATGTATTTAACTTTTAGGTGTTTATGTTTTAATATAATGCATAAATCTACCTGAATTTTTAGTTTGTTATGATGCAGTGCGGACGAGGTTTTGTGATATTGTGTAAATATTTCAGTGTTTACATACATTGACAAATATTAATTTAAATGATTATTGTGTTATTTTATGCAGATATACAAAGGGGCCGTTATTATAAATCAAACCAAATATCTAGTTGAGTTTGCTAATTTTTATAAGATTATAATTAAATTAGTTAGGTATTTGTAGTATATTTAAAAATAATTTACTTATGTATATATGAATGCTGTATTTTATAAAAATATGCTCAGTTTTTAGGTTTGATTAAATAAAATTGTTATAAATGAATAAATTCCACCTCATGATATTTTATTGTTTATTTGAAATTAATTAAAATTTATATGCGCATTTCAATTATGCAAATAAAACTAAACAATAACATTGTAATTAAATATAAATACTTTTAAAATAATATTTTATTATTAATTTTGTACAAAAATTAAAGATATGTGCTTTGGTGCTAATCTGAAACACTGAATTTTGGCGGATGCGCCGGGAATATTAAAAATAGATAATTAGTTTTAACTGGCGAAGTTAGCAGTATTGTCTTAGATTATTGCATTTATATCAATAAATAAGATAGTGTATACCTATATTTATTGATACCGCATTATGCAAAAATTAAAACAAATACAGGATTTAAGCGGTTCACAATAAGTAATTGGTATCATCAGGACAAACAAAATTCGTTAAAAAACAGCAAGTTATAAAAATTTATGTCTGTGTCTACAAAATTTTTGCATTTGGCCTGGATACAAGATTCTTCTTTTACCAAATATGTCAACTCTGTTGTCAGAAATTTATTTTGAAGGGACTCGAGTCGTATTTTTATATGTACTTAATTCGTAGGAATACGCATTCACTTTTGACTTTGTCTAAAAAACGCCCATGCGTAGCGAAAATTAAATATTGTGATAAAATAAATATAGCCATGAAATAACGATTATCCTCGCACACAGGCAACTAATTTTATTCCATTTAACTGCTGATTTAGCAATTTACTTGAATAAATACCATTTAAAAACCATCGATTAAAAATTTCGATAAAAGCATGAAAGTGTACACATTATCTTCCCAATTTTTATTTGTAAGCAAACCCGCCCCATGATGCACGTTATTTTTAATTACATTTGATAGATTAATTTTGTCTTCATAAAATTCCTGCCGCCCCGATCGACGATTGATTTTACAGGAATGACAGGCCAATTTAAAGGACCCATGTCCACGACAATGAGAATGCTCAAAAAACGGCCTTAGTTACCGTTTATTATCAATATCGGGTCACTCGTCGATCACACCACATGAGAGGTTGTAAAAGAGCAATTCTCTAAACCTTCCCCTATCCAGGAGCCTCTCCCGTTGCCCCTTGCTCAGTTTTTAGGTAGGGAGTACGAGGTGGTGGTGTACGATATGATTATGATCCTAGGTTGCCTAGAAACGCGCAGCTTCCATCCCCTCTACTCTGTATATAAACTGAGGGTGGCTAAACGCGCACCACTTCGCAAAAGCTCACCGCGATTTGTGTGTCGTTGTTCATTTTTGGTTGAGTTTTCCTCTTAACTATTTCTACTGCTGATTATTTTCCATTTAGTTAAAAGTTGTGGTTTTGGTTCCGGTTTAGGATATAAACTGTTGGAGGGTTTTCCCGTAGTTTCGGTGTATTTTGCTGGTTTATTTGGGACATATTCATGTATTTATCTAGTTGACGTTTTCACTTCCAACATCAGCTGGTGGAAGAATGTTGGTTGATTCTGCGCCCAATTCATTCGGTAAGTTTTTAGATTTTTCCAGAATAAATACATCAAGAGTCACTCAATTAAATAAAATATGTAATTATTAAATTTAACCAGATGATGTTAAGAAAATTTGGAACTTTTGCAAAATTTTAATATTGCATAAAAATTCACTTGTCAGAAACTAAAGCTAAAATTTTATAAAAATTTCAGTATATTTGTGTATATCCACAATAAAATGTAATTTTATAACAACATAACACTATAGTATTAAAACTAATTAAAATTTCAGCATCAAATATTTGTTTTATCAGATTCCGCAGAAATATAATAATTTTCGTATAATTAATTTAAATTTTCAACCACATATTAATTAAATGACTGACACAAATAACGTACACTCTGGCGCACAAATTTTTCAATAAATTATGAATACACTTCCAATATTACGCAAGTTTCATGTGGATAAGGATTATAAATCAGCTTGTTGCTGTCTTACCCCTCCTTTATTTACGTTCAGTCCAATTGAAGATATTGTATGATGTAGTTTTGACAGGTATATACCCGGAATATCCTTGTAATATCAGAGCTTAATAACGTGAGGTTCAGTAATTAAAATAGTTGTCTTACCAAGTGTAATTTGTAAAGCTGTTTAAATAATTAAGTGGTTGTGTTTAATTTAAGAAATAAATTAATTTTGATAAAGCTCTAGGCAAGTTTAATACTTTTATAAATTTATTTATTTTAAAGTTTTTTTATTACGCACGCGCAAAGCGCTTTTGTCGAGTTTGCGCAGCTCGAGCCCAGTATACGATTTAATATATCTAATTGGATTATAGATATACAATAAAATGCGGGAAATGAATCCAATTTTAAACAATGAACCTGAAATATACCTCAATAAAATTGCATTTAAATTGAAGTTTTCCTTTGGGAATATTGAAATGATGAGTTTTAAAAAATCTTACGTAATATAAAACTTATAATAAAATATACATACCTACAGTACCTAATATTAAAAAGGTCAATATAATTCAATATTATAGGTCAAACCCGCAAAACGACATCACTGTTTTACGACACCTATTCGAAGATAAGAATATAGCGTAAAATGTTAATATTGAATTGATGTGAACGCCCAGAACGCCGCCTATAAAATTTAATTGTTTTTGCATGGTATCGATACACGTTTTAATGTGTAGCCAAATAAAACCCCATTGGTAAGTTTTAGAATATTATTTGATCGTATAACAATTATTTCTTTTGAATTATCCACAAAAAGCGGTTTTAATTGGTATAATTATTTTTGAAACTACCCAGACCGTTTTATTGTTTTTATTTTACTGCGATGTTGTTTTCAAAAATTAATACATAATGTGTAATAAATAAAATAGTTGTTTGGCGAAGGACACAAGTAAAAATACAGTTCAATTAATGTGAGAAGTTCGTTGCGTCATAACCAATAAATAAATGTGCCTAATGCTATAAGAAGAAGACGTATTTTGGCTACGTCATGGTATTATGTATTATATTTTACAAAATGAATTTGCAACTAAATGTTGGGATAATTTTTAATTTAGGACCATTAATAAGAGGTTACGTCTTCTTTTGCTTTAATAGCTGCCTATATTCTAGCAGGCATTGTATTTATCAAGTTTTGGTACAATTCTAACGTGAAACTGTTCCAAATTTCTTCTATGTTGGTCTTTAAGTCCCCAATGGTTCTTGGTGGATTATTGCGTAGAATACATTTAATTTTATGCCAAAGAGTCACATTTTTCAAGTGCAATTTTAAAGCTACGAAATATGCTTAAAATCACCAAATAAAAACTTGGGGATATTTTTGTACATAAAACCAACATCCAGCTTTGCAATAAAGTAAATTTTACTAAAATACAACCAGCGGTTCCAAAACTGTGATTATTTTAATGTAGGGTATAGCACCCTCAAAAAATACGTTTTTTGAAAAGTAAACTGTGGAACTCGAAAAAAATGCAAAAAAAATCATATTAACATTTCAGGATGTTTTCAATATAGTACGATTATTGAGCTTTGATTTAAAGGTATTTTGTCACAAATCCAACCAGCGGTTTCAAAACTGTGATTTTTTTAAAACAGTTACTAGAAAATTCTATCATTTTTAAAGGTGCAACTTTGAAGCTCCGATAAATCCATAAAATCACCAAATAAAAATTTGTGTAATTTTTTTATAAAGAAAACCAACATACAGCTTTGCCATAAAGTAAATTTCATCAAAATCCGACTACTAGATCCAACGTTTTGAAAATAATAATTCTTTGTTTCTACAATTTTCCCATCCTGCTGGGTTAAAGTGCCACAGTTTTGGAACCGCCGAGTGGATTTTTGCGAAATTTACGTTTTTATATAACCAAATGTTGGCATTATAACAGAAAAAAACCATCAATGTTATGGAAGTTAATTTAGATAACTTTTGCGCGTGTAGAAAAAAGACAATCCAATTTACTTTTGTCCGAACATTTAGTTGTTAGGGCTCGTATAAATAAATTTTAACTGTATGCAGAAATGCGCATATAAACATTCATTATAATTACTTATAGTATATTGATTCATAGTTTTTATAAAATATTGACCAGATTACGCTCCCTGTGAAATTTTTTCCATTTAAAATATAAAAACACGTCGAAAAACTGATTCTTTGTTTCTCTCCGATTCTTATAGACAAAATGCCTTTGTAAGTGAATTTTTTGTGCAGAAGTAATACAATTGGGTGTCTTCTTTTTATAGAATAATTCAGTTACTGTCGCTGTATTTTTTATTTCTCTTTGTAACTTGAATGACAAGTGAAGTATTTCAGTAAAAGTTTTAAAGATCTAGTTTAGGAATTTCTTGTTTTGTTTCACGATGTAGAATTGGAGTTTTATTCCAAATGATTTGTTAAAATAAAATAAAACACATTTACGTGTACGGATAATGCTAGAGTATGTTTGAAACATGAACCCGTCGTCAATGTTCAAGTCATTCTTATAAACTACAAAACATGGTTTTTGTTGTCAGTATATAAATCGAGCTTACGTAAATAAAAATAGCACGGTCCATGTATCTATGAAAAGTGCTACAGTATCATAATAAGCTATAAAAGTAATTTCAGTAGTCATTAAAGCCATTATCACCTGGCCACAGCATCAGATAGCGGTTTGGAAGTTCCGGGGACGCTAAAAACGGCCACCACACCGGAGAAACGCGCCATCCACATCAGGATCCACGTAGCCACTTTCATAAATCGACGCCATTGTGACAACTAAACGCCTCTCTTTATGATTTTATGTTATCATAAATTAAATGTCACATTGTATTAATAATACTATACGCTGTAACATTAAACAAATGACATTTAACTGCATGTCGCTTGTTATTAAGCGTCGCTAAGCACAGCGGGATTGTCGTCCTTATCTACTGAAATGGGGAATTTTCAATTTGAGGATTAAAGAGCATCACTCGATGTAACTATCAAACTTTTTACAGTCAGTCAACAGGATTTAGTGTGCTCTAAAAATGTTGACTAGAATGTTTATGGAATATTTGTGTGTATGGAATGGAATAAAGTAAAAATGTCTTATGCTTTCAGGCGCTTTCAGTAATATTTTCTGCACAAAGAGAAGTTTTCCCTATTTTAAATATACTTATTTAAATAACAACAGATTTTATTTTCGTGATCTTTTATATTACTTTTAGATCTTTTAGATAAAACTTGGGAAAACGTAGATTTTTATATTGTTATGCAAGTACATATTTTCTAACATAAGACTAGGTACCTAATAACGTCCAGGCAAAGATATTATAAAAGTGGAAATTAGTCAAAAAATAAATATAAGATCCTTGAACAAATTAACCTCAAAAAAGCATTCGTGTGCCGGTTTTTAGAGAATCACAGTAGAATTAATTTAACTTAAACAACAAACACTTACAAGAAAATTAAACTAAAATCCTTGAATTTCAATAAATATTTAGGAATTACCATCAAAAATGTTAAAATATGCTAAATATTTATAATTGGTGTCACATATTATTTTATATTAAACTTAGATCTACATAACGAGAGAAAATTGTAAAATTTTATATTCAAACTTAATTTTTGTAAATCTTTAGGACTTTGTTAGTTCGTTGATGCTATTTTAGTTATTTTGATAGTAACACGTTCTGATTCTTATTAGCATACAGTAATATATCAATTTCATTTACGTACTTAGAGAAAATTTATATATTTAGTTTTTATTTGTACTAGCAGTAAAACACGTCAATTTGGAAACTTACTCCATCAAGATGTTACGGAGTGTTCCAAGCAATAAAGACGACGTAACGGATAAATTCGATCTAGTGCGGTTGAGCATCTGGAACTAGTTTTCTCGTTAACTGATTACAAGGTAATTAATTTACATTTCTATTTTGTAAATTGGTTAGAACCGCTTATCTGCTTTAAATTTAGAACCTACTAACTGGTTGAAGGCTATGAGGGAGAATTTGTGCCCTCGTGAATTAAAAATCACAGGCACCCTTAAAAATGCTTTCTTTGCTTTTACCTCTCTGAAAAGAAAGTCTTTAAGGTTGTGTAGATTTATGCCGCCGCGCACACAGGAATAATGGCCGTAACCCTTGTAAGCTCCACTATACTTATTTCTTTTTAAGTTTTATTGAATTTACCTGAGCAGAATTATTATTTTGAAGACTTTTTACAATGGTATACACATGCAAAAAATACGCGCACAAATTTATTTGTTGATAGGTCACACAATCTACAAATAATATTGTGATGTTTTATCAAAGTGTCTAATATCCATCATTATTTAACTGAAAGAAAAAAGATACTATTCAATTATATGTTAGAAACGCTTTGGGATTAAAAGCCCACCTCCCCCATTATGCATGATTGGCCTCAAAACTGTCTGTAGAAAAACGCGTTATAACTTAAAACTTCGCAGTTTGTTGTACGCTTTTAAATAATATTCTTCCTTCGATTGTACTAGAGTAGCAAAACAGTTTCACGTCTCTGTCATCTTATGCGCCTAGAATCGGGGGCTTTAAACCTGTTGAGCAGTATATTATTTTCTGCGTAAGAAAAATAAATTAAATGTGAGATTAAACTACTCTGCAATTGTATGCAAAATTGTTTGTACAACTGCTGCTGAAAATTACAATATGCGACAGAAATATAATCGATAGATACGCATCATTATGTAAATTCCAACTCCCCCAACTTATTATTTTTATTATATTTCCAGCAGGAAGATCCAGTTAATGCCGTTTCCTTTGACATTTACGACAAATATGACTTCTTGGAAAGGTTACTAGATAAAGTTCAAAAGTTTCCCACTTTACTAGGCATCTTTTTTTTAGTTTTACTTATAATACTGATAAAACACGGAAAGGAATTTACGGCAGATAGACGATGTTGGTCGCTTCTTTTAAGGATTTGGAGCATATGAAAGCTTAAATATAATCCTGCGGTCGCAGATCCTTGCATTACCGTCTATATCATTCATGTATTCACCCCCCATATAGGGTTATTCCGCAAATTGTTCCTGTCACATTGAATCTCCAGCAATTTGTCATTTTCACGTATTTTTCTCTACTCAAAAATGTGTATCAGGGAAAATGGTAAGGAATATATGCGTAAAAAGTTTACGTGAACATTTGAGACTGGAGATTATATTTCGCAGTGAAAACTCGTTTTCTGCGCTAGCTTTATTTAATTAACAACGAAGAAAATCGCGGCGAGGCGATGTGCTGATGCCTATGGAACATATTTCCTTTTCATGTATGGAAAAAGAATTCGAATTGATCAAAATTCAAATCGTACGTTATATTATAAGAGCCTTCCCTCATATTTTCCTTTTGGCGCTAAGAGGGTGCATATTTGTGATTTAAAAATAATATTACAATAACAGTAAAATACATTATGGGTGGTAGAATAACTTTAAAAGCATTTCCACATTTTTGCCTCAAACATGTGTTGACAGTCCTAATCTCATTCAAAACAATATAAATACATTTCTTGTGTAGCAAATTCTTATAAACTGAGAAAAATATGCGTAAAATGCGCTCCAGGCAAGAAAAACATTTCAATTTTTATTAAACGTGCCTAAAATGTTTTGTAGAATATCAAATTGAAAACCGTGCACTTTGCAGGTAATGCCAAGCTAAAGTAATTAATGTGTTTGGAAAGATCAAATTTAATTAGATATTAAGGAAATTGTATTAAAATTACTTCCGAGGTAAATGTTAGCACAACCTAAAACAACAAACGCATTAACTTATATTACATTATTTTAGGAAAATTGCACTTCTATCAAACAAAACAAAATTTTAGGATCATTTTGGAGACGGAACTATAAAAAATTTACGATAATCATATGCTTAAACGCGCTCAAAATCTCTTGTTAAGCAGATTTTAAAAGATTGATAAAAAGATGAATGTTAAAAATTTAATTATGAAAAGTGTTTTGGGGAGTGTTAATTTGATAGCTTCTTTAATTAATGACATTTAAAGATTTAGTTTATTACGGTAATGAATTTGTGATTTTTGTCTTTTGGGATCTGTGCTTAAAAGTGGGTGAAAGCTTTCATCTTTTTTTCATTATTTAAATTTAAGTTGGTGTAGTAATTAAAAGAGGTTAAGTATTTGTTCTGGTGGATCAATACTGGAAAGTTTTTGACAACTTTTCACTGTAAATAAATCATTTTATTTCAAGGGGTATTTAAACATATTACGGTTGTATCGTTTATTGAAATACTTGTTAAAGCTGAGAGAATGTTTTTGTAATTTAATGTAAGTACAAAATTACGCCCACGACTTTCACATTTGCGGTGTATGAGGCCCACTGTAACTTCCACTAATAAATTAATAATTATCCAGCATTTTCAGCAAAAATTTCAAAAGTCAAAGGTCACAATAATTTTATAAACATCTCTAAATTTAATGTTTTAAGTTTTATGAGTTGGTTTTTTTATAATTAAAAAAAGCATACTGAGGCCCAGTTAATCTTAACTATAAATGAATTCCCTTAAATAGAAAATTGATTATTAGATAGGGTTAAAAAACCAGCCCTAAATAGTTTAAAATAGTAATAACGTTAGAAAGATAGACCAAAAGTATTTTTGGGGATTCAAGTTATGTTTTTAATAAAACTGATTTAGGAAATTTAAATTCATTTCTGTGTAAAAGTACCATAAAATAACATGAAACCAACGAACTAAAGTAAGCCGCACACTAGCAAATTTAATTGCTCAACAGTTTAGTTGCCAAATTAGAACGTACGGTCATTACGCATTACTAAAAGAAATTTCAAGGACGCTAAACTGTTGAGCAATTAAAAGTTGCTAGTGACGATTCGCTTAAGATAATGTAGTTTTCTTCTAAATTCACCCACACACATACCATTAGAAGTGTCATTAATCCAAGTTATTTATAACTTTTTCCTGTATAGGTGTAGGTATTAACAAAGAATCATTTCTATACTGCTCAAGTAGACCTGATGAGTTTCTGGAAATATCTCAAAGAAACAATTTATGTCTTCTGTTTTGTATAACCCAAAGTAATAGTGATTGGTTCTCTTCACCAGTACAGTACATTTCCGGAAAACATTGGTAAAGTAGATAAAGCCCATAATTTTGTTTATTTGATGCAGAAAACCATAATAACAGACCGTAGCTACGTTGAATATAGATCTAATTTTCAGTCCTGTATTTCTTGTGTGATATCGGTGTGGGAAGGAATAACTTGCACAGAATTTCATTTGCAAGTGTGCTCCCGAGGTCAACACATATTTCCATTCGGTTAGATGGCGAATATATATAGTATAGTGAGAGAGAAGAGCTATATCTCATTTTTACGGTCCATACAGGAAATGTCGGCAAGATTAATGTCATTTCGGGTCGCGGTCCTTTAAAATGTAACACCGTGCACACGGCCCTATCGAACCATATTTCATAATTCGGCTTTTAAAATTCCAAATGTCACTTAATGACCTATCCATTAATGGAAATGGACTGAGCTGCGTTGTGGAATTGCACCAAAAAGGGGTTCCGTTCACTCTAATATATACCTACTTTTACCTCGTTTACTTTGCGTTTATACTTTGTACATGGGGTTGGAAGTTCTTTAAATAAACACTCAACAGTTTCCCAAATTGCTGTTTTATGACCAACTTTAAATACTTATGTAAATTTTAAAAGCTCTTATCAAATATCTCCTTATATTCGAAAGTTATGTCGAGAAATATCAAATTGCATAAAGCCTGCACATTAATCATTAAATTTCATAATGATATAGCTTTTGATAACTTGCCTTAATTGGATTTTAATTAATTTAACTTATGTATGGGTAGTTTTTGAGTTTAATTATATATCTACCTTGTATTTCACAAATATCTTTTCATTATACATTTGGATTCAACTTCAGTCTTTATGCGCAAATCATAAATTTTATTTTACTATAATATTTAAAAGGATATTTAGTAGAGAGCGGAACTCAAGTCGATATGACGTCAAAGCCAGGATTGGCTCTGTACATAAATAGTTATTTGTGTTACAAGAGTTCAAAATGTTTTTGACATGAGTGTAGTCAACTCCCAGTAATCCACACTACAAGATTTGAACATATTTTTTCATATATTGTAAAGACCTACAACTCGGCTGAGGGTATAAAATATATTTTTAACCAACTTTAGTGAGATACCATTTCGATCCCCCACTTTTGGTTTATCGCCCTCTTTTAATCTCGTGTTCTCTTAATTAAGAACCAGTATTTATTTTGTGTACGTACGTTATTCCTAAAAAGTTGTTGCATATTTTCAATACAAAGAACTATTTACTAGTGGAAATAATTTTCGTTTGTGTAGTAAAACTTCAGGGTAGACGGTTGCGTTTCCTGCGCCAAATTAATTAAAAGTAGTCTTATAAACTCGACCCCAATATTATTGAATATTTATAATAGCAACGTCGAATACTTATTATGTTGTACTTAATTAAATTGTATAAGCTCGCAAAACAAAAACTTATTTGATTTAACTAACGGTTCTTATACGTCAAACAAAACTCGCAACATGCCGCTGTGGCTTTTGTGTTCTTTTAACTTGTATATTATTAACTAAATGCATTTTGCTTCATATTCCACAGAGAAAATCGTTTGAATGAACAAGACACAAGTTACGCTTGTATTCTAATAAAAAAAATATCTATAAATATGTATATTATATATGAAATTCCGCCATCACATGTTCGGCTTAATTAACAAAGATGTAACATAAACCACAATTTTCTTAGTCGTAGTTAGGTACATTCTACACCATAAAATGTTTGTGTTCTTTAAATATGTATGTTAGTAAGAGTGTAACAAAAGCTGGTAATGTGTTCAGAAATGTAAGCAAGGGCAGCAGAAGGCAG
Source organism: Pediacus dermestoides (assembly GCA_963942485.1). Lineage (NCBI taxonomy): Eukaryota > Metazoa > Arthropoda > Insecta > Coleoptera > Cucujidae > Pediacus > Pediacus dermestoides. The sequence goes on from OZ012629.1 coordinate 6,379,688, forward strand.
TATTTCCAGTGCTACCACATCTTTCCTAACCAGGAAATGCTTTTAACAACACCGCAGTGATCCCACTTAGGGAGTGAGACCTTTGTCGTGAGTTTCATAATGAACCAAAATGTTTTATGTTATATACAAGTTTCGTTTTAAAAACTTTATAATTATGTGCGATACATTTTAAATTATCATTCACTTAACAATGTTTTTTTGTACAAACAGGTTTAAAGGATTTTTAAAATTTTTTGGCTAAGCTAATCTTTACAATAGAAACGTCTAGCCTAATAGTACCACTTCTGTTTTTTTTTATATGTATACAGTCGATAGTTTAGCGAAAATTAAAGGTGGTTTGTCTAATAAACTATGGTCGAATGTTGCTTTCTTTTTGTTGTACAGGGCATTAAAGAAAATAAATTATTTTAAATAATTTGCTATAAATCAGTAACAAAAAAAGTTAGTCTTCAGAAATTTTGCATAGATCTTTTTTTTGTATTCTCTTATTAATAGTGGTTGCAATTATTTTATTTAGAACACAGAGGCGTGCGTACGGGTTTCTTCAAAAACATTTTATTGAATAAAACGTACACCACTGGTTTTTTACTTTCTTATATAATAAGAAAGTATAGTAATCGTGATTTTTTTCGACTTCGAGATTTTGATGGATTTACACGTTTTGAGGGCCCCTGAATCCATTTTGACCATTTTCGCCATGATGTCTGTCTGTGTGTCTGTGTGTCTGTCTGTATCCACCATAACTCAAAAACGAGTTATCGGATTTGATTCAAATTTCATATTTAAGAGTTTGAACAAATTTGTGGGTGCCACATTCAATGTTTTTCATCTAGCACCAAAACAAGTGACAGTTACCTGATGACATTTTTAGGTTTTTTAAGAATATCTTGAAAATAAACAATTTATGAGATTTTTTTATTCTTTAACATTGATTTAGAATTGAATTTTGAACAAATTTTGTTTGAACTTTTTTTTGAAATTCCGTCAAAAAAATTTCAAAAAACGAGATATTCCTAAAACACTTTATATTTCTCATAGCGCGCTTTGATAGTTGAATCCGAGGGTCGAAAAGTAATTATTGTGATACTATACGTATAAGAAAGTCATGTGTTGGGCACATCAGATATTTTTGCAGCGCCAATATGCAGAGTATTTTCCATTCAATTTAGAAACTTTTTTGTATCTTACAAATTCTTGATAACTTAACTTTTTTTTCTTATTTATTAAAGAGGTTCTTCACTATCAGATTTCCGGAAAAAGCATCAGTACAAAGTTGTAGAGAAAAATAGTTTCTACAATTTTCCTTTTAATATTTTTTTGATATTGTCAATATTTAAAAAGATATTCAACAAATAAGTTGCAAATTTTAGGGAAATTTATCTTTAGTTAGGTACTACTTACTACTACTACTTACTACTCTTTCCCCAAAAATTTCAACTTATTTGTTGAATAACTTTTTAAAAATATCGACAATATCAAAAAAAGTTTAAAAGGTAAATTGTAGGAAATATTTTTCTTTACCACTTTGTACTGACTCTTTTTTTCGAAAATTTAATAGGAAAAAAGTTATTCAATAAACAAAAAAAATCCAACCCTTAATTGAGAGCTGGTGAAGGAAGGGCGAATATACGAATACACAAACTCAGTTTTAAACTTTCAGGGTGACCCTCTAGAAGATTCTACAAAAATTGGCTGTAGGATAAAAAAAGTCTATTTGAAGCCTTTTTTCCTCCCTTATTTACTGTACTATTAGGTTATTTTGAATTAAGTTATCAAAAAATTATAAGATACGAAAAAGTTTCTAAATGAATGGAAAATACTCTCTGCATATTGGTGCTGCAAAAAAAACAGTGGCGTACGTTTTATTCAATAAAATGTTTTAGAAGAAACCCGTACGCACGCCTCGGTGTTCTAAATAAAATAATTGCAACCACTATTAATAAGAGAATACAAAAAAATCTATGCAAAATTTCAGAAGGCTAACTTTTTTGTTATTGATTTTTAGCAAATTATTTAAAATAATTTATTTTCTTTAATGCCCTGTACATCTAAAATGAAGCAACATTTGACCATAGTTTATTAGACAAACTACCTTAAATTTTCGCTAAACTATCGACTGGTGAAATCCTGACGATATAAACTGGGACTCCCTGTATAATTATAATAATTAAGATGTTTTCTATTTATTAAATTTTATTAATCCCCAATTAAAATATAAAATGAATCTATTGTCACATTTTCTTTCCATAATTTTAACATTTTTATATTCAGTTATTGTCAAATGCATGACTTCGTATGTAAATTACCATTACCTAATCAAAACATTTCCTATATTCGTTACAGGTGGTTCGTGAGCCCTAAACCTAAAATGTGATAAACATCAAGGTGTGTCAAATAAGTCAAGAATGAAATAATTAAGGTAAGTTGTTTCCCTAGTTTTAGTTCGCATTTGAATTATTAAATTAATTCAACAACTTTTGAGCATCATACAATAATTTTAATGATATCTTTGTTATTTTTACGGGAAAACGATCGTGATAATAATTTATCTTTCCGTTCGAGCAGTTGGATTAAAAATGATTGTTTTGCTGTTAGTTAACGATACGTACAATTACATTATCAGTTTTCCGCAATTTTAAACATTGTTTTCCAAGGTAATTCTCTTTCTCCTTTCCACTCTGCCACGGAACAGATGCTGCACACAGGGTTAGAGGGATTCATTTACTAATGCCCTGTGAATAATAGAGCAGGAGACGAGGTGGTCACGTGCTCATTTAATTGATTGCGTCACGAACTGTTTGTCAGTTTAGAGAGACGGCGCCTTTTCCAATTGTAAGTAACGGTATAACGACTAACGAGATGGCCTATGGCTGTGCCATATCCCCAGTCTAATGTCCTGCGATTGCTGCTATATCCCTGCTACTTGACATGTGCAGTTTACTGTTGTATAGGTTTAATCATCATATTCTATTTCACATGCAATGGCTAATTGTGTAAACCGTTAGGGAGGATTTGGACTTTAATACGTGACCTGAATTTATTATTAATTGTTTCGTTTTGGGCGATTAACTTAAACAATTTTTTTTAATATCTAAATACACAAATATCTATTTATTATAGAACTATACTAATAAATATTTTATTTAATTTTGTTAATAATTGTAAAATCAGTGTTGCTGTTGTGTAATGAATGCGTAGTAATAAATTAATAAATCAATTGTAAATTAGTTGTAATAACATAAATTTTAATTCAAATGAATATCAATTAATTAAATAAAGCACTAAATTAAAACATGTAAAATTTCCATATCCAAATAATTCATTCAATTAAAGCATCAACGTAAATTCATTTTCTTCCAATTTTTAATTTAATTGCAATCAATATAATCTGTTACAAAGTTCTATTATTAAATGAAAAGCGTATATATAATAATTTTCATGCATATTCTTGTTATACTGTCCAACAATTTACTTTTTCTAGTTTGCTTCCGGTTAAATAACTTAACAAAGTACAGTAGGTACAAAGTTTTAAACCACAAGTATCTAGCGTAATATTTGGACAAAAAACTACAATATGCATAATGATGCTTTGTACAAGCCGGTTAGAAAGTTTCAGGCTTCTGTACAAAACTATTATATGCATTAGTTTACAATGAAATAAATTTGGACTGGCTACAAATTTACCAGTAGGTTTTTAATAGAAAAATAAATAACATTTTATTGTTTAGTCCAGTATATTTAGTATTTATTATTGCATCGTTAGGGTACCACATAGAAAGCTTAAATCCGAGTTTTCGACCATCAACCCCTTGCAGCTTTTCCGCCGTCTTGAATTAAGAGGTGAATTCTTATGTCGCCAATAACAGCCGTATTTTTTATTTTATCGAAAAAACAGTTGATATCATTTTTAACGAGAAAAACCAATTGTACAAATTTGTATACTTGATATTTTTTTATATTTTGCGTATTTAACGAGCAATAACGGATTAATTGAAGCAAAAGTGGGTTGAAAATTTTTTCTGGTCGGTTATCATTTTTTCCTTCAGCGCAATCGCAAAAATGTTTATGTAAAATATGGTTAAACACACAATTACCTACAACTTTGATATGAAAAATTTTTTCATGCGAGCAATTGTTTACTTACTGCAGCGCCTGGAAATTGCACGTATCGTCACTCGGCAGTAGTACAGGACATCTAGACTTTACTGGGAAATAATTCCGAGACAAATTTGGCTTCCGATTTTCGAAAATGTTTAAGTATTCGAACCGCAAAACACATTTTGCACAATTCTGCCCGGTGGTGAAAGGCTGCCATCTTGTTTTTAAGGGTTGTTTTAGTTTTCGCGCATAAATCGCGTATTTTCGATTTTAGAAGAAGAATGAAATTAATTTGTAAATTGAATTCCCTACAAAATAGACTTTTTTCACTAATTGCAATTGTTTACAAGTTAGGTACAGCATTTTGTTACACGGGATTACTTTTTGAAATTAACACAAATAGTTTTGTTTACGTTTACGTGCACCTGTCTCGAAAAACGCGACTGTCTGAAAAAGTGCGAAGATTTCGAAAATGCACCAAATACCAGCCTGGAAAATTGGAGGGTATAACAGACTTGTAAACAATTGCAATTAACAAAAAAGTTTTCAGTGCAATTTTATGGAGAATTCAATTTTCAACAAAATTACATAGAAAAATTTTCTTCTAAAACCGAAAATACGCGATTTATGCGCGAAAAACTAAAACGACCTTTAAAAGCAAGATGGCGGCTTTTCAAAACCGAGTAGAATTGTGCAAAATGAGTTTTCCGGCTCGTATACATACACTTTCGAAAATCGGAAGTCAAATTCGTTTCGGAATTATTTCCCTGCAAGGTCTAAATGCCCTGTACCATACTGCCGAGTGACGATACGCGCCACTTCAAGGAGCTACATTGCATGAAAAAATTTCTCATATCAAAGTTGTAGGTAACTATGCGTTTAATAAATTTTAAGTGAACATTTCTGCGATAGCGCTGAAGGAAAAAAAATATTCGAGCAAAAAAATTTTCAACTCCCCTTTTTTTCAATTAATCCGTTACTACTCGTTAAATACGCAAAATATGAAGAAATATCAAGTATACAAATTTGTAGAACACGTTTTTCTTATTAAAAATGGTATCGACCATTTTTTCGATAAAATAAAAAATACGGCTGTTTCTGTCGAGATAAGAATTTACTACTTAATTCAAGATGGCGGAAAAGCTGCAAGAGGTTGATGGTCGAAAACTCGAATTTAAGCTTCCTATATGGTACTGTATCGATGGCAAAACAAAATTTTCTTAACCAATGAATTGCAATAATACCCATAGGAATCTGACTAACTATACTGGACTAGTTATATTATTGTTATTTTACTCTGTCAGTTGGCACTGCAGATGAAATAAAAAATTGACTATGCTTTGTCAAAGAAAATGGGTAAATGAATTAATACAAACATTCTCAAATCTTTTGGATTACGACCCCTAATTAGTAACGGTTCGGCAATTTGAACTGGCGCATTCACCAAAATTCACAAAATGATCTCATGCTAAATGTAGTTGAAGGGAACGTTTTTTTACCTTTTTATACGTGTCGTTGTGTTATAGGAAATCTTTAGATTAGCTCTTATGTTGTATATAAAAGTAGGATTTACTTTCCTTATGATTTGCAAAAATGTTCTTATAAAATTAACGCCACAGAAATAAGTAGAAAAAATTTCTTGCTAAACTACTCTTTTAATAGGGTTGTTTGATGGTTATTAATTTACTCGAAATATTCTAAAATTGCAAAGAATTTAATTAAAACAGTACTAGAAATTTAACCCGGCGCATCCACCAAAATTTTAAACCATCCAATTTCAAATGGTTGCTACTAGATGTATTTTTCACGTAACCTTAAACCTAAACTGACCCCTAACACATCATCCCATATTATTTTTAGAAAGTTGTATACACTTTACGGTTTGTATTTACTGACAATATAATATATTACCAACAAGCACTTCGTCGAAAAATGATGAAATTGTATACTACCAATGTTTTGAAATGCGGCAGCGAAAGTTGCCTATTGAGAAACCGAATTTACTGAAAATGATATTGTGTTATGAGGAAAAGGGAGAACAAGGAACAAAGTAATATCGGAATCTAAGCTATTTGAACGAAAAGCACCCCTCGTAGTGTATCAATGTAATGATAAATATTGCAGATGATGCGCCAATTCTTATAGAAAATACATTTATCGAAAATGCGAAAAAAATGTACTGTAAATATTAAATTACACGCACTCTTGATGACATTACAAACTGGTGAATATAAAAGCAATTAGTAAACTACGCTTAAACAAATAATCTTGTTTGATGATGATTTTTTTTCCGCAGCGTTCATCAAACGAATTTAAATTGAGTATCGTATTTTTCTAATTCTTAAATATTTACTCATTCCGGGTGAAATTGAAGTGTCTACAATATTCATCTCATGTACGAAAATGAAAAATATAAGAAGAGTGGAGAGTACAGTGCGCTGTGCTCTAGCTGTGACTTTGAGGGAGAATTATAAGTGGCGCGAGGGTTAAGTAGATAAAAGGGAATGAAGTATAAAATGCATGTAGAAGCGGAAGAACGTTAAAACTCGACGCTTGCCGCCGGATTTTGAGCTTCTTCGCCTGACGTCACTTTTATTTTTGTCATATTATCTCTCCGTTTCGATAAAAGCGTTTCGATAAGATCGCTGGCTGAGAATAAAGTTTGTAATGATCGTGCGAAGAATTTACTTCACAACTTCTTGTGGTTTTCCGTTAGGTCACAGTTGTATATTTTGCTGCAGTTCCTTGAAAACTCTCATTGAGAGTTAATAATAATTCACTGAAATATTATACTTTATTTATGCGACGTTCGAATATGAATAAGCAGTTTATAAGTCCAGTTCTGCATCACTGTTTTGTAAATAGGTACTTAGTACTTAACAAAATTTCTATCGGAAGACAATCAAATATGAAAGAGAAAACTTAAATAAATATAAACTAAATAAAGATAAAGTTCAAAACTTTCTATATCACTTGTAAACTCGTTGTTATCGAAGGACATAAGTTTTTCTTTCAAGATATATTTATGTATTTTTAGCTATTGTGTACTTTGGTACTAATTAAATTAATACATCTGCTAAGTTATAAAAGTTTTGTGGGTTAATGTAGATTAGTTGCGTTAAAATATTTGATTATATCTCATATTAATTAATTATAGAAAGGACTATTATGCATATTATATAATTCATTGTTGAAAACTAAACTACTAAAATTTCATTATATGTAATGGTCCTTTAAATTGTTAAAGCACTTACGTTTAGAATGTTTATCTATTTAATAGGTTTTAAGTATGATTCAATGTAATTAATCTTTGTTTCTTATAATGTGGCGCAACACCCAACAGTTTTAGCAAACTTTCTATAAATTTACATTAGATTAACCCTCCAGGTATAAACCAGACATTACGAACAACCATTTAATTTGGTTTAAATTTAAATAAATTGCCTTGTCCTATTTTCCTATGTTCAGGTAATAACATTTAAATTTCTTTATACAAGGACAATGGCTATCTCGTGTACAAGGACAGGTAGAGAGATAGGCATTTACGTAGATGAGACTACACATGACGCCTCTGGCAGATGTGTTGCTATAGCAACCGAATGCCTCTATACGTCACTCCACCACGTCCCCTAAAAGTGTCAGTGACTCACGGTATCCATCAGGATGTACGTCCATCTGATGAATGGCTCGAACGTGTCTCATCGAAAAAAATAATGCGTAGACGACAATGATTTTGCACAAATTATTTATTCCAGTGAACTTTGTTTAGGATGACGAATTCGTGATAGAACAGCGTTAATTTTAACCCAGGTAAAAAAGCTTATTTCGTTTTTTTTGCAAACACAAAATGAAGAGAAATATATTCAGAGGTGGATGTAGAGATGATAAACATTCTCTTTAATGGAAAACATGTACTTTTAGATTTACAACCATTTTAAACACATTTAAAAGCATGTGCAACAATCATTTTTATCTTTTTTTCCGTGTACTAGCTTTACGTTAAATCCTAAATACGAACGGCTGTAATTTTGTTCGAAAATACTGCACATTTTAGAGGATTATCAGAATAAGAGCAATATCCAGCTTCTCTTAGGGGCATATGCACGAAACGTCCATTGCGTTGTGTTGAGTGAGCCTCACTACTTAAAATTATTCAGAATAGAGAATGCTGTATCATTCTAGGTATTATCTGGCTATTGTTTTAAATATCAAAGCGAGGCAGCATCCTTTTGCATCAAGCATTTGCTTTGTCTTATTCACTTGCGTCGTTGTTATGTATCTGCCGCATACTTCTTCATTTTACTAATGCAAGCAAGCACTGTTTAATAAAAGGAAATTGTCCCCTTGTCCATTAAAACACATCAATTATCCTAACTACTGTAAAATAATTGCCTCAATGCACAATGCTACTTTTTTCCTTCAGATATGTACTTACTTAAAATTATTACTACTAATTGTAAGCATCGCTTAGACAAAAGCTTTTGAAGAAAAATAAGCTACAGAATAATATAATGAAAAATACAATATCTGATTTGGTAGACAATTATTGTTAGGTATCATTATATGTACGAGCCCTAACAACTAAATGTTCGGACAAAAGTAAATTTGATTGTCGTTTTTCCATACGCGCAAAAGTTATCTAAATTAACTTCCATAATATTGATGGTTTTTTCTATTATAATGCCAACATTTAGTTATATAAAAACGTAAATTTCGTAAAAATCCGCTCGGCGGTTCCAAAACTGTGGCACTTTAACCCAGCAGGATGGGAAAATTGTAGAAACAAAGACTTATTATTTTCAAAACGTTGGATCTAGTAGTCGGATTTTGATGAAATTTACTTTATTACAAAGCTGGATGTTGGTTTTCTTTACAAAAAAGTTACACAAGTTTTTATTTGGTGATTTTAGGCATTTATCGGAGCTTCAAAGTTGCACCTTTAAAAATGATAAAATTTTCTAGTAACTGTTAAAGAATCACAGTTTTGAAACCGCTGGTTGGATTTGTGTCAAAAACATTTAAATCAAAGCTCAATAATCGTACTATATTGAAAAAATCCTGAAATGTTAATATGCTTTTTTTTGAATTTTTTTCGAGTTCCACAGTTCACTTTTCATAAAACGTGTTTTTTTGAGGGTGCTACCTACATTAAAATAATCACAGTTTTGGAACCACTGGTTGGATTATGGTAAAAATACTTTATTGCAAAGCTGGATGTTGGTTTTATGTACAAAAAAATCCCCAAGTCTTTATTTGGTGATTTTAAGCATATTTTGTAGCTTTAAAATTGCACTTGAAAAAGGTGACGTAATTTTCTAACGACTGTTTTTAAAAAATCACAGTTTTGGAACTTGGGGAAAACGACATAAAGGTGCTTTCATGGCCCTCATCCAGTCCGGGCTTAAATGTCTTTGAAACTCTTTGGCATAAAATTAAACGTATTTTACGCAATTATCCATCAAGAACCATTGGGGACTTAAAAACCAAAATAGAAGAAATTTGGGACAGTTTCACGCCAGAATTGTACTAAAATTTGATAAATACAATGCCTACAGGCAGCTATTAAAGCAAAAGGAGACGTAACCTCTTATTAATGGTCCTAAATTATCCCAACATTTCGTTACAAATTCATTTTGTAAAGTTTGCTAATTATTAAGGTTAAAATATTGTTAAATCCAATAAATAATTTTCTTCCATGCATAATATTGTTATTAAGGCTTTATCTTATTGTATTGTTAGGTGTTTACTAATTATTTGCGTAGAATTTCCAGTTCTCCTTTCATACTTCAAAAATTTACTTTTGTCCGAACATTTAGTTGTTAGGGCTCGTATAATATACATTAGGTACTTACTTTGTAATCTTTTGTATAGATTTATTGCTTTTTGAAATATTTATAACGGAAAAGAGCGTTAAACCATCCAATTACCTGATACCTAAACGATGTTATCATAAAATATGTTCAATCTACTTCTGTTAACAATTCCAAACCACACTATGCTATTAAAGTTGGAATTTTTATTTACCCTATTACAAATATTTGTACATTGTGAGATCGGTTCTAATAAGTACGCTACATAGACATCTCCACAAAAAGCTTGCTTCCGTTTGAATTACCAAGTATAAAATCAATAATGCTAATGACTAAATAAGTGTTGCATCGTCGAAGTTTATGGTTTAAATTTAGATAAAAAGGTTTGATGTATATAAAATGAAAATTATATGTTGTGTATTTTAATTTTCTACAGAAGTACGACAAAAAAACTTGACATTATTTGCTTCCTTTTGTTGTGGTCCGAATTAATTACGTAATTTTATGTTAGTCACCAAAGTCTAGGAAGTTTACCTAACGAGGGTGTGCGTCTGTATGAATATTTATTTATCTTTGAGCAGTAACAATAGCATAATTACGCAGTGTGAAACAAACAGAAGAGAATCCTCATCTGTGATAAATCTCTAATACCCTACTACCTGTAGAATAATTTGTTAAGCTTAAGGCAAAAGGCTCCACTAAACACCTCTTTAGTATATTCATCGTCTTAGATATAATATCAAGAGAAATACATAATAATGAAAGTATATCCCTCGGCTAGATCCCTCTTATGTAGGAGGTGAGGTGCAGTAAGGAATCCCTTTAATTCCACTCAGCATCCTTCCTGCTCGCCCTCGCCTCCACCACCCATTCTATGCGGTAAAATCAATGTTATAGTTGCGTTAATACCCCGCGGCCATCCAAGATTGCCGCCGATATACTGGAGACACCGGAACTACACTAGAACACTAGAAGGTTGTTATTGGATTTGTTCCGTCGTATCGGAGATTGCTTTTTCTACCCGCGGTACTGATTGCATTAGGGCTCTCTGTTTTTATAACATGATTCAGATTAATATTACAAATTTACCTTTCACTTCAGTACCCCCGGGGAATGCTCCACATGCCCATATTTGGTTTTAATCCTAATAAAAGTCAATATGAGTAAATACCTACATCAAAATTGAAATCGTTATGCAAAAAAATTAATGAAATACTCGTATAGTGGACTTAGAATTAATGAAGGCTTTACTGTGTATTTAATGCTGGAATTTAATAAAAAAATCATGATTGTTTTGGAAATGATTTAATACAATTTTTTTGAAATTTTCGTTTTCACCAAACTTGGACTTATTCGTAAAAGTTAAAATAGGTTTATATTTCATAAAATTAAACCTCAATGTAATACTCTGTATGAAAAGAAAAATATTAGGCATTTTTTCCAGGTTCTAATAGGATCTGAAAAAGTGCCGCGTCGCGATTTTTTGGGTCGTCTACATAATAATCAGCATAATCATCCCTTCATTAATGTTGAGCCTAGTCAAGGAGTAGTTCTGAATTTAACATCCCGGTATTCAACCGTGGATAATTCCACTTGATGTTGTGTGATTCGATTTTATTATACGAGCCCTAACAACTAAATGTTCGGACAAAAGTAAATTTTTGAAGTATGAAAGGAGAACTGGAAATTTTACGCAAATAATTAGTAAACACCTAACAATACAATAAGATAAAGCCTTAATAACCATATTATGCATGGAAGAAAATTATTTATTGGATTTAACAATATTTATAACCTTAATAATTAGCAAATTTTACAAAATGAATTTGCAACTAAATGTTGGGATAATTATTAATTTAGGACCATTAATAAGAGGTTACGTCTCCTTTTGCTTTAATAGCTGTCTGTATTCTAGCAGGCACTGTATTTATCAAATTTTGGTACAATTCTGGCGTGAAACTGTCCCAAATTTCTTCTATTTTGGTCTTGAAGTCCCCAATGGTTCTTGGTGGATTATTGCGTAAAATACGTTTAATTTTATGCCAAAGAGTTTCAATGACATTTAAGTCCGGACTGGATGAGGGCCATGAAAGCACTTTTATGTCGTTTTCCCCAAGTTCCAAACCTGTGATTTTTTAAAAGCAGTCGTTAGAAAATTACGTCACATTTTACAAGTGATGCAATTTTAAAGCTACGAAATATGCCTAAAATCACCAAATAAAGACTTGGGGATTTTTTTGGACATAAAACCAACATCCAGCTTTGCAATAAAGTAAATTTTACCAGAATCCAACCAGTGGTTCTAAAACTGTGATTATTTTAATGTAGGTAGCACCCTCAAACAAACACGTTTTTTGAAAAGTGAACTGCGGAACTCGAAAAAAATGCAAAAAAAAATCATATTAACATTTCAGGATTTTTTCAATATAGTACGATTATTGAGCTTTGATTCTTTAAAACAGTTACATTTTTAAAGGTGCAACTTTGAAGGTCCGATAAATGCCTAAAATCACCAAATAAAAACTTGTGTAACTTTTTTGTAAAGAAAACCAACATCCAGGTTTGCAATAAAGTAAATTTCATCAAAATCCGACTACTAGATCCAACGTTTTGAATAATAATTCTTTGTTTCTACAATTTTCCCATCCTGCTGAGTTAAAGTGCCACAGTTTTGCAACCGCCGAGCGGATTTTTACGAAATTTACGTTTTTATATAACTAAATGTTGGCATTATAACAGAAAAAACCATCAATATTATGGAAGTTAATTTAGATAACTTTTGCGCGTATGGAAAAAAGACAATCAAATTAACTTTTGTCCGAACATTTAGTTGTTAGGGCTCGTATAAAAATATTTTACGTCTCTTTACCAGGTACTTAGAATCCAAAAATTGAGTCTGACACTCTTAAACGAAGCACCCTGTATGTTTCAAACTACATTAAAATAAGAATATAGTTATGGTGCGGTCAAAACGTAATGAATAATAAGAATAATTGAGTTTTGCATTGTAATTTGTTTGGAATCTACACCCAATTTATACAAAACAAAATCAGTATATCCCCAAAATCTTCCATTTGATCATTTTCCAATATATGTAAAATGTTTCTCTATTTCCCTTCTAAATCCTTTATCTGCAAACTAAATTTACATTGCCGCTTTTACACCATAAAATAAAATACGATGATGTCAGATACCGTAATCTAAAAAAAGTTTGTTCCTTCAACGACTTTTTAAATCCTTAAGCGAACAAAACCCATATACAGTAAGTTATTATTGTTATTAGTCTTTAGTTTTTATTTTTGACAGTTTAAATCCTGATGTAGATGTAAAAATAAATTACAGTAAATTTCTGGGCAATATTAAAAAGGAAAGCAGTTTTGTACAGAATGCGCCCCTTTAATATAACCTCCACGACCGCACCCTTGCCAAGCCTGTACTATCTACAAACCGATGAAAATACTCAATATGTCTGCATACCTTACATATAGTATATCTAGATATTTGATATGGACCAAGAGCGCGTCCAAGAAGGTCACAGACAAAACCCATTTATATGTTCGTATTTTATCTTTTTCGATGAAACCAAATAAATAATGAATATTGCGGCAGGAAGATTAAAGTTATTTTATCATAAAGCATTTTCGTATCTTCGTGTATCAGTGCAAAATAATATAAAATACGATTTTTGTACAATAGAAAATCTGCCACCAACAAAAAACAAGTTAAACGAATAAAATCTAAATTTACCACGAACAAACCATTTCCATTATCTTTCTCTTTTTTTCGTGTTATGAAAAAACACTTTAGGGTTGGTTGGTGGTGGGCATCAGCATCATGGATAGTGAGTAACCAGGTTAGCGAAGCGGGAATTAGAGTACACTTAGCTCAGTTTATCTCTACACTAATCGCCCTAATTCTGATTGATGCTTAATTGAATAAAGCTTTCTTGCTAGACGGACAGTAAATGCACTTCACTTCATTCTTCTCCATCCACCCATTCATTATAAGGTCGCTTCTGCCCGCATGTTCATGCATTATGCCACCTTAACCGCGCTAATTCGCCCTCGCATATGTGCGCAAAAGACGTAATTACGTTTGTTTAATTACTTGTACTTTGCTGCTGTTTTTGGTTGACATTACGTAATATTCATACTTTCGGTTAATTACAGTAGTTTACTGTAAAAATATAATTAGTAGCTCTGTTTCTATTTGTAAAGCTGGGCGATTCAAATTCACTAAAAGTACCACACATTTTTTTCGCTGTTTAGCACGGCTATACTTATACGATTACAAAAATAGATACCAATTACTATAAGAGGGAATATTTAATCGACTTTCTAAGCACACTATAACGAATGTGTCTGATGAGTGCATAATAAAATAAGTGATGCAACTCATCTATTATTGGCTAAATTTAGTGAAGCAAAGATTTATGTTATGAACACATTTTAAATGGAGTATTTGATGCATTAGTGTCAACCAAATGGACAAATCAATATGCATATATTTACATTCAGTTCACCGGGTTCGAAAAATCCATATCGCTTTATTATATAAAACTGAGCACACGTCAACAGTTAGCAAATTTAAGGCAAAGTAGTTTAGGGAAAGTAAAGCCAGTCTGTTGGTATGATTAAAATTCCATTTATACTTTCTAATACTTCTTGTTTGAGTAGAAAGAATTGGAACTAAAATAGTGTTGAGAAAACCCGGCGCATCCACCAAAAATAAAATTTTCTGGAAAGCTCATCATTCACACAATTTATTAATAATTTTGCTATAAATTATGTTAATTGTTAACAGATTGCTTTCCAGTGATTATGAGAAGATGACACCATGTACATTTTTATAATAAATTACAATGTCATTACCGAGTGCCACAGTCCATGCCTTGATAACAATTCAACACATATAATTAAAATATTTCACAAAACAAACATCGTTAAAATTATTGAATTGAGTAAGCAAATTTTATGGCTTTATCAACAGCTTGTGTGCTGATAAAAAAAAGTTATAATACCGGACCTAACTCAACTGATGGTGCAAAAATGTCTCTTGTTGGGTGTTCCACGCTTGACTTATTTTGACCCTAAACAATTACTGCTGATAACACCGAATTTAATGTATCACGGATGTGCCAGATGATTCAAACAAGTGTTGGAGGATGATTAGTTGAAAATGAAGCAAAACTAAGCGCCCAACGTGGGGCTCGAACCCACGACCCTGAGATTAAGAGTCTCATGCTCTACCGACTGAGCTAGCCGGGCTTATAGCTACCTTGTAGCAGATATAACTCCTCTAGAAGGGGCTAAATATAGAATATGAAGTTCTTGGCAAAGTTATTTGAATTATAATGAATTGGAAATTTCATTTTATAATTTACTGTGGTGGTGTTGGGAAGTGTTTTTTGTATAAAAATACATCGTCAATAAGTTCGATTTTTTTGCTAATGTAAATATTTTTTTCAAATTATTTGTTCTATTGTAAGCAAGTTAAACATCAGTGAGGATAAATGTCTGTAAAGTTAAAAACAATACCACTGATATATAACAGTGTTTTTAAAGCTTTTAATTAAAACTTTTGCTTAATTGCATTCATTGTTTTGTAACTTTCATTATTTAGAATTGCTTAATTAGGAGCAGGTTTTATTACTGGTGTAAAGAAACTCACTATATTTTATATAAAGTAAGTTAATTGAACATTTGATTTTTTGCTACGAACAACCAATAATAAAAAAAGGGGAATGCAATTCGTTTTCTTATCATTATGATGAAATTAATGTGCAGAACAGAATATTGAAAGATGCCTGCAGGTTTCATGCTTGCATTTTTTGCGTTTATAAAATTTGTTAGTGTCTATTTCAGAAATTCTAGATACATTAAATAAGTACCACAATTTCATGTCTCAGGAATTTTTCAAACAAAGAGGCAGAAGAGTATCACGTGCATGGAGTCAATAGAAAACGATTCTACCATACACTACGATTATTATAATATCTCTGTCCCTAGAATAGATAGTCTGGACATTTACCGGAAGTGGCCGACAAATGGCTGCCGCCATATGTTTTAATGTTAAACTCTTCTATTATCAAATTCTTGCAAATAAATTACTTTTTCGTGTACAATATTTTCGAGTGGCCAAAAGTGGTGAAACGTGAGTAAACTTCGTATAATGAATGTACTTTCAAGTTGGAAGTGGTAAAGTAGTAACTGAAATAGTAACTCTCTTATAAAATCGCACTGATTACTCACATTGCTCCGTCAAATTTTTATCAAATTAAATTCGAATTTTCAAACTACGCGCCAAAGCAGCTTATTGCCTATTGGATCCGCCATTTGTCGGTCACTTACCCCTTGCACCAATCACGAAATTGACCGAAATGGCCAGACTTTATATTCTAGGGACTTTATTGAGAGCTAGAAAGCTGAAAAAATAGAAACAATGTGCCACATGTCCTTCTGAAACTAATCCTAGTTTCCTAGATTCATAATGTTAAATTTTATCTGATTTCTCTCCATGCAATCTTGTCTCTAACGAATCCAGCATTATGACCTTTGGTCACATAAATCGTCTCTTAGCTTGTCTGTTTTTACAAGAAATTGTTTTCTTGAAAACCGAACTTCAAGTTCAATATCTTTTGTATTGATAAGGCAAACAATTTATTTGGAAATGAAATATTTGATAACATTCTCTATTATAAGTAAATTTAGAGAAGCAGCTGAAAGTAAATCGTGTTATCACAATAAAAAAATTTTTTGGGCACAATATCAATATTACTCCCTGTCATCAATCTTATTGCCAATAAAATTTGTATTTATTGTGAGTAAACGATAATTCCCCCGAAAATTTAATATAAACCTTCAAATAAATTTTTTCAGTATATTTTCAAGGTACTTTATGCGAGTTATAATTAGATAACCGGGTCGAAGGACTACAATGTTTTTGAAACAAGACAAAAACAATACATCCACTTTAATAATACCAGCGCGCGAATGTTTCATGATGTTTTAAACGAAATTTATTCGTCTTCCCAACAGTTTGAACAGTTAAACGTTGGATGCGCCCCACAGTTGATACAACATAGTTAAAACTAATTTTATCTGTATTATCGTATCGTAGCCATGATGTAGCTCATTAATTTTGTAAATGTGGTGGGGCGAAGTAGTGTTTGCACCACAATATGGAACAGTTCCCGCTCTCTCAGCTCTCACAAAAAGGGGATCAGTATCGTGAATCCCATGCCCATACATCTCACCAATCTGGAGTACTACGCATAAACAGGAAGTTTTAAAATCGTCCAAATTCATTCTCACAGATTCACGGACCAGCACACAGTTCGTGGTGTTTTGGCGTCGCGTGTACGATTTTAAGTTTTACGTTTCATGCGAATTAATGTAGTTTTGTAAAGTGCCTGGTAGTTTAAAATTTATTGACAGTGATCAGTTACGACAAACACATTTATTGATTTATTTATTATCGCTTGATTTGTGAGTGGCTTTTTTGTTAATAGGGATGGTGGTGCAGGAAAGAGGAAGCCGAAGTGGACGATGATGGATGAAATGTAAGTTATTTTTGATTTTATGAACTAAATTAGTTGAGTGGGTTGTGTATTATTTTACTTGGCGTGGTCTGTTCCAAATAAAGTTGATATTTTAAGCTAAATTTATAAAAAGCGATTTTTTACAAAGATATAAATCCTGTTTTGATGAAAATACCGAAAATTAAAACATTTTGAACTTTTCTAAAACATTAGATGATAAAATACCTACGCGCAATAATAATTTTTAACCATTCCAACAACCTAATAATTTTAAAATGCAGTTGAAATAAAACCAGTACTAGACTACATATTATAAAGCCTTACTAGGATCAAAAGCTTAGAATAATATATAAATGTTCAACAAGTGTTGGTAAATTTATTTACTAGATGCCCGACTAAATTTTTCAATTTTTCATTTGAACAAAAGTTCAAATTATTTTTAGATTTTATTTTCAAGTTTCAGATTGCTGTATTGTAAATTTGAACACAGTTTATTGACCTTACATTATTCAGTCATTGTCAGTAACGATGATCTAATAATTTGAACCACAAGGAACCGTTCTATATTTTGACAATAATTCAACACTAAATTTCCTTGAAATTGAATGCTTGCGGCTTCCTTATTTCTTAATTTTAAACACATCCGTCTTCACCAAAATATTATTTTTAGCAAATTCGATATACATTTAAGTATTTTGACCTTTTTGAAATATATTGCGAAGAGAAATTTATAATAACTACCAGTTTCCAATGCTGATTGAATTTTCTTGCTATTGACGTGACATTTTTTCATGATTTTACTGAAAAAATATTTGCAAAATCAATAAAGGAAATATTGTCTATTTTACTTCTTGATTTCGTTAATAAAAGTGGTTAACCACCTCGTAGCT
The DNA here is from genome assembly GCA_963942485.1 of Pediacus dermestoides. Taxonomy (NCBI): domain Eukaryota; kingdom Metazoa; phylum Arthropoda; class Insecta; order Coleoptera; family Cucujidae; genus Pediacus; species Pediacus dermestoides. The sequence continues at coordinate 6,398,026 of OZ012629.1, forward strand.
ATTTTCAGGTTCAATTAACTTTATTTAAAGCTGAAAAGCGACATTTCCTGTATCACAATTTGGTTTTATTGTTAAATCAGCACATTAACAATGATATTCGGTTCGAAAATAATTAACCATATTTTAATGATATTGTTTGTGCTACACTACAATAAACGCCCATTAAACATAATTAAAAATTGTATATAATTATCACACAATTATATTTGGGAGCATGCATTTCGTTGAACCATCTGTATCATTTAATTGTAGTCATAAAATTCTCTGCATTTCTGGTATGAGTATTTTGAAACGAAGTATTGGAGATGTACAAAGTAACTATTTTTATCTAAATAAATATGTACCTAAAGGCAACAAATAAATGGAAAGTATGATAGTGTAGCTATTTTGCTACATAAAATTTTATTTTATAGATTATTCTATAGATATTTTCGTATCTTACGACAAAGCTAATGCAGTCACACTAAGAGTGAAACATTAAAAAATTTTTCGTTTAATTACTTGTAAATATTTCACGCTACACTTGTTTTTACTTCCAACAAGTGTTTATGTTATAAACATACTTCTTGTATAAACGTTTTTTGTTGTGTTGTTTTTTGTCATGCCCATCCTCTTCTGCTTAGTTTTGGGCACAGCAGCTGCATCAAAATATGCGAAGAGGATGATCTTTATGGCATACATGTGGTTGTTGTATTCTTAGAAAAATTCTAACCAATAATCATAAATCAAATAACCAACGGCAATATGAAAAGTGCTCAATATTTATTTTAGAGATATGGTGTGGTATCGAGTTTTAAATATTTTTCCACTAACAATTAATTTTATTTGATTATAATGTAACATGGTATAACACCAAATATGATGTTAACCTTAACCATAAGTGTGTACATGTGGAATTAGTAAAATACAGTTTGTCAAATAGGAAACGAAATATTAATGTTAACTGAATGTAAGCACAATGAGCCACATCCGTTAGTGTGTTAGGGGGAACGCGAGGGGCATTAAAGTCAGAGCACTGGGAGGTTTGTACCACAAGATAACCACCGATAAACCGGTATTGATAACACTTAACAGAACAAATATGTTGCTATCAGGTCTACGTCAATTTAGTCCCAAGCCCAGGAAATTCGAAAGGAAACTAAATAAGATAAATTGAAAGGATTATTTCTGTATATATTGAGTTCATTGTTAAGCAAATACGGAATTGGGTAAAAGCGGTTTAATTGCTATTGGATATTTGATTTGAGTTTAATGCTATAACAATAAGCATACGTGTAAAATTGTTTATTATTTGATTTCTTGTTCCACGAAATTTGAAAGAGAATGAGCAACCCACGTTTTAAGTAATAATTTTGCTATAAGTAGTATAAGTAAAATAAAAATTCCAGTATACTTAATTACTCATAAAAGATTGTAAATATAGTATTCTAACAGTTATTTCTGCGTCATTTATCAAAATCTTCATATGGTTAGGTTAGTGAATTTCGGCTAGTTTCTGTCGCCTTTTTATGACATTGGATTCACAATAACCCTCCTAACAGTTTGATTACTGTCATATCTTTTAACGTATAATCCGATTGATGATTGGATTTAAAAAGCACGCTATCAATCTTTGAACCCCATCAGTAAACAAAGTTATGTTCACACACATTACATGTAGATTTATACGTTTAGGCGCCATCAATTCCAGATTCCATGCCGCACAGTTGCAGATTCGGTTTAATCTTATTTCTTTGTCAGATGAAACTAATTCAGTTGAAATACTGAAAAGGAATAATAAGTAAATTCTTTAGATGGCTATTAGACAGGGTTTTTACTGTTAGTGAAATCCGCTTTTTGTGATAATGTTTTGTAGTTTTACTGGATATTATTCCAGTCATGGGTTGGGTCAATCGGTTTATACAGTTTGGAGTAGTTTAGTTAGAACAAACATCTGCTCCTCTAGGAAAAAGAAACGCGAACAAAGTATTAGGTGTATGTTGTGTATTTATTATTATGTTATAAATTACTCATATAGTTTTAATAGAAATGTTGCACACAAAAAAATTATTTCTCATTAGTTTAATTGTTTAACAATAATAATAGTTTAGTAAAACAAATGTTAAGTAGTTTGTTTATTTATAGTTTTGTTTATGTTATGATACAAGAAAATTAAGAGTTTACGATTTTAAAGTCTGTGTTTATTCGTATAAAAAGTCTAAGTACAGGGTGTCTCTAAAAGGTCTTTACAAAATCCTACCACAAAGTTTTTGGGCTCAAAATAATTCGATTAAACCAAACATACCTTAGTCCAAAAGTCCTTCCATGCTGAGTTACAGGGCGCTAAAAAATATCTTTCCAGATCGTTTTTTAAGTATATCTACAGAACGGTTTAAAGTAGAGACTTGAAATATGGTAGGTTAATAAGTCTATAAGGAAGCTACAATGTGATGGTATTACAACCAAAATAATATTGTTTAGTGTCGTACTTATAGGGGGATTCAGTATTTTTTTGGATATTTTTTGTAGGGTATTGATTTTTTTTTCAAAATAACAAGAATTATGATAGATACGCTCAAGACACGTAAAAAAGGTATACTTGTTTGACTTGCGTTAACTCAACTGTTTGCGAGATATTTAACTTCGAAAAAATTTTTTGCTATAAAAACAATTTGTGACTTACCCTGTGAAGTAAAAAATATTGGGTCACTCTAATACAGCTGATTCTACTACCAAAACTAAGCATAAATGGTTGTAGAAACCGACCCCCAAAAATGTTTCATTGCTAAAATACAGGGTGTTGAAAGATGTATTTTTTATTCGCCTTCTATCTTTTTTAGGTATATCTACAGAAGGGTTTAAGATAGAAATTATGCTTAGTTTTGGACGTAGAATGAGCCGTATTAGAGTGACCCAATATTTTTGACTTTACAGGGTGTCACAAATTGTCGTTTTAGTAGCAAAAAAAATGTTCAAAGTGAAAATCTCGCAAACAGTTGAGTTAATGCAAATCAAACAAGTATACCTTTTTACGTGTCTTGAGCGTATCTATCATAACTCTTATTATTTTGTAAAAAAATTTAATCCCCTACAAAAATTATTCAAAAAAACCCTGAGACCTCTTCGATAAGTACGCCACTGAACAATATTATTTTGGTTCTAATACCAACAAATTGTAGCTTCCTTATAGACTTATTAACCCACCAAATTTTAAATCTCTACTTTAAACCGTTCTGTAGATGTACTTAAAAAAATATTTGGAAAAATATTTTTAGCGCCCTCTAAGGAAGAACTTTTGGACTAAGGTATGTTTGGTTTAAACGAATTATTTTGAGCCCAAAAACTTGTGGACGTTATTAATTTAGTATTTAAATTTAGCTTTCCCACATCAACCCATTGTTCAATTTTTTATTCATTTAGCGGACTTTCACAGACCTAAAATTGGTTATTTTTCAGCTGAGCTTGAGGCTGCGTTCATCCGAAGTTGATTAGTATACCGATTAAAAAGCTTCTAGTGGTGAACGCATAGCTTTGTCTAAATTAGAGTAATTAGAGAAACTTGAGAACCTAAAACTCTTGGGCATTTTTTTTGTCTCCCTTTAATGTACAATTTAGTATAAGCTATCTCAGTCCTTGAAAAAATCAGGAAGTCATGATGGGGGCCAGATTTAACTCTCATTTTTGACACCCTTAGCGATTTGTGATGTTTCATCTAGAACATTTCAGTGTAAGGTCCAGTTTTTCAATCGATAATTATCCTTAACTATAAGAGTATGATGACAATTTCTGCGTTTTGCTGAATGAGAAAATTTTCACACCATTAAAGTGCAGTGTAAACGATACTGAATTATTTATCAAGACCCGGTATATACCATAATTGCAACAATAAATTATCATTTCAAACGTTGCTGAAAATGAAATTAATTTAAGTCCCCGCATTGTGCAGTATTTAATCTGGACTGCGTTGAATCAAATTCTGCAGAGTGAGTTTTCCTTGAACACTAATTTGTAATTAGCCACTTCCGTCCTTTTGGTCGAATTAGACTAGGAAATTCTAAACACGCTAATAAACCCATGGATGTTTATTAAATTAATTTCGAACAGTTATATGTTATACTTCACACATTGTTTGTAATGCACAAATATTTACCGAAGATTTCGCAAATAAAGTTGCAACATTTCCAGGAAGCGAAGGCTTCTTCTTCATATCAAGCACAAAGCATGTTTGAGTCGTTTTGTTTTATTTGGTTAAGCGCATAAGGGCTGTGTGAATTTAGGGTCAAGGGCCCATTGAAATATCCGCATAATCACTAGTATTGTTCTCGTGAAGTTGTCGTCGAGGATTATTCAATAGCCGAAGCCATCGTGTTCTAAAAAGTGTTTGCTATATGTATATTTTTGTGCTCACAAATAAAACGGTTGATATGGATGAAGGGAATTTAGGAGAAAGTTTGATATTTTCCATATGTAAATTCGGTTACTGCCGACGTGGTATTTTATATAACGTCAAGTCCTTTCATTTATCCTTTTGCCAGCGGGCCATCCGGTGTTTTACAAACAAACCTAATGAATTACCCTGTTTGCCTTCAATACAATTTAAATACATTTGGTTTAAACAACAATTTCACACGCTCCAAATTCACTCTCGAAATTAATTTATATAAAGCACACAGACACCCCCGTGTTTTCTACTATTTACCTCGTTCGGAACCACAGTTAGAGAACAGGCGTTAGTTTAAAGCAATAATACAATAATAATAATTGTTATTGAAATAATATTATATTATATACTATATATTTAAGTGATTAGAGGGAAATTCGTGGTTGGAAATTTGTTCGGCAAGTTAAAGCAATAAAGGGAACAATTACATTGTTCGTTGTAGAGTAGCTAAAGCATAATTGTAGGTCTGTCGACCCTTTCCGCAGTTCTATTTTGATGCTCTAATTAATAAATTCCGCGAGGAATGCGTTTGATTGTGTGGTTCATCCATGTTCCGTGTTTCGTATTGTTGTTCTGTTATTAATTGCAACACCCTGCTAATATAAGATACGTTTTAACTAAAACAAAGGGAAGTCATTCGACAACAACAGAATTCATGATAACTTATGAGTTTGCCTGATGGTATAATATTTAGCAGATTAATGAAAATGTGTACCACCACCACCACCACATCTTGATACTTGCTATGGATTAATTTAATGGGAGCAAAAAGTTCAGCTCTGATTGTTCTGTATGACGTTACTTAAAAATATGTATATACAAGGTGTCCCAGTTTATATCGTCAGGATTTCACCAATCGATAGTTTAGCGAAAATTAAAGGTGGTTTGTCTAATAAACTATGGTCGAATGTTGCTTCCTTTTTGATGTACAGGCAATTAAAGAAAATAAATTATTTTAAATAATTTGCTATAAATCAATAACAAAAAATGTTAGTCTTCTGAAATTTTGCATAGATCCTTTTTTTGTATTCTCTTATTAATAGTGGTTGCAATTATTTTATTTAGAACACAGAGGCGTGCGTACGGGTTTCTTCAAAAACATTTTATTGAATAAAACGTACGCCTCTGGTTTTTTTGCAGCACCAATATGCAGAGAGTATTTTCCATTCAATTTAGAAACTTTTTCGTATCTTATAATTTTTTGATAACTTAACTCAAAATAACCTAATAGTACAGTAAATAAGGGAGAAAAAAGGCTTCAAATAGACTTTTTTACCCTACAGCCAATTTTTGTAGAATCTTCTAGAGGGTCACCCTGAAAGTTTAAAACTGAGTTTGTGTATTCGTAGACCCCGCCCTTCCTTCACCAGCCCTCATTAAGGGTTAGATTTTTTTGTTTATTAAATAACTTTTTTCTTATTAAATTTTCGAAAAAAAGATTCAGTACAAAGTTGTAAAGAAAAATATTTCCTACAACTTATCTTTTAAACTTTTTTTTGATATTGTCGATATTTAAAAAGTTACTCAACAAATAAGTTGAAAATTTTGGGGAAAGAGTAGTAAGTAGTACCTAACTAGAAAAAAATTTCCCTATAATTTGCAACTTATTTGTTGAATATCTTTTTAAATATTGACAATATCAAAAAAATATTAAAAGGAAAGTTGTAGGAAATATTTTTCTCTAAAACTTTGTACTGATGCTTTTTTCGGAAATCTAATAGGGAAGAACCTCTTTAATAAATAAAAAAAAAGTTATCAAGAAATTGTAAGATACAAAAAAGTTTCTAAATTGAATGGAAAATACTCTCTGCATATTGGTGCAGCAAAAAAAAACAGTGGTGTACGTTTTATTCAATAAAATGTTTTTGAAGAAACCCTTACGCACGCCTCTGTGTTCTAAATAAAATAATTGTAACCACTATTAATAAGAGAATACAAAAAAAAGATCTATGCAAAATTTCAGAAAACTAACTTTTTTTGTTATTGATTTATTTAGCAAATTATTTAAAATAATTTTTTTTCTTTAATGCTCTGTACATCAAAAAGGAAGCAACATTCGATCACAGTTTATTAGACAAACCACCTTTAATTTTCGCCTAAACTATCGACTGGTGAAATCCTGACGATATAAACTGGGACACCCTGTATAATGGAAAAGAAACTACCTCATAGTTACTCCACAAATACAAAACCACTACGAAATATTTTAAAAAATAGAAACTTTAATATCTCTTAGAATCAATTAATATGTTCTCTGATTATTTGTAGGCTAATTTTACAAAAATTATAAACGATATATAATTACTAGCTGTTCATTCGCTGGACCTTTCAGAAACATTCTGTAGTATTTTTGTTACAGTCCAACTTGTGCACAGCAATTTTGTGCATAATTAACCCGGTGTTAATAGGGAATGAAAACAATCAATCATATGCCAGAAACATGAAATAGTTTCGTCCAGCCATTTGGAAAATTTCCTGTATGCGTCCAAGTGGACAAAAAAATGCTTTTATATTTAAAGGGTTGATGCACGTACTCTCAGAGGTATTTTACGTGTTTAAAACCATTTTTTGTCGCTCTCTTTGCCATCTATGTTCCGTTTTAATACGTTTCCAAATTACATTTAGCGGAGACTAATGCAAAAGCAGCGCGAATTATTATTTTAATTTATTCACTATGCATATAGGGTTAGGGGTTTTTGTGTATTATACGCGTATTCCACATAGATATTGATAATTCAGTGTGTTGTGATACCCACGAAATTCCATCCGTTCCACTAGAATAGCGGGTGAATATAATTGGCGTACTTTGCGTCAGCTACCATTGAAGATTCTCACGAACATCATTAATTTTTCTTTCACACGTGCTCGGGCGCTCATTACTATTTGAATACTGCCTGTACTGTGGATGCTGTGGCATGGAGGCAGAGCTCTTCCGCCTCCTTATTCTTTGCTCCCTTGGATCAATGCCGCTCTCACACAATAGTTCTACGGCCGCATTCAACACACTGTACTAAACTGGAAGCGCCTTGTTTTCAATGGAGTTATCCGAGATCAGAGGTTCACCAGATTGAAAGCATCCTGAATCTCAACTGATGTTCCACACATACACACAATGTGCCCCCACAAAAAATATGGATTATAAACTATGGTTATCAAATTGTTCAAGTTATAAACTTCGTAACGAGGTTTTTATTAGAATTTAGTTATTTTGCACAAGTTGGGGTAGCTTTTTGTTTCTTGGTATCTCCAGTAAATTTACATGCTTCTTTTAAATAATCAATAGTGGTACAAATGAGATGGGACAAAAATCTTGGCTTTGTGACGAAATTCTCTAAATATCGAATTCATCATCTATTCTTTTTTTTTTCGACTATCATTTATGGAAATTCTTAACGAAGTGAATGTTTTTTAGAGTGGCAAACTTAAAATTTCATTAGCGAGAAATTAAGACAACATGGGAAAAGCTAAAGATTAGATAAAAAGCGGGAGATTCAAAAATCGAGACTATACTATATTGTAAAGTCTGCTTGTCTGTCATTATCTAGTTACCCGGATAAACAAAACATGTGTACCTACAACTAATTTGGCCAAATAAATTTATCAAATTCGGACTGTATAAACAAAATTTTATTGTAACACGCGTTGAGTAAATTCGGTTGAGCAGACAAGCTCAAAGAGCATTTTAAGACACTGCAGAGGCGCCGCAACATTGATAATATCATTCATGAGTCATCTTTTTTAGCTGGATGACCCCTCTTATCACCACAGCCACATTCCTGAATTACATCTCGTATACTCTACTCCCACAACAGTCTTATTTATGTAATAATAGCACAGTCAGTCAGATGATAATGATGCTTACAATTTAAGCCCAAGCAACAAAAATAATTGTTATAAAATGTAATAGTCGCGTTAGAGTTTAGGGTCCAATATACAAGATTAATTTTTTTCACGCAAATCACATAAATAAAACGCATCATGCCAGTTCATTCGTGTTTAGTCATATGTTTAGGACATGTGCACAAGTTCCCACTACTTCAAAAATGTTGTTTGATCGTAAGCATTTTAACACTCTCCTCTCTTTACTTGTTTATTTCTTCGCCTGCTGTTGTTCTGATTAAGTTCCCATGCATTTTATACATCATACTTGAAGGAAGAGTAAGTGAGCTTTATCAATAGATGTTTTGTAAGTATATGAGAATGTATTTTGTTTCGTATCGAAAATATATTATGGATATTTTTTGGAACATTTCGTAAATTTATGGATGGAAAATTGACAGCTGATGGCACCATATATCAATTTTTCAACAGTCGATGAAGCGAGGAAATCTATTTATATTTATTTTTAGATGGAGGAATTTATATGCATTGTTTAGAAAGTTTTCATTTTTGGATAATATTGTAAAACCACTTTACGGGTCCATTTATCGAAATTTTATAATATTTTTTAGGACACAACGACTAGAATTGGACTGATTTTTAATTAATCTGTAAATAGTATGCCATAAATTCCGTTATTTTTGAGGCCAAAATTTATCTACACAAGAAAGACATCAAATGTGTGTTGAATATATGGAATAGTGTTCGCCCTTGAAATATTAGATAATAATTTAATCGCTAGTCGTATATACCTACTAGTCCGTCCCTGAACTGTAGACGTCATTATTGCTGGATTGTTTCAGTTTTTCAACTCGAAAATGATCTTGAATGCTACTAGATATCGTGGCGTGGTAGTGTAGATTAGATATAACAATCTACGAGTAAATCTGACGACTGTGTTGTATTTCGAAACCATTTCATTCATTCATTCACGTAACTTAACCGGAATTTCCAGGTCAATTCAGCAAAGCTATGGAAGAAAAATAGGAAAAAAGTTGTTGAAACAAAAAATTTAATTGCACACTTGAATTCTCCCGTACATGTCTATGAATATTTCACCCTGACCTGTGGCTGTTCGTGACAATGAATGACGTACTCCGACCCTGTGTTCGAACAATAAAGGAACCTCAACCGTTCCAGATGTTCCGTACAGTCAAACCAAGTCTCCAATATGATAATACAAAACCCAACAGTCTGCACTGATTTCTTTAGCAGCTGGGCCGTCGTCGTGTTCGTTGGTGGAAGGGTATGCCTCCTAGCTCCTAGCCTCCTCCTTTAGTTTACTACTATACTTATACTTGCATGCGTCGACGACGACGACGGCGGCAGCCACTGATGTTTGTTGGTTTGTGTGTACAATGTTTGTTGGTGTATTTGTGCGCTTTGCCATTTATTTCCATTCGCCTTGCGGAGTTTGTTTCACATGGTTTTCGCCGACGCGCTTTTTTTAATTTAATGTGAATTTGAATTAAGCTTCAAGCGTAATGTAGTGTAATAATTGAATTTGTTCGTTATACGTTTTAGACATTGTGTGCGGTTTTCGATAATATGTTGTACAAATATGTGAAGTATTTTATAAAAGGTAATGTGTTTTTAGTAAAAATATACAGGGCACGTGGTTTTTTGAATTAACTAATTTAATTTTTAATAGTTTTAATGAGTAAACTTGCATGTTAAGTAAGTAATTTCTAATAATTAATATCTTGCATTCATTATATATTTTTAAACAGAAAAATACCTACTTATGAATAAACAGTTTTTATTGTCTTCAAGTAATTTTGGCGCCATAATTTCTTTTCGTCTTATTTTAATGTAATTTTCAAAAAAGTTAAAGACCTTCTTTATACATATTGAATACTACGAACCAACAGCGGAATCTTATAAGCGAATAATATGAGTCTAAAAAGCAGGGATCAATATATATATATGTATTGGTCAAATTAGTCAAACTGTCCTAATTTTACATATTAACAATACAATGATTATAATATTAATCATTCTACAAGAACTCTCAATTACTAATCATATTAAAAATTCTTAGCTTAACAATACATATTTTAATATGGGACCACGTGATCCAATCACAATCATTATTGTTGAACTGAATGAATTCTTATGCTTCTTGGTACCAGTAGGCTTTTACCTACTAGTACAAAGGAAATTTACAGTAACCCCCGAACCCCGAACATTTTCAATGGTACCATATAAGGGCAGTTCACCGAAATTTGTCAAGGCTTGGAGGGAGATGTTGGTGCTAGATTAGTGTGTACTATACTGTAGTCTAGTTTCAAGATTTTTACATGAAGGGCACGTGTTTTCGTATTGGCGCCAAATATGTAATAGGTATTTAAAAATGGAAAATTTATGGAAATGCAAAATAATTTTACTGCCAAACTATTCGTCTGTAGAGTTCCACATTGTACACTGTTCTAATGGTCCTAACAACTTTCCAGTTTATTGTATTTGTACTAAGTACCTGCATATCATTCCGTTATATCCTTCATAATACAATAATTGAAAGACCGTTATTTGTTCTTGCATGGACCCTGTTTTAAGGTTTTAAAAGTAGAAACCCCACGAAATAAAAAATGTACAAGTAATATGTAAGACATTGTTCTTATTGATTTTTTATTAAAGTTTGTCATAAATTTGTTTGTATAAAATGGCGAGTGATGAATTATTTATTATTATGGTACAGTATATTCAGCACAATATGATATTTGTTGTATTGTAATTTATTTTTTTGTGTAAATTTGAACATATCGATTTTTTGCTTGTATATAATTTTTCTTTAACATTTTCTCATAAGATCAGACAGAAAATAGGTATTATTATTACATTTTTGCCAACGTGTTTTAATTTGAATCCACCATACTCTCTGCCCATGGTGGGTATGCCTACCTACATATATTTTTATCTGTATAGTACAGGCAGATCGTGATTGTATAAAGGAAAATGCTGATTTGTTTTGATTCAATGTTAAGTTCTTTTCGAACATTTCCAGTTAACAGTTGTAGAGATTAAAACCATCCAGAAAAATGATCAAACATTTAAGTTTTGTAAAACAACAGCGAAAAGTAAAATAATAATAAACAGAACACAGAAATCAAAGGACTTGAAATTTGCAACTGTGTATTTATACAGTAGCATTTACAAATCTAAAATTATACTGGGTGGTGCATAGGTACTTGATTTGAAATAGTCTTGTAGAATTTTTCTGGTTTGGTATTTTATGAGTCAAAATCCAAAAGTTTTATATTTCAAACCGTGAAGGTATCATACCAAATTGAATTTAGAAACATCCTTAAATAAATTAAAGTGTTGATTTGTTTGATTTTATAAAGAATATTGTATATATCATTTTCATTCTCCAGATAAAAATAAAAAATTTTTACTTGAGGTCTTACAATAAAATGTTTCATATTATATTCTTCCATAATTAAAAAAAAACTTATGATTTGTAAGTAGATATACAGGGTGTCCCAGTTTATATCGTCAGGATTTCACTAGTCGATAGTTTAGCGAAAATTAAAGGTGGTTTGTCTAATAAACTATGGTCCAATGTTGCTTCCTTTTTGACGTACAGGGTATTAAAGAAAATAAATTATTTTAAATAATTTGCTATAAATCAATAACAAAAAAAGTTAGTCTTCAGAAATTTTGCACAGATTTTTTTTTGTATTCTCTTATTACTAGTGGTTGCAATTATTTTATTTAGAACACAGAGGCGTCCGTACGGGTTTCTTCAAAAACATTTTATTTAATTAAACGTACACCACTGGTTTTTTTTGCAGCACCAATATGCACTTATGCAGAGAGTATTTTCCATTCTATTTAGAAACTTTTTTATATCTTACAATTTCTTGATTAATTAACTTTTTTTTCTTATTTATTAAAGAGGTTTATTTTATTTATTATTATTATTATTTATTATTAGATTTCCGAAAAAGCATTAGTACAAAGGTGTAGAGAAAAATATTTCCTACAACTTTCCTTTTAATGTTTTTTTGATATTGTCAATATTTAAAAAGATATTCAACAAATAAGTTGCAAATTTTAGGGAAATTTTTCTCTAGTTGGGTACTACTTACTACTCTTTCCCCAAAATTTTCAACTTATTTGTTGAATAACTTTTTAAATATCGACAATATCAAAAAAGTTTAAAAGATAAGTTGTAGGAAATATTTTTCTTTACAACTTTGTACTGACACTTTTTTTTGAAAATTTAATAGGAAAAAAGTTATTCGATAAACAGAAAAATCCAACCCTTAATTGAGGGCTGGTGAAGGAAGGGCGGGGTCTACGAATACACAAACTCAATTTTAAACTTTCATGGTGACCCTCTAGAAGATTCTACAAAAATTGACTGTAGGGTAAAAAAAGTCTATTTGAAGCCTTTTTTTCTCTCTTATTTACTGTACTATTAGGTTATTTTGAGTTAAGTTATCAAAAAATTATAAGATACGAAAAAGTTTTTAAATTGAATGAAAAATACTCTCTGCATATTGGTGCTGCAAAAAAACCAGTGGCGTACGTTTTATTCAATAAAATGTTTTTGAAGAAACCCGTACGCACGCCTCTGTGTTCTAAATAAAATAATTGTAACCACTATTAATAAGAGAATACAAAAAAAAGATCTATGCAAAATTTCAGAAGGCTAACTTTTTTTGTTATTGATTTATAGCAAATTATTTAAAATAATTTATTTTCTTTAATGGCCTGTACGTCAAAAAGGAAGCAACATTCGACCATAGTTTATTAGACAAACCACCTTTAATTTTCGCTAAACTATCGACTGGTGAAATCCTGACGATACAAACTGGGACACCCTGTATATGATATTTTGAAATTTTACACATTTTAATATTTGCACTCAAATATCACTTTCAAAAATTTTGCATTTTCAGGGGCATATTTTGTATAATTTTGTAAATACATATTTTGATCTATTCTACTGCTCTTAAAATTACGCCAATAATCCTGTATCTTAATACAATAAAATTTCTGACAGACAATAAACATTTACCACTTCCCTTGAGAAATATCCTTAAAATTAAGCAGATTTCCTGAAATAAATACGTAAAACCGAATAACTTTTTGACAGATACTAAATCTTAAATTGCCTCCGGAGTGCACCCGCACCTAAATCCATTTAGGGGATTTTAAGAGTAATCTTTCACAAACATGATGGGTTAATCTCTAACACAATTTCGTCCCCCGAATAGTATTATTTTATTTGAGATTTCCTTGGAAAGATTTTTTTATTTCAAAATTTGTTTTCTTTGATGTAAATAAAGTGTAGTTAATATAACAAATATATTATTCTAGATAACACCGGGAATTTGTTGGAATATATATTTCTTGGTCTGATGTATCCTTCAACTATATACATCACTGTCTACGTTATTTTCGCTTAGCGAATTACCTATTCAATCTTTTACACATGTATATCTTTGTATTCCATTTGTAGAATTGACTTGCTTTGCTAGTGTAGAAAAGATCGGGGGAAACGTGCTCCAAGTTAAAATTTAAATATGGTTTGAAACATCTTCCTGTTTGCATTGTTAAAAAATTTCATTGAGAAATGGACGACATCTATTTTTAAACGAGTTTGGACCCCCAGCTACTCTATACTTATGAAACTTATTTTTAGACAATCTTGTAGCTGTAATTTTTCACACATGATTTCTGCATTATAATGCGACGTGTTCGTTTTGTGTCCACTGGGTGGCATCCCGCACAAAGCACAGAAAACTGTTGTGATTTATGGTGTTTTCCCTATAATACAACAAATATTTATGTTTGGTTCTTTTGTTGCAGGCTGGAGCACGCATAGAAGATGAGCTAGCTGTAATATTTATAAAGGCAAGTAAACGTGGAATAAAATATATCAGGTTGGTTATCAAATAAATTTTCATTAGTAAAGCGGATATTTATTAAATTTACGTTTGCGCTTGACTGAAATGTTTTTTCCTCCAAATTATCTCCTTCAAACTGTGCAAAAATGGGAAAAAAACAAATTAATTATATGATGAACCAGAAAAAATACGACCCTGTTTCCGTTAATTAACGTTAATAATCCGGCCAGTTTATTAAAATATTTTGAATGGTTGGGGCGGTAGCTGAAAGGCCTTTCTTTAAATCTCATTAAGCAGGTATTTGGTGCCTTTGAAATAATTAAACAGTTTTGAAAGAAATCTCGCAGCACCTCCTCCGCCAACGTTCCAGTTTCATTCTAGCTTTGTCGAATAACTTCCCTTCATAAACTTTGTGTATATATCCAAATACATTGCACAGTTTCTTCGACATCCACAGTTGGCAACTTATTTAACGGACATGGAACTTTGAGCAGTACTAAAGCGTAATTAAATTTTACTGCAAACATGGACTAGTAAAACGTGCATTGGATTAACGAATAAGTATGATGGAGGGCGAAGTGGAGGTTGAAACCTAAATCAAACTAACCCAGTTTCAATAACGATTGTTCAGAGAGGAAGTAATAGTTAATTAAAAATAACCATTTCCAATTAATGCCCATTTCCAAGATACGGCCCTGGTTTTATGAATTAGATTCATTTCGTGGAGGTGTATTTTGAGTTGATGTCGAACAGGAAATCACTTTACTCTTAGCATGAACTTTTCTCAGAAGGCATTAATTAATCACAAACGTAGTAATAATTAATTACGTAGTCTGTGTAGAATATATTTGATATAATAAACGACAAGCAGGTGTTAAACTGAAACTGCTTTGTTGTTTAGCCATGAATTTAAAAATAAGATTATTTATATTTTCACTTTGCGAGTAGTACACTAGGAAAGAATTGCGGAAACATGGAGAAAAGTTTATGCTAGATAATGCTTTTAGAATTTTGAAATACCTTCGGGGTATATATCGGAATTTTAACTTTATACTTGAAAGAGTATTATATTTTTACGGTCATTTGTTCAAAGAACAACCAGTTTCTCATTGTTCATAAATGGAGTTCTAATGTTTATTCTTGAAAATTACTTTCATGTTCACTTAAATGGAAGAAAATACTTTAAAGGCGGCTAAATCACACATTCCTGTTATGTGAGTGAATTTCAATAACATTCATCTCAAACATTTACTAGACAATAATTGGCAGCTGCAGATGAATTGCAAGTATACTATATTCTGAATTAGTGTGCACTACCTTGGAAAATAAAATCTTCATGCAAAGTTCCACTTTTCAAATTTTCAAATTTTTTAATATTTCGATCACTTAAATTGGTTAAAAGTTTTGATCAATTAGTTTTACAAGAAATAGATATATTTAGGACTGTTTTTTTTAGAGAATTTCATCTCCTTCATTTGTACGGTATCTGTTTTTCCAAGGATTTTTTCATGACCCTCACTTCCGGAATAGAGTGGAGTTATTTACACCATCAAACCTAAGTGATATTAAATATAAATGCAGAAATTTTCGCTATCTTTGCCATAAAAATGTCACCCAGCCTTTTATAATACAAAACTTTACCTCAATCAGTTTGAATTTGAGAATTTAGATTGAATTAGCGTTGATAATATTATAATATCTATACTCAATTATGAATTGCATAAGTTAATGTTCGCTCATGTTTTTGCAACTGTCTGAAACTACCTAAATTTACAAAGTGTGTACACCTTTTCTATGATAACGGAATAAAACTCGTTCTCTATTTATGAGTCCATTTGTCGCTGGCAAACAAAAAATATTTTATCGACTCCCAAATAAACCGTAGTGGAGTAAGAAACTTTATGCCGGTAAATTACAGAAACATCTAGTTGTAAATTATTTATGCCCAATTTGGATCTGAATATGCAACGAGATGACCCTAAATTAACATAAATGCATAGGCATTATCAACACTGTTGTGACAACGAGGATATTTATAAACCGTGTCGGGTGTCACAGATGAGAATTCAATGGCACTGTCTTGTTTATATCTATGGATATTAACAGCTTTTACATGTAAATCGGGTTTAATGTTGTTTTAATATACGAATTTTTATATAGAAAAAATTGAGCTATTATTTTGTAACTGGAGCATATGGTAAGCAGTTTATAAATAAACAGAAATCTTTTAGCAAATTTATTTAAACTTATTGATGGGCTGGAGATATGGGTTAGCAACATTTGTACTATTTTTAAGAATTTAGCATACGGTTCAGTTTTCATCTATTCTGGTATCTTGAAATGATATGGTAATGATTCAGAATTGGTATTCAGATGATTATTTTCATTTACAAAAATTTTGTAATTAGAAACATTTAAAAGGAATTAAAAAATGTAATTATAATCCTTACAAGGATATTCACACAGTTATAACAGGATTTTCTTCAGTATACTTCTTCATTATACTTTTTTCTCTCCCTTTTATGTATTTGCCGACTGCTCTTATAGAGAAAGAAAGAAAAGAAAGAGAGATTGTTACGCAACTACAAATATAATTCTATTATATCAACGATACCATAGATTATAGTCTAATTTCTATTCTTGGTGTATTAATGGTGTAGTTTTGTTTTTCATAATTTACTGAATTTTTTTGTCCCATCCCTATTGTCGTGGTTATTTTTATTTATTTGGGTTGTTCGCTTGGTAATAATATAGGCCATGACCCTATAGTGTGTTTTTACAGAGACTACGTATCTAGCAATACTAATCTACAAAAATACTACAATACATTTGTTGTTGTCGAGCGTAACAAAAAAAAAAAGGACGAATGAATAATTTTTTGATAAAGCAGCCAGGTCAAACTCATAGAATATGGATATGTCCTTTAGTACGGAAATGAAATTTGACCTGGATGATCTTTTTAATAAATATTCAGTTTAAGGATATCCATATTTATAGTATTTCTATTTAACATGTTGTAAGTCAGTACTGATTATCTAATAGCATCTAATCTATTCCAGAATACTTTGTCTTGTTAATAAAAATCAGCATAAAGTATGAGTGTATATTTGTACTCAAGACGGAAATATTCAGAAGATAATGCAGATTTCCAGTAAAAATGTTCCTAAAATTCATGTAACTTATTTTGTGATATCTGTACTTTATACTTTTCTTCCACGCCCCATAAAGTCGTGACGCAAAGCTTGCAGCATTGACTTCAATGAATTTTACTCTTTCACTAGCAGATTTTGTAGCCTTTTCCACTTTATTGATTTCGTAATTGACTATGAAAAGTATTAGATTGGAGGAGCTGCTATCATATAGAGGAAATCCATGAACAAAGAATAATAATAATAATTATTTATTAGAATATAGACATTGAAAAAATCAAAATGGATTAAAAAATGTGTGAATCCATCGGTATCTTGAAGTATAAAATTTATGTTTATAATTAAACTTCGTAAAAGATATACTTAGATAAAGGAAAACGTGAGTACCAGATTTCAGCGGACGTGTGTCTTTCTCCATCTCTTCACTGCAATTTAAATTAATGCGATTTTATGCCACCAGATTGCACAATATAGTATATAGCAAAATGTGCACGCGGACGCCTATTATATAAACGAGGTATTTCGGAGGCGATGCATAGTCAAAGTACCATGCAAATTGGGTTTGTTTCTTCAAAAGAAGTTCGGACAGAAACTAAATTGCATGAGTCCATAGTCATCATATCTCTGCGCATAACTAAATTGCCATAATAAACTCAGTTTTTGTTTCACTCGGTGCGCAATAAGTTCTTTGATGTTGATTTGAATCGTTGAAATGGAATAAAGAAGGCGCAATGTTAGACATGATATTATGGCATTTCATCCAAAGTGCTGAAAATGTTTCAGCTTTTACTGATGGTGTGTGTATATACACTTTTAAGCTCCTCAATCATTAATAAATTCATAGTGCTAAGGAAACAAGTCTAATTTACGGATCATCTCTCCGTTACCCAATTTATATTAAGACTGCATGTCTCTGTATATTTCTGTGTTAACAGCGATGAAATTGAGTTTAATTCAGACTGAGTCATCTGTCTTAAATTCCTCATGTCGCTTTTGGACTAAAGGACACTTCTCATAAAATCAAAGTTAAATTGGTCGGAAAAAGTGCGATTTCTTTATTGTGAATAAATGTAGGTCGTGGCAGTGAGTGTATTAAAATCCTGTGGGATGAAATGCTTGCCAGCTAGCATTCACATTACAGAGATATTAGCGCTGAAACATTCCTAACAGCAGGGCCCGCAACTTCTTAATGAATCATTCCCCCAGTGAGCTTTATATTGCACTTAACTAACTCGCGTTAATTCGCCAACACCGTTGCCGACTGAAAAGGGAAACAGTAATGCCATCTCGGTCATACGCACACAATTTTCCATCCCGGTTGACGTTAAGGTTTCAGTCACCTCGAGCCGGATGTTCGCTAACTTTGATACGATTGTTCGCCGTATTTATATGACACTTATAGCTGTTATAATTTCGCTAGCAGTCTGATGAATTATGTGCGACAATAATACCGACTAGTTTGATAGTTTCTCAACGTTTGGTACAATTTGATATGTGACCGGGACGTTATTAAGATAACAACTTAGTTATAACTTCGCTTAGTCTCTGGTGCACATACAGTCATACTCAGACATACACCAATTTAAACGAAGTATATTTAACTGCTTTAGCCAATAAACATAATTCAACGTGTTGACTTTAACTGCAAACTTAATAACAATAACACATGGCCAATTCCAATAGTGAATTACTGCTATTATTAGCTATAAAAATCTACGGAATTAATTGATTATCGCTGGCATAGTCTGAATATAGGTAGGCAGCGAATTTACATGCTAAGACCTTGAAGGAGTAAGAACTATAATTTTTGCACTTTATATCTTTCTAAATTAATGATGAACTCTTTGAATTATTGAAACGGGGGGTTAGCAAGTTTTTTATGCCTCCCCACTGAAGCTCCTTCGCGTCTACAAACCTTACTTTTTTGACATACTTAGGAAGTTTCAAGTTTCAGTTAACGATACGCGATTTTAGTGCTCTTCAAGTTAATATGAATCAGTGTTATTTATGATATTGGAAGCTAATTCAATTTTTAAGGAAATTATTAAGTGGTTCCTGCTTTATTGTTCAGGGAAAAAGATAAAAATCCAATAAGACATACACCTCTAAAATTTAAAATTCCATTAAAAGGGTGAATGAATATGAACGCATTCATAGCATAGCATGTTCTCATTTTTCTTGTGCTTACATCCGAGCATGTTCTTAAGTGGTTCGAATTTAAAACGGAAGTCCAATTCCTACGAAAATTTATTCACATCTCTAACGACATAAATACAGATATGATGCGGTTTTACTCGATTTATTCAGCAGTAATTGCCAGTCGGCAAATCTCAATTGTATCCAAAGCTATCAATTTTGTAGACAAACTTTGACAATCAATTTTCTAGGAGGGTTTGAATGATATTTTTAAAATTTGTGTGAATTGTTCGTGAATTTATTTAGTGATATGTGTAGTGTGTAAACGTTTTGCTTTGTAGGAAAATTCAATTAGCCCGGAAGGACAAAAAAGGATGATGCGTGCACCCAAATACCATCTTTCTAACGTTTTCTTCCAGTCCCTTGTCATTCTCTCGCCCGGTGTATTTCAACAACTGGACGGAGAACTGATAAGGGCTTGTGGGAAACCGAACATCTACACACAGAGACCACCATACTGATAACGAAAACCTGAAGACTGTGTCTCTTTATTCGGGTTTTCAAAGGGTGGCTACTTGCATATGCTAGAAAAAGCGAATTCGTCACTGGTAACACACGAGTTATATCAATTCAAATAAGCATATTTAAACTGCACACAGCTGTTTACACATGATTGGTTCTAAAAGGATAAAACGGGATAAATTCGATTTAGTTAAAGGCCCGACTGTACCAGTATAAGGCAAGAGATTTATTTGAAGAAGCTAAGATGGAAGATTTATATATTTTGGGTTGTGGGAAGGTGTAGCATTTAATGCAGTTATCTATTCAGAATTTACGGTGCATACTGCATTCGACTGTTAACTGCATTTATTTAAAATTAAAATATACCATTTTATGTTTAAAAGCGAACAACAGATGTAAATTTTGCTTATACTAATTCTCTTCCCGAGTAGTACTTGAAATGGTTAGATTCCAAATTGTGGAGATAATTTTGCATATAGTTTAATTTTTTTTTAATTTTCGACAAACCGACTCTATTTAAAAATGAGCTTTACAACTTTTGGAAACATAAATTATTTTAAGGGTGTTTTGTACTATAGGGGTCATTATGCTCTTTGAGAAAGTGTAACAAAGTTATAAGCCCTAAATACAAAACTTTCATAACGCTTTGCAGGACTAATTTAATTATCAACCAAAATTATAAGTTTCTAAAGGGAAATAAGATCTGAATTCTCTGTAGAGTAATTTTTGGCATGAAATAATAAGTTTGTGTTATGGGTACGAAATGCGGAAGTCAATTTATACTGTGTGTTTAAAGGTAAATTCTTGATTATTGTCTAATCGAGTTTAAGTTTAATGAAAATGTAAAATTATGCAGTTTAATAATTTTTACACTAAATTGAAAAACCTTGTGAGAAACATACAATTTTTTAAATATTCCCATAAATTAAATTTCTGCCATTGTTGTGTAAGTGTATGAGTCACTGTCCACTTTGTTGAAGGTGTTATATACAGGGTGATCAGTAATTGGCTCACTCCGAATACAGGGCGTTATAGAGCACATTAGAACTAAGGATAATCCGCAAATAAAAATTAAATCTGATGGTTAGTTTCCGAATTATAAAGTTTCCCTCATCCAAGTTACAAGCTAATTATTTTCATAAGTTTATAACCAAGACAAAAATGAGTGAATAATTCATGGTACTATAATCTCTGGATAAAATGCAATTTGATTTGTTCAATTTTTTTCACAAAACCTCTAATACAAAGAAATTGAAAAGGTTAAAATTTAATAAAATACCTAAATCTGAGAGAATTTTGAAGTTTGGCAACCTCTCAAGCTCCCCTTGCGATAAACTAAAATACCTTCTATTGCCATGAAAATATTAATAATGAATTTCAATTGTTGTTCCTGTTTTTTAATAAAATTGACAGTACTAAATTAGTTTGACAAGTTCTCGCATCATAAAATATTGAACGTTTCTCTTTTTTTCTCGTCGAACTTATTCACATGTTCAAGGCAGTGTTGCCACTTTTATTTTCACAAAAGTGGTCATATCTTTGTAAAGAAAAAGCACTGCGGTAAAAAAATTCGTCTTTCTTAAAACGTAAAGTTTATCACAGTATGCTTTGAGTGCGGCAATTACTGATCACCCTGTATAGTTTTTAGTTGTTTCATCATATTTCAGAAATAATTTAATGACAGGTTGTTTTCACACATTAAATTTTTCAAATTTTGTACAATTCAACAGACTCTGAATTAGTTAGGATCAAATTGCATTTGCAATGTTGCCAAGTTGGTTCTATTACAAACAAAACTACTACATCATAGATGATTGAAATTCAAATAGAAATCAAACTTAATCGAAATTATGCGCGAATTTTCTAATTTTGATTCACAGTAATTCAAACGTTGTAGCGTGTTTTTGCCCTACCCTGTATTTTATATAGCAATTTTTCATTAAAATACCGGAATCTTATCGGTATTTATAGAATTTAATACAATATTAATTTACACAATACGAAGAAAACTCATTAATTTTTTCCAATATTTGCCTGTAGTTCAGATTTTAATAAAAAGCATTGCTTTTCATTCTCTGTAATAATTGGTAAACACTCAAAACACAACCAATCAATCGATGGCTGGTATTATGTAGTTGCAATTTGAAACAAATAGAATGTCGATATTAAAACAATAGTTTTGTTAGTAAATTTGTTATATTAAATATTAAGTTTGTATATGGAATATTATTTAAAAATAGCTCTGAGTGAAAAAATAATAAAATTATTAAAAAATCAATGCTGTTGGTTAGACTTCGGATAAACATGTTTTTAGTTCACTTTTTCTGAGTTCATTAATATCCCTTTGAAGAAAGGGTGTTTTTTAGGCATCTACATAATAATATACAAGTTTATTATAAAATTCTTTCAAAAGTTATTTGATTAAATTTTCCTTACACATTTATTATTATTTTTAATACGACAGTATTGAGACTAATTAAATATAGAGACAAATTATTAAAATTATGTATTCAAATATCGACAAAATAATTGAATAACTTTAATCTCATGAATAAATTTTGTCGTTAAAAATAATTTGTTAACTTAATTTCTGTTGAAAAAACTTGATAATTTAAAAATGTTAACATTACTATAAAATTTAAAAAATCGAGGAAACTTGTAAACTACATAATGAGCTAGGAAAATATCTTGTATTATTTCTTACTGAACATTTGTAGATGTATGATGTATGTCACCATCTCCACCTTTATCAAAATATTGTACTAACTCGTGCCTTAAGTTGATAAAAATATACATGTAGTTGTAATTAAAAGAAAATATTATTTTTAGATTGTAGTTTTTAGCTTCATCAGTATTGACAGTCTGTATAAGTGGTAACCAAATAATGTGGATTTGTGATAGGAATTGTCCATATTTCCAGCTATCATTTATAACAGATTGGAAGCAACATTTCTATATTAATATAGAAAAACCACAACAGAGCATCAACCATCAGCTATCAATAAGTAAACATTGACTGTTTATTTTTCATAAAATATGTAGAGATTTCTGTCAAGCACCTTAAATAATTTTTGGCGCTATTCACAATAATAAATTATATGGCAGCTGAATATTTATCATTAGGTAGGAATATTTAAGTTGAACTGTGAAGATACTGATATAAATAATTTATGGAAATGTCATTTTACAATGTACAAACACGAGTTGCTTATTAGATCCAACGGCGCACGGTAATTTCAGAAATAAATTAATTAACTAGTAGAAATGAAATTCGTACCTAATGAAAATTTGCGAAACCTTTTTAGGCTGCCACATCACATTTTCTCATCCCCCACAGTAAAATAATGTTTCCTACCTGTAGTATATACGCATAATCTACAGTTTCGTTTAAGATAATAAGGGCTGCTTTTTGCACGTTTAATTTTAAGCAATGTTGCGTGGGAATGTGTGATTTTAATATAGAACAATTTTATTTATCTATTATATAAATTCGTACATTTGAAATATAATTAGTTACTATGGGGTAGATTTATCGTTAAGTTAATAATTTCTGTGATAAACCCTTAAATATTTTAATAAAGTATATCTACAGAACGGTTTAAAGTAGAGATTTGAAATTTGGTGGGTTAATAAGTCTATAAGGAAGCTACAATTTGTTGGTATTAGAAATAAAATAATATTGTTCAGTGGCGTACTTATCGAAGAGGTCTCAGGGTTTTTTTGAATAATTTTTGTAGGGGATTAAATTTTTTTACAAAATAATAAGAATTATGATAGATACGCCCAAGACACGTAAAAAAGGTATACTTGTTTGATTTGCATTAACTCAACTGTTTGCGAAATATTTCACTTTGAAAATTTTTTTTGCTAGCAAAGCGACAATTTGTGACATCCTATAAAGTCAAAAATATTGGGTCACTCTAATACGGCTCATTCTACGTCCAAAACTAAGCATAATTTCTATCTTATACCGTTCTGTAGATATACCCAAAAAAGATGAGGGCGAATAAAAAATACATATTTCAACACCCTGTATTTTAGTAACGACAAATTTTTGGGGGTCGGTTTCTACAACCATTTATGTTTAGTTTTGGACGTTGAATCAGCTGTATTAGAGTGACCCAATATTTTTTACTTTACAGGGTAAGTCACAAATTGTTTTTATAGCAAAAAAATTTTACGAAGTTAAATATCTCGCAAACAGTTGAGTTAACGCAAGTAACAAGTATATCTTTTTTACGTGTCTTGAGCGTATCTATCATAATTCTTGTTATTTTGTAAAAAAAATTCAATACCATACAAAAAATATCCAAAAAAACACTGAGTCCCCCCTATAAGTACGACACTGAACAATATTATTATGGTTGTAATACCATCACATTGTAGCTTCCTTATAGACTTATTAACCCACCAAATTTCAAGTCTCTACTTTAAACCGTTCTGTAGATACCTATATGTACTTAAAAAACGACTTGGAAAGATATTTTTTAGCGCCCTGTAGCTCAGTAAGGAAGGACTTTTGGACTAAGGTATGTTTGGTTAAATCGAATTATTGTTAGCCCAAAAACTGGTAGGATTTTGTAAAGACCGTTTAGAGACACCCTCTATATGTAATAGATTTTTACAGAGAACAAAAATTGTTACCTGCCATGAAGGATACCCAAATTTTTTATGCCAGACCTTCTTCATTCCGAACCGAATGAGTTTTTATTTTTGTTATTTGATATAACAGCTCTTAATTACAGCAAATATTGTTAACTTTATTCATTGTACAACTGTTCAGTTCATACATTTGAGGCAAGTATAATTGGAATTATTCAGAATTATCTGTGCAAGTTCAAATTTAAATAAAATAGTCGGATAAAAACCATTGTTTTGATAATGATGTTAATTGCAGCAGAAAGAACAATGATAAATTTTATTTGTGCTCTTATAACTCCATTTTCAGGTTTTAGTTTTGTTTCTATTAAATCTTACTCATGCATTTATATAAATTGCAAATGTTTACAATTTACTACATAATCAAAACCATGTTATTATTTTAAAATATTAGGAATCGATATTGTTTGTGCAAATATTTAATTTATGTATTTTTATATCTTGTATAAGGTGTGATATTATGTATACTTAATTATTTATAATATAATCAATGATTCTATGTGCGAAAACAATATTTTCTCGACGAATTCCAATTGACGAGCACCCAAATCTCCAGTAATAATAAATACACCCATCAACGTTCCCTGAGACACTCTGTATAGTAAAATTTAATGTCGAACACCCTTTATTTTGCATGAATCCATTGCATTGCCTCGCTCTGTATATAACCACATTTTGTCACAACTCATTCATTCATTCTAATTAAATTTATAATATCGTCATCAATTAGTGCCGAATTACACCCAAACAATATTTAAACTTGCAACAAATTTTCCAATAACTAAAATTACATTATCTGCTCCATCAAGAGGCGGGAGAGATGGATATGGTGGAACTCATATGACGTGGAACGCTGCAGTGTGACAGTGCCATGTCAGCTTTTAGCTAGGCGTCATCTGTTACCCGGAATTGATGCGGCTGGTAATGGGGACCCATAACTAACACTTAATTAACACCATGGGGCACTTTTATATCAACCCTGTGCAACACTAGCAGCCAGTATACTGTGTTTATATGTGGCACAGCGACGAGAATATGATTAATTAAAGTGGGTTATGAGAATTAATTGAATATTGAACCGGACAGAAAGATGTACTGTCAAACAGTTCTTAATTAAATCGTGTCAGGGGGGCTTAAATATCCGTTAGACGTTTTTTCAAAATTACGTTTTATATTACTAGGTGTAACAGAACGGCCAGAGGGCTTTATCTTGTTAACCGTTGATGAATTTTATTTTTTAATAATAGATAAATTTTCCATATTGACGTTTTACAAGAGAACAAACAGATACAATCACAAACTATAATTAAAACCATATTTTGAGAAATAATATAATAAAAAGATATCGCTTGTAGCGGTTGGTAATTGGATATTTTTCTTTTCATCATTCTGAGCCTGACGTTTTCGTTTTTTTTTTGTCGAGCTGTGAGTCTACACTAAGGGAAAGGCAATAGCTGTCGCATCTTATTGGATTTACTTTGTATCAATAAGAAGTAGACATTCTCGGCATTTATTTTTAAAAGGTTTTCTCTGACATCCTTATTGTGTTCAAAATAAATGCGGATAATATTTTGTTTTTTTTTTAATACTACATCACACTTTTTTATTTTGTTTTTAGAAGATGTGAATTAGGTTCAGTTTTTCAATTGGTAGCTAAATAAAGTTATTTTTGGTAATTAATATCTGTAAATATATCCAGCTGGGCTTACAACTGAAGTGAGTTGAGTACCTCAAAAGCTGAACCATGAATACTGCACCAATTCCTTAAAGACTCACTTTAATTATACCTATAAGTTCATACATTTGTAAGAAAATAGGCTATTTATTAAGTTGTTTAGACAAGGAGTTCAAAGTTTTGAATAACAGTTTTTTACTTCTTATTATTAAAGAATTAGCCCATCTGATTGATTACTAATATAGTAGGTACTGAAAAATACACGCAAGTTTAAATATCGTATATATTACATATTTTTTGCTACATCGATATTATGTAGAAATCACTTTTCAACGATTGGCATTCAATAAAAGCAAAGTGGGCGGTACACATTTTTCTATGGTATCTATAGAAAATTGACTGCAATTTTTTTGATAATAATTTATCTAGTGTTACATAATTTTATAAAAATGGGAAGTGACCTCTTGTTAACCTAATTATTTATATGGATTTCATTAAGAATGGTATAGGATATAAATTTTTGGATCAACTTAAACTATGAATACCTAGTTACCTACTACATATTGACAAATGAACTATTTATAGTCCGGGAGCTAGTGAATTTTTTTGGTACTAATTTTTTCAGTGAGCAAACATTGATAGGATTGTTCAGTTAGTAATTCTAATCAACTAAATCTGAGTCTGGCAAAATTTTTCCGATGGGGTCATGGGTGGAAAATACAAATGAGTTGAACTTATTTTTCCAGTTATGAATCTTTTTGATTTACTAAAGTAGATCATAAGACTTACAGAAAAAGCAATCTGGCTTACCTCCAGTTGTGGAAAGTAGGTCTGGCTGAACTGTTTCTATAAATCCGCTGATCGGAAAATCAGATCGATTTCTCGGATACGTTGCACTTATTTTTACATTTTTGAAACTTATTATACAAATTGATATTATCATGGCATATAAAATAAAAAAAGTCCGGCTGATTTATAAAATTACCAAATGAGTCTGGCGGCACCTTGAAATTTACAAAAATAAAAATTTATTGCACTTATTTTCCCTGTGCTGAAAATTTTTCACATGATAGTCTGTACTATAATACCACGAAAAAAACCAATCTGGCTATTATTTTCAATCACCAAAGTCTCGCCAGACGCTAAATAGTACGTGCTTAATTCGTTATGCTCTGAAGTTCGTAAAAACTTTTTGGGTACTTAGGCCTGAAAATTTTGAACTATAATAAATAAATAAGCTCCGTAGTCGACAATACGCTAAAGTAGTGGAATGGGAAACTACGAAAATATAAAAATGCAAATTACACCCGAAATAGAGAGAAATAAGAGGACAATGCGAAGCAGGAAAATTCTTTGATTTTTTTACACTATCTTGCCATATCACTTTATTTTTAGAGGGTTGATAAAAATTACAATCCTTTTATTTCAAGATTTGCGGTGGTGGGGAAAATTTTATTTTGTTTCTCGAAATGTAAGCAAGATAGACAGAAAATGCAAAAGACAAAAACATTGTATTTTTATTTGCTCAATCTGAAAATAATATTAAACTTATAAAAAAGCAGTGGAGTGCTCAATTTTTTCTGAAAATATCTACTTAGGATGCCCCAGCGCCGCCCCTGGAATAATTAAATTCAATCTAATTACATCAAATCAAGCCCTTTACTTGTCACTAAAAACTTGCCAAGTTTTATCAAAATCGGCCAAGTAGTCTTTGATATACATAAGAAAAGTTTTTTTTTATTAACTTGAACACGCTGTATATCGAAAACGAAGCTTTGAAACATACATGTTCATATGAACTTTTCTGTTTATTTTTGCGAGTTCTATCGCCTGTTAAATTTTCCCGATTAAAACCTGAGACACCCTTGATGATAAGGTAGGTACAACACCAATCATCTGTACAGGGTGCTTCAAAAATACACCAAAATATTTCAGGGGGTGATTTCTGAGATCATTTTAAAGAAAAAAAGGTCATATGAACATGGGTCCGAAAATGCTTACCCGCTGAGTTAGGTATAGCCCCTTAAATTTGAAACCCTGAGAAGGTTTTCATTTATTATCTCCGAAACTCTTCTACGTAAAATGATGAAATTCACCACAACCAACTTAATAAGATAGAGTGTAAATCATTTTGAAATTTCCACCAGAGGTGGATCAAACCAGGGGGTGGGAGGTTAAAAAAAGATTTTCGGACCCATATTCATATAAATTTTTTTCTTAGAATGATCTCGGGAATCACCCCCTGAAATATTTTGGTGTATTTTTTAAATACCCTGTATAATCGAACGTATATAGCTTTATGAGCATTAGACGAATCTGGCAGGGCTTTGGTGATCTCACATTATAACCAGACTGTATTTTAAGCTATTATTATAATGCAAACTGTAATCTGACAAATTTTCAGGACAACCAAAATAAGTGCAGTTATTTTGTTAAAAAAATTTCAGTTTTTCATGTGCCAGACATATTTGGTGTGCCTACAGATCAGCCAGACTGTCTTTTTACTGAATTTTAGTACACGACTTGTTAGTAGAAGCATTTTCATTAAAATGTAAAAATAAGTGCACCGCATTTGTATTTTGAAAAGCATTTTCTGACTCAACCCATCGGAAAACCCATATATAATATAATATTTTTTATGTAGAATCACTAACTGAACAATCCTATCAATGTTTGCTGACTGGAAAAATTATAAACAAAAAAATTCACTAGCTCCCGGACTATTATTGAATTTTGTAAAAATATTCCAGATTTAGGTATGCAAATTAATGTGTAGAAAACAAAATATTTACACACGGTGTTTTTTTTAAATCACCGTTAAACTGGCTGTTCTATGATCCGAAATAAACGGAATTAACCCAACATATATCTAAAAATTCGTCCTTACTGAGATAGGTACGTGATTAAAAAATTTTGTAGTAAGTACTTCTAAGATTTTTCAAAACCACATAAGATATTCAATTGAGATTAGGTATACCCAAATGTCTAACCAAACAAAATTAATTACTTAAGCTTGAGTCAACCGGAGCAAACCAGTGGCGTAGAATTTGTTAAGCTAATTAAAAAGTTGAAAATGTACGCCCCTGGGTTATTTTTTACATTTACTGTTTAATTCTGCAAATAAAATCATGATTAAGTATATAGCATAGTTTCGATTCGACACAGTTTTTGAAAAATACAAAAAAAGTACAAAATATCAACAAAAAATATATGAAATCCAATTATTTAAAGGTTATTCCGTAACAGTGACATTTAAAGCCTCGAAAAATGTAATTTTTGAAAAGGTCAATTTAGGGCCAAAGAACACAAAAAATCATATGAACATTTCGTGATTTTTTTCAAAATAAAACCTTTGTAGGAAATGTAATTTTAATAAATCCAAACAGCGGTACTGAAACTGTCATTTTTTAGAAGTTGTGATCAGAATTGTAGAGAATTTAGTGCTGTACAAAAACATGTAACGTTTTTTTTAGATTAACAGGGGACGAGTTAATTGTCAAAAACTATTTTCACCCCCTAATACTCAATAGTTTTCTTTAATAACTTTTTATCCGTAAAATTTATTTACACAAATGTGTGCATTTTATAAAATTAGACTTCCGGACCTTACAAAATTGGGCTTTCATATATTTCTCGAAAAAATAAAACTAATTTTACTGGACTATATATACCTATAGGTACGTATACCTATACAAAATTTATAGTAAAAAGCAATTTTATTTGTTTAAGAGAAGATAACAATAACGAGAGATTTTACGATCATAAGTAAAAAAAAGGTTGTAAAGTTCAATTAAAAGTTTAGATTTTACCATGCTTGAACATTCGTCTCTTGTGAAATCACACAATAAAATAGGACACTTTACTTAATTAAATTTTGTATTATACATACAATAAGAGAACTAGATTTATTATCATTAATCTCAGTAATATTCAAGGAATTTGCGGAATATATTAATGATATACCATGTAAAATTAAATTGTCATTCGAATACCTAGTGTCTGCTTAACTATGAAAAATGGTGCTAAGTATGACACAACCCTCAGAATTTATTCAACGTTTCCAGTGAATTTAAAATCTTTACAATTATTATTCTTCAGCATATTTTTTTGGAGTTTTATGTTAGATTAAACACATAAGAAAACAGGTATTGCTCAAATATAAATGACGATAGGATGCCTACCTCCCTCTATGTATATGAGACAAAAATTTTGATTATTTTAAAATTTATAAATCAATTTTCCCGATCCATGTAAAAGATATTTGATTATGTAGCGAAATTAAATTAATGTAGTAGGTACTAGGTACCCCAAAAAATTACTTTTTGGAATTTTGATTAATAAAGGGGGTGTTCCACTTAAAGAATAGGTTACATGAATGGAGTCATTTTGTATAGTTGATTTTTGATTATCCCAATGTATACAGTAATAAAATTATAGCAAAGTTACCATAAAATCCTTTCTTTCAATTTGGGGTAAAATAAAATGTTACGTGTAACACTTACATGAGTATGAAAAAAAGTTGTAAACTAATTTAAATGCGATCATCTAGAGGGTCAAAATATATTCAATTTGAATGGCATCAAAGTTTGTTGCGCCTCAATTTGAACTGTTCTAGTTGGCATCCTTTAGAGTTTGTTCACAAACTTTTGGACAAGGAATAGACGAACCGAGAGTTTGAATATTACATTAACGGCTTCTTATCGCCACTGAGCAGACTTCTTTCATCAATCACAAGCCCATCAACTGTCTTGATTTACAATCACAGACAGTGCAGACAACTAAACAAATAAAACGCAACCATCTCCAATATAACTAAAAGTTAACTTTACTAAATAAAATTATTGGTTTTAAATCAAGTGAAAATGGAACATCAAGTGGAACTGAATTTAATGCTAGTGCAACGCACAATACCGCCAATAAGTGAAACATCATTCAAGAAGGCACACGAAATTTGATTAAGATTCAATATTGGCTGGTTGATGGCGTGCCGGGTATTGTGAAATGTTTGTGGCAATCAGAATGGTGGTTATCCTTCCATGAATTACAGAGAGAATCACATCTGTGTGGAGATATTGGTAAAGTGGGTGGCTGGATTACCGACCAGCAGTTTGACCGCAAGCGTTAATTAACGCACCACATTGCGTCACCGCTAGTTTTGCTGAGCCTGGTTCAGCTCATTTGCGCCGATGACATAGTTGATGTCATGGTAGCACCTTAACTAAAGTGTGAAAATCATTAGTTACAATTTTAATGAAACTACTAGGATAATACAAACAAAATCTGGTTTCAACTAAATTTACCCAATTCTGCAGTCTTAATTCAAAAGCATAAATATTTTTTATCGCGTTCAAACCTTATGAAATACTAATAGTATAATTACTTTCATTCCAAAATCTAGAAACTGTTATAATACCCTCATAATTCATTTTCAAGGGATTCTGCGTAAAGTTTCGTAGAGTTGGTGGTGATTAAAAGTAACTTGGGTCCAAGGACTTAAACTCTGGTGAATGATGGTTTGCGTGTAACATTTCTCCTGTTCTGTTCACTAAGCATTTCCAGACTGTGACAGCTTATATTGGGCTTATAAACTATTCAAAACAGAAACTATTGCAAAAAGAATGCACGTGTGCTAGAGTAATGATATTAACCAAATGTTTTTTTACACCAAAATGTGGTTGCGAATTGTAACATATACTTGCTTTGTTTATGTTATGGGTAAATAATAATTAAATTTGAGTATCTAAATATATTTCATTCTGTTTTGTAACTTTATATAGGGTCGAGGGCATGATTCACTTATTTTCATACTAATTAACCAAAATTATTGGAAAATTCCCTGCAGCTGCCATGTTCTTATATGTATATATTTTATTATAAAACATACATTAAAAACAGAATTATGTAACGTAGCAGATAAATTCATTCGGAAATTTTTCCACATGTCTGAAAATGTCCTTTGTTTTGGAAATATAGCCAAATCAAGTTTTTTCTAAAGCGAAACCTTGTTCGTATTTACCATAGTTGAAGAGAAAGACGAGGGAACTTAATAAATGTATCTGATGTTTTTTGTGTGGCAATTTAATAAAAATTACAAATTTTCCACAATTAAATTCCATTTTCTGTCGCCATTACGAACATAATCAGATCAAATACGTAACGTAAACATTTACCTTTAAAATAACGTAAATTTGTCCAAAATCCGAGAAACGGTTCCGAAATTATTTCAATTTGAACTATGAATTTTGGTTATTGCTTTGGAGCATTTAGTTTTTAAGTTATAAAAATCGTGAACGTGAATAGCTTTAGCTACAATTGCGGTTAAAGTGCTACTTTATCTATTATTTTGAGTTGATAAGAGCTCACTTTAACATCTGCTATAAAACAATTCGGAAAAATCCAAATCCAAAATCCGGTTTCTTTGACAATTTAAACTTATTTGTTAATTTGTTGAATTATAGTAACCGGCGCATCCGCCAATTTTATAAATTTCTTATGTAATTTTCATATAAAGTAATTATTTACCTCTCGCTGTTGAAATTTGAATGTTTTATGGAAAATACCTTCTGTAAATAATGCAAATTGCTATACAGGGGATTACTGGCATAATAACGTATTTTTTAATTTTTTACGGTTAACTTTCTTAATATTGTGAGAGGAAATTTATTAGAGTATTTAATTCTTTGAGAAAGAAGTACCTAATAAATTCTTACTGTAGTGAGGTTAGTAGTATGTACACTAGTAAAAATTGAGGACGTTGCTTCACCAAACTTGAGTGGTAAAACAGTTTTGGTGAAAATTTTACAGCAAATTTAGTGAAATTAATATTTTTAACCCTAATGTAACTCTGGTGAAACGGATATATTGTTTATTCAACCACTGTCCGATTAAATGTCCACCCACATCTGCGTTTCCTTAAAATATTTGGTGAATATTTACACTCTGCAGTATGATTTCATCTTATGTGGTAGTTTTTACTTCATGTGTGGTGTGAGCATCATCGTTACAAGAACAAAGAAAATTTCACCTAATATGCTTTTGGTAAACTTTACACTATAAACGGTGGCCTCATTTTTACTAGTGTAGTGACGTCCTCTTCCTCTACATTGTAGAGTCTACAATAGTCGAGAATATAAGAGTGTAATTATATTTCGAAGCTATTATAATATAAACGTAACAAAATTTAAATCGATCCGATGATAAGTAGAAATTTTATGGGCTCAAATTGGATCTTTTATTTTTAACCTTACCTTAGTAACTTTATATCTAAAATTAAATATATTATCTAAACTCTAAAGTCTAAAGTATAGTAATATACAGGATGTTCCATTTAAAATAAGAAAGTTCCTAGTTCCTGTATAATTGAAAGTGCCGCAATGTTTCCTTGAAAATCAAGCCGATAAATATACAAAATTTCAGTCTGACAATCCTATACAGTCTGATATTCTAATAGACTATTTCCTGTGAAGTATTACGAACAGCAAACCTGGATATTTTGAAAGAGGGCACAAACTAGTAAGTATAAGTTCACATAAACCCATTTCCTAAAAATTGCATTTAATATTTTGGTAAAATTTTCTAATACTATCAAGTCAAATAGTGTGGTCAAATTTTTTGTATTTAAATAATCACATTTTCGTTTACACATATTTTTTCAGTTTTATATGATATTTTATCATTTATGACACTTTTTGAGACTCCCCTTGTATAATACTATAATCCATCGTCAAATTTCCCAAGAGCTATAAAACACGCAACCTTTTTCCGTTGTAAGTATCTCTTTATACAACGTCCAACAATATCAAATGTAATTGGCTAAAATAGATTAGTGAGGTTATACTTTTTTTTAACCCAGTTAGAAGAATAAACTACCTCAACATAATTTAATTGCTGTGATAAATTCATTGATTTTATTTAATCATTAAATTTTAGTAGTCTTTAAACTTTATGGCTTCTTTGACTTAAATAGTGAAAGATGCGCCTAAATATCGCTGGTTTTCTCCATAATTTTTTGCAGTAAACTAGGATATTATTTGGTGTATTCAAATTATAACATTAGATACAAAGCAAAGAACAGAATGTTTATATTTTCGTTTTATTTCCGTTGCTTATAAAAATATACTCTCTTGAAAAAAAGACAAATACTTTACAAATAAAAATATATATCTTTTATCGTTTATTATTATAAATCATACCCGGTAGCCTTTTCTAGATCGTTTCTGCGTCTGCGGTAACACACTCCATTTCATCTAAAAGACTTCAATTTTTGGTAACTGCCTACATTTTCATAACAAATTCACTGTATATGACTTTGGGCTAGAAACCCTTTTATATATCGTATAGTATTCTAAAAGCAAAACGAAAATAAATGTCTTTTATTGCTGGCCATTGTATTAAATTAGTGTACAGTTAGAAGTCTGCCATTTGTAGTAGGTACCCTTATGTTTTTTTATTATAGCATACAACAGTTGTGGTTAAAAAATTAAGAAACATTTTCCCAGAAACTTTGTGTAAAGCCAGCTGAGGTAAAAACGTAGTCTTATGTAACGGGTAATTACTTTTCTATAACTTTTCTCTTATGTACCTGATCCCTTCAAAAGTAACGATAATTCCATTAAGTTAACGTCTGGAAGCGGAGTATTTCCAAAACGATGAGACAAAAATTAGAAATCGAAAAGTGGGGTGGATTATCAGCGGCTTATATGGGGTTGTTCTTTCAGGCGGGCTTTCGCGTCATGTTTAGATTCGATTTGTAGGACGGATATTGCCATTCGTTATCCTGATTACAACGCGTTCAATCAATGTGTGCACTATACTATTCTGTGTTAGCAATATAGAATAGCACTCTGCCCTGTCTCATTGGGCACATTCGTTCTCATCCCGCACTGTTAAATATTTGTTTGTGTCGACTGGCTCACCTTTTTCAACCGATTAAAATTGCTAATCAATAATATGATTCCACAGACTCAAACAAAAGGAAAACAATAATCGAAAACGCATAACAAATAAAACCTTGCGGTTATTAAATATGCTAAAAACAAACAAAATCAATATCGGCTTTTTCTGCAAGCACTTAAACAGGGTCAACATTCTCGTAAAACCCTCACCCCTAAAACTGATAACAAGATAATCGGTATAATCTGAACAACAAGCGCTTAACAAATACCCTATGGTCCATTCGACGACACGGTAAATGTAGCGAATGACCGCAGTTCCTGTAAAAATGGCCAAACGTTCCCTGTTCCATCTAAATAACGGCATTATCTATGATGATGCCTATAACAGACTCGCACTGTGAATGGCTCCTCTAAACGTTTTCTGTAATAGGTTGAAACTGTTAGGAAGTGCGGACAAGTTTGCAACACCAACAAATTAGAGTGGACAATTTTTCAAATAAATTAAACGTCTTTTTTATCATCAGCAGAGAAGCTAGTTTTATCTCAATCTGGAAGTATACAGGGTCCTGCATTTGTACTGGGTTACTAAACCGTTAGAAGGAGCAACTTAAAATTTGTTAAGCCTCGAGGATGATTAATTAATTTTTAGTTGTACTCAATAATTGTAATTCATTTCAAGAAATCTTAAATGATTCTTATTTTAGTGAAATCCAAAAAAGTTTTTTCTTATTGGCAAAACTGGAATTTATTATGAGTTCTTCCTTCATGTACAAGGAAACAGGAATGATCTACTGGTTTTAATATGCTCCCTTACATTAAAAGAAAGGGAACCGAATACAATGGACATGCAATTTTATAGTCATCTAAGGCAGGGATAAAATGTTAAATTATTTGAATTTCTAAGGTACTAAGTTCTTAAAATTAATACACGAGTTTTTTGTATTTTTTCATAAAAATCAACGGATATAGAGTCATACAAAAATATTAATATCTTACAAGAATATCATTAATCTTAACAAACCATGTTTAAATTTTAAAATAGGCAAAGAAAATACAGGATGTCCCAGTTTATATCGTCAGGATTTCACCAGGCGATAGTTTAGCGAAAATTAAAGGTGGTTTGTCTAATAAACTATGGTCGAATGTTGCTTCCTTTTTGACGTACAGGCCATTAAAGAAAAAAAAATATTTTAAATAATTTGCTATAAATCAATAACAAAAAAAGTTTGCCATCTGAAATTTTGCATAGATCTTTTTTTTTGTATTTTCTTATTAATAGTGGTTGCAATTATTTTATTTAGAACACAGAGGCGTGCGTACGGGTTTTTTCAAAAACATTTTATTGAATAAAACGTACGCCACCGGTTTTTTTTGCAGCACCAATATGCAGTTTAGAAACTTTTTCGTATCTTATAATTTTTTGATAACTTAACTCAAAATAACCTAATAGTACAATAAATAAGGGAGAAAAAAAGGCTTCAAATAGACTTTTTTTACCCTACAGCCAATTTTTGTAGAATCTTCTAGAGGGTCACCCTGAAAGTTTAAAACTGAGTTTGTGTATTCGTAGACCCCGCCCTTCCTTCACCAGCCCTCAATTAAGGGTTGGATTTTTTTGTTTATTGAATAACTTTTTTCCTATTAAATTTTCGAAAAAAAGAGCTAGTACAAAGTTGTAAAGAAAAATATTTCCTACAACTTATCTTTTAAACTTTTTTGATATTGTCGATATTTAAAAAGTTATTCAATAAATAAGTTGAAAATTTTGGGGAAAGAGTAAGTAGTACCTAACTAGAGAAAAATTTCCCTAAAATTTGCAACTTATTTGTTGAATATCTTTTTAAATATTGACAATATCAAAAAAATATTAAAAGGAAAGCTGTAGGAAATATTTTTCTCTACAACTTTGTACTGATGCTTTTTTCGGAAATCTAATAGGAAAGAACCTCTTTAATAAATAAGAAAAGAAAAGTTAAGTTATCAAGAAATTGTAAGATACAAAAAAGTTTCTAAATTGAATGGAAAATACTCTCTTCATATTGGTGCTGCAAAAAAAAACCAGTGGTGTACGTTTTATTCAATAAAATGTTTTTGAAGAAACCCGTACGCACGCCTCTATGTTCTAAATAAAATAATTGCAACCACTATTAATAAGAGAATACAAAAAAAAAGATCTATTCAAAATTTCAGAAGACTAACTTTTTTTGTTATTGATTTATAGCAAATTATTTAAAATAATTTATTTTCTTTAATGCCCTATGTATCAAAAAGGAAGCAACATTCGACCATAGTATATTAGACAAACCACCTTTAATTTTCGCTAAACTATCGACTGGTGAAATCCTGACGATATAAACTTTTAATACAATAAAGTTGTGCCTGCTTCAGGTATCACCGTAAGTACTAGGAAATCGACAATATTTTCATTAAAAATATCAGGATCACATTGTACAATGGAAGTCTGGAACTTTTCAGATTATAATTATATTTATTAATAAAGTAATCGCTACTGTTAACTAGTCATGACACACCCTGTATATTGGAGTTTGTGTACGAGAGAAAACAATACACCAATTGATCCTCAATTTCTTTCATACAATAATAATAATAATAATAAAGATACTAATGTTACTAAACGAATCCCGTTTTTTCGTCCACTTATTTAACAAGTATTTTGCTATAATACAGTATATAGGATATTGGTATCAAAGTGCCTTTTTTCACTGGTAACTCCTTTAAAGGCACTCGATTAGAGGGATTATTAGGTATAGAATGGGATGTTACGTGGGGGACAGTGGACCAACGGGCCGAGAAATTGAACGATAAACGGTAAAAGGCCGTTGCTCTTTTGCTGTCGATAGCAGGTGACATGTTTGCCCATACGCGATTACATCAGATAAATATAACAACCTGCTATATCAATAATGGGCGGAAATCTGTCACAGACAGTACTAATCGCAATTAGATCAGTTAGACCAGGCAGAATTATAGGACCGTTAAAGCCAAAGTTTTTTTTCCGAATTCTACTAAGTATAATAGTTGACTTTAGTATTTAATCTAACTAAACTTATTTTTCAGGTGTTCGCTTTCTACATTCGAGCGACGACAACCGAAGAATCCTCAAGATTTCCACAATTTTTATAAATAAAGTTTTTGTTAACTGACATATTTTAATAATCTGAAAAACATTCATTTTCAGCTTGTTAAAATCGCATCACCAAATTTGTTTAGAATGATGGTTTCCGACTCATGTATGTGCAAATATCCAGCCCTCCCACTCACGTCTTAAGGCGACCAAGTGAAGATCTTCCGCTACAAGTAGTTACATAAGTTCCATCCCCTTCTACTACCCGAGTTGAACAGAGAAGTTCAAGCCATGCATCTTAGACAGTTTCCAGATTGTGTGTGTCCTTCCTGCATAAAATATTAGTTTGTCGAACGAATCGTCCATTACAAATTCCTATTCCTACTCTACAGCTTGGTGCAATTGAAACCTGCGAAGGAATTTGATAGTTTAATTACATACAGCATCAGCATGCAGCTCGGTTTTTTTGCTCCTGTGCGAGATGTTCGATTTATCGACAGTATAATTGTTCTTGGAATATTAACGGAAAAGTTACTTGACTTTGGACGGTTATTGAATTAATCTTATTAGCCTGTTCTTAGACATTCTTGATGCTGGGGGCCGGGCTAAACGACTCTAATTTAATTCTAATTAAAAAATTAAAATAAAAGCGTTTTATTGAATTTCCAGAGGAAAACTGACAATTATTGCTTGTAAAACCGTTTAATAATCTACACGGTTTAATTAGAAAGTTTGCAAAAAATTATTACCTGTTTTAATTTTTCGTGGGAGAAACAAATTTTAACACAGAAAAGTTATACCAACTTATGTGTTTATAATGTGCTGGCAAAATGGAAATATTTACTTGCTGAACAACGTATAAAAGAGAACAACTTAGACATTTAATCGATAGTTGGACCCAAGTTTAATATTTATATTCACATCAAAGTTAAAAAACAAGCAAATACCGTTTGGAATAATATTGGCGAAAATATGTATAAAATTTTGTTTCCACAACACGCCCAAAGACAAATGTTTTGTCAGTGCATTGCATTTAAATATTTATTCAATTCACAAACGCTTACTTGAAAAAATGATGAAGTGTTCTAATAAATTCATTTTCCACGTCTAGTGTAAAAAAAGAAATTCAATGACCATGTTTGTGGGCATAAAGTACGGGTTTTACCCTCTAGGGCGGTAAAGTAGGACTGTACGGTAACACTTTAT
This sequence comes from Pediacus dermestoides, assembly GCA_963942485.1. Classification (NCBI taxonomy): domain Eukaryota; kingdom Metazoa; phylum Arthropoda; class Insecta; order Coleoptera; family Cucujidae; genus Pediacus; species Pediacus dermestoides. The sequence goes on from OZ012629.1 coordinate 6,437,509, forward strand.
CGCCCTAGGGATTTTCTTTATCGAAGGCAATAAGAGAATTATATATTTCGGTATTTTCTATTAAAAAAATGTAATTGTGATGGGTAATTCGATAAATTGTCTATCATCATAGTAAAACAGGTTTTTTTGCCCCTGTATCCGCGGACTTTTTTTTATCAAATCATATACATTGATCCCAAGAATTTGTTACCCAAAATCGGTGGCAACCACGTTATCACGTGACCATTTTCAATTTTGCTTCTAGTTTATACGAGCCCTAACAACTAAATGTTCGGACAAAAGTAAATTTCTGAAGTATGAAAGGAGAACTGGAAATTTTACGCAAATAATTAGTAAACACTTAACAATACAATAAGATAAAGCCTTAATAACAATATTATCCATGGAAGAAAATTATTTATTGGATTTAACAATATTTTAACCTTAATAATTAGCAAACTTTACAAAATGAATTTGCAGCTAAATGTTGGGATAATTTTTAATTTAGGACCATTAATAAGAGGTTACGCCTCCTTTCGCTTTAATAGCTGCCTGTATTCTAGTAGGCATTGTATTTATCAAATTTTGGTACAATTCTGGCGTGAAACTGTCCCAAATTTCTTCTATTTTGGTCTTTAAGTCCGCAATGGTTCTTGGTGAATTATTGCCTAGAATACGTTTAATGTTATGCCAAAGAATTTCAATGACATTTCAGTCCGGACTGGATGAGGGCCATGAAAGCACCTTTATGTCGTTTTCCCCAAGTTCCAAAACTATGATTTTTTAAAAACAGTCGTTAGAAAATTACGTCACATGTTTCAAGTGCAATTTTAAAGTTACGAAATATGCCTAAAATCACCAAATAAAGACTTGGGGATTTTTTTGTACAAAAAACCAACATCCAGCTTTGAAATAAAGTAAATTTTACCAACATCCAACCAGTGATTCCAAAACTGTGATTATTTTAATGTAGGTAGCACCCTCAAAAAACACGTTTCTTGAAAAGTGAACTGTGGAACTCGAAAAAAATGCAAAAAAAATCATATTAACATTTCAGGATTTTTTCAATATAGTACGATTATTGAGCTTTAATTTAAATGTTTTTTGACACAAATCCAACCAGTGGTTTCAAAACTGTGATTCTTTAAAACAGTTTTTAAAGGTGCAACTTTGAAGCTCCGATAAATGCCTAAAATCACCAAATAAAAACTTATGTAACTTTTTTGTAAAGAAAACCAACATCCAGCTTTGCAATAAAGTAAATTTCATCAAAATCCGACTACTGGATCCAACGTTTTGAAAATAATAATTCTTTGTTTCTACAATTTTCCCTTCCTGCTGGATTCAAAGTGCCACAGTTTTGGAACCGCCGAGCGGATTTTTACGAAATTTACCTTTTTATATAACTAAATATTAGCATTATAACAGAAAAAACCATCAATATTATGGAAGTTAATTTAGATAACTTTTGCGCGTATGGAAAAAAGACAATCAAATTTACTTTTGTCCGAACATTTAGTTGTTAGGGCTCGTATATTTTATAAAAATGTTTCTACACGAGATACAAGGGTTTATTTTTATTTATAAGGAAACAAAATCCGTTATTTAATTGAAAATAAAACTAATTGTGAACGAATTTGTACGTAAAAAGTAATTATACTCGAACAAGTTCCTTAATAATTTTTGCCCAGAAATTACCAAGCAAAAACTTTTAAAACTTTCCAGGAGATAGTTAAATAAATTGGGATTGAAAGTTCCATTACTACATTAACACCTGAGCTTAAGTATATTAGTTTTTATGGGCGCTTCAAGGTTTGCTCTTTGATAACATTTATTATTTATTACATTTTGCAGAAAAGTTTCAAAAGCTATCTTAATTTGTTTATTCGGGTACGTACGTTATATTCCATTCTCAATATTTAATTATTCTAATCGGAACTTTTTTTAAATAAAAACAAGATTCGGTAGTAAAAAATCCATTAGAATTGTGGAAAAGAGTGTAATTAAAACAGTATGTGATGGTTATATATTAAAAATAACGCCCACATTATCCGTCAAATTCCCCAAACATTTTGAGATAAAGGTAAATGGATTTTTTATGGCTTCTAAAGCTGCAGACAGCCATTGTGAACATTGTTGTAATATATGCCCAACCCCATGCTTTTTCTCGTGTCAAAAAAGGAATAAAGCTTAACCGAGTTTTCCGCAGCTCTTAATTTTAAAAGAATGTTTTAATTAAATTTTTATAGTTGACGTTTACCTGGACGTTTAAATGCTTTTATGTTGTAAATATTGTCTAGGAAAATGGTTGGTTGGGTGACTATGAAAGTTGTTAAGTGAAATATTAACGCCATTTCACACCTGGTGTATTAAGAAAAATTATAAATAAAATAGTAAAGTCGCTTTGTGTGTGGAGATTTATATTTTAAATTCACCCCTCTCCTGATGGAAAATGATAGTACTGGTTGAAAATATTAAAAATTGGTTCGTAAAATTTTCAACAACATATTAGTTAAATTCCGGTTTATATCTTTAGTGCCAATAAAGCAAAATATGATAACATGTAAACGATGAAGATAGAACAAACATTAAGTACAAGTACATAAAAAATAAATTTAGTGAAATGGGAAAATTTTTGGTAAAATATCAACAAAAACTGTCATTAAACGATGTACTTTGTACACTTATCTTTAAAATTAATACATGTTTAACATTCACGTGCACGTACGCTGTTAATAATTTGTTCTTTTTGGACTGAAAGGCACGTACAAACATACAGGCTTTGATAGAAGAAGAGACAAAAGCATTTAGCTTACGTAGGGAGCTTTTATTAGCATCCATTGTTGAGGCAAGCCTAGCTGAAACAGCAGAGCACTGTTTGCCATCAATAGCTTTAGGACCGTTGGAATTTAACATCAAACGATATTTTTACATTGTGTGGAATTTATAATATGTAATTATTCAAATATGCAACGATTTAATTTATTACTGGATGCCAAAATATTTTAGAAAGTTACATAGAAGGTCTCACTAAGAAGGGATTTTTTTACATTTTTAAAATACTTCATGTGGAAAAATATTCATGGTTATTTGTGTGGAGCATGTTTTGAGAAATTTTGTAAACATAATTAATTCCGTGTACTTCCTCGATTAATATCTTAAAACTTCAAGTTAAACTTAAAACTCGCTTACAAAGAAATTTATTGAACTATAGTGCTCTTTAATTTTAAACCTGTATGTAGATTTTCTTATCTTTTACCCAAATTTCAACTTTTAACAGGAATAATTGTTTAAACGACCGCCAGTTTATGCATAAGGCATAAGCATAAAATATTCGTTACCCCTGGGTTATCTCTGGAAATTTTATATTTGCTCCATTGGTTAAACTCCAGATAAACCGGAATCAAATACACGCTTTTGAAATATGAACATAAAAGTAGTACTTGCAGAAAATGTATACAATCTGACCTAAATTGTTCTTCAAATTAGCGTAGGGATTTAAACTGTGCGCTATGCCAGTATACAGTCCCTTAAAAAGTTTATATTCAAACCCTCTGAGCCCGAACATTATAAAACTAGTTTAGGTAATTTAGTTTTGTTTGCTCATGCACTATAATTTGTAGCAATAATTTTCAAAATACAGCACGATAAAACGAAATATCTAACCAATAAATTCTAAACGCATCGCTTATGGTGAAAGTTCAATATGAAACTGCTAATAATCTGTTAATAGTTGCCATAAAGTCGCAGGTTAAGCTCGTGTCCGAAAATAACGAGGAAACTTTACCGAAATGAATCGTTTATAAATCAGAAGGGTGAGAGAAACGGAGAGCATCGTTTACTAGAATTATTTAGTGGACGGCGAGTACGATTCAATCATTTGGTAAAGGAAATCAATAGATCGACCTGCAAAATGTAATGTAAAAACTTCTGCCGAAACTCTGTGGGATTAATTCCAAAATAAAATTCAACCTGTCTGGCAGCTTTAACTTGAGATAAATATAAACTACTTCTCGGACCAACACTTTAAATCATCAGGGAAAATTTTTCCAGATCGTATCAATATTTTATGTTAAATACAGCCATTACTTACTACAGCACTCTCAATATTACATACCTACACTACTTTATTATCAGGAAGCTTAAGTTACGCCAAACAGTTGGAATTATGTGAGGTTTTTTATTCCTCATTTGATATTTGTGGTGGTGTATATATAATACAAAGTCAAAGTGGATTCTGTAATCTGTTGCAACAAAAATAACATAATCCAACATCCAACTTTCCTGCTAATCTTCGTAATAGCAGGAAAGTTTCCGAAGCTAGTGCTAGCAAAACACTGACAGACAACATATTTCCAACCATAACCTGTTAGTAAACACCAGAAACAAGAAGAATGATGCGGTCGAAACTGTATGATCGTGTAGTTCTAGTAGATATTAGCGGTGAGGGTGCATGCAGTTCAAGCACGCGTTAGCGGCGGCGACACCGCGATGTCGTCTGTGTGTAACGTGGCAGGAGCCACAAGTTGCACATATAACTAGAGCGATTCTGACATGGTTCAAAAGGATAGTGTGCTCAACTCCGCACCACCCGACGGCCGGCTTTGTCCCAGACTGTACTTGAACCTGAGTGAAGCTGGGTTGTCATGGCAACACGTAGACGACTGCCAGTCGATAGGACAGCACTGAGCTACATGAACACGCTTTTGATGCACCTCTATGCTCCTATCAATCTTGCTCCTTGGTGGCGGAATTGCACTCCGTTTAAACATTTATTTCAAATTGCTTTAGGATTACTGCTGATGGCAGTGAAGAAGGGTAGGGCGACATAAAAGTTAAATGCAGGAGAAATTATCCTTTATGCGAGCGTGGTAACTGCGTTTCAACTCGATGTAGATTTATATTTAACTTCGAGTAAGGATTGGTTTGTGATACTTAACAGCAGGTTTTACTTGTTAGGTCAACTCTAGGGATATCACTTAAAGGGCGTCTTAAATATAGTAAAAATTTTCCTGAGATTTTTGATCATTGATGGAGTCAAAAAAACATGTTTTAATTGTAAAAGTTAAATAAAGTTAATTCCAAACTGTGCTTTGTGTTCTTTTTGAAAATATCCTTAATTTCAACACCATGGGAGCTGGAAATCAAGATTAAGTGCATATTGTGCGTATGTTAATTCCATTTTGAGGTTTGCCATCATATTTTGGGGAAATTCATTAGGGGTGTCAAGAATTAAAGTTCTTCAGAAGAAACGCATTGTAATGATTTTCGAGGTTCCTGCTTTTGACTCGTGTTGTCAATACTTCTATATTAAGGTACAATCACTTCATTACAGAAGAAATTATAAATTTCTTAAGGAACAAAAAAGAGATCATTTATATGATACTAGAAACAAGCATGTTCTATTTCAGGACCGGACATCACTCACAATGATTCGGAGAGGTGAGGAGGGTGCAATGAAGAGATGAAATTTGGTCGCGGCTGAGGACGTTTCTAGTGGGGTGCAGCTACTATAAGGTTGATCAGTTTTATATGGACGTATGAGCGATTTTTGGTGGTAGTTCAATGTGTTGTATTGAACTGCAACAATGACATTTATACACTTCAGAGTGTTTTAAAAAGAATCTAACGGCTTAAATTAGGAGCACGCAGAAATAAAATTTCTTTATGGTCGAAGAAAATGAATATTAAGCCACTAAATGTGAAGTTCTAGGGTATTAATCAGGACATCAGTCACTCTTATACGAGCCCTAATAACTAAATGTTCGGACAGAAGTAAATTTTTCAAGTATGAAAGGAGAACTGGAAATTTTACGTACAACCTAACAATACAATAAGATAAAGCCTTAATAACAATATTATGCATGAAAGAAAATTATTTTTTGGATTTAACAATATTTTAACCTTAATAATTAGCAAACTTTGCAAAATGAATTTGCAACTAAATGTTGGGATAATTTTTAATTTAGGACCATTAATAAGAGGTTACGTCTCTTTTTGCTTTAATAGCTGCCTGTATTCTAGCAGGCATTGTATTTATCAAATTTTGGTACAATTCTGGCGTGAAACTGTCCCAAATTTCTTCTATTTTAGTCTTTAAGTCTCCAATGGTTCTTGGTGGATTATTGCGTAGAATACGTTTAATCTTATGCCAAAGAGTTTCAATGACATTTAAGTCCGGACTGGATGAGGGCCATGAAAGCACCTTTATGTCGTTTTTCTCAAGTTCCAAAACTGAATTTTTAAAAACAGTCGTTAGAAAATTATGTCACATTTTTCAAGTGCAATTTTAAAGCTACGCAATATGCCTAAAATCACCAAATAAAGACTTGGGGATTTTTTTGTACATAAAACCAACATCCAGCTTTGCAATAAAGTAAATTTTACCAAAATCCAACCAGCGGTTCCAAAACTGTGATTATTTTAATGTAGGTAGCACCCTCAAAAAACACGTTTTTCGAAAAGTGAACTGTGGAACTCAAAAAAATGCAAAAAAATTCATATTAACATTTCAGGATTTTTTCAATACAGTTCGATTATTGAGCTTTGATTTAAAGGTTTTTTGACACAAATCCAACCAGCGGTTTCAAAACTGTGATTTTTTATAACAGTTACTAGAAAATTCTATCATTTTTAAAGGTGCAACTTTGAAGCTCCGATAAATGCCTAAAATCACCAAATAAAAACTTGTGTAACTTTTTTGTAAAGAAAACCAACATCCAGCTTTGCAACAAAGTAAATTTCATCAAAATCCGACTACTAGATCCAACGTTTTGAAAATAATAATTCTTTGTTTCTACAATTTTCCCATCCTGCTGGACTAAAGTGCCACAGTTTTGGAACCGCCGAGCGGATTTTTACGAAATTTACGTTTTTATATAACTAAATATTGGCATTATAACAGAAAAAACCATCAATATTATGGAAGTGAATTTAGATAACTTTTGCGCGTATGGAAAATAGACAATGAAATTTACTTTTGTCCGAACATTTAGTTGTTAGGGCTCGTATTTACGAGTATGTTTTCTAAAACGTCTTAAAATGCGACAAATCCATCCATATCCTAGCGAAATGGTAAAAATAAGGACCAGAAAGTGTTATCCATTATACTTTACTCTGAAACCATCTTCCACCAAAATACACCTGTTACGAATGCTCTTTTTATCCGAATAGAACCTTTTTTCTAATCCAACTTCACCATCAGGTAAAAATATTTTCCAATACTACTCGACATGTTGTACGTCTCCAGACCGATTATCTTTGGATATATCAGCTGGATTCTGTTCATAAAACCAATCTTTTTAAATGTTAGAGTGGCCAGATCTAATGCCAGTGAAATTCTCTTCTCCCTAATAATATATGAAAGCTTAGGTACCGGACTCATAAAAATAAGTCGTTTCAAATCTAATACACAAACATAACACGTGTACTACATCGTTCCAGTGCCCGTGTGTAAACGTATCGATCGTTGAAATATATTCCGAGGTATTGGATAGCTATGTAAGCATATAACAAAAACAAATGTGACCAGGCCGCTTTAGATTGCTTGCTCTCCGATATTAGTTCGGTGCAGTAAGATGTTTTTATCCCCCTTTTACTATATCCAAACCCTATAACTTTCCATCCCAGCAAACAGACGATGCAAAATTAACAACGCCATGTTTATTCGCCCCATAGGTATGAATTTACATTAAACTCATAAAATTAAATTATGATTTATATTATCTGATATTAGAGCTTACTTTAATTGAAGGTAAATTACTCTTGTGACCAAACTTAGAAGCATGCTGAAAAATAGTGTGGGTATCATCGAATTAATTTTTTATTTAAATTAGCTACACGGTTATACAGGAAATTGGTTACAATAAATTTTGTAATTACCAACATGTCATGCCATTTATATTAATTCAAAATTTCATGTTTATAGCCGAGTATTACTAATCTGTCTATTGGTAATATCAATAACCATAATTTGGGATGATCGTAACGATTTTCAAATGACCCTTTTACATAACAAATTCGCTAATAATTAAATTATAACGTCAATAATATAACGCTTTATGCTCCAGTTGGACCATTATCCTGTCGCCAAAACTGATTTGTATCGTATTGACATACAGAAAACACTTCCATTTTGCTTTCACTTGACCTGGCGGGCTTAACAAGAATTTTCTTTCAATGATCCAGAAACAACAATACTATCGCAATGAAACACCAAGTCAATAATACTACATAGATGATGTATTTTGACATGGTTTGTCACTGATAACTTGCTCTACACTGTATATGGTGGTCTGTTGTTCTCAACTGCCGCTGTCTGTCACGTCTGATGCCGAGTATTGGATTTCCTTAATCATGGAACAGTTGAATTGCTATTGTCTCGAGGAACTACACCACAATTGTGGTGGTAGAAAGAGCTGCCGTTATCCATTCCTTTTCTTCCCTTTACAGTTGACAATAGTGCTAGTGTGGTGGTGGTAGTGGGTGCATTTTCGCACTAATAATAATTATAATATCAGCCATATTGCCAGCACAAGCATCCTGTTATCATATAATGTTTTGCAGTCTTTTGTTCTACTAATTAGAAAATGTATGCTTCGTGTTTTATTTCGAAAGACTAAAGCGGCGATTTTTACTTGTGATGGTATTAATTAACAGGGTTTGTGTCATAACCACTCATCACAATGTCGGAATTCATCTAATTATACTACGAGCCCTAACAACTAAATGTTTTTTTTGTGTTATAGATAATGTCAATATTTAGTTAGGTATATAAAAACGTAAATTTCGTAAAAATCCGCTCGGCGGTTCCAAAACTGTGGCACTTTAACCCAGCAGGATGGGAAAATTGTAGAAACAAAGAATTATTATTTTTAAAACGTTGGATCTAGTAGTCGGATTTTGATGAAATTTACTTTGTTCCAAAGCTGGATGTTGGTTTTCTTTACAAAAAAGTTACACAAATTTTTATTTGGTGATTTTAGGCATTTATTGGAGCTTCAAAGTTGCACCTTTAAAAATGATAGAATTTTCTAGTAACTGTTTTAAAAAATCACAGTTTTGAAACCGCTGGTTGGATTTGTGACAAAAAACCTTTAAATCAAAGCTCAATAATCGTACTATATTGAGAAAATCCTGAAATGTTAATATGATTTTTTTTTGCATTTTTTTCGAGTTCCACAGTTCACTTTTCATAAACGTGTTTTTTGAGGGTGCTACCTACATTAAAATAATCACAGTTTTGGAACCGCTGGTTGGATTTTGGTAAAATTTACTTTATTGCAAAGCTGGATGTTGGTTTTATGTACAAAAAAGTCCCCAAGTCTTTATTTGGTGATTTTAGGCATATTTCGTAGCTTTAAAATTGCACTTGAAAAATGTGACGTAATTTTCTAACGACTCTTTAAAAAATCACAGTTTTGGAACTCGGGGAAAACGACATAAAGGTGCATTCATGGCCCTCATCCAGTCCGAACTTAAATGTCATTGAAACTCTTTGACATGAAATTAAACGTATTCTAGGCAATAATCCACCAAGAACCATTGGGGACTTAAAGACCAACATAGAAGAAATTTGGGACAGTTTCACGCCAGAATTGTACCAAAACTTGATAAATACAATGCCTGCTAGAATACTGGCAGCTATTAAAGCAAAAAAAGACGTAACCTCTTATTAATGGTCCTAAATTAAAAATTATCCCAACATTTACTTGCAAATTTATTTTGTAAAATTTGCTAATTATTAAATTAATATAAATCATAAAATTTTGTTCCATGCATAATATTGTTATTAAGATTTTATATTATTGTATTGTTAGGTGCTTATTAATTATTTGCGTAAAATTTCCAGTTCTCCTTTCATACTTCAAAAATTTACTTTCGTCCGAACATTTAGTTGTTAGGGCTCGTATAATGAGGGGTTAAACATACTTAGTCCTTCTATGAAATCATTAGTGCTTGAAGTTACTTGTATTGCATAAAAATGTTACATTGATCAGTAAATGGAATTTTTATTAAGCTTCGCAGATATGAAGTATCAATTCTACTGGGAACAATTGAAATTGCACATACTAACTAAACCATCAAAAACTATTTTAAATATTTCAATTTAAATTGTTGGAGATTCAACAAAAAATTAAACTGTACCCACAGGTATTGCTTCAAAATACGAATAACGCATTTCCGTTTTATATCTTTCATCCACACATTGTTACTACTCTATTCCCTTCTACTTTAGGTAGCTTTCGAATAATAATGTCTGAAACAACGAATTGTGTGGTGGAAAAACTATTAGGTTATAAATGGTCATCATCGAAATTTAACGAGGAACAAAAATAAATCTCGGTTAACTTTTGGGGAGAATTGAAATATTTCTCAATCCGCATTTCAGAGCCAGACCTGAAACAAACTATTTCCACAATATAAACAGGAAATATTACGACATTTTTGTGGCCCTACGGAGATCATACTTCTAAATTTCGCAGCTAGTTCCATATAAAAGCTTTATAGAACAATTTATCACAACATATATCTGCGGTATATGTGCATGTGAGCGATTTCGATTTGGACTATACATATATATACACCTAGTATATGGGAATGATTGACATTGCGGATGTAGGGCAATGGAGTCCTTGGGATAAAGGCCGACGAAAATCAGAATGTTGACGGGGACGCGCGCTTTTTAATATCCTGACTGTCAGAGGCTGGGCTTTGTTATTAACCAAGAAAAAATATCCTCTTCTTTTATATACTGACAACAATGTTGATTATACGCCATTGTCGAACCCAACACCAGTTGATAATCTCGCCCATCATCACCATCAAACATTTTACCTATAATCTGTTTCACGATCTTTTCTTGGACCAGCGAGCATTAGTCAAATTATTTTTTGGTGCATATACGTTTCTAAGTTGTCTTAGGATGGTTTATTTGGAGGCATAAAGACGTTACTACACACAGAAAAGTCTACTCTTCCATGAAATAAAATTTATCACACTGAAAATAATGAATGTTTTATATAATCATATGCAAATAAATTTATTTTTAAGGCAAGAAACCAAGAAAATTTTCTTTAAGAAAAAAACTATTAGAACTAATTATATTAACGATTATTTTATACCAAGAACTCAAATTATTGCTACAAAGAAATTATATTCTTATTTGTAATATTTAATTTGCTTCACTAAATAATATTTTCTCATACCTATATCTTTATTTTATTTCTTTATCCCCATTATTCTTTGTAACAGCCGGTGGTCATTTAACTGAAATCTAGTTTAGGCGTCCCAATTTTACTTATAATCTAGTCATAATAATTATGGACCACTTGAAGAAACAATTAGATGAGGACGATATGTTGTAAGGTTCCCCCTATTCGGCGGACGGCGTTGAGGGTGGGGAAAGAACGAATACCAGTATATCTCATTTATGGTATTTCTCCACCGTCTCAGTCAATAGAAACGAGTTTGATCCTGTTTTAATTACCATAATGATAATAATGCATAGAAAATCTTCGACAGAAAAATTTGTTAGGTTTAAATTCTACAACCCTATTCGTTCCCAGCTCTCACTGTGGACACTTTGTTTAATTGTTCGCTAGTAAATTAGTAAACTAATCCCCAAATTGATTAAAGTATCATCAGATCAAACTGTTACTCATTTGGCGTTGCACATTTACTAAATGAATTTCGCTTTAACACCTATTTAAAAGCAAGCACCAGAGTGCAGCTACCATCATCATGTTTGCAGCCGAAACTGTTCGGTCAACAAGTCGCTCGTTCACTGAGATAAATGGATTTGAATAATCCGATTGGAACTTTGTTGTTGTTTCATGGAACATGCAACTTGTTTACTTGTGCAGTGTTCGAATAGTATTCGGTGTGAATGGATAGACGTCCGTTTTCCAAATAACTGGGGGGCGGTGTTTCTCATGAAGCTTGTTAAAGATTAGAGAAAGACCCTTGTGTATATAGTTGTATGGCGCCCTCACACTTGGACTGACGTTCAACTTCAAACCGCCGCCGCCGCCGTTCGCCGTCCTCTTTGCTTTTTAGGCTTAGCCTTTAACGTTTCACACTTCGTTGTTCACAAAGAAAAGGTCACTGGAAATAACTCGCTGGCTGTTATTCTACTAGCCTTTTCGCTAATTCACTTTGACATTAAACTTCAATATTATATTCTGCAGTCATTCTTGAAATATATTGTACAATGTGAAGCTTTAGCTCGCGGTGCTTCGTTGGGGAAACTTTTCAAAAAAAAAATCTTTGGAGGTTTTACTTTATATTTCATTATACATTATACAGGGTGCCCAATTTATATCGTCAGGATTTCACCAGTCGATAGTTTAGCGAAAATTAAAGGTGGTTTGTCTAATAAACTATGATCGAATGTTGCTTCCATTAAAGAAAATAAATTATTTTAAATAATTTGCTATAAATCAATAACAAAAAAAGTTAAGCTTCTGAAATTTTGCATAGTTTTTTTTTTGTATTCTCTTATTAATAGTGGTTGCAATTATTTTATTTAGAACACAGAGGCGTGCGTACGGGTTTCTTCAAAAACATTTTATTGAATAAAACGTACGCCACTGGTTTTTTTGCAGAACCAATATGCAGAGAGTATTTTCCATTCAATTTAGAAACTTTTTCGTATCTTATAATTTTTTGATAACTTAACTCAAAATAACCTAATAGTACAGTAAATAAGGGAGAAAAAAAGGCTTCAAATAGACTTTTTTTACCCTACAGCCAATTTTTGTAGACTCTTCTAGAGGGTCACCCTGAAAGTTTAAAACTGAGTTTGTGTATTCGTAGACCCCGCCCTTCCTTCACCAGCCCTCAATTAAGGGTTGGATTTTTTTGTTAATTGAATAACTTTTTTCCTATTAAATTTTCGAAAAAAAGAGTTAGTACAAAGTTGTAAAGAAAAATATTTCCTACAACTTATCTTTTAAACTTTTTTTGATATTGTCGATATTTAAAAAGTTATTCAACAAATAAGTTAAAAATTTTGGGGAAAGAGTAGTAAGTAGTAGTAGTAAGTAGTACCTAACTAGAGAAAAATTTCCCTAAAATTTGCAACTTATTTGTTGAATATCTTTTTAAATATTGACAATATCAAAAAAATATTAAAAGGAAAGTTGTAGGAAATATGTTTCTCTACAACTTTGTACTGATGGTTTTTTCGGAAATCTAATAGGGAAGAACCTCTTTAATAAATAAGAAAAAAAAAGTTTAGTTATCAAGAAATTGTAAGATACAAAAAAGTTTCTAAATTGAATGGAAAATACTCTCTGCATATTAGTGCTACAAAAAAAACCAGTGGCGTACGTTTTATTCAATAAAATGTTTTTGAAGAAACCCGTACGCACGCCTCTGTGTTCTAAATAAAATAATTGCAGCACTATTAATAAGAGAATACAAAAAAAAGATCTAGACAAAATTTCAGAAGACTAACTTTTTTTGTTATTGATTTATAGCAAATTATTTAAAATAATTTATTTTTTTTAATGCCCTGTATATCAATATTATTCGAAATTGACAATAAACTTGAACTAATTAAAAATCATCATTCTCTAAATTCTGCAAACTAAATACCAAAAATCGTTCCTCATTCTAATTTTTCTCCATCAGGATCTCTCAACAAATTGATTTTATTTGTTAGTGTCCCTCTTCGATTCTGGAATGCTAATAATTACATTATAGTCTGTTGTTTATTAACAGAGACAGTACACGTACAACAGTGGAAAGTGTAGACAATAAACAATTAAGCTTAAGTGAATTGAATGAGGCACACAGAGGTCGTGACTTTAAATGGGTTAAAGGTTAATAGCGTATATCATTTCCGATGATTTCTTTTTATTGTTTATATTCCACTTGAATTTGTTTACCTATAATAAATATACTGTTTAGTCACTAGTATGTGAAAGAAATTGTGATGAATAAATTAGTGATCTTTTAATGCAGCGTAACTTTATTTCACCGATTTCTACTAAATTTAACGATATGTTAATATTATAATAACCATTGTGTTTAACTACCCGGTAAATCTTACAGATTTTAGTGTATACGAATGTTAATACACATTTTTTTAAACTAAAGACTACAAATACAACTCTCTTTAACTTTATGCAGGTCCAAAAAACAATTTCAGGATTTAAAAAAAAACTTCTGCTATACAAACATGAAACTAAAAGACAAAGAAAATTCTCTCTAGATATGGAATATAAATAAATGAAATTAAGAATCTTAATACATACTTCTTTTTATGCATTATATTAAATTTTCAAACAAGCAGTTACGATGTTCTTAATAATAATATGCATAACATATGGATAGGATTTGCTTTGATCTCTTATGGTCTCTGAAATCCCAATAGCGTCACGTCGAAATTTGGGCAAATCCTGAATTTATAAATAATATAAAAATGTGTTTAGTCAATAACCAATTAGCTTCGACAAGATTATTGATTAAATGTTCGCGTTAATGAATTTGACGGATTTGTTTTAAGTTTAATTTAAAAATCAATTTTTTGACTTTTATTTTATCATCCTAAACATTGTAAAGCCATCTAGGAAGGAGGGCGCAAACTGAAAAGCTTGAAGAATGAATTATTTCAGCGTCCTGCAAGTGGTTTGTGCATGTCTAGCAGGAAATTGTAAATTGACTGTTCGTTGATTCGTTTAACGTTTATAAAAGAAAACTAGAACTTATGCTTCTAATATTTTCTAACGAATATGTAAAATTTTATAGACTAAAAGTTTTTTCTGTTTTAGACAATGCAGAAGTTCACATCAGGACTAAATACGAAAAAAATATTCTATAGAATTTTAGTTTCGTTAAAAAAGAGAATACAGGCATTAGTTTGGAAAAATCTACCAATAGTTCTTTTAACTAATTAAAAAGACATTTAGCATTAATATAAATAATTGTATGATTTTTTTAAACGTGTGTTTTAAAATTATGCACAAAAAGAGAGGTAAGTATACAGTGTGCTTCATTTTTCTCTACACTCTTATATCTCGTACTTTTTATCAATTTATTTCAAAAAAATGTTAATAAAAGTTATCTAGATTCACAAAATTATCACAATTCAATGAAAAACTTTGATTTTTAAAAATTTTCAAGGAATCATTCTCATGAAGTTTTTTAAATAATTACTAGATATTATAGTCGGGGAGCGAGCGTCAAAAGAGTGCAAGAGTTTTCCAAAACTATATCAGCTTATTGCTTGTATATTCCTTCTTCAAACGTAAGAAAAAAACTTTGGAAAAAATGTGTCATTGTCAAGATTTGAATTTTTAGTTACATCTATGTGTTTGTAAAAAAAAGAACAAGTGTAAATAATTATAATACGCTTAATGTTAGGACCATATAACCTTAATACTTTTATGCCTAAAATGAAGTGTAGAATCTAAAAATTCAAAAATATACAGGGTGTTCCATTTAAAATAACAAAGAGGGCAATATTTTCATTAAATGGACCACATTGTGTAATGGGCGTGTACCAATTTTTAAAACCAAAGTATGTTTATTAACAGAGTTACATTTATTTCGAGTTCTTTATCGTATCGACTATTTACAGATGCATTTTCAGCTTTTCCAAAACAGTTTGGGCATACTAATTAATTTTACACCTTTCCTAGCACGCCACTGCCAGGTGTCCCCATGTTTGACTGACTGACTCTACATTAGCTTTCTATGGCCAAAGTATAATCCAGTTTAAAAATATCAGTCTTTCGAAAACTCTTGCACTTTTTTGACGCTGGCTCTTGGACTATTACTCATATATGCATAATATGCAGATTATGTTTTATCTTGGTATGGAAATTACGAAGCCACCAACAAGAACACTGAAATCTGCATTCTGGAAAATCAAACCCCAGTTTTGTAAAACATTTAAAATTAAAATTAATTTTAATACTAACTCGATACAATCGTGTTTTACAATGCTTTTGAGGTAAGACTTTTAATTTATTTGTGGACTTTAAAGTGCCGTAACTAGGCAGGTGCAACAAGTGCAACAAAAATTAAAAAACAGAAAATTTAAAAAAAGTAAGAAAAATCGGAAAAAATTGGCAAATGCATATAAACAACAATGATTATATCTATTGCAGTTATTGGAAAACATTTTAAATTAATTTTAATCTGTACTACCGACTATGTTGACTAGTAGAAAGACTGAGAGACACAACAGATTAGGATTGCCAACCGCCCTTATTTTGGAAGGACAGTCATTATTTTGAGACGCGTGTCCTTTGTCCTTACCATGTACCGATAAGGATGTTATTTGTTCTTAGTCTGCTGAAATGTAATTATTTTATACGAAACCTAACTTTCGAAGTGAATATTTTTGCGGTTCAAAATTAGTAACTTTTCATTTTAGCTCGTTGACTTTGAAAAGTTCGAAATTTTCGCCTGCAGCGCTTTTTCTGCAAAATTGCTACGGCCCTGGCACATACAATGCATACAAGGGGCTCAAATTTAATATTTAGCACAGGGCACTTCAGAGACTTTAAGCTGATAGTATTAGATTTTCATAAAACTACTAGAATACAGTAATATTTTATTGTATTTATTATTTATGAGTTAAAATACCATTACTGTTTTGCTACCAATTAATTTTGGTTCGTTGTTCTTGATCTTGTACTTTTGCTTAAAAACCCCAATATGACACTTAAAACAAAATCTTCCCTTACAAATTCTTCCCCATTTTTTAGAGCTTTACTGATATTATTATGGTTATCTAAAACTTCATTAACAGAAGATGCCTTTGCTACAATTGGTAATTTATGTATAACTAACAGTTTGTCAGCAATAGTTTTCAATCATGAAATTCCGGAGGAAGAAATTAGATATTCATCAAATTATCGTAAGTACAATTATTTTTTCTATTTCAATCAGGTAACACGCACATTATTTGAATAATTTGATCTTATATTTTTATATTATTTCTTAAAACTAATAAAAAAATAATAAATAGCTATTAAAAATACCTTTATGCACAGATATATTATAAATTGACAATTATACACGAATTTCTTTGTCATAAATGTCTTTTTATAGCCCATGGACCTCTTTATGCTCATGGGCTATAATGAAACGTCAAATAAAAGTCAGAGCTGTTTTTTTTACTCACAGTAAGTTTTTTTGTAAATAAATTCTGATTTTTCGGGTATCAAACCATCACTACTTCTTGCCGATTCAGCCAGCTCGTTTCGGCTTTGCAAGCCATCACATTTTCTTGGTCTGATGAAAAACCCATCAAAGATTCTGACACAACTGAAGTAAATAATTTTTTTTAAAAGTTTAAATGAATAGCCTTGTTTACTGCTTTCACTATAGTAACGTACTACAAGCGGCTTGAGACATATTTAATTATTTAAGATATTTATACTTAATCTGTGCATAAAATAGTATATGTGTTTCTGGCGTAACTTGCTTTTATGGCTCTACAACATTTTCCTAGGCTTCGCGCCATAAAAGCCTCTTTACGCCCTTAATACATAAATAACTATTAATTTCAGAAATTGTTTAATACAGTTATTTATAAATCTTATTTTAGTACTAAAATTAGTATAGTGGTTAAGCGGCTATTTTTACATGGTGATATACATATTAATGAAAAAACATGGGAAACAGAATGTTATCGTAGGAATGTGCTTTTGATTTGTTTTATATATAGATATTATAATTAGTTGTACCCACTATCAAATTAGCAAAAAATCAGTAGGTTGATATTTAAAATATTGTACAAATGTAAATTATTTATAACATAAAGATAAATTTGTGCCATTTCGTACTCTCTTATTTTCGTAAAACGATTTAAATATGTTCTTTTGTAATTTGAATTAAATTCATACAGACATTAATTTATTGTAAGTGTAAGACTATGTAAACGATTGATTTTAATTTTGACATCTTTTAACAAACTTTATTTTATTTCCATGTGTTTGGTGGAAAATGCCTCTGCTGCAATGTTCACGTTTTTCTTCCTACTTTATAGAATCTGTACCATTGAGAAAAATATGTAACATCGATATCTTGAGTTCATGCTATGAAAAACTCGGCTTTACATAAAGAAAACTCAAAAATGTTTTCCGTAAGTTTAAGAATTTATTTATCGTCTATTTTATTTTATGACAGTTCCCTTGTTTAAAGGTCCAGATCTTTAGACTAAAATAATATGATCATACTAAGAAAAAACGAAATTAGTTGTTTAATAAACAAAATAAGAGTACTACACACAAAAATTACCTACAATTATTTTAACCTCTACTCTATATATTCCAATGTAGCCACAAAAGCCTCATGCATTAAATTCCGATAAAACCGCCGCACCATACCCAAACCTTGTCGCATAATTGCCACCGCCATCCTCAGGCACTTTTTTACCAAAACAAATCGATGGCTTTTCTTCGTTTTTTTATATCTTCTGTGGTGCTTATGAAAAATTATCTCGGAAACTAAGACAATTCCAGAGAAAACACTTCCAATACCCAACAAATAAAACGTCCCCTGCAACATTTTCAAACTAATGGGTTTAAGTTTCTCGTTGTCTTCGTTAGCTTTAGCTTGACGTCTGTCTTTCTTCGCCACCCCAGCTTCTTCCTCTTCATTGACAGTTTTTTTTAACCTGCCTAATTTTTCGTATTCATTCTCGGTCATTTTTGTGATAATTCCCGCTTCGAATATCGCCATGAGACTACAAAAGAAAACAAAACTAGTTGTAGGTTCCTCTGATAGTTTGCTTCTACAAATACATTTTATTGATTTCCTCAATGTATGGACAACCCAGTTGGAAGGCAATGGCTGAATAAGCGGTGTTGAGTTTGGCGCTTAAATGAAAATGACCAGCACCTGAAACCTCGTTTTATTTTCGAATACTTCTAAGCAAAATTCCAAATACCAAAGCGTTGAATATCGAAGAACAGTGTTTCCCTTCCGGCTAACACAGCTATGTTTCGGCTGTCTTTCACTGTTTGTACGCCTTCTTCTACGGACTCCACCAAGTACTTCGGTTGGGTTTTTTGCATCATGTCCCAAAGCCTACCGTAGATTCCTGTGCCGTTCTAAAGAGTAATTTGTTACAAAATAATTTGAAGTATTAAGCTCCACATCCAGGGCATGTACTTACTTCTAGTAAACTATAAGAAGAACTATGTCTCTCTACAAACAAATCATACCCCCGATGGATCATCGCCTCTTCCAGTTGATCTAAATTATTAATGGCTTTTTCTACAATAACACCAAACATCAGAAAAAAGCTGTTTTTTAAATACTGCTTCAAACCTCGCCCTGGTCTCGCTAGTAATGAAGTCAAATTAGCCGAATACATATCATTAATAACATACGTGGCGGAAATCGAAAGCAGAATAATAAAAAACCTCGCCTTATGACTGGAACTAGGAGCACTTCCGGCTGAATCAAAAACATTAAATTGTAATCCCAACTAGTTACCAAAACTTACTTTGTTTAAACAAAATGGTAATAGTAAACCAAGTGCAGTCGAAGAACAACCTGGCGTGTGATCGGACTCTAAATCTCGGTTGCCAACAGTTTGGCAACGCGACAATGAAGTAGAGAACTGGTCCAACTACTAGAAAAGTTATTCCAATAGCTGGCCAAACCTAAAACTAGTTTCTAGTGGGTCGGTTTCCAGAACATTGAACTTATTTACCTGCCACTGGAAAGGGCGAAGAAGAGCTAGTGCCTCGTTTAGTCTACTGGGGGCATGGGTGACAAAAGCCCCACTGTCTGCGAGGGTTATAAAAGAGAATTCCACGAAATTGGAACGTTCATAGGTGAGAGCTACGTCTCCAATGAAGAACTCCGCGGACTACAACGATTCAAATTAGATTTATGGTATAAAGGCTAATTTTTTCAAAAGATACTCTGTTCCAGATGAGACCGAGTACGCCGGTGAAGGAGCCGTTTTCCGACGGGGCAGTCCCTTGAATCCGCTCGGGGGGATCGAAGTATTCATACCTAAAACCCCGGTTTGGTTTCTTATTTTACTATGTATGAACCTTACTTGAAGTTTAGTTTTTGAGCAAGCAATCTTAGGATGCGGTCATCTCGTCCACCACGCACTTTAAATGGCTTGGTGTTATTGAAAGTATTATTTTCATTATATTCTACAAAGTGCCATGGTGGTTTCTAAAAAATACGTCGGGTAACTACGTAATTCTGGTATAATGGCAAAATTTTTACGTGAAGAATTGGCACTGGGAAAACTTTCCCGTGGAAATCCTTGTAGACGGATTTTGTTCTAGGAAGAGTGGGGTGGTGGAACAGACCAACTCCTGGTTTCCACCAGTTGACTTTCTCTAAATGGTGTTCTTTGTGTGAGGTTGCCTGACTATAAAGCAGTCTGAATCTAAAATCTCAAGGGTTAGTCAGTAGGATATTGCAGGGTTAGTGCACCAAATCTTAACTGCAGATTAGTCAAAAAAGAAATTTGTATTAGCAAAATGGTAATTTTTTAGTCAATTTTAGATGTTTACCAAAAAATATTATGAAGAATTATAATAACATCTTACTATTTATTAAATATTTCTTGTTTGCAGTTAAGTTTTGCCGCGCTAATTTTAGAACTTCCTGAAGGTTTACGTAAAGTTGTTTGGATTAGTGATGACGTAAACTTTCAAAGAATAAAGGATATTTCTGCTGAACTGTCTATGGATAGACGTCGAACCCCAATTAAATATGTACACTAAATTTCTTCGGATAAAATTGCGATACCGTATCTAAAATTATCATACAAGGTTTTCATCATTATTATGTTCTACATATTTTATTAAATTTGTACCTCAAGTAAGATATGCTCATATAGTCTAGGCTTTCCAAAAAATATACTGAAAGTATCGAGGTAGTTTTCTACTTGATGGTTCAGGTAATCAAAATACTAGAAATATCTAAATAGCACATAAACTGATTGCATTTCCTAAGCTTTACCTTTTCTTGCACTTCAATAGTAGTAATATTAAATTGCCTAACAGATATTTTGTGTCGCAGGAATTTTTCCAGCAACAACTGAATAAAATCGGTTCCTGAAACGACATGAGTATAATAAGTAATTTGTAGGGATACTAAATCTAGAAACTGATGCAAAATTTATAGCAAAAACCAAACCTGTGTGATTTTCATAACAAACTGTTATATCCGTCGTGGGAAAACCTTCGACAATTTCAAAAACAGCGCTACTCAAGTTATCATCGTAAACATTTATACTGTTCAATAATCCAACTTAAAAAAAACTAAATTAGCTTAACACTTTTTGCATTAGATTAAAAATCGTCTACATTTATTTAAAAGAAAAAATGCATCATTTTTTCCCACCGTTATCTTAAAAATAAAACTAATACACATGATAGATAAAATTATTTTGTAGTACATCTCACAACAAAATATGAAACTTGAACTATATTTTATAGGAAATTTCTCGCATGAAATGTTATATGAAAATGATTGACACTTTTGAAAAGGTTGTGGTGAGTTCTGATTTATTTATAATTAAACCACTACACGAAGTCCTGTTTTAAATATTTATCGCTCAATTATATTTTATACATTCAAATTCCACTCGAGCCAAAGTAGATAACTCGTGATCCTCGTATAAACGGAAGGAAATCCAACTTGGCAACCAAAATCACTTGTAAACGAAGCAATACCAACCTAGAACCCCAAATCAACATTAAACTTTCCCTAAAATATTTACTTGTTTACCTGGACACCATCTACTAGTAAAGGACTTCCAGCATCGCCGTTACAAATATTCTTACCACCACTTCCAGTTGTACACATTTGCGACAAGTCCAAGGAAAAAATATTGGCCAAGTCACAAGCTAAGAAAGAGATGATGGTGGCTTCCATTCGACGGAGAACGTTACTGTGGGGAGCGGTATCGTTGGGTTTGCCCCAGCCGGCCACTACTCCTAAAGTGTCAGTGTAGAGGTTTAGAATGTCGGTGGTGAAGTTGACCACGGCCACGTTCTCTGGAAGCGAATCGAAAATGAAGACAGTAGAAGAGAAGGGGAAGAATGTGAATACAACAGATCGGAATTTGGGATTGTGAATTCAAAATGCAAATCTTTAAATCAATTCCTTACCGGAAAGAGCCACTGGACTAGGCAACCTAATCAAAGCTATATCATTATGAGTCCCATTATAATCTTCATGTATTACAAAGTCACTAGACTTGATTTTGATTTGCGTATCTTCGTCTTGTTCCAAATTATGTGCTCCAAGTGTAACTTCAGTCTCAGTTGAACTTAAACATTTTTAGTTAACATAAATATTTAAGAAAGAAATTATTTTCATTTTGTTACCCATTAAGACATTGTGCAGCAGTTAGAATAACTCCTTCGCGAATAAGAGAACCACCACATAGGACTTCTTTGTAATCGATAATTGTTTTAATAGCCGCCTGAAAAATTCTTCGTATGAAATTGTTTTAATATCTTATTGGGTTTTACCATGAAGGGCATTGAATGTGGTACAGCCTCATCGCCTCCTACAATCTTCAAACCATGTGAAGCACTACACAGTACCTAAAGTTTTTTCACAAATGAAAATGCTTTGAGTTATTTAAAAAATTCTCACCGAAATTGGCACCGTTATTGCCAGGACCAACAGAAATGTGCCAGGTTGCATGTTTAGGAAAGGAAGCAATAAACTGAGTTGTAATTGATAAAAAAATTGTTTTTCCTTTTTAAGGCACTTGAAAATATTTCAACAAGTCATACCGCTGGCAGGTTGCTTTCGAGGGCACTTCTAACTAGATAAGCAACAATAATAGAAGTGTGCAAGTGTGAAATTGATAAGATAATACCGTTTTTTGTAATTGTTTGAATTAGGTATGAAATGTAGATTAATCTAATCTGTTTTTTGTGAATATTAATTGAAGAAAATTTTGTTATTTTCTAAAATAATAGTACATATATTATATAAAGGTACATCATTTAATCCCTGAGGGTGAATTAAATTTCATGAGCGAGCAAAGCGAGCGAGGGAAATAATTCACCCGAAGGATTAATTATTAGACCTGGACGTGCGCACAAGAGATAATATGGTTCTAATAATAATAAAATATTTTTAATTATCTAGAAATTTCAAACAGTAGTGTTACTTAATTTTAAAAATTACTTATCTACATACGTTAAATAAATTGTAATCAGTCGAACCGTTTACGAGATAGAAATATAAATATTTGATTTCCAAAAATGTTCCAGATTGCGGAAAATCCTGAGATTTCGTTTTCATTGTAATTGATGCAAAAAGTATGCAAAAGGGAAAAGAAATTGCTTTTTTTGTATTTTCTCCATTTGGAGACGACAATATGAATCATACAGTGTGATTTTGACATATATGGGAATATTTTAATTCGAGATCGGTCAAGTAACTTTATGACGATAAGTCTCTACATGAACATTTATGTCCTAAATTGTTGAGATTCAAAATACAAAATATTTGTTGGCGTTTTCCAGACTTTCAAAATTTTCTTTACTGTTTTTCCCATTTTTAACACTCTGTAACTTGAAAATGCAGTACTAAAATTATATTAAAAAAAGATCATAATTTATGCGCATAGTGAGTGACTATTAGACTACCCCTTAACTACAATTGGTAACAAATTTTGCGACAAGATGCAGTCAATTAAAAAATCGTTTGACAAACCTAAGGCGCAGTGTGTGGTTCTCACATTTATATTCTAAATAATAAAATGCACCAATTACCATAAGTACATGATTGTCAATGCCAATGATGATTAAATGGCTCTCCTTGAACATTATGAAAAACGTGTCATATTGAAATTACATATTTAGAAACAGAGAGCATTATTAAAAGCTATATGATTAAAAAAAATTGTAGAATATTTTATTTTGTGAAGATTTAGACAAAAAGATTAAACCATGTTGAAAAAATGTTTTTTTACACCACGTACTTTCCAAATATTTATGTTAGATTTTTCAATATCATAATCTATAATATTTTCCACAAATTTCTAAAGCATTTTAATTCTAAAAGTTGGTTGGAAATGCACTTGTATTTTCTTACTCTTCTCTAAATGACAACATGCGTATATTTGTAGCCTAAATAATACAAAATTTTGTACTCATTTCATATGCTAGAAACCAAAAGATATAACTCGATATTTTTAAAACTTTTGTAAAATTTTAATTTGTAAATTTACCTATAATTATTTAGGATGTTTTAAGTAGGTATATACTTTTGAGGAAACTTAGGAAAAAATATTTCATTGTATAACTCAAAGAATTTAAATGAAAATCTAAATAAATTGTAACGAGAGGCTTTATTTAATGTGTTCTTGTACCCATTGCTAACTTAAACTAACAAAGTATATCATATTTTCTAAGTGTGGATTCATCCTACTAAAGTATGATACCTAATAATTCTTTGTATAGAAAGAAAACTTCAGTTTCGTCTGTTCTGAAATATTGTTATGTAAGAATAACTTCCTTTCAGCATCTAAAATAATAATAAAGTTATTTAAAGATTTAATAAATATTTGTCTTACACTCAAGAAGGTTTTCAGCGACATATTATTAAATTTTCCAATTTTTAAATCTAGATAACGTTGCGATCTCATTATCATTAATACCATATCTTTTTTTACCTCGATTGTTTGTTCCGTCCAATTGCTTTCCCATATAGACTTAGAAATTTGTAAACTCTAAAGTGACGTCAATTTAATTTATAACAATTCTGCTATGATGGATATAAAAATAAATAGTAACTTACGTAGAATATTACTTCATTACCAATCCAATAATACGAAATAAAATGGAATAAACTACTAATGCATAATCCAATATTTAAGACAGTTGGCATGTCAATCTATAATAATTATAATTAATTAGTTTTTAGAGTTAAATAATGCTGCATTACCTTTAGTCCCATCATTGCTTTTAAAGCAAAAGCTGCCATTGTAAATGACGATAACACAAATTCTAACAGAAACATGTTGCTAAAGTTATCATTAAACTTGGTTATAAATCTGGAATTTATTAGGTATATTATTATATTAAATAAGAATTTATTTAATAATGTCCGAATTGTTCATTATTGGACATTAATCATGTCAAAGTATATTATATGACAAATAATTCCCTAAGGTGTATTATCAAAAATGAAAATGTTCTAGGTCCCGGCTATCAGGCCGTACTGCTTTGTTGATTCAATGTATCATAGTATCGGCATTTAAAAACTACCAGATTATTCTTATTAGTAAAACAGCAAATTTTACTTAAATATATTCAGACAAAAATAATAATCCATTCGGACATTAAACGCCTTCGGTCGACGTAGGTACATCCTTCACGTGTTATCTCTATAACCCCCCGACACCTTAATTATACTATTCATTTCTTACTCTATAATCTCCTGATGCAATATTACACACTCCCTTATGCAAATTCCGCTTGCTTCTCGACAAGTTACACCAATTTGCCCTTGAACAGTTTCAGAAAACTCTCCAAAATTCCTCATAATGTAGTTCAAAATTTTCAGCTGGCCAATGATGTAAATTATCAACGAAACAGAAGATATATCCGAGGAGATAATGAAGATCCCCCCAATAAGACTTAGAGGAATTTGACTGAGAAAAGTCCAGCCAAAATACTTCTGTTCATCAAATGGAAGCCAAATCGGCAAAGAAAACTGTTTAGTTACAATTGTAACGTTGTTAACAGAAGATACCGACAGGTTCCTGATAATACTTGCAAGCGTTAAATGTATTGACACATATAAATAAATAAAAATAAAAGTGGCTGTAGTATTGACTGTACTTCACATGCCTCATGAAGATTTCCACGATAGGTTTGATTTGCCCCTGGAAAATTTGTTTCTCCTTTCGGGATATATTCCAAATCATATCTTCGACGAGCCTAGATCCGGAAACAGATAATTTCATTATATTTAAAGTGTAGACGATTATAACTCCCATGTTATCTTCCACTTCTTGATCTTTAATGTTTCTACTTAGGAGAATAAATGTTTTTATGTAGACAAGAACCATATAAATACAAAAGGAACCATGGATGATGATTTTGTAGATTTTTAGGGGCTTTTTCAGGTTTGGTTTGTAAATGAAAGTCCACGTCGCGGCGAGTGTTGACCATCTCATTGCGGGTTTTAAGTGTTTGTTTTCAAGCAATGTCTATAAGAAAAATGGAATAAGGGAATAAGAGTTGAAGAGGCTGAGCGACATATTTACCTGCATATTGATGACCAGGAGAATTTAGATACAGATATATTTATCACATATAGGTAGATACGGATTTTCTAATTATTGTACGTACTCCTAATAAGATTTGTGGAAACCCAATGTAGTTTTCTCCATTATCTACTCGTATATGTAGGTTTTTTACAAATTAAATTATGCAGAGATGTATAATTTACCCAATCAATTGACAATGATTATTGGAGATTGTATTTTATTATTCTACGAAATAGATCTTAAGAAATGTATAATTAGCGGTTATAAAAAAATAAATGGTTATGGGAAAATAATTATCTAGGATGTTTTAACTATAGTGCAGTCAAATTAGTCGAAAACCGGACATGAAATTGCGTTTTTCGATGGTCAAATTTTTATTTTTGGTATTTGTTCGGGTACATATGCCGATGAAAAAACCAATTTTGTGGGGTGCTAGCAGGTTGAGAACAGCCGCCATCTTGAAAAAGAAGGTGAAAATCTTCCCAACAATCTACCAATCGATACTTTCTGCCCTGTTATGTCCGCGACACAGCGGGTCAAAAAAACGTCTTTCTCTGCAAACCTAAAAGGCACACACGACAAAGAAATTATACTCAGCATCAAGTATGAAGTACGACACAACAGTATCGAACAACATTCTTTTCCTCCATGCGTTCTCTGGTTGTGATACAACATCGGCAACTTACTTTGTAGGAAAAACAAAATTCCTCACCACTATGAAGAAAAATGGCACCACCCTCGAAGCAGAAGCGAAACTTTTCAAGGAAAATATCTGATGTGCCCAGCACATGACTTTCTTATAAAATACGAATAAGGTTCTGTTTTTGGAAAGTATTGTACTTAAGCCGTTGCCAACAATCATATTTTAGCAAATTAATTTAGTTATTGTTTCAAAATTAGAAAAATTGTTTAAATTTATAAAAAAAATTACTAAATTTTCGTACTTCTTCTCTTGAAGCCCCTTTGCTTTATTCCCATTTGGCGATCCAAGAAAATCACAAATTATCTACACAACACTAGCACTTTTTGAAAAAATAAGTCAATCATTGAGAAGTAACCGTAAGAAATATTTAATTACACACAAATTAAGATTAACTACTAAAGAAATTACAATAATACGTGTTAACGCAAAATAATTAATTAATAATTAAATGGAAGTAACGAACAAAATTTTAGCACACATTCTTTACAGAAACAAAACTAAAAACTGGCTAATATAATAGCATAAAATATATAAATAATTACTCACCCTTTGCACAACCAAAATTTACAATTTTATAAGCTGCGTTCACGTTTCTCATAAAATCAATACTGAAAAGTTTTGTTGTGTTAAATTTTTTGAGAAAGTGAACCCAGCCTAAGCCTTTAAATTGTATTTGTTGGCAAAAAATGATGAGTAATTTTTACGACTTTGTTATCTATGGATTTATTTTGTATATGAATTTATGAATCAGTTTTCAGTTTTATTTCGAATGCCAAACGGAGCAGACGTGTGTCTGGTGTTCACGTTTAATTATTAATTAATTATGAAATATAACACGTGTTATTATAATTACTGTGTAGTGATTAGTGATTTCCTTGGATTACCATCATACGGGAATAAAGCAAAAGGGCTTCAAGAGAAAAGGTACGAAATAGTTTCGGGGTACAGAGGGGTTAAAGGGGGCCCGGGGTGGAAGGAATTAAAAATAAAACAGCTTTTGCCTGCCTTGGTAGATTGAAACATTTTCGAAATAATTTTAATTTCTTTGACTACTACTAGTACCTACTACCTACACTGCTACTATTCATGGCCCCCGCATGGTATTGGCCATGCGCGGGTACAGGGAACTCGAGCTGTAAGAGGGGACCTTGTTGAAATTAACTAGAAACAAAACTGATGCCTACCTTGGTAGATTGATAAATTTTCGAAATAGTTTTAATTTACTTTGCTACTACTATATTACACTGCTACTACTCATGGGCCCCATGTGGTACTTTACCCGGGTTAAAGGGGGCCCACGTTGGCTAGAGTTAAAAAAACCTTTTGCCTGCTTTGGTAGATAGAAAAAATTTCAGAATAAAAAAAAAGACTACAAACACAATTCAAATCATCTTGTCGCATCTGATATGTAAAATTGTAGATGAGGGGGATCACAGTAGAATGCGGGCGGCATGCTGGTACTACTACTTAAGTATAGAAAATATAAGATATTTTTTGAATTCTGCTTTTGATTGTTCTTGTTGCTTGTTGCAGGTAGGTCCCATGATGATTAAATGAGGACCACATCGTAGAAGACAACATACCAGGTCAGAACATTTTTAGTTTTCTGTTAAAATATTTCAACATTTTGGTGGAAAATTCCATCCGTTGAAAAAGTCTAAACGGACACATTTTAGTTTAAAACGATTTGTTGTTTAAGAAATGTATCAATTATATTCTGAAACTGTAAATTTGACTTTAACTCTACCACCATTAACAGCTTCAGTAATTGTTTTTTTAAATATCATTTTGAGATAATTCTTGTGTTTTTTGTTTGGAAACAATCACATGAAATCAAATTATCATATAAAATTGCCAGTAAGTACGATAAGCCAAAACTAGTATTTAGGGACAAACCACCTAGAAAGCGTAGAAACGAGCTAATAGGGCCCAAAATTTTACAGTAGGGCACTCAATAAAATTAAAAGAAAGAAACACGAAATTTATTTTGTTGCCTTAAGACAACATTCATACAAATTATTAGAAAATTTCAGGACATAAGGTGAAGCACTGCATGTTTTCATCAAATCACAGTTGATTCGTTTCCTAATCTAGAAACCGCAAATTTTTTTCTCAAGTTCTAGATATATTAAAAATTGTCGTTTTTCTAAACACTTTTGTTGGATTTTTCGAGAATTTTAGACTTGACTAAGCCTATAATTTGTAGGTATTTGTTGCATAAGAGATGACTAATTTTTACGACTTATTATTCCCATTTATAATATTTATGTTGATATTAGAAACTTTTTAGTTTTGTTACGAATGTGAACCGGTAAAGACGTGTGCTAAAATGTTGTTACTTATTTACTTTTATTTATTAATTAATTATTTCGTATAACACGTCTGAACTTAATTTTACCTTAACTCGCGTGTAATTATTTATTGTTTAGAGTTGTTTCGCATAGATATATTTATTTCAGTGATTATCTTTGAAAGGTAGGTCCCATTACGATTATAGGACTACACCGTAGAAGACAGCATACCAGGTCAGAACATTTTTACTGTGTGGAGAAGGAAAATTCCATCAGTTTAATTTTCGTAAAAATAACATTGTTCTCATAGTAAATCAATCCGGGTTCATTTTGAACCAAGAATTAATTTGCATTATTCCACCTTCAACCGTTGTTGTGTGGTTCGGTATCGGAACCTTGTTGAGTAATTGCGCCGAGACATATTCTGGCGTAAAGCCCGGGCTTTGTCTTTTAAATATTTTTTGATATTTAGGTCGCGACATTCCTAGATTACGATTATATATAAAGTCCCATCAGAATTACTGGGACTAGGGTTAAAGCAAAGCATATGTACCTAAATACGTGGGTGTCGAAAGATGAAACACATGTGGACAGTGCCCTAGACTTAGAAATAATTTATATAAGCCCTTCATAATTTTTCTGCCCGGTGCTTTGAATATCAACATGAAGAAATTTAAGCAAGCTCGGGTAAACGGCAGGAGTAACTATGACACTCTTGGCGGATGGTAGATTCGCGTGGGGTGACAGAGATGTGGAAGAGTTGTACGGGTTGACACCTAGGCATTGCCTAGAGCTGTTGCCTGTCTCTCAACACAAAGAGTCACTACCCGCGGTCTTCCCGGAAGCTTTGATTGTTCTAATGCTGGAGGTCTGGCCTTCCTCTGAGATTAGAACGGTTATAGTTGCGTTTGTGACGTACCTCCCATAGGTAACCGCCGGACAACGCTAATGTCCGATATAATGTTATGTACGGTCTGTGAAAGCAGATTAAATGCAGACATATGTTGGGGATTAGCGGCTAAACCGTCACACATCTTGTAACAAAGCCAATTTAACAAAAATTTAAGTACTGTAATTTTGAAAATAAAAGTAAATTATTAAAATTCGGGAGGGTAAACGAAGCTGGAGCAAACTTGCGCTCCAGCTAGTGCTCCATCGTCCGAGGTGTCGGTCGTATTTGAACTGCTTAATTGCTACGACTAGTATCCAAGATGTCACATGTCAGACCACACGGCGTTTACCCTTTAACCTATTCGTATGCTGCCCTATCCTATGCAAAGTACCGTTGTGGACGCAATGGATGCTGCGGATAGTGAGCAATGCTTAGATTCTTACGTTATACGATATAATGTATATGTATGTAATGGTCTAAGCAGTAATGTGTGGTAGAAGTTCGCGCAAGCGGCCTCGAAAGTAGCCCATTAAATGTGGTAAAGGGAGTAATTAACTCTTTCTACATGGGGTTCTCATTAAAAAAAATCGTAATTAATTTATATAAACAGTACTTTTTTTTTAAATAAAATTAGCTTTGTAACAAAGCCAAATGCGATTTTTTAAAAGTGTAATTTATGTACTTCAACAGTTTTTAATTCTAAAATGTCTAAAAACATTTCTTGCAGGCATGTACCTTATAATGTTTATTTTCAGTGTCTATACATAATTTAATTTATGTACTTCGAAGGTAAAATTTGTGAAAACTATTTGGGGGCCCCCAATTTACAAATTCATACGGAATTAGGTACAATTTAAAAATAATTGTATCACCAGTACGCCAGTACCTACAATTTTTCGATAAAAAGACAAATGTAATAAATACCACTGGATATATATTAAATGTTGTAGATAATTTTACTGTGAGATTATTAATATAATCCACATAGGCCTTCCTTCTTTCTCTTTTATTAACAACTTATTTTTCTGATAACACTACCAGTTTTAAGGAACTGCACCTGAACAAATTTTTGGAGAAAATCCCGAAATCGAATATATGTACCTATGTTTTATTATTTATATTTTTCCCTTATATCATACCTTTCCCATTAACACTGCAAAAAGTGCCATTATAATATATCGACCCAAATTTGGGGTGAAATCTATTTTTATACAAAAATTATGAATATGAAACTTATCAAGTTGTAAATAATTACATATATGCTCTATAATATTGACCGTGGATTAGGCCTCCTGGGGACACCACGTTAAAAAAAACGCGCCTATACTCTACCTCAGTGGTGGTGAGGAAATGAGTTGGTTGCATTACATGAGAGGGAAATATTCCTTATTATATTGTAACTAAAATTCCATAATATTACTAATAGTAATCGATTTAGAAGATTTTACCCTTTGGGGATTTCTTGCAAGATAAAACTTTGTGGTAAATAATAATTATGTATGTAGGTATAAGCACCCAACATTTCTAACACATAAAACATGCAACTATTACACGATTAAAATTGAGCCTTGACTTTAACCACGAAGGGCCGAAAAAATTTGAATTTTTTAATTTTTTTTAACTTGTTCTAAAGGTTGTAATTAATTAACAATTTTTTGGAGTAATTGTTAATTTGATTACAAGTTTGTGTTCTAAAGAAAAATTCGCCTTATATGCATCAATGGTAATTGACAGAGCCGCATTTAGCGAAGGCCCTGAAAGCCTAGAAATAATTTACCTTCATAATTTTTCTGCCCGATGCTTTTAATATCAGCGTGAAGAAATTCAAACAAGCTCGGGTAAACGGCAGGAGTAACTATGACACTCTTGGCGGATGGTAGATTCGCGTGGGGTGGCAGAGATGTGGAAGAGTTGTGCGGGTTGACACCTAGGCATTGCCTAGAGCTGTTACCTGTCTCTCAACACAAAGAGTCACTACCCGCGGTCTTCCCGGAAGCTTTGATTGTTCTAATGCTGGGGGCCTGGCCTTCCTCTGGGATTAGAACGGTTATAGTTGCGTTTGTGACGTACCTCCCATAGGTAACCGCCGGACAACGCTAATGTCCGATATAATGTTATGTAAGGTCTGTAAAAGCAGATTAAATGCAGGCATATGTTGGGGATTAGCGGCCAAACCGTCACACGTTTTGTAACTTTGTAACAAAGCCAATTTAACACAAATTTAAGTACTGTAATTTTGAAAACAAGTCAATTAATAAAATTCGGGAGGGTAAACGAAGCTGGAGCAAACTTGCGCTCCAGCTAGTGCTCCATCGTCCGAGGTGTCGGTCGTATTTGAACTGCTTAATTGCTACGACTAGTATCCAAGATGTCACATGTCAGACCACACGGCGTTTACCCTTTAACTTATTCGTATGCTGCCCTAATTCATGCAAAGCACCGTTGTGAGCAATGGATGCTGCGGATAGTGAGCAATGCTTAGATTCTTACGTTATACGATATAATGTATATGTATGTAATGGTCTAAGCAGTAATGTGTGGTAGAGGATCGCGCAAGCGGCCTCGAAAGTAGCCCATTAAATGTGGTAAAGGGAGTAATTAACTCTTTCTACATGGGGTTCTCATTTAAAAAAAAAATCGTAATGAATTTATATAAACAGTACTTTTTTTTAAATAAAATTAGCTTTGTAGCAAAGCCAAATGCGATCTTTTAAAAGTGTAATTTAGGGCCCTAAACACTCGGAAATATTTTATGTACTTAAACAGTTTTTACTTATAAAATGTCTAAAAACATTTCTTTCAGGCATGTACCTTATATAATGTTTATTTTCAGTATATATACATAATTTAATTTATGTACTTCGATGGTAAAATTTGTGAAAATTGTCTGGTGGCCCCCAATTCACAAATTCATACGGAATTAGGTACAATTAAAAATAATTGTTGTATCACCAATACATACAATTTTTCGATAAAAAGACAAACGTAATAAATACCACTGGATATATATTAAATGTTTTAGATCATTTTACTGTGAGATTATTAATATAATCCACATAGGCCTTCCCTCTTTCTCTTTCATTAACAACTTATTTTTCTGATAACATTACCATTTTTAAGGAACTGTATCTGAACAAATTTTTGGAGAAAATCCAAAAATCTAATATATGTACCTATGTTTTATTATTTATATTTCTCCCTTATATCATACCTTTCCCATTGACACTGCAAAAAATGCCATTAATATTATAAAATTTATCAACCCAAATTTGGGGTGAAATCTATTTTTATGCAGAAATTATGAATATGAAACTTATCAAGTTGTAAATAATTACATATATGCTCTATAATATTGACCGTGGATTAGGCCTCCTGGGGATACCACGTTAAAAAAAACGCGCTTAAACTCTACCTCAGTGGTGGTGAGGAAATGAGTTGGTTGTATTTATTACATTATTGAATTATTACTTTTTTTGAAGCTATGGACCATAGAAAACATAGAAACCATAGAAAACTTTATTAGAATATTTTACAAATTTTGGATTATTCTTTGTAACAGTGGAAAGTTTATGAAAATGTCATCAGCGGTACTGGAATAGGAATTTTTTAAACTAATTTACTTTTAAAATATAGAAACTTTTTATAATATAAAAATTAAGTTAAATTCTTGTAAAAATTTTGAGGGTTTCCAGCAATTTTCGAATAGTCTCTGTCGCAGTTATTGCAATACGCATAAATCTGTCCTTGTTTTAAGAATATCTAGTTTTTTTGAAATTTTTTTGACGGAATTTCAAAAAAAAGTTCAAACAAAATTTGTTCAAAATTCAAATCTAAATCAATGTTAAAGAATAAAAAAATCTCATAAATTGTTTATTTTTCAAGATATTCCTAAAAAACCTTAAAATGTCTTCAGGTAAGTACCACTTGTGTTGGTACTAGATGAAAAAGATTTAATGTGGCACCCACAATTTTGTTCAAACTCTTAACTATGAAATTTGAATCAAATCCGATAAATCGTTTTTGAGTTATGGTGGATACAGACAGACACACACACACACAAACAGACATCATGGCGAAAATGGTCAAAATGAATTCAGGGGCCCTCAAAACGTGTAAATCCATCCAAATCTCGAAGTCGAAAAAAATCACGATTACTGTAGGTACTTCGTTATTACTTCGTATAAGAAAGTAAAAGCAACAACTCAGAAGACCTCATTGCAGCAGGAGAGAAATTTTACATAGCATTCTATGGCGGAGGTAAACAAACATCTATTGACAAACTTCTTTACATGAAATTTACAAGATCAGTGACAAAGAGCACGAACAACTTATCTTCATTACCCTCCACGAAAGAAACGCTCTCTCAGCACATACTTCGGATGTATCATCAGGTCCAGAATTGGCTCGGAAACTACAAGGATCCCGAAGATTGGGGTTGGAAAAAATGGACTCAAATGTATGCGCCTGTAACATCCACCAAGAAACCTGCTCCCCCTGAGATTATGAAAATAATTACTTGTTCGTGCGTGTCCAAATGTGGCGCAGTTTGTGGGTGTCGCAAAGCCGGCTTGAAGTACTCCTTCCTATTTCGCATGACCCAGGAGGTGACCAAAAGACAGTTCAAGAATTCATTTCCGACGATGAAGTTCATGAAATGGAACCAGGATCTTCAAAAATAGCAAAATGCTAGGTCTATTCTAAGTATGTTATAATAGTGTTTTAAAAAAAAATTTAGTTTCGCAACGTCAAAAACGACATTTTCCAGCTTCTATTTTCCACAATTATTAACTTTCGAAGTTGTTCTATATCTCAAAATAAAGACAATTTAGTGCTTTACATGAAAGGTCTAAAATCATCTTAGCCGCAAAACTGACCGAAAGCGAGTTATTCGACGACAAATGTCGTCGTAACCCTTGCGGTTGACTTTTGACCCGCTGTGTCGCGGATATAACATGGCAGAAAGTATCGATTGGTAGCTTGTTGGGAAGATTTTTCATTTTCTACAGCTCTGCTGTTTACTGATTTTCCATATGAGCAACGGAAAATGAAATATTTGGAAAAACTGGCGTTATCAGTCATATCAGGCCAATGCGTTGCAAACTTTAGCGTTGGATGGGTCGCAAAGTATTGACTCGATGATAACAGTTAAGTACTCATTTTAAGGATAATTTCTAGCACTTTAAGTTTGTATTTGCACATTATCCCATTAAATCAAAAGTTGAGGCAATAATCGCAAAAAACTACATTCAACCCCCACATAATAAGGCATAGGTGAATTTTGACCCGCGATAACTTCGAGCCTACTTAATTACTACAGAGCTCGTTGAGTAGTTATTTTGTAGATAATTTTATTCTCTACCACTTCTCCATTTATCAGTTTTAGCTAAAATGTCATGCAAAGGAGTAAAAAAATAAAAACAAACTCACCACCTTTTTCAAGATGGCGGCTGTTTTCAACCTGCTAGCACCCCACAAACTTGGTTTTTTCATCGGCATATGTACCCGAACAAAAACCAAAAATAAAATTTGGTCCATCGAAAAATGTAATTTCATTTAGGTACTAATTTGACTGCACTACTGTACAATTTTGTATAAGATTAGGAAAAAAATTTCATGGTATAAGACAAAGAATTTTAATGAAAATCTAAATAATTTGCAACGAGAGGTTTATTTAATGTGTTCTTGTACCTATTTGCTAACTTAAACTAATAAAGTATATGTATGTCATATTTTCTAAGTGTGGATTCCTCCTAATCCTAATAAAGAATGTTACTAATTTTTTTGTATAGAAAGAAATCTTCAGTTTCGTCTGTTCTGATATAATGTTATGTAAGAATAACTTCCTTTCATCATCTAAAATAATAAGAAGTATATTTAAAGATTTAATAAATATTTGTCTTACAGTCAAGAAGGTTTCCAGCGACATATTATTAAATTTTCCAATTTTTAAGTCTAGATAACGTTGCGATCTCATCATCATTAATACCATATCTTTTTTGACCTCAGTTGGTTGTTCCGTCCAATTACTTTCCCATGTAGACTTAGAAATTTGTAAACTCTAAAGTTACGATAATTTAATTTATAACAATTTTGCTATATAATGGAAATAAAAATAAATAGTAACTTACGTAGAATATTACTTCATTACCATTCCAATAATACGAAATAAAATGGAATAAAATAAAAATTATTAGTCCAATATTAAAGACAGTTGATATATCAATCTATAACAATTATAGTTAATTAGTTTTTACAATTAAATATTGCTGCTTTAGGTACCTTTATTTGCACCATTGCCTTTAAAGCAAAAGCTGCCATTGTAAATGAGGATAACACAAATTCTAACAGAAACATGTTGCTAAAGTTATCATTAAACTGCTGTATAAATCTGGAATTTATTATATTATTAAATTAAATAAGAATTTATTTGCTTTCGATCTCGATACCGTAGCATGTGGATAAATCATTAGAATATTCAAAATTTCATTCTTACTTTATAATCTCCTGATGCAACATTACACACTCCCTTACGCAAATTCTGCTTGCTTCCTGACAAGTTACACCAATTTGCCCTTGAACAGTTTCAGAAAACTCTCCAAAATTTCTTATAATGTAGTTCAAAATTTTCAGCTGGCCAATCACGTAAAATATCAAGGAAACAGTAGATATATCCGAGGACATAACGAAGATATCTCCAATCATTTTTACAGGAATTGTACTGAGAAAAGCCCAGCCAAAATATTTCTGTTCATCAAATGGAAACCAAATCGGCAAAAAAAATTGTTTAGTTACAATTGTGACGTTGTTAACAGAAGATACGACAGGTTCCTGATAATATATGCAGGAGGTACATATATTGACGAATATAAATATAATAAAATAAAAACTGCTGTAGTATTGAGTGTACTTCACATGCCTCATGTAGATTTCCACGATAGGTTTGATTTGTCCCTGTAAAATTTGTTTCTCCTTTCGGAAAATATTCCAAATCATATCTTCGACGATCCTAGATCCGCAAAGAGATAATTTCATTATATTTAAAGTGTAGACGAGTGTAATTCCCATGCTATCTTGCACTTCTTGATCTTTAATGTTTCGACTTAGGAGAATAAATGTTTTTATGTAGACAAGAACCATGTAAATGCAAAAGGAACCATGGATGATGGTTTTGTAGATTTTTAGAGGCTTTTTCAGGTTTGGCTGCTTGTAAAGGAAAGTCCACGTCGCGGCGAGTGTTGCACATCTCATTGCGGGTTTCAAGTGTTGGTTTTCAAGCAGTGTCTATTAGAAAAATGGAATAAGGGTTGAAGAGGCTGAGCGACATATTTACCTGATGCATATTGATGACCAGGAGAATTTAGATGCAGATATATTTATCACGTATAGGTAGATACGGATTTTCTAAGTATTGTACTTTTAATAAAGTTTGTGGAAACCCAATGTAGTTTTTTCCATTACCTACTCGTATATGTAGGTTTTTACAATTTAAATTATGCAGAGATGTGTAATTTACCCAGTCAATTACCAATGATTATTGGAGAAGTGGGATTTTATTATTCTACAAAATAAGTCTTAAGAAATGTATAATTAGCGGTTATAAAAAAATAAATGGTTATGGGAAAACGACTTTGTATATTTCAGTAAACAACTTCGATTTTTGATAAACTGCAAATCCACTTTTTAAATCAGTTTGACTTTATCGTTTAATAATAATAATAATAATAGGTGAACGTAACTTTTTGCGTAGAAATATCTATATTAAATGCACCTAGTATAATTAATAGGGAGTTCAAAATGACCAATCTGTGGATTTTTGGAGAGGACTCGAAATTCAAATTGCATACTGTGGGGTATATCGAGACTAAGTTAAAATTCGATTTGCGGGACTAAAAATTCGGTGGTTCGTCCGCCATCTTGGAAAAAGGGGGTGAAATGGTTTTTCCCCTATATCCCTATTAACTTTATACAAAAACTATAAGAATAACTTTTGGTTGAAAAAAAAAGATACACACTTTTATTTATAAGTTTTTTCCAGGCCATGCGTATTTAAAAAGTTATTAACAAATATGTTGCAAAAATTAGTACTAGTTTTTCTTTGACGGCCGATATTTCGCGTACGGTTGATTTCACGGAAAATATACATCAGTTACTTTTTGTAGAGCAGTTTTCGATGAAGAAGTTAGTGCATGATAATTAACCATTTGTATAATTGGCAGCGCTCCAAACGTAGATATGTCCAGATAAATAATGATAAATACAGGGTGTTCCATACGGTTATGTTCAAATTTTGAGAGTATGTATAAAATAGACTTAATTCTAGCAATAAAAAATGTAAAACTGGTAGGTCGATCTTCATTTCTTTTAAAGTTACAGGCTTTTGAAATTATTAACAACAAGTTTTCTTTTTTGAGTTATATCTCCGAACTCATTCTTTTTACCGGAAAATTTGTTGAGAGCAATTTTGTAGCAAAAGAAAATCTTTTTTGTTTAAACAATTTTTTTCTGCAATCAATTGTTTAAACAATAATGACGCGGAGAAGTGAATAATGCGGGGCCGGGTGAGTATGTATTAGTTTAGACAAATAATGTGTGGATTTTTTTTGCTACAAAATTGCTCTTAACCACTTTTCCGATAAAAACAACCGTTTAGAAAATATTACTGCGAAAAGAAAACTTGTAAATAATTTCAAAGGCTTGTAACTTCAAAACAAATGAAGATTGACCTTACCACTTTTGAATTTTATAGTGTTAGAATGAAGTCTATTTTATACTCCCAAAATTTAACATACGGAACACCCTGTATTATGATAGATGTATTCCATTTATTTGTCACTTTTTCTGTATTCTACATATTCAGAAACTCATAAACAAATATTGCCGACAAAAGTGGCTATTTTTCTATATCGAAGTCAATACTGTAAGTAATAGAACAATATCTGCTGCTTTAGAACGATTCTTTTCGTTTCTTCAGTGGGATCTTTTTTTTTGTCTTTGTAAAACTGCTGCTTTTAAAACATCATAACCAGTGTTACGAAAGCAAATAATCGCTTCCCGTTTTTGCTGGTCGATAATAAGAATGGCATTCCCATATTTTCTATGCAATCGACCTTTAATGGTCCTGTTATCAGAAACGAGAGTACTTTTGATTTGCTTCACTAAGTCCAAAAATTTTAATTAACACGCTTCAGAATTTTCTGCAAAGTATAATTATGTAGATAAACTCCAGGACTGTTTCTATTTGTTCTTGTTTCTCCGCAGAAAACTGTTTTTCTGAGCCATGTTTTTGAGAATATAAATGTATAATATAATATAATGTGTATAAATGACGATCAGGACGACGGCGGTTATCTGCAGCTGTATTCCTAAAATCAGAGTAGGTAATATTTGTGAGAGGCTTCGTATAGATACATGCGTTTGTAGCGCTATCAGATGCAAACCAATTATACAAATGGTTAATAGTATACACATACTTCTTCGTCGAAAACGGCTCTACAAAGAGTAACTGATGTATATTTTCCGTACGCGAAACATCAGCCGTCAAAGAAGAAGTACCCCTAATTTTTGCAAGGTATTTGTTTATAACTTTTTAAATACGCATGGTCCGGAAAAAAGTTATATATATAAAAAGTGTGTATCTTTCTTCTTCCAACCAAAAGTTATTCCTATAGTTTTTGCACAAAGATAATAGATTTCGTTTCACCTCCTTTTTCCAAGATGACGGACGAACCACCGACTTTTCAGTCCCGCAAATCGAGTTTTAACTTAGCCTCGATACACCCCACAATATGCAATTTGAATTTAGAGTCCTCTCCAAAAATGCACAGATTTTTCCCCTATTGACTGTACTATTATATAAACTCACAAATTGTTTCCAAAATTTAAAATAAATACTGATAAACTAAATTTTTCCGTGTTTTCGGCTGCTGTATCACATAAACTGTCAACAATAATAAGAAATCTATTCAACCAAAAATTGTAGGTAATTAAATTCTACACAAGATTGAAGACGATGTTTGTCATATTTATTTATAAATTATAAAAGAAGGGTTTTATCATCCCCCTATGCTGCATAACAACACTCAAGGAATGATATGCTAATTGTAGTTATAGATTGTAAAAAAGCAATGATTAATAGGTAAGGCGCATTTTTCACATTAATATTTTAAATTATAGAAAAAATATTTCAATCATTCTAACTTTCAGAATGCCACGTATCAGGATGATTATTTGAACTATCTACTTGGCCATATGAGAATTTTGTTCCTATTTGTCCCTAGATTCGTCAGTCTCTACAATAAATAAACTATATTTTTTCTATATCTATAATTAATTGATGCTATACAGAAAAAAATATGTTATATGGAGATATAAGAGTTAAACAAGCATTCATGGATATTAATTATATTACAAGACCTACGAAAAAAATGTACATACTTTATTTTTATTTTATACATCTATTAGTTACTTTAATTGTAATTGTAGTTATAATTAGGATTACGATATACTTTAAATATCCCGCGTATAATTCTAAACAGCGCATCACTCAACAGATGACGCTAGAAGCACAAAAATGAAACATGTGTGGTTATGGACAAACGTCATGCTTATTGACATCTGGCAAGTAACACAAATTAGTAAAATATTTAATATTGTGTGATGGTCCAGGCAAAAAAATGATTGAATCCTGCTCTAAAAAGCGTATGTTACTCGGCATAACCTTCTTAGGCATGTACGTACAATCAAACTACCAACTACCCTGAATTTCAGCACATTTTCTTTCAGTTTAACAGTTGTAGTACTTATAGTCGAGTCCCATTGGACCGATTCAAAAAACCCATCTCGACGCCGGAATTTTCTAATAGAGCAAAACGCTACCTGTTTCGACAAAGACAAATACGAGGTGGTGAAGGATTGTGAACCTTGCACAGGTAAAATTTTCCATAAACTTGCTACCTAACCTTACAATTTTTGTTCCGTAGCGTTTGAAATTGCCAGTAAGAGTCTTGGGATTTGCATTCATACGCACTACAAGGAATTATTGCGGTGCTCCAACGGAGAGACAGTCAGTCGAAGCTGTGATAAAGCAGCGTATTTCGATGAGAAAGCTTTCTGGCAGTTTGAGGGTTTAATGTTCGTGGGCAGTGTTATTTCAACGTGTTGTGTTGTTTTGCGTAAGCGCGTGTTAAATCGACGGTTAATTCAACGAGTGTCACGTCAGCTTGCTAATAGTGTTTAATAAAATGGGGGAGAAACAGGAACGGTGGTTGTACATTGAAGCAGCTGTAAATCCCGAGAAACCCACTCAAGGTTTTGTGGATCTCACCAGCTTTATCACGTTGTTTGTCCATAAGCTTGCAAGGAATTCTATTAGAATTAAACTGAATAAAACCAGTAAGACTAGGAGCAAAATAATCGAAATTTATTTGGATGAATGGTGCTATGAAGTTGTAGTAGAAGACGAATTAAGTGATATTCTAAAACTCAGTACATGGCCGGTGATTTTACAAGAGAAACATATAACAAGCGGCTTGTGTGCTGTTTCTAGAGTTCTAGTAAAACACAGCAAATGTGCTGTAACTAGAAAACTTTTAGGATTCCGAGATGCTTGCTTAATGGCGTGTTCAGGTCCGAGTGTTTGGACGTCGTTCTGCGAACAGCACCTTCCGAATTATCTGCAAGAACTTATAGAAAACTCTTGTAACTATAACGAAATTATCTATAGAATTCCACCGATTATCTCTAGGTTCGAATACCATCTTGGCCTTCCTGTCCGGATGCATAATGCATATAAACTGGCCACGACGCATGTAAACGGAGACGGCACCATAAGCAGATCGTTGGACTTGGAACATACATACAGTGAAGGCTTGTGTATGACTTTAGTCGACGTGATAGTCTACCCATGTTTCCAACTGTTGTTCCAGTGGGGTCCCCATTTGAAAAACCCGGAATATTTACCCAAAATTTGCACTTGGTTTGATACCATGAAGTCTCAACTACCAATTGTAAGGTTTGGACTACCAAGCGTGAATAATGTAGGAAAGAAAATGCTGCATGAAAGTTTTGTGAGGAAAGGTTTCTATGCCTCTGAGAACCGCTCGAAGAAAGCCACCTTTACCAAACAGGCTGATGTAGAAAAAGGCTTGCGTTGTGTGAAAAACCACGACATAGCTAACGGATTTCTTCCATATGGGTTCGATGTGAAGTTTCATTGGGACCAGGTGCCTTTGCAGGTGAATCCCATCGGAGGTAGCATCCCCAACACTCGCGCCAACCGCAAAAGTCAACAATTAGAAAATATTGTAAAAGCAGTTCTTAAGCTGAAAA
Source organism: Pediacus dermestoides (assembly GCA_963942485.1). Lineage (NCBI taxonomy): Eukaryota > Metazoa > Arthropoda > Insecta > Coleoptera > Cucujidae > Pediacus > Pediacus dermestoides. The sequence continues at coordinate 6,479,943 of OZ012629.1, forward strand.
GTTCCCAAAGTCGAATTGTGGACTTTTGCAGTGGAAGTGGACACGTTGGGCTGCTCCTCGCCTATCTTCTACCAACAGCCGAGGTTATACTAGTAGAAAACAAAGAACGCTCCTTGCAAAGAGCTCAACAAACAATCCAACAGCTCAACTTGAGCAATGTAACAATAGCCCAAACAAACATTTCATATTTTTCCGGCAGCTTCGACATAGGAGTATGTCTTCATGCCTGTGGTTCTGCCACTGATATCATGATGGAAACTTGCATAAAAGCCAAAGCGCATTTTGTCTGTTGTCCCTGTTGCTACGGTGGAATTCTCAAAGGCGCTTTCACGTATCCACGTAGTGAAAAATCTAGGAAAATGTTCGGAGATATGGAGAAGTATTATTTTAATGTGGCGCATGCTGCTGATCAAACACACGATGATGACAACAAGAAAACGGAGCAGGGGTATTTATGTATGGATGTGGTGGATACTGATAGGAAAATGTATGCGGAAAGTGAGGGTTACGAGGTGTTTTTGGGGAAGTTGCAGCCGGTTAGTTGTACGAAGAAAAATAATTTGTTGGTGGGGATTTGTAAGAGTAAACGATAGGGGAGGGAATTGTTATTGTTTTGAATTAAAATGTATTATGTAGTTTCTGGAAATAAATTGTACTTGACAGGAGGACGATTTTTTGTCTCTAATAACTGACCTGTTAGATTTTTTGTTACACCAAAGAATTTTTTTAATGAAAAGTTAAACACAAAATATTAATTATTTACGTAAGGCAAATAGAATTCATGACATTTAATTTTGAAAAAATATTCAGTTTCCATTATTCATGAATTAATCAATATTTTTGATAATATTTTAATAAACTGCTGGCCAATTGAAACGTACCAAGCGAATTTTTAGGTTGAATTTAAAGTCAAATATTTTGAAAAATAGAAAAGATATCAACATGCGATTTTCAGGATTTCAGAGATAATTTAATTGAGAAAACGATAGTGTGACCCGATTTTTTTACTTTGAAGTACGTTACTATCTATAGGGTATGAAAGAAAGTCGTCTTTTTTTTCTCAAACTTCATACCTACCGAAATTCCATAAAAAAAAATTTATATTTTTTTAATGTCGATTTTTTTAGTCTTTGGTTAATGAGGAAAAAACCAATTTCTCAAAATTTTTATATCCCTCTCATTTTATAAGATACCGAATTTTTTATTAAATTTAATATTATTGAACAGGTTTTTGTAATAATAATTATGCTGTCATTTTGAAAGCAAATGTCATCATGTGATATGTCGATAAAAAGGTAATTTTAAGTAGAATCTAATTCTTACGGAAAAAAATATACAGGGTTGTTTTAAAAAATTTTGAAAGTTAGTAGGTGGCCCTTCCGGTGAAACCGGAAGTGTCATCAGATTGTTTTAAACGTTAAAATGATTATTCCTTTCAACAATCAAACCATGCCAAATTTCAAATTAATACAGTTAAATGTAACCAAATAGTGGAAGTTGTAAAACGATTTCGTAGCCACCCGGTATGCACGGATATGAGCAAATTTTTGAAAAAATGAAAAACCCGTTTCGAGGATATAAATCACTTAAACCAATGGTGAACATAAACTTATTATGGTGTAGTTATGCAGGCAGATTTAGCTGTAGCTGTAAGTTTTCTCTAAGCCGCTGTAAATAAACAGTCCATACATGCAAGATTTAGTAGATTTAGCTGTAGTGAGCATTGAGTTGATGTTTGATGTACATACCTAGACAAAACCAAAAATAAAATCCCTAAAAAGTTACTAGATTTAAGAGATTTAGCTGTAAAAGTTGAAGTTGACGAACTATTACATCTACAGCTACAGCTAAAGTTACAGCTAAATCTGCATAAATGGTTCCATTGTTTAACACATATTCAAGTTTTTACAGCTACAGCTAAAGTTACAGCTACAGCTAAATCTGCCTGCATAACTACAGCATTTACTAAATTCCATTTTATTCCATTAAGAAAGTAGCCTCAAAAATTGAATTAAAAAATTTTCGCAATCAGCGAACGTGTACCGATTTTGATAAGCCACTGGTTACCATTAAATTAATGAAAATACAAAAAATGTGCTTTTTATAAAAAAGCCATTCATAAAGTATCATAATCATCTACTGAGATTGGTTCTTACAAAACACAATACGGCCTAAGGATAAAAAATAAAGAAAAATTCAAGTTTTCAGCAAAAATTCGGTATTTTATAAAATAACAGGGATATCAAAAATTTGAGAAACAGGTTCTTTTCCCATTAAGTAAGGACTAAAAAAATCTACATCAAAGAAATATAAAAAAAATTTTGTGGAATCTCGGTAGTTATAAAATTTTCGAAAAAAAAGACGACTTTCTTTCATACCCTGTAGATAGTAATGTACTTCAAAGTAGAAAAAACGGGTAGCACTATCGTTTTCTCTATTAAATTATCTCTGAAATCCTGAAAACCGCATATTGATATCTTTTTTATTTTTCAAAATATTTCACTTTAAATTCAACCTAAAAATTCGCTTGGTACGTTTCAATTGGCCAGCAGTTTATTTGGTTGCTTGTAATAGTTTTGGCAACAAAATTTCTTCGTCATTCAGACTTTAGTAACAAGGGTTGCCTAAACGTGTAATAAAGGCTGCCTATAGTCAATTTATGTTTGAAATAATTATTTTTATAAATTAAATGTTTTGTGGATACCATCGTCTAAATTTGTTATTAAATAAGTATATCTTATTGTTGTAACAAATTTGTTCCATTTGAAAACGTTTTTTAATAATAATTAGTTATAAATGTTCTAAAATAACAAAATTAAATCTCCCCTGCAAAATAATTATGTAGTATTAATTAACATATTGATAACAGTCGAATTATCACAATTTTATTTAAAAAAAGTTGTTTTTAATATTCTCAGCAAAATATATTTAATTTTACTCTATAATTTTTATTAAAAAACATTATTATTCTTTAAATAATATTTTTTTTAATTTATTTATATTTAATTAATTTCCTCTTAAATATTTTTTCTTATTTCCATTTGAAACAAATTCAGCTTATCTCTAATCAAGACTCTCATTCACTACCCCATCCCACAACCTCTTTTCCTCTCTAACAAACTGTGAGTTTGTTTATTTTAGGTTTTTCATCCAAGCCCAAAGCCTAAAATTCTTCGATTAAACCATATCCTAAATTGAAGAATTGAATAATGCCTCCTCGCGCTGTCCGAAACCAAGTCCGCCTATCGCGGCGTTTAGTCGCTTCCCGCTCTTCGTACAGCTAATACGAAATAACTAATAATTTACCGAGCTAAGCGCACAAAATAGAAAAAAAATGCGGACAAATTAACCAGGAGGTTTTACGCGCAATGAGGCACAGAACACCAGACAATTTTTTCACAAAATGAATCTATTCAAAATTGAAACTTAGCTAGTTTTTAGGTACTTAGATTCTTTAAATTATAGAGTGCGTGTGGAGACTAGAAAAAAGTGTTTGCTTTTTCTTGTTATAATATGTTAATGCGATATCCTACGTTAATTAGTATGTTTCGGTAGAGTGTACACGGTGGTGTGGATTTTGCGGTATCAAATTGTGATTACAAAATAATGTAGTTTCTAGTGTTGGAGGCTTATAAATTGGTTTGTCTTCAGCATGCTCGCCTCTGCAATTATTCTCAGGTAAGCTCACGTTTTAATCCAGTTTAAATCAGATAGTACAAAACACAACCTGGAGTAGATTTAAAAACAGTTAATTAAACATTATTGTTTGTTTTGGAATTTAAAAATGTGCGAAATTTTGATGATGCTAAAAATAAATACTAATGGCGCGATACCGCGCAAAAAAAACACCAATCATCCAGCCACACACTATTTAATTTAATTTCATTACACATAATTGTAGATAAACAAAAACAAACAAAGCTCGATAAGTTATTTTTATTATAACATCGCGAAAACAATCTGCAATGTACGAATAAGAGAACAAAAATCCCTCGTTGATATTTGTTTATTCCCCAGTTTTATTATTGTATTGTCTACTAGCTAAAGCAAACACGAAATATTGGATTGTGTTTGTTTCCTCCAGACAAAAAGAAATACAGCTCCAATCGCAACTCTTATCTAATAATAATGAAATACCCCAAAGAGCAACCCCTTCGAGTAAACAACTCAATCATTTATAACGTCGTATTCCTTTCCCCTACAGGAACTTTTCTATATGTATTTAAATTCTTTGCAAAAACTCCTGATGTGAATATAAGCTTGTCCCCCCTTGGGTCCTTGGATCCTTGGGTGGGATCATTTGTCAAACCACCCCCTTTCGCCTTTTCACACACGCAAGCGGAAGACAGGACAATCGAAATTATCAATGCAAGTTTGCAACAGTTTTGGACTGACACCGGAAGAGCGACAGCTGGGCTTGTACAACAAGGAATTTCGTGCATTATTCGATATTATTTAATGGCAGTTTAATTGCGTTAAATTAATGTGACGGGAAAAATGCGATTTGTCTTATTATTTATGGGCATAGGAAGATTTATGAGGACTTCTGTATGTGTAATTGTACAGAAATTTGTCTGTAGTTGAGTTGACATGGTCTAGGGTCAGGTAATTTGGTTAAGAACATTTTTTGTTATAAGTGATTTAAATTTTGTTATATTTCGCCTTTAAAAATATAGACAGGACCGTATTTTAGAACTTTCCTTCCGTATAATTAAATGAAAATTTGTCTTTAGACAGAAAAGTTTATTTTTAACCAAAATTTTCGGAAAATTTTCTGTGCTTTTAAGTTCCGCACGTATATCTCAAAATTGTATATTTTCTTTAAAATAAACATTCTCTAAGTTATTTAAAAATAATTAAACATATTTCCCGTCTCAATGGAAATATATTAAAATGTGACTAGGGCTTCAAATTTGTGGAGTTTATACAAGAATATTCCGTCAACTATTGTTTTCAAAATAAGCTCGTAGTTTTGAAAGCACTGGTTGTATTTTCATGAAATGAAGTTGGTTCCAAATTGATATATTCGTTTTATGTCCAGTAGTATTTATGAAATATGAAAAATATATTTGTTTATAAGATTTTAAGAAAAAATATACAATGTGCCCCCGGATCCACGCAACTATAACGAAGTGTAAAAGTCCAAAAAAAATTGAGCTGCGTGTTCTCCTTCAGGAGTCTCGCTCTTTTGATAAATTAGTCATTTTTGGAAAATACGTTAAAAACATTGTGTAAGAGAAATCTCTCGTTCTTTTTTACCATTTAATGGTAAATAGACACTTTTTTGAAAATTATAATTATTCCGTCAAATTACCTATCATAGCTGGATTACTGGTCAAAGATAAATCATATCTGGGTGAGAAAAATAAAAGAAAACTATATGCAAAAACATATCTTCATATTGAAAATTACCCAGCCATCATATCCTCAGTATAGCAAAATTTTAACTGGTGGTTATTTATTTTTCAGTGTATACGATATGAATTTTCCTCTATTAAAATTAAAATTAAATTATTTCCATCAGATACCTACTTTTCATCTGATAAGAAACTTTCGATACAGGCACCGATAATGCGTTTAAAAGATATAAAAAATTACAAATTTAACTATTAAAATTATATCTACCGTTTTTTCGAAGATAAATTGAGATACATAAAATAAAAAATAGTTCTGACCTTTTTCGCTGTTTTCTTACGTAGATGACCTCACAGAATCATTATCGAAATTACCTGCATAACAATAATGAAATTATTAATTTCAAAAACCAAAATTTGCTCAATTTTGGGTCACCTTTATCTTGATGCCCTTTTGCTTTATTCTGCACAATCACTACACTCCCACTGCATAAAACTATTTTTTATTTATTAACTTTGTTATTATTATGCACTTAATACATTCACTTAAATATAGGAAACAACGAATTACTTAATAATTCAATAATATAATTAATTAATAAGTAAACGGAACACACGTCTTTACTATTTTGTATCCGTAATAAAACTAAAACTCAAATTCTAATTTTTTTGTAACTGGGCACAAAAACTCTGCTTGTGGTATGTTGGTACAAAAAGTAGGTACATATTTAGATTTTATTTCAAACTTTTCCGTACAAAGGGAAGTTATTTGAACACAACACATTTTTTACTACATCCCTATTAGGATAGTTTTAATTAGGATTTCCCATTCTCATATTTATGAAAATAATTTTTGATATTATGTTCTATCGAAATTTTAATTGCAGACAATAGATGTTATTAGTTATTCATTTTAGGTAGGTATAGCTTTCGGTTAATTTTCCATTGCAATAGCTGAAAGCGTTGATTGAGTAATTTATACCTGAAAAAAATGTTTTCCCTGCCTCTCAATACAAATTTAAATTTAAAAAAATCGAACATATGTCAATCATTATTTTCTCACCAAACAAGGCGCGTTTCCAGAAAAATAAGGTCAAAAATTTTTAGTGTTTTATAACCTATAGTTGCATCGATCCGGGGACACATTGCAAATTATCCATAATTTCAAAATTCAACTTTCTTATAAGCATAACCACATCAAGTAATTTTCTCTGTAAAATAAAGTAAACATTCACTTTAAAACAACGTAAGTTTGATAAAATCTAACCAGCGATTCCAGTTTGAACTTGAAATTAGTTTCAGAATATAACAATTTTTTTCTCATACCTCATACGAAAATGGTCACTTTATTTGCGGGAAATGCGGGTAGAAAGTCGTCTTTTTAGGGTAGTTGCTGAAAATAAGGAGTGAGGGTAACATTTCTCACTTGGGTAGCCATTCCCTCCCTGATATGTGGGAGTAATTTGTGTTTGTTTATGGTTGTCAAGGTGATTTTCTCACCGCAAAGTGTCAAGCAAAAATGTCAATGCATGTTATGCTGTTATAATTTGTTCGTGCGTTTTACGCAAAAGAAGTGGCCATGTTCGTACAGGTATGAGAAAAAATAGAGTGCGCTACACGGGAGGAATTGATTCTGCCTCGTATTAATAAAATAGAAAATGAGTTGCGCATGTAACAACAATATTACCCTTTGTGAAAAAGCAATTTTCACGAGAATACAACCAGAAGTTCCCAAACTAAGGGCTAATAACAAAACTCAACTGAAAAACTGTTTTTTCGATATTTTGATACTAGTCGTTTTAGAAGCTCTGGTTGGATTTAAACCAAATTTGAATTTCTACAAAGAACGATTCATTTTTTCCCGCCCTTTCCGAGTTTTTTCAGAATGAACTTCAAAATCAAAATGCCCAGGTTTAAAGTATAATAAATTTTATAACTTTTTCCAAATTTTGTGACGTAAAAATTTCATAGTTAGTTTAAAAGTCCAATAATATGAAGGAATCAGAAGAGGTAGAAATAAAAAGATTAAAAAGCATGATTTTGGACGTTAGGCACTTTAGCTTGCAATATTTTCCAGAAAAAGTCGAACTAATCTTTTGATTTAAATGTTACGACTTAAAAATTCTAATTAATTTCCCATATACATAGATTGTGTATATTCTGAAATTACAGTACAATTTTACAATTTTGTGAACCAAATCATACAGGCTCAGTCTAAAATGTATGAAATTTTTTACAATTTTCATTTTGCCTCTGAAAGTATTTAAAACAAAGATCCTGACAACTTTCGTGTTATCTATTATTATTACTGAAGCTTCTTCGTAATTATAATTGTTTCTTTAAGCGCCGCCGCTGCATCTATTATTCAATTAACTCTCCAAAGCCTAATAATTTAATTTAATTGCTTTCACCACTATCAAATTTCAATTTGTACTTGTTTAGGAATGTGACCCCGATTTATTAAACATTTTTACGACCCACTATAAAAAACACCCAAAAGACGCGCGTTTATTATTTACTTACCTCGAATTATTTTAATGACATTTCATTTGTGTAACAACCCATCATACAACTATTTTAATGTGGTGTGATTGGTGATGATTATTAACTGTTGTCTGAAAAGATTTAAATAAAATTTCATTCCATTACAATTTCAAATTAATTCGATATCATTGATGTGTCGCTTGGAAATTCATAACACAATGGTCGTGGATGGACTCCCGTCGTAACATATGTTGATTGAGGAGGCGTATCAATTACTTAATGAATGCTCTTTTACTTTTGTGTTTTGGATGAGGATGTATGTGGTGCTGGTGCTGGTTCCCGAAAACCACTTCAACTTCTAGCCACTTTTTGTCTAGTTCATCTCCCGCGGACATTGTTAGTGTGTATTTGACGCCAATTAATTTTTTCTCTCATATCTGGTTCTCCTCATTGTTTAATGGGATCCAACTAAATATCCTCGTAGTGATAAACTATTTACATACAATTTATTCTGGTGCATTTTTCCAAACAACAAAAACTAAATAAATAGTAAAATTGCTTATTACTATAATAAACATGTCCATCTGGATGCCGAAAGGTTATCAATAGCACACAAATTTTTTCCCTCAACCAGTGATGTGTATCAAATGTTGAAACGAAAATATTTATAGAACAATATTTTATATGATAAATTGTTTTGATTGTAGTTGTTTTATTGTATGTGTGTGATTTAATTCGAAATTTATTCATAATCATAATCAACATTATACACGCACACAATGAGATCTAGTTAAATTTATTGCTTCCTACACTCAATGTAATAGTTTATTTATCGCAAAATAATTAATATGTTTTATAATAGAACTGATGTGGTCAGTTAAAAAACACCACAACAGTTATTAATTCTGATAGGTACTTATTTAAAATTATTTTGAGTCTATTGGTTCTATTTAAAATAAATAAATAAATCGATTAAATATCAAAAAAGTTAAAATAGCACCAGATTAGTAATATCGTATACTACTTATATGATGGTACCATAATAAAATTATTTTAATTTGAAGGGTTTCGGTTGTACAGAAAAAATTACAGGGTGTCGGGCCTTGGAGGTTGTAAATATACAGGGTGTCCCAGTTTATATCGTCAGGATTTCACCAGTCGATAGTTTAGCGAAAATTAAAGGTGGTTTGTCTAATAAACTATGGTCGAATGTTGCTTCCTTTTTGACGTACAGGCCATTAAAGAAAATAAATTATTTTAAATAATTTGCTATAAATCAATAACAAAAAAAGTTAGCCTTCTGAAATTTTGCATAGATCTTTTTTTTGTATTCTCTTATTAATAGTGGTTGCAATTATTTTATTTAGAACACAGAGGCGTGCGTACGGGTTTCTTCAAAAACATTTATTGAATAAAACGTACGCCACTGGTTTTTTTTTCAGCAACAATATGCAGAGAGTATTTTCCATCCAATTTAGAAACTTTTTCGTATCTTATAATTTTTTGATAACTTAACTCAAAATAACCTAATAGTACAGTAAATAAGGGAGAAAAAAGGCTTCAAATAGACTTTTTTTACCCTACAGCCAATTTTTGTAGAATCTTCTAGAGGGTCACCATGAAAGTTTAAAACTGAGTTTGTGTATTCGTAGACCCCGCCCTTCCTTCACCAGCCCTCAAGTAAGGGTTGGATTTTTTTGTTTGTTGAATAACTTTTTTCCTATTAAATTTTTCGAAAAAAACAGTCAGTACAAAGTTGTAAAGAAAAATATTTTCTACAACTTATCTTTTAAACTTTTTTTGATATTGTCGATATTTAAAAAGTTATTCAACAAATAAGTTGAAAATTTTGAGGAAAGAGTAGTACGTAGTACCTAACTAGAGAAAAATTTCCCTAAAATTTGCAACTTATTTGTTGAATATCTTTTTAAATATTGACAATATCAAAATAATATTAAAAGGAAAGTTGTAGGAAATATTTTTCTCTACAACTTTGTACTGATGCTTTTTTCGGAAATCTAATAGGGAAGAACCTCTTTAATAAATAAGAAAAAAAATGTTAAGTTATCAAGAAATTGTAAGATACAAAAAAGTTTCTAAATTGAATGGAAAATACTCTCTGCATATTGGTGCTGCAAAAAAAACCAGTGGTGTACGTGTTATTCAATAAAATGTTTTTGAAGAAACCCGTACGCATGCCTCTGTCTTCTAAATAAAATAATTGCATCCACTATTAATAAGAGAATACAAAAAAAAAGATCTATCAAAATTTTAGAAGACTAACTTTTTTTGTTATTGATTTATAGCAAATTATTTAAAATAATTTATTTTCTTTAATGGTACATCAAAAAGAAAGCAACATTCGACCATAGTTTATTAGACAAACCACCTTTAATTTTCGCTAAACTATCGACTGGTGAAATCCTGACGATATAAACTGGGACATCCTGTTGCATAGAAAAACTAAAAACTATAGGAGGATAGTTGAAACAGTTTCATAATAATTCAAGTGTCCAGTGGTTTTTTAAGTATTCCTGTGAAAATTGGAACATTATGTCCATCATCTTAATTTTTTCAAAGAAAATTAATCTTGGAAGAAATCTGAGATGCTGACTTCTTTATATCCTCCAGGAAATCAGGTCATAATGAAAAGTGATATGCTGCTCATCACCAAAATTGATCTTATCACAGCTTAACGGCGTGCTCCATTTAACACAATTTTTTATGTTTACACTTCCACAGCAAGTATGTGAAAAAATGGTAATAAAACCAACACAAATGATATTTGAAAATAATTAAAAAACAAAATTAGTACGGACGTAAAATTACAAATTGTCCATTCATAAATATTCCAAATTAACCCACAGAGGTTATCAACCAGTGTTACGCAACTATAAATAAATAAATACATAACGATTGTTTGTTTGAAGATTTTCCTGGAGTTTGTTCTACATATTTTCATGTCACAAGTCAGGACACCCAAAGCCACTACAGCAAGAAAATGATAAGACGAAGCAACACACAGAGATTTAATTTTTGTTTGAAATTTCTTAATAGCACTTAAATTTATGCTACACCATTAAAAAAAGTTTGTTTTTTGTCCACGTACTTTTAATGGATGGGATTTAAATACGACACATACACATTAAATTATTCATTTATTTATTTATTAGTATTAGTAGCACTTGTGTATAATACGTGTTTTTTTCTTGCAATCATAAAATGCTGATGATGAGAGTGCAAGGCCAAAATATTTAAAACATTTTACTGCAGAGATCAGGCGCCATGTAAAATATTGTTCTTTGTTTAGACTTTGTTAGAAAAAGTATACACAGGGTAATTATTGTTAAAAACTGTATAGAAGCGAAATAGTATAGTAACAGACAAAATATATTAAAAATTAAAATTTCCTGCATATAAGGTAGCAGGTTTGAGTTTTCGTCAGTTTTAAACAAAATTTATCATGAAATTTGACAAAAATAATAAAAATCACATAAATTCCCTTCAAACTTAAATGTCTGTAGCTAATAAATTACTGTCCAATTTCATATTCCATACACCACAAAAAGAGAAAAAACCTAATAAAGACAAAATTACCTCCTAAGGTTGTGTATTTTTCAAGTCATTTCCGTAAATCATCTTTACGATTGTTTGGACAGTATAATTAGGTGACTTAAGCCTCTATAAAGTTGGAAACGGGTTTTATGGGCTCGTGGATTATTATCATAAAAAATAAATTAATTTTGTGTTGTTAAATTTGTGTAGTGTGGTAGCGAAATGCCTTGGTGGTCCACACGCGGCCACATCATCTTTAATTGCCTATGGTGGTTTATTTATTGACGGTTTGCCTCGATAATCGACTACTGTTTATTTAATTTCATTTTATTTAATTACCATTGCATCATGTCAATTAATATAGAATGATTAATTTCGCTACTGATATACTCTAATAAATTGTAACGTTAAATTTCATTATATTAATCCCTTGAATGTTACAATTTCACAATTGGAACTAGATACCTAGATACCGCTATACGTCTGAAAAACTGGTCCACCCACCTGCTTGTTTTCGTAGTTATTTTCTAAAGCAATTTTACCTTGGACTTATCTTATAGTACGTTTGCTTTACGCATTCATTAACAAAATTCATCAGTCTGTAGGCGCCGATCTGATTTGTTTTGTAACTAAACTCTGGGTGTACTGGCCTACTGAAAGGTCGAATTTAACCCTAAAGGCTTAGCCTTAGCAAAATGTAAATGCCAGACAGCAGCACCAGCAGCAGGAAACCGTGCCCATGTCCGCATGAGAACATTCATCTATCGATGTAATAGATTGGTTTGTTGTTGACAAAAAATGACGTAAAATTGTCAGAGAAGAGGCGAGGGAATTGTGTTTGGGTAAGGTTACTGATGGTTTTCGCCAAATTTTAGCGAGTTATGTGGTTAATGTTAGATATAGTAAAAAGTTAGAATCGTCGTCCTAAAATTGTTTTGTATTTTTAAACTATAACAGAACCATTAAATTTAATGATTCCTTTATTACAAGAAAAATAATTTTAAACTTGAGAAAAATGAAAGTTTGAACAAAATCCCGTTTGTACGAAAATTGTGATTTTTTCAAGACATTTCTTAATTTTAAAGAGAAATTATATAATTTACAAAATTTATTGGCACAGTACTAAATGGATTTTAATAGTTTTTTCAATTTATAGTGCGTGGGGCAAACCACCATAGCTTTAACACGTTTTCGAAAAAATTTGTTTAAAATAAATATTTTAAGACTTTTAGTCCAAGAAAAATAGACTTTAATATGGAAAAAAATTGTTACAGCCTGAATTTTTGCATGCACCTTAGTATTATAGCCCTCAATAATGTGTGAAAGTTCCCCATCGATTTGATGGCTGCTAACTGAGTTACTCGAGGTCAAAGGTCGCGATAAACAGTTCTTTGCAAAAATCTCGAGAAAGGCGACCTTTATTGAAAAAATATAGAGAGCTAATTTGTAGCTGAGGCGATTTGCTATAAAAACTTATTAAGAAGTTTTTTTCTAGGGGCAATCGTTCACGAGATATAGCGTTTCAAAAACTGAGAACGTAGAGGACTTACTTCACTACGAAGAATAACGACTGATCTTAGAATATAATGTTGGATAATGAATTATTATTTAATATGTATATTTATGGTGTTTTTTATTTATTTGTGCATTTATTGCATTTATTTGGACATTTATGATACAGTAATGAACTTTCTTCAGTTTCGGAGAGCGATTGTTCCGTCACCAAAGTTTGGACCAGGAAAGACGATGGATCGATGTTGTTATCGATCTCCTCGTTATCAATATATTAAAATTTTCCATGTTCATACATGTTTGGCCATTTCATTTGCTACAAACTACAGAACAGTTCAATCCTGCTTTCCGACATCCAGAATTGGAACCACAGCCTTTCTTGCACTTAAAAAATACTGTATTGAGTAATGCATCAGGAGCGGCTTGGAGCAGAGTTGTAACTGGCTCTAAAATATTATTTCGTAGTACCCATCCCCAGTCCTGAGGATCAATTTCTCCATTCCAATTGTAGGTGTCGGCGAAAAGCAGCATTGAACTGTTCTGCAGTTTGTAGGCAATGTAATGGCCAAACATGTATGAACATGGAAAATTTTAATATTGATAACGAGGAGATCGATAAAGACATCGATCCATCGCCTTTCCTCGTCCAAACTTTGGTGACGGAACAATCGCTCTTCGAAACTGAAGAAAGTTAATATTATATCATAAATGCCCAAATAAATGCAATAAATGCACAAATAAATAAAAAACGCCATAAATATACATATTGAACAATAATTCATTATCCAACTTTCATATCCTAAGATTCTTCGTAGTGAAGTAAGTCCTCTACGTTCTTGGTTTTTGAAACGCTATATCTCATGAACGATTGCCCCTAGAAAAAAACTTCTTAATAAGTTTTTATAGCAAATTGCCTCAGCTAAAAATTAGCTCTCTATATTTTTTTCAATAAAGGTCGCCGTTCTCGAAATATTTGCAAAAAACTGTTTATCGCGACCTTTGACCTCGAGTAACTCAATTAGCAGCCATCGAATCGATGGGGAACTTTCACACATTATTGAGGGCTATAATACTAAGGCTAAGGTGCATGCAAAAATTCAGCCTGTAACAATTTATTTTCATGTTAAAGTCTATTTTTCTTGGACTATTTAAAAACTTATTTAAGTATTGAAATTAATATACTGACAAGTGCCTCATTTTTCAAATTAACGACTGCATAGGACTTTAAAACCTAACCTAACTCTGGTAAAATGTGATTGAGAAAGCCAAGGCTCCAGCGCTTTAAAATTGCGAAAAATCGAAGCCACATTAATATGAATGTTTTGAATTATTTCCTAATTAAATAAAATTGCCACACAATGTAATCAATAGTACCTACTAAAATTTTCTGAGCTACATAAAGAAATAAGGATCGATTCTAAAACAGAGAAAGAAAGAGGAAGAATATAGAATTAAATAAATAGGTACATTAGATATACAAATAGAAAAAGTAAGAAGTGCTAAAATATAAATTTAACTTGCATATTCGACCATATAGAAAAAATCTAGTGATTTTACAGGAAAAGTAGGTACCGAATTTGGATTGTATCACAAAATACTATGTTAGAGCTTTAACATCTTACAAAGTTATAAGATAATTCCAAGCATGTCTAAGTAGTACGTAAAAATCAAAAAATACTACTCACCCAGGAATCCAACTCATAAACTCGACAAATTACATACAAATTTTATAGGACTAGTTAAAGGGCATTAAAACTAATTTATAACCCTATATAATATGACTAGATGAATCGTCTGTTCTTACACACGATGCTTTTTAATTCCATTAAACTACAATAGCAATTAGAAAAATTACACGAAATTTTAAACACATCTTTTAGTCTCGGGCCATTACAATTAATTAAATTGGAAAAATGTTCGTGTGGTTGATGTTTTGGAGGGTCAGCGGTCAAATCTTAGACGTCTCGTTGGATTCTTTCTTAATTTTAAGAGAATTCTCTAGTGCACGTCATAAATTGGCAATTTGTGTCTACATATGTATTTAAAAGAAAATGTTTATCGTGGAATAAATTTGGACGGGCACCGGATGAGTTCCTTGTGTTATCCTAAATATTACTAGATATTATTATAATATGTAGTCTGTTACTTTGTGTTACCTGCCTAAGCCTAATAGATTCTCAATTTAGAACTTAAAAGGTTCGATTAGATATCACACTTTTCAAAACCTATAAAGGGACAATAACGTAGCGTGCGTTGCTATGCAATTAAATTCCTTCTGGACGTGTCACTCTCCACTGACCGCTAGTTATATCCCCACAAGCTCCCATTTAATGTGTAGAAACCCATTAAACATTACAGCCATTACCGTTTATAAACCGTTTGCCCACTGAAATACTATATGAATGAAAGTGCATGGCGCCCAAATGCACATATAACATCGTTTTCTCAAGTGTGCAGGAATGCAACGTTGTTGCTGCCTCAAAACACACATAAACGTTTCGTCCGCCCCCTTCTACACATTTTTTTCGCATATAGCCGCACGTGTTTACAAACGCACGTGGTTTACGACATTTATGGGTCATGTGGATGCTTTGTGAATGTCAATGTGATCAAAAGAAACTCAAGTACGCCATACACCATGTGGCGCTATGTTACATAAATATGGTGAGGGTTTGGTGCAAACATTGTTTTTATGTTTTGTTACCTTTTATGTGTGGCATTAAAACGTTTGGACTGGTTTATTATGCAGTTATTTAGGAGATGTGATGTAAAACTGCAGGTAAATTTAAGAAAACTTGTTGAGGACAAGGGACAAGTTTTGTACTTTAGTGCAGAACTATAACAAGATATTTAAGTGCAACCTTTAAATCGTTGAAAACGTTTTTAATATTCGAATTCCTCACAACCAATCAACATCTCCTGTGAAACTGCATCCTAAAATTATTATTTTAGATTTAGTCCAATTACTTTTCCACGAAACATCGTAACTTTAACTATTTTCCTTCGTCTAAAAACAACCAGAAAGGCTTGCTGTTGGAGTTTTAAATTTTTTTACAACACCACTGCACTTAAATTTATTAGTTCACACACTTGAAACGTTATATTTACGAGCATCCCAAATAAAATTTGTCGTTTCACTTTCTTCCGCATTGGATTACCCAAAAATGCATTTGCGTAAATTAAAAATTATAATGTCAGAGATCGATTAAATAATTTACGATTATACAGAAATGTGCTAAGTTTATTTAAAACGAGCCCCAGTTGAGTTCCTTGTGGCACCTCAAAGTACTCCCGCCACTGATTATTCATTATTCTACAATGTTGCTTTGTAATTTTTATTCGAATGCAGTACCACAAAATAAGGTACTATAGGCACATAGAACCGTATATGATGTGTCTGTTTATTGATTACCAGTCTAACTATGGGTGGTTCATCGAATAAATCAAAATGAATAAATACATCTCTGTCTTACATTATGCGTTTCATTTGCATCCACATAAAGAATTTGAAGCCGCGTAGTGAAAGAGAATTTTAATTTACGTATTATACGAGTGTCAGTAGTTAGTTGATTGGTTTACTGATAACACCTATAAAGATAGTTACAAATTAACACTGCGTTGCGTAGGAGTAGCAGGAATATTCTTCAACTTCAAACACCAGAATATATTTCGCATTAATAATAATAATTAGAATTGATAGGATCAAATAAGTATAGCTATGAGTGAACTCGAACTGAGCATAAAAGACCCAACAGAACAACTAACTGAAAAAATGCTCCGGCTAAAGAACAGAGAACAATCTGCTCGTGATTGCAGCAACGGCACGACACAAGAGAAAACACAAAATAACTCTTGTGGACTTCTGGTGGCTTTTGTGTTTTCAAAACGCCGCTGTATGTTTCTCTAGATAGGCGTGTGTTGTATTGAATACCGGCAGCCAAACCACTCTTAATTCTTGTAGAATATTCCATTCCATGGAAAATATGTATTACTATGCGTGTGTGGGCTCTCGCTCAAAAATGTGACATGCCTCGTTTGTAGTTTATGCCTGGTTAGGTAAAAACGATATAAAAAATATGTGATGTCCAGGATGTAACTTTCTTATTCAATTCTGAAATAATATTCGTTTCAACTACAAATCGTCAGATAAAATGAAGTCATATTTGATTTTCTGATTTTTTAAAATTTCCTCCACTATATTTTATTGTAAAGGAAATAAAAAACAACAAATTTTAGGGGAATTTTTTTATAATACGGCAAAATATAATTAAACAATATTTTCTTATATTTTTTAGGAAGAAAATAAAAATCTTGAATGGTAGAGGTGTTAACAACAGGATTTAGTTGAGGTTCTTGGTAAAACACAATTATATGCCGGTGACGTGCTGGAAAATGTGCGTAAATACATATAATGAATTGTGTGGGTTTATTTCGTTTACAATCCTAAAATAAACATTTAGAATAATAAATATTGGCAGTCAAGTGGAATTTATTCGATTAACATGTGTAATGTATGGGCTACAAAACACTTCATGTACACTGTACAATTTCATATACAAATAATATACAATGTAACAAAATTTAAGTTGTTTTAATTGGATACTTCTAAAAGTATGGACAATTTTCTATAAAATTATTGAACAGAGAATATTCCTACCATTTCTTATTTTTTTTTAATCTAACAAAAATAAACCCAAGATCAATACACACAACCACCACAGAGCCTCAAATGTCAACGAAATACCAACCATTGATATTCTGGTGCCAAGTCTGCAAAATATCCAGTGCAAAACTATCTTAAATTATTTTTCTTTATTGCATTTCCATTTCACGGCACAGCGGAAACCGTAGCATTCGCCATAGCAGCCCTTCGAGCCCCCAAAGCAGCATTCCTCATCAAAGTCAGCCGAAACTGCATCAACATCACCAAATAAGTTGCCATCGAAGTAACCGTCTACAAAAATTGAAACAACTATTTTTTTTTACTCTTAAATGATCTTATACCGATGATATCAACTTCCGATTAATATTCGCGTATCCATTCAAATTCATGATGGGTGGATTCTTGTCGATGGCTGTGAGGAACATGTTAACTTCTTGCCTTGTGCGGTCATCCACCACCGCCAAGTTAACATTTAGCAAACGCTCACGAAATTCTGGGCCCATTTTATTGGAGGTGTGATACGCCTCGTTGCAGATGATGTACAAGAGGGACAAGCAGTAGAAGGAGATGAGGAACAGACCGAGTTCTTTGAAGGAGAGACCGTGGTCCATGATTTCGGTTAGGCAGCCGTAGCTGGCTACTATGGTGGTTAGGAGGATGAGGATGCAGTACATTCCGTACATGCCACTGTAGGCTTTGCCTAAAGAAAATTTGGAAGATTAATATAGAAAGGGGTCAAGCAAATTTATTGATGCTTTTGTAAAAAGGTCAAAGACCTGTGCTGGATTTCATAGTCTGACCGTTTTCGTGTCATAGTTTTATAACCATTGGAGAGATTTTAAGGAAGATACTTTACCTAATTGTTGCATCATATGCGACAAATCCACCCACAAATCCCTATACTCAGCCAGTCGACTAGCCGGATCTGAGCTCTGTAGCGCATGGTGTAGATTCTCAGCCAACCATCCAGCCACCCTCCCTTTAGCAGTGCAATTAACAAACCACAAAGAGCACAGACAATTCAACATAGCTAAGATATGATAGTAACCAAACGTGTGCCACAACAACATATCAGGTTGTAAATAGGACTGTGCCAGCATAATAGCAATGCCCAGCACCCAGGAGAAGATGCACAACGCGTATGTTATTAGTGTCAAGTTGCGAAAGATTATTGGCGTGCCTGTTACTTTGAAGTATTTCAACTAGAACACAATGTAGGATGAGGAGGAGGTTAGCTGATTGGACCACCTACCTGGAATCGTGTCCACATGTTCTTGAACTTTGCTACCTCAGTTCCGTTGGTCCAAGCAGCGACTGGTAGCAAAAAATGGGGGATCAGAATACTAAGGAAAATTATGCTGTAGATGTACTCGTCGAAGCGTTTTCCCGGCAGGAGAATCAATTGCAGGCGTTCTTTAAAGACGACACTAACGAAAATTGTTTCGGAGAGGAAGAGAACGTAAGCGTAAATTGCTGTGGCTGAGCCCCAACTGGAAAAAAAGGATCAAGTAAAAGGAAGAAGGTTTCCAGTGTGGATTATGTAAATAAATTTTGTTAATTTAAATTGAAAATCTACCGAAAAGTCGTAAACCCCTTCGCAGTCCTTTCTATAGGCATCACCCCCATAATCTGAAAAAGCACCAACAAGCTCTTGGTAGTCTGATAGAAGTTATCGTACTGCTCCAGTAAATCTGGATCGGGTTCCTCATCCTCATACCGAGAACTAGCCGCAGAAGTTTGAATTTTAAAATGCTGTTTTTTATTTTTATTGTGGTTCTGTGCCACAGTCCTCTGGTGGGGATTGCGTTTGTGTTGCTCGTAAAAACCACCATAATTCTCCTCGTCCATATTGTTGTCTTGTTAAAAACTAAATAAAAACCAATTATTGTTTGGGTTATAATAACCGAAAGTGTGGTAAGAATATAAATTTACTTTTCGACAAGTTTTAATTTCTTCCGTTTTGCACCACATGCAGTGCGACTGGAGAAATAATAAAATTGGATAATGGTGGTTTGCGTGTCCACGACCATTATAAAGGTGTGTTAACATGAAAAAAATATCGTCTTAATTATTTCAATATGCCGAACGGGGTTAATAATGGGCGAAGGCATCAATCATCTGGATAATTACGTTGTCCAAGTCGTTAAGTTGGAACCCGCCCCCGTTTAAATTTCGAGGAAATTTTGCGATTATTGGTTTCAAGTTTTTATTACACACTAACGAGAAGAGGAGGAATAATTTTCTAATTTTAGATGTTTTTGTTACAGGATGGCAATCGCCGTATCTTTAGTGGATATGTGCATTCAAGACAAACTGGAGACAAGGAAGATCAGGAAACCCGGAAAATATCCACCACAAGTAAGTGAAATTTTGAAAGTGAATCATACGAATTTTAAAACAAACTGCAACTAAGAAAAAATTAGTTTATTCCAAAATACAATCGAGTAGTCACCTAAATACCCATAGAATTTTTCGTCACATCATTCATCACTTCTAACCCACTTTTCCTACTTATTTAGCATTTGAATAGGTGATCTGCAAGGTACACTTTACACGTGTACATTGTGTCCAACAAGCACAAGTTAGGATAAATAATGTTATGTAAAACAACAAACCAATAGGTTATTCTATGCCATTTAAATTATACGCTGCATTGCCATATATTATTTGTATGTCATCATCCATCTCAATCGCCCTTCTATTTATTCTGCAAAGTACCGCGACACAATAATATAATATACTGGTTTATAGGTTGATATCTGTCGATTCATTTTAGACGTTTGTTAACGGAAAGCAATGCGCATAAATAATATTGGGGTTTGTCAATTTTAAATGAGGAATTGTTTGGGTTTGAGTTAATGCACTTGATTTGAATAGTGGAAGATGACGAAGGAAATGTAAGTAGACGTTATACAGTAAAGGAAGGTGCTTTTGATTGGATGGTAAAATACTTCGAAAACTAAGAATACATAAAGAGGAGAAGTTTATTTTAGATTTTTTTATATTAGATACTGTATAGGAGGCAGATTAAATATTAAAAATTTCATTCTGTGTACTGATTCATATGTCCTGATGAAGTTTGCTTAGACTAGCGAAACTATCTGTTGAATAAATATGTAAGTTTCTGTTTCATGTCACCTGTAGTCCTAATTTTCTTGCATCTCTTTAAAATGGAAGAGCTATAAAGAAAATATCTTTTTCTACGAAAATGCGGAATGACGTTTTTTCTGACAAGATAATCGAACTTGAAAGTAGGCTTTTGAAAAACTAGTACGGAAAATTAGTGTGGAAATTTTTTTCCGCACACATTTTTTAAACTTTCCGCACGCAAACAAAAACATAAAGAAGTACTTACATTTAGTTATAATTGTAACATTTATTTAATATCTAACAACGGGAGAAGTGCACATTAGTTCATCGCTTTCGCTTTAGTTTTGAAACTCCATGTTTATATTCACGTAATTTGATCTCAAAATCAAAATTATTTCGATGACAGGACACAATTTATAAACTGTCAACAGCTATGACCTTTCAGTTCTATGACAACAAACTCACTTCATGTTTTTTTTAATTAGAAAAAGATTTACAAATAATTTTATTTTTTACGAATTCCACGTTTTCGTAGAAAAAATCGTATGTAACACGCTTGCGGAAATGGCCCATGACAATACTCGTGTGATTGCAGTACTCGCTATCGCTCGCGTTGCAAATTTCACACTCGTATTGTCATGATGCGTTTTCCGCACTTGTATTACAATATACTATTTTACTATAAATTTGCAGAAAAATTCTAGCGCAACTTTTGTCGTCAAATAGCTCCAACATTTTTTATACCATCACGCCTTTAGATCTTGCATTATGATATAATAACAGGTATTACACGATATCATGTTTTTCTCCTGAACTTGACTTTTGACTTGAAACAAAAATCCATCCTGCATGTGAGTTGGACCGGAAGCAAACAATTTAATTTATACAGTTTCACTAGCGTTGATAAAAAAAACTGAAGTCATGCTGGATTTGTGTCTGTGCATGCTACACCAAAACTTTTAATTATTCAACAAATTTATCCGAATAAATTACCACAACAATAATTATAAAAGTAGCGCGCTTCTTCCTCGTGTGTGTGTCTGTTTGTTAAGTTGTCAAGTTTAATTAAAGACTGGTTAGCGTAGTCTTTTCTTCACTGGTTGATGATGGGATATTTCTAAACAACTGTTTGTCTGTTTAATTATCTGGCGTTTGTCTTCGTGCCACTATAATATTACCAGTAACATTTTAACACATCGGTTCGTGTGAGATGATAATGATGATGAGTGGATTGCATCGAAACTTTGCTTACATTCTCATGTAAAATGTATCTGATGTGATTTAGTGCTGCAACAAAATACTCTTTGATATTCCCAACCAGTTTATTGTCAGTGCTTGATATATAGATCATAACTTGCCAGTAAACGACGTCCGGGGGAGGAAACCGTAACTTTCGCTACAAAAATAGCGTGCAATCTATGGATAATCATTCAGACATCCACTGGTTTTTCCTGTCATGGCAGACGGCAGACGGAATGGTCTACCAGTGGAATACACATGGAGGATTATCGTGTGTTATGTAAATAAGGACTGTTATAACAATAATGGGTACAAAACTGTTTGTGTCGGATATAATCCTTATAATCCTTATAGATATCATAGGTTTATAATCGGTTTTAATCCGACTTGAGTCTTTATTATTTTTTGTCCTTTTGTGATGCAGGGCTGTAAATTTAGATAGTCTGTCAACATATTATATAACGTTTTTCACTTTAACAAAAAAGAGGACCATTTTATCAGATGTGAAAAGGGAATAAAAAAGTTACATCGATTTTATTTTATAGGAAAATGACTATTTTATAGGAAATCAAATATTATACTAGTTTTTATTTAGAGACTTATCCATAGGCGCCCGCAAGGGGGGCAAGAGGGGTCAGTTGCCCCCCCTGGATTTAGGAATCAATTACAAATTTGTAACTTAGACAAAAAAAATTAGGTATATTATTTAAATATAAAATTCATAAAAAAACCAACTTTATATAAATGGTAGGTTTTGCCCCCCTCTAGAATAATTTCTACGGGCGCCTATGGGCTTATCTCTAACTTAATTTTACAGTGACTAATTAAAAAACCTTCAAGCGCCACGTCTATACACAAACAATGATTAACTTAAGAAACATTTTACAAATTTTTATGTGCGAACAAATTGTTTAAAAAAACTATTATAATTCTCAGCCATTCTAAATTAACCGCAGGACAATGGCAGAAAATTTACTCATAAATTAATAAACTACAACCGGGACAAAACGGCATATTGAATCATGTGGCTACTGCAAAGTAACTACAGGGTGTGTGGATATAACACGCGGTTGAGTCTACTTGGATATTTTTTCCAAGTCAAAAACAACACATTTAACCAACCCTGCATAATCTTGATTCGTTATGGCGTTTTATTTGAATAAACAACACACTCTATAAATGTTTTCACGCCTAATTTAACAAACATTATATATCTGGCATGGCAAATTCGTATTATTAATCAAATTTCAACCAGATGTGTGTGAGTGTTTTAGATACATCGGTTTTATCTTTGTAATAAGATGACTAGAGACAAAAAAATGGGATGAAGCGACCGACGTGGTTTTCGTGTTTCTAATATTTTAATTTAAAAATAGATCAATTATTGCAGATTGCAGTTTATAATATAGAAGTAATTTTTTATTGTATTGAAATGTTTGAGATAGAATCGAATACAAATTTTAAAAAAACAGAATTTTTAAACTTTTTAAAATTTTCTTTTTTAACAATAATTTCATGAGTTTATTCATTAATTTGGATGTGATGTGAATTAATTAAACATATTTTTTATTAATTCATATTAATTCAAACTAAGTTGCCTATGATGTTATACAAATTTTTTATGTTGTTATTGTTATTAATTGTCTTTGCCCTAAGAGTGAGGTTTGCTATTTGCCCAAACACCATATACGGCAGATTTATGTTAATTAAGTTATAAATTACAATTACCGATAATTGATTGCCATAAATTTCAACGCAGCACTCACTATATTATGGAAATAAAATCGCCCTGGCTCTGTTTCTTATTTGCATACTCCGATATGACTTATTTGTTGGTATCCATGTCCAAACCCAATAATTATCGTCGAAGGAAATCGGCCTTTTCCCATGCAACTCCCAGGACAAAGGTCTTTTTTAACAACAGAGATAAATTGAATCCATCATTCTTTAATTAAATTTAGTTAGTTTTTTTCCTCGTCGTAATAATAAAAATGTACCTGATGGGCTGGTGCGCCACCTAAAAATTATACGCTGGGTTATTATGAGAAATGGTTGAGGTCGCGGGGGCAACACCGGTACAGCACCAAGTTCAAAGACATATTTAGTGATAAATAAATAAAAAAACTACTACTAATGTAAAGTTGAACCTGGAACGAAACAGTATTAGAATAATAAAAGCTAAAAGTATTGGGCCGCGCTGAAGCATCTGATTGTCGAATTACCGAAGGCAACTGCGCGGAAAATTAGGAATTTACATTCTATTTTTACAACACAACTGAACAATTGTGCGAGATGATCATAAATAAATCTACGACATATAAGTGAAACTCTAAACTTTAATTTTTGTTCTAGATTCACAAACTGTACAAAGACCAAATACTAAAGAAAACACCAAAGACAGTTGGAGAGTGGTCAGCATGGAGCCCATGGAGTCCGTGTTCGAGGACCTGTGGAGGAGGCATCACACAACAAACTAGACATTGTGTTAATCGACCTGCTGACTCGAGGTTAGTTGTGACATGACAAAAAAACATTAAACAATAAATTATTAGACAGCATCAGGACAAGTTAACAAGAGATATTGTTACAACGGTAAAAAATTCAACAACAAAACTGAAAAAGCCATCAAAAGTTATTGAGTCGTTGTTATAATGGGTTTTTCTAGTAGTGCGTTTATGACCCACGAGAAAATCTAATAACATTCGACACTTAAATTAGGGGGCCAATTCTGCGTACACCTTTAAGAAATCTGTAACTTTCTAACTATAAGCTTATAAAAAATCTGCAATTTTAGGATCTCAATAGCTTACTGAAAACCTTTATATAGATTTATAAATATTTTATTAATATGACTTCGAAATTGAATATTTTTTTCATTGGCAAGCCTGCATTTGAAGAAAAAATATGATCATAATGTGTTTAATTAAACTTTACAGTACGAGCCCTAACAACTAAATGTTCGGACAAAAGTATATTTGATTGTCTTTTTACTTTCTTATAATCGTGATTTTTTTCGACTTCGAGATTTTGATCGATTTACACGTTGTGAGGGCCCCTGAAACCATTTTGACCATTTTCGCCATGTTTCCATACGCGCAAAAGTTATCTAAATTAACTTCCATAATATTGATGGTTTTTTCTGTTATAATGCCAACATTTAGTTATATAAAAACGTAAATTTCGTAAAAATCCGCTCGGCGGTTCCAAAACTGTGGCACTTTAACGCAGCAGGATGGGAAAATTGTAGAAACAAAGAATTATTATTTTCAAAACGTTGGATCTAGTAGTCGGATTTTGATGAAATTTACTTTATTGCAAAGCTGGATGTTGGTTTTCTTTACAAAAAAGTTACACAAGTTTTTACTTGGTGATTTTAGACATTTACCGGAGCTTAAAAGTTGCACCTTTCAAAATGATAAAATTTTCTAGTAACTGTTTTAAAGAATCACAGTTTTGAACCGCTGGTTGGATTTGTGTCAAAATACATTTAAATCAAAGCTTAATAATCGTACTATATTGAAAAAATCCTGAAATGTTTATATGATTTTTTTTGCATTTTTTCTAGTTCACAGTTCACTTTTCAAAAAACGTGTATTTTGAGGGTGCTATCTACATTTAAATAATCACAGTTTTGGAACCACTGGTTGGATTTTGGTAATATTTACTTTATTACAAAGCTGGATGTTGGTTTTATGTACAAAAAAATCCCCAAGTCTTTATTTGGTGATTTTAGGCAAATTTCGTAGCTTTAAAATTGCACTTGAAAAATGTGACGTAATTTTCTAACGACTGTTTTTAAAAAATCACAGTTTTGGAACTTGGGGAAAACGACATAAAGGTGCTTTCATGGCCCTCATGCAGTCCGGACTTAAATGTCATTGAAACTCTTTGGCATAAAATTAAACGTATTTTACGCAATAATCCACCAAGAACCATTGGGGACTTCAAGACCAAAATAGAAGAAATTTGGGACAGTTTCACGCCAGAATTCTACCAAAATTTGATAAATACAATGCCTGCTAGAATACAGGCAGCTATTAAAGCAAAGGAGACGTAACCTCTTATTAATGGTCTTAAATTAAAAATTATTGCAACATTTAGTTGCAAATTCATTTTGTAAAGTTTGCTAATTATTAAGGTTAAAATATTGTTAAATCCAATAAATAATTTTCTTCCATGCATAATATTGTTATTAAGGCTTTATCTTATTGTATTGTTAGGTGTTTACTAATTATTTGCGTAAAATTTTCAGTTCTCCTTTCAAACTTCAAAATTTACTTTTGTCCGAACATTTAGTTGTTAGGGCTTGAACTAGATGATGCTCAGAACCCTTGTGCACATTGTCTATCTCTTACTTTTGGAAATTACAGATATTTCATTTTTTTGTTATTTCCAAAAATAATTCTAAAAGTTTTTTGGCAATTTAATCGTGAGTACCTATAATTTCCCCTCGGTTTTTAATTTTATATCGAAATTTCAAAAAATAACTTTGTAGTTTTTCAAGCTCCATAACTTAGAGAAAAAGTACAAGTTGTCATTTTAAGCGCTAATAAATAACATTACGAAATTCCCGATGCTTTACTAACGACGCACTGAAAGCGTCCAAATTTTAACGAGATAAAAATCCTCATCCAGATATTCATTACCACATCCATTGGGCGCTTAATAAATAAAACCTGCACCATAACATTATACACAATGAAAACTAATTATAATTATGTGCTATGTGTGTGTGCTTTGCCTAGAAATTAATATGTGTTGCCTCTTAGGCATCTTTTGGATCAAAAGAGTTAAGATTATAATTTAACAGTTAGTTGCCTAATAGCAGAGAGATATGGTGTTCGATAAATCACGTGTGATCTGTTATTACACCGCTTTACAATGTAATTACCACGTGGAATGGTGTTTTGGTCGACAACTAAATTTGAAGGAAAGTGTTATGTCGGTTTGAGTTTGATGCTCAGAATTATTTGATAATATATGTAAAGGGGAAATTTTAATATTTCTACCAAAATAATTGATATAAATTCCAAGCTGGGTTCGAGGAAATCTAGGTACTTAATTTTAAAGACTTTGTTTCGTGTTATAGACCACCACTAACATCATTTATCCCATCATTATCATCATATTAGATAAACGAAAAACAAATAAAGCCGAAATAATTATTTAGATTTTCCTATATGATACAATAAACATAAAATTTCGAAATAAATACCATATGGCAATAAATAGAACAACGAACTTGCTGTGTGTTTGTTACTAATACAAGTTAACTAATCGCAGACTGTCTACTTTGTTACTAATAAGTTTTAATTTAATTCCATCATATTGGGATCATTGTTTAGATAAATTCTTTCAGTTCTCTCGTCTCTTGGGGTCTAATCTAAATTGGGGCAAGGCCATTATTTATTTCAACAGAGACAGCGCGCGATCCAGCGGGTTAAAGTAACGAGTTTATTAGCATTGAAATGATTTTCTGAGGAAAGTACAATACAATTTTGATGCGGAAGACCCTAACTATTTTAAGACAACAATTAAATTTTATTATTATAATCACGTCATCATGATACAGGATGAATTATTAGTAATGGCAAGTTTATAAGATGCTAGTTACTGGTGCAAGTAAATTTGCATTAGTAAAAAAAATTAGTGGAGTTTAAAAGTACTAAGTACTATTGTAGGTACTTGTAAACCATCATGAAAAAAATAGTCAATTTTAAAAGTTTTTCGCAATTTTTATAAAATTTTTAACTGTTTGGGTCTTAAAGATTTTCACTGGGAATTGGAAAGTATTTCCAGATTTATGTTTCAATAAGATGCTAGTTACTGGTGCAAGTTGCCTACTTGCACTAATGAATAAAATTGTTGGAGTTAAAGTAGCAAGTACTATTTGTAGGTACTTTTAAACCATCATGAGAATTGAAATAAAATTTTGAACCGCTTGGTTCCTCAAGATTCCCACTGAAAATTAGACTATTTCCAACTGTAGTTCTCGGCTGCTTTCTAAATCAAACTCCCACCTAGTCCAATACAGTAATAGTGCAAAATTATGATGATTGCTAGACTTTATTAGGATGACATAGTGCAAGTGGCATGGGGCATTGATTTAATGTTTCATTGTTCCGGAGCAGTGGAGTGGTAAGGGCGCGTGTGTAGATAACGTCATTTCCTTCCATATTTTGCACGCCCCAATATCATCTTATATGCTGTTTAATTGGCTCATTATGCTAATTGCACATTCCTGATGTGTGCGTAGCTGGAAACTATCCAGTTTATGTCAATAAAGGATTTTCTGAGTATGAATTCATCATCGCCATAAAAATTACAATCGGAATTGTATTTGGTGTTTTTAATTTATTTAATTCGTGCTTTATTGGATATTATTGGAGGCGCGTTACAAGATTTATGTAGCAATCAGAATTCAATACATTTATACAATAAAAGTCTTTTAGTTTTATTGTTAATAAACTATTATTTATAGATTATTTCGGTTTTATATTATATTATATTATATTATATTATTAATGGCAGTTACGTGACGGGAAATTTCTATTGTATATGGCGATGGCGATATGAATTTCTAGCAAAAAACTATTTCATCGCTTGGACACAAAATCTAAAATTATCTGTTTGTTCCAGTAACCTCGGCAGATAGCACACAAACAAATTTCAGTACTTTTTGTATACACATTGCCTAAACCCAATGTAAATAAATCGGAAAAATGCGTTTGAGTTTGAATGAAATATTAGATATATTATGTTTTACGACTTGAGAGTATTATATTATTTTTAGAAATGACAACTTCACACTGTGCGCGTACATTATTATTTATGCGGCAAAATCTAGAACAACACCAACATTTTTTTTCATTTCAGATTTGTCCGGAGACAAAGAAGACGACGTCAAGACAGTACTTCGAACGGATGCGTAGGATTATATAAGAGGATTCACCTATGCAATAATCAGGTAACACATCTAATTTGTGGGTAAACACGACAAGATGAGCGTGGAAGAAAAAATGGGAACATGCGGGTTTGATTACAATTTAATACAAACACAAGTTTCTTTATCTGTAATCTAGGGAGATAAGCAAAACAAGAGCATACATTAATTTTGTTGAGTTTTGGACATGTGCATATATTAGGTGTGGTATTTACATGTAAGGCATGGTAAAAGCCATTTTAATAAAATAAATTGGATAAAACTGCAATTTTCATTTTTATGAATATTTTTAACGAAATTCTTCATTTCCATTTTTTGAAAGTAACAAAATTTATCTCTGTATCATTTAGCAACCAAATCCACACATGATTAAATCATACAATTTAAACTTGACATTGGTCGGGGCTACCATCAAGCTAATTCTATATAGTGAGGCCCACCCACCATCGACATTGTTTTTAATATATCATCTATCTTGTTGCAGGATTGTCCGAGTCTGATTCTGAACGGACGAGACTTTCGTTATGAACAATGTGCAGCATTCAACAACAGAACGTTCAAAGGGCGGATATACGAATGGGAACCATACATGAAAGGTTTGTATAGATGTTGTACATGCAGATTGTAATTTCATCGTCATCTAATCCAGGCACTTCCTTTTTTGGATGTTATTTGGTGATGGCTTGCATGGCGCAGAATATTGATAGATATGCCTAATAAAATATTGTTATGACTCGTGAGATTGATGACTGAAAAGAAAAGCACTGTATGTACAAAGTTGTAAAATACCAAGACATTTTTTGTTTCGTCTAACTCCACTCCTTCTGCTTGTGCTTTTTTGATTTATGTGACTATAAGCCTATAAGCCCTTAAGAAAAAAACAAACATTGTGTAACTTGTCATGGATTTTTTCCAGGTTAATCTCTTTATTATTAGCTCCATCGTCAAAAAATCGAAATTAACAAATCCTTTATATATCCACTTAGCTCCATTATTACGGATGACAAGTCAATCTCTTGTAATAATATGCAAACAACACACAGCCACAGCAGGGATTACTGTATAAGTACTGGCACCGAGACACCGTAATTGAGCGCATTATCCACCAAATAAAAATGCAAATTATCTACTATTTAGCCTTAATAATCATAAATAAGCATACATAATTTCACAGATTTTTCTGTTTTTCTTTCCGTAATTCCAGTTGCTATAATCGGTTTAAATCGAGGCAGTTAAATCCCTACAAGTATTTGTTTGTGGGCATGTCAGCTGATATGCTTAATAACTTTAAGGATAATTTGAGATAAATTCAAGAGAAAAGTGATAAATTAGAGATAAATCTGCGCCTGGTGGATAGGCAACCAAAGACACTCGACTGTAGTTTAGTACATCTGCAGTTCAGGAATATTTTAAATAGAATTACTCTGTGATTTCAGAGTTTATTATTCCTGTATTCCTGAATATTTTTTGGTATCGTTTTATTAAATTTCTTGTTCATAGCTCCAAAAGATTTTGTTTTTATCGCATTTTTGTAAACTTTCTACAAAATATTTCCTCTTTGGCAATCTTATTGCATTCAATTCTTCCGAGTTCCCCAATTCCTATGAAGTGACTTCCTTAGAATTCCTTGTTTTAGTAAACAAAATTGTCAATAACAATTTCTTATGCCTTCCTCCAATTTTACTTTTTTCTTGACTTCACCTGACATGTAGGTACAAAAAAAATTTCCAGGGTTTAATAGAAACCAAATTACAAAGTCGCATTTTATCTTTGGGTCGTTCCATTTCAAATCGTCCTGGTTAGATTTTTTTCGAGCCAAAAAAAATTTTTTTTGTATTAGGAATTTTCTAAAATTAGACTAAAAATCCGGTTTTTCACTATTCACTTACGCAGTCCCTACTTATAACTTGAATATCTTTGACAAAAATGATCCGATTTTCAAAATTTTGGTCTCATTTTATAGGTAAACGTTTTTCCAACCGAAAAATCCCATATTAAATGTCAAAAATCATAGTTTTGGAACGGGGAATTTGCGCATGTGGAGACAGCTTTTATGAGTTGTTTATTTACTGCCCTTGTGGCAATCCGAGATTTTTCAGTTTGAAAAAATTTTGATTTTTTCAGTTATTCTTCTGTAAAAAAAATTCACCCAAGAACTATATATCAAGTTTAGGGCATAGTTTTGTTGGAAAAACGTTTACCTACAAAATGAGATCAAAATTTTGAAAATCGGATCATTTTTGTCAAAGATATTCAAGTTATAAGTAGGGACTGCGTAAGCGAATAGTGAAAAACCGGATTTTGGGTCTAATTTTAGAAATTTCCTAACACGAAAAAAAATACGTATCTCATTATTTCCGATAAAGAATTGGAAAAAAAAATGTCGGCTCGAAAAAAAATCTAACCTGGACGATTTGAAATGGAATGACCCCTTTACAATAACAAAATCCTCTCACATCGCATTTATTAAATTGACCCTTTTCCCTTCATAAACATTTTCTTTTTCCAGCCAACGACGAATGCGCCCTAAACTGCCGCCCCCAAACCATGAATTTCTACGCCACCCTCAGCAAAGCAGTGATAGACGGCACTTCGTGTCTCTATCCGATGACTTCGATGGGCCGGATGGCTCCCAAAGGCACTCGAGGTGTTTGCATCGACGGCTATTGTAAGGTAAAAAATGGGGGGCGCCATCAGCCATATGGTATATTGCTTATTATTAGTTGATATTCTAAAATTGATGACTGGGTAATTTGGTTTTGAAACGAGAGTGACATGCAGCGTATGTAATCTATCACTGGGCAATTTATTGTCGATGTTGTATGTGCCTCTTGTAGTATTAATAGAGCAAAAGCAAGTAAGGCGAATGTTTGGTTTGAGAAAGGCAACCGCAGGATTGAATATCATTTATAGGTATATCTACTCGTATAGTTGTAAGTTGGAGATATATGAATGCGGACATGGATAATGGATATGAATAAATAAATAAATGTGGTTTCGTTATAGTTTATTAATTATAATAATATTGAGTAAAGGTTTAACGAATTAAAAGAATACACATCTAAACTACTGGATAGACTGCACCTTTTTTAACAGGTTGTTTAGTTTTGGCTAATGTAAGTCCTAAATTACTATTGACACTTAACAACCTTTGTTTTAAAGGTCTAGATTTATAATTATTGATTTAATGCTAAAAATTTAACTAAACCCAACATATACGAGCCCTAACAACTCAATGTTCGGACAAAAGTAAATTTGATTGTCTATTTTCCATACGCGCAAAAGTGATCTAAATTAACTTCCATAATATTGATGGTTTTTTCTGTTATAATGCCAACATTTAGTTATATAAAAACGTAAATTTCGTAAAAATCCGCTCGGCGGTTCCAAAACTGTGGCACTTTAACCCAGCAGGATGGGAAAATTGTAGAAACAAAGAATTATTATTTTCAAAACGTT
Organism: Pediacus dermestoides; assembly: GCA_963942485.1. NCBI lineage: Eukaryota > Metazoa > Arthropoda > Insecta > Coleoptera > Cucujidae > Pediacus > Pediacus dermestoides. The sequence goes on from OZ012629.1 coordinate 6,512,242, forward strand.
GGATCTAGTAGTCGGATTTTGATGAAATTTACTTTATTGCAAAGCTGGATGTAGGTTTTCTTTACAAAAAAGTTACACAAGTTTTTATTTGGTGATTTTAGGCGTTTATCGGAGCTTCAAAGTTGCAGCTTTAAAAATGAAAAAATTTTCTAGTAACTGTTTTAAAGAATCACAGTTTTGAAACCGCTGGTTGGATTTGTATCAAAAAACATTTAAATTAAAGCTCAATAAGGGTTCTATATTGAAAAAATCCTGAAATGTTAATATTATTTTTTTTGCATTTTTTTCGAATTCCACAGTTCACTTTTCAAAAAACGTGGGTGCTACCTACATTAAAATAATCACAGTTTTGGAACCACTGGTTGGATTTTGGTAAAATTTACTTTATTGCAAAGCTGGATTTTGGTTTTATGTACAAAAAAATCCCCAAGCCTTTATTTGGTGATTTTAGGCATATTTCGTAGCTTTAAAATTGCACTTGAAAAATTTGACGTAATTTTCTAACGACTGTTTTTAAAAAATCACAGTTTTGGAACTTGGGGAAAACGACATAAAGGTGCTTTCATGGCCCTCATCCAGTCCGGACTTAAATGTCATTGAAACTCTTTGGCATAAAATTAATCGTATTCTACGCAATAATCCACCAAGAACCATTGGGGACTTAAAGACCAAAATAGAAGAAATTTGGGACAATTTCACGCCAGAATTGTACCAAAATTTGATAAATACAATGCCTGCTAGAATACAGGCAGCTACTAAAGCAAAAAGATACGTAACCTCTTATTAATGGTCCTAAATTAAAAATTATCCAAACATTTAGTTGCAAATTCATTTTGCAAAGTTTACTAATTATTAAGGTTAAAATATTGTTAAATCCAATAAATAATTTTCTTCCATGCATAATATTGTTATTAAGGCTTTATCTTACTGTATTGTTAGGTGTTTACTAATTATTTGCGTAAAATTTCCAGTTCTCCTTTCATACTTCAAAAAATTACTTCTGTCCGAACATTTTGTTGTTAGGGCTCGTATTTCAGCTTGTAACATTATTGGGGTCTTACTTAAGGCTGCCTCATATTTAAGACCATATTCCCTTTCTTTATTCGATTTCTCGATACACATGCAAAAATCAAACACAGTCAATTTTTGACTAGAGTAATTGACATTTCGTCTTTGTACCATCTTATTCTTGTACTATTATAGAGACAAGTATAAGATCCTATGTATATGGATTCCAGAGTTACAATTAGGATTGCATTCATGACCTTTATTATTTTCAAATTAACAGCTCAACCTGCGTCGATGCCTCATGATCATCAGTACCTAGAATCTAGATTATTTGCGGTCTTAACCCCTATCCCCAAGATCTTACATGCTCAAAAGTCCAATTTTATTAAATTTTTATAATTAAATTACCATCTTAATATTCATACACAAAGAAGAGTTTTTTTGTTGTTGTTAAATTGCAAATTTTGTACAAACTGATGATAGTAAAAGTTTCCTACGTTCCTAGGAGAGTTTCTCATTTTTAGTCGATAACCTAGCAAAAACTAGAAACTTCTTTAAAATTATTCACACGACAGAAAATATATTCACGTAACTATTTCCTTCCCTGGTCTTCTTGGACCACTTATTTTTATCGAATGTGGGCGTCCTCTGCTAAACTTTTAAGTGCAGTACCGCATGTATTTCCGATAAAAGTCCCATCATCACCGCATGTCCTCGGTGTTTGTTATTAATACGTGCGGGTACAGCATAAACTGCGTACGCGTTTATATTTATATGTAAACCGCATATAAGATATTTCAATTATCATCCTGATGGACTCTGCACGTCGGTGTTTTGCGAAAACTTCAAAGTATACCCCGGAATGAACGAACTTAAGCGGCACGTATCTTGACAGTCAGATATTAATGAGGTTCGAACTGCTCCTCGATCTTTCTTATTGCCAACACATTCATGTCACATTTGCAACAAGTGCAGCAAATGCAATGGAAATGAGTAAATTATGTATGAATAGTATGGGTGATGATGTAACATAACACATCAGGTTTTTTGTGGTGTTGTTTATACCGAAATTGTATTCTGGTGGTGAGGCCGTTTTTAATGAAATGCAGATGAGCAACCATCGAATTTTACGATTAAGACATTAGCGATAAAAAAACAACTTAATTAAGAGATTTAGATGTTGATTTGACTGCGTTCACCTGCAAGATTCGAATCGGGATTTTATCGCGAAACCTACACGAAAATTGCATTAGGCACAGCTTTTTTCTTCAATTCAAGGATATGCAATTTACCTCTGAAAACTTGGACGTATTTAAGAATAAGAATTTATTGATCATACTCTAGAATCACAATGAAACTGCAGAAATTATTGGAATTGATTCTGGCTGGAGTAAATATCGTTTTATTTTTAGCATAAAATACAGAAAAAAGTCTACAACACAACAAAACTGTCTGTTTTCGATTTAACAGTAGATTATTTCTCGGGTTCCGCATTATTGCGCCATATTACAAACTTATTTATTTTCCCCTATAAATAATAGTATGCGAAGCAGATTTCGATTTATCCCGTTTAGCTGGAAGCAGCTAAGATAAACCACAGTGAATAAGAAACAATAGCACTAGTAGCCCCACACAGAACTTATCGAATGTTCTAATCAAACACGGCTCCTGTAAGTCATACAACAGAATACCAAACAGTAAAAAAAGACACCAGCAGACTCTCTCTGGGTTCGATTCCACGAACAATGTAATTTTCTTTATTAACATCTGATGGAATGGAATAAGTTTGAAAACAGTTGTGTTGGATTGAGGAAAATAAAAGTTGGACTAGTGGCAATAAATAAATTTTGGAATCACTTACGGTAATTGTGTCTGACAGGGGGGACCGCACCTTTGCTTTAGAGGCTTTGTATTTCCTTCGTGTTTAAACTAATGTAATTGTCCAGTTCGCTCACGCACGCTCAGTATTTGGGTGGCAAATGGGTTTAGGACAATAATAATAAAACCTGCCCTATAGGTGTTGTTCCCCAAGAGTTATGGCTTTAGCTTCATGTCTAGTATTAAAGTGAGTTTTTTCAGAAAAATCCCAGAACATCTGCTTGATATAATAATTTAATTTCCCAAACAAAACGTTTTCTTTGTGCATCTCCCTGCAACAGTGCAAGATAAATAAGCGGCGCCAACCGCCGATGGCAATTAATATAGTGTTGACTTTGGTGCCACATTTATTTAAACTTGATATAACATTTAACAGACACTGGAAAAAATTATTTCCCATCATCAGGCTGAGATTGCCTTACACTAGCAACAGCGGGATGTACTTGTTAATATGCATTTGTGCGAAGGTTAATTTTAATAGGAATTTATGCAGAAAACGTACGTGAAAACTGCAAAACGGTGGTTTCGTTAAATATATTTATAAAATTTGTGTCATTACAAAAAATAAATAAAGTTATAATACTATATGCAACAAGTAAAACTTTTATATTCAAATTCAAATCATGGTCTTTAATTTTTAAGATTTATATTTTAATAATTCCCAGAATAACGTATATCTACTTGAAGGCCTTCAATTCCACTTTTCACAATGAAATTCTATAGAATATTTCTGATATTCTATATTCTATACCATTTTTGCAGCAGTTTTTGATAATTTTATTATACGAATACACGCTAGAATCCCAATTTTTAATTTTGTGGAGTTTTGACTTATAACTAAAATGTTTTCCGAAAAAGTATAACAAGTATAACGACTATATCCCGATGCGATTTCAAATTAACGTCAAAAAATTACATAGTATATTTAGAGACATTCTAAAATGCATAAGATTTGTTGCTTTTTTGCTGACAAAAAAATTTATATTTAAGACTGACACTTTGAAAATTGTCTCAAATTGTGGTGCCAAAATGTTGATATTTAGATTAGAGCACAAATTTCCCGATAGAAATTTTAAAGGATATTTTTGTTATTTAATAGAGTGATTATAAAAATAGGAAATTTGACAAAAAATCTGCAGAAATCTGAATATCACATTATGATTTTAAAAACTATCGCAAATTGGTTGTATATGAAAAACATTTACAAATATTTTGGTATTATTTTAAAAAGTGTTAAAGGATCAAGTATTTAAAAAAAAGTAAATAAACAGTAATCAAAATAGCCACTAAACTCTAAAAATGTTTTTATAAAGTCTACAGGAAACCTAAAATAATCTCGATAAGGAAAAATCTGTGCATTTTTGGAGAGGACACGAAATTCAAATTGCATATTGTCGGGTATATCGAGACTAAGTTAAAACTCGATTTGCGGGACTGAAAAGTCGGTGGTTCGTCCGCCATATTGGAAAAAGGAGGTGAAATGGTTTTTCCCCTATATCCCCAAATCTATTAACTATATGCAAAAACTATAAGAATAACTTTTGATTGAAAGAAGAAAGATACACACTTTCTATATATAACTTTTTTCCGGTCCATGCGTACTTAAAAAGTTATAAACAAATACGTTGGAAAAATTAGGGGTACTTCTTCTTTGACGGCTGATGTTTCGCGTACGGTTGATTTCAGGGAAAATTTACATCAGTTACTTTTTGTAGAGCAGTTCTCGACGAAGAAGTAGGTGTACAGTATTAACCATTTGTATAATTGGTTTGGATCTCATAGCGCTCCAAACGCAGGTATTTCCACGAAGCCTCTCGCAAATATTACTCTGATTTTAGGAATACAGCTGCAAATAACCGCCGTCGTCCTCATCGTTATTTATACATATTATATTATACATTTATATTCTCAAAAACATGGCTCAGAAAAACAGTTTTCCGCGAAGAAAAAAGAACAAATGGAAACAGCACTCTGGAGTCTATCTACATATACCCTGCAGAAAATTCTGAATCGTGTTGATTAAAATTTTCGGACTTAGTGAGGCAAATCAAGAGTACTCTCGTTTCTGATAACAGGACCATTAAAGGTCAATTGCATAGAAAATACGGGAACGTCATTCTTATTATCGACCAGCAAAAACGGGAAGCGATTATTTGCTGAAGAAACGAAAGGAATCGTCTCTAAAGCAGCAGATATTGTTCTATCACTTACAGTATTGAGTTCGATATAGAAAAATAGCCACTTTTGTCGGCAATATTTGTTTATGAGTTTCTGAATATGTAGAATACAGAAAAAGTGACAAATAAAGGGAATACGTCTACCACAATTCAGGGTATTCCGTATGTTAAAATTTTGGGAGTATAAAATAGACTTAATTCTAACACTAAAAACTTCAAAAGTGGTAAGGTCAATCTTCATTTGTTTTGAAGTTACAAGCCTTTGAAATTCGTAACTTTTATTGAAAAAGTGGTTAAGAGCAATTTTGTAGCAAAAAAATCCGCATATTTTTTGTCTAAACAAATACATACTCACCCCGCCCCGCACTATTCACTTCCCGCGTCATTATTGTTTAAACAATTCATTGCAGAAAAAAATTGTTTAAACAAAAAATTTGCAGATTTTCTTTTGCTACAAAATTGCTCTCAACAAATTTTCCGGTAAAAAGAACGGGTTCGGAGATATAACTGAAAAACTTGTTAATAATTTCAAAAACCTGTAACTTTAAAACAAATGAAGATCTACCTACCACTTTTGTATTTTTTAGTGCTAGAATTAAGTCTATTTTATACATACTCTCAAAATTTGAACATAACGGTATGGAACACCCTGTATATACGCATTTATCATTATTTATCTGGACATACCTGCGTTTGGAGCGCTGTCAATTATACAAATGGTTAAATATCATACACTATCTTCTTCATCGAAAACTGCTCTACAAAAAGTAACTGATGTACATTTTCCGTGAAATCAATCGTACGCGAAATATCGGCCGTCAAAGAAAAACTACCACTAATTTTTGCAACGTATTTGTTAATAACTTTTTAAATACGCATGGCCCGGAAAAAAGTTATATATAAAAAGTGTGTATCTTTTTCTTTCCAACCAAAAGTTATTCTTATAGTTTTTGCATAAAGTTAATAGAATTTGGAATATAGGGGAAAAACCATTTTTCCAAGAGGGCGGACGAACCACCGACTTTTCAGTCCCGCAAATCGAGTTTTAACTTAGTCTCGATATACCCCACAGTATGTATTTTGAATTTCGAGTCCTCTCCAAATATGCACAGATTGGTCATTTTGAACTCCCTATATTGACTGTACTATAAATCAGGAAATGCCATTACATCATCAAAGAATTCAAAACTGCGTACATTATTTTCCAACATAACATGTGTATGTAATTATGTCGGTAAACACACACACATTCACATAATAACTTAAGCAAACTCAGGTTTGTCCATCCGCTGATCTGATGTGCAAAAAGACGAAAGATTGAATGACTAGGAACAACAACCTCGAAAAAAATAAGTAAACTATGATGCATGATATGTTTGAACCCATTTGAACTTTTCGCTGTATACTAGGAAACTCCACTGTATTATTTTAATTAACCGGATAAATACTGCATATTATCAAAGAGGATGCGTTGCACACCTTACTAGTTGGTACAAGCGAAGCAGTTGTTGGCCCTCAACACGTAATTTGGTTTCCTGTGAGCTGGCGCCATGCTGAACCACCTCCAAAATAGGCATGAAAAAACAATGGTAATAAAACGACGAAAAAAATTTAATTTTTTTTTCCAACAGTTAAAATTATTGATTTATTTCCTAGTGCTTACCTAAAGCTACATGCCAATAGAATGCCCACATTTTCCAAAGTGGTATTAAAAGCGTAGAATTTATTTTATAGTTTTTTAATGTTACAGGAACATTTTATGCGTTTCTCGTGACGAAAATATAAAATCGAATGGTGTAAAAATGCATCGTGCAAATATCATCATTATGCGACAATATAATTTTTTACGACGATACGAAATGTGTTTGGAAATGTTTAATTTTGTGGTTTTGTTTGTTTATTTAAAGAAAATTTTTATGCAATTTATTGCGCTGTAGGAAAAGCTAGTTTTTACTTTCCTTTCATTACTTATTTTACACAGCAGGAAGTTATAATTTTATTTACTTGGCAATGTTATGTATGATACCAGTTTTTTCTTTGGGCCCACAAGAATTTAAAACCTATAAATTAAACAGAAGTTATTTGGAGGAGGAGGCAGCATCAGCAACACTGCGGCAGTCGTCTTCAGATAATGGCAATTACACTTGGCAAATTACTACGTTTTTCACTTTGGACATAATTTATGGCTTCGTCTTCCATTAACACTTAACTGGAATTGTTCTAATTGTATACCAGTTAACAACTCATTCAGTCTTTCGCTTTGGTATCACAATAATTATTTTGTTGCATTTGAAATATTTCACAGAGAGAACCCATCCATCAAATTAACTGTTGATAATAAGTTTTCTAATAAATTATATGAAATTGTAAACGCTGCCAAAATAATATGTTAAAGTTATAATATTAAACTGGTGCGTGCCATGTGAAAGAAATTCATAATTTCCATAAATCTGTCAAAGGCAACGCTGTAAACACATCAAAAACATTGCAAACAGGCGTTTTCTTTCAATTTTATCACCTGCGAATTGCCTGTAAATTGCACTGGATAAATTTGAGGATGTTTTCAATGTAGTTCACACACTATAAATATAAATTCTCCTACACACAGAAGCTGAATTATTTAGTAGGAGTGAAATAATTCAGAATACTCAGAAAAACTGGAACACCCTCATTACTTTTCAGTAAAATGTGCAATCAAACTTTTGTACACCAGTTCGTGAATGAAATTGTTTACAGTAAAATGTGAGAAAAACGTAGATGTGGATTTGTACGACATTTAAAAGAAAAATGTCACAGAATATCAAATTAATGTAAACCTTGATTTTATCTATAACTAATGACTATTATGTCAATAAATCAACAATTATCCTAGAAACAATCCACTTTATTCTAGTTTCTGTGATTTTTTAACTTTTACCATATTTTTTCCTTGACTGAAATATTTACATGAAATACATTGACAGTAATACAGAATAATTTAAAATATCTATATCTAGCAAAATAATATCAAAACTAGTCCATCGATCTAACTATAGGTACCTTTCTCCTCTTTTTTCTTTGCTAATCTCCAACGCATTAAGCAAACTAACGTCAATCCATCAACCTAAAGGCATATTTATAATCAAGTCAATATGCCTATTATTGTTGAGTTCTCTTGCAATGAATAACAGCGCATTATTCACAATATATACAGTGTGTTTAAAGATTTATACCTTTAGGATCCGTAGTTTTCGCTTCTGGATAACGTTTCTTCTACAAATAAATTTCTAGGTTACAATTATTGTTAGAATGAAATTTGCAAATTTATCTGCCATATAAAGTTGTTTGGTAGATAAAGGCTCGTAGTTTTTTTATTAAATGAAACCCAAGCATCAATATGTATAACATTTGGCTACTTCTACGTTGATATGTGGGTAAACTTCGAGGAGAAAGCCTTAAGAGTTTACTTAGAATTTCTTACAGATTTCTTAAAATTTCCTTAAGATTGCCTCGATTTCGTGTATGCGTCTACATTTCAGTAAATCACCGCCAAATTATCGTTAGATTTAATCCGGATTTTTGAAATTTCTTCAGATTACCTCCAGGTTTCCTTCGCTTTCTTACAGATTTTCGCAGATGACCTCCATACGGTACGCCTCAGAGGTTTACTCCTCGATATGAGGTTAGATTGCATCATAAATTTTTGAAGAAAAACATGGGAAAACATTGTTGGTTAGTTTTTATCAGATTTGTGAGGAATTTTATAAAATTTTAATAATTTTCTAATAAATAGGTATTTAATTAAACCTCTAAATAAAAAAGTACTTAATGTGCTTTAAAAATTCGAAAATGTATCCAAAACTGAGAATTTAGATATCACTTAATTTCGGAGGTATACAGGGTGTCCCGGATTCAGATAGGGCATGAAAAAAAAGATGACAAGTTCCTATAAAAATTTTTCCTACAGGCGCTTTTTAAATTTAGATTTTTTTTCGGAATGAGACTTTCTTTTTTTAATGACTTAATAAAAAATGATTTCGTTTATTATTCTTTTTATCGAAAACGGTCCACTTTATCGACAATAAACAAGAGTAGCTTTTCTTTAGTCCAAGGTTCAAGCTACCTGATTTTGTTGTTTTAAGTCTTTTTCACACAGGGTGTTAAAAGTTTAAGCATTAAGTTGTAAAGCTTAGTCTGCCCCTGGTAAACTAAACAAGCTAGATATGTGTCAAGGACATTATTTCAAGAGGTCCTTAGTAGTGTCCATCATATTAACTTTTTATACAATTCTATTAAGTACTTTAAAAGTTATTTAAAAAAACGATTTCCAGCGACGCTCTTCAGGGCTACATATCTTCGTAGGGAGGGCCTGTAGGAAAAAATTTTATAAGAACTTGTCATCTTATTTTTTCATGTCCTATCTGAATCCGGGAGATTTCCCACTTTTCTGGGACACCCTGTGTAAAGGGGACACATTTTTTCCAAATTCTTAATTCGGATTATTTATATTATCTCAAGTTATCTCCTGATTTCCTTAGATTTCTTCCAAATTGTTCACCTAAATTCCTTAGTGGATTACTCCGCGATATGAGGTAAGATTGCATTTTAACTTTTTCAAATATGGTACTATTTGCATTAAAGAAATCCAAAAACATTGTCGGTTACTGAATATTTAAATAATACACACATCGCCAAAATTCTTGGACCCTCAGTGGTTCTTGAATACCTACTTTGCTAATTCGTATTTTTTTTTCTGAAGTATTACGGTTTATTACAGAGTGTAATGTTGCCATTCAGGTTTATATGGAATTGATATAGAGGGTGAATAAAAAACAATAATGCAAAAGTGGTAAGTTTTAATTTTTGAACAATAATCAGTATTGAACAAAATCATGACAAAAAGAACAATCTGAACATTTTAATAATCTGTATGCCCTCCTGCTCTCTAACAATGCCGCAACACGTCTGGGCCTCGATACAACGAGGTTGTTTATGGTTTTCTGCGGAATGTTATTCCACTCTTCTTGGGCAGCAACAGTTAGCTCTTGGATGGTGATTGGAGGATTGTCTCTATTGTGAATGGCTCTCTGAACATAATCCCACATGTGCTCTATTGGGTTCATGTCAGGGGAGTTCGCTGGCCAGTCCAATCACCGAATGTTTCCCTCTTCTAATAGACCTTGCACCCTTCTAGTACGATGATGTTTGCATTATCATCCATGAAAATAAAATTCTCTCCGATTTCTTCACGCAATGGAAAGGTGATTGGTCTGATGAAGTTTTCCGCGTATATGTCGCCCGTCATAGTCTGTGGTACAAGGATCAGTGCTGTGCGACGATTGTGCATGATACCACCCCAAAACATAACTGTCCCTCCTTGGTATGGGACTACTTCTCTAACAAAAGCAAGTCTCTCTTGACGACCTGAAGCCCTCCAAACCCTATAACGTCGATTATCACTAACTAGGCCGAACCTTTTTTCATCGGAGAAAAGCAAGTTACGCCACTGAGGTAAAAGCCAGTCTCTATGTTCCTGTGCCCATTGAAAACGTGCGGCTCTGTGTCGGAGTAATAGCCTGGGTACTCTTAGAACTCTTCAGGACCGTAAATCTGCAGCTTGAAGCCTTCGTCGAAGCGTGGTACTGGAAATCTCACTTCAAAACGTCCTTCTGAAATGATTTCGTACAGCTCTTACTGAGATGTTTCGGTTCCGTCGTACAAAATTTGCCACATAACGGTCTTCCCTGCCATTTGTTACCCTACGGCAACCACTTCCACGTCTTCGGTCAACGTTTCCAGTTACTTGGTACAAATGAACAATACGAACGACGGAACTTCTAGGAATTCCAAGAATACCCGAAATTTGTTTATTAGATAAGCCTTCATCATGCAATGTGGTTATCCTGGCTCTATTAAAGATAGAAATCATATTTTCTGGCATTCTAGGACAGAAAATTAACAAAATCAGTTCAATTACACCTATACTAGTTTACACGCTAATTGACACTTTTCTCAAGATTAGGTTTTTCTTGTGGTTACGTGGAGTCTTCATATACAACTAGATTAGATTTAGAATGAGAAAAACTGATTATTTCAATAGACGATGATTTGAGCAGTTGTGGAATATGTATTTTCAAAATTTATTGGGGGTCCAAGAATTTTGGCGATGTGTGTATCATCATGATTCAGTATTAATTTAAAAAAAGTTTGTTAACAGTTTCAAAATATGGGGTTATTTTATGGACTACTACTTAAAATTTTTGGAACTATATTTCGATATCGTTAAAAAGTTGGCTTATTAAGGAGGTTCACATGCAAATAAGCATCCTGATATATCCTTACGTATTTCTTGCAAACTAAACCGGCTTTTTGCCTATTAATTGTTCCCAAGATGCACTTTATATACACATTGCATCATTGCATTAATATCCGAAATATTTGTGTTATAATACATTTTATGCGAACACACAACATGTTTATTATAGAGCCAGGCCATCGTAGAAACTAAACCAAATCTCACATAATCACACACACTTTGATTTATACCAATATTTATTATTATGTTCGTACATATGTTTTTCACATTCCATCAAGGCTGGTTGGTGATAAAATTTTCAGATTTAAAAGTGTATTTGGATGGCCCTGGAAACGACACATGATGAATAGCCGTATTAATAGATATATTAATTTCCTACGCGGCCACCAAAAATAAATTGAACAACCTACAATAAAATTATAAGGATAGTGCGTAGAGTGCCTTCGATTTATCCGTGGAACAACGTCACAGCCCCTCGAAATTTTACAATAAAATCAAGACAACTTTCAATGAAATTAATGACAGTTTCATTGCAACATGCACAAAATTTGATTGTGGTAATCCCCAAATGAATTCCATCACGGTACAAGATGGATGTGGTGCCGAAAGGACACACCAACACGAATATGTTCGAGTTTCTCTACATTGAAATATTATGATTTTTATCTGATGATGTGAAATATTATGTTTTATCTTAATGATAAATGTACAACTACTTTAAATCGTTGCTCGCTGGCAATGACATTCGAATAAATTGTGTTGTCTTTGACAAATTTTTCGAGTGTGTGATGTCTGCACAAATACACCCAGAATTTTACTATGTAGTATTGTTGTTTTAACGCATCATAGCCCTGCTTTATATTCGAATCAATCGGTTGAATAAACTTGTATTAGAAAAAAAAAACGCGATAGCTTTAATTGAGTCACTATTAGTATCAATGTACCTAACTATTATTATTATTATTGTTATCTGGTGAACGTGTTTCCGTGGAATGTTTGATGGACGTGGACCCCATTAAAGCGTTCGTCAGTGTGACACAAAAATATACAGCGTGTTTTATCAATAAGTGTAATAACAAAGAGCATTGTCAAAGAAAACTGTTTGATATCGAACAAAATCTAGCAGGAATTTAGTTAAACGGATAAAATAAGCTAAAACTGAAACATTCGTTTATAGTGGACTCTAAGAGACAAAAGAATTGGTTTATTTATAATCTAGTGTGCATCATAAGAATAAGAATCTGATTTAGGGGATTTACCGAAAAAATACACTCAATTTTTTTGTAAAAAGGGAAATCGCAATATTTTTCTTTTTTTTACTTCAATACAAAACAAGTTATAATTAAAAATGTTTTGTACAAAGATTTTGAAAGCTATTAAAATCAATAATTCTAATTTTTACACGTTTTGAGATAAATAATTAACACCAACGCTTATTATTTAGTTATAGTTATAAGTACTTATATAAAGTTTATTAGCAAAAGCTACGAATTACAAAGTTTTACAAAGTTTACACATCATTACAAAATAACATCATGCAAACATACACAAAATCACTGGTACTTAGCATTTAAAATCCAAACCACCAACTGAAAAATTCGTTTATAGTGAACTTCAAAGGACAATAGAATTTATTTATTATAATCGAGTGTGTATATCACAAAAATAAGAAGTTAAATTTCGAGGATTTACAGAAATAATCCACTTATACGCACCTAATTTTGTTCGTAGTCCAAAAAAAAACGGAGGAAATCCAAAAATTTTTCTATATTTTACGTCAATAGAAAACAATTTGAATGAAAATGTTCTGTTCCAAAAATTTTAAAAACTACTCTAATCAAAATTCCTAATTTTCCCACGTTCTGAAATAAACTATTAACACAAATGCTTATTATTACTAAGCACTTAAAATAAAAACTTAAAACTGAAAAATTCTTTAATAGTGAACTTCAAAGGACAATAGAATTTATTTATTATAATCGAGTGTGTATATCACAAGAATAAGAAGTTAAATTTCGAGGATTTACAGAAGGAATCCACTTATATGCACCTAATTTTGTCCGCAGTCTAGAAAAAAATAGGAAATCGCAATAGTTTTCTATTTTTTACGTCAATACAATACAATTTGAATGAAAATGTTTTGTACCTAAGATTTTAAAAGCTGTTCTAATCAAAATTTCTAATTTTCACAGGTTCTAAAATAAACTATTAACACAAATGATTATTATTACTAAGCACTTAAAATCAAAACTTAAACTGAAAAATTCTTTAATAGTGAACTTCAAACGACAATAGAATTTATTTATTATAATCGAGTGTGTATATCACAAAAATAAGAAGTTAAATTTCGAGGATTTACAGAAATAATCCACTTATACCCACCTAATTTTGTTCGTAGTCCAAAAAAAAACGGAGGAAATCCAAATATTTTTCTATATTTTACGTCAATAGAAAACAATTTGAATGAAAATGTTCTGTTCCAAAAATTTTAAAAACTACTCTAATCAAAATTCCTAATTTTCCCACGTTCTGAAATAAACTATTACCACAAATGCTTAGGTATTATTAAAATCAAAACCTAAAACTGAAAAATTCATTTATAGTGAACTTCAAAGGACAATATAATTTATATATTATAATCGAGTGCATATCTCATAAAAATAAGTCTGCAGTCTAGAAAAAAGGAGGAAATCGCATATTTTTCTATGTTTTACTTCAATAGAGAACAATTTGAATGAAAATGTTTTGTACCAAAATTTTTGAAAGCTACTAAAATCAAAATTCCTAATTTTTACACGTTTTGAGATAAATAATTAACACCAACGCTTATTTCTTAGCGCTTAAAAAGAAAGCGACTGAAATCATGACCCAAATTTTCCACTTTTCTCAAACAAATTCACCATAAATAAAATCGGAATGCACAATTTTTTGCTTAAAACTTTTATTAAAACTATTTGGATCTAGGTCAATATTATATTTTACAAATACAGTCACTCTAAAAGAATTCTGTTTTGATTTCCTAAGCTTTTTATGTGTTCTCAGAAATTCAACTAGAAAAACAAATATACCAAAACCTTTTCCAGCTTCCACTTGGATATTTATTGCTTTTCCAATTTTAATGTCGTGAGGTGAGCTATTTTATCAGTACTAACAACATAATTACTAGCTAAAACTCGTCTGTATAATTTCCAAAGCAATTTCGTTGGCTATAATATATTTTAATCAAAATTGCATGCAATGGAACGCATATAGAACAACAAACGCACAGAATATTGTTGTCCAGTGCAATGCAAATTAGGAAAATTGCTGTGCTAAGTGCACATACAACTGTAATAAATAAGTACTTTATTTAATTTTCTAACCTTATTAAGCTCGTTTATACACACAGGGTTTCAGGAAGTTGTTTTCTGCCACGCACATAGTAAACAAATTGAAAATATTACCTCTGGCGTTTAACTAAAATCTTGAACAACTCACCTTAAACTATATCGGCAATAAAAGCGATTCTATTTGGTTGTAAATATATTCACAAAATGTGTTGGTTTCTACATAAATAATTTTATTAGCCAGTAGTGGTTTTTACTGGTGTGAAACGTGGTTAGGCATGTTGGAGATTGGAGGAAAAATAAATTGGAATTTGGGTGATGAATCTGAATCTTACACCTCTTGAAAATTCAAACAAACATCAATGGATATTTAAATGTTACATTGGTGTAATTTCAGCCAGATGTTGGCTTTAATCAGATTTATCTGACAAATTGGCAACTGGGAAAGGTTGGTATTTTGGAAAACATTTTGCGGTGTACAACTTTATAAATTAAAATTACCTTCAAAATGATTTCGCGAGTTTTTGCCAGTTTAGTATTTATACTATATAATAGTGAAATGAAAAATATTTATAGCCTCCAAAATTCACAGAATCGAACACTTAAAAATACGCTCATTTCCAAACATTTAAATTTTAAATCGCTATATAAATTTTTACAAAATATTAATATTTGACTGTAACTTTAAATTTTATTTATAAAAAAAAGATTTAGTGAACTGGGAAAACTGACCAAAAAAGCTTTCAAAATTTTTACGAATATGATAGATTTCACTACGATAGATCTACTTCTGCTTTAGACATTATTTAACATACTACAAAATAAATTTACCAGAAAGCACAAGTTGAGTGAGCAGTTGAATTTTCCTTTAAATATCAATATGCTTTATTAAATCACATGTCTACGTCTGGTGCATAATAATTTAGAATTGTTTGAATTAAACATAAATTAAGAGAGATGTCAAGTTATCTTTAGAATCATTATTTTTATTAAGTTTAATATATTTTCATTTTATTTAATGGGTTAAGTAGAAGTTAAATATTTATTTATAGAAACCTTAAAACTTTACCTTGTGCTTAACTTTGTAAAAGATTTTTACCATCTTCGAGGTGCTTTTACTTTGCAAGGGTACATTTTTGCATATTGATTAAATCGACTCATTTTGAGATACTTTACGTGTCCCTAAGAAATATTTACCGAATAGTCTCTATACTAATTACTTAGTTCCAAATTCAAAATATCGCGAATTTAATTTTTTGAGGTATGAGGTACCACCTCAAACTTGATTTCACCTAGCAGGAAATACCAAAAATTCCTGCCTCCGGAAATTCCTTCAATAATTTTTCTCCTCGTGCAAACCGCACCACGAAAAAAATGTTCCAAATACAAAAATTTCTCACCGGAGAACACGTGAGAGAGTCCGTATATCTGTTGCTGCTCTCGTATATAGTAGCAGATTCAACTCTTCAACCAGAGTGTGTATCCGCTGCCGCCGCGCGTGCTGTATCCTGGTGGATGTTGTGGATGTCTCGTCGCCAGTTTCGTGCACCGAGTGACTACAGAAGGTCGCAAAAGTGGTCTGAATCTAAACAGTGGTCGAAATTAATTTGGTCCATTGGCGGTGCTGACCAATTAAAAAATAATTTGACGCGGTCTCGTCCCATTAAAAGTCGATACGGGAAAAAATTAATTAGAAATTAAAAAGGTTAAATTTGACGACTGGTGTGCATTTCGTAGGTGTTAATTGGAGTAAAAAAAATTAAGCGCTTGGTGTGTTTAATTCTTATTTAAATAAACTAGCGCGCGTGTGTTATCACATAACAAATTAGATAAAATTTATGATATGAATTTAATAGTTCGCGCGATTGATTATTTTAATAATAATGATGATAAATGGTAGCCAAATTCTTTGCATATTTTAAAGAGTTAACAACTCAATTAAATTCCAATAATCCAAACAAGTACACACCAATCAATTTCCTATTATAATAATAATAAATAAACAAATTAAATTCCTTCATTAATTAGAATTTTTATAACAAATAAAATCTAAAGCAATTTATCAGATCGGAAAATCAGAACTACAGAGAAAACAGTAAAAGTTAGAAAAATTGTTCATAATACAAACTTTACAACTTGGTAGTTACTCTACAACACAAGCAAAGTTTATTGTTTTGTAACTGCATATTGGCAATAAATTTGAAACACAATGGAAACTATTTTTTTTCTATCTTCGTTCGGTTCTTTATTCAGAAATGAATGATCATAATTAAATATGTCTTTTGTAGGAGAGACTATAGTGAGAAACAACGCATATTGTGAGAGTGTTGTAAAATGACAATATTATTTAATGTTATGGTGACCTATTGAATATTAAAACTGGAAACGTGCTAAATATTTAGGAAATTATGTGGTTCAGGAAGTTGGTGGTGGTTTTTGGGTTTATGGTAAGTTTGAAAATTTTTTTAACATTAAAACCCGAACCCATAGAAATACTAAAATTATGATTAGAAATTTGGATAAAAAATTAGGAAAGTCAAAGTAAACAAATAACGCACTTTGTGAGGGTACATCTGTTTCAGTTTCATGAAAAAATTCAAAATACTTTTATGTGTTTACTTTTTTATGAAATATTTGAATAATGATGTAGCAAATATAAATAGTTTTAAGATATGTGTGTGCTTAGCGCACTTCTTAAATTGAATAAGAATAAGAATGTTAATTTTCAGATTATTTCTTTTACTTTCCATTTGAGATATGGAAATAAAATTTGAAGCGCGAATAAAGGAGATCGAAACTCATCGGCAGAAATATCTATTCTATTTAAAATTATTTTAGTTGTGGCTCAAAAAATGCGATTTTAATTTGGCAATTTTATTCCAATCAATAACACTAGTTTAGGACCTACACTAAAAATGTACATTTGATGAGAGGTGGCTTTTCTTATGTATTTTCTTCCACTGAATTCGAAAATCAAAGTCAAAATTTTTTTATGGAACGGTTTTTGAGATATTGTAATTTTTTCATTTTTTCGACTTTAAAAGTCATATCTCGACCTAGAAATCTCCAAATTGGTTGTTCTTGGTACTTGGTATTAAGATGACAAACATACAGGGTTGGGCATATGTGTGGCAACCCCTAATTTCTGAATAAACGTTTTCATTATTATTATTATTACTCTTAAAAGAAATATTTGTAGTTTTCTTATTCTATTCAGTGACGTACTTTGATGTTAAAACAGCTAGCCTATTTTTTATTTCATTAATTTAAATAATTATTATTTAATACTCTTTATTTTATTATTGAATTATTTTCTTTAATATTTAAAAAACCACAAGTCGCACACACCCACCAAACCTTATATCATTGTAATTGTTAAAATATTGTCATTTGAAAACTTAAAAATATACAGGGTGATCCATTAATAAAAAGTGCCGATCACTTAATATCTCGAGAAATCGAGTAGCTGCTGGAAAACAAAATACGTCACTGAATAGAGTGAAAAAAGCTACAAATATTTCTTTTAAGATCAATAATGATAATACAAAAGTTTAGCCAGAAATCAGGTGTTCCCACACATATGCCCAACCCTGTTTATATGTAATCAGATCTTTAATTGGTTAAGCGGTTCAAAAGATATCGATGAAAATAGGCCAAAATTAAAAAAAAATGTTCCGATCTCAAAGTCGTCTGCTTGTTGTGTGGAGTGCTGGGTCGCCTATTTTCACCGATATATTTTGAACTGCTTAACCAATGAAAGATCCGATTACATGTATATCTTTGTCATCTTAATACCTTTCATTTGGTACCAAGAACGACCAATTCGGACATTTCTAGCTCGAGATATGACTTTTAAAGTAAAAAAAAGTCGAAAAAATGCAAAAATTACAATATCTCAAAAAAATTGTAACCTTAATTTTCGAATTCAGCGGGAGAAAATACATAAGAAAAGCCACCTCTCATCAAATGTACGTGAAAAAAATTTTATTTTGTAAACTGGTGTAATTTTAATCCGATCTGTTGATTGCTCACTAAAAATTATGAAATTTTTGAAAATGTATATTTCGATTAGTTAAAATGAGTAAAAATGTGGAAAAGAGGAGGATTCGAAATTTACTTTTATTTTAGAAGCACCCTTAGGTTTTATTTCTTCCTTATCAATCCGTTTTTATCCACATTTTGGCGTAGATATCTTCAAAACTTCTTCAGTGTTTACTTTTTATGATTCTGACACTATTTACCCATTTTTTGGGTTGTCCTAATACGCTTCTCTTCCTTTGCCTTCGCCTACATTGTGAGTTTTTTCATATCCATATATTTTCAGCTTATCCGTCCCCTCCCCATTACATCTTCAGCACGTCTTCTATTATATCTGTGTTTTTCTCATAATCTCTTCCTTTGCTGTAACATTTTATGCACCTCCTAGCTATAACGACTAGAACATACATGTTACACTTTGGCTATTACTTTTTACATCAATTTCAAGGTTTTTGGACTTTTGCGGTAGACATGTGCGTCACAGAGAAGGCGATTGTGATGCACATGTCTACCTACTGAAAATAATATTGGTATATTCTCGGAAAGCTCCAATTTTTATTCATACATTTATCTTAGAAAAACTCGTTCAAAATACATTGAAAAATAATTATCCCCGTCTTAAATCTGTCGTATTATCACCATAAAGAAAGCCGTTGGCACACACTCCACGCAGTAAACTAAAGTTGTAATTTGTTTACACCAGTAAATCCTAGAACATGCACCAATCACCAAACAAACTATTATTATTTTCATGTTCATATCAAATTATTACTCCTTCAAACTAGAACAAGGCGCATAAATGGCGTGAGTAAATAATTTTCAACACCTGCTTCCCCTTTGATATATTTTCAAAACAAATAAAATAATTCCGCATTGTAGTTGGAGCAGAACCACCACAATTCAAACTTGAACAAACCTTAATCTTAATTCTTTTATCTTGATTAAAACGAATTTATTGCGGTTTTATTGCCTAATCTAATCGATGGCGCGGCTCTTAATGAGGTTTGAGGCTGATCGTGTGGTGGCACAAAATCATATTTTCAGCTTGTGAGCTAAGCTATATGTGTGTGTTATCGTATAGAAAAAAACTAAAATATGTAGTTTAAGCGGTTGTTCACTCGGGACAAAAAGCGGATCAGGGTCTCGGTCAGCTTCCGCATAGTATGGATCACACAGGGTGTTATTAAATCAGAAATGTGCGTCAACTAGAAAAACTAGATCAAGCAGGGGAGTTTGGGAAATCTCTGCATGAGAATGAGCCAACATTCCTATATTTATGATATGATTATAAATCGCCGTTTTTCCATATTTGATTTTTTTCTGTTTACAGCAGCACATAAAGTCAGAAATGGAATTAGAATAAATTTACATAACCCACTAAACACTAATCTAAACAATTACTTTATTATAAAACCTGATTAGTGTGTCTATGTCAAAAAAAATTATAATCTATTTTTGTAGTAAAGAGAATTGGAAGTAAAATTATCTTGTGGAAAATTTAAAATACATTAATTTGATTGGTTATTGGTAATCAGCTAATTAAATTATTGCATTTTCAATTTCCTGCAAAATGTTTGCTCTACTAAGTAGAGGTAGTGAAAATTATTCCATACTCTTGGTAAAAAACGATATTTTTGTGAGTTTAAAACAACAATGTCGAAAAAATTTAATTATTTTGCAAAGAAATAAAAAATATCTTGCTTTGTTAAGGAGTTAGATATTTTTTCTCTTTTCACTGTATCCTTCAAAAATTTAACAAATCACAACTTTTTTGACAAATCGAAATCAAAATCTATTTAAATTTGCACAAATTTGATTTTAATTTATCCCTAAGAAAAATTAATATTTTATCAACTTTTCAAGTTATGTGCGGTTGTCCCACAAAGCCTGCGAATTAAGACCAAAGGAAAAGGTAAACAACTCGTATAAGAGTATTCAAATCCATTTTGTAATTAATTAAATCATATTTATCTTTGTTAATAGCATATAAGCATACACTTGAGTCGTATACATGTAGACAAGTGTATAGAGCGCCATTACATATGTAAATTCAAATAGATTGCGCGCCTGGTTTTGCAACACACACACAAAACCACAAAAAATGTTCACAAATTCTTTTCACAAACTGAATAATGTGACAACCGCAATTAATTTAGTTTGTTTAACAGTTTAACTTTCGAAGGTGCATGTTGAGATTATCGATTATTTATTATTTTGTGTGTTTCGTTTGATGATGATGAGGATGATAAAAAAATTTGGAATTGGATGGGATTAAAAATGATTAGTTTTGTAAACGGGAAACACCGCCACATAAATCATAAATATAATCCAAGTCTGGAGCAGCACCAGCTACTGCTGAAACCAAACAATATTACCTCATACATCCAATTAATAAAAATGTAAATTCCGAAAATGTCCTTAAGCTAACAATCAATCGGTAATAATAGTCATTAAACACACAAAGCCATTACGGTTTTTTTCTTTCTGTTTTCGCGTCTAGTTATTTATTTTTGACGCTTGTTTACAATATTTAAATGATGCTGTGATATGGTAATATACAACCCATACACTTTTAAGGTGTGTTAAAGCAATTATTGTTAATAATAAATGTGCAAAATTTATATTTTATTGACACCCCGAGTATTATGTAAACAAATTAATATATCAAAGTAATCTTTTTGTAATTCTTGATGTGCATAATCTGAGATTTATAGACTATTGTTATAAATCATGTTGAATGGAACTACCAGGGGCGATACAGTGATATTTGGTGCCCCCTGCGGGGACAGATAAAATAATAGGAGTGTAGGTAGGTACCTATTTTCAGTCAACGATCAGTACATATTTTCATAATAATGACATCAGTTCTAGCTCAAATGGATACAAAAATTTGGAAACAAGCTGAAAAATTTCAAACTTAAATTCCTAGCATATCTCAATTTTTCTTCCAATGTAATTGTGGTACAACTTGATGATTTAACTGACATTTTACTTTGTCACCAAATGCACATGCCACAACAATATATTTCAGCTACATACTGTACATTCCTCAACGCCTGAAAAAATGCGAGCGCCAAACAATTTAAGATAACAGTTTTTCACAGAGCGCCATGTGCAGTAATTTGTTGATGTGGCGTCCAAAAAGCACAGATAAAAATACTAGAGCATGAGAAACCAAACAGACCAATAAAAAAGTTTTCTTATAACCTTTTATTAGTCATATCTTATTTTTCCTGTAAGAAATAAAAGTTTTAATAACAATAACTTTCGGAGTTATTAGCTCGCGCGTGTTAACATCATTATCATTTTATTAACACGATCATTAGCTTTTAACATCATACAAGAGGACAATCTAAATAATCCAGTAAGAAGTATTAAGGTCAATGTCGTTATATATGTGCACATCATTATCAAAAGCTTAAACCGGTAACAATGCACTTGTGGAACAAAAATCTTAAATGCATTATTATTATTATTCTGGTCCTGTTGGCAAATAAACCAAGTTCGAAACCATCATGGTGATGCTTTATGTTGGTCTCACAGCTTCTTAGGGTGAGTGCACCCCGCAGTTAAACAAACAAGTTGAAAGCCCCCACGAATAACCAACAGAAAAACACGTTCCCATGATAGTGGATTATTTATGGGTTTTGGATGCTACAGTTGTCCAGTCATGCTATCTCATATGCATTTTATTTGGATGTTACTGGGGCGTTGAAATGTGTTGAAGATTATTATAGGAGATGACACGCGATGATAAGGAAATAATACCTTGTTGGGTTAATCGGGGTAGGTTAGGGACATTAGGTAATTTGTTAGGCTTGATGGGAAGTGGAACCAAACAGGGAAAATGTGTGGTTGGGTTTGAGGAAGTGATTTTATTGTGACGACCAGATTTTTTTTTAATCAAACTTGAGCTTGAATTTTATAAAAATCATTCCAATTATTTTCAAAAAGTTCCACCAACTAATTTACTGTATCATTTAAATAAGACCTAGAAAACTATCACAATACACCACTTATGTACCTAATGAATTTGGCAATCATTAAACAGTTATAAACATATTTACTTTTTCTGTGCAAACTAAAAGAGAAAACACTATGTCAATGCACCTTTTAAACACAGTTTTTCTGCTTCAGCAGCAAACAAACCAAAACTAGTCCGTTTTTAGTCTAACCATAATAAATCAATTTCCTTTTGTTTGATGCTCCACGGTAATTAAGTGATAAAACTGCATGTGCTCCTGCTAGATATACACAAATTTAGGTTCTGTGTACATGAAAATCATAACATTTTAGTAATATATTAACTACAAATCAAGTTAAAAGTTCCTTAATTATAGATTTTCTATACAGTATTAAACTAATAAATATGTTTTACAGTCAGTTTATCGTTCAATAAAGATTAGTAATGTGTGGCGTTTACTGCACTGGTATATAATCTAATAAAATAAACTCGTTAAATATTTATAGATCCTCTTTCGGTACTTCAACACATTGCTGAAAAGATTTATCGAAGGTAAAGATGCTGGAAATGAGCAGACAAAAGCGTTTAGGCAAAATAAATGAGTTATAAACATGCTGTTTAGTTACTGCAAAAAATTAAAATAAATTGTTAGTTATTTCTGTCCAATAATCTGTTACATCATTCATGTAATCGAATTCGTTTGATGTTCTCACATATAAAATTAATGTAATGGCTTTATTATCCAGAGAAATTCGACTTTGGCCCCGAAAACCCAAACACAAAATCATGTAATTTCCTCATAAATTGTCTGTTAACAAATCCTGCTGCTGTAAATGCTAAAGTTTTGTCGGTATTTAATCTTGACCTCCACAAGTTTAAATTTAAATTTAAATCTACATATGCGAAATGACGTAATTAAACTGATGTGTATGCGTTTGCCTGATTGAATTTTGAAATACACACTCACGTACACACAGTTAAACGCAAATTAACATTTATTCACAATATTATTAGAAATTTCAATTGAATCAATTAAATTTGGTTTCGAGGGCAAAATAATACCTGTGTCAGTTTGGATTTCTTGGTGGGTGGGCCGATTCCGATTTTAATATTGCGTACAGATTGCGTGGGTGTTTTATTATTAAATCTTGTTAATTTAATACGCAAGCACAAAAATTCAATTAAATCCTGGTATTAGTTTGGGCAGAAAATAAATTGTGCGAGTGATGCGCGCTCCACTTCCTGTAAAAGTTTAATTTATACTAAACGATATAAAAGTATAATTTGTTTTTCAGTTTTTTTGGCTCGCGTGTTGCCCAAGTATTACCAACCATAAAATATGGGTTAGCAGCTAGGATACCTTATTATTTATTATTATTATGTAATTTACTACTTTAGTGGTTTTGTGGTAAAGTAGTTAGCTTGTAGCTTGTAACTGGTAACTTATAAAGTTCATGAATTACAGGATAACTACAAAAAAATACGACTTTAGAATATCTTTCTTTTAGTAAATACTCAGATTTAATCGTGTATTAATTTGTGAAATATAAGTTCCCAGTATTTATATCGTCAGAATTTCACCAGTCGATAGTTTAGCGAAAATTAAAGGTGGTTTGTCTAATAAACTATGGTCGAATGTTGCTTCCTTGTTGACGTACAGGCCATTAAAGAAAATAAATTATTTTAAATAATTTGCTATAAATCAATAACATTAAATTTTGCATAGATCTTTTTTTTTGTCTTCTCTTATTAATAGTGGTTGCAATTATTTTATTTAGAACACAGAGGCGTGTGTACGGGTTTCTTCAAAAACATTTTATTGAATAAAACGTACGCCACTGGTTTTTTTTGCAGCACCAATATGCAGAGAGTATTTTCCATTCAATTTAGAAACTTTTTCGTATCTTATAAGTTTTTGATAACTTAACTCAAAATAACCTAATAGTACAGTAAATAAGGGAGAAAAAAGGCTTCAAATAGACTCTTTTTACCCTACAGCCAATTTTTGTAGAATCTTCTAGAGGGGTCACCCTGAAAGTTTAAAACTGAGTTTGTGTATTCGTAGACCCCGCCCTTCCTTCACCAGCCCTCAATTAAGGGTTGGATAACCTTTTTCCTATTAAATTTTCGAACAAAAGAGTCAGTACAAAGTTGTAGAGAAAAATATTTCTTACAACTTATCTTTTAAACTTTTTTTGATATTGTCGATATTTAAAAAGTTATTCAACAAATAAATTGAAAATTTTGGGGAAAGAGTAGTAAGTAGTACCCAACTAGAGAAAAATTTCCCTAAAATTTGCAACTTATTTGTTGAATATCCTTTTAAATATTAACAATATCAAAAAAATATTAAAAGGAAAGTTGTAGGAAATATTTTTCTCTACAACTTTGTACTGATGCTTTTTTCGGAAATCTAATAGGGAAGAACCTCTTTAATAAATAAGAAAAAAAAAGTTAAGTTATCAAGAAATTGTAAGATACAAAAAAGTTTCTAAATTGAATGAAAAATACTCTCTGCATATTGGTGCTGCAAAAAAAAACCAGTGGTGTACGTTTTATGCAATAAAATGTTTTTGAAGAAACCCGTTTGCACGCCTCTGTGTTCTAAATAAAATAATTGCAACCACTATTAATAAAAGAATACAAAAAAAAAGATATATGCAAAATTTCACAAAATGACATAACTGTAATCTAACCGAGAATTCTGCAAAAATTACAAAATGTCCTCATCTAAATTAACAATTCTCACATTTGTATAACAATTCCAACATCTTCAATTTATACATTCAGAAGCAAGCATGAGCATCACTGTCCCAATGATTATTTTATTTTATTCCAACAGTTATCATGTATGTTGGCATGTAATGTGCACTAGACTATACGCAAGATAACATCTTATTAACTTCACTAAACCTGACGGCTTTAATCTGTTAATTTGCGACATCACAGGCGCATTATTCGTAATTGTCACTTAAATTAAATTGGATTTCAATGATGGGACAAAAAAGACAGTTGGAAGGGATTTGCGCTACTAAACTGCCTGTTGGTAATTAAAAGAACGGTTACTGGGTGTAGAAAAGACAGGAGTAATTATTTCTATATGCAGTAAAAGCACAATTTTATGTTAGTTATTATTTTTGTGTTCAGGAGTTGTTTCTAATATTATCTATGCTGTACCATGTACAACAGATCTCATCGTATCGTTTTTTTGCAATCAATTCCCTCCTATCAAGCCAAGGTTCACCATCTGCATATAAAGCTAGTAAAATTGTGCACTAATAAATCCACGATCAGTATCATCACACAGCATCATTATTGTTGATTAAAATATGGGTTTTGTGGGACCACACACAAACAAACCATGATCACATTTCCCTTGATCTTGCTCTTGGACTTTAAATTATATCTTCTGTTTCTGTTTTCTTTATATGTGCACAATGTTTCCCGTACAGATAGCGAATATAAATCGAATTAATTTACTTTTTAGCATTTTTATCGTATGCGATCGTCAAAAGTGATTTTGATCTCTGAGCCTGAGACTGAGGCTGAATATTAAAGACAAAAAAAAAACTGATGGTGTATGCTAATTTCAGGGCGGTACCCATCGATTGATGATGGTTTGATGGTGATTCCGATATGATGATTTGGGATGGTTCAAAAGTACAGGTTTATGCTCGGATAATGAAGGCATTATTATATTACGTCTGTCAAAGGCCACAATACACTCTGGTTAAAGAGCCATGTGTGAAAAAATTCGCTGTTGTTGGGAGAGAACAAGCGTAATATTGTGTTTAATTGGAAAATTGGCTGGTCGTCGATTAAACAATGTGATTGGTAACACTCCACACACGTATTTTAATTGGAAACAAACAGTTCTATTCTATTGCTATTTTAAAGACTGCTCAAATTGGAACAACTACGAGTACAATGACTGTAAAATATATTTTTGTTGTAATCACTTGGAAACTAGGAAATGCAAAATTGAAGCAATTAAACTTTTCTAGAGTTCAGTTCAATTTAATAAGAACCTCGATTAAATTTATGGGAGTGTAGATAAGCACGGAAAGTGAGCAAATTATTAGAGAATGATTTAGTTGTTGTATAAAAGTGCCTTTAATTCGCAGATATTTCTGTACTTAATTGATAGTACTATTATTATTTTTACGTGTGGAGATTCAAAAAAAAATATGCTGTTTTAAAGAACCATAATTTTGGAACCCTTTAAAATTGCATTTCAAAATTTTAACCACTTTTTTACTAAACCATAACACATTTTTGTACAAGTTTAATCTAGAACCTACTAGGACTTGTTCTTCACTTTCCTCCTTTCTTTTCAGAGTGTAAACTCCTACGGAGTGATTGGAAGCCTCGACAACGACAACCAAGAGGAATGTGCTGCTTGCTCCAAAGGCTCCTGCCGCAGCATCAACGGGATCTACACTCGTCCCGATTTACCACCCGGCTATTCTCTAGTGGCGCAAATTCCTAAAGGCGCCTGCCGCATTCTAGTCCAACAACTCAAACACACTCGAAATCTCTTAGGTAAGAATTTAATTGCACTTGGCGAATATTTATTACGGTGCATATATATCAATCCAAAACTGCATGAGGATAATGGTAAATCATATAAATTGTTTGTTTTGTAGCACTGAAGAATTCCAATGGTTCATTCATAGTGAACGGTGATTGGAAATTCAGCACCAGTAGAGTTGTTGAGGGTGCCGGCACCAAATTCAACTATATTAGGCAGGATGGCAACTCTTTGGAGACGATTAGCTCACCTGGGCCTCTATCTAACACCGTCGACATTCTGGTAGAGTTAAACCTAATTTGCTCCTTCTCAACTCTCAACGCTAATTTTATTTGTTCCTTTTTGTAGATAGTGAACTATCAAGCTAATCCTGGAATTAAATATGGATATGCGCTGCCTGTAAACGACGACAAACCAAAGATTGCCCCACCACTAATAAGACGACCTTTATCTGAGCCCTCGGTTTTGGAAACTAGACGATTGGATCCACCTCCGTACCAGAATGGAACACAAAAGGACGAGGCGCGTTTAACGCCACATTTTAACCACCGGAGGACAAGATTAAGGAGACGGTATTTCCACTGGAAGTTAACCGGATTGACGGCTTGTTCCAAGTCTTGCGGAGGAGGTTTGTGGATAATAATATAGCAATTTATTTTTTACTTTCTTATGCGAAATAATAAAGAGGGAAATAATTCCAAAAATCAAATAATTTAGAACAAATCCCCATTTAGTCCCCTCTCTTCTCTTCATTCAGGTCTCCAAACCTACGTTAGAACCTGCGTACGTGAAATTCACCCTCAAAGCCCAATTCCAGTCAACGATAAACGCTGTGCCCATCTGGAACCACCTACGAACCATCCCATACGATGCAACACCGAACCATGCCCACCTACTTGGGTGGGTTATTGGGGTGATTGTAGTGCAACTTGCGGTGATGGTGTCCAACAATTCCACTTCCAGTGTCGAGATGGGGAAAATGGTCGAGTTATGGGCGATTCAGAATGTCAAAAGCCGAAACCACAGGATCAAAGCCGGACTTGCAGGATTAATTCTTGCGAGAGCGACAATAATGAGTTGATGCAGAATCCTGAAGCGACTGTGACTAGTGGATGGGTTACAGGACAATGGTCTGTGGTAAGTAGTGAGGTCTTGAAGACCTGGGGGTATCTAATCTATACAAATTTCGTTGCAGTGTTCTGCTAGTTGTGGTACCGGATACAGAAGCCGCACGGTGACTTGTCCGGTTTCCACAGAATGTGCTCCAAGTTCGCGTCCAAAACACGCCGATTATTGCGAAATCGCCCCTTGTGTTTTAACCACCACCCCTGCACCTTTATCCCATACAACCCACTCATCCCTTTGGTTACTCTCCGATTGGTCCCAATGTTCCGCTGCCTGTGGTACTGGTACCCAAAATCGCCTAACCTTCTGCCCCAAAGACAATTGTGGTACTCCACCGGAAACCTCTCGCGATTGTTCCAGCGATAAAGAATGTGCTGGTCAGTGGTTCACTGGTCCATGGGGCCACTGCTCCGACTCATGTTCCGGTCAAGCCAAACAGAAACGCGAAGTTTTTTGTGTTGTCAAAATCCGAGGGCAGTCGCATATTACTAATGAAATGACGTGTACAACGGGGTTGAAGCCGGTGGAGGAACAGGCTTGTCAAGGAGTGTGTCGTGCGAGGTGGTTTATGGGAGATTGGGGCGAGTGTGAGGGTGGTTGTCCGACTGGCGTCCAAAGAAGGGAGGTTAAGTGTTTAGAAGCGGGAGGCGAGGCGTCGAATGCTTGTTTAGATGAAGACCAACCGGCGGTGAAGAGAAGTTGTGCGTGTGACCAGAGGCGGGAGGACAGTAGGGAGAAGTATAAGCCGGCACAAGATGAACCAGCTGATCGTAAGTTTACAAGAGGGGGTTTACAAAAGTTTAGGATAAATTTAATCAAGAAGATCAAATTTTCTGTTTGCACCTTTATTTTCAAGATAAATAAAAAATTTGTAACTTTGAGAAAATAGCAAATTTAGAATTTTGAACCCCTAACCTTTTTCCACAAAGCTTATAACTTTGATTAAATCTAATCTCTATTTCCTTTACAGGATCTTGTGTCGACCGGATAAGAAAATGCAAATTGGCTGTCCAGGCTCGCCTTTGCCACTACCCCTACTACACGAACCATTGCTGTGAGTCCTGCAGACGAGCCCAGCAGGATATGTTTGAATAGAATTGTCTCTGTGATTGCCGGTGGGCGAAGTTTCATAAAAACAAAATCTTATAGTCATTTAGTCAATGTAAATTATAATTGGAAGAGATAAAAGACAAACAGAGTGCACTGAAAAATATTTTTTAGAAGCGACAGGAAAGTGTGTACGATTCTAAACTGCTACTGCGGAATGAATGTTTTTTTATTTTATATAAAACAAACTAATAAAACATAACATCACATAGAATATTATCCAAAATTTTCGCGTATTTCCTTTTGTCCATGAAATAATAGCGTCTGTGATTGATTCTTTCTCTACTATGAACTAACGTAGAGCTAGTGTCTATTCTCATTATAAAATGTGTGCGAGATTACTTATTGTTAATTAATATTAATAACTTAATAATGTATGTTCTATGCTTTCAACAAGAAAAAGTAAACACTGCCAATTTTTTACTTACAGTTAGTTGAATGTTGATTATAATTGTATTTTATGTTAGATAATGCTAATGCACCCCCCACAAGACTGTGCACTTGCCAAAATGTGTCTTGTGAAAGATTTTACAAGGGAAAATCTGTTGTACCATCTGATGCGCCCCCATACCCCGTTCATTAGGCCTATATTTATATAATAGATAAATATAAGCGAGTATAAGTATTATATTTAATATGTAATGTATGTATTTATTAGTATATATTGTAATAAATTTATTAAATAAAACAACAACGCGGTAATTTGTGAGTCTTTTTTAATTATAAGTTCCTAGAAAAAAAGAATATTATTTAACAGTTATTGATTTGAATAAGGAAAAAAATTTTGAAATAATTCTTAGAGATTTAGGTATTCTAAAAAAGCTGAAAATAATCATTGGTTCACTGCTAAGAACATAATCCTTTTGAAATGTACAAATTTCTGTAAAAAAGAATAAATTACAACTTAGGTGTCCCAGATTATATCGTCAGGATTTCACAGTCGATAGTTTAGCGAAAATTAAAAGTGGTTTGTCTAATAAACTATGGTCGAATGTTGCTTCCTTTTTGATGTACAGGGCATTAAAGAAAATAAATTATTTTAAATAATTTGCTATAAAACAAAAAAAGTTAGTCTTCTGAAATTTTGTATAGATCTTTTTTTTGTATTCTCTTATTAATAGTGGTTGCCATTATTTTATTTAGTACACAGAGGCGTGCGTTCGAGTTTTTTCAAAAACATTTTATTGAATAAAACGTACACCACTGTTTTTTTTTGCAGCACCAATATGCAGAGAGTATTTTCCATTCAATTTAGAAACTTTTTTGTATCTTACAATTTCTTGATAACTTAACGTTTTTTTCTTATTTATTAAAGAGGTTCTTCCCTATTAGATTTCCGAAAAAAGCATCAGTACAAAGTTGTAGGAAATATTTTTCTCTACAACTTTCCTTTTAATATTTTTTTGATATTGTCAATATTTAAAAAGATATGCAACAAATAAGTTGCAAATTTTAGGGAAATTTTTCTCTAGTTAGGTACTACTTACTATTACTACTACTTACGACTTTTTCCCCAAAATTTTCAACTTATTTGTTGAATAACTTTTTAAATATCGACACTATTAAAAAAGTTTAAAAGATAAGTTGTAGGAAATATTTTTCTTTGCAACTTTGTACTGGCTTTTTTTTCGAAAATTTAATAGGAAAAAAGTTATTCAATAAACAAAAAAATCCAACCCTTAATGGGCTGGTGAAGGAAGGGCGGGGTCTACGAATACACAAACTCAGTTTTAAACTTTCAGGGCGACCCTCTAGAAGATTCTACAAAAATTGGCTGTAGGGTAAAAAAAGTCTATTTGAAGCCTTTTTTCTCCCTTATTTACTGTACTATTAGGTTATTTTGAGTTAAGTTATCAAAAAATTATAAGATACGAAAAAATTTCTAAATTGAATGGAAAATACCATCTGCATATTGGTGCTGCAAAAAAACCAGTGGCGTACGTTTAATTCAATAAAATGTTTTTGAAGAAACCCGCATGCACGCCTCTGTGTTCTAAATAAAATAATTGCAACCACTATTAATAAGAGAATACAAAAAAAAGATCTATGCAAAATTTCAGAAGGCTAACTTTTTTTGTTATTGATTTATAGCAAATTATTTAAAATAATTTATTTTCTTTAATTACGTCAAAAAGGAAGCAACATTTGACCATAATTTATTAGACAAACCACCTTTAATTTTCGCTAAACTATCGACTGGTGAAATCCTGACGATATAAACTGGGACACCCTGTATAGGTACCTAAATTGTGTAAATAAAACTCATTTAATTTAGTACTTTTATTATAATTACATTGGAATAAGTTTAATGCTCCTATTCTCCCTATTTTAAGCAACGCAGAAGTTCACAGGAGCACAAAGGACAAAAAACTTACTTCCTTAGAAAATAAAAACATTAACATCACAATCAAATAAACCACGTGAATCTCTTCATTCACAGTACTTCATTTACCATCCAAATAAAAGATTTCCAATTTGATTATACCCCGAAACCAAAGCTCCATTAACACTCCACAAGCATCCAAGTATCGTCACTATCAAAGCCACCAATCGTCCCTCTTCCGTTGTATAAAAAATAAACCATTTGGTGTAGAATGCATAACACAAACTTGCTATGCCGATAGCATAAGCAAGCAATCCAAAGAAATTATGGGCGAATTTGTACCAAACTGGTGGAATGGACAAAAATTGGTTCATTTTTTGGGGGTAGTTTGCGACTAGGCCTAAGACCAAGGATGCAATGAGGAATAACATGGAGATTAAGCCTGTAAAAATGAGGAATGTGTATTATAGTAGATTTTTGGAAAATATCTTTGAACCTACCAGTTATTCCATGTGCGGTGTACAAGTGATATCCAGGAGAAATATAGTGAAAAACCAAAGCATTTCCTATAATGGCGAAGGCTGTGCCCACACTAATAAGAACACCATGTATGATGTTTTTGGTTTTTTTCGTCACTTGTCTACTCCATAATTCGTCACCAGTGAAGAGCATTATAGCCTCGGCCATCAGTGGCACGTACTGAAAAAAATATTTTAAGTGTAATTATTATTATATTAGCAGAATACATTTTTTACTTACGCCAAACGTGCACAGGATCACATGCCATGAAAACCAATAATTGTAATTTTCGATAGCAATCCAACAGCTGTAGATCACCACACCAGCTAGCCCAAAACGCACGAAATAGTTTACCAAAAATCTCACCACATTTCGACTGAAGTCCGTTGTGTTTTCTTCTTTAGCCATGGTAAAATTACACATACAGCAACCACAACAGTAAACGTTATGTAAACTTTAAGGTCATCGTGTAGTAGGTATACCTAATAAATGAAGCTTATTTAAAATTCAATATGAAACTAAGGGAATTCCCCATTCAATAAGCAAGAAATTGTGTTCTGCGAAATGATGTAATTGTAATGGACTAGAGAAACCAAGACAATTATGAGAATTTTAATAGCGTTTAATCAAGGGGGGAACGAGGATAAATTTTAAAAAATCACACTATGTGATGGTGTCGTTGTGATAAAAGGTTATCGTAAGCGTGCTAAAAATCTCCGCCGATAAATTATCATGGTGATATTCCAAATTAATGCAAAAATAAATAGTTGTCACACGGCGACAATTAACATATGTTATGTGGTATAGGAAGATAGGTAATCAATTTCGGAAAATTAATGTAAAAAGTTTAGAACGTGATTTAATTTAAAGAACTAAATTTTAATAGCAATTTTCTTTTGTGAGTAGGAAAAAGTGTGTTTTATTAAAATGTACTAGAACTTCGAACCAAAACTAAAAAATTCAAATTCAAAAAATTTTGTCGATAAATACGAGCTTTATTTACCAAAAAATGATAATTTAAAACAGATATCTGGTTTCAAAAGAAAGGCACGTTAAAAGAGTGAAATCTAAATTAATTGCAAATAAATCATTTCAGAAATGCTTATACATTTTCCGTTAATTACCTAACTAGTACAGTCAGTAGGGAGTTCAAAATGACCAATCTGTGCATTTTTGGAGAGGACTCGAAATTCAAATTGCATACTTTGGGGTATATCGAGACTAAGTTAAAACTCGATTTGCGGGACTTGGAATAAGGGGGTGAAATGGTTTTTCCCCTATATTCCGAATTCTATTAACTTTATGCAAAAACTATATGAATAACTTTTGGTTGGAAAAAAAGATACACACTTTTTGTATATAACTTTTTTCCGGGTCATGCCTATTTAAAAAGTTATTAACAAATACGTTGCAAAAATTAGTGGTAGTTTTTCTTTGACGGCCGATATTTCGCGTACGGTTGATTTCACGGAAAATATACATCAGTTACTTTTTGTAGAGCAGTTTTCGATGAAGAAGTTAGTGTATGATATTTAACCATTTGTATAATTGACAGCGCTCCAAACGCAGGTATGTCCAGATAAATAATGATAAATGCGTATGTACAGGGTGTTCCATACCGTTATGTTTGAAATTTTGGGAGTATGTATAAAATAGACTTAATTCTAGCACTAAAAAATGCAAAAGTGGTAGGTCGATCTTCATTTGTTTTAAAGTTACAGGTTTTTGAAATTATTAACAGCAAGTTTTCTTTTTTCAGTTATATTTCCGAACATGTTCTTTTTACCCGAAAATTTCTTAAGAGCAATTTTGTAGCAAAAGAAAATCTACACATTTTTTGTTTAAACCATTTTTTTCTGCAATCAATTGTTTAAACAATAATGACGCGAGAAGTGAATAATCCTAGGCGGGGTGAGTATGTATTTGTTTAGACAAAAAATGTGCGGATTTTTTGTTGCTACAAAATTGTTCTTAACCACTTTCCCGATAAAAACAACGGTTTAGAAGATATCACTGAAAAAAGAAAACTTGTTAATAATTTCGAAGGCTTGTAACTTCAAAACAAATGAAGATTGACTTTACCACTTTTGAAGTTTGTAGTATTAGAATTAAGTCTATTTTATACTCCCAAAATTTTAACATACGGAACACCCTGTATTATGGTAGATGTATTTCATTTATTTGTCAATTTTTCTGTATTCTACATATTCAGAAACTCATAAACAAATAATAAGAATGACATTCCCGTATTTTCTATGCAATTGACCTTTAATGGTCCTGTTATCAGAAACCTTTCGTTTCTGATAATAGGACAGTACTTTTGATTTGCTTCACTAAGTCCGAAACTTTTAATTAACACGCTTCAGAATTTTCAGCAAGGTAGAAAACTGTTTTTCTGAGCCATGTTTTTGAGAATATAAATGTATTATATAATATAATGTGTATAAATGACGATGAGGACGACGTCGGTTATCTTCAGCTGTATTCCTAAAATCAGAGTAATTAATATTTGCGAGAGGCTTCGTATAGATACCTGCGTTTGGAGCGCTATCAGATCCAAACCAATTATACAAATGGTTAATATTATACACCAACTTCTTCGTTGAAAACTGCTCTACAAAAAGTTACTGATGTATATTTTCCGTGAAATCAACCGTACGCGGAACATCAGCCGTCAAAGAAGAAGTACCCCTAATTTTTTCAACGTATTTGTTTATAACTTTTTAAATACGCATGACCAGGAAAAAAGTTATATATAGAAAGTGTGTATCTTTCTTCTTCCAACCAAAAGTTATTCTTTTAGTTTTTGCATAAAGTTAATAGATTTCGGAATATAAGGGAAAAACCATGTCATCTCCTTTTTCCGAGACAGCGGACGAACCACCGACTTTTCAGTCCCGGAAATCGAGTTTTAACTTAGTCTCGATATACCCCACAATATGCAATTTGAATTTCGAGTCCTCTCCAAAAATGCACAGATTTTTCCTTATTGACTGTACTAAACTAAAATACACAAAAATGAGGTTTGGTGATATTATTTTGGTATTGTTTTATAAATTAAGACAATGTCCAGTTTTATGAAAAATAAAATTTAAAGTATCTACCTAAATCCTAATTGTTCAATACTGGATCTAAGAAAGTTGTCAAAAATAGTATAGTAAACATTTTTCGTCAGTTTCCACAAACACAAACTTTAGTTTAGTAGTA
Source organism: Pediacus dermestoides (assembly GCA_963942485.1). Classification (NCBI taxonomy): domain Eukaryota; kingdom Metazoa; phylum Arthropoda; class Insecta; order Coleoptera; family Cucujidae; genus Pediacus; species Pediacus dermestoides. Next base: position 6,547,740 of record OZ012629.1, read on the forward strand.
AATATAAAATATTAAATTTCCTCGTAATACTAAAACGAGATTTCCCAATTGTTTCTAAAAATGTTTATAAAAATTTGGAATAAATGTTTTATTATTAATGGAAATGAAAGAATTTTAATATTTATTTACTGAGATAGACATAAGTACACGAGTACCTTATACACTTTGATGAAACTCTGAAAAGTTGTTCAAACTTGTGGCAATTAAAAAAGTAAATTAACCAAAATTGCAAATGATCAAGAAGAAAAACTAACATATGTTGCAGTTTTTTGAGTTTAGAAAGCATTTTGAGTGCATTTAGAAATTTTTCCGAATAATAATAAGTTAAAATTTTTGCAATTCCATCCGACTCAATGGTGTTAAAAATGTGCCAATTACAAAACATAAACTTTGATATTTTTCGATGCGTTTTAATGTTTGAAAAAATCGTTTTTTACCAAATCTATGTAGGTAGGTTAGTATTTAAAAAAGTTCTTAATCCAAAAATGCCCCAAATTTGATAGTTTCGTCGACAAAGAATACTGAAGGGATATTGTCGGTTATTTAATTTTTGTTGTCAAATTTTTATTTACCTTAGAATTGCAGCGTTTTATATTTTAAAATTGTAAATGTTTAGGGAAAATCACAAAGCTCAAGCTGAAGCTTAAATTTTTGCTGTTTCCTAAAGAAAAAGTACAGATAAATATGAAAATATTATTTGTACTTATTGTTCTTTTCTTTGTTTCCATTAGATTGCACAGTTTTGGGATTAATCTGTCATAATAAATAATAAATCATTTCGGACACTTCAAGATTGTGCAATTAAAAATAGTACGCACAAAAATAAGATTTACTAAATCAAATTGTTTAATAATAGGCACTTTTAGAACAATAGATGAAATTCTAGGAATTATTTCTTTGATAAAAAAGCGAACTTTTTCAGACCAGAAATTTTTTAAATGACTATAAATTTTAGCGCATTCTACAAAAACAGGATTAATTCCAAGTATTTGTCCTTTGAAGTATGTAATGTACATTTCTTACTATTTCATCATATTACATATTTATGGATTAATTTGTCATAATAAATAATACATCATTTCGAATACCATAGGATTACGCGAAATTAAAAAAAACACTTAGAAAAATATTTATTTTATTATACTTTGGAAAACAATGGGAAATCCTCTATTTATCTTGAAATTAACGAAATCGATAATTGTAAATTGATATTACTATCAATATCAATAGACAAGGTCAATGTGTTATTTTTTCCAATTAAAACAAATTATATGTGACCTTAAAAGTGAACTATACACTAAAAATGGGATTTAGTTATTAAAACACAACTTTTATTAAATACTGATACAGATTATTTATTGAGCTTTTAAAAATAACAAATTGAAATAAACAAATTTTTCCACAATAGTAAATAAACTCCGGACTGTCTTTTTATCTACATCAATCTATCTTCGATTCGAGACCCACATCCTCTCCTCCTTAAATCACCGATCCAAAATACTCCTTATTTGTTCGTAAGCAGTTCTAATTGGGCCAGCCAAACTATAAGCTGTAAAAATCCCCATGAGGATGATAGTCAGTAAAATGGTGTCGTCCGTAGAATAGAACCGAATTTTATCCAGACCAAAACCCAAACAAACAATTCCCAAAACAAACGCGGACGCTCCGAGGAAAGTGTGGATGAGCTTAGCGAAAACTGGCGAAATGTACTGTTTGAATATTTGCAGGTTCGCTGAAATAATTCCGAAGATAACAGCTAGAAATGTAAGAATCCACGATGAGAGACCTGTGGGAAAAACTAGGTTAAGCAGGAATTTTCAGATGTGCGTTGGGCTTACCTAAAATTGCGTGCGAGGACACGAAATGATCGATGGAGTTACTGTTCTTTTGGTAAATTTTTATAGATATCCCTATAGTCAAAGATACGACACCCAAACTCATCAGAGCTCCATGGATGTTGGCTTTGAGCCCCCGAGGGAGCCCCAAAGTAGGAACACTATACATCGCAAAAAGCGCTATGGCTTCAGCCATGAAAAACGCATACTAAACAAAATTTTAAAATTCTTGTGTTTTACTTTTACTAGTTTTTCTTACCCCCAACACACAAAAAATCACATGATAAGGCGACAACTTGCTCAAGTCGTAATTGCTATAGACTATCCAGAGGATGTTAAAAAGGACTATAGCGAGGATTTGTTGGAACATCACATGACTGAGCCACAAGCACCGGTTTTTCCATGTTAACACTACACTAGCCATTTTCTTGACTGTTATTCTACTAATTCCAATCAAAACACAACGTAACTGATATTTTATACTCGATAGTCTTATCAGTTTTTGCACCCAATAAATGACCGATATAATTATTGCGAATATAGAAATATAGGGGATTAGACAAGAATTTGGATTGGATGACTTGTGGTTTGCGATCATTAAAAATAACAATAGAATAAAACCGTGTTAAATATATAATAGGTACTTTATTTATAATGGAAAATATCTTAGAAACTGAATCACTTAAAACTTGTATTTTTTACAATGAAAATTAACATAAAGTTATCTGGTACGTGCGGATAATATCGCAAATTTAATCTATTTACTACAAAGGTAATTATTATGATTATTTAAAACACTAGATAATTGCTTATCTTTTTTGTGATTTAGATGTGAAATAAAAAATACCGCTTATATTATAATTTTTGATAAATCACAGACAGTTTAGTAATTTTCTTAGTTTCAATCTAAAAATATATTACTAAATAAATAATTAAATAAGTTGGATATAAAAGATAAAAAAGACTATCCTAAACCTAAGCAAACCAAGCACTCATGATGGTTTAACTTTCCACAATTCTACTTTTCGTAATCTAAAGAAACTTCCTTAACAAATTTCCAAGTTAATTTAGACTCAAACTCCTAAGAAATTACATAAGATTACTAACGCTACATCATCTAATCTCATGTATCTAATTTCCCCACTCAAAAATCACATTTTTTCAAAAAAATTATCTAACTAAACCTAGAATTTTCTTACATTCCTAGCACCACTTTAATTTGATTGTAGACAGATTTAAACGGCGCCAACAAACTCCAGAATGTTAACACTCCCAGAACTGTGGCCGCTGCTAATTGGGCATGCCTCGATGAGTAAAATTCGAAAAAGTCGAAGAAAATTGCATAACCCAAACTGATCATTCCAACAGTGTATGCAAGAATGCCCACGACATTGTGCAGTAGTTTAAAGTGCACGGGTTTGGTTAAGAATTTGAGTTGTTGAGCTTTGGCGGAGAAAGCTCCTAGGACGGTTGAGAAGAGGACTAGGAGCCAGGAGACTAGACCTGAAAAAATAGTTTGTGTTAAGTTTAAAGGAGATTATTATTAATATCAGTTCGTTGTATTTCTTAAAAAGCTTTTAAAAATTTTTAGTCAATATTTTATACAGTTTTAAGTAGACTCTATTTTATTGTCGGATGTTGCAAAATAATTCGATTGGAAACATGTTTCATCCGGTTGTGAAATTATTTTTTATAGACAGATTTTTTAAATAGAATTGATATCTTAAAATATTTTTTGTTATATATATTATCTCTAAGAATTTGTGTTTCCTCAGATTTTTCCAATTTTTTTTCACTCATTTTGAAATTTACTCATTGAATGAAATAATTTGTTCAAACTACTTGAAAATTATTAGAATGAACTAATTTTGCATCGTTCTTTTATACATTGTACTTTGCTCCTAAAGCAACAAAGGAACTAAAAATCTGGATAAAAAATAAAAAATTTAGTTACGAAATTTTTGTTCATACTCGGGCACAAAATTTAAAAAAATACAAATTGCTAATTTTGGTTATTTTCAAAATTGACTTAATTTTACGAAAAATCCTGCTTGTAACAAAAAAGTGCCACTCACCAAGAACTCCATGTGGTTCATGAAAATGTCGCCCATTAGGCCCAATTTCATAGATAAAAATGGAAATCCCCACAGTAACCGAAACGGCACTCAAAAATAAAATGGTCCCATGTATCACAAACCGAGTCGGTCGAGGAATCTTCTGGCTCCACAAATTATCACCAGCAAACAGTATAACAGCCTCAGCCATTAACGGAAGATACTACAAGAAACAGCAACAAAATAAAATAATTCTTGTATAAATTTATTTTAAGATTTCTTACCGCAATGGCACAAAAAACCATATGCCAAGTAAAAATCTGATTGATTTTAAAATGCTGGAAAATCACCCACAAAACAAACACAGTAATTACAGCAACCGCCTGGTGGAACAACGTATTGCAGATCCATAAAATTCGTTGAGTGTAGGAGATTTCTTGAGTATTTTTCGTTGCCACCACCATGTTGTTGCAATAAATATTTGTTGTGTGAAAATGTGTTAGGAAATGACTAGGTACGTCAAGGTGTCTAGTATTTATACAGATTATTTTTGCATTCGGGTGTAAATTTTGATAAAATTGAACTATTGAAATCAATCACGGATACGTGACTGCTTCAATGCGGAGATTGTATCTTTTTCGTTTTCGCGGGTGGAGTTAGCGCGTCGCCTGATAAATTTGTCTATTCATAATTTAGTTAGGTAGGTAATAGGTATAACGAAAAAATTTATGGGATTGAGTAAGAAAAATTGTTTCATGAAGTGGATTTCTAAAAAATAGTTTCAGTGAGTTGAGCTATTTTTAAGTAGACTAACAAATAATCTAGAAATTTACTCTCTTATTAAAAGAAGAGTAATAATGATTCTTCGAGTTTCATTGTTTTGAGGGCATCTGAATTTATTTTAACTATTTTGGAAACGATTCCTGTTCTTCTATTCCTGTCAATAGAAAATTTTCTTTTTTATATTAACAAAAGTAATTGTTATAATTATAAATATCTTTTAGTTATTAGAAATAGAAGAGAAATAAATACTAATTAAATCTTACATATTCACATCTATCTCCTATATTTTTGTAGAATATCAAACAAAAATATTTTGAAATAATTTTTACTGAGTTAATTTTTTTTGTATATGTATATTTATGGTTGGTGTTCAAAAATATACTTTGCAGAAATAAAAAAACACAAAAAATTGGATACAAACTATAGCGAATTGCAAAAAGGGCGCTCTCATTATTAACAGAATTCCAATTATAAAAATCACTTAGAATAATGTCAGGTGATTAAACAATCAAACCTGATAAACTCACATTTATCTCCTATAACCTATAGTATTGTAAAAAATACAACAAAAACTATTCTAAACTATTAAAAATAGCCTTTTATATAAATTCCCTTCTATTTACCATAGTTTTATAAAATATCCTAACCATTTTTTTCAAGATATTAGATGGAAATTTTTAGCATAATTCTTAGAATTACGTACAGGGTGATTCTTTTATCTGGGGAAATGCGTTTTTCTCGTAAACGACTGAAGGGAATTAAATTTTGAAAAAAGTGTTATATACCTACTGGCTGTCACTCAAAATTAGGATAGAAATATAGACTTTAATATGCATGACGCTAGGCGTCGCGACGCTTCAAAAAAATTTTCCAGCAACATACCACTTTTATTATATCACTGGAAAGGTCTTTTAATTTTGAGTCTTTTTTCTAAAAACCAATTTTTTTTATTCTTATTTTTTAAAAAGTTATGATCCAATTTAAATTATTTCTGTTCTAACTAAATTTTGAAATATTTTTAACAGTAGGCCGAGTTTTCCTTCAAATATTATTATATAAAATAAAGTAGGCTTAGAAAAAACAAAACCTGATATTTGTCAACATATTACAACAACAAAAAACTTATTAATACCTAAATTAAACAAAAAAAAATGTGCTTCTTAAGATTAGAAGACATTTGTGGCTTCAACTAGATGGGGCTCCTTGTCATAATGCTGCTATTGTGCGGAATTATTTAAATATAGAATATGAAGACAGGTGGATGGGAATTTACGGGCCAGTAGAATTTCCTCCTAGGTCTCCAGACTTAACACCTCTCGATTTTTTCTTGTGGGGAACTCTTAAAAATAAAGTTTACAAAACAAGGTCTAATAATATAGATCATTTAAAACAAAAGATTGTCGATGCCTGTCCTGAAGTTAATGCTAATGTTGTAGGAAAAGTCACGTATAATGAAATAAGAAAACGTTATAATTTATGTTTAGATAACAATGGTACTCATATTGAACAATTCTTAAAATAATCAACTTTTTCATTAAATTTTTTGTTTAATTTAGGTATTAATAAGTTTTTTGTTGTTGTAATATGTTGACAAATAACAGGTTTTGTTTTTTCTAAGCCTACTTTATTTTATATAATAAGATTTACTTTAGTATTTGGGGGAAAACTCGGCCTACTGTTAAAAATATTTCAAAATTTAGTTAGAACAGAAATAATTTAAATTGGATCATAACTTTTTAAAAAATAAGAATAAAAAAAATTGGTTTTTAGAAAAAAGACTCAAAATTAAAATACCTTTCCATTGATATAACAAAAGTGGTATGTTGCTGGAAAAAAAAATTTTGGAGCGTCGCAACGCCTAGCGTCATGCATATTAAAGTCTATATTTTTATCCTAATTTTGAGTGACAGCCAGTAGGTATATAACTCTTTTTTCAAAATTTAATTTCCTTCAGCCGTTTACGAGAAAAACGCATTTCCCCAGATAAAAGAATCACCCTGTACGTTGAGGCAACGAATTTAGCTTTTAAAAATTTATTTCATTTATAAAATGATGGGCGTAATTTTCAAGATACTTTAGTAGAAATTCGCATAAAGTTTCAGTGTCCTTTTTGAATTTTTTTTGAAAGATCAAAGAATAATACCAAATTATTTCAAAGAATTATGCAAAATTGTATCAAAAATATTGCCAATCGCATAAGGGGCACTCTCATTCTTAACATTCATGAAAAAAATTGTTGCATTATTATGCATAATTATAAAAATTACTTAGTTGTTTTAAAGATAATGTCAGGGGGTGATAAAGCAATCAAACCTGATAAACTCACATCTATCTCCTATAGTATTGTAAAAATCGAACAAAAACTGTACTAAACTATTAGAAATAGTCTAGACCATAAGTTTTACCTGAAATTTTTGTAGCAATTACAAGAACCGTTGTGTTATTAAGGATAGAAATTCCCTTCTGCTTCCTATAGTTTTGCAACATGTCCTACGGCTAGTCAAATCCTGATCTTATTATTAAGATATTAGAATGAGATTTGTTGCATAATTCTTTAAAAAAATTCGCATAATGTTTCAATTCATTCTTTGAAATTTTGTCGAAAGGACCAAAGAAAATACAATTTTTTTATAAATTAAACACACTCACTGATTTACATAGAACTATGCAAAATATTCATTAAAATATCTTGAAAAATAACAGAAGCGACTATTGTTGAGTAAATTTATTATCGTAGTTCGAAAAAAACATTTTTATTACAGATAGAATGGAAGAATATTGCAAAAAGCAAAGTACATATACTGACAAAATGCGGTTTATCCCCCAAATATTAGTAATTTTGCTTTAAAAAAATCATCAGGACACAATTATTCTGAATACTGAAATTTTCAATATAAAGAATGAAAAATAAAAATACTGTTTCTGCTACATTAATTTTATTTCTTTCAGTTTACCATACAACATAAATAAAATATAAATACATAAATTTCTAAAAACTATCCTCGATTAACAATTTTAAACAAAGAAAATTAATGATTTGCGACATGTCTCGTAATTCTACAAATGATACTTGAAATTCCATTTCCAAAGCTGAAATACTCAATCTAATCTAACTCTTGACCTTCCATCCCAAATCCGGCGTCACCCATTGTCTTTTCAGTATCATTCAGGGCCTAGTATTGGATTCCAAATGCGATATTATAAAATTCCTAATAACTGCTAACGCTACAAAAAAACAAAGTTCAACAAGAAATCGCATTTCCTTCCTTTATTTCCTTTACACAAAGTACTATTGTTATCACTGGCGATTGTGTGAGCAGTGTCATCATTCAAATTCACTAGAGACAAATTGGCGCCGTTCAAGAGTAACTCCTGGCAAGTATGCGGGTGGTTACCTTTGGCCGCGTACATAAGCGCTGTGTTGCAAAGCTGGAAGAATGTTTATTAGAGGAATTGTAAGGAGATATAATAGGATATCTGATCTTACGTGATCCTGATGGTTTACATCCGCGCCTTTGGTTATCAACAGTCGAACCACCTCGTGATGTCCACCATTCGCTGCCAGAATCAAAGGAGTCTCCTCTTCGCTTCCCAGTTTATTCACATCCGCCTGACGCTCCAACAACAACTGCACACTATTAAACTGCCCGTAAGCACTAGCCCAGTGCAAAGCCGTCAAACCATTTTCATCACAAACATCCACATCTAGTTCATTATTAATATCCTGCTCTGTAATTTCTCCTTGACCAGCACGTGTATAAAAATTAACATCAGTAGCTTGCGGCACTGGAGTCTCCGCTTGGGTGTTCCCTCTTTGCAGATTTGTTAAAACAGTGTTGCAGAAGGATTTATACGGCTGGAAGGCACTTTTCCTGTTGGAATCATGCAGAGACCTCGGTGACCACTTTTTGGGACCGCTGGATAAGCTTGGAGACAAACCATCGGAACTGGATGGAATTGTTGGAGGTTTTGTGGGGAAAACAAGGGGTTTCAAGTCGTTTGGTTCGTTGCTGTTGGGAGAATCGGACTCCATGGGGGCGAAATGTTGTCTCACTCGAGTACACCGCGAGTCTGATCCGGCTATCTTTGTTTAGTATTAGTATTTGCAGATACTTAAAAAAAATTAAAACTAACGGTTTAATTGGAGAGTTTTTCGTACAAGTAAACAGTAGATAAGACTTTGGACTGGGTCTAGGCTAGGCGCTAGGCTGTCACTCGACGTAGTTAGTTATGATTCGGTTTTAATTTTTACTGCCGTTTGAGATGGAGACTTGGATAAAAATTAATAATCAAACAGCAGGCAGGGATAAAATAGCCAGGTTTGTGGAGAATCCTGTGAGCCCTTTAGTTAACATAACCTCACAGTTTTGTTTTCATTATCATTGCAGATTACTTCAGTATTTAAGCCGACTGTTATGGCACCGTCTGCAACAAAACAATAAAAACGGAGTGAACGGTTTGAAAAATTTAGAATTTCAGCTAAGCACTTTTAGACGGGGTAAGTAATGAATAACCTTGAACCTCCGAAGTTAGTTTTGTATTTTAGTGCTTCGTTTTGGACGTTTTATTGAGACTCTTTACGGAGCGCTTCCCTTATTTCAACATCCCGATCCAGCCATCCGCTACTCGCTAATTCTAAGTAAAATCGCCACTTCTATATTCCTCTTCGCCGACCATTTCCTCTGGCTGGGCCGTGCAGACCTCTGCGATATTAATCTAGAAAAATGGGGGCGTTTATGCAACAAATACTGGCTAGCTTCTATTGCTATGAGTCTAGCACGGGATTTGTACGAAATACTTCTGATTGTCCAAGCGTCAAAAAGCACGATTTTACCTGTGAATGGAGTGAGAAACTTTGGGGATGTTCTGCAGGTAATCGGGCGATTTTTAGGAGTGTTGCAGAAACATAATAATGTACTTGTCGATACGGTGAAAAATAGTTGTGATGTTTTTATACCGCTGACAGCTTTAGGCCATGTAAAACTGTCACCGGGGGCTGTGGGTTTATTGGGGGCGGTGTCGTCTTTAGCAGGACTGTTGGTGATGGTGGATCCGTCGAAAAAATTATCGCCAGCTTGAGATATTATTTGGAAAAAATGATATTTTGGTACAAATACTTTTACAACGGATTAGTTTATACATTGTTCTACCTTGGATTATTAATATTAGTTAAGTATACTTGCTTTGTTGTTACTATTGTTAAAAATAAAGTTGAATAAACTGTTAAAATTATATTTACATGGATTAAATAGTTTACCTTTTATTGGGTACTAAACATTCTTATCATTTTCTGCGTGACATGAGTTTTTACTGGCATCTGAAAAAGAGCGGAAATATTCTATTTAAAAACTACATTCTTTCTACAAAAAAAATAATGGCAAAAATTCGAAAGCAAAAAATTTCTCTCTACAACTACAATTGTTCTTAAAAGATTTACCTTTAAAAACGACGTTTTCCCATAAGAATATTTCTATATTAAATCCTCTACTTTGATTATATTTCTTTAATAAAATTCTAGTATAAAAAGTAAGGTTAGATAACCAAAATTAAATTTGTAAATTACCGGCATATCTGAAGTTAGCTACCAATTTTTTCATGTGTATACCTGGTTGCCTATACTTCAGTAATAAACAGTGAACTGTTACTACGTAACTGGAAAGGCCTCGCCCATATACTGAAAGCATCGAAGTTGTGTCAGGGGCAAGCAAAAGAGATAGAATGAGCGGGTGGGACAGTGTCACTGTCCAACTCATGTAAAAGTACAGGGATATTCACCGAAACCGTTGGTTAGACGTTTTAAAAGATGTAATTAATATTTTTTTCTAAAAATTGGTTTATAGTCTAAATAGTATTCTTTATTTAAAATATTTTCAAGTTTCTACGACTTCCGGTTGTACCGGAAGTAGACCCTAACTTCGTTTTTTTAAATGGAACACCCTGTATATTATTACATTTTTAAATTCTACATTCAATTATAATAACATTTTGTTAAAACAATTTTTCTCCAAAACATTTCGTTTAATAATTACAGGATGATTTTTTTTAAAATGTCCAAAAATGGGCAAACTTTCAAATTTTATTTTCTAACCTTCTAATATTCAAATGGAAATGCGGTTTGGACAAGATGTTAACAAAAGTGTACTACTTGCAATTTCTTCATTGCAACATCTCAATGTGCTACAGGGGGTTTATAATTTAGGTGCCATTCAGAAAAAAATCAAAACGGCAAAATTCATTTTTTTTCAAATGGAACACCCTATATATCGATACAAATTTGGATTATTCATTCAATTTAAAGGTAATTTTGTTAAATAAACTTTACACCCAACTCTTGCCGTTTTCGTGAAATATCAATTTTTATGGTACTTACACTTAATATAATGATTAACAAGAGAAGTTTTTTTTTAATTAATTTTTTATTAATGATTAATGTAACGATATTGTTTAAGATGCTTTACTGACAACATCGATTGCTTGATCCAATAATCGAATTGTTTGGCATAATTTTCAATATTACCAAAAAAACGAAATTTCACGAAAACAGCAAGAGTTGGGTATAAAGTTTATTCAACAAAATTACCCTTAATTTGAATGAATAATCCAAATTTGTATCGATATACAGGGTGTTCCATTTGAAAAAAATGAGTTATTCCTTTTTGATTTTTTCTAAATGGCTCCTAAATTATAAACCCCCTGTAGAACATTGAGCTGTTGCAATGAAGAAATTGCAAGTAGTACACTTTTATTAACATTTTGCCAAAACCGCATTTCAATTTGAATATTAGAAGGCTAGAAAATAAAATTTTAAAGTTAGCCCATTTTTAGACATTTTTTAAAATATCATCCTGTAATTATTAAACGAAATGCTTTAGAGAAAAATTGTTTTAACAAAATGTTATTATAATTGAATGTAGAATTTAAAAATGCAATAATATACAGGGTGTTCCATTTAAAAAAACGAAGTTAGGGTCTACTTCCGGTATAACCGGAAGTCGTAGAAACTTAAAAATATTTTAAATAAAGAGATCATATGCTATTTAGGGCACAACCCAATTTTCAGAAAAAAATATTAACTACATCTTTTAAAACGTCTAACCAACGGTTTCGGTGAATATCCCTGTATACTAAAACCCACACAAGATTTTCGTTTTTGGCTTGCCGTTCGCAAACCGATTTTTTTTTTCTATAATGAACCAAATATTTAAAGACATTAATAATTGACGATGGACCTTTGATAGTTTCACAATAGGAAAATATACGCAATAATAATTTAAAAAATTGTCAAAAAATAATTAACATGGAGATTTAAGGAATTCCACATTAAATATTTAATATCTTGAGATTTTTTTTTGTTTTGTTGATAAATACTAAATAATTATTTGATTTATTTGTTTAAAAAGGTGATTTTGAAAAAATATTTCCATAATAAAAAAATCAAGGAAAACAAAAATTTATTGTTTATGATAATTATTAATACCTATTTAAGTATTTATACCACTGAAAGTGCCTGTGAAACACTAAGCTAATAAACAGATTGTAATATTAATTTATTTCCTAGTCACCAAAGCCATAATCATGTAAGATAGAAAGAGAGCGTAACTATTAAAATGTAATAATAATCACAAATAAGGTAAATTTATTATAAAAATCCTTTTCTCTGATATTTGTGTAATAGTTTACAATAGTACATTATAGCAGATATCTATAAAAAAATTGAAAAAAAAAATTAAAAATACTTTTATATAAAATGTTCCACTATCGCTATGATATCCTGTAAGATAGTAAGAGACACAATCAACCCCAACTGCGGGTTGCCTAGAAATGAACTTGACACAAAAATGTTTCAAGGCGAGGCCTTTCCAGTTACGTAGTATACAGTTCACTGGTAACAAATTTAAATATCAAATTTCTGTAGATATTTTAATCGTTTTAACAAATGTGGCACGTTATAAGTTTTAGTTTAATTTCCAACATCTATTAGCGTTAAACCAAAATGAAAACTAATATGGTAGATTGTTTTATGCTGATGGGCACCACTTTGGCTCTACGTGGTGGTCAAAAATTACCGGAAATGGGCCGTCCTTTACTACAGGATGTATTTACAACTTTTGTTAATATATCTTTGATAATCCAAGAGGTTCAAGTAGTCGACTTGCAAAATATGGTAAGCTTTACGAAATATCATGTAATTAAGTTAAATGGCTATTTTTTTTATAGAATATATTTTTTGGCGGGTTATTAAACCAAAAATGGGTGGATCCCCGACTAGGTGCCAATATTAAGACTCGCAAAATGGCTGTAGCTGGCCAAATTTGGAAGCCAAAAATTGTGGGTGTTAATGGTCAAAATATTTTAGCCAATAATGAGGATACAGTTTTCTGGAGGGGCTACGGTGACGAAGGCAATGTTCTACTTAGTGAAAAAGTGCAAATGACTGTATTTTGTACAAGAAATTTCGAAAACTTTCCGTTTGATACGCAAATTTGCCAATTGAAATTTGGTTCTTGTGGGTTTCAATAAATTAATAATTTCAACTGAGTAAAAATTTTTTTTAGATCGGTTTCCAAGTGATGAAGTCGAAATTATTTGGGATGGTGTTCAGTTCAGCAATCAAATTAACTCTAATAAGTTTTCCATGGACAATATTTTGAATTTTATTGAAATAGAATCCAGACAGTCAGGTAAAAAAATTTAACCGCAATAAATATTTCTCCTATAAAAATTTTTTTAGGTAACTTTAGCGTGGCTGTTCTCAACATATCAATACGTCGTTTCTCTCTTCACTACATTTTTTGTATTTTCGTCCCAATTTTTATCATAATCACCTTAAATTATATTTCTATGCTGCTTGGGCAAAATCAGAAAAATTCACGTTTAAACATTCAGTTCTTATCCGTAGGAGGTTTAATGTATTTTTACTATTTTTCAACCTGTATTTTACAACCTACACCGTATCTCAAAGCTCTAGATATTTTCACTGTGATTTCATTAGGTTTTGGCACATTTTCTTTAATGGAAACGCTGCTAATCATAGGGGGCTTTTGCTACATGGAACAAAGAAAGAAATTTCACTTGGAGCAGTCGGTTTGGCCGAAACAGATTGAATTTATGTTGCGGTTGAGTTATCCGGTGTTTTATCTGGTTTTTTTGGCTCTTTTTGGAGCAGTTTATGTTAGTTAAGCCACAGCATATACAAGGTGTTTTTGAAATAGGTGGTCAAAATTTAGGAGCATGTAGAGCAAGTCAAATGATGAAGAAAACCTTTATAAAATTATTTTCTAAAGTGCTTTCTAAGGGAGCTACAGCTCCGTAATTGTAGGCCCTTAAGAATGTTTTTTAATAAATATCTCCGGGGCTATAACTCCCTTAGAAAGCACTTTAGAAAATAATTTTATAAAGGTTTTCTTTATCATTTGACTGGCTCTACATGTTCCTAAATTTTGACCACCTATTTCAAAAACACCTTGTATATTTAAATATACAGGGTGTTTCTACTCAAAGTAGACAATAATGTAATAGAAGTTGTAAATCTCATCGAGACTAACACTTTCTTCAAATTAATATTTTTCGTTTGAGCTTTTGTTTTCGAGTTATCGACCTTCTTTTTTTTACATAAACCTCTTTATCTTCATTATTTATGGTCGGATTTTAAAAAAGTAAAGTTTTTTGAAAGTGTTAGTTCGATATCTACAATTTTTGTGTTCAACATTTTTTTTTTAAATATCAATAAACAAAATGGCGACCAATTTTCTTTTTAAAACTTGGATAGCTCTAAGTCTGCTCCAAACAAAATTGGTCGCCATTTTGTTTGTTGATATATTTTTTAAAATGTTTAACACAAAAATTGTAGATATCAAACTGACAATTTCAAAAAACCCTATTTTTTTTTAAATCCGGGCATAAATAATGAAGATAAAGAAGTTTGTGTAAAAACAAAAGAAGGTCGATAACTCGAAAACAAAAGCTCAAATGAAAAATATTAATTTGAAAAAAGTGTTAGTTTCGATGAGATCTACAACCTCTATTATGTTGTCCATGTATATGCTGTGGTTAAGCCAGTAATTTTTCAAAAATATACAAAAAAATTGGAGTTTTTATTTTGATTAAAAAATAATACACTTAAACGGTTTATATATTTACTAGTTTAAATCACATTTATTTGTAAAAGATTATTATTATGTACGAATTTAAATAAATAAAAATATTTAAGTGATTGTTTGATGGTCACTGCTTTGTCAATTTAAATGGTCATGTAGGCTTCTGTAGAAAAGCTAATGAACTTAGACTACTGCTTCATAGATGTCGCTAAAACTAAAACTAATTTCTTTAAATATTTAACTATCATTTTGTAGTATCGCTTGTTAGTTTTAGCACCTAGTTGCAGCTGTGGATAAATCGAACAAATTCTAAAGATTATTTGGTTTAAAAGGGTAAAAATGTGTTAATTTTAATTATGATTTTGCACCAGATTTGATAGATGGCACTCCCGCTGCATTTGTCAATACTGTTAAAACGTCAAAGTGACATTTAAATGACGTTTGTCAGGTTTAAATCTGTGCTAAATGATAAAAATGGTCTAAATATAAATAAATAATACCTTCAAATTTGTCAGTCTCGGTCTTTAGTAGTGGTTTTAGTTAAATTATGAGATATTTAGCGTAAATTATAGTGTAGGTGTTTTATAAGGTATGTGAAGACAATCCCATTTGATTAACCTACTTACTGTCACAAAATAATTTAAAATGGAATTTATCCATATTTCCATAATCTTACGTCAAATGAGTCGTAAATTTTTAATGTGGCATTTTCCGGATGATCAAACTGTTACATGAAGTAAACATACGCACGCCAATGCAAACAGTTTATTTTGTGAATGTGCCCGGAAAAAACTAGAATAAAATCAGTAAAACTTGAAATGTGTCTAATGATTGAATAATGTGACTGGTTTTTTATTTTTTTGTGTAGAATGTACTGAACGTGATTTGAAAGCCAGAATATGTCTGGTGCTAACCCGGCAGCACCTGAGGGTGTCAACCCGGAGAACAACCACATCGGCGGCGGCCCCCTAATCAACACCAACCGCATCCGTAATAACAACAACCAAAATCCGTTGTTCAATGTCAGAGACAGACTGTTCCACACGCTGTTTTATCGTGCGGCCCTTGTGTATGCTAGAACTTTCCCTAAACCAGTGCGCCGCTTTATAGAGTTTGCCATTTTAGTCAAAGCTTTAATTGCATTTTTTGTGTTAGTGTATATGCATTTAGCTTTTTCCCGATCGCCGACCACCTGTCTGCAGCATATTAAAGACACTTGGCCTCGCGACGGGATTTTACGCGTGGAAATCGTCCGCAACCCCAGCAAGGACTACAATATCGAGCAGAGCTATGCAAAGGAGGAGAAACTCAAGCGGAAAGATGAGGAGTTTAGCAAGGCGATGTTGAGTTTTCTGGCAACGGATAGCTTTGTGAACATTGAACCATCTGCTGTTGAGGAAACCACCAAGGAGACACAGCCATTGGACGGGGAATATCAAGGTAAAACAACTCGCTTTCCATAACAAACAATATTTATCAAACTTGCCTTTAGATTACTTAAATAGAAGTGCAAAAGCCAATGTTTCTAATGGAGACATACAACCTGATTCCCTTTCGTTTGTGACCAAAGTATCAAAGACTGTTTGGGATGGTTCTGTGCCACTTTCCACTCAAAGTCCTCAAACCTCTATGGGTTCCGAAGGACTGACTGACACGGAAAGCGAGTCCCCTGCTGATGAAACCAAAGCCATAGAAGAGGATGTGCCAGTTGATAGCGTGGAAACCGAACCTAGTCGATCAAGAGGTAAATAAACGTATATTTTATTTTATAGAATACTTCAGATGCTATTTTTTTGGGTTTGTTTTTAGAAAGTTGGCCTGAAGACGAATATATCGTTGAATATTCTTTGGAATACGGTTTCCTGCGCCTGAATCCGGCGACTAGAGCCAGGTTGAAGATTCCTGTGGAAATTGTTACTTTAGATCCGGGTAAAGATGCGTGTTTTGGTGATGCTTTTAGTCGATTGGTTTTGGATCAGTTTCTTGGTTATGACGATTTACTAATGGCCTCGATTAAAACACTGGCTGAGCAGGAAGATAGTAAAGGATATTTAAGGTAGATTATTGTAAAAAATTTTGTATGCATTGGTATTTGAAATTGTTTCTTTTTACAGAAATGTCGTCTCGGGGGAGCATTACAGATTTGTTAGTATGTGGATGGCGAGGACGTCGTATATTGCAGCGTTTTTCATAATGATTGTATTCGTAAGTAAAACAAAATGTCTAAAATACTTTTTAGAGTAACTTAGGTTTGTAATCAAGAAGGATTGGATAAGATCTGGAATTTATGGCATGTGAATCATAAAGTAAATTGTGCGGTATTATTTGATTTCATTTGAGGATAAAAGTAATGATTTTATTGAGAAAAATTCAATCATAATCGCGGTTGACAAAAAAACATTTTTTGTATAAAAAAAAATTTTTCTATAAAAATGGCAAATTTTTCCAATCAATTAAAAGCATTCTGTAGATGGTTTTTTATTTATTTGAGGGAAATTAGAATTTTCTGTAGCTAATTATTGTATCTCAAAATTTATTTAAATTTTCGTTTTTATGTAGCTTATGTTTCCTTTATACAAGAAAAATTATTGTAGAAAATGCTTATGAATATTTTCACTCAGTGAGGGTGGATCTTAGTATAGAAATACTTTCCATAAACTCCTTTATAATTTTTATTTTTATTTAAAAAAAAATTAAGTATCTACGAAATATTCATCGTTTTTATGTATTATAAAACCACTCTATCAAAATATGATAAAATCACTCACATTTTTGACTGAGCCAGAAAGGAAAACACTTAAAATTACACCGTATTTTATGTAAAAGGGGTCTCAGGTTAAATAAATGAAAGTACAATTTGTTTTGGAGTGCAATATAAACGTCCATGTATTAATTGTTTTATACGTTTTTATGTTTATTTAATTTACTTGTGAACCTTAAACAGTTCCAATGAACAACTGATAAATTTCTGAATAATAATTCTGAATAAATTAAACATAATGATAATAAAATGAAAGTAATAATGAGAGTAATAAGTAATAAGAGAGAAAAAATAGCCAATTTGTAAGATGAATGCGAAAGATAGGAAAGTGTGGAAGGACATTACCAATCTCTGGGCCTAAACCGTTTGCAAAATAGCCTCTATATAGATAACGATTGTTAGTTATAGTACCACACAAAAGTAAACAAAAGTATAAACTGCCATATCATTGTTATTTACTTCAATTTATTTTAAATATTTATTTATAGATTAAACCAGGTTTTTCTATTTTATTATTACTAAAAAACTTTGTGATATAGAGTGTACTCTCTCTATTAAGCGGACACCTGCGGTCGCCCAAATTGTGTCCTTTCAAGAGAACATTTTCAGTTTAAGTTTTTTTATCCTTACATGTCTCAAAATTAATAGTATTTTCTGCAATTCGATGCATCATTTTACACATATACAATAGACAAAGGTAACTCGTCTTCAGGATCAAAATCTGTGTCAGTATCGGGAATGTCGGACTATGTGAATCCTGCCTTTCGAAAGCAATTTTGAATGGTTGTAGAAGTAGAGGTCACTTGCTCCCATGCCTTTTTAAAAATGTAAACGACATCTAAGACATTAATTGATTTTACTAGATTTTCTAAAGAATCAACAGAGTCTCGACAAAATATGTTTCACAATTATAGATCGATACCAGCTTTTAAATTTTTTGAGTATTCCTTGGTCTAACGATTGGGCCAGTCATTCAAGCAAAAAAGGTACACAATATTCCAAAAGTTTTGAAACTCGGACACAAGTTTGAAAACGCTAAAATAATATTAAGTCTAAATTTGTAACCCGTCCGGATGACCGGAACATTCTCAAAAATGAAAAAAAAAATTTGCAATATCTTTTTGTGCAAAATTACAAAAGTTATGAAAACTTGGACAAATGTTAAGTGGCCCATTATAAATCTTCCATTGAGTTTGCAACCTTTTTTGCTAAACAGAACATCGATTTTTATTAAATAATTAGTAAATTTTGTTGTAATTTTCGTACAAAATTCCAAAAGTTATGCAAACTTTATGTAATAGTTATGATACAGTCCTGAACTCACATGCCAATTTGCATAAATTTTTGAGGTCCAAGTTTCAAAACTTTTGCATTTTTTAGGTAAAATAGACTTTAAAATGCTTGAATGACTGGCCTAGATTGACAAAATGCAGTGGCATTTGGGAGGAATAAAATGTATCTTAATATATTTGTCAATTTGAAATCACGTGGATGAGATGCAGCGTTATCGAGAAAAAGCAGAATTTTTCGGTTTTGAAGCCTCAATTTTTTCTCAAATTGTTGTAAGTACCCAGATATTATGTCGCAGGTCATCCATGCTTTTTTATTAGATCGCCACATTACTAGTAAACTATCCAAAATAATTTTATGAAAAGCACGAGGTCTAGCTGCTTTTCCAATAACAAGCAATTTTTCCGAATCCCCTGCCATATTAGCCACAAGGCATAAAATTGTTAGTCGAAATTCCGACGTTCCTACATTTACACTACACAGATTGTCCGCATAAGAGAGGTTCGCGTGACGTTGACCGCGCAATTTTGTGTCCGTGTCCGGTTAATAGAGAGTCCGCTCAAGAGGGACAATTTTATTAACAAAGCCATACGGTTTTGTCGGTTCTTCAAAAAGTGTCCGCTTTTGAGGAGTGTCCGCTAAGAGAGCACTGTAATATAACGCTCTTGTTTCCATTCTGGTTCTCGCAAACATTTATTTAACACAATATTAATTGCACCTACTTTTATTTGAATTTTCAGAAAAATTATAAAAGAAATTACACAAGGACACAAACGTAACATTTGACCATCTCTAAATAAAATCTACAAATAATTCTAAAATGAAACTAACGATTTGTGCATGAACTACAATTTTTTATTTGTCCAAAAAATTTTAATTACGAGAGAAACATTGGAATAATTCTGTTTTTTTTTCTCTATTTCAATGTATACCTTGCAAAATGTACAAAATATGATGTTATACTATTAAATTTAAAAATATAAATATCATAATTTTTTGCTACATACATGAGGACTCTTTTTTGTATAGGTATCTATAAAACGATGTAAAATATAGATCTGAAATTTGGTTGGTTAATTTTTTAAGTTAAATTAAATATTCTAAATAAAGTATAATCTGAAGGTCTTATAAAAACAGTAGTATTGTTCAGTATTCACTGGCATATTTGTTTGCAAATGACTCAGCTTTTTTAATTAAAATTTTGTAAGAAATAACCAAAATTATGAATGATATACGATCAAAATACAATAACTGGTCCTACAAAGTATAAAATATGGTACCACAAATTTTAGAACTCAAACTAACACTAAGTTTAAATTGTCATATAATCAGAAAAATTCAAAAGTTTCGCTAATAAATTAGTCTGGAAAGCAATCTGAACAGTTATATATTTTTTGGACCATTAGAGAAAACGACACGTGATAAAATTTTAAATATCACACTCTAAAACAAACATAAATTCCCAACGACTTTAGACACTTTTGACTTGTTTCAATATATTTTGCTGTCTTTGGGACAGGCATTTCTTGTTTTCTTAGAACAAACTGTGCTCCAGTCCAATTTTCGCCCAACATTTCTTTATATATTTAATATTCCGTCCAAATTAGAGACGGAAGAAAAAATAGGATAAAGACAGAGTGGCTGCGCGTAAATGATTTCTTCCATCATATTAACGATTCGGCGTGTGTAGAATTTCATATAAATTACTCTAACGAGTCGTATAATTTGGACTGGAGCTACTGTCGCACTAGTCGACACCCACACACATAACGGGGGTGCAGTAGTGTGAGGATCCGCCTGCGAGTTGTGGGGAGAAAGTCTCCTCAATGCCGCCGCCAACAACCGCCCCAGTTAGCAGTAGTAACGAAGCGAAACGAGCCAGTGTCATACGATAGGTGACATAATTACGTGATAGTAGGCCACTGGGAGCCTGTTAACCCCCCGACTTTGCCGCCGTTGATTTATATACTGGAAATATGATCGCGGGGCTGATTAACACTCGAGAACAGCATGGGGTTTTTGTCCTGTTATTGGCTCATCTGATGCTTTATTTTCAGTTGGTCCATTTTTGGAAAATCACGGAGAGTAACTTAGTTTTTTTTTGCGACGAAAAGTGATTGATCTGGATGATGATTTGACGTTACTTGAAGGATGCTATGTTGGAAATTGTTATTTTTATCACAGGGTGAATCTTGTGTCAACAACAATTCCCATGTTTTAATGAAGTGATTTTCTGCAGGAGTTTCAACAGCAACAAGCAGCTTTTTTCAAAAACTCCAATAAAGAAATGTTTACTTTCTCCAAATAATAATGTCTGGTGTGATAAATAATAAACCTACCGGCTTTACATATTTCGTTAGTTATTTATTGTCAAAGCGCTCCTTTGAATTTCGTCGCACAAAACGATATACAACTTTGCAGCACCAATTATTTTCAGTTACAAAGCCAAAACAGCTACTAGTTCCGGTATAAAATACACAAAAAAGCATGTATCCAATAATTGTAATTACTTTATTATTTCCTAAATAAAACTAGTAATTAGCGTTGGCAAATCATTTAGATGCACGTGGCTGGCTCACGTTGTTGTTATGACGTGAGTCGCTTATGGTTCATTGCTCAGTTTGCTTGGAAGCCTCTTCAGGACAAACCGGAAGTGTGCTCAGCTTCCGTCGTCTTGAACAAACTCGCCTGTTTGTCGTTATCGTTATATGTAACGATTGTGTTATTGCCACGTTTACAATTATTTATTTTTCCAATATATGGATGAGAAAACAGTAACGTTTAAGGATAGAAACCTTGTCTGTTTGTGGTTCTGGAAAGTAAAATTAGCTTTCGGAATAAATTAGCATTGTTATTGTGAATTGTTTTTTAAGCGGTGTAGATTATTTTAATTGAAACTTTAGCACAAATATTATGGAAATTTTTGTGGAGACCTCTAAATTGAATCAAAAATAGGTTTGATTATTATAATTGTACGGAAATGAAAATAAATGTTCTAGAAATTATTCAAGATATTTTAAATAAACACACAACAAATAAAGACAAAACACTATTATAAATTTCCACGATTCATCATCAAATTGTTTTAAAAAAATCGTACAGAAAATATACAGAGGGTGTAAAATAACGAAATACTCCTGATACTCCAGTTTAAAACACATAAACGGATACTCACTTCTAAATTAATTACAAAAGCGGTAAAAATTACTGGCAACAAATAGACCATCAAAATTCAAAAACGACACAAATAACAGTTTCTATTTGGAACAATACAATAAAACATAATAAGACTATCAAAATGTGAAAAAACCACCTACATTTTTTGATTAAACCGGAAAAGAAAATATTTAAATAATATTCTATGGAAAAACGGACCTCAGGTTAAATTAATAAATTTGTTTTGGAGTGCAATATAAATGCCCATGTTGGTATTAATTGCCTTATACGTTTTTATGTTTAATTTACTTGTGAATCTCAAACAGTTAGAATGATTAACTGATAAATTTGTGAATAAAAATTCTGAATAAACTATACATAAGTAATTTAATGAGATTAATAGTCGTAATAATGAAAGTAATATCGATTATTATTGAATACAAAAGTAAACAAAAGTATAAACTGCTATATCATTGTTATTTACTTAAATTTATTTGAAATATTTATTTATTCATTAAACCAGTTTTTTTTTCATTTTATTAAAAAAATTCGTGAAATAGTTGATGTAATGAAAAAAAAATAGTAAACTAGGATCCTGTTTTTATTCCAAGCAGTTCTCTCAAAGGTTTATTTAATTTAACGTAATATTTATTGCACCTATTTTTATTTAGTTTGTCAGAAAAATTATAAGAGAAATTACACAAGGACACAAACATAATATTATTTGACTATCTTCAAAATAAAATTTGAATAAAATCTACAAATAATTTAAAAACGAAACCGACAATTTGTCCCAGAACTGTTTTTTAATAACGAGAGGAATGTTGGAATATTACATATTTTGAAATGAATATGAAGAATCCGAATCCACAAAACTGTCACACAAATAGGTAACTACTCTACCTTAATTCCAGAAATCCCGCTATAATTAAATTGAAAATCGCACATTTTCCCTTAGAATAATCACAAAAATCCGCCACCTAAACAACCCTTTACACAATTCTCTAAACCCCACCAATATATTACAACAAATACAAAAAATATTTGACAAATCTGTCGTAACTTTTGTAAATAAAAATAGCAATAAGTATTGTTTAAGAACCACAACTATCCGGAAAACGCCCTATTTAATCTACTAGGCTGAAGGATCTGGATCCATGACTGTTTGAAAGAAAATGTTTCTATTTAGTTTAATAAAGATTTGTTATTATTATTATCTATTTTATTAGTAATTCAAATTAAAATAGTCCATTATTCTAGACTTGAAACGAAAAAAATATATACAAACGCTGAGTTTTTTACATGTTGTTCAAGGGGTTGCCCTGATGACAAAACCGCGGAGATCGTACAAATTGCGGGGTGGGAAAATTGCTTTAGGGGGTGAACGTAAATTGCGCCTAAGGGTTTGGTCTGACAAAAAAACTGCCGACAGGTAAATTGTGTAAAATAATGACCTCTACAATTTTGTTCTTGGAGGAAAGGTCCCAAAGTCAATAGTTTTCGACAAAACTAACCTCAAAATTTTGAAAAACCGTATGTTGGATATTTAACTTTTTTTCGTGAAGTTTTCGACTCAAAAGTCGACAGCGCGTCGTTTTTCATGCCCCGCATACATTTTGGGACACTGAAACTTGATGTGCGATTCCTCGTACGATTTCCACTCCTTTCCCAGTTTAATGTATCGTCTAAATACATTTTATCTACTACCAATTCATAATAGCCTTGATTTGACATTAATTTGAGTAAGGTAAGTCAGATTATTACGCAACATGTGTTTTAAAGAAATCATTACCACACTGAAATTTCAACAAGAAAATTCTTTCTTACAAGTATTTATAACACAATTTTTACAATTTAGTATCTTTATAGGAAAGTTTATATTTGTAAATGTCTAATTATAATATAATATATATTGTTTAATTCTTTAAAATTTGTGATTAACATTGAGTAATGACACTTCATACTCTTAAGTTTGATTTTTTGAAACCTGGAGAATTTTATAATAGCGTATCTACCTAGAAAAAACCCTAACTTCACGTTAGATAACTGAAAAAATTTTTAGTTTTATTTTATAATAAATTAGTTTTATATTTTAATAATAAATATAACACGGTCCACGTCCCAGATTTTTTGGTGTATAAATTGTTTAATTATTTGAAAATTTATGATTCAAATTCATTGTTGTGTAGCGCTGGCTAGTTTTTACACAACTTAGGTTAGGTAGTCCAGTACGACAACTTGACAACAACTACTGAGCAATGTCGCTGGAGATAAATTCAAAATTCATTTTTAATTATTTGGACGGTAGAAGATAAAATCTTGTATATTGCACGTGGGATATACATACATTAACATATTCGTCTTATTACAGAACTCGTCTACGACTCGTTCTGCAATTTCCAGACTCTTATGTTAATGATGTTCATATCCCACTTATAATATAAATAACTATAAATGTGTGCGGGGCGCATAAAACAACTTCGACTTTTGAGTCGAAAACTTCACGAAAAAAAATTCATCCCCTATATTGCGTTAAATATCCAATATAGGGTTTTTAAAATGTTGAGGTTAGTTTTTTTGAAAACTATTAACTTTGGGAAGTTGCCTCCAGGAACAAAATTGTAGAGTGCATTTTTTCACACAATTTACCTGTCGGCAGTTTTTTTGTCAGACCAATAGGCGCCCCTCAAGCAATTTTCCCACCCCGCAATTTGTACAATCTCCGTGGTTTTGTCATCAGGGGAACCCCCTGAACAACATATAAAAATTCAGCGTTTGTATATTTTTCTGAAAATCACACATATACCGTAATATTAGAATGACTGGACTAAAAGCCAAACAACGAATTTTTTTTACTTATTATCTAAACTGGTAGCACTATAATTATTTTAAAGTTTTACTCCCTCTGTCCAGAAATAAGAGTCCGATTAATTTTTTCTGGGAAAATGGACACTATTATTTATGGACAAACAAATCTCAAGTCAGACACTTATTTCTGGACGGAGGGAGTACAATTTAAAATCCAATCATGAGATTTTGCATGTTTAGTATTAAGAATAAAAATTAAAGAAAATTTTCGACCTTATAGAAAAATTTATTAGAGTATAAAATTAGGATCTAACCTAACAAATTATTATAAACTTAAACTTAAAGTATTATATGCGAGTTTAAGAAATTATGAAAACAATTTGATTTATTTACCGTTCGTAAAAATCTTGTAGTCTTGAGATATTTATTCTCCTGACTGCTGATTTACTTGATAATATGCCATTTTTTCCAGAACATTTAAAATTTATTTTAAGAGTAGGTATCTAATGTACGTACAAAGACACAAAGAAATTGATGTACATATAAACATCCTTAAAAGGAATTTATAATAAGGATTAAAAAAACTTTGCAAAGAAAATGTAATTTCATACAAATCATGACATGAGTATATTACGAATAGGAAATTTAAAAAATGTATGAAATCGCAATATATGCCCCTTCAAAACTTTTCAATTTAACACACAACTTTTGGATTTGGGCAAAATGCAATTTAGTGTACTACCCTCCCAAAATTGCTTGTTACTATTTGCATCAATAAATAACCCATTCATACATGCAAAATGTCCGGGTATCATCATCATCATCATCATCATCATGGATATTACAGATTAAAACAGGATATTTTGTGTTTGATGTTACGGTTTTGTATGTTTCAGACGGTGTCTGTGTCCATGCTGTTGCGATATTCGCATCACCAGATATTCGTGTTCATCGGTGAGTCTTTTGATTTAAAGCAACTCACGCGCGGCCCCGGGGACACCACTCTCCGGTCTGTTTCCGGTCAAATCCGGGGACACGCGTGCAGTATTGCTCCCCCTACTCCCCCTTACAATCCCTTGGTAAACCATCCTAAATAGAATTTTGCCATTTATAATATATTTATTTCGGCTGGTTTTGGCCCGTTTGTCTTTTTAAACAATATTGACAAATTTCGTTTGATATGTTTTGTGTATTTTCGTGTTTGGTGGGTTTGGGTCAACATGTGAGCAGTAGTTTGTTTGATCGGGTCCTCGAGGAACTTGCCCTAGAGACTTCCTTGTTGACCGGCATTAACTTTAACTAGAAAATATAAGATGCGGTATGTGGAAAGATGAAATGGATGTTGGGTATATCATAAGGGAAAATCCGTTTGGGGAGGACGTGCCAGTGACATATTTTTTGATGGAAAGAATAGCGGGTTATAAACATGAAACAACATATTTTAATTAAAATTTTACTACTTATTTTGAAAGAAAATGCGTAGTCGATGAGGCTTGAAATTTTGGGTAATATCATTTTTAAAATTACACTTTTCTGAATCGGATTACTCCTATAATTTAAAGTGCATTTTTCTTTAGAAGGAAGACCTACTTTGGCATTTTTTCAGTTCAGTTTCAGTTTCTTCACGTTTGCCTTTATTATTATTTGGCACTAACTTCCTTGCTTACTCATACTATTTACAGTGCGTATTTCCAATATCCAAATACCCTTTGCCTTAAAATACATGAAGTAAAAACCGATTAACCGTTTGTTTTCCAGTGGACCTTCTGCAAATGTTGGAGTTCAATGTTTCAGTGAATTTCCCGGCAGCTCCTTTGTTGACCGTCATTTTGGCCCTAGTTGGTAAGTTGAGTTTAAACTAGTTATTTTTCGCATGTTTGGTGCTTAATTTTATCATTAAATATTAGTTCCTGTTCCAAATAAAACCGCAGAAAGTTTTCGGGGGGCTAATCCGGTTCTCTGACTATATGAAATCGCTTTTAATAATTTACTGTGTTTTGAAAGTTTTGAGGCGTTTTGAAGTTTTCTTTGATTTTGAATTTGTTTGTAAAAAGAACAATGTGGGTTTTGCTCGTGCATTACCAGAGGGTTGTACACCGCCTACGTTTTTATTTGTATGCAATTTATCTACAGCCCGCTAATTCCGTTCGTCAGTTAAAAGATAGGAATTGTAAATATTTTAAGCGTAACGTTGGTGTTTGTCCTCTTGCCTACATAAACAACATTAATTATTGTAAAGAACAATAATTTGTGTCTGTACTGTTGGGGTTTTCTGTGCGTTGTGACGCCCGCAGGATAAATTGCTTGTCTTTCAGGCAGAACGTGCGCGCAAACTTTAGAAAATACAAAAAATTAAACGAAATGCCGGTTGACTGAGAAACAAACTGCCTTCAAAGTTATTAATGGAGTCGCGTGGTTGAATCAACAAAAAGGGGGTTTGTTTAATAATAATTTGGTTAAGGGGCATATGCGCTGTAAGAACTAAACACAAACAGCATTTGTTAACATTGAAACTACTATTACAGAATTACCATAAAATCTCATGTATTCTTTTGGAAAGTGAACTGTTAATTCATAGTAAAGCATGATTATGTTAGAAAGAGGTTTGACAACAGTGTAATTTAATATAACTAAATTCAGTGGTCACGTGAGAGCATTTATAAACTGGATAGTCTATACTAGTGATTTATATTGTGTCGCTTTTCTCCTAACCACAATTTTAATTTAATTATCTGCCGTTTGTCCCCGGCTCAAGCAGCGATGGCGCGTACGCTTGCAAAGTAGTTTTCTTCTTAGTGTTGTTTGTTTCAAAACTTTTTACAACAGTCAACACAAAATATTGTCGACGATATATACTTAAAGTAAAGCACTGTAAGAAACAGCACACCGGAGAAGCAAAAGTTTTGTGTTTATTTATACTATAGTATATTTTTGCGCGCTTATGATATGATTCGCCTGCACTCTACACACACATAAAATAAAAAAGTAATCTTCCAACACCGTTGGTCGAGGGGAGGCAGTGATGGGGGTGAATTTTATCGGTCTACTATAACGCACTAATGAATTAAAAAAACACAGTGGGATCGGTTCGTTATGTTGTTATTGTAAACTAGCCGTTAAGTTGATTTATAACGAATATGCATTTAAATCGGATTGTAAGCTTTCCATACAACAAATTTTTGATCTAACATTATTTGTGTGCTTTATGCTAATCCGTTTATTTGGTGCCATTGCCAACAACACACAGATTATCAATTCGCTGCCTCGTTTAGTACATAACATATATTTGATTAATCATTTTGTTAACAATAATATAAGCGACCAATTTCCGGTATTGATATACTCGTACCTGCTAAATACATGTGGATTTAACGGTGGAACAGGACCGGACTGGAATAATAGACTGGAGAGAATATTTAATAAATCAGGTTATTTGAATAAAATTTATTAATAAAAGTTAGTCTTCTTTTTTTCCTAATCGGAACCCTATTCAAGCAAGGGTCCACTAGGGCCTCCACCAATGGAAATTTTTTCGTAAGCTAATAAATATGCAGTATAATCAGATAATCAATTTCTGTATGTTGTTTTTTAATTGTAAATTTATTCTATGAATGTTATGTTCGCCAACGAAATGTACAGAGTGTCCCAGTTTATATCATCAGGATTTCACCAGTCGATAGTTTAGCGAAAATTAAAGGTGGTTTGTCTAATAAAGTTGCTTCCTTTTTGCTGTACAGGACATTAAAAAAATAAATTATTTTAAATAATTTGCTATAAATCAATAACAAAAAAAGTTAGTCTTCTGAAATTTTGCATAGATCTTTTTTTTTGTATTCTCTTATTAATAGTGGTTGCAATTATTTTATTTAGAACACAGAGGCGTGCGTACGGGTTTCTTCAAAAACATTTTATTGAATAAAACGTACACCACTGGTTTTTTTCTTATTTATTAAAGAGGTTCTTCCCTATTAGATTTCCGAAAAAAGCATCAGTACAAAGTTGTAGAGAAAAATATTTCCTACAACTTTCCTTTTAATATTTTTTTGATATTGTCAATAGTTAAAAAGATATTCAACAAATAAGTTGCAAATTTTAGGGAAAATTTTCTCTAGTTAGGTACTACTTACAACTTACTACTACTACTTACTACTCTTTCCCCAAAATTTTCAACTTATTTGTTGAATGACTTTTTAAATATCGACAATAAGAAAAAAATTTAAAAAAATAAGTTGTATGAAATATTTTTCTTTACAACTTTGTACTGACTCTTTTTTTCGAAAATATAATAAAAAAAAAGTTATTCAATAAACAAAGAAATCCAACCCTTAATTGGGGGCTGGTGAAGAAAGGGCGGGGTCTACGAATACACAAACTCAGTTTTAAACTTTCAGGGTGACCCTCTAGAAGATTCTACAAAAATTGGCTGTAGGGTAAAAAAAGTCTATTTGAAGCCTTTTTTCTCCCTTATTTACTGTACTATTAGGTTATTTTGAGTTAAGTTATCAAAAAATTATAAGATAAAAAAAAGTTACTAAATTGAATGGAAAATACTCTCTGCATATTGGTGCTGCAAAAAAAACCAGTGGCGTACGTTTTATTCAATAAAATGTTTTTGAAGAAACCCGTACGCACGCCTCTGTGTTCTAAATAAAATAATTGCAGCCACTATTAATAAGAGAATACAAAGAAAAAGATCTATGCAAAATTTCAGAAGGATAACTTTTTTTGTTATTGATTTATAGCAAATTATTTAAAATAATTTATTTTCTTTAATGGCCTGTACGTCAAAAAGGAAGCAACATTCGACCATAGTTTATTAGACAAACCACCTTTAATTTTCGCTAAACTATCGACTGGTGAAATCCTGACGATATAAACTGGGACACCCTGTATATAAAATTGTGCTTTTTATTCGATCGAAATTGTGGAGTGGAGACACGAAATTTGTAGCAGGAAGCAATATTACGCCCTGTCACCACGAAACTGAAGATGCGCTGGGAATTAAGCTGTAATAAATAGAGGGATGCGACTCTGTTTTCTAGGTATGCGGACGGACACACGAAAAAGGGACAGAAAAGCTCTGGCCGGAATTTTCTGGTTGGAAATTGGCTACACAAAATTTTATATTAGATAAAATTGTAGGTGGTGAAACAAATCGTAGACTTTCCAATGAAATCGTTCAAAACCCATAAAGATAATGTCCGGTAGGATGTTGATTAAATGACAAAGAAATTATATATACACAAGGGAACAACAATAGAAATGTAGTAGGTCATTGATCTAATTGCTTTCTAAGTCATTAGGTCTCAGATGTGTATTACAGTATCGCTCCATTGAACATCCATAATCGAATCGGTCTATTCAAATTGCTTCAATGGTAATCGTTCCCGCAAACCCAGACCTCTTCATTTGCAACATTATATTGCTTTCAATCGCCTCATTCAATCCATCTGGAATTCCAGCTTGAATAAGCGTGTAATGGTTAGCGATTTTTTTGATGGCGAATCTTGCAGAATGCTGTGGGATCAACTGGTTGCTGGCTGTGCGCCAAAAGCTGCTAGTGTTGAGGGTAAACTTGTTGATCTCGTCGACGGTGTCGGGGCGTTTTTGTTGCCTGTTGCGCCCAGCAATCATCCTCTCCGCGTTTCTCTACCAGTTGCTTTCGTCTACTTGTTGCTACACCAGGCGGCGATGGCGTCGCCAGATGTCGACGCGGGTGAAATTTATGACCTATGAGGATGACGCCCGCCGCCACCGCGCGCGATACCAGCCGGCGCCGGGTTTTGTACGCGATCTTTTCACCCTATCCGAAATGGGTTAATGGGGGAATTTGCATGAGAAGATGGGTTTTTTAAATACAAGTTTTATTTTTTATTATACACACATAATATAGTAATTAAATGAGGGTTTTTATTTTTAGTACAAACATGGCGTAATATTTTTTTACTTGTTTTTACCTTTAGAATCACCAAACGAAATCCGTGCAATAAATCTGAAAATGCTACCAATTTACAACTCCATACTAGTTATATTGGTTCAGATTGCACGATTACCATCCCCCCACGGTCCCCGCCCCAGCGTTCATCAGACACAATATCTATTTTAGTACATCGGTCGTATGTCGGCATTTTGTCATGTCCGGTGATGGATGCGGCGATCCGTCATCGCGTTCGACATGCCATTTTTAAAATGACCGCCAACGACCACCCAACATTACTGCTAATTAATCAACCATCATCCGTCCGTATCCGGGAGAAGGGTGCAATTTCATGCTGTGTGTTTATGTAATGTAATAATATTGGGTTACATACATATCATATCAGGGTTGACAAGCTCGATTATTATTTTATGTGTGGTGTAGAGGAGTGAAATAATTTATTAGTTGCTTAGTATTTCAGAAATTAAAGATTTAAAATGTTGGGGGGTAGGAGTAGTTGTATACGCTATTGTAATTTCCTTATCGCACGTCATTCTTGTGTATGTAGACCTTTAAAATTGTCCAATTTTAGACCCACTTTAATAGTTTAACAAATAATTTAACACCGGCGCATCCACCAAAATTTGAACTATTTATAATTTATAAAATTTTTATATCATTTGAAAATTCAAACTTAGCGTAAGCGATTCTACTCTAACCTAACTTGAAGAAATTGACTGTATAATTTTTTAATTGTCTTCAAATTTTTACAAAGTTTGAACTAAAATTCAACATTTCAAGAAACTTATATGCAGTTTTTGTGGCAACTTGAAAACTTTCGACAGATCAAGTAAAAAATCTTGAAATTTATTTTTGAGAACCCTATAATTATATTATAAATTGTTTATTTGAAGTTCAGAAATGGCAGAGAACTTCTGTAGACTAATTTGCATTTTATTTCTGAGGTCTATAATAAAAATTAAAGCAGTGCGCCTTTTGATTGGAACTGTCGATATTTCTGAGTTGAGTTGGGGGTGTATCCAATATATCCTCGGTAGTGAACTGTGTCCTCCTGTGAGCACAAACTGCATTACACTGTTAGAAAGGGATTTTATTTCTCGAGAGACACACTGATAATTTTTCCTTGCGTCAGTTTTATAAACTCATAGCAAGGGATGATAGTGTGGGTGGCACAACGTCGCAGCCAGGTCCTTATGTGAACATATTTTTAATTTTATTCATCTTGCACAACATTATGAATGCAAAATCTCTTTTCCAGCCATCTGACGAATAATAATAAACCGGCACGCGAGAGGAACTTCCCAACAATAATTGAATCGGTTTCGCAGGCAAAAAAACAGACAAACAAGTCGCTATTTCTGGTTGCTAGAACCGGGGAGAGGACGCGGACTTGATCAACAACATACTAACACATACAAAAACGTCAAATCGATTCCAGTTTATTTACTCACGGTTAATTAACTATTAAAAACTCGCTGCGCTTAATCCCAACAAATAACACCCGAATCCAGCTACCAATCGGAAAACGAGTTGCAGTGGTGGCATCCAGGCACCGGAGAAGTCTGTGTGTCGTATCGATGTAGCCCGCGGCCTCGCTTATTCGCTTCTAGTTCTCCAAAATAAAATTGTGTGCCAATTAAATTTTCGTTTTGTTTTGTTTTTGGGTCGAAATGCTTCTACTTGTAAACATCATTAGCTGGGCGAGCGTTTTAAAACAAAAAAGGGGGGTGGATGAAGGGTGGAACAGGTGCACCACCAGAGCAAGAGACAGTATCCAGTTTAATTTAATTAAATAAAACACTAATATCGTCATAAAAATTTTAGGAAATTGTGCAGTTTTCTTCCGAAAGAAACAACAAAATATACGGAAAAACTGAAAAGTTATTAGGAATATGTCAAAGGTTTCGATTTTGATGCTGGTTTAATATTCAACCGTGAAATTTTTATTAATAATTACTTGAAAAATGATCCAAAGTTACCCCCAACTTGATTTACTACTATTAATAATTGACAGTGTTACTTATACGAAAATATTTTAACGGAAAATAGTAAAAGTGTTCTGACCTTGCACGTTGTCTTCTACCATTTAATCCTGGAACAATAATTAGATAATTAAACTCAAAATTACAAAAATTATCTACAAAATTCTGTACTTAGTAGGAAAAACTGGAAGCATTTTTGTACCTTTTCTCTTGAAGGCCCTTTGCTTTGTTCCCATACAGCGATCCAAGAAAATCACTAGTTAACTACACAACACACACACACAAAAGTCAAACATTGAAAAAATCTAAGTAACTAAGAAATGATTACACTCAATTAACGATTAACAGTTTATTAATTACAACTTATATAAAAATAATTAATTAATAGTTAAAGGTAATTAATGAATAAAACTGTGACACGTTTTTACCGTTCCTTATTCGCAACAAAACTAAAAACTTATTAATATAAATATGTTCCAACTCATCATGTAAATTAGTCATCCTTTATACCAACAACATAATATAAAACTTTACAAAAGCGTTTGAAAAACGACAATTTTATTAAATCATGTAAAAACTAATTAATTTCATTTTTATCTGCTAATTTTCTATTAAACAATAATGATTAAACCAACACTTAAAACTATAACAAACTACCAGGAATTAAACTCCGAAAATACTGAAGAATTTACAATTTGCTAGACAATAACACAAAAAAATTTTTTAGTTGCGCGGAGAGAGATAAAGTCTGCATACCAACTCAACCTAGCTAATTTTTTTCATTTTAGAAAAATGAAACATTTGTAGATTTTAAATAAAGGAAAAATTAACATGATTTCTTTTTCAACAGTGTACTATGTAATAAATTATGTAGGTAAAGCAGATAAAATATATACAATAATGTCATGAATTTGGTCCGGTAAAATTGTCTATCTCTAATTTGGTTTTTGAATAATATGGGGAAGCAAGAACGTTTCCAAGCCACATCTAGTCAGAAGTGCAAGTGCACAGTATTTTCTTCCTCTCGTACACGATATACGAGCCCTAACAACTAAATATTTGGAAATAAGTAAATTTTTGAAGTATGAAAGGAGAACTGAGAATTTTACGCAAATAATTAGTAAACACCTTTCATAATTCATAATCTTTATTGTGTTAAAAAAAAATGTTACAACATAATATACACTCGTCAATCAAAGAATACATACAACAATACAATAAGATAAAGCCTTAATAACAATAATATGCATGGAAGAAAATTATTTATTGGATTTAACAATATTTTAACCTTAATAATTAGCAAACTTTACAAAATGAACTTGCAACTAAATGTTGGGATAATTTTTAATTTAGGACCATTAATAAGAGGGTACGTCTCCTTTTGCTTTAATACCTGCCTGTATTCTAGCAGGCATTGTATTTATCAAATTTTGGTACAATTCTGGCGTGAAACTGTCCCAAATGTCTTCTATTTTGGTCTTTAAGTCCCCAATGGTTCTTGGTGGATTATTGCGTAGAATACGTTTAATTTTATGCCAAAGAGTTTCAATGACATTTAAGTCCGGACTGGATGAGGACCATGAAAGCACCTTTATGTCGTTTTCCCCAAGTTCCAAAACTGTGATTTTTTATAAACAGTCGTTAGAAAATTACGTCACATTTTTCAAGTGCAATTTTAAAGCTACGAAATATGCCTAAAATCATCAAATAAAAACTTGGGGATTTTTTTGTACATAAAACCAATATCCAGCTTTGCAATAAAGTAAATTTTACCAAAATCCAACCAGTGGTTCCAAAATTGTGATTATTTTAATGTAGGTAGCACCCTCAAAAAACACGTTTTTCGAAAAGTGAACTGTGGAACTCGAAAAAATGCAAAAAAAATTCATATTA
The DNA here is from genome assembly GCA_963942485.1 of Pediacus dermestoides. Taxonomy (NCBI): domain Eukaryota; kingdom Metazoa; phylum Arthropoda; class Insecta; order Coleoptera; family Cucujidae; genus Pediacus; species Pediacus dermestoides. The sequence goes on from OZ012629.1 coordinate 6,582,337, forward strand.
ACATTTCAGGATTTTTTCAATATAGTACGATTATTGAGCTTTGATGTAAATGTTTTTTGACACAAATCCAACCAGCGGTTTCAAAACTGTGATTCTTTAAAACAGTTACTAGAAAATTTTATCATTTTTAAAGGTGCAACTTTGAAGCTCCGATAAATGCCTAAAATTACCGAATAAAAACTTGTGTAACTTTATTGTAAAGAAAACCAACATCCAACTTTGCAATAAAGTTCGTTTCATCAAAATCCGACTACTAGATCCAACGTTTTGAAAATAATAATTCTTTGTTACTACAATTTTCCCATCCTGCTGGGTTAAAGTGCCACAGTTTTGGAAGCGCCGAGCGGATTTTTACGAAATTTACGTTTTTATATAACTAAATGTTGGCATTATAACAGAAAAAACCATTATGGAAGTTAATTTAGATAACTTTTGCGCGTATGGAAAAAAGACAATCAAATTTACTTTTGTCCGAACATTTAGTTGTAAATATATTTCAAATATAAGTTACATGAGAAGTTATGATCTTTTTCCCCGTCCTATTTATGGTGTTTGAATTACTTGCTATTCAATTCTTTTTGTAAGAACTGGCAGATTATTTTGATTGATTATCTCCTAAAATTGTTTGGTTTGTTACAGGAATGGAAGCCATAATGTCCGAGTTTTTCAACGATACCAGCACCGCCTTCTACATCATTCTGATCGTATGGATGGCCGACCAATACGATGCCATCTGTTGTCATTCTTTCATCACGAAACGCCACTGGTTAAGGTAAGTGTTACTTTACGAATTTTATTGAAACTATTCGTCATTAATAACTGTTAATCGCTCTCTGCCTATATTCTATTTTCTTGAAAATGATGGTTTTGTAAATCCGCTGCCTCGGTTGCCTCCCTCATTGATATGTTGATGGCGCACCTAATTCAGTTTGGTTGTTGGCGGTCGTTTAAAATTTTAACTTGCCTTTGCCCGACAGATGTAAGTAATTACATTTTGTTGTTGGTGTCGTCGTCGACAGTCGCTCATCACCACCACTACCATCATCGTTCTGCAGTCTGTGCAAATTTTATTTTGTTTTGTCGAGATACGCTCGAAAATCTGAAAATAGTCAGTTGATTCGATTAGGCGATTACAAGAGAAAAATTAATTGTTCTTAAAGTGGAGGTGCGCTCTTGATTATTATCAGCATTTTTCGGTCGTCGGTGATTTTTTCTGATCCTGCCCAATTAAAAATCACCAAGTAATTAGCAGTGCAAATCCCTCAGTATAGTGATAATGGCGGCAGTGACGGTGACGGCGACGGCGGGCGGTCTACTGTACGATCTGCCTGGATTATAATTAATTAACTGTCAGTAAATGAGTGCGCATCAGACCGTCTGGAGAGTCATCGGCACCCTTTAACTGTAGAGGACAACAAAAATAAGATAACTTGATGTGCATATAAAGTTGCTTGCGATGTTGAGTGGGTTTGTAAAAAAATCCTCAAAGGATTAAAACGGGATATTGGAAGGCAGCTTGTTGAGGACACACTATTTAAAAATGATTTAATTCCGGAATACTCTGCAAGTTAGAGTAAAACAAGGGAGGTTTGCAGTTTTTCAGTAAGGTCATCGCGAGGTTGTGAAAAGGTCATCATCTGAAAATGGCTTGTACTCTCAAGAGTGGCGTTTAGCCAAATTCAATTAAAATTTGTTAAAACATACCGACACGACGTTTTTCTACCCTGAAAATTTTGATAGTTTTATACTCTGCTTCGATATCCTTCAGGTATCGGAAACGTCATCCGCTTAGCGAACTTACCTAGTTGTGGGAACGATGATGAAAAGAAACACAATAAGACTTTTGTTTACGCATACACGGTTAGTATGGGATAAGAATTGTTGACGGGTTCATAAGAAAGCAATCAAGCCTAGCGCCGCGGGCCGCGGGCCGCGATCAATCCCGGATAAAGTATATATATATATATATATATACACGGTTTAGTCCGCCCCTTGGAGGTGGATGTAGACCATCCTCTAACGTCTGGTACATTTCCAGTTCAATCTTATAATCAAAGCAAATAATCACATTCGTTAGAAATGACAGTGTTGCCAGATTAGATTTTTCCGGTGTCCGAAAGGGTGAAAGAGGGGGATGAATATGCAAATAAATGGCGATGGGGGGCACGTGATGGCATGTCGACGAAAGAGTCATTATCAAACGATTACTGCACCTAATGGGCCGAGGCAATGGTTGTGCATTTGCATGATTGTCTCGGTCGGGTTGACATGGATTAATAAGACGAGGGATAAGGTTGTAAATAACTTTTATTGTTATATGGAGGGCAAACGATTTTGGTTAGTTGTATGGGAGAGATCAAACGAAAAAATAGTTTGGATATAATTATAATCTATAGTCCAAAATAAGTTGATGATTAAAGCTGGAGTCACATCCTCAAAATTAGTGAACGTTCTTCGATTCGTCTACTTTTACTAAGTTTGTAATTTCCAAAATATTTTAGTGTGGTTTCTACTAATTTATTTACAAAGAAGGAAGAGCCGAACACAATTTTATTTGTTTAATATCTCCGCATTTTAATTTCCCAACCGACAAAGTGGAATGTAAGCGATGAAAATAGAAATATAATAAAAAAAATGGCGTCTGCTATTTTATTTTTCCATCGCTCAAAGCCCTAGGTTAATTTGTTTCATTAAAACAAAACAGATCAAACGGTTAAATAATTTTCCAAAGAGCTTAACGAAATCTCCTCTGAACGATAAATCCAACAACCGTTGCATACAAAATTGCATATCATTCACTGTAATCCGTTGTTGTCTGAATTATTTTATTTTTAATTCAATCAATTTGACTCTACCGCCACAGGAAAATGTGGGTTAGTGCCCATGGGATTTATTCGTTGTGCCCTATGTTAATTTGCGTAGCGTTAGTAAAAAGTAGTACATATTACATTGAATTAGTGGGAAAAAATGTGTGGTCGTTAATGTTTAATTAAAAGGGAGTTAATATGACTCAAAGGAATATTGTCGTTTGGTGTGTAGGGATGTGGAATGCCTGTTGGGATGACACAGAGTATATTAAGGTGTTAAAAACTGGGATATTATTGAAATGGACTCAATTTGCAAAAACAAAGAATCGTGTTTTTCAGTTAGCGTTTTCAAGATTTTATTTTACAAAAGGCTCAAAGTGCAACCATGTAGACAAAATGTTCATGAATGAAGTTGAAGTGGCATTTGTTGATGCTAGAAGTTGAACTGATTTTAAAAATATATATCAATGTAAAGAATGTGGTAGAAAAGCCGTGTACTGGACAATTTGATAGTATAGTATAAAACTGGGCACATCGACATCCCAATGCTTGTCATCTTCTGAAAATAGTCCAGATTTTGAAAATCGGGCATTTATTTAAGTTTTTACAATGTTTTAAAGTAGTTTTAGTATAAAAATTAATTTAAGAGCCCTAAAAAAATATTAACAATTACCCTATGCCGCCCCTGATTTTTTCCTATGCATGTCAAAGATTTATCTTGCAATAACGGTCGAGGTTTTGAAAATCGGGCGATTATTTTAGTTTTGAGCATGTTTCAAAACAGTTTTATATATTTTTTAGAATAAAAATTGCGTGATTGAGTTTGGAGCCCTTAAAAAAATACTAACAATTATCCGATGCCGCCCTTGATTTTTTCTTATGCATGTCAAAGATTTATCTTGGAAAAACAGTCGGGGTTTTGAAAATTTTGCGATTATTTTAATTTTGAGAAGATTTCAAAACAGTTTTATACGTTTTTTAGTATAGAAATTGCGTCATTGAGTTTGGAGCCCTTAAAAAAATACTAACAATTATCCGATGCCGCCCCTGTTTTTTTCTTAAGCATGTCAAAGATTTATTTTGCAAAAACAGTTGGAGTTTTGAAAATCGGGCGATTATTTTAGTTTTGAGCATGTTTCAATACAGTTTTATATATTTTTTAGAATAAAAATTACGTCATTGAGTTTGGAGCCCTAAAAAATACTAACAATTATCCGATGCCGCCCCTGATTTTTTTCTATGCTTGTCAAAGATTTAACAAACAGAAACTGTCGGGGTTTAGAAAATCGGGCGATTATTTTGATTTTGAGAATGTTTCAAGACAGTTTCATATATTCTTTAGTATAAAAATTGCGCCCATGAGTTTGGAGCCCTTAAAAAAATACTGACAATTATCCGATGCCGCCCCTGATTTTTTCCTATGCTTGTCAAAGATTTATCTTACAAAAACAGTCGGGGTTTTGAAAATAGGGCGATTATTTTAGTTTTGAGAATGTTTCAAAACAGTTTTATATATTTTTTAGTATAAAAATTGCGTCATTGAGTTTGAAGCCCTTAAAAAAATACTGACAAGTATCCGATGCCGCCCTTGATTTTTTCTTATGCATGTCAAAGATTTATCTTGCAAAAATAGTCGGGGTTTAGAAAATCGGGCCATTATTTTAGTTTTGAGAAAATTTCAAAACAGTTTTATATATTTTTTAATATAAAAATTGCGTCATTGAGTTTGCAGCCCTTAAAAAATACTAACAATTATCCGATGCCGCCCCTGATTTTTTCTTATGCATGTCAAAGATTTATCTTGCAAAAACAGTCGGGGTTTTGAAAATCGGGCGATTATTTTACGTTTGAGCATGTTTCAAAACAGTTTTATATATTTTTTAGTATACAAATTGCGTCATTGAGTTTGGAGCTCTTAAAAAAATACTAACAATTATACAGTCGGGGTTTTGAAAATCGGGCGATTATTTTAGTTTCTACAATGTTCTAAAACAGTTTTAGGTGTTTTTAATATAAAAATCGTGTCATCTAATTTGGAGCCCTTAAAAAACTCTAACAATTATCATATGCCGCTCCTGATTTTTTTCTGTACTTATCAAACGTTTATCTTCTGAACACAATCGGAGTTTTGAAAATCGGTCGATAATTTCAGTTTTTACAATCTTTAAAAAAATTGTTTATAAATTGAGTTGCTTATTTAACCTCTTATGGAAATGAATGCACTTTAATTAGAGATAATTTCATGAACAATTCCAAAATATGTTAAAAAACTAAAGAAAATGTCCACTCGCTATCTTTACCAGAAAGCCAAAATGTCAGTAATGTTTTTGGCTTAATTCAATTTATATTTGAGCTTCAAATTAAAAGTCGTTTGACATAAAATATACCTACTGAAGTTTTTCCTCCACAAATTTTTGATTGAACCTCCTGAACCATATTGTAGAAGAACGCTTGTCAAAGACAGTGTTTGTGGAAATAAAAGGCGATTACCAAAAATAACACCAACAACAATACCTGAAAGATTACGAAAAAAAATACATTTTTTTGATGGTCTTTACAGACTTTACAAAAGAAATCTGTTTTGCATGTTGGTCGTCCCCAATAATCCGCTTAATATTTTTCCGAGTGTATTGTAAAATTGTTTACCATATTGACAACAACAAACTAACAATAACACATCCGTGGGGGTGATACGAGAGGAGTCGTGTGGGTTGGCAGGAGAACATCATGAGCTTTTCTCACCCAGATAATATGCAATGCAGGAGTATCTATATGAGAGAAGAATACATAAGAAGCGTGGGGGATTAGAGTTTTGCTCTCTCAAAGCATGTGTCTTGGACAATGGCGTGCCGAGTCCCTGTGTCAAAAGCATATTTAAATCAGCTAGGACGCGCGGCGCTCAACAATGGAATACATATTTTTCTACTTTCGCACAAGGCGAAACGTGAAATCATCAGACGGGAGACACTTCTTTTCGGAATGGAATCAAAACCCCGGCAAATAAACGAATATAATAAATAAATGCGTTTTGTGTGATGTCGTCTTACTCTGCGACGTCAACAATGTGTTATGTATATATGTATGGAAGGACCAAGGGATGATGTGAATACGCCTCCGCCACCTAAAATAAGCTTCTAATGTGTACGTCAAAACAGAGTTTCTTTGGTTATGTGTAAATGAGTTTTGGATATGTAGGGGAGAGATTCAATTAGGGATGGGAAGTGAAGACAAAAGGTCAAATTGTTGGTGCTAATTTGACGTCGTGTCTTAAGAACTTGTAGTACAGTATAGACCTAAAGAAATTTGTGTTGTTTGCAATAGAAAGTTCAATTATTTGGGAGTTTTGTGGTGAAACTTTTCCGTCTTAGAGACCTACCCAATTAAGTAGTATTAATATGTCCCATTTTTCTAATAAGCCGTAGATTTCTGGACAATGTCTGGATTTTTTGTGACATTTTATGCTGTTAATGTTGAAATAAATTTTCTAAAATTCTACATTATGCTGACTAATATTCAATCCTTTTAAAATTTTATCCTATACTGTTTATGATTTCCAACATAGGGCGAAATACAGAAAAAATATTTTTTGAAGGAAAATAATAAAAATTTAAAGTGCCTACGAATTTACAGGATTCACAACAATTTTTTTAAATAAATCGACATTGGAAATTTAGTTCATTGCTAGAAAAAAAAAGACCAATTAATAACTTTTATATAAATTATTCATTAGATACGTATAGTTACCTAATCATCGATTTTTTAAGTTTTTCCGATATGACTACAATTACTAAAACCATCTTTTAAGAATATATTGACTTTTTTAACCGTGCTGTTAATTAATTTTGTACTCCCACCCAAATCCCAGTCTTACTCACACCTTTCTCTCTTCCTTTAATTTATTTTATTTGTTTTTGTTGTAGTTTTTTCCTCCTGTTTTGCACTTGGTATTTTCATTTAATAATAAGTGAAGCACTCTCGAGGCTTATTCGCAAGGATTAAAATATCATGTGGAAGGTGGCATAAAAGCGCTGGCATTGTACATTATCCCCTGCAATGCTTGAGGATTTTTTTTGATTCGGTGGACAAAAAATAATTAGCAGGAGACATTTTAATTTCTTACGAGTTGGGTTTAGGAATTTTATAGAAAAATTCACAAAAGCACAGACAACAAATTATGGTTTGCGTTTGAAAAGGAGGGTATAAAAAGATTGGAGATTGGTGGAACGAGGTGGAATATCATAAACATAAGCAGAAGGTGCAGTGGGAGTTTTATATAGAGTACAGTGTAGTGGAAGTGGAATTCCTTCGCTTGTGATTTGTACAAATATTTCAATTAGGTTGCAAACTAGTTGGGTGTTTTTTGCTTCAGCAGGTTTGCTCATGAAATTAATTTTGTTAAATATTCCTGGCTGTAGTTTGAGCTTTCGTCGCTGCTGTCATAGAAAAGTACACTCGGTTGTGTAACTTTGTAATTTATTCACATTGCTTTTTCATATTTATTCATATTATTATAATAAAGAATAAAAAATAAGTGTAGGGAACTATGCCAAGTTGCAATAGGACCTTTTAACATAAACCATTTTAATTAGGTATCAAATTTACCTTGTCTACAGTTGTTTTGCATTTGTGCGCGCCCCATAACGACACATCCAAGTCACGTGTACCAAACGGCTGTCCCCATCACGTGTTTTGCACCATGTCGTAGTTCAGCGTTGTTTTATTTGTCAAATAAACACACACACAGACACACAAACAGGTATATTCCCAACCCTTATCTAAACACTCACAACACACATATTCATATCTCGGACATTTCAATCTCTTGGAAAACATATTATATTACCTTTGTTATAATGGTGGGTGGTAGCGGTGGCGGCGGCAGAGGTGCGCTTGTTGGTCTTTTGTTATTTTGTCCAAGGACCAACTTGAACGATGATATTACCTACATAATGTGGCTAAAATAAAAAGAAAAAAACAACATCTCAAATGAGCTAATGTGATTTGGACAAAGCTGTGTGTGGTTAGATTTTATGTTTTGTCTTTTGTGGGGTTGTTTGCAAAAATATTTTAAGGATCTAGGGAATGTTCATCTCGTGTGGCTTTGGCTATTTCTGTGCCTTTTGTGGTTTCCAGTTTGCAACATTCCAATTGAAATTTCTGCAACTGTACATCTAAGGAATAGAGATTTATATTAAGGTCAATGCAGAAAATTCATATTTGTTTCGCTAGTTTAGTTAAAAATAGAAAATATTTTACAAAGCTATGATTTTGGTAAACAGGCGACTATATTCAGCTGTCTTCTAAACTGATATCTGGAATTGCACCTCTAATAATAAGCTACAGAAAACAATTTTGTTCATATACATATATCCTCATTTTTATCGTGGAATAAACTGAAAAACTTTCTTGAAATAATCGCTGTCAATTTGGGAATTGCATTCTGGGTCACTCTGTATGTTAGTGTCCATTTGCTCTACGATTTACTAAAAACGTAAAAATTAAACCGATGGCTCTTAGAATCCTACGAATACATTTTCGGTTTGAAGAAAATTGAGATTTTTGAGCGTTTTTATGTAACAACTAAATGTTCGGACGAAAGTAAATTTGATTGTCGTTTTCCCATACACGCAAGAGTTGTCTAAATTAACTTCCATAATATTGATGATTTTTTCTGTTATAATGTCAACATTTGGTTATATAAAAACGTAAATTTCGTAAGAATCTGCTCGGCGGTTCCAAAATTGTATCACTTTAAACCAGCAGGATGGGAAAATTGTAGAAACAAAGAATTATTATTTTCAAACCGTTGGATCTAGTAGCTGGATTTTGACGAAATATACTTTATTGCAAAGGTGGATGTTGGTTTTCTTTACAAGAAAGTTATACAAGTTTTTATTTGGTGATTTTAGGCATTTATCGGATCTTCAAAGTTGCACCTTTAAAAATGATAGAATTTTCTAGTAACTGTTTTAAAAAATCTCAGTTTTGAAACCGCTGGTTGGATTTGTGTCAAAAAACATTTAAATCAGAGCTCAATAATCTTACTATATAGAAAAATTCCTGAAATGTTAATATGAATTTTTTTGAATTTTTTTCGCCTTCCACAGTACACCTCAAAAAACGTGTTTTTTGTGTCACCTACATTTAAATAATCACAGTTTTGGAACCGCTGGTTGGATTTTGGTAAAATTCATTTTATTTTTTTCAAATTTTGTCACAAGAACTTCTCTTATTAATATTTTTCTTGTAAAACTGCATCAATCCGCCCTTTCTGGCCCCCAAACCCCCTAATTACCATTTTCCAAAAATAAATTGTGTGTTTGTTTATGTCGGTTTCAAGTACTCGGTAATCACAGTATTTGCCAGTTTTATTCAAGAGGCAACTCAAACAAAATTATAATAACGGTGTTTGGACGCCACAAACAAGACTATATCAGTTTTGGTACGAATTAAGTCCCATTCATGTTCATTAGCTAATGATAGATGGCGATGGTGTGCATACTGGGGGCTAGCGTTCATAAATTATCAGTAATCATGGGGGCAAAGAGCAAGGACAAGTGGTCGTGATGACCGGCGCCATACGGGCGCGGCAAATTAAGCCGATGGCGGCGGCAAATGGATACCCCCGTCTCTCTGCATACATGCAAATTATTATATTTGTTTCGTGTTGTATTTGGGGCAGGATGAGGCGCGCAAGGATCAATTTGAAGGATGTTTATATAGATTGTAAAGGGAGGAACGCATTAATTTTAGGGCCTGTCAGAAGCTTTTGAAATGTGAAATTTGCAGGATTAGACGCATGTCCTAATTACATAACAGGAAACTAAACAATTTTTCAAGCTCGCCTTCAAATATTTATTATACGCGATTATTGACCACAAAGGCTCAAAGTCACCGCGCGAAAGCATTTCCTGCCATCTCTCTTTGTGTTTTCCTTTTTGTGTTGCTCTCTAGGGGGTGCAACCCTTCTGTTAATACTTTATACTGTAATCACTTTTGCAGCATGACTGTGTTATTGATACCAATACTACCGAAATTCAATCAATCTGATATCCCGCGGCGGCCACCCTTACGCCCCCGCACATCAATGCATTGAGATTTTCTTTTCCTGCTGTTCGGTAAAACTGATTTGGGGCCCCCCCAATCCACTTTCGCATCACCCCAGACTCAAACTAGCCACTTAGTTTAGCTTTAAAAGAAAACAGTGAACGTTGTAAGGGAATTAATTGGAAGTGAGGAAATTTTATTTATTTATTTAACTGAGTTGCGAAATATAACAAATTACGAGGTATTTAAATAACTTCTTTCACAGATGCTTTAAACCGAAAATATTAAAAACTAAATTATTGGCAAATACATAATTTTTTCAAATTTTTTCGCTCTCACGATTAAAATGAAGGGTCAATACATTTGAATCGTGCAGTAAGTAACTTCTGTACTAGCAGAAGTATTTTCAGAAGACATGTGCGTCACACTAATTCTGACTTTACTCTCGTTCGCCTCTCTTGAGAGAAAATAATAATCCTGATATACTACCTCATTTAATATTTGCTCAAAATAAAACTAAATAAAAAAAAACTAAAAGACCCCTTCAAATTAAATATATTTTACCCGCGCATCCTTTACACCGCTTTTGTTTCCCGAACATCAGACAAAGAATTACACACGTAATTGCTTTGGATATTTTCATTAAATTTGCCAGTTTGAATGGCTGAAAAGTTTTCCGCCTTTTCCGTTTCATTTCAAATCATCACCGTCCGTGAGTCCTTTACCTGTGTGTTGGTCACCATGCGAGCATCAGAACAATTGTTCGCAATGGGGGCTACAATAAAAACACAATGCTGTTGCTCTAGTGTGAATATAAAATTAGTGGATGGGAAAATTACCTGCGACTGCAAATGTTGTTCTAGATGAGTTGGCGACATGCAGATAAAGAGTGAGACTTTGTGTGAGAAGGTTGGGTAGAAGTTTTTAATAGAGTTTTGTGTTTTAAGCTAAAATTCTATGTTGCGTCAAAATTTTAGCAATTGTACATGTAGGAGAGCAAAGAAATATCAGTGGAACATTCCCCATACACTTGCATCCTATTTAATTAAATCACAATTTCGCCTGGGTTGGCCTTTGTTTGGAAACAATACGGCTTGTTAACTGTACAAAGGTTCATTCGTTCTCCGGAGGTATGTCTGAATTTGAAACTTTTCCATATTATATTTGCCCCGGCATTATTCACCTGATTTAATATTGAATTAACACGAAATTAACTTACAAGTAGCTGTATTAAAATTCGATACCAGCACGCCCCCGCACCTACCTAGATGATTAAAATGCGTGAGCGCATTTCTTAAGGGCAAATGTGGTAAAAAAAGAAACCTGCTAGAGCTATAGTATATCTTTTGCTTCTTGTCTAATCAGCGTGCAAAGTAATTTTATTGGTCCTTGGATATTTGCAAAACCCCATCATCACACGACTTGACTTTGACATCAATTCGATACGTTTAAACGCCATCTGAAGTGCAAACAGCACACACTTCATTAGTTCGGAGATGATCCCCAGGTTATAGTGTTTATGGACAAACACAACGCTCCGTTGTCACGTCCCACACTAACGCCTGTGATTGCTTTGGCTGTTTCTAACGTTGGGCGTCGCGACGCTCCAGCACATATCACCATCACGGAGACATCGACCCAAAATGTATTACCTTCAATTTTCACCACACAACAATCACATCGTAAAATTCCACCATGTACAAACAGAAACAGACACAATTTAGAATGATGACTGTGCTACGGTCAGTTTCTTAAGTGCCACAACAAACAAATGAATGGGGGATGGTTGTCAGATGAGGGTGGGGAAGGACGGATGGGATCCTGAGAAATCACTCATTGAATTTGAGCTTGTAAAATTTAAGGGAGCATTTATCGTATATTAAGGCTGAGGAGGAGAAGAAACAGGGGTTGTTTAAGACAAGACATCCCCTGCTAAGAGATTTGATATTTCTCCTAGGGCACCCTGTATAAAATTGCTACATCGTAACACCGGCGCATCCGCCAAAATTTAACTAGTAATGTTCCCAGTGTAGATGATATTTTTATGTCAATCTTGAACTATAACTAAGATTTTTTTTTAAATCATACTCTGTCTTTAATGTATAACAGTTTAATACAGGGGAATTCTGAATTCCAGTCCGAAAATTATAGCTCTGCCTTCCAGAAAATGATAGATTTTCGTTGACTGAATTTTGTTGCAGTAAAATTAAATAAAACTTGGTTGTTTTCAGCATCACCCTATGTATAGATCTCCAGAGAATTCTCCTTGAATCAAACTAAAAACGCGAAGCCAAATCTTCGTATGATAATGTTATTTAGAAGGCTGACGTTCTTTTTTTAAACGAAGCATCTCATGTAGATATAATAAAATAGGATTGAAGAAAATTTTAAAAGGCACTTTATTTCCAGCAACTTAATAACAAGGGCAGATTATAATAATAGGGCCTCACCTTTTCAGCAAACAGGCAGGTTTTGTTTTTTCAACACATTATGGTAAACAAGTCCCGGATTGAGGGCATGATGACGTCGGGGGTGCAGGTGGGGTGGCGGTTTGGCACATGGCAGCCAACCAACCAAACTCAGAAGGAGAGGAAAATAGAAAGGCATACACACTCACACACATAAACAGGGCAGGCAATATGGAATAAATGCCGGCGGCGGCGTCACTCCCTGCGGTTAGGTAAACTGCACCCCATTTATCTTTATGCAGCATTACATAGCATTTCGATTACCGGCCGCAGTGCAAAAGCAGTAAACATTCAAAACCCGATACCGGCTCGATGCGACCATAAAAGGCATTTGGTTAGACATGAATTTGTATAATTAAAACAATAACAGTTTAGGAACTGGGATATATGGACAATATTGTTTGCCCTGTGGGGGGCTAGGATGGTTGTTGCCCATTGGCCAATTGGATTATGCCATCTGTCGACGTGGAATTGGAAAATCTGACCGATATTTGGCACATATTTCTATTATACCTACTCTCACATGTAGAACTCGATTATTTACATATTACGTAAATATCAAAACTGAAATTCAAACAATAAATTAAAATAGGGGTACAAGAGCCTATAAGAATAGTTACTAATGTTTGTTTGGTTTTCCGTTATTTTTTCTAATAAAGTTCTTGCCTGTTTGTTACAGATTCTTCTATCTCTACCACTTTACCTTCTATGCTTACCATTATCGATTCAACGGCCAATACAGCAGTTTGGCACTGATTGCTTCTTGGCTCTTCATACAGGTAAGTTAAAAAAACAAATTAATGGGACCAGAAAGACTTGTTGTTTATTTAGGAAAATTTAGACAAATTCATTCTAACGCTCTGTTAGGCAAACAAAAGGAATAATACTTAGGTATTTCAGCAATGTTCACTTTATTATCATTGTAGCGGTATTTTTTGATTATATGTATTATGAAAGAAGTTGTAATGAAATGCCTACACGTTAAGTATGCAGCTATTAAGGTAAAGTTATTTTGTTGTGGATTGCGGTTTGAGCAAATTAACTTGTAGGTATATTAGACGAGCGATTTGTTGTAAAGCATAATAATAATCTGACATGCCAGGAAGAAATGCGAAAGAAATTAAACTGGCAAATAAATAGTAGAATGTCGCTATGCATTGACCGGAAAAAGTCCCTCAGCGGCTTTACTCTACGGTTTTAGATCAAAAATTCAACGCGACTGAACAAAAACGCAGTAAAACTGTTTGTTTCACTTCATTGATTTTTTTGAAAATATCCCCAGGAAAAATACTTACAGATTAAAAGTGGGTGGTTATAAAACTTTATTTTATAAATAAAGCGAAATAAATATAATGTTGTTTGATGATCGTCGAGGAATAAACTTGGGGGACAAAATAAATTTTAAACATATCCAATTATTCCTTGATGTGCGCCGCTTGGAAAGTAATCCAAGAAGTTTTAAATTAGCCTGGTGCGTATTTTTTGCTTTGCTTTTCTTTAATGTTTTTTTTTTGTGAAAGCCACGCCCCGCCTCAAATCTTTAACGAGGGACGTGTTAGAATTATCAACAAATTCGTCCGGGCGTGAAAGTTTTCTCTATAGGTTTACATTTAAAACAGTTTGTTTTTTTCCGGTTTGTTTAGTTTGGGCATCGATGTGATGGGCTGATCAGGTATTTAAAACACAACGTGATAATATCATGCATTTGTCAGTTGCAGACAAATAACACACAGTGTGGGGGCGGCTGCAAATACTGTCTGGTTCTGAATTGGTATTTTTCTTGTCGCACACGCTCCATTTGAATTAGTTTTTGTTCGTGTCACTAGCAACGCCTCCAAAAAAATATTGTATATGTTTTAAATAAGATCCTTAGAAAAATAATCTTTATGTCAGGCTAGAATTGCCAGACAATTTCAGGGATTCTTTTCATTGTTGTATAAAGTGATTCAAAATAAGGCAAAATAAAAGATTCTATTTTATTAATAATAATGCCTATAAATAAAATCTTATCTTAATCTTGATTAAATATTTATAGCCTAACACGTAATAACTAGATGGTTGTTATAGTAACCTGAAATACAATAATTGTCATTATAACACAAGAAATTGCGGATGATTTGTCAACAAGATTTTTTGTTCAGTTCAGTTGAATACTATTTTTGGCCTAAATATCCAAATTATTTGGTGTAAATCGCCTACAACGTTATTTTGGACAAATGCCTTATGTTTACGTCTAAAAGAAAAACTGATTTAAAAAAAAGCAAAAGGTAAAATTGAATAGTTTAGGATTGTAACAAAAAGAATTTCTGTGTAGCAAAAAAGTTTCAATTGAAATTTCTTTCAGCATTCTATGGTGTACTTCTTCCACCACTACGAGCTGCCAGTAATAATCCAACAGGCGCACTTCCAACAGTTTATTCTGCGTAACACAACACAACAGCCACGTGAGGCACGCGAGCCCTTTCAACCCCAGAGCGCCCCCATCCGAGCCAGAATCACGCAACTAATATCAGCAGTGCGACCGTCAGTTACCACCCAAACCTCAAGCACTGTCAGTCAAGTGGCCACTTCCACTTCGACTTTCACCACAGCCACGTCCACAGTAGGTACCTCGGCCCAGCCGGTGAGCTCCAGCCAGTCCAGCCAGACGACACCGGCTCCAGTGGAGTCGGCCGAGTCGCAGACGAATGATGGGGTGGCGCCTCCGGTGATGACGGGCATGCAAACCAACGACGAGGGGACTAGGCAGCCTTCTGGTGGGCCCGATTCGCCGTGAATACGAGGGAGTTTGTGTGGGGTTTGAGCAAGTTGATTGACAAAGCAATGTGTATAAGAGACGGTTTATCTTATTTTTTATTGCATTAGCATCATGTATATATTTGTTATTTCTTTTTCTAGGTGGATGTAGACTATATTATGATTAATTATAAAATTAATTAAATTAAATTGAAAAAACAATAAAAACAGTTATAATAAAATGGTTCTTTGTGTTCTTTAAAATCCAGGGATCAAACGTGATTTATGACAAAACCAACTACATCAAAAGCGAGATGTTTCTCTTAGCTATTATGTTTTTCAAAATAATTGTTCAGTTGAAATTCAAGGGAAAAATCCAACTTTTTATCTTTATGTATTGTAGAGATATTTTTTAAATAATGATGAAAAAATACAAAAAATTAGGATTTTCTAACATATTGGCAACGTCAACTTTATTGAATTGATGACGAGTCTTTCATGCTCTCGTCTTGTTGCCATCTCTATAGTTTCTTGTTCCAAAGCTTTCGTCAACTATTTCCAAAAGATTTTATCGTGAAATTTCTACCTCTTACTTTTTACCAAATTTTTGCTAAAAGATTTTAATTTTTAAAACTAGATTTTTATGTGTAGATATTTTTTTTTTCTAGGTGAATATCAACTATATTAATTTTACTAAAAACTGTTATAATAAATGTCTTTGTTCTATAAACCAACGGTTTTTTCTTTGCTATATGAAACAGACAAAAAATATATTTCTGTCTGTATCAATTTTTCTCTTGGTATCTAGTTGAATATCCACCGATTATTCCACTATTTTTTTTTATTTTTTATAAATTTATATTTCAGGTGGCTCTCGATAATATTTCGTTTGGTTCTCTCTGATGGTTTATTCCACTTTCTATCTGTATGTGTGGCCCGAAGCAAATAAAAGTGGAAACAAAAACAGCAGCTAAAATTAAATATGCTATGGAAACTTTGATGATGTAAGGTTTCGGTCTGTTGTTGCCTGCAGGAAATTTTGCTACCATGGCAACTACAACATCATAATAAATATATATTTATATAGGGGCAGGTATATTCTCTTCTACCTGAAAAGTATTTTTGAGATCAAATTATCTTCTTATTATTTTACAAAAACGAACTTTAGTTACGGTATAAATAAAACGGGTTCCGGTAAAATTTCAAATTGTAATCGCTTCCCTTTTTCACGCCTCTTCCTTTTGAGCTTTACAAAGCCAACCAAATAACTTGAATATAATCCGTCGATGATTAAGATCCAAGTAATACGAAATGTAATTATATGGGGGTGCACGACGCAAAGCCAATATAACTTTTGATAAAGAAATTACTATCTACTTTACTTTCCTTCATCATCATCATTCGGTTTTGATTTGGCAACATACAACTACCACCGTGATATTATAAAGCATAATATACGACGATATGAAAGTTGTTTCAAGCAGCATCTCACTAAAAAAAAGACACACTACGAAATCTTATTAATAGAGAAACAGCGGAGCAGTGCAACTCAACTGGTGCGTTCAAAGGGCCATCGGGGCGATATTTATGGGCGACTGGGATGTAAGGAGCGGGGCGCCCTTTGACAGATATACCCGCGCGTTGCGTTGTCCCGCGCGCGCCCCGGGACCAGGATTAAAGCAATATTGTGTCTTCCTTTCGTAGGATTGTTGGAAGTGCAAGACCAAAATTGGAAAGCGTCGGCCTTTGGGCTGTTGGACCGTGTAATTCGAGTTTAAGTGGTACTATGGACGGGATGATAATTTTTGACAGCAAAAAAATAGGGATCAGGATACAAAAATAGTTAGTTAGGAGAAGAAAGTGATACTAGGAGATATTGGTTTATAAACTAATAAAATTAACACAATCTTTGTTTTAATAATTATTTTTAAATTAAGGTACCACTAGTTAAATTTTGGCGGATGCGCCGGGGTTAAGATAGATTTCTTAAAAGTTTTATACAGAGTGTCTAGGAACCTAGGAGACATATTATGAAATCTCCTACAGTAGGATTCCTTGTCTTAAACCACCAATATAAATTTATATTTATAACGACATATTTTATGACTTGGGACAGATAATAATTATTTTTAAATTAAGATACCACTAGTTAAATTTTGGCGGTTGCGCCGGGGTTACGTTAGAGTTTTTACAAGTTTTATACAGGGTGTCCTAGGAACCTAGCAGACATATTATAAAATCTCCTAAAGGAGGATTCCTTGTTTTAAACAACCAATATAAAATTATATTTATAACGACTTGGGATCTGTGAAAGATTATAAAACAAATTTACTTTGTAATAAAAAAGAAAAATAAAACTAATGGTCATTCTTGCTTAAATATTTTATACAAATGAATAATCTTAAGGAATAAAAGATTTAACTTATATGTTATAAATGGCTGGGCTGTTATATGTAGTTATAAAGGTCAAAAAATTGCAAGATGAACAATAATTTTCCTCCACAAGTAATGTAAAAAAACGTGATCTAGCCACTAATAGTTTTTTAATCGGCGCAGCAATACGTTGAGAATCAGAGAGCATTATATCGAATTTAATCCGTTTAATGTAATCCGGGCGAAAAGGCGAATGGGATTTTCAGAAATATTGATGGTTTTCAAGGGTGAACTTGCGGTATCGTCGTCAATCAGTAATTCTGCTAGTTCGTTTGGCTGGAAGTGTTATTCCCCAATCATTGGGCTGGAAGGCCTGCATTTTCCGATAATGCACACATCAATTCGCTGTGTTCCATCATCTACTCCATATTACCACTAAAAATACAACACCAATTTATATTACGACCAAAAACCAACAGCACACCGAAAGGAAAAAAATGGAAAAAATATTTGATTTGGCGCTAGTCCAGTATCGGTTTTCATATTCCTGTGGAAGGTGATTTTCACTTGGAAACTATTTAACAACACCGGAATTCGGGACGCTGTCTTGGTACATCTTTAAATAATACATTGTTTCCGAGATTGAGACAAATGGAGCAGGGAGAGATTAAACACAGTGGCAACTGCAACTGTGTGGTGGGTCGAGCTGGTCTCAGACTGCGTATGTTGGCTTTCCAGATAGAACACAGGAGGGTAAATAAGAAAAGCAGCCTGGGATGAATGACAAATAAACCGGGGAAATCCCATGAATTACAAAGAAGTGTCTCCGGTTACTGTGCGCGCAAGCTAGAAGGCAATTTGGCTCAGGTTCCCACTTTTCTTTTAGTTTGCTTAAAACCTGAAAGAAATCTAAGTTAAAAAGTAAGTAGAAATTACAGATGTATGTTTGAACATCATGATAGGATTTTGCGGTTAGTTAGCTATTTATTTAGATAGTTGACGGGCTGAAATACATGGAATATTTTGAAAAAATTGGACATGTGACCATTTATGTATTCTGTCTACCATTCTAATAATAAAATGTTTATTTGACTGGATTTATTTTAAATCCTTTAGCAAAACTTTAAACTGTGGCTACTGCTTCTATTTTCTAATAATTTACCTCAAAAATTATGACGAATATTTGACCAAGTAAACGCCACCTCACCAATTCTACCCAAATATAGAAACAACTGGATTTAAATTAGGAAAAAGTTTAATTTTAACATACTCCACAAATTTATAAAACACGCAAATTCCGTGGGGACGAGGGGGCAATTTAAGACAAGGCAAGGTTTAAGCCCCAGTGACAATTTGGATGGCAATATCCTGTTAATGCTGCTATTTAATCAGCCCGCTGTAGGATATATTGATCGTTTCTCACATTTCATTACGTGCCCACTTACCCCATTGTGCCATTTGCCCATCCTTCGATTCTGGCGCCATTCCACTATTATACAACAACAAAGGCCGGAGGGCAGTCTCAAAAATACTATGGATATCATTTTGGATAGTGACTGGGGAAAAGAATGTTATCCTAGGCGACTCGAAAGGAATTCGTTGGATATTTAGAAATAATTATCCTGTAAATATCATCAATTGGAAACGCTTCCAATTCGCCTTATATTATACCACTCGAATTAGGTGAACAATGTGTGTGCACATTGAAGAGGGTAACTTTGGCTCCATCCATCATCGAGTTGGTTATCGCGCTGTGGTGAACCAAACGATGAACCGCCGGCGCGCGGCGTTGGCATCACCAACATCAATCACAAGTTGCCAGGCGTTGGTGGTGGTGTCGGTGGCGGCTGCACCACTGGTGCGTTTACACCTGAATTGGAACTTAATTCAAACACTTCCACATATCGCACACACATTAACAGTCTTACGAAAAAATGTGAATTGAAATATTTACCTACCTACTGATGATGCACCAAAAAATTTATATTCAATAATGTAGCGTACATCATGTGATTGTTTGAGTAGAAAAATTAAAACGAAATTAAAATTATATGTATACGTTGTTTGCTTTTAATTAAACACTGCATGGAGTTGTTGGAGTAGTAAAAAAAATAAATATACAATATTATTTATATAAATAATATTGTCATAATATCATTTGATGAAATGCAAATGAAAATATAATTAACTCGCCCGTGATATATGTGTGTATGTCATTTATTTTGTGTTCAAACGAAATGAAAAGCGGCTTTTTTGCCCCCAAATTAAAAACAGTTGTGTCGTGTTTAGTACAGAAAAAAAATGTCATGCAGTCTGCTGTTTCAATGTTCAAATGGTAGTTGGGGTACTGTTAATTAATTTAAAGGGTTGTTAGATTTTTTATTTGGATATACGAATTAAATAAATTTCACTCAGAAGAAATTTAATATTTTAGTGTTTTTGTTTTGTAATCGGATGCTACTAAATGGACACTAAATTTAAGATACTTTTATATAAAGTATTGGACTTTTTCGTGAGATTTGTTAACTGAAAATTTGACAAAAAAATATTTTATTCTACAGAGTGGGGAAGATTTTAGTCTGGAAACTTAGACAATCGATAAAACACTCCGAAATAATGAAAATTCTACTGCCCAATTTCATAAATGTGTTTTAGACTAATAATTAACTATTAGTCCGGGAGCTAGTGAATTTTTTTGTTACTAATTTTTCCAGTCAGCAAACATTGATAGGATTGTTCAGTTAGTGATTCTAAATAAAAAATATTATATTATGTATAGGGGTTTTCCGATGGGTTGAGTTAGAAAATGCCTTTCAAAATACAAATGCGGTGCAGTTATTTTAACATTAATGAAAATGCTTCTACTAACAAGTCGTGTACTAAAATTCAGTAAAAAGACAGTTTGGCTGATCTGTAGGCACACCAAATATGTCTGGCACGTGATAAACTGAAAATTTGTTAACAAAATAATTGCACTTATTTTGGTAGTCCTGAAAATTTGTCAGATGACAGTTTGGATTATAATAATAGCTTAAAATACAGTCTGGCTATAATGCGAGATCACCAAAGCCCTCCCAGACTCGTCTAATGCTCATAAGGCTATATACGTTCGATTATACAGGGTATTTAAAAAATACACCAAAATATTTCAAGGGGTGATTCCCGAGATCATTCTAGGAAAAAAGTTCATATGGATATGGATCCGAAAATCTTTTTTTAACCCCCCACCCCCTGGTTTGATCCACCTCTGGTGGAAATTTCAAAATGATTTACACTGTATCTTATTAAGTCTAAAAACATTAGTGGATATGGTGAATTTCATCATTTTACCTTGAACAGTTTCGGAGATAATAAATAAAAACCTTCTCAGGGTCACAAATTTAAGGGGCTATACCTAACTCAGCGGGTAAGCATTTTCGGACCCATGTTCATATGAACTTTTTTTCTTAGAATGATCTCAGGAATCACCCCCTGAAATATTTTGGTGTATTTTTGAAGCACCCTGTACAGATGATTGGTGCTGTACCTACCTTATCATAAAGGGGGAAAATTTAACAGGCGATAGAACTCGCAAAAATAAAAAGAAAAGTTCATATCAACATGCATGTTTCAAAGCTTCGTTTTCAATATACAGCGTGTTCAAGTTAATAAAAAAAAACTTTTCTTATGTATCTCAAAGACTACTTGGCCGATTTTGATAAAACTTGGCAAGTTTTTAGTGACAAGTAAAGGGCTTCATTTGATGTAATTGGATTGAATTTAATTATTCCAGGGGCGGCGCTGGGGGATCCTAAGTAGATATTTTCAGAAAAATTTGAGCACGCTACTGCTTTTTTATAAGTTTGATATTATTTTCAGATTGAGCAAATAAAAATACAATGTTTTTGTCTCTTGCATTTTCTGTCTATCTTGCTTACTTTTCGAGAAACAAAATAAAATTTTCCCCACCACCGCAAAACTTTAAATAAAAGGATTGTAATTTTTATCAACCCTCTAAAAATAAAGTGATATGGCAAGATAGTGTAAAAAAATCAAAGAATTTTCTTGCTTCGCATTCTTCTCTTATTTTTCTCTATTTTGGGTGTAATTTGTATTTTTATATTTTCGTAGTTTCACATTCCACTACTTTGGCGTATTGTCGATTACGGAACCCTCTTAAGAGCTTATTTATTTAGGTATTATAGTTCAAAATTTTCAGGCCCAAGTACCCAAAAAGTTTTTACGAACTTCAGAGCATAACGAATTAAGCACGTACTATTTAGAGTCTGGCGAGACTTTGGTGAATGAAAATAATAGCCAGATTGGTATTTTCGTGGTATTACAGTACAGACTATCATGTGAAAAAATTTCAGCACAGGGAAAATAAGTGCTATAAATTTTTATTTTTGTAAATTTCACGGTGCCGCCAGACTCACTTGTAATTTTATAAATCAGCCAGACTTGTTTTAAACTATATGCCATGATAACATCAATTTGTATAATAAGTTTCAAAAATGTAAAAATAAGTGCAACGTATCCGAGAAATCGATCTGATTTTCCGATCAGCGGATTTATGGAAACAGTTCAGCCAGACCTACTTTCCACAACTGAAGGTAAGCCAGATTGCTTTTTCTGTAAGTCTTATGATGTACTTTAGTAAATCAAAAATATTCTTAACTAGAAAAATAAGTTCAACTCATTTGTATTTTCCATCCATGACCGCATCGGAAAAATTTTGCCAGACTCAGATTTAGTTGATTAGAATCACTAACTGAACAATCCTATCAATGTTTGCTCACTGGAAATATTAGTACCAAAAAAATTCACTAGCTCCCGGACTATATTCTCTGAAAAAACTGACTCGTTTATTTGTACCTGCTGAATATGTAAATGATTCATTTATTTGAACTTGAAAGAGGTCCCGAGCTTTTTTATAATATTCACAATAATATAATTATTATTCTAATTATGATAGCTGTAATCTATTTAGGAAAAGAAAGTTGGAAAAATCTATTTCAGGATGTCATTGTTTTTTTTTATACTTTTTTTGTAATTTTTTAATTTTTACACCAAACTTTCATTTCTTTTAAACTAGTTAAACTATTTCCTTTTTACGGACTTTTACTTAACCTTTTTCTAATTTTGAGTTTAGAGAAAAGAGAAAATTAAAAATATTGAATTTACGTGCACACAACTTTAAATAATAAATATTATCAAGCAAATATGTTGATATAAGATATATTTAAATTCACTTTATAAACTTTTGTTGTTGCTGAAATAAAGTGAAAATTCTTGAATGGAATTTCCTTAAAATTATTCTCTTCTAGAATCCAGGAAACTAAGACGCCCAGCCACGTGCCATTGAGAAGCTTCCAATCAAACCTGCAAAAATAATAAAAAATAACAACACACACTCATTGCCACCACAAAAGTACAATATAAAGAAAAAGTTGTTTTTCAGCTTTTCGCTCCAAACAACAACACACTGAATACACAATAAGTTTCCTTGGTCCTATTTTTCTCTCTAATTTAACGGCATGTAATGCCCAATTTTCGTAAACAAGCCCACCCAACATCGAACGAACATACACAACAAAGCGAAGTCGTACTGTTTGTGTTACCTTGCCCCTCGCCCTTCGTTTTCAAAGAGCAACAAGCGTTATAGAGTTCTAAGGTATCTGAAAAATAAGATACATTCACAATTTGTAAGAAAATATCAGAACACAATCATATATTTTATTCTATGTACTCTTTGGCTGTTGCCTCGCGGGTGTGCACAAGTATATTGAGGGGCTCGTCTCGTACAATGCCTTGAAAATCAGTATCAGGTTTCCAACATCAGCGCGCAAATAAATATGCACGCGCGCGGGTTTTGCGCTTTTTATAATAATTGAAAAATACAACCTCCGGGATTTGTTACAAATGCATTTTCTTCCAACGGTTTCATATTTAAACCCTTGGCCCTCGTTGATTGGAAATAAAACAACACAGAACACAACAACAAACCTTCAGCCTTCAGTTTCTTCCGGTGCACCGCACCGGATTCAATCTATCTTAAAAATGTTACATTTGAACAAATACTGATGTCGGCATAGATATTTCATCAAGTAATGGCAAAGCAAACAAGTCGATCATGTAATTGATCCCTGTAACCGGAAGCAGCACTCCGGGCCCGGAAACACCTCAACATTGTACTCAAACAATGGTAGTAGCGGGGGTGAAATGAGGTTATTCCTTTCCCCGATTCTGTTCACTCTCGCGCCATATTAACAGCATCCTGGACCATCATAGAGATGATGTTCTTTGGTCCTCGGAATAATGCACTATTATACTTGTTAACCTGCAGGATATATGGCAGGAAGATGGATAACATGTAAGCAAGATTGTTGGTAGTGCACGAACAAATAAAATTACAGCACATTATATTGGGAGCAGTGGGTGAATTAGAAACTTTTCTGTTTGAGATGAGGTTTCCAAAGTTAATCAGAAACAAATTACCAAAAATAAAATGATTCGACATGTGAAGTTTCAAAATGTATAGAATTATTTCTGCCGACCAAAGGAAGAAGGCAGGAACTCTACTTTTTACGATATTGAGAAAAACGCGGTTGTTTTATATTTTTTTAGATATCTATATTAAAATTGTCGTAAATTAAAGAATTCCCAAACAGTTTATGGGATTCTGGTATGTTTGATAACTGGAATGGTGTTGTTATTTACGACAAAATGATCAACTGAGTTCAATTTAAAGTAAAGAACGATGTTATAAAGTAAAACTATTGATAATAATCAAAAGTATTTCTTAAAATTTACGTCTTCTGGAAAAGAACTCGAGTTTATTTTACCGCCCGGATATGTAAATAATTCGTTTCTTTGAACTTGAGAGGGGTCTCTAATTTTTTAGGAAGACTTTCGAAGTCTGTCCAACACAAGCACAATATTAATAATTTTTTTACCAATTTTTGTATTGCATCATAAACGAGACAGAAGCAGTGTAACACACATGTCTACTGAAAATAATCCAAGTATAGTTTTATCTCTTTTTATTGTGTTATCATTAAAAACATACTTTTGTTTCGCACCGCCTCGCCCTCGCCTACTCTATTCTGAAATATTTTAGATCACCCTTTATCAGAAACGTAAAAGCCGTAAAAAACGAACATATAAACTAGTAAAAACTCTAAAGCATCATTTCTTGGAATATCGAATGATTCCTGAACTTCTCCGGTTTCCATCACAACGCAAAAATAATAGTAACATCAAAAACAAAGTACTACCGAAAAAAATTCCTTTGCCGCTTGTGGTGGATTACATTCCAGATAACTGAAGTTATTCTTTAATGGCTCACTTTATATTTTAGTTTTCCTTTGTGGTTGGGCCGCACCGGCAATATTCATTTGTAAAAGTTCGCAGAGCCAGATAGATATAGAGAAGGCAGCTGAGCTCAAACCGATTTCTAATTACTCCGTTTGCCGGCTGGCGTCGCGATGCTCGCTTGTCTTCCTTTGAACCACATAATTACCCACAACACCCTCCGGCTTTCACTTCTTATACACTCACCCTGTGTGCTCTGTGTTGCGCCGCGCTCAATAACCGCTCTTGCCGTCTTTCTCCGTCGCTAGCGACGTTTTCGCGTAACCGAAACGGTGCGGCGGCGATCCTCTTCATTATGAAACACGGGGCAAGATTCTTTAAATCCCACACACACAAATCAAGTTCATCATATGGCTCGCGCGCCCGCCGCCACCGTGTGTCTCTTTTGACTGTTTGTTCGTTCGCCTTTGATCCTGTACACAACTTTTCGTTTTGACGTTTTTCTTTTAACTTGGCTAACTAAACGTATTATGCAGTTTTTAAAGAGCTCCGGAAAATCTTGGGGCCCCGGTGTTTTGTTCGTGCGCTCTCTAACAATCCTCCCCCGAGTGTATAAATATATTCTCCCAACTCCGGACTACTTATTGTCTTGAATATTAAATCAGGGGTGAGGGTTTCAAACGAGTGTTTAACAGCTGTGTAGAATAAATGGCCGTAAATAATGTACGAAAAATGATTTTAGTAGAATATTGAGATACCGATAATATTTTCACGATATTCGAAAAATTAATTGAAAACTTACGTCTCAAAACTCTGTTACAAAGAAATATTAGTCACTTTGTATAAATTTGAACTTTATTAAAACGCAAATAGTTATTTATCTAGTATAATAGGTATAGGATGTAAAGTAATATTTTTTGCACGATTCGAGCGTTAACGAAATAAATTCGTTTACTTTTGGCTTTAGCTTCTATACTTCTTGGACTGTTACTTTTTTTTTCAATCCAATTCAACTGAAATATTTTGTATATTAGTCCAAGACACTTATAAAAAATTATAATATTCGTTTAATAGATACATAATTTGTGTTAAGACTAAAACATACTACCTATTTAAGTTCGTGCAGTAATGTGCACGGCGTCTGTAAAATATAACTTTACACAATGTTGTAAAAAACTAAAATTATACGACAGTGTAAATATTGATGTAATGATTATGAAATTGAAAATCAAATGCCTTAATTAATTACTAGATTCGAGTCATCAATGGTACTTTGTTCAAATTGGGCGTTCCACAGGGTTCAGTTTTAGACCCACTATTTTTTTACTCTACATTAACGATCTACCAGCTAATATTATCGCACATGCTAAGAGAAATATGTTTGCTGATGATTTGGTTAGAGGTAACAATAGTCAAGTTGTTTGTAAAAAATAATAGTATATTATGCAATGAGCATTTAATGATAGCTATTAAGACACAAGTATGAGAATTACGACACGAGTCGTAGCTGTCGTAATGTCTTTATAACCATTAATGGTGACTTGCATACACTATTTTTTTCACGACTAGTCAAAATAATGAAAAATAAGGAAATAAATATTATGACAAGTTTATCCGAAACTCCAAATAAACTGTCAATTTTTAAATTTTTAAATCAGATGTTCATGGCATAAATATATCCAAAAAACTTGCCGAATTCGGGGTAAATGTTAATGTTATTTTAAAAATAAATTATAATTAAGGACCTCCGCCAAAAACACGTTTAACTCATTATTTTAAAACTAACCAAACTTGTCCAATTCGCTTCTTAGCACAACAAACAACTTAACGAAAAGTCTTTATACTGGATTTTCTAAGCTCTTAATAAAATATAGCATTTAGGCCTCAAACAAACTCACACCTAATAAATTATAAATGTTTGTCGATAAACCTAAGTGCAAAGACACCAAGATATCAATGCCGATAAAAACGTTTTGGGTGTCGAGAGTTGCTCAATAAGTCATTCCACTGGCTCCGGTGTATGTTTCCGGATCCGCTTGACAAATCAGCGGCGGCGGTGTATCTGTAAATACAATCCAGAGCCAGCGTTTAATTTTCCACGCTATTGAGGTTGTTAGCAGTTCTCGCTAGCTGGTTGTTGATGCACCCTCACTTCAGCCACAAGGATCCCCATTTTAACATTCATCACAACCATCGGAATTTTACATATGATGATCTCTATGTATGTGTGTGCAGTTTCCTATGCACTATTTCACATTTATTACCCCTATTACCAATTTTTGAATAAATATCATTGCGCTTTTTCGGATATACTACATGGAAATCAGTTCCCATGTTAATTCCTGCTGGCTATTTTATGCATACTGTTATAGTTTTATTTTGGTTATGGAATCCGTTGAAAAGAACACGCGCGCTTTGAAACTCACCTGCAACAGGGAAAAACCTGCAAAAACGACCAAACACATTCATCCTTTTCTGCTGTAGTAGGATTCAGCAGGATCTGGTGTCAGCTATACTGAACATAAGGCCAAAAGTAAAGACAACCCGGCATATACACATATACAGATATATGGGGGTGTTGGAGTGGGGGCGGGGGGTAAATCAGGACGTGTGAAGGATTCGGGAATGCGAGGACACTGCGGAATGTGGATTATATCTGTCGCTTTATATTCAACACTGTAGCTGCTGGCCTTCAATATCAGACAACGCGTAAAACCTTTGCTGAATTTTGAATATAAAACATATTACAAAATGTGCCAAATCAGTCACATATAAACACATTGAGAAATATTCAGACAAAAGGTAATTATAGATATCCAGACGGCAAGGAATAATATTAAATTAATTACAAAGTTGAATAATGAATTTTCTTTGGAGCAACAAGTTGAATATTTAGTGTCAAAAAAGAATAAGAAAATTATGGATTTATACTACAAATATATATCTATACGTATTACAAAATTCACAAAAACTTTGCCCAAAAAATACAAAGAAACTAGCCTAACCTCATTTTCCATTTTGCTCAGTTTTTGTCCTTTAAACAACTAATATTCAGGGTGTCCCAGTTTATATCGTCAGGATTTCACCAGTCGATAGTTTAGCGAAAATTAAAGGTGGTTTGTCTAATGGTTTGTCGAATGTTGCTTCCTTTTTGATGTACAGGCCATCATTAAAAAAAATAAATTATTTTAAATAATTTGCTTTAAATCAATAACAAAAAAAGTTAGCCTTACAATTTTTGTATAGATCTTTTTTTTCTGTATTCTCTCTCACAGAGGCGTGCGTACGAGTTTCTTCAAGAACATTTTATTGAATAAAACGTACGCCACTGTTTTTTTTGCAGCACCAATATGCAGAGAGTATTTTTCATTCAATTTAGAAATTTTTTCGTATCTTATAATTTTTTGATAACTTAACTCAAAATAACCTAATAGTACAGTAAATAAGGGAGAAAAAAGGCTTCAAATAGACTTTTTTACCCTACAGCCAATTTTTGTAGAATCTTCTAGAGGGTCACCCTCAAAATGTTTAAAACTGAGTTTGTGTATTCGTAGACCCCGCCCTTCCTTCACCAGCCCTCAATTAAGGGTTGGTTTTTTTTGTTTATTGAATAACTTTTTTCCTATTAAATTTTCGAAAAAATATTTCTTACAACTTATCTTTTAAACTTTTTTTTGATATTGTCGATATTTAAAAAGTTATTCAACAAATAAGTTGAAAATTTTGGGGAAAGAGTAGTAAGTAGTAGTAGTAAGTAGTACCTAACCAGAGTAAAATTTCCCTAAAATTTGCAACTTATTTGTTGAATATCTTTTTAAATATTGACAATATCAAAAAAATATTAAGAGGAAAGTTGTAGGAAATATTTTTCTCTACCACTTTGTACTGATGCTTTTTTCGGAAATCTAATAGGGAAGAACCTCTTTAATAAATAAGAAAAAGAAAGTTAAGTTATCAAGAAATTGTAAGATACAAAATAGTTTCTAAATTGAATGAAAAATACTTTCTGCATATTGGTGCTGCAAAAAAAACCAGTGATGTCCGTTTTATTCAATAAAATGTTTTTGAAGAAACCCGTACGCACGCCTCTGTGTTCTAAATAAAATAATTGCAACCACTATTAATAAGAGAATACAAAAAAAAAGATCTATGCAAAATTTCAGAAGACTAACTTTTTTTGTTATTGATTTATAGCAAATTATTTAAAATAATTTATTTTCTTTAATGCCCTATGCATCAAAAAGATACAAAAAAGTTTCTAAATTGAATGAAAAATACTCTCTGCATATTGGTACTGCAAAAAAAACCAGTGATGTACGTTTTATTCAATAAAATGTTTTTGAAGAAACCCGTACGCACGCCTCTGTGTTCTAAATAAAATAATTGCAACCACTGTTAATAAGAGAATACAAAAAAAAGATCTATGCAAAATTTCACAAAAAAACTTTTTTTGTTATTGATTTATAGCAAATTATTTAAAATAATTTATTTTCTTTAATGCCCTATGCATCAAAAAGATACAAAAAAGTTTCTAAATTGAATGAAAAATACTCTCTGCATATTGGTGCTGCAAAAAAAACCAGTGATGTACGTTTTATTCAATAAAATGTTTTTGAAGAAACCCGTACGCACGCCTCTGTGTTCTAAATAAAATAATTGCAACCACTGTTAATAAGAGAATACAAAAAAAAAGATCTATGCAAAATTTCAGAAGACTAACTTTTTTTGTTATTGATTTATAGCAAATTATTTAAAATAATTTATTTTCTTTAATGCCCTATGCATCAAAAAGGAAGCAACATTCGACCATAGTTTATTAGACAAACCACCTTTAATTTTCGCTAAACTATCGACTGGTGAAATCCTGACGATATAAAGTGGGACACCCTGTAGAAGAAAAAGTCCATAAAAATTTATTGATTTATTTTTATCAGAGCTTCAAAACTATATCATATTATTGAAATTGTCAGTATACTCCGAATAAATAACCATTAGGGACTGCCACAAAGAGAGAAATTTCAGAATTAAAACCAAAAGTGTAATTTGACACAACTTTAACAAGTGGTTTGAAAATCTTTAGAAAAGGGCTAAAATTTTTGTGTTATCTTTGTAAGACATTCATACTAAGTATTTGCCAAAAAATAAAACAGCGATATCACAACTGCTCTGCATGTTCTGTATTAATTCGCAGAAAATATAAACGTTGAAAGCACGAACAAAATAAATAATGATCCCTTCTGCCAATAAAACCATATAAAATCAGACAAGATTCTTTAAGGATTTTTCTCGTTATCAATGGTACAAATACACATGGCACAATATTATAAGAAAATTACAGTTTAGACGGTAAAAGTTATTTTTGTATATTATATTCAGAACGCGATGTTGTCCCCGGATGTATTTCAATAGAAGAAGCACCGAACCGTCGTATATATAAAATATAATTGGGCAAGAAATGAATTCCCGTTTCGTTTCTAGGCATGTAAGTATAATATTGAAAAATCGTTTGCCATAATACGTCTTTTGTAAAACGAGCAAAGCACCTTTGACATCAATATATCTATATATTTTCTAATTGAGTTGAAGGGGAAAAATTTCTATATAAATTTCAAATAAATAAACAGTCAAACATTTCTCTCTATTAGATGCTATTTGTAGCTAATACACAAGGTACACAATCGTACAGTCTTTTATTTTCCTTTAATTTTCCTTCGAGGCTAATATTTGTGCATTCTTGGGGCTTTCGTATATACGACAGGAAAAACCTAATAATACATTACTGGAGGCAAACAACAATATAAGAGGACAAAAAACAATAACATTTCATATTTGTGTCTAATAGAGTAATATTCGTATGGCTTTCGAGGAAATAATGGAATGTGTATACAAATATATCATACAAACAAGAATTTCTTTATTAGATGTTGGCTACTGTTTGGATTGAAAATGTAATGCAAAATTTAACAAGGACAATTCCGGAAACATGTGTTAAACATTAATAATAATAGACATTCATTTTAAACTCTATTTATTTCTTTTATCTAAGAAATTTAGATTTTTGGTCACAATGTACTAGAACTCCCTATAACCTTATTTTGATTAAAAAATCCATTTATTTTGCATTCTTTTTAGAGTTGACATAAAGTTCGTAATTGAATATTTGTATAAACATTTTAGACTATAAATAAATAAGTACAAGAAGTAAACATAAAAAAACCAACAGCTCTATTCTATAAAAACCAGTAAAATACACATTACACAATGTGTAGTATGAGAAAAAAATTTATTGATTAGAATGTACATAACTTCAAAAATATCAAGTTTTGATACGATGTCAAAGACTTGCCAAAAAGACTACATCACAGTATGATGACCATATTTTCCAAAACAATAAAGTACATCCACACTCTGATACCCATTTGACAAATCTACATTCCCCCTCCCCACATTCTTTCTTCAACTGCATCGATGCCGTTGATGTTGTCACTTGTCAGCTACGTGTATTCTCAAGCAATAACATCCCTGAATATGTGTTAATTACCCAAGAATACACGTGACCAACCAAGTTACTACTGTTGTGGGGAATATTGGGTGCATCCCTCGACGTTCTCTGTTGATGAGGTGTCCGTCCAATCTCCACCTGGCATTATCATGACTGTTAGATGCATTTGCTTTGTGTTTAGGTATGTGTGAATGTGTATGTTACAGTCCGGGTAATGTTAAAGCGTTTGTACCTTAATAATGATATTATGTACGGTGATATTAATTAGTTTGTTTGAAATGCAGTGGTTTAGGTCTGGGACTGCTGAAAATTACCTTTGAGGGTATGTGCAGGTGTATGGAGGGATTTGTATAGAAGTTTTCGGGGACAAATTTAAAAAAATTGTACCTACTCATGATACGATCGGATTTTCTGAATTTTTTTAGTATCTGTAATATTTACTATATTCGAACGGATAATTATAGATTTTTATTTAAAAACCATTGCCGCAATCTATATTTTTATATTGCTATACTTATCAAAAATTATATCGCATTAAATGGAATGTTATTTTATGTGTACTTTAAAATCAGGTTCGTTGTCTAATCACTCATCGATTTTTTTAAATTATTCATGATATTTCAGGTGTACAAAATTAAATTCGAGAGTTTTATTTTATAAAATCTCTAGAGTGACAAATATGTCCGAATATAATTATTAATTACTATAAAACTTTGTCACCTTTTTATAAAATTATACAATAAGTATTTCAGTTTGAACACTTCTTGCAAAAAATGTTGGGTAAGAGTTAGGTTAGGTTCAAGTAGATAAAGATTGGGTACGTAAGGTTAGATAGGCTTCTAATTTGAAACATAATTAAGAACATAAGCACGATTTTAAAGATGTGAAATTTTCGCGGATGCGCCGGTGTTATATTAACTTTCAAGATTTTATTTTTTATCTAGGGAACTAAAGAAGATACTGATTAACCATTTATATTATTAAATAATATATATATATATATATATATATATATATATATATATATATATATATATATATATTATATATATTATTAAATATTTATTCCACTATAACAATTTATACGAGCCCTAACAACTAAATGTTCGGACAAAAGTAAATTTTTGAAGTATGAAAGGAGAACTGGAAATTTTACGCAAATAATTAGTAAACACCTAACAATACCATAAGATAAAGCCTTAATAACAATATCATGCATGGAAGAAAATTATGTATTGGATTTAACAATATAACCTTAATAATTAGCAAACATAACAAAATGAATTTGCAACTAAATGTTGGGATAATTTTTAATTTAGGACCATTAATAAGAGGTTACGTCTCCTTTTGCTTTAATAGCTGCCTGAATTCTAACAGGCATTGTATTTATCAAGTTTTGGTACGACTCTGGCGTGAAACTGTCCCAAATTTCTTCTATTTTGGTCTTTAAGTCCCCAATGGTTCTTGGTGGAATATTACGTAGAATACGTTTAATTTTATGCCAAAGAGTTTCAATGACAGTTAAGTCCGGACTGGATGAGGGCCATGAAAGCACCTTTATGTCGTTTTCCTCAAGTTCCAAAACTGTGATTTTTTAAATTACGTCACATTTTTCAAATGCAATTTTAAAGCTACGAAATATGCCTAAAATCTCCAAATAAAGACTTGGGGATTTTTTTGTACATAAAACCAACATCCAGCTTTGCAATAAAGTAAATTTTATCAAAATCCAACCAGTGGTTCCAAAACTGTGATTATTTTAATGTAGGTAGCACCCCGTCAAAAAACACGTTTTTTGAAAAGTGAACTGTGGAACTCGAAAAAAATGCAAAAAAAATCATATTAACATTTCAGGATTTTTTCAATATAGTACGATTATTGAGCTTTGATTTAAATGTTTTTTTGACACAAATCCAACCAGCACAGCAAAACTGTGATTCTTTAAAACAGTTACTTAGAAAATTTTATGATTTTTAAAGGTGCAACTTTAAAGCTCCGATAAATGCCTAAAATCACCAAATAAAAACTCGTGTAACTTTTTTGTAAAGAAAACCAACATCCAGCTTTGCAATAAAGTAAATTTCATCAAAATCCGACTACTAGATCCAACGTTTTGCAAATAATAATTCTTTGTTTCTACAATTTTCCCATCCTGCAGGGTTAAAGTGCCACAGTTTTGGAATCGCCGAGCGGATTTTTACGAAATTTACGTTTTTATATAACTAAATGTTGGCATTATAACAGAAAAAACCATCAATATTATGGAAGTTAATTTAGATGACTTTTGCGCGTATGGAAAAAAGACAATCAAATTTACTTTTGTCGGAACATTTAGTTGTGAGGGCTCGTATTAACCTTCTGTGAAAATAATAGTCAATTTTTATTAAAGCCGTTTTTATGTATTTTCAAAAACTTGACGGGCATAAGTGCCCTTATTAATTATTTTTTTAATTGTTAATAATTTTTGTACACTTAGGAGACATGGTAAACTTGCGCATGTTCTATAATGAAATCCTATGAACGGATGACTGCAAAAATTCCCTCTTACCAGACATACTTTACCACTTTGGTTAATTATCAAGATTACAGTAGCATTTTTCCTAGAATTGTGATTAAGCCCGCCCACATACAAATTATAAAAATATTTTCTTTGTCCCAAGTCTGCCATTCTAAAACGAAGCCAAACCTCCACAACAAACATAATCTTCGAATAAACGTTTTTGTGCATCATCAGATAATACAAGTGGTTTATTAAGGGGGTCCAAACTAGAACAATCGGTGGTAAATTAGTATGTCTAGTTATGAAAACAGAAATTCAGGCTTCATTACTAGACATTCATAGCTGTGGTGTGTGTCATTTCGCCAGAACATCACGGTCCATATTGATTGAGAGTATGCCAGAATGCCAGCGAGAATATTTCACCAAATTTACGTGTTGTAGTAGATGAGAAGGGGCGAGAGAACTGAGCGACCAACAGGACACGTTTCGGCCTCAATTACACTGATATTGTCTAAAACGGTTTCCCCGATTTATACATGATATATTTCCCAGTTAATCACTGCCTTTAATGCTGTTCTTTGATGTATGAAATCGCCTTGAGTTTAGCCAGCCTTCGGTTAATTGCCTTCTGCTAAATTTACCACAATAATATAAATTTCAAGGTTTTTTCCTGTGATTGTGTCTAATCTTCAAACAGCACAGAGATATGCTGAAAGTGTGAGCACGGCGCGTCCACCAAAATTTAAAAGTATATTTTTGTTACCTAATTAAAGAAATTATTCAATTATTCAGCCATGTTGCCTCAAAGAAGTTTAGTTACTAAAAGCAATCGAACAATAACGATTTAAAACTGAAATAATATCCATCTAACCTTTTCTATAAAAATAATTGATCTCTCATTGCGCTTTATTTCTATCATCGAAACACTCCAGACTATATCCCGAAATACAGAGCGCATGAAGTTTTTATTGTTTGTAACTTTATATCAGCTTATGGCGCGTACAATTCCAACAGATTTTCTACGTACTACCTACAGTTTTAATGATATATAACTACAATAATAAAATAAAATGCCAGTTGTAGCGCTGTAATTAAATTCAAATTAATTTGTGTATAGCGCGCGTCAGGACTTAGTTTACAGATTTAATTAATGTAGTAGCAGTCGTCGTCCGATTTAAAATGCAATAGAACACAATTTATTTTGAACTGCTACTATATTATACATTACAGGGGATGTGTGACGGGAAAGTTAATGTAGTAAGCGGAAATTAATTTGTCGATTCATGTCAATACGGTATGATGGAAGAGACAAGAATTAAATAACGAAATTGGTTTCTTGGAATAGTTTTATGAGTTAGTAGTTTTGTTGTAATGAAACTGAGCTAGGAAAAATCGATTACATATTATATTAATGTCGTTTGTATTAACTCGAACATAACCTCATCTAACCTCACAATAATATATCAGTAATAAGATAAGATTAGACGTGGTAAAAAAAAGTTATGATCTATGATCTTTATAAAGTCAAAAAACTTGATGATTTTTTTTGTTGTACGACTAAACTTTCGGCAAATTTCATAGTGTAAGGGCACTTTAATACAAGTCGGGCAATTCGTATACTAGTTTCGTTACAGTATCCTATTCTCGTCCATTTTATTGTCGTCTGCTAATAAATAAAATAAGAATTTGAAAAATAAAGTTGGTTCATTTTTTGTCGCATATAAGACCATCTCAAGGTATACCAACATTTTTTCAGTAGACACTATCTCTGTTTCTACCTCTCTTAAGAACGTGATACAGGGAGGATGTCACGTGCATTCAGTTAAAAATAATTTTACCATAGCTGGAATGGAATTCTTTTTTTTGAAGAAATTATCAATTTTATATCAAAACTATACTCAACATGAAGTAGTGAAATTAAGGATACCTAATTTTTTTTATGCCCTTCACATTTATAGTATCTCATTTTTGATGGTTGACAAATTGATTGATTACCTGGAAACTTGCCTAACCAAACCTTTTTCTATTCGCTGGTATAAAAGCAAATTACATCAATTTTGTGTTCTTCCAAAGTTATTACTATAGTTTTTGTTTGGCATGTTCCACCGTTTAATTCCAGCACTTTATTTAATTGAAAAGTTTGTTGTTAAATAATGATAAAGTCAGAAAAATATTTTTTAACATCAACAACTCCCCATTAATAATAAAAACGTAAATTTGAACTAATTGTTGAACGATATAAATTTAATTTTTCCATCGAACTCTGTTCAAGTAGATAGATGAAAATAAAAATAACACGATGGATGACGAGAATGTTATACTGGGGCGCACGTTGCGCATTGAAAAACAATTCAAGTAAAACACAAACCAGATGAAAGTTAAATGGTTGAATCTGAAATATGCCAACGAAATCCCCTTAACTTAGTTGAATAAAGTTTTTAATATGAGACACAATGGCATAAAGTTCGCCGTCGACTCGATATGATAATGGAGTAGTTACTTCTCTCCCGCCCGTCTCACTCTTGTTCCGGTTGGCAGATGTTTTCTAATGCCACTTACCGGATTCTTTTCAAGCTGCTCCGGAGCATTTGTTATATTGAGTAAGCATTACCGGGGACGGGCGCGCAGCATCGGCGGTGGTGGTGTGGTGTGTTCGTCTTCGTTTCCGTATCGTTACGGATTTACTGTATTGGAGGATTTTCCTCTTTCCAACCGAAAATATTTACAAAACCCACCCTCGTTCTACTATTAAACTGATTGATTCTTAAATGAAATACACAAACTTTTACTTCGCCAGAGATACCGGACGGGATCTTTGGCATCTGTTCCTTAGGCACGGAAAGAAATACATCTGTGAGCTGTGAGTGAGAGCGAGGAATTTTGTGGGGTTTTTTGTATCGGTTTTGTGAAGTTTTTACAAATATGTATTGTCATACAAAATTTAAAATATTTTTTTGTTCAATGAAATTACAAAAAAATACAGCAAGAAAACATGCATCTACTTTACTATTCCGATTGATGTTATGATAAAATATTATTCATATACAGGATGTGTATTTAATTATTAGACATGGTACGTGGAAGACTCAAATTTGGCAACAATGTAGGTACATGTGAGTTGTCCATTTTTTGAGCAACTAAAATATTTGTCGGAAAGTTTAAAATACGAGCTCTAACAACTAAATGTTCGGACAAAAAATAAATTTTTGAAGTATGAAAAGAGAACTGGAAATTTTACGCAAATAATTAGTAAACAACTAATAATACAATAAGATAAAGCCTTAATAACAATATTATGCATGGAAGAAAATTATTTATTTGATTTAACAATATTTTAATCTTAATAATTAGCAAACTTTACAAAATGAATTTGCAACTAAATGTTGGGATAATTTTTAATTTAGGACCATTAGTAAAAGGTTACGTCTTTTTTTGCTTTAATAACTGCCTGTACTCTAGCAAGCATTGTATTTATCAAATTTTGGTAAAATTCTGGCGTGAAACTGTCCCAAATTTCTTCTATTTTGGTCTTTAAGTCCACAATGGTTCTTGGTGGATTATTGCGTAGATTACGTTTAATTTTATGCCAAAGAGTTTCAGTGACATTTAAGTCCGGACTGGATGAGGACCATGAAAGCACCTTTATGTCTTTTTCCCCAAGTTCCAAAACTGTGAATTTTTAAAAACAGTCGTTAAAAAATTACGTCACATTTTTCAAGTGCAATTTTAAAGCTACGAAATATGCCTTAAATCACCAAATAAAGAGTTGGGGATTTTGTTGTACATAAAACCAACATCCAGCTTTGCAATAAAGTAAATTTTACCAAAATCCAACCTGTGGTTCCAAAACTGTGATTATTTTAATGTAGGTAGCACCTTCAAAAAACACGTTTTTTGAAAAGTAAACTGTGGAACTCGAAAAAAATGCAAAAAAGTTCATATTAACATTTCAGGATTTTTTCAATATAGTACGATTATTGAGCTTTGATTTAAATGTTTTTTGACACAAATCCAACCAGCGGTTTGAAAACTGTGATTTTTTAAAACAGTTACTAGAAAATTTTTAAAGGTGCAACTTTGAAGCTTCGATAAATGCCTAAAATCACCAAATAAAAACTTGTGTAACTTTTTTGTAAAGAAAACCAACATCCAGTTTTGCAATAAAGTAAATTTCTTCAAAATCCGAGTACTAGATCCAACGTTTTGAAAATAATAATTCTTTGTTTCTACAATTTTCCCATTCTGCTGGGTTAAAGTGCCACAGTTTTAGATCCACCGAGCGGATTTTTTCGAAATTTACGTTTTTATATAACTAAATGTTGGCATTATAACAGAAAAAAACCATCAATATTATGGAAGTTAATTTAGATAACTTTTGCGCGTATGGAAAAAAGACAATCAAATTTACTTTTTTCCGAACATTTAGTTGTTAGGGCTCGTACATTAAATTGATTGACTCTTTTCCGATTTAACTCGTTGTATAGCGAATCAAATTATAATATATTAAATTTCCCGCTACATCTTTTTAGTTGTAATTATTTCTACTAAAACATGAAATTTAGTTACAGCAAATAACAACTGGATTCATTTGAAAATAACAATTTTAGACATTTTCGATCTCATTTAATGAACATGAACATGGTAACCACTACACAACATGTAATTCTATTTCAAAACATTTTGCGCCTCTATTTATATTGAAATCAATATTAATTAAACATCTAACCTCAGAACATGTATTTCCGTCCCCATTATTATATTAGTTTTTATTAATGACCAGAATGAGGAGGTTAATTGCTGTCGTTTGATGTAGTTGTTTGTCAAATAGGTAGTTAATTATTACCAAATAGTTATAGCTGATTAAACATAGATTTGTATCAAATAAACGGAAATGACAACTACAATTAGCAATTCGAGTAAACCAGATAATCGATATATTATATGTATATGTATATACGTGTGGAAATGCTTTGAAAGGGGTGAAGGGATAGAAGATGGTCACGTGGTGCTCGCCACATGTCTAACCACTATTAAAGGCCCACAATTTCCACCATAATTGCCACTAAACAGGCTGTGGGTTTGTATAAATTTATCAGTGACATATAATCGGACACCCATCCTAGCATTATTATATACAAAAGAAACTGCAAACCGTATATATCTTATGGTCATATGTATTATAAATCACTTCAATTTCGCTGGTATGGATACAGCGGGCGCGTTTACAAATTCGATGAAGGGAAACTGAGTGAGCGGTGATGATGGCAACGGCTGGCGGCCGAACAGTGATAAAATTCAGCGTACACCCCCCGAATTGCCGCCGTCACCGCTGCCTCGCCCCGTCGCCGCGTGCAACGTGAACGTGTCGAAAGTTATCCTGAAATATGTTATGGTTCATGTTTAATGCAACAGCCCCGAGCCATTTCTGATAATGACTGCATTCTTTCAACCTACGTGTCCCAAATTACTCCCCAAACACTTCATTACTTATACCCATTTTTCCATCGAGCTAATTAACAGGCGGCGGCGATGATGGCGGAAGGGGGTATTTAGGTTTTTGTGGGTTTTGCTGATTTGCAGAAAGAAAATTAACACTGGCGCATCCGCCACAATTTTAAAACAACCAATATTAATAGTATGTACATTATTTTAGTTATTGTGCAGAAAAATATAATAAATTTATGTAGTGTTATTTAATCCTATAATAAAAATAAGTTCAGTTAAAATCTAACTTAATATTAAATACCCTGTATACATTAACACTGGAGCATCCACCAAAATAACAAATAAATCTTGTAAATTTCTCGTTTATTGCTGTTATACGAGCCCTAACAACTTAAATGTTCGGAAAAAAGTAAATTTTTGAAGTATAAAAGGAGAACTGGAAATTTTACGCAAATAATTAGTAAACACCTAACCATACAATAAGATAAAGCCTTGATAACAATATTATGCATGGAAGAAAATTATTTATTGGATTTAACAATATTTTAACCTTGATAATTAGCAAACTTTACAACTTGCAATTTGCAACTAAATGTTGGGATAATTTTTAATTTAGGACCATTAATAAGAGGTTACGTCTCCTTTTGCTTTAATAACTGCCTGTATTCTAGCAAGCATTGTATTTATCAAATTTTGGCATCATTCTGGCGTGAAACTGTCTCAAATTTCTTCTATTTTGGTCTTTAAGTCCCCAATGGTTCTTGGTGGATTATTGCGTAGAATACGTTTAATTTTATGTCAAAGAGTTTCAATGACATTTAAGTCTGGACTGGATGAGGGCCATGAAAGCACCTTTATGTCGTTTTCCCCAAGTTCCAAAACTATGATTTTTTAAAAACAGTCGTTAGAAAATTACGTCACATTTTTCAAGTGCAATTTTAAAGCTACGAAATATGCCTAAAATCACCAAATAAAGACTTGGGGATTTTTTTGTACATAAACCAACATCTAGCTTTGCAATAAAGTAAATTTTACCAAAAACCAACTAGTGGTTCCAAAGCCGTGATTATTTTAATGTATAGGTAGCACCCTCAAAAAACTCGTTTTATGAAGAGTGAACTGTGAAACTCGAAAAAAAAGCAAAAAAAATCATATTAACATTTCAGGATTTTTTCAATATAGTACGAATATTGAGCTTTGATTTAAATGTTTTTTGACACAAATCCAACCAGCGGTTTCAAAACTGTGATTCTTTAAAACAGTTACTAGAAAATTTTATCATTTTTAAAGGTGCAACTTTGAAGCTCCAATAAATGCCTAAAATCACCAAATAAAAACTTGTGTAACTTTTTTGTAAAGAAAACCAACATCCAGTTTTGCAATAAAGTAAATTTCATCAAAATTCGACTACTAGATCCAACGTTTTGAAAATAATAATTCTTTGTTTCTGCAATTTTCTCATCCTGCTGGGTTAAAGTGCCACAGTTTTGGAACCGCCGAGCGGATTTTTACGAAATTTACTTTTTTATATAACTAAATGTTGGCATTATAACAGAAAAAACCATCAATATTATGGAAGTTAATTTAGATAACTTTTGCGCGTATGGAAAAAAGACAATCAAATTTACTTTTAGTTGTTAGGGCTCGTATATATTTATAATGGTTATTTTAAATTGTGGAATAGAAAGCTGCCTCTAATAATAGTTGTTTAATAAACTAGAAAATAAACGAATCTAATACATGCAAAATGTCCATTTTACAGTTCTAAATATCTAAGTTATTTATTAGTACTCAGAATCGGAATTTATGAAACACTTCCGAACGTCCTTACAACTTGACACATCGCCAATAATACAATATGTATTGGATGCTATTAAAACCAAAGTGGAAAGAATCTCACTTCCCCATTTCCTTCCCACATCCTCCAAGTTGAACTTTTCCAACTCTAGCGTGTCCATCATAATATCCCGCGTTAACACACCACCGGTCTTATCACCAATCGCCATCTGTCAACACTCAATCAATAAGTTGGAAATGCACTTTTCCCACAACAATACAACGAATTTTTGCAGGGGATGGGAAACAATTTGCTTAATTGTGTTGTGTTGTTAATTCACTATGATGACAGGGTAAAATAGCTCACAATACCCGGAGTAAAATCCCCACCGGGTTTGTGTCCTTGTATCCCAAAACAGATGTCTGGTCTTTAGTCGGATTTTCGGATATAGTCCACGCACGAGTTGTTTCCTACCCATGGAATGTGGTGTTGAATAATAGTTACAACGGAACTGGGATCTTGTATAACCCTAAGCGAAAAATTTTTGTTAAAATCAAAGGGTAGGAAATTTATGTTAAAGTTTCATAATCATTTGTAGGTGCCCAAGGGATCCAAACCGCATTTCTTGGATAACTTGCACTTTATTAATGTAAACGAGAACCCTCGACTTTCCACCACGTACATCACGTAGGTATCTGTGGAACCCGTTGTTGTTCTAATAATAATTAATTAATTAATAATATTTGTGGCATTAACTAAGGCTGAAATTGTTTCTGTATTCCGGCTAACGCGAGCTAACTAATTAAGTATAAAGTTTGTTCGTTGTATATCTGGCGTTCGAGGATTACGGTTGTGCCTTTAGTCATAATTACTATACCAAACCATGTATAGAGACAAATACACGATACAAAACTAATACTTCTCTCCAACATAACACAACACAACCTGCGCAAATAATTTAACTAATTTATGTATGTATATACCTGCTAAAGTATCAAATCCGCATAACTTTATGTAGATAAACGTATAGAAATTCGTTCAGAGGAGAGAAAACACGCAGGAGTATGGGAGTTTAATTAATATCCTCAATGTGAATAAATTGTCTTCCAGCGCAAAGTTACAGTATAAGAAACGAATGTCACATGAGGTTGAGCCTGAACGATATCGTTAGTGGAACACTTGGGGGACTGGGTAACAAATTATGTAACAACACGCCACCGTATTGCCATTGTGCCTACCTCTACACTGCACCTAACTAGCTGACAAATTGTTTCTGGTGGTGTTCGGGTTACGTTCTTGTAAAGCACTCCAGTTTATTGTGATATAGGCCAGGAGGGAGTTGGTTCAGATTTTGCTATACTAATAGGATACAGAAGGAGATTTAGTAATTTTTACTTTCTTATATAATAAGAAAGTATAGTAATCGTAATTTTTTTCGACTTCGAGATTTTGATGGATTTACACGTTTTGAGGGCCCCTGAATCCATTTTGACCATTTTCGCCATGATGTCTGTCTGTGTGTCTGTGTGTCTGTCTGTGTGTCTGTCTGTATCCACCATAACTCAAAAACGAGTTATCGGATTTGATTCAAATTTCATATTTAAGAGTTTGAACAAATTTGTGGGTGCCACATTCAATGTTTTTCATCTAGCACCAAAACAAGTGACAGTTACCTGATGACATTTTTAGGTTTTTTAAGAATATCTTGAAAAATAAACAATTTATGAGATTTTTTTATTCTTTAACATTGATTTAGAATTGAATTTTGAACAAATTTTGTTTGAACTTTTTTTTGAAATTCCGTCAAAAAAATTTC
This sequence comes from Pediacus dermestoides, assembly GCA_963942485.1. Classification (NCBI taxonomy): domain Eukaryota; kingdom Metazoa; phylum Arthropoda; class Insecta; order Coleoptera; family Cucujidae; genus Pediacus; species Pediacus dermestoides. Next base: position 6,625,101 of record OZ012629.1, read on the forward strand.
AAAGAACGAGATATTCCTAAAACACTTATATTTCTCATAGCGCGCTTTGATAGTTGAATCCGAGGGTCGAAAAGTAATTATTGTGATACTATACGTATAAGAAAGTCATGTGTTGGGCACATCAGATATTTTCACTCGGATTATATGCGAAATTCGTGTCCAATAATAGTTTTCACTCTTATACAGTCTTTATAGTTAACTTGTAGTTACGACAAAAAAGATAAATGGATGGAAAAAAGCAAAAAATTTCCTTTAACATATTTATCTTTAATTTTCGTTCATAAACCCTTTAAAGACCGGAAAACGCAAGGGGCAATTGTGCAGAATCAGATGAATGTGGGCAATGTGGCCTGAAGCCGGAACGAGCGCCAGTCTCTACACTTCGTCCTCGTCGCCGTCGTCGTCATCCTCGTCGGTGTCAATGAAAGTCGGTAGGTCGCCGGTTTGGCTATAATGAGAGCAGCGTCGCGTAGCAATGGTCGCATAGTCGGCATTCCGCACGAGACCTTTCTCCAATTATTATATTCCATGTTTATTTCAGTGGTATATAAAGTTGAGGCGAAATGGACAGCGATATTGTGGCCTAAGATATGATGAACTGCATTCGAGAATACGCTTTGAATTCAAATCACTGAAATTATATTGCATAATAGTTGGGGATACGGGAAACTGAGCTAGGCGAGGTCTTTGATCTGTGCTTTAAGCTCTAGTAAAGCTGCAGACTGCCGGTGAAAAGTTGATGTGTGTTTGTATTTTATTTACGTTAATTTCGCTCATTAGAAAGGATTTCCTCGTGATGGATATTCTGATGAGTTTACTTACTAAATAAATGTTATCATACATTTTTTTTTAATTTTCATACTCTTCTATTCACTTTTGTTCAATTATATTATTACTTTTATAATTCCATTCAATCATTCAATATCGTGGTTACAAAATGGAATCAAACTGGCTATAACTCATCCTTCTATAGTTCTTTTTTGTGTCTTATCCAGTCCTTCAGGACAAATCAATAAAAGTTTTGGTAAAATTTTATTTATGTGTGCAGGATGCCAGGACACTCAATCATATCAACTGAAGAAAACGTCATACGAAATCGAAATAAATTACATCCTGCTACTTCATATCCTTTCCGAATGCCATCAATAACGAAATACGAAAGTATACACACACATACGACACAGCGCACACCCATACACACAAAGAAAAAGAGACGAAATCCTCAATTCCTCAATCGAACTTGTTCCCACATGTAATAAATAAGTTATAAGTAACCGGTTTTGATTAAAGCTTATACAATCTTGAAATTTTCATCATCATAACTTTCTTGTGGGGACGAGAAAGGAGAATCTTTGATGATGAGTTTATAAAAAAAAATTAAAACAGTCATCACGGTTTTTAACTTGAAATATTTAATGATAAGAATTTAGATCGGAAAATCGCGTTCGATACTTCCATCACCCATTGTGCGTTATTCCCAACACACAAAATGTTTCTTAATTAGGTACATCAAGCCGATGGTGTACACGCAATGGATCCACACACACTTACTTAGCTAATTGCCCGGTGGCTATCAAATTTCAATTTGGTTTACAGGGCCGAAAAACCGCGCACCGGACGCCGAGCCCATTGGCGCAAGCTGAATAACAGCGCACGTTTCGCTCGCTTTTTCCAGCCATCCTTCTCCGTTCCACTCGAATTCTTGTGCAATTCGAATACAATTAGCTTGATTAGACTATATACCTAATATAGTTGCGAGGCTCTTTAAATGAAATGGACGATTAGAGAAAAAAAAAGAGTACCTGTATGCGAATATAGCCATCATAATAAATACGACCTGATGTGGAACTAATTTATTAACTAATTGTGTGAGTGTAACTAATGAGCTGGTTGTGAGGGACAAAAAAAGACATGATAATAATTATTGTAAATGGAAAAATTGACGTGATGGCTTTAATACGGTTGTATGTGCCTGGTGTGTTCATTTCAATATTAATGACGGGAAATTATATTTTATATGGGCGGACAAATTATGTTTTACGGTTGCATGATGATATGGTAATTCGCTTCGTGTTTGCACATCAATCGAATTAATTTTAAATTATAAACTATTCCATGAGCATCCAGGAACAATAAACAATGAATCGTCAAAATATACAGACAGAACAGTGATATAGTGAGGTGCAAGGACTGCAAGGTCCGTTTGTAAAATGAAAAGGAATAAAGATCTATGATAGGAATATGGCAGTTGCCACTTTAGTGCCATATCATAATAAAACCATGCAACACCTTATCATTTTTCTACTTCCATACTTTAATTGATTTATTAGACATGTACTACCTGTACTGTAATGAGAAACATTACGATACAGATGTTTCATTACGATATAAGTTTATAACCAATAGAAATGCAACATTACAGCAAAATTCCGTCAATATCAAATATTGCCATGAATATCTGACAGATTTAAAATTTAGAAATTGACAGTTCAATTTGATGTTCTGACATTTCTGAGTTGCCATAATATTTATTTTGTTATTTTTCAGTATTTTAACTAGTCGTAGATAAAATAGTGTATGCAACTCACATTTAATGGCTATATTATTCTCCTACTCGTGTCTTAATAGCTATCATTAAATGCTCATTGCATAATTCTTAAACGACACTTCAACGCCAACGCCAACTAGAGGTGAAATTTAAATGAACACCCGATACTATTTTGTCATAAAAAATGTGTTATAAGCCTAGCGAAAATTTTTCAATACCAAATATGCCTAATTACTAAATATTGCTAAATGTACATAACTTGAAAATATTTGCCACCACATTTTGCAAACAAAAATTACGCAATTTTCATCAAATGACTATGAATAGAATGAGTTCTACGGCAAAGTAAAATAAATAAGAAACTAGGTTCTTACATTGATTACAAATAAAGATAAGGACGAACGAACAAAAACGCGGAAACGCACTTTTAAGACATGTAAATTCATTTATTATTTCTGATAACAATTTAATTTATTATGAGAGAATGCTAATTTATTTTGTAGGAAACGTGTAAATACCAGCTGATAACGTGTTATGTTATTTATTATAATTATAACGTTATGCGCTGTAGGTCATCTATATAAAATCTTCACTATAGCAAGAATTTTGATCCTAATTATTCGCTAACAATAATAATAATTCGCCAATGTATCTGCTTTGCACCATTAGTTCTCCCCAGTTCCACAAAGTTTAAAGTATTATCCTTCCCTCATGCGCTTTCTCCTAACAAAGACGAACATCGAGCTGGTCCACTGTCTCTGTGTTGACACAGTAGTTATTAATTCGCGCCGTGAGCCAGTACTAACTCGATACACTTGGCACTGTTTTACCCAGCGTTAAGTGTTGCGCTAATCAAGTTTATTTCACTACATCCCCTTTTACATCGTTATTGCAGCAAATATATTCCACACATATTATCCACCTTTGACTGGATGCTTTCTGGTCCATGGAACAGCATGCGAGGCGTGCATCCGCTGGAAATTAAACTACACAACTAATTTCCATGTACTTACCAGTCGTTATTATTGTGCTTGAAGATTTTTCTCGTACCGCGCTTTCGATTTGATTGGTTTATTATTTAAATAGCTCGCGCTAGCGAAATACGAAAGAATCCCAAAAAAGCACTTAGAACATGAGTAAAATATTATTGGGGGGTGTGTAGTGGTTGGTGCCTGGGTCCTCTCATTAGTGAAGCGTGCCTAGACATGCCGAGGAGGGATTTAAAGAAGCGATGTGCGCCCTCTTCGGTCCCGAACAAAATCAAATCAGAAATGAAAGTTTCACAAAAGATTAATAGCAGAGAAGCACAAAAATAGATTTTAATGAATTTTTCAACAGCTGCTGGGCGTTGGAGCGGGGGAACTCTATGGGGATGGAAGATGTTTTAAATTGGTGGAGGCTTACTGTTGTGAAAAATGTAAGAAGAAATCGTCGTCGTGCGATATTAGTGATGCAAACAGACGAGACAAGACAAGAATAAGGGCAATCTTTAAAAAATCTTAAAAATTACAATTTTGTTATGATTCTGAGTCGAAAGAGAACACGACAAAAAAGTATGCAGCCAAGTAGGTACTCCTTGTTTCAATAAGCGACACACGGGAAATAGGATTTTCGAAATCTACAACCTTGTTTGATATTAGCATTAAAATAATTAGATCTCATCATACCTTTAAAAAATCTATTAATTTGTGCATAATTATAAAACATTGATTGATTTCAGTGAAATAAATTTTATTTCGCTAAAGAGAAGACTTTCAGTATGCACGTTCATAATTTTAAAGTTAGAGTATTTATATAAATCATCAATCTGAAGCAAAATGCCAAGTAAAATATTGATTGTGACCGGCGCATGCACCATTTTTACAACGTATGTTTGTCTCTTTAAACCTCATTGTTCTTTGCCTAACACCCAAATTTAATATTATTATAGCGCAATATTAAAAGAAACCGCCTCAATTTAATGCAATTTTTACGCACCATACAAATAAAATTCCTTTTTATGCCGCGCTATCACCATCATCATCGAATGTGATGTGTACATATTTTTCCACTACATACACTTTTGTCTCTTGCTACTAAACATGATGTTGGAACCCCAATAAAATTTACGTTCAATAAAATCATGACCATCTGAAACTCCGCAGTGGCCCTTTTTTGTGGTTTCTTCCATTGTACTCAAAATCAAATTTTTACTGTCTGGAAACACTTCATCTATATAAAATATTATATCACGATATAAGTTTATTATATTGGGTGTTAACGTTGGGCGAACTGTGGGGGGATGAGGGGTGTCAAAATGTTCATAAACAATGATGATGCCCCCTTGCCGATCAATCGCGCCATATTGAATGCCTTTCTGCAGGAATGTCGCACAAGCAACCAAATGGTTTCTGGGGGACACAACAGCAGCATGAACACAGGGTAGTTTGTTGTTATATTGTGTTGGGTGAATGCACTCGGCTCTTCCAAATGCGCGTCAATATCTTATGTGACACTTGGATGGAGGTGGCGATACAGTAGAGTTTAACCGTGAATTATAGTGCGGCCCTTCGGGTTATATTGCAACTGGAAAAGGGGATTAATTTAGAGGATGACCGACAAACGGAATATTTTAGTGTTTTTTAGTAGTCAGTCGTTTTACTGTAGTTTTAATTTAAGATTTAATTTTGGAATTTTCGACAAAGAAACAGTAAATGAAAAATACAAAGATAAAAATTCTAAGGAAAAATAACTGGAATATTTGAATAAATGAACCAAATTAACTCATTTTGCTGTGTTTCATTTAAAATAGTTCAATATTCCTGCCAAATTTGCTTAAAATCGTTCAAAGGACGAAATATTGCATCATAAAAATATTCTGCAATGTTTATTATACCAAATATTTGCAAATAATTAAGATATTTTCAATAAAGCATTAAATTATGAATCAAATTCTGTATACAAATTCTATTTATAAATCGAGTTTTGCAGAAAATATTATCAACAGAGATTTTGGCGGATGCGCCGGTGTTACAGAAATTCTGTATTTTATTATAATTCTGAAATAAAACTGATACTTACTTGAAAATGCTTTAAATAAATTAATAAGCGTACAATCTTATTTCAAAATTATTAATAAAATGTCTGATATCGCGGAACATAAATTTGTGTTTCTTCTGAAAAATGTATAGTTTCAGGTATCAAAAAGGATTCATGAGATACAAACGTTGCTATAAGAAAAAAATGTATAAAAGGCTTATTAATGAATAATTTCGAGTTCGATGTTAATTTAGTCGAAATTTGAAGATACTTTATTTGTTGTCCTATATCTCGGTTATACTAACATTGAAAAATACTACTGAATTTCATATCCTGAGCTAGGACTTGATTCTATAATATCAGAATAAAATACGATATAAGGAAAAACTGGAGATAAATACCAGAAAATCAATTATAGCAGCAATCGTTTCTATGGTAATTATTCTTATAATAACTTATCCGAGCTCTTTGTAGAACCGTTCATTAAACACTTAAATTAAACACTTTTCGTGTTCTCTTTAAATTTCTATTGATTTTCCCCCGATATCTAGATAATTTTGATTTTGTTCCAACACACCATAAATCTTCGAAAGCAATAAACCCAATGGCACAAAGTAACAAAGTGTTTGTGAGTTCCTCCCACAGTTTGATTCTAAACGTTGTTTATTTGTTTGATATCCGGTAACCTACATTTACCTCACCCCTGTATATATTCAGTTGGCGTCTGCACCACCATCCACCACGACCATCTTAATCTCTCCACCACATTTCTTCATTTGTCTGAGTCATACATCACCGTGCGCCCCCTAGTGACCAAACTGCCAAAGTCCTACGAGTTCCCACAAATAACTTTGTGACTGACAAAATAATTTTTTCATGCACTTCGGATGAATATCAATTTTATTTGTCGTGTCTGGTGTCCTGGCATTATTGGCGCAAGAGCAGTGTACCACCTGGTGTTCATCCTGAACTAGTAGTCGCGTTACCTAACTCAATTACCCCGGCTTCCCGCCGAGAAATGTCATTACATGCACCCCACACCGAAGGACAGACAGAGATGGGGGGCGAAAGAGCCAGTGGGGGTGGGGAGGATGATCCGCTTCTCAACTACCCAAAGGAGCAGGATACAGGACACATGTCTGTCTGATTGCTCTAACCCCAATAAACTGCATTAAATACAAAGGGTATAAGTGCTCCCAAAACGCCTGGGTATCTCAATTAAACAAATTAATGGAATCCAGACGAAATTCATTTGGATTTTTGTTTTATTTCGAATAAAAATTCGATATAAATAAAATAAATCTCCACGGCGCGGCACGCGGGAAGTTTTTCAGAGAAAATACATGCGGAAGCAAGGGAAGTTCGTTAGGTGCTTACGGAGGCGCTCTCTCGGCTGGCTGTCTGGAAAATTGAACGAAACCGGTTTAGATACTTACTAAATTAACACAAATCCTCTTAAGCTAATTTGGGTTAGACACAAAAAAACAGATCGCACGATATGGTTTCAGGATAAATTATTTGAGAGTTTTTAAAGTGATTTTAAAAAGTGACTTGTAAATGTTTTTCGTCTGGATTTTTTGCTTATTTAGATTTAATTTGCTTGCTAACAGTTTTGTAGTTTAAACGCCCCTCAATGTTTATAGCCATTTTCGCGATTTAAGGATTGTACGTTTACAGTTTGTTGAAACCACTAATTACATTTTATATATCCTTAGGCAATTTTTGATTATTAAATAATATCTTGATCTGCAAAAATTTTATATTTGCATTTTATTTGTAAATTGTGCAAGATACAATTTAAAATAATATTTAAAAAAAGTCAAATGTTTAGAATTGGGGTATCTAAATGTTATTATTGGTTATTTAATACGCATAATATTCAAAATATGGTTTTGAATCGAAAAACTACCTAAAAATTAATTAATTTTTGGGTTATTACATTTTATACTTCCCATCTTATGTAAAAGCTTTCACAAACAATTTTTTTCAACATACACGCTTCTTAAATTTCTCTACGCATGAAGATAAACATTTTTTTTTGTATATAAATTTTAAACAAAAAATAAAACTTCGATTGTAATCTTCTAATCTAATTTTTGAATAGCTGAATAATTATCTTAATCTGAAAAAAATCGATAATACCATTTTAATTGTAAATTATGCTGGATAAAATTTATATTAATAATAATTTTTAACATTTAAAACCCCTGCATCTATTTCTAAAATTTATTTTGACAATGACAATACTGATTTATTCGAAATATGTATAGTATAGGGAGTTCAAAATAACCAATTTGTGCATTATCATAAGTTAAAACTCGATTTGCGGGACTGAAAAGTCGGTGGTTCGTCCTCCATCTTGGAAAAAAGGGGTGAAATGGTTTTTCTCCTATATTCCGAATTCTATTAACTTTATGCAAAAACTATAAGAATAACTTTTGGTTGAAAAAAAAGGTACACACTTTTGTTATATAACTTTTTTCCGGGCCACGCATATTTAAAAAGTTATTAACAAATAAGTTGCAAAAATTACTGGTAGTTTTTCTTTGACGGCCGATATTTCGCGTACGGTTGATTTCACGGAAAATATACATCAGTTACTTTTTGTAGAGCAGTTTTCGATGAAGAAGTTAGTGTATGATATACAACCATTTATATAATTGACAGCGCTCCAAACGCAGGTATGTCCAGATTAATAATGATAAATGCGTATATACAGGATGTTCCATACCGTTATGTTCAAAATTTGGGAGTATGTATAAAATAGACTTAATTCTAGCACTAAAAAATGCAAAAGTGGTAGGTCGATCTTCATTTGTTTTAAAGTTACAGGCTTTTGAAATTATTAACAGCAAGTTTTCAGTTATATCTCCGACCCCGTTCTTTTTACCGGAAAATTTGTTGAGCAATTTCGTAGTAAAAGAAAATCTGCACATTTTTTGTTCAAACAATTTTTTTCTGCAATCAATTGCTTAAACAATAATGACGCGGGAAGTGAATAATGTATGTATTTGTTTAGACAAAAAATATGCGGAATTTTTTTTGCTCTTAACCATTTTCCGATAAAAGCAACGGTTTAGAAGATATCACTGAAAAAATAAGAAAACTTGTTATGAATTTCAAAGGCCTGTAACTTCAAAACAAATGAAGATTGACCTTACCACTATTGAATTTTTTAGTGTTAGAATTAAGTCTATTTTATACTCCCAAAATGTTAACATACGGAACACCCTGTATTATGGTAGATGTATTCCATTTATTTGTCACTTTTTCTGTATTCTACATATTCAGAAACTCATAAACAAATATTGCCGACAAAAGTGGCTATTTTTCTATATCGAAGTCAATACTGTAAGTGATAGAACAATATCTGCTGCTTTAGAGACGATTCCTTTCGTTTCTTCAGCGGGATTTTTTTTGTCTTCGTAAAACTGCAGCTTTTAAAACAACATAACTAATGTTACGAAAGCAAATAATCGCTTCCCATTTTTGCTGGTCGATAATAAGAATGACATTCCCGTATTTTCTATGCAATTGACCTTTAATGGTCCTGTTATCAGAAACGAGAGTACTTTTGATTTGCTTCACTAAGTCCGAAATTTTTAATTAACACGCTTCAGAATTTTCTGCAAGATATATGTACATAAACTCCAGGGCTGCTTCTATTTGTTCTTTTTTTTGCGAAAAACTGTTTTTCTGAGCCATGTTTTTGAGAATATAAATGTAGATATAATATAATATGTGTAAATGACGATGAGGACGACGACGCAGCTGTATTCCTAAAATCAGAGTAATATTTGCGAGAGGTTTCGTGTAGATACCTGCGTTTGGAGCGCTATCAGATCCAAACCAATTATACAAATGGTTAATACTATACACCTACTTCAATCAACCGTACGCGCAACACCAGCCGTCAAAGAAGAAGTACCCCTAATTTTTGCAACGTATTTGTTTATAACTTTTTAAATACGCATGGCCCGGAAAAAAGTTATATATAGAAAGTGTGTATCTTTCTTCTTCCAACCAAAAGTTATTTCTATAGTTTTTGCATAAAGTTAATAGATTTCGGAATATAAAGGAAAAACCATTTCACCTCCTTTTTCCATGATGGCGGACAAACCACCGACTTTTCAGTCCCGCAAATCGAGTTTTAACTTAGTCTCGATATACCCCACAATATGCAATTTGAGCTTCGATTCCTCTCCAAAAATGCACAGGTTTTTTCCTAATATTGACTGTACTAGTAGTTTTTATTACAACCAAATTTTTTTCATTCTCAAAATCTAATTATCCACAGTTTATCTTTGCGTAACACTCGTAATGTGGACAGGTATCTCGTAGTTACATTAAATTATAACTTGAATATTACAAGCCTGTGTTACTGTTTATTTAGAATAAATTATAATACGTGGTTGGGCTGTCGAAATTAATTGGAAGGAGTTTGTTGTGCACAACAGAGGGAATATAATATGGCCCAGTGAGTATTACACGTAAACACACACACATATAACACACTACAACACAGAAAGACGAGTTTGGTTTGGTTTTGTGAATTGCTGCAGGCCAAAATGCATAAATTTTCCAAGCCTGAGTAAATATTCTTTAGTACTGTATAATAAGCGCCCCCTGTGTGTTTTTATTTTATACACCGACGTATATAATATTGTTTGAGTTGTATTAAATATTGTTCAGAATAAACATAAGGGACATTAATTTGCTTTTATCCTTAAACTGGTGTTAGAGAATGAAAATACGTGGGTGTTTTACGGTAATCGTATATTATTTTAAAATTAGACTCACAAGTCTTTGATGTTTGAAGTGAAAGTGACTGGAAAATTTTGTTAATGTTTTATTAGAAAGAGAAAGTACTTTGCACATTTTAGTTCTAAATAACTTAAAAATTAACTTATGTTAGCTCCTACTGTCTACTAAACCCAAAAACTTCCTACCACATTACAATACAATAAATTTCCTTTATAAGCTAGGAAACGTCCTTGTATGGCTCAACCAACGACATGAAAAACATCCAAATCATCTTCAATTTCCACGACACATACACGTTATGAATAAATTACTGGCCCCCGTCTGGTCCCCCACCCAAATGTCTAGCAATATTTTTTCTGTTTCTCGGTGTATGTAAATGTCATAAAATATTGAACGTCGTCACACCCATTTTTCAGATCAAAAACAGTGAATTGCAGTTTATTCCTCATGTAGATTAGGAGGGGACGCGTGAATATGGAACAGAGTGTCAGTGCCACTAAAATTTTAAAACCCATTTAGAAGAATATTTGCGAGCATGTAAATCTTGTCTCGTACTTTTCAAAGATAAAGCGTCTGTGCGTTAGGCCAATGTAAACTTTGCGATGAATTTTAACTATAATGTGCCATTAGAATATGGACAATAATTTAAATATTATTCGTGGTTGTAAGAGCGCTGTAATTTGCACTATCAAGTGCAGTTGAGTGCATGTGAAATATGCGAGCTGGCTTTTAATGTAGTCAAAATGCTAACTGAAATTAGTTTTAAAGTTTAAAAGTTAAATGTTTGGAATTGGGGAAACTATAATGGTATTATTGGAAAATAAGGTTAGATAATAGGCACAGCGATCAAGACATCATTTTAAACCGGAAAATTAATTATGAAATTAAACCATAATTTTTACCCGGCGCATTCACCAAAATTTCAAATTATATTATTTTGGTTATTAAATTTTTTCAAATTTTCTACTCATGTATAATTGTTTATCCACGCAAAAAACTTTATATTTCGGAATTATTTTCCCAAAAACTTCATTACAAATACGAATTATATCTACCGTTTGTATATAAATATTTTCCTGGATTTAAAATATTTTTTACAAAATACTTTTCTTGAAAATGTAGATAAATTTGTTACTGTAATAATGGTAAAAGACTCCAAGTTCTGCAACTTCTGGATCAATAAATGTCTTTAATATTTAATGTATAAGTAAGTGCACTTGCCCAAAAGTTATTTTATAAGAAAAACCGGCGCATCCACCAAAATTTCACCATTTGCCCGGAAAAGCTTTCACGAAGAATTTTTTCCTTAAACTTCTCTAAGAATAAACTGAATGGATTTTTATTCGTATAAAAACTGTAAACAAAAAATAAAACGTCGATTGCAATCTTCACTTTAGGTCCGTTTTTTCCTCGATTGATACCATCTCTCATCATTGAATACAGCCATATTTAGGCAGTTTTTCTGTAGTTGATTTCAGTTGGAAATAACGACGAGAAAATCTTTTATGTTGTATATAGCAGAGGGATAAAGAAGCGGAAGAGAGTTGCTGGCGCAAGAGTGCCTGTGACGGGCCAACTTCCGGTACACTGAGAGATTTCCGCCATTCTACCAATATTCATTATTTACCGAAATCTGCCGCATCCTCCCGTTTCCCCCAAATAATTGCCAAACGATTGCTATCCTGGTTTTGTAGACAAGCCAATTTTAATTTGGTCATTGACCCCCATAAAAAAGGGGGAAATCCTCTTACCTCCACCAAAACTACCCTAATCCATTATTGTCGTTTTTACCTTTAAGCATTCCTCTTATTAATTCAAAGTATCTTCTACATCATCTCGGCACATTGACGTTTCTAATTAGATTAAATTAGCGCAAGATTTCAAGTGAATCTGCGTGCGATAAGCAAACAAAACATTAATTCATTATGTCGCAGCATCATTTAAAAGACGCTCGGCGCGCTCTGTAGCTTAAAAAGACCAACAACATCTCCCTCGCCTGACATATTTTGCAAATGTAGCATCACTGTGCGAAGCTAATTCACAAAGATGGCAGATACCATTTTAAAAGGCTTTTCCACTTGCTATCTCGCCATTCTTATCTCAATTTGACTGCGTGCCTGAAAAAAGAGTTAAAGCATCGTTTGTATCTGACAAGAACTGTAAATAAACCACAGCAGGATGAGGAGCGCGAGGTTGGCCTCAGATGTTCCACAAACCCGGAACAATTGTTTATGGCGTGTTTATGCTTCATAAATACCGGAGTGGGGGTGCTTCAAGACAAGAAATTATGTACAAGGGGTGTGTTTATTGGTAGGTGAGGGAGAGATTTGGAAGCAATGATTAGATTATATTCAAATTGTTTTTTCTAGATCTATGTGATCTATTACTACGAGCCCTAACAACTAAATGTTCGGACAAAAGTAAATTTGATAGTCTTTTTTCCATATGCGCAAAAATTTCGTAAAAATCCGCTCGGCGGTTCCAAAACTGTGGCACTTTAACCCAGCAGGATGGGAAAATTGTAGAAACAAAGATTTATTATTTTCAAAACGTTGGATCTAGTAGTCGGATTTTGATGAAATTTACTTTATTGCAAAGCTGGATGTTGGTTTTCTTTACAAAAAAGTTACACAAGTTTTTATTTGGTGATTTTAAGCATTTATCGGAGCTTCAAAGTTGCATCTTTAAAAATGATAAAATATTCTAGTAACTGTTTTGAAGAATCACAGTTTTGAAACCGCTAGATGGATTTGTGTCAAAAAACATTTAAATCAAAGCTCAATAATCGTACTATATTGAAAAAATCCTGAAATGTTATTATGATTTTTTTTGCATTTTTTTCGAGTTCCATAGTTCACTTTTCAAAAAACGTGTTTTTTGAGGGTGCTACCTACATTAAAATATTCACAGTTTTGGAACCACTGGTTGAATTTTGGTAAAATTTACTTTATTGCAAAGCTGGATATTGGTTTTATGTACAAAAAAATCTCCAAGTTTTTATTTGATGATTTTAGGCATATTTCGTAGCTTTAAAATTGCACTTGAAAAATGTGACGTAATTTTCTAACGACTGTTTTTAAAAAATCATAGTTTTGGAACTTGGGGAAAACGACATAAAGGAGCTTTCATGGCCCTCATCCAGTCCGGACTTAAATGTCACTGAAACTCTTTGGCATAAAATTAAACGTATTCTACGCAATAATCCACCAAGAACCATTGGGGACTTAAAGACCAAAATAGAAGAAATTTGGGACAGTTTCACGCCAGAATTGTACCAAAATTTGATAAATACAATGCCTGCTAGAATTCAGGCAGCTATTAAAGCAAAAGGAGACGTACCCTCTTATTAATGGTCCTAAATTAAATATTATCCCAACATTTAGTTGCAAATCATTTTTTTAATAATTTGCTAATTATTAAGGTTAAAATATTGTTAAATCCAATAAATAATTTTCTTCCATGCATAATATTGTAATTAAGGCTTTATCTTATTGTATTGTTAGGTGTTTACTAATTATTTGCGTAAAATTTCCAGTTCTCCTTTCATACTTCAAAAATTTACTTTTGTCCGAACATTTAGTTGTTAGGGCTCGTAATTGTTATCTATTGTTAGAAAATCTCAAAGAAAGTGATTCAAAGAAATTTTTGGACACAAGTGAAATAAATCTATAATAAAGACAAAAATAAATTTAAATTTGTGCTAAATGTAAGTATATAATAATAGACGAATTAAACAGAAAAAACCGCATGCTCACAATCTAAAAGTAATAAATGAAATGAATGGTGTATTTACGTTCACAATTATTTTTCAATAAGTTAAATTGCCCGTGAAATGATTGCGCTATACACACGGTTTAAACAAATTGATTTATTGGTTGATTTATTATTGAAAGAAATTTAATGAATGTTGGTTTATTTTCCCCACCAAACGTCAGCCCATGCAATCGTACGTAATGTACATACATTATTTAAAAAAACAACAACAAATTATACTGTAAAGTTATCAAAATTTACAGCAAATAAACTGTTGATTTAATCCTCATCGCGTTTTATCGTCTGTAATATTATATAAGTACAATTACCGCATGTAGTGCCGCATTATAATTTCCATGAGGCGCTCAGGGTGTGTATCTAAAATATTTACCTAAAATACCGCCCAGGTTCTTATGTCAATTAGACTAGTGTTTTGAAATGATGTTATATAAGATTCTGTTTAACAGAAACATATTTCTGTTTAGAGGCGTGTACAAAACTTTGGGGCGGCGGCGGCGGCAAAGTAAAGCAAAACCACCATCTCACGAAAACATCTCCTCGTTCCAAGAACAAACAAAGAGATTTTCGTAACATTTTAACGCAAAATTGTATTTACTATTATTTCAGTGTGCTTTGATCTACTGCTGGAATATGCTATGGGATTTAGCGAGGAATAATATTCGAAATTTCAGCGCAAGGAGTTTTTTATTTGTTTAATATCAAGGTGGGGCAAGTGTGCAACTAAATTCAGTTACCTCAGAATAATCTTTGTACGCGTTATTTTAAATTAAAAAACGAAAAAGCAGCTTAATTGCTATATAATTAAATTAAAATTGTAATATTAAAAGTATAAAATTTTGCGCCTCGTCCTTTAATTGTTATTCTTTTAAAATTATCTTCCGAAAAAAATTCTAATCCAATTTAATTAAGTGTATAATATAGGACCAGATACTTTTTAATTAACTTCCAGGTACAATATTATTTCAATCTTAATTAGCTATTGTCTTTCCTTATTATTCAATGTAATAACAGAAATTATTTTTTAAATTTCTACCTTTGTTACCCTACAGGTGGTTTACAATAATATGACACCCCAGCGTAATTTGCTTTGTACTTTGTAACAAAAATTCAACAATATTTTGTCAGGATTGATTTGTTTTTAATAACCAGCAACATGCAATATCTGCAATATCGTTTTTTATATTTATTCATAAAACAATTCAGTGCTCCACAGACAAAGTTTATGAACACATTTTGTGTACATTTATATTCGACAAGCTACATAAAAAATATCCAGCGACCAACCGGCCTAAAAATGAAACATGGATTTATTTGATATGATGCGGCATATAACAATAATGTAAATTTGCTACAAAATATCTGTTCGATTTTTATTTGTCGGATCGTTTTAGTACCTGCCTTTACAAAACCATAAAAAATGGGGAATAAACGGACACGAACACATCATCAACAACAACACATATCAGAGATGTTTTTTTGGTTTTAGGTATTTACAATGTAGTGATTGAAAAATGGAATTTACACCTGCATATGAGGACAATAGGGATAAATAACGTGGTGGGGGAGGGGGAATAAATTTGGAAATAATTCTCTTACTTATAGCACAGTTTTAATTAAAAATTAAAAATTTAAAATGTAGCATCGTTTCTGTTAAAAATTACAGAACAGGGCATTAAGGAAATTTAATGTAAAATTGGCCATTCTAAAATCGATATCTATTGTGGCGTCTTTAACAGTTTAACTTAACTAATTATCAGTAAATATTGCGTCTTGTCCATTTTTTTAGATGAAATATTGTGTATTCGGTTGACGGTTGTTTTTTATAAATTAAATAACTATTTATACGAGCCCTAACAACTAAATTTTCGGACAAAAGTAAATTTGATTGTCTTTTTTCCATACGCGCAAAAGTTATCTAAATTAACTTCCATAATATTGATCGTTTCTTCTGTTATAATGCCAACATTTAGTTATATAAAAACGTAAATTTCGTAAAAATCCGCTCGGCGGTTCCAAAACTAT
The DNA here is from genome assembly GCA_963942485.1 of Pediacus dermestoides. Lineage (NCBI taxonomy): Eukaryota > Metazoa > Arthropoda > Insecta > Coleoptera > Cucujidae > Pediacus > Pediacus dermestoides. The sequence goes on from OZ012629.1 coordinate 6,641,227, forward strand.
GGCACTTTAACCCAGCAGGATGGGAAAATTGTAGAAACAAAGAATTATTATTTTCAAAACGTTGGATCTAGTAGTTGGATTTTGAAGAAATTTACTTTATTGCAAAACTGGATGTTGGTTTTCTTTACAAAAAAATTACACAAGTTTTTATTTGGTGATTTTAGGCATTTATCGGAGCTTCAAAGTTGCACCTTTAAAAATGATAGAATTTTTTAGTAACTGTTTTAAAAAATCAGTTTCGAAACCGCTGGTTGAATTTGTGTCAAAACACCTTTAAATCTAAGCTCAATAATCGTACTATATTGAAGAAATCCTGAAATGTTAATATGAATTTTTTTGCATTTTTTTCGAGTTCCAAAAAAAAAGAAATTTGGGACAGTTTCACGCCAGTATTGTACCAAAATTTGATAAATACAATGCCTGCTAGAATACAGGCAGCTATTAAAGCAAAAGGAGACGTAAACTATTATTAATGGTCCTAAACTAAAAATTATGCCAACATTTAGTTGCAAATTCATTTTGTAAAGTTTGATAATTATTAAGGTTAAAATATTGTTAAATCCAATAAATAATTTTCTTCCATGCATAATATTGTTATTAAGGCTTTATCTTATTGTATTGTTAGGTGTTTACTAATTATTTGCGTAAAATTTCCAGTTCTCCTTTCATACTTCAAAAATTTACTTTTGTCCGAACATTTAGTTGTTAGGGCTCGTATTATAAGGGTTATTTTAAGAGTAGGCTGAACAAAATCACAAAATTGGATTAATGTGAGAAGTTATACTTAAATATTGTAACGCTTTCATTAAAATTTTAGTTTGTACAGATTTCCCTGCGAAAAATTTCAAGACTTTCCACCATCCTTAATGAGTTTGTCCATCACGATTCCATTAATTCTGCTGTACGCCACACAAAATTTCCATGGGGTCGATGAGTGGGGCTCCTGGTAATTCAAGGTGAATTAAAATTAATTGAAACACTAAAAGTGCGCAACGTCAAACCGGAAGAATAATTGCACCGTACATTCTGTGTTTTTGTGGAAATAAACGGTACGGCAAGTCTTAGAAGGGAAAATTAAAAAATTGTTGCATAGATAAATGAGGGCAGGCCGAATTGTAGTGGAAAACCGGCGAGAATATAATCCGGGCAAGTCGAGCCGAATTAGCAGTCATCAAAGAGAGATCCGTGCTACGGCTCCAGGTCCCCTCTCTCCTGCTGCCGCACCTTGACTCTTCACCGGGGCGAGGGCGAGCTTTATACGATTTTGAAATATATTATTTTTGCTTTTCTACTAAATGAATTTTAATTTGAGCTCTGGGTAATAATGTAGAGAGGGAGAAGAGAGTGGAAGAAAAAAGCATTTTGACAAGAGCGGCGCGCGCGAGCATTTAGCAGGAAAAAAAAGAATGAAAAGGAAAATGCAGAAAGGAGAAATCCGACGCGCGGCGGCAAGTGAATTTTTAGGGCATGTTAATCCAAATGAAAAAGTTACGGAATATGAAATTAACTTATAATGTAATCTCTCTGGCTTTTTGCTCTCTCCATCGCTCTACATGCAGCCGATATAATAAAAAAATCCATAATTCAAAATATGTTATGCGGCACGTTTTCAAGTCTATCATTTTAGTACTTAGGGGGAAAAGCCCGCATCAAGTTTCCGACAATTAAAAGAATATTTCGTTGCAAAAGTGTAAAAATCAAAGGAAGGCCCAGCTACTTCTTCAAGTAACATTTTTAGATATCTCCTATGGAAAAGGCACTTTATACTTACACACAATTTTTGGAATACTATGGAGACTTACCTAATACATGACTTTCTTATACGATATCCTGATTTTATTTTATTCCAAACAAAAAACGCAGTTCCAAGACTCTAAAGGCTGTCTTTGTATGTTTTTTAGACGATTAAAAATGTTAAAATGAAACTTTGAAAATAGCACCATTTTTCATGGGTTGACAGTTTTAGAACCACTGGTTAGATTCTAAGGTAATCTTTCTTTTTACAAAGTGGAATGTTGGTTCCATTACAGGAAAAATGTGATAAATTAATATGCTAATCAATATTAGTAAATGTTTCTTTATTTTTCGAGATATTCCTAATAAACCTGAAAATGCCATCATCAGATAAATACCACTTGAATTGATCTACATGAAAAATATTTAATACGTTACCCCCAATTTTGTTCAAAATCATAAATATGAAATTTGGTTCGTTTCCCTTAAGTTCTTTTTGAGTTATGGTGGATACAGACGTGTTTAGAAAATGGTTAAAATGAATTCCGGGATCCCCAAAATATGTAAATATGATTTTTATAAGAAAGTAAAAAGAACTAAATCGCAATTCGGGACACACTGTATACTGAATAAGTAATTTTAGTGTTTCTGTAATAATAGAATTACAATGCAAAATTCCAACATTTTTCCTTCCTCCAGTTGTTTGTGTTTTTAGGGTGGCACGGCATTTCAGGTTGACATGAAGCTGTAACAATAGTACGGTGTGATGTTGAGAATGTAGTTGGGTAATTAAGTGTGATAAGGGCCGTGTTGAACAGGTGTCGCGTGAAGTATTAACTTGCGAGAGGTTGAATGGATCATCTCCAGAGCTAGAACAGGGTGTTGGTGATGTGTAACTGTGTAGTAGCCCAGACGATTTATCATCGCCTTTTCCCAGACGCATTTAACTACCCAGCCAGGATTATAAGTTAATTAGGAAACGTTACAGCACAAAGTTCAAATTTGATTATGTGAACATGATATGAAACGCGCGCGCAATATAATGTTCACTTGTCATCTTAATTTATGCACTAGGTAGTTAAAATCGTGCAAAACACAAAAATGTACAGTAGGTAGTTAATTCCACATATTCAGCTACAATATCCAAAGACAGATGGCTTAGTTACCTTGATAACGTTATCAAAAATAATGAAGTGAATTCATTGGTAATTTAATTAACATCGGCCGCTGTGATTAAACAACAGCTCTAAATATTCGAGTTACTTGTTCATGAAATGCAGAATGATAGTTAATTAAAATTGCTAATTTAAAGCGCACATCAAGCACAAATTATTATATTTCACACCGGAGCATCGAGCTTTTACTAATTGCTAATTATAGAGTATCACGGGATGATTTAATTATTTCATGTGCCTTGCGAAAGAAAATATCGTAGATAAGTTTATAAAAGGGGGAGCAGCTGAAATGTGTGAACTTGGACCGGACCAGGGGTTACTGAAGAAAATTTAGTATATACTTAGTTCTTAGTATTTCTGCTTAATATTTTGGGGGAAATAGGGAATTATTAAAAATCAAACTTGGTAGTCGTTCAAAAATTCAAAAAGATTACCATGATCGAAATTTTTGTTTAACAACATGAAAGTAAATTACTTACGGTCAGTTTCATAATCAAAATAAAAGTCGACTTTAGTTAAATAAGGTTTAGACTGTGACATGTCATATGTACCAAAAGTAAGAACGTCCATTCTAAACGCCATTTAAACTAAACTCGACTTTTATTTGATTATGGAACTGGCCCTTAGTTTCGATTTCTTTTATTATGTACAAAAATGATATTCAAACTTTGCCACATTGATCATTGATATTTTCCTATTTTTTTCCTTTTTTGATAATCTAATTTTATCTATTGGCTCCTATTTACAAATAAATTTGCATTTCCTTCAACGCTGACATGCAAAGAAAGAACTTTTGTGTAAAACATTTTAAATTTTATCAACAGTCTTTTTAAAAACGCGCATGTTTATAATTTAATCTCTCAAATTTCATCCACAAATTTCCAAAAAACTCCAACTGATAATCATCACTCACTTGGCAAAAAATAAATCAGAATAATGCTCAATATCCTCGAGTTAATACAGCACCAAATGCAACTTTTCTGGTTAAAATTACTATCCCCCGACAAGCTAATAAAGCCAATAAATCCGTAATATTGAAGCGCCAGCGTATATAAAACGGATGGCGGTGGTGGTGGTGGTGGCGACGGCGATGGCAGCACCAGCAAACTAACCCGGATTGAGATATTTGCATTTTAAGTGTTTTCTGCACATATTGCCACTGTTGCACACATCGAATTCGTGTCGTTTGCCATACCAGCGCGAAATCCAACCCTGAGAAACTTTATAACGGGTGCTGGAAGAGGGTGTAATATCACTGATATTGTGCACGTTTACATGCCTGTAAACTGCGATCACATTGTACCTCGTTTGCCTTGTCGCCCTTTGAACCAGAAGAAAAAGAACTCAAATAGATATTTGAATGGGTTGTAAAAGGGTGTGCGTAAAATTTTTAATAAACTAGAAAACGTTTGCAAGGAACACATTTCTTTGATCTAAAACTCAAATACACATAAATTTTCCTTGGTGGTAAATTTTTTTATGCAAGCATTTGAATAAATTAATAAATAACAACAATTTTAGAAATATTATTATTAAAACCACTCAAAATATATGATGGAACTTCATATATTCCGTATTTTAATTAACACGGAAATGTAGCTGCAGAAAAATTAACTAAAAACAGTTTGCTCTTGTAGATAGCAGGATGATTATTTCGAATATTATTGAGCTCGTCATAAAACTGGAAAGCCTGTAGGCTCTAGGGTAAATCAATCCTCTTTATAAACAAATGTAATAACACAACTCAATTACAACAAATGATGATGAAATTCTATAGCACATGCGGTGGTAGTCCCACTGTGCATTAAAATATGCTGGGGAAAAGTTAGTCTACTATAAATATATTATTATATTAATTTTGCTAATTTACATTTTTGTTTATATTGGATTTGTAACTTTCATTAAGTATAATATTGGAGACAGCAAAATTTTTTAAATATTGATTCAGCTAATTTTATTACAGAACTCGTATCTCTAAAATCCATCAAGGGAAGGACGTAAATTTCTAAAACTATTTAACAGTTTATAATACTTACTAAAAATTTTAAAAAGCACGGTTACTATAGATCCTCATTAGTTCGAATGTATAAGAAAGTAAAACGTATGAAATTTCGTTCACAACGGAGGCATTTTTGATTATTCAATATTCATGGTTAATTATTTTGTTGAAATATTTTTTCTGTATCGAATTTCTATCTGCTACAAATTGATCTCAATTTTAGTGTTTCTGAAATTTATTGAGACATTTCCTTCTTTTGATTCTCTTTTGAAGCAAGAGGAAAAGGCTGCGGTAAGCTCAAAATCAGAAAATGTGGTTAGTTTCAAAAATTTTGGTACTAAGGAGTTTTCTGAGTCAAAAAATATTAGAAGGTTGAAGAAAATATTAATGTCTGAAAATTGAAAAAATTGGAAAAAGAAAACATGGTCGTTTATTTTCTAGTCTCAAGAAGGTTCGCAGAAAAAAGTTCTTGCCATATAAGGAACAACCCGGATAGTATCTCGAAATGTAGGAGGTTAGGTTAGATACTAAATATAAGGAATATTAAATGTGAGCTGGTATTTAGATACTAAATATCTGATGTGCCCAACACATGACTTTCTTATACGGATAGTATCACAATAATTACTTTTCGACCCTCGGATTCAACTATCAAAGCGCGCTATGAGAAATATAAAGTGTTTTAGGAATATCTCGTTTTTTTGAAATTTTTTTGACGGAATTTCAAAAAAAAGTTCAAACAAAATTTGTTCAAAATTAAATTCTAAATCAATGTTAAAGAATAAAAAAATCTCATAAATTGATTATTTTTCAAGATATTCTTAAAAAACCTAAAAATGTCATCAGGTAACTGTCACTTGTTTTGGTGCTAGATGAAAAACATTGAATGTGGCACCCACAATTTTGTTCAAACTCTTAAATATGAAATTTGAATCAAATCCGATAACTCGTTTTTGAGTTATGGTGGATACAGACAGACACACAGACAGACATCATGGCGAAAATGGTCAAAATGGATTCAGGGGCCCTCAAAACGTGTAAATCCATCAAAATCTCGAAGTCGAAAAAAATCACGATTACAATACTTCCTTATACTTCGTATAAGAAAGTAAAAATAGGGTAAAAAAATTCTATCCACATTTAAATAGTTTGAACAGTACATCTTTTTAAAAATAAAAGTTGCTATAAATATGGACCTTAGCAATTTTAGTTTCTGAAATTGTTTCAAAAGATATTTCCAATAATTTTTTGACATTGAAAGCTTTTTTAAATCACTCTATATCTAAATTAGAAATTTGTATCCGTGTGTCTGTTTATAGGGATAAATTAGGATTGGTTTTAATACTTCCTGAATAGCTTTTAGGATTTTACTTGTTGAATGAAAGAACACAAATTATCGAAGAAATTCTAAAATGTAGCACATTATTTGTGCATAAAAACAGTATAAGTATTTTTTCCTTAATCATTTAGCTAGGAATGCTGGATAAAAATTGAACAAAATGTGTAAACCTCACTCATATACCCGGAAAAGTTTATTGCTTGAGAATACACATTTATTCTTTTCACTATTAAATCCAAACCCTACTCACATTATCGAAAACATCTAAGGTTAAACAAACCACCCGCGCAATAAACCAAATTGTCACACATTGTACAAAATGCAACACCATAAAAATAAAACCTCTAATAAGAACAACACGAGAGAGAAACAATGCGTGGTGTTATATTATTTTATAGATGTGGGGGGCAGACTAGGCGACGGTGGCGGCATTGTGGCGCACGCGGGGCCGTTTCACGCCGCTCGCGATCGAAGCAGTTTACTCTTATTTTACGGTAAACCTATTAAATATACATTTATATCCATTTAGCGTCATAAAGCTGCGGCACTCGGACCATAAATATTGCATTACATCGCACTTGCTTCGTCCGAAACATTTCACCACCCAATGTCTACTAATGCGATATTCTGTGGGGCGCTGAGATTTCCAAAGTTTGTTGAAATGGGGGCGGCGGGAGGATTTTCTGGTTACAGACGGCTATTAATTCATTACGAGTGCACGTTTACCTTTGGTTGGGAGATGTTGCAGCCACGCAGAATACAGAACTATTAGGAATAATTTAGTCTAGTAGTATAATAAAATTACACTTTTCTATTTAAAAAATATGGTAAAAAAATCGTGTAATGAAGAAAAAAGTTATTTACGTAACTACAGTGGGAAGAGAAGATTTTACTCTTCTTACGCTTCGGTCCATTACTTATTTACCGGCTGTAATCCATTGTTTACAGTTTAATGTTATTTAAAAAACAGTAATTAATTGCAATTGACTTGAAAGTTGACAGTGTTTTGATAAACAATTGAAGTACCATTTGTTGATAAATGTTAGCGTAAGCGTTTTTACGACCTAGGCAGGAAAAGTGGCAAAAAAGCTGAACATCTCTGGTAATATTTTCCACTAATTCATAAGAATTTTTTTAATGGAACTTAAACTGAAAATATTTTCATGGCTTACCCTCTATGTAACCCATTAGGCATCTCTGTCGCACTTTATCCCTACTTTTAGCTCAAATTAAACGAGGCTACAATACGTCCCTTCCCTCCTGTACGATTTTTATCTGAAACAAAATATGAAAGAAATATTATTAAATTTTTGCGAATCATATTCATTAAAATCACTTGTACAACTTTCAAATTTTCGCTTTTCCATCATCAACATAATCATCATCATTCACATAATAATGATAATAATAACGGGTGGCCACGAATGGGAATTGGGGAATTGTGTTTTGCTTCGCGGTATGGTGTAATAAATGGTAATAGGTAAAAGCGTGCGCGTTGTATATAACTGTGTACTTGTTACGCAACTTTGCTTTGAAGTGTGCTCTCGTCATCGAAGCAGCACGCCTGAAGAACCCACTTTCGCTTCCAACTTCGACTACCCCATAAAACGCTCACCAAAACTCCTTATGTGTACTATACCTATACACAAAAACACTCACACACACAACCAATATAATACTTGTCATTTAAACGAGAAAACCTTATTAGACAAATTGCTTTTATATTGATGTTGCTCCAACATCTTATAAAAAACAGGAATTATTCCAATAACAAGAAAACAATACGAAAATAAAAGAAAAACTGCAATAAGTAATAAGTAGGGTATATTCTATCTTCTATATAAACTACATTAAATTAAAACCATCATTTGACATGAAAGTTTGGTTCCCCGGAGAGCGTCTTATGGGAACGAAACAATTTATAAGAAATAAGAAAACAATTGAGTGAAGGTAGGGTTTGGTCTCGGAGGAGTAGGTGACGTCACTTCCCCAAAATAGTCCCAACAGTTTTACTAGCGATGGGAATGGGGGGAGGAAAGGTGGGGCAAACACTATAAGAACCCCAGTCACGCGACAATCCTTTGCTGCAAAAAAGGAAAATTCGTGAGGGATAAATCAGGAATTTTTGTTTTTGTAACTGAAATAGTAGATAACAAAAAGGGAATCATCATTTTGTACAGATTGAAGAATGTTTTAATAATGTAACAAAAATTTTGGTTAAAATTCTAAAAGTAGTTCCATATAAATGGAATAAAACTGCCAAAAATATAATTGAATTATTTTCAGCTGGTGTGCACGTGTCCCGTGAGATAAATACAGAGGTGTGACGACCGTTGTTTAATACTGAAAATAACACTGCTACATCTCTGTTTGAAATTTAACATAAAATGAACGACGCAAACCCGATTTCTTCTAATATAATGACGACATTAAAATATTTTAATATAAATAGATACGAAGGTGTTTCCAAAAATAGGACACTGCTAAGCAGGAATTTTCATTAATAATATTTCAAGGAAAACTTAATACAAATCCGCCATTTCAATAAGTTTAGAAAAATTACAATCGAATATTCTATTTAATTTTATATAAAGTTCAGTTAATATTTTATATTCGATGAAATTATGGTTTATTTTTGGTATTTAGTACATTAAGCTCATTAAAGTAAATAATGCACATTTACTGATAAAAATATTCACAAAATAATCCTTTATTTATGAAAAAACATAATAAATGCTTGCAATTTGTTACCTTCACTTATGACACATTACCGGAACATATTTTTTTATAAAAAAGAAAACTTGTAACATTTTGTCTGAGAACTTTTTATATTTGTTTATGAATATGGATGAAAACCTCGTGCTGCTCTTTCTACCATATTAATTAATTACTTATCCAATTTTCCTGTACAATTTTTAATACCTAAACCCGAAATCTTCTTTGCCTTTTCCGATATCACATTATATCCGATGGACGCTTATGAATAATAAAAAGACACGATTCAATAATATGTGGTACACAAGCACCTACCTATATTATTTATTGATAGCGTTCCAACCCCTACGTAACACACATAGAGAAACTAACTGTGCCACACATTGCATGTCACACACCATATAATACAAACTTCCTCCAGAGAACTACTGTAATTTACTGCTTCTTATAAATTATCCAACATTAATTTATATGTTATTAAAATAAAACGCTTAACAAGTTAATATGATTGCTATAATATTATGAATAGATAATGTGAGAGAAAAAATGTTTATAAATTAAATTTGTTTTTGTTTCTATGTGGAAACATTATTTTAATTTCAGGCCACAATTTGTAAATTGCTTTGAAGTTGTACTAGACAAAATTATAATACAACAAGCAAACCTCATTTAATGTTATTAGATATTACCAAATGTGGTCGAATCCATTTAACTAATTAAATAGATATTTGTTTCGGCAACTAAATTATCTGATAATAAACTGGAAAAAGTCGTGAGTGCAATAATAAAACGCGATTTTACGCCGATTATTATTATACAGTTTTGTGTGTTTATAACAGTTTCCAAAGGCAAAGTCAAACATACATTTCCGGCACATTGTAAAGGAAAACTTATTCGCTGGGAAAATGCAATGAACGAAAAACCAATATTCACAGCCACAGTATATATGATCCGATTTGGCACAATTCACTTACACGTATTTGGCAATATACTGTTTACTTCCGTTATTTTACCCCTAAACCCTCCACCCTTCAATGTTGCAGGCGATTTGTACATCTGAATTTGTCGCCGAGAATTTTAAATTTCTGGCGGATGCGCCAGGACTAAACTCGCAACCTTATAGTTACTTATTGTATCTACGCATTTTTCCATCATTTCCAGTTTATACACTACACACATAATTTTTGTTTATAAATATTGCCTACACTCGCATACAAAATTTAATTTGAGGATTAAAAGTACCGGGATTAGTTTTCATAATTGAAAAGTTTGTTATATATTCATGTTGTATATATATGTTATATGGACGTGTATGTACATGCCGCGCGCGTCGGATACTCCCTGCTAATGTACTAATGGATTTAAACAGTTAAAATGTTTGTTCTTTGTTTGGAAAATGTTTTTCCAAACAGGGGGCCGGTAAATGTGCATATTGAAATTAACCCCCACCGTTCGCTCGTCTGATATCTCTCACTCGTTCCATAATTTAAAAATAATATTGATGCGAATTTGTTTTATTTGCTTAAATAAAAAAAAAAAAAACGTTAACAAATCAGGAAGAATAAATAAGTGTGGACAGTACGAAACTTTAGGCGAAGATTTCTCATGAGGTAAAACCTGATAGTGTGATACAAGCTTTACAACGATATGTCAGCGCATGTTGATTCGAGCGTTTAGTGTGACGTCAACTGCGAGGGAAAACTGACCTCGGAACTATTTACTTGGCCATAGCTTTTTACAGAAATATTCCGTCAACACATTTTAAATTTTACATAAATTGAAGGTAATTTGACCTATTTTGGTTAGAAACTTCATTTGTAATCCACCATTTTGTCACATTTTATAAACACCGCAGATTGAAAATGGGGATTTCCATCGAAGAAATTATTTACTTAAAAAGATAGGAAAGTTCTTGTTCAAAAATGGACGGAATGCGATTTTTTACTTTTTTTATGCGTCCTGTTAGATACTCTAAAAGCAGGTTTATTCATCTCTGGTTAACTTTATTTGGCAGTTAAATTCTTAGGTTACAGTTGATACAACTATATAAATTTATCTGGTATAGATAAAGTTACTGCAAAAATGACAAACCGGCCCTTAAATTTTTAAATTTTGTGCTAAAAAATACCGATAGTTTGTTAATTTTTTTGTAAAATTTCTTATAGATTCAAAATAAATATTAAATAGTGGCACTTGAGGGGGACAAACGAATTATTTTTAACAACAAAAGGATATACTTTTTCATAAAAATATATTTTATCCTTTCTGCTATTGTTAAAATACGAATATAATTTTATTCCCGCTACTATAAAAAATTACGTTCTTTTATTCTTATAAATTTGGACAATTTTTATAGTTTTCTAGTTTCCTCCCACATCAGTAGATGATGTCTGCATACCCCTGAAATTTCAATTTCCACAATCTGAAATTTGGTCGTTCTAACAATGTTACAACATTCGAATCTTGTACACCTTGACATAAAATTAATAAAACGAGGGGTTAGTTTTAGTATAATAGAATAGAGTAATATATTTAATGAAACACGCCGTTTTGTGGGCTGTACACCGCCACCGGCCCTGATACATTACACCAAAACGCGCGTGCAAAAGAGATAACGAATGTTGGACGACGTAATTGAAAATTAGGGGAAAAACTCATAACAATACGGGACAAGGGTAATAAGCTTAGTCCTCTGCATCTAATCATGCACATTACAGTCGCCCAGCGTATTAAAACTGCTTGGTTTTAAATACAGTTTGTATTTGGTTGGGGGCGGTCGATTTGCCGCCACCGTAGCCGTTCTTGTTGCACTTTGTAAATTAATTCATGGGGTCGATAGTTAAATCTCTGTTTACCATCAAGGTGGTAAATTTTGTTTACGACTTTTGGCATGGCATTTAAACATATTTTCGCATTATTTTCCTTGGCACGCGGGAAAAGAACTAGGTACCTGGTGGAAAGTTGCCACGAGCCTCATAGACCGTTAATTGTTATTTAATATTCATAAAAATAACAATAAATTTAGTTTAGATGTGAGGGGAATGAAAATTATTGTTTAGGAAATGAGGTTTTGTGTTAAATACTCCTATTAATTTTTGTGATTATAAATAAGGAGGAAAAATGTGCTTCTTTATAGAAATTGAATTTGGAGTTCGAAAAAAATTCTACTTTTTACAAATACATTGCATCAATTTTCTTCAAATAATAAACAAAGTACATAACTGAAAAAATCTCAAAATAAAATATTTTCATGTTATGTAATGTCCCTTTGTGAATTTCCACCACAAATATCTACATATTTTCGAGCTTGAAAACTCAAAATATCTGTCCAAAAGAGAACATGCATTTGATATTTTCCCTGTATAATAAAGACAATTCCATTGATATAAAATGGGACTATTGATTTAGCCATTACATTCCGGAAACGAATAAAAAATTGGAATTGAAATTGGGTCGCAAATTGCACGAATTTATCGAACAAGTGTCCGTTAAAATTCCTGCTATAGAACAACAATAGGCCTTCACACATACAAATTTTTAAGTTCCATTATAATACACCCTCTGACAAAACGACCAAAAAAACACTCATCCTAAATACAAGTTTTTCAGCACTTTCAGCGCAGACAGTGAGGCTGAAACTTTTTCGTCCCAAACAGAATTTCGATAAATTTTATTGTTAAAAGTAAAGCAGTTAAACTAGGGGTGTAGATAATGTATACCTATACGTGACATAATTGGCAATTATCCCATACAAGAGCCATATAGCGCCCCCTCGAACCTCATTTAACAAGAGTCCAACTGGCCGCTGTAATAACTCGTTTACAACTGAAAGCCAACACCGACAGACTTTCGTATGGGCCACACGAGATATGTGCAAAAGTTTCGGTTTCAGCAACAGGAGCAGAGTAGGAAGTCGCGGAGACTGTCACACGACTCCACTTGATTTGCATGCCAAAACCGATCTGAAAAAATTGCGAGATTTTGTGTCTGTTTAAACAAGAAAACAAAGCAGGTACATCAGTATGTGTGTGTATATATTTGTTTAGATAACAGACAGTTTGTGTATTAAATTATTTCTGGTGAACGCGAGAGGCAAATTTGCCCCCGAAAAGTGGTTGCACACCCCCCGGAGCTAAAGTATATTTACCAACGCTCAATAAGACATAAGATGCTGGAAATGGATGCGGTTTATGTTTAAGCAAATACACAAACACTGGGATGTATACACAAAAAATGTATCGTATTCAAAAGTTACACGGAAGCTGAGTTTACGAAAAATCTTAAATAAGTTAGTACGTCCTTGAGTTTGGAAGCTCCCAAATATGATCATAATTATCATGATAACGTAAGGTTAGTGGAAATTTGCCATTAAGTTCTTGTTCTTTTTTAGTAAGTGGAATACAAATTTTCTTAGTTACCTAGTTTCTAAAAATTTCAGATACTTTTCAAGAAAAAATTGCGAAGTTTTCGTATTTTAACACGCTATATTTTAAACTTTTATGGAATATTTTTCCAAAGAACCAATTGAAATAATTAAATAATTAAAACAGGATTTAATAATTTTTTTTATTATTGCTTATTTTTCCAAAAAAATTAAGGATGTGGTCTAATTTATTTGATAGAAAGTTATGCTGGAAATAGCTGCGGTTTATGTTTAAACAAATACGAGCCCTAACAACTAAATGTTCGGACAAAAGTAAATTTGATTGTCGTTTTTCCATACACGCAAAAGTTATCTAAATTAACTTCCATAATATTGATGGTTTTTTCTGTTATAATGCCAACATTTAGTTATATAAAAACGTAAATTTCGTAAAAATCCGCTCGGCGGTTCCAAAACTGTGGCACTTTAACCCAGCAGGATGGGAAAATTGTAGAAACAAAGATTTATTATTTTCAAAACGTTGGATCTAGTAGTCGGATTTTGATGAAATTTACTTTATTACAAAGCTGGATGTTGGTTTTCTTTACAAAAAAGTTAAAAAGTTTTTATTTGGTGATTTTAGGCATTTATCGGAGCTTCAAAGTTGCACCTTTAAAAATGATAAAATTTTCTAGTAACTGTTTTAAAGAATCACAGTTTTGAAACCGCTGGTTGGATTTGTGTCAAAAAACATTTAAATCAAAGCTCAATAATCGTACTATATTGAAAAAATCCTGAAATGTTAATATGATTTTTTTTTGCATTTTTTTCGAGTTCCACAGTTCACTTTTCAAAAAACGGGTTTTTTTGAGGGTGCTACCTATATTAAAATAATCACAGTTTTGGAACCACTGGTTGGATTTTGGTAAAACTTACTTTATTGCAAAGCTGGATATTGGTTTTATGTACAAAAAAATCCCCAAGTCTTTATTTGGTGATTTTAGGCATATTTCGTAGCTTTAAAATTGCACTTTAAAAATGTGACGTAATTTTCTAACGACTGTTTTTAAAAAATCACAGTTTTGGAACTTGGGGAAAACGACATAAAGGTGCTTTAATGGCCCTCATCCAGTCCGGACTTAAATGTTATTGAAACTCTGGCATAAAATTAAACGTATTTTACGCAATAATCCACCAAGAACCATTGGTGGACTTAAAGACCAAAATAGAAGAAATTTGGGACAGTTTCATGCCAGAATTGTACCAAAATTTGATAAATACAATGCCTGCTAGAATACAGGCAGCTATTAAAGCAAAAGGAGACGTAACCTCTTATTAATGGTCCTAAATTAAAAATTATCCCAACATTTAAATGCAAATTCATTTTGTAAAGTTTGTTAATTATTAAGGTTTAAAATATTGTTAAATCCAATAAATAATTTTCTTCCATGCATAATATTGTTATTAAGACTTTATCTTATTGTATTGTTAGGTGTTTACTAATTATTTGCGTAAAATTTCCAGTTCTCCTTTCATACTTCAAAAATTTACTTTTGTCCGAACATTTAGTTGTTAGGGCTCGTATAAAAACACTGGAATATGTGCACTCAAAAAAATATAGATAGGGTTGACGAAAAATCAAATAAGTTAGAATGTCCCTGAGCTGGGAGCTCTCGAATATGATCATAATGATTATGATAAAGCAGGGTAGGTAGACATTTAACATCAAGTTCTGGTTCCTTTTAATATGCGGAATAAAAATTTTCTTACTTAATTTCTAAAAATTGCAGATACTTCAGTTATATGTCTATACATATAAAAAAAATTGCGGGGTTTTCTTCGTCTATTAAAAAAAAACGTTATTTTTCAAAGTTTAATAAAAAGTTTCCGAAAGATCAATATGAAAGAATTAAATAATTAAACAAAGATTCTTAATTTTTGGAATTATGAGCCATTTTTCTCAAAAAGCTGGCATTGGCAAAAAGTTTTTTCTTATGAAAGATCGAACATTTTCGTAGAAAGTTACTATTTTAAGCAACATTTGTAACTTTCTAAGTATAGAACGTTACACTTTAATTTGACAATTTCTTCCGATTACTAACTTTCACTGTACCTACTATCGAAGCTTCGATTTTTACGTAATTTTGATTTTATTATGTTGGTTTCTGCAAAACCTTCAAATTTGTTATGACGTCTGTAAATTTTATTTACAAAAGGACACTTTCCAATTTCTGAAAATTTGTAAGTCAAGATTATTGTCCACTTGGTTAATTAAATCATTGTGTTTTTATTAATTTTGCTGTTAGAATTGTGTCACCCAAGAAAAGTTTTAAAAATCTCGATTTCAATTTCCAAGACATTATACGATATAAAAGTACATTAACATCAATTTTAAAATATCCACCTCACTCTATCACTCTCCTCCCTTCGCCTTTCTCTCTTTCACCAGTCCAAAAACACCCACACCACTGTTCACTTATTCTATTTATTTAGTAATATAACTGTCTGAATGGTTTTTTTTCGCGCGCGTTGGATATCTCGTTTGGGTAAGGACTTTTTTGTGTCCTGTTTAGGGAGGTTAGGGTGAATAAAGTGTGTCGTTTTTCTAACGCAAACGCCATTCCGTAGTCGCATTTAGCCGTGCTATAGGAAAGCTTTTACCGAATTAACAGTTAGCAGGCAACAGGGCAGCATGGTTGCCCTTCCTATTTAACTTCCAGTCTATTCTCTCATCCACATAGGATACATACAATGTACATTTCGTTCCATTGCACATTTGATTTAATTAAATATTATATGTATGAGTAAATGAAGAGAAAAAAGTCAAGTTTTGTTTAATGAAAACTTTTATACCTGCATAATTATGTTATGATTATTACTGTACACGTTTTGCTGGGTTGTACCTATTTAGAAATGAGCGCCGCGGGTATTTAATTATGTATTCTTACATCGGCCCCTATGACACCATAATATTTAATTTTCACCTATAACAGGTCACAAATTTATCGTGTTAAAAGACTACAACTTATTTAAAACCATGTACTAACTAAACTCTAAATGTATGTCAAAACTAATTGGTAGTATGAAAACAGTTTGACTATGTGGAAAAACAAAGTTCATTTTGGGTCAGCTCAGCAGAAAATAAAGTTTATGTTGTTAAAAACATAAAATGTAGTATTCTTATTTTTCTTGACACAAGCTCCAGCCAAGATTAGGTTTTATTATTTCAAATATTACCTAAAACCCATATTTTATAAATTACACATGATTTATTTCAGTGTTTAATGTTAAAATATCTGATGTGCCCAACACATGACTTTCTTATACGGATAGTATCACAGTAATTACTTTTCCTAAAGAAATTAAGTTAAATTTCTTGTAAAAATTTTGAGGGTTTCCAGCAATTTTCAAATAGTCTCTGTCGCACTTATTGCAATACGCATAAATCTGTCCTTGTCCCACTCATTACTACCAGATTTTAGGACAAATAAATAACAGAATACTTATCAAAATTCCACAGTGCGAAAAATGCTTGATATCTTTGAATTTGCTGTAGCTAAACTTTGAAGATTTATAAAATACTTCTCAGTTTTGGTCAACGTTTCACTCAAACAAACTGTACAGTGCACAATAATCCTTCTCATCAAAATATTTCGATTTTTTGCCTTTGACAATTGTTTGACTAACAATCTCTTCTTCTTCTTCGTACTTGGATAGCAAAGCAATGTCAAGTTTTTGGTGTTTGGCGATATAGCCACTCTCACCAGGATTGGATTAATTGGTTTTCACTTTTTAAATTTTTATAACTTTATTCGAGCTCTTCGTGTGTTTAATGCAAATAGAATATTTAGTATAAAAACAAATAGATTTCTGTAATGTAAACAACAGCCACTCAGAGATAGATGGCAACACTATATAAATATATAAATAATTTATAATTATTAAAAAACGGCGCAAAATAAAACACTTTTGTTACTTTGTCGACACGTCTAAAAATTGAAAGAGCATTCACAAAAAGTTTGGCGTCGATATCTTTAATGTAGATTTGCATGCATAATACAATTTCACGACTTTATTGTATATATTAGAAAAAATTTTAATCGAGTTGCCATGATATCCAAAACATAAAACCGTAGCCGTTGTAGCCGTCGATCTTTTCAAATAGTAATGCTACAATCGATTTCCTCAACGGTATAGATTTCTGTATGTAAACAACATGTACTTTGTAAATCAGAGATAGATGGCGCCACTATATAAATTAAAATTTTTGACGGAATTTCAAAAAAAGTTTCAAACAAAATTTGTTCAAAATTTAATTCTAAATCAATGTTAAAGAATAAAAAAATGTTGTAATTTGTTTATTTTTCAAGATATTCCTAAAAAACCTAAAAATGTCTTCAGGTAAGTACCACTTGTGTTGGTGCTAGATGAAAAAGATTTAATGTGGCACCCACAATTTTGTTCAAACTCTTAAATATGAAATTTGAATCAAATCCGTTAAGTCGTTTTTGAGTTATCGTGGATACAGACAGACACACAGACAGACATCATGGCGAAAATGGTCAAAATGGATTCAGGGGCCCTCAAACCGTGTAAATCCATCAAAATCTCGAAGTCGAAAAAAATCACGATTACAATACTTCCTTATACTACGTATAAGAAAGTAAAAAGTATCATTTATAACACTAGTTGGACAATGAACTATTTTTTTAATATAATGTTTTCCAATATGATTTCATGTTTTTCCAAGAAGTGTCTTAATTAATTATTTTTTAAATATAAATGATTTCTGAATAATTAGAAGACATATTAACTAATGTGAATATAAAGAAATTGTCAATAATTTCAGTGGCGCCCGTAAAATATCTTTATATATAAATTATAATATATTAATAATGATTTTCTTATAAACTAAAGACAGTTAGATATTATTTTCTAAATAAATTATGAATTTTTGTTGAACTTGGTAAATTATTTTTCCCAAAAAATATTTGTAATGTTCACTCTTTTATTTATTCCATCCATTACAAACTGTTCAGTATTGTGTTTTAGTCCAAATTATATACAGGACGACGCCGAAGTTGTTGTTCAAAATATGTCAAAAAATATTCATTTTAGTGCTGTAAAAATTTGATAACGCAACTTTAAACTATCAACCAGCATGTTTCAACGTTAAAAAACGGCTTAATGTAGTAAAATGTCCTTAGGTATCTCAATATTCAAAAATTTTCCGAATCCTCCAGTTATTTAGTTACAAAATACCTCGTTTTTTGTACTAAAACTCCAGTGAAATTCTAACAACCCCTACTAATAGTAATTATTTATGAATAATATTAATTATTGATAAACAAACAAACCACGTTATTTATGGTTTAATGGTCTATACGCTAATAATGACTCTCTGGCAAAAACCCAACTAATATAACAACATAATAAACAAAATTATTAAATAATTACCCGTGGAATAAAGTCCAATTTTAATGGAAATATTAATAAAAACCCGAAATATTCAAAATCATGTACCAAACCAAATTTAATCAATTTTTTACCCCATCATATTTCTAATTGTTTACTTAGCTTCCCAAACATCATTTTTATTGCTTGTGTAACTCGAACAAAATATTTTAATTACATTGAAGGGGGTCGGAAGCGAATTTTGCGTAAAATCTACGAAATGGAGCAGATGTTATATTATGTAGTACCTGAGCGGCTGGCGTATTTTTTTTGTTTGTTTAAGGAGGAATTGATAAACGCCCGTCTGATAACAGTTTGATGACTTAGAATATTATTCACCTGTTCTAATAAATCGAGTAAAAAATAGGGTACCTAATGTATATAAATGTGAGTGTTTTAATTAAATATTAAATTAATTAAAAAATTGTTGCGTCGGATAATGTTACATATTTGTTTGCAGGGTGTAATTAATTTTATATAGAGAATTTGTTTTTATTATTATAAAATTCACGCGGATATTTTATCAATATGTGATATAAATATAAAATATAAATATGGAATTTTTACGGTGATTAATTTATTAAAATTAGTGGAAATATTTTTTTCAAACAGTGGTATGTTTAACTAATAATTATTGTAGGTTTTAGAAACTTTCATAATTTCGTCACCGAAGGATAATGTTGCTAAAATACAAATTTTCTAAATTCCCTACAAGTTTCGGAAAATTTAAGTTAGTTTTTTTCAAATACATACAAGTTCTCAAACTATCTTAAGAAACGTCCTAAAAACATCTCAAACATTCCTGCAACAATAAAACTTTCGCTCCTACCACTATAAGTTTTATTTTTATTTTTCAAAAAAAAAACATGCACTATTTTCAGTTTTCAAAACAGCAACTCACTCACCTATTATTTACGTGATTCTAAGGTAGAAAACCCCGAGTAGCAGTGGCATTCGCAGGAGCAGCAGTAGCAGGATCAGGCACAAAACGTGTGTATTAAAGTTGGTATGTGTGTGGTGGTCGAATATTTTGCCAGATAAGCAGTTGTTGCAGCTGGGAAAGACGCACGAACAACTGAGATGATAGAACGAGCCGGCGTCCGCCACACCCCAATGACGGCAACGGCGCCGGCGCCGCCCCCTCCACCTCAAACACACTGATAAAATCATCCCCTCAAACATACTAGTTTTCTTTTACTTTGCCCCCTACAAACCTACAAACACTATCCTGAAGAAAAGCTGAAAGAAATTTTCAGCTGAAAATCAAGTTTCAAGTTCCAACCATCAACAAATGTAGGTATACCTATAATGGGAATCGACGCACGAGAACCTTAACGAAAACTCGTAGAAACAATACAATTTTTCAGTCAATGCCTCCGAAATATTCCCAAAGCCAAACATAATGAGCAAATGCATTATTACTGTGATCTAAACATATACCTGCTTGTTCACTAGCATAATCCGCGGTCCGCTCAAAGGAATTACGTCGGGAATTAATAATGAATTATTTGTCGGTTGGATCCCAGAGTTGTTGACAAGCAACTGAAGCCTACACGCGTTGGTTTCTCCAGGAATTCACCTGCTTTAATCCAGAAATTATGATATTATTAAGTAGCATAAGTAGGTAAGTAGTTCCGCGGCGGTTGTATACTCGAACGTGGGGGTGCGCGCATAGTGAGGGGCTCTTTTATTATCTGAGCCACCGCCACCAAGCCCTGACAAAACTTGTGCAATATCTTTATTAAAAAACGGACGACAATAAAAATTTTCATCCAAACTAACCTAATATAGAGTTTTAGGTGCTTGGACCGGAAAAGTTTTCTGTGGAAAAGGATAGGTATATTAGGTAATCACAAGGCGTATACGAGGGGTTGGTATTCGCGAATCGTGTTCTGGCGGGGTTTTATTAATAGAAGAATAGAAGTTTTTAATGGTTTGCTGCATTTTAAATAAACTTACCTTGACTTTCTTGTTCTGCACTTGAAATTCGAAATTGACATAATTCTAGTAAAAAAGAACTAAAGGGGTGGCCAAATAACTTTCTTAATTTTGTTTTGGATGATTATTGGTTCCAAAATATAACTGAAAGTTCGAAAATTTTCACTAATCTAAAGTTCATATTTTACTAAAAAAAAATGCCCTGAAAACGGCACACTATCTACTTTTATAACTTTCAGAAATTAAGTTAAAAAAATAAATCAAAACTTTCGAAATTTTTAATTCTTTTGAATTTTGTGTCACCTATTGCAACAAATTTCGACAGAATAAAAAAAATTATATCAAAAATGCACAATTTTAAGCCATATTTTAAATTTAAAAAAAAGTATTCTATTTTTTTTTTCTGATAGCAAATAAATCATTCGGATTATTTGCTAAAAATTAATTCACAGTTTGTAAAATATACATCCGTTACATAATAGTATAATACTGAATATCGCCAATTCTTCGGAACTAAAAGATAATTTTTAATTATAGAATAAAAACTTGGATAATTTATTTCTGCACCATATCCCTTATTTCTACTATTGGGCATCGAAATCCCTCTAATAGCCAGAACAAGATAGTTACTCAACAAACTAAACATAACATTTAGATTTGAATAATCTCCTGGAAAGGATTCGGTTTTGTAAGTTTGCGACTTGAATGAAACGTTTGCATAATTATTCGTACACATGTGATTATGATTTGCCGGCTTTAACAACTCGCCTGCCTCTTGACTATTACATACACCAGCCAGGTTAGCGAGACGAAAGTGTGTGGAAATTAACAAAACTATTAATGGAAGTTGCGGTGTACAAATTATACGAATAGCGCCGAAACTTGCGTTATTAATATTATTATTATAATTATAAACATCTCGCGCATATAATCACCAACTTAAATCTAGTTTTGCGTTTGATTGCTTGATTACTTCGTCCGTAATTTGCTATTAATTTTTTTTGTATTATTACGAATTTGCTGTTTTGAGGGGTTTGTGCAGAGTTGAAATCAAAATAGGCAGAGCCGAACTTAGACAGAATCTGATCAAATATTCAATAATTGGTTTTTTATGTTTACGGGCAGTCATTCAAACAAAAAGGTACACAAAATTCCAAAAGTTGTGAAACTTGGACACAAGTTTGAAAACGCTAAAATAATATTAAGTCTAAATTTGCAACCCGTCCGGATGACCGGAACATTGTCAAAAATTGAAAAAGAACAATTTACAATATCTTTTTGTACAAAATTACAAAAGTTATGCAAACTTGGACAAATGTTAAGTGGCCTATTACAAATCTTCCATTGAGTTTGCAACCTTTTTTGCTAAACGCAACCTCGATTTTTATTAAATAATTAGCAAATTTTGTTGTAGTTCTTCGTACAAAATTCCAAAAGTTATGCAAACTTTATGTAATACTTATGATACAGTCCTGAACCCACATGCCAATTTGCATAAATTTTTGAGGAACGGAAATATTTTTTTTATTTCTTTATTACTCGGGGCGGTGAATTTTTAACAAAGGCGGGTCAACAAAATGCAAAAGTTTCCGAACATGGTTGCAAATGTTCGTTACACAGATACAGACTGTACTTTGAATTTGCAACCTTTTCATATCTCCGGAACTTTGTTAAATTGATAACATCTTGTAAATAATTCCAATTTCGCATATCCAAAATATTGCAAAAGAGTTGCAATCTCAAATTATATTTGTCTAATATTATTGAAAGTGCTTTTCAATTTGCAACCTTATAGCAAGTCCGGAAAATATTTTTCATGATTTTAATTTACACTAAGTTAGTAGCGAGTGAGAATAAGAGAGCAAGGCACTGCCTTATTGCCTATAGTGTAAATATAAATGAGAAAGAATATGTTCCGGACTTGCTATGAGGTTGCAAATTGAGAAGTACTTTCAATAATATTATAGACAAATATAATTTGAGATTTGCAACTCTTTTGCAATTTTTGGATATACGAAATTGGAATTATTTACATGGTGTTATCAATTTAACAAAGTTCCGGAGGTATGAAAAGGTTGCAAATTCAAAGTACAGTCTGTACCTGTGTAACGAACATTTGCAACCATGTTCGAAAACTTTTGCATTTTGTTGACCTCCCTTTGTTAAAAAATTCACCGCCCAGAGTAATAAAGAAATTAAAAAAAATACTTCCGTTTCTCAAAAATTTATTAAAATTGGCATGTGGGGGGGTTCAGGACTATATTATAAGTATTACATAAAGTTTGCATAACTTTTGGAATTTTGTACGAAGAATTACAACAAAATTTGCAAATTATTTAATAAAAATCGAGGTTCCGTTTAGCAAAAAAGGTTGCAAACTCAATGGAAGATTTGAAATAGGCCACTTAACATTTGTCCAAGTTTGCATAACTTTTGTAATTTTGTACAAAAAGATATTGCAAATTGTTGTTTTTTAATTTTTAACAATGTTCTGGTCATCCGGACGGGTTGCAAATTTTATACTTATTATTATTTTAGCGTTTTCAAACTTGTTTTCAAATTTCAAAACTTTTGCATTTTTTAGGCAAAATAAACTTTAAAAGCTTGAATGACTGGCCTATTTCGATTGATCAAAAATACATAAACTGTGTTAAAATTAAGGGTTCATTTTCCTCAGTCCGCCCCTGTTTTTGTTGTTATACAGTTTAACTAACGACAAAGTTTTCGCGTTATTCACTTGAAGAAAGACTAGGGTTTAAAGTTAAAGTTACACGACTCCTCTACCCCTGCGCTATACAGCAAAAGAATAAACCAACCACTCGTCGAAATAAATAGAAAACAAACTGCCTCGCTCACCGCACAAAACATTTTCCAGTTCTGTGATTGTCGCAGCATCATCTCCCAGATTGCACCTTGGAGGCTCTAGTTTTATTCACCGCCAATTCCCACTGAGGGGGGAAGCACGAACAAACGTGCACAAGGAAGGGGTTAAGGTAAACCGCTGATGGCTGCATTTATCTATGCGACATTCCAAAAAACAGAATAGTTTTATGAATATGATGGAGAACACAGAAAAAGATTGGCAGCAAGCACGACATTGCCAACAAGTATCTGTTAGAGGTGTTGCATTCCCCAATCGATATCACTCTGGGGAAATCACTAAACAGGACGGTACAGAATCCGCGCCCCCTCTCAAGGCCCCTTGGTGCTTCGCCCTCTTGTCAACCAACGATACACTAGGTCCTTTGCGATTCCTCCGCCAGACTTACTTAGCGTCTAATTATTCCCGTACGCATCGCTTCGAATCTATTAAATCTACATATAGTAGAAAAAGGGAAAAGAACCATCCACCACCCACCGGTGACATTGTAGATTGGTACCTATACCACCCCCGACAGCTCCGTAAAATTACTACAATAAACTTTCCCACAAACTAAACTAATTTCCAAAACCTAGGTCAAAAAACTGATTATTTCGTCTAACCTAAAATCTAACCCCCTTTGTTTCTCTTAGGATCCGGTTACGTATACAACTTCATCATCCAAAATAGCTTCATTAACTTGATTATTATATCTTTTTTATGGGGGGCAATTTCATGCATTCGAAACAATTAGAATAAATTAATTTGCTGGATGAGTGGCGCTATTTCAAGCTGAGTCGAAACGATCGAAAAGGTATATATTGTAATTAAGTTGGCGCGCACGAGTCGCCCTCCAGAATAGCGAATTGGGGCTAAGAAGATTCATTCACGCTAGACTACAAATCTGCATTAGACAGATATTGCTGAGGAACATTTGCTTGGTTTCCACTGCCCTGCGGAATAAGGCAATGCATTTTAAATAGAATTAGTGAAGGATTTTGAGTGAAACCAAATCCATAATTAGTGGAATAATTGTTCAAAAATTTGGAAAAAATAACATCAAACAATATCAACGAAGATTCGAAATTATCTTGGCAAAAATGCTAAAAAAAACAAAATTTTAATTTTATTAATGCTTAACACTTTGTCGTTTTCTCTAATTGAATAACAGATTTATTATCTTTTGATATTTGCAAAAAGAGACTTGCATCCAAATTTCCCCTTTGAAGTTTGGGAAATCCACCCCACCAGTAAAGCTTTTTGTGATGTGCAAGTTGCTTTCTGCAATTTGCTATTCACGCCAAGTCCCATACACAGACGAATGGGTGGTGAGGTTCAACTAAAATAAAACGTTGTAATGAAGAGAAATGTAAATAAAAGCTAGTTCAGTTTAGTTCCTCACATACACCCAGAAGCCAAAATTGAAAATGATTTGAACACAACTGTTGTGTATGTTCATGACGTGGATAACAGCCCAACATCACACAAGTTTATTTCTTGGTATACCTACGTACCTGAGGAAAGAAGAGCGCCTTCGCGCGTAAAATAATTAAAACAATTTTTTTATGTTAAAAACGGGACTTTTTAATATAGCTCAGTTGGGATTAGTTTTATATTTTTCCCTAGGCGGTGTCTTAAAAGAATGTTTGTTTCGCTTTTATCTTTCTGTTTAAAGCCAGTTTGCCATTTACTTAAATTACGTTCTTTTATGTATTTAGAAAAAAACGAAAAGAAAACAACGCGAATATAATTCTAATAAAAAGGTTATTAGTAGACGGCTTTTGGCGTCTGTTTGTATAATTTTATTAATCATTAAACATGTAAGTTTTGTTCATTTATTACTAATATGAACAATATGGAAACCGCACACCGTCTACAGTATTATACAACATAAAGAGAAGTTCATTATAGGTTCTTATTAAATTCGTTTTAATTGAATTTAATTTAACTTTATAGCGTATGCACAAAGAGAGGTAGCGAAATAATTAATTCATTTGTTGTTGGATGCTCCACGGAAAAATAATTCTTTAATCTTGTTAAATTACTGATAGTTATAAAGCGAGAAAAAATATTCAAGATACAGTTATTTTAATTCTTTATGTCTAAAGCTCAGAAATTATGTTAAAATTTACTGAAATTATATTTGTAGAAGCTCCACATACCCCTGAAAGCGCTCTTTTAGCTATTTTGTAACTTTCTAAAGATTGTTAATTGTGATAACAAATTATTTGGTTTGAAAAAGTATCGAGTCTATGGAAAATCTGTAGACCTGTGATGAATCCTAGAGAATACAATGAATTTCGAATTAGATGATTTAGGAGCTAACAACCAAGGACTCGAAGACTATAGAACGGAGAAAAAAGAACAATGAAGAAAATTCCAATTGAAAACCAACAGGAAGAAATCTGAGAGGAGCAAGAGAAAGACGGTGTAAGGAAGATTTAACAGTCATGAAATTTAAAGAATGGAAATGGTTGTGTAGCGAAAGGACGAAATGCAGGGGGGATAATTATTTAGGAGACAAGACTCACTATTAATTTAAGCGCTGTTAATTTACTTTAGCACCATATTTTGGTATGTAATGATTTAAATAGTCCAGGAAAAATAGACTAAAAAAAAAGGCGAAGTTGGAAAAAAATTGTTACAGGCTGAATTTTTGCATGCACCTTAGTATTATAGTCCTCAATAATGTGTGAAAGTTCTCCATCGATTTGGTGGCTGCTAACTGAGTTACTCGAGGTCAAACGTCGCGATAAACAGTTTTTTGCAAATGTCTCGAGAACGGTGGCCTTTATTGAAAAAAATATAGAAAGCTAATTTGTAGCTGAGGCGATTTGCTATAAACTTATTAAGAAGTTTTTTTGTAGGAGCAATCGTTCACGAGATATAGCGTTTCAAAAACCAAGAGCGTAGAGGACTTACTTCACTACGAAGAATAACGACTGATCTTAGGATATAATGTTGGATAATGAATTATTATTCAATATGTATATTTATGGCGTTTTTTATTTATTTGTGCATTTATTGCATTTATTGGGGCATTTATGATACAGTAATTAACGTTCTTCAGTTTCGGAGAGCGATTGTTCCGTCACCAAAGTTTGGACGAGGAAAGACGATGGATCGATGTCGTTATCGATCTCCTCGTTATCAATATTAAAATTTTCCATGTTCATACATGTTTGGCCCTTACATTGGCTACAAACTACAGAACAGTTCAATCCTGCTTTCCGACATCCACAATTGGAACCACAGCCTTTCTTGCACTTACAGAATACTGTATTGAGTAATGCATCAGGAGCGGCTTGGAGCAGAGTTGTAACTGGCCCTAAAATATTATTTTGTAGTACCCATCCCCAGTCCTGAGGATCAATTTCTCCTTTCCAATTGTGGATGTCGGCGGAAAGCAGAATTGAACTGTTCTGTAGTTTGTAGCCAATGTAATGGCCAAACATGTATGAACATGGAAAATTTTAATATTGATAACGAGGAGATCGATAACGACATCGATCCATCGTCTTTCCTCGTCCAAACTTTGGTGATGGAACCATCGCTCTCCGAAACTGAAGAAAGTTAATTACTGTATCATAAATGCCCAAATAAATGCAATAAATGCACAAATAAATAAAAAACGCCATAAATATACATATTGAATAATAATTCATTATCCAACATTATATCCTAAGATCAGTCGTTATTCTTCGTAGTGAAGTAAGTCCTCTACGTTCTTGGTTTTTGAAACGCTATATCTCGTGAACGATTGCCCCTACAAAAAATTTCTTAATAAGGTTTTATAGCAAATTGTATCAGCTAAAAATTAGCTCTCTATATTTTTTTCAATAAAGGTCGCCGTTCTCGAGATTTTTGCAAAAAACTGTTTATTGCGATCTTTGACCTCGAGTAACTCAGTTAGCAGCCATCAAATCTATAGGGAACTTTCACACATTATTGAGGGCTATACTAAGGCTAAGGTGCATGCAAAAATTCAGCCTGTAACAATTTTTTTCCATATTAAAGTCTATTTTTCCTCCACTATAAAGATTTTCATCAAAAATTGATTTGCCAGAAAATTCTATGAAAAATGTTGATGAATCCTAAAGAATACGAGTGAATTATGATGTTTTAATTTGGATTCTGACTTTGAGAAGAGCTGAAGACTAATATGGCTGAACCAAGTAAAGCACGTGGATAATAAAGAGAGGAACAATGGCAAAAATATCTGGCTGAAAAATTAGATATTAAAAAGAGTAAAAACTGATAAAGCAAGAGACAGATGAGAGGAAGAACTAAAAGTCATGAGAGTTAGAGGATGAAGAAAGTTGTGTAACCACTCACAAAAACTCAAAGATAATTTTAGAACTCTGCAACCCTCACAATTTTATTTATAAATGAATTAAAAAAGAAAAAAATTTGTCTATGCAGGCTGTTCTCGTACTTGGGACCTTAAATTTAACACAATGTAGTTCACATGTAAATATGTGAGCATGAATAAACCTTAAACCTCCAAAAATAAAAAAACTTATCATTTTATTGATATGAAAATATTGAACTACGAACCTGACATCCCAAACATGTATTGAAAATATCTGCTGAAAATATGTTCTATTTATCGCATGGGGATTTTTCACAGCCCATATGTGAGTATTGTGGAAGTTTTAATACCGTTACGACTGAAAATCATCGGACACCAAAACGCACCTAGTGAAATTTTGATCCGCGATATTTTTGCTCATTGGCCATTCATAAAACTGAACTCTTCTTGGGTCATCAAAGCTTGCACACGTTGCACATGAAATGGATACAATTGATTTCCTCGTATCGAACACAAACTTTGCTATAAACAACACCCACATTTGCAGAAATTTGACGGGTGCTTGTACCTGAATTTTCTTCAACCAAATCCAAGATTTCTACCTCGATGGCAAGCATGAGATGAGGTCGATCTCTACCTCCATGTACTTCACGATGTTCTTGAAGATTCGCGGCATCTCGTGCAAACTGGCAGATGTTAATAAATCTACGTGGAGCGGGATGAGCCCTTAAAGGAAATCTATCTGCGTACAGGAGAGATGCTAAAGCAGCATTTTGTCTCACAGCAATCATAAAACTAACTTCCTACATCACTCGATTTTATTCCACTAAAAAAACGAAACTTTTTTGCTGCTAAATACCAGTCGGTACATACGAAAAAATGCGTTTGCTTCAAGAAGGCCAGAGTTGGATTCGCATATTATGAAAATTATAAATGCTAATTACTCGCTAATTTATAAACTTTTTGGTGAAATGCTTTAGTTTTCTGTGTATTATCACGTGTTAAAAATAAAGCCGCAAGTTCGAGCACACCCTGTACTCGTATAAGTCTTTATATTAGAAAGTAGCGGCAAATTAAAAAAAAGTCCTTTGAAGACCAAGACCCTTCAACCTAGATTATTTCATTATAAAACTATGATTGTAGAAATATCTTTTTTTTACTTTTTACGAAAATTTACATAAATTACCTATTGACCTACAAAAAATATCAAAGTTTCACATGAAGTAACCTCTTCCACATCAAATCAATTTAAATCATTGTGACAAACTCAGAACAATACAAGTTAACTGAATATCTGTGATTGTAATTTCATAACAATCTTACTGATTACATAACTGTTATAATAAATCCCTGCTACTGACATTTCCATGACCTTTTCAAACCGAAGTCCAAATAAGAAATACATAAGCAAAACCGGACGATTTTTTCTTGTATATTACATTGATTATTATTTTTAAGCGTGTCCTAAATGTCATTATATCTGAGAATTGGACGGAAGGGTGAACACGACGAGGAACTATAGTAGATAACCACCTGGGTTCTCCCACTGTATTCCCTTTTATCAAACACAGGACGGTTATCTAACATCGACAGATGACGACAACTTATCACTTCATTTGTGCCATTCACTTTTATATGTTATGACACACTGTCTACAATTAGAACGGTGCGGTATATTTGCGTCACTTCCAATCAACTCAAAAATACCAAAGGACAAGGAAGTGGAATTTGTGTAATGGCGACAATAGCGCAATATTTCGTTTTGATCGATTTTTATTACCTAATCCAATAGAAATAAAGAGCGGATAAAAATGACGATAGTTGGTAGCGCAGTTGGTCTGTTTGACATCCACTCATCATCATGATGATGTTGATGATTATTATATGGCGACAATATTCCATCAGGGTGCGCTCCAGCAGAATGAAAATTATGAAAGAGCGCTTTACGGCCTCATTATGTAACAAGTTTGAGGCTTGAGCTCGACCATGACAGGTACTTTGTAAGTTGGCAGGTGGTTTGATTACGTATTCGTCAAACAAACCACATCTTTAACGCCGTGTCTTTTACACCCCGCGTGTTTCAAGAATATGACATCGCCAAGGAAATTTTGTTATGATGTCTCGCACCCCACATCACTTTAATTACTTTATAATAGAATATTTATAATAAGAACAACAACGTGAGCAACTGGCTTCTGTTGAAAGTGACAATTTTCTGATATTGATATAAGGTGGCCAAATTTGCAAAAGTGAAACAATTACTAATAAAATCAGAACATATTTCACATTAACAAACACAATTATCTTTGATTAACGTGAACCATTCCATGGAGATGAATCTACAATAATAATTTAACTACGTTTCAGCTCCATTCAATCATTAAACTCAAAACTGCACTTCCCATTTTTTATATTTCATATTTACATTCATATTGTTGAACAAACTCATTCGTCGCAAATTAAAGAGACATTATACAAACATGTCAAAACCGACCCCCCATCATCATCAACCCTAAAACACACAAGACAAACACATTCTCCATAATCTGCATTCTCTATCCATAAAACAGAAAGTGGTCGATCACATAAACAAACGAGTTAATATTCGGTGGCGGGCTGGTGGCGGCGCAACGGGAAAATTGCGTGAATATATTCGTGTATGTGTGTGCGGTTGAATTACTTCAGCTCAGTGTGTAAAAAGCGGTGATCAATAATTACTAAATTACCGACGATTAGCGTCTGTTTGCACTTGTCACGTGAAACCGGCCATTATGAAATTACGTGGGAGCGGCTTGCCACTGGCCACCGCACGGGTAATGTTACCTCTGCGGACGCACTTTCATATGATTATTGGTAATTTGTGGTATTCGATATGTAAAGGATGCCGGCAGAGAAAATATTGAAGAAAGAATATGCGGGGAAAATTTTTGAATTTTAGTTTTACTTAAAAAAATATGTACTTATACATAATTAATAATATT
Organism: Pediacus dermestoides; assembly: GCA_963942485.1. Taxonomy (NCBI): domain Eukaryota; kingdom Metazoa; phylum Arthropoda; class Insecta; order Coleoptera; family Cucujidae; genus Pediacus; species Pediacus dermestoides. Next base: position 6,672,097 of record OZ012629.1, read on the forward strand.
TTAAAATTTAGTCTGGAAATATGTTGTCTTTTATCGATTTACAATATTTTACATATTATTATATACCATCTACTACTATATTATTTACTTTCTTATACTAAATAAGAACCTATAGATTTTTGCTGGATTTACACATTTTGGGAATCCTTGAACTGTACTAAATTTAATTAACATTTTTCCTTTAGAGCCAATGAGCTAGTATTTGATAATAAAACAAACATTCCACTTTATTATTATGTAAATTACTTTAATATCTGGCCAGTGGCTATAAAACTGTGATACTAAAACTATTAATCCATGAAAATTTCTTCTATTTTCAGAATTTTAATTTGAACATAAAAACAATATACAAAGTCAATCATTAGAGCCTTGGAACGAGTTTTTCTAGTAAAATGTACATTTCACTTTGTAAAAATGTAAATTTCCTAAAAATCTGTCCAGTGGTAAAAAAAGTATGACACTAAATGAAATCTAACACTATCTCAAAGTTTTACTTTAAAGGCCTGAAAAATACACAAAAACAGCCTTTAGAGCCAATTAGCTAGTATTTGATAATAAAACATACATTCCGCTTTATAATTATGTAAATTACTTTAATATCTGTCCAGTGGCTATAAAACTGTGATACTAAAACTATTAACCCATAAAAATTTCTTCTATTTTCAAAATTTTAATTTGAACATAAAACCAATATACAAAGTCAATCATTAGAGCCTTGGAACGAGTTTTTCTAGTAAAATGTACATTTCACTTTGTAAAAATGTAAATTTCCTAAAAATCTGTCCAGTGGTAAAAAAAGTATGACACTAAATGAAATCTAACACTATCTCAAAGTTTCACTTTAAATGCCTGAAGAATACACAAAAACAGCCTTTAGAGCCAATCAGCTAGTATTTGATAATAAAACATACATTCCGCTTTATAATTATGTAAATTACTTTAATATCTGTCCAGTGGCTATAAAACTGTGATACTAAAACTATTAACCCATGAAAATTTCTTCTATTTTCAAAATTTTAATTTGAACATAAAAACAATATACAAAGTCAATCATTAGAGCTTTGGAACGAGTTTTTCTAGTAAAATGTACATTTCACTTTGTAAAAATGTAAATTTCCTAAAAATCTGTCCAGTGGTAAAAAAAGTATGACACTAAATGAAATCTAACACTATCTCAAAGTTTCACTTTAAAGGCCTGAAGAATACACAAAAACAGCCTTTAGAGCTAATTATCTAGGATTTGATAATAAAACATACATTCCGCTTTATAATTATGTAAATTACTTTAATATCTGGCCAGTGGCTATAAAACTGTGATACTAAAACTATTAACCCATAAAAATTTCTTCTATTTTCAAAATTTTAATTTGAACATAAAACCAATATACGAAGTCAATCATTAGAGCCTTGGAATGAGTTTTTCTAGTAAAATGTACATTTCACTTTGTAAAAATGTAAATTTCCTAAAAATCTGTCCAGTGGTAAAAAAAGTATGACACTAAATGAAATCTAACACTATTTCAAAGTTTTACTTTAAAGGCCTGAAGAATACACAAAAACAGCCTTTAGAGCCAATTAGCTAGTATTTGATAATAAAACATACATTCCGCTTTATAATTATGTAAATTACTTTAATATCTGTCCAGTGGCTATAAAACTGTGATACTAAAACTATTAACCCATAAAAATTTCTTCTATTTTCAAAATTTTAATTTGAACATAAAAACAATATACAAAGTCAATCATTAGAGCCTTGGAACGAGTTTTTCTAGTAAAATGTACATTTCACTTTGTAAAAATGTAAATTTCCTAAAAATCTGTCCAGTGTTAAAAAAAGTATGACACTAAATGAAATCTAACACTATCTCAAAGTTTCACTTTAATTGCCTGAAGAATACACAAAAACAGCCTTTAGAGCCAATCAGCTAGTATTTGATAATAAAACATACATTCCGCTTTATAATTATGTAAATTACTTTAATATCTGTCCAGTGGCTATAAAACTGTGATACTAAAACTATTAACCCATGAAAATTTCTTCTATTTTCAAAATTTTAATTTGAACATAAAAACAATATACAAAGTCAATCATTAGAGCCTTGGAACGAGTTTTTCTAGTAAAATGTACATTTCACTTTGTAAAAATGTAAATTTCCTAAAAATCTGTCCAGTGGTAAAAAAAGTATGACACTAAATGAAATCTAACACTATCTCAAAGTTTCACTTTAAATGCCTGAAGAATACACAAAAACAGCCTTTAGAGCCAATCAGCTAGTATTTGATAATAAAACATACATTCCGCTTTATAATTATGTAAATTACTTTAATATCTGTCCAGTGGCTATAAAACTGTGATACTAAAACTATTAACCCATGAAAATTTCTTCTATTTTCAAAATTTTAATTTGAACATAAAAACAATATACAAAGTCAATCATTAGAGCCTTGGAACGAGTTTTTCTAGTAAAATGTACATTTCACTTTGTAAAAATGTAAATTTCCTAAAAATCTGTCCAGTGGTAAAAAAAGTATGACACTAAATGAAATCTAACACTATCTCAAAGTTTCACTTTAAATGCCTGAAGAATACACAAAAACAGCCTTTAGAGCCAATCAGCTAGTATTTGATAATAAAACATACATTCCGCTTTATAATTATGTAAATTACTTTAATATCTGTCCAGTGGCTATAAAACTGTGATACTAAAACTATTAACCCATGAAAATTTCTTCTATTTTCAAAATTTTAATTTGAACATAAAAACAATATACAAAGTCAATCATTAGAGCTTTGGAACGAGTTTTTCTAGTAAAATGTACATTTCACTTTGTAAAAATGTAAATTTCCTAAAAATCTGTCCAGTGGTAAAAAAAGTATGACACTAAATGAAATCTAACACTATCTCAAAGTTTCACTTTAAATGCCTGAAGAATACACAAAAACAGCCTTTAGAGCCAATCAGCTAGTATTTGATAATAAAACATACATTCCGCTTTATAATTATGTAAATTACTTTAATATCTGTCCAGTGGCTATAAAACTGTGATACTAAAACTATTAACCCATGAAAATTTCTTCTATTTTCAAAATTTTAATTTGAACATAAAAACAATATACAAAGTCAATCATTAGAGCTTTGGAACGAGTTTTTCTAGTAAAATGTACATTTCACTTTGTAAAAATGTAAATTTCCTAAAAATCTGTCCAGTGGTAAAAAAAGTATGACACTAAATGAAATCTAACACTATCTCAAAGTTTTACTTTAAATGCCTGAAGAATACACAAAAACAGCCTTTAGAGCCAATCAGCTAGTATTTGATAATAAAACATACATTCCGCTTTATAATTATGTAAATTACTTTAATATCTGTCCAGTGGCTATAAAACTGTGATACTAAAACTATTAACCCATGAAAATTTCTTCTATTTTCAAAATTTTAATTTGAACATAAAAACAATATACAAAGTCAATCATTAGAGCTTTGGAACGAGTTTTTCTAGTAAAATGTACATTTCACTTTGTAAAAATGTAAATTTCCTAAAAATCTGTCCAGTGGTAAAAAAAGTATGACACTAAATGAAATCTAACACTATCTCAAAGTTTTACTTTAAAGGCCGGAAGAATACACAAAAACAGCCTTTAGAGCCAATTAGCTAGTATTTGATAATAAAACATACATTCCGCTTTATAATTATGTAAATTACTTTAATATCTGTCCAGTGGCTATAAAACTGTGATACTAAAACTATTAACCCATAAAAATTTCTTCTATTTTCAAAATTTTAATTTAGACATAAAACCAATATACAAAGTCAATCATTAGAGCTTTGGAACGAATTTTTCTAGTAAAATGTACATTTCACTTTGTAAAAATGTAAATTTCCTAAAAATCTGTCCAGTGGTAAAAAAAGTATGACACTAAATGAAATCTAACACTATCTCAAAGTTTCACTTTAAAGGCCTGAAGAATACACAAAAACAGCCTTTAGAGCTAATTATCTAGGATTTGATAATAAAACATACATTCCGCTTTATAATTATGTAAATTACTTTAATATCTGGCCAGTGGCTATAAAACTGTGATACTAAAACTATTAACCCATAAAAATTTCTTCTATTTTCAAAATTTTAATTTGAACATAAAACCAATATACGAAGTCAATCATTAGAGCCTTGGAATGAGTTTTTCTAGTAAAATGTACATTTCACTTTGTAAAAATGTAAATTTCCTAAAAATTCTGTCAAGTGATAAAAAAAGTATGACACTAAATGAAATCTAACACTATCTCAAAGTTTCACTTTAAAGGCCTGAAGAATACACAAAAACAGCCTTAATAGTCTTTGATCTTTTTACTTTCTTGTACGAAATAATGTTTTAGTATAAGAAAGTCATATACTGGATAGATCAGATATTTTTAAATGCCATCTTTGAAAATATTGAACAAAATGTATGAAAATTTTAGGGATAAAACCTCAGATCTTTAAATATATGCAAATCCCAATTTTTATTGCAGTCAGGCCCTCTTTCCCGAAAACTTTCGCTGCATCAATAAAATGTTAATAAGCCATATCGAAAAGTTAAATTATTTTTTAAGAAATTACCAATTTAAAATGTGATTTATATTTACAAAGTAATTTCAAAAATTGATTAGCATTCATAAAGTTGCGGGGGCAGGCAGTGAAAAAACCTTAATGGTAGTGGTGTTGAAAATTGACCAACAAACAAGTGCGGCGTATGCATAAATAAAATGGGAAGCCACCACCGCCGTCGCCGCCACACCACACCACTGCCAACGAAGTATGTAAATGACTCAACTTCTTCCTTCGATACATAATCAGTTCTTGTCAAAAACCATCAGGCAACGCTTCGTTGCACTTAAACTGTGTTGCGTGTATTGACAACAACGTCAAAAACACACTAATTGGAGCACGAGGCTCGCGAAATTAAAACCAGAAGGAGCCGTGACATCAAATTATGCGCTGCTTTACCATAGTAATAAAACATACAAAACAAGCTAGCTACCTCATCATAGGTGAATTTTTAAGAATGGAAACTGGATGAATCCGGTAAATGTTGTGGTTCTGGGCTACCCTCTGGCAGCAAATTGGATGAGCTAAACTAAAGAGAGAGCGAGATGAGAGTCCCAAATCTAGTTAGATACTCGGTTTGACTGAGTTACAGTTTTCATGCATTTTATAAACATCTTTCGCTCTGTGATGCCTCATATTATCCACAAGTTATTTCAGCGCCCCATAAAAAATTAATGGACTGCTTCGTAATCAATTATTTTCTAATTACTTTAAGTACGACAGTCTATTACAATAATTATTGTAGAATAAACAGCCGTATAAGTTGTGAAACAATAGGGGGCGGATGGTGCCTTATTAAATTAGGACCAAACAAACAACATGCATAATTGGTAAGTTTGGATTTTTATCCAAATTTGAGTTGACAGTTTGGCCCGGGTTAGTATTTTGCTTTTATAACTTTGCAGTTTGATCTGATGCTAATCAGAAAAAGGCAAAACTATCCTAATAACTGAACTATCTAAAGCCGTCTAATACAGGGTGTCCACCTAGTGTACGAGTCGTCCATATCTCTTTTATAAATAATTAATCTTAGCGAAAAATTTTCAAGAGAAAATACGTGCAAATGTGCACAACTTGAAAATATTTTCAACTATACAGAGTGTTTGGTTTTTGCTGGACGCCGCACATCAACTTTGTAATGTTAAGTGGAACACCCTGTATATTCTTAGATTTTTGTGTACTTGGAAGTAAGAACAAATTTTAAAAAGTAATGAAGCATTTAATTTAGTCTTGAAAAGTTTTCGTTCTGATTAATAGTAAAAAAGGTTTAGAAGATCCACGCACTTGATGGACACCCTGTATAATATATAAATTCTGAAGTTTATCCAGAGCTCCAAATACAAACTTCAACTTATAGGGGCATCTAGAAAAATGTCCGTAATCGCATTAAATTTAAATCAGAAAAATTCCAAACAATTTGATCCTACAGTGTCATCCTATTTTATCGATTCACTAGCACCCCATAAATGATTGCAATAGGCAAAATGTGTAAATTAATTTGTAAAACGTGTGTTGGCGCCATGCATTTTGCACAATGGCGTATACGGACGCGTGTTCAATGGTGCAGAAGAATATTGTTGTGACTCTGCAGAAGATTCTCGCTCCACTCTTGTGTGCTCAATTTACCGTGATGTCAAAGCGCGTGTGATTATGGAAATTTTAATTGATGTATTGTATTTAGAAGTTAAACAACATCACAGTATACTACACTGATTTTAAAATTATCTAAATTTGCATTTAAATTGTCCAGTATAATTTTCCATGAAATTGTCCACTATACTCCACATTATAATAAGCAAACCTCATCGTCAATACTCAAAAACCAAACATTATTTTTATTTCCAATAATTGGACATATCCCAATCTCACCATTCTCACATTTAAAAGGTTTCCATTCAATTTTCAATTCCTGTATAAGATACATTTATAACAATTTCCGTTAAATTATTTTGACGGGTGTGTGCACGATTGGCGAACGCCGAGAGAGAAACCGGACAAATAATTTAATTCCATTCACAGTTTGACGCCTAATTACGAACCAAGTAATTGAAACCCCACAAACAATTAGACTGTCACTTGTCTTGGTTGGTGGGCGGCCGGGCGGGCGCCAACACCGTCAACGGGGTGGCAATGGACGCCCCAAATGATTGAAAAAACATATAGGACAGAAAACAGGGGCGTAGAAAACTACTAGAAATTAAAATGTTAATAAATAAATGAATTGTTAGTTTTTGGCGTGTAGTATAAAACGATCAGTTGGTATTACGTCACGAATTTTAAAATATTACATTTTGATAATTTCATACTTTTGTCTAAAATTGGAGTATTCTATTTTTATTTGTTACGTTCTTATACACAGAAACTTGCAGCATCGACAGAATATTGCAAATTAATATGAATTTATAATATACACACTTATTTTTACGTTATTTTTCAGATTGCTCTGATGAAGCCTGAATATAAATCAGGCGAAACGTCAACTGAATGAACAATTTGCTTGATTCTAGATACATCAACATCGAACCGAAAAGTAAACTTTTCTTTTCATTAATGATATAATGATAATAGCAAAAGATTAGCTAAAAATAGTTTAGGTCAGTGTTTCAAAATATCTTCAGGACCCTCTGGATTAATTTCCTAGTTATTGTGCTACTCCTACTGAATAATACATTCATTCGCCCAAATAAAATTCAAAAACCCACCGCCTATGTCTCGATCCCTTTGCCTCATCCCCGTGTCAGCTGCCCCATCAACAATTTTATTTCCACCGATTCCCCCCAATTCATTGTAAGTTATCTATTTTTCTTCTAGTGAAAGACATATATACCTACTACATATACCCTAACTAACTACTCTGTTATTGTGTTGTGAACAAAATAACTCTTGTTACCACTATCGATGCTAATTGGTAGATTACACCCCCGTTGACTTGAACATGTGTTATTTTTACTAGAGAGCGCAATTTGTCTGATGTTCAAGGGAAATGAAGGCTGAGAAAAATAAGTTCGTCGTGGAAAATGGCACAAAAAAACGAATCCTAATAAGAGATGCGTTTAGTGTACGCCCCCTTTGTCTTTGAATGAAGCACACATCATCTTTGTTATTAGGTATGTGTGTGGGAAATAATAATAAGGATTCGGTTATTAATAGAAACTTAATAAATGCTCTGAGGAAAATTCTTCCAGAGAGTAGTTTCTTTTTTAGGATTTAACAAAGGGCAGTTGATGATGTAGTTCAAACAGATGTTTAAAAATAAACTTATGGAGCTTCAAAGTAGTTTGAGTAGAATAGAAAAAAATCACTATTACTGTACTACCTTATCATTTTTTATAAAAAAGTAAAAAACCGAATAACTAAATCTGAAAGGGAAATTTTAAGTGCGAAATTATCCACGAGCCCTAACAACTAAATATTCCGACACCGGAGAACTGGAAATTTTACGCAAAAAATTAGTAGGTAAACACCTAAGTACCTAACAATACAATAAGATAAAACCTTAATAACAATATTATGCATGGAACAAAATTATTTATTTGATTTAACAATATTTTAACCTTAATAATAATTATCAAATTTTACAAAATGAATTTGCAACTAAATGTTGGGATAATTTTTAATTTAGGACCATTAATAAGAGGGTATGTCTCCTTTTGCTTTAATACCTGCCTGTATTCTAGCAGGCATTGTATTTGTCAAATTTTGGTACAATTCTGGCGTGAAACTGTCCCAAATGTCTTCTATTTTGGTCTTTAAGTCCCCAATGGTTCTTGGTGGATTATTGCGTAGAATACGTTTAATTTTATGCCAAAGAGTTTCAATGACATTTAAGTCCGGACTGGATGAGGGCCATGAAAGCACCTTTATGTCGTTTTCCCCAAGTTCCAAAACTGATTTTTTAAAAACAGTCGTTAGAAAATTACGTCACAATTTTCAAGTGCAATTTTAAAGCTACGAAATATGCCTAAAATCATCAAATAAAACTTGGGGATTTTTTTGTACATAAAACCAATATCCAGCTTTGCAATAAAGTAAATTTTATCAAAATCCAACCAGTGGTTCCAAAACTGTGATTATTTTAATGTAGGTAGCACCCTCAAAAACACGTTTTTTGAAAAGTGAACTGTGGAACTCGAAAAAATCCAAAAAAAAATAATATTAACATTTCAGGATTTTTTCAATATAGAACGATTATTGAGCGTTGATTTAAATGTTTTTTGACACAAATCCAACCAGCGGTTTCAAAACTGTGATTCTTTAAAACAGTTACTAGAAAATTTTATCATTTTTAAATGTGCAACTTTGAAGCTCCAATAAATGCCTAAAATTACCGAATAAAAACTTGTGTAACTTTTTTGTAAAGAAAACCAACATCCAACTTTGCAATAAAGTAAATTTCTTCAAAATCCGACTGCTAGATCCAACGTTTTGAAAATAATAATAATAATCTTTGTTTCTACAATTTTCCCATCCTATTGGGTTAAAGTGCCACAGTTTTGGAACCGCCGAGCGGATTTCTACGAAATTTACGTTTTTATATAACTAAATGTTGGCATTATAACAGAAAAAACCATCAATATTATGGAAGTTAATTTAGATAACTTTTGCGCGTATGGAAAAAAGACAATAAAATTTACTTTTGTCCGAACATTTAGTTGTTAGGGCTCATATATCAATATTTATAAGCCCATATCAAAATTCGTATTTTATGAAATTTTGAATAATATTATTAAAAATAACGTACTGCAAAGAGGTTAGTACAGAAACACAAATATTTATGTTAAAAAAAATTTGCTCAATTTATTCAAACGCACAAATTCTTTAAATGATTATAAAATATTTTCTACTTGAAGAAAAACTGTAAATGAATGCTTCAAAATCGATAAAAAATATTTTATATTAAAAACTCAGGACAGTAGGTATAATAAATTACTGAACCTAGAAAAATGTGAGATAATTTAGCTTCATTCCAAAACTGCCATGAAAACTGCCAATTCTGTTAGTTATATTAAAGCATTATTTATAGATGGCCAGAAATACTATAAGAGTTCCTTTTTAGACTTTTTATAAATGATTTTGTTTGGGTTATCCCACTTCTACTATATTAGGTGCTCCCTTTTAGACTTTTTATAAATGATCTTTGTATTATCCCACTTCTACTAAGATAGTAGTTCCTTTTAAGACTTTTTACAAATGATCTTTTTGGCTGCTCTTTTATATTTCAACTTCTGATACAGTCGCGTCATCTAGTTTGCACCTCCAAACACGCCAGGATCCCCGCATTTACAATAAAACTTCCTTCATGTCCTGATCATGATCACCATCTACGAATTCCATTTCGATCACATCTACACGCTTAAACCTCCGACTCCCAGGTGGCGCCTCCCGGTAATTCTCTCAATATTATTGAGAAACCAGCTGTTCTAGGAGGGGCAATTGAGCCCGCAGTGCATCTCCCAAAACTTGACAGTACACAAGCCAAGAACGGGTCGGTCATGACAGAAGGGTAGTGAATGCGCTCTTTCTCACTCTACCGTGTGTGTTGTGTGTGTTTTGTAGCCACCAATTTAGGGTTTATCCAACCGAAAGAACCTCATCTTTTTGCTAGACTAGAAGCTTAGAGGTGAGTGGTTTAGTTCTGGTGAAAAATCATCACCGGTTTCTGTTATGAATTGTAGAAATTCCATGTGTGCAAGTGCAACAATTCACAAAACCAGATGAAACAACTAACTGAGTGTGTGTGTGTATGAGAGAGAGTGTGTAGTAAAACCAACTTACAATCTACAATAGTATTCTTTTATTAGTGCGGTTGTGGTAGTAAAAGAGCCGGTTCGGTGGCTGCATTTTTTATTGTTTGCATGCTGGTGTCCTTGTTGCACTTTTTCGCTGGGTACGGAGGATATTTTCAGGGGTGAGAGCGACGGGGTGGCTCAAAATTATAACGGCGACTTTGCGTCGGTTGTTTACAATAGCACCAAGGAAAATTACAAAGTAACTTTTTTAAAGCTTTTATTAAATGTGAATAAAAGGTCCTCAATGCGAGGTACACAGGAAGCAAAAATTTGCAGAATAAATACTTATCAGGATTTCTAAAAAAAATGTTATTTTTCCCCAAGAAAAACAGTGGCACAATTACCTCAAGATTGTTTTTTACCATATTAGTAATTAATTAAAATTGAGGCTATTATTTAAATATTTTTTAAAAGTAACGCGTTAAAAAATCTGAAACTCTCATATTTTTTAACAAAATTGATTGAGTATTGAGTCACCTGCCAAGAAAAATTTAATTCTGCAAAAAAGTAGGTACTTATCAGGATTCCTGGAATATTGTTTTATTTTAATAACACCGAGTTTAAACCCCCCAAAAAAACGCAGTGGCGCACATAGAGATTCAATGGACGCAATTTCCCCATGAATTTTTTTAAATATTAGTAACTCATTTAAATTGAAGCTTTATTAAAATATTTTTTATAAGTAGACAACAAATAAAACTTGTAATTGGTATACTTTCAAGAGAAATAACAAAAAATAATTCAAAATGCGGACGAAGTATTATCTACTTTTAATTGTCATAAAAATACATATTAAAAACCTATTAAGTATTATTTAGTTAAATATGTTTTCGTAAATAAAAATACAAAATTTATGGGATTGTAGAACAATTAAAATTTATACTAGATCTGCTCAAAAATTCAAAAGGTGACGTCCTAGGAAAAATTCATAAAAATTTTAACCATTGGCTTCAAAACCATTATTTTTTAAACTAAATTGTTCACCTTAGAAAATTGCCAAAATTAGGATTGTAAGTACTTTCAGAAGGCGGAAGTAGAATAAGATGAAACAGTACGGGTACACACACACAGATACATGAAAATGTTAACAAAATCTATACCAAATGGCACCAAAACTGGCGCAAAAGTTATCTAAATTAACTTCCATAATATTGATGGTTTTTTCTGATATATTGCCAACATTTGGTTATATAAAAACGTAAATTTCATAAAAATCCGCTCGGCGGTTCCAAAACTATGGCACTTTAACCCAACAGGATGGGAAAATTGTAGAAACAAAGAATTATTATTTTCAAAAGGATAAATCTAGTAGTCGGATTTTGATGAAATTTACTTTATTGTAAAGCTGAATGTTGGTTTTCTTTACAAAAAAGTTACACAAGTTTTTATTTGGTGACTTTAGGCATTTATCGGAGCTTTAAAGTTGCACCTTTAAAAATGATAGAATTTTCTAGTAACTGTTTTAAATAATCACAGTTTAGAAACCGCTGGTTGGATTTGTGTCAAAAAACCTTTAAATCAAAGCTCAATAATCGTACTATATTGAAAAAATCCTGAAATGTTAATATGATTTTTTATTGCATTTTTTTCGAGTTCCACAGTTCACTTTTCAAAAAACGTGTTTTTTGAGGGTGCTACCTACATTTAAATAATCACGGTTTTGGAACCGCTGGTTGGATTTCGGTATAATTTACTTTATTGCAAAGCTGGATGTTGGTTTTATGTACACAAAAATCCCCAAGTCTTTATTTGGTGATTTTAGGCAATTTTCGTAGCTTTAAAATTGCACTTGAAAAATGTGACGTAATTTTCGAACGACTGTTTTTAAAAAATCACAGTTTTGGAACTCAGTGAAAATGACATTTAGATGCTTTCTGGTCCTCATCTAGTCCGGACTTAAATGTTATTGAAACTCTTTGGCATAAAATTAAACGTATTCTACGCAATAATCCACCAAGAACCATTGGGGACTTAAAGACCAAAATAGAAGAAATTTGGGACAGTTTCACGCCAGAATTGTACCAAAATTTGATAAATACAATGCCTGTTAGAATACAGGCAGCTATTAAAGCAAAAGGAGACGTAACCTCTTATAATGGTCCTAAATTAAAAAATATCCCAACATTTAGTTGCAAATTCATTTTGTAAAATTTGACAATTATTAAGGTTAAAATATTGTTAAATCAAATAAGTACTTTTCTTCCATGCATAATATTGTTATTAAAGCTTTATCTTATGGTATTGTTAGATGTTTACTAATTATTTGCGTAAAATTTCCAGTTCTCCTTTCATACTTCAAAAATTTACTTTTATGTGAACATTTAGTTGTTAGGGCTCGTATAAATAGGTATATAATCCAACTTCAAGATTGCCTAAGAAAGTTTTCTGAACCCCAAGATACTTTTTACCATAATTTAATCGCCTTTTTGCAAAGTTGTCAAGTGCTATGGAAATAATTTCGTCCCTTCCAAAGGAGTCCAAGGCATATTTTTTTGTCACATCGATATAATTATGACAGAATCAAATTCAGGTGAAATTTTGACGAGACGAACTATGTTATTTGCAATAGCACCAAGGAAAAATAATTAAAAACGTCCGCTTTTTATTTAATCTTGTAGGGGAAATATTGAGTAGCCATATTACGATCACTGGCCCATTCGCTTATGTACAAAGCAGTGATATAATACGATCGATGGGATTTGTACCTACTCTCATTTTTACCACTTTAATTTCTGTAGCAATACATAAAATATAGATTGCGGTAATAAATTTGAAAGGGGCTGGAATATTTCGAATTTTATTTGTGTGACAATGGAAAATGTAAGTAAATTTCTAAAATAAATATTCTAATCAATGTTTTTATTGTATTTATTTTAAATAGTTAAAAGAAATGCTTCAAAAAATTTGTATGAAGTTGTCAAGTGAAACTATGAGTGAATAATTTCATGGAAAGATGGTGATTTAGAGTTTAGCCGAACCCTAATATTATAATAATTATAACAAAATGCACAAGGTTTCTCCGGAACCGCCTAGAACTTTATAACTGTATTGAATCAGTAAATCAAATTAATTTTTTAAAGTTGAAGGTTCACTATAAATTTTTGGGGCCCATTTACATTTTACCAAGAAGCAGGGTTGGCATGATTAAATCATTTTGATTAAAATCACGATTTAATCACTGATTTAAATCAAGTGATTTTTTTATTTTAATCATTGATTTAAATCAATGTTTAATAAAACACTACTGAGAAAATTAATTTTGAAAATATAACATTTTGTTAATGTCTTGTAGAGTCAATAGAGGTACTTTTTGCTAAATTGTTGGTTTTGAAGAAAATTCTAACATAATATTAAGATCAAAGCTGAGACCAGTCTGTATAACGAAACAGAATATTTTTTAAAAGTTTAAAACGGACAAAGATTTATGTAATTATATTGTCAAAAAAATCACTGAGATAATTAAATAATAATTAATTTCTCTTTATCTGGATTCTGGGATTTAATATATTGATTGTAAGCATTACCATTACAAAAAATAAAAAAAAAATCGAAAAAATCATGATTTAATCAAAAAAATCGATTTTTATGATTTTTTTAAAAAAATCCTGATTTTTTCCAACCCTGCCAAGAAGCGAACTCTAGACATAGAACATATAATCTGCAAAACTAAGCTACTTTTACAGGAGTTCTCCTAAACCAGGGGTTTCCAACTTTTTCTAAATCTATAAAAGATTTATTACTGTGACCCTATTCGGTAATTAAAATGTTCGTTGTCAGACGTATCCCTCCGGATGTTATCAATGTTTCAACTCCTCGGTCTGGATTTGATTTTTTGAAAGAGTAATCAGGATGTGTCCAATTCAAGGACCCACCATAGGGATCACACTTACCTTAAGAGACATACCGCCTCGACCTCGATTATATTATTAGATAATTACAGCAAAAAAGAGTTCTTCATTCTATTTTTTGAATCGTTTTTAAATATATTACCAAATGGAAGAGTCGTTCCCCCTTTTCTAACAACAAGACAGTGTATTTGCGTAATGACTATAAAATCTGAGAACTGTACTGAAATTACTCATCTATTCCGATCATGTAAACAAAGTACTTAATATTTAAAAATTTAACACATACTTAAAAGATTAAACGAATACTTAAATAGTTATACTGGATTCTGGCTACTGAATTGATTTATTCGGCATCCAGCCATTTAGTTTCACGTAAATTTAACTGAAAACAGCAAGTGCGGTATCTCTTTGACTTAGGAAGCAGCAGTCAAAGAGATTCCTAACATCATTCGTTACGGTTCTGTTAAAGTTAAGTGAAAATTGGCTTGAAATTGAAGAAACTCTTAAAGAAACTGGAACATGGTTATATCAAACCAAAATTAGAAGAAGCCGTAAAAGGAGGTGCTAAAATTTGGAATGAAATAACGTCAATTTCAATCGTAATACCTCATAACTTGTTCCACATTCAACTCAGAAACATAAAATAGAAACCCACGTTTTTATTTTGGGATTTATCTATCTATTAGCTGCTCCAGAAAAATGTCATTAAATTAATAAACAGTTTCAGCAGGATTATGTATCTAGTGTAAGTAAATTTGCTGTTATGACTAGCAATTCATCTCCTATGCAGTGCATATAAACTATTGATATGCGATTGGAGTTTATTTTTGATTCACGTCTGCTCCCTTTTAAAGTTTATATAGATGTCTAGTCTAGACAGACGATATCCTTAAATATTAAATTCCTCATCGTGCATTATCCTGACTCGACCGACGCATCCAGAATAGCTTTTAGATGTTATTGTATAGATTATAGTGCAACCAATCGTCCAACAACGGTCCACTAAATGTCAGAGTCAGAAGCCTCCCGGCTATATTGCACTAAAAACTGCAATGCATCCAAGAACAAGCGCCGCTAGTACCAGGCCGCGTTTATTTTAACCCAATGACAAATAACGCACATCAGAGGTGAATGCTCGCTGTATAATAGTAATGCTTATTGTGGTCATCACTCACTATTTAATTATAGTGAGCAGTTATTAAGTCCTGTGAATTAAAAGCGTTTTACTCTGGAATTAATTAATTAATAAATATAGATGGGGCATGACTTTGGAATGCGATCTTCACTTCAACTCGCCACAACTTTCATAGAGTATATAAAGGAAACAATAACGAACAATCCGGGTTATATATCGGTCCCTTAAGGGAATTCACGTTTTCTATTGTATTTGGTAGTTTGATACAAACCATTGGAAAGAATACTATTCTGATTATTATTCCAATCCAACACCAACTTGAAAATTTATGGGTTTTGCTCTTTGTTATTTATTCCTGGTGCAGCAGCAGAAGGAAAAAGTGCTCAAATTGCTTTTTGTGGTTTGGCTTTAAGGCAACTAAGAAAAAACAAATTTACTATTGTTAGTGGAGGAGGATGGGTGTGGAAGTAATACAAGATTATTAACTAAAGTAAATGTTTCTAAATTTGGAATAATTAGGCGCCTTTGTAAAATTTTTAAATCATTAAGTTCTGCTAGATTCCGAAATCGGGCAATTTTTATGTCTCCTGGGTTAAGTAGATATAACTACTCCAGATCTTCTCTAACATTTATCTTTCAAATACAAATTGTGGGTGGAGGAGGTTGGGAGTGGAAATAACCAAACTAAATGATTGACTGAAGCAATTAGCCTGAAAAGGAATGAAATATAATTGTTGTTTTATTTTTGTTCCTTTGTGAAATAGCTGGTTTTGAACAATGGCGATAATGGATAAGCATCATTAAGGTTAAGAGAAAAATTTGGCATAAATTGAAATATGTGATAATATGATTAATAACACTGTATATACCTTATTTTACTTGATTTTCATAAAATGACTGCACTATATTTAACTATATTTTCCGCGAGATAAATATTTAAAAAATGTGGTTTTAAATTTGGCGCCTAGTTAAAAACTAGTTAAGTTTTAACCGATGGATGTTAGTAGTCTACTGGCCAAGCTTGTTGTGTCTCGATGCGACAATTTATCCAGCTGGAATCGATGTGGGTTCGAAACCACCTGGCGATGGCGGTTTTTAAATTCTGTCCTTCGCACGCCTTATCTCTGACTTTATTCAGCATTACCCATACAGGATAACTGTAAACTGCTTAAGTTATCCCTGTGCATCAATGCTGAAAGATAAAAGTGTGTAACATTCCTGTTTATCCTCTTGTCAGTACGCTTCTGTGCTCTCGAGATGGAAACGCCGGAAACAATCATCCTTTTTCTCCTTTTTTTTTTTGTTCGCTTAACGAACTCAAGTTGTTTGACGCGGAAATAAACTATTCCAGTTTTTGCCTCGTGTTGAAGTTGGAGTTAGTATCTTAGTCAGGTGGAGCTGAAGTTGTGTAATTTTTCTAGTTAGTGTGCGGAAAACTTCATGTCACATACACAATGAAAATCCAAAATATTTCCACAACGTAAAACGATCAAAGAGAATCCTTGTTTGTGATCCTACAACATCGGATTCCAGGGCCTGAAACAGACTACACAGGGCTTCACCGGAAACCATTTTCAGACAAACAATTGTCGCAAAACCGCAAGAGCTCCAAGCCCCTCACGGATGTCTCTCGACCGTATTGATTTTCTCTTAGGCTCTTAGAGCCATATTAAGCGAAAGCAAGAAATAGCATAGAAAAATATCATCCCCAACTTATTTTTAAGTTTTCCCAGACATTATCGCAAGTGGAATCTAGGCAAGTGTGTGTGAAACGAAAATCTCATCTTGCATGAAGCTATTAAAACTGTTTCGTACGCTTGTAGACGTTTTGAAGTGTCTTTCATGAATGTGGAGCAGCGCCAATATGAAATCCAATTTTCTGTAATTTAAAGCGCGTGCCGGGACGCACTCTTTTCTCGTGTCAACTAATGATAACAATCTTTATATAAATAAATAAATTGACTTGTCGGCTCTGTCTGATACCATCGTCATTCAGAATTAAATAGGAACCTAAACACCTCCCCTTTTATGTGTCTTATTTTAAAAGTAATGATGCGACTAATTATTTTTCCTGTATTCAGTCGCGCCAGCTTTCAAGCAAATTAGTTTCGAAATTAACTGCGCTGGAGTTGAAAATATAATCTATATTAATTACGATGCTCCCAATCTTTCGATTTTTTATGAAGGATCCGGGAAGTAGAAATAAATACATAGAAATGTTTAATTAATCTTGGTATATGTAGATTTTAGTAATGAAAGTACATGAAGGATTAATGATGCATTTTATGTCTAGTTTACAAGAAGAATTGGCTGGAAAAAAACGGTTTTTGTGGCCCATAAAAAAATAATTTCGCTTCAAAAGCAATTGAGTGGATAAAGTGGATAAAAATTTCAATACTTTTGTACTTGAAAACAACCAAAGTTCAATGATATGTAATTTTATAAATCATAAAAAATCCTATATGAAAAAAATCACATTTGAAAGTGTTCTAGCCACTAGCCAGTGGTACAAAAAATGTTAAATTTTGAAACAGAAATTATATTCAAGTTTACATATAAATATAAAGTGTGAGGAAGTGATGAATGATTGAACACTCCCCTAGTATTCGATTTAATTTGACGCTCATTTTAGAAATGTTGAGAAGGGTTTAATTTCTTTTATTACCTAAAGTTTCGCCTTTATCCCCTAACCTAACCTAATCCATCCGAATACTACAAGTAACGATAGCATTCCCTTTATTTTTTCTAAAATAAGGTTACACCGAAAAGAGAAAATTACAAAAAATAGTAAGGATTGATTTCAGGACTTTGACATTTTGAATAGAAATTGAATACCTAAACATATGTACAAAATATATTTAATTTACGTTTAGGACCGCGTTATTTAAATATTTTAGACACGATCTTTTTACACTCCGGATAATAAGATTATTTAAAAGATGGAAAAACTGGCCTTTATACAAATAAAGTAAATTTGAAATAAGAATCGCAAGCTTGCGCACCATATAATACAACTTTGGTTTTTTTATGTTAAAACGTTGATTATTGTTAAAAGTAACAATATAAAAACCGAATAAAAATATGTGTCTCATACTTAATAATAACGTTTGTTTTATTCTTATTGTTATTGTTACCCTTGACTTGTTGCCAAACATCTAAAACCTCCATAAAATTATCTTTAGGGAACTCAAATTTCATTGGGACTTAAAAATTAACACAATGTAGTTCATATGTAAATAAGACTATCTGAGCATGAATAAACCTTAAACCTCCAAAAATAAAAAATAGGAGAACTTACCATTTTATTTATATGGAAATATTGAACTACGGACCTGACAGCCCAAACATTTATTGAGAATTTCTGCTGAAATATCGCATGGGGATTTTTCACAGCCTATGTGAGTGTTGTGGAAGTTATGAATACCGTTACGAGTGCAAATTATCGAACACCAAAACGCACCTAGTGAAATTTTCTTCCGCGATATTTTTGCGCAAAGGCCACTCACAAAATTGAACACTTCTTGGGGCATCAAAGCTTACACACGTTGCACATGAAATGGACACAATTGATTTCCTCGTATCGTACGCCAAACTTTGCTGAGCAACACCCACATTTGCAGCAATTTGACCTGGATCTTCTTCAACGAAATCCAAGATTTCTTCCTCGATGGCAAGCATGAGATGAGGCCGATCTCTACCTCCATGTACTTCACGTTTTTCTTGAAGATTCGCGGTATCTCGAACAAACTGGCAGATGTTAATAAATCTACGTGAAGCGAGATGAGTTAAAGGAAATCTATCTGCGTACAGACGAGATGCTAAAGCAGCATTTTGTCTGCTTTCGCCGCACACAAGTATCATGTCCACAAGTTCATTGTTTTTCTACACATGAGCTTTTTTCACACAAAACAATCTGTAGAACTGCACACAATCACTCACAGCAATCATAAAACTAACTTCAACATCACTCGATATTATTCCAGTAAAAAAACGAAACTTTTTTGCTGCTAAATACCAGTCGGCACATACGAAAAAATGCGTTTACTTCAACAAGGTCAGAGTTGGACTTCCGCATATTATGAAAATTATAAATGCTAATTACTCGCTTATTTATAAGTTTTTAATAAGAAAATTTTTGGTGAAATGCATTAATTTTCTGGTGTACTATCACGCGTTAAAAATAAAGTACCAAGTTCGAGAACCATAGTTAATTATTTTGAAATATTACTTTTTCGAATTCAAAACATTAGTGAGGTGCCAAGTTACATAACTTTATAAAACGCAAGCTCCTTTTTCTTTACTCCTTTTCCAGATTTCCCCATTCATAATAAACCATACTACATCCTAGTTTCCTAGCTCTGTTGGTTTTATCTTGCATATAACCCGATGAAAATGCCGGAAACCCGGAGTTAATATTCAATAATACATTCACAAAGTCCCTGTGCTTCGGGACTATCATCGGTCTGTGTCCTTTTCAAAGATCCGTCCAACATTTTCCAATAAATGTCAGCCGAACAGACAACAAGCAAAGTTCACAGCCATTCCGGACTGAACCGGGAGAAGCAGCAAAACCTACTTATCGGAATTTACAGCTGCCAACATTCTGAAGTGCCCGGAGACGATGACAACAAAACGCCTGGGCTGATTTATCGAATTTAATCATATCGAAACTGTTTTTTAGAGGTTTTGTCGGTGAGCAATGATTTCGTTGAATTACAATGTTAGAATAAACCGAGCTCGCTCGAGCGAGTTTACTGGAGGATGTTGAATTGGCTTCTAAATAAGGAATTTGATGTCACCGGGACAAACGCATTAGAGAAAGCTTAATTATTCTAGGGTGATGGGACTATATAATACTTAATCAAACCGTTTTAATGTCGTGCGTCTAAAAATAACGCACGCTTCACCCAATAATAATAATAAACAAAAAACGAGTTCCCACTGGTTGTGTTTGTTATAACGGATAATAAGTTGCAAGTTTTAAGGACTTTCCACCCTGCTAAGGAGTTTTGGTCACGAATCTTGAACAAAGCAACGCACACATCATGCAAGGAACATATTAGCCATCACACAAAATGTTGCACTTGTTCTTTTTCAACTAACCATCGTAATTACTGTTATTCAGAACGTGGATAATTTACGGTTTTATCAGTAGCGAAAAGTGTTGCGAAAAATTCGTAATACAAAAAGCGCGATCAATAAATTTGTATAGCACTATTAAAATACCACCTTTGTGGTTGTTTCACCTTTATCAGGAAATATGCGATGGGTACTTCATGTGAAAATAGTAACCGAAATAAACGTAAAATTATAAAGTGTTTGTTGCTTTTAGTATTATAATGAAAAGCTCGAAAACAATTACAAAAAGACCCCTAAATGTCTCCCAATAGTACACTTTTTACTTCTCTAGTTCTCTTCCTAATATCCTACAGGATCTACCCTACTATGCTAATAAAAGTCGTAATATTCAAATAAAATTTTCTTGGATGAATGTAATTTATGTAGGAGTATTTTTTTAGTTATATTCTAAGATCTTACAACTTGAACACTATTTTATGATAAAAACTGTAGACATACAGAATGTACTATTTTGTAGTAGGATCTTTTTTTACAACCTATCTTTATAGGAACTTTTCTTCTTAAATAAGGTCTTCTATTAACTGTGAAAGTTCTGCTGCAAAAAATCGAAACCCCCTGTATTATTTACCGCTTTTACGGCGAATATTTTGTTTTTAATACGTACAACAACCCCTAAAGCTCCAAAACACCCAAGTTTGAACGAGGTTCTCTTGGCTTCTTGGCTTCTTGGCAGTTAACAAGTGCACAAAAATTCTTTCAATGCCCCTGTGTATCATGGAAAATGACTCGTCACACAGCCACTTTTAAATTTGAGAGCATCTACTAAGCAAGGCTATTAAATCGTCTCGAAATGGATATAAAATTCTACTCTAGGGATTTCTATGTAGCACGTTTTAACATTTCAGCAATAAACCCACTTCCATATATTGCTCTTTTAAGACCAAAGTAAAAAAATATGATATTAAAGTCTTTCTCGTCTTAGTGTATTTCATAAATTATTAAGTTGCTTCAAAGTAATATGTTCCTGTTTTGCATTCAGTCAAAAAGTTAACATTAGCAACTTGGAAACACGCAAATATTTATGATTAAACTTTTCTTATTCCAAATTGCAAACGCCTCTTCAAGAATGGTTTGTTTGTTTGTTTGTATAAGGGAAGTTTTACACAATATAGAGCTAAGCGGCGATTGTGGTTGAGAATTTATGTTCGTTTGTTGATTTTCAGTTTCGTTTCCATTCTCAAATCTCAAATGTAGCAAAACTTCGAATCACAAAAAACTAAAAGTTGCGATAGTGGAAAAGTTCCCACTAACGAAAAACATTTTTTCAAGTTAATATGAGTTTGGCTCTTGGTTCAATTAACGTCGCCTTTACATGAGAGGATTTTTTATTAGCCGGACCAAGCAGCAACCAGCCAACCCCAACAATTTCCTTGTGTTCCAACTTTGTTTCAATTTACTGGGCTCTGAGCCACTAAATCCGGGTGCTATCGAGCCCCATCTCCATACAAACAGCTCCACTTTCCACGCGCAGTGTGTCAACATCGACACATCTCATTTATTAACGCCAAAGGGACCAGGGGACCCAGCGAACAGAAAGAATGCACACACTTTTTCCAGTTTTATACCCCTTCGTTTTCTTTTCAACATTGCTGGCGATAAAACAGTTTACACAATGATGATGGTGATGGTCCTTTGAATTTTGGCATATGTGAATGTGTACGCATTGCGACAACATAAGGCTTTGAGCTGCGGGGTAAACGGAGATGCGAGGGGAACAACGCGATTTACGGTATTTAATTGAATGCCAAAACCAAGGGTGGATAAACTAAATGGCAGCCCAACAAACACAGAGGTAATATGTGAGCTCCTAAAAGGTTTTTAATATTTTATAATAGCCTATACGAGTAGTCGGATTATCCAGGTTGGTTTTTAAAACAAACAATAGCTCGCCCACGTACATGTAAAAGTTCGTTGTTTGGGGAATTAACAATACTTCAACAAAAGAGTTGAATTCATACGGAAACAATTCAAAGTGACCGTTTTGTTCCACAAGGCTCTGTTTTGACTCCACTATTAGCAGATATTTTTCTTTTCTTCACACACTAATAGCTCTCTCCACCTTTGAAACAACAACTATGTAATTGAATATAAATTTATAACATTAATGTGTTTTATATGCACTTCGCAATGATATTTTATAGCCTTGCTTTCCGGTCCCCACGGTCGTCCTTAATCTCCAAATAGCACAATGTGGCTACAAGAATAGCATACAAACGTGAAATGGAGATGATCGTCACATATACCAGAACTATTATAGAAGGAGTTGTGGACAGGGCCGGATTTAGAGGACGTCTAGAGTTTAAATAAAACCGAAAGTGGGCTGAATTTTAGAAGATACATCGAGGGCACACAAAATATGAACCACATTGAGTCCGTAGTCCGCTCTCTGAGAACTCGTGTAATAAAATTTTAAATTCTCTAGGAGGAAAGCGAGAATGAGGAACCGCTGAGTATAAATTATATTGTATAAGTTACAAGAACTTTGACCCAAAGGGGTATTTTTTGTATAATTTTTGGAAATTATGATAAAAATTGAGGCGACTTTTGGAATTATTTTCTGGATCAAGTTAGAAAGACAGTTTTAAAGACACAATGTCTAAAATTGGACACATTTTTTTGGAAGTATGAGTTAAGACAACAAAGCAAATACCAAGGAATTGGTTAATTTTTCTGCTTTATTACAGTTTTAAGGACACAAAGTCTAAAATTTGAAAAAAAATTGAAGTGAGCAATATACAGGGTGAGTCGCAATAAGTGGGACATGCTTTACCTGTAAATACTAGGCCTAAAACTAAGACGATTGACGCAAAAAGTTGTTATACTAAAATGCATAACTAAAAAGTTATAGGCGTTTGAAGATTCAGAAAAAAAATAATTTTTGGTAATAACTTCTAAACTAATTGAATGAGAAGAACCAATTCTTGGTAGTTGCTAATAAATACCAAAGACCTTTAATTTGTGAAAATTTTGTTGAAATCAAACTTTAAGAAGATGGTATTTTAAAGTAAGTAAAGTGTTTAACCTTCTGGAACTTTTTTGTCCTTAAAATTTTAATTATAAAAAAAATTGCATTTAATAGGCAATATAATTTGGAAACTTTTTTATCTCTAAAGTTTTGATTAAACGCACCGTGAAGCATTAAAAAATTAAAAACTAACAGCATGTTTTTACTAAGTTTCAAAAAAACGGCATCAAGTATGCTGAGATTTAAAAGTTATTGACGGAAGACGGAGCTCCGACACAGTATGCACGTCCTGTGCGACATTAGCATATTGGCTATCAGTCACCTATCCTCAACGATGGATTGGTAGAGGCCCTGACGATGACGCTCCTGTAGCTCTTCTTTGCATTGAAAACCGAATTTTTTTAAAATATAAACTGCCTCTCGAACTTCATTGGCGTGTTGAACGATTCTCCTTCTAAGCTCTTGAAGTCAAGGAATAAGTGTTGCATACACTTGTGATTTTAAATATCCCCAAGAAAAGAATTCATTTGCGTTTAGATCAGGAGAACGAGGAGGCCATGCAACAGGAGCGTCAGGGCCTCTACCAATCCATCGTTGAGGATAGGTGACAGATAGCCAATGTCGCACAGGACGTGCATAATGTGCTGGACGTTCGTCCTTTGTCAATAACTTTTAAATCTCAGCATTCTTGATGCTGTTTTTTTGAAACTTAGTAAAAACATGCCGTTAGTTTTCAATTTTTTAAAGCTTAACAGTGCGTTTAATCAACACAAGAGATCAAAAAGTTTTTTAATTAAATTGCCTATTAAATGCAATTTTTTTTATAATTAAAATTTTAAGGACAAAAAGTTCCAGAAGGTTAAACACTTTACTTAGTTTAAAAAACCATCTTCTTAAAGTTTGATTTCAACAAAAATTTCACAAATTAAAGGTCTTTGGTATTAATTAGCAACTACCAAGAATTGGTTCTTCTCATTCTATTAGTTTAGAAGTTATTAGCAAAAATTAATTTTTTTTCTTAAACTTCAAACGCCTATAACTTTTTAGTTATGCATTTTAGTATAACAACTTTTGCGTCAATCGTCTCAATTTTAGGCCTAGTAGTTACAGGTAAAGCATGTCCCATTTATTGCGACTCACCCTGTATAATCTGGAATTTTCAACGGATTTTCATTGCTTATGAATTTCCTCGTAGACCCAAATTAATTGTTTGTAACAAAGAAAACCGCAAGGAAATCCATTAATTTTTCAAAGTTTTACAATACTTAGTTTTAAGAACACAAAGACTCGAATGGGACACGTTTTGAAGTGACTAACTTTTCTCTTTAGATCAAAGCTAATCATAAGAATATCTGTCGATTTTTTGATATTTTATAACAGTTTTGAGCACATATTTTGAATAGACTAATAATAGAAGGCAGTAAATCGGGAATTTTTGAAGAAATAACCTATCTCTTTATAGCAAGCCAAACCGTAAGAAAATACGACTATTTTTCAAAATTTTATAACATTTTCTTTGGGTCAAGAAGACTGAAATTGGATACATTTTGAAGTAACTATAAATATAAATAGTAGACTATAAATTCTAGAAATTTCGACGAATTTTCTTGCAGAGTTAATTTGTCTCTTTGTAAATGAGAAAAGCGTAAGGAAATCTATCAATTTTTCCATATTTTCTTGAATTTCTTCGTAGAACTAACTTGTCCCTTTGTAATAATAAGTAAACTGCAAGGAAGCCCAATAATTTTTTGAAATTTTATGAGGAGTGCAAAGTTAAAAATTGGACACTTTCAATACTTCCATTTCGAATGTGCATGTGAGATGTTATCCTTTCTGAACAAGTTTTGAAACTCAGTCCCAAAGGGTAACTCTTTTGTCAGTGTTTCCCCTTCAGAGAAAAATGGAATAAACTAAGTATAAGGTTTTGCGGAACACCATATAAGAAACCCTTTTAAAATTTACTGACACCACAATCAAATTCATCTTATTTAGTTCCAATGGAGCATCTGCGAAAGTTCCGCGGAAAACACGTAAAGAAAATTGTTTCCACTTGGGATTAGAAAGCCAACACGAAAAAAATGTTGATTTTATGCTAAATTTATTCCATAGTAAAACCCCCATTTTGAGACGTGTTATTCAAATAGCTTTACCAGCTGCGAAAAAGAATAAATCTCCTAGTCAAGCCATAATTTACCGTTTATAATTAAAATCAAAGCAAGCCATCCAGGTGCTATTAGCTCAGCTAATATTACAACACAACGTATCGGCATACAAAACTACAGATGGATATTTCGCATCAAATCGATATGGTTTTCTGTGGTGTAACGTGCCATCAAGCCATTAGGGAAGCAACGAGAATCGACGTTTGCTAATAAAGCACCACAACCAATCTGAGAACAGGATTGATGTATGTGTGTGAGTATAGCCGTCGTTTTAGCAACACCTTCCGGATATGGGAAAGTGTTTAATAGCCAAAGAGCACTGCACTTCCAGGAGTAAATTGGAAACGTAATTTAATGGACAATCACAAGTTTTCAGAGTTAAAGGATTTTTTACTGTGTCTGCCTCTAGAGACTGTTCACAGGTGACAACATTGTCGTTCAATATTAATGGAACGTGCGGCTTGAGGTAAAACCAAGGGGTTTCACCCAGCCATAAAAGTTCGCATGGCAGGTTATAATTTACTTCTGGCTGAACCTCGTCAAATTTCTGTGCTTGAAATAATTGACATAGAAGTCAAAGTCAATCAATAAACGAATTTTGTAACGTGACTAATTGGAAGGAATTGAATAATTGATTTATTTCGCTGGGTCTTGTTACTAAAATAATAGACGTAATAAGCGTGAACTGTGAGACATCATTTGCTAGTTAGTTATAAATTCATTCCTCTCATCACATTATGTGCGTTATTTACTCAAGATTGTTGGAAACAGTTCAAATAACAAATATGTGCCCCGTTTACACTGCGTAATATAATATTCCGTCTTAATTATCTTTATCTGTTGGCCTGGGGCAACGTTTTGATTACTCGGGGGGGTGGTTTGGATAAGATATAGACTTGCCAGACTGACATTCATACGCAGGTAAATATCGATTTTCCCTTGGCAAAAAGGTCTGCTGGAGCTTGGAAACGATGATGCGAGACTTGACTTCCCTTACGGATCCTTAGCCGTAGTTTTTTTGGGTTTCTAATTTTTCCAAGCACATTATTATTGAATTAAACACTCTAAAGGCTGAGCGCTAAGCGCACTTTGTTCACCGCACCCCAATTGTTGCTCTAATTGAGTTTGCTCGGCACGTACTACACGCCAAATTGATGTAAGTGATCAGTGATTTGAGCCAGTGTTCCTCTACAAATTTAGCTCTATTTATTCATTGCTGCTATGTAAGGGTGGGATTTGGTTTTATGGCGGAATTTTATGAATAGGATAATATCCACATTTATAAGTTTGAAAAAATGGACGTGTGGCGAAAATTCCACTATTTATTCATTCCCACTTACGAACTTTATTATGCATGTGAATCGATCAATTATGCGTTATTACTGATGTTACTATTACCACAGAAGAAATCTAAAAATATTCTATTAGTTTCAGATTGTTATAAATAAAATTAAAACAAATCTATTTTTCAGTCTTCTTTAACCTCAATAACTTCTTCAGTAATTAAAGAACTGATTTTATCAAACTCTACTAACTGTAATTAGTTCAAAAGAAAGCCAATAATATACTAATACCTAATGAATTCTAAAAAAAAAAAATTTGCGTAATGAGTACCTACTTAAAAATAAAAAAGTTTTTTAACTCATTATTATTGGAAATATTACATTGGTTTATATTTAATATATGAGGCATCAGATATCATTTATCACGATATTCTAGTAATAATCCCAATCACATTAATTTGATCATTGTTATTACACTTGAAATTCATCAGATATTAAAACACTTTTCCAACAACATTACCCACTAGTAAATTTTTATAAATTTATACAGGGTGTCCCAGTTTATATCGTCAGGATTTCACCAGTCGATAGTTTAGCGAAAATTAAAGGTGGTTTGTCTAATAAACTATGTTCGAATGTTGCTTCCTTTTTGACGTACAGGCCATTAAAGAAAACAAATTATTTTAAATAATTTGCTATAAATCAATAACAAAAAAAGTTAGTCTTCTGAAATTTTGCATAGATTTTTTTTTGTATTGTCTTATTAATAGTGGTTGCCATTATTTTATTTAGAACACAGAGGCGTGCGTACGGGTTTCTTCAAAAACATTTTATTGAATAAAATGTACACCACTGGTTTTTTTTGCAGCACCAATTATGCAGAGAGTATTTTCCATTCAATTTAGAAACTCTTTTGTATCTTACAATTTCTTGATAACTTAAAGTAACTTAAAATTATTTTCTCATATTTCTAAAAATTCACGAGTATAAATAATTAAAAAATCGACTGCCAACTACAGCACAAAACCTAGAATTCTCGCCAGATGACAAACTTATAGCAGCAACTTGCATCAGTTTATACCGGGATTAAAAAAATCCGTTTCCCCAAATTGACACCAAAATGGTTATGATGGAACCGACCACAACTCATAATATCAACCAAAAGAGGAAAAGCCGCCACACTAATTTGTTCTATGAACGCATCAAAACTGCCTCGGATGATTTTACGAATTTCATGATTTCCCAGAAAACCCATTTGCCACCCAGTATCAACTGCTGAAATGAAAGAGCTCTCGAATATTAGACACCACACAAAGATGTTACTTGAATTTATTTAAAGAATTCTTGTGTAAATTTATATTTATTTAACAAATTTTCTCTCACTTTTACAACTAGACTTAAGCTCGGTTTCGGTGTGTTAACCGATCTATATTAAATTTCAACCAATAGGAACCATAATTAAATTTGACATTTTTTAAATCGGGCGTTAATTTTACAATCACTCCAAGTTAGTATTTTGTAGATCCGGATTGTTTCGATCTGGGTTGTGTGGCTTCTGTCAAATCGAACATGTCACAAACTGTAAAAATTACATAGTTCCCCATCTTTCTAAAAATTCACTATTCTAATTAAAAATTGAAAAATGACTTTGGCAACCTGCGCAAAAGACGTGAAATTCTACAAATTCCCCAGTTTGACTCTATTGGGTGTCTACGAAACCTCCGACGACTGCATGTGCGTCAAAAGCCTGAGCTGGTCCAATGATGCCAAACAACTAATCGTGATCAAAAGTCGTGGACCACCCACAGTACTCGTTGCACCTACTCGCCTGGAAGAAACCATAGAACCATCTCAGTATATACCAAAAAGTACAGCAACAGTTGCAACATTCGGCAATACCAAATCCAGACTAGTGGCATTCGGTGGTGTTGAAGGTGAGGTCACCTTGTATGATATTCGAAAAAAACGGAACATCGCTGAGTACCATCGATTGCCAACCACAGTACAGAACTTAGAATTTTCCCCTGATGACAAACTCCTAGCTGCAGGTTGCATCAATGGACAGTTGTTCTTGTACAACCATCCAGGAAAACCTTGCGCCAGTTTCATGGTGCCTAACAGCTACACTTTGTCTGCTGTGGCTTACCATAAGTTCATTCCAGACATCTTGGCGGCTTCTAGTAAGGAAGGCGTGACGTGTGTTTGGGATGTAGAAACTTTTAACAGTAAACTGATAGGAAAGGACCATGCAAATCTTGTCACGGACATAGGCTTCCATGAGGTACTCATGTCTACTGTGGGAGTCGATGGTAAACTTGTAAGCTACGACATGAGGACTTTTAAACACAATCTTTGTTACAACTTGAAAACACCCCTAGCTAGTTTAGCTTACAATCCAAACAGCTTCGAAATGGCTATTGGAACTTGTGATGGACAATTGCGGACGTACGACTCGCGGTTTATGAGCACACCCTTGAATACAGTTGTTGCGTATAATACTTGGATTAAAAAAATCGCGTTTCCCCAAATTAACGTATCTCTTGAAGACACCAAAACGGTTATGATGGAACCAACCACAACTCATAATATCAACCAAAAGAAGACCAGCCGTCACACTAATCTGTTCTATGAAGACACCAAAACCGCCTCGGGTGATTTTACTAATTTTTCCGACACAACCTCCATGATTTCCCAGAAAACCCATTTACCACCCAGCGCTTCGGTTGCCGATATTCAAATCAACGGCGATGCAGTACCACAAATATTCGCTGAAAGTG
The DNA here is from genome assembly GCA_963942485.1 of Pediacus dermestoides. NCBI lineage: Eukaryota > Metazoa > Arthropoda > Insecta > Coleoptera > Cucujidae > Pediacus > Pediacus dermestoides. The sequence goes on from OZ012629.1 coordinate 6,701,787, forward strand.
AGCTGCAGGAACTCGCCAGGTCAGTGGAGGAGAAAATAAAACAATCTAAAGCTCAGTTTGAGGAGAAACTCCTTCAGACTTTCTATGGCATGCGCATCAATGCCAGTAAACAATTTATTGGGATTGAAGACCGAGTGGCGCAGAGTTGGAACAATTTTGTCGATTGTCTGAAGCACTCCGGTGAGCAATCGGTGAAGCATTCCGAGAGGAAGGGTGATGTGCCTGTGGGGAGTAATTATATAGGACACAGTAGAGTTAGTACCATCCAGGATTTTTTTGAAATGCAGGATGGTAATAAGGATGAAAATTGAGTTAGCTTGGGAAGAAAGTTAAAGGAGTTTATTAAATTGATAGTGGTTTGTACCTAAGTGTTGTTAATATGTATAGAGATGTGGAATAAATTTGATGTACAACAGAAAAAAATCTGATCTTTGGAAAATACTGTAAAAGAAATCGAAAAAAATCACGATTACTATTATACTTCCTTAGTACTGCATATAAGAAAGTAAAAAGGTCAAAGGATATAAACGCTGTTTTTGTGTATTTTTAAAATCTTTAAAGTAAAACTTTGAAAATAGTGCCAGATTTCGTAATGTAACAATTTTAGCATCGCAGTTTTACAAACAATGATTATATTTTAAGGTAATTTGAGTGTAAAGTTTTGTACGTATTCAGCAGGTCTGTGCTATTAATTTAGAAGCAAATTTTGATACAAATGAAAAATTGCAATTCGAAACCAACCTCCACAACAATCAGTTTCAGCGAGTTTTCATAACACCAAGTTCCAAAGTAATTTATTGTGAAACAAACCAATACCTTTAGAAAACCTAAAAATAAATTAGCCCCTAAAAGTTTTATCCTAAATGAAAATCTGAACCCGCGCAATCATTATTATTTCCGTTTTCTGCGATAATCTCCCCACAATAATGGAATTGAATTAAATGCGCCAGGCTGTATTAGATATAGAAAGGGGCAAGTTTTAACATAATTTATTTAATATTCCGGTCACACTGGCAAGCATTTGCCTTTGCAAGTTTCCAGTCAACGTCAACTGTGTTCTAGAACAATTTATGGGCCCTAAAATGAAATTCCTGCAATACTCGACTGGCGCGCACACACACCATCAAGATTCATATAATTAATTTCACTGGTTATGCATCCACATAACTGATTTTTCGCGGATTTTTGTTCTAGTATGATAAGATATGACTAGTGTTACATCACTGTAACACTGAGCAAATGAACTGTAACGCCAATTGTTGTATTTAATTGCTTTAACCAATTGAGGTCAACAATTTGTGTCTACTTGGCTAACCATGTCTAAAATTAACTACATTGTACGAAAATCACATAACTCATGTTGATTGGTGAGCACTCCTCAGCAGTAGCATCCCAAAAATGTTATAATCAAAATCATTGAACGTTTTTTTTTTTTTAATTTTATAGAGTATTCTTGAGACTTGACGAGGTGCTCTATTAATTCTTGGTCAGCTTTTTCCACTTGCTATAGTACTTCCTTATACCCACGAACATTTATGTTAACATTTGGTATAGAATATTATTTTTCTTACGATAATTATGCCGTTTCTTCCCAAAAACTTTTCCACTTATTGACGTGACCAATGTAGTCATTAAAGTTTTGAAACAAGTTTTTTCTAATAAAACCTACATTTCGTATAGTAAAAATGTAAATTTCCTTAAAATCTGTCCAGTGGTTATAAAACTATGGCACTAAACAGTCATACTATGATATCAGCACTATTTTAAAAGGTTTGCTTTAAAGACCTGAAAAATACAGTAAAACAGCCTTGATACGAAGTAATAAAGAAATGTACGAGCCCTAACAACTAAATGTTCGGACAAAAGTAAATTTGATTGTCTTTTTTCCAAACGCGCAAAAGTTATCTAAATTAACTTCCATAATATTGATGGTTTTTTCTGTTATAATGCCAACATTTAGTTATATAAAAACGTAAATTTCGTAAAAATCCGCTCCGCGGTTCCAAAACTGTGGCACTTTAACCCAGCAGGATGGGAAAATTGTAGAAACAAAGAATTATTATTTTCAAAACGTTGGATCTAGTAGTCGGATTTTGATGAAATTTACTTTATTGCAAAGCTGGATGTTGGTTTTCTTTACAAAAAAGTTACACAAGTTTTTATTTGGTGATTTTAGGCATTTATCGGAGCTTCAAAGTTGCACCTTTAAAAATGATAAAATTTTCTAGTAACTGTTTTAAAGAATCACAGTTTTGAAACCGCTGGTTGGATTTGTGTCAAAAAACATTTAAATCAAAGCTCAATAATCGTACTATATTGAAAAAGTCCTGAAATGTTAATATGATTTTTTTGCATTTTTTTCGAGATCCGCGCAGTTCACTTTTCAAAAAACGTGTTTTTTTGAGGGTGCTACCTACATTAAAATAATCACAGTTTTGGAACCACTGGTTGGATTTTGGTAAAATTTACTTTATTGCAAAGCTGGATGTTGGTTTTATGTACAAAAAAATCCCCAAGACTTTATTTGGTGATTTTAGCCATATTTCGTAGCTTTAAAATTGCACTTGAAAAATGTGACGTAATTTTCTAACGACTGTTTTTAAAAAATCACAGTTTTGGAACTTGGGGAAAACGACATAAAGGTGCTTTCATGGCCCTCATGCAGTCCGGACTTAAATGTCATTGAAACTCTTTGGCAAAAAATTAAACGTATTTTACGCAATAATCCACCAAGAACCATTGGGGACTTAAAGACCAAAATAGAAGAAAGTTGGGACAGTTTCACGCCAGAATTGTACCGAAATTTGATAAATACAATGCCTGCTAGAATACAGGCAGCTATTAAAGCAAAAGGAGACGTAACCTCTTATTAATGGTCCTAAATTAAAAATTATCCCAACATTTAGTTGCAAATTCATTTTGTAAAGTTTGCTAATTATTAAGGTTAAAATATTGTTAAATCCAATAAATAATTTTCTTCCATGCATAATATTGTTATTAAGGCTTTATCTTATTGTATTGTTAGGTGTTTACTAATTATTTGCGTAAAATTTCCAGTTCTCCTTTCATACTTCAAAAATTTACTTTTGTCCGAACATTTAGTTGTTAGGGCTCGTAGTAATCCTGATTTTTTTCAATCAGAATATACGAGTAGAATGGTCACCAGTTCCTTATTTTCTTAGAAAACCTCTACGACTCTTAGAAATCTTCAAAAAATTTTAAATGTCTGTTTTGCTGCGCCCCCCATTCCTTGCCATCATAAATCCATTGGAGTGACCGAAGACATGTTTTTCGCAGTCGGAAATTCAAATAATCTAGTTCCACTACTCCTAAATTGTTAGTCTAATTGGTAAACTGCCAGCTACTCAATAAACTCGTCAGATACCCACAAATATAGAATGGTTGTGAATGAGTTCAAATATGCAACTGCACTCCAAATTAATAGATATTAGAATTATTACCAAGTAATTCTAACGATTTTAATTTTTTTCGAACGTTACTATTATGTCTTGTGTTAGTTGATCACTCCTCATATGTAGGGCGAAAGCGCTGGTCTGAAATTTCTGAGCCCCGATCCAGATTAAACCTTCATCTCCCAGCGGATTACATTACATACAAACGCAAACACACCAGTGTGTGAGTCAGAAAATCTTTTGATACCCCTCGCCATTCAACCTCAAGTCCACATGGTCTGTTATTCCAGCCAGAAAGCAAATATGCCGCACGGACGCTATAATATAATCTAACAGCTGTGGCAAGTCGATGAACGATAAATCATCAATTCTCTTAAATCGATTTACCCAACTATGCTTTTGAACCAATTACTGACGATAGCAGAGCCTCAAGTGACTTATTATATCACTCAGGACAAGCCCATGCCAATAAATTACGGATCCATTTCAGAGTCCAAAGCGAGCTTCTTCAGATTAAAACAACATAAAAGTAAATTATTTGTTTTAGTTGGTTGGTGGTCGGTCAGTTGAATAACCCGGTGAAAAATTGTGGGTCAATACGTCAATCATTTTGGGTACATATTGTTTTTTCTTCATTGTCTGAATATTTGAATTTGTTGTCTGCTATTCGTATTGCTGTCGTAAATTCATGCAAACCCAACAAGGAATAGGAAAGAGAAATATGCAATAATAAATTTAGGAGCGAGGGCTTGAGAAAATCCAAAGATAAAATATTACAACTCGTCTTGATTATTTACTTTCATAAGAATAATGGGTGGTGCCGGTGAATAAACAAGGGATTGCCTAGTTAAGACTCGCATGTCAAATTCGTGGGGATTTCGAAATGATTTATTAAAATTTTACAAATTCATCGCGATATATTAATATGTAATATTTCTAGATCTACTATACAAAACATCGGATAAATCTTAAAAGCTTAAAATGGATTCTTCTCCCCTTCTACACCCCTCTTGTTTACGTTTATAAAAAATCTTCCATGTGTATTTTCCTAATACTGAAAATAATGTATGGAACACCAACTCCAAATAAACAAGGGCGACGTCTGATGGATTATGTGTTAAGAAATTTGTTTTAGAATGCTTGAAACACAATACGTGTCTCTTGATGTAATAATTCTCAACATAAAACATTACTTATTCATAGGAATTGTAGGCATATTTGAATATTGATCTCAAACATACACTTTCTTATAGTGTGCAAGATTTATTTACAAAGTACAACCAACGTGACGTCACACTAATATTCTACTTTGCAATCGTCCTCAAACCGTCTCGAGGTTTATTCCCCTTTCAAATCCACATCTTTTAATATTTTTCCCGGTTGGGCTTTATGTGTTTGCTCAATATTCTAAAAATAACATATATTCCATATTTCACTGCTTGTGACAACATTTCTGCATAAAGCCCAGGCTCAAACTTCATATGTTGTTTGTTTATTCAATCACAAATCGATTGATACTTATAGTTACAGGTTACAGTAGCGTATTTGAAAAAGGAAATTTATTTGATGGTAATTTTACTTCTCGTGTTATCGTTCGATAGTAATTAATTATTATCCGCAACGTAAACCATTTTTTTTACCCATTTTGATAACGAACTTGGATTATATTGCACAAATTAAATTTCCCACGAGAATTTGTAGAAATAATAGAGGGCTCGTCAAATTAATGAAAACGAAGAAATTCTATTTTGTACAAAAAATTATTATTAGGTTTGTTATCTCGTAATAATATTTTTATCATCATTTATGCGCTCAGCTGGTGGGACATCTCAAAGAAACTAACAAGACTTTTATGAAACATCAACCCAAGCTGAAGATGTATTTTTTACACTTTTTTTCGTCGGATTTGTCAAGCGTGATGACAAATTTAATATATACTTGCTGGAGTCGGTCGCCTGTTAAAAATTTAAAAGAGCAAAAAACACCTAAACAGCTGTACACAAAATGTTTTCCAAAAATTAATAACCTGACGGGCTTTTCGTTCATGCACAAGTTTTGTTTTAATGTCTGATAAATATCAAACATCGTGTTCGTGATAAACAAATCTTTTTTAAAAACATTCCGCGTATACACAAATGTCTAAACAGCAGTAATTTAATTAATCTGGTTAAAAGGCTGGAGTCTAGACGGAGGTTTGTTTTCTTTTTTTTTGTGAAAAATGTTCTGAGTGCTTTTTATTAACTACTTATGAAACATTTAAAGATTGGTTAGTGTTAGTTCATGCATATTTATGTAATTTATTTTAACGTAAGCGAAAAATTGAAATTGAGATCAAGGTGTGGATCATTAATATACCTACAATATTTTGAAATATGTGAAACAGAATAAGAGAAATCACAGGGAAGAACCGAGAAAATAATTGACAATAATGATAGAATTATCCTGGATGATGTTTTGTAACTACGAGTCTAGGAAGACAAATAGAAAACTAGAGGAAGTATCAAACTTCTATCACAGTTCTGAGGAAATACCTAATTCCGTATTAAAAGTCCGGTTCCCACAAAAGTACAAGTATAATCAACTTACGAGCTTTTCCTGAAAATAATCCGTCGTACAAGAATTTAGAAAAGATCAATGTCTCCTAGTTTGGAGATGGGAATCAAAATAGTCTGTCAATTCTATATCCCAATATGAGAATAAGGGTATTCCTTAAGAATTGATATTGGTCAGCAAGTAACTACAGTTGGATCGGTAACCACACTTTTTAGTATTTTAAGGACATCACAAAAATTAAATTAAAATTTCGCAGAAATGATCTGATATGTGGCATATCACAGTGCAACAGCATATCGTGGAACAAGAAACGGTCTTTATGGGATTCAAGTATTAGTATAGTATAGTCAAACCCCCGAAGGGTTTATTCAGATTGGCTCGAAAATTGAAGTTATGGCCGTTTAAATTTTTCTTGCGACAGTGACCAATTTAGCTTATAATCCATTTTAATTCTATTATCTCTGCATAAATATGCTGAAACTTTAATAAAATGATTCTTAAAAGTCAAATACACAACTCATCTGAACATATCAAATGAAAAAAATAATTTTTTGTATTTTTCGTTGAAAAGAAGCCGAAAAATCGCATTTTTTTTAACATTTCACTTTTATACAGAATGTCTCATTATTATTTCTTTCAAACTTCAATGAAATTAAACTTTGAGATCAAATTCACAACTTTCACACCTATATCAATAAAGAAATATTAATTTTTGAGACTTTTTCGTCGACCAGTAACCGTTATATCGAACTTTTACTGCATTTTTTGTCAATTTTTCGAAAAATTTTTTAATCTACCAAAAAAATTGATGAATGATGAAAAAATACATTGAGCTCTTTCCAACAAAAAAAATCACCTGACGCTGTTTGGCTGAAATTTGCTGGTGGAGCAAGAATCTCTTCAAAATTTCGAAAGAGGAAGAAGAAGAAAGCGAGTGGATCACTGAGTATGTGGATTCTGATGATGATTCGAGTGATAGCGATGGAGATAAACCAGATGAAGCAAAACCAACGCCAAAGAGAGTACGTTCAACACATTGATTTGTTTCATTATAAAAATGTTCATTTGAATTTTCATATCTTTAACATAAAATGGTAAACATAGGTATTCAATGCATGCATTTTCATTTGTTGCAAGAGATCAATGTATTTTTTCATCATCATCACAATTTTTTTGGGTAGAATAAAAAAAATTCGAAATATTGACAAGAAATGCCATAAAAGTGCGATCTAACGACTACTGGTCGACGAAAAATTCCCAAAAATAAATATTTCTTTACTGATATATGCGTGAAATTTATCTATTTAATCTCAAAGTTTAATTTCATTAAAGTTTGAAAGAAATAATAATGAGAAATTCTGAATAAAAGTTGAAATACTAACAAAAAATGCTAAAAAATGCGGTTTTTCGGATTATTTTCTACGAAAAATACAAAAAAATATTTTTTACACTACTTGATATGTTTAGATGAGTCATTTTATTGAGGTTCCAACATATTTATCCAGAAATAATAAACTTAAAATGCAATTTATAGACAAAACAATGAGCGATTATAAGCTAAAATTGGTCACTGTTGAAAAAAATTCAAATGGCCATAACTTAAATTTTCGAGCCAATCTGAATAAACCCTTGGGGGATTTGACTATACTATACTAGTACTTGAATCCCATAAAGACCGTTTCTTGTTGCATGAGATGACTCCTAAATTTGTTGCACTGTGTATCCTATTTGATCCAGTAACATGAAGCTTTTTTGGCAAACTCTCCCTTGAGCTTAACTATTCGATTTATAAAAAGTTATGTGTATATTGTTACTCGATATTCTTATATGGGAATCCATAGATGTCCATACTATATGGATTATGGACCAAGAAGTTTTGAGTCGCAAGTCCCAGGCAAAGAAGCATAGCCCATAATAAAAGGGGATATAGAAAGGGAATGACCGAACAAAGTTTCCCATAAGTTTCAAACCTTCAGTAGATGAGAACTTTAGAAGAAGCGATCCTATATTATTTTTGATTTTTTCCACTGCTTTCCGAATACCTATTTATCTTTTAAACGTGATCAGGGTTTGGAAAATCATGCAATGATATTTTGGAATATTTTTGTAAATTTAATATAGAATAGTGATTGACCAATAGGAATCCGTAAAATTCTAATTATTTAGAGATTCGTAACTATGAATTTAACACATATTTGTGAAACGGGGCAGAAATCCACTTTATTTCCCAAATAAACAGCTCTCGATAAAATGTTTAAATTCTAACGCCCATGTTCACTATAAAATACAAACCGTAATTATCATATTCCAACACAGTAATTGACATATGTATGATTAATAGATTTCAATTGTATTTAAATTAATAGTTGTATAACCGAATGCATTCAATTTGTGCAATGGAAACAACTGCATGTACTAGACATAATAAAAAATAAACATATAAATATGTATATGTATTATGAAAATAGTAAAATGTTTGTGAATCATTTATGTTTTATTGTAGCATAACCACCGAGATTTTCTTTTTGTGGATGAAACTCAGCGGAGGAAACGGCATAAAATTAAGTTGTGCGCTTGGAAATGAAGCACAGAAAACAAAGCGATATAATTACGAGGCTATTTGCATGCAGTTTAGCGACATTGTAAAATTTTATATTGTAGTTTTGCTACTTGAAATAATCGTCCACAATGCTATTTCCAGAAGTTGTAAATTTGAGTTATTCCTTAATGAATGAATGCACCAGTGGCATATGGAGTGCACATGATGCCCAGTCAGTGTAAACGACATTTGGTTTATTGTTTTTCCGGAAACAAATCAGAGCACAGGTGCATCATTAAATTTTTATCTACCATGGAAATTTTCCCAATATGGAGGAGAGTACTTGCAAACTAAATTATCTTATGTCACAATGAGTCATCCTTGACGCCAAAGTGCAGCTGAGACAATAATTAATTTCATTTTGTTGTAACCGTTTACTTCAACAGTTTATACGGGAAGAGTAAATTGGGTAACGCGTACCGAAATAAAAATGTTTATACAATAAAAAACGTGATTCATGCAGATGTATGTATGTATGTGGTACATAAACCGCAAAACGTTGATAAAATGACATAAAACCCAGTCAAATTGTTTGGATAAACTGAAAAGAGACCGCCCACAAATATCGGATTACTGCCGAGTTGTAATTGCATCAAATTAAGTTTGGCTGTTGAAGTGGAATGGAAGGGGTAACATGACGGAAAGTTTAACGAGAGTTGGGTGGTTTGATTTCTTTTACGATTTATCTAAAAAAAATTGCAAGGTTTTGGTGAGCAAAATTTTTGACTGCGCATATTTGCTTGGCCAAAATAATTTTGATGAATCTCTTCTTTTTGACCACAACTGCATTAATCAATATTTCCTAATTGTGATTTTAGTGAAATAAACAGGCCAAAAGTTCAAAATAATAATAAAATATTAATGTTATTGTAAATATTATTATAATGTCAGTATTCCAAAAATAATGTTAACCACAAGTTTATCTTGATTGTGTTTGTTAATTAAATCTGTTTTGGGACTAGTAAAACTTTCAAAAATACGGGATGTGCCTGAAAGGTCTGTACAAAAGTTATACCACGTCAAAGATTGTCCCTATTCATTTTTTTGAGTATCTAAGATCTATAGATCGTTAAGATAAAGACCTAAAATTTGGTACGATAGTAAATCTTCAGGTAAACTGGAATTTGCAATATTTATAATAAAAATAATGTTGTGCCGTGACGTACTTATGGTAAGATCATTCACATTTTCTTGTAAGTAGTTAAATATAGGTATATATTTTTAGGGATTTGTAAAAGGTCTTTACAAAATCCTACCACTAGTTTTTGGGCTCAAAATAATTCGATTGAACCAAACATACCTTAGTCCAAAAGTCCTTCCTTACCGAGTTACGGGGCTCTAAAAAATATCTTTCCAAATTGTTTTTTAAGTATATCTACAGAACGGTTTAAAGTAGAAACTTGAAATTTGGTGGGTTAATAAGTCCATAAAGAAGCTACAATGTGATGGTATTACAACCAAAATAATATTGTTCAGTGTCGTACTTATAGGGGGGACTCAGTGTTTTTTTGGATATTTTTTGTAGGGTATTGAATTTTTTTACAAAATAACAAGAATTATGATAGATACACTCAAGATACGTAAAAAAGATATACTTGTTTGACTTGCGTTAAGTCAACTGTTTGCGAGATATTTAACTTCGAAAAATTTTTTTGCTATAAAAACAATTTGTGAGTTACCCTGTAAAGTAAAAATTATTGGGTCACTCAAATACAGCTGATTCTACGTCCAAAACTAAGCATAAATGGTTGTAGAAACCGACCCCCAAAAATGTTTCGTTATTAAAATACAGGGTGTTGAAAAATGTATTTTTTATTCGCCCCCTATCTTTTTTAGGTATATCTACAGAACGGTATAAGATAGAAATTATGCTTAGTTTTGGACGTAGAATGAGCCGTCGTATTAGAGTGACCCAATATTTTATACTTTACAGGGTGTCACAAATTGTCGTTTTAATAGCAAGAAAAATTTTCAAAGTGAAATATCTCGCAAACAGTTGAGTTAATGCAAATCAAACAAGTATACGTTTTTTACGTGTCTTGAGCGTATCTATCATAATTCTTATTATTTTGTAAAAAAATTTAATCCCCTACAAAAATTATTTAAAAAAACCCTGAGACCTCTTCGATAAGTACGCCACTGAACAATACTTATTAACCCACCAAATTTCAAATCTCTACTTTAAACCGTTCTGTAGATATACTTAAAAAATTATTTGTAAAAATATTTTTTAGCGCCTTGTAACTCAGTAAGGAAGAAATTTTGGACTAAGGTATGTTTGGTTTAAACGAATTATTTTGAGCACAAAAGCTTGTGGTAGGATTTTGTAAAGACACCCTGTAGAATATCGAAACTTATTTATTGCATATAAATCTACTAAAACCGCAACTATGTTCTCATCACAAATATTATTGCAATTTTCCAAAAAGCTTGTTGTAATTAACCGCAAATTAATCTAGAAACTGGTTCAACCTCTAAAAATAGTCTAAACACAAAAACCTCAGTGTAGCATGCATCATGGGAAATGTGATACAAAAATACATAAATTCTTGTTCCCAGTGCTTTCAGTTGAATTAAGTGGCTTGTCAGTCATACTAATATCAACGACCCATAATATTACATATTATAGTTAAAATTTTCAATATCTTATTTCTTCTAACGCACTTTTTGGTAAGTTTTTCTGTTAGATTTTAATAATAATTTTAACTGAATTCTACGGTCAGTGTCCTGCTTCTCAGCACATTCATAACCGCAAGGATATTAAATTTTATGCTGGCTTAAATATCCCTTAGAGAATCCATGTATAGTTGTTAATTTGTCATTAGTTAGTTCACTCCATTTTGTAGGTGCTTATCCTTTATCGCCCACCAGTATCCAGTAATGCCAAATAAGCCGTTCCGGATTATCAGTCCATAACAAAGACGACATCCATTAGACGCGACATTCACTGCATCTCTTATTATTGACATAGATAAAAAGAGAACAAAAGTTGTTTTGTGCCCCTCGAACATATCCAATTATTTGTCACTGCATTGTTTTATGCAACAAACCACATGAGTCATAGTGATTAGACTGTATAAATAAATAATATTCTATTTAAATATATGTACCTTCAATGCAAGCAAGACATCATGATATCACAATTATTATTTACATATAAATAAAACAATATGCACATTCTCTGTGTTAGTTTATGTTGGAATTCAACCATTTAACTGTGTTATTTAAGATTATATGCGATTGATAACTATTGTGATCAAAACAATGATGGCCCCATAGCATTATAACAGTTGTGATGTATAACATTATTAGAGTCGTTAAAACAAAATTGTTTAACGATACCACTCTCTTTGTACATATGGCTAATAAATAAATCACCCACATTGTGATGGCGCCTTATCGATAATAGAACACCAGACAATCGTATTCGTCATCATGAGCTTTTTGGAAAGTTAGTCCTTGAAATTTCTCTGTCTGGACTTGCGCTAACGTGAGGATAATTTTGCTTTTATTCTCACGCGAATACCGTCATCATTTAGAACTGAATTCGAAATAAATGCCAGATTTTGATTTCGCTTTTATTTACAATGCACATAATCCTTTACTATATTAGATTTCTAATACCCATTTCAAAAATATTCTGTAACCCCCTAAGACAGTTTACATAATCCTTGTAATTTTCCCAACTAATTAACAGCTGTACTTGGCTCTCATGTGGCAAACAATTAATTGTCCTCGCAAACACAAAGCAAAACTAACAAATTGTATAAACACGAATCTTGTTCGTAAACCCAACCCCCTCCTAGCTTCCAGGCTTTTGTCCCACTTAGCCTAATTGGACACTTGTGATAATGTCTGCATTATTTAGATAAAAAAAATGAAACGCCAACTCCAGCATTCTGTTGACATTCACTTCATTTAAGCTAGAAATTGTGATTTTAACTTCATTTTCTCCTCCATCCAGGAAATTTCCAATAAAAACAAAGTTTAGTTTAAGATTTTTCCTCCTAGTCTAAAGTAACCTTTCAGAACTTCGTTAGGTGCACACACAGTAGAAATTAAAGACAATATGCAAATTATATTGAAATTTATTGGGAAGTGTGTCTATCTCGCTTGCTCCTCGAAGGCCCATTTGGGTTTTGGTCTGTGCCTTACCACATTACCTCTTGTCCTCCAGTGTTCTCGCTTCTCATGAATTACGCAATTTCTCTTGCCTAGAGCCTTCTACATATTAATGTCACGTGTGGCGTCATCCACGATGGTGATTTGTGAACTTCCGGCGCGCTACTGCATCAATCACACTTGAATGGTGCTGAGTTCCGGTTCACCTTTTCTGTATGTACTTTTTTGTTGTTGGTGGTTGGGTATTATGTTTTGTTAATCGTGCGCTGATTTGACGTGCGATATTTTAGCAAAAGGATTTAGGTTTTAGAATACAGCGGCAGATGGGAAGTAAATTTGAATAAAATGTGACCAGCGGTTTCAAAAACATAATTTAAAGGGGAAATTAGAGGGTGTGTTTATGAGTAGATGATGAAAATTTCGAATTTAGTTTAAGTTTGATAAATTGCAACTCGTATGAAAAAGACAATTTGACTAAAATATATAGTTCCAAAACTAGGTACTTAAAATGTTTTCAAGATATTTTTAAGAGATATTATAAAACAACAAGAATGTAGAGCACAAATTTTATTTATTAGAATGTAAGAAATTTTCCTCTGTAGTTTTTACTCATATTTTTCTCCCAAAAAGCTTCACAGCCACCGACTGTTCTACCAACAGGCAAAAGACTTAAGTCGCATTTTATCTTTGGAACACTCGCCTGAGTGCCTCTAGACATTTGGCGGCTCACTTGGAGCTGGAGTATTGTTTAGACGGGGAAACAAAGCATTTTCATGTAGCTGCTTTAGTCTTAGTTGTTTTGCTTTTGCAGTTTGCACTCAACTTCTTGTGTACGGTGCTCTGTTTGGCAGAACACGTTGGCTCACTTCCGTTATTATATTTAGACCAAAACCGCCGCGCCGAGCGCGTCTCATGTTGCAGAACTTCAAGAATCGTTTACTGTAATAATAATGGTGAGATTGTCGTGACTGAAACTCTAAAAAGGCAACCAGCTGAAGGTTTTGTTCAGGTTTTTCTTATATATTTCTTGTGGATGATCTCTGAACGTCCAGAGTTTTCATCAAATCCAAACAATAATGTGCTTTTTACGGCATTTTCAACGTAATTACATCTTCAAGACTGGCTTTTGGTTTTATAGGCCACATCGTTTAAAATCTCGGCGTTTCTTTATTAGTACTCCGTCTGCCATCCGGAGCATTTAATCGTGCCGTTTAATTATGATATTAAAACTGACAAAGTTAACCTGAAAAAGGAAAAATTGTCGATTAGGGCGCAAACGGCAGTTTTTTACGAGTCGCTAAATAAGGAGGACAAAATCATTTTTTCTAATCTCTTCGCTCATTTAGCTTAATATAAAGAACTCTTTTTATACGAATATTGTGTTGGATTTTGTAATTGTTAGTTGAACGAAAAAATCATCGTTCTTAGAAATGGATTTTCAGATTTTATTTAAGCAAATTTCAGCAACTTCGCCAAAAAGCAAACTCCTATTATTTTATTGCGTGAACTACAAGAGATTATAGATCGATTTTGGAAAACGCTGCCTGTGCAGCTTCAGCTGAATCACCCTGTAGACATATTTCCATGATCATGACCCCTGTATATGAAACACAACTTTTTTAACATTTTCTGTTGTAATAAATAATTATTACAAAAGCAATGGCTTAGTTTTGATAACCTCAATATTGGGGCCGCTTTTATTTTCTTCAATCGATCGCACAAAATTAATTGGAAATGAAAGCTCAATCTAATTATAACAAACCACATTGGATTTATGTTCTGTATATAATTGACGCAAAAGTGTTTGTTTGATTTAAGCACTATATACTCTAGCTAATCCAAAACAGAAACGTGGATATATTTTAAGAAATTATTTTATACACATATCCTTCTTAAAGTTAATGGAGATTCAGAATAAATCAAAGAATTTAAAGTGTGCGCACATGACTCCTGATTAAATGTAGCATGCGAGAATTCAAGTTGTTAACCAGGCAGTTAGTTTAAGAAAATAAATTTGTACAACTACATGCAAGTGCAAGCAGTGAAGTCAGAGCATAAACAAAATAAATTGAAGTTGGTGTGTTGTAATTTCATTTTTTATAGCAAATCCTTCTGAGATTCCTGAAAGTTTCGGCGAAAGTTAAACTCACATATGTGTGTATGTAATTTGAAACTATAATCATCATAAATGTGCAAAAGTTGGCAAGGTCCTGAATATTCTTCGAAGTGTGATTTAAAATAAAAAAGTTTTAATCCTGGAATTATTCTGACTGTGAGTGAAATTGTAGGTATACCGTAAAAAGTGTCCTCGGTATAATAATCTTAATAGCTTCCTTTCTAATTACACCTTTTTACACAACTACAAGCTACAAGCTTTTTCCATTAATTTTAATTCACACTTATTCTGTTACAGGCAATGAAAGCGTGACCCGTTCCAACTTTTCCCAAAACAAATCTAACAGAAAACAAACTCAAAATGTCTTCCCTGTGCATGTGCACCACACTGCTGGCAGTGTGTGTTGCACTGTACTCCACCATCTCACCAACACTTGCTACCCAAGAGGATGACTTTGCATTTGATGTGAACGACGACCTAGAGGTGGAATTCGATGGTACGACCGGCAAATTGTGGATTGGGAGAGAGGTGACCGTCGTTGTGGGGCGAGCACTGCATTTGGTCGTACCGAAGGAGGCTTTTGGCCGCCAGGTGCAAAGCTACGAGGTAAGAGAAAGGAAAAGGGATTTGTTAGAAGAAATACAGGGTGTCCATGTGTCCACCTAGTGCATGGGTTGATTCTAGCGAAAAATTTTCAAGGCAAAATATGCCTCATTACTGAATATTATGCATAACTTAAAAATATTTTCGAGTACGAGCCCTAACAACTAAATGTTCGGACAAAAGTAAATTTTTGAAGTATAAAAGGAGAACTGGAAATTTTACGCAAATAATTAGTAAACACCTAACAATACAATAAGATAAAGCCTTAATAACAATATTATGCATGGAAGAAAAGAATTTATTTGATTTAACAATATTTTAACCTTAATAATTAGCAAATTTTACTAAATGAATTTGCAACTAAATGTAGGGATAATTTTTAATTTAGGACCATTAATAAGAGGTTTCGTCTCCTTTTGCTTTAATAGCTGCCTGTATTTTAGCAGGCATTGTATTTATCAAATTTTGGTACAGTTCTGGCGTGAAACTGTCCCAAATTTCTTTTATTTTGGTCTTTTAAGTCCTCAATGGTTCTTGGTGGATTATTGCGTAGAATACGTTTGATTTTATGCAAAGAGTTTCAATGACATTTAAGTCCGGACCGGATGAGGGCCATGAAAGCACCTTTATGTGGTTTTCCCCGAGTTCCAAAACTGTGATATTTTAAAAACAGTCGTTAGAAAATTACGTCACATTTTTCAAGTGCAATTTTAAAGCTACGAAATATGACTAAAATCACCAAATAAACACTTGGGGATTTTTTTGTAGATAAAACCCACATCCAGCTTTGCAATAAAGTAAATTTTTCCAAAATCCAACCAGCGGTTCCAAAACTATGATTATTTTAATGTAGGTAGCATCCTCAAAAACACGTTTTTTGAAAAGTGAACTGTGGACCTCGAAAAAAATGCAAAAAAAATTCATATTAACATTTCAGGATTTTTTCAATATAGTACGATTATTGAGCTTTGATTTATAGGTTTTTTGACACAAATCCAACCAGCGGTTTCAAAACTGTGATTTTTTAAAACAGTTACTAGAAAATTCTAACATTTTTAAAGGTGCAACTTTGAGGCTCCGATAAATGCCTAAAATCACCAAATAAAAACTGGTGTAACTTTTTTGCAAAGAAAACCAACACCCAGCTTTGCAATAAAGTAAATTTCATCAAAATCCGACTACTAGATCCAACGTTTTGAAAATAATAATTCTTTGTTTCTACAATGTTCCCATCCTGCTGGGTTAAAGTGCCACAGTTTTGGAACCGCCCAGCGGATTTTTACGAAATTTACGTTTTTATATAACTAAATATTAGCATTGTAACAAAAAAAAAAACATCAATATTATGGAAGTTAATTTAGAGAACTTTTGCGCATATGGAAAAAAGACAATCAAATTTACTTTTGTCCGAACATTTAGTTGTTAGGGCTCGTATACAAAGTGATTGATGGTTTTTGCTGGGAGCACGTTAACTAATAAGTAAATAGAACCTCTTAAAGATATGGAAGACCTACCACTAGATGAACACCCTGTAAACTGAATTGGTGGTAGAGGGTCCTGGGAAAGGATAAAAAGTTTTTTGGAAAATATTTTTTTGGTATAAGAGAAAATTTGTCTTCTAATGAAAATGTCTCGGGTCGATGTTGTTCTCCAGATTACAAGCTAATATTTAAATCAATGTCCTTGTTTGTAAAGACAATCCAAATTAGTCAGTTCAAAAAAGAAATTATTTTTAATAACATTTATAATTAGCTTTATTCCAACTGGCTTATTTCCCAACGCAGAAGTTGAATAGGGACCGAACTTTTAGCACTTTTATAACTTGTTTAGTAAAGTATCAAAGGCAATGAGTGATTACATCCTAGCCAGTATCTCCTTCTCGCTTCACAAGTTAAAAGCATTACATCCCAAGTTTCTTTCATATTTATGTTAACTTTCGCGCAAATCTAATTTATTTAATATAAACATCAAAGGAATTTGGAGGCTATTAAAATCGAATAAAGCGTGTAGTGATGTTGAATGGACAAGATTCAACCTATGAAGAAGAAAGAGTTTTTGTCCATAGCCATCAGTTGAGTGCAAATTTTAAAATGAAACTGTTGCATGTGTATGATAAGAATAAGAATAAAGAGCTTTTGTACCCCATCGATTTGTAGAATTGTGGGGAGCGCAAAGTACAATATTTTAACTTTTTAAGTTTCCCGGCACGTTTCCGAGTTTTTCTTCTAAATGGGGATTGAGTTATTATTCGTTCAGAATGCTTTCCAGATTAACTAGCGCACGATTTTCCAAGCCCGCGTTATTCTCGCATTGAATCCATCAATAATACATAATAATTATATTGGCTTATCGTATATTACTAACCTATTTGCCCTGTTTACTGTATTTTAAGCCACTTTATCAATAAAATTACATTCAGGGTCAAGTAGATAAAACTGAAACAAAGTAAACCTTAAACAATAAAATAGGGCTGATTACATGTTGATTTTCTTCCATTTCAGGCTAAAAGACATGGAGGTAAAGGACTTCCCTCGTGGCTTTTGTTCGATAAAACCGGCGGCGTGTTCTGGGGGATACCCCTAGCCGAAGACGTTGGAACGCTGCATATAACCATCAAATCCATTGGAGCAGCACAAAGCAACAGTGTTGATTTGACTATCTACGTGTTATTACAGCAAACCTCAGAAGGAGACGGTGAAAAATGCCCCCCAAACGAGGACACTACCATATTAACTCTTCTAATCGACAAGAACATACGTGCCATCAAACCAAAACAAAGAATCATCGCCATTAACAACATCGCCAAGTTCTTTGGCTTGCCATATGTAAGAAAAACCACGTTTTCCCTCACGGCTACCAAGTTTAAATTTGGTTTATTTCCAGAGTGCCTTTACGTTGAAACCTCAGGTGGAAGTGGATGATATAACCGATAGTTCGGTGGTGCTAGCTGGACCAGGCAATTTGAAGAGTCGCTCATCTAAACTTACATCACTGCTGCAAGTACCTGTTGGGTGTGATGGGCGTTTATGGGTCAACACTGCTAGTATGGTGCATCAACTCAAGCAGCAAGCGAAAGATGGTACCATTGCAGAAGTGCTGCGTTTGCCGCTGATTGGCTGGCGTGTTAAGACTGAAACAGTGCCGATTATCCGCAGCAGGAGAGAAGTAGATGATGATTATGGTAAAGATGACAGTAAAAATCGAGTAGTTTTTTATAGTTCAATTATATTTGGGATTTTTTACACATTTTTATAAATGTGCGTTATACTGAGAGCGTTATTAGTATTTGTGATTTTTTCCAAAATAAAAGCTTCATTTAGCTAGTCATTTGGTAACTGACTACATAAGATATTTTTTCCCATAAATTACTACACATGAATAAAATGTTTGCATAAAATTGTGATTCTAAACTGCTGGCCAATTGAAACGTACCAAGCGAATCTTTAGGTTGAATTTAAAGTCTAATATTTTGAAAAATAGAAAAGATATCAACATGCCGTTTTCAGGATTTCAGAGATAATTTAATTGAGAAAACGATAGTGTTACCCGATTTTTTTACTTTGAAGTACATTACTATCTACAGGGTATGAAAGAAAGTCTTCTTTTTTTTGTCAAACTTTATAACTACCGTGATTCCACAAAATTTTTTTTATATTTTTTTGATGTAGATCTTTTTAGTCCTTACTTAATGGGAAAACAACCTGTTTCTCAAAATTTTGATATCCCTGTTATTTTATAAGATATCGAATTTTTGCTGAAAATTTGATTTTTTCTTTGTTTTTTGTCGTTCGGCCGTATTGTGTTTTGTAAGAACCAATCTCTGTAGTTGATTATAATACCTTATGAATGGCTTTCTTATAAAAAGTACACTTTTTGTACTTTCATTAATTTATTGGTAACCAGTGGCTTATCAAAAATCGGTACACGTTCGCTAATTGGTAAATTTTTTAATTCAATTTTTGAGGCTATTTTCTTAATGGAATAGAATGGAATTTAGTTAGTTTATGTTCACCATTGGTTTAAGTGACTTATATCCTCGAAACGTGTTTTTAAGTTTTTCAAAAATTTGCTGATATTCGTGTATACCGGGTGGCTACGAAATCGTTTTACAACCGCCACCATTTTGTTTCATTTAACTGTATTAATTTGAAATTTGGCATGGTTTGATTGTTGAAAGGAATAATCATTTTGACCTTTAAAACAATCTGATGACACTTCCGGTTTCACCGGAAGGGCCACCTACTAACTTTCAAAATTTTTTAAAACAACCCTGTATATTTTTTCCGTAAGAATTCGATTCTACTTAAAATTACCTTTTTATCACATGATGACATTTGCTTTCAAAATGGGAGCATAATTATTATTACAAAAACCTGTTCAACAATATTAAATTTAATAAAAAATTCGGTATCTTATAAAATAAGAGGAATATAAAAATTTTGAGAAATTTGTTTTTTCCTCATTAACCAGGGACTAAAAAAATCGACATCAAAAAAATATAAAAAAATTTTTGTGGAATTCCGGTAGGTATAAAGTTTGAGAAAAAAAAGACGACTTTCTTTCATACCCTGTAGATAGTAACGTACTTCAAAGTAAAAAAATCGGGTCACACTATTGCTTTCGCAATAAAATTATCTCTTGAATCCTGAAAACCTCATGTTGATATCTTTTCTCCTTTTCAAAATATTTGACTTTAAATTCAACCTAAAAATTCGCTTGGTACGTTTCAATTGACCAGCAGTTTATTTTAAATTATCACTAGAAAATGGAAGTGGAGATGATTATGACCAGGAATACTACGAGGATTATGACGCGGGAGTTGTTGAAGAAGGGCTCTCCACCACCGCTACGGCCGCTACCACTACAACAACTACCACAACCCCCATAACTCCCATAACCACTACAATTTCTTCAAATACTGGCACTGGTACTGGTACACATCCTCACCGACATCACCACGGCGAACCCAAAATTACAAGCGAGACTAACGAAAGCGTCACCGTAAGCTCTAATCGCACCTTATTGCATATTGTTTCAAGAACTATTTCTTTTTAGGTGGTACGGGAACATCACACCCATCCTATGAAATTCAAAGTAGATACTACGCCTTTGGCCCCAACATCACCGGCCACAACGACAACCACAAGCACAACGACCACAACAACAGAAAAACCATCGACGCCATCAGGAGCTGAAAAAGTAGCTTCAACTGTTGATGAGACGGATTATGACTACGAAACATACGATCAGGAAGACGACGACGACTATGAGTCTGTTACAGTAGTACCGGAGTCAACTGTTTTTAAACAAACAGTGCCAGTTGAACATGCAACCGAATCAAGTGTGGCTACGACGACTAGTATGATGACCACTATAAGTACCACTACTACCACAAAGCAAGTACCTGTAGTAGAGTTAGAGACAACTGTACCTACTACAACTACCACTACTACAACAACCGAGGCGCCCACTACGTTTATAATAGAGGAGACTGAACCGGAAGTGGTTGTAGCCCATTCCGAGACGATAACAACGCCCGTTGCCACGACACTGGAGGATGTAACACTTCCAGTTTTCAGTACCACCCCTGTAGTGACTGTGACTACCACAACCACGCCAGCTTCCACTACGACTGAATTGCCTACGACACGCGAGGAAGAGGAACCTACCACTGTTTTCACTACGAGTACTACTAGTACCACTAGTACTCCTTTAGTGACCTCAACTCAAAAATCAACTACAACTGTTAGGGAAGTTACGGAAAGTCTCGAGTATGGTGATAAGAATTTCAAGCCGTATATCGAAAATCGTCTGCAGCAAATGTCGGTGATTGCTGGGAAGATATTCCGGTTTGTGGTGCCTAAAAATACGTTTAAAGACTTTGAGGATGGCGATAATTTACGATTGGAATTTTTGGATAAGAATGAGCAGCCTATTACGAAGAACAGTTGGTGTCAGTTTAATCCAGCTAGGAGAGAAGTCTATGGATTGTAAGTATTTTTATTTGAATTTTGAACATACGAGTATTTCTCTAAAACAAATTTCCTTCTTAGACCATTAGAAGAAGACGTGTCCAAGTGGGTGTACTACATTCGAGCAATAGACCAGGAAGGTGCCTACGAACAAGACAAACTAACCATTCAAGTCCAACAGCACAAATTGGATCGCGTTATGAACCACGAATTTTCCCTGCAAATTCGGATAGAAAAACACCAGGAGTTCCCACATTTCGTCGACTGGTCTCTGAAAGTATTGCGTGCTTTAGGCAAACTCTACAACACAAACATGTCTGAAATCACCGTGAGACAAATTAACTACACTAGTGAACCCGTGGTGTTCACCTGGGCCAACGATTCGATTCCCACGAATTTCTGTCCGAGAAGTGAGATTGAGCACTTGTATAAGGTTTGTGTTATAAGGTTTTTTTACTTATTTATACGTAGGTAGGTATTAATTTTTTATCGGTTTTTTTCGTAGGCGTTAACAGCGAATGATCGTGGAGACCCATCGAGGGAACTAAATGTGGCTTTGGCGCCTGAGTTACGAGTGAAAAAAGTACTGTTGCGTGAGTTGGGTGTTTGTGAACAACCGCAGACGCCGGTGACGCCCCCGATGAACTTTTCGCCGATTTTGCGCAACCCTGTAGATCATGTGAATGCCACCGTTGGGGAGCTATTGGTGTACAAAGTGAAGGATGTACGTATTTTTAGTTTTGTGAATTTCACTATGAAACTTGAGGTGATATTTTTTCTAGGACACCTTCTATGATCCCGAGGACGTGGACCCAAGAACCCTGAACATATCGCTATTAACCGGCGATCGACGTGCCATACCAACCACCAACTGGTTGCAGTTCGATAGTAAAAATCGCGAGTTTTTCGGGATTCCTCTCAAGGCAGGCCGCAGCGAGTACCAGCTGGTTTGTGTGGACAGTGGAGGTTTACCAGCCACAGACAGTTTGGAAGTTGTGGTTTATAATGCCCCCAAAAGACAGTATAATGTGGAATTTAGCATGACTATTGAAATATCTTACGATACTTTTATAAACAGTGCTTCAATGCAGAAGAAATATGTGGAAAAATTACGAGTAGGTTTCAGTAAAAATTACAGTAGATATTTATTTATATATTGTGATTTTTTGTAGGATTTGTTTGGTGATAAAAATACAAGTCATATCCACTTTCATCCATTCAAGCACAAGGAGAGGTCAACTGTGGTGACGTGGTTTAATAAAACGTTGCCAACTGAGCGATGTGCCCACGAGGAAATCACGCGCTTAGAATCGGTGATGAATAACTTAAATGAACGGAGCATCTCTAGTAGAGTTCACAGTATCATGGAACCCGAATTTCCCGTTTCCAAAATCCACATCCATCTAATCAACAACTGCAAGCAAAAAACAGTAATACTACCGCCGCCTCCACCACCAGAAATTCGTCCACCAGTCGACGAAACCGCCCCCAAAAGCTCCACCGACGAATACTTGATAACCTTCATTGTTCCTGCAGTGATTATCTCTATAATGTTGTTCCTAGCGGCGATTGCCGCGTGTGTGCTTTATAGACGAAGACGCACAGGAAAAATGAATGTCGAGGAAGACGGGCGACAGAGTTATGGAAACAAGGGGATACCGGTAATTTTCCAGGAGGAGTTGGAAGAAAAGCCGGAACCAGGAACAAAAACGCCGGTGATTTTAAAAGATGAAAAGCCTCCGTTAGCTCCACCGGAATACAGCCGGAGTGGTTCAGTGCGTTTGACGGATGACTCGGAGCCATATCAACCACCACCGCCTTTTACACGTAGCCAGGATAATGGGAGACAGGCACGACCGAAGCCCACGCCCACTTACAGGAAACCACCCCCATATGTGCCTCCTTAACAATTGCACTTTACATTTTTCCAGCAATAATTTTTTTAATCGTAGTCTTATAATGCAAGAGGAAACAAAACGGAACATGATATGGTTTCTTGGGGATAATCTGTGTCCCATGCAGTTTTTTTCAATTTTCAAGCAAAAATTGTTGCAAACCAAAACGTGATTGTTGAAATAGATTAACAAATTGAATATACTAAGATAACTTATCCCTTTCATTACTGCCAATATTTGATATTATTTTAATTAAAGCGATGCCAAAAATGTTTCTAAATAATTAACACCCACTGTTTGATTGTTTTAATTGACTAAAGCCACAGTAAATAAAAACCGTCGTTTTAGCTTGGAGGCTTTTCCTAAGCTCAGATTTCAATAAAAGCGACTGTGGTCTATGGTTATATAAAATTGGTAGTTAGAAAATTACCTTCCTCTGTGATATCCACTTACTCCGAAATTTTTAATTTAAATTTAGTTTTACATGTGGGTGTTTTAACTTAACTATTCTCTAATATTTCCACGCCATATCTATAATACGAACCAAAAAATAATCATCATTAGTTTAGCAATTTTTCTCAAATAATACTTATAAACTATATTGATCTTAATAAGAAATCGTAGTAAACTCCTTAATACTATATTTTATTTACTGCCAGCCCAAATGGATCATTAGCTTATAAGACAAGGAAAAGAAATCTTATTACTCGTATAATATAAACTGCATATGGCTCAGAAAAAGCCTCCGATTATAATCCTGTGGTTTTTTCTGTATACTCGGAGGCTTTTTCTAAGACAATTGTTCGACAATTTGTATATGAAACGTAGATAGTCTGCAAGATATATAAATTTTAACATTAGATTATAGACATGTATAAGGCTGTTTTTAACTGTTTTTTTTTATTTTGCTTTTTATAGTCTGGTGCTTTTTATAAACAACCAAAGCGATGCAGAGTTGCGCACAATACTGTTAGTTCTTCCTAATCGCGTTGTTAATATATTATTTTTTTTAAATAATACGTAAGATTTTTACATTGTTTATAAATTGCACCAGACGCTGAAGTTTATGCACATTTGTATAAACCACTGTTTTACATTACGTACTCATATAGTTAGCGTCCGATGTAAGTTTCTAATCTTAATCTTAAGTTACCAATAATTGTGAGGATATTTTGCCGGTTTTTCGGTAACAATCGTACACGAACAGCAAGACTTTTTACATCATTTTTAATACATACATGAGATATTGATAATAAATCACTAATATAATATATTTGTAGTGAATATAATATAATAACGTATTTTTTGTTGGTTTTCTTTTTACTTAAAAGTCTGTCGTTTTTATTGGCATGATTTAAATGTAATCATATCAGCGAGTCATATTTATAATATATTATCTTTCTCATATCATACTTTTTGTATAACAAATCATATAATTGTCAATAAATTATAATAAAGTACTTTTTGCTTTTTTCTGATTCTGGAATAGACTGGCCAATTCTTCCAAAGGTTCTGCAGAAGCTGGGGCTGAACAACCGCTAGAAATTCTGCAGTATAGAATACGCTGGTGGTTGTTTAGTATGCTGCACTAAAAAAACCTCTAGAGATTCTCTACACTGTGTCCAAATTGGTGACTCCACTATGGGTAGTAACTTCGGTATTATTGGAGATACAAAGACGGTTAAATTAGAAAAGTTTTAAAGAATTTTATTGCCATTTCAGATTAGCTAACAGATTTTGAATATCTCTTTTAGTTTTTGAGATATTCGGGAAAAACCAAAATGTTGCATTTTCTTTAATGGTCAATATTTTTTTTATTATCCATTTTGTGCTGTTAAGACTTTGACATTCTTCATGCACTTTTTTAAGAATCTTCTAACGGTGTTGACAGTTTTTTCCCAACTCTTTTGTTTTTTGAGATACGACTACTAACTTTTGTTTTTCTTATGGACGGCAATTGTTTTTTTGGCATTGACAAGTAGCATTTTTTATTACCTTTCCAACGATGTATCACAACATGACGAAAAATTCCTAATTTCACAAGAAAAATCAGAAAATTGTATTTTTCAATAAAAAAAAAACAAAAGACATTCTACAATGAATAAAAATCAATCCCTCTATCGCTGCATGAGCATGATGAGCGTATTTGTATGCTCGTGATTTACATACGGGCAAATTGAAATGTTAACACTGCAGGTGAACGACAACAACCCCACGATACTTATTTCAGAAAACTTGCCACGAATTTCATTAATTTTGGGCCATTTGAACAAAAGAGGGACAATCGTTGCGATATAAATAATGAAGAGAGATATCATACACTCATCATGCAGCGATAGATGGATTGATTGTTATTCATTGCTGGGATTTCTTTTGTTTTTTTTTTATTTAAAAATACAATTTTCCGATTTTTCTTGTGAAAATTGGAATTTTTCGTCATGTTGTGATACATCGTCGGAAAGGTAATAAAAAATGCTATTTGACAGTGCCAAAAAAACCATTGACGTTCATAAGAAAAACAAAAGTTAGTAACCGTATCTCAAAAAACAAAAGAGTTGGAAAAAAACTGACAAACCGTTAGAAGTATCTTAAAAAAGTGCATGAAGAATGTCAAAGCCATAACAGCACAAAATGGATAATAAAAAAAATATTGACCATTAAAGAAAATGCAACATTTTGGTTTTTCCCGAATATCTGAAAAACTAAAAGAGATATTCAAGATCTGTTAGCTAATCTGAAATGGTCTTGAAATTCTTAAAAACTTTCCTAATTTAACCGTCTTTGTATCTCCAATAATAAAGAAGTTACCCATAGTGGAGCCACCAATTTGGGACACAGTGTATAGTAGACACTCTAGAGCTTCTGTACACTTTTTTTCAAAATGTTCCAAAAAATGTGTTATTCAGTTCAGTTGGAATGCAAGGCAACTTTTGGTAATTTTGAAATGAGATGTCGCTGGTAGTTGATGGCAGCTAGTAGATAAAACCATTTCTTTACTGATAATTATGATACTCTAGTGATAGATAGCACATAGTCCACAACAACAAAATATTTCTTTATTATTAAATAGCTAAATATTTGCCTATAAGACACAATTTACTTAGAAATTTCTAGTTATAATTTTATCTCCTCAAGAACCCTGAAGCTATATTGTACCTCGTCATCAGTTTTAACTTATCTGATGAGTAAATTTTGTCCGGATTTGGTATGAGTCATCTCAAGGAAAAAACCGAACATTTTATAGGAAAACAATTTATTCACCTTTAGAAGATACATTATATTTATGGAAAATGTTAAAGCTAATACATGATAGGCAACTCGCATAATATAGATATGAAGAAAAAAATATTAGATACACAAAAATGAGTTGCTGCTACAAAATGGAAAAATAACTAAAATGTTTATAATGATAATATAATAAGAAGATAATCAGAAATTTTTATTATACAAAACAAATAATAGCCCCAAATGAGGCACTTACAGAATATTTATAAATTTTTTCTGCTTATTTCTTCTAAATTTTTGCACCATAATTTTTGCCTCCGCATATAATACTCTTATCAAAATAATGAAATTTTGTCCAATATTACTTGTAGATAAACCAAAAGTTACATTGTTTGTCGAACAATTGT
This sequence comes from Pediacus dermestoides, assembly GCA_963942485.1. NCBI lineage: Eukaryota > Metazoa > Arthropoda > Insecta > Coleoptera > Cucujidae > Pediacus > Pediacus dermestoides. The sequence goes on from OZ012629.1 coordinate 6,728,692, forward strand.
GGACGTTATTCTTTAAAAACATTATTTTTTGTGCAATGGACACTTATTTTAGATAATACTAGATTAGCCACATAGTGTCGTACATTATTAATTTACCAACAACTGTTTTCTTGAATAATATAGTACAATATAAAAGTTTTTCAGCACGTTAACATTCTTGAATACATATCGGGCAATTTGGGCACAGAAAAAAAGTAAAACAGATAAGGATATGTGTAGAATTTTATAAATTTTTCCTAAAAATAATTACAATAGTACAAGGTGTGTTTTGTCTTTGGATAATAGTCCGAAAGGTTTTGGTTTGACAAGTTGAGTTGAATAGAAAACACCACCCTGTAAAACTTAGCTTAACATAGTGGAACTTGATTACAGTTTACAACTAGAACATAAATTTTAGTGTGTTGTCCACGCAAAAACACGTTTGATTGTGAGGAAAAAAGGTGTTTGAAACAAAACGAACTAAAGAGAAATGAGGGGTTTATTCTGGTTAGTCGATACATCATGCAAAAGCCCCCTTTAAAATTATTAAACACACGTAACGATTATTAATAATATAAAATATATATAATAATAGGTATATTTATTGTAATTGGCTCAAAACAAAAGACAACGGTGCTTCTTCTTCTTTTTAACTTGTAGAGCAGCCCTAGTGGCATTCTCAAACACTTCCCTCACACCCTCCTTACTTTTAGCGGAACATTCCAAATAAGCAAAAGCGTTGATTTTCTCCGCCATGGACCGACCATCCTGGGGCTTGACTGGCTCCTGTTTCATTTTTTTCAGTTCGTTAATTGTATTGGGATCATTCCTCAGGTCCTTTTTGTTTCCGACCAATATAATTGGCACATTGGGACAAAAGTGTTTCACCTCTGGCGTCCACTTCTCCGGTATGTTCTCCAACGAATCGGGCGAGTCCACTGAGAAGCACATCAGGATGACATCGGTGTCTGGGTAGGAAAGCGGGCGCAAGCGGTCGTAGTCCTCCTGGCCAGCCGTATCCCATAGGGCCAACTCCACCTGTTTGCCATCCACCTCGATATCGGCCACATAGTTCTCGAACACGGTGGGCACGTACACTTCAGGGAATTGATCCTTGCTGAATACGATCAACAGGCACGTTTTGCCACAAGCACCATCACCGACAATCACCAGCTTTTTTCTTATTGCAGCCATCGGACCTGCCAAATACCAAACAAAAACACGGCCACAGTAACAACAGAATGTTAACGCCTATTCGGTGCTAAAACTAAAGATGGCGGACATTAAATCACACGGAATGAGTGAGGAGAACCAGAGGCGGGGAGGACACATATACACACACACACACATACATACAAGCAAGCAGAACGATAGAGATAACGATCACACACCTTTTCCAAAGTCCTCCGATTCAGAACAGCAACAGAACATCCAGCAGCTTTTCCACTAGATCAAAAAATGATACGGCACTTGGATGTTTTTCATTCGCTTCTATACAATTTCTCTTCTGTAAAATACACCAACAAAAAGATAAACAAACCCGCTAACACCACAACCTCGGAATTCTGCGCAAGTCACCGCAACTTTCTCTCTTTTACAAATTGTCCACCACCTGCTCTCCCTCCTTGTTCACTATGAAGTCATCCGTTTGATTTATTTTTGGATCTCATTCAAAAACTATTAATAATATTAATAAATTCGCAGAAATGTTTAGCACTTACAATCTACAATGATAAAATAGTAGACACTGCAGGATCTACAGCTCGCTTAACTTCGTGTTTTTGTTTTATAGATGCTGAAAAAGCGGCAAATTCAAATTAATTTTCACATTACAGTTTCTCCCAAAAATATCCATACAACCGAGGATCATTTTCATAAATAACTAGTTCAACTAATTTCCATTACAAATGAAAAATGAAACTTTTAATTATGAAAAACCGTTAAGTTGTAAATTTTTTGATTAGGAATCTGCAATACCAACTAAAACCCCATTATATTTTGCGTGGATCAGATTGTAAAACTAGCTTATCTTTGGTCGTAAAAAATAATTACCCAATATCCAAGTCCTAGTACTAAAACAGTTTATAAGAAATTTTATCAAACGTTCACAAAAACGAAATTTGAAATAATCAAATTCTACTATTGGCAACATTGTGTGTTTTTGTTGTTAGATTACTAGATATTTTATGGTTGTTAGCACTGTTAACCGACTTCAGAGAGTTCACAATTTTAAACCAGTGACATTAAAGTCATAATTCTGTTTTCTATTCGCGATTTGTATGAAACTGGTACTCAGAATCGTAATTTTTTATATATTTTACACCAGAATTCATTAACTAATTGAAATTAACCACACCACATCACCTACATTTTACATAAAAGTATTAATCAAAAAAACGTACACAATACCTACCTACACAAATTTTTAGCTTTGCGAGCCTTCACTACTTTTTTCTCAAGAGACAATATATAATATCATGCTTGTAAATTGTGTTATATGTAGTGACTTATTTCTTCCGACATCCGAAGTGTACACCACAACTTGTGGTCACATATTCCATTATAGTTGTCTATTGAATTGGCTAGAAAGGTAAGCCAAAAACACAAAAAAAATACAGAAAAACTTTGGTATTTGAATTCCAGATCGAAATCATGCCCGCAATGCCGTTCCAGAGTGACTGAACGGAATATATACCGTATATACTTCAACGTATCCAACAATGAAACGCTAGATGATTCCTCTGTGTTGCAACAGAAGCTCGACGACTTGAATCTCAAATGGTCATTACAGGAAAAAGCTATGAAATTAGTTACGGAGAAGTATAGGAAAGCTAAAGATAGAAATGCTGGTCTTCGATTAGAAATCCAGAGTTTAGAACAAAAGGAGGCCTCCAAAATCTCTAGTATTCAAGCGCTGAAGGATCAAGTTAGTTACTTTAAATCCAAAGTCCAAAATATTGATAAGTTACACGAAGAAATGAAACAACTGAGGGACACAATTCGAAGCATGGAAAAGGTTTCTGTGGCAATTAATGGAAGCAAAGATGAGGTGAATGATATGCTGAAAAATCCATCCAGTGTAGAAACACTGGTCTTAATGGTCGCAACATTGAAAAAGTAATATTTTATTTACTTACTTACTTGCAGAATTTCTGAAATAAATTGTTGCAGATCTTTAGTAGACGCTGACAAGAGAAAGCAGGCAATTGAACACAAAACCAGATTCTTGCAAACAGAACACATGAGAGTCAAAAAAGAACTAAATATAGCTGGGGCTCTTAATGAAGAGTTAAGGTGACTTATCTTTTTTTATATCAGTTTTATGTTTGGGAAGAACAAGAGTTTTTTCTTCACAAACTCCTACTAACTTCCACATTTTATTTGTTAACAGAAAGGAAATTGAATCTCTCAGAAATAATCATGAGTGTGAGCGAATGGATTGGGATAAAAAAGAGCAAAGTTTACGAGACAAACTGGAAAAATTGTGTAGTGCAAGCAAAAGCAGTTCACAAGAGTCAGAAAATTCATCTCAAAACGAACAAGTAAATTCTAGTACCGATGTGGTTATAATAAAAGATGATTTCAGTTCGCCCTCAGTGGTAATTCGTTGATTTAATTTTGCCACAAAGATTTATTACATTTCGGTTTTTCTAGGAGGAAAACGCGAAAATCGTCAACAGTTCTGATTCACCCTACTTGCAACTGAAATGTTCCAGTGTTGGATTTAATTCATACTTAAATAAAAAATTTTCAGTGACCAGACCTGCAAGATCATCTCAAGTAATTTACTTGTCATTATTGGGGTTGCTGCTTTCACTTTTAGTTATTGTTTCAGTACGGTATGTTCAGAAAAACCCCAGACAAAGTGACGAAGCCCTCAGATGTGTTTTATAATGGTCTGGGTTCTTCAAGTAAAGAGGAAATATATCCAACACATAGACTGCTTGCTGGAAATAAAAGACCCAGAACATACTCGACTGTGTCGTCCACAAAATTCCGCAAACTTGCACCAATATCAAAGAACAACGCTTTTTATATAAAACGTGATGATTAATTCAGTACTTCCTTTATTTTTTATAAACTAAATAAATTGTTAAAAAAATAATAAACCAATTTGTTTTACTGTTTTGAAAATTGATAAAAACAAAGTGTGATTAATCTATAAAAAGTTTTATTTCATTACAATTTTACATGTTTATGCCTTTCCCTTGCTTTTCTTGCTATCTTTCACAGCTTTTCGCTCTGCAGCACGCTTGAGTTGTTGTTTGGTACTCAAGTTGTGCCTTTTAGAAAAACGTTGATTTTTCAAGAATTTAGCATCCATCTACAAACAATTAAATAAGCACAATCCAATTAAATGCAATAGTTTCAACTCACCCCCAAAGTGGACTCGTGTAAGAAACGTTTTGGTTTCTTGATGCCATTGCGATGGGCTTTACGATCTATAAGACAAAATGAATATGTGAAGATTTTGTAAAATTTTCTATATCATATTTTACTTACTTTGGTTATGATTTGTGTGATTCTTCGACTTTGCCATTATAAGCTATAATAAATAAAAGTTGGGTTAGAAACTTAAATTGTTGCAAAAAATTCGCAAATACAAATGGATATTTATAGAATATCACACAGGTAAAACTAAGGAAGGTTTATTATACTTTTTAGAAATAGGATGGATTAAATAAAAGCGAATAACTTACTTATTTTTCAGAACTACTCTCGTAAAATGAAAACAATTGTCAGAAAAGAATCTGGTAACTTTCGTGTTGGACAACCTGGTGAAATGGTGTAAAACAGTGTTGCCAATGTAAAAGTAACTTGTTGGATGTTGGACTAGGTATTCTATGGATGTTGGCTAGCCTGGTGTCTCTTCATCCACTACAATTCGTAATGAAATTTTCTAATAAATCAAAACCGAATTTTTAAAAATAATTTTACAATTCACCTAAACGCAAGTGCCAGACAAGTGTGTTCTTTTGTATTTTTATAGCACCCACTTTTTATCCAAGATCCAGAACTTTATTTTTATTATTTATATTTTAAAACACCACATATCCTAACCTATAAATGCCATACCAATCAAAAAGAAATCGTAGCATTTCATACAGTACCAATTTAAATGGCTGATAATGGTATTGGTACATCTAATCAACAACAGTCACAACAGGGTACATCGTTGTTAAAACCAACGAATTTGGAATGTAAGAATTTGTATGATTATTTGAAAACACGAACGCCGCATGTACTGGAAAAACTCTACAATCACCCCACTATTTGTTTAGCTGTATACAGGTAAGGTTAGTCGCAGTGAAAGTTCAATAGCAAGCAATAGTTGTTTCTTTTAAAGGGAGCTACCGGAGTTAGCCCGACAGTACGTTATCCGGATATTATTTGTCGAACAACCGGTTCCACAAGCCGTGGTAGCTTCATGGGGCTCCCAAGCATTCTCCAAGTATGTAAAACCTTTAAGATAATAATTACACATTCTACAACAAAATATTTTCAGAGAACATGTCTATGTTAGCAAAGTATTAACCGAATTATCAGTATGGTTAGAGGCGGCGATACCTGGAGGGTTATTAGGATGGATCCTGTCTCCAACATTCAAACGAAACCTAAAAACTGCTCTACTGGGAGGGTGAGTAGCCTACTTCAAATAAATTACAATACAGGGTCCGTCAAAACCCTGGCATTCTTCTATAAATTCCTTAGGTTTGGAAATAGAAAAAAAATTTAAAGACAAAAGTTGTCAGAAGTTTACTGCTCCATAACCTAAAATTATTTCCATTTATACAGAGTGTTTAATTACGGCTGGACAGCTACTTACTTCGTTATTTTAAATGGAACACCCTGTATATTAATAGATTTTCAGTTTCTACACGTAATTTTAGATGAAAGAGTGTGAAGGTTTCATATTTTTAAAATGAACGGTTTTCGAGATATTTACACTTTTAAAAAAGAATTCACAAAATTGGAGATTTCAAAAAACGCGTTTATTTTAGTTATACTTTGTAGTTTTTTAAAAATTATTTCGGAGTTCTAAAAAGTAAGGTCTAGGGAATATTGTGATACAAAAATCTGAAATTTATAGTATACAGGGTGTTTGCAATTGACCGTCAATTTCCATTGATTTCAAACAACGAAAACTCTATTTTTTCAAATGGAACCCCCTATATATTTCTGACGTAGGTTGTAGAGATTTAAATTCTCTATCTTTTTTATAAAGTATTCCCTATACCTAAACTTAATATTTTAGGAGATATTTCAAATAATTTATAACGTATGAGAAATTCTATTCTATTTATTGAATTTAGATTGCCATGGAAATAAAAAATGCTTTTAGAAAGAGGAGGACCCATACGTTAGCCGGCTAGGTCTCCCTACCTTACATCTATAGATTTTTTTATGGGGCTATATTAAAGAACTAGTGTATCAGGAACCTCCAACGACTGCAAATAATATGAAGATAATAAGAATTACTACAGCCTTCAGGTCAGAACGATAACTCCACAAGTGCTCCTAAAAACTCAAGATTCTTTTAAACGTCGAATCGGTATGTGTCTTCAGGAGAACGGACGTCACTTTGAAGTCTTTGAACACTTGCTTAATTGACTTTCAGTTGTAAATTTTTTTATTGTATTTATTTAATTTTGTTATGATTTTATGAAATGGTTTGTTTTCTTGTTTCTGAAAATTGATGATTAATTGCAGCCATCCAAATTTTTTTTAATTATCTTTTTTTATAATTTTAAGATTAAGATTTACTTTTGGCATAAATTAAGTACATAAACTACCTTCCCAAGTCTGCTCAGCTGACTTGAGAAATGTCGACATTTCCTCTTCTCTACTCTCTCCATTAAATAGAAAACCAGTATTGAAAAAAACATTTTTGGCATTTTGTTCAGCAAACGGAGTATACGAATAGTTTTCTACAACCTTAAAATGACAGAATAAAGCATTTTTTATTTCAATGGCAATCTAAACTCAATAAATAGAATAAAATTTCTCATATGATATAAATTATTTGAAATATCTCCTAAAAATATTAAGTTTAGGTATAGGGAATATTTTATAAAAAAGGTAGAGAATTTAAATCTCTTCAACCTACGTCAAAAATATACAGGGGGTTCCATTTGAAAAAATAGAGTTTTCGTTGTTTGAAATCAATGGAAACTGACGGTCAATTGCAAACACCCTGTATACTATAAATTTCAGATTTTTGTATCACAATATTCCCTAGACCTTACTTTTTAGAACTCCGAAATAATTTTTAAAAAACTACAAAGTATAACTAAAATAAACGCGTTTTTTGAAATCTCCAATTTTGTGAATTCTTTTTTAAAAGTGTAAATATCTCGAAAACCGTTCATTTTAAAAATATGAAACCTTCACACTCTTTCATCTAAAATTACGTGTAGAAACTGAAAATCTATTAATATACAGGGTGTTCCATTTAAAATAACGAAGTAAGTAGCTGTCCAGCCGTAATTAAACACCCTGTATAAATGAAAATAATTTTAGGTTATGAGCAGTAAATTTCTGACAACTTTTGTCTTTAAAATTTTTTTCTATTTCCAAACCTAACGAATTTATAGAAGAATGCCAGGGTTTTGACGGACCCTGTATATTATTGTTATTTTTGCAGAGGGAAACCTTGGACTATGTCTTCGGCTTTGGAAGTTGACAATAAAGCACGTGATGTGTCTTTTTTGGATGCGTATTCGTTGGAAAGGTGGGAGTGTGTGTTGCACTATATGGTAGGGTCCCAACAACAGGAAGGAATCTCGGCTGATGCTGTGCGGATTTTATTACACGCGGGGCTTATGAAGCGGTATGACAAAATCCTTTGAGATTAGTGAAATATGAAGGATAGTTGCGAATGTCTTAAAAACGGTGAAGTTTATACGTTCACTCTAATGCCTAAACATTGTTGAGTCCTCACAGACTAAGCTTTATAAGCTCACAGAGTCGTTTTGAATAAATCCAAAGAAAATCCTGTCACTGTTGTATAATCTATTGAAGTTACTTTTAAATTCTTTATTACAGAGATGAAGAGGACGGAAGTCCGGTGATAACAAGGCAAGGCTTTCAGTTCCTTCTGTTAGACCGACAGGCGCAAGTATGGCATTTTCTGTTGCAATATTTGGACACAGTGGAACAGCGCGGCTTGGATTTGGTGGAATGCCTTACGTTTCTCTTCCAGTTGAGTTTCAGTACATTAGGAAAGGTTTGATTTGAATTTCCTGTAATTTTCCAGATTTTAAAGTAGATGTTTTAGGACTACAGTACTGAAGGACTGAGCCCTGGTTTGTTGATATTTCTGCAACATTTACGCGAATTTGGTTTAGTGTATCAACGAAAGGTACATATTTGAAATTATTACTATATGATACAAGTGTACTAAGCCCTCACTTTTACCGCGAATATCTCAAAAACAAAAGAGATTTTTGAGTTATTCAAGTCAGGGAGGCATTTGAATCGTGTAGTAAATATATGCTTTTGTTGCAGCGCAAAGCTGGACGATTTTACCCTACGAGGCTAGCATTAAACATCACAAGCAGCCAAAACAAAGGAACGGTAGTTTTGGAAGAAGACACCCCAAAAGGCTATATCGTTGTAGAAACAAACTACCGAGTTTACGCTTACACGGATTCCAATTTACAAGTGGCTTTAATCGGTCTTTTTACAGAATTAATGTATAGGTACATTGACTTTATCCCTATAAAAATCAGTAGAACTCAAGCGTTTAATTTCAGATTTCCAAATTTAGTGGTAGGTGTGATTACCCGTGATTCCATAAGGCAGGCGCTCCGAGGGGGCATAACTGCCGATCAAATAATAGGCTACCTCAAGCAGCATTCACATTCGCAAATGGTGCAACAACATCCGGAAGGAAAGAATCCATTACCACCGACTGTGGTCGATCAAATTAAGTTGTGGGAGTTAGAGCGGAATAGACTGACGTATAATGAGGGTGTCCTCTATAGTCAGTTCTTATCACAAGTAAATTTCCCTAATTATTTTATGTTATCGTTGTTTATAATTGTTTTTTTAGGCTGATTTTAATGTTCTAAAGGAGTATGCTCAGTCGAGTGGTCATTTGATATGGTGTAACAAAGAGAAAAGGACACTGGTGATAAACAAAGCTGCCCATGACGAAGTGAAAAAGTTCTGGAAGCGGTATTCCAAGGGCAATTAAATTGGGTTATATATCTAGTATTAGCTAGTTTTAATAAATTTATATAATTATATCGATAATTTTAAATTAATTAATAGAATAAATTATTTTCTTTTCTATTTGTACGTAAATTTATTGCCTGCTGTGGAACATTATTTTGGGCACCTAAAAACATCTAGCTAGAGGGTATCTATACATTTCCATAAAAATAGGTATAGTTATCATTAAGTAGTGGAAATTATTTAATCCCGATCAATTGATATTCTAAATTTAAAGCTTTCATAAAGGAATTAGAAACGAACGTATGAAATAGTTTCATAATTAAAATTTGGGTGTCAATGTTCACATTAGCGCATCCAATAAAATTTCATATCTAAAATTTTGTTTTCTGTAAGATGCAGAATTTATTAAAAACAACTTAATATTGATATTCAATTTGTGTACGTTTTTGGAGCACCTTAACAATTTTATCAGATAATATTTTTTGATGATATAGGATATTATATAATTATCTCCACGTTTTTTTTATATACAGGGTGGCTGAAATTCCGTTTCCAGCATGGGGATCTCGCTTATTATAATAGATAGACCATAGGTTTAAATTTGGCAAAGTTGCTAAATTTAGTGCTCAGTAATAATCCTAAGACAAATTTGAATTATCTTGAACGGTCTTCTGAAAAAGTGAAAAAAACTGAGAATTACAATTTTTGAAAATCGCCCATAACTTTTTTATTTCTGGACATTTTTCTAATCTGTAAAAACATTCTCAAAGCAACTTTTTATGCTCTATCGATCAGTGATCGTCGTTTCTTTAAACATCGATTGGTTTTTGTTTTTTGAACGCCTACTTCAGTTTTTCTTATGGGCGCACTTTCTACTTTTCACATCATCGGATAGTACATTTTTTTCCAAATTCATCGATGTGCTACACATGGTATTCAGATTTAATTTTAATTGTAAAAATTTAAAAAATGTATCCAATACAGCAATCATCTCAAATCAAGCAGCCCAAACTCGCTTAGTTTGTATTGTTACCATGGTAATTTATAAACAATTTCAAAATTTAAGAAATTTGAGGTCTGGCACAAGTGACAAATTGCAATAATTATTATTAATCAAAATCTGTGAACTAAAATTATGTTTTCGAATAATGAAGAGACTAATATTATGCGTGTATTTTTTATTCATAACATAAAAACTCTCTCCTAAAAACACAGTGTTACGCCAAAACTTATTCTGAATGAAGACAACAATCTTCGAGATTATTTTCTACACTGGACAACAATTTAATGGAATTTGGAGCCTTTAAGAAATCTAAACAAATATGAAAGCCGATTAAGATATGACAATAAGCAATATGCTATATCAAATTAAATTTAAAGTAGATGTTCAAATAAATGCCCGTCTTCTCTAATACACAACCGCAAACGCTTCCGTACTCCACTGTCTAAACTTCGCGCTATCGTTCTACGTGGAATATTACGCATCACTCCCAAAACGGCATTCCTCACCTCTTCGACATTGTTAAAAGTGTTTTTAAAAATTTTATTTTTGGCTTATCCCCAAAGAAAAAATCTAAGGGGTTCAGGTCAGGTGATCTAGCTGGCCAATGGACGTGTCCATGGATTCCGATCCATTGTTCAGGGAAAAGGTCATTAAAGCGTTCTCTAATAATCTGCGCATTATGCGCTGGAGCCCCATCCTGATGCCACCATATTTGCCGTAGTTGATTCAGTGGGACATTCTCCAAATATTGCATCAAATCTTGGTTTATAAAGTCAATGTAACGTTGAGCGGTTAGAGTCCCTTCGAAAATATGAGGACCAATAACCCTTGCCCCCCATAAACCTACCCAGACATTGATACCAAATCGGTGCTGTGGTCTTGCTTCTCTATAGGTACGGGGATTTTCTCTGGCTCAATAATGTTCATTAGGACGATTAAACATGCCCAAGTTGGTGAATGAACATTCATCCGTCCAAATAATATTTTTCAGAAAATCCTCGTTACGTTGGTATTTATCAAGAAACCACTCGCAAAACTGGAATCTGTGAACTTCGTCTCCGGGTCTCAATGTCTGTGTCACATGGATTTTAAATGGTTTAAAACCTTCCTCCTTTAGAACTGTTTGAATCTGATATCGAGGTAATTCCAAATTATGACTCAGTTCTCTTGTCGAGATACCAGGATTCTCGTTCACCTAAATGGTTGAAATTGCATAAATCTATCAAAGCCAGTGTTTAGATATTTACCGCGGCTAAAATATTTTCTTTGTTTTCTTCTGTAATTCGGCTTCAATATTTTGTTTTGGGTTTTTCAAAGGCCCCAAATTTCATTAAATTGTTGTCCAGTGTAGAAAATAATCTAGAAGATGGTTGTCTTCTTTCAGGATATGTTTCTGCGTATCGTTGTGTCGTTAGGATAGAATTTCTATGTGATGAATAATAAATACGCATCATATCACACTTTTTATTATTCAAAAACATAATTTAATTTAATTCGCGGGGAATAACTAATTATTATTGTAATTTGTCGCTTGTGACATCTATGCTTGTGAGAAACCTCAAATTTGAAAATTTTAAATTGTTTATAAATTACCATGGTAACAACACAAACTAAGCGAGTTTAGGCTGCTTGATTTGAGATGATTGCTGTATTGGACACATTTTTTAAATTTTAACAATTAAAATTAAATCTAAATACCATGTGTAGCACATCGATGAATTTGGAAAAAATATACTATCCAACGATGTATAAAGTAGAAAGAACGTCCATAAGAAAAACGGAAGTTGGCGTTTAAAAAACAAAAACGAATCGATGTTTAAAGAAACGACGATCACTGATTGATAGAGCATAAAAAGTTGCTTTGAGAATGTTTTTACAGATTTGAAAAATATTCAGAAATAAAAAAGTTATGGGCGATTTTCAAAAATTGTAATTTTCAGTTTTTTTCACTTTTTCAGAAGACCGTTCAAGATAATTCAAATTTGTCTTAGGATTATTACTGAGCTCTAAATTTGGCAACTTTGCCAAATTTAAACCTATGGTCTATCTATTATAATAAGCGAGATCCCCATGCTGGAAACGGAATTTCAGCCACCCTGTATATTGCGTGACATTTCTAACCAACAACAAGAAAACTTACATCATTCACTCGATAATTGAATTAACTTGCCATATATAGGTACCTATATTTGATTTAGCTTTTACGGGGCTACGGGGAATAAATCTACATTATCCCTACCTCCTTGTCCTTGATTTTCTTGATAATCCAATTAACTTTCCCCTATTTATTTTAAACCCAATCCACCTTTTATTTAGTTATCTGAAAACCTTCAAAACATGAGTTTGTTAAATAAAAAGCTCCATAGGCTTTCGTTGGAAGATGGACAAACCCCTAGTGGTGCTTCCACTCCTATATTCTCCTGGTCGCCACTACCCCAAAGAAAACAGTTAATTTTTACTGAAAAACAGGTAAGTACCTACTCAAAAATAAATAGTTTTTTTTTTAATAATTTTTGTGCTAGTCCATTCCGAAATTGGAATACAACGACAAAAGTTATTATCCGAATTGCGATGTAAATGTCTGGCTGAGAACTTGTGAAGAGGAAATAATAGAACCTTTGGAAGGGCAACTACAAGGTTTGTTTTAACAATTCCAAATAAATTTCTTTAACTGTCTTATTTTCCTAAAGGCGTTGTGCCTGGTTGGCTTGAAGGAGCTCTCATTAGAAACGGTCCAGGTTCCTTAAAAGCAGGCAAGGATCACTTCGCACACCTCTTCGATAGTTCAGCGTTGCTTCACAGGTTTTTCTTATAAAAAATAACTTCATTTTTTAATTTCTCTCATTGTAGATTTGAAATAAAATCCGGTAAAATCACCTATCAATGTCGGTTTTTACAGTCGGATATCTACAAGAAAAACTGGACGGCCAACAGGATTGTTATGACGGAATTTGGGACTAAAGCCGTGCCAGATCCATGTCACACAATATTCCAAAAGTAACCATCAGTTTATTTTGTAATTAAATAATAAACTTGGTAAATTTTGTTGGATTTTAGGGTTGCAGCTTTTTTTAATCCAAAAGTGGAGCAATCGGATAATGCTATGATTTCTGTGTATCCTTTCGGCGACGAATTGTATGCTTTTAATGAAGTGCCTGTTGTACACAAAGTTAACACCAGTACTTTGGCTACGGAGGGAAAAGTCGATATAAGCGAGCGGGTTGCTCTTCTGAATCATACGTCGCATCCGCACGTTATGGATGATGGTAAAGATTTTCTTAAGCAAGAATTTATTATGATCATTTTCCAACTTTCCGCTCGGTGCCTAATACGCCGAATCCAAATTTGTTGGCGAATTTAGAATATTTAAATATTAGCCCCGGCGCATTCACCCAAATTTTAATTAAGAAACTTTTTCTAAGTTTATTATTATAGGAACAGTTTACAACTTGGGAATGTCCTTTTCTGCGACGGGACCCCACCACCACATTGTCTGCTTCCCCAAAGTAGGACCTGGTAGGTTATCTCCTTTACTTATACATGATACCTATCGTTACTTATACTTATTTTTATGAGAACCTCTACAGATTATTTAGTGTAGCATACATATAGGCCAGTCAAATTAGCTCTTATAATGCAGGAACCCGGAAATAATAGATAAAGTGTTCAAAATTTGATAAAATTTGTAAATTGATATGGAATGGAACTATAAATTTTTGCCCCCTCCAAAAATGACGGGAACATTTATAAAATTGCAAAAAACTAAAAATTAAATTTACTCACTGAGAAATAATTTAAAAGAGGGGCAAAGTCCGGTAAGAAATTCTTCTATTTATTCTTTGTTTCCTATTAATTTTGCCAACTTTTCAAACAACGGGAACATTAATATTTATTGATTTTTAATGTTTTTATTTATGACAAGAAGAGAACAAATTATAAAGATTGGCAAATTACAGAACATTCTTCTGTCTAATATTTTCCAACTATCCTTGAATTTGCTCCCATTTTTTTGGCCGGGAAAATAATTTTTTGTAATTTTTTCTTTAAAAATGGAAATTTTTTAATTTTTCGGTTTTGGAAATAATTATAAAGCTGCAATTTTTGGTGGCATATGTTTGAAAACGATTTTCATTGTGCGGTGTATCATTTGCCCCCTTTAATTGCATCGGGAACTTCTCCGGAATTGCAATTTTTAAATTTCGCATTTTTTTTGATAATGGAAATAAATAAACATTTGGCAAAATTCACAGGTTGTATGAAACCCCGGTTTCGATGCGAATTCAAATTATAATACAAAATATAATACAAATAAACAAAAACACGTTAAAATTTTATTTATAGAATCTTCATGTTTTTTATGATTTCCAACAGATTTTTTTTAAATTTTAGAATTATAAAAAAGTATTTAAGCCGAAGATCCATCCAAAAATTAAAAATGAACTTTGTCGTGATTTTTTTTTCAGTTTTGAAGCAAATTAAAAAAAAAATTTATCAATTCCCGAATTCTCGGTAGGCCTCGTGAACTATCACTGATTTCAGTCGATGCAACACCAGATTTTGTAAGACTTTTTCAAAAACGCGAATATTTTTTTCAGAACAAAAACGTTTATCACATAAAAAACAATAGAATAATTAGGTATCACGTTCAGCGCTCATATTTAAGACGTCGCGTCGAATCGTTCATATGTCAATATTCAAATACGTCATCACATAATAATAATAAATAGTACTAATTGTTTCACATCCCCCGCTAACTTGCGAATTTTTTTATTTATTTCCAGTGGCATAAAAACTTGTGTAAAAAATAATTATGTTTAGCGAGCTGCCGTTGTTGTAGAAGGAGGCAAATTTGTATTCGCATCGAAACTGTGGTTTCATACAACCTGTGAATTTTGCCAAACTTTTTATTTATTTCCATTATCAAAAATTTAAAATTTAAAAATTGCAATTCCGGAGAAGTTCCCGATGCAATTAAAGGGGGCAAATTATACACCGCACAATGAAAATCGTTTTCAAACATATGCCACCAAAAATCGCAACTTTATAATTATTTCCAAGACCGAAAAATTAAAAAATTTCCATTTTTAAAGAAAAAATTCCAAAAAATTACTTTCCCGCCAAAAAAAATGGGAGCAAATTCAAGGATAGTTGGAAAATATTAGACAGAAGAATGTTCTGTAATTTGCCAATTTTTATAATTTGTTCTCTTCTTGTCATAAATAAAAACATTAAAAATCAATAAATATTAATGTTCCCGTTGTTTGAAAAGTTGGCAAAATTAATAGAAAATAAAGAATAAATAGAAGAATTTCTTACCGGACTTTGCCCCTCTTTTAAATTATTTCTCAGCGAGTAAATTTAATTTTTAGTATTTTGCAATTTTAAAAATGTTCCCGTAATTTTTGGAGGGGGCAAAAATTTATAGTTCCATTCCATATCAATTTACAACTTTTATCAAATTTTGAACACTTTATCAATTATTTCCGGGTGTTTTGCTAATTTGACTGGCCTAATACTAGACAACCGTCAGTGGTACCGGTACATTCTATTATTCAGGACCTCTACCCAAAGTTTGGGAGGTTTTTTAAAACTCAATTTTAGTATAAAGTGAAAAAACTCAAAAGATTTGTGTAAAGCAACCTCTAGAGTCTAGAGATTCTCTATACACTATATTAATCTTTTTCTCCCTTTTTAGGAGCCCCAACAGCTTCCATGTTCGAAAAAGCCAAAATAGTCGCTACTATTCCAGACAGATGGTCCTTACATCCCTCTTATATGCATACCTGGGGTGAGCACTCAACCCTCTCCACCAAATCCTTGTTTTAATAATCAACATTCATTAGGTATAACAGAAAATTATTACATAATTGTCGAACAACCGCTAAATTTATCAGTAGGAGCCATAGTGGCCACCAAATTAAAAAACGAGCCACTTGCTGGGTGCTTTCGATGGTATCATGACGAATATGTAAGAAAATTTACTTAATAATAAAAAGCCTTGAGGAAATTTGAGTGTTTTTTCCAGACGCAAATTAATATATTGAGTAAAAGTACTGGAATGCTTAAGTACAAATTTTTCGCGCAGTCGTTTTTCTTCTTGCATATTATCAATCAGTATGAGGTGCAAGAGCACATTGTGTTGGACATCTGTATATATCGAGATCCCGCAATGTTGGATTGTATGTACATTGAAACTATGAAGGTTTGTTTAAGTTTTTGTGAAAATTTTAAGTTATAAGTATGGTTACAGTCGATGCAGCAAAATCCAGATTATGCGAAGATGTTCCGAGGGCGACCAGCTAGATTTGTGCTACCACTAAATCCTTCAGCTAAATTAACGGATATTAATAGAAATTTAAACCAACTACCTAATAGTAAAGCTAAGGCGTACTATTTGGAAAACGGGGAAGTGTTTGTGAAACCCGAAAAACTATGCGATTTGGGTTGTGAAACCCCGAGGATAAACTACGAGAAGTATCTAGGAAAACCCTATCGATATTTTTATGCAATTAGCTCCGACGTGGATGCAGACAATCCAGGGACTGTACGGTTAGCTTTCAGCGGAAGATTACATGAAATTATCTTGTTAATTTTGCAGATAATAAAAGTAGATACTTGCACTAAAACTACTAAAACTTGGTGTGAAACAAACTGCTATCCAAGCGAACCCATATTTGTTCCCAGCCCGAAAAGCCAGGTAAATACAGGCTGTTTCAAATTCGCTTCTCACTACAGGGATCTCAGAAACGGTAAGAAATACAGCTTTGGTTAAATTGGGGCAAAGTTGCGTAATATGGTGGCCAATAATAAGCCGTTTAGAAATCGAAAATATCTTTTGTAATTCTGGAGATTTTTTGAAAAAACCAAATTTTTGCCTTTTCGTTTTTATTTTTTTCTGCTCTTATTTTTCAAGATATCGAAAAATCAAAAACACTTTGCCATGGACACTTTTTGTGCTTTATAAAATTTTCCTCATGCGACGTTTCGTTTTTCCGCTGACGTCATCAACTCCATTTTTTTAAATACGGCCCTGGTTTTTTTTTCATCGTTTTAAGTAGCATTTTTTATGCTCTATGAAATGGCGTTTAAATTTTTTCCATACGACGTTTCGTTCTTGTGTAATCATCGGATCATTTTTTGAATGTCTACGGCACTGGATTATTTTTACAATTTCATCAGTATTTTTTTTCATTGTACAGCCCATCATCAGTATTGACGATTTCGTAAGTGTTTATTTTATAAAATTATTTAAAAAAATTACTTCCATTGTTCTTATTATTACTACTAACAATAAATAATAGGTTAGTTTGATTTATTATAAAAGAAAATTTATTATTATTAAAGTTTACCAAAATGTGTGGATATGAGGAAGTGAGGAAAAATACTGATGAAATTGTAAAAAAAATCCAGGACCGTATTTAAAAAATGATCTGAAGATGATTGCACAAGAACGAAACGTCGTATGGAAAAAATGTAAACGCCATTTTCTAGAACACAAAAAATGCTACTTAAAACTACAAAAAAAGATACTGGGCCGTATTTAAAAAAATGGAGTTGATGACGTCAGCGGAAAAACGAAACGTCACATGAGGAAAATTTTAACGTCATTTTATAAAGCACAAAAAGTGTCCACGACAAAGTGCTTTTAGTTTTTCGATATCTTGAAAAATAAGAGCAGAAAAAAATAAAAACGAAAAGGCAAAAATTTGGTTTTTTCAAAAAATCTCCAGAACTACAAAAGATATTTTCGATTTCTAAACGGCTTATTATTGGCCACCATATTACGCAACTTTGCCCCAATTTAACTAAAGCTGTATCTCTTACCGTTTCTGAGATCCCTGTAGTGAGAAGCGAATTTGAAACAGCCTGTATAGTGTCCCCAAGATCTGCCTTTGTATGAGTTATTTCTATTTTCTTATCAATTTCATGTAGTTCGAGGACGATGGAGTAATTTTATCAGCGATGGTTTGGGGCGGCGAAGACACAAACCACGCAGGTTTGGTCATTTTAGACGCAAAAACGTTTACTGAAATCGCCAGAACAGAGTTTCAAACACCCGGACCAGTTCCCAAATGTTTACATGGATGGTTTCTACCCACAAACCCAAACTAAAAACTCTCTGTTACCAATTTATTTCTTAAGAAAACTTACAATGATTTATTATTAAAAAAAACTTGAATTAAATTAAGCTAATTTTAATTCTCCAAATCTTTCACGGCAATATTAGGCATGTCGTGAATTCCATCCTTATCAACAACTTGCACTTTAAAAGCTGGCAGATTAATTGCAAGTCTTTTATGCACCTCCTTAATGCACATTTTCAACAAATTATACCCTTGGTCCCGCGTCATGTTCTTCGAATACTGATTGTCCATGATCGACACGGAAAACAGACCACCGTAACCATGTGCAGCGTAGTCTAACGACGCTACCGATGCCAAATAATCCATAAAGTACAACTGAGCCCCATCACGTTCATCGAAACCAGCCATAAGCAAATTTACATGATACGGCGACTGAAACAAAGGGAAATTAGCAAGCTCCCGTGGCATTAACTTAGTTATTTACTCGAGAACGCAGAGTATCCGCCAGGTTTCGTCGTGTAAAATTAGCGGCTTCCTTGGGGCTCATCTCGTAGGTGTTACGCATTTTGTACAGTTGGATATTTTTCGCTATGTACTCAGCAAACTGCGTGGTATCGCCTGATTCCCCAGACACAGCCATTATTAGTCTATTGGACAGTTTATGCAGTTTGTTTTCATCTGTAAAAACAGCGTTAGTTTGGGGAGTTGTAATGAAGAAATTACAAATCTTACCTGTTTTCATGACGATTATACTCTGAGAGGCCGTCATGTCCGCAGCAATTATAACAAAATCGTTAAATTTAATACCTAATAAACACTCCATTGTGAACCGGAATAGGAAAACTGCTTTGTAATTATGGTAGTTTGAGGTTAGTTATTAAATGTCAAGTTTGGAAAAGTCATCCAAGCGATTAGGGCGCCAGCCGTGGTGAACTAAACGCGATGTTGCCAAACCGCATCCAAACCAAATATTTTACCTTACAAAGCAAAAATTTAAATTGTTGTTAGTATTGCGATAATTTAGTTTATAATAATTGTTTATATTACACAAGTTGTTTACGTAAGCTAGTAATGCTGGATGAGGTTTTGTCCACTCCCCGCTATGTTGCCACATTGCCACTTACAAATCATATGGTACTATTTTTTTCCAGTAGCTTGTTCTCGGCTGTCAGTGGTCAGTGAGTGGTCGTTCAGTTTTGTATGTTATTGTGGTTTGCACAAAAACATATGTGTGTAAATTTACGTCGCCATAAAGCTGAAATAAAACGCAGATGCTGAATCAACACCGCAAATGTGAAACAGGTAGGCTTTGGATTATTTATTGTGCATTTGTTTCGCGTGACAAGTCATTTGAAGAAAAATTTCATGTTAAATGTCCTTCAACTAAAAAAACTTTCATTTGTCAAACGGGTCCAACAACATAAAAAACATTTGTTCAGGATTATTATTATTATTGTGCTTTTGCGTGGTTTGTCTCTAGTTTATTTTGAAATTGCACGAGGGAAATAGTAACAAATTCCAAAACAGTTTTGTACTTGACTGATGATTGCGTGTAGAAACTTAACGAAAACCTGTAAATGTGCCCTGGTTTATAACACAAAAATATTCAATTATTACAAACACATAAGCATTAAACCAAGGCGAATAAGTGAAAGATACTACTGAGCACAAAATGAAACGCATTTACGATGGTAATGTACCTCTACCAATTGAGCTATTTTTATTTTTATTTTCTCATTGTGTTGCAACAGTAATGGACACAGACAATTCGTCGAGTTTTGGCGGTTATTGTCCATCGAAAGCAAAGAAATCCAAAACCTCGTTACGAGAGACCGCATACAAACTCCAAAACATTTCGCCATCGCAATGGAATTATTTACCAGCCGTTCTCCTGCACGAAATATTCGATTTGCTCAACAAGGACGACAGAAGGAATGCGGCTAGTGTTTGCAAACATTGGAGACAGAACAGTTTTCACCCAAAGTAGGTACCTTACCTCCCACAACCAAAGAAAAAACCAGGAGCTTTTGTTTGTATACAAATATATTAACATAGAAAATATTGTCTTACCTTGTGTGGTCTTTGATAATAAAACTATTATCTTTTAAACTAGTATAAACAAAATTGTTTGCATGTTTTAAAACTAGTCATAGGCGAACCCCCCGACAATTTCCATATGTTTTAGATGGTGGCCTTCAATGACATTCAAAATAGAAGAGAGCAATCTAAAAAAGGCAAACTTTTACACAAACGTCTTTGGCACCATCGTGTCCGAAGCTACCATTAAACTGAATTCATTATCACAAAATTGTATGGAGGAATTTATCGTGTTATTGGAAGCACTGGCTGAAAACAACAATTTGAGGGAACTCATAATCGAACCAACCCACTGTCGGTTTGAAATCCCAACGAAACGAATCGAAATCAGGTAAATAACATTAAAATTTTATATGTTGAATTTTTCTCAGCTGGTTTTTCCACAGGGGCGAAAACGAAATTATGAATTTGTTGAGGCCTTGTTTGGCTCGTCTCCATAAATTCAGCATTGGCTGCATTGAGGACCTGTCATCCATGTTAGAGGAGCTATTGAAGGGGTTAACACCATCGAAAGTGACACATCTTGGACTAGCATCCGTAAAGGATGATCCCAGTTTTTATCAGGTGTCACGTTTTGATCCCGACTGTCTTATACCATTCAAAAAATTAAAAGTAAGGAAGATATGAGTATTTTTTATAATTATAGCGATAGGAAGAACATCCAGCTTACGTTGCATTTTATGATAAGAGAATACAAAGGAAACTTTTTAGAAATCGAAGAACAGTATAGTTCATTCAAATACTTAATATTTAGTTGTCTATTCATGAAAAAGCTAATTTAATAAACACGTAGTGATAGTGAATTAATAGAGAGTGGATGGTTTATTAAAAATGTAAAAATGATTCAAATTTTACGGTCTTTTGTTGTAACTGTACATGATGGATACATTTTAGCACTGGCGGATCCACCATAACTTTCAATATCTGAAGTAAAGCGTTTTTATAATTTTCGCTACTTAAGATTTATTACTATTCTTTTTATTTTGAACAAATTATTGGAGGAAGCAAAAATGTTCAGGTTATTGCTATAATTTTAACCTTAAGACTAAATAAGAGAATAATGAAGGAAGAATAACAAACCTGTTTTTTGAGATATACAGGGTGTCCTAGGATAGACACGAAATATTTTTAGGTATGATTCTTGAGTACATTCTGCGTTGTCCTGTATACTTTTTTTTCTCCAATCCGGGCTTTTTTTATTTTTACTTTCCATACAAAGTCATTACAGGTGGCAAATTACGAAAATATTTTTAACAAATTTAATAATGACTTCGAGTTGATATCGTTTATGTTCAAATTGAAATTTAACTTTTCGATTCAAATTAAACCAATCTTTCATCATGTATCAAATTTTTAACTATTTTCAATACTAGTTTTCGAAATAAGCTAAATGAAACGTAAACATAATGATTTTTTCAAATTCAAAATTTGAAGACTAATAATTCTTTAGGGGTTAACACTGTCAAAAAAATCACAAGATACTTTCGATCACAAATCATCTCATCTCCAAATTTCATGTATAACTTTTTTTCGATAATCAAATAAACTGCTGGCCAATTGAAACGTACCAAGCGAATTTTTAGGTTGAATTTAAAGTCAAATATTTTGAAAAATAGAAAAGATATCAACATGCGGTTTTCAGGATTTCAGAGATAATTTAATTGAGAAAACGATAGTGTTACCCGATTTTTTTACTTTGAAGTACATTACTATCTACAGGGTATGAAAGAAAGTCTTCTTTTTTTTGTCAAATTTTATAACTACCGTGATTCCACAAAATTTTTTTTATATTTTTTTGATGTAGATTTTTTTAGTCCTTACTTAATGGGAAAACAACCTGTTTCTCAAAATTTTGATATCCCTGTTATTTTATAAGATACCGAATTTTTGTTGAAAATTTGATTTTTTCTTTGTTATTTGTCGTTCGGCCGTATTGTGTTTTGTAAGAACCAATCTCTGTAGTTGATTATAATACCTTATGAATGGCTTTCCTATAAAAAGTACACTTTTTGTACTTTCATTAATTTATTGGTAACCAGTGGCTTATCAAAAATCGGTACACGTTCGCTAATTGGTAAATTTTTTAATTCATTTTTGAGGCTATTTTTTTAATGGAATAGAATGGAATTTAGTAAGTTTATGTTCACCATTGGTATAAGTGACTTATATCCTCGAAACGGGTTTTTCACTTTTTCAAAAATTTGTTCATATTCGTGTATACCGGGTGGCTACGAAATCGTTTTACAACCTCCACCATTTTGTTACATTTAACTGTATTAATTTGAAATTTGGCATGTTTTGATTGTTGAAAGGAATAATCATTTTGACGATTAAAACAATCTGATGACACTTCCGGTTTAACCGGAAGGGCCACCTACTAACTTTAAAAATTTTTTAAAACAACCCTGTATATTTTTTTCCGTAAGAATTAGATTCTACTTAAAATTACCTTTTTATCGACATATCACATGATGACATTTGCTTTCAAAATGGCAGCATAATTATTATTGCAAAAACCTGTTCAACAATATAAAATTTAATAAAAAATTCGGTATCTTATAAAAAAGAGGGATATAAAATTTTTGAGACATTGGTTTTTTCCTCATTAACCAGGTACTAAAAAAATCGACATCAAAAAAATATAAAAAAATTTTTGTGGAATTCCGGTAGGTATAAAGTTTGAGAAAAAAAGACGACTTTCTTTCATACTCTGTAGATAGTAACGTACTTCAAAGGAAAAAAATCGGTTCACACTATTGTTTTCGCAATTAAATTATCTCTTGAATCCTGAAAACCTCATGTTGATATCTTTTCTCCTTTTCAAAATATTTGACTTTAAATTCAACCTAAAAATTCGCTTGGTACGTTTCAATTGGCCAGCAGTTTATTTTCAATACTAGTTTTCGAAATAAGTTAAATGAAACGTGAACATAATTTATTTTTTCAAATTCCAAATTTGAACACTTTTAATTCTTTAAGGGTTAGCACTGTCAAAAAAATCACAAAATACTTTCGATCGCGAATCATCTCAGCTACAAATTTTATGTATAACTTTTTTGCGATAATCAAATAGTTTAGCAGACAGGCGTCTTTTTATTCAACAGTGTTTTACTTTTTCAATCTACAATTTTCAACATTCAAGAGATGATTGCTCGAAAACTAACCCCGATTGGGGATAACAAAATTATACAAGACAATGAAAAATTTATTCAAGAATCACACCTAAAAATATTTCGTGTCTATCCTATATTTATGGATAGATTTTCTTTAATTCTTTCTGTTTAAAATTCGTTTATAATTTTTACAAATCAATATATTAAAGGTCTGATTTTGCCATCCCATTCTTTAAAAATGAATTGTTTAGAATTCTGAAGCCGTACAGAACACCTAGAACCTAGTCAATCTTATGCTTTTATCCGGTCTCTAAATATGAATTTTCATGAGATATTTTCCATTTTGCAGGTTTTAACAATAGATTACGACCACCTCTGCGACAATCTTCTCAATAATCTACACTCAGCCACCGAGTTAGAGCGTTTAGTGGTGCATTTGCACGGCGTGTCCAAAAGTCATCCAGGTACCACAGACCGCGCCTGGCGGGCCTTCCACCAAACCCACCCAAACTGCGAATTTCGTCTGACTGTCATACACGCCTTTAAAGACATCAAATTCCTAGACGAAGTTGTCCTACGCACTCAAATGCCCCTGACGCACCTCAAGGTGTTTTTCTGTGAAAGTGTACGTACAAGTATTCTTCAGATTTTTCACTTTAATAAGCAAATTTTGTCTGCAGATTAATATGAGAGTGTTGGATTACCTGTCGAAACACTACCATCACACTTTGCGTAGCGTGATGTGGATAGATTCCTACAGTAAGAACATGAGCAGTTGGGTTTTTGCGGAAAGCAGCAATGACAATCCAGAAATTCCTGATCCGTTTGTGGTGCTTGCATGGCTTTGCAAGAATTTAGAGGAGCTTGTGTTGTATGGTTATAAATATATGGAGGAGAATCTTGTGGCTATTGGACGGCTACGTGGGGAGGAGTTGAAGAAATTGGAAATTGTTGAGGAGGATATTTTGTTTTTTAATAATCCGAAGTCGAACGAGGATGCATTGGTGGTAAGTACATAGAAATGTTGGGTGTTTGGACAAAACTGAATTTTATGCCATTTTTATTAGGATATTCCAAAAAGCATGAAACGACCTTGGGCGCCAGTCAAATTGTCTGATCTGCACCCAGTGATTTGCAATCCAAATGCAGGAGATTCGGATGAATACTTATTGCCAATAGTTTTAGCAGATCTACACTAGTTAAGTACAACAAAACAAACAAACTAATCTTATATAAAAGAAAAATAAAACATGTAAAAGATATCCTAGAAGCATCCAAAAATATTTTGTTTTTTGATTTGGATGAATCAATTTTTTTTTTTTTGTTAAATTTAACGAATGAAAACGGGGCACATTAGCTTCATTTTTTAATTGGACTTTAGGGGGGTTATATTTTAACGTAGGTTTGTCAAAATCCGAAAAATAGCAAAGGGATGAAAGTAGATCTAATCTAATCTTAGTTTTTAATCTTTAAATATTCCAACACAAATTTTATTTGAATTTTAAGAGTTGCAAAACTACATGAAAGCTTTTTGTATTTTTTTAAAGAGAAATTATGTACTAAACTAATAATATTAATAATTAAAACAACAATAGTAGAGGTAAGAACAAGTAAAACATCTGTGATATAGAACTCTTATTATAAAGTTACGAACAAACAACGATTGTTAACATACTAAATAAGTTTATAATAACAAATGCTAACTTAATGAAACACAACCAATTATATTGCCAACTCGTAGACTACTAAGTACCTGGTCAAGTTAAAAAGTATGTATAACGCCTAAACTTTTTGTTTTATTATTCTTCTACACCAAAGATTCTGCCAAATAATTTGGATACAATTCCGCCCCTCGTAACAATCCAATCATTTTGTATCTCCACTGTGGAAATTTAAAGTGCAATATATTTTGTTGGAATAATAAAACAGAAGTTTGGCTAATAGAACTGATTCAATCGAGTTAACAATCAAAAAAGCGCGTGTAAATAAGAGTGTGAATGTGTAAAAGTGTTTTTGTCCAAGGAAATTAATATCAGAATTAAGTGGTGCACTTGGCGCCCTTTGTTCGTGGGAAAAGGGCTTGTTCCTCCAGTTAAAAAGTATTATTTTTGAACAATATTAATTTTATTTTTCGCGCGGTGTTTGTCGTAAATGGTGACTTGGAGAAAAGGAAGTTTTTTAATTTTTCTTGTATAAATATGACAGACACAAACACACCAAATGGAAAATAAATACATAGTAATTAAAACAGTACTTGAACTTGTAATATATTAAATACTGTCGCCATAACTGTTTTTTTAACAACGTTGTTTTATAAATTAACAAAGTCAAAACAGGTGCTGTTCCTAATGTTTTAGCCACATGACCAAAAACCGTGGTTTAGAAACATACACAATGAGAGAACTAAAGCCATTCCAATTTAAACTAATGATTGTAAGAAATCCAGTAGAGTAATAATTATTTAATAGAGCAGACGCAAGTATTTTTACGGTGCAAACGAAACAAAACCGTACAAGGGTTTTCTCATATTCTTATCGATCGCTGTGATAGAGAAAATATTTGCAGTCTGTCGGTTAGTAGAACATACAAAAAATCGGGAGAAGAAAGAACAAAGAGACTATTTTGTATATAATAAATAATAATTATGAATGTTGAACGAACATCTAGTGTACCTGAATTTATTAAAGTGATTAAAATGGTAAAAAACAGGATAAATAGCTAAGACAAACTGAAACCGGTTTCTAGCCCTGCTGGAACTATCGAAAACTAGTCGATTTAAAAATAACGAGCGAGTTAAGCGTTGAGTAATATACTTATTATTAATAATAATGTAGATGTGTTTATGTGTGTGGAGCATTTCGAGGCTTGCGCTTTTCTTTCATTAAACTACTGAAAATTAGGCGCTATGAAAATTGTTTCAATAATCAACAAGAAATAATTTGATTTAAGAACAGCGCAAACTTACCGAATGGTCGAGCTAAACTATGTGAAATTTTTTGCCATCTTATCATGTAACTATCTGTGATGTAAAAAGCGGACACATTGTTAACAGCGTACATATGTTAAAGAGCGCTCAAATGTTGCAATGTAGGTCTCTAAAATCCAGCCAAAACTCGCGCAGCGACAAAAAACGACAAAAGTTTTGTGCGTGTACTGGCATTGTACTATAGAAACAAGAATGAGCTAAAACTATATTAATTATAATATTTGAAGGGTAATGTTGTGTTGCCCTCCCTAATCTTCCAGCTTTCCCCGAGATATTTGAAGCGCGAGACAATAAAAAAAATTAAGAACGGTGTGGATGGGCAACATTTTTGTTGGAAGTTGGAACAGAAATTATAACAGACTGCCCTGGTGGTTTATACTTTATACACTGTGTCCCAAATTGGTGGCTCCACTATGGGTAACTTCTTTATTATTGGAGATACAAAGACGGTTAAATTAGGAAAGTTTTTAAGAATTTCAAGGCCATTTCAGATTAGCTAACAGATCTTGAATATCTCTTTTAGTTTTTCAGATATTCGGGAAAAACCAAAATGTTGCATTTTCTTTAATGGTCAATATTTTTTTTATTATCCATTTTGTGCTGTTAAGACTTTGACATTCTTCATGCACTTTTTTAAGATACTTCTAACGGTGTTGTCAGTTTTTTTCCAACTCTTTTGTTTTTTGAGATACGGTTACTAACTTTTGTTTTTCTTATGGACGTCAATGGTTTTTTTGGCACTGTCAAATAGCATTTTTTATTACCTTTCCGACTATGTATCACAACATGACGAAAAATTCCAATTTTCACGAGAAAAATCGGAAAATTGTATTTTTCAATAAAAAAAACAAGAAATCCCAGCAATGAATAAAAAACAATCCATCTATCGCTGCATGATGAGTGTATGATATCTCTCTTCATTATTTATATCATAACGATTGTCCCTCTTTTGTTCAAATGGCCCAAAATTAATGAAATTCGTGGCAAGTTTTCTGAAATAAGTGTCGTGGGGTTGTTGTCGTTCAGCTGCAGTGTTAACATTTCAATTTGCCCGTATGTAAATCACGAGCATACAAATACGCTCATCATGCTCATGCAGCGATAGACGGATTGATTTTTATTCATTGTAGAATGTCTTTTGTTTTTTTTTTATTGAAAAATACAATTTTCTGATTTTTCTTGTGAAAATAGGAATTTTTCATCATGTTGTGATACATCGTTGGAAAGGTAATAAAAAATGCTACTTGTCAATGCCAAAAAAAACAATTGCCGACCATAAGAAAAACAAAAGTTAGTAATCGTATCTCAACAAACAAAAGAGATGGGAAAAAACTGTCAACACCGTTAGAAGTATCTTAAAAAAGTACATGAAGAATGTCAAAGTTTTATCAGCACAAAATGAATAATACAAAAAATATTGACCATTAAAGAAAATGCAACATTTTGGTTTTTCCCGAATATCTCAAAAACTAAAAGAGATATTCAAAATCTGTTGGCTAACCTGAAATGGCCATAAAATTCTTAAAAACTTTCCTAATTTAACCGTCTTTGTATCTCCAATAATACCGAAGTTACCCATAGTGGAGTCACCAATTTGGGACACAGTGTATAGAAACAAAGGGAGGGTGTGTGGAATCAAATCAAAGCGAAAATTTAGGGCAGTTTGTACTTTATCTTTATGACTGTATTTTTCTCTATATTCTATGATATATTATTACAAATATACTATTTTGTGTTAAGTTATGTATTATTATCGAGATAGGTAGCTATATTTTTTCAAAAACATTTGCTGTAGATTTGTGTTTGTTTTACGCAGCACACTGCAATTTATATTGTTTGAAACGCAGTGTATTGCCATTGTTATTATTATTATAATTATAATAGAGGGCGTTTAATTTTCCTCTGTGTTAAATTAAATCATTCATTATTATTGCTATTTTAAAAATAATTCTACTTAATGAGATATAGATGTGTATTAATAATAAATTGGTGTTATTATTTTAAAAGTCTAACATATTGGATTATGAAAAATATAAAGAAAATTTAAAAATTGCATAGTGGTATATTGAATGTTTTTCATTTCTAAAAATATATTGTAAAATTAGTTAGGCTAGACTCTACTACTATGAGGTGTGTAAAATCCAATTATTGCACTTTAATTATTACTGTTAAAGTTAAACAGTAGCACCAAAAAATTTATCGGTTTTAAAATTGTCTTATTTTATTCACTTACTACCAGTTTTCTTTGACTGTATTATTGAAACTTGAACACCCATAAGAAATGTTTGTTTTCTCTGTAATAATTTTGTAGTTTGTAGTTTAAAAATATTACTGTAGAAAAGAGTGTTATTATTAACATTTATTTTTCGTTAAATTCTTACTGTAAAACCGTATTTTTAAATAATTATTCTAATCTAAATGTTTATGAAGAAGATATATTATACAAAAAACCATATTCCTCACGTTTTAATAGAATTTTAATAGAATCTCCAAAATTTTTTTTTTTTTAAATAAATAAATGTAGGAGTTACGTAACTAAATCTAAATCATTTGGATCTATTGCATTATCATTGAAAATAAATAAATTCCTTGTATCTGTTTTTTATGGTTTTATTGTTGTATTCCCCAGCTTTTTTCCCGATTTTTTTTATTATTTTTTTTTGTCACCATTTTGATTCGTAAACAAAAACTACGAACACAACTGCAGAGGTACGTAAAATAAATGAGACGATTGATAATTAAACAAACTGCGACAAACGTGCATGTAAAACCCTTAATTAACCCACACAGGTCCAACAAAGATAACACGTGCATGTCATTGCATTTCAATGATTGGCTCGGAAGTATAATACGAAGTACTTTTCTGAAACACATCTTGCGGTGTACACGATACACTTTTGTATCAGTTGGAGTGAAACAGACAATAAAGCAGATGCGAGAATAACACCGCATATCATATGAATAAAGATGTTCCGAGTCGAGTTCCGACAGACGTCACCCAGGTGATGGGGTGAGTGTAAAGCGATGGCATTACGATTGGCACGTCGATGCTTGCAGTCCGTCTCCGTAGACACAACACACAAGGCCACGCCATATTGAATTGAATCAGTCGTCTGTTAATTTTGGCCTGGAGTGAAGTCGGTGAGCCCGGGTGATTTTTCCGTGTTTTCTGTTAGAAACCTCTGCAAAAAAATTGTTGAATTATCATCGGGTGTCATCTAACCACCGGATAAACAATGCCAATTACGCCGGGGTGGCAGCAGCGTGTGTGTGTGCGCCCGGATTGTGTTTGGGTTTTTATGAAAAGTGGTGTGGTGTGTACAGGAAGATAATCGATTTGTCAACGGCGAGGTTTAGATTACAAATTTCGGTGCACTAATTGACCCGAAGGTGCGTTCACTCATCTCATCATCGCCATCTCAAGCGATTTTTGTGTTTTGTGGGGGTTTGTGGCATGTGTGGTGTCGTTTGAATCGGCTTTTTGTCAACATTTCATTTAGTTATGTTATTGTTGTGGTGCAGGTTTCATTGGGGTTATTATCGAAAACAAATCGGGAGTATTTCGCGGCCGTTCACTCTGCTTTCCGCCGCGGAGGTTGGTCAAAGAGAAGACGCACGTCTCTCGGGAGCTGCACGTTTGCCCTAGCTAGATTAACAACTTTAATAATTACACATTTAGGTAGATTTTACAATAAATTTATTATCGCGCGCTCGTTTTATAACTTAATGCTCGTGTTTCCCATGTGCATTTCCCGATCTAACTTCAGTCCTTATACAAGTTTTACAACGCGGAAATTTACCTCTGTTTGTTTTTATTAAAATTCAATAATTTGCTGCTCTGTCTCTCTTTTATCGTCATCTTTCGCACGCTTATCATTTTAATAATACGAAACTCTGTCGATGTGTAACTGAAATATATTGGTTACTCGTACAGGTGAATTTACTTTGGGTCCCATGGAAAAAATGGAAGTTGATGAAGATGTTGTGGACTTAAGTATTAGGTAAGCTATTTTCCTTATCAATTTTAGAAAGTTACCACTAATTGTTTACTAATTAATTACACACGAGCTGACTTTTATGTACAATAATTATTATAACATTACACACCATAACCTTAGGTTAGTTTACGCATTTTTTCCTGTCATTTCCACGTCAAAATTGTTTGTAATCATAGGGTGCCGTGTTTTTATAAGCAATTTCATTTGATCCGGTAACGTCACAAATTTGATTAATTACAAATTGGCTTTTGAAAGGAAAGTTTTAGGCAAATTCAATTGATCCGGTTTGTTTCCTAAGTAATGATGGTTACATATTATGATGTCATAAATAAATTGTAATTGTTTTCGAACACAATATAAAGTTGATTTACTACAATTTCGGATTATTGTGGGCGTTATTGAATGTTAAGCATTTTGGAATAATTGGCAATTAATTTTAAACAATACAAAGCGAATTGAAAAATTTATAATTTGAAAGGTTTTCAAGTTTGCAACCAGCTGCAGAAAGGGAAACAAATTTTAGGTTAGAAAAAATTGTCAGATAATCTAGGGAAACAGATAAGTATGATGCTTATATTTGCATAAACGTCATGTAAAATCCGTTTTAGATTACATGGTGGTTTAACATTTAAGGGACAAATACAACGAGCGTAAATATTTTATCTTGATCACAACTCCGACTCCAAAAGTTTTTTGCAAATATTTCACTTTATATTAGTCCTACTACAAAAAAGTTATTACAAAAATTGACGGCGACAAAATTTTCTACTAAAACAGTCTTATACATTTTTCTTGTAAAATTAATACTTAAAAAGTTATAGGCATTTGAAGTTATCAGAATAAATAACTAGATTTGTTCTTTATTCTATGGTTGAACTAAATAATGGTCCAATATATACAGGGTGTCCCAGGATAGACACGAAATATTTTTAGGTGTGATTCTTGAATAAATTCTGCATTGTCCTGTATAATTTTTTTATCCCCAGTCCGAGTTAGTTTTCGAGCAATCATCTCTTTAATGTTGAAAATTGTAGATTGAAAAAGTAAAACACTGTTGAATAAAAAGAGGCAAGTCTGCTAAACTATTTGATTATCGAAAAAAAATTATACATAAAATTTGTAGCTGAGATGATTTGCGATCGAAAGTATTTTGTGATTTTTTTGATAATGTTAACCCTTAGAGAATTATTAGTGTCCAAATTTGGAATTTGAAAAAATAAATCATTATGTTCACGTTTCATTTAATTTACTTTGAAAACTAGTATTGAAAATTGTTAAAAATTATACAGGACAATGCAGAATGTATTCAAGAATCATACTTACCTAAAAATATTTCGTGTATATTTTGGGACACCCTGTATATACAAGGTGTCTCTAAAAGGTCTTTACCACAAGTTCTTGGGCTCAAAATAAATCGTTTAAACCAAACATACCTTAGTCCAAAAGTTCTTCCTTACGGAGTTACAGGGCGCTAAAAAATATTGTTCCAAATAATTTTTTAAGCATATCTACGGAACGGTTTAAAGTAGAGATTTGAAATTTGGTGGGTTAATAAGTCTATAAGGAAGCTACAATTTGTTGGTATTAGAACCAAAATAATATTGTTCAGTGGCGTACTTATCGAAGAGGTCTCAGGGTTTTTTTGAATAATTTTTGTAGGGGATTAAATTTTTGTACAGAATAATAAGAATTATGATAGATAAGCTCAAGACACGTAAAAAAGGTATACTTGTTTGATTTCCATTAACTCAACTGTTTGCGAGATATTTCACTTTGAAAATTTTTTTTTCTATTAAAACGACAATTTGTGACACCCTGTAAAGTCAAAAATATTGGGTCACTTTAATACGGCTCATACTACGTCCAAAACTATGCATACTTTATATCTTATACCGTTCTGTAGATATACCTAAAAAATATAGAGGGCTAATAAAAAATACATCTTTCAACACCCTGTATTTTAGTAACGAAACATTTTTGGGGGTCGGTTTCTTCAACCATTTATGCTTAGTTTTGGACGTAGAATCAGCTGTATTAGAGTGACCCAATATTTTTTACTTTACAGGGTAAGTCTAACATTGTTTTTATAGCAAAAAAAATTTTCGAAGTTAAATATCTCGCAAACAGTTGAGTTAACGCAAGTCAAACAAGTATACCTTTTTTACGTGTCTTGAGCGTATCTATCATAATTCTTATTATTATGTAAAAAATTTTAATAGCCTACAAAAAATATCCAAAAAAACACTGAGTCCCTCTCTATAAGTACGACACTGAACAATATTATTTTGGTTGTAATACCATCACATTGTAGCTTCCTTATAGACTTATTAACCTACCAAAATTCAAGTCTCTACTTTAAACCGTTCTGTAGATATACTTAAAAAACGATTTGGAAAAATCTTTTTTAGCGCCCTGTAACTCAGTAAGGAAGAACTTTTGGACTAAGGTATGTTTGGTTCAATCGAATTATTTTGGGCCCAAATACTTGTGGTAGGATTTTGTAAAGACCTTTTAGAGACATCCTGTATAAAGTAAAAAAACTGATACACATAAATTAAAATTTTAACTGAAGTTTATGGGTTTTCTATTTATTTTAATTCTGCAACCATGAGGTCATTCAGTTCTTTAATATAGTTTTACACATTTCTACACAAACACCTCTAAATCCCAATCTTCTTGCAGTAGAAGGAGAAATTGAGGCCCTATGGACTTCAAATAAACGAGTTGTTTATGTCTGTAAAAATAAAGGAGTTTTTACTGTTTTCTATTTGAAAAAATTAAAATTTTAATCAGTTTTAAATGGCCACGAGTTTTCAATAAATTATAAATTTTTAAACTGGACACTGCAGAAACTTTTTTGTGGGGAATTTTATCATCTTCAGTTTTTATAATACAAAAATTTAATACTGATAATAATAAGAAGCGTTTACAAAAAAATATTTCTGGACTATTTTTTTGTACGTACAACTTTTTTGAATCGGAATTCCCACGCTTGGAATTTGAAATTTTAATTTAAATGATCATGAATTTCAGATAAATATTAGAATTTTCAAGAATAATTGCCATAGTTATTTATAATTAAGTACAGTATGTTTCTATATTTTCGGTGTATTTTATTTAGCTAGCACTAGTACTAAATAACATCAGATAACTAGATAAATAACTGACCACATAAGAAATTAACATAATACAAAACGACTCAAACCAAATCGTTTAGTTTTTAGCATACATAAATATTTACATTAAGTTTCCTGCTTATATAATCATTTTATACAATGTTTTTTATTGGTACAACAAAACAAAAACTATTTGGATATTTATCAGTTTGATTAACACCTGCAAATATTTGTTTATCAGCCACAAACTCTACGACATTTTCTCAGATTGTTTTTCCTTTTGATTTCAGTTCCCACCGGCCACTATCACCACCCACTTCCAATCAAATCACCAACTCCATCCAGACGAACAGTGCCCAGCCAATGGTGAATTCCCGTCGTGTACTTCGGCCACGTACTGAACCCAGAAGTTACGTGGAGAGTCCCGACGTGATTATCAACGGCACATTGGACAAGCCGCGCACAAACGGCAATTTGGACTATTCTAGTGATTCGAGTGAAGGGGAAATGCCACCATTGGCGCCTATCAAAGAACTGAGTCCTGCTGAAGTTAAACAAAGGTATGAAGGGGAAGTTGGTGAAGAACATCTGTTTTTTAGGTTTTGTCTTTTAAAATAGCGCCAAAAGATTTTGTTACTATTTTAAAACAGTTCAAAATAGAACGTCCATCTTTATTTTTATGAAAATTAAAAAAAATTAGATACTTAAATAATAGATACCTCGGGCATTTAGAAAAAATGTTTTTACAACCCAAATAAATCAACTATTAGCCAAAAAGTACAATTTTATTTAAAAATCCACTAATTTGTTAGTTTTTCTAAACATTTCTCTGTATGTGGTTAGGATGATGTTAGAAATTTCTTGGATGTAATCACCGAATTAAATAAAATTCCGTTTTCATGAAATATTCTCCATTTTTCTTTCCAGGGAGCGCGGCCTGCGAAGGTTACGTGAAGAGCTCCGTGCAGAGGAAATGAAACTAGTGCTGTTGAAGAAACTGAAACAGTCTCAACAATTAAAGGAAAATGTGGCCGTTCTGCCTCCAAGTATACCGCAATCCGCTTTGCCGCCCTCTGGGCTTCCGAGCGGCCTCAGTATAACACCAACCACTGTTAAAGTGCCAGTTAACAAGAGCCAACCACCCCAAGTGGCACACCAACGGCATTCCAACTCGCACAGTAAACCGTTGCAAGGAAATGTGCCCAATTTGCTGCGAGGGGTAAGCCAAGGAAATTTATTTGTGGATGCAAATGTTTAGTTTATATCGCGCAATACTGCGATTAATGTTCTATTTTTAGTGTTTGGAGAAAGTATTTTGAGATTCGCTAATTCCAAATTAACAATGTGTTTGAAAATAGCTTGGCCGAGGCGAGGGGACATGTAATAACTTGTGGTTTTGGTTTTTATATTGTTTGTTTTTGGAATTTGGCCAATTAGCGTATGCTAAGTTAAATTAGCGTTCTTAGTTTTGTCAATATTAAATTTGCTTTATGGAAGTATAATTTATATTAATATTGTATCAAAACAAAAACTGGTGAAAGTGTTCTACTGGTAGCATTGCGCAATAATAATTGAAACACAGAAACAACTTGGTTCTTAGTTAAATTTATTAAATTGTAATTTCTGTGAAGTTAATCAGTATGGAATTTGCGCTATGAAAAAAATGAATTTACTACCAAAAATAATCGTTTGTTCCGTTTTAGATACAATATAAAAAATAATTATGCAAATATATTCGTATTATTTTGTTGGTTGCAGGTGGTAAACAATTGTTTATATTTTTCTACTAGAACCCAAATAATTTATTATTGAAAAATTCCTGTTGAGTTACATTTCTCTTTGAAGTTTGTTATCTGAATAAAGACATAAAAAATGACTAACTAATATACGGTTAGTTATCGAATAAATTTTTTTTTCAAATAATAATGTATAATTAACAGTTTGGTGTCTGTTATCTATGTAGTTTAACCTCGATAGTAGAAGACGTTGTTACACAGGAATAAATAATATCTTTTCATCATCAAAACGTAAATAGACAATTTGTTTATACGTGTATACAGGGTGACTCGTCTAAATGTAGGTCAACTACAAGTTTTGTTCAGTAAACCTGAATTTTCGGTTATTGCACATTTCTTGAGACTTTTCCTGTGGAAAAACTTGTTTTTTGAAGTTTCCTGTTAACTACCTAGTAACTATTCACGGAACCAAATATGTTTCTGTTTCTTATATTTGACGTCAGAATTGCGTTTAGAAGAACATTTATAAGAATGACCTCTTAATTATTTGGCAATTTTTTAACTTTTTTTTTATTTGTAGCAGCCGCCAATACCAAGATCGAGCATCCACCAACCGCAGCTGTCGAATTCACCGTTGAGTAGTCGGGCGAGTTTGTCGGTGCCCCAACCGCCGCACCGGTCATCCCTAGGCCGCCCCCCAAGTGGTTTTCCACCGGGCGTCAAAGACTTATCTCCTTCCGTAACAATAACACCGGCCCCCCCACAATCCATAAAGGTAATTTTTTTAATTAAAAAATTTCACATCACAATCGACCAAAAAACTGTCTGTTTAACGCTGCCCGTGATCAGACTGTTAGCGGATTAGATTGTAAAGGTTTGGGACTTGGTGGTGGTGTTGGTGGCAGTGTCCAGCCGTCAAGCTTGTCGGAGCGGGAGGTAATGCCACTATACCTATAAGACAAGCTTGAGTTGGTAGTTTTGTATGGAGTGTGTAATGTGACGTGGTTTTTTTCTTGCAGGAACGCTCCTCTCGCGATGACAATCAAACGCCAGCCCAGCGTCAAGCAGCGGCAAAACTGGCGTTACGGAAACAGTTGGAGAAGACTCTATTGCAGGTGAGTGAGCTATTGGTTTGGGTTGTAAGCCGGCTCCCCAACAATTTTAAAGTGTGTTTCACAGATTCCACCCCCGAAACCGCCACCGCCCGAAATGCATTTCATACCAAATCCGAGTAATACGGAGTTTATTTATTTGACTGGATTGGAGCATGTCGTAGATTTTCTGACGAAGGAGACGAAGACGCATGTTCCGCCTACACCTTTTGCGTGCACTCAATGTACGTCTGATTTTACGCCGGTGTGGAAATGGGAGAATAAAGGGAAAAATAAAGGTTGGTACAAAAAATGGAAATTTAATTCAAAACTATGTAATATGTAGTTCAAATTTTTCTATTTCTTTAAGGCCCGACATTTCAATGTTTAAACCGACATTGAAATACTGGGCCTTTAGTCTACTAAAAATTGTCTTTTAATCTGAAACCAAAAGTGAAGTGAAATATTTTGATAATTTATTGATATTTAAATCTTTCAAAGAAGTATGTTTGCAATTTTGAATTAATTTTTTTTGTTTTTTTTTTACAGCAAATAATAAAGTGATTTGTGAGCAGTGTGTTACAAATAATGTGAAAAAGGCCCTGAAAGCTGAACATACGAATAGGCTGAAAACAGCTTTTGTAAAAGCCTTGCAACAGGAGCAGGAGATAGAACAGAGACTCGCACAGGTAATACATTTTGAAAACTCACCCTCATTAATTTGTTTATCTCTACTCAGACTATAAAAATGTCATGCGACACTAGTGGTCGCAGCGCGAACTGTTAAAGATGACCGACTCACTATCGCCGCCTTTCGCGCGGTGGTAATTTTCTTCCTCATAAAAAATCAATGTAGATATTATAATTTAGGTAGATTCATTTAATTACTTATTGAGTCAGTTTTGAAAAATATTAGAGTTGTAGTAAAAATATTTGGAACATCGCTTGTATTTTCTGTTAATAAATTTATTTTAAGGGCCTCAGACCAAAGTCAAATTGTTTTGTTTTACCAACACAGAAAATTATTGAAATAATCTTTTGAAACCTTTTTATCAAACTATAAAAGTTTCGAGTGAAGATGTCACGAACTGGTGCCATTTAAAAACTTTAATAAAAATAGAAAAAAAAACAGAATTAGTAAAGATATTCAGAGAAATAATTTTTAAAAAATATTTACGGAAATAGAACTAATTTTTTTAAACTAAAAAACATAAATTTAACCAAAATCAATAAAATGAAAAATATGGAATATAATTTAATTATACAGGCTGTTTCAAATTCGCTTCTCACTACAGCTTTGGTTAAATTGGGGCAATAATAAGCCGTTTAGAAATCGAAAATATCTTTTGTAGTTCTGGAGATTTTTTGAAAAAACCAAATTTTTGCCTTTTCGTTTTTATTTTTTTCTGTTCTTATTTTTCAAGATATCAAAAAACTAAAAGCACTTTGTCGTGGACACTTTTTGTGCTTTATAAAATGACGTTAAAATTTTCCTCATGTGACGTTTCGTTTTTCCGCTGACGTCATCAACTCCATTTTTTTAAATACGGCCCTGTATCTTTTTTTGTCGTTTTAAGTAGCATTTTTTGTGTTCTAGAAAATGGCGTTTACATTTTTTCCATAAGACGTTTCGTTCTTGTGCAATCATCTTCAGATCATTTTTTAAATACGGTCCTGGATTTTTTTTACAATTTCATCAGTATTTTTCCTCACTTCCTCATATCCACACATTTTGGTAAACTTTAATAATAATAAATTTTCTTTTATAATAAATCAAACTAACCTATTATTTATTGTTAGTAGTAATAATAAGAACAATGGAAGTATTTTTTTTAAATAATTTTATAAAATAAACACTTATGAAATCGTCAATACTGATGATGGGCTGTACAATGAAAAAAATACTGATGAAATTGTAAAAATAATCCAGTGCCGTAGGCATTCAAAAAATGATCCGATGATTACACAAGAACGAAACGTTGTATGGAAAAAATTTAAACGCCATTTCATAGAGCAGAAAAAATGCTACCTAAAACAATGAAAAAAAAAACAGGGCCGTATTTAAAAAAATGGAGTTGATGACGTCAGCGGAAAAACGAAACGTCGCATGAGGAAAATTTTATAAAGCATAAAAAGTGTCCATGGCAAAGTGTTTTTGGTTTTTCGATATCTTGAAAAATAAGAGCAGAAAAAAATAAAAACGAAAAGGCAAAAATTTGGTTTTTTCAAAAAATCTCCAGAATTACAAAAGATATTTTCGATTTCTTAACGGCTTATTATTGGCCACCATATTACGCAACTTTGCCCCAATATAACCAAAGCTGTATCTCTCACCGTTTCTGAGATCCCTGTAGTGAGAAGCGAATTTGAAACAGCCTGTATTTCGCTTCTATTTTTTGTTAATATGTACTTTTTTACATTTCAATAATGAAATTTTAAACTGTTCGCATAAAAAACATTTATTTTGTTATAGCTTAGAAATAACCCAAAATTAGAATAAATTCAACTTTAATCCCAGGAACTAAAAAAATATTTATCAAAGTACGCGTCAATTTCCATACTTTTACTCAACTCTCTGTAATATGTATAAAAGTAGGTAACATTTTTAGATGTTCAAAAACTCTTACCTGGGATTCACTGAATTTGTGTAGCATAATACGAAATTTAACATAAAAATTTTTGACTTCGTGAATACATCTAGGAACGTTGACTGGCCTAGTCGACTTATTTTATCGTGGAAAGAAATAGAACTGATTTAAGGTTAGGTAAACCTAAATCATCCCGAAAGTGAGGTAGTTTTTGCCCCCACCAGTAAACACAAATAGAAATTACTGGAATGGTCGTACTGTAGTCGTGACATTAGACATTACAAAGTACATATCTTTGAATTTATAAGCTACCTGAATAGAGTGAATAGTGCTGGAACCAGAGTCCAAAAAAATTAAGTTGTTATATTACGTGTGAGAAAACTTCCAGTTTAGGTACCTTATTAGCATATAACAATGGGTCGGTTTCGTCAAATATAGTTTGTAAGTATTGTAACTAAATAGTTAGGACTTTATGACTATATTATTGGTCCCTGGAAAGGTCACTAGTAATAAACTGTAATTGTACGTCATGTTTACAAAGGAATGCAAAACCTAGATACAGAAACTATTAAAGATATTCCATTAGATAAAAAAAAAGATTCTTTAAAAGTGAGATGATAAAAAAAAACAAAACCTTAATTTATAATTATATTAAAATTTAATTATAGTCCGACCAATCTTAAAACAGCCCTACGTGGGCGTGTCTACAGCTCTACTGGTGCC
The DNA here is from genome assembly GCA_963942485.1 of Pediacus dermestoides. Taxonomy (NCBI): domain Eukaryota; kingdom Metazoa; phylum Arthropoda; class Insecta; order Coleoptera; family Cucujidae; genus Pediacus; species Pediacus dermestoides. Next base: position 6,768,386 of record OZ012629.1, read on the forward strand.
AATACTGCCAACGTTCACTAATACTAGTTTAAGATACTTTGGAAAAAAAGTCCCCAAATTGGTGAAAGAATTAAATCACATAAGTGTACAGTCGAGGGTCGAAGTAAAAAAGTTATAATAATGGGAAATATATATTTTATTGTTCCATTATTTACAATATTAAATATTAATGGTTAATCTGAATAATCAAGATATTTTAATATTTTGTAGAGGTATATTTTTAAGTGTTGCCCAATGGCCTTGAAGAGGCAGAGATCTTAAATACGTGGGGTGGGGAAGCGGTTATCAAATATCCTCTATTTACTATTTATAGCTCCGCCCCTACGCGCAGATTTCTTGAAGGGCATCGGCCAACACAAAAATATACCCCTATAAACGATACTAATTAACACCGTGTCCAAAGTTACTGGTTCACCATTGCTAACTTCGTTATTATTGGAGCTACAATATCGGTTCAATTGGCAAATTGGTTGTATTTTAGTTTATCAGTTTTTCCTTAGTTGATTTTAGAAAAAAAAAACAAGTTAATTAATAACACCAAAATAATAAGAGCTGCCATTGAATAAACAATATTTACAGTTGCACGATCTGTGGCAACATTGCACATGTCTTTGTCGCAATGAAAACATGATGTCATCTGTGTCTTATTAAATCCCCTACTGTCGTTATTCCAACGTTCAAATAGATTAGTGTATTCCCAACACACATTTTTATACGAAATATTGGCACATCCCAAGATTGTACCATAGAATGCTAGTTCCAGTTTATTCGGATTCTCCTTTTTATCCATTACTAGAATAAATTAGGCTATTTTTCAAGCTTGCAGACCAGGTGGCACTTCAAACATTGATGAGCATGTATAATTCCATTTTTTCAGCACAAACTTCTTGTATGTTGTATGCAAGGATATATAGAAACAGCATATGCGTCTCGCGCGAAAAACGTTCAGTATAGAGTCGAGGAGGTGGGTGGAGCTTTCTCGTGACGTCACGTATCTGGTCGGATGGTGCAACAGCTGTTGAGAAATGTCAGAAATTGACAATGTCGTTTATTTGTGAAATCTTAATGTGTATGTGTGCGAGAGTGATAAAAATCGAAACTGGGAGTTAAGACACACTTACCTCCTCGACTCTATACGGCACGTTTTCGTACGTCGCTGGGTATACGAAGTCGCATATCCTGTTTCTATAGATCCTTGGTTATATGTAATATGATTTAAACATTAATGCCCAGTTGCATAAAAGCGAGTTAACTAATTCCAAGGTTAACTCAGAGTTAAATCATAGCAACCATTATTGTTAACAATCGTTACTACGATTTAACTCCTAGTTAATCTCGGAATTAGTTATTCCTAGTTAATCTCGGAATTAGTTATTCCTAGTTAATCTCGGAATTAGTTAACTCGCTTTTATGCAACTGGGCATAAACATTTTACTGACATTCAAGTTCGTATTAAAGAGGACTAGAAACAGGAGATCGAACTCACTTGGAAAGAGAGGGCCGATATACGGCGACCGTTCTCCTCACATGAGCTATCGCCGCTGTGTACAGAGCAACATGGCAAGTTCGCTCTCCTGTTTCTAGTCTACTTGTTCGTATTATTCCTTTATTCTTTTCATTACATGTTTTAAGCACCATTATACTGAAATTATACAGGGTGTTCGCGTAAAGTGGTTCACTATTGCTAACTTTGTTATTATTGGAGCTACAAAGTCGGTTAAATTAGCAAACTAGTAGCATTTTTTCCGCTGATTATAATGGTGAAAACAGAAAAACAATTGGCCATCTGGTTTTCGAGATATTTACAAAAATAACATTTTTTAAATGGAATACCCTGTATATTTTTGCAAAAATCGATGATGAATTAAATTCTGAACAAAGAATGTTCTTATGCTTTTTTAACAATTATTTAAAATAAACGAGTTATTTTGAAAAAAAGTTTTCAAAGTTTTAATATCAAGTAGCCATGAAAATTATAATTTTGTAAATTTTCAATATTTCAGTATTTTTCAACTTGCTTAAATTCAAAATTATGATTGTTTGGTTTTAATAAATTACTATTCCGTTTCATGGATACTTGATTTTAAAGAATTGCAAACTTTTTTTCAAAATAACTCGCTTATTTTAAATTATTATCAAAAAAAGATGAGGACATTTTTTGTATAGAATTTAATTTACCATCGATTTTTGCAAAAATATATAGGGTGTTCCATTTAAAAAAATGTTATTTTTTTGAATATCTTGAAAACCAGATGGTCAATTGTTTCTTTGTTTTCACCATTGTAATCAGCGGAAAAAATGCTACTAGTTTGCTAATTTAACCGACTTTGTAGCTCCAATAATAACGAAGTTAGCAATAGTGAGCCACTTCGCGCGAACACCCTGTATAATGACATACAACATTTAGTTCTAATATTTACCCCTGTGTTCCTATCCGTCATTTTGGATCCTAATTCGACGATGTGATTTTGATTTATACATACTTTGTTTTATTCCTATTTGGAATTTACAGTTATCCAGGTAAAAAGTTACGAGAGTGAGTGTTTAATGGAAAAATAACAAAAATTGTTAGGTATTTACTTTGATAACCGAATTATTTGTCTTGAGTACTGTAAGTTAAGCGGAATTATTCAATTCAATTTTGGATTGATGGAAGCAAATCTGAACCAATGAATGACGAAATGTTAAGTTTTATACACTCAAGGTTTTGAAACAGAAGTTGGAATGAAAGTAAGTTCCATTTTTTCCATCTGCCTGTTTTGTGGTGTGAATTTCCAAAATGCTTCTGAAAAAAGCAACAAGAGTTAAAATTTTTCCATCACATTTTTGGACAATGAAAAATAAAATGCACCTCGCACCAGCTGCAATTTTTGACGTAGAAGTGTCAAAAAACATCAAAATCATAGTTATCTGCAGAGAAAGGACCCAAAATAGCGAATAAGAATACTTACCTCTTCAGTGCCTTATAGTTGCCTATTTTGTTAATTTTAGTTCAAAAACTACGCATGCCTACCTATGTATTTCAGAACCAAACATTTTTTACAGGTTTTTAAAGATATACCCGATTTGGTACATTGATTGGGCCAGTCATATTCCGATTCGTTGCAACTAAAACATTGCAGAGCATCGCCTGAAAACACCAACATTATTTCCTGTTTTATTTTACACTGAAAGTGTCGTAATGACATTTGTTTCATGTTTGAATAACTTACTGTCTGCAATTATGAATAAAAGCAGTATATAAGTTAGAAAGGCAGCATGCAACATTTATACTTGGTTTTGATCGATTGATTGAACTGTGTAAGTGATTCTGCTCTTGATAGGTATTCTAAAATTGAAAATGGTGATGAAATATCCATAGAAATAATCGATACCTTTTTACCCAATTGCAGCAAGGTGCAAATTTTACTAAAAACCAGCAATTTTTGCTGTATTCCAAAGTGTAAACCACTTATTTAGGTTAATTTTAACAATAAATGCCGAATTCCACAAACGTGTGTTATAGTCATAATTATCTATTCGCTGATTAATTTCACGGATGCTTATTGGTCATTTAATTACAAGTAGCCAAGTATGTTAAGTAGGGCAATTTTATAATAACAATCCGTTTTTTTTAGAATGGCGCTGCCTTTACGTCAAATAGTCCAGCACCATCGCCAGTCACACCGGAAACTTTACCAAAATCTGTAACGCCGACACCAAGGCACGCAGCTACACCGCCAGCGCCACCTCCAGCACAACCTACACCACCGCCACCGAGAACTTCACATGCAGCGTCATCAGTCGACAAGTACACGCAACAGAGTGCTGCTGCAATGCAAGCGCTACACCAACAATTACTCCGAAGTAAGTTGAAATTTAAACCTGCACGAGCACGACTAGAAGCAGGCTAATTTTAGTAATTTTTAATTCAAATTTGAACGTTACATCTTATCATTCTAGGTTTATCAGCGGGCGTTCCTCCGCAGGCGCACATGCTCCAGTTCTCTCCGTTGCTCTATCCGTACCAGCTAGCCATGGCCCAAGCGGCAGCCAGTGGAAAAGGTGGCACGCCAAATATGTCGGAGCTCCAACGAGCTGCCGAACTGCAAAGACAATACCTTTTAGATATGATACCGCCTGGTCCGGGTCAACGTCACAACTGGAAAACATGATGCGCTAACGCGAAGGGTGATAGAACTTAGTAGTTAGATAACTAAAGAAAAAAATGGTGATTCGTTAAACAAACACAACTTGCTGGACCCTAATGTTTGTTTTTTTTACTGTTTCAATGTGCGTGTGTGTCTCCTACGATTATTTTGCACAATAGTACTATTAATTATTTAAATCGGGGCGCCTCTTACATGCATATACATATATTATAGTGTATGGAATTATTCTAGAAGTAGAACATCTCCTAGTGCAGCCTTTTTGTCTTCAGGAGGAAACACTATTGATTTATTTATAAAATACAAAGGGAATAACCAAAGTTTTTTAATGTGATTTTATTTAGGAAACTGAACTGCTTGAAGTGGTTCTAAAATTATTTTTGTTGCCTCATTTTATTTGCTACCAAAATAAATCTGTGCTTTAATGCGTTGGGTCACCAATTTTACAAGTTAAATTAACTGACTATCTTACAAGATGCATAAATTTAATTTCAGTGCATAAATGTTTTTTAAACTTTGAATAAAATGAGGTTACTTGTATTTGTATAGTTGACTGCGGCCGTATATTTGTTTAAAACACATAACTTTAATGACTACTTCTGGAATAATATATTTGGTTGCAAACAGTGACGTTAGGTAATAATTTGCTTACGAAAATGTGCGTATGTGATTGTAAATATTTTTGACCCCTTGAAATCATGGTTTAGTTTTTATTTAAATCGCAACAAATTGAGGATTGATTTATATTTTAATGTTGTTTTTGACGAGATATTGTAATGAGAAAACAGCACTTGGGTTTTATTTCGTTTTATTTTTTGAGTACAATTTGTTTTAAGATTTTTTCCCTCTGCAATATCCAGTCTAATAATAGCCTGTTTCATTTATCATTTGTAAATAGATGTTTTTACAATACTAGTTAAGAATATTGGTGCATAAAACAAGTATGCTCATGAATTTAATGTGTTATTAATTATTAATACCATATAAGATTACAAACAAACGTTTTTATGGAACTGAATAGTGTTTAAATTTGTAAGAATGTTTGTATTGTTTTTATCTTCTTTTTTAAATACAAATCTGCAGCTAAATAATGTTCTTAGATAACAGTGAATGACACACAAAAACAGTCATATTCAGTATAATTTTGTACGAGTGATATTCTAAATCTGAAGAACGATAGTTTTTCATTAGTTTCTTTTTTTAAATTAATTGTGATTGAAGAATGGATGAATGGACAGTCGATATCTGTCTTCTAATAAATGGATGTTTGTTGCGTTTCCGAAGCCAAACAAACTAAACGAATATTACCAGTCAATGGTAAACGTTTAAAAAATTACTAAAAAAGCACTTGCAGCAGCATTACATCTTTTGTACGTGAGGTTGTATGAAACACAAATGGGTGCTATAATAATGTATTTTTTTATTATTGTCAGTTTATTTTTCGAACATTTTCTTAGTTTGGTTTATTTTTCCATTATGCACTTCTTGTTGTCTTAATAAATAAAAATTGTATGAAGCTCAACGATACATTTGTAATGTATTTAAATTAAATATACAACATGTTGAATCTTTCTTTTGTAATAATAATTATTGTCATTCATAATAAAATAAAACTTAAAAACCAACCAAAAAAAGTTCTTCAATAATTTACAAGCACAATTTTCATTATAGATAATAAACGATAAAAAATGTGTAAGTCTTAAATATGTAAAAATTATCGATCAATAAAAAAGTACATTCGGATGGTTTTGTTTAATTTTAATTAGAAATAAGCTTTTGATCAAAAGCACACTTTTACAAAAAGGTGAAAAATATTCTGCACCACTGATTTTAATTAAAATCCACAACCACCTTTGACCAAGATAATTTTTGATATCTGTACTAAACTCGGCACTGGTACAGATCTGTATTTTTTAAATTGTACAATCTGTTTATAGATTTTTTTTAAAAATTTGAACAATTTTTGTAATTTTTAAACAATAACTACATTAATTTGCTAAAATATGATTATTGGCAACGGCTTAAGTACAGGGTGGTCCAGTTACGGTGTCCTCGTTATTATCTCAGAAACAATTAGGCACAGGAAAAAAAGTTGTATATAGAAGGTGTACAGTCTATAGCATGCTACATTTTTTAAATAAATTTATTTATACAGGGAGCGTCATTTTCATGTGGCGATATAAAGTTTCATTTTTTTAAATGGAACACCCTGTATTTTACCCAAAATTATGATTTCTCGTCCAATTTACGAAAAAAAATATATAAAATTTAATATGCCTATTATTGATAGTTTCCAAGATATTCGAGAAAATATCTAGAAATACTATGATATCTGCCTGTTTATATGAGCAATGGTAGTTCTATTTTTTAGCTAGAAAATTTTATTTCTGGTCTTAAATATCAAGTAAACTTTAAATTGATATCAAATGTGAGAAAAAGTCGTAGTATTTGACAAAGAACTATTATTTTATAGAGTAGACCTAGAAGCTAATAATAATCCTCTGTCAAGTAGGCATTGGAAAATAGTTAAAAAATTTTAAATATTTTGTTTTTTATTATAAACTAACTAAATAAAGAATATGTTTTAGTTGAGTATTTTTGAAATTGAAACAAATAAAATAGCTTGTTCTAACACACCTGGTTGAAGCTACACCCACATAATACAATATTATTTTTCAAAATATTTTCTCGAATATCTTGGAAACTATCAATAATAGGCATATTAAGCCTTATATATTTTTTATCGTAAATTGGATAACAAATCATAATTTGGGGTAAAACACAGGGTGTTCCATTTAAAAAAATGCAACTTTATATCGCCACATGAAAATGACTCACCCTGTATAAGTAATATTTTTTGAAAAATGTAGAATGCTATGGACTGTACAACTTCTATATAAAACTTTTTTTCCTGGGCCTAATAGTTTCTGAGATAATAACGAGGAAACCGTAACTGGACCACCCTGTACAATCAGGGGCGTAGATACCGCTACATCAGCTGTATCAATGATACAGGGCCCCCTAGCTAGAGGGGCCCCAACAAAAAATCGTAAAATATTTTCCACATATTAGAATTAGAAAAAAAATTTAGAATACAGTAGAAGCGCCACTCGGAAAGAGAAACGAAAATTCGAGCGAGATAAATGGACTACACCAATTTAAAGGGATTAAAAATAAAATTTTGATATAGGGCCCCCTCAGGGCTAGCTACGCCACTGAGTACAATACTTTCCAAAGATCAGAACCTTATTCGTATTGTATAAGTGCTGGACACATCAGAAATTTGATTTTCAAATTCTCATAGCATTTCGATAGTTCGAAAAATTACATCAAAATGATTTCCTTGGAAATTTTATACTAAATATAACGTTCAAAATTTTCTACAGTTATTAATCACATTACTCCTTCAAATGAATTTCGAATTTTCAAACTACGCGCGAAAGCACCCTATTGGATCAGCCATTTTTCGAACACTTCCCCGTGCACCAATCGAGAAAAGTGACCGAAATGTCCAAGCTTTCTATTAGGGACTTTAGATTTATCAATAATTCAAATCAAACATAACCTAAAAATCTTCGTTTCATATTATTTCTTATTTTGTGGTGTTTTCTAAATGAGCAAAACTAAAAAATGTGTTGGAAAAGAAGGGTTCGACCGAATGAACTACTTGTACCAAGTAAATCGTTTTAATATATCAATAACCACAAATACCTTAATACTTTAAATTTCAGCTTAGCAATAATTTAGCAACGCAAAGTAAGAACACAAACGTCGTTTCCTCATTGTACACCAATCTTATGATCAGCATTTCCAAAAGAACAGTCCAGAGAATGTAAAGTAATCTGAATTAAATATTTAATAAAATATTGATTAATTTATTTCAGAGACGTGAATATAAAACGAACGATATGCAAAAGTTGCAGATCTTTATTGCTAGCTGGAACCACTGCACGAGTTCGAATTAGAAAGAAAAAATTACACTGGACATGTTTAAAATGTAATACGAAGAAGGTATTTGAGTTAACGAATAAGAATTACAAACTGTGGACAGAGGAAAAGGAAAGTATAGTTGAAACGCTTGACTACAGTGAAAATTCGAGTGAAACCAATGAAGAATCTGTGGTAACAAATAAAAAGTCATGAGTAAATGTTCTATAAAAAAAATATATTTGCTATTTTAATGGAAAATAAAAATATACAATAACAACTAATACTGCCACAATACCCACAAACTTTATCCTTATTTTTTTGGTAAATCTAAATCATATTGCTATTATTAATGTCACGATTTCACAGACATAAAACATCACGGTAACGTACCCTAAACACGAAAGAAAATTTAGAAATTGGAATGTACAGGGTGGTCCAGTGTCCTCGTTATTATCTCAGAAACTATTGGGCCTATGAAAAAAAGTTTTATATAGAAGTTGTACAGTCTATAGCATTCTACATTTTTGAAAAAATAATACTTATACAGGGTGAGTCATTTTCATGTGGCGATATAAAGTTGCCTTTTTTTAAATGGAACACCCTGTGTTTTACCCTAAATTATGATTTCTCATCCAATTTACGATAAAAAATATATAAGGCTTAATATGCCTATTATTGATAGTTTCCAAGATATTCGAGAAAATATTTTGAAAAATAATATTGTATTATGTGGGTGTAGCTTCCACCAGGTGTGTTAGAGCAAGCTATTTTATTTGTTTCAATTTCAAAAATACTCAACCAAAACATATTCTTTATTTAGTTAGTTTATAATAACAAATAAAATATTTAAAAAAATTTAACTATTTTCCAATGCCTACTTGACAGAGCATTATTATTAGCTTCTAGGTCTACTCTAAAAAATAATAGTTCCTTGTCAAATACTATGACTTTTTCTCGCATATGATATCAATTTAAAGTTTACTTGATATTTAAGACCAGAAATAAAATTTTCTAGCTAAAAAATAGAACTAACATTGCTCATATAAACAGGCAGATATCATAGTATTTCTAGATATTTTCTCGAATTTCTTGGAAACTATCAATAATAGGCATATTAAACCTTATATATTTTTATCGTAGATTGGACGAGAAATCATAATTTTGGGTAAAATACAGGGTGTTCCATCTAAAAAAATGAAACTTTATATCGCCACATGAAAATGACGCACCCTGTATAAATAAATTTATTTAAAAAATGTAGCATGCTATAGACTGTACAACTTCTATATACAACTTTTTTTCCTGTGCCTAATTTTTTCTGAGATAATAACGAGGACACCGTAACTGGACCACCCTGTACCAGAAATAAAAATTTCGGATGAAATAATCTCACACGGACAAAGATTCTCATTTGATTATAAATAAATAAATAATTCACGCACAATATACACAAATACAGTATAAATTATTCGATGTATGTCTAGAAAACCAAGCCAGGTTGGTTTTTCACCTTGTGTAAAAAGCTTTAGGAATGTACAATTTGTCTAATGATGGTAATAGGCAAGGCATATATCGGCATCAACAACAAAACTACGAAGAAGCAAAATGCAGACTATCGTAAGCTTTAACTTTCTCTGGTATGGCTGCACTCTCTAGAGGAACTCGCACCATCAACTCACGCAGACTACCAACAAATGAAATTTTCCTATAGAATTTGGAACTAGAACAAAAGACAATAATTTTCACGTCGATAATACAGCGATTTAGGTAGAATACCTTATGAAAGGCTTTGCCATAAACAGCATGGTTTTAATCCATAAAGTCGGATGTACTAAGTATAGGTGACTGAGATTCTTCCGCAACTTCCTACCAACCATTTGGTAACAACGCTTTAACCAACTGAACGACGGTAGGCGCGATGCCCCTCCATGCAAATAAACCAACACATAGTCATCGGTGACTAAACGCTCCAAAGTCCACAAAACATATCTAAAATTAAAAATAATTACCTGGTTACCCTTGCTTATAACTGAAACTTACAAAAAAAGATTATCCATAACATACTCGTAGTCCACACGAGATTTATCTGGCAAGAAACAAGCGGAAAATATAACGATGGCTGTTTGGCCGCCAGCCCTTAAGTAGCCCCCATGTGATAACACGCGTTTATAAGGCTCGATTACTCGCATGTCGATTGTGCGTTGCTCGCCACCTGGCAACACCATTCGCTGCCAATGTCGTGCATGTCGGCGCTCATCTGCAGCACTCAAAGGCTCAATCGGCTCCGGTGAACTAGTTTCTGCCATAGAGAAAACACCTCATAACTAAGGGTAAACAAATTGATATTTTATTGAAGTAACAGGTACACTTTTGGGAACCTTGAAAGGGTTTTTGTGCTCCAACAAGTAAAAAGTGTATAGAGAACCGTGTGGTTTTTAGAGCAGCATACCAGGCAACCGCCAGCGGCAGACCAAATCTCTCTAGGGTTTCAAGAACCATTTTTTATACTAAAATGTTAAAATTCGTTGGGGGTCCTGCAGTATACAGGGTGTTCGCGCGAAGTGGCTCACTATTGCTAATTTCGTTATTATTGGAGCTGCAAAGTCGGTTAAATTAGCAAACTAGTAGCATTTTTTCCGCTGATTACAATGGTGAAAACAGAAAAACAATTGACCATCTGGTTTTCGAAATATTCACAAAAATAACATTTTTTTAAATGGAACACCCTATATATTTATGCAGAAATCGATGACACATTAAATTCTGTACAAAAAATGTCCTTAATTTTTTTTATTATAATTTAAAATAAGCGAGTTATTTTGAAATAAGTTTGCAATTCTTTAAAATCAAGTAGTCATAAAAGGGAATAGTAATTTATTAAAACCAAACAATCATAATTTTGTATTTAAGCAAGTTGAAAAAAACTTGAAAGAATTACGGAAATATTACTATTTTATTTAATATTTTTAATATACAGGTGTTTGCGCAATGTGGTTCACTATTGCTAACTTTGTTATTATTGGAGCTACAAAGTCGGTTAAATTAGCAAACTAGTAGCATTTTTTCCGCTGATTATAATCGTGAAAACAGAAAGACAATTGGCCATCTGGTTTTCGAGATATTCACAAAAATAACATTTTTTAAATGGAACACCTTGTATATTTTTGCAAAAATCGTTAATTTAAATTCTGAACAAAGAATGTTCTTATGCTTTTTTGACAATTATTTAAAATAAGCGAGTTATTTTGAAAAAAGTTTTCAAAGTTTTAATATCAAGTAGCCATGAAAATTATAATTTTGTAAATTTTCAATATTTCCGTAATTCTTTCAAATATTTTTCAAGTTGTTTAAATTCAAAATTATGATTATATGGTTTTAATAAATTACTATTCCGTTTTATGGCTACTTGATTTTAAAGAATTGCAAACTTTTTTTCAAAATAACTCGCTTATTTTAAATTATTATCAAAAAAAGATGAGGACATTTTTTGTATAGAATTTAATTTACCATCGATTTTTGCAAAAATATATAGGGTGTTCCATTTAAAAAAATGTAATTTTTTTGAATATCTTGAAAACTAGATGGTCAATTGTTTTTTGGTTTCACCATTGTAATCAGCGGAAAAAATGCTACTAGTTTGCTAATTTAACCGACTTTGTAGCTCCAATAATAATGAAGTTAGCAATAGTGAGCCACTTCGCGCGAACACCCTGTATATACACCAGAGTGTTCTCTAGACACTTCCTAATAATAATGTGTGCAATATTTAAAGATTTGGGTCCATTACAAGCCAAGATAACAAATATTCATTACCAACTTTGTCCCCTTCGAGATTCTCCTCATTCTCCCCCGCAAACACATCCTCCGACTTCAAACTATCCGAGTTACTGTCCAATGAAGAAACGTCGCTGTTATCCTGACTAGCCTCCGTGTGAATGACTTTAATCCGCCTCAACTTGTTACTGCGTTTGTTGTGTGCAAGAAAGTTCAAGTTGCCCTCTTTCTCATTCATAGTTAGCGCAACGTGCTTTAAATTGGAGCTTACATGTGCTTCGTACACCGACTTATCGTTTTCGTTGTCGCTTAGCGCATCATGCGACGATACTTCCACTGGTAAATCATACAGCATCGATTTTTTTAAAGCTGAAGGACTTTCTGGGAAATCTGCGTTAAATAATTAATATTTAAATGTGATGTTTTGAGGTGGTTTGTGTTTTTTACCTGGTAATTTATCGCTGTAGCCATCCAAAGGTATATCAATATTCAGTTGATTTTCCAATGAATCATGTGAATCTACGCTGTTTATTAACACAGAGCTATGTGCCTGAGGGTGGAAGTTGTATTGTTTGTCATAACTGTGCTTACTTTTTGGTTTCTCTGGTATCAGATCTGGAAAATCCGGCGAAATTGGTGTTTGAGGTGAATACATGAGCGGATGTGAGTTTGTTGCATTTTGTGTTTGCGTAGTTATTTTGTTGGTCAACGTACTATTATCAATATCATACTGTTTGTTATCCAGTATTTCAGTTGCGTTTATTAGTCGCAAAACTGGAGGATTATTGGTTATTATTTCTTGATTGCTAGGTGGATCAGATGTATCAGATATGTCCATTTTGTCCGACACTGGACTAGTTTGTTCACTGCAAATATAACAAAATCACACCTAAATAACTAATAATTTATTCAATAATATACCTCATCGGATTCGGTTGTATTGTTATTGCAATTTAGTTTTGAAAAATTGTGTCAGGAATGTCATTCTCATTCTATTCAGCCATTTTTTTAAATTTGAACAGGCTTACCAACTGAAAGACACTCTGAAATAGTTCAAATGTACCAAACGCGGCAAATTCAATTTCTATTTATTAAAATAATTTTTCAAAGAAAAACTTTTTGTTATGCGTAAGCGCTTTATTTAATAAATTCCATATAAAGCGTAAAGGCACCTATAATATTAAATTAACTTAGATTCTATAACACTTCACAATCAGCACATTCCGACGTTTACAACAAAAAACCACAAACAAGATTAAAACTATTAGTACAAACCTCGGTACAAACTATTCAAGCAGAAAAGTTGGAAGAAACAGTGTTGATTATTTTATTTACAAGATTATTTACAGTATTGCTCATGACAAGACTTTACTTTGAATAATTAGTGAATATAAATTAATTATATTACCGATTTTACGTTTTTTAACTCATCAAATATTTACACACTAAACACAGAAAAATACGTTTTCATGATAAACAAACAAAAAGTATAATTATTGCCCTCGATACCATTTTCGTTTTAAGTTTAGAATCAATATACAATGTACATAAGAAATCTATTACGATTTTATTTGATTGATGATTGGTCAGTCTTTGATTTCTGCTTTTGTGTCTTCTACTGACATTCCCTGGTTATCTATCAGCTCCTCTGGTTCTTCTTTGATATCTCTGGCTACTTCTGCGTCATTATCCTGATTGGACGTATCTACATCCATTTTTTCCGTCGTCTCCACATCGGATTGTTTCTGCTCGATATCGCTTAGTTTATCGAAATCCGACAGTTTTCCCACATCAGGCGAATCGCTGCGCAGCTCAGTGATAATTGGCTTTGAATCAGATTCTGAATCGGATGAGCTGGATACAAATCCACGTTTAATACTCGGAGGCGTCAACGTCTCAAATTCTAGTTTGGGGGCGGATGGTTTCTTTTTACGCGCTGGATTGAATGATTGACAATAACAACACTTGAAGGACAAGTATTCGAATTCCTCTTTCAAGGCCATTCCTAAAGAAAACCAGTATTACACAAGTTCTCATAAATTGAATCTAAACTGCTGGCCAATCGAAACGTACCAAGCGAATTTTTAGGTTGAATTTAAAGTCAAATATTTTGAAAAGGAGAAAAGATATCAACATGAGGTTTTCAGGATTCAAGAGATAATTTTATTGTGAAAGCAATAGTGTGACCCGATTTTTTTACTTTAAAGTACGTTACTATCTACAGGGTATGAAAGAAAGTCGTCTTTTTTTTCTCAAATTTTATACCTACCGGAATTCCACAAAATTTTTTTTATATATTTTTGATGTCGATTTTTTAGTCCCTGGTTGATGAGGAAAAAACCAATTTCTCAAAATTTTTATATCCCTCTTATTTTATAAGATACAGAATTTTTTATTAAATTAAATATTGTTGAACAGGTTTTTGCAATAATAATTATGCTGCCATTTTGAAAGTAAATGTCATCATGTGATATGTCGATAAAAAGGTAATTTTAAGTAGAATCTAATTCTTACGGAAAAAAATATACAGGGTTGTTTTAAAAAAATTTGAAAGTTAGTAGGTGGCCCTTCCGGTAAAACCGGAAGTGTCATCAGATTGTTTTAAACGTCAAAATGAATATTCCTTTAAACAATCAAATCATGCCAAATTTCAAATTAATACAGTTAAATGTAACAAAATGGTGGGGGTTTTAAAACGATTTCGTAGCCACCCGGTATACACGAATATGAGCAAATTTTTGAAAAAGTGAAAAACCCGTTTCGAAGATATAAGTCACTTAAACCAATGGTGAACATAAACTAAATAAATTGCATTCTATTTCATTAAGAAAATAGCCTCAAAAAATGAATTAAAAAATTTACCAATTAGCGAACGTGTGATAAGCCACTGGTTACCAATAAAAATAATGAAAGTTCAAAAAGTGTACTTTTTATAAGAAAGCCATTCATAAGGTATCATAATCAACTACATAGATTGGTTCTTACAAAACACAAAACGACAAAAAACAGAAAAAATCAAATTTTCAGCAAAAATTCGGTATCTTATAAAATAACAGGGATATCAAAATTTTGAGAAACAGGTTGTTTTCCCATTAAGTAAGGACTAAAAAAATCTACATCAAAAAAATATAAAAAAGAATTTGTGGAATCACGGTAGTTATAAAATTTGACAAAAAAGGAAGACTTTCTTTCATACCCTGTAGATAGTAATGTACTTCAAAGTAAAAAAATCAGGTAACACTATCGTTTTCTCAATTAAATTATCTCTGAAATCCTGAAAACCGCATGTTGATAACTTTTCTATTTTTCAAAATATTTGACTTTAAATCCAACCTAAAAATTCGCTTGGTACGTTTCAATTGGCCAGCAGTTTAGTTTAGTAGTTTCGCACCGTTATGATTCGCGCAGTGTTTACAGATGAGCGCATATCGGTTGGAGGGACCGTCCCCTACCAAATAATCTACCATTTTGTCCAAAACCGAGCGATTCTGTGGTAAAATGCTCCTTGGCATGGGCAAAGGAGACCCAGGTAAAGCTGGGTATGGAGCAATAGATCTCGGGGGGTTGCGCACGGTCATTGATGCATTATAGGGTGTTACGGGACCACCGAACGAAGGACGGCTCCTTACTGTTGAAGGTGGTACAATTCGCTGTCTCAAGCCTTAAAACACAAAAATGTTAAACTGAAAATTCATGATGATATATATAGGAAAATACCAGGTGAGGTTCCTGGCCGAGCAGAAAATAGCGTTAAACTACTTTGACTTATCGGTGTGCTAAGTGATGGTTTTCTAACTGGTTCACTACCGAATTTATCCAGGATTTTCTTCGCTACTTTGTATGTCTCAGTTTCCATAACATTGTCCAAAATCTTCTTTTTTTCCTTTTTCAATGAAATTAACTTTTTCTGATTTTGTTTGATTTGTCTGCTGTAATAGCTGGTGAGTATTCGTTTTATTATCCATATTCTAAAAATGATTTTCGTTTATTTTTCAAGTGAATTCTATACCTAGAGTTCTTACATCGGTACTAAGGCTACAAGAGAACCCAAACCATAAAGTCGTTCGTTTGTGGTAATTTTATAGGAATAAATATAGTAATAAAAGTAGAAAAATGTAGCTATTGAGATGTAAAAGAGGATAGCACCAATGAAGAACCTTCCAACAATTCTCTTCCGTTTCAACTCCGTGTCTTTGCCAAATTCCTCAATAGCTGTTATTTCTATATCTAATTTCTCCAACACGTCGAACGTATTATCCTTTTCCTGATTCTGTTCCATTTACAAAAAGAAATTATCATAGAATTTTATGTGAAAATCACAATAATACATACCCGAAACTTCCCTAAGATACTTCCCATTTTCCTAAATGATAAAACGCTGTTCTCGACTTCAAATAAAATTCAAAATAGGTGAGCAACTTTCTTTCAAGATAACCTACAAATTTGTAGAAACGACATTAGCATAAAATTCTTACAAAGCAAATATGAAAAAACTGATAGTCATGGCGGAAGTAGTGAATAAAATGCAATGCTATCATATGCACAATTAAAATGATACGTACCGTACATGAATTGATTGGAAAAGTCGGAACAGTTCAAAGCATTTTTTAACAATTTTGAAAAAGAAAAGTTTACGAATGGTCCTGTTGCAGCTGTCATTGCACGGCAACCACACTTTCATCACAGGTGCCAAGGAACACCAACCGCCAAATTTGAAATTTCCATATTTATAACAATTTCTTTCACTACGATATTACACTTTCTCCAAGTGTATCATTTAGTTGGTAGATAAGGAGGGATCTAATGAATAATTTAGGATTTGGAAAGTCTAAAATGTAAACAATATTCCAACATATACTGGGAGATATACTGATAATAAATTTTGATAAAATATCAGGCATACGTAATAAAAATCACGCAACAAAACAAATAGCTGTTTTCGTTTACAATCCCGGTATTAATTTATTTATAAACGAATAAATAATAAATCAGTCGCCATCTATTAGAATTACTTTACACTAATCACTGGGGAATTCCTGTCACACAGTTGGTGTCAATGGTATGTAAAACATTTTTGTATTTTAGAAATTTGATTCAAAGCCAAAAAGTTTAAAATTACTAAGCACGGCGGAAAATTTAAAATATCAGATGTTTCCAACACATGACTTTCTTATACGGACTTTTCCTAAAGAAATTAATAATTAAAATTGACTAATTTACAATAAAATATAAAATAACTCATAAATTAGTCACCCGCCTTTACACAACCAAAATTTACAATTTTATGGCCTTAAGCTTCTTAAAAAATCAATACTGAAAAAGTTTTGTTGTGTGGAATTTTGTAAAAAAGTGAACTCAGCCTAAGCCTTTAAATTGTATTTGTTGGCAAAAAATTATGAGCAACTTTTTCGACTAAGATTTATTTTGTATATGAATTTGTAAATCACTTTTCAGTTTTATTTCGAATGCCAAACGGAGCAGACGTGTGTCTGGTGCTTACGTTTAATTATTAATTAATTATGAAATATAACACGCGTTATTATAATTGCTTGTGTAGTTAATCGTAGCTTCGCTTAATTAATTATTTCTTACGGTTACTTTTCAAATTTTTTTTTAATGATGGACTTAGTGCTATAGTGTTGTGGATTGATTAGTGATTTCCTTGGATTACCATCAGACTGGAATAAAGCAAAAGGGCTTCAAGAGAAAAGGTACGAAATAGTTTTAATTTTTTTTGCTACTATGTACTATTAGTACCTACACTGCTACTATTTATGGCCTTCGCATGGTACAGGCCATGGGGCCTGGGGTATAGGAGGGACCGCGTTGGAAGGCATTAAAAACAAAACAATTTTGCCTGCCTTGGTAGATTGAAAATTTTTCGAAACATTTTTAATTTCTTTAGCTACTACTAGTACACTGCTAGAGAGGACCGCTTTGGAATTAATTAAAAACCAAACTTCTGTCTGCCTTGGCATTTTTTTTATTTTTTATTATATCACTGGAAAGGTCTTTTAATTTTGAGTCTTTTTTCTAAAAACCAATTTTTTTTATTCTTATTTTTTAAAAAGTTATGATCCAATTTAAATTATTTCTGTTCTAACTAAATCTTGAAATATTTTTAACAGTAGGCCGAGTTTTCCTTCAAATATTATTATATAAAATAAAGTAGGCTTAGAAAAAACAAAACCTGATATTTGTCAACATATTACAACAACAAAAAACTTATTAATACCTAAATTAACCAAAAAAAATGTGCCTCTTAAGATTAGAAGACATTTGTGGCTTCAACTAGATGGGGCTCCTTGTCATAATGCTGCTATTGTGCGGAATTATTTAAATATAGAATATGAAGACAGGTAGATGGGAATTTACGGGCCAGTAGAATTTCCTCCTAGGTCTCCAGACTTAACACCTCTCGATTTTTTCTTGTGGGGAACTCTTAAAAATAAAGTTTACAAAACAAGGTCTAATAAGATAGATCATTTAAAACAAAAGATTGTCGATGCCTGTCCTGAAATTAATGCTAATGTTGTAGGAAAAGTCACGTATAATGAAATAAGAAAACGTTATAATTTATGTTTAGATAACAATGGTACTCATATTGAACAATTCTTAAAATAATCAACTTTTTCATTAAATTTTTTGTTTAATTTAGGTATTAATAAGTTTTTTGTTGTTGTAATATGTTGACAAATAACAGGTTTTGTTTTTTCTAAGCCTACTTTATTTTATATAATAAGATTTACTTTAGTATTTGAGGGAAAACTCGGCCTACTGTTTTTTGTATTTCAAAATTTAGTTAGAACAGAAATAATTTAAATTGGATCATAACTTTTTAAAAAATAAGAAAAAAAAATTGGTTTTTAGAAAAAAGACTCAAAATTAAAAGACCTTTCCATTGATATAATAAAAGTGGTAAGTTGCTGGAAAAATTTTTTTGGGGCGTCGCGACGCCTAGCGTCATGCATATTAAAGTCTATATTTTTATCCTAATTTTGAGTGACAGCCAGTAGGTATATAACACTTTTTTCAAAATTTAATTTCCTTCAGCCGTTTACGAGAAAAACGCATTTCCCCAGATAAAAGAATCACCCTGTACTATTATACATTGCTACTACTCATGGCCCTCGGGTTAAAAGGGGGCCCACGTAGGATGGAGTTAAAAAAAACCTTTTGCCTGCTTTGGTAGATAGAAAAATTTTCAGAATAAAAAAAAATGCAAACACAATTCAAATTATCTTGCGATTTCTGCCGCATCTGATATGTAAAATCGTAGATGGGGGGCCCACGATAGAATGCGGGGGGCATGCTGCTACTACTACTACTTAGTATAGAAATTTGAAGATATATTTTGAATTCTGTTTTTAATTGTTCTGTTCTTGTTGCAGGTAGGTCCCATGATGATTAAATGAGGACCACATCGTAGAAAACAACATACCAGGTCAGAACATTTTTATTTTTTACTGTGTGGAAAATGAAAATTCCATCAGTTGAATTTTCGTAAAAGTAACATTGTTAAATGGTTCTCATACTAAATCAATCCGGGTTAATTTTGAACCATGAATTAATTTGCATTATTCCAGCGTTGTTGTGTGGTTCGGTATCGGAACCTTGTTGAGTAACTATGACACTCTTGGCGGATGGTGGATTCGCGTGGGGTGACAGAGATGTGGAAGAGTTGTACGGGTTGACACCTAGGCATTGCCTAGAGCTGTTGCCTGTCTCTCAACACAAAGAGTCACTACCCGCGGTCATCCCGGAAGCCATGATTGTTCTAATGCTGGGGGCCTGGCTTTCCACCAGATACCTCTGGGATTAGAACGGTTATAGTTGCGTTTGTGACGTACCTCCCCTAGGTAACCGCCGGACAAGGCTAATGTCCGATATATGTTATGTACGGTCTGTGGAACCAGATTAAATGCAGGCGTATGTTGGGGATTAGCGGCTAAACCGTCACACGTTTTGCAACTTTGTAACAAAGGTTTTCTTTATCATTTGACTTGCTCTACATGCTTCTAAATTTTGACCACCTATTTCAAAAACACCTTGTATATGTAATGTATTAGATAATTTTACTGTGAGATTATTATTAATATAATCCACATAGGCCTTCCCTCTTTCTCTTTTATTAACAACTTATTTTTCTGATAACATTACCATTTTTAAGAAACTGCACCTGAACAAATTTTTGGAGACAATCCAAAAAATGTACCTATGTTTTATTATTTATATTTTTCCCTTATATCATACCTTTCCCATTGACACTGCAAAAAATGCCATTATAATATTACAAAATTTATCGACCAAAATTTGGGGTGAAATCTATTTTTATGCAAAAAGTTTTATTATGAATATGCTCAATAATAGGTACTATCCGTGGATTAGGCCTCCTAGGGACACCACGTTAAAAAAAATACCACTGGAAATAAATTAAATGTATATGATAATTTTACTGTGAAATTGTTATTGTAATCCACATAGGTCTTCCCTCTTTCTGTTTTATTAACAACTTATTTTTCAGCTAACATATTAAAATTTTAAATGAACAAATTTTTGGAAAAAATTCAAAAATCGAATATATTTATGTATGTTTTATAATTTATATTTTTCCCTTACAACACACCTTTCCCATTGACACTGCATAAAGTGTTGCCATTAATATTATAAAATTTATCGACCCAAATTTGGGGTGAAATCTATTTTTATACAAAAATTATTAACATGAAACTTATAGAGTATGTATATAATTATTTACAACTTGATAATACTGTTCGTGGATTAGGCCTCCTGGGGACACCACGTTAAAAAACGCGCCTAAACTCTACCGCAGTGGTGGTGAGGAAATGAGTTGTATTACATAAAAGAGAAATATTGCTTATTATATTGCAACTAAAACACCACAATAATACTAATAATAATCGATCATAGAAAATTTTACCCTCTGGGGATTCAGAGGCCTTCAAAACATGTGCACTTTAAAGATGCCAAAATTGTTATAAAAGAAGTCGTTACAAATTTCATGATTTTTTCTTAGATTAAACCACTATTCAAAATTGTAATAAAGGAAATTTTATTAAAATCCGACCAGCGGTTCCAAAACTGTGACTTAGTAAAGCAGCAAATTTGAAAACTTAGACAATTCTAAAAGTTCACTTTTGACGACGAAAAATCGCATAATCCAAACCGACAAAAACTTCGTGATGGTTTAGTAGTTAAAACCATTAATCAGCTTTGTAACAAAGAAAAATTTAATAAAATCCGACCAGCGGTTCCCAAACTGTTATTACTTCAGGACGGCAACCTCAAATTTGATCAATTTTTAAACATGCACTTTAAAGATGCCAAAATTGTTATAAACAAAGTGGTTACAAATTTCATGATTTTTTCTTAGATTAAAACACTATTCAAAATTGTAATAAAGGAAATTTTATTAAAATCTGACCAGCGGTTCCAAAACGGTGACTTAGTAAAGCAGCAAATTTGAAAACTTAGTCAATTCTAAAAGTTCATTTTGACGACGAAAAATCGCATAATCCAAACCGACAAAAACTTCGTGATAGTTTTGTAGTTAAAACCATTAATCAGCTTTGTAACAAAGAAAATTTAATAAAATCCGACCAGCGGTTCCAAAACTGTGATTATTTCAAGACGGCAACCTCAAATTTGATCAATTTTTAAACATGCACTTTAAAGACGCCAAAATTGTTATAAAAAAAGTCGTTACAAATTTCATGATTTTTTCTTAGATTAAACCACTATTCAAAATTGTAATAAAGGAAATTTTATTAAAATCCGACCAGCGGTTCCAAAACTGTGACTTAGTAAAGCAGCAAATTTGAAAACTTAGTCAATTCTAAAAGTTCACTTTTGACGACGAAAAATCGCATAATCCAAACCGACAAAAACTTTGTGATGGTTTTGTAGTTAAAACCATTAATCAGCTTTGTAACAATGAAAAATTTAATAAAATCCGACCAGCGGTTCTAAAACTGTGATTACTTCAAGACGGCAACCTCAAATTTGATCAATTTTTAAACATGCACATTAAAGATGCCAAAATTGTTATAAACAAAGTCGTTAAAAATTTCATGATTTTTTCTTAGATTAAACCACTATTCAAAATTGTAATAAAGGAAATTTTATTAAAATCCGACCAGCGGTTCCAAAACTGTGACTTAGTAAAGCAGCAAATTTGAAAACTTAGTCAATTCTAAAAGTTCACTTTTGACGACGAAAAATCGCATAATCCAAACCGACAAAAACTTCGTGATGGTTTTGTAGTTAAAACCATTAATCAGCTTTGTAGCAAAGAAAAATTTAATAAAATCCGACCAGCGGTTCCAAAACTGTGATTACTTCAAGACGGCAACCTCAAAATTGGATCAATTTTTTAACATGCACTATAAAGACGCCAAAATTGTTATAAAAAAAAGTCGTTACATATTTCATGATTTTTTTTTACATTAAACCACTATTCAAAATTGTAATAAAGGAAATTTTATTAAAATCCGACCAGCGGTTCTTAAACGGTGACTTAGTAAAGCAGCAAATTTAAAAAATAATTTACTAGTACTTGCTACCTACTCATTACTGAGTAAATTTTGAGTAAGCATTTTGGTTACTAGGTATAAATAGAAAGAATCTGTTGTTTCCCTAGAAACGGAACCAATTGTTTGTAAAATAAGCGGATTTTCATAGTTCCAAAGCACACTTTTCCACCTTGATTTTACTTTTACTCGGAGTTCTTCTGCCTAAGGACACAGGATATGAAATAAATCATGTACTTCTGTCTTAAGTAATTTAATTTACGTAGACCCAAAGTAATTTAAAACTATTTCATACTAACGACCTAAAAAAACGTAAAAAATTCACTACAATGTTTATATTACATTACATTATCTTACAATATTACACATTATTTGTTTTTCAAAAGTTGGTGCCTCAAGACTAGGAAGGGGGCTCCAAATCCAGAACCGAAGAATAGAACGAACATGGCTGTGAGCTTATAACGGTTGTTGAAGGAGAATGGCAAGTTCTGCAAAAGCAAGTAATTTAGTTTAGTTTAACGGAAGGAAAAAATGTTTTTGTTATAATTTATAATACTTAATCAACTAAACGGCTATAAACTGATGAAGTTATGTAACAATATTTATAGGTTACCTCGCCAGGAATTCCACCATGTCCGTGATTTCTCACGAAATTACTTATGATATTTCTGGTCAATAATGTGCTTTTAGTCAGCATTGTTTATTATGGTAAAATAACTGTAAATTTATCGAAATCCTTTGCAAAAATCACTTTATGAAGATGGCGATGGAAAGTAAGTTGTGAAGTTAGCTTTTCATGGTTGCCGACACAAAATATTCAACTTATGTTGGTTTAGGACTTGGCCAATAGATGGCTGTTAAGATTTTGAAAAAAATTAGAAAATAGGTATACAGAATAAACTTATTATAAATATAAACTTACTGTGAAGGAAATTAAACTTATTCACATGACAAATATTAGGTTAGGTTTTTTGCATTCATCTAAATCGTCAGAGCTAAGTATCAATTTTTAAAAATAATACTAGATTCTAACCTTCATTTCTACGCTCTGTTCAGTGGTGTTAAATTAGTACATATTTATGATCGTTTGGTTCTTCGAAAGTTCCCCCAGTCAACCAAGTCAATTTCCTCTTGCTGTTCATTCAAAATGCTGTTATTTTGAGAACTTTTGAAAACTAACCTCTGAAGTATTTATCCTCGTTATGGTGGCAGATTTTAAGTTTTAAGCTCACATTTCAATTGCAAATATTAAAACTATTTGCCCTTAATTTGTCAAACGATTTTCTGAAAACTGTCAAATTATTGTTGATTTTCTTAAAAAATCAATACTTTTATGATGGTGGTATTACAGAGTTCTTTTTTAACTAAAAAATTTGCCAGTTGACATTTGTCAACAAGTGAATACGTTTGCTTGTATTCGGTACGTAAAATGACTATAATAAATTAATTCATGGAAATAAATTGAATAAGTGCACAGCATTATAACTCCTATGATGAAAACAATTATCTAATTTATCTTCAACAATACGGATAAGTAAATATTGTATTCTTCAACGACAAAGCAAAGTATATATAACGATTTCCATTCTCAGTTTGAACATTGATTGAATCATTACACATTAAACAGACTGATGTATTTTTTTATCCAAGTAGATTGATAACTTATCATTATGAACAAGATCATTATTTACAAAATAAGTAAGTAATGACAAAACAACAGTAGTTCATAGATGAAAGTACCAATAAATGTAATGTTGACCATGTATAGGTTAAGAATTATTGTAAAAATTACTTTTTTTCTCTCACTATTCCACATTGCCTTAGGTAAGTGAATTAAATCAACAAACGTAAATATTTCTAAATTAATTTTTTTTCAGCTATAACAAAGTGTAATCTAGAAAATGCAGAAATTGTTGAATGCTCCGAAACCGAAGTTTGCGATGAATCTGTGGGAACTTGCCAATGTTTGCCGGGTTCTAAACGTGTTAACGAAACATATTGCGTGAAAACACATTCAACGCCGAATTATTCCAGTCTGGTAGATAACCATGGAAGTGGTTCGTTAGTGGCTGGAATTTTAATTCCGCTATTTCTAATAATTTTTGTGGTATGTGGAATTTATGCTAGCAGAAAGTACCACATATTTAACTGGATTAGGAATAAAATGCACCAAAGAAATGAAAATTATGACGAATTTATGATTGGACAAGACGACGACGATCCACCTTTAGCTTAAATCTAATTTCAAATAGATTCCAGTGGCCAGTATTTTAGTTTTCACATTATTTGCTGCCTAAAAGACTTGTATAAAGGTTGTATATTGTAAGACTTATACTAATAATAGTATATTCTTAAGATTTTACTACATTCTACTGAGTGTACGTACAATTCATTTAATATAATTTGTAAATTTTCGTAGTATAATTATTTATTTTACTCGATG
The DNA here is from genome assembly GCA_963942485.1 of Pediacus dermestoides. NCBI lineage: Eukaryota > Metazoa > Arthropoda > Insecta > Coleoptera > Cucujidae > Pediacus > Pediacus dermestoides. Next base: position 6,793,231 of record OZ012629.1, read on the forward strand.
TTATCATGTAATTACACCAAAGTTAAACTATTAGTGTTAAGAATAAAATAATTTATTATGCTATCTGCGCCTTTTTTGTTGAAAATCTGGAAATCCCCGATATATTTTTAAACTTGTGAAATGTTAACACGAATTTTAAGTTTCTCTGATTGGAAACACTGTTTCATTTTCACTATTGGTAACACTGAAGTTTCAAATTATTTTGAAGAGGAAGAGGAGCAATAAAGTTAATAACCTCAAATATTATCAAGGGTTGTATGCATGTGCTTTTATATTTTCTAAAGCCACAATTTTCTGCCTAAAAATGTCTGCAAAAATAGCAAATTTAGAACGGTTACTTGAAACTTTCCATGAATTAACCAACAAACCAGAAAAGTTTCTAAAGTAAGTTATTCTGTATAACCGAACTAATTTCTTTTATATATTAGTTTTTTTTACAGCCCCGATGGTAATTTGTCCCAGAAAATCAAGTCCAGTTTAAAAGAAAACTATGATTTATCAAAAAACCAAGAAATTAAAACTACTAAATCTCCAGCTCTACCGGAATTGATAGTCACAAATTTTGATTCAGAGCAAATTTGGCAGCAAATTGAGCTACAAAATAATTCACTTCTAACCAGATCTCTTATAAATGTTAGTAAATTAATTGTGAACAAAGATCAACTTATATTTAAGAATCTTGAACATGTCTTGAAAAACGCTAACGAAGCTGAAGATGTAAAAGAAAGTGACAGCGATGAGAGTGACGATGACCATGAAGAAAATAATATGGTGGAAGATAATGACGATAATTTATCGATTAATTCTGCAGATTTTTCTGACAGTGAAAAGGAAATACAAAAACCATCAACCTCGAAAGAATATTTCAAACCTTCAGTTGTAGATGATGAATTTTTCAAACTAAATGAAATGGAGCAGTTTTTAAAAGCAGAGGAAAAAAAATTAAACGACCCAGATTCCGGTAACGACTCAGAAAATTCTGATGAGTCCGATTTGGAAGGCAGTATAAATTTATTCGAGGACAATTCAGAAGACGATGAAGATAAAGTAAAAACTGCAAGATATAAAGATTTTTTCATCCAAGCCGACGCAGAAAAAGAAAAACCAACAAAACGAAATAAATTTTTGGAGGAGATGCACACAGATGAAGACAGTGATGAGGGTACTAGACACAGCCACAAAGAAACACAATCCAATTTAGAGTTACGACAAGAACGACTCAAAAGAAAAATTGAGGAAATCGAGGAAAGTGCTGTGGGTGAAAAACCGTGGCAGTTAAAAGGGGAGATTACTGCTGAGGGACGGCCACAAAATTCTCTATTACAAGAAGTAGTTGAATTTGATTTGACTTCCAGACCTGGTAAGTTATATTTTTGTGTACCTAGTTTAAATATTACAAGTCCATTTTATTGTCTTTAGCTCCTGTTATGACGGAACAAACAACACTCCAGTTAGAAGACATAATAAGGCAGCGGATAAAAGACAAAGTTTTCGATAGTGTACAACGTAAAGAAAAACTAGTCGAGACTCCCATGGAATATAAAAAAAAACTAGTTCTTGACCAAGAAAAAAGCAAAGAATCCTTGGCACAAATCTACGAAAAAGATTTCCTAGAACAACAAGCGGGTCTTGATCCTGAACAGGCCAACAAAGAAAAAGTTGAGCCTGAACTACACAAAGAAGTAAAAACAATGATGAAAAGTTTGTTCAGTAAACTTGATGCTTTATCCAACTTCCATTTCGCACCGAAACCGACTATGCCCGAGCTGAAAATCGTTAGTAATTTACCAGCAATTACTATAGAAGAGGTTGCTCCTGTTGCTGCGTCCAATGCCACATTGTTGGCACCAGAGGAAATTCGCAATAAAACTAAAGGGGAGATTGTTGGTAAAAGTGAGAGGACAACGACTGATAAGAACAGGGAACGTCGGAAGAAGAAACAAAAACAAAGGGAACATGCCAAGGAGAAGAGACAGAAAGTGGTGGAGAAAATGCGGCCAGGACTTGGGAATAAATATAGCAAAGCGAAAGCGAAGAAAATGTTGGAGAAGGTTGCAAAGGAGAAAAATGTTGATAAGGTAAGGAAAATTGTTTGGAGAGTTGGGTTTTGGATAAGAAGTTTTGTTTGCAGATGGATGATAGGGGAAAAGTGACCAAGTCATCTAAAGCCTTTTTCTCGCTTATGGATGAGCAAGTCAACAAGACAAGAAAGTGACATTTTTACGGACTGGTATTTTTGGTTCTTAATAAAACGTATGTTACTTCAATATAGTGTTATTATAACTTTAATATAAGATAATAATTTATAAACAATCTGACAAAGCTAAAGTAAAGCTATACTATAAGAAGTATAAGCGAACAATAAACAAACAATACGAAACAGTTAAGGTGATAATCCTTTTCTTCAATGCTTTATTTAGCTTTCTTAGCCCTACTTGTAGTTCCTCCAGCCGCTTTCCGCTTCTTTGGTTCATTAAAAGCATTGAAACATTTTTTAATTTCCTCTGCCACGTCCGCAATCCTCTTATCCATTGCCGAGTCGTCCGACGTTACATCCAGAATATCCTCGACTGGTTCATCCAAACATTTTGCCTTAATATACGCCGCTTTTTTAGCATCGCTAACATTTGTAAACATTTTCGGGGAATAATCAAAAGTAAGCTTGTCAATCAGCTTATGGATTGCCTTTTCCTCTTCTGGATTCGCTTTGTATTCCTCTGGATTTGAATCTAATGGCTGTGTTTCGTTTTCGTACGGAATTTGCTTGACAAGAAATAGTTTTTTATTGTTGGAATATTTCGGGATTAGCTCAACGTAATGGGATTTTCTACTACGAGCGTACTTGCTTACGCATATTAGTACTTTTTTGTGGTCAACACAGTACTGCCAAAAAGAATTGAAGTGCAATTCGTCTTCCGATGGGTGCAACTGAAGTAGACAGGGAGTACCTATCACGTAACCAATGTCGGTTATGCGATTAGAAATGCAAACCAAAGTGTAACCAATTTCCAAATTATTTTCTATTGTATCCTGTTTATCTGCTGCGCTAATTGGAATTGATCCACCATTACTAGGATCCTCTAGTCTGTAGGTTGTGGGTATAAAATTTCCAACTTTTTTCACCTCTTTTCCCTTACTAGAAAATTTCGCGTTGTCCAAGTGTTTATTACTTCGTATGAGGTCCAGCTTCAAAAGTTTCAAGTAGCGGGTTTTATCGCCTTTAAACGGGTAAAATACGCATTCTTTGTCGTACGACTTTAAGATTGTTAAAGAAAGCTTCTCTACAAGTCCATCAACATCTTCGCAAATTATGTTATGTGGTGGTGACGAGCTTAACGCAAAAAATTCATTGTAAAATTTGGTATAATCAAATTTGTGCGTTGTTGTAATCATTTGAAATGTAATGCTACTAGACCCAAACTGCTTCGCCTCGTTTAATGCCGTAAACCTCTTGTTTGCATCATTCCCCACTGGATTATCATCGTTTGTGATGTAAATTAACGTGCGTTTGGTGTACATCGATTTAACTTCCTTGAATTTCTTCTTACAGAACAAGAGAAACGCACTTAAATCAAAATTATCCTTTCGCATGTAATCCTTTGTAATAGCGTCCATAGTACGGTGGACTTGCTTTTTCAATAACTTCACAGAATCAATAACATTTCCTTTGATATCTATGAAATTTGCTTTTAATGCATCGTTGTTAGCAAAAACTATACCAAATTGTTTAAAACTTTTGGTGCTTTGGAGAATTAACTCATCAGCAATTTGGTGACAAGCTTGAAGGGCATCGATAAAAGCACATGTGTTTTCCTCGTTTTTTATGAACATTGAGGGGTGAGTGTCTATTGCAATTAGAGCGAAGGGTGAGGTGAATGTGGTTTCCTCTTCTTCGAAATCTTCTAAATCGGACATCTAAAAAAAATTGTAAGAGGTGTTATTGATTAATTTTGTAATAATTGCAATTAATGTACCTTGGTTTTGTTATTTCCCGGTGTTACCGTAGAACTTGTGTGGAAATTATGTAGCAGCTTCTCAAAGCAAAAACTTGTTTATACTTGAATCAAGCACTGTCAGTTAGAAATATAAAATATTAGGTTAGGAAATGCGACTAAAATTTCCCTAAAATTTACTGCTTCCTCCACTTATTTTTTATACTTTATATGTATTTAATTAATACTTGTAACTCCTACAGTTATAATAATATACCAAAATGAAATATTTTGCATTATATTTCACTGGTTTTTCTTCTCTAATTCAATTTCCATCAAAATTTCAAACCAAGGACGTATAAAATAGAGAACAGAAATAATCCCCGGGGTGGGGGTTGAATTCGTGGGTCAAAAAGTGTTGCACGTTCAAATGGACTCAGGCGTACTTGATAGTTTCTACGCATGCGCCAGCAGTCAATAAGGCGCGTTATTGGTCAAGTGTTTGTTTTGGTTTGTCACTGTCATAGCAACTGGCAACGGATTTGTGCCTACACCCATCCGGGAGCTTTCTCTCCTCTATTTTTATACCTTCTTGTTTCAAACTAAATTTTCTGATTTGACCCAAGCGTGCCAATAAAAAAAAACCAAATACCACTACAATGTTCTTGTTTGGCGCGTAATTTTCCCTCCGATTACCTGATCGCCATTTCGAAGTGATCGATCTGATCTCTCGGCAGTTTTATAGTTTTCCTGTCTATATTATCACAAATCTAAGTCAAAATGTTCGAGGCACGTTTAGTGACAAGTGCAACTTTCAAAAAAGTGTTGGACGCAATCAAGGACCTCCTAAACGAGGCTTCTTTCGATTGCTCCGAATCCGGCATTCAACTACAAGCAATGGATAATTCTCACGTATCTCTAGTTTCTTTAACCCTCCGATCTGATGGATTTGATAAGTACAGATGCGACAGGAACTTAACCATGGGAATAAACCTTGGAAGGTACATAGCGTTAAATTATATTCTTGTCCCCTTTTCACATCATTTTCTTTGTTAACAGTATGTCCAAGATATTCAAATGCTCTAGTAACGATGACACAGTAACAATAAAAGCTCAGGATGATGCCGATACAGTTACGTTCATGTTCGAGTCGAAGAAACAGGAGAAAATATCTGACTACGAAATGAAACTTATGAACTTGGACCAGGAGCATTTAGGCATTCCAGAAACTGATTTTTCGTGTGTTATTCGCATGCCAGCTGGAGAATTCGCTAGGATTTGCCGGGATCTCTCACAATTTGGTGAATCGATTGTTATATCATGCACCAAGGAAGGTGTGAAGTTTTCTACTTCAGGTGATATCGGCAGTGCCAATGTTAAAATCGCGCAAACAAATAACTTTGATAAGGAAGAAGAATCGGTTACTATTGAGATGCAAGAACCTGTTACGTTGACTTTTGCATGTCAGTATTTGAATTCCTTTACCAAAGCTACACCTTTAACCAGTCAAGTGCAGCTGTCCATGAGCGATAATGTGCCACTAGTGGTTGAGTACGCTATTCCTGATTTGGGACATCTACGTTATTATTTAGCTCCTAAGATTGAAGAAGATGAAAATTGATGTTTTGTGGAGCGTTGGGACGAACTGTGGTGCCTTATTTATAATTTGTCAGTAGCGTTAAGTCTTATTCTTTTAGCACCCATACTCCAAGTAGATTATTTTTTTTACATAAATTGCTATAAGAATTTAGTATGATTTTTCACAATAAAACTAATATAATTATATCATTACTGGTTTTATTAACATTAAATTATTACAATCAAAATATCTACGAATATACACAGCAACTGCTTAATAATTCTTATTCCATTCTTCCTGCTCCTTCTTCTCCTTAATCACTTCGTCAACTAAAGGGGTGAGGTAAAGTTTATCTTCCTCTAACTTCGTCCACTGTTCCTTTGGCAAAATATCCTTCTGGATGGACAATTGAGTAGCCCTCAGTATGCGGTAGTTACGTTCATCAATTATATTGTTTGGAAGTCTTCGTAGGGCCTCTTTTACATCGTCATCTTCATGTAACAGATCATCACGCCACAGGCCATATTTATTGAAACCGGACAGGTTATATGCCCATCTTTGCAATGCGCTGCTCATGAAGCGCTTTTGGGCAAAACTAACAGCCATTTTGCAGATTGTAGGGCTAGAAATGGGAGATTTGAAGATTTTCGGTGAAAATTGGTTAGATAATCACAAACTTTGACACAAGGGAGTGAAGATTGCCAAGAGTCAAATTTAGGAATTTTCGGGTTGTTGTTTAGTGAACTAGGACAAGTTTATTTTAAAGTTTTTGCATGATTATGTAAATTTACATTAATTTTCAATAATTTAACTAAAAATAAATCTTAAAACTAAACAACGTCTATATTAAATCAATAAGCGGGTGAACCTTAAGGATAAAAAATTCCGTTGGTAGCACTGTTAAAGGAGCACTGAGACGAAGAAGAAGTTTGTTTAAATATTTTATTTCCTAATCCTCAACATTATTTTTTAAACTTTTTATTACATGTTTCACTAAACATTTCTGTACAAGAGGCACAATATCCCGACAGGCTTTCACAGCGATCTCAATACACTCATTCATGTTTTCCATTGATAAATTGCCACTTTGGTAAAACTGGGAAACCTGTTCATGTGTGGATAACTCAGAAAGAATAACTAAACCATGATTGTCATTAAAATCGGAAATAGGCGCTTCACACAAACTTTCCTCTTCATAACTAGGGTCCAGCAGTTTCGTATTTTGTTGCGTTGCAACAGTTACAGAGGTAATCAAATCGTACATTGGAATCCCCGCGTGGGTTAACGCTACTCCAGCAGCTGTTATAGCTGCACTTACAGCTGAGCCATCGTTTTGTAGAACCAGCGCATAGACGTCTACTTGGAAATTGGGGAATTCGTGGCGACAAACTGTGGATTCCAAAGCGTGCTTCATTATCCTGCTGAAGTGCTTCTCTTCGGCATCCTGTTGGTGTAGACGGCGTTTTGGACAACTGAATGGGGCAAACTTAAACTCGCAGTAAATTTCGCCTTTTAGACTGTAGTCGGTTTTGTTTGGAATTTCTCTGGGGTCAAACACGGATACTACAACTTTAGTATTGCCTAGTTCGATGTAAGATGAGCCTTTCGCTTGGGTGACTACACCTGTTTTTATGACTGTAAAATACCTGGTTAGTTTAGGGAAAGTTTCGTTAAAAAGTTATCTTACATATTTTGCGGTGTTCGGTGATTTTTCTGGAATCGGCTCGTGTATCCCCTTTTACAGAATCATTAAACTGTTGTGTGAGGGATTTTAGGTTTAATTTCGTGAATAATTGGTAAGGAACTGAGTCTTCTGGACCATTTACTCTTTTGTGATCTACCGGCATTTTAACTTTTATGATTTAATCACAGTCGTTAGAACTCACATTCAAAAATGTTTTAAGGTTATGTTTTCCTAACCTCAATAAGTTACACACGATGAAGTTTGGGTAACCTTGAACATGTACAGGGTGGTCCAGTTATGGTGTCCTCGTTATTATCTCAGAAACTATTGGGCCCATGAAAAAAAGTTTTATATAGAAGTTGTACAGTCTATAGCATTCTACATTTTTGAAAAAATAATACTTATACAGGGTGAGTCATTTTCATGTGGCGATATAAAGTTGCCTTTTTTTAATGGAACACCCTGTGTTTTACCCCAAATTATGATTTCTCATCCAATTTACGATAAAAAATATATAAGGCTTAATATGTCTATTATTAATAGTTTTCAAGATATTCGAGAAAATATTTTGAAAAATAATATTGTATTATATGTGGGTGTAGCTTCCACCAGGTGTGTTAGGGCAAGCTACTTTATTTGTTTCAATTACAAAAATACTCAACCAAAACATATTCTTTATTTAGTTAGTTTATATTAACAAATAAAATATTTAAAAAAATTTAACTATTTTCCAATGCCTACCTGACAGAGCATTATTATTAGCTTCTAGGTCTACTCTATAAAATAATAGTTCTTTGCCAAATACTACGACTTTTTCTCACATATGATATCAATTTAAAGTTTACTTGATATTTAAGACCAGAAATAAAATTTTCTAGCAAAAAAATAGAACTAACATTGCTCATATAAATAATCAGATATCATAGTATTTCTAGATATTTTCTCGAATATCTTGGAAACTATTAATAATAGGCATATTAAACCTTATATATTTTTTATCGTAAATTGGACGAGAAATTATAATTTTGGGTAAAATACAGGGTGTTCCATTTAAAAAAATGAAACTTTATATCGCCATATGAAAATGACGCACCCTGTGTAAATAAATTTATTTAAAAAATGTAGCATGCTATAGACTGTACAACTTCTATATACAACTTTTTTTCCTGTGCCTAATTGTTTCTGAGATAATTACGAGGACACCGTAACTGGACCACCCTGTACCAGGTTAGTTCAATATATCATGAATACTGTGTTTGGAAAATTCTAAATAAAAGAACTGCTTCAACCGGAATATATTATATTGGTATGTACTATTACAATAACACAATTAAAACATTTCGTTATAGATTTTTTAAACAATAGAATTTGCCTAGAAAAATAGAATAACATAATGATTTGTAGGAAATAAATACTATTTATAATATTTGACACCCACATACTCGTATCATATCACCAATAAATATGAAATAGATTGTACAATCGTTAAATTTCCGACTACCTTAAAATGATATAATAGATTCATTAACCGACTAGGTATTAAAATTCTAATAAAAAAACAATTCTGGGAAGTTCTGTTCGTACGTTGGAATATCGGATTTCTTCGTAAACTCTTCAGTCGTATTCTTATGTTCATTGAAGCTTAACGACTTGAATATCTCACTCAAATTATTCTGTAAATCATTATGCTAAAACAACCACATTGTAAAAAAAATCAAAGCAAAACCTCAACAGGTAACTAACTTTTGGTTGGGTTCTCCGCACCAGCTCTGAAAACGTAGCAGTCCTAAACGTGTGACTCAACTGTTTCCGCCTCTCAGCCTCCACCTCCTTCCGAACCTCCGGTGGTTCAGTTAACACTTTCTTCATACTTTCAAACGTCAGTTCTTCTTCTGGAAGTTTTCTTTGAACACCCGGGGAACTTGCAGCACTATCAACTTCAGCTGTGGCATTCAACTCAACCACACTAACCCTTGGACCATTTTCCATCCAACTGTGCCTATGAGTACCGGCCATCACGCCTGGTCCACCAGCACCATATGGCGAAGTTTGAGCAAGTCTCGATGGATCCAAACCACCACTTTTCAAATATTCACAAATGGCCATTTGGTCCACCATGAGATGTGGAAGTTTGTTAGCTAGTTCGCTGCTTGGCGGATAGTGCAGCATGAACTCCGGAAGTAAATGAGGAGCGTCATGCCGCCGGTCTTCGACGATTTTGTTTGCATAGTCTAATAGTGGTTTAACGTTGACAACGTTCGGAATAAGGACTAAAATACACGCGACCAAGGCGTGTAAATTGAACTTTTGGGCGTTGGAAAGCGACGTGCTGTTCAGAGCTAAACTTTGAATGCTGGAAAAAAAATTAATATTATTTAGGAGTAAGTTAGAAAACTTAACTAACCCAAGGGTAAGCTGAAGTAAATCAATCACAGTTTCAGTGCTAGCTAACTCCACACATAACAGAGCTATTGTCGTGTAAACAGCTTCAATATTGTCCGGTGTATTCGAATCCATTTGTAAACTTGTGTAGAGGGCATCGTAGATTATTGGTCCATGTTTGTTGATAAATATTAAATCTGGACGTGATGTTTTTTCTAAGACCAAGTCCAGTTCAGTGACGTTTACGCTGAGAACAAAAAGGTAAACTGAGCGAGGGAAACATAAATTAACCAAACTAAAGTATTCTATTGGATAGTTTTGTTCCTAGTTCAGACATTTTATATAAGATACCCCAACAAACTGTGTCTATTGTACAGGGTGTCCCATTTTCGACACTTGTAGGGGGTATTGGCGTTATTATCAAAAATAGAGTGTTGCGGTTTTCACCTTCCTGTCCTACTTTTTCACGAAACGAAAGATTCCGGGGTCAAATTTGTCATGGCTCTCTTAGTTTTTAATCTACAGAGTGATTCTGAAAATCTTTGTTTTTTAGACACCCCTCGTATTTCCGTTATGCGTCTACTTATCAAAAAGGTGAAAACTGATCTTGATAGAGTTTTTTACGTAGAAATCAGTGGCGTAGGCAGTTTTTGTGTAAAAGGTTTAGTTTTTGAGATATTGCCCAAACTTATGTTTTTTTAAATGGGACACCCTATATATTATTTTTTATATTGATTAAGCAAAATTTGAGCTTTCCAAAAATATATAATACTTAATATTTATTTTGAAAAACAAGCTCAAAATTCGATATTTTTTATAATTTACTTTATTTATAACAGTAGGCCATGGCTAGTTCATTAGAAACAAATGCAAAGTTTGACAGATTTGTCAGATTTCCATTATTGATGAAATATTTTTGTTACGTAGGAGTTTTTATTTTACTTTTAATTTTTTATTACAATGGCCATTTACGATAATTATGAGAAGTATTATATTGTTGGTATGTTTCAGGGTTGATAAAAATCATGATTTAAAAAAAAAAAATCAAATCATGATTTATTTATATAAATCTATTGATTTTTTTGATTTTTTTAAAAAGCGAATAACATTAATTTGAACGGGATATCCGCTCGCTCTATGAATTCTGTAATCAAGTAATAATACGCGATCAGGAGAAGATACTCGATAGGTAATTTCTGTCGACGTTTTTACAAAATTTTCCCTTTTTACAAAAGGGGAAATCCCGGGACCACCGAGTAAAATCGGACCCTTTTAAAAATTTCATATTATAATGTTAATTCATTCGAAAAATTAGCTCACTGGCGCTGCGCGCTCTTTAGCCAAACATTCTTCTCTTGAATAAACATTCATTTAACTCGTTTCGTGTATAAATATCTATTATCGATTACTAATACGATTTTTATTAAAAAAATCACTTGATTTAAATCATGATTTTAATCTTGATTCAAATCAGATGATTTAAATCTGCTCAACCCTGGTATGTTTTATACAATGCATTAAAATTATCTTTTGAAGTGTTTAGCTTTAAAATAATTACGCATTGGGAAAATTTTGGATTTGTTTTTAAAAAATTAGCCATGGTCTACTGTTATAAATAAAGAAAATTAGTAAAAATATCGAATTTTAAGCTTGTTTTCAAAATAAATATTAAGTATTATATATTTTTGGAAAGCCCAAATTTTGCTTAATCAATATAAAAGATAATATATAGGGTGTCCCATTTAAAAAAAACATAAGTTACTGCAATATCTCAAAAACTAAACCTTTTACACAAAAACTGCCTACGCCATTGAATTCTACGTAAAAAACTCTATCAAGATCAGTTTTCACCTTTTTGATAAGTAGACGCATAACGGAAATACGAGGGGTGTCTAAAAAACAAAGATTTTCAGAATCACTCTGTAGATTAAAAACTAAGAGAGCCATGACAAATTTAACCCCGGAATCTTTCGTTTCGTAAAAAAGTAGGACAGGAAGGTGAAAACCGCAACACTCTATCTTTGATAATAACGCCAATACCCCCTAAAAGTGTCGAAAATGGGACACCCTGTACTATTCAAATGTATTGAACCCTAACTTGTTCATTTTGTGTCTATTTTAAACCACTCAGCAATTATTAAATTTTTTTCTTGGATCGTATAGTACACTAATTCTGCCTTTTTTTCAAAAAAATTATACTTACGTCGGTTTCGAGAGCTTGTCCAAGTTATGCTGCCTATCGATGAGCGTATGGAAAATTTTCTGTACTAACAGTCGCATGTCTGGGTCTGGTGCTAACGACATTCGTAACAACGGCTCCAAAAACGACACTGGGAATGTTGCGTTCAGGTGGATTGTCTGATATTTCGTACCGACCTTAAACCATGAAACCCAATAAAATGTGTCCTTGTAATTTACTTGTTAATTTACCTTCAACAAACTTTTTAATAAAATACTTTGTAGCATATTATCTGCCGGTGTATTATTATCAACTAGTGGGAATGGAATTTTACTCATAATAAACATCATAATCTCAATTTTCTGGTAATCCGGAAGATGATTTGCAAATTCACCAAGAGCATTAATCAAACCCTCTTGGTACTGCTTTTCATCAGTTTGACTAGTACCATTTTTTACAGAATCTCTCAAATGACTCAATAACGAATTTATGATTTCCAAAACAGAGGGACCGACACTTTCCCCAGCTGCTATAGCAATTATTTTAGATAAAACACCTGCAATACTTGTACGGATTTTTGCACTGGATTTTGTGTTGTCGTCCAAATGTGCCATCAAAGTTTCAACAACTGTGTACGAGTATTGAGCCTAGAGAAAAATTAATAGTATTTCAATCAAACACTTTTGGAAGTGTGAATTTACCTGAATTGAAAACATTATGATGCGGAATGTGTGGATGGCGAATTGGTTGGGAACCCAGAGCTTGTGGAGGTCAAAATGCCTTAAAACTGGCCGTAGCACTGCTCTGATGTGTCCAAACGAAGCCCTTCCAACCAGTTCCCTCATACAAGTCTCAGCCAACATCGGCGGATCCAACTGGTCATCAGGCGTCGCCTCCAAACTCCCTGGTTCCTGATTATGGAAGCCCGAATCCTGCATATTATAAATCAAACTCGGTACGATTTTATCCATGTGTACTGGCTCCCAGATATTCTCAACCAAATCATCCGAGACAGTTTTCCGTACAACCGCTTGTAAGCCCTTTATACCAGCCGTGCGAATTTTCCCTCGAATTTCCTCGCTGTCGCCACTGTGGCACATCGCAGAAAATTTACTTACAAAAAAGTCGTAGCGACGATGATACGACGGCGTGTCTTCTTCAATGTTAGCGAATTTAACAAACTAAAATATAATTCTATTGATTAGGAGTTGTTGGAAGCTAAGGCCAGACATACCGATTGAGTTGCAAGGATTTGCAGTTCAGGTTCAGTAGATTCGAGTAACTTTTGCACCATTTTCAGGAAACTTTCAACGAATAAATTCAAAGTGGGGGCATGGCAAGCTAACAGTAACTGATCCATTGCTTCCATTGCGATTATAACAAACCTAAAGGAAAATTCACTTTCAGTTCAATATCCCTTGCATATTTCATCGATTTCCACAAGCATGCAATCTAAATACAGGGTGGCTGAAATTCCGTTTCCAGCATGGGGATCTCGCTTATTATAATAGATAGACCATAGGTTTAAATTTGGCAAAGTTGCTAAATTTAGAGCTCAGTAATAATCCTAAGACAAATTTGAATTATCTTGAACGGTCTTCTGAAAAAGTGAAAAAAACTGAAAATTACAATTTTTGAAAATCGCCCATAACTTTTTTATTTCTGAATATTTTTCAAATCTGTAAAAACATTCTCAAAGCAACTTTTTATGCTCTATCAATCAGTGATCGTCGTTTCTTTAAACATCGATTCGTTTTTGTTTTTTAAACGCCAACTTCCGTTTTTCTTATGGACGTACTTTCTACTTTATACATCGTTGGATAGTATATTTTTTTCCAAATTCATCGATGTGCTACACATGGTATTTAGATTTAATTTTAATTGTTAAAATTTAAAAAATGTGTTCAATACAGCAATCATCTCAAATCAAGCAGTCTAAACTCGCTTAGTTTGTGTTGTTACCATGGTAATTTATAAACAATTTAAAATTTTCAAATTTGAGGTTTCTCACAAGCATAGATGTCACAAGCGACAAATTACAATAATAAATAGTTATTCCCCGCGAATTAAATTAAATTATGTTTTTGAATAATAAAAAGTGTGATATGAAGCGTATTTATTATTCATCACATAAAAATTTTATCCTAACGACACAACGATACGCAGAAACATATCCTGAAAGAATACAACCATCTTCTAGATTATTTTCTACACTGGACAACAATTTAATGAAATTTGGGGTCTTTGAAAAACCCCAAAACAAAATATGGAAGCCGAATTACAGAAGAAAACAAAGAAAGTATTTTAGCCGCGGTAAATATCTAAACACTGGCTTTGATAGAATTATGCAATTTCAACCATTTAGGTGAACGAGAATCCTGGTATCTCGACAAGAGAACTGAGTCATAATTTGGAATTACCTCGATATTAGATTCAAACAGTTCTAAAGGAGGAAGGATTTAAACCATTTAAAATCCATGTGACACAGACATTGGGACCCGGAGACGAAGTTCAGAGACTCCAGTTTTGCGAGTGGCTTCTTGATAAATACCAACGTAACGAGGATTTTCTGAAAAATATTATTTGGACGGATGAATGTTCATTCACCAACTTGGGCATGTTTAATCGTCATAATGAACATTATTGAGCCAGAGAAAATCCCCGTACCTATAGAGAAGCAAGACCACAGCACCGATTTGGTATCAATGTCTGGGTAAGTTTATGGGGGGAAAGGGTTATTGGTCCTCATATTTTCGAAGGGACTCTAACCGCTCAACGTTACATTGACTTTATAATATAAACCAAGATTTGATGGAATATTTGGAGAATGTCCCACTGAATTAACTACGGCAAATATGGTGGCATCAGGATGGGGCTCCAGCGCATAATGCGCAGATTATTAGAGAACGCTTTAATGAACTTTTCCCTGAACAATGGATCGGAATCCATGGGCACGTCCATTGGTCAGCTAGATCACCTGACCTGAACCCCTTAGATTTTTTTCTTTGGGGATACGCCAAAAATAAAATTTTTAAAAACACTTATAACAATGTCGAAGAGCTGAGGAATGCCGTTTTGGGAGTGATGCGTAATATTCCACGTAGAGCGATAGCACAAAGTTTAGACAGTGGAGTACGGAAGCGTTTGCGGTTGTGTATTAGAGAAGACGGGCATTTATTTGAACATTTACTTTAAATTTAATTTGATATAGCATATTGCTTATTGTCATATGTTATTCGACTTTCATATTTGTTTAGATTTCTTAAAGGCTCCAAATTCCATTAAATTGTTGTCCAGTGTAGAAAATAATCTCGAAGATTTTTGTCTTCATTCAGAATAAGTTTCGGCGTAACACTGTGTTTTTAGGAGAGTTTTTATGTTATGAATAAAAAATACACGCATAATATCAGTCTTTTCATTATTCGAAAACATAATTTTAGTTCACAGATTATGATTAATAATAATTATTGCAATTTGTCACTTGTGCCAGACCTCAAATTTCTTAAATTTTGAAATTGTTTATAGATTACCATGGTAACAATACAAACTAAGCGAGTTTGGGCTGCTTGATTTGAGAGGACTGCTGTATTGGATACATTTTTTAAATTTTTACAATTAAAATTAAATCTGAATACCATGTGTATGAATTTGGAAAAATGTACTATCCGATGATGTGAAAAGTAGAATGTGCGCTCATAAGAAAAACTGAAGTAGGCGTTCAAAAAACAAAAACGAATCGATGTTTAAAGAAACGACGATCACTGATCGATAGAGCATAAAAAGTTGCTTTGAGAATGTTTTTACAGATTAGAAAAATGTCCAGAAATAAAAAAGTTATGGGCGATTTTCAAAAATTGTAAATTTCAGTTTTTTTCACTTTTTCAGAAGACCGTTCAAGATAATTCAAATTTGCATTAGGATTATTACTGAGCACTAAATTTAGCAACTTTGCCAAATTTAAACCTATGGTCTATCTATTATAATAAGCGAGATCCCCATGCTGGAAACGGAATTTCAGCCACCCTGTATAAATAGTTCTAGGACAGGTGTTCAAATAGGTATACCAAAGTTCAATACTAGTAAAAAAATAATTAAACTAGCTGCGTACCTCAATGTCGAGGTTAAAAATAGTTACATAATCCACTAACTGTTTTATCGATAAAAATAATTTGCCTCAACTTACCCATACTTTTTCTTGTGGATATCCCTAGCGGCCTTTTGATATAAATACTCGCCAATTCGATCCAATTTTTCCGGTGAACTAAGCGAATAAAACGTAAGTTTTTCCATATTCGATTTGACCAAACCATCTTGAGGGTAAACGGGGAAAATATTGTCAACAAGTCTTTTGTACCTGGGTCTGAAAGCACTACAGCAACCACAACAACCTAGAAAAATAATGGGATTTGGTAACAACATGTTGCCTTTATCATTACGAACTAGTTAGAAACTAATTATCTACCGTTGCACATTGCTGCTTAGTGTATGATGTACGGAATTGATAAAAAAATTCAGGTGCTTTGAGGTGTTTTATAAAAAATTAATTGTTATGACACTGACAGTGACAGATAACTGACGTTTGTGTAACAGTGACATCTGTGAACAATAGCGTTAAAATCAATAGAAAACTTCGCGCGATGTTTAATAGAGGTCACAAGTGTACGCTTTTAAAAAATAAATTTCAGTTTTTTATTTGTTTATTTATTTATTTATTTGTAAAGCGAATACTTACAGTCGGGGTCGGTGCATTTTAGAATGAACGTCTCCATTAAGTCCCCAAATTCAGGTGGATCAAAACAACATTTAACCAACGACATTTTAATTTATTTTATTTAGAATAATTTATTGTTAAAAATTCTTTTATTCCTCCAGTTTACAACCACATCTAAAGTAAGACTAAAGACTGCTTATTTATGTACTTATCTAAGCAGAAATAGAAATTTCTTCACGGGTAATTAACAACAAACTCAACAACTGGACTTTGAATTTATACAATAAAGTAACTCACAGGTACAACGTTTATATTATTATCTAATTATAAATAGGTCCTTTTTTTATTTTAATTAACTACTCGCAATAATTATGACTACTTACTTAACAGTACTGATATTGAACTTTAAATCGCACGAATTTAGTTATATTATAATTTTATATATTATTATTGTTTTGAAGGCGCCTGGTTTATTTTATAATAATTTTAGTTCAGTTAAAGTTGGTGCTCTTTAGAAGGTTTTAGCGAGAAATCACATTTTGTTTGACATCAGGGTGAAATTAAAGGCCGTCGGGACGCCAAAGCGTCGACGTCTTGACGCCTTTCACTACCCACTACACAAATTTTCACTAACCTATATACAGGGTGCGCATGCCTGCTTTTTGTGCCTTTTTATCGTAGGTATAGTAAGGAAAAGGATTTCCGATATTAATAGACCACCACCTTGAAAAGGTTAAAGTGTGATCAAAAATTAGGTATTATTAGATATTTTTTAGAATAGAAAGAATCTTACACAAAATATCGATTAAATAAACTCATTAAGTAAATGTAAATTTTTTTTAATTAAACCACTAAGAAATTAACCAAATAATACTAATACTTTTGCTATTAAGAATTAATAGGTATATTTTATGTATAAATAATTATTTTGGTATTTGCATTTGCATTTATTTTTTATTGTTTAAAAAAATTAAAAATATCGCGATCCTGCCAGGATTCGAACCTGGAATCTTCTGATCCGTAGTCAGACGCGTTATCCGTTGCGCCACAGGACCTCCAACGAGTACATGGAAATATAACATTTTAACGCGCAGCAGTTATATTGTTACATATCTGAATTTTAGAATAAATTTAATTTTAATTTTATAAAAAATTAAATTTTTCATTTTCGGTCTTGCGATCTCTCTTTAGTATAAATATAAAAGTATAAATTCTGTAATGATTCAAAATTATCCTTTAAATATCGCGCGCATTTTTTGGCCGTCGAACTGTGATCGTCTAGTCTAGTTTAGCCAATTTTTGTAGAATCTTGTAGAGGGAGGGTCACCCTGTAAGTTTTGAACTGAATTTTTGTATTCGTAGACCCCTTAATTAAGGGTTGAATTTTTAATTTATTGAATAACTTCTTTCCAATAGATTTTCGAAAAACAAGTAGTTGTAGAAACAAATATTTCCTACAACTTTTCTCTTAAATTTTTTTTATATTGACAATACTTAGATATTTAAAAAGATATTCAAAAAGTAAATTGAAAATTTTGGGGAAATTTTTCCTTTTCATTAAATATTTCTCTAACGGTAACTTTCGGGGTAATTTTTTTTCTAATATTTTTATAGAGGTCTCTCAGAGCTACAAAAAACGTATTACCTACATATTTTTTTATTAGAAACACGATCTCATTTCTACCAATTTCTTTCTATAAAACCACGGACCACGGAGGTACAATAGTAAGTAGATGGAAATACCGGCCCTAAAAAAAATTAAAATAAAAGTTATAGGACACATTCTTCTCTACAACTTTGTACAGATGCTTTTTTTTCGAAAATCTAATAGGAAAGAAGTTATTATTCAATAAATAAGAATTTCAACTAATAATAATTAATGGCTGGTGATGGAACGACGGGGTCTACGAATACAGAAACGCAGTTTTAAACTTACAGGGTGCATGACCGCTGACCGTCTACAAGATTCTGCAAAAATTTGCTGCAGGGTAAAAAAAGTCTATTTGAGGCCTTTTTTTTCTCTCTATTTACTGTACTATATCTGAATTTTAGAACAAATTTAATTTGTAAGAATGAATTGTAAACTCTAAATTTAATTGGGGACACCAGTGGCGTTCAGTTCGGCCACATCTCAATTATTTCAAAGAAAAAAGCATGCTACTGTAATTTTTAAGAAATATTTGTTTATCTATTGAATTCCTTGTTCAATTTGGAGTAAACTTTGCTTTTCAAGAACAAAAATTTAAGTTTTAGTTTCAGAGATAATTAGTTTTTTCGAAAGACTTGAAATTAGTCACAAATCAAATAGGAAATTTATTAAAAAACAAAAAATAATTATGAAATTACAGCAACTGTTAAAAATGCAACCCACCAGCCTCGATGCATTTCTGACAACGACGAACTAAGAATTAACAGCATCTGTCATCATTCCCGGATTTTTTTATATATTTTCAAGTTTTGGAAGTCTTTGGAAAAAATTATTAATCTCTGGAACTAAAACTTCAATTTTTGTTCTGTAAAAGCAAATTTCACTCCAAATTGAACAAGGAATTCGATAGATAAAAAATATTTTTTTTAAATTACAGTGGCATATTTTTTTCTTTAAAATAATTGAGATGTGACCGAATTGCACGCCCAAAATCGAAAATATCTTCATAAAATTGTCCTTAGGGAGGAGGGCAGGCATGCAAAATTTTGTTTGAATCCAAGCGTTTTTATAGAAGTTATTGCAAAAAAATGATTTTTTTTTTGTAAACTTCAACACCCTGTATCTTTCTTAGGAATCGAGATAGATGTATATAATATACATTTTTCCGAATCAGGACGACTAGGAGAATGTACCATTAAAGTTCGCTCGATTAAAACTGATATACACCCTGCATGCCTATAAATAAATACAATAAAAGTATACATATAAATATTGTATGGATCCGAAATTATCCTTTAAATATATCCTACACAATTACTGCAAGACTTATCATGCAGTTTAGTTTATGTGTTTATTATGTCCTCGCACCGAATAAAAAATTCATTATTATAAACCAACTGCAAATGCAGCGATTTGAAACTTACGCTCAACAAACCACCTTTACATATTATTTTGACATCCTTTTTACTTTATGATGTTGCGTGTTTTCTTACAGCAGGATAGTAGAGGCATATACATCGCATGATTTACTTTTAAACCATGTAAACATTATTTCAACATCTAATTCATATTATAATACGTTTTAATAATATTTTTCCACTAGCGCCTAATTGGTCATTAACTACACTTAATTATAGGTGTTAAATACGATTCTTGGGGGTTACCACTCATAAAATTAACATATACTATCCACAGAATTTGCATACGCCTTTGATTTTGCATCAGCTTGATGCATTTTAATTTCATAATTATTGTTTTAATTTAAGTAGAACTAATTATCTACTAAGTTTTTTATTTTTAAACCTTAGGCATTGGATATAAAAGTACAATCACAAAATATATGTGAGGTCAGCTGTATTGTCCGAGGAATACATACAGAGGCTGCATAATTTTATGGAACAACATCAGTATGGTTTTGTAAAAGGCGTTTTATGAATCATTGCACCAAACAAGTCGTTTGTAAACCACCTTGTTGCGGACGTATTTGGTAAAACTTCCAAGTGTAAGGTCGATTTTTAAGTAACTGTATGTTGTCTGGAGACATTTGTAAAGACTGTATCTCCTTAGCTAACGTTTGTACAGGTTTTTTGGAAACTATGTGTTCAGTTTGCCCGGCGCATCCACCAAAAATGCAATTAAAGCAACCGTCTTTATTAAGGATTAATTAAAGTAAATTGTGTTTGCTGCAGGTGTGAAATATCAAATAATACTCAGTATGTTGTAATAGGTTCGTATTTTTAAAGGGCATAAAAAATATGAGAAGTCGTTTTTCTTGAATGAATTTATTTTATTCAACAAATAAGTTGCAAGTTTAGGGAAAACTTTCTCTACTTAGGTACTACTTACTACTGCTACTTATTACTCTTTCACCAAAATTTTCAAACTATTTGTTGAGTAACTTTTTAAATATCGACAAAATCGAAAAAAGTTTTAAAGATAAGTTGTAGGAAATATTTTTCTTTACAACTTTGTACCGACTCTTTTTTTCGAAAATTTAATAGGAAAAAAGTTATTCAATAAACAAAAAAATCCAACCCTTAATTGAGAGCTGGTGGAGGAGGGGCGGGGTCTACGAATAAAAAAACTCAGTTTTAAACTCTCAGGGTGACTCTCTACAAGATTCTACAAAAATTGGCTGTAGGGTAAAAAAAGTCTATTTGAAGCCTTTTTTTCCCTTATTTACTGTACTATTAGGTTATTTTGAGTTAAATTATCAAAAAATTATAAGATACAAAAAAGTTTCTAAATTGAATAGAAAATACTCTCTGCATATTGGTGCTGCAAAAAAACCAGTGGCCTACTTTTTATTTAATAAAATGTTTTTAAAGAAACCCGTACGCACGCCTCTGTGTTCTAAATAAAATAATTGCAACCACTATTAATAAGAGAAGAGAATACAAATAAAAAGATCTATGCAAAATTTCAGAAGGCTAACTTTTTTTGTTATTGATTTATAGCAAATTATTTAAAATAATTTATTTTCTTTAATGCCCTGTACATCAAAAAGGAAGCAACATTCGACCATAGTTTATTAGACAAACCACCTTTAATTTTCGCTAAACTATCGACTGGTGAAATCCTGACGATATAAACTGGGACACCCTGTATAAATAAGAATATTGGATAATATTAGATAATTAGATAATTTTAATTAAAAAAGTAATATTTCCAATGAGCAATAAAATTCAGGAACAGTTATTGATATTTGATTAAAAATTTAACATACCTCAAGTTCAGTTTATTAGAAAATTCTGAAACGACTGATACCAAACTATTCTAATGTAGGAAGTAATTTTGTATTGTTTTTACTTTTTCTGATTCTAACAATAGTTATAAGGAAGTATGTATTGTAATTATGATTTTTTCGAGTTTAATGGTAATTTTAATGATGTCTGTCTATAGGTGTTCGTATATGGTATGTTTTGCCCAGGAAAAATTTAATGATATTTCATAAGTGAAGGGCAGAAATTGTTTAAAAGAAAATAGTGTTCATTTAATGTAACGCACAATAAACATCTCATGCTTAATCCTGAACTAATAAGCGTGTAAATAATAGTATTTATAGAAAAGCAAAATCACATGATAAGATAATATAAACTGAAATAACTCTACTATACAAATTTCCTTAATAATATTTTTTCCATGCACGTCACCAGAAATTTTCCAAAATTTATCTTACCATATGTCATCTACAATGTCCGATAAACATCCGCAAATACATTTTTTGTATTGTTACTAGATATTTTTGGTTACATAGTTGTTTGTTTTGCCACATAATTTACAGCTACATACATTTATATTATGTTTAAATAAACTAAAACGAGAAGTATTATTTAAAAATAGCAGCAAATTTCAAGATTAACCTTTAGTTCGTACATACAGTCAGCGACAGATTTCTTAATGTGTTAACATGATGTGTAACGAGAGTGTTGTGCTGGATTTATCCAGTAAAAATTCAAGCGAGTTTCCACTAATTTTGAAAAAACAGCATAATAAGAGGTAGGAGTTAATTGTATACTAACTTTGGTTTGTTTACAATATTAAGATAACTATTTTTTAGTAACTTAAAAAAATTCTTCTTTTACAATCGAGAGACGAATTAGTATTAAAAGATATTTTGAGGAGTTAGTGATTTCAAAGATATAACTAATGATTTAATCATGTGATCAATTAAATTATAAAGTGTTGTTATAAAAGTTTTTAAGAAACTTCTTCTGTTAATTAGCGACTTATTTGTAAGTGAAATTGGATTAGTCAATGTTTATATCTTATGCAATCTTTTGACCTTAAAACGATTTTCCTTCAATTTCAATTCCTTTAAAATATTAAAACAAAACACGTCTTTAATGCAGGGGTGGATCAAGGATTATTACATCTACAAGCAGGATAACATTCGGTGCCCTTTTTCTTAGAATTTGGTTCCCTTTCCTTAGAATTTTGACAATTTTGGCGCACCAAGCGACCCCTTCTTTCGCTTTTACCTTAATCCACCCCTGTTTTAATGAACAAAGAAAAATAGTTTTATGATCAACCAACATCGATCCTAGTGTTAATTCATTCTGTACCCTTAAAAAAAGTTCTTTCATCCAAGGTCTCCATTTCAGAATAAAATGAGATCCTTTCACGATCAAACAAACGTTTTTCAAACGCTCTTTGTTTTTTCATAAAGCGATCGTCGTTTATAGAAAACTTTTAAAGGATAATAGTTTTTTACGATTTTTTCTGAGAAACTAAACTGTTGGCCAATTGAAACGTACCAAGCGAATTTTTAGGTTGAATTTAAAGTCAAATATTTTGAAAAATAGAAAAGATATCAACATGCGGTTTTCAGGATTTCAGAGATAATTTAATTGAGAAAACGGTAGTGTTACCCGATTTTTTTACTTTGATGTACATTACTATCTACAGGGTATGAAAGAAAGTCTTCTTTTTTTTGTCAAATTTTATAACTATCGTGATTCCACAAAAAAATTTTAATATTTTTTTGATGTAGATTTTTTTAGTCCTTACTTAATGGGAAAACAACCTGTTTCTCAAAATTTTGATATCCCTGTTATTTTATAAGATACCGAATTTTTGCTGAAAATTTGACATTTTCTTTGTTTTTTGTCCTTCGGCCGTATTGTGTTTTGTAAGAACCAATCTCTGTAGTTGATTATAATACCTTATGAATGGCTTTCTTATAAAAAGTACACTTTTTGTACTTTCATTAATTTATTGGTAACCAGTGGCTTATCAAAAATCGGTACACGTTCGCTAATTGGTAAATTTTTTAATTCATTTTTTGAGGCTATTTGCTTAATGGAATAGAATGGAATTTAGTTAGTTTATGTTCACCATTGCTTTAAGTGACTTATATCCTCAAAACGGGTTTTTCACTTTTTCAAAAATTTGCTCATATTCGTGTATACCGGGTGGCTACGAAATCGTTTTATAACCCCCACCATTTTGTTACATTTTACTCTGTTAATTTGAAATTTGGCATGGTTTGATTGTTGAAAGGAATAGTCATTTTGACGTTTAAAACAATCTGATGACACTTCCAGTTTACCGGAAGGGCCACCTACTATCTTTCAATTTTTTTTAAAACAACCCTGTATATTTTTTTCCATAAGAATTAGATTCTACATAAAATTACCTTTTTATCGACATATCACATGATCACATTTGCTTTCAAAATGGCAGCATAATTATTATTGCAAAAACCTGTTCAACAATATTAAATTTAATAAAAAATTCGGTATCTTATAAAATAAGAGGGATATAAAATTTTTGAGAAATTGGTTTTTTCCTCATTAACCAGGGACTAAAAAAATCGACATCAAAAAAATATAAAATTTTTTTTGTGGAATTCCGGTAGGTATAAAGTTTGAGAAAAAAAAGACGACTTTATTTCATACCCTGTAGATAGTAACGTACTTCAAAGTAAAAAAATCGGGTCACACTATTGTTTTCGTAATTAAATTATCTCTTGAATCCTGAAAACCTCATGTTGATATCTTTTCTCCTTTTCAAAATATTTGACTTTAAATTCAACCTAAAAATTCGCTTGGTACGTTTCAATTGGCCAGCAGTTTATTACACCCTTTCAATTCTTATATCTTTAACTTTGTACTCAGAACTTTTATCTTTCCACCTCCATTATTTCAACATCTATAACTTCATTTCAGAAAATCCTTCCGACGAAACTGCCAACAGCCCCTCGGAGAAAACCGTATAATGAGCAAACGAGGTCGCGTCAACATCCACTTGAACAAAATCCCAGATAAATCCATTCGATATGTTCGGGATTTATTTAACACTTTAGTCAATATGCGATGGAGATGGATCTTGTTCATTGTGGGATTAGTTAATGTGGCTGCATATTTAACAGTTGCCAGTTTCTTCCTGTTTGATGCGTGGTTTAGTGGAGATTTTGATGATATTTCCGATCACAAAACCTGCATCAATGGAATTAATAAATTCACCAGTTTTTTCATGCTTGGAATAGAAACGATCACAACCACAGGTTATGGGTATATACATCCAACGGAAAATTGCAGGCTGGTTTTCTTCATTATGACAATCAGTACTTTAGTTACTTTTTTTATTGATGGCGCTTTTATATCTGTGGTGTATGTGAAGTTTGGACGACCTACTCGCACAGTTGGGTGTAATATTTTTAGTAAAAAAGCTGTGGTTAGTTTATTTAAACCAAACCTTTACATCATTTTAAGTCTAATACTTACAGATTACTCTGAGGAATGGAAAACTTTGTCTGATCATACGCATAAACGACAGATTTGGAAAACATTGGATCGGCAGTAAGATCAACTTGTACTTGGTCAAAGATCTCCTAACACCTGAACGCGAACTTATCCCAAATTTCATCCAAGAACTTACAGTGAAACCCCACGGAATGCTCTTCTGGCCTTTGTATATCGTACACGAAATCACTTCCACTAGTCCTTTATGGGATGTTTCTGCTAACGACTTAATGTCCTCTAGGTAACATCATGTTCCAGCACGAACAATCTTACTTATATCATTAATTTTAGGTTTGAAATCTTGGCAGTTCTTTCCGGTAACTCCATCCAAACATCTCAACCATCAAAAAGCCAAACCTCATACTTAAGCAGTGAAATTTTGTGGGGTTACCGCTTTAACCCGTGTTTAGAATACGACTCTAGTAAAGAAGATTATACAGTTAATCGCAAACTGTTCAATTTGGTTTTGCCTTATGATACGCCTTTGTGTAGTGCGCATTTATTGAACAGTTTCCAGAAGGAGTTGTCGAAAAAAAGGACGTCAATAGACTCGCTGATTCCGAATCCCACAATTTAACACAAGTTGTTGGGGTAATTTTGGAGATTTACGTAATAGTGTTGATATTACGTAGAAAATATTGGTGTCAGTCTGTCAAAGCTCTCAGACCGCTTCCTGTCTGTTATATTGTACAAATAGTATAGTGACTGAGCGGTAAATTTATCAGAATTATTGTTAAAATAAAACCAAGTAAGTAAAAGGAATTATTGTATGATAAACAGAATGTTATTATAACTATTATTTATTGTACCGTTATTTAGTTTATGTCAAGAATTATTAAGGATAACTGAGCTGATATTATTATAGATATTGTTTTGTATATAAACGCATATAAATTACAAAATATAACTTTCTATTCAAACCAAAACATTCATATATTAGATTTGATATGACAAATTATCTATGTAATATCTAATTGTTGTCAACGGTTGTGTAATTTGTTTGTTTATCTTAGCCAGGTGAAATTTCTACTACAAAACCGCAATTGAACAAATCGATTGCCAAAGAAATAAAAAATTGCAAATGTGTAGAATTTACCAAAACATTTCAAATTAATATCAGACTTATACTTATTATTTACTCATGTACAGTAGCAAAATATTGAGTCGAATTAAAACGATTTTGCCTTGTAGGAAAAACTTTAAGCAACATCTAAACATACACTTTGGTGCTGGACTTTATAGGCCAGTCATTCAAGCAAAAAAGGTACACAAAATTCCAAAAGTTTTGAAATTTCGACACAAGTTTGAAAACGCTAAAATAATATTAAGTCTAAATTTGCAACCCGTCCGGATGACCGGAACATTGTTAAAAATTGAAAAAACAATTTGCAATATCTTTTTGTACAAAATACAAAAGTTATGCAAACTTGGACAAATGTTATGTGGCCTATTACAAATCTTCCATTGAGTTTGCAAACTTTTTTGCTAAACGGAACCTCGATTTTTATTAAATAATTAGCAAATTTTGTTGTAATTCTTCGTACAAAATTCCAAAAGTTATGCAAACTTTATGTAATATTTATGATACAGTCTTGAACCTACATGCCAATTTGTATAAGTTTATGAGGAACGGAATTATTTTTTTTTATTTCTTTACTACTCGGGGCGGTGAATTTTTTAACAAACGCAGGTCAACAAAATGCAAAAGTTTTCGAACATGGTTGCAAATGTTCGTTACACAGGTACAGACTGTACTTTGAATTTGCAACCTTTTCATACTTCCGGAACTTTGTTAAATTGATAACATCTTGTAAATAATTCCAATTTCGCATATACAAAATATTGCAAAAGAGTTGCAAATCTCAAATTATATTTGTCTAATATTATTGAAAGTACTTTTCAATTTGCAACCTCATAGCAAGTCCGGAAAATATTTTTCATGTTTTTTATTTACACTAACTCAGTAGCGAGTGAGAGTGAGAGAGCAAGGCACTGCCTTGCCTATAGTGTAAATAAAAAGGAAAAATATTTTCCGAACTTGCTATGTAGTCCTTCAGCTAGGGGTCAAAAGGTAGGAAGTAAAAGCGGGATGAGACGACGCAGTGTTTTCTGAAGGTTTTTTGGTCGCTTAATCCGAATCCGTGCGTCGTTTTTCAATAAAGTGGTGCAAACAAAAGTTATTAACAATTTATTGTTTAAAATGCAATAACTCGAAAAGTATAGATTTTACCGAGCATTTTACCTAAAAAAGTTTCAAACAAAAGTTGTTCAAAATAAAAAGACTATCCGAAAAGTTCATATGATATTTTGTCATAAAGTCACACGGACAAAAGTTATTAACAATTTATTGTTTAAATGTTTAAAACGCAATAACTCGAAAAGTATACATTTTACCAAAAAAAGTTTCAAACAAAAGTTGTGCAAAATAAAAAGACTCCCCGAAAAGGTCATATGGTATTTTGTCATAAAGTCGCTCGAACAAATGTTATTAACAATTTATTTTTTAAAACGAAACAAACCAGAAAGCATACATTTTAGGAGAGTCTTTTTATTTTGCACAACTTTTGTTTGAAACTTTTTTTCGTAAAATGTACACTTTTCGAGTTATTGCATTTTAAACAATAAATTGTTAATAACTTTTGTCCGAGCAACTTTATGACAAAATACCATATGACCTTTTCGGAGAGTCTTTTTATTTTGAACAACTTTCGTTTGAAATTTTTTTTGGTAAAACGTATAGTTTTCGTTTTCGAGTTAATTCAAACATTTAAACAATAAATTGTTAATAACTTTTGTCCGTGCGACTTTATGACAAAATATCATATGAACTTTTCGGAGAGTATTTTTACTTTGGACAATTTTTGTTTGAAACTTTTTTGGTAAAATGCTCGGTAAAATTTATACTTTTCGAGTTATTGAGTTTTAAACAATAAATTGTTAATAACTTTTGTTTGCACCACTTTATTGAAAAACGACGCACGGATTCGGATTCAGCGACCAAAAAACCTTCAGAAAACACTGCGTCGTCTCATCCCGCTTTTACTTCCTACCTTTTGACCCCTAGCTGAAGGACTAATGAGGTTGCAAATTGAGAAGTACTTTCAATAATATTATAGACAAATATAATTTGAGATTTGCAATTTTTTGGAGTTACGAAATTGGAATTATTTACATGGTGTTATCAATTTAACAAAGTTCCGGAGGTATGAAAAGGTTGCAAATTCAAAGTACAGACTGTACCTGTGTAACGAACATTTGCAACCATGTTCGAAAACTTTTGCATTTTGTTGACCCCCCTTTGTTAAAAAATTCACCGCCCCCAGTAATAAAGAAATAAAAAAAATTCTTCCGTTCCTCAAAAATTTATGCGAATTGGCATGTGGGTTCAGGACTGTATTATAAGTATTACATAAAGTTTGCATAACTTTTGGAATTTTGTACGAAGAATTACAACAAAATTTGCTAATTATTTAATAAAAATCGAGGTTCCGTTTAGCAAAAAAGGTTGCAAACTCAATGGAAGATTTGTAATAGGCCACTTAACATTTGTCCAAGTTTGCATAACTTTTGTAATTTTGTACAAAAAGATATCTATTGCAAATTGTTGTTTTTCAATTTTTGACAATGTTTCGGTCATCCGGACGGGTTGCAAATTTAGACTTGATATTATTTTAGCGTTTTCAAACTTGTGTCCAAGTTTCAAAACTTATGCATTTTTTAGGCAAAATATTTGAATGACTGACCTATTAAGCGTTGATAGAGGAGCTATTTTAAGAAAAGGGTCTTTATGGTCTAGAACGCTTCTTGTGTGAGATGCAGGTTGTTAAAATAAATTTTTCAATAAATTTTTTCAGTATTTCTCCAAAACTGCTTAAAAGAGAGATCTGAAATTCAGTAGATTTTTTTAAGAATCTAATTTCTAGTATAAATGTTTTAAAACCGAAATAATTTGTTTTTATCTACATCCACAGTTTTTTATATTTTATAATACTACCCAACTAATCACCATAATTGCACCATAATTTAATTGAATTATGAAACCTCAGCTTAAATACCTAACAACAAATCTATCTCCTTGCACTCCATTTCCATATAAGGTAGATTATTAGTATTAGAAATAATCTAAACCTGCTGTTAAATTGTGTTATGTAACATTTTCATATACATATTATTTATAACTCGCACCATATAATACATTCTGGCATCGAAAACAAGTCCGGTGAAGCCCGCGAGTTCAATAAAAAGTTATTTGTATATAGCAAGGTCATAACTTAATCTAAGGTTGTCTCGGGAGTGGTTTACTGTGAATATCCTGCAGGGTTCTGCGGGAGCGTCCTTGCACCGTTATCAAACGTAGGCGACCACTCTCCATTATTGGTATAATAAATAAACGAGATTTGAAAATAATAAAATCCAGCGCGCTAACAGACATTATTTTATTATAAAAGCTAAACTTCTCTTGTTTATTCAATTATTGAACTTTAGATTTTTTGCAAAATATGTTTGTTCATCTACTTATACAGGGGAATATGTTTTCTTTCTTCGTGGAGTTGCCGGTATATATAATCTAAATCAACGATCTGATAGCGGAAACGGTTAGTCAACACTATAACATTGGACAGACTCTTAACATGCTTTCAGAATTCCATTTATATTAGAAAACATAGCCGGAGCGCGAACATGATTCAAAAAAATATGGTATACATTACGCTTAATAACTATTATGGCTTGTACCTTTAAATGTTGCTTATAATTAACATACTATTTCCTTCAATTATATTTAATAGATAGGAAAAAATGGTTAAGAGTAGATGGCTTAAGTGATCAGATGGGAAGTGTGCATAACATGGATTTTAAAATAAAGGAAAAATTAGTATATAAAATTAATTACAAATATTATAATTAATGCCCGCATTTATGAGAATCTCAAGTCGTGAGGTCTTAATTCCCAAACAGATACATCAGAGCTTAGAATTCTGGTCTCAAGTCGCAGATCTAGAAGTTGGTCTAATTTCAAATTTGTCCGAATTGAGATCTGCGACCAGCCAATCGAATTGATCAAAATTAATTATTTGTGTGGTAATAAATACCTACTTGGATTTCTGTGACTTGGCGAGTAGACATAAGTAGACAGACCTTGCTCTTTCTTTGAAGTTACGACCAGCGACTACGATCGAGATTTAATACTAAAGATGGACCTTTACCGATTTCAGGAATTTATTGAGGTGAATGTAGCTAATAGATCCTCAGTTACCTTGTTATCTTTCTTAAAGTAATTTAACTTTAATTTTGAAGTTTCCAAAATTGGATTCTACAGGGTGAGTCAATTTTTTGTAGCAGGGCTTTAACAGTTGATAGAGGAACTTTTTTTAAGAAGAAAATTTTATATAAACATGGGTCGTAGAAAGCTTCGTTTGTGAGATGCAGGGTGTTGAAATACGTATTTTATTTTACTTTTTCTTTAATATAAAAATACCTGTTTAAAATAAAATTATGATATTGCATTAAATCTATCGTTTAATTTTTCCAGTGGCGTAGATAGAGGGGTACATATTAGTATTTTTATTGAAAAAAGTATTAACCAACTGAAATTTTTAATTTTTTCTTCAAGTATATGAAAAAGTATTCAATTTTGTTTAAAAAGACCCTCTTGTCACAAGTCGATAAGATGCGCCATTTTGCACATAATCAGAAATGTTTGGAACAAGTCAGACATTTATTTAATACCAGGTCCTATGTCAAATTTAATATAAATCGTGAAAAACATAAAACAACTAATAAATAACGATAATAACAAATAATCCCATTTACAATTTAAAGTAATTGCTCAAAATATGTCGCGTCTTTTAAAAATCCTCATACAAAAAAGTCTGATGGAGTCAGATCTGGGGATCGTGGAGGGTGGAAACCATGCAACTGGCCCCTCAAAACCAATCCATCTCCCTAGAAAGCTGTTGTCCAACCAGTTCCATACATTTCTCCCAAAATGAGCTGGACAACCATCAAGTTAAAACCCAGCCATCCTTCTTAAATTTAACGGAATTTGTTCCCACATATTGCCATGCTCTGCTTCTAAAAATTGCAAAAAATTTTGGGCATTCACATGTGGTGGTAAAAAATAGGGCCCAAACAAATGATTGTTGTAATGTCCATTCCAAATGTTTACACTGAACTCATGTTGAAAGTTTCTTGGTTGAATGGCATGAGGCTTTTCATGTACCCACACGTGTTTTTTTTGCTTTTCACAATTTATATTAAATTTGTCATAGGTACCTAGTATTAAAAAAATGCCTGACTTGTTACAAACATTTCTGTTTATCTTCAAAACGGTGCATCTAATCGACTTCTGACAAGAGGGTTTTTTTTAAACACAATTAAATGTTCTTTCATATGCTTGAAGAAAAAATTAAAAGTTTCAGTTGGGGAATATTTTTTTCAAAAAAATTACTGATATGTACCCCTCTATCTACGCCACTGGAAATATTAAACGATATATTTTTATGTTAAACTATTTGCACTCAAGTACTTAGTCTTTTGCCGCAATATCATAATTTTCTATTAAACAGGTCTTTTTATATTAAAGAAAAAGTAAAATAAAAAACGTATTTCAACACCCTGTATCTCACACACGAAGTTTTCTACGACCCATGTTTATAGGAAATTTTCTACTTAAAAAAAGGTCCTCTATCAACTGTTAAAGTCCTGCTACAAAAAACTGACTCAAAATGTATAAACTTTCTTTTCACATGACCGAACTTCGTTTTTGAAACTCAACATTATTTCAAGCAGGTAATTTAAAGGTACTATTAGATATACTTGCCATTTTTTATTTTTCTGTAAAATGGCGTTCTTTACCAAAAAATACTTAGAGACACAAAAACGCAATTTTATAAGAATGTCCGATAATAATTTTTTCACTGTTTTTATAACATGGGGAAAAATTTGTAACTATAAAACTTTTTAGACTTGGAACGAAACCGTGAATTAATTCAGACCAAAAATAAAGGCAAATAAATTGGTAATAGTTGGCTGTAAAGGGCACTACAAAGCTCGCAGAACAATTTCATAATTTCATGTATAATTTGTAAGAAAAGTTATTTTCTGCTACAAATTTGTCAAACACGAAGCTCGATCTTGTGGAAAACTTTGAACTAAAGGTCAACTTAACTGAGGATCTATTAATTAGGTTTCAGTTTGCTTCCTTCGAAATTTTGTAACTATAAAGATCGTTATAGAAAATTGGGAAAACAAATTCTCTGCTTTAACCTGGATATATTTAACAGAAAGAAATTATGTATAACATTCTTTAAGAAAATTACACGGAATGAAAATTTATCAACAATTTTCGGTTTGAACGGGTTTTTAAATTCTTTCCTTTGAAATTTCTAACAGTATCCAGTTCAGAACAGTTTTAAGATATTTGACATGAATTTCAAAAGTAATTTTGTAATGTTGGTGTTGGGATATAAAATAATTATATATGTGTGTTCCATTATACTTCCCCCACAGTATCCTAGATCAACCAGTTGTCCACTATTACATTCTTCTAGCTTGTAATATTCCAATAAAAAACCAACCAACATGTTTTTTGTATCAAATATTATAGAAACCTGAGACAAATCACATAGTAATTAATTAAATTTATATTTAGAACATGTAGGATACTTAAAAGTAATTATTGTATATAGCACATAGCAAAAAATGTTTGTGTATAATGTCTCAATGATGATAAGGTAAAAACGAACCTGATTATCTCCGTTATTGAATGCAGATGATCTTAGAAGACAAACTAATTAACAACAGTCATTTTATCTTGTTGCATACAGAAGAAAAGAAACAAACAGCAAGAAGCAGGTGATGTTCTTCCAGTGGCATTACTCAAAATAATAGAGGCTTTAATTACAAAATTCTTATTAGCGACATTTAATTTCCGTCTCAGTATTTAATCTTCTACTTTTTTTCTTGTGTTTGTTGGATGTTCCAATCCAACCAACAACAAAATATTTTTTCCATCTACAAAATTCTTTGACACAAATAGCTTGGAGGTCAATTCATCATTCAGGTGCGGCACAGTGTAAAGTACTAGTAGCAGATTTTAAATTAAATTTCATAGGATGGTAAGATACAATAAATAAACGAGTGTAATTATTTTGCATATTAATATAAAACTCTTAATGTATATAGAACAAATGACGCAAGAAGATAATAAAGATGCCAATAAACGACTTCCATCATAATATATGAGACAATAACGCAACATGAGCTAATATAATTTATAAGTTAGTTGGCTAAACTCACCTAATTAGTTCAGTGCATCTCACAGGGAGATAGATAAAATAAAGAAAAAATCACAGTTGGGAAACTTCATTATTGACAAGGCCAACAAATATAATTGATTTAATTATTATTCTACAACGTGAGACCAATTCGAAATTATTTATGTTTTACTTTTAGTCTAACTGGGAGGTCTTACATGTTTCATATTCCTCCAGTCAATTAAAGAATTGTTTAAGTCATATGTAACACGAGCAATTACACAGAAATAACTACAGGAATTACTCTGTGTTTACAGATTATTTCAATTTCTACTGAATCCCGCATTTAACATTTTTCTATATGTATTGCGTGTAGCTAATAAAAATACACCCTTCGCTTTATTCAGCTGTAGATACATCCAAATAAAAGGCATTTCTTGTAATTCATTATGTCGAAGATTCAAAGAAACTCGGATTGTGGATAAAAATATAAATGGATTTTGATATATCATTAAACTACTTACCTACGTTTCATATAAATGAGGTATGTCTTGAAATTCCTGAACGCTAATTCGAGGTTAGTGCATGAGTTATAGAATGCAACTAACTGTTGTGACACTAAGTAGTTTTATTTCGGTAAAATTCACAAGAAACCTATAATAATATAATCCAGAAATTAATGTCATTTTTACGACTCCTATTTCAAGTTCCCAGCATCATTTAATTGATCTCACTTCACGAGTAAAAAATGCAAATTTCCGTCGATTTATCTTACCCATTTCATACACCATTATATTTATCTGATTCAATTTCATTTAAATTACAAACAATTAATTTCAAACGAAAACCAAACATGAAAATAAATAAAAAATCCCATAATGGATTCTTGAATTACCAGTGTAGACAACACCCTATATAATACTTACACAAAAATGTCTGTTGGGTATCTTCGTTTTCTCCCGCAGCCGCATGTATAAAATATTGTGATTAATTTAGATTTGCAAAAGAGATTGTAAGAAAATTTGCGATGTAGCTTATGTTTATGAGCTCATCTTCGAGTAGGTGCCGCGCACACAGAGAGTAGGTTTAGCCACAATTTCTCACTGAAGGTAAAAATCTTTAGCTTTTACACTTTCCAAATGGGAAAATAAAACGTGTACAGTGGAGGTATGGGTGATGCTGGCATCAAAACAAGGAAAATAACATAATAAATTTGTAGTCCTGTTGGAGGATAAAAAAATATTATCCATGACGAAATGTTATTACTACCAGGACTTACATTCCTGCATCATTTACTATATTCATATAGAAGTATTTGTTTACAATCTATCCACAATTTGATGAACAATTATATAATAATTTATTGTGTAACTCAATAACACCTACATGGCTACCTAAAACACTTGAGAGAAGTACCAATACCAAACATTTTAAAGTGTAGTGAAGAGCGAAAGTGATTAAATTAAGTTGTTTTTTCTATGTTACCCAACACGAGTTTGTAACATTTTTTACATGTAATTATCAACAGTTCTTGTTAAGGATAAAATGCAGCTAATTAATTAAATTTTAGGAATCTTGCATCAGATTTGTTTTATAAGCACCAAGTTAAATTATAATGTGATAAAACATGTTTCTTAAGAATGTCTTCATAAAATTTTTATGATAGTTTAGAATTAGATGGAGGCTAAGTTGACGACAGATTGATACTAAATAAAGACAGTACTAGAGCCAATTTGAACTTGAAAAACTACACTTATAGACAAAATTAACGGATATTTAAACATATGTAGTGATTCAAATATCCCAAACAAAAACAACATTATTACATAAGTATCTTTTATATTTTACTTCTTTTTCTTGTCTTGAAGCTTTAGTTTGGTTCCACATTTTTTGCATAAAAGTTCGATGGAACCTAAATCTGTTCTGCAAGCGGGTCAATGCAAGTTCTATGTGATCCATATAGGTACCTAGTTATTTATGCGATATCACTGAAAATTTACAGATTAAAAATAAAAATTTTAACTTAAATTTTGCGAATATTGTTATAAAATGTGCCAAATCTGGCAAGCAATATTTATTATTTTTTCAGAAGATTATTAAGATTATTAAGAAAATATTATAATTTTTTTGGATAATTACGAAAACATAAATTCCTGCTAAGATTTGGACAACTTCCGAAAATGGTGAAAATTCATTGATCCTTAGAGTGAGCAAATCAGGACAACTATGTCATTTATACTAATTTCGCAAAATTCTTATGCTCTTTACAATTTTAATCAAAATTAAAATATTATTAATTTCTTATTTATTAGTCCGTGAGTTGACCTATTTTTTTTTTATTAAAAATGGGAGGCTGAGTGGATTTATAAGGACACATTTCTGGGTAGTTGGAAAAGATGAAAATGATTGCTAGCCAATCAACAGTGGAGGTTTTAGCAAATTTATCAGTTATTCAAGTAGCAAATTTCTTATTATGGCATAAAGTCTTACATAACTTTTTTTTATTAACCGATTTTCAATTTAATTTTTTGGACGGATATCTGATAAAGTACCTAAACTGCCCGAATATTCATCAAGCAGCCTCGTTTTATACGGTTAAAGATTCTTAAATAAGAGTTAAAATTTCACAAAATCGAAATTAATCAATATCCTGACAATTTTTATACAATTTTAAAAAATAAGCCCCAAAGAATCGCTTTAAAATATTTGGCT
Source organism: Pediacus dermestoides (assembly GCA_963942485.1). Classification (NCBI taxonomy): domain Eukaryota; kingdom Metazoa; phylum Arthropoda; class Insecta; order Coleoptera; family Cucujidae; genus Pediacus; species Pediacus dermestoides. The sequence goes on from OZ012629.1 coordinate 6,829,059, forward strand.
AATTTCCATTGCGGCATCGGAGATTCCGGGCTTCAGAATTCCTAACAAAATTCGTTCAAACAAGACCAGGATTTGCAACAACTTACGTTTAATAATTTTCTAAAAAATTGTTACATTTAATACCAAAATAACATAAAGTTTAATACTAATATTAAAACGCGGATGTTCCTGCAGTAATTTAGCCAAGTTCTGAAAACTTAATCATGACAAATGATCCCCCTTTGTTATTTTATTAATATTCAACTTTGAAGTGAGCAAAATAAAATTTTCGGTATTCTATAACTTTTTTTATACTTCTACGAGCCCTAACAACTAAATATTCGGACAAAAGTAAATTTGATTGTCTTTTTTCCATACGCGCAAAAGTTATCTAAATTAACTTCCATAATATTGATGGTTTTTTCTGTTATAATGCCAACATTTAGTTATATAAAAACGTAAATTCCGTAAAAATCCGCTCGGCGGTTCCAAAACTGTGGCATTTTAACCCAGCAGAATGGGAAAGTTGTAGAAACAAAGAATTTTTATTTTCAAAACGTTGGATCTAGTAGTTCAGATTTTGATGAAATTTACTTTATTGCAAAACTGGATGTTGGTTTTCTTTACAAAAAAGTTATACAAGTTTTATTTGGTGATTTTAGGCATTTATCGGAGCTTCAAAGTTGCACATTTAAAAATGATAAAATTTTTTAGTAACTGTTTTAAAGAATCACAGTTTTGAAACCGCTGGTTGGATTTGTGTCAAAAAACATTTAAATCAAAGCTCAATAATCGTACTATATTAAAAAAATCCTGAAATGTTAATATGATTTTTTTTTGCATTTTTTTGAGTTCCACAGTTTACTTTTCAGAAAACGTGTTTTTTGAGGGTGCTACCTACATTAAAATAATCACAGTTTTGGAGCCACTGGTTGAATTTTGGTAAAATTTACTTTATTGCAAAACTGGATGTTGGTTTTATGTACAAAAAAATCCACAAGTCTTTATTTGGTGATTTTAGGCATATTTCGTAGCTTTAAAATTGCACTTGAAAAATGAGACGTAATTTTCTAACGACTGTTTTTAAAAAATCACAGTTTTGGAACTTGGGGAAAACGACATAAAGGTGCTTTCATGGCCCTCACCCAGTCAGGACTTAAATGTCATTGAAACTCTTTGGCATAAAATTAAACGTATTCTACGCAATAATCCACCAAGAACCATTGGGGACTTAAAGACCAAAATAGAAGAAATTTGGGACAGTTTCACACCAGAATTGTACCAAAATTTGATAAATACAATGCCTGCTAGAATACAGGCAGCTATTAAAGCAAAAGGAGACGTAGCCTCTTATTAATGGTCCTAAATTAAAAATTATCCCAACAATTAGTTGCAAATTCATTTTGTAAAGTTTGCTAATTATTAAGGTTAAAATATTGTTAAATCCAATAAATAATTTTCTTCCATGCATAATATTGTTATTAAGGCTTTATCTTATTGTATTGTTAGGTGTTTACTAATTATTTGTGTAAAATTTCCAGTTCTCCTTTCATATTTCAAAAATTTACTTTTTTGTTGTTAGGGCTCGTATTTTCCTATCTTCAAATTATTTACCAGTTATTTTTACCGAAGGATTACTCGTAAAGTGACTAGATATTTTTCCAGCTCCAGGATCTTATACTCCTTTACTTGTATCCTTTTTACTGCAGTACAATTTCTGAATAAAATTAAGTGAGTTATGAAAATAAGTAAATAATACAAATTTTTAGTAAGGGCAACATTCCAACATTGCAAAAATTGATCCTTTTCTCAACTTTTCAGTTAAACCTCCACACCGGTTTCTCGATCTTTCCATCAATTAACTGGAACATAAACGCACAGCAATAATAATAATAACAACAATCCAAAAGGAGTGAAAACCGCGATACCGTTTCATGTAAGAGGTGTTAAATTATTACCATCTTAACTACCATCATCAACCAGATCACCAGTCAAGACAAATTTTAGCGGTTTTTGTGAACGGCACCTGCAACCCACCAGCATCAGCAGCAGGAGAGATGACCACCCAACCACGTGGGCATCAATGACGATCTATGGGTTGTTTTACCTTTACCGGTGAAACTTACTCATAGAGCGGAAATGTCAGAAACATACAAACTGAAGCATAAATTGCAGATTAACTTTTGCATTAATTGCATCACTTATAATATGCGTATATAAAACGTAATATCGATTCTGTGTTCAAGGCGATATTTATTGCTGCCTGTACATTTTCGTGATTATAACTTATACTTACGGCAAGGCACACACACTGAGAGAGTTCTTCGGGATATTTATCGTTTTAATTTTATATCATACACCAGTCCACTGTGTGTTCCAGAAATTGTATTTATGTGCGTTGATTCCATGGGTTTTTAGTTTTATTCCATATCCGCTGTTTTTGTTTTAATCTTAACAACTCAAGGATGACACAAAAAAAAATGCGAAAATAGTCTTTAGGTCTAGAAAACCAGTTTTATATAAATATAATTCTTTAGAGCCCTCTACTGTATTCTCATTTCTCAGGTATCGTTATTAGATAAAGACAAAGTTGATTGGGTGGCAATTTGGCTGAATTATTCCGTTAAATCTATAAAATAACTTTAGTGGACCACTCAAACGCCTTCGTGCTTATTTATTTGGTAATATGAGCTCCAATCGACTCTATTATTAGTTGCAGTTGCAAATAATTTAAACCTAGATGCAGATAATTTCTAAGTAAAACATACACGAATTTTATTATTTTAGACGCTCATTTTTATTTCAACGTTGTTGTGTATAAAATATTAAACACCCACAGTTGCAATATTTGTATTATATTGGTAATTTATTGCCCACGATATAATTTTTGCAAGATTTTTTTGGTAGTATTTTGGTCGGATAACGGAGGATTTTTAGACAGAATAAAGAAACTATAAATTATTTTAATGATTACCTAATAAATTAATTAATATAAAATTTACATTACAGTTTAAAAATGCTTTTTTGAAATTTAGTATGGTATATAAGAGTTTTTAATTTTAAATTATAATTTTTGCAAGCAATCGAGGAAGTAAAGTTATGACATCTTAAAAATATGTTCGTCTATAGATAATTAATATTATATAAACTGTGTAGGAAATTTAATATAAAATTGATGCTGGTGTAATAATTTGATATAGGAATTTTATTCCTTTTGTATTTCACTGTTTTTATCGTTTTTAGGATTTTTTTTTCATTTCTTCAGCTTTTCCTGGTTGTAATAAAAACGGGTACCGAGTCAATTTGAAACTTTTCCGGATCATCGTTTTTTGTCGATTAAATGAGTGATCCATTTTTTGAAGGACTTGAACAGTTGATGGAGGACCCATTTGTGGGAAGCAGGGTGTTGAAAATGAATTTTTTGAGCATATCTCCATGCAGAACCGTTTAAGATAGAGATTTGAAATTTGTTAGGTTAGTTAATCTTTTAATAAACTATACATATTACGACAAAGATAATATGATTCATTGGCGTACTTATGTTTTATAGTTTACTAAAAGACTAACTAACCTAACAAATTTCAAATTTGAATCATAAATGATTCTGGAGATTCTGAAAAATTTATTTTTAACACTATATCTCACAAACAGCGTTCTACGACCCATGATTATAGAAGCTTTTAGTTCTTAGAAAAGGTCCTTTATCAACTATTAGAGTCCTATAAAAAGTGGAACAAAAACTAATTTACTGATATATTGAAAGTCTCTTGTGAAAATTTGTGCCGTTTTGTGTGAGCATGCCTACTTATAATTCAGTACATCTATGAAGTCTTTCCAAATTCCTTGTTGAAGAATAGTCAATTTTGCCATCAATATCTTAGACTTTGATGTTTAACGTATAACGTAAAAAACAGAAGTAATTGGCCAAATTACAGAAAACAGCCTTGTCTCCATATTGACACAATCAGCACTAAGACCTAACTCCTGCTGAAGGTGTAGCACCTAAACGACTAGATCCACGACCTCTGCACCACCATCTGTTGTCATAAATATCCAATGAAAAATAAAGTGACAAATCGTGAGTACACCATCGATCACCCCAAGTACCTCGGCATATAATAATAATTATAAATCCGGTCCTGTTAAAAGTCCATTGCAACCATGATCGGCAGCGTTATCTCGTTGTCATCGCAATAACCTGTTCCACACCTACTACCGACTAGACTTGCCATTATTACAGGTATAGCTTAGCTATTCCACGGAATGGATCGGTTCGATATAATGCGATAGTTCAAAGTGATCGGGTTTTGTTAATGCACACACACACACACTTATACATAGAGACACATACACACCACTCTCAGTACTTCTCGCTTTACTTACAACTCTTGACTTGTCTATGCTGCTATACGGAATAATTACCATTCCAAACTAGGAATCATTGATGGATAAGTAAGTATTTAATGGATGCTTACGTGATTTCTTTTTTGTTTCTCTTTTGTGGTCTTCTTGAATTAAATTAATTATAATAGCCGCGCGCGATGTGCCTATAAGGCTATTTTGCGTTCGTTTCGATTCTCACGGCTTAAATTCGCCCAATCAGATTTAATTCGGTTGTATTATGATGTAAGCTAAGCTGGTATTCCAGGAATTTGCATGTGAGAGATTTCAGGAGTTTACTCTAGTTCCCACCAAGCATCCTGAACGAAACCAAAACAAAAAGCGCGCTTACTTTCTAAACAATTTATAGCTCAATAAAAGCACCAATAAATAACTTGAAAACCCAAAGAAACAACACGTCGATGATGTGTTTGTTTCATTTTAAGGATGAATGGTCAATGTCAAGGATAACATTAATAACTAAATTCTTCACGCGTAGGATTCCAACCAAAACTAAACCCAAACAACACACCTTATTTTCAGAGTGGCAGGAATTTTTAGCAGGACAAAAAATCCTGTAGGGGGCGTGTGTTCGGTTCAGACAATTCTATGACTAGATTGTCATTGTCGCATATCGTTGGCACGCAAATGTTGTATGCACGTGATCGAGAGAGAATATGTTATTCAGTGTTATTAGCGCTAACGTCACTTGTTGCACTATCGACAAGTCGGTAACAAGACATTCGTGTCCCTCTTAACGTGTGAAAAAAATATCTAGTTATGGTGAGAGAATAGAATATATTCACATACACACATCTACACCATACACACTACTTGAATGTTAATGAGATTGGCGAATGTTTGATGAGAGAGGTCTTCTTCTGGTCTAATGATGAGTTGGACTGGTGAAGTGTGGACATTATTAATTTGTTTTCTTTTTCATGAGGCTAAATTAACAGAGGGAAATACCTGATTTTAGTTATTGTTATTTGATTTATAACCTAAACTCACACATCGTTATGTGGGATTTATAGTAGAACAGTTAGTAGAAGGAAGATCACTATTTTCTATAGTTAAAGTTTGAGGACGCTAAGATTTTATGAAGATCTATAGGTATTATCCGTGAGTTTAGATCAACTATTTCTAAAAATTATCCATTATGGTATTGATGCAGTTGTAATTGAAGAAACGATATGTACAAGATTACTTTAGATCATTTTTGGTTCAATTGATATTTACCTTGCAGAAGGAGAAGATTTCTCGATTGGTATTCGTATTATTCAAGTTTCTTTTTTGCTATTTCAGCCAACTTTAGTTTCAATATGTTTAGATGATGCTCTGAAGAAGCCCAAATCAATTCCCAAACGTGCAACATCACCTGACTGAAGAATTTGGTTTTAATTATCTTCTTCTTTTGGCTCATAACCCGGAGTGGGTTTTGGCTTATGCTCTATACTACATGTCTCCATCTGCGTCTATCTACGCCTATTTTTCTCTAGTTTCTCGCTCTTAAATTCCTTAAATCTCCTTTCACATCGTTTATCCACCGTTTCTTGGACCGTCTTTTTAGTTCTCTAGTTTAAAAATTTTTTCAATTAAATTGGGCGTTCATTTCTCACAGTTTCCTTAAAATTTATGTTTTTAAATGGAACTCCGTATGTTATAGTATTACATTTCTAAATTATACACTTTTTAGGCAAATTTTAGATTATAAGGTCTTAAGAAATACTATTATCTATGAGATATAATCGCATTATGGAGAATAATTCTAGAATTTGAAAAAGGAAAATGTAGGGAATGTGTTGTTATCGCCGTTAAATCCAATATTTCCTCAAGATAAATAACACTGGCAAATAACAACATAGAACAATTGGCGATTCTCTTCAATTACAAAAATAAGAAACTACTACTTTCAAATGTGTATATTCCACCAAATAGTAAAATCGAAATTTACGATGCTTTCTCCGAAAATATTGAAATAGTGAGTGATAAATATCGAGATGTGCCTATAATTTATCTATAAATTTGTGGTGACTTTAATTTGCCCAGAGAAAACTGGTCAAATGATGATTTGGGCAGCATTTCTGTTAATAATTCTAGTGAATGTGTTCAACTAATTTGTGACTTCTGATCATTTTTACTATGATTACAAATGTGCAGACTACGTTTTAATTAATAACTTTATTGAATCGGTCCCTTGGAATAACATTTTTTGTAGTAACGACCTAGATTACAGTATCAATGCTTTTTATAATAATTTATATGAGGCTATCGACCTTTTTGTGCCTATTAAAAAGTCTAAAAAATTCAATTTTCCGAAATGGTATTCAAAAGAGTTAACTGATAAAATTTTAGCTAAAAAAATTGCACATAAAAATTTAAGCAAATTAAACAAATGGATGATTATGTTCATTTCTGTAATTTGCGAAAATCTTGTAAGGAATTATCCATTATTGATTACGAAAAACATATTGCAGATATTGAAAATAACATCAACTCTGATCCCACAAAATTTTGGTCATTTTTAAACGGAAAAAAAATGAGAAGGGCTATCCCCGTACTATGCATTTTAATGATTTGGAATCAGATAACCCGATGGAAATAGTAAATTCCTTTGCTGATAACTTTCAATCCGCTTATAAAACATATAATTATTCAGAACGCACTTTGTATTATGATAAAACTGTTAATATTTCACATTGTAAAATCAGTGAAATTGAAATTTTAAAACAAATTGACCTATTAAAAGAAAAAAACGATACTGGGCCTGATGGCATTTCTCAATTATTTATTAAGAACTCAATACCATTGTGTTATTTAATATATCACTCACAACAGGTCAATTCTCAGATTTTTGGAAGATAGGATACGTAACACCCATTTTTAAAAGCGGCGATAAGTCTAATATTACGAATTATCGACCTATAAACAAAATATCTTACATACCTAAAATTTTTGAAGCAATTCTGACAAAGCAGATTGAACCCTTATTCCGTAACATTTTAATAACTCAACAACATGGTTTCAGCAAAAATCGATCAACTCTTACTAATTTACTAACGTATCAATGTGACATTCTTAATGCATTAGAAAATAAAAACCAAGTTGAAGCAGCATACACTGATTACGCTAAGGCTTTTGACAGGGTCTGCTGTGACCTACTTATCAGTAAATTGAAGGCTTTTGGCATTCATGGTCCACTTTTGCTTTGGTTTGAGAATTTTCTTACAAATCGTGAACAAATGGTAAAAATCTTTCAACATTATTCAGATCCAATTCTCATTAAATCTGGTGTTCCCCAAGGTGGACATCTATCACCATTTTTGTTCAATTGTTTTGTAAATGATATTGCCCAAGTTATTAAACATTGTGAGTTTTTGCTATTTGCTGATGATTTAAAATTGTACAAAACAATAAAAAATCCCGATGATTGTATGCTTCTTCAATCAGATTTAGATAATATTGCTGTTTGGTGTGAAGAGAACTATATGGAACTTAACGGAAGAAAATGTTACATAATAAAATTCTATAGAATAAAGAACATAATAAACTTTGATTATAGTTTAAAGGGTGAAATCTTAAAGGTTGTAAATGAAATAAGAGATCTGAGAGTCATTTTTGACAATAAACTCTCATTTATATCACATTTTGACAACATTATAAATCGTGCTCTTAAATTCTTAGGTTTTATTAAGAGAACAATGAAGGACATAACTAACATTAATGCCATTAAAGTTGTATACTTTTCTTATGTAAGATCAATTTTGGAGTATGCATCACTGATTTGGTCACCTTAGTACACTGTTCATAAACTCAGAATTGAACGCATCCAAAACAAATTTCTGAGATTTATCGCTTTCAAAAGTAACTTGTTCGGTAATAAGCACCCTAGTAACTTTGAGTTTGATAATGACTTGGTTAGAACTGTGTTTAATATTTCAAAACTAGAAATAAGAAGAACAAATGCAAGCATTGTATTTATTTATAAAATTTTAAACAGTAGGTATTATTGATAGTCCGTTTCTGCTAAGTAAACTGAAAATAAAAGCACCTCAACAACAAACAAGAAACAAAAAATATTTTATACAGACTTTCATCACATAAACTATTGGACAAATCCAATAGATAGAGCATGTATGGAAATTAATAATTTGAGTGATACCAAAGAAATTGATATTTTTTGTAACTCTTTGAAGAATTTCAAGGTGTATTACCAAAATAAAATTATATACAGGTTTATAGATTTTTAATTTTAAGATATAATTTTAAGATTTCGTACTATAATATACTGTTATTGTTTATTTAAGTGTTTAAGATTTGTTAGTTTTTGTGGAGTTTTCCGTTGAATGAATAAAATGAAAATGAAATATCTGTGGTGAAATTCTTACCCCACAAATAACTGAAAAAGCTCAAAAAGCTCCTCAAAAAGTGTGACCTACATTTATGTATAAAATTTTGTGTAAAATCTAGTAACTGAAAATATACCTCTTAAGTTTAAGAATGGGACATCCTTTACATTTCAAAATATTTTTAAACAGTTCAGTCAAATATTTCCTACACAACAAAAATAAGTTTTCAAATTTCTACAATTTATATGGATTATAATAATTGTACTTTGCTAGAAGTTCAGGACATCACATTGTATACAACATACCTAGATATGTAAATAAAAATTGGTGTCTACAAAATTATATAAATAATCAAGACGAGGGAGTCCTAAAAATTCACTGTATTGATGCATTCTTTTGGACAGAGTTGGTGCATTCATTGAAAAAAGTGAATCTATGTGTAAAGTTTTGTGAATATTTAGAGCAAAAATGAAAATTAGTTCTAATAATATAACTTTGAGGAAGCCTTGAAGGATATTAATAATTTCATAAATATAATACTTTTATAACAGCTTTTCTAGTTAAGATTTTTAAAATTTTGTCACCTATTAATTAATTCTGATGCAATATCACGAATTCTTCATTATAAACATACGGTTTTCTTTCCAAAATAACTCTTAAAAGGTCACCAGGTAAATATGCAAAAAACTTTTGAACCAACTTCCACAAAAAAGTGCCAAGAGTCCCACCTTCAGCCAACAAACAAGCGAATTGTGGCACGTTAACGGTACCAGTATTTTCATTATTTATGGCAACGCTAATGAAATTATTTTACAATAATTGTTATTCTTGTCTGTGGGTTGTGAGTCGGCAACCATCCAGATCAGATTTGAGTGCGCGGTAAATAAATTAGCGAAAAAGAAGCACCAACCACTGCATCATATATTTATAAATCAATCCCACCTCCTGGAATTCAACATTTAAGTGTTAATACAATTGCACATGTGTGATTTTTTACGCGGATTGGTTATTGAGCTTGATCATGCACACACATTAATAATAGACTTTACATATACATACACACACATACGCATTCCGCCACAACTCATAATACTTACTGCAAAATTAATTATTAGTAATCACTTTTATAAAACGATATTAATGAAAATACCTCCATATGAATTGTGAATAAAATTCTCACGTGCTTACCAGATATAAATCAAACGATTTTTCAATTATCTATAAAATCTAGTAATTTATTGTAAACGCATTTCAACATTCTTGAAGCCAGTGAGACTGTTTTATTTTAAATTATGATATGGTCTGCAACTTGCTACAATGTTGTCATACAGAGAGAGGATATTAAAAGGAAATTATTTTGTATCAATTATTAGTGGAAGAAAAACTGGGATTTATCAGGTGAAACAACGGCAGATTGACGATACATTTGGATTTGTAAGGATTTACCAAAATTAACAATATTAAATAAAGAACAGATGTTTTGACATCATCTTAATTAACAAAATTATCCATCAATTCGAAAGAATTCCTTATTTAGTTTTATTGCGAAATTAATGATTTATTATACGATTAAATCATTGGTTTTATATTAATTATATTTATAACAATTATATTAAAACCCGCACAAATCACATAAAATTTCTCGTTTTTTTCATAAAAATTTACAGTTGAAATTAACCTTATGTTTCATCTTTACTGACTGTTACATCTACTGAAATAATTGACGTAATATTTTCCGGTAGTTTTTCAATTCAATGTTTTATTATCTTATAATAAAATCTCGGAATTTACATTAAATCAATTAAACTTGACTATTGTTGTAAATCGAATTTTATCACATCTGATAAATATCTCGCATTATAAATAACATCTTTTACAAGTTTGTATTATTTTACAGTTAGTAATAAACTTATTGCTGTACAAAGCCAGTTTATTTGTGAAAAATTGAAACTGTGCAGTTTAGGTAAGTTTATGTGCAATCAAGTTTTGATTTTTCCGTGGAATATGTTATGACTCTATAACTGTTATTGAATAGAAGGGGAATTGGGATTTTGTGGAAAGAAATAATGTACTTGTCGGTGAGAAAACACTGAAATTTAATGGATTTGCGGGCAAGCAGTATATAGGTTCTTTAAAATAAATTAAATGTTAGATTATTCAAAGATCTATTCACATACTTGCTGAAAATAATCCAACTATATTTTTAATACGTGTATGTACACACAAAACTAATGCATTCCACAAAAATTTTTCTTAATAAAAGTTTATAAATAAGCGAGTAATTATCATTTATAATTTTCATAATGTGCTGGTCCCTGGTCTTTTTGAAGCAAACGCATTTTTTCGTATGTGCCGACTGGTATTTCGTAGCAAAAAATTTTCGTTTTTCTACTGGAATACCTAATATCGAACGATGTTGGAAGTTAGTTTTATGATTGCTGTGAGTGATTGTGTGCAGTTCTAGAGATTGTTTCGTGTGAAAAAAAGCTCATTTGTACAGTAACAATGAACTTGTGTGTGCAAGCTTTGATGCCCCAAGAAGAGTGCAATTTTGTGAGTGGCTTTTGTGCAAAAATATCGCGGAAGAAAATTTCACTAAGTGCGTTTTGGTGTCCGATGATTTTCACTCGTAATGGTATTAATAACAACCACAACACTCACATATGAAAAAAGAACATATTTTCAGCAGCAATTCTCGATAAATGTTTGGGATGTCACTGCTGTTAGGTCCGTAGTTCAATATTTTCATATAAATAAAATGGTAAGTTTACCTTATTTTTTATTTTTGAGGGTTTAAGATGTATTCGTGCTCAGATAGTCTTATTTACATGTGAACTACATTGCGTTAAATTTAAAGTTCCAAATTGGAGAACATACAGGGTATCCCAGTTTATATCGTCAGGATTTCACCAGTCGATAGTTTAGCGAAAATTAAAGGTGGTTTATCTAATAAACTATGGTCGAATGTTGCTTCCTTTTTGACGTACAGGCCATTAAAGAAAATAAATTATTTTAAATAATTTGCTATAAATCAATAGGTAACAAAAAAAGTTAGCCCTCTGAAATTTTGCATAGATCTTTTTTTTTTGTATTCTCTTATTGATAGTGGTTGCAATTATTTTATTTAGAACACAGAGGCGTGCGAACGGGTTTCTTCAAAAACATTTTATTGAATAAAACGTACGCCACTGGTTTTTTTGCAGCACCAATATGCAGAGAGTATTTTCCATTCAATTTAGAAACTTTTTCGTATCTTATAATTTTTTGATAACTTAACTCAAAATAACCTAATAGTACAGTAAATAAGGGAGAAAAAAGGCTTCAAATAGACTTTTTTTACCCTACAGCCAATTTTTGTAGAATCTTCTAGAGGGTCACCTTGAAAGTTTAAAACTGAGCTTGTGTATTCGTAGACCCCGCCCTTCCTTCTCCAGCCTTCAATTAAGGGTTGGATTTTTTTGTTTATTGAATAACTTTTTTCCTATTAGAGTTTAGAAAAAAAAAATCAGTACAAAGTTGTAAAGAATAATATTTCCTACAAGTTATCTTTTAAACTTTTTGATATTGTCGATATTTAAAAAGTTATTCAACAAATAAGTTGAAAATTTTGGGGAAAGAGTACTAAGTAGTACCTAACTAGAGAAAAATTTCCCTAAAATATGCAACTTATTTGTTGAAGAACTTTTTTAATATTGACAATATCAAAATAATATTAAAAGGAAAGTTGTAGGAAATATTTTTCTCTACAACTTTGTACTGATGCTTTTTTCGGAAATCTAATTGGGAAGAACCTCTTTAATAAATAAGAAAAAAAAAGTTAAGTTATCAAGAAATTGTAAGATACAAAAAAGTTTCTAAATTGAATGGAAAATACTCTCTGCATATTGGTGCTGCAAAAAAACCAGTGGTGTACGTTTTATTCAATAAAATGTTTTTGAAGAAACCCGTACGCACGCCTCTGTGTTCTAAATAAAATAATTGCAACTACTATTAATAAGCGAATACAAAAAAAAAGATCTATGCAAAATTTCAGAAATAATTTATTTTCTTTAATGCCCTGTACATCAAAAAGGAAGCAACATTCGAGCATAGTTTATTAGACAAACCACCTTTAATTTTCGCTAAACTATCGACTGGTGAAATCCTGATGATATAAACTGGGACAGCCTGTATAGAAATTGAAAAAAACCAAATTTAAAAGGATTCTATCTTTCAGTTTTCAGTAAATATTTCATTTTTTTTATATACCTACCACATGTTTGAACTTGAAATATAGGATTATTTGTGAATCGTTAAGGATTCCGAATTTGTAATATTTCAATTACTCGAAACGTATTTCTAACAAAGACTAAAGAATCTGCTCCATTAGAACATAAATCATTCCTAAAAAAAGAACAATCATAAATAAAGATTTCTAGCTCGTAGAATTCAGAAACCATCTGGATAATTCTCGGTGGTCTTGGTGGTTCCTCAAACTAACATCCTGTTGATATCCATCTAAACAAAAGCAAGGTTATCGTCATGATTCTGTGATTTAGTGCCCACCTAAATCAAATCAAAAAAGGTGGATAAAACTTTGTTGTAGAACAATTATTATTATAGTTAAAGTTTTAAATAGTCGACAACGTGTGGACCTCCTCTTCATTTTAAACAAATAATAATAAATCATAGTTTTTAGTATTTGACAAGGTCGTTGAACGAACTATAAGCAAAATTTGCCTACACTCGCCTGATCCTGACAAGATAGCAAACTTTATTACACACTTATTATAATAAGTAATTAAAATGGGTGAAAATCAGATGTACGCTTTTGGTTATATTTTCCAAAAGACCTTAATCAAATTAATTATTAATTAGCCAACAAACTAAGCGTTAATGCTAATTATCCCAAATAAGGACTTGACATTTCTAGTCGTACCATATGTTCTATTAAGTATTGGAAACCTGCAACTGAAAAGCAATGTCAATTGCACTACACACTACACCACCGCTTTATTAAATTCATTTGGCGAGATGAACCGAAAACTCGATATCGTATACTGTTTGTTCGCATTACCTTCAACATCAAGTAGGCCGCTGCAGATCGCAAGCTCCAGCAGCCACCTTTGATCAGTCTTCTTGCAAGCGTCACCTGCAAAGTATCATAAAGAGAGCTGGTGTGACTGTTTGTGCCGGTTGTACCTGTTCAGTTTGTTTCCAAGTTCGCGCGTGTTCATGTTTTGTTCTTGTATATAGTGTTGTGGCTATTTGATTTATTTCCTTATCGGTGAGTTTATGATCTGTTTCCGGTGTTGTAATTGAATATTTCTGTAGAAGGGTCATCAAGGATTATGTAAGGATGTTTGGATTTTGACAAAATTTTTACGGTGCGGTGTAGTATTGGAAAATTTAAAATTGTTTTTGATTCGTTCCATGTGTTAATAGTTTCCTAATCCTTATTGAAAATAATGTCAAGGAAGTTGTGTAGGATTTTTAATTTATTATCAACATTATACACCTTTAATTTGTTTTATAAATTAAAATGTTATTCGAACAAATCATTCTGTAATTTTTCAGTTTTCTTATCAATAAAAATGTGACGAAATCTATTAACTACTGGACTGAATATATGAATTTAAATTTAGTGTTTGCGCTTCCAAAAAAGGACCATCTATTAGTATTTTAATAAAGTATAATAAAAGACTTCTATAATTTGTTTTTCTTTGTTAAGGCACAGCGACTAATATCATATCATAATTTTATTTCTCACAAGTTTTGTCGGTACATACCAAAAGTAATTTCGTAATATTTATTGTCTTGTGAAGTTGACTAAACAATTTTTCTCTCAATAACGATTAAGCAATTGCACAACAGAGCACCTTTGAAATTTAATAAATAACATTCACCTACCTAAAAATTTGGCTTTTTAATTAAAATAATTAACTTGCGGACCTACAAATTTGTTTGTATGTGAACAAGACTTTTTTTCCACCAAGTCATCAAAGTGGAAAAATTAAATTTTACGACAAACATTAATTCGTTACGTAAGATATCATTTTGTTGTGAAGATGTGTCCTTGTAGGAATAATGTTACAGAGTTTCATTAAACATCATCCAGAGCGGAAAATATGCATGAAACATGGCGCCCGACTCCAATCTATTCGAACTTGTTGGTTGCTTCTCTAACAAAATGAATTACTAATACATTAATATTTACGAAAAAAATCCTTTATGCATATATACAAATTTGCAAGTTAAATTAATTTAGTAGAGTTACTAGCAGTGTAAAATTGTAAGGGCATTGTAATTTATACTATAATATAATAATAGTTTCAAATATTTCCTGATTTATTAATTCATTTTCAATTATGATATAACGGATGGGTTTTTGTGCAATTTATTAACATAAATATTCCACAAAATGAGAAAACTGAACAACCAACCACAATTTTCAATTAGTTTCTTTAAGACAAACTCTTTGAAAACTTGTATAGAAATTTATACGTATTAATTAATACAACTAATAAATTTTATGGTTTTATAGCTAATAACTTTTTTGAAGATTATCGAAAAATAAAAATGCTGAATAGTTGCATTTCTTTAGTTCATTGGCTACCAAACCTCTAAACCCAATTTCAGGAAATTAGTTTATATTTCAGGTTTCAGGCAGATAAAATCAAATTTTATAAAAACTTAAGAATATTTGTGATTATTCTTGTTTACAACAAATTTATGATTTTATGCCTAGCCTATATTTCTTGGTATGCCTGAATCATAGTGTATAAAGAGAAATTGTAATAAATTTATACTGATTTATGTTTGTGATTGACAAAAATAACAGAACATTTTTTTCTAAAACCTTTCCTTGAAATAAATTTTGATGACATGAAAATGCAAGTAGGTTTCTTGGAATTCGAGGTCATGGGTAAAAGTTAAATGAAATTGTATTATACGCATCATATGAATATTTTATTTATATCATACACATTTTGTAATTAAATTCGGATAGACTGGTTCGGGTCGATTAAATTTAACTGAACATTGTTACCATGGCAACCAAGAAAAATTACGAGAAAAATTCGACAGGCATCCTGATGGATTTATCGATTTAGAAAGATGTTGTCATAGTAACTAATAAAAATTGCAAATTTAACCGTTACTATGACAAAATAATTTACGATTGAGGTTGGAGTAGTTAATGGTTAAAATATGGTCCTAAATATCACGAAATCTCAGTATTTTTTACTAATTTTTTCAAAATTTTGTGAAAAATAAAAATGAGTGCTTATTAAAAACTCCAAAATTCACTTTATTTAATCCTTATTCTAACTGCATCATTTCGGTTTAACTTTGTAGGACTTGAAGACATGCTCTTGCAAGTACTAATTTTACCATCAACAAAATCATACCTAACCTCACATAACCTACAAAATGTTTCCCTGACTTTTAATTGTACTTGTTGCTTTGTTGCCTAGAAAACTTAAATATAGTCAAAACCAAAAATTCCAATAATTGTTCTGCTCATTACATCCAAAGTTCCGATAAGAAAATATACGCCTTTATAAATTGCATAAAAGCTATTTTATCATTGGCAATCTTAATTTAATGATTTTAATCGCAAGTTGAGATTCTTGAAGCGTATCGTAGATCAGAACAGATTCTAGTGTAAGTTATCCAGCTAGTCGCGAGTACATCAGGATATGTCGCCCGGTCTATGAATCTAGTAGGCGACATAGCATCACGCACAGGCAGTTAGCTGCGTGCCGATGTTCAGTTTGTTAAGACAACAGCCAATCAAATGACACATCTCAGTATGTATGTGTCCTGTGTGTATCTACATCTACATAAGCTAGAGTTATTTGGGCATCTGCTTTGAATGTTAATACGCGCACAAATGATGACGATTCTAAATCAGTACCTAGAGGAAAATGATGTTCACTTTGTTCGGTTTGTATGCTCCAATTAGAGATGGTTGCGTGGATCATATGGAAAATTGCTCACGTCATAATTTTTTAATCGAAACAATTATTTGTTACCTTGACAGTGAGTTCCATTAAAAGTTAACAACGGAAATCATTTTTTTTTGCATCTGCGCTACTTATATTATATTGACTAACCACTCAACGAAATTATAATACCCACACATTTTTCAACTATTATTATGGGAAGGCAATTATATTAATTGATGTTTGCTTAATTGGGCCATTATGGAATTTTAAATGTTATGGTGCTAGGCGCTATTGTGGACTTCTCAGGTGTGTAGACGAAAAAAATATACATACCGAGTATATATAGATGTTAATTATAAAGTCAATTTTCCACGCTCTGTAAGTAGTACCTATAAGACTAACATAAAAAAATATTCAATTTGGTAGCATAAAGACTGAAATACAACTTGGAATCCTTCAAACACCTACATTAAAAAAACAATACAAAGACACGACTAGTTTCCAGAACAAAACCTCATTTTTCCCCTAACTATCTATAGAGTATTCCTCGAGGCCCTCAACACCTCATTGTATCACAATCTACACTGTTTCTGTTTCCTCTTAGTCAGCTAATCTATAATAATGCAATAATTACATAGTGCATTAATTTTCTAATCTTAAACTATACATCACAGAAACATTATTCATCACAATCACTAGGTACACTTTACTACTATTTAATACTAAGTAATGAGGAAATGAATGGTGACTTGGTAGATTGCGGGAAGGACAAAGTTATACAAGTGGTAAAGGCCATGATGATAGATGAGATACAATTCTTTGATTTGCCATTGTTAGCAATGTATCTACTGCTGAAATTATGACCCATTGCTGTAGAATTTCCAATCGCTTGATCTGAATCCCATTGAGGAGATACTGGAAGGTTTACTGAACTAGTTTAAATAGCATTCATCAGATTCTAAGAGAAATATGACAGACACTTCTTGGGAATTAAGTAGAAGGTAAACGGGTCTTAAACTATGCTACATTAATTTCTTATTCTTACAAAAGTGTTTTTTTCAACTTCGTTCCAATAATTTTCTGTTGGAAAATTGCCAATGAAAAATAGGTTTTATGCAATTTATAAAGGCGTATATTTTCTTATCGGAACTTTGAATGTAAGTAGCAAAATTTTTGGTCTTGACTATACTGAAATTTCATGACAAGTACAAATTCAAACACAGGGAAATGTTTTGTAGGTTATCTGAGGTTAGGTATGATTGTGTTGATTGTTAAACTTAATAAAATTAGTATTTGCAAAAGCATGTCTTTCCCGAAAAGGTTCACTATCACTATATTCAATTCATGAAAATTTGGAATTTTCAGAGCTTGATGTAACAATATTTGGGAACCCTGATCAAATATTTGACAATTAATTTTAAAACCACTGATATTATTTCTATGTCGATAGTTTAGGAAAGTTGTACTTTAAGACTCTGAATACCAAGACCTTTGTACTGCCAAAGAAACATTACAATTTCGGTCTTTGTGTTTTAAACTAAACTGCTGGCCAATTGAAACGTACCAAGCGAATTGTTAGGTTGAATTTAAAGTAAAATATTTTGAAAAATAGAAAAGATATCAATATGCGGTTTTCAGGATTCAAGAGATAATTTAATTGACAAAACGATAGTGTTACCAGATTTTTTTACTTGGAAGTACATTATTATCTACAGAGTATGAAAGAAAGTCGTCTTTTTTTTCTCAAATTTTATAACTACCGAGATTCCACAAAAATTTTTTTTATAATTTTTTGATGTAGATTTTTTTAGTCCTTACTTAATGGGAAAAAAGTCTGTTTCTCAAATTTTTGATATACCTGTTATTTTATAAAATAACGAATTTTTGCTGAAAACTTGATTTTTTCTTTGTTTTTTGTCGTTCGGCCGTATTGTGTTTTGTAAGAACCAATCTCTGTAGTTGATTATGATACCTTATGAATGGCTTTCTTATTAAAAGTACATTTTTTGTACTTTCATTAATTTTTTGGTAACCAGTGGCTTATCAAAAATCGGTACACGTTCGCTAATTGGTAAATTTTTTTAATTCATTTTTTGAAGCTATTTTCTTAATGGAATAAAATGGAATTTAGTTAGTTTATGTTCACCATTGGTTTAAGTGACTTATATCCTCGAAACGGGTTTTTCACTTTTTCAAAAATTTACTCATATCCGTGTATACCGGGTGCCCATGAAATCGTTTTACAACCCCCACCATTTTGTTACATTTAACTGTATTAATTTGAAATTTGGCATGGTTTGATTGTTGAAAGGAATAATCATTTTGACGTTTAAAACAATCTAATGACACTTCCGGTTTCACCGGAAAGGCCACCTACTAACTTTAAATATTGTTTAAAACAACCCTGTAAATTTTTTTGCGTAATAATTAGATTCTACTTAAAATTACCTTTTTATCGGCATATCACATGATGACATTTGCTTTCAAAATGGCAGCATAATTATTATTGCAAAAACCTGTTCAACAATATTTAATTTAATAAAAAATTCGGTATCTTATAAAAAAATCTTATAAAATTTTGAGAAACTGGTTTTTTCCTCATTAACCAGGGACTAAAAAAAGGAACATCAAAAAAATATAAAAGATTTTTTGTGGAATCTCGGATCTCGGTATAGGTATAAAGTTTGAGAAAAAAAGACGACTTTCCTTCATACCCTGTAGATAGTAACGTACTTCAAAGTAGAAAAATCGGGTCACACTATTGTTTTTTCAATTAAATTATCTCTTGAATCCTGAAAACCTCATGTTGATACCTTTACTCATTTTCAAAATATTTGACTTTAATTTCAACCTAAAAATTCGCTTGGTACCTTTTAAATGGCCAGCAGTTTATATAGTACCTAATCTACCACAACTCACAAAATGGTTTAGTTTAGTTTAGTTACCCCCGTATTAATTCCTTTTAGTACATTACAATTATTATTTATGTGTATAATAAATAAAACAAAACCGAATTAGTTCAACTTACTGTAATTTCTAATTTTTATTCATGTTTCAATCTCTAGATAGCATCTGGAAAATTTATCGTGTAAATTTTTTACTTTATACACAATTTAATATCTACATACACACAACTTCCTCTGTTTGTAATTTCTGAATGATTATTAGCTCTTACATACTTTATTACATTACATATTACAAACAATTTGTTTACCTAAGTAATAATTATAAAATTACAGAGCAGTGCATATAACTGCGAGTAGAATAACTTATTGTGTGTTCAACTCTACTACAAATCTACAGTTAAGTTTCCACTTTCTACTAAAGTCAATAAAAAAGCCTCACAACATTGTCTTGTATTAAAATAAAAACCTATTTTTCTGCTTCTAATGTTCGTATTTAAGCAAATCGACAAGGATCCAAAGCTAATTAACTTTTTCCGAAAATGTCTTCAGCATTTTCAATTAATTCCTAATAAAACGCCTAACAGTTCCGTCCATCTGCCACAAAAGGGGATGATGCTGGTGCAGATTATCCTCGTCTACATCATTATTCCGATGAGCTATTCACTTTGTAATTCTGCGAACGATGCTTATTAGTGTACGGATAGTTCCATGTATCTAACAGGTGTTAAACACTATGGTCAGTAAAATTACCAAAGAGTGATGTAATATGTTATATCTATAGGTATAGAGAGCTGTATTATAATGCGCTAATTTTCACACATTTCCATTTGTGTATTTGCCAACCAGTTTCGTGTCTTCATCTTGGACTAGTTTAATGTATCGAATATTTTTTGTTTCGTGTCAACAGAAATCTACGGTGCGTTTGGGGCGGTGTAGCTCAAAGCACACGCATGAGACTAATAATTGTTTATCCAATTTAAAAGAAACAATAAATGCCAGTTTTAGTTATTTCTGTTAAAATGCTGGTTAGTGTATACGTGTATCTGACAGTTTAATGCCTATTCTGTTATGGTCAGTAAACAGGTGTTAAAATATATAATTGCAGTATTATATATATGGTGGCCTACTCCTCCTCTTCCTCCCATTGGTTTCATGTTGTCTAGTGGTTTTTTCCCCTAAACCAAACAAATTTTCCTTGCTCGGTACAATGTTGTATCTCGTGCGCATTTAATTTATCAAGTAAAGTGGTGAAAAACACTGGCACAATATTAAAAGCACCATCACGATCGTTTTACCAGTGACTAGACTGATTTGTAGACATCAAATGCAATTTATGATGGTAAAAACAATATTCCCACCAATGGAATACAATGAAAGAGCAAATTCATCGGTGAAAGCATGAGGCTCTCTGTGCGGATGCTGCCACCCAAACATGGACATACTGGTGTCGATCCATTATTTCCAAACAATTATCGTAATTTAGCGCAGTAATTGCTTACAATTTAACATTAAGGACGATTAAGGATGAAGTGTATTTAAATGAACTACTAAACTCTTCGGTTCGTGACCATCATACCACCGCCTCTTTGACCACTGGTTTTATATATGGGAGGCACTGAAGTTGCAAAAGGATTTGTTTTTGTTGAGCAGTTTTGGTTGGGTAACTTTCGTTTCTATTTTGAATTTGTATATCTTTGTAGTATCGACAACTTTTTGCCAATTTCCAAATACCAAATGTTTCTTATTTGGCAAATATTTCATATACAGTTTACATCGTCAAGGTTTCACCAGTCGATAGTTTAGCGAAAATTGAGGGTGGTTTGTCTAATAAACTATGGTCGAATGTTGCTTCCTTTTTGATGTACAGGGCATTAAAGGAAATAAATTATTTTAAATAATTTGCTATAAATCGATAACAAAAAAAGTTAGTCTTCTGAAATTTTGCATAGATCTTCTTTTTTTATATTCTCTTAGTAATAGTGGTTACAATTATTTTATTTAGAACACAGAGGCGTGCGTACGGATTTCTTCAAAAACATTTTATTGATTATAACGTACACCACTGGTTTTTTTTGCAGCACCAATATGCAGAGAGTATTTTCCATTCAATTTAGAAACTTTTTTGTATCTTACAATTTCTTGATAACTTAACTTTTTTTTTCTTATTTATTAAAGAGGTTCTTCCCTATTAGATTTCCGAAAATAGCATCAGTACAAAGTTGTAGAGAAAAATATTTCCTACAACTTTCCATTTAATATTTTTTTGATATTGTCAATATTTAAGAAGATATTCAACAAATAAGTTGCAAATTTTAGGGAAATTTTTCTCTAGTTAGTTACTACTTACTACTCTTTCCCCAAAATTTTCAATTTATTTGTTGAATAACTTTTTAAATATCAACAATATCAAAAAAAGTTTAAAAGATAAGTTGTAGGAAATATTTTTCTTTACAACTTTGTACTGACTCTTTTTTTCGAAAATTTAATAGGAAAATAGTTATTCATTAAACAAAAGAGTCCAACTCTTAATTGAGGGCTAGTGAAGGAAGGGCGGGGTCTACGGATACACAAACTCAGTTTTAAACTTTCAGCGTGACCCTCTAGAAGATTCTACAAAAATTGGCTGTAGGGTAAAAAAAGTCTATTTGAAGCCTTTTTTTCGCCCTTATTTACTGTACTATTAGGTTATTTTGAGTTAAGTTATCAAAAATTTATAAGATACGAAAAAGTTTCTAAATTGAATGGAAAATACTCTCTGCATATTGGTGCTGCAAAAAAAACAGTGGCGTACGTTTTATTCAATAAAATGTTTTTGAAGGAACCCGTACGCACGCCTCTGCGTTCTAAATAAAATAATTGCAACTACTATTAATAAGAGAATACAAAAAAAATCTATGCAAAATTTGAGAAGGATAACTTTTTTTGTTATTGATTTATAGCAAATTATTTAAAATAATTTATTTTCTTTAATGGCCTGTACGTCAAAAAGGAAGCAACATTCGACCCTAGTTGATTAGACAAACCACATTTAATTTTCGCTAAACTATCGACTGGTGAAATCTTGACGATATAAACTGGGACACCCTGTATGTATTGTGTTTCTGAAATATTTGCTATTTGGAAATTGACAAACTTTACAAGTCTGTAGCCGCCTTTAGACATAGTACCGAAAACTTGTCGACATTTTTTCTCATTCGACTAGTCTTTCGAAAAATTTCATCGTGTAAGCGCACTTTTATTTGCCTTATTTGCAATAAACCACTACAGAAAAGCTGAAGAAGTAAATCGGACACTAATATCTCCTTGGACTCGTATGCCATGATTTAAAACCGCGGAGAAACCTTTACGTGTGTCCGGCTAATATTGACTACGTTTACCTGGGGGATATAAAAGTGAATGAGCTTAAAAATCGACTGAAAAATCACAAGATAAACGATCTGAATTAAGCTTAAAACATAATTAGAAAAGCCAAGCCCTATTCGAAATAGATTTGACTTAGAGCATAGTGCAGATAGTTTATCTCAATGATTTTTGAGTCTACTTTTAAACTAATTCACATTTAATTTTGCTAGATAAATGTAGTCATAAAAATAAGTAGGAAATAGTATTTTTTATTTAAACAACAAATGAAATATGAACATACCTATACAATTTGGAGAAATAATATTAAAAATCGACTTCTACTGATCCAAAAAATAAAGAAGACTGCCAAAAATGTGCACAATTTATCATAAATAAAAACTAGAACACAGCGTGAAAAAAACTACAAGAAATCTATGTTAATTATCTTTTATCATGATAAATATGAACATTTTGTAGAAAATTTTATGATCAAGTATTTCGATATTATCTGGAATATATTTTAAATATTGCTTTTAGAAGAAAAGAACAAGCACCATTAAGTACCAGAGTAATTTCGAAATCTGGGGAAAGCGACACTCATTAGACTTTGAGGTTTTTACACCCAGCAGACAAATCTCCATTGCATCAGTTGCATTCAACCAGTTCTTTAACAAAAATGACAAAAATCTCCTCCCCGTTAATTAAAATCTCAATAACAACGCAATTTCCATCGTTATATCTGGCATATTGTTTACAGTTACCAATAAACTTTTTCGCCCCAATTATCCGCAAATAAAATCTATAGTGCAGTTAACCTTTGATCCAAATTGTCTGATTGTTTTGTTTCTCTATTTTAGATTGGCTAAAGCAAACGGTTTCCCACAAAGAGAAAACTATAATAAAACTGCATTAATATCAGGTTAGTGTTCCGATCTAGTGTTGGTATCTCCGGCCAAAACGTGCAAAAGTGGTAATGACTGCTGCATCATCATCAGCACGCCGGTCCTGTTGAACGTCGCGCCGCCACATTTTCCACCGCATCATCTCAGAGTTTCACTTTACTTCCGCCTGTGTGTGTTGTATTAGGCCCCAAGCCGGCGTGGCATCCCGCTGTTACCTAAGGTAAGCTTTATTAGGTTATATATTTTTATTTTTCGGTTGGCGTGTCGTGAACCCGTTCCATTAATTCAGTAAATAGAATGTCAGATTCGTGGCGATGCACTTCCGGAAGATCGTCAATTAGCTTCTCAAGTGCTGTATGATCTATGAACGCTAAATGGATTTGCCACTATTTTGACACATTTTCCAACGAGAAAGTGCCTATATAAGGAATAATTATAATAATAACTATAAAAAAGGCAAATTCGAATCTTTGATGGTTAGAACTTTGTAGCAAATTTATGCGATTACAGAGATTTCTCTTCCATGCGTGTCTGTCTAACTTAAAAAAATAATTAAAGATTATTACCATGTGATTATACGTATCAAAACATCATGCAAACTTGCTTGTATAGCGCTCAGCATGAATAAGCCTTTAAATATTTTTTACTGTGGGAATAAATCAATCACTAATGTAGGTGGTCAAAATTTCACTAAAAAAAAACGCCGACTATTTCAATCAATAGTTCAAATTCAATTTATACGTTAATTTACTTTCATTTTGCTGTATGCGCTGGCTAGATTTATGTAATCGCAACATACATAATTAAAATAAAAACAAAATGTCGATATCTAACTGGACGCCTAAGGCTTTAAATTACTGGTACTTGTTTAAGAGACAGTGGTTTAATTGTTTTAAATTTATATGTAAATTGGTGGCCTGGGAGCGCAGCGTGTAGTGGCGACGTAATATGAAAAATTTACACTGTAACAAAGAAATGATTCAGCTGATTTGATTTTAAGAGTAGAGGGTAAGGGCAGACCCTTGTGGAACACTAAATATAGGTAAATACGTGCAAAATGAAACTTTTTACATTAATTCAAAATATCGAAACTTAAATCTAAAGTATTATGTAAACAATTGGATGTAATTTAGCGGGACTAATTTGAGATCCTTGCAGTACACTAGATAGACAATTTATGCAGAAGTATCAAAATTTCTCAGATACAACATTCTATGTTCTGAAATTTATGAACTATTTTCCATCAATTTTAGATGTTTTTTTCTGGGTGAAAATTAACGAAATTACCTTATTAGCAGGGGGCCAAGTAGAGGTCCTTGTGGTTCCTTATTTTTAAAGATAACATTTTCCAAAAGAAACTAATGTGTTGTATCAGTTATAAACATCCGAATTTCAAAAATATTTGTAAAAACTATGATGGAATATTTCAATATTTAATCAGAAATTTTACTGGCAATATATCTGTCTTAGTGGCTGAAATTTAAGATAGATTAGCGACCAATAGGAATCTATAAATTTCAATTGAATCACAGATTTTAATTATGAATTTAACACACCGTTGTAAAAGTGAGCATACGCTATGAAAAAAAACTGGCGCATCCGCCAAAATTTAAAATTTTGTGTTTTTGGTACTTGTGGTAAAAAAATCGTCAAATTGTGAAGTTGTATAGTTTATATTACGACATTTAAAGGAAATTCGATAAGTAATTAAAGCTGTACAAGTATATAACTTTTTGTATAATGTGCCAAAATTCCACTGGATATCTTTTAGAGATCTGTTATATAAATTATCCTGAAATTTTGTACAATTACTCAAACAACACGTTTTATTTTTATTCAAGGAAACCAAAGCATGACGAAAATGGTTGTTATCAACTCGGTTGGATGTCAGCTGGAAAAAACGAATTAAAATTATCATATTGTTTCTGTTCAATTAAATTGTATAAAAATTCTAAATGGTGTTAATCTTTAACTGGCCGTAACTGATACATGATCTTTGTAATTAGTTCAACTGGATGTAATTAAAATCATAAACAGGACGTGTATTTCTATTTCAACTACTTCATTTACATGACGGGTTATTATTAGGAAAGGAACAAAAAACAATGAAATTACATTCCGATGGTAAGATGGCACTGTTTGGCGTGCGGCGTAGTAAATTTATATTTTATTAACTTTTAATAGTATTAATCTCAAGCTGGATTATTGCACTTATATGAAAGCAATAAAATAATTTATGAGTGAAAGTCACCGGCGATGGTGAGGTACCGTTTTGTAATTAGTTATTTTAAATGAACCGTTACACAAATTGGAAAAATCCACAAAGTGTCTCGTACATAACACATAAAAATCTGCATTGTGTTTTGAGGATTCCCAAAGCGTTTCATTGTCGGCGTATTACTAAACAGCTATTTAACATGTTGGTGATTTTTCGAATTTTATATAGTTCATTGTCAGCATCACGAATTCAGCCTCGGTACAGTTTGAAAATACAGTATACTAAACGGAGCGCAACTAAACAAACTACTGCATGCTTACTATAGTTGCATCACATAGTATAAGACCATGCTCGACCTCCCTAAGGTCACTAATACTCCCATTTTAAAATTGCATGGAATGTAGAACGTTCTATTAGTTTGTGTAAAGCTACTTAGATATGCAACTAAGTGTAATAGTCTTATTGTTTTATAGCGAAAATATTGAGCGTGGGTTTTATGATTTCATTCCTATGATGGCTAAAATATAAATTAATTTTGCCACAATCCATACAATTTCAAGTAATAGATAAATAATTCTATACAATTGGTTTTAGCACTACTTGAATACCTATAGAGATTATTTAAATTTCGCACTATAAAATATGTCAGAGTACCTACAATTTAGCTTAAAACAAAAGTCTCATAAAATAAAAGTGAGTTTTACATGAAATAATTTTTAAAGAACTGCAATCACTTTTTATTCGATATTAAACCTGAAAAATTGAAATTATCAACAAATTTTTCAAGTTTTGGGACCATTAGTCACATAGCTTTCAAAGTAACTTCTCACATAGTTCACTCTTGTTGCCTACACTTAACAACATGATTTCCATCGTTGATTTTATGATTTTTATCCGTGATAAAGCGATAAATCGAAATTTACGCCTTTAAAAAATCCAAATGTTATGTTCAATTATCACTTCATAAAAAGCAGCTCCTTAACTTTACAACAATATTTGGTTTTACTGTCGATCAGTGGTACCTAAACTGTAATGTTTCAGACATAAATTTGGTGAGTTGTTTTGAGAAGAATTAAAAAATTACTCATAATGTACGAGCCCTAACAACTAAATGTTCGGACAAAAGTAAATTTTTGAAGTAGGAAAGGAGAACTGGAAATTTTACCCAAATAATTAGTAAACACCTAACAATACAATAAGATAAAGCCTTAATAACAATATTATGCATGGAAGAAATTTATTTATTGGATTTAACAATATTTTAACCTTAACAATTATCAAATCTTACCAAATGAATTTGCAACTAAATGTTGGGATAATTTTTAATTTAGGGCCATTAATAAGAGGTTAAGTCTCCTTTTGCTTTAAGAGCTGCCTGTATTCTAGCAGGCATTATATTTATCAAATTTTGGTACAATTCTGGACTGCAACTGTCCCAAATTTCTTCTATTTTGGTCTTTAAGTCCCCAATGGTTCTTGGTGGATTATTGCGTAGAATACGTTTAATTTTATGCCAAAGAGTTTCAATGACATTTAAGTCCGGACTGGATGAGGGCCATGAAAGCACCTTTATGTCGTTTTCACCGAGTTCCAAAACTGGGATTTTTTAAAAACAGTTGTTAGAAAATTACGTCACATTTTTCAAGTGCAATTTTAATGCTACGAAATATGCCTAAAATCACCAAATAAAGACTTGGGGATTTTTCTGTACATAAAACCAACATCCAGCTTTGCAATAAAGTAAATTTTACCAAAATCCAACCAGCGGTTCCAAAACTGTGATTATTTAAATATAGGTTTCATCCACAAAAACACGTTTTCTGAAAAGTGAACTGTGGAACTCGAAAAAAATGCAAAAAAAATTATATTAACATTTCAGGATTTTTTTCAATATAATACGATCCTTGAGCTTTGATTTAAAGGTTTTTTGACACAAATCCAACCAGCGGTTTCAAAACTGTGAATTTTTAAAACAGTTACTAGAAAATTCTATCATTTTTAAAGGTGCAACTTTGAAGCTCCGATAAATGCCTAAAATCACCAAATAAAAGCTTGTGTAATTTTTTTGTAAAGAAAACCAACATCCAGCTTTGCAATAAAGTAAATTTCATCAAAATCCGACTACTAGATCCAACGTTTTGAAAATAATAATTCATTGTTTCTACAGTTTTCCCACCTGCTGGGTTAAAGTGCCACAGTTTTGGAACCGCCGAGCGGATTTTTACGAAATTTACGTGTTTCTATAACCAAATGTTTGCATTATAGCAGAAAAAAATCATCAATATAATGGAAGTTAATTTAGATAACTTTTGCACGTATGGAAAAAAGACAATCAAATTTACTTTTGTCCGAACATTTATTTGTTAGGGCTCGTAGATAATATCAAGAATAAAGTTTAGCAAAATGTAAATCTTATTCTAATTCAACCAGCATTAGTTATAAAACTGAGGTAGTTATAATTTACTGCAGAAGTTCATACGATTTTTTAAATTTAATTGTTGCTGAAAATTTCAGAATATTTAGCTGGAGGCAATTTCTTCAAAAAAGTAGATATAAATTGGATCAAAATTGACGAGTAGTTTCAAATCTGTACCTAGTAATGTCATATTGTAAAGTGAACCGGTCGTAAATATCAATGAAAATTAATTGACTTTTTGTGCATTTTCGTTTTTTGTTAACACGATAAAAGAAATTCAATATACCTCGCTCTGAACTGTGGGAAAATTGGACATTAAGTGTAAATGTTACTTTTAATATTTTTATGCGTCAGTACCTAAAAATCTAGAACAGATTGAGAACCTCTACTTAGGTATATTTTGTTAAAACTTTTACAATCCTAATTTTAATAGATATGGTATTTATTTAGAAAGAAATTGTGAATCACAATTAGATATTTTTACAATGATGGAAATTTTCTACAGTAAACGTCTTAGAAATTACAGTTTTTTCAAATTTTGTATATTTTTTATGTACAAAAATATGGAACTTCAGTTGAACAGCATTGTCTTATAATATTATTACGATAATTTTTAACTAGGTATTCAGTATAAAAATGTCTCTTCTGTTAAACCAATTATTGTAAGTACTTAATTGTCTGATCCTAATTTTCGTTATTTTTGACAAATATTAACGTAATTTCGACTTTTCTCAAGTTAATTTGTTCTTGTAATATATTTTTAGCGTTTATAAAACTGTTGAAAAGACAGCGAAACTTTTACATTTACTCATAAATTTTTTCCAATTCTAAAAACGCCTTTTACTGTATGAAATGTTTGGTTCTACTTTATACAATAAAGTAATTGTGCGCCATATTAATTATTATGACCACTTACTCAAAGAAAGTTTATCAAGCTAAACGGCTAGGTCACTGTGAAATTATATAGAATTAAATCAGATTTATCCATTTAATCTGTTTGATATCAGATGTAGAGTTGAATGTGTAAATATGTTTGTAACAGTGTTTAATCGCTCAGTGAACCGTTGCCAATATATATTTTTTTCGTTATATCTTTCCACCAGATATACGTGCTTAATATAGCGGTAAAATAAACTATTAATAATAAAAATCATTGTAAGGTACAAAGCGCAAAACATTCACTAATTATATACTATCATAAATTTAAAGACATTCATTTAAACTCAAATCAATGATATATTTGTTCAGCGTTCGGTTTTTTTGCTGCCTGTGTGTGCTCCCATCAAGCGGAAATAGTTGCGCTAATTATAAATGATTATTATAAAATCTATTCGGTGCTTTAGGCACAACATATAACGCTATGCGCACGTTTGTCTTAAAACCAATGATTTGTGTACGCAGATTTGATTTATGTGTCAGATGTACAATTCTGGAACATAATTACCTTAAATATTCTAACCTAACGCAAAAAATTGATGATTTCAAACACCCACATAGATTTTTTCAATAATTTCCCACGTAAACTTTATTGAAATCCCATCATCAATAAATTCCTGCTTTTGTCGAGTTTTTTTTTGTGCATTTAAAGGAAAACACGCAAGGAGATGTAGATTAGGTCACTTGGAAAGTGTCCAGTCGTTTTCAGCTTCGGACAAAACTGGTACCACGGTGCGCCCCAAGCAAATTTCATACATGTTATTTAAGACATGTAATATTAAACCGAACACGAAATAGCATAATTAAGCATTTTTTATGTACGGAATATAACAAACAATTAACTAGGTAATGTATAATACAAACGGGCAGTTCAGATTGTGTATTATATAATACACTTTCTTGTCCTGTTCCAAGTACGGTGATTTCAACGTTCGGTTCGGTCTCGGAACAGAACTCACAACATTCCATTTTGATTTTATAATTAGGTAATTTGTTGCCTACGTCTGGCTTTCTGTTATTATTATTATTATTATTATTAATGCTGACAAAAGACACACTTCCTGTTCGTATTCCTGAATGTGTCATTTTTAAATTAATCGAGCCGTTTCTAAAACAAAAAAATGCATTTTTATATGGTTTTAATTAACAGGACTAATTAACACGATAAACTTTCGCAAATAAAACTAATTAATTCCTCTGTGGGTTTTGTTCTAGAACCACGTTGAAATGACGTCAGTCCCCAAAGTTTTTTTTTATTTAGTGTCGTGGGGCGTGTCCTGGAGATAAATCACACACCATAATTTTTTCCCAACACTCACTAAACTGACGCGCGATCTTTACGCTAAGACTAAGATATTTATGGTGTGCAAACACAACATTTAACTGATTGGAATGTGTGCGCTCGTTTTCGCACACATCGTGTTCTATTAATTTGAAATTAGCGTTACTTTAGTCTTGATGTAGTATATTTTGTAGTTCACTTATATTACCAAACACCACTTGTAATTTATGTGACTACCACATATAAATACTCATACAGGTCATGTTATTATTTATACGTATTATAGTTACTGCTTTGCTCTGTCTTTCTCTCCTCGCGGTGCTGCTGATTAATGTGAAGGAAAATCACATGGCGATAAAATTACGATCGCTTCCGTCATGTGCTTGGTATACAAATGTATGGTTATGCATAAAGCGTTTTTCTTTTTGGGAAAAAAGTACAAGTACTATAGTTGATATGCTTTGGAAATTATCAAATAATTGCTATTATTAATCTAGAAACATGACAACTTTTTACCAGGGAAATACCTACATCACAGCACGTTCTCGAACTGCAAAATAGCGGTTTTAATTCACATAGACGTGAAAATTATTATTAAAGATGAAAAAGCAAAAAGACAAAAAAGCACACATATAAATTTAGAAAAATTAATGCTCGAGAACGTAGAATAAAAATCTGCGGAGGGTTATAGGTTTTCACTGCTTGAATTTGTAATATTTAACAGAGATATTAAAATATCTATAAAGCAATTAAGTTTAGAAATGGGGAATACTTAATATAACAGATACAAAGTTTGATTACTTACAATGTATGTACAATAAAAATATGTGGAGGGTTTCATTTGAAAAAATAATGTTATCACGCTAAGAAGTTTGTGTTATTTAACAATAAATTACAAACTCCCCGCATAAGATAATTTTAGAGGGACATATCAAAATGTTCTTTACTCTGTAGACGAGTAGATAATATGAAGAATAAGTTAATCCGAAACTAACAGCAAAAAATCCCAATAATTGACGGAATTTTATTTTCAATATATTTTCTGTAGACTGGAACAAATTAATCATGTATGAAATTGATTAAATTTCCTATTATTCACAAGTAAATGTTGCCCCACTTTTCTTTCGAGGATATTATTTGAAAAAAAAAAGTGAGTTATTCTGTTTACTGAAATAGCTACCAAAAAAGTAAAATTCTGAAATTATTGGTATTTTTTCTATCAGTACTCATTGGCTTATGTTAATAGTCCAAGCAATCTAGAATTTTAGTTAGCAATCGGAGAGGGCAGGATAAAACTTTGTGGGTAGTTGGGCTCATAAAAGGAAGTTTAAATCGAAGTTTTAGACTTCATCCCTCGGTAGGTTTTTCCGCCATCTTGGATCTAAGGGTGCATTTGTTTTTTGCGATTTGTGGTTTAACTACGCACTTTATCGAAAAATACGTCTCTTTATTTATTGTAGATCATAAAATTCCCTAAATATTGAGCAAGTAATTTATTTATTATTTAAACAATTACAAGCATTTTAGTAAAAAATTTGGAGGTTGAAGTTTCTTCACTTTTAAACTTTCCTGTACCATTTATCAAAAAGTATAATCAATCCAAAAAGATAGGCCTTGAAAAGCTCTACAATTTTTATATAAACTATTCATTCCCGCACTGCACCGCTCCAAAGTTGGGCGTTCTCGCCACCAGCGCCTGAAAATCGAGCTTTACACGGCAGGTTTTGATGTACTGACTCTCACTGACCTATCTGCAATAAGAGAGGATAGTTTAAGTACACAAGTGAAAGCTTAAATTCAAGTTTTAGACTTAACCCTTAAGGGGTTTTTCCGCCATCTTGGATTTAGCGTTGTATTCGTTTTTCGCAATTTGCGGCTTAACTAAGCAGTTTATCGAAAAGTACCCCTCATCATTTCTTGTACATATTAAAATTTCCTATTTAACCATGTGTATAAAATAAATTATTCATTAATTATTTAATCAAATACTAGCATTTAAGTAAAAAATTTGGGGGTTGAAAGAGTTTTTCCACTCTTTTGTCTTTCCTCTGCTTGTGTACGCGCCAGCAAGTCGAGCTCTGCACTGTTGGTTTGTTCTAATAATGTTAATTGTTTATTGTTAATGTTACACACATGGTAATCGTTAAAACAATTGGCCAATAACGTAGAAGTCACTTTCGAAAAAAATTCTTCAACATTTGATAAATTGTCAGAATTTTTAATTGTAACAATTATTCATATAAAAATATAGTAGTAGTAAGATCTCTTGTGTAAGTATACTTTTCTATAGACGGCATCACAAAAAACTAAAAAAACGCTATTTTAGCCCCAAATTTTTGACTTAAATGCTGCTAGTATTTGTTTAAATAATTAATGAATAATTTACATTATACACATGGCTAAATAGGAAACTTTAATATCTACAATAAATAATGAGCGGTACGTTTCGATAAAGTGCTTTGTTAAGCCGCAAATTGAGAATAACGAATACACCTCTAAATCCAAGATGCCGGAAAAACCCCTTGGGGGATGAAGTCTAAAACTTGGATTTAAACTTTTTCTTGGGTACTTAAACTACCCACAAAGTTTCATCCTGCCCTCTCTTATTGCAGGTAGGTCAGTGAGAGTCAGTACATCAAAACCTGCCGTGTAGAGCTCGATGCGGTGCAGTGCGGGAATGAATTGATACGTGCAAGTTGTTTTTATGAAAATGGTAGAGCTTTTCAAGGCGTATCTTTTTGTATTGATTATATTTTTTGATAAATGGCACAGGAAAGTTTAAAAAGTGAAAAAACTCTACTTCAACCTCCAAATTTTTTACTAAAATGCTTGTAATTGTTTAAATAATAGATAAATTACTTGCTAAATATACATTGTTCGATAGGGAATTTTATGATCTACAATAAATAAACGACATCTTTTCGATAAAGTGCGTAGTTAAACCACAAATCGCAAAAAACAAATGCACCCTTAGATTCAAGATGGCGGAAAAACCTCCCGAGGGATAAAGTCTAAAACTTGGATTTAAACTTCCTTTTATGAGCTCCAACTACCCACAAAGTTTCATCCTGCCCTCTCCGATTGCGAACTAAAGCATAGGAATTTGGATAGATTGCTTGGACTATAAGTAATATCAAAAATTGTGGTATATATCATATTTATGACTGTTTTATATAAATTTTGAATATTTTTTTGATTTGCTGTCATTTAAAAACACATTAAGTAAATCTGAACATTCCCTGTGAGTAACCTTGTTTTAAATTGATTGCGTTCTTAAAAAAATCAACTTCCAACCTGCATTGAATATTTTATTTAATATTTACAACTCCATTAAATCCGATTATAAACGCATTGGATATTAGTGAATGTTTGGTATGAATTTTAGAATGACAAGGTTATTTCCCCCAGAAAATAACAAATAGCAGTAAATTTGGTTTATATATCTGTTTTTTGTCCATAGAGCACACCTTTTTATTTTACAGTTATTAAAGAAAACATTGGACTGTATCTTGTCAGATCAAATCCAAGAAATTTACTATATGATAATATTCGAAGACATTCCACGAATATTTCCATGTATTCCTTGAATATATTGTTTCAGTAAATTTGCAAATCGATCTAAATTTACAATGCAAATCTGACGCAATTCATATCAACTTTCACTAGAACAAAATAATATGGAAAGCAATTCAATCTTATCGGGTGGCGGCTGGTGTGGTTTTTCGTTCTGAAAGGTGACAAGTAGTTTATTCAACATGATTTAGTTGTACATACGCTCGGCGGCATTGGCTTCAGTTTTATGTTTCGTAATGATTTAGCTACTTATTATTCAGTATGAATATATTTGCGCGTTAGATTATTATATGGTGTCACGTGTAAATATGAATTCTATCCAACAGTTTTATTCAATGAATTCATGTTAATTTAATTGCTGGAACTAACGTTTGAGTTTGAGTTAACTGTTGTTTTATTATATTTGGTTATTTTTTAATACCCTTTGTGGTGTGTTAAAAGTACTGTATGTTGTTATTGCTTTTGGTTTCAAGTAACTAATAAATTGGTACCAGGAAAATGTTTGTAAAAATTTACAGTTGCCTCATTATGAGATTCAACGATGCAACTAAAGATTTTGCATGGGTAAATATGCATGAATATTAAAAATATATAGAAATTTAGAAAATCGTTAGTAAGAGATTTTCAATTTGAATTTGGCGTTTAAGCCAAGAGGTTCAAAAACCCAAATTTTTTCGATAAGTTTATATTAAAATGAAGCGAATATGATTCTAGACATAAAACTATGAATCAAAATCAATGTCTTTTCCGTGATTTGGACAGTCTGCACTAATGACTGTCTCAGTACATTAAACATTGTTGCGCCATCACATAAAAAACCGAATAAAGATAATTATTATTGTTGTAGGTACATCGGTATATAATGATATCTAATGTGCTGGTGTTCTACAGGGTGGTAAACTTATAAGAAAATTACTAATATTATGTATGCAGTTGCCTTGGCTCGCCTCGCCTTCTTTTGCATCAAGTGCAGATTCAGATTAGTTACGCATATACGCGAGAGTTTTAGCGATGAAAAAAATGTGTCGGCTTCCACTGGCCTTTATTTATTTTATCAAATAATAACGCTCCATAGAGACATGGTGTGGTCATTTGCCAGTGAGATGCGTTGTGCAGTGTGTGTACCGAGAGTGGTTTTTATGTAAAATTACGCTGACACAATCTGATTAATTTTTTTTCCATCCAGCGCGCACGTTACAAAAGCTTTTTAACAACTGATTGCTTTCTTGCCTCCAGATGATTTTATATATGATTACTTAATGATTTAATAAACAATACTTATACTCATACTTCTTAGAAGGAAAATATGCGAGTAGTAAAAACAACCTTTTTTGTCTCTTGACTAAATCTAAAATCAATATCTTCACAATAATTTACAACAAAGCAAATCGTTTCTATTTCGTTGTTTTTTTCTGGTTACAAACTCTAATGGAAATAATTTGCAAATTATAGCTACACTACATTGTGTGGGCTCTTCTAGGTAGAAGCACACATAGTTTTAATAGTAGGTACCTAGTAAAGGTAATTTTTACAGTGGTAATAACTGCAATCTTGACTTGCCAAAGGGACAGCAAGTCTGCAAAGATAATAATCAGTATCAGGAGCGGGCTGATCGCCGTACAAAGCCAATGTCGATATCGTTGTGCAGGTTAAATTTCACTTCCTCAAGACGGTCGCCACACACCACTAAATATACATAAATGCAAACTGGATATATGTTCTCGATTGCGCGACTTGATCCTTTAATATGTGGGATTTGTGCCATTATAAAAGAATTATAGTGTATGGAAACCTATTAGCATTCTGTGTCGATAATCAAAAATATTCTTAATTCTAATATGCTACATACAGTGGAGCTTTTCTAACTAATAACTTTTTATTTTCTATAATTCGAACTAGTATTTTACGCGTAACTCGAATTTTTCGATATCCTGAAAGTAGGAAGAGCAAAGTCAGCAGAATCATAAATTGACACATGGACAATTAAAGGCTCATTAAAGGCTAATTAAGTGCCCTAATTAGAAATTAAATGCTCCGGCCATTTTTTCAAAAATTGATGTTCTGCTACCTTAAAGTTAAGTCAGCAGAACATGAGCGAAAAAATTGTTTAAACAATAAAATTGATTTTTTGTTCAGACAGTAATTAAAGGCTCTTTAAAGGCTTTCGGACTGCTCTGATTAAAAATTAAATGCTCTTTGTATTTTTAGTGAAAATCGAGGTGAAAATGAACAATTTCGCGACTTTTTTGTTTAGACAGTAATTGTTAATTTTCACTAGAAATGCGAAGAGCATTTAATTTCTAATCAGAGCAGTCCGAAAGCCTTTAATGAGCCTTTGATTACTGTCCAAACAAAAAAGCTATTTTATTGTTTAAACCATTTTCTTTTTGTTCATGTTCAGCTAACTTTTTGTCCAAGTTGCGAAATTGTTAATTTTCATGAGAAATACGAAGAGCATTTAATTTCTAATCAGAGCAGTCCGAAAGCCTTTAATTACTGCCTAAACAAAAGAACTATTTTATTGTTTAAACATTTTTTTCGTTCCTGTTCTGCTAACTTTTTGTCCAAGTCGCGAAATTGTTAATTTTCACGAGAAATACGAAAAGCATTTAATTTCTAATCATTATCATAGCAGTCCGAAAGCCTTTAAAAAGCCTTTAATTATTGTCTAAACAAAAAAGCTATTATATTGTTTAAACAATTTTTTTGTTCATGTTCTGCCAACTTTTTGTTCAAGTCGCGAAATTGTTAATTTTCACGAGAAATACAAAGTGCATTTAATTTCTAATCAGAGCAGTCCGAAAGCCTTTAAAGAGCCTTTAATTACTGTCTAAACAAAAAAGCTATTTTATTGTTTAAACAATTTTTTTTGTTCATGTTCAGCTAACTTTTTGTGTAAGTCGCGAAATTGTTAATTTTCACGAGAAATACGAAGAGCATTTAATTTCTAATCAGAGCAGTCCGAAAGCCTTTAATGAGCCTTTAATTACTGCCTAAACAAAAGAACTGTTTTATTGTTTAAACAATTTTTTCGTTCCTGTTCTGCTAACTTTTTGTCCAAGTCGCGAAATTGTTCATTTTCACGAGAAATACGAAGAGCATTACATTTCTAATCAGAGCAGTCCGAAAGCCTTTAATGAGCCTTTATTTATTGTCTAAACAAATAAGCTATTTTATTGTTTATACAATTTTTGTTGATGTTCTGCTGACTTAATAGCTTTAAGGTAGCAAAACATCAATTTTTGAAAAAATGTCTGGAGCATTTTTTTCTTATCAGAGCAGTCCGAAAGCCTTAAATTAATATCTAAACAAAAAGCTATTATATTGTTTAAACAATTTTTTCGCTCATGTTCTGCTGACTTAACTATAAGGTAGCAGAACATCAATTTTTGAAAAAATGGCCGGAGCATTTAATTTCTAATTAGGGCACTTAATTAGCCTTCAATGAGCCTTTAATTGTCCATGTGTCAATTTATGATTCTGCTGACGTTGCTCTTCCTACTTTCAGGACATATTTTTTCGGGGAAATCCTTAAATTTATCGACTTCGACAAGTTTCCTAATAGTTTCTGTAAAAAAATGTAATTCAGACATTAATTCTAGTTCAAACTTAAAATTTATTATACCTTCGAGATTTGTTATCACTTAACTTTGCATTGCTATATTTTTACAAAATTTATATAAAATATTTGAATACGCACAAAAATTTGAAAAGAATTCAAAAAACTGAAAAAAAAACTTACTACAAATTATTTTCTGTTTTATGTAATCCAGGTTTAAGTTTTTTACACTTTAGAAAGAAAATTAAAATTAAAAATTTAACAAAAATAAACTTTTGGTACGCTATATTAACATCGAGTTTTTCCACATGACACCTACAGATTTGATTGATCGATAATCGCGTGTGTTTAGCGTAATACACCTTTTAATATTCGCCTCACTTCTTCGGTTTACCGTTCTTATGCGAAAAACTAGAAATTAAATATGTTTCAGACATTCCCATAAACATAGCGTAGAAAAACAAGTCATAAGTTATTAAATTTGCGATTAGTTATTGTTGGAAAAAGTCTTTTAATCCATCACATCACTTTAGTCCAAGATATTAACTTCCTATATTTTTATATGTTTTGTACAAAAAGCAATTGAAACTATAATTGTTAAAGAAAGGACGCGTCAACTAAATGATTTCTTTCATCAACAGGACATAATGTGTAAAATAAATAAATTATAAGTACTCCTAAAACATTTTCCCAGGATATTATTACATAATCCACGGTAGACAAAGTTCAAATTCCGCATTTTGATCTTGATGGCGCTCCATTGTGCTAGTTTTTGCGCATAGATAGAACCACCGAAGCGGGGTGGTCAAATCGGCGCGAAATGGAAAGTTGTTAACACATCAGGGTGTCGCACCTGAAAGCCACATCCGCGGACTTGTCGTTTGGCTTTGTTTACGATGCTATGGTCACGTCAGGCGATTGGTCGTGAATATTTCATCATAGCAATCGTGCATGAACTAATGCACTTTACTTTATTCAACTAGAAACTAGACAAACACCAAGAAGGGTACCCACCAGACAGACGGACGCTGCTCCTCCGGTACATGGGTGGGTGCACTGCGCCTGGCTTGGCCTGGCCTGGCGTCACTCACCGGAACCGAAACAAAAACTTGCTCGCCTCACCAGCCTTCCGAAGACATAAACAAAGACATCTTTCTAGTGAGTTTTTCTAATAGAATACCAAGGAAGGTTGTCATCACGCCAAATATAGGTTGTTGCGTGATGGATGCTATTTCCCATACATTTTATGCATACACAATAGAGAAAATTATTTCTTCTCCTAATACGGTTTTCCCTAATTTTTGACACTTGAAACGAAGTCAATATTGCGAGTATTTTAATGAAAATGAAGATTATTGTTGATGCCTGACAGTTTTAGAATAACTTGCAGAAATTTCCCGATTTTAGTGACTGTTATTCCAAGCATGTGCCTGAAGACTCATCAATTCAGCAACCATTTTTCAAGCGATTATTTTCAAAATTAATACCTTGCCTCCACTGTCACGATTTCCTATTGTTTTACAAATATGAGTACATCATCTGAAGTTATGCCACTCTCATTAGTATTCACTTGGAGTTTTATTTTAAAATTTTATTCACTTGTATCAGTGATTCGTGTGATTTTTTCCAAGATGCTTTACTTCTATTTTCACAGAGCTACTTAAACGGAATGTTAATTTGTTCTGTACGTTTACATTTCAATTATTATCAACATTATAGATAGACAATAATATAAATGTCTGTACTAAACGAGAGACAAATTTAATTCCTGTGAAACTGCATGATGTGAATATTGTGAGCGATCGAATTTCCATTAAATTGGGATTATCACTGTAATCGACAGTTGTGACTTGAATTGATTTCTCTGATGTGTACCCAGAGAAAAAAATTAAACAATTTCT
The DNA here is from genome assembly GCA_963942485.1 of Pediacus dermestoides. Taxonomy (NCBI): domain Eukaryota; kingdom Metazoa; phylum Arthropoda; class Insecta; order Coleoptera; family Cucujidae; genus Pediacus; species Pediacus dermestoides. The sequence continues at coordinate 6,868,730 of OZ012629.1, forward strand.
TTCATCTGTTCTGCTAGATATCTTCATAAAGATACAATTACACATTTCCAAGAATAATGTAATTGAGTATTTTACGTGATGTTCGATGTTGATAAATCGTAGAAATAAAAATAAAGTAAAAGCACAGAATATAACTAAATAAATAAATAAAAACCATTACTCTCCATTAATTAATCTTGTCTCCACTCTTATACAAACCGTTTACCAAATCAAGTGTGAGAAAACAAAAATCCATCATCTTCATCTTCATCATCATCATTGATGATGCGCATTGGTTTCAATTGAGTTTTAAATCGAATGCACAGAATAAATAAAAACGCATCTCTTATATTCTAGATAAATCGATACCACCGTACGTCCAAATTGATTTATTAATCATAAGTGCGTGTGTATACACGCGGGGCCTCCACAAGATATAATTTTACTATTTGTAAATTCTTAATCATAAAACTGAAACTTGTCATGGAGTGAAGACGAACGAAATGAACATTTCTTGTTCATCCAAGCGCAACCGTTTCGTTGTTAAAGAATGTTGTAACACTAGACTACAAATTATGAATGAAATGTTATTAGATTTCGTGCGTAAAATGCTATACACTTTGCTAATTTATTACGCATATAAACAATGTGTTTTTGTGGGGAAATCAAGGGTGGTCAAAACGATAAATTGGATAAATTAGGGTCATAAATTGGACTTTGACTGGGAAATTCAAATATAAAATATATTGATTTTACTTTCACTGAAAATCCTGAAGATTGTTCAAGGAACAAATGTATTATACAGGGTCCGTCTTTGACATTCTTCTATAACTTGGCCTGCTTTATAACTTAAAATTATTATCACTTATGCAGGGTGTCTAATTACCACTGTACAGGGTGTTCAGATTTCGTTGTAATTGCGGGGTATCTCGGTTATTAACAGAGATAGAGACATGCGGTTTTCGCGATACGTTGCTATTTTTCTGTGAAACGAAAGATACCGTCAACTGTTTTTTGTCATAGCCTCCTTCGTTTCTGAGATACAGGCCGAAATTGTAAATTTGCACTTTTAGGGCATACTTCGTATCTTCGGAACGGCTGAAGATATTGGAAAGTAAAAACTACATCTTATATATATTTTTACGTAGAATCCAGTGACCATGAAAAATAACAAACAAAGAAGAAAGACAGTCATCTATTGACAAGAACAAATAAAAGTTTTAATACACTTTACAGAAATTGTTCAAACTGATGTCTCAGGCATATTTCGCACATTTTTCTAATCCTGCGCAAAACATTCAGAATTATAAGAGATTGGGCTTGTAAATCCCTAAATTATCTTTCTGTGGCAGCACGTAAATCTATTGTATGAATAATGACATTTGTTTCTCATTTTTCATAGTCTACTTATATAAAAATGCAGACTGAATTTTTGAAAAATGTCATTTTCTAGCTCAAAATACAAAATAACCAAGAAGTGTTTTACATTTTTGTAAAGCCTATGACAAACTGGACCCAACTAGTGAAAAAATACAGGGTGTTCCATTTAAAATAACATAACTTTAGTAAATATCTCGAAAATTGTCGCTTCTAGGAAAAAACTGAGCACACCACTGGATTCTACGTAAAAATATGTATAAGATGTAGTTTTTACCTTTCTAATATCTTCCGCCGTTCCCAAGATACGAGGTATGCCCGAATAGTGCAAATTTTCAATTTCGCCCTGTATCTCAGAAACATAGGGGGCTATGAAAAAACAGTTGACGGTATCTTTCATTTCAGTAAAAAGTAGCAACGTGTCGAGAAAACTGCATCTCTCTAGCTCTGCTAGTAAGCGAGATACCCCGCAATTACAACGAAATCTGGACACCCTGTACAACTTCCTTCGTTATTTTAAATGAAGCACACTATATATTAATGCTTGTGAAGGTTCCATATGTTTAAAATTAACGTTTTTTGAGATATTCGCACATTTTCTAAAATTTTGGCAAATTTCTAGATCTCAAAAAGCGCGTTTACTTCCGCTCTACTTTGTAGTTTTTGAAAAGTAATTTTGGATTTGTAAAATAAGGTTTAAGGAATATCGTGATGTAACGTTAACACAATTATTTTATACAGGGTATTCACAATTGACTGTCTACAATCTTTATAAAACTATAACCAAGTTATAGAAGATTGCCAGGTTTTGGACGTAAACTAATAATAATTTCAAAGTTTTTCTTCATTATATTAATATTTTAAATGGACTTTGTTGCAAATAAATCTTGCAGAGAAAATTAACCATTGTAAAATATTAATTCCAAGAAATTTTTGTGCAAATAATTTGTAATAATATTAATTTATAATTAACGTTTGCACAAATCTCTGAAAACCATTTAGAAATTTTTTTTAATTAAGTAGTAAAATCTAAAGAATATATTGATAGGATTAAGTGCCAACTTTCTCACAGTACCTTTAGCTTAGCAAAGGTTAGGTTCGAACACCAACCGGAAGTTTTCCAACACACTCGTGATTTGGCGCCAGAAGCCAAATCGCTTTTCTCTCATAGTTTTTCTGCTCCTACAAATACATCATGGAATTTATTACGTTGTAAAATTGCAACACTGTATATTGTCGCCATAAATTAAAATTTATATATGTTTGGCAATACCAATAATAAGAGTGCGTTGCACCTGATAAAGACAAGTCTAAAAGTAAAGTCGGAACCTGGGGCTATCTTGACTTAACGATCGTGAAAGTGGTATCTCTTTGGCTTGTTTGGATGAGGTTATGTGTTTATTACTGTAGTTAGTGACGGTGAAACTCATCCCAGCCTTATAGAGAACAATGAAACGAGAGAAAATCCATGTAGATTGCTCGAAACCATCTTCGAGAAGTTTAGCATACTGCGATGTTGTTAAACACACTTTGTGTAGGTACAGGAAAAATTATTTTCGAAATAGAGCCAACTAGAAGTTTCATGTTAAAGTTATAGATGTGCAAGGCAGTGTATATAATAAAAGTTAATGAGAAACACCCTGCTGTAAATTATCCTTCGCAAGAATGTTGCAAATTTAGCAATAATTTCCTAGCTTATTACCGAGAGCCCAGGTCGGATATACAAGGTGTATTATCTAAATTCCAAGCCAGAGAAGTATCTCCACGTTAATAGTGTATTTCATCAGTGGTTTATTCTGAGTTAATAAAACTGGAAGATTGCTTCAAGGAATCATTTAAAGTACTCATATTTGTTCGAACAAACCCAATGAATTCTTATTACCACGTGCTATAGAAATCCATAAATGAATATATGGTTTTTTTGCTTTTTCTAATCACATAATAAGTAGTTGCTGGTGAGATTCTAACATGGAATCCTCTTTGCAGCTTTTATTAGATGAGAAGCCGACTATATTCAAATATAAGCCTTATTTTTGACGAGGTAATAACAGTTATTATACTTTTCAGCTGACGTTGGATGATGTGAATCTGCGAGTAGCTGTCTTTTATTTTTAAGCCTTTTTTCTTCGTTGCGTTTGTCGTCTTTTTCTTTTGCTCACTGTTCATTATTAGGGTTTCCATTTTAAATGGCCTATGCTCTAATACACCACTTTATCGCCATTTATAATTTTAAATTAAACCACACACATAAATGCAAAAACGGCCATTAAATCATTATACGCCATCAGAGGTAACTAGAAAAACAATCCATACAACTGGGAGGTTATTCTTTTAATTTAAACAAACAGTTTTTGTACTGGGGCAATTTGTCGAGATTAATAAGGATACATGAAGAAAAGAATATACAGGGTTTCCTCAGTATAACACTGTAACAGAGCAAAAATTATTTAATATCCGTTTCATATCTGCTTACCTTCTAATTTTGAGTTGAATTTTGATTTTCACAAATCTGTTAAGCTATTACGAATAAGTACTTTAGTCAAATTTTGAGTAAATAACTACCGGAAAATGTCATTAAGCAGTTATTCAAAATTCAGCTATACAAGATTTTTTGTTTTGATAAATTTTTGTGGAAATAATTACCTACAGATTTGGCTTAAAGATTGTTTTTCTACTATACCAAAGAAGGAAAATTGTTAGCAAAAATAGTCGGAATAATACACTGTTTTTTCAATAAAACAAATTAACTCATTCTGCTGACAGTTTCGCTCATCTACCTATAACCTTCTTCAGAGCATCTGAATAAATGTGAATTATAAAGTTTATTTATATTTAAAATCATTCCAAGGAAGAAATATTGCAACATAAAAAAAGAAAAAGGTAGCTAAATAACAAAAATTAATTGTTAATAAAATTACAGAGCCAAATAGTAAAAAAATGATCAAATAAAATAGGAAATTAATTGCATGTGAATAAAATAAATTTGATTGAATTTCTTGCGAAAATTTATTCTCTACATGTGTTCTTAAAAACTACGATTTTTATGTGTTTATTTTCGCTTGTAATCAAAACAATAAAATTATCTAATCGCGTTTCTTACTTTAAATATTTTAATGTCTAGTGGGTGCAAATATAAATTTTTTTTATACCGGGTGTTTTTGAATGAAGTAGCACAAATGATACCAGAGATTCTAGACGTAAAAATAAGACGATTTAACTAAATATACCTTAGTCCAATGTTGCACCCCTGCGGAACTTACAGCTTCTTCCTTCTTCAATGTTATATGGAGCAAACTTATATTTTTTTTAATAAATCCAGTACGCTTAGATACACAAAGTTTATATTTAGCATGGACACTTGTGTATTGATGGTGCATATTCTGTATTAATATTGTCTAAATTTGTTCGCAGGGGGCGTTGCGATCAACAATGTGCAACATATTTTCACTTATATATTTTTTACAGTGTCCATGCTAAATATAAACTTTGTGTGTCCAAGCGTTTTGGATTTATTAAAAAAATATATGTTTGCTCCATAACATAGAAGAAGCTGTAACTCTGCAGGGGTGCAACTTTGGACTAAGGTATATTTAGTTCAATCGTCTTATTTTTACGTCTAGAATCTCTGGTATCATTTGTGCTACTTCATTCAAAAACACCCTGTATAGAAATAAAGTTAAAATACATTGAGTAAGTAATATTTTTTTGAGTATTAGAGTTAATTGATGCTAATTATATCTTTCATCTATATTCTAGATGCTTCTATAACGTAAAAGAAAAACCATAAAATAAACTTAAATTTCATAAATTTTTATAGATATCTAAGCTCACTGGGCTGAACATGGGCAACTACTACCATCTCCAATTTTAGGTTGAAAAATAGACGATTCCTTTCAACTTCGCCACATACGTTCCATAATAATATATCAACAGGTCAAGGACTAATATGCATATCCCTATTGTCCGTCAATCAGTCGGTAATTAGTAATAAATCATATTACATATTAATTACAAGAAACAATTGAAATTTATACGGCGGCGGCTCTTATGACCAAATCCATTCTAATAATAGGGATTGAATTGTAAAGCGAAAGTATACGTACCTACAATTCATTTAATATTTTCGACCCGCGTTCATATACGTTCACTTATGCCATATTTGGAGCATGCATGGCCAATCCACATGGAGTGCTGTTCTCATAAATTATTTCTATTCAAACGGTTTAAGAGCCAATAAACCGATTATTTCCCAACATAGTTACATTTTTTTACAGTTATATTTAATAAAGTAAATATTATCAATCTTCTTCAAAATGCATCACCATATGAACTGAAGGCTGTCTAACCAATAAATGCACTGGACTTGCACTTTCAAACAGCAAAACTTTTTCTATTTATTATTATGTAATGCATGATTTCAAACATCGTGCCGACATTCCCCTTACAAAAACAAACAAAACGTTAAGAAACAATAGACAATTTCAGTTTCGCTCCGTTTGAGATGCTGCCCGCATTTTTTTTTGCTCAGTGTACACAATTTTTTCTTCTTTCTTGATGTTATGCTACTTTATTTACAAATGGATTAGAGAAACGATGCAAAAGTCGGTGTTGTGGTGTGTTGTTGCACTTTGAATTAACCTTAATCTTAATGGCATGCTGTAACCTTTTAGATAAATCTTCGCTCTTCCAGGCATGAACCAAATGCTCTTTTAATCGGTGTGCGGTGGGCTAAATTCATGCGACTGTCGTCGAGTTCCCACCTGCAGACAAATGGAACAAATTCGACTAATTAGTGTTTATCTATGGAAACGTGCCTGACTGTTTCTTTGTGGAGTTTTAGATAGAAGCCAGTTTCATTCAGGTTGGTTTTATCAATTATTTGCGTTATGTCAGTTACAATTTAGCCAATAATTACAAAGACTTCTCATTAGAACTCGAAATGTAACTGAAACTTTATTTTAAATTTACAAATTTTAAGAAAGTTAGAATTGTAGTATTAAGTTTTAATATTTCATTGACAGGTTTTGTGAAAAAGCTTTTCTTTTCTAAAATGTAAACAAATCTCAAAATTCTTTGACATCATACATGACGCTTTTCAGCACGTTTTTTTGACTATTTAGAACAATAATTTAATAAGTTGCAAAGTTAAACCTAATCATCTCGTCTTCTTTATAGCAGCTGAATCAGAAGTGGAAGCACGTCAAATAGAATCCCATTTTACTGACATCATGTTGCTTAACAAAAAACTATTCTTCAAACCAAATTCTTGCAATGAAGCAAGACTGATTCGTAACTAAAGAACGTGACGTCAGTTTGAAATCCATCTGGCGAGCTTCGACTTCAGATTAGATTTATGCAGATAGAAATAGGTGTTGAACCTCTATCGGATAATTATGGGATTCCTTGTTGTCCTTAATAAATCAGTCATTTTGGGGCGGAGCTTTTTTTTCAGTTTGAAACCTTGAAAATGATTTTTAAAAAAGAAGACTGAAGGTCAATTAAGAGTCACAGGGTCTTGATGACATTTAAGTTTCAATAGTATTCTGATCAAAATACATTAATTCTGAGTTGCAAAAAGTCTACCTAATTTTATTTACCCAAAAATCTACTGACCAAACTATTTAAATTGGAACTGGCGAAAAAAATATTCTGGAGAAATAAATACTGATATAGGAATCCCACAAGGATCATATCTAGCGCCACTTTGGGTTATAGTATTTTAACAACCAGTTTCATCATTTCTTGTTCGAGGCAAACAAGATGTTTATAAATTTCCATGTTATTTCTGACATTTCGAAGAAGCTAATATTAAAATTGAAACATCTGCTAAAAACTGAAGACTAAAGAAGAATAAACAGGTGTCGTAATCTAAAAATGTAAATTCAAACAAAAATCGTACAAACGTCCTTCAGAATACAAAATTGTTCAGGCCAGACTACGATTTGATTATAATAATAAACTTGTAAAATGATATTCTCCAGATTCATAAATGATAATTTTGAACTACAGCGACATAAAAACGACTTTAAAGGTAATTCAGCCCCGAAAAATTATTGTTATGCTTGTTAAATATGCAAAAAATGTTAACCCACCGTATAACTTAATATTCCATCTGATAAAGACGTACAATTTTTTTCTTCTATTGCAATAATAAAGAATTACAAGGAGTCAAGCGATTTTTTTTAGAAATATATGTCATATCATAATCCACCGTGGGCGTTATTTGCCAGGAGTTTTTAAGCCGTTGGCGTGTAGGCGCTGCTTGTTAAGAGAGCGTATACTCGTATAGTGAAATGCAAAATATGTCGTATAATTTTCCAGCAAAATATTTTATGTGAATTTTATGAATATATAAAAAGATTCATCTTGAAATCAATTGGTTTTGTAAATCACTCTATATTAATTTTGTCCACCTCAGCATAGCATTCCCAACTAACAAACTAAAAAACATTGTTTATGATTCAGAAGTATATGTATAATAAAACTGTAATGGCCCAATATCTAGGTTTATTATTATAATATAAGACATTAATTTATTTTTTCCAATTAAATCGAGACTGAAGCTATACAGAGCGCACTTTGCATGCTTCAATGAAATTCTAGAGGATACACTTAGCAGTCTAGACGATTTAAATGTATACACAAGAAATTTAATTGGGTATTTTATTAATTTTACCTTAAATAACTATTAATTATTGAGGAATGTTTACTAATTACTAGTGTGTAAACGTTATATTTTATTTCAATACCTAACGAAAGTGCAAGTGAAGGTATTTATGATTTGACTATTGGACGCATTTGCATTTTATCTGTCTTAATTTTTATGCTGCGATACCAGGATACTTTACTTAAGTAGCTAGAATTTTAGAAGAATATTCCTCAAATATTTCATGATGATTATCTTTGGGTTCATATATTGTTGAATAAAGAAAATTCCGCACGTCACTTAACAAAGAATATTTGATGACATTTGACACCTGATTTGAACATCACTGAGTCAGAAGCGATACTCTATTTATTGCTCGTTCATTAGCATTTTCCTATTATGGGTAGATCATGGTTTGATTATGACAAAGGCTACATTTAAATTTAAATTTATGCAGAGATTCATGGTCGATCCTTAAGCTGCAATTCAAATTAACATTTCTTTCATTCAGTTCATATTTCTGGTTGTACTAAAAGGTAATTTGCATTTGTTGGAATTATTAGTAGGTTTTGTTAGCTTTAACTGTTAGCTTTAAGAACTTGTTGGGTTGTAGGCGATTAGCTGAAATGATAAAATGTGAGAATTGTGAATTTTCAACTAGAATTACATTTTTAAACTAATCAGTTAAAGTCTTGAAGCAGGTATTTTTGGTTTTCTGCAAAACTTTACTAGAATATAAATTTTGGGCAAAGTTACATGGCCATAAACAGCAAGACCTAACCTTGTTTCCACAATTGTATTTACTATTAACATCACGTTTTGAATCATTTACCAAAAAGAGATAACTAAATATTCGGGGCACTTGTTTACTTTTATTTGCGATAAGAAATCTAGAAGGCTAAAATTTTAAAATTACGTCAGAACCGCCCACAACTTCGATATTTCAGTTGCCACTGATTTAGTTTCCTAGAATAATGACGTTGCTCGTATATTTAGATTGCACATTTAGAAAAGGGAGTAATTTCAATAAAGGGGGTTAAAATGCTAATTTCCCACATTTATTTCAAAATTTTACTAGGTTCGTCTATCGCCTCTAATTTTTAAAGTTGCCCAAGACGCCCAGGAATTTATTTTGATATATTTGAAACTTTAATGGTCTGAAATCAAAACCATGAATTTCATTATCTGTCAACAGTTTTTACGATTTTTAATCGTTTTCAGTAGAAAACTCGTCACATTATCTCTGTTCGTATCTCATCTTTCCTTTGAGAGCGAGAGTGAAGAAGAATATAATCATCTGTCTACTGAAAATAATTCACCTTTAGGAGGGACTTCATAAGTTGCTAACATCTACTTTCAGAATTGATCTAAATATATTTGGAAATTTGAATTTTTTATCTTCTAATATTTTTGATAGCCTTACACCGAACAGTTTATATCGTCAGGATTTCACCAGTCGATAGTTTAGCGAAAATTAAAGGTGGTTTGTCTAATAAACTGTGGTCGAATGTTGCTTCCCTTTTGACGTACAGGCCATTAAAGAAATTAAATTATTTTAAATAATTTGCTATAAATCAATAACAAAAAAAGTTAGCCGTCTGAAATTTTGCATAGATCTTTTTTTTTGTATTCTCTTATTAATACTGGTTGCAATTATTTTATTTAGAAGACAAAGGCGTGCGTACGGGTTTGTTCAAAAACATTTTATTGAATAAAACGTACACCACTGGTTTTTTTGCAGCACCAATATGCAGAGAGTATTTTCCTTTCAATTTAGAAACTTTTTTGTATCTCACAATTTCTTGATAACTTACCTTTTTTTTCTTATTTATTAAAGAGGTTCTTCCCTATTAGATTTCCGAAAAAAGCATCAGTACAAAGTTGTAGAGAAAAATATTTCCTACAACTTTCCTTTTAATATTTTTTTGATATTGTCAATAATTAAAAAGATATTTAACAAATAAGTTGCAAATTTTAGGGAAATTTTTCTCTAGTTAGGTACTACTTACTACTCTTTCCCCAAAATTTTCAACTTATTTGTTGAATAACTTTTTAAATATCGACAATATCAAAAAAAGGTTAAAAGATAAGTTGTAGGAAATATTTTTCTTTACAACTTTGTACTGACTCTTTTTTTCGAAAATTTAATAGGAAAAAAGTTATTCAATAAACAAAAAAATCCAACCCTTAATTGAGGGCTGGTGAAGGAAGGGCGGGGTCTACGAATACACAAACTCAGTTTTAAACTTTCAGGGTGACCCTCTATAAGATTCTACAAAAATTGGCTGTGGGGTAAAAAAGTCTATTTGAAGCCTTTTTTTCTCCCTTATTTACTGTACTATTAGGTTATTTTGAGTTAAGTTATCAAAAAATTATAAGATACGAAAAAGTTTCTAAATTTAATAGAAAATACTCTCTGCATATTGATGCAGAAAAAAAACCAGTGGCGTACGTTTTATTCAATAAAATGTTTTTGAAGAAACCCGTACGCACGCCTCTGTGTTCTAAATAAAATAATTGCAACCACTATTAATAAGAGAATACAAAAAAAATATCTATGCAAAATTTCAGAAGGCTAACTTTTTTTGTTATTGATTTATAGCAAATTATTTAAAATAATTTATTTTCTTTAATGGCCTGTATGTTAAAAAGGAAGCAACATTCGACCATAGCTTATTAGACAAACCACCTTTAATTTTCCCTAAACTATTGACTGGTGAAATCCTGACGATATAAACTGGGACACCCTGTATAATAACGATGTCATCTGCGTAACCTTGTTGAACACATCGGAATCGTTTTCGATTCTTAACTCTGACTATCTTACCAAGAGGCACCTTAGCACATCTCTTCATTTTAGATCTTGAAAGTTTAAACTCTTCTGATTATGTCCCTTTGAATTTACTGAGCATGATCATCTTTGTGAGGTCAGTCAAATTTTTGGCTATAAAAGTCGATTATATAGGTTTTCATAGGGTAATTCTGAAAATACTATCTTACAGGAGGCTATTGTAAAATTTAAATTTAACGTAGTTCCGTTTTTGAAATTTTATGTTCACATCATCATCAACCAATTTTAATGTAATGAATGAATGAGAACATTTTTCCTGCATGCCACTTGTCATGTCACAATAATCTGTGTGTAAACATTGTTAGTTTTTTCCTACATTGTTAACATGTAGATTTCCATTTAAAACACTTGTTTATGATCCCATAAAACACCTTCTGTGCACAATGGCTGAGCGCGATGAGTGCCCCTCAACACACTCACACACACAGAATAATAAATAATTATAGTTTATTTTATTGCCCATAAAATATTAAATTTTGTACACTACATAAGTACACTTATATGCGCTGCCACCTTCAAGGTCATTCGATATTTTTTAGGCAGTATATGCAGCAGTGTATTATTTTAAAAGGCTTCTCTGTTACGCCACCGAGCTACTTGTTCTTTCAACCATTAAATTTCTTCGTTGCTGCTGCTATTCACTTTGTCCCTTGCTTAGGAAAAAATGTTGGGAAAGTGATGATTTATTTGAAGGTCAGTCACTCGTTCACAGAGCGAGGTCGGAACAAATACCAAAACATTGTGTCTTGATGTATATGTTTCTTGCATTTTGGATAAATTGAGCGAGATAAGCCTTGGACAAATAAAGGAATGATATATTTGGAGTTTTGGGTAGGAAAAATATAAAAACCGGTCCACGTAGTTAAATTATCTTTTTGCAGATCATGCCGACAATTCTTTAGCAAGATCACATCTCAATTTATATGCGAGTTGAGTTAAAAATTGCACGTACCTTTTTATACTTTGTGTTGTTTATCTTACAGCGCGCCAACAACTAGGTGAGATTTATATTAGCAACAACAAAAAATCCCGTTTTTGCTGCATTGCCTCAATCAATATTAATGACCAGTTTTTATGTAAAATTAGCCCCAAGTGGGCAATGCACATTTCAGCGTCCATTCGCCAATTCAAATATGATTTTTATGACTGTGCAACGGTGTCAGCTATTATAAGTTTTATGACCGTTTCATTTAGGAGCTATTAACAAACGTAACTGTAATATCCTCCCATTACACCACAAATTGTTTACAATTGCAATACAGATATTTTAGAAAAACCTCATTCTAGTAAACTCAACAAGTATATTGTTACTTTGTATGCGTATATGCGAATTTTATTAGATCTTTGTCGATTAGTTCTGCAGTATTATAAAAGATGAAAATTAAATTACACATAATAAGTATAAAAGAAATGCGGATTAATATTTTGCTGTGGCTGGGTAGTGGGTATGTGCCATTAACAATTAGCGCATTGCTCGTCGTAAAAATAATCATGTCGGGGAATACTTATACTTATATATAAAATGGGGATAATGTTGTTTTGATAAATCTACAACATAAAAATTACTGGACAAGTTTTTGCTCATGGCAGGGAGACCACACACACAACCAGAAAATTAAGTAAATGAGAAAAGAGTTACTAATGATTTTGCATATTGCAATTTACGTTTAATCTTATGATAAAATGGGTTTTTGTTGAAGGAAATATGTGCCCTTATACTGTGGATGTTGGGAGATCCCACCACACGCAGACAGATTATGGATTCTTACAAAAATATTCAGTTTATTTGTCGTCATAAATCTCCTGTAAATCTGAAAAATTGTGTAATGTTAAGATTTTGCTGTATGATCTTAAGTTGAGTCAGCTTTGTAAAGGTTGTAAATGTTCATAAAACAAGATGTTTAAAGTAGATTATATTTCAGTACTGGAATAATAGGGAATTTGTCAATTTGGCCTGAACATTTTTTCTCTTGGAAATTTAATTCCCTACAACTTTGGTCTATTTTAACGTTCGGACTCACAGGAAAGGAGATATTCTATCAATCATTTTCCAAGATGGCTGCGTCCTCGCATCTCGCATGCGAAAACTTGGAGTTATCATGAAAAATCCTTAATGTATAATTATATCGCTCGCAATATTTTTTATAAGCAAACCTATTTTTTTGCTCCGTTGACTGAGCTATAAGGCAGGTCATGTGAAAAATGGCATGATGTCATCGAAGGTGAAAAAATTTGCACTTTTCAAACTAAATTCAATAAAAAACCTTACTTTATTAAAAAAATATATGACTACAAATAGAGCATAAAGTATCCTGCTTAAAATACTCCTGAAATCATACCATCTCTTCTTTTGACTAATTTTCATCATTTTTCTGTTAACTACTCAAAACTAATTACAGTTGACAGTGTGTGAGCTTCCAAACAATACTGTTCCAATTTTCAATAAGTTTCAGCACCTAACTGTACACCTTTTCCTGTATCTAAACAATATCAACCTACATGAGAACTCCCATAAATTTAGCATCTCTAATCTCACATAATGAATAGTACTACGAGCCCTAACAACTAAATGTTCGGACAATAGTAAATTTTTGAAGTATGAAAGGAGAACTGGGAATTTTACGCAAATAATTAGTAAACGCACCTAACAATACAATAAGATAAAGCTTTAATAACAATATTATGCATGGAAGAAAATTATTTATTTGATTTAACAATATTTTAACCTTAATAATTAGCAAATTTTACAAAATGAATTTGCAACTAAATGTTGGGAGAATTTTTAATTTGAGACCATTAATAAGAGGTTACTTCTCCTTTTGCTTTAATAGTTGTCTGTATTCTAGCAGGCATTGTATTTATCAAATTTTGGTACAATTCTGGCATGAAACTGTCCCAAATTTCTTCTATTTTGGTCTTTAAGTCCCCAATGGTTCTTAGTGGATTATTGCGTAGAATACGTTTAATTTTATGTCAAAGAGTTTCAATGACCTTTAAGTTAGAACTGGATGAGGGCCATGAAAGCACTTTTATGTCGTGTTCCCCAAGTTCCAAAACTGTAATTTTTTAAAAACAGTCTTTAGAAAATTACGTCACATTTTTCAACTGCAATTTTAAAGCTACGAAATATGCCTAAAATCACCAAATAAAGACTTGGGGATTTGTTTGTACATAAAACCAACATCCAGCTTTGCAATAAAGTAAATTTTACCAAAATCCAACCAGTGGTTCCAAAACTGTGATTATTTTAATGTAGGTAGCACCCTCAAAAAACACGTTTTTTGAAAAGTGAACTTTGAACTCGAAAAAAATGCAAAAAAAATCATATTAGCATATCAGGATTTTTTCAATATAGTACGATTATTGAGATTTGATTTAAAGGTTTTTTGACACAAATCCAACCAGCGGTTTCAAAACTGTGATTTTTTAAAACAGTTACTAGAAAATTCTAATATTTTTAAAGGTGCAATTTTGAAGCTCCGATAAATGCCTAAAATCACCAAATAAAAAATTGTGCAACTTTTTTGTAAAGAAAGCCAACATCCAGCTTTGCAATAAAGTAAATTTCATCAAAATCCGACTACTAGATCCAAAACGTTTTGAAAATAATAATTCTTTGTTTCTACAATTTTCCCATCCGGCTGGGTTAAAGTGCCACAGTTTTGGAACCGCCAGGCGGATTTTTACGAAATTTGCGTTTTTATATAACTAAATGTTGGCATTATAACAGAAAAAAACATCAATATTATGGAAGTTAATTTAGATAACTTTTGCGCGTATGGAAAAAAGGCAATCAAATTTACTTTTGTCCGAACATTTAGTTGTTAGGGCTCGTAGTAATGAAATGGTAGATGGTCTATAAATCTAGTTAATAATCGCGGGATTTCCTTTAAACAAAACAATTGGAAAAACAAACACTTACCTATCGCGTCATTAACAGCTAATGACTATTATTAGTTTTATGTACTTGACATATTATGGTAAAATAATGAAAATGAGTTCTCATCGTTAGTTAATCTTTTAGAAAAAACAGTTTTCCTTGATGTTAATACATAATTTGAATTCCTAATTTTCGTCTGAGGTTTGTTTTACATTACAGCAGAATTGATCTAATTTCCCCCATTACCAACATCGATAACTTGTGATTTATCAATACTATAATTTTAACAATAGCTTTTCGCATTAAAATTGGATATTACAGTCACGACTATCCAATGGTGTTAATAATACCCAGAGAGATAGTTAAAGTATAATGCGTTTTGTGAACTTTAATAATTTCTACCTGCATATTACATTTGTTGCGGAATTATTATTAAGTTATAAAATGTGAACATAATAACACGCTATTACCATTGTTTGTAATAGAAATCTAAACTAATTTTGATTGTGTTAAATGGCCTTGTGGCATTTGGCTACCAGTAAAAAAGTAAAAGTAAAACAATTTCTGTACACACCTAAAATTGATAAACACCAAAATTCAACCTAAAAACTGTGCAAGAAAAACGACACCTCCCGCGATGTATTTGTTTGTTTCTTCTATAATTCTATTCAAGGTTCTTGAAAGTCAAGGACAAATGAAATGAAACATGAATTGTGTGAGTGAGTGAATGCATTTTTCATTGCGTTTACCTTTAAGAGAAAGTCCACAAACACACACCAATTATTTCCTTATGATTTATGAACTACGAACAAACTCACAGTTTCTTCATAAATAAATATTTGTGATCGTAGACTAGCGCTCCTAAATTTAAATCAATTTATTTATCACTGTCCTAAAATTTTCATATTCTGAAAATTACATCTGAAAAATCTAACACCATCACATTCCAAAGCAGTTCAATCTCAAGTCACAATGGAATTATAGTGTATTATTTGACTGTACGAGTAGTGTTATAATTTAAGGTTTTCCATCTAACGGTACCAGTCACCATTCAACAACAGTCTACATAATGGCATGGTGCAAAGACAAACACTTTGTGTATTAGTTTTAATAACTCGGAAGAATATTTGCGAAGGCGTTCTCTTAAGAAAACACAATAGAGATTGGAAAAAGTCGTACGGTGCGTGTGGGATGCTCTCCATAGGACTGCGGTACTCCTATTGCTGATGATTAGTCAGTATTTTCTTCAAATACCGTTTGTATGACAAATCATTTTTGTAGGCGAACATTTTTTTCTTTGGCTGTAGCTGAAGTGGATGCTGCGTGTGTTTGCCTTTCACCAAAACAGTTAAGCGTATGGCTTGTTTAATAGACTTCAATTGATTTCCAACTGGTCATCTTTAACCAAACTGTTAAAGTGAATTGCAGAAGATTGTTTAGTAGTTTAGGCACTTCGCCTAAATATTATTAATAGGACTAGATGTGCATATACGACTGGATATTTATCAAAATTTTTACGCGAACATCTAAGAAATACAGAACACTAACACTTCTTATTGTCAAGTTTGCCTTTGAATTTTAGACGTCAGTCTTTTCATAAAGAAACTTGAGGAACTAAAACTAAATGAATTATTTTGTTTTTCTTGTAAAATTATTCTAATTAGATTCACAGAAACATAATAATTTTATGTTCTTGAGAGCGAGAGAGAGGGAAAGCATAACGCACATGTCTACTGAAAATAATTCTGATATATGTACAGGGTGTCCCAGTTTATGTCGTCAGGATTTCACCAGTCGACAGTTTAGCGAAAATTAGAGGTGGTTTGTCTAATAAACTATGGTCGAATGTTGCTTCCTTTTTGACATACAGGGCATTAAAGAAAATAATTTATTTTATTAAATAAAACGTACACCACTGGGTTTTTTTGCAGCACCAATATGCAGAGAGTGTTTTCCATTCAATTTAGAAACTTTTTTGTATCTAACAATTTCTTGATAACTTAACTTTTTTTCTTATTTATTAAAGAGGTTCTTCCCTATTAGATTTCCGAAAAAAGCATCAGTACAAAGTTGTAGAGAAAAATATTTCCTACAACTTTCCTTTTAATATTTTTTTGATATTGTCAATATTTGAAAATGTATTCAACAAATAAGTTGCAAATTTTAGGGAAATTTTTCTCTAGTTAGGTACTACTTACTACTCTTTCCCCAAAATTTTCAACTTATTTGTTGAATAACTTCTTAAATATCGACAATATCAAAAAAGTTTAAAAGATAAGTTGTAGGAAATATTTTTCTTTACAACTTTGATCTGACTCTTTTTTTCGAAAATTTAATAGGAAAAAAGTTATTCAATAAACAAAAAAATCCAACCCTTAATTGAGGGCTGGTGAAGGAAGGGCGGGGTCTACGAATACACAAACTCAGTTTTAAACTTTCAGGGTGACCCTCTATAAGATTCTACAAAAATTGGCTGTAGGGTAAAAAAGTCTATTTGAAGCCTTTTTTTCTCCCTTATTTACTGTACTATTAGGTTATTTTGAGTTAAGTTATCAAAAAATTATAAGATACGAAAAACTTTCTAAATTGAATGGAGAACACTCTCTGCATATTGGTGTTGCAAAAAAATCAGTGGCGTACGTTTTATTCAATAAAATGTTTTTGAAGAAACCTGTACGCACGCCTCTGTGTTCTAATTAAAATAATTGCAACCACTATTAATAAGAGAATACAAAAAAAAGATGTATGCAAAATTTCAGAAGGCTAACTTTTTTTGTTATTGATTTATAGCAAATTATTTAAAATAATTTATTTTCTTTAATGGCCTGTGACTGGTGAAATCCTAACGATATAAACTGGGACACCCTGTATAATCTGAAAATGTCCATATCTAGAACATTTAGTGCATCTAGAATTGAATAATTTTCAAATTGTGACTGTGGTTTCCAAAATTATTAAAGTGGAACACTACCAGTACATCCAACAAAACAATTTTTTGCAGAGAAATTCTTTTATTTTTATTGCAAACCAGTATTAACGTCCAATGAAACATTTGGGTTAAATTTAATGTGATTTATTCAGATCCTACACGAGTTTTATTTACTTGTGTGTTTTCAATTCGATATTATAATGTTATTTCTTGTAATAGATTTGTAAAAGTTTGGAGATTTCAATAGTGGGTAAGACAACAAACCTCAAATATTCCTTAAAATAAATTGTAAGATTATCCATTATCTTCACATAACGATTTAAAATAGATAGACGTCTCAAATATTTTTTAACTTATATTATTGCTAAGTACTTAATTATGGACATTGATAACATTTTTCTAAAAATGAGTTCAATACTTTTATCTAAGTACTCATTTCTTATCGAAATCGTCTGAATATCTATGTATTTCCTATAAATAATCTAACGAAATATTTATTTTACTAACAGTAGATCAAGTCAATGCACGATTAAACTATTTGCAATATAAACACACCTTCGAACCCACTTCTAATTTTCCGTACAAAAAAAACAACAATTAAATACCTATAATTCATTGTTCCTGCTACATTTAACTGACTGAAAAACTGCTTACATCTGCAACACAACGAAGAAATTGATTCAAATTGTCAATTAAATTGAAATAAACTGAAGATAAATGATCGCAATAACTAATGCCCTACTGGGATGAAAGGACTACAGAGCGAAACAAATCCCATTTTAATTTTTCCAATAGATAATCTCTTTTATAGATAAATTATACCGCTATAGACTAGACACACACACACACAAACTCATACACATATTCTCTTAAGACATCACTATATGCACTGCAACATCATTATTAATGAAATGATTAATATTTTTCATATTCCGTAAAGCTTGAAATTAATATCTGCACGTGTTTCACAAATAGCATTAAAGCATTCTGGTTAGGCATGTAAAATAAAATAAATCATTATAATTTTGTTGCGTTGTGCGCCATGGAATGAGGATGTGTATCAGTCTGAGCCACCTGAGTGTCAGGGGCCCAGCAAAAAGATCTGCACATAATGCTCCGGAGATATGAGAAACATCTCTCTGTGAAGCATTGTTTCAGGCCCCCTTACTCCTATTATGATATTTTTAAATTCTTTGCGTTTTTGCGGCTGATGCCTGCCACACACTCTAAGGCATTCATTGGAAATTGTGTCGTATCATCGTGCTTTTAAGGCCGAAGAGTTTTCAGTCGGCGCTACAGTTGGGTTTATCTTAAATGTTGTCGGGTTGCTTCGAGGGCGCTCAGGATTAAGAAAGCCGGAAAAAATTTAATGACCTTCGAATGGAATGGATTATGTTTAACGTAAATTTCAATTTGACCACGTTGTCTTGAAACAGTCGAGGGCATTCATATTGTGGAATGGTTTTGGAACCACTGGTAAAACTATATTATTTATATAGGAAAGTAAAAGTTGGGAAATTATATAATGCGCCTTAAAAATCCTTAATTAGGCTAGCGGGTCAATGATATTAATAAAAATTCGAAAATAGAAACTGTAAGCTAAGCCTTAGGATATAAAACAAACTAAGAAGAAGAAGACAAACGAATAGACGTAGTGTGATTAACATGCTTTTACTTGAAGATGTTGGAGAAGTTAATAAGTAACACACGTTTACTTAGATTGAAAATAATTTTGTGCGTTGCAGTTGCAACTGTTACAACTGTTGATTTTTCAGAAGAAAAGTAAATCAACATTTTGAATTACCCGCGTTGAAAGAAAACGATTAAAATAGACTGGTTAATCTGATGTCGTTTGGTTATAATGTGTTTAGGCCAGAAATTCAAAATAATGCTTTGTTAGAGTATAATTTTCAGATATAAATATTTTTTGCGACATTTTTGGAGCAAAATTGATGAAATTATTGAAAACTCCCGCCTTGAAAAGAGGCTAATAGGACATTCGTAATAATGACTGTATCAAAAGTAAACTTATAGGAAGATTGCGAAATTTTCAGATGAAACTTGATTCAAATTTTTGAAACTTTCGGTTGAACTGAAAAGAAAATAGTCTAACCTAATATAGTAACTTTATTAGTGGTCCACTTTTTGAAAAAACTGAGATCTTCTTTCAGATCAAATTTCATTCAGGTTTTCAAAACTTCTGCGCTGAAATAAAGATAGTCATTCGATAGGACACAGTTTAGTGCAACTTTATAAGGAAATTTTGACCACTAAACGTGTTTTTTGAAATTTTGCGAAACAGTTCGTGTTTACAAATATTAAGGATTTCAAATAATTCGAATTTTTATAAGGAACATTATTATATCATCCACGTACTTAATTTTCAAGATTTACACAAATTTGCTTGTAGGTGCCTATAATATTGTATAATTTTCATAGTAAAATGTCAGAAATTAAGAAACTTTTTCCCCTGGCCCACCAAAACCGCTTTTTCTACCACGGTTTTTCTAACAACTTTTATATCTACAGGGTGTCTCTAAAAGGTCTTTACAAAATCCTACCACAAGTTTTTGGGCTCAAAATAATTCGATTAAACCAAACATACCTTAGTCCAAAAGTTCTTCCTTACTGAGTTACAGGGCGCTAAAAAATATTTTTCCAAATAATTTTTTAAGTATATCTACAGAACGGTTTAAAGTAGAGATTTGAAATTTGGTGGGTTAATAAGTCTATAAGGAAGCTACAATTTGTTGGTATTAGAACCAAAATAATATTGTTCAGTGGCGTAGTTATCGAAGAGGTCTCAGGGTTTTTTTGAATAAATTTGTAGGGGATTAAATTTTTTTACAAAATAATAAGAATTATGATACATACGCCGAAGACACGTAAAAAAGGTATACTTGTTTGATTTGCATTAACACAACTGTTTGCGAGATATTTCATTTTGAAAATTTTTTTGCTATTAAATCTACAATTTGTGACACCCTGTAAAGTCAAAAATATTATGTCACTCTAATACGGCTCATTCTACGTAAAAAACTAAGCGTAATTTCTATCTTATACCGTTCTGTAGATATACCTAAAAAAGATAGAAGGCGAATAAAAAATACATCTTTCAACACCCTGTATTTTAGTAACGAAACATTTTTCGAGGTCGGTTTCTACAACCATTTATGCTTACTTTTGGACGTAGAATCAGCTGTATTAGAGTGACCCAATATTTTTTACTCTACAGGGTAAGTCACAAATTGTTTTTATAGCAAAAAATATTTTCCATGTTAAATATCTCGCAAACAGTTGAGTTAACGCAAGTCAAACAAGTATACCTTTTTTACGTGTCTTGAGCGTATCTATCATAATTCCTGTTATTTTGTAAAAAAATTCAATACCCTAGAAAAAATATCCAAAAAAACACTGAGTCCCCCCCTATAAATACGACACTGAACAATATTATTTTGGTGTTAATACCAGCACATTGTAGCTTCCTTATAGACTTATTAACCCACCAAATTTCAAGTCTCTATACTTTAAACCGTTCTGTAGATAAATTTAAAAACCAATTGGAAAGATATTTTTTAGCGCCCTGTAACTCAGTAAGGAAGGACTTTTGGTATGTTTGGTTCAATCGAATTATTTTGAGCCCAAAAACTTGTGGTAGGATTTTGTAAAGACCTTTTAGAGACACTCTGTATAGGAATGATGATGTTCTTCCAGAAAATTTTTAATTTGTAAGATAAAATTTCGACGCAAATATTGATCCTTACAATATATCTTCATTTCTAGTGAAAGAAGTGCAAGAAAGTGGTCATATTTATCATCCGTTTGAAATCTGATTCTGAAAATTTGGAAAAATTGAAATGTCACTGAAATTGTAATGTAGTTTTGTAATATTTATTGATACTTTTTGGTGTTATGAGGTACACAATGGATATTTATTTATGCTTTAGGATATACATGTTATTGACACAAAATCCCCATTTCAATGTAACTTCTCCTGTAGGCTCGGCAATAAAATAACTTGACGCAGATATTAAATTTTTTAAATTTTAAAAATGCTATTTGTTAGTAAAATATGTATAGCTATAAAAATTACAAAATATTTTTTATTGTTGTATGGTAAGAATCAATAATAAATTTAGACATTACGTCGTAATTTCATTTATAATGACAACTTATCATTATTATTCCATTTCATTATCTACCGCCATTGTTCTTAAACCTATCAGTATTCAGCGTGGATTGATTAAAAAATTACATACTGAACCTGTACAATTTTTTTAACACTTTCTAGTCTTCCATCTGTATCAACGTGATACTTTTCCTTAGCTTGTCAGACAGGTTATAAGCAGGAAATATGGTGATAAAACGTACCCTATAATAAGAGTTAAAACCTTAACAATGCATTGCCGCCACCCACATAATACGGAAGATGCAACCGGCGCCTGAGGCAGACACGCGATTCCATAATGTCTTATAATATAGCGAAAAGCGTTGTACGATCATATTAGACACTTGACGTGAGAGAAATTATCAAATAATGACTGACGAAAAAACTGCATAAACTAGGAAGAATTCAAGAATAATCAAGTAAATTGGCATATGATATGTCTGAGGGTTAGCCTTATTACACACATATAATTTCAAAATGAATTATATTTTAATTTGTGTATTACTATTATACCTAGATACAAAGTACGGTATAACGTAGCGTATAATTTATACGGTTATGGAGTGGAAACTTCCTGACGAGGCCAGCTGATGATGGTTAAGGCTCTAATGTAAATGTCGTATTTGAAATATATCATGAAGATGACACCGTTAATATGAACAGTAAATAATATTGCTTTCTTCGCCGGTTTTACTAATGAATTCTTGCACAATGTCACGATTGCCTTCGCAAGGACCTTTTCTAAAATGCAGGTTTCTCTTGTCATGATTCCGTCGATGGGACAGTGTTTTAATCATTTGGAATAAAAACGTGATTTGTGAGACTGAAACTTTTCATTTTCAAATCACAAAACGTTCTAATTACATACAGAAAAAGCCTTGCATAAATGCATATGCAAGACATGATTTTGCTCCTGCTAATATTCAACGAAATGAAAGTATGATAAACAATAATTATCTAAATATGGTATATAAAGCGGTCCAGTTATTTTTTAGGTTGATCTAATAAACTTACGAAACGTTTGGAAATAACAATAACGCAATTTAATATTCCGTAATTTATGCACCTGTGGAATTGAATACCTTGGTGAACGATTTATAACAAAGAACGAAAAAAAGGATACTCGTAGGAAAATACTTTCAGTTTTGTTTGGAATAATTATTTTATTCACACAGATATTTTATTATAAATAAAAGTATGAATTTTATTTTGTTGAAGGAGGAAGGATTTTTTTAAATAATATAAAAACAAACGATTATTTCACAGGATTATAAAATGAGAAGTCAATTTCAGTACAACATAATAACAGTAATTTCTTAAAGAAAAGAAAAAGTTAAACGATTTAGCGAAAAAACACCTCTCTATATTATTAAATCAAGAATATTTATTATTTCTGCTGTTTTTCTACAATTAACTCCTTAATACAAAATTAAAGCATCATTAACGATAGTATCAAATTTTTTCACTAGATGCCAATAGCAATAAAATATTTTATTATAAAATTCATTCCTTTCTAACACAGTGACCCCATTTGATTTCATTTTATTCTGTTTTTCACATCCGAATCCGAATATTACAGTTTAATTGAAGTTAAAAAACGACGGCAATTTTATTTAATAGTTAATTAGATTTTGTGCAAGAATAATAGTCAAACTATGCAACTGAAAGAACGTTTATTATAGCCAGAAAAAATATTGTTGCATAGCGGAAGTCAAAATTTTAACGCAAACTTGAACATCCAAAGAAGTATAAGTTAGTATAAGTAAATTTATAAGTCAACTTTTAATGTTTTGCTTAATCGTTTTGGGTATTCACATAAATTATTCCAAGGACATGGAGGACATGCCATGAAATATATTTATGTTACTACAGTTAATAATCTTCGAAAGTTTTTATTTTCAACTTAAAATGAACTTAGGTTAGAGCAGTGGTTCTCAATGAGAATTATAGAACGTGTTTTTTCCCTTTAAGAAATTGCAATGACTTCTGCGTTTTGATCTTTATTAAAATTCCCTAAGTAATTCTAAAACTGTAGACGTTTAAATTCACTATTACAAAAATAGCTTTATAAATGAATCCAAAAATTTAGAAATAATACAAATAACTATTGGATATTTAATACTCATCTGCTTAAAGTAAGACACGCGGACCTCTAAAGGGACATTTTTAAATTTGTAAAAAGATGACAAAATATTCATTGATGGGCCAAAACTGTTAAATAGTACGAGCCCTAACAACTAAATGCTCGGACAAAAGTAAATTCGATTGTCTTTTTTCCATACGCGTAAAAGTTATCTAAATTAACTTCCATAATATTGATGGTTTCTTCTGTTATAATGCCAACATTTAGTTACATAAAAACGTAAATTTCGTAAAAATCCGCTCGGTGGTTCCAAAACTGTGGCAGTTTTAACCCAGCAGGATGGGAAAATTGTAGAAACAAAGAATTATTATTTTCAAAACGTTGGATCTAGTAGTCGGATTTTGATGAAATTTACTTTATTGCAAAGCTGGATGTTGGTTTTCTTTACAAAAAAGTTACACAAGTTTTTATTTGGTGATTTTAGACATTTACCGGAGATCCAAAGTTGCACCTTTAAAAATGATAACATTTTCTAGTAACTGTTTTAAAGAATCATAGTTTTGAAACCGCTAGTTGGATTTGTTTCAAAAACCATTTAAATCAAATCTCAATAACCGTACTATATTGAAAAAATCCTGAAATGTTAATATGATTTTTTTTTGCATTTTTTTCGAGTTTCACAGTTCACTTTTAAAAAAACGTGTTTTTTGAGGGTGCTACCTACATTAAAATAATCACAGTTTTGGAACCACTGGTTCGATATTGGTAAAATTTACTTTATTGCAAAGCTGGATGTTAGTTTTATGTACAAAAAAATCCTTAAGTCTTTATTTGGTGATTTTAGGCAAATTTCGTAGCTTTAAAATTGCACTTGAAAATGTGACGTAATTTTCTAACGACTGTTTTTAAAAAATCACAGTTTTACAACTTGAGGAAAACGACATAAAGGTGCTTTCATGGCCCTCATCCAGTCCGGACTTAAATGTCATTGAAACTCTTTGACATAAAATTAAACGTATTCTACGCAATAATCCACCAAAAACCATTGGGGACTTAAAGACCAAAATAGAAGAAATTTGGGACAGTTTCACGCCAGAATTGTACCAAAATTTAATAAATACAATGTCTGCTAGAATACAGGCAGCTATTAAAACAAAAGAAGACGTAACCTCTTATTAATGGTCCTAAATTAAAAATTATCTCAACATTTAGTTGCAAATTCATTTTGTAAAATTTGCTAATTATTAAGGTTAAAATATTGTTAAATCAAATAAATAATATTCTTCCATGTATAATATTGTTATTAAAGCTTTATCTTATTGTATTGTTAGGTGCGTTTACTAATTATTTGCGTAAAATTTTTAGTTCTCCTTTCAAACTTCATAAATTTACTTTTGTCCGAACATTTAGTTGTTAGGGCTCGTACAAAGATCTTTTTATTAGATAGTCGTTTTGCAACGAATGCTCAGCTATTATATGGAATTTTAGTGGTTTTGTACCCAATTTACCTTCTAGCTGCTATTTACTCAAAGTTAATTATCTGGCTTTCCCGAAATTGATACTAAAATAAAAACCGAATAACATTTGCTGACATTATCGCTTCAGGTAGGTGTATGACATCAGTTAGCTCATATCTTGTGCAGATATTAGTTTTGCTAATTTACTGGCCTCCTTAACAAAATTATGACTAATACCAGCGAAGTGTTGTCAAATAAAAAAAAACATTTGATAAAACCTACATTATATATTGTATAAGCTGCTACTTTTTTACCGAAAAAATATTCTCCGGTTTGTCGAACCTGAACAATTCAATATAACAATAAATTATACTAAAGGCAGGTTATTAATCACCGAAACTATTAGCGTCGAGACCAGAAGTTGCTAGACATAGGTAGTAAAAATTATTGTGAATAAAAAACGACATCACCGTTTAAAAATAGTTAATATGACCTAAAAGATATTTGTCATTTAAATGCGATGGTAAACAATTCAAATATTCGCAGAATAATCTAACTGAATTTTTCTATTGTTCCAGGTAAATTTTGCTACTCCCACGTGTTCCCCCTCATTTCCTTCACATTGGAGATCCCAAGCTGCATGACGTAAGTAGTGCGTCTCGTCTCTTATTTGGAAATAATATATTGTTTAATTAATATACTGTTACATTGACATACATATTTGTGGTGCATTGTACATTGTGGTCAGGATATGCTTATGGCCATTTTAACTTTTATTGTGGGTTATATACAGAGAATTTGACGATGGATGAAACCGTTTCAGCAGACGGACAATTCTTCCTGGTGTAATAATTTACTGTTATTAATTCGTTTCTTTTGTATGGGGAACACAATGAATGTATACTTTATTAGACATAAAATTATCACATAAAACATTACACTTTTGACAACACAAGTTCATCATCCAGCAAGATAACTATTACTCTGCAGTTTATATGGGTCAGGAAATTTTATTTGTATAAATAACAGCAAGTCGTTTTGTCTTTCAGTATACAATGTAATATAACAATTGACTTTTGTGGTGGTTGTTTAGGTTTAAACAGTTAGATAAAACTGTCTAGCATTCAATTCTTGTATTGCAAATGATAATAAACTAGAACACAACTAAGTGTAGCTAAAAATCGATGGTCCAGTTGAGTTAATTTTAGGCAAAGTAAAGATTGACACAGCCCGGCTAGCTCAGTCGGTAGAGCATGAGACTCTTAATCTCAGGGTCGTGGGTTCGAGCCCCACGTTGGGCGATATATTTTTACATTTTTACTCGAAAATAGTCTGAGCATGCTTGTCGTGTTTTAATTTGCTTAATACGTGATATTGGTAAGAGAGAGACAAACCTGTGAATTAAATGGGAATGCTTCAGTATACGCAGGCATAAACAATTAGCTGTCCACTGCCGCTATTCAAACTTTTTTTATGCTCTTCTTGTACTGCAAATGGTAATAAACTAGAATACAAATGATTGTGAGTGTAGCTAAAAATCAATGGTCCAGTTGAGTTAATTTTAGGCTAAGTAGTGATTGGCACAGCCCGGCTAGCTCAGTCGGTAGAGCATGAGACTCTTAATCTCAGGGTCGTGGGTTCGAGCCCCACGTTGGGCGATATGTTTTGTACTTTTATTCGCATAGTCGCATGCTTGTCGTGTTCTAATTCTTTTATTAGATGGTACTGGTAAGAGAGAATCAAAGCTGGGAATGAAGTGGGAATGCTTCAGTATGGGCAGGTATAAACCACTAGTTGAGCGCTGCCTCTCTTCAGACTTTTTTATGCTCTTCAGTCACTTAGTTTTTAAGCCGTTGTGGCATAATACATTTTTTTGTATAGAAATTAGTACTCAGGTAGGTACATACAATATTTTCTATACGCCATTTTGTATCACGCCAAATTAATCATATCTCATTTTATGTAAGAAAAAATCGTAATTGTACAAATTTCTCTACAGAAAAATGTACATTTATTTATAGAAAAGCTATGCAATGAAATTTTAAATATATAATTGAGAATTTTTTAAACAGGAAAATAAAATAGTAAAGTTGTGACAAAATCTTATTAAAGCTTATCTAGCTTAAGTTGTACCTGTAAATTTTTTACTTTTCAGGCATTGTTCTTTCAATCACCGTGTAATTAGATGATACTTTTATTATTAAAAATGTAATAAATTAAACTTCGCATGAACTCTTAAACCATTTATGTATCATAAAAATATGTGCTAGGTTAAATTTAACGCACTGTTAATTTAATATCTTTTTCAAGCTTTAAAATTTTACGACTAGTTTTGTCTATTGCCTGTTTAAGGGAACACATAATATAATAATTTTATATTTTCCGGTCATCTAAACATGGTGAATTAATTTAAAAACAATAAAATATTATTTACTGACAAATTCTAAATGGTACATTTAATGAAATGAATCGTGTGGTAATTACAGTTTACATATTGTGTTAGTTAAAATATTAAAGTAATGTATTATTTATCTGTGAAATTAAGTTAAAAATTAGTGTTTAAATTTGCCCATGGGTAATAAAACTATTTTTCTCCAGCAAACTGTATATTTCATATGTAGAAATTCTCTTGTACATGATATGATTTACACATAATTACTTGTTTCTTTGAGTTTAACGCCTGTTAAAATCAAATATATTCCGCCCAGAATCTTCCCATGCAGAATAAGATTTTACAATTAATGTGACATGTTGAAAATTTCTGTGCCAAGGCTAAAATTTAATGAAGTAAAATCCTTTACCACAACCATAAAACAAAGCACATATATTATTAACTTGAACACATAAACTATTTGACAGCTAAAAATTTTAAGCTAAATCAGTTTTTGTAGGCGAGGATATTGACGCCACCGCAAGCACTTTCTTGGTTCTATTAGGTTAGAAAAGTAAAATTTGACCTCAACCTCGTTTGCCTTAGAACAACTAGCTGAATGAGAAACCAAACAAATGTCTTATCAACAATTTAGATTTAGCCTGTAGGTACGCTTCCACATAATACCGAAATTCTATGGTCACATCACAAATTTCCTAACCAGTATCATCATTATGTAAACGAATTAACAGATACAAGTCAATAACCTTTCGAGTATTTCACGTATAAATAAATCTTCTGCAAAAATAACTTTCTCTTATCGCTTATAAAACATTTAATTCTGTCTGTGAAGTCAGCTGAAGTGTTCCTGAAAGCTTTTAATTTAAAATACTCTTCTCTTTTGCGTTTTTTCTGGTTTAATGACAAAACAGAAAGAAGCCTTGTGGACTTGGTCTTAGAGCGTTAGCTTAAAGTGACCTCTCTCTTCTCTTGGAAACAAGTCAGGGGTCAACATCTCAAACTGAAACCTACATCTACATGCGAATAGTATCGCGTTGCAAATCTAAATTTATTATAAGCTAGCACGATTTTTTTCACTGCGTAAGTACTGATGTTAAGTCGTATTTTGACAAGGTAAAAGATGAAGTATTCTAGCTGGGGACTCTCTGTGTTTCATCTCCATTTATCAATCTGATAAAAAAACGCACAATGGAGGATTAACATAAAAAAATGCCATTGAAGATTATCAGTGCATCTGTTGTGGCTTCCACTACATAAAAAACAACGAACTCATACACAGGAAAACAAAGCCTTTTAATGTGGTAACTAATTGTAATTGAGTAGGAAGGAACATTATTAAAGTACCACAACCGCCAACTTCTTATGAATTAGTTTATCTGCAATAAATAATGACGTAAATTCTCATGCGAAGGCCCCAAGCCGTCACGTATCAGTTTTATTTTATTAAAATTGCACTCACGCTTATGTGTTTGTTACTTTCGTATCCATCTTCATTTAATTTTGAATTTCGAGGGGGTAAAAAATTGGCACAAAAAATTCGTGAAAATCGAAAGTGGTCAAAATCTCTGTACTCTTCGATAGTAGGCACTCACTCTATAGGTAACACAATGCAACAAATTCAGGGGTCATCTCATGGAACAAGAAACGGTCTTTATGGGATTCAAGTACTAGTATAGTATAGTCAAACCATTTGAATTTTTTTCGACAGTGACCAATTTTAGCTTATAATCGCTCATTGTTTTGTCTATAAATTGCATTTTAAGTTTATTATTTCTGGATAAATATGTTGGAACCTCAATAAAATGACTCATCTGAACATATCAAGTAGTGTAAAAAATATTTTTTTGTATTTTTCGTAGAAAATAATCTGAAAAACCCCATTTTTTAGCATTTTTTGTTAGTATTTCGACTTTTATTCAGAATTTCTCATTATTATTTCTTTCAAACTTCAATGAAATTAAACTTTGAGATTAAATAGATAAATTTCACGCATATATCAATAAAGAAATATTTATTTTTGAAAATTTTTCGTCGACCAGTAGTCGTTAGATCGCACTTTTATCGCATTTCTTGCCAATATTTCGAATATTTTTTTTCTACCCACAAAAATTGTGATGATGATGAAAAAATACATTGATCTCTTGCAACAAATGAAAATATATGCATTGAATACCTATGTTTACCATTTTATTTTAAAGATATGAAGATTCAAATGAACATTTTTATAATGAAACAAATCAATATGTTGAACGTATTTACTTTGGCGTTTGGCTTCTTCTGGTTCATCACCATCGGTATCACTCGAATCATCATCAGAATCCACATACTCATTGATCAACTCGCTTTCTTCTTCTTCCTCATTCGAAATTTTGAAGAGATTCTTGCTCCACCAGCAAATTTCAGTCAAAACAGCGTCAGGTGATTTTTTTTTTGTTGGAAAGAGAGAAATGTATTTTTTCATAATTCATCAATTTTTTTGGTAGATTAAAAGAAATTTCGAATAAATTGACAAAAAATGCAGTAAAAGTTCGATATAACGGTTACTGGTCGACGAAAATGTCTCAAAAATTAATATTTCTTTATTGATATAGGTGTGAAAGTTGTGAATTTGATCTCAAAGTTTAATTTCATTGAAGTTTGAAAGAAATAATAATGAGAAATTCTGAATAAAAGTAGAAATGTTAAAAAAATGCGATTTTTCGGCTTCTTTTCAACGAAAAATATAAAAAATTATTTCTTTCATTTGATATGTTTAGATGAGTTGCGTATTTGACTTTTAAGAATCATTTTATTAAAGTTTCAGCATATTTATGCAGATATAATAGAATTAAAATGCATTTTATAGACAAAACAATAAGCGATTATAAGCTAAATTGGTCACTGTCGCAAGAAAAATTCAAACGGCCATAACTTCAATTTTCGAGCCAATCTGAATAAACCCTTCGGGGGTTTGACTATACTATACTAGTACTTGAATCGCATAAAGACCGTTTCTTGTTCCACGATATGCTGTTGCACTGTGTAATCTATATCTACGCGTTTTGTCATTGTCTTTTTTCTCATCCATTAATATAGTTCCAGAAATTTTTTAAACTATAACAGAGAAATTGGAATCGAAATTGATCATTTAATTAGTCTCACTTTTAACATCGAAATCTTGGTGCTATGGACTCAGGGGAACTTTTATGTGTTAATTTTGGAAAAAAAATTATATACAAAAAGCTATTGTTTTCATATTCAAATTTACTATAAAATTCTTCATAAATTACACAAATTGTGGTTGAAATGTAAAATATTTTGTCAATTTAATAGATTTTAAAAAATTTGGATAATGAAAAGTTTGTAGCAATAAAATTCATAATTTTCGATGGATTCTGTCTTAATTTTCTTGTAAAACCAAATGGACATGAACCACTATGATAATCTGCTAATTTTTAGAATGTTTATCAAAGTTCTAAAATACAAATTGGTCAAATTTTTTAAGCAGGCAATAAAATCCGAATTTCCCTAATGTGTACATTTTTGACATAAGTATTGTACTTTCGCGTATTTAGAATATTTTGTTTGTTTGGGGGCTGGTATACGTGGCACGTGAACCTGTACATCGGCGTTATTGTGTGTTTTTTTTCATAGTTGTAGTTTTTATAAACTGGTTGAGTTGAAAATCTATTTTATATAGACACTCAACCATTTGGAACAAAACTATTTGAGTCTCTTTTCTTTTCTTTTATACTATAATTTTGTAAACATTTTTTTTTGTTTTTTGTTCCAATAAAGAAGTTAAATAAATAAATAAAATAAAATAAATTTTCATTCTGTTTAAATTTTCTAGTAACAAAGAAACTCACAAGGAAATCGGTCAAATTTTCGAAAGTTTTTAGAATAAATATAATAAAATTAATCATTTTTTTTTCGTAAGCTTAAAATAAGCAATAAAATCTGAAATTTTCGTCCGATTTTCATTCTGGTTGAATTTATAGTAAAACAGAACTTATTTCACTGTAACAAAGAAAACCGCAAAGAAATGTGTCCGTTTTTCCAATGTTTATGGCATTTTAAGAATAGAAAGTATAAATTTGGACAAATTTTGAAGTGAGTTGGTTGGCTAATAAAATCCCGAAATTTAAAGTTTGACTTTTGTAGTATCTTGTTTCTTCGTAACAAGTCATCGCAAGAAAATCTGTCCGTTTTTCAAAGTTTTAAGAACACAACGTCTTTCTACAAGTTACTTTTGTACAAATTTCAGGAGTCATCCCCTAGTAATCACCTCCTTCCCTGACCTAACTTGGGCTTAGTGATAAGTGACAGATCATCTAACCCAAGACTTCATATTTTTCCACATCATGGCCGACTTTAGCCCCTGTGTTGTTACGTAGGAATTACATAAACACACTATGCCCACTATGATTATAATTTATAGGTACTGGAGTTCCAATATATTATCAACAACAAATTTTAATTCCTATATGACATAATTCATACGAAAAAATTGAACTGGTCAATTAACCAACTGCCAGTGAAAGTTGAATTTATACTTGTGTATACAAGAATAAATACCGAATATTTATTGGACCACAACTGCGACGGGGAACTGATGTAGGCGACATAAATTATTGTAATGTCAAATTTGACAGAAACGCTTGGAAAAGATCAATGTTTTGTACCTGTGGTAGTAAACTAAGCATTGATTGTCTGTAGATCAGTAAATATAGTCAATCAAATTGATGTATTTTAAATTTCTTACCTCGAATAAGTTTTCGTCTCGACTATAATTATTGTCCTGCGAATTTAACTCATGGTTAAAGATAACCGCCGATTGAAAACCCTGGCTTAATAGAGTGTCATTAACCTTGTTATTGTTAGCACCCCGTTACAGTAAGACCAAAGGAAATCAACCTCTTGTTACGGTTTTCTCTATCATTGATTCCACGCATAATTAGATTGTTCCAATCGAAGTGCAACACACAAGGCACCACAGGATTAGCAAGGTTAGAGGTCAATGTGGGTGGGACAAATGTATTACAGGTTGAAATTATTGTATAAAAGCAAAATGTAAGTTAACACTGACATTTAATGGAATTCCACTTCCACTAGTTCATATTATAGTTAACTCTGTGTTAACATTTTGCAAATTCACCGCGTTCAATTGAATATTATCGAACAATTTAGTGTTAGACTATTTATTACCATCTATCAGGATCTGTTTGCATAACATGTGCATTGGGTTTTATTATTGTGGTTTGACTGTTTGATGTATGGGATCTCTAATCGAATCAGTGTTTTTTGTTTAGGTACGTGTAAAAAGTTTTGTAATGATTTTTTGCAAATGACTGAACCTGAACTGACAGCATTCAGAGTTAATTTGGTTGGATCTTGAATAGTTCGTTAGATAAAAGTAATTCGATCCAAAATTTTGGGTTCCAAACACTCCACGCCTCTCTGATGGTGGCAATATTAGCATACATAACGAAGTGCAATAGCTGAGATTACAGCGGATTAAAGTCGTGTAAAGACTTCCAATAAATATGGTTATTGTGGCTGTGATATTTCCGAGAATTATTACAGAGTACTCTGGGCACTAGTGACCTTGAAATCAATTCACTGCATATTTTATAATGCGCTTTCGTTTGGTGCTTCAGAGTTGATCATTAATTGAAAATCACTTTCATTTGGGCTCATTTCACTTAAGTAGGTCCAAACTGCAGATGGTATTCAACACCATCTGTACGATTATGAAATTGCTTTTAATGTCTTGTTCTTCTATAATTTTTATTCGATAATTAACTGACAGTTAGTGTTGCATAAAACACTTAATTCCAATATAACATTAAAAAGTCGGTGTGAGCTTTTTATTATCCACTTCCTTTTGCTTTCTTCATCATTGTTGCGTTTTAAACAGTTATTAGCAATTTTGCAGCAGGAAAAAATTTAGCTAGTCGAAATTAAAGTCACTTGTCACGACGACGATTCTTCTACAAAAGCCTCTTTATTCATTTCCACCGTATTGTATATTCAATTAAGAAGTAAAACCACTTAGAGTTAGAGAATATAAAATTTATGACTAATAAGATACTAAGATGGGTACCGTTAGACTCTAAAGCTATAAACCATGCAACTAATTGTCTTTTTTAACACAAAAAGTTGCTGTCTGTAATTTTAGCATAGGTACCGAAATATGTCGGAACTAGATTGTGTATTGGAATAATTAAAATAGCTTAGAAATTGTCCGGAAATCAGTTGATTTATAGATAGTGTTGAATAAATTTACGTTGTGTTAATTAGTTTACTATCTTACAATTATTTATAAATTATATATAATAGTGCCTTGGGTATCACAGTGTTTACAACCATGACATGTAACTGTACCTTAAAAGGAAAAATACAGTTAGTGTTTAAGATCTTATTTGTCTTTTTGTTTTCTGTAGCAAAAATAATAGGAGTAAGTTAAATTTGTCATCATGATATAACTAATTATATTAAGTGATTTATTTTGACACCATTTTTATATCAGAAGAAGCACGGTTTGGTTCATAGAGAAATAATATCTTTATTTCACACTTTATTTCACCTAAAGTATTTTTATTAAATTTTTTACTTGGTGTCGCTAAGTTAAAGGAAAATGGTTACATTTTGTCCTAGATCAATTTAGTACAAAGAAATGAACAGTACACAGTTAAAAAATGTTTACAAAACTCACAAAATAATTACAAAATACAGTGTTAATCCAGGTCCACACTAATATTTGTAAAAAATTTATTTTCTCAATTTTGCAAAATTTAACAAAGTTTATTTTGTTAAGCCATAACACTTTTTTTTGTAAAAAAGTAACGAAAGATTGTGTAACATTCTACAAACCTATTTGTTAATAGTTAACATTCCATTTTGTTAAAATTATGACAAAATACTTTGTAGCTTAACAACAAAATGTGAAAGGTGATAAAAGGCAAAATTTCAAATGGGTTCAAAATTATTTACAGAGTCAGTAATCATCTATGTAAAATAATTTTAAACACACTTGCAAATAAATAGCTTTACCTTCTAAGAACCTTTTTTATTATTATTGTTTTTAAAATAGTTTTCTATGGGTACATCTACTCTGGAAAGTTGGTTATTTTAAAATTTTTTTGATATAGAAAGCCCTTTACGAATGCTTTTATTCTTGTTGGCATGGTGTGGCAAAATACTTTGCTCCATACTTTCTTATAAACGTATGAAGACATCAGTAACCTGTTGAAAGGCAAGAATATAGTCATTATTAAAAATTTCTAAAGGTAACTATTCTTATAGGTAACTATTGTAAAATGATACAAAAAGATTTGTTGGTAAATATTTTATTAAACTTTTGCACACTTGAATAACAAAAATAAAAACTCTTTCTTAACCTAGTAATAGAACGGAACATATTTTATTATTTTTTAGAAAGAATTCTTTTCTGTTCCTTACCAAAGAATGACGGCTTCTTCTGATGCGATGGGAAAGTATTTTTCAAAAATGTTATGTCTTCCTCTAAAATATTAGTTCAGGTGATTTTTTCTGGGAGTTCCGTATCATCTTCGCATATTTCCTTTAGATGTCTTTTTTTCTCAATTTTTCTTCCTTTGTTTTTAAAATTTTTCCGCACTTACTTGTTAGGGCGTTAGGAGGCCAACAAAATAATATTTTTTGTATTCTTTGGAGACCGAACAGAAAAAATGTAGGTATATTTAATGTTTCTATTATAGCTAAATTTTAGTTTCCATACGAACCTAACCCACCTTTTTTAAATAAACTTACCTAACTATTTAAGGGCATCGTATGTATGTTATGTATGTCTTGGCAAGTTTCACCCACTTACACGTATTTTCACATTTTAATTTAAACGGCACAATTGATGTAGAAACCATCTTATACGACATAAAAAAACGCAAAAATTAATCCAGCACATGCCACTTGTGTCGTAGAACTTGTGGAGATGGTTGTGGAAGCGAGTTCTGTCCTTAACATTAATTAACACTGTAATTTGTTAATTTTGACAAAAGAGTTTGTCTAGTTTACAAACTGAGGTGTTACTTTCATTTCCTACAAAGTACATTGTTCACTTTTACAATTTTTGTTTTGTCAATTCCTAATTTTACAAAATATAGAGTACTAAACTACAAATAATAGTGTAAAACAAAATATTTTGTTAACTTAAAATTAATTTTATAATATTTACACAATTCCTTGTTAAAATTTACAAAATATTATTTTACAAACTACAAAGTGGACTTTACAAAGTGAAAATTTTTACTGTCTAAATTTTGGTTTTATAAGAAAATAAATAAAATTTCGCAATTTATGTCTACTTTATCTATCACTATAAGATCCGATCTTTTCTCATTTGGATAAGTTTACTTGGCAGATAAATTCCTAGATTAGGTACCTACAATAAAAATTAACAAATTTATCTGCCATATAAAGTTAATACCTCAAAATCGTTAGGCAAATAAACTTTTAAAGTAAACCTGTTTTTATTGATTTAGACTTAATTTTTCCTTCACAATGGGAAATACCCCCAAAACCTCAAACCGACGTCATTTTATGAGAAATTCCATTAAAATAGAAACAAACATTTTTTATGTGTCAATTAAACAAATATCTAACTTACCACTCGCATATTTAACCATCCGACAAGTTTACATAATAAATTGCATTTTTATTCAGAGTTATTATTAAAATTATTATTAAAATCCGGTCATCTTATAAATTTTAACCTTGATTCTCTAACAACTGATTCATCAAGTTCTACAATCAAACAAGTGCAATTAACATTAACCTTAAATCTTTTAGCGGTGGGTGATTTTAGAAAGCACTATGTAGCGGTTAGTAGATATCTTGGGAAAATCAAACACCAATAGATAAATAATCTATACTGTTTCTTCTTTGAATACCATGTAGTTTGCCTCTAGCTGTAGAAAAGTGTTGAAAGACGACCGAATAACAGATGTTAGATTTAGGTAAAATAAATTTGTGATAACCCCATTGATAGCTTTGAGCTTTGCTTGTGTTTTAAATCTGAACCCGATAAAATCGCTTGTTGAAATGGCACAGAAACAACTTTATGGGCTTGGTAAAATAATAAAATTTATCTGTAATAAGTTATTGCTTTGAATAGATTACAAAAATATTCTCGGTACTTGTTCTAAAATTATTATAACTAAATACGTGCAGAAAACGCCAGGTAAAATTACTTTTAATTCAATTACTGTAACCACAGCCTTGCGTAGTTTAATAAATAATAATTAAATCTTGTAAAGGAAACTAGAAATTGTTTTTCCACGATAAGAATCTATCCACAAGTTGATATATCAACTAAAGTAAACAAGGCGATATCTGTTGATAATCTCAATAAATTAAATTTTCTCAAGTACCATTTTATGTAAAACATTTCTTCGATTATTAATTTATCTAGTTGCGCAATCATCGAATATGTGTGGGCCGAAAACTATGATTAGAATAGCTTCGGGTTTGGGCACCCACTCAATCATTAGTTCTACATTCTAGTTCTTGGCTAATCGATCTCTGTCTGGTGCATTCTGGTGACGCGCGCTAAAGATCTCCTCTTAATCATCATTATAAAATCATTCACTTAAAAGAAACAGTAAATTGACAGATTAATTTACATAAATTTGACGGATTATTGAACAATTGTGTGCTTTGTGGAAGCCGCAGGGAAAATATTATACCCCTGGAAAAGAAATCTGCGTTTGAATACCGATGATTTATTGTAGTAAAATGTGGGAAAATAATTTTCGTTACGAGTTTAAAACAATAACCTGCTGTTAGAATAATATATTCACCAATAGATTGGATTGTTTTTCATTGACTTAACAAAGATGTTACGGGTTTAAATAAATTATCTAACAATTCTTCCTGTCAAAAATGATTTAAAAGTAATATAAAAGGATAATACACTATAAACACTATTATACGAGATATGCTGTTTGTTGGTGTTGTTTTTTTAGAAAGCTTGATACAAGACGAAAAAAACCTGCTGCGTTATCCTATTGCTTTTAAATAGGATTTTTATTACGCATTATATAATTTTATATTTTTGTTGCCACCAAAGTGGCCGATACAATCATCAATTACCTTTCAAAAAACTGAAACTGATCCATTAGTCATGTAAATAGAGATACAGGCTGGAAAAATTTAAACAATATACCCAACTTTCTTTCAATCATACCAGTTAAATGCCTCTGGGTAAATTTAATTAGTTTTTGGGAAGGATCAGTGAGCAGCAAAACTTATATTTTGAATATTTGAGCTTAGGCCATGTTAAGTAATTATTTTAACCTTCTTTTTGACTTTAATTTCAACATTTTAATAGAAAACTTCTCCAATATGATATTTTTTACATGCCTACTCGTATCCTTAGAACATGGTAATATTCATTTTACAAGTTTTAAAGCAGAGTCTATAAAAAAAGAAAAAGAATGTGCATACAAAATAACAGGATTCAAAGAAACTGTAACCTTGATATTATGCATGTCTATAATTTTATACAACAATTAAACTGTCAAAATAATTCTGCTTAGCTTCGTCCTCTCATCTAAATCACGTCAAACAGTAGCAAGAAAAATCTCAGTAATTAACAAAATAATTACTTAATTATCCACCTGTATCCCCTGACCTCTTACTACCGATTATTTCTAGTTTTAATATTAATTCATGCAACTAATTGCTATAAATAAAATTCCTACATTGTTAATAAAACTAAAACCAAGGTTAGCATTCTATTATTGTTAAATTAGTTTGAACACCCGGAAATTGATTTGTCAAATAGTAAGTTTAGGGTAATTGGCACTGATAAAGGAGAGGGAAAATCCTTGTGAAGGTCGACCGCTACACTTTTTAATGGCAGTTGCCTTGTCTGACAATTTTTTCCACCAAACCAATATTAACTTTCATGCAACTAGTTATTATTATAACTAGGTCAGCTTTGTGCATATAGAATTTATTTGCACTGTAGCATATCGTTTTTTTCTTATGTTAATTATTAAGTCCTCCCGAGAAGATATCTCATGCAGACAAAGTTGTTTTCGTTAATTTAAACAAAGTAATTAGTGTGTAATTTTGACAAAAATGTATGTTTTTCGTAGAAAACAATGTTTTTTTAACGATGTTTATTAAGTAGTGGGATACATGTCAGGGCCTCATTTTAATACAACTAGGACATGCAAGGACATTTTTGTTAGACATAGTTAGTTAACTTTGGATAGATAATTTTTTTTTAGCATACCATTTTTTTATTTAGTGCATTCGAGGTGATTTTATGGGTTGGTGATTCCATTTATCAGAGTTCTCAATTAGATTTTTGTAATTCAGGACTATTCTTATCATCAGACACTTTCATTTGTATGTTTTAATTAATTCAAATCTTGATTCACTTCATTAAGAAAGTTGCATTTTCCGAACAAAAACCATAAAACTTCCTTCAAATAATGGCCTGCAAGATCTCCAAATCTAAACCCTCTAGATGGATCTTACAGTTTCGAAATCGAGTTAAAATTATGTTCGGCAGGGTAGTGATGTTGTATGACATATTCTTTCTCCTTTTATCCAAATTCTTCTACTAAAACTTAAAAAAAATGAAACTTTTTATGACCGTACTGTGAAAAATTACGTTGTTGTGAGAAATCCAGGTCCGTATTACAATAAATTGATATATTAGTTCTGAAGTCCAATAGCATAATTCTGATAGATGACAAAAGTGGTTGTGAAAATATGCTATAATTTTTTCTATATCCCTTCAACGAGGAAAAGGAAATCCTGATATACTTATAAGTATTTTAGATAATTAAGTAGCTAATCCTTAGATACTTTGGATTTCTTTTCAGGATATTGTTGGGCATCTATTACGCAAGTTTGCTTCAATTAACCAATATTCAAAAAGCGAAATCTCTGTAATATTCTAGTCCAGTGTAGCTAGTCAGATTCCTATGGGTATTATTGCAATTCATTGGGTAAGAAAATTTTGTTTTGCCATCGATACAGTTCCATATAGAAAGCTTAAATTGGAGTTTTCGACCATCAACCTCTTGCAGCTTTTCCGCCATCTTGAATTAAGTAGTGAATTCTTATCTCGACAGAAACAGCCGTATTTTTGATTTTATCGAAAAAACGGCCGATACCATTTTTAACAAGAAAAATGTGTTCTACAAATTTGTATACTTGATATTTCTTAATATTTTGCGTATTTAACGAGTAGTAACGGATTCATTGAAAAAAAGGGAGCTGAAAAATTTTTTGCTCGAATATTTTTTTCCTTCAGCACTATCGCAGAAATGTTCATTTAACATTTATTAAACACATAGTTACCTACAACTTTGATATGACAAATTTTTTCATGCGAGGAATTGTTTACTTAGGTACTGTAGCAATGTAGCGCCTTGAAGTTGCGCGTATCCGTCACTCGGCAGTCTAGTACAGGGCATTTAGACCTTGCAGGGAAATAATTCCGAGACGAATTTGGCTTCCGATTTTCGAAAGAGTATGTATACGAGCTGGAAAACTCAATTTGCACAATTCTAACCGGTGGTGAAAAGCCGCCATCTTGCTTTTAAAGGTTTTTTTAGTTTTTCGCACATAAATCGCGTATTTTCGGTTTTAGAAGAAATTTTTTTATGTAATTATGTTGAAAATTGAATTCTCCATAAAATTGCACTGGTAACTTTTTTGCTAATTGCAATTGTTTACAAGTTTGTTATACCTCCAATTTTCCAGGCTGGTGTTTGGTGATGCATTTTCGAGATAGTCGCACTTTTTCAGACAGTCGCGTTTTTCGAGACAGGTGCATGTAAACGTAAACAAAACTATTTGTGATAATTTCAAAAAGTAATCCCGTCTAACAAAATGCTGTACCTAACTTGTAAACAATTGCAATTAGCGAAAAAAGTCTATTTTATAGAGAATTCAATTTACAAATTAATTTCATTGAAACATTTTCTTCTAAAATCGAAAATTCGCGATTTATGCGCGAAAAACTAAAACAACCCTTAAAAACAAGATGGCGGCCTTTCACCACCGGGCAGAATTGTGAAAAATGTGTTTTCGGGCTCGTATACTTAAACACTTTGGAAAATCGGAAGCCAAATTCGTCTTGGAATTATTTCCCAGTAAAGTCTAGATGTCCTGTACTACTGCCGAGTGACGATGCGTGCAATTTCCAGTCGCTGCAGTAAGTAAACAATTGCTCGCATGAAAAAAATTTTCATATCAAAGTTGTAGGTAATTGTCTGTTTAACATATTTTACATGAACATTTTTGCGATTGCGCTGAAGGAAAAAATGATAACCGACCAGAAAAAATTTTCAACTCCCTTTTGCTTCAATTAATACGTTATTAGTCGTTAAATACGCAAAATATAAAAAAATCTTAAGTATACAAATTTGTAGAATTCGCTTTTCTCGTTAAAAATGGTATCAACTGTTTTTTCGATAAAATAAAAAATACGGCTGTTATTGGCGAGATAAGAATTCACCCCTTAATTCAAGATGGCGGAAAAGCTGCAAGGGTTTGATGGTCGAAAACTCGGTTTTAAGCTTTCTATGTGGTACCCTAACGATGGCAAAAAAAATTTCTCTTACCTAATGAATTGCAATAATAAATACTAAATATACTGGACTATTCCTCAAATTTCAGATCAAGAAATTAGGATAGAAACTGGGTACTTAACTAAATTCCACCCTGTATAATCATATAAATAAATTGTCCTTTTTAATCGTTATAATGGTGTCACGGGCATACAATTAAAACTCTTCATACACACAAGACTGTTGAAGGAGATAATAAAATATTTATTACATAACATTAATCAAAGCCCATGTGTAGGTGAGTTTAATAAATTCTGA
Source organism: Pediacus dermestoides (assembly GCA_963942485.1). Lineage (NCBI taxonomy): Eukaryota > Metazoa > Arthropoda > Insecta > Coleoptera > Cucujidae > Pediacus > Pediacus dermestoides. The sequence goes on from OZ012629.1 coordinate 6,910,363, forward strand.
TGCAGCCGACATTATGCAAAATTCCTGTGCATGTCAATGAAAACGGCACAAAAGTATTGTTCAAACAATAAGCGTCGACAATAACATAAAAGGTAAAGGTCATGTGGGTTAAGTCTCATTACATAAGTAAATAAGCTAATTATGTTAAATTAATATAAAATTTAATTATATGCAAAAGCCCGTACGGCATGCACAAGACGCTTTGGCTGGAATAAAGCCGTGCTTAATGAGAAAAAAATTATATAAGTTGTCGCGAGTACCGCGTGCACAACAACAGATGTTTGAAATTACAACATTCACACACACAGACTTGGTCAAGGTTTAAATCGTAAACAAAACTACCTACAGAGATGATATTCACTTAGGCTTTTCCTGGATATTTATTATTTTACATTTTACAATCAATCAAGCGATCACGTGTTCACAACACCATGTGCATCAATTGCAGTAAATACTTTACTAGAAGACTTTTTGCTTGGATGCAACTAACAGAAGGCTAAGGTAAAAACTGCTGCTTTGTTGGCCTGGAATGCAAAGGGTCAAATAGTTTTTCAAAAAAATTATTCACTTTAAACCTAGTTATCCTTAATTTATGATATAGGTTCATCGCAATAAACAATAAACTTCGCACAATTTTTTTTGTTCTGAAAACGTTTTAAAAAGGATGTGGATGAATGGTAATCAACTTAACCTTGTGCCCAACCCACACTTGTGTTTAAAATGTATATCAATAATAACATAATGGATAATTATTGTTGGGACTTTTTTAAATGCAACCTATTGTAAATTGCGACAGATGCCAATCTACGTGGACTGTATTGTCCTGACTTATTTTAAAATTGTGTTTGTTGAAAAATCACGGACGTTTGCACAGAATAATTGCTGATGGATTTTGCTGATTAAAAGACGTTCACTATACTGTTTTTAATTGATGGTTTTAAATAGGCTATGCAGGTATGTTATGAGTGCATGGACAAAGCCTTGGAACTGAAAAATAAGAAGACGAAGTGCTGTGAGTGGAAAACAATAACAGGACCATGGAGACGTTTTTAATTAATTAATTCTAGTGTTTATATATTTTTATATAAACGTAACTTTTTAAAAGAATTTCTAGTTTGAAAACGTTTCTTCAGTAAGATTAAATAAACTATGACGTATCAATTCTGTTAATAACCGCCTGTTATATCGCCATCGAGCCATCATGTTACAAAAACGTTCTGTTATCCTGTACTTATATCATTTATGCGCAACTCTACTTTTCTGTAGAGAAATGATTCAGTACCTTTTATTCGATTGTAGGTGAAATTCTAATGTGGAGTAATGAGGGAGTATAATTTTTGCTCTCTATAAATTCACCATGCGGTTTTATGGAATAGTTTATATGAAAATAACGGTAATAATCGCCTCTCTTTTGCCAAGTAAATTATCGGGATGTCTAAATTTGCTCCTAGCGTGCCTTCCTACGTCCATCACGACTTATACGGTTCGCAATACCGGATTGATTTGTTGGTATCATAAAAGATTCGCAAAATACACGTAGGTGATCACACAGAATATTAACTACCGTTCGTTCACAAACACATTTTCACCTGTTGGGATTTATTTCCATCATTATGTTCCGACTGAGTGTGTTTGTAGTTAGAGAGTTGTTGCTGCTGCTTAGTAATAATATAATTACCTACATTGAATGTGTATTACAATTTAAATTTATTTTTATGCGATTCGATTTGGTTTATTTACATTTTTAAATAGTCTATAAAAATGCTAATGTGGGCGCGCAGTCAAGCGATCGGACATTGGTTGGTTTGCACAATCGATGCTTGTTGAGATTTATTACCAGTTTTATTATAGAAACGAACAAATTTTCTTTTAGAAATGCATGAAAAATTTTGTTTAGAATTTTGTTATGTGGCATCGAGTGCAGGAATTAAAAAAGGGGTGAAAATAGTTAACAATTTTAATCATAAAACTATTTCTGAATATGCAAAATCACGAATCGTTTGTGGTTTTCCTTGCAGGGTTAGTAGAAGCCTTAAATTTTGTTTTCTGTATCTTACGGCTTAAGTATATACATATACACTTGGCTGGTTTATAAATTGCCTGGCTAATGTACAGGGAGTCCCAGTTTATATCGTCAGGATTTCACCAGTCGATAGTTTAGCGAAAATTAAAGGTGGTTTGTCTAATAAGCTATGGTCGAATGTTGCTTCCTTTTTGATGTAAAGGGCATTAAAGAAAATAAATTATTTTAATTAATTTGCTATAAATCAATAGGTAACAAAAAAAGTTAGTCTTCTGAAATTTTGCATAGATCTTTTTTTTTTGTATTCTCTTATTAATAGTGGTTACAATTATTTTATTTAGAACACAGAGGCGTGCGTACGGGTTTCTTCAAAAACATTTTATTGAATAAAACGTACACCACTGCTTTTTTTGTAGCACCAATATGCAGAGAGTATTTTCCACTCAATTTAGAAACTTTTTTGTATCTTAGAATTTCTTGATAACTTAACTTTTTTTTTCTTATTTATTAAAGAGGTTCTTCCCTATTACATTTCCGAAAATAGCATCAGTACAAAGTTGTAGAGAAAAATATTTCCTACAACTTTCCTTTTAATATTTTTTTGATATTGTCAATAATTAAAAAGATATTTAACAAATAAGTTGCAAATTTTAGGGAAATTTTTCTCTAGTTAGGTACTACTTACTACTCTTTCCCCAAAATTTTCAACTTATTTGTTGAATAACTTTTTAAATATCGACAATATCAAAAAAAGGTTAAAAGATAAGTTGTAGGAAATATTTTTCTTTACAACTTTGTACTGACTCTTTTTTTCGAAAATTTAATAGGAAAAAAGTTATTCAATAAACAAAAAAATCCAACCCTTAATTGAGGGCTGGTGAAGGAAGGACGGGGTCTACGAATACACAAACTCAGTTTTAAACTTTCAGGGTGACCCTCTAGAGGATTCTACAAAAATTGGCTGTAGGGTAAAAAAAGTTTATTTGAAGCCTTTTTTTCTCCCTTATTTACGGTACTATTAGATTATTTTGAGTTAAGTTATCAAAAAATTATAAGATACGAAAAAGTTTCTAAATTGAATGGAAAATACTCTCTGCATATTGGTGCTGCAAAAAATCAGTACCCGTACGCACGCCTCTGTGTTCTAAATAAAATAAATGCAACCACTTATTAATAAGAGAATACAAAAAAAAATCTATGCAAAATTTCAGAAGGCTAACTTTTTTGTTATTGATTTATAGCAAATTATTTAAAATAATTTATTTTCTTTAATGACCTGTACGTCAAAAAGGAAGCAACATTCGACCATGGTTTATTAGACAAACCACCTTTAATTTTCGCAAAACTATCGACGGGTGAAATCCTGACTATATAATCTGGGACACCCTGTACAAAGTAACTAAGCTTCTGGTTATTTTGATATAAAATGCATATTTGATTATGTTAGCCCACAAATTTGGGCAATTTGTAAAACAGCCGGTTAGTTTATAAAGTGTAAATATGGCTAGTTTATACACTACCTGGGTGGTAATCAAACTAACAAACTCCTGGTTTATTTTAATAGAAAATGCATATAAGAATAAATTAGCTTAATAATTTATAATCGCTGATTACACGACTATATCTGTGAAGCCTGCTAAGGATTTATATCATTGAGTTTTCCTTGTTTCTTGAGGACCCAGAAGGTTAATAGGTCTATAATATAGTTTTCTAAGTTCTTCCTATTCCCTTTCCTGACTAAAAGTAGTCGGGGATAGAAACTAAATTATAATAAAAAAGTTTAGTTTATGTTAAAAAAATGACAACTTGCATTTCTAGTTATTTATGAATGTAATTTTTTACATGTTTCAAAGATAGGCTATTCTCAAAAGACATGTGCACCTCTCTCTTTCTCTTTCAACGTCTCTTGATAGCAGTTGAGATGGAGAGACAGAAACAGTGTGACGCTCGTGCCTACTGAAAATAATTCTGCTATATTTAAGAACATTGTATGAGTCTGTGCGAATAAAGTAAGAGTTTATATTTATAAGGAGTTTAACAGACTTCCTGAATTTTGCCTAATGGTAATTAGATTGAAAAGAAAACATCGCTCTAATTAAAATAATAACTTCTGTAACAACACGACATGCTATTATAATAATTTGTACTACAGTAATTTTATTGCACCACTATTTAAGAAGCTGAAATCTATTCAAATTAAATGATATAGAAATGTTCAGACTATACCATATAAAAAACTAACCTAAATATGGCTCTGTATAATGATTCATTATAAACAAATAAATACCTACAAACTACAAATATAGACTTAGATATACCTGTCCGGGAGTGTTATGCAATAACTGGGTCAATACACTCACTTGAAACAGAACTTGTTCAAAAAATGAAAGTAGATTAATCCTTATAAATCCTGCGGATGTTACAGCAATATTATGTCCTTTTGTGAAAACTTGGAAAATTTACAGTTTGTCCTCATCATCATCAGTACATTTTCTTCATCCATCATCAACACTGTTTTATTTCTAACTGTTTGTTTGAGTGAGTTTGTTCCGGGATGTTACAGGATGTGCGAATACCGGTAGCTGGGATGCCGGATGTCACCCGCTCGGACTCACAACGATCCGACACGTCCTTAAGGCCACGCGTGTCCTTCAATCGGGACGTACATGTCAAACGTATTGGTACGAATAAATCCAGAAAAATTACTAAGTACTGATTGACTAAAAAAACTTAACCACCACCCAAAAAATCAAATAATAAAACCCAGTTTTGTATTGTATATATTTTTGATTAATTGTAGAAGAGGAATCAATCTAATCTGTCATTCATTATTAATCACAGTTTTTTCTCCTTTCTAATTTAATAACTAAGCAGTAACCAAAACCGATTAATTATTCTTAATAATAAACAACGCATAACGCTCTATGTAACTCATTCATTAAAAATTCAATCAAAACATTTTGTACAAAAACTTTTTCCCATCCCATACACATATTTTAACAAAACTTTTGTATGTCTTTGAAACTGTTTTTTTTATGTTGAACTTGAACTTGACGTGTTTTCGCCAATGGCCTTAAGGCTATTGGTGTATTTTTAAATGTAAATTAATGGTAATTCCTTCGAAATTTCTGATGAACCTCTGGTGACGTGCACCACGTCAAGAAAAAAAAAACTATATATCCGCGAAGATAGATCGAGTATTGTCCGGTGGCGCACCATATATGGTTACGTAACTATAAGAGCGAGAATGAAAGATGAAAAAAAAAAGTCATAACACGACCTTGAAAAACCACACAATTATAATGTGCTATGAGGTCGAATTATTTAAACTTGCTATATGTGATGCTCCTAATATGGGATGTTCTCATGTTATTTTTATTGCCATTTCATTTATTAAATGCACTATTAAAGAGATATTCTCTCTCTATAAGTAATTATTGTTTTTATTATACAACAACCATCAACAATATCGACGATAAGTGGAGGTGGAAATATCTGTCGGTCTAGAAAAAACGTAATAATAATAAATTCGTTCGTGACTCAGGCGCTGACCTAAAAATGAATAATTTTTTATAGCCAGCTTAATAGAGTATAATTAGAAGGGCCTTCCTAATTATATGCTACGAGGCATTTACTAAAAAGCATCCAATTTGTCAAATTTGATACTCTTGTCACTTTTTTAAATAAACCTAATTAAAAAACTGTGGTTTAACGATTATAAAACATGAAAGAGGAGATTTTTTATTGTGCCTGGTAATTCGTGTTAAAATGCATTCACTTTTAATTATTATTATTAAGGGGGCTGATCTTGATGTGGAACATGAAAAATTATATACAAGAAAAAATCATGACAGAAATTCAGGCAGGAAATTGGTTACGGTCGCGAAATTTCCGCTGTAAATTGTTCTACATATATTAAGTAATATTCGGACCTAGTTTATGTATAATGAATAGTCAATAAATGTAACATAATTTTATTAATTTAATCCTAGAGTTTTAAAGCAATTATGGGATATTTATCTGGATAATTTCAAAAGCCTCTTAACTTTATAAATTTATGTACAATTGCGAGAATATGCTCTTCTGTTTTACGACTAACATAATTTTATGTTAAAATTTGCTATTAAATAAATGTCAAAATGTCAGGGGTTTATAATTATATAATCAGAATATTTTACTTTCCTTTTAGAAGCTAAACATTTACATGTCTTTTCTTTGAAAATGCAAAAAAATTCTTAGCGTGTGATTGAAGAATATTACAGATTTTATAAGGACCTTTTGTATCACATTTTTATATAATACTTTAGTTCTAAATCTCAACAGACAATAGTTTTTTTTCATAACAGAAAGTTTGCTTTTATCAACTCAAAATAGTTGATAAAGTGGCACTTTAACAGCAAGGGTAGATAAAGTAGCACTTTCTGCTTTCTGGAATAGGTATTCTAAAATCTTCTAAAAAAATCCTAGAAAGTTCTGTATTATTTTGTACTTTTGTAATGATTCCAGGATTTTTTTTTGAAAATTCTACAGAAACTCAAAATAAGAAAAAATTTCCAAAATAACCATGTGGATCGGGACTATTTTATTTTTTTATTTAAAAAGTATCAGTTCTATGAAAAAAATGAAAGAGACAAAATACTTTCTAAAATAATCTATCTTTCCAGAACAAATTTTTATACGACAAAATTCGGGTCGTTAAAGAGTTTCAATAAAAAAATTAAAGAGGGGTTGCTGATTTCACCCCTTTTGTCGATAAAAAATATTCTTTAGAAGCGTTTCCATTAGTAGAAAATCCCTACCAAATTTCATTTTTTATCTTTAATCAAATTTGAGAACAAATTAAAAACCTAATTTTAGCCTCTATCTTTTTAGGGGCGTAACTCTTTAACGAAACGTTTCCATAGAAAAAAATTTCCTTATTTTGAGGTCTTGAATCCAGGTTTTAAGTTTGTCCAGTTAATCCTGGAACACCCTGTATACTTAACTTTTTGAAATAAATCTAATTTTAGGAAACTTTCTTGTAAAATTTTGGAATAGTTGTCAAAGAATTTACGTTTCCAATATCTACAATATCAAATTTTCTAGAACTTACAGGCAGTTCCTTACATAAATATCAGCAACATTTTTACATTTCTCTGAAATATTTAATTATTTTGGGAAATACCATAAACTGCCACAAATTTTTAGAACATTTTAGATTATTATTCAACATCGGAAGAAATTTAGCATTCGATTTCAGGAACTTAATTGTCTTGATGAGCTTCTTGGATTTGATATTTTGGAGAATTATGGGTTTGTCTCGTCCAGATCAAACCTAACTGCCTACTTCAAATTTGTAGACGTCTTCAGATAAAATGTATTTTTTGAACTATGACCAAACCTAACTTTAAGACGCGATATTTTCTAGAAGTATGAGTAAATTGCCTTGGATTTGAATGAAATTTATCATTCGAATTCAGGAGCAAACCTAACTGTTTTGATCAGATTTTTAGACATCACGATATTTGAGTAACTAAATTGGATATAATGATGAAATATCTGCTGCGATTTCTATAATATATCTATTTTTTTAGAATACTCTCCATTTTAAAGGATCAGGACAGTTACTGGATTTTTTAGAACATTCTCTGTTACCTAATGTTTCGAAATATTGTAATACCTGAAGCCAAATTTCTGCCCAAATTCTTCCCAAATTTTATAAAAAGTTCTTTTTCTCTGTAGGGGAATTACAAAAACCTGTACACTTTTTCCCAAAAATTCCTCTCTGGGTGGTTTCCGCCATTACGCGAATATCATTCCCCAACACCAAGAAAAAACCCACCAGCACAACATCGCTTACATGTTTTATTATTCGCCATCTTCAAGTGGTTTTAACTGTACTCTCGTTTCGTGTTTGTGATTGATTTAGAATTGGAAAAGTGAAAATACCACAACGTAATTTAAACCAGATTCCCAGTCAGTTCAATTACACCAAGACTCCACATATAAAATCCAATTACCGAAACAGTTTGATTGTTTTATATATCAATAATGTAAACCATACAAGGATGTAAAAAGGTCTATATGTAATGCTTTTGGGCAGCCAAGCCCACACAAGTGTGTGAGAAATAAGATGATAAGAGAGTTACCGACAATAATTTCGTTGGTGTTTTGAAAAAAGCGTAATTTGGAAACAGTTTAATATGTCGTTTAGGTCGTTGTGTTATGAGATGAAGAAATTGTGTTGCTTAATGCATATAAGAGAATAATTTAAACAAGTTAATTAAATGTTATTTATATTATTAGATAAATTTGTGAGTCGCAACAGGTAGTTTGTTATATGGCTCTAGGAAACCCACACATTAAAAATGCAGGAATGCCATGAATATAAAAAACATTATTCAAATGTGATTTCTATGTAAATTCCGATATTTAGTGTATAATTAAACACCTGATTCTAAAATGTTAAACTCAGTTTAACTTATACTAGATATTATTATACAATTTACGTGAAAAAATCACCTATATATTTTCCTAAAAAAAAAATCTCTCAGCGTTTATTGAGATTCCGATTGTAATCCGCACGATTTACGCCGACATGTTCCTAAACCGTTAGAGCTTGATTCGGCATTCTTCAAATTCACTGATGACTTATGTCAATTACTAATTGACAGGCATGTTTAAGTTCAAGTTAAGCAATATTAATATTTGTCTTAAATTTTGCTGCACAAGGCCATCAACCTGACAAATCTGCTGCGGTTCCCGTTATAGCATCACATAAAACTTTTATGAAAATAAATGTGCCATATGTCAACGTCGGAAAAAATTCGGATTTAGATTTATGCTTTTGTAATAACGCTGGGAAAAACGCTTAGGTACTTGTATAGCGTTTGAAATAAGATGAATGCTTCTCGTGTCTGTCGTAAAATACCCTAATGCCAAATTACACCGTAGTTTTTAACTCCGACTTAGCTATAAAGTGAAGCTTTTTATCCTGGCTACAATTGCTATGGTGAAGAAGCTTTACAAAAAATATTTGTTTTGATTAGAGACAGACACAAATTTCATTATCCAAAATGTAGAAAACAAATTATAAAATACGCCCATTGAGTTGGTCATGGTCAAATCTTCCCACACTAGTTCATTGTTTACCACGCCAACAGCCAATTCGACAGCTTAAATATGGTAAACAATGTGGATGTTCCTTGGTTGAGATACGATGCAAAAAAATTCGTAAAAAACGTTTGTATTTTTGGGATAAACTCATCTCGTGGGTGATGATACAGATGTTGGGACCACGTATGGGTTTAACGCCATTTTTATAGTGTCTGGGTTTGCTTAAACGTAAGAAAATTTTATGGATACTAGAAATTTGAATTTGTTTAGTTTAAAAAGGAAACTGGAAATGAAAGCAGTGATATATCCAAATGTCTAAAATTAATAGCTTTTCCTTTTCCTAGGGACGTAAGTGAAGCTTTTTACGTCCGATTGGTAAAATTGAGTTACGTCCCTATGCCTTACTGAATCGGGAGTGGGAAATATGTTATTTACCATTCTTTCGTTTTTCCATTTTTTACAAATTGTAATAGCTTTTCCTGAAACTCCACCAATAATACATTAATTACAAGTTTGGGCATCAAACACCATCGCTTTTAACATCACATTTATCCATTTGAATAGATTATTACCACGCAGCCTAGCATATTGTCATAATTTTGTATAATAATTTGCCTGATGTTATATGGGAGATGAAAGGCAAAATAAGAATGAGTATGAAAAGGCAGGTTCTTGTAATAAAGAAGAGGCCGAATGTAATTGCTGATATTCATTAATAAATTACTTGCAATTGTGAAACGCAATCTAAAATGCCTCTATAAATAAATGAAAGGAGACAGACCGGGATGTAAAATGAAGTTGATATTAACCTTCAACGTAGATTGTAGACATAAAATTTATTTCAGGTTTTTAATGGTCAAATATTTTAGTTCGAATATAGTAGTGAAGGAATAAAGAGCTGCGTTCGTTAGATAATTTTATATAATTAGTGGAGTTTAAGTGGCTGATTGTTAGTTTTAACAACTTGTCTTTTTCTTGGATCTGTTTATATATAATAGTTAACACTCAATGGACTGCTTGACTTGTTTTCATCCACGGTAAGTCCAAGCGCGCATAAAACCTATTAATTATTATTACACCCACAACATTATTTTTTCTGTACACCCATCGAATGTCCTTGCAGTAATATGGTTGACTAAATCACAACAATGTAAACAAATAAACTACTGGTGGCATATTCGATTTGATTTATCGGGTATTGTAAACAATAATTCCAGATGTACGTTTTTATTTGCTCCGGTGGTATTCAAGTGCTTTGTCAAATTACGTAATAGTCCTTAACTCGAGTGAACTACAATTATTGATGGGCCATAAATGTCGGTTTTATGATGTAGTATGGGCTGCTAAAAAATGTAAACAATTGTTAGTTGGTTTTTGTATAGTGCAGCTCTATATGAGGTTCTTAAATACCTGAAATTATTGTTCAGTTTAGAATATTGGAAAAATTTATAAATATTCCAGGAAAATAAATCACTGTTTGAAGGGTTACAAAAAATATGTAATTACCTGAAATTTGTTTTAAATTGAAAAGCTCAATTAACCATTTTTTTTACAGAAACTACAGGATCATTTTGTCTCTTGTAAAAATAACTTTTTTCTCATACCTGCACGAAAATGGCCACTTTATTTGCGGGAAATGCGGGTACCAAGTCGCCTTTCTAGGGTAGTCGCGGAAAAACGGAGTGGGGTAACATTTCTCACGGGTAGCCATTCCCTCCCTGATATGCGGGAGTTATTTGTGTTTATTTATGGTTGTCAATATGACAATATGATATTCTCACTGCAAAATGTCAAGCAAAAATGTCAGTGTGTATGCTGTTTTGATTGGTTCACGCGTTTCACGCAAAAGAAGTGGCCATTTTCGTACAGGTATGAGAAAAAATAGAGTTTGCTACACGGGAGGATTGATTCTGCCTCGTGTTCTTGCGCCCAATTTTCACACTCGTCAGAATTTCTTAAGTCCTATCTTGTTGCATAAACTAGTATAGTTATAAAATTAATTCTTCTAAATAAAATTTTAGAAAATACTAGGAGCAATGTGTAGATTCAAAAACTATAACGAAAAAACTTATTTTGTTATTTTCAAAAAATTCGGTGAATTTTTTAATATTTCTTTTCGTTTTTATATTCCTGTTTCTGAATATACATATAAACTTGATAATTAGGCAACATTTAATGTAGTTAATTACGACAGTAAATGTTTCAAATATAAATATGTACACAAATTAATGAACATCACAAATCTTTCCTAATGTTGACCGTTTTTTACAAAATCTCGTATACTGTCTTCTATATTTTGCAAACTGCTTCCAAAACAAGGTCACTTTTATAGCATAGTTTTTTGTAAAAAAATTAAAACATTTTTATTAGGTAGGTATATGGAAAAACAGAATAATCCTGGAATCCTTCGTTCCACTTTTTTAATAAAACGCTACTTTCTCATGCAGGTTTATACGTTGTAAAATTACTTTTGCCAGACATTTTATTCTAAATTCTTGTTTAATTAATCTTTTGCAAAAATGTTTTTACTTGAAACTAACATTTTTATCACGATATTCTTGAAACAAAAATTAAACGCGTTAACGCCTAAACACTTTAAGTGTGTGTACATTCAACAGACTAATCTTCCATGTGTAACATTTCATAATTTATAGGTGGAAAATAAATGAGCGTAATTATTAAATGTTAATTTAAATTTTTCCTTTTTGCAGTTGCAATTTATTTACATGATTCCAATAAGCCTCTTCTGTTGTGGATATACACCAACTTTTATTAACAGCATCGTTATTTTAATTATAATTAGTAACGCCTCTTTGGCATTTTACATCAATAATTATAACTTAATGTGTACTTGGGTTTGTATTAAAACCGAAAAATAAACTACATGTTCTAATAGACTCTATAAGAAAAAAACACATAATATACATTGAAAAAAATTAAAGTTGTATATTTAAATTTATTACATTTTCATTCGAAAATTGATAAAGCTATATAAACATACAGATTTTATCGCCTTTTAGATTATTTAATTACATACCAGTGTGCAGATGCAGAGATGCTATGATATATTTTATACAATCGTTATTGAAACATAACACGAGAAAAAGTGTGCAGCTTTTCCTGTACTGGCTAATAGAAAGGATAACGTCATGTTTTGTTATAGACAGACAACAATTCAACCAAATCATTGACTTAAACATTAGTATATACGTATTATTATAAACAAAATAAAAAATAAACACATGTTGTATATTTAATTGAAATTATTCAGGGCGCTCCCATACTTTACCTACGGAAATACATTATTTAAATTGGCAAAATAAATTACAATTTAAAGAATTCAGTGGTGCACGATCAAGAACAAAATGGTATTTTAAATTGAATGACGATTGAATATAAAATACATACTCGTATAACCCAATTATTTGATAATTGTTGTAGATTTGAGGAAAAAAATTTGACCGTGATCTCAATATAATTATTGTAAATTCACTTTTACTTGAATCCTCTGAAGCAAAGTTTTTATTGATTTCTTAACTAGATGGATTTGGTTTCGCAATACAATCAAAACGCAGGTGTTTCAAGTTGAGTTATTTTTATAACCTGTGATCAAAGAAATCCATTATAAATTATATGCCTTGGTGAGAAAAAATAGTTTTAGTGCAGCAATAAATTTTTGTGAAAAGATTAATATTTGGTCACGAACAAAATGAATAATCAAAATTCGGTAAGAAGAAAAAAATGCTTACAGGACAAGTTTGAAATATGATAAAAATTCCTGAAGTTATAGAAAAACAGATTTTTGGAAAATTTTGCTTGTTATTATAAATATTTAATATTTTGAAAGGGTATAAATTGTGATAAAATTAGAAGAAGGATTTTCTTTCTTTGATAAAAATTATAGAATTACAATAGAATCCTTATAATGGACACTTCTATCAGAGTTTGATTTATAGTCACAAAAGAACGCTAACAATTTTGGAGGTCCAAAAGTTTTATTCTCGTTAAGTTTTTCTTATTCCCCTACACAACTGCTATCCAGAATAGGGATTTAATCACGATTCGCTTTTACATTGTTATTAACAAAGTATAAAAGAAAATTTAAAAAAAAACTGAAAATTTGTTAAATTTTTTCCTTGGATCTTTTAAAAAAATTTCCCTAGTAATTTTTACTATCTTCGTTAAAATTTTTGTAATTTGGTGCTGTTCCCTAAACTTTTACTTATAATTTTTCTTAATTTGCTAAAACTAACCTAAAATCTTGAAAATTTCTCCAATTTCATCGAGTTCTTATTGTGTACAGACAGTTATTAACAGTATTGAAGGAGAAATTTAAAAAATACTAAAAAAGTACATAGTTGCCATTTTAGTTCGGTTTGAAATTTTTATTCTCCAAATCCAGTGTAGTAATAAGTTGAATACACAGAGTAATAGTTGAAGAGGCGGCTGCAAAAAGTTAGTCGTCAAAGGGTGGACGAACGGGAAAAATAGGAATGATAGTTTAGACCTTTATTATGAAGGAACGCTAAGGTTGCTTGCGGAAATCCTGCCGAAACAGGGTTAAAAAAATTTATTTACAACTTCAACAAACTTCATAGACTAGAATCACATTTTAGATCTCTATCATTCATGTATTTCGATTATTTATCAAGGATAACAATTTGAACCAGCATGCTTCTAAAGTCAAACAACGCAATTTGTGTAAATTGAGTCTAAATTTTAGAAATTTGTCGAAAAACTAGTGAAATGTTTGGGTATTGTGAAGTTGTCAATTAAATTTCAAAAGTGACATAAATTTAGATCAAGTATCACTAAAAGTACGCTTCATTTATGCTCTCGCGTTATGACGTCAGTTTTTAATAAAAAAACATGCCCTTAAGCGTGGCTGCCGGGGTGTTCCGACAAGGTGGGTGTAGGCAACCCTATTTATTTTTGTTCGTTTCGCTCTCCCCTACAATGTGGTGACTCCTTTTTGTCCATCACAATGATTATTTTTGAAATGATTTATTTAACTAATTATTTTTTTAACCCTGTTTCGGCAGGATATTCGCAGGAAACCTTAGCGTTCCTTCTTAATAAAGGTCTAAACTATCATTTATATTTTTTCCGTTCGTCCACCTTATGACGATTAATTTTTTGCAGCCGCCTCTTGGACTATCAGTCCTCAAACTGTTTAAAATGGGCCAGTTTTTCAATCAGTAACTATAAGTTAATTTCCTTGGGTCATATTATGAAGACAACCAAGGAAAGTAACTATATTAGTTATTAACTATCGACTAATTTTTTGCAGCCGCTTCTTGGACTATAAATGCAAACGGCAGTAGACCATAAATTTGGCTAACAACTGAAAAACTGCAGATAAATTTTTGAAATTGTGTATAACATATTTACAAAAACGGACATAAACCTTAATATAATGTAAATAATGACAAATTTAACTTAAACAAAAAGGCAAAACGCACTTACAATTATTACTTAGAAATCTTGTTTTTTCAAAATTGCCATAAATTTTGAATAGCTACAAAAATTTTATAAATTGTATTTAATATTTGGTGGTTCTCATTGTCATAAAACCGAAAATATTTTTAAAACCGGATTTAAAAAAATTCTGTTAAAACTTGAAAAGACTTTTCTTGCATCATTTTAGATTTATAAAAATCAACAGTTAAAGCCTGAGCTAAAATTTTTATAAAAACTCAACCATCAGAAGTTCCAAAATACTATTATTTCAAAAGTGTCCTTCAAAACTAATAAATTTTCAAAAAAAAGCTACACATTTAAAACAGTTATGGATTACAGTACTAATATTTCATACCCCTCAAGGTAATTCATTTTATTTTCCTATTGCACAGATAAATCTAAACAGCTTTCACTATAATATGCAACTTTTGATTCATTAACTTTACCAATTCGCACAAATATGGATTGATGACTAATTTCTCGCACACTGATGAAATAAATATCTACATAAGCACACACGGGAATAGCTATTTATGGCTTTGGAAAGCACAATTGAAGCAGTTATATTCAATTCATCTTACAACAATGTACGCGATAATGATTTACATGGTTTATTAAATTATTATATACTTGTTTGATTGATTTATCTTTATTAACATCATATTTATTTACATTGTACACTTATTACAGCCATTATGACGATATTGTAAGAGTTTTAAAATATTTATGATTGAATTTTATTATACGGTGTTTTGAAACTGGAGTATGGTATTGTTACCATCATGTGGGCGAAATTGGCAAAGAAAGTTTGTACATACTTAATTTGTATTTATATCAATCAGAAGCAGAGAAATCAGGCAAATTAAAGTAGGTTGTAGTTGTACAATCCACCTATAAGATGTGCTTTAAGCAAATTTAATTTAAACATAAGTCAAAGTGGTAAAATGACATTATAACCAGTTTCCACACGAAATCTATAAAAAAATGTTACGTCAAATGGAATGACCTAACTGCATTTTATAACATAAATGGTAATCGGGGACATAAAATCTCTTACATAATAAAACAGTTTTATTTTCAGAACTAGAAACAAATTTAGGTGTAGGAAGATCGTGAAACGATTAAAATATTTTAACAAGATTTACGCTTTGGTAGAGTGAAAGTAACAGATTTTAATCAAATGATGATGACTGTAGGGTGCTATAAATTTATCCCTCAATAAATGTTTATAGTGTAGTACTTGGAAACGATTATAATTATTGCGCATTGCGTAATGGTTTAACGTAGCATCAAAATCACTTTACACATAGATAATTACCACTATAAATAGACTTCAAACATGTGTACGTATACAGATGATGCTGTTATTAAAATTTACCGTTTCTTAATATGCAATGTAATTTTATCTAAAGGCACTAAACAATACCAAAAAAATTATAATAATAGTTAGATTCCTAATAGTAATGGAAAATCAATTTTATAACGTTTTTGGTCGTAAATCAAAAACAGTATGATGGAATAACAGCTACAAAAAATTGTATTTTACAACTTGTTCGGTGAAGTTATTTTACACTAGACAAGGTAAATCATTTCCAAGCATTCAATGGGAATAATTTGTCTAATAAACTTATTGCAATAGAATAAAGGAGAAATATAAGTGTTGTTTGAAGGTTATATTATTTGTAGTGTACTTATGTACACAAAGCTGGTCTTTATATGTTGTAAATAAAACGCATACTGGGAGGCTTTTACACAATCATATAGTGTTGTGTATTAAGTATTAGCAAATCAGCAGGTATTTTGTTTGTGTTACAAATCGATAAATAGACTTGTAAGAAGCGAGAGATATTGTTATGGGAAGTTTGTAGCCCACAAAATTATAAACAACGATATTATGCGAATTAGGAAAAATCTTGAACTTTATTTCTTGAACACCTCAAAGATATTGAATAACTTTACTTTAGAAACTGTAATTTAAGAATATTTACAAGGTTTCCACATATGTGATAAACTGGGATAGGTTTAGAGATGATTTGTGGACTGAACTGACTAGTTTTCACTTGTACTCCTTTTACTTATTCTGGTTAGTTTCAGTGTAAAAGTAAACTTGAGCTTTTGTGATAAACTAGAAATAAGGAAGCAATATCAGTTGGAGATAATTTTATAATTTTGGATATTTGTAAACAATATTTTTTTATGGTGGCAATTTTGATTTTAAAAATGGATACACTGTCAAGTTAGTTTAGCGGTCAGTAAAGTAAATTGTAATTTTCTTCCTATTTTTCAGTACACAAAATAGAAAAGTCCGATTAATAGTCCAGGAAAAATAGACTTTAACATGGAAAAAAATTGTTACAGGCTGAATTTTTGCATGCGCCTTAGTATTATAGCCCTCAATAATGTGTGAAAGTTCCCCATCGATTTGATGGCTGCTAACTGAGTTACTCGAGGTCAAAGGTCGCGATAAACAGTTTTTTGCAAATATTTCGAGAACGGCGACCTTTATTGAAAAAAATATAGAGAGCTAATTTTTAGCTGAGGCAATTTGCTATAAAAACTTATTTAAAAGTTTTTTTTGTAGGGGCAATCGTTCACGAGATATAGCGTTTCAAAAACTAAGAACGTAGAGGACTTACTTCACTACGAAGAATAGCGACTGATCTTAGGATATGAAAGTTGGATAATGAATTATTATTCAATATGTATATTTATGGCGTTTTTTATTTATTTGTGCATTTATTGCAATTATTTGGGCATTTATGATACAGTAATTAACTTTCTTCAGTTTCGGAGAGCGATTGTTCCCTCACCAAAGTTTGGACGAGGAAAGACGATGGATCGATGTCGTTATCGATCTCCTCGTTATCAATATTAAAATTTTCCATGTTCATACATGTTTGGCCATTATATTGGCTACAAACTACAGAACAGTTCAATTCTGCTTTGCGCCGACATCCACAATTGGAATGGAGAAATTGATCCTCAGGACTGGGGATGGGTACTACAAAATAATATTTTAGAGCCAGTTATAACTCTGCTCCAAGCCGCTCCTGATGTATTACTCAATACAGTATTTTGTAAGTGCAAGAAAGGCTGTGGTTCCAATTGTGGATGTCGGAAAGCAGGATTGAACTGTTCTGTAGTTTGTAGCCAATGTAATGGCCAAACTTGTATGAACATGGAACATTTTAATATTGATAACGAGGAGATCGATAACAACATCGATCCATCGTCTTTGGTCATCCAAACTTTGGTGATGGAACAATCGCTTTCCGAAACTGAAGAAAGTTAATTACTGTATCATAAATGTCCAAATAAATGCAATAAATGCACAAATAAATAAAAAACGCCATAAATATACATATTGAATAATAATTCATTATCCAACATTATATCCTAAGATCAGTCGTTATTCTTCGTAGTGAAGTAAGTCCTCTACGTTCTTGGTTTTTGAAACGCTATATCTCGTGAACGACTGCCCCTACAAAAAAACTTCTTAATAAGTTTTTATAGCAAATCACCTCAGCTAAAAATTAGCTCTCTATATTTTTTTCAATAAAGGTCGCCGTTCTCGAGATTTTTGCAAAAAACGGTTTATCGCGACCTTTGACCTCGAGTAACTCAGTTAGCAGTCATCAAATCGATGGGGAACTTTCACACATTATTGAGGGCTATAATACTAAGGTGCATGCAAATTCAGCCTGTTACAATTTTTTTCCAACTCATTTTTCGTCTATTTTTCCTGGACTATAAGTAAAGAGTTTAATCTAAATAAAACTTTAAATTTGTTTACTCAGAAAAGATAAATAAATATTATCCACGCCAAATTTTTCTTATTTTCGGAACTCAAAACGCAATCTTGTTTCAACTTTCAATTTCTTCTGCTAATTATTTTCTGTACTTCGTAATTTTGATTATAAATAACTTTCAATAACTGATTAATATTCGAATCTACCTGAGTCCGAAGCAAACATTCTTGGCTGATCCAATACCTAAAAAATCGCCCAACAACAAGATAAATGAATTAATTAAAAGATATCCCAAACAGGAAATCCGCATTTTTGACACATACAATTAAAACCCAGCTGGTATTAACACCATACAGCAAAAAAACAATGAATGTATTAAGGTGTCGATTATAGATCTGGAATAAGGCGAAGGCAGCTTGTTTATATTATTTAAATGTCAGTTTGTTTTGCGCATATTCTACACCATATACACCTACGGTTCTGTTTCATGAATAACCTGCTCCACCATTGACTTAATGGGTTAGACGAAGACAGTCGTTACCATGCAAATTAAACGTGACAAAAATCAGAATGCGCTGCTTAATGCTTCAATTTTCAGTTTAGTTGTGTTGAAATATTCGCTTTAAGGTGACTTAAAAATTATAAGGTGCGCGGTGTGCGCGTCTCTCAAGGTGTTATGTTCAAAATCTAAGTAATTTATGTTGTGGTTGTGAGTTAGTTGAAAATATTCAAAGTTCTGTGTTGTTTGATATGTTTTCACGTTGGATTTCTAGCAATTTAAAGTGAGTGTAAGTTTCAGAAAAAAGCAGTTTTTTAAAACTTTAATCTTGTTTTTTGGGGGAAAAAATTCCATATTGGCAATAAAAGTCATCGCAGCAACATCCCAACAACCTGTTTGGGTTTATAAATCTATTCAGTTGAGATAAAAGCGCAAAATATTAAAAGCATCTCTGAGTGAGTTTAGAATTTAGCATACTAATTAGTAGTTTGGGACAATCGATCATCGTGACCCTGCCAAAATAGGTATTTGACCCAAGTTTATAACTCTCAAGCTAGTTTTGCTAATAAACAAAATAAATCTTTTATTGCTGCTGTCTGTATATTTGTGTATTCACGTGGATTTGTTTGTTCGTCGCCAAAAATAAATCTGCATAATGTTTGAGAGGTGACGTCTTAAAAAATCTGGTAAATAATTTTATTGCTAAGTTTCAGGAATTTTAAATTGTTTTATTGCGATTGGGCGCATCCGCCAAAATTTGAAAAATATGCTAATTTTTATTGGGGTATATAGTAAACATATATACATGGATAATAAAGCCATACTAGATAAGTTAACTTAGCATCTTTGAAAGCTTCGCCTTACCTATTAATTGAACTACTTTAAAAACTGCATAATAAGGAAGTAAACAAATGTTAAAAACAATACTAAAAATATCTGAGCGCATTTTAATAGCAATTTAATAGATATTTAAATATGTGTGAATTAAAAAAATATCCACATATGAAAGCAAAACCATAAAAAAGTGAATGTAATAGCATTAATTACTAATCACAGTTTAAAAATAGGCGTTAAACATTTACAAGTAGACATTTACTAAAGTAGTTAAAAATTTTTCTTGGGTAAAGTTATAATTTATTAAGTTTTTTTCAAACAGTTACATAGAAAAGTTTCTACATATTACGCACTTATGGGCTGTGTGAATTTATAAGTAGGTAAATTTTTTGGGATTCAGTTGAATTATAAAGTTTCAAAACACTTGCATAAATTAGGAGGTTCATCTACAAACTCTTGAATAAATTCTAAATATGTCGCAAATTTACGGGAAATATAATCTGTAATTTTAAAGATCGGCTTATCTTTTCAGATAAATTTCATTATATATACAATTACAACCTAGGAATTTAACTGCTAAATAAAGTTAACTAGAGGTGAATAAACTGGGTCTAAAGCTGAATATATTTTGAAATTAAAAGTGGATCTAAATTTGTCCAATATTCAAATTTATTTAACTAATTCAGAAAGAGTTAACGCATAACTTAATAGAAAATTTATGCAAACACGAAAATATCTCTTTAAAGTAACAATAAGCTACAAACTATAACAAACATGCCCATAATTTGAGAAAAAGGCACACATTTTAAATAATATGTAATGTAGAAGTTCACAGGAGCAAAAAGGATAAAAGGCTTACCGTCTACAAAAGAATAAGGGCAATAGTTCCAAAACTGGACTTTTTCGAAATTATTTATTTAATCGATTAAAATTCATTGAAATATTCTAAAAATTTCGATGGTACCTTATTTTTTTAAAAAGCATTTTTGGTTTATCTGAGAAAATACATTTCATTTAATTCTCCCAAACAGTTCGAAAAACACAATTGTATAGAAGTTTAAAAAAGTCGAGATTTTATGTCTTAAAAGTTTTCAAAAATGGGAACACAATTAAATACAGAATTTATAGTTTTGTAGATAAATATTTTATAAACTTTTTTGAAATGGTTATAATTTTTAATAATAGGCTTAAAATATCCTAAAAATTTTCAATTTGTCCGCAGGTTTTTGTATAGATAAAAATTTATATGTAATATAATATTATCTTAAATAAAAATGTCGTTTGCTTGCAGACAATTAAAAGCCAATTTAAACAAAATCTGATTAGTAATTCCAAAATAGATATTTTGAAACAAAATGCAATTAAATAAATTTAACAAAGAACGAATTTAATAAAATATAACAGTAATCCTCAAATTTTTCTTAATTATTCAAATAAAACTGTTTTTAACTTCGCATCTGTAAAAAACTGGTCCACGGAATTTCATATTTCTTCGTAATCTGTTCTTATATATAAAATAAAAAACATCTTTAAACTTTTATTAGCTTCTTCTATACAGATCTTTTCAAAATATCTCCATACTTTCTCCATAATTATTGCCTTTTTCCCCCGCACACATCCCAATTAACTTGCACCAAAATTACACATCTCAAAGTGCAATTTTCTAATCAAATAAAATAATGATTCATGAACTTGCTGTATAAAGTAAACTCGCATTGAGTGACCTTAAAATAAAACTTTCCTTTAGCCATACACATACACATTTACCATTGAACTATGCTTCATACACAATTAAAATTAAACACAACACTCAATTAGTTACTGTTGAACATGAATACATAATCCGATAGAAAAACAGAAAAACCTGCATGCTTTCGAATGAAAGAAACCGCTATCATGTTTAGAAATTCTTTTTTATATTACCACTTTCCACAAATTTAATTGAACATGTGTGTACACAATTTTGTCATCAAGTTAAACTTTTAAACCCATCAGGTTTAAAAGAGTGCGAGTGGTTTAGTACAAACATCAAATATTGTCCCATCTTCAAGGACTACAAACTTCCACAGTTGTCTAGTCGTCATCCCAAAGAAATAATTAGCTAGCAAATATTTGTGGAAGGTTTTTTTTTTTATAAAATGCACACATGTCAGGTAAAAGCACCGCAAACATTTTTTCGCCACGAGGAAAAAATTAGACTCGTAACCCCTGATGGTGCTTGGAATTTCAACGCCATAATACGATTTCCTGTTGCTATTACCGTACATTAGATTTGGCTACAAATTGTTTGTAGGTGGGTATACATTGAATAATAATAGACGTGAACCGCTGGCGGTTTTTTATTCATCTTTTCCTTGAATTAGATGACATATCACTTTTTATTTGGTTGGTGTTATTAACAACTATAATCGGAATTATCAGATGTATAAAAACTTGTTGCCACCCACATTTTACGTTGTTAACAATTAATTTGTTGGTAATTATTTGTCTTGTATCAGCGGATTGTTGTATATACAGGGTGCGGCAAGATCTATGATATTACATAAGAATCTACTACAGAAACAAATCTTAATTTACTAATTTCTATCGTAATTTTTCTGTTTGCCAGAAAATTCCAAGAGTTTCTAAGAAATCCCCACATAAATTCCTGACATTTTCTGTTGTGTTATGCAATTTTATTATAATAATAGTTCGAATCTAATAACAATACCCAAGAAGGATGGTACGGAATGCTAGATGATATACCACCAACATAATATATAATTAAATTGTAATTTAACACATATTAAAGGCTACAAGACGCATTATTAAATTTGGTTTATTTGATTTTTTCCACAATGTATATAATCAAGACAACAAAACGAAAATTAATATGTTTAAAAATTTTTTGTATCCTAATAGTGAAAGTAGGTTTACACTGAGTTCTTTGACACTACTATATTATATTAGGTATTAATATTATAATGCTTAATTTATATTGTGTTGCGAAAAAGTGTTGTTGACTAACACATTGCACGAATAAAATTTGCATTATGTTCACAAATACTTGAAATTATTGACAGAACAAGCTGTAATTTATGGCGTCAAAGTGGAACAAAAAAGTTTACGAGGATATTGTAGTTAAATGCTTGAGGTTGTCCTTTGTTTAAATAATGGCAAGGAAATTGTAAAAAGCAATAATGTTACAGAGCATAAAAATATGACGTAAGTAATGATGCATTTTTACATTTAAAACGCAATTGTCGATTTATGCAGCTATCGATTGGCGTTTACATTTAAGATTTACCAAATTGATAGAAAATTTTAAAGGTTGTTAAATTTGCATAAATTCGCAATTATTTCAAATAAAAACTTAGTTGAGATTACGATTTTTCTTGTGCAAACATTATTCTACAAAAGATCAATCTGATTTTTCGGGGAAATAGCTTAAACATAATAAAACACTTCACACTGTTAATTATAATTTGCAAATAACATCTACGCATTGTTGCCATAGATGACTACTTGCGTCAAAACACGTAATCAATAATCAATTAATTAAAAACATCTGGTGGGTTGATAGTCCACCAAATAGTTACTTTTGTTCAATGTGGTAATTATTTGTACAAACTTATACACAAACTTCCAATAATATTTAAATTTTACACACAGTTTCATAAGATAATTACTATTTAGAAGGATGTTATTAAAAGTTTATGAGGCATATAAATGATGTTTTAAAATATTTGTTCTTTATAAGTTAAACTTGAAACTTGTGGATGCGAATTAAACATGGACAAAAAAATTTGTTGAATGTTTTTTCTCTGTCCCCAAACCAAAATTTGTAGAAGCTATAATAAAAATCAAAGAAACCTCTAAATGTTTAAATGTTTTAATTATTTATTATTAGAATATTAATAGGTATTAAATTCGTTCTACAAATTAATTAATTCTCCGAATTTTGCCCCTTTTAACTGATACTGTATTTTTTACGCTTTACCAGGATTGAAATTAAATCAACCTGTGTGGAATAAAGGGCAAAATAGGTTCGTGGGGCAAAGTGGGACAGGTTTAGATTTATTTTCTTACACAACCTATGGCGGACATGCTTTTGCTCTGGAGTAATTGGTAGCAGTTTATGTTAACCAAGTCATGTTAACATGTTAAAAATGTAGTTTTTGTAATATTTCTTTAATCGTATCATGCAATCGACCAAATCCCCAGTATACGAGCCCTAACAACTAAATGTTCGGACAAAAGTAAATTTTTGAACTATGAAAAAAGAACTGCAAATTTTACGCAAATAATTAGTAAACACCTAATAATACAATAAGATAAAGCCTTAATAACAATATTATGCATGGAAGAACATTATTTATTGGATTTAACAATATTTTAACCTTAATAATTAGCAAACTTTACAAAATGAATTTGCAACTAAATGTTGGGATAATTTTTTATTTAGGACCATTAATAAGAGGTTACGTCTCCTTTTGCTTTAATAGCTGCCTGTATTCTAGCAGGCATTGTATTTATTAAATTTTGGTACAATTCTGGCGTGAAACTATCCCAAATTTCTTCTATTTTGGTCTTTAAGTCCCCAATGGTTCTTGGTGGATTATTGCGTAGAACACGTTTTATTTTATTCTAAAGAGTTTCAATGATATTTACTTCCGGACTGGATGAGGGCCATGAAAGCACCTTTATGTCGTTTTCCCCAACTTCCAAAACTGTTATTTTTTAAAAACAGTCGTTAGAAAATTACGTCACATTTTTCAAGTGCAATTTTAAAGCTACGAAAATACCCTAAAATCACCAAATAGAGACTTGGGGATTTTTTTGTACATAAAACCTACATCCAGCTTTGCAATAAAGTAAATTTTACCAAAATCCAACCAGTGGTTCCAAAACTGTGATTATTTTAATGTAGGTAGCACCCTCAAAAAACACGTTTTTTGAAAAGTGAGCTGTGGAACTCGAAAAAAAAGCAAAAAAATTCATATTAACATTTCAGGATTTTTTCAATATAGTACGATTATTGAGATTTAATTTAAAGGTTTTTTGACACAAATCCAACCAGCGGTTTTAAAACTGTGATTTTTTAAAACAGTGGTGCAACTTTGAAGCTCTGATAAATGCCTAAAATCACCAAATAACAACTTGTGTAACATTTTTGTAAAGAAAACCAACATCCAGTTTTGCAATAAAGTAAATTTCTTCAAAATCCGACTACTAGATCCAACGTTTTGAAAATAATAATTCTTTGTTTCTACAATTTTCCCATCCTGCTGGGTTAAAGTGCCACAGTTTTGGAACCGCCGAGCGGATTTTTACGAAATTTACGTTTTTATATAACTAAATGTTGACATTATAACAGAAAAAACCATCAATATTATGGAAGTTAATTTAGATAACTTTTGCGCGTATGGAAAAAAGACAATCAAATTTACTTTTGTCCGAACATTTAGTTGTTAGGGCTCGTAGTCACCATTTTGCCCCATATACGGGGTAACATTGTGGAATATCTAAACTTTTTCATTACTAATTTTCCTCCTTTTGTTCCAGTGCCTCGTGATAGTGGCCGGGCGGTTGGAGCCCAGAGCGGGGACGGTGCATCAGGTCACCTACTGACATCACCCGTCCGAAAGGAGCGCCTGAAAAAATCCAAAAAGGAACTTGCCGAAGAAGCAGCTAAAGTCCTCCATCAAGCCGACAAACTAGATTGCGTTACCCAAGACCGAGGTAAATTAAAAATTTAACAAAAAAAGTACTATCTTAAAATAGTGGTCGCTGTAATAAATTGTGTGGGCTATAACAAAAATGGCAAACCTGATATGTTAGGGGGTATGTGGGCGCTGGTTGTCCTGCCCATAACAACACCAAAACAAATAAAATATACGCAAATCTGCGAATTTGCATTTAGAATTGGAAACTAGATTATATTTATATTTATTTTGTTGGCCACGTGTGGGGATCGTTAAAATACTAACCTACATGTGTTTCAAGGAATAACCACGTAGATTCTATTAGCTTACATCAATAATTCCATTGTGTGTTTTTTTAAGCAATTATATGTATATTGTAATAAACTGGAAACAAAAAACGTATAAAAATTAAACAGTGATTGACTGATTGGTTGCGTTGATTATTATAATGAAGGGGATTTATGCAATAGCTAACAATAACAAAGAGCACCTGCACTTGCTGCTGATTTATTTTAATTACTTCTATGTAATTGTGACGAATTTGCGAAATGCTAAATGTTTTTGTGCTTCGGAAAATTCTCAAATTGGTGTTAAGGTAATCTAACTTAAACTTTCGAATCAAAAGACATCTTGCTTATGTTGATCTGTGGAAAAAATCAAAACATTTTATCACAAATAGAACCACTTTTGCCATTTACTTTTACCAATTTTCATTAGCCATTTTATACAGAAATTTAAGGATTTTTTTCTCTAGATGTACAAAAATCATACGTCTAAATATGAAATTTCGGTAATCTGTCGCTATTGGCACATTTCCTAAAGTAAATTTAAATAATTCACATTTAATTAATCCAGTTAACTTTCCCTTATGAAATAAATAATTCTCGTTATTTCCACATTTTTTCCAACGTTCACGATGATGATGAAGCTGTGTTTATATAGTAAAAAGTAAAATAAATCCCGGTACAATAGCAATAATTTATCAAGTAATACACTTGTCAGTGGTACATTTCTCAGCAGTCCGCGCGCGGTCTCTTCGCTCTAACAAAACGTGCATCGTTGCGATATAAGATTACGACGTTGTCACTCATCAAAATGATGTACATGTATGTATGTGCGTATTATATACGTTTACTTTTGCTTTGCTTGTGTGGTAGTGGTGATGTGTTTAATGGACATTGGTAGCATCGTATAAACTGTGCTGGTTATGAAATCATCGTGTGATCAATGTAGAAAAAAGTTGTTTGTTCGAAGCTCAAACAGTAAATTTAGCTTAACGAAGCGCTTTTTTGTTAATTGGCGGGTTTCGTTGGAAGACGCAGTTTAGGTCAGAAGTCACAGACGAAAAATGTCCAGATTTTAAAGTGAAATATGTTAGCACAAGGACATTTAAAATTGTGTGACAGCACATTATTGTGTGGAGAGTTTTTCGAAATTACTTGAGAAATGTCTACAAAACTGCTTTGGGAAGAAGTCTTTTTTTTTGTATAATCAACTGGATACAAATCTATTTAGAACTTACTTTCTGTGTAAAACATCTAATTTTTAATGGATACTTATCACATCCATAAACAGAAAAAATTAATTTACCAAACTTTAGAAGACAAACTAATTACATTTATTCATCTCTACGTCTTATATAAATAATTCAAATTGTGCAACTTGAAGCTTATGCATATTTTATACATTTAACTAAAAGATTTACTGGAGATACCAACAGGCAATTATAAGACAAAACTCCCTATTTTATTTTAAGGAGAAAAATCAATCAAATCTTAACTATTTTGGGTACTTAATTAAAAGCTGGACATTTAGTGGCAGGATTTTTATAAAAGAAATTATTTATATACAGGATGACCCAAGATTATCTAACCGCAATATAAATTAACGAGAAAAAAATTCTGGGTGATATGTAGTGTTTGGAGATGCAGTTCTGCTTTATTAGAAGGCAATTAGTGATATACTTTAATTTAAAAAAATTGTGCAAACGCAAAATGTCCACTCGATTTACTTTTTATTTACACCTATATTGCAGTTAATTGAGAGACATAAGCTGCTTTGGGAAAATACGTTGCTTTCCTAAAATTTAGATAATTTTAAAACCCATTATTCCTTTATTTTGTGTAAAAATTTTCAAAAATTTTTAAATAGCTCGTAATTTTTCATAATTTTGTTGATAATTTCTGGTAAATTCTACTTGATGATGGGACTATTCTATCAGAACCACTCCTTAATAATCCTGTTTAAAAATGGAATAGAGTTGATGGTACCAATGTAAACATTTTCATGGTTTTAACTTTTAACCAATTTATTGCTGGAGACTCCAACAGGCGATCAGACAACGAACCTGCCTATTTCATTTTACGTACTAACTATGACGCCTAGATTACACATGTTGACGTTACTAATCGTTATTATTAAGTATCGAAGACCACCCTGTATATAAACTGCTTTGGAAAAACACTTTCTTAAAATTTCTACCATCTGAAAACCTGCGATTTCTCTATTAAATAAATTAAATAAATTTTATTCATAGTCCAGTATAGTTAGTCAGATTCCTTTGGGTATTATTGCATTTCATTGGGTAAGAAAATTTTGTTTTGCCATCGATACAGTACCATATAGAAAGCTTAAATTCGAGTTTTCGACCATCAACCTCTTGCAGCTTTTCCGCAATCTTGAATTAAGTAGTGAATTCTTATCTCGACAGAAACAGCCGTATTTTTGATTTTATCGAAAAAATAGCCGATACCATTTTTAGCAAGAAAAACGTGTTCTACAAATTTGTATACTTGATATTTCTTCATATTTTGCGTATTTAACGAGTAGTAACGGATTAATTGAAAAAAAAGGGAGTTGAAAAAATTTTTGCTCGAATATTTTTTTTCCTTCAGCGCTATCGAAGAAATGTTCATTTAAAATTTATTAAACACATAGTTACCTACTACTTTGATATGACAAATTTTTTCATGCGAGGAATTGTTTACTTAGGTACTGTAGCAATGTAGCTCCTTGAAGTTGCGCGTATCGTCACTCGGCAGTATATTACAGGCCATTTAGACCTTGCAGGGAAATAATTCCGAGACGAATTTGGGTTCCGATTTTCGAAAGTGTATATATACGAGCCGGGAAACTCATTTTGCACAATGCTACCCGGTGGTGAAAAGCCGCCATCTTGCTTTTAAAGGTTGTTTTAGTTTTTCGCCCATAAATCGCGTATTTTCGGTTTTAGAAGACAATTTTTCTATGCAATTTTGTTGAAAATTGAATTCTCCATAAAATTGCACTGGTAACTTTTTTGCTAATTGCAATTGTTTACAAGTTTGTTATACCTCCAATTATCCAGGCTGGTGTTTGGTGCATTTTCGAGATAGTCGGACTTTTTCAGACAGTCGCGTTTTTCGAGACAGGTGCACGTAAACGTAAACAAAACTATTTGTGTTAATTTCAAAAAGTAATCCCGTGTAACAAAATGCTGTACCTAACTAGTAAACAATTGCAATTAGCGAAAAAAGTCTATTTTGTAGAGAATTCAATTTACAAATTAATTTCATTGAAACATTTTTTTCTAAAATCGAAAATACGCGATTTATGCGTGAAAAACTTAAAGAACCCTTAAAAACAAGATGGCGGCCTTTCACCACCAGGCAGAATTGTGCAAAATGTGTTTTCCGGCTCGTATACTTAAACACTTTCGAAAATCGGAAGCCAAATTCGTCTCGGAATTATTTCCCAGTAAAGTCTACATGTCCTGTACTACTGCCGAGTGACGATACGTGCAATTTCCAGGCGCTGCAGTAAGTAAACAATTGCTCGCATGAAAAAAATTTTCATATCAAAGTTGAAGGTAATTATGTGTTTAACATATTTTACATGAACTTTTTTGCGATTGCGTTGAAGGAAAACATTATAACCGACCAGAAAAAATTTCAACCTCCTTTTGCTTCAATTAATCCGTTATTACTGGTTAAATACAACAAAATATAAAAAAATATCAAGTATACAAATTTGTAGAGTTCGTTTTTCTCGTTAAAAATGGTATCAACGGTTTTTTCGATAAAATAAAAAATACGGCTGTTATTGGCGAGATAAGAATTCACCCCTTAATTTAAGAAAAGTTGCAAGGGGTTGATGGTCGAAAACTTGGATTTAACCTTTCTATGTGGTACTCTAACGATAGCAACAAAATTTCTCTTACCCAATGAATTGCAATAATAAATACTTACTAAATATACAGGACTATCACTGTATTTATAAATTTTCTGGTAAATTTTACTTAATAGTGGAACTATTCCTCCAGAAACATTCCCTAACAATTCTGTTTAAAAACTAAATAAAATCGATGGTTCCAATTTAAAAATTTTTTCGTGGTTTAGCTAGTTTATTGCTGGAGACTCCAACAGGCGATTAGACAACGAACCTCCCTATTTCATTTACGTACTAACCTTTGACGCTTAGATTAAATATCGGGGTCACGTTGTAGGTATATAAACTGCTTTGGAAAAACACTGTCTTAAAATTTCGACCATCTCTTCCTTTATTAAATAGTTCATAATTTTTCGTTATTTTATTCACTGTATTTATAAATTTTCTGGTAAATTTCACTTAATGGTGGAACTATTCTGCCAGAATCATTCCCTAACAATTCTGTTTAAAAACTGAATAAAGTCGATAGTTCCGATTTAAATAAATTTATGGTTTTAGCTAAGTTATTGCTGGAGACTCCAACAGGCGATTAGACAACGAACCTCCCTATTTCATTTACGTACTAACCTTTGACGCTTAGATTAAATATCGGGGTCACGTTGTAGGTATATAAACTGCTTTGGAAAAACACTGTCTTAAAATTTCGACCATCTCTTCCTTTATTAAATAGTTCATAATTTTTCGTTATTTTATTCACTGTATTTATAAATTTTCTGGTAAATTTCACTTAATGGTGGAACTATTCTGCCAGAATCATTCCCTAACAATTCTGTTTAAAAACTGAATAAAGTCGATAGTTCCGATTTAAATAAATTTATGGTTTTAGCTAAGTTATTGCTGGAGACTCCAACAGGCGATTAGACAACGAACCTCCCTATTTCATTTACGTACTAACTTTGACGCCTAGATTAAACATTTTGACATTTCTAATCGTTATTATTAAATACCTTTACGCAAATAAATGAGCATTTTTGACTCCTTAAACGGGTTTAAACTTATATTGTTAATTACAAATTAATCAATTCCCTCCACCCATTAATATATTGCAAGAAGAATGTAAATAAAGTCTCATATAATATTAAGTTCATTAAACCGAATTCTCATTTTCATTAAAACGCCTTGTTATAACGTAGAAATACTTAATATCTGTCTACACAACATAATTATTGAGTGTGTATGAGTAAGTGAGCATATTTCTTTAATGTTTTCGTGTTAATCTGATAAATGAAGAGAAATGAAGCAGTAAGCTTAAAGCCGACGGGAACAATCATTAAAAAAATAATTTAATTAAGTCTTCAATATGGGCAACAAGGTTGTTGCAGCGGCATTCGTTTGTAAACTGCATAATTGTAATTAAACCGAACGGAAAAAAATTGTTGGTATTTCATATTTTATCCTTTGTTTCTAGGAGTGCTTCCTGAGAAGTTTTACACGTTACCAAATCGGAAAAAACACAAAGAATTCTCCTCTACTTCATTAGAGCGTCGTTCAAAACGACGAAATTCCCTAGACCTAATTCCACCGAAGAAACCACCAAGGACTTTTGCCACATCGACACCACAACCCCAATCAAAAACTTCAATTTTCGACATATTTAAAAAGGCGGATAAAAAGCCTGAACCAAAGAAATCGAATTTGCGAAGGAGCGTCAGTGATGCCACTAATTTAAAATCTAAAGTACATGGGGGTGGCCACAATGAACCCTTGTCGTTTCGTAAAAGATCTGGAAGTGATTCTGAGGAAAATTTGAGCAAGAAATCTTCGAAGAAACAACTTTCGCCGATTATCGAGGTGACGCAACGTGAGGATTACTTTTCACCAGTTGACGATAAAGAAAATTTCGATAGTGATAACTTAGATGTGCCGGTTAGGAAAAAAAATAAAACTCAGAGTGTTACGGATAAATTAAAAGAGTACATTGATGAGGTTGACGCGGAATTGTACAAAGAAACTGGTATAAGAAGATCACCACCAAAGGAAACAAGTAAACAGCCGGATGTTATTATAATAGATGTGGAGAAAGCGGAGAAAATATCGAATAAAAAGAAATCAAAACTGAAGAATAGCTCAATTGGTAAGAAATTAAAGTCGATAACAAACAAGAAAAACAAAGCAAATGATGCTAGCTCTAAAAATAAAACTATTACAAAGAAACCTGAGACGAAGTCTCCAAAAATCATCGAGAAAAATATAAAAAACAAACCAAAACTCGAAGAGAAAGTATCCTCGGAATTGATCACAACAGCCCCAAGGATAAAAGCGGCGATAGAAAATTTGGAAAACCCTTCCAAGCGTTCCCCAACTATGATCCACAGTAGCCAAAAACCGGTTGAGAAACTTCCTCTAACGAAAGGCAGAACTGTGGACACGATGGTCAAGCGACTAAGTAACGATTCTTGTTCGCCTCCGCCTACCAAAACCAACATCCTGATAACACCCAATGTCTCCATGCAACACAACAACAACCAACCTTTTTCCTACACTAGAGGCTTAAGCCCCGAAAAATATTTATCCAATGAAAATTTGCCAAATCCTGGAATAATCTATGCACAGGTTGTGTGCGCTAATAATGGTACTGGTCCAGCAAAACAAACCGTCCATACAACTTACACCAATGGTAAAAAGCACCCGCATTCCGATTCGGACGAGGGTTTAGGCTGCGAGGAGAATAACTCGGGTTTCAATCGAAAATACGAAAAGAATATCACGCATTTTGGTGATGACCGTTACGGTACTCGTAAGGAAGAGTACTTTGATGAGGTAGACAAATTCGAGGAAGAAAGTCCCATTATGCCCAAGTTTAGAAATCCAGCCTACACAAACGGTTATGGTGGATACGAAAGAAAAATCAGCGAATATACAAAAACAGAACAAACTGGTTTTATTGATAGCTCATCGCGGGGGCGCGGTGACGGCATGGATGCCAAACGACGAGAAAGTCTAACAGAACCACTTGAAAATGGTTTCACCTCAACAAAGCTGAATGGCGTTAACGGTCGCAGTGATCTAAGCGTCAGACGCGATCTCTTAGAATCTAGGATAAATCGTCGCTTAAACGATAAATCCGTTCGGAATTCACCCACAAACGTTTATATATCAGAAAGCTCTTCCAAATATTACAGAAGTGGCTCAACTAGTCCCGTAGGTTACAAAGAGAAATACGTGGCGGAAACACGCACTGATAAACATGGTGAACGCTACACAACCGAATCCCGAAGCAAAAAGTACTTTGGTGACAAAAAGGAGCGCAACGAGTTGGAAAACCGCGTCAAATCCAACAACTCCTATCAGAGTTTCGACAACGAACCGAAGAGTTTCGACTCGCAAGTGAGTGATTATCGCTCATCACCCGAAAACCGACAATTCGAAGCTAGTCAAAACAAATCGAATAGTAGATACGTAATCAAAAACGACAAACAGAAGATTTTTAAAGATCGGAACATGTACAAGTCCACACCGGAAATACATCAAAGAGCGTACGAGGAGCAGTACCGCGATTCCTATCATGATTCTCTAAGGCGAGACAAACACGACAATAAACTGGTTACCTCAGCTAAGTACCGTTCGGAACGCTACTTAGATCATCACAGCGAACACGAAAGGAAGGATAAGTTTGGTGATTCGGGTATCGAGAATGATTTTCGCAGAGACTCGGCGGATAATTTCCGGGTACGACAAGCGAAAACTAGACGGGAGTACTGCAATGAAAGCGAGGATGAAGGGTTTGCCAGTTCGCTTTTAATTGCTAGTGAACGACAGCACACTGAAGATAACTTTAATCAAAGAAAGCTGAGGAAGGATTATGATTCGGATAGAGCGTATTCGCGCGAAGATGATCCTTATCGACATTTGGAGTCCTTGGAGTATAAAAATGGAAAAATTAGAGCGAATGAGTACGTGCCTAGGGAGAGAAGTATTGATGATGGTTCGCATTATGATCCTAGGATTGATAAGGATGTGGACAGGTCCACGCTTAAGAGGATTGAGAAGAAGCCACCGAAGCCAGAAAAGAAAAGCAGTTTGGAAAAGGTAATAAAAGAATATTTTTGATGCGAGAACACTATTACCTAAATGTTTCTCTTTTTCCAGGTGAAGCAACTCTTCTCGCGAGATAGCAAAAAGAAGAAAGAAAAACAACAAAACATGGTCCGTGAAGAGAGCTTAAGGGCCAGATACGTCGAGTACAAAGGTCGAGACCCCATCGAGCCCAAATACAAGAAAAAGGAAGTGAGCGAAGTGAATTCGGTGAGTGTTTATTTCCTTTAAAGGGGGCGTCATCGACATATAAAATATTTTATGGCTTTGAATGGTGGGATTTATGTCTGCAGTTGACAAATATTCTTTGTTTTGCAATTGTATTTATTAGAATTAAAATCTGTAATGTGATGCAAATATGTAGCAAATAAGACGGTAAAGAACTAATACAAGGACACATACTCTGTGTTGCTCAACCTACTCGCCATATGGTTTAAAGGCTGAACAACAGGTCCAGATCTTTCTTCTTATATGGCCAACGAGACAAGTGTGTGTGTGTTGGCAACTCAAATCTATACCTACAATTTTTTGCGTGATTAATTTAGCAAAGATTTTGAATTTGAAATATTGGCCAGAAGGGAGACATTTAGACATTTTCTAGTGCAATGATCCTTGACGATAATCACTAATAATTATATGACTAACTTAATGATATAATCCTGTATAATGCGCCGATGGTAACGATTCTGTAAATAATGGTTTTTGCCACCTAGTTTATTACAAGCCAGAAGTCAGTCTATAATGCTGGAAAATACAGATATTTACGCTGAATAAATCATTATATAACTAACAACATTTTTGTTTGTTTGTTGTGTCTCCTCTGGTGAACAAGTTTCGAGGATAAATAAGTTTTAACTTGCAAAAGTGGTTGTTGATGTACTTAAGCTATAAATATGAGAACGAGTTGCGAGGCTGATGTCGAGTGGAATTATTTCAATAATTTGAAATCATTAAAAACGATGTTTAGAACGAGGGACAAGGGAAATAGCAACAACATTCCTGCAATTTTAGGACGTTATAACATGAAACTGAATTTTACATGATGATTTGTGAGACGAGAAATGTTTGCATTTTCTTCAATCACAGTTTAACCTTTCCTCGAATACCACAGTCACGACCAAACCCATCGTAAAAAATTGCAAAATTTGCACCTGCCTAGCTGTGTGAGATTTTGCTATGATTTTCCACATTCTAAACCAAAACAAAGTGATTTTATAGCGCTCATAAAACACTCCTTTTTGTAAAAAATAATAGTTAAATTTAATCAGTTTCTGTAGCATTTTTTTTCATGGTTGTAAATCGTTAAAAATGATTTATTGTTCCTGGGATTTTTATAGTTTTTATTTAATTGCGGAAATCAAAAGTGGTAAATCAAAATTTTTCTGCCCCAAACAATAAACTAACTTTCATTTAACGCCTCAACCAGTATCTAATTGAACGAAACAATGTTTCATAACTTAATACAACACCCATTATATGCTAATGTCAATTTATCTAATTAGACAAGTGTAAATTATATGTTAATTGCTATCCTGTGCTGAATTATTAAATCTATCAACATTAATTATTGTTGTTAGGAATATTAGAATAATGTTTAACGTCAATTCAAGCGTAAACCTTCATTTCTCTATTCTCTCTATAATATAATAATAATTGTGTTTTACTCGAAACAACCGTGAAGGTTTCTTGTCTGTTTGCACATTCAACTCTAATAATTCGTAACTATGAGAGTTTTTCCTGTTGCAAAACCACATTCTGTTTCGAATTTATCAAGGGTTAGACATTGGCGCCATGGTCTTGTTGGTGGAATGAGTCAGCACGCGCCACCTCTCCCGATGGACTCGCAGTGACCGAGTTGCGAACGAGGAGTACCTGTCCACCCATATAAGGTGTTCCAGACCTAGGCCACTCCGTGACGTAACTTGACGCCGTTCAGCTCGTGATGCGCACCAAAAACTTTCACTCTTCAACTTGAGCATATTTATATACACGTATAAGTAGGCATATTGTTCGAAATTTATGTCGGGCAGGTGGATGGAAATGAAGGTGGGAGGTGTTGAAGATGGTGGTGTGCCCTAGATAAACAGGAAGTGGACTTGGAGGAATTTTATAACAGCTTTAAACGGAACTGTTGGTTGGTTTTTTGCAGAGCATTTCGGAAAAGTTTGAAAATTTCTATTTTGGAATAAAAAAGATTTTGTTGAAAAGTTAAAGGCACAGACTAGTTTAAAATTTTGTTTTTTTTTATTTCTTAAAATTACATATTTAAAAAAACATTCTAGAGTAGCACGAAGTTTTTTTAATTATGTAATTATTATTATACAAGGTGTTCCGTTTCGTTATGTTCAAATTTTGGGAGCATAAAATAGACATAATTCTAAGACCAAAAAATACAAAAATGGTAGATCGATCTTTATTTGTTTTAAAGTTACAGGCATTTGAAATTATTACCAAGTTTTCTTTTTTCAGTGATATCTCCTAAATCGTTGTCCTTATCGGAAAAATGGTAGAGAACAATTTTATAGTAAAAAAAAATTCGCACATTTTTTGTTTAATCAGTTCTTTTCTGCAGGCAATTGTTTAAACAATAATGACGCTGGAAATGAACAATGCTGGTGGGGGTGGTATGGATTTTTTCATTTTTATTGTCAGTGATACAAATTGTTTCAGCGCTATTGTATTATTATGAAATTTATCATTTCAGGCATATACTGACGCTCCGCTCCACATTGTTCACTTCCCGCGTCATTATTGTTTAAACAATTGACTGCACAAAATTTTTGTTTATACAAAAATGTGGAGATTTTTTTTTACTACAAATTTGCTCTTAGGCATTTTTCCTATAAAAACAATGGTTTGGGAGATATCAATGCAAAAAGAAAACTTCTGGTTAATAATTTCGAAGGCCTGTAATTTTAAAACAAATAAAGATCGACCTACCACTTTTGCATTTTTTAGTCTTTAGAATTAAGTCATAACGATACGGAACACCCTGTATTATAAAATATAAGGCATTATTTGAAAATAATTCATGTATGAAAGTTACAAAAATTAAATATTTCTGAGATCCTATATGAATGTTTTATAAAGTACTCCTACAAAATATGTATTAAGGAGATAAAACAGGTTACTTAATAATACAGACAAATATAATTATTTCCGGTAGACATGTGCGTCACACTATACTTGTCTCTACCTCACGTTCGGGTCCCTTGAGAGAGAAAGAGAGAGTCACGTATATGTCAGTTAAAATAGTCTATCATATGTGCACGGATTTTATTTATTCAGATACATTTCCTAAAATCTAGATTATAAAAAGTCCATCCCCTTTGAAAGATAAATTTCTTAAAAACATAAAGACAAAGTAGAAAAGTATTGAATACTTTCATAAAATAGTTCCAATGCTTAAATTATATAACAGCAGATAACCAATAAGTTACCGATATACGAGTACATGGTATCTTAAGGGAATATGAGATATGTTAAGTTTAAGACAATCGTTCTGTTTTAGTAGAAAGTTTGCATTGTGTCAAACATTAAATCAAAGATTGCTTGAAAGCCTACGTAACTTTGGCGTAAAAAAATGTATACACGGCAGTGTAGATAGTCAAAAAATTCACCCCTTAAGAGATATCGTATTTTTCCTGGAATATATATAAATATTTATGCTACAAAAATTTTCCTCCTGAAAGGCAACATTAAATTTTCTTTGTTATTTATAAATATGGAAACGAACTAATACGAGCCCTAACAACTAAATGTTCGGACGAAAGTAAATTTTTGAAGTATGAAAGGAGAACTGGAAATTTTACGCAAATAATTAGTAAGATAAAGTCTTAATAACAATATTATGCATGGAAGTAAATTAATTATTTGATTTAATAATATTTTAACCTTAATAATTAGCAAATTTTACAAAATGAATTTGCAAGTAAATGTTGGGATAATTTTTAATTTAGGACCATTATAAGAGGTTACGACTCTTTTTTGCTTTAATAGCTGCCTGTAATCTAGCAGGCATTGTATTTATCAAATTTTGGTACAATTCTGGCGTGAAACTGTCCCAAATTTCTTCTATTTTGGTCTTCAAGTCTTCAATGGTTCTTGGTGGATTATTGCGTAGAATACGTTTAATTTTATGCCAAAGAGTTTCAATGACATTTAAGTCCGGACTGAATGAGGGCCATGGAAGCACCTTTATGTCGTTTTCACCGAGTTCCAAAACTGTGATTTTTTAAAAACAATCGTTAGAAAATTACGTCACATTTTTCAAGTGCAATTTTAAAGCTACGAAATAGGCCTAAAATCACCAAATAAAGACTTAGGGATTTTTTTGTACATAAAACCAACATCCAGCTTTGCAATAAAGTAAATTTTACCAAAATCCAACCAGCGGTTCCAAAACTGTGATTATTTAAATGTAGGTAGCATTCCCAAAAAACACGTTTTTTGAAAAATGAACTGTGGAACTCGAAAAAAATGCAAAAAAAATCATATTAACATTTCAGGATTTTTTCAATATAGTACGATTATTGAGCTTTGATTTAAGGTTTTTTGACACTCCAACCAGCGGTTTCAAAACTCTGATTTTTTAAAACAGTTACTAGAAAATTCTATCATTTTTAAAGGTGCAACTTTGAAGCTCCAATAAATGCCTAAAATCACCAAATAAAAACTTGTATAACTTTTTTGTAAAGAAAGCCAACATCCAGGTTTGCAATAAAGTAAATTTCATCAAAATCCGACTACTAGATCCAACGTTTTGAAAATAATAATTCTTTGTTTCTACAATTTTCCCATCCTGCTGGGTTAAAGTGCCACAGTTTTGGAACCGCCGAGCGGATTTTTACGAAATTTACGTTTTTATATAACCAAATGTTGACATTATAACAGAAAAAACAATCAATGTTATGGAAGTTAATTTAGATAACTTTTGCGCGTATGGAAAAAAGACAATCAAATTTACTTTTACCGAACATTTAGTTGTTAGGGCTCGTACATAAAAAAGTTGCAAAATTTTTCTACAGAACAAGTCGAGATTATACTCCATGAACATTTTATAGAGATCTAAAAATTCTAGTACAAGTCTTTAAAATAAAATTATAGTATATTCGAAAATAGTTTGCCCTACCAAGCCAAATTTCTAAAAATCCCCCCTCAACATTTTCTACATTCTTCGAATTAACATCTGCTGGAGAAAATTGAGATCCAATAACAATATCAATTGGAACGAACACACAATAGCAATATAAATCGTATTAATACAATACAGATTAAATTAAGCGATTGTGGAAAAATTCTTTAGAAAACAAACACACGCACACCATTCCATTGTTTAATAGCATCTTCAAGTAAACAAACTAAATAGGCTAGGCCAGATAGAAGATTCCTAAGGGTTGTAGAATCTTACCAAACAAATAAAATGGATTCAAATTAGACTAAATATAAAGACATTTTAGAAAACACTCTTAAAATCCTGAAAAGTTAGCATATTTTTGAAGAGAGATGTGATGTTTGTTTAATTTTGAGTCAGTTTTTGAGGATCTTTTTGCGCTTCACCTCAAAGTCCGCAACCTGTCGCAGTTAAACTAATTATTGCAGGTGCGTCAGTTGGAGCAAACTCTGACCATTGTGTCCTTAAATTGCGTTAGCAAAGAATAACGATGGTGAGAACAATGGTAAACTGGTGTAATGTAATGAGAAGAAGTGATCCTACGCAAACGCCAAGTATGGCTATACCAAGATTCCAATAACATAGGTTATAAAATTATCATTAGAAAAATTGTATTGTAAAGATGTTTTCTAGGCTTGTTTAGAGCCATTTTGTCTGTTGCTTTATCCGAACTAATCGTGGGAAACCGTGCAAGTATTCCAAAAATTATAAGAAGCCGCGAGCTTCCTTCTTGGTACGTGAAAAAATTGGTATTTTTATAGGTGCACAGAGACCACGATAACACGGATATAGCTATCTTTCAATAGATTAAACTCGATATTTAATTACTCACGTAGCCAATTAACAATTGTCCTTCAAAGGTGCAATTTTATACTTGGAGATAAAAAAGAAATTTACAACCGTATGCACCATGCTGCATGTATAACTACTTTATTCTAAACAGTGGGTAATTAATACATTTGTTTGTTAACCATGCTCAGGTTGTACATGTATAAAGTATGTACTATTGTAATGTTATGTTAAAACCCTGACACAGTTTTCCTTTTAAAGATGTTGAAAAAAAAAAAAGTAATTTTGTAGGTCTTCTGCTAAGCGCTTATAAGGCTGTAAGGACACATCCTTATTGTTTAAACCACAAGAAAAAATGCAACGAGTAGAGTAGAAAAATTAATTTAATACACTTTTTTTATTCAAACAAGTTTCTGGTAACACAATCGGATTTTGAAGGTTATTTTCGACGAAATCCCTGCAACACCGTCATATTTTGTTATGTTTCAATTAAACCAGTTAATTTATAATCATATAGAACTGATAAAAACAACTTGTAATAACGGTATTTTTGGTGTTTATTTTTATCTTTAAACTATTCAATTCTGAGACTAGTTTTTCCTTATGGTAATAAAAACATGTTGCCATTGACATTTTCGTCAGATTACAAATGGAATGGAATATTGCTTCTTCTGTTAAATTATTTGCACCAGGAGGGCCAAAAATAAAGAAATATTCTCAACGCTGAAAGAAATTTGTATGCTAAGCGCTATAATATTTCAAAGTGGACGTCTTCGGGGAAAATATTTAGGTCTATATTTTAGATGCGTATCATTATGATTGTTTCAAATGAAAAAATTTATGTAAATCAGTTTGGACCTTTGGAATTTTTTATGGACGATTTTATCGACGAGAAATTAACAAGAACACGATTTTTGGTCGATTAAATTATTAGATTATTGTAATGGAAATCGAAATTTCAGTAGCATAAAGTTATCTTTCATAATTAGTATAAACAATCTTTTAGTCTGTGTAACTTAATGTTAATTGAGTTGCATATTTATCATATTTTTCCTGTAACGAAACTTTGTAAAACTGTAAATTATGTTAAAAACTAACCAGTGGTTCTAGAACTGTGGCAATAAAACAATGTTGCTATTTTCAAAGTTTCAACATTTTTAAAGGTGTCAAAACATACACAGACAGCCTTGTAGAGCATTGGATCTAATTTTTTTAAATAAAACCTTAATTCCGGTTTGTAAAATTGCAAATTATCTTGAAATCTAATCAGTGCTTCTAAATCTGCGACGCTAAAAGTGCCTCACTACGAAATCCGGCACTATACTTACAAAGTTTTATTTTAAAGATATGAAAAACAATCAAAAGAGCCTTTAGAACCTTTGAATCTTTTTCTGTAAGAAAATCAACATTCTGCTTTATAAAAATACAAACTGCTTTGAAATCTGAACAGTGATTATAAAAGTCTGACACTAAAACTGCCAATCTACAAAAACTGGTGGCATTTTCAAAGTCTGAATTTGAATTTCTGAAAAATATACAGATTCGACTATTAGAAAATTTGAACTTTTTTAATGATAATTGTATTCTGCTAGAGTCCTAACAAATAAATACTCGGACAAAGTAAATTTTTGAAGTATGTAAGGAGAACTGGAAATTTTACGCAAATAATTAGTAAACACCTAACAATACAATAAGGATACACCCTTAATAACAATATTATGCATGGAAGAAAATTATTTATTTTATTTACCAATATTTTAACCTTAATAATTAGCAAATTTTACAAAATGAATTTGTCACTAAATGCTTGGGATAATTTTTTATTTAGGACCATTATAAGAGGTTACGTTACCTTTTGCGTTAATAGCTGCCTGTATTCTAGCAGGCACTGTATTTATCAAATTTTGGTACAATTCTGGCGTGAAACTGTCCCAAATTTCTTCTATTTTAGTCTTTAAGTCCCCAATGGTTCTTGGTGGATTATTGCGTAGAATACGTTTAATTTTACGCCAAAGAGTTTCAATGACATTTAAGTCCGGACTGGATGAGGGCCATGGAAGCACCTTTATGTCGTTTTTATCGAGTTTCAAAACTGTGATTTTTTAAAAACAGTCGTTAGAAAATTATGTCACATTTTTCAAGTGTAATTTTAAAGCTACGAAAATTGCCTAAAATCATCAAATAAAGACTTGGGGATTTTTTTGTACATAAAACCAACATCCAACTTTGCAATAAAGTAAATTTTACCAAAATCTAACCAGCGGTTCCAAAGCTGTGATTATTTAAATGTAGGTAGCACCCTCAAAAAAGACGTTTTTTGAAAAGTGAACCGTGTAACTCGAAAAAAATGCAAAAAAAATCATATTAACTTTCAGGATTTTTTCAATATAGTTCCATTATTGAGCTTTGATTTAAAGGTTTTTTAACACAATTCCAACCGGCCGTTTCAAAACTGTGATTTTTTAAAACAGTTACTAGAAAATTCTATCATTTTTAAAGGTGCAACTTTGAAGCTCCGATAAATGCCTAAAATCACCAAATAAAAACTTGTATAACTTTTTTGTAAAGAAAACCAACATCCAGGTTTGCAATAAAGTAAATTTCATCAAAATCCGACTACTAGATCCAACGTTTTGAAAATAATAATTCTTTGTTTCTACTTTTTTCCCATCCTGCCGGGTTAAAGTGCCACAGTTTTGGAACCGCCGAGCGGATTTTTACGAAATTAACGTTTTTATATAACCAAATGTTGGCATTATAACAGAAAAAACCATCAATGTTATGGAAGTTAATTTAGATAACTTTTGCGAGTATGGAAAAAAGACAATCAAATTGACTTTTGTCCGAACATTTAGTTGTTAGGGCTCGTAATACCTGAAAAATGGTGATATTTTGAAAATTTCAATTTAAACGTATGAAAAAACATATAAAGACTACCATTAGAGCCTTAGCACTCTTTTTTGCTATAAAACCTACGTTCCATTTTGTAGAAATGTAAATTTACTTAAAATCTAAGCAGTGGTTCTAAAACTATGACGCAAAAATTATCACACAACGAAATCTGGCACTACTTTCAAAGTTTCACTTTAAAGGACTGAAAAATCCACAAAAATAGCCTTTATTGCTTTTGACCTTCGAAATTATAATAAGTAGGTACCTATATTATTTTTTTAAATAAGAATTTTGAAAAAGATAACAAATTAGTTAAATTCTGTAATTGCTACCGCGCCGAAATTCTGCATAAATCCTCCGCTAATTAACTCCTGCACCAATGGTGCGTTAATTTCCCACAACCAACCAGCCAGCAATTGAAATTAATTGCAACAGAACGAAAAAGTACCTTGGATATATTTATAAACGTCCCTTAGGAATCCCGCAGATTGTGAAATGTGAGCACATGCCCCATCGTTATGCAGTTTGTACAGTGAAATACAGGCAAGCATGCGAAATAAAGAAGACCAAAGACAAAGCTACCGTAGTTGAAGGTGTACGCGAACGGGGCTGTTGGTTGCTGGTGCGGGCACATGAAAAGCGTTGCCGTAATGAGCTGAGCACAACTCAGGGGTGATATTTATGAAGTGGGCATGCACGGTATTCGCCTGTTTGTGTATCAGATGTGACCGCGAGGAAACCGCCTGCCTTCCGAACCGAACCGGGCGGCCTTCAGAGGCCTTGTGCTTCTCGTCGGCTTGCCCGCCGGTTCACACATGATCGCCTGGGCGCATTCGTCAACAGTTCTTCTAAACTAAAGACTTGTGCTATAAACAAATCCAAATAGCGATATTTGATAGTTAGTTAGTAGCTCAGGTGATAACGATCTTGAGAAAACATGTTTTTTGGGGGGTTTTTAGCGAAATTTGAGACGCGCTAGAAGACTGTAATTTGATAAGGGTTAATAGCTAGGTATATGCAAAAGAATTTTGTAAAAAAGTGGACACGACTGTTTTGATAAAATAATGACAAGAGTTAAGTCGCGATGTATTAAAAAGAAGGCTTTAAGTTTCAATCTTTTACGATTCATTTAATCAACATCGCGCTCATCAGAATCTTTCAGTTTCAAGTAACGATCATAACAGTATGTGATCAATTCTTTTGTGTAAAATTCCTATTTTCCTGCTTTCTCTAAATTATTTTATCATTAGCTAATATAATAACTTTCTTCAATAAACACGAGGCTATATTATGATGAAAATTTTAGAAAAGGTCAAACTTTGTGAAGGTTGGTGTTTGACATTTCCTAAACACTTTTTGTTTAAAAACACAAACATTTTGCTAAACGACAATAAATTCCTTAAAACAATTTTTTGTTCCCTATTGTAAAATGCCAATGTGATTAAATCTAACAAAACTAGATTTAATATCTGGAAATACGTTCAATGTTAAATCCAACTTATTTTGATAATTATTCATATATTTAAAAATATGCGACCATTTTTAAATTAGATATCTACTTACTAAAGTACTAATAGTAAATATTTTGCTACTCGTCCCTTGATTTTTCCCACAGTAATCCCGTCCAACCAACAAAACCTCATCCTGCTAACTCATAATCCACCAAAGCCTGTATCTTATTATCCTTTACCATATTTAGATTTTGTAGCCTACCGTCAACAATTGTTATTTTAAGGATCACGCTTTGCAACTCCTAACAAATAACCATAATTCCCTTAGCTATAGTACAACCACAAGTGCGTGCAAAAGCTTTTTATCATTTACAGATTGACTTATAAAAATCGTTGAAATTTGTTAATAAATGAGAATTAAAGTGGGATTTATCGTTAAAGTAAATATTATTGCTTTGTCGGGTGGCTGCAAAGCTGTTTTTAATGAATAAATTGCAATCAGCATGATATGCATACTTTATTCTTCTTTTGGCATATTGTACAATTATTGTAATTTGATGTTTTGCTAATTCACTGTTGTTTAAATAAACTCGTTAGGTGAAGGACTGTGTTAGAATCTAAACAAAAACTTG
The DNA here is from genome assembly GCA_963942485.1 of Pediacus dermestoides. Taxonomy (NCBI): domain Eukaryota; kingdom Metazoa; phylum Arthropoda; class Insecta; order Coleoptera; family Cucujidae; genus Pediacus; species Pediacus dermestoides. The sequence goes on from OZ012629.1 coordinate 6,954,885, forward strand.
CATAGGATAAATAGTGGGTACTTATTTCGATTTTGAATCGAGTAAAAATAACTCTTTAAGTACGAAAAATTTGAAATGACGAAGAATATGTTCCAAGAATTCTAATTTAAGAGAATGAAAGGTTAAGAGCATCAGAATGAGAAAGCGTTTAGATAATGATGCAAGTACTAAAGTTATGTTTATGGAAAACCCCTAGGACGACAGTAAGACGTAGTAGAAGTTATCATAATTTTCTAAAATACGAGAAGCCATAATTTTTAAATCGCACAGGTTGTAGGCTAGTCAAATCAGCAAAACACCCGCAAACAATTAATAAAGTGTTCAAAATTTGATAAAAGTTGTAAATTGATATGGAATGGAACTATGAATTTTTGCACCCTCCAAAAATGACTATTAATTTTGCCAACTTTTCAAACAACGGGAACATTAATATTTATTGATTTTTATTGTTTTTATTTATGACAAGAAGAGAACAAATTATAAAGATTGGCAAATTGCAGAACATTCTTCTGTCTAATATTTTCCAACTATCCTTGAATTTGTTCCCATTTTTTTCGCCGAGAAAGTAATTTTTTCGAATTTTTTCTTTAAAAATGGAATTTTTGTAATTTTTCGGTCTTGGAAATAATTATAACGTTGCAATTTTTGGTGGCATATGTTTGAAAACGATTTTCATTGTGCGGTGTATAATTTGCCCCCTTTAATTGCATCGGGAACTTCTCCGGAATTGCAATTTTTAAATTTCGTATTTTTTTTTGATAATGGAAATAAATAAAAAGTTAGCGGGGGATGTGAAACAATTACTACTATTTATTATTATTATGTGACGACGTATTTGAATATTGACATATGAACGATTCGCCGTGTTAAATATGAGCGCTGAACGTGATACCTAATTATTCTATTGTTTTTTATGTGACAAACGTTTTTGTTCTGAAAAAAATATTCTATTTTTTGAAAAACGCTTGCAAAATCTGGTGTTGCGTCGACTGAAATCAGTGATAGTTCATGAGGCCTACCTACCTACCTACCTACGAATCGTTCATAAGTCAATATTCAAATACGTCATCACATAATAATAATAAATAGTAGTAATTGTTTCACATCCCCCGCTCACTTGCCATTTTTTTTATTTATTTCCAGGGGCATAAAAACTTGTGTAAAAATAATGATGTTTAGCGAGTTGCCGTTGTTGTAGAAGGAGGCAAATTTGTATTCGCATCGAAACCGTGGTTTCATACAACCTGTGAATTTTGCCAAACTTTTTATTTATTTCCATTATAAAAAAATGCGAAATTTAAAAGTTGCAATTCCGGAGAAGCTCCCGATGCAGTTAAAGGGGGCAAATTATACACCGCACAATGAAAATCGTTTTCAAATTATATGCCACCAAAAATTGCTACTTTATAATTATTTCCATTTTTAAAGAAAAAATTCAAAAAAATTACTTTCTAAGCCAAAAAAATGTGGGAGCAAATTCAAGGATGGTTGGAAAATATTAGACAGAAGAATGTTCTGCAATTTGCCAATCTTTATAATTTGTTCTCTTCTTGTCATAAATAAAAACATTAAAAATCAATAAATATTAATGTTCCCGTTGTTTGAAAAGTTGGCGAAGTTAATAGAAAATAAAGAATAAATAGAAGAATGTCTTACCGGACTTTGGCCCTCTTTTAAATTATTCCCCAGTGAGTAAATTTAATTTTTAGTTTTTTGCAACTTTAAAAATTTTCCCGTCATTTTTGGAGGGGCAAAAATTTATAGTTCCATTCCATATCAATTTACAACTTTTATCAAATTTTGAACACTATCTATTATTTCCGGGTTCCTGCATTATAAAAGCTAATTTGACTGGCCTATTGCAATATTTCGTCCTTGGAATGATTTTAAGAGAAAAATTTCTGGATTATTGGACTGTTTTAAATGAAACAAATTAATACATTCTACTGACAGTTTCGCTAATCTACGTCGCCTTCTTCAGAGTATCTGAATAAATATGAATTTTAAACACTAAAACTTTCTTAATAACTTGACAAAATTATTTTGTGGCCCGATTTTGTTAAGTCTTTAAGAAACTCCAAATATTTCAACATTAGATGTTTGTTGGGTTTATAAATCATAGTCAAACCAGTAAGACATGAAGAGTTTCATCTCAATTGCATAAAGAAAACATTTATAATAAGACTTTCTAATGAGAATGCAAATTTTGTTAGTTTTTTAATTTTTTCTCCAAATAAGACTAACAAACTTACAGTGTACTTACAAGATTTTCAGTTATAGAAACTTTGGATAATATACCAAATCTAGCAGCTTTTTCTCAGTTAACCTGTACGCAACCCAAAGCCGAACCTCCCATCCACACGCATTTTTACCACCCGTTTGTTGTTATATTGTAATAATTTATGGCTTATAGAACTCTCCTCTAATTATATTTTTTTAATGGTGGCTGCATTCAGCCATAAATATCTCTCTATAATATAAAGTACTATTTTTAGTACTCACAGAAGTAAACACAGACTGCTCCTTTTTTTCCTACCTCCACTACAACTTGAATACACGCTGTGTACATACACGACAATCTGAAATTAATCATCGGATAATGACAAATAAAGAATCGTTCATGCCGACCGACGGTTGAAGGAGATGAGAACTGCACACCGAACAATTATTAATTTCATCGAAGTGGATTACTGCTTTGAATAGAATTGTTAAATGTTCAAACTCAAGATGTGGTAATATCTACTAGGTATTCTTTGGTACATTTTCAGGATGCGCCGCGCCGCGCCGTTGGTTATGGTTATCGTAAATGAACAACACTAGATATCGTATAACTTTACGGTCAAGTGAATCGGTAATGATCTTTTTCATAAACCATCTTGTTGCCTTGCTTTTTCAATAGTTGTTTTTTTAGTTGGTTGCTTTAATTTAACAATATTGGCGCCTCAAAGTCGTTGCAAATCATATATAGCTATACAGAGTTGAAGCGGGTGTTCATTCATAAATTCCAAACCAGCCAACAATTGACACTATAACTTGAAAATATTTCTGAATGTGAATATGATGTAGATATTTCTAAAAGCAGGATGTTGCGGTGATTTATGGGGCTCATAAATTGAACTTGAAGATGCTTTCCCCCCACAACCAACTCAAATAAAACTAAACGATCAATTTTTCCCAATTAATCGAGGCTCTATAACGATCATAGCTTGTTAAGTTAGCTATTGCGGATCTAATGCTAGATATGGTGAAGAAATTATGGGCCGTCCTCTTCAGCTGGTATGTCGGGACCCCACACGCGCGCTTCCACAGACATATTTACAGCCGTCATTTTCGAGTGCTGCACTCCATTTATTTATTTCTATTACGGGTTCTGGATTATACGTGCCGTGAAGTTTATAGTGTTCTGCTTGTTGTAGCGTGAACACACTGCCTGTATGGTTAAATAACAGGAACACTCCGGCTTCTAATCAAGATTCATTAGTTTCAGCCATTACGTAATATTGAGATTGTTTATTATTGGAAGAGTTCGATTTAGGTTATTTCTTGATGGCACTGGAATAAGATTTATGGAATGAAGGAAGAAAAAATTGTTGGCGGTTATAACGAAATCTTAAATCTTTTGAGCTTAGATGCGATGTCTTCAAATTGGAACAGAACCAATTAGTTTTAATTGGGTTTTTTATGGTTTAGGGAGAATGGCAAAAAAGATAAGTTAGAAGAGTCAGTCGGTGTTTTAAAAATATCGTTAGACGTGACTCGAAATGTTATAAACAGCAAAAGGAAGTCTTGAGGTTTAGAGTTTTTTTTAATCTAAGTAGCAGACTAGAACAAAGGACTTAAGGATTACACTTTTTTTAATATCAAGGATACCGCAGCAATATCTTTCTTAATTATAATCTCGGACATCATTCTCGCATTAGTTTTTTCATCATGTGTCCAGATTACATTTCCTTCTAGAATAATTGCTGATAGATATACAGGGTGGGCCAAATTTAATCTGGGAAATCGGTAGATCACTCAATTAAAATAAATTTAAATAATTTAAAGTCACAGATTCAAATTTCAGGATATGCTTGGAATTTTTATAGTAAAGTAAAAAGATAAGTAACTAATAATCCTCTTAATATAAAACTGTGATGATTTAATTGCAATTGGTAATTAGTATATAATCTATATCATTATTGATTGCAAGTAGGTACTTGTAATCAGATTTGAATTAATTTCTTCATTTCGAATAAAACATTGCTTGCAACAAAGTGTTATACTTGAAACTATTAGCTGCAAAAACTGGACTTTTATCCTCTTGCTCATCCACAATAAAATAATTGCAAGTTTGTGACGATGTAATAGAAAACATAGGATAACTAAGTATGTAAATAAACATAATTTCACATGAGAGGTATGCAATGTGATGTTGAGACAATAATTTACAACCATTTTGTAATATTGATCATTAAGTTCCTTTTAATTACCCGTATGTTTTGCACCTATACAGCGGCAGATATGACAAATTAACGATTTTATAAACGCTATAATGTTTAACGTTTTGAGTTAAATGTAATAATGTTAAAATATATAGCATAATGTTGCAGATACGACTTATTAAAATTTATTGATGTAATAAACCATATGGGATAAGATCTTCCAGACTTTGTATATATGAACAAAATTGTATACAAAACGTTTTATACTCTTTATATTAATGCAAACGTTGTAAACACCATTCAATGCCACATTAAGTAAAATACATGTAAATTGTGCACAATTATTATACTTTCAGTATTCATATTCTTCATTTACATATCTTACTTATTTCTCCTTGTAAGTACAATATAGAACCACAAAAAACTGTACTAGGTAAACATTTTTCCCAAGTCTAATCAATCTGGTTTTGTATTTTTTGCAAGACACAAAGTAGGTATGTAAATAAGAAAGACGACTTCCTTTTATAAAATATTTATGCGCTACGAAAACTAACAAGATGATAATTAATGTTGCATCTTATTTCCAGAATTACGATTATAGTAATAGAAGACGTTTGTCGACACCAAGTCCTAGTCCCACGCGTGAAACCCAGCGAAACGGAAAATCCGAAGCCACCCACGGAAGCTGGTTTAAATCATTGGACCGGCTCTCGCGCAAAAAAACCAAAAAGGTACGTACCTCCTCCACTAGTTTTATCACCCTGGATGTCGCTATTACTCACCCAAGCCACTCGTTTTTCACAGGACGATAAAGAAGGCAACTTTACGAGTACCGAAGAAGAAACACCATCTTCTAAGCCGACACCCACGAAAAATCTCCGGTTTTTCGGAGATACCGACCAAGAGTCAAACGACAGTGTCCGTCACAAATCATCGTTTAAAACACGACCAGGTATCATCAACAGGGATCGCACTCGGAGCCAGTCCACTAGGGATTTGCATAATATTTCTGAGGAGTTGCGTACACCTGAGCTGAGCTCGAGGAAAAGCAGTCATAAGTCGTTGATGAATATTTCGGAAACTGAGCGGGATGTTAAGGGGTCCCGGACGAATTTGAAACCACCGATGTCGCCCAATCATCGTGCCAAAAGAGACAACTCTAGACCTAGAGACGACAGGGGCAGAAGGCGGAAAAACGAAGTCAGCTCTGTGGAAAGCTCGACAGAAGGTGATAGCAGTCAGCAGTCGCAAAGGAGCATCGTCTACTTACATGCTGCGACAGGTTGGTAGTTCCTTAATGGGAGAAATTTATGATAAAAAATAGAAATCTGCCATAATGACTTTAACTCGTGCTGTGTTTAATTCATCTAAATATGAAATTTTCGAAAAGCGCAATTTGGGGCTAAAATATCGCAGAAATAATTCATCTAAACACTTTGTGATTTTTTTCGAAATAAAGTTATGATTTAATTCATTTAGCTCCATAACAAAGTTAATTTGACAAAAATCCAAGCAGCGTTTCCAAAACTGTATTTTTTAGAGATTCAGTCTAGAAAAATGCTATTTTGGAAATTGGGACTTTAAAAAATACAGACAAAATTCATGTAAACTGTTCGTGAATTTTTCCAAAATAAAACCTTCATTCAGCTTGAAAATTAGATTTTTAGATAAAAATCCAACCAGCGAGTGCAAAACTATGAATTTTGAAACAGTACTTGGAAAATTATGTTATTTTCTAGACGTGTAAATTTGAAGCCATGAGAAACTCTTAAAATCACCAGAAATAATCTTCCTAATTTTTTTCTAAATAAAACCAACATCCGGCTTTGAAATGAAGATTTTTTGACCAAAATCCGACCAGATGTTCCAAATTTATAACGTAATAACGCACCACATCACTTTTTATTTATCGACAATATTTTCCCGGTTTAAAGAGCCACAGTTTTGAAGTTGCCGAGCGGATTTTCAGGAAATTTACGTTTTTATACAAAACATTGTCTTTCATAAGCCAACTTTCAGCTTCGCAATACAATTAATTTGATAAAAATCCGAGCAGCGCTTCCATAACTGTTTTATGTTAAGAAGCTTCTTCAAAAATACCAATTTTAAAAGCGCAAATTGAGACTTGAAAAAATACAGACAAAATTCATGTAAACTGTTCGTGAATTTTTCCAAAATAAAACCTTCATTCAGCTTTGAAAATTAGATTTTTAGATAAAAATCCAACCAGCGAGTGCAAAACTATGAATTTTGAAACAGTACTTGGAAAATTATGTTATTTTCTAGACGTGTAAATTTGAAGCCACGAGAAACTCTTAAAATCACCAGAAATAATCTTCCTGATTTTTTTATAAATAAAACCAACATCCGGCTTTGAAATGAAGATTTTCTGACCAAAATCCGAGCAGAGGTTCCAAAATTATAACGTTTTTAAAATGCTATCACAAAATTTTTGTTTCTGCAATATTTCCCTGATTTAAGGAGCCACAGTTTTGAAGTCGCCGAGTAAATTTTGAAGAAATTTGCATTTTTCTACAAAATATGGTCTTTGTTAAAAAAAAATCAACACTATAGAAGTTAATTTAGATCATTTTTGGGTGCATGGAAAAAACTAAAATTTCTCACTAACCTTCTACATGGTCCACTTTGAAATTTCGTATCTCTACACCAGATTTTTGAATTATCACTTATAATACTGTTTTGCAAAGGTCAATGTTGGATGTATTTAGAAAAAAATCATCGACATCGTGAAACTTAGTTTAGATTTTTTTTTATTAATAAAAAAAAATATGTTGATTTTTCAGACGATCCCTATTAGAAATTTTCTAACGTCACTTAAACCTCATATTTTTACTGAGATTGTTTTATATTACACCTAAGAATCGTATTTATTTAGAAAAAATAAAAAATATAAGAAAAAAATTACTTTTTAATGCGTAGTTTTCCACTCGGTTCACAAATTTGCATTTTCCTTTTAAAATATTTCATTTACCATTACTTACATACCTACAGTAAATACGAATATAAATTAGTTTAGACTTGTATAAGAAAGTCATGTACTGGCTACTGGATATTTTTCCTTTTTTACACGAAATAATAAGGAAATATAGTAATCGTGATTGTTTTCCAGTGGGCGACATTCCCGGACCCGGTTACTTGCGAAATGGACGAAGAGCCGCTTCGCGCGAAGAGCTCGCCTCCAACGGTTCCAGTCGCATCCAGCCTCAGGTAAAAACCCTCAGCCGATCATTCTCGGTGTTGGCCCCTTGGAAACCCCGACACTATCGTGAAGCGATGGACATTGACTACACCCAATATCCGAAGCCAAAAAACGGCAAATACGAACAAAAAATCACAAAGAATGGATCTAGTCGCAAAGAAAACTCCTCAACACTCAAAAAGAAGGCACAGGAAACGCGCAAATCAAACCAAACCCTCAATAAAAAATCAAAAAGCAAGGAAAATTTATCAGCTCAAACACTGAGGCGCTCTAAGGAAGAACTGGCAAAAGGTTCAAGCTCCACTCTCTACAAGAAAAAGGAACGTTTGCCTCGTGAAAATTCCCGATATAATCGGGATCGTGATGAAAAGAAGATTGCGTCTAAAAGCCTATCGGTTGAATCTCTGGGGAACCACAGCCGGTCTGGTAGGAGAAGCAGAGAGGAATCTCGTGATATTTCTAGATCAGTGTCGATGCCCAGGGATCCAGAAAAATCCGCCGGTTGGTTTAAAATGACTAAGAAAAGTAAAATATCTGGTAGTTCTCAACGACTGTGATGGAAATTGGAAACAGCATCAGCAGAGTACAATTTGAACGACGTGCCATCATCTGCTATATTGCAAATTTGTTCTCTCGCATTTAATACTGTGGTTAAATCATGTTCGAGATGAACCTGCTGTCAGTTTTGTCTTCAAGTAAATTAATGTGCCTTATATGGTTTTCACAAGCCACAAATAAATTTGTTTTCTTTTTCATTATGTCTGTTAGTTGGAAACCTAGTGAAAAGGAAATTGAATTTTGATTTTATTTTAGTGTTTTTTTTTTTTAATAAAAAGCTTTACACTTTACTATTTATCTAACACCGTACTATTAGGAATGAGTGTACTGATCTAAAAATAATTAAAAAAATACGAAAAATGCATTGAATAATGGTGCTATATTAGATTGTAACGTTACTTTTGTAAAACTCTGTAAATAACATTTTTGTTTTTTTTTATTTGTAAATTATGGGTAAGGTAAAATAATTATTTAGATTTATCATTACTTAAATTCAGTGTTACCAAATTGAATAATTATGAAATTTGGAACGTGTAGAAATGTTTTCTTTTTTTTATTAAGTTAGTCATTTAATAATACATATTTTTTAGTCACTAAAAACATACAACTGTAATTATGTGCTATATTAAACATAAATAAACTTTTAATACAATTTATTATTGTATAGTTAATCAGAATTTTCAATAATTTTATACCCACAACTGAATTTCAAGGAGATATACGTATACCGTATAATGTCAAGGCAAGGAAACGTGCTGTACAACCAAATTTATTGCACACAACTAAAAACAAACAAATCAGTGCCAATTACATTTATTATTTTTAATTTAGTTATAAAGTTATAAGTTTTAAAGATAATAAAAAAAGTATAAATAAAATCCTTACACTTAAAATAAGTACAAGCAAACAAAAATATAACAAATTTAAAAATGACTATTCCCCTTAAGTAAAACCATAATTTTAACAGTCGCCTCAAAAACTTCATCCTCTACAAAAAGCAACACACGAAAAGTCTGCTCTTTCATATTTTGCGCACACCTAATCTGCAACATTATAGTTTCGTTTGGTAGAATTTGCCCAACATTGGGAAAAATATCCAACCCTGCGGGAGTTGATTTGGCCTCAAAATGAAACTTTCTGGCACTGTAAGATTTAACAAAAAGCGTATCATGAACTTTCTTTGGAGGAATTAGTACAATATTCGTAGGTTCTAGTTTACACGAATCTTTACAAATTGTTGTTTCCAAAATGGTGGTTTGACATAACGTTTGAAACATATCGGAATCATCGGCGAAATGTCCCATTATGGTTTGTTCGGGGTCTTGCTCTACAGTTAAAACAATTTCGTTGACAGTAAACATTTTCATTATGTCTTTAAGCGCATCCAAAGACTCTTTAAAATTGATAATATCAGACGGCATGACCTCGCCTCGGACTTTTGCCTTGAGTAGGTTACAAAGCGGATCCACGGCGATGTTGTTGTCAAGCGCTTTGCGACAAAGCCTGCGCAAGCGACCCCTATTTACTTCCGTTCCGTAAACAACTTTCAAAACGCCTATATCCAATACAGCTAAATCGTTCGTTTTTTGCAACTTCCGACAATCTTCAGCGGTGGGAATAAAACTTATGGAAACTTCCTTGGATTCGCTAGGGATCAATACAAAAAAATTCGGCTCAATATTAACATTAGAATACGTGTAAAGTTCCTTGGTGATGAATGATATACAACAAAATGTGGGAAGCGTTGCTGGATTTCGCACAAGAAAAGTTTGGGTTAGAGGTTTTCCACTACTTAACTCGCCGAGGCACAACCAGAATTTATTTGAGGTGTCTTTGGTGATGTTAACAAAATCTAAGTTGCCATACCCGCCATACCCATACAATCTTATACATTGCTTTTTGGTTTGCTCCAAAAACGAGTCCATTGGAGTAAAATGCAACTCATCGACAGCTGCACCAATGACAGTTGGCATAAAACTAACAATGATTGGACGGGACTCATGTGGATGGAACAGCATTTTAGCAATGGATAAACGATCAGAATCCGGCCGATTGTCTTTACGAAGTTTAAACGCGTGCCCCTTAATGGTTAACTGGATACGGATACTTTTACTCGATTTGTTACGCAGGATAAATTCCTTTGTAGCACATTTGTCTATTTTAACACAGCCCCAGACTAGCTCACAATGAGTGCTTTCGATTGGCAGTTTTCCATCTGGTAAATTACTGAGGGAACTTGAGGTTCGACTTTGAGTTGGTGATGGGCTTCTAATAGGTTTTGGTCGAGTGAGGTGTGACGGACCCTTCGCAGATGACATTGTGGAGTTTATTCCGGTTTTCGATTTTAATTTAGTGATATCGATAGAAACGCTGTCTAAAGAACTGAGAGTTCTGTTTATGTTTTTACTTTGTTCTATTGAAGAAGACCTAGATGATTGTATGTTTAAACTGTTCCTGTTTTCCTTTTCTGCGATGCATCTCATAACTTCGTTGTCTGAGCAATCCGATGTATAAGATGAATTTTTACTAACAGGCACAGAAGATAATTCCTCTGTGCTTTTCCGATGTTTTTGGGTTTTTTTCAGTAGGGCTTCGAGAGCTTTTGAAGGGGTGTCTTTGTTTTCCGACAAAAAATTAGCTATTGATGATATGCTTAAAGTTTTCTCGGGAATACACGATATATTGTCCAGGGTTTGTCCACAGTGGCTTGAAACATCTATAAGAGGAACTGGATGGCTTTTAACGGGACTTTTACCAAAGTTAAATTCAGAAACACTGTCGGATTTCTGTCTGAAAAACTCTCCCATTGATAGTTTACAGTCGCTTATTTGAGACATCGTGCTCTCACTTAGTTTATCCACTGGTAAATCATTACGCTTTTGCCAAGATATTTCATCCTCCAGGAGTTTTTCAATAGCTTCGTCTGGCTGCATAAACTCATTGCTATCAACTTTACTATCAGACAGAAAAGTTGAACGAAACTGTTTCATAATAGACTCCATATTTTCCGTTGTATCCGATAATTTACTTGATAACTTTGCTATGCTAGGCCCAATACGAGGTTTAGACTCATTAGCAATAGAATTACGTGGAGTTGAACAGTTTATGTGAGTCTGTAGTAAATCACTTTCACTTATTGTACTTTCAGACATATTCTCAATAGTTGAGGATGCAATTGTGTTGGCCTGTAGATACCTGGACGGAATTCCCACAACTTTTGAAGCCCTTTGTAATGTTTTATTTGCCAAACTTTTTTGATGTTCCAAATGTCGACTAACATCAGATTCCCGTGTGCTATCCTTGCTTACATCAAACAAGGAAGTACTGAGTAAGCTGGAGGTATCATTAAAATTAAGTGGAGCCGGAAAATTCTTTTTTGTTGCATTTTTTGTGTTTACCTTTCGATTTGTTGAAGTTGCAGTCGGTTCTGGTGTGTTTATCAACGTTTTTTCTACGAAACTATTTACGTGTTTGTCCATTGTAACTGCTGTAAATGATAAAATAAAAATACACGAATTTAATTAAGGGTAAAGAGGAATAAAAAAAATTTTACATACCAAAGTAAACGGAAACCGACTCGACACTCGAAAAACAAACTTAGAGATATTAGATTGATTTTGTTGGTGTCCCTGAGAGCGTGTTTCAAGTTCCACTATTTATTAACAGAATCTAATATATTAATTACATACTGAATACAACAAAATTTAATAACAAAACAATAAAATATTTAAAATAAGACAATTTGCTCATACCACATTCGCCAGTATCTAATTAGGTTAACATAAAATATATTACAAAAACGAAAAAAACTGTGACTTTAGATACAAAATGCCAGGTCTGCCAAATTGAATGTTTTCTGTCAATTATTAAGATATCATTGACATTGATAGATATAGACGTTGGAGACGTGAGTTTTAAAAAATAGTTGCCCACTTTGACAATAGAGTACTGTGGGACTTGTCTAGACGAAATATTGTATTTCAATTAAAAAAGAAATTACACTACTACATATTAAGTTAGTATTAATATTTCCTCTGTTATTACAATTTAAAATAAATTTAAATTTCCATCAGAAGACACGCAAGTTAGTTACTCAATTGACCGATAGGTGATCCAGCCAGCTGTAAATCTGTTGACTTGCGTCTTCATTTCTAAGTCGATGTTCTATATTATTTTCATGTTTTGTACTTTTGTATCCTTCTAAAAACTTTAAAATATGGATCATATATTTACGATAAATAAGAAACCAAGTAAAACCATAAACCGGTTCAAACAAACAGTTTTCAACAGGTATAGTATACGGTGTATTTAAAAATATATAAACTAAACTTATGGTGTTATTTTCAGGCTTGATAAATCAATTCTTTGCTCCATATCGAGCACAAATGTGGTAGCTTTTACAACAGAAAGCAATATAGAGGAAACTAATTCGTTATCATGGAGCTCTATTGTGTATGTTGCTGACTTAAACAGCCCTTGGCAAGTCCACAAGTACGTAGTTTACCTAATAGTGGGTTTTCTATAAAAAATCACGCATTTCCTTTTGTAGAATTCTCTTAAACTCATCGCCAGTTACTGTCCTTCAATGGGATTTCACTGGAGATTTACTACTGATCGCCGACGAAAGCGGCTGTGTCCGAATATATCGTACAAAAGACCACATACTTAACGACTGGGTTTTAATTTTACAAACCAGCCTGCCTGGTGAACACATTCTAGCTGGTGCATTTTTCCATTCCGGAAAACGTGTGTGCTTAAACTCCGATAAAAAGGACAACTCATCGTACACGGAAAAGTTCCAACATGTAAAGTTTGCATGTTCAGTGAAGCAATTCGGAGGGCGACCGGCTAGTGGAGCTTTATTGTTAACCACCACTGGAATGTTGGCTGGCATATTTTTACCACAACCCACAAGTCAGACGCCTATGGTTATGGCTACGGAAAGTTTGGGCGCTACGAGGATTTATGTTAAAACAGCCGATATTTGTTATGGGAAAAGTAAAGGGTTTGCTTTGTTTTATGAAGGAATTTGTGGTTAATGAGGTTGGTTTTAGATGGACATTTCTTGTTGGCTGTTAGTAGTGGAGACCCTGCGATGCCTATACAGTGTTATAAAGTGTCGGTTAAGAAGATGTATGAAAAATGTGTTATAACTAGCCAGTCTTTGTTGAGCTTTTTCCTGTTCGAGGCACCAAAAGAGGCTTTAAGTAAGTTAAAATATCTGATGTGTCCAACACATGACTTTCTTATACATTGCCATGATAGAGTTATAATCTTTGGAAAATACTGAAGGGGTAGCCAATAATCACATGCAGTCAACATTCAATACGTTATTAATATAAAATCACATTTATTTATTATTATTGTTTTCGTTATCATAGAAACCAGTAAATTAAAAAAAAATAATGGTCCTTCTGGGATTCGAACCCGTGACCTTCCGTTAGGCAGTCAAGTCCCTTTAGTCACTAGTCTATCTCGGCTGTCGGATTTCGGATTCAACGCGCACTATGAGAAATATAGAGTGGTCCAGATTAAACGTCATTAATTTTTGGATTGTCTGTTCAATTTAGAGGAAATAGTTATTTTTGAAAATTTTTTATTTAATGTTTCGCTTTCGAGATATTTGAGTTTGAAGGTTTGGAAACACAACATCTAATCAAATGCTATGCTGAATTAAAGAAAATTTTGAATAAGTTCTCAAAATAGGCTTTGATACATTTTCGAGCTTTTTTAGCCACGGAATTAATCGCTGCCAAGACTTGATGGCAATTTTCCGGATTTTTCAGACCTAACCGAAATTTTCTTTAACTCAGCACAGCATTTGATATTGTGTTTCCAAACCTTCAAACTCAAATATCCCAAAAATGAAACCTTAAATTAAAATTTGTAGAGAGTAATTATTTTCTCTAAATTAAACAGACAATCCAAAAATTGTATTTTCCTCGCAATATATCCAGTGGCGTCAAAAATTGGAGGGAAAAGTGGAATGGCCCCAGTAGCTACGCCACTGGAGATGTTTTTGTAAATGAACCCCACCATTATCTTGAAATGTACTACATTACTCTGTGTGCGAAATTTAATGGAAATCGTTCAAGTGGTTTAGAAGTTATGTTAAGAAAACGAGTTTTTATTTTAAACTTTGACACCCTGTATCTTTGTTATAAAACATTTTTGAGCAAAGTTTTTTAATATAAGTCTACTTTTTTCATGATGCTCTATCACCTCTCAAAATTAATGACGTTCAACCTGGACCACCCTGTATAAGAGTTTTTAGAATACCTATCTCGTTTTTTCGACGGAATTTCAAAAAAAAGTTCAAACAAAATGTGTTCAAAATTTAATTCTAAATCAATGTTAAAGAATAAAAAAATCTCATAAATTGTTTATTTTTCAAGATATTCCTAAAAAACCTAAAAATGTCTTCAGGTAACTGTCACTTGTTTTGGTGCTAGATGAAAAACATTGAATGTGGCACCCACAATTTTGTTCAAACTCGTAAATATGAAATTTGAATCAAATCCAATAAGTCGTTTTTGAGTTATGATGGATACAGACAGACAGACAGACACACAGACAGACATCATGGCGAAAATGGTCAGAATGGATTCAGGGGCCCTCAAAACGTGTAAATCCATCAAAATCTCGAAGTCGAAAAAAATCACGATTACTATACTTACTTCCTTATACTTCGTATAAGAAAGTAAAAATTAGATACTATTTTATTTCTTGTTTAGGTACTTTTTGCCTCTATTTACTGGCTTATATTGGAAGTTCTACTTAAGACACTCTTTGTATTTTCTAGTGGACCAAATAGCCAAAGACAAGAACTGCACAGTCAGCCACATTAAATGGATAATGCGCGAAGACGCCGACTCCCTGGTAGTATCAGCCAGCAGCGAAAAAGTGAGCTGCCTACAAATTTGGGAACTACGAGAAAAGGCTTTACCCGTACATAAATCCTTGGGCAACACTGAAACCCCCCAATTCTTTAACACAGTAGTAAGCTAAACTACCATAAACTTTATCCTATAAAATCTTACAATATTGTTTTAGCTTTGGCAATATCAGTGTCACTTCCAATACAACAACAAAGTAACATCCCTAGCCACAAGCAAACTGAGTTTAGTCAACAGTATTTCCAGTGGTTATGTCGTGGTGACTTTCGGTGATAATTCCATACACTGTCTCTACCGCGACACGCTTAAACCCATCGTTAACACCACGCTTGCGGCTCCTAGTAGATATCTGGATGAACCCAATGCGAAATACCAGAAAATTGCCACAAAAATCTCAAGCATTGACATGTCGTGGTTAGGCAACGTGCTTCTTATAGTCGATTCAGACTATAGTTTACATTTGTTTAAACTTCCACCACAAATCGAAAGTTCTGCACCGTTGAGTGTACCGTATTGTACCACAATACTAGAGTATTGTTTGGTAAGTGGATTAGATTGGCTGGATTTACTGCTGGTTCTTAGACCGGGGATGCTGGATGCATTGTGCGATAGGTTAACAGAAAGCTTCAACAGACAACCAAGTTTCGTGCAACAATTTTACTATATACAGTATCTATGTATGAAGGCTTCGTTGTACAGGTTTGTAAAAAACTAAAAATTATCGTAAATAACTTGATTATAATCTAAACTTGATTTTTTTTAAAGGCTGAGCTACCAAGGACAATCCAAAGCCAACGACCTAACCCACTTCCTGATGTTGCACAGCATTTCAACAGCCTTCAAAAGCCTGTTAAGACCAAGCGAAATGAGCAGTCATGACAAAAGCCCAGCAGACTCCCTTGCAAGTGTTATAGCCGAAGGCCAATCGGATGTTGACAAAGTCCTGATGCACTTAGAAGCCAAAGAGTTCACAGTTGAACCATCAACTTTACAAAGTTTGCAACAGTTGATTCAGTGGGTGGCTGATTTGGCTTTGAATTTACTGGTTAAGTTGCCTGATAGTCGAATGCCAAGTGGGAAGCCGTATGAATTGTTGCGGGATGTAAAGGCGTTGAATATGTTGAGGGAGATGTTAGTTTTGATCAGAATTTGGGGATTGTTAAGGGCTGCTTGTTTGCCTGTATTTATTAAATCTGATGCTAATTCTGATGTGTTGGCGTTGGTTTTTCGGTTGCTTAGTCGACTGGTGCAGAATGTCAATGAGCCGGATGATAGTCTTATTGGTAAGTACGTAGATAGATATATTAAATGTCTACATAACTATATTAATAAGTATAATTTAAGTCTGAAAAGTGGTACACTTCTACTACACAATGTATCCTCTTTATTGAAAATATTGGCGACTTTCTAGCACTTTCAGTTATACCGGAAGTAGACACTAAGTTTTGCTATTTTAAATGGAAGCATCTGTACGTTATTATATTTTTGGATTTTATATTTAATTTTAGGTATAAAGTTACTAAGGTACTAAATTCTTAAAACTAACTACCTGAGTTTTTTGTATTAAAAAAAAACACGGAACTAGAATTCTACAAAAATATTAATATGTATCTTAAAAGAAACACAATATTTTTGACAAAACATATTAAAATTCTAAAGTAGAAAGTCCAAAGAAGCATTTGATGCATCACTAGTAAAATTAGCTTATACAGGGTGTTTTTAATTTATTGTTAAATATGTATGACTACCTTCAATCAATGAAAACTTTATTTTTTCAAATAAACTGCTGGCCAATTGAAACGTACCAAGCGAATTTTTAGGTTGAATTTAAAGTCAAATATTTTGAAAAGGAAAAAAGATATCAACATGAGGTTTTCAGGATTCAAGAGATAATTTAATTGCGAAAACAATAGTGTGATCCGATTTTTTTACTTTGAAGTATGTTACTATCTACAGGGTATGAAAGAAAGTCGTCTTTTTTTTCTCAAACTTTATACCTACCGGAATTCCATAAAAAAAAATTTATTTGATGTCGATTTTTTTAGTCCCTGGTTAATGAGGAAAAAACCAATTTCTCAAAATTTTTATATCCCTCTTATTTTATAAGATACCGAATTTTTTATTAAATTTAATATTGTTGAACAGGTTTTTGCAATAATAATTATGCTGCCATTTTGAAAGCAAATGTCATCATGTGATATGTCGATAAAAAGGTAATTTTAAGTAGAATCTAATTCTTATAGAAAAAAATATACAGGGTTGTTTTAAAAAATTTTGGAAGTTAGTAGGTGGCCCTTCCGGTGAAACCGGAAGTGTCATCAGATTGTTTTAAATGTCAAAATGATTATTCCTTTTCACAATCAAACCATGCCAAATTTCAAATTAATACAGATAAATGTAACAAAATGGTGGGGGTTGTAAAACGATTTCGTAGCCACCCGGTATACACCAATATGAGCAAATTTTTGAAAAAGTGAAAAACCCGTTTCGAGGATATAAGTCACTTAAACCAATGGTGAACATAAACTAACTAAATTCCATTCTATTCCATTAAGAAAATAGCCTCAAAAAATGAATTAAAAAATTTACCAATTAGCAAACGTGTACCGATTTTTGATAAGCCACTGGTTACCAATAAATTAATGAAAGTACAAAAAGTGTACTTTTTATAAGAAAACCATTCATAGGGTATTATAATCAACTACAGAGTTTGGTTCTTACAAAACACAATACGGCCGAACGACAAAAAACAAAGAAAAAATCATATTTTCAGCAAAAATTCGGTATCTTATAAAATAACAGGGATATCAAAATTTTGAGAAACAGGTTGTTTTCCCATTAAGTAAGGACTAAAAAAATCTACATCAAAAAAATATTTAAAAAAATTTGTGGAATCACGGTAGTTATAAAATTTGACAAAAAAAAGATGACTTTCTTTCATACCCTGTAGATAGTAATGTACTTCAAAGTAAAAAAATCGGATAACACTATCGTTTTCTCAATTAAATTATCTTTGAAATCCTGAAAACCGCGTGTTGATATCTTTTCTATTTTTCAAAATATTTGACTTTAAATTCAACCTAAAAATTCGCTTGGTACGTTTCAATTGGCCAGCAGTTTAGAACATCCAGTACATTTCTATTTTACGTGGTAGAGAACTAAATTCCCTACATTTTTCTTTAAATATACCTTATTCTCCTAAACTGAATACTTTTGTGGATAATTCCGTACAAAATTTCTTTCAAATGCCTTTAAAAACAGCTATTATTTAAAAAAAATTTTTGCTAGTAGTTCTTACCCTTAACATTAAACAAAATCATGCGCAAGTAAAATTATTGGGCGTCCTGTGGCGATGAAATTGAACTTTTCATTTAATAGACAAAAAATGTCCTGAAAATATTATATCACTTTCAGGTAAATGTCACATTTTTTCAGTTTAATTTTAAAACGGTATTCTACAAATGACGTCAACTTAATTACATAAAGTAGTTTTCCATTTTTACGAAGTAGTGTCACGTTTTAAACTCCCTTACCTAGTTTATTTTTCGTTCAAATTTCCTAACGTATTTATTATTTATTGTGGTATAAGTTCCTATCGAAAACGGAAGTTTGATTCTCGACTTCCTGTTGTTTTCTTTCGCATTCCAACGGAAAAGTAATTAATCTTAGTGTAAAAATTTCTCTGAAAGTACGAGTACTTACAATGAAAACTACAAGAAAACTTGTCGTGAGTGAAAAACTGTACATTCCCCACAAATTCCATTCGCGTCCATTTAAATTCATCGGGTTGCCCTTCTACGGGCTTCTGTTCTTTATTTTCTACTGGTTGATATTTTGCCCATTGATGTTCGATGAAATTCTGCAGAATAATGCACACGATTGGCCGAAGGCTTGGCCATATTACTTTTGGTTAACAGCCCTTGTTGTGTTCTTTGTTTTATTTTCCATACTAATATGCATTTGGAAGGGTCCAACTAAAAAACAAGTTGGTACCTTTTATGTTGTTAACGAGATAAAACAGCAACAAAGTTTGGAGGAAAATGATGGTTTTGCACTTGACGAGCTAAAGAAACCAGATGATATTAAAGTTGAGGCTGAGCCTGATAATGAAGCTTTTCCACGGTGTAGTGTAAGGCGTAAGCCTGATAAAATTCACTTAGAAGATGTTGAGGACCCGCGACCGCTTTCCCAAAACTTAAACTCGCCGTTTACGCCACGCGAATTGTTTTTCCTTGATTTAATTGAAAACGCTAATAAATCCTGCAGCAGCACTAATTATAACGACAATAACAGTAGGTCGTCTGCTACTCCCTCCGAGTTTTTCATAGCAAATATCCCGGAAAAGAAACACTGTGTTTCCGAGGTTAAAATGTTTCTTACCGGCGATGAACAGAAAATCACAATCGAAAAAGAGTTTTTTGTTTAGTGAGTTTTTGTTGGATTTAAATTCTGGAAAGTAAGAGTGATTATTGTTTTTAGATGATTGTTGTTCGCTACCAAGTCAAGTCCAAATCCAACCGCTTCTCCAATCCAATAATAGAACTGCTCTGGCATCACCGCAATTAGCTCAACAAATTCTACCATTACATGTGAGTATTATAAGGATTTTTTCACAAATGATGTTTGTGTAAATAAATAATTTATTGAAGTTATGGCCTAAAATGTAATAAAATTGTATCAATATTAATTTGTGGATGATTACAGCTATAAAAATATTTTATATTGCCAGTACATGACTTTTTTATACAGAGCTACAGTCTGTATTTATTGGTTGTAAATATTTTAAAAGTAACAAGCGAAAAACTACGAATTTTTAAAGTGGTTGTTTGTTTATATACGTCCAAAAATATTCTAAATCAGTTTCTACAGATTTTTTTCATTATAAAAATTTAGGTTTTTTTGAGCAAAAATTGCTAAACTATGTTCTACGATGTTGATGCTTTTTTATAGCGTTTCAAAAACTAAGAACGTAGATGACTTACTTCACTACGCAGAATAACGACTGATCTTAGGATATGAAAGTTGGATAATGAATTATTATTCAATATGTATATTTATGGCGTTTTTTATTTATTTGTGCATTTATTGCATTTATGATACAGTAATTAACTTTCTTCAGTTTCGGAGAGCGATTGTTCCGTCACCCAAGTTTGGGACGAGGAAAGACGATGGATCGATGTCGTTATCGATCTCCTCGTTATCAATATTAAAATTTTCCATGTTCATACATGTTTGGCCATTACATTGGCTACAAACTACAGAACAGTTCAATTCTACTTTCCGCCGACATCCACAATTGGAATGGAGAAATTGATCCTCAGGACTGGGGATGGGTACTACAAAATAATATTTTAGAGCCAGTTACAACTCTGCTCCAAGCCGCTCCTGATGCATTACTCAATAAAGTATTTTGTAAGTGCAAGAAAGGCTGTGGTTCCAATTGTGGATGTCGGAAAGCAGGATTGAACTGTTCTGTAGTTTGTAGCCAATGTAATGGCCAAACATGTATGAACATGGAAAATTTTAATATTGATAACGAGGAGATCGATAACGACATCGATCCATCGTCTTTCCTCGTCCAAACTTTGGTGACGGAACAATCGCTGTCCGAAACTGAAGAAAGTTAATTACTGTATCATAAATGCCTAAATAAATGCAATAAATGCTCAAATAAATAAAAAACGCCATAAATATACATAATGAATAATAATTCATTATCCAACATTATATCCTAAGATCAGTCGTTATTCTTCGTAGTGAAGTAAGTCCTCTATGTTCTTGGTTTTGAAACGCTATATCTCGTGAACGATTGCCCCTACAAAAAAACTTCTTAATAAGTTTTTATAGCAAATCGCCTCAGCTACAAATTAGCTCTCTATATTTTTTTCAATAAAGGTCGCCGTTCTCGAGTTATTTGCAAAAAACTGTTTATCGCGACCTTTGACGTCGAGTAACTCAGTTAGCAGCCATCAAATCGATGGGGAACTTTCACACATTATTGAGGGCTATAATACTAAGGTGCATGCAAAAATTCAGCCTGTTACAATTTTTTTCCAACTCAGCCTTTTTTTTTCGTCTATTTTTCCTGGACTAAGTTAATCTACTCGGTTTTTTGTTACAAAGCTAAATCATCATAATATTCCGGCCAAAAACTCAAAACTGAAAAAATCGCTATTACTGTACTTACTATCTTTTGTATGTAAGTACTAATAGTTCTATTTTTCTAGTTGGAATTTAATAATGAACCTGAATATTTGACGAGTTGTCCGGACGCCACACCAAGTCAAACAGTGGATTCTATTCGACATTTATTTTTGGGACGTACCCCTAGAGTGGTGAAACAATGCGTCAGATGCGGTGGTTCTGCTGGTACTGTTCCTGTCACCCGAACTGCTGCTATAAGAGCTTGGGATCAGCGATGGTCGAAATCTTGTCAGTAAGTACACAAATTTTATTAAAATCAGTCTAGGCTTAAAATTTTTAAGAATATCATTAAGATAACTTCCATATTTTTCTCAGATGCGGTGGGCTGTGGAGAATGCAAGTTTTTTCCTCTTAATTTAATTCGGTAATTTAAGTTTGTTAATCGTCAACAAATTCTTATTTTAGGACTTAATATAGAAAGTGTTGATAGTTGTTTTGTATTTTATCTTGGTAGCATCTTTTATGTTAATTTATATTTAATAAAGATATTTACGTATGTAATTAATTGGATCTTATTTGAAACCTTGTAAGGATTAAAAGAGTTTTCTCCTGATAAAAAACATAAAATCATAATTTGGAATTAAACCGTATTATAGGGTTTGGTGGAGTCAATAACACCCCTACTCCTTATCCAAGAAGTGGTAAAAATAGCACGTAAACTATTCATCATATTGGCAAGAAAATTTTCTCCATAAATAGCCCTTTACATTTTTCTTGTAAAATTAATAATACATTTAAAAGTTATTCCTATTTGAAGTGAAACTGAAAATTACACAATTTATGTATACAGGCTGTTTCAAATTCGCTTCTCACTACAGTGATCTCAGAAACGGTAAGAGATACAGCTTTGGTTAAATTGGGGCAAAGTTGCGTAATATGGTGGCCAATAATAAGCCGTTAAGAAATCGAAAATATCTTTTGTAATTCTGGAGGTTTTTTGAAAAAATTTGGTTTTTTCAAAAAATCTCCAGAACTACAAAATATATTTTCAATTTCTAAACGGCTTATTATTGGCCACCATATTACGCAACTTTGCCTCAATTTAACCAAAGCTGTATCTCTTACCGTTTCTGAGATCCCTGTAGTGAGAAGCGAATTTGAAACAGCCTGTATAGGTACCTAATATTTTTGTGATACCAGGAATTTTGCAAAGACAGATTTTTAGCTTTAATTTTCTAAAATTGGGGTTGAAATAAGGAGAAACCCTCACATTTTATATTTACCTTCACACCCAAGCGGTATTATTATTATAGAACATTTTGTACAATTTCTTAAGTTCGAAATTCGTATGGTTTTGTTTGAAGCATTCCAGAAAATAATTCAGTATTTACATACATAATGTATGGCAATTCAAGACTACCAAAGTAGTAGATAAAAAAAAATTCATTTTTTTATCATTTTTATTTTTAATCTAAATGCGCATTGTATTACGAAAAATCTATTAATATTTCATTCAATTTTATATTGTTTTGGTTAAACTTTAACACTGAAAAACAAAATAATGACACCGCGCGATAGCACGTTTAAAATTGATCCGGTTTATTCAAAAATCTTTGATTGTATAAGTTCAATAAGTGTTAATGAACTATGAACCTTGAAATTGATTTTTTTTAATTAATTATTTATTTTACATACAAGCTGCGTCATTATATCAAACAATTCTTGTAAAAATGGGATAATTTATCATATTTTTAATTAAATTGTGTAAATCCTAAATATTTTGTGTTTTATTTTCTGTAAACTTTCTGGTGTACTAAAGGAAATAACATTAATTTCCACTGGCTTAGAATACGCATCGCAATAATTACTCGATAAGTAATTTTTTGTGGTTCTTGATGATTTTGTAACAAGGAATCTATTACGTATTTGAACTACACATGCAACAGTTACGCGAGAGAACATTAAGAAAATCCGCGACGGTTTTTTGCTCGAAACTCAGCTCATATATAACCTTTCGCCTTAACATCTAGTGAAGATTAATAAAATACAACTTGATGTCACAACAAGTGGCGATAGAGAATTTCTGATAACCTTGGGCGGAATCTTAAATCTTAAATTTCTGTTTCACACAGTATAGGTAGTTTAGTAAAGCACGAACCATGCAGAGACTACTATTACTACTTGGTTTTTTCGGTGTTTTGTGCGTGGTAACAACAGGGGTAAGATCCAATAAATAAAAAATATTTATTATAAATTATTAAATAAACCTCTCTAATAGCCTATAAACAACCAAATAGAAACTGATGATCCTTATGCCCAAGATACAGCACGAAGAAGAGCCATAGCCCTTCAATGCATTTCCCAAGTTAGCATCGACCCGAAATTCGTGGTCAAAGCGATGAGTTCTGACGTTCAGCCCAAAAGTGACCCTCTTTATAAACAGTTTTTGACATGCAGTTACAAGAAACAAGGATACCAGACCCAGGATGGTACCAAGATTTTGTACAATAATATTAAGGAGTTTTTGGAGAGATTTTACAGGCGGGCAGACTTGGAAGTTCTAAATGTATGTGAAAGTGTTCAGGGGGTTGATGATGGTGATTTGGCTTATAATGCTTTGGGTTGTATATTAGCACAACTTAGGAGATTGCAGTCAATTAATAATGCTCGTAGTAAGTAACATCAAGTAGAATGGCGTTTTTCTAAATTATGAGTGTTTTTTGGGCGTTAATGTTATGTAAGTACTTACTGTATATTGTAAATAGAAATTAAAGTTTGAGTTTTTACCTAATGAAATGTGATGGTTTTTGTGAGTATTATTTTTTAAACCACTCTTTTTGGATTATAGAAAAAATAAAGATTTTCAATAAAAACATACGGTTGTTTATTATTGTACAAAAATTGTAATTTGTTTTAGTAAAATAAAAAAAAAAAATTTGTGTTATTTTTACCTATTACTTAAAAATTTCACCTGGTGAGTCATATGCTAATTTTAAAAAATTCGTGGGTTAGTAAAATATCAAATTTATAATGACGTCGAAATTATATAATTTCGAAATTGTGATTTTCGTTTTACTTGAGAAATATATTAATTTATACCTACTCGATTTTTTCGAAATTATTATTCTTAAATTACGCCTTTATGTATTTATTAACAGAAAAAATAGCTAATTGTGATATTAGAAGATAAACGAGCATGTACTGCCGATAAATCAGATTTAATTCTACTTTCACTTAGTAGAATGAAGCAAATGCTTTCACCTCTAATTTAATTTGCCGATGTGCAAAAATTTTTATGGCTCCGAATATATTTCTCAACACATCTTTTAATTTAATGCTTACGTACCTACTGTCTATATTTTTTAAATATCAACTTCCAAACCAACAAGTTTTATTTAATGATGCCAAATTCTATGGTTGAATTTTTAATAGTGATTATGCAAGATTTTTTGCATTAATTTTTAATCAATTAAATCCAGGAAATGATTTAAATCACTATGTACCTTCCCATTTACAATTCCTAAGTGCATTATTATTACACAATAAATATCCTTACAGTCATATAAAAAATGCAATAAAAATCGCTCCTTTAAGCTATATTTTTCTCTAACTTACCTTGAACACCAAAACCATTACCAAATTAAATTAATAATCGCCTTCAAATTACAGCTGTATGATCTGACGACTATTTTTATATTGTATGATTTATTTCAGAAGCTTTTATTTACTTTATTCACAGCTTTTTTTTGAAAAATGTCAATAAATAAACAGTGAGTGATATGTGTGCAAAAATACTTTAGTTAAATTCAAGTTCGACTCTTTGTTACTCAAAATAATACACTTATGTATCAAATTCCAAGGAATATCACATTTCTCACAATTATCCTTTAAACTTTATTCCCTTCAAAGCTTTACGTATTTGTGGAATGAGATCGAGCAAACTACAGTAACTTCAAATATACCAGCAAAGTTTTCATAAAACCAAAGGTGGGTACAAAATAATTCACAAACTATTGTTGCATGTTTCTATTAGGTGTAGGTAACTATACTATAGTGTACATCATTCAAAGGCATATATTACCTTGGATAAACCAAAACTTTTTTAATATCTTCGTGTTTCCTTGTGAAATATTTTAAAAACTACTGTTTGACGATTTTAAACAAATACTCCAACTCTAGCACTGTGTCTTCTGGTAAATCGGTGCAATGCACCGCATTTTTGTACTTGTCACAACCAAACTTAGCACGTATTGTATCTGGTCGTATTTGCCGAGCAATATCCGCATCAGATGGTCCAGCAAACTTCCTAAACTCCTCATGTACATTCATTTCGTCGTTCTGACCAGCTACTTCTAAGGCCACGCAAGGTCCGTCCAAAAAACTCGATAAAAGTGCGTGATAATCACTGACAACACCTTTATAAACCTCCAAAAACTCATCAGCATTTGCATTACTCAGATAAAACATCTGCATACAGTTAACTTTAAAATGATGCTCTTGGATATAGCTTATAATATACCCAAGCTTTTTCTCTTGGATTGCATGTGGTTTAATAACACAACAAGTCGTGTTCTTTAGCTGCAACTGCGATTCTGGTGGTTTTCTGTTTATCCCTTCGGGGAAAAAGAAGCAAGCTTGTTTAACTGCGTCTTCATAAGTTTCTGCACCGTGGAATCCATTGGAGGCCTTCTCCATCCCGTATAAAGCTCGAAGACTATCAGGGGCAGTTTGTCTTGCTTCTAGAGGATCATATGGACCCATGTCGGTTTGCCATCGAGCTATCGCGTCATCTCCAATCAGCTCTAAAGCGACTATTGGTCCAGACACCATATGCTCCAAAATAAACGGAAGAAACGACTCGCCTTTCTTCGATTCGTAAAAATCTAGCGCTTCCTTCCGCGTTAAGTTGCACATTCGCAACCTGGATATCAAAAACTGCCTGTTTTGGATATCAGTGATAACCTGGCCAAGCTTGTCGAAGAGTGATGGTTTTATAATTGCAAAAGTGTGCTCCTTGGTTTTACCGATGTAGTTCTGAGTACGACAGTCGGCGTAATCTGTTATCTTCACCTGTCGACCATAAATCCGAATGGTGTTACCGACGAAGAAATCGTCTATAGTTGTGCCCCCGACTTTGGCGCGTTTTAAGTACATGCGGTTTAGATCACGATCGAATAATTCAAGAGTGTTGTCACTTGGATAGTAGTTCAGTAAGAATTTCTTGAGGTTTGCGGCTTCGAAGTCGAACCATTCAGCTAGGAATGTTAATTTGTCGTTGTAGTCGTAACTGTCTACTGCTTTAGCCATGTTTCTGAAAGATAAAGGATGGTATTGAAAGTCGTGTCAAAAGAAAACAGATAATGTCATTCTGAAGTTAATGTACTATGTAGGTAGGTTATGTTAGGTACATCTGAAGGCGTTTGAAGCAGCACAAGTTTCTTCTCTGTTGGAAATATTAAGAAAGCGCATTAATTTTCATTGTAAGATAAAATATCTGATGTGTCCAACACATGACTTTCTTATACCTACGGATAGTACCACAATTACTTTTCCTAAAGAAATTAAGTTAAATTGCTTGTAAAAATCGTGTTTCAATTTTGAGCGCTACCAGCAATTTTCAAATAAGTTTCGGAAGTATCTCTTGCACTTATTGCAATACGCATAAATCTGTCTCACTATAACCAAATTTTACGACAAAAATGTTCAAACAAAATTTGATCAAAATTCAATTCTAAATCAATGTTAAAGAATAAAAAAATCTCGTAAATTGTTTATTTTTTAAGATATTCCTAAAAAACCTAAAAATGTCTTCAGGTAAGTACCACTTGTGTTGGTGCTAGATGAAAAAGATTTAATGTGGCACCCACAAATTTGTTCAAACTCTTAAATATGAAATTTGAATCAAATCCAACTCGTTTTTGAGTTATGGTGGATACAGACAGACAGACATCATGGCGAAAATGGTCAAAATGAATTCAGGGGCTCTCAAAACGTGTAAATCCATCAAAATCTCGAAGTCGAAAAATATCACGATTACTATACTTTCTTATTACTTCGTATAAGAAAGTAAAAATTTCAGGATATAAAAATGCAAAAAAGTCGTTAAGACGATTTTCTTAAAATTAAAATTTGAGATTTCGATGGATTTATACGATTTGACCATGGATATCAGTGTCCTTTATTTTCAAAATTATTTTGTCCTAGAATACTATGGATTAGTTTCTCAAATGCAGTTTAACCTAAGTTTAGTTGAACCAAGCTTAGTGGCCAGGGTTGCAGCGAGTCACTGTACTCAAATCCTAGCAACTGAAAATATTGACCCTCATATTGTATTGAAGGATCCACTTTCAAAAATATTTAGGCCCCCCTCCGACCTCTAACAAACGCAATAATTGAAATATTCCGCATTTCGCATAATCTTCCAAACAATTTAGAACCCAGATTCAATTTCTCTTTTGTTACATAATATTTACACCAAAGTCGCAACATTAAACTATACGTAGGCACATGAAAGAAAATATCTTTCTCAGTGTTTACCAAAACAGTGACACTGACGATTAAATAAATGTTTATTGTATGTGGCGTGGGGTGAAGAGGTGAGATCAAAGTGAATGGGACATTTGGTAACGTAACGCTGTACGATTTCGAACCCATTCCTAAATAATTGGAGGGTGACCAGATTTATCGCTCTGATTTATTAATCATTTGTAAACTAATAAGTTTGCTCAAATATTTATGTTGGGGGTTTCGATTTTAGCTGCAAAATAAAAAAAATGTTTATCATATATTTAATCAGCGTTTGTTTTGTGGCATCATGGAGTTTTTGGAATAAAATTGTGTCATGTGGATTACTTTTAACTAATGATAAAGAATGGTTGATATTGATAACACTATTTGTATGAGAAATCACAATAAGAGATTTTACAGATTTATTTGACAAAATTATTTGAATATACTTATAGAAAATTTGAGAGATACAAAATTTCTCAATGAATAATAAAAAAAAGAAAGGAAATTGCCAATATCAGAATATAACAGGACATAACTGGCTTCACTCCAATTGACTTCTTCTAGGAACAAACTAACAGAAAAATAATTTATATTTATTCATATCACAGATACCTTTCATATTCATACCTGTATACACAACATGTTAACAAAAGTCAGGCCCCAAATCATAATTACATCTAGAACACAAAAGCCCCATCTGTCAATTACCATTGTCGCTTTTTTGGTGGCTTGTGAGTGCTTACTTACACAAAAAATGTTTTAAAAAATCCTAGAAATTACCAGAAGCTTTCACTCGCGGTTTTTGTACGCAACTCACAGTAAATATATATGTTAATTGTTGACGTAATTACATCTAACAATACTCTCTTGAGTAAGCATATAATGCATCCACCCAGAAGAATAATTAGCTCATATGGAAAAATGCTAAAAGCTTATAATTAATTTGAATAAAATGACTGGCTTAGGAGTAGTTCGTTAATATTTCCGTGGTGGGTTTTGGTCAAAAGCACAAATGGATTTGACGTGTAACATGAAGGAGAAAGTGCGAGCTTTTGGTAAAAAAATATTTTTAGTTGTGACGTAAAAATGTATTATCTAGACTAAAAAATTTAAAATTATCAATATTTCCATACTACGAAACTTTTAAAAACCTAAAGTCCAAACTAAGTTTTATTATTTCTCTACCCCACGCACTTTCGACCTGTCCAAAGCATAAAAGACAGTAATGAGAAAGATGTATGTATATACCACCCTTTAGACTACTGTGTTGAAGAGGTATAATCGTGATAGTGAATAAAACTGCAGCATCCACACCGCCCCCAAAAGAAGGCGGCGTGGAGTGGTTGCGCCGCATCCACAGGTGCTATAAAACGTAGCACCGGCTCCACGGCGCCGTC
This sequence comes from Pediacus dermestoides, assembly GCA_963942485.1. NCBI lineage: Eukaryota > Metazoa > Arthropoda > Insecta > Coleoptera > Cucujidae > Pediacus > Pediacus dermestoides. The sequence continues at coordinate 6,984,034 of OZ012629.1, forward strand.
TTCGTGATTTAGTGCTTGTAGCCACCTCCGCCTATCAGATATTGGATTATCACAACAGTACAGGTATGTTAAATGTGGTTCATTAACATCTCTTATTATTTTGAAAAGAAAAAGGGGTCGCTGAAGTGGATTGTTGAAAAGTTTCAAAGAAATATTTCAATTTTTTTTATGGTAATGACTGTCTTATATACTTATTTAATTAGAACAAAAGTTTTTGTACTCATGTCAGGATCGAAATTTATCTATCTGGAATTTGTATATATTATTTAATTAAAATTTTTTCCATGGGAAACCAGTTTAAACAATTTCCTCTGCAGCATGCTTTGTTGGAAAACACCTATGCCAATTTATTTGATTGAGATAAAAAAAAATGCAAATAAATGTGGGTACCAACGTGTATTTATTTTTTCAATTAATAAAAGTATACAAATTTTACTTTTTTAAATAAACAAACCCGCGAACTATTTTTTATATACATAAATAAACTTCAATAAATATTTGCATTTATTATGAAATTGGCGCTAAAATGCTTCTAGATTTAATCAAAAGCACCTTAATAGACATAATTAAAATAATGTGCTTGTAAAGTGATTATATTTTAATAATTTATTATATAAAATAAGACAACAGGTCGTTTTACTTACGCAATAATTTTTAGTGGTAATTTGAAATAACACGCCGCGTCGCGTCGGTTTTATTCTAAATAATTTTTGTATACTAAACTTAAGATGAACTAAACTAATTAGTAAGGGAAAAAATTAATGCAACGGCTGCAAAAACTTTTCTATTGAACTAGAAAAAGCTGCTGATGAATTATCCTTGATTGAAAAGAGGACTTGAACTGATTATATTAACAGTAATCGTATACTTTGTCTTGTTATCTCGTAGTTTTAACTGTAATCTGTTACTCGCAAACGCGCTAAAGCAATAATTAACAATTCTCCGATTAATTTGAATTTTAAAGGCTCCTATTGGTCAATCGCTACTATATATTAAATTTCAACCAATTAGAACAATAGTTAGTGCTATTGTCTAATTACATTTATTTGAGGGTTCTGGAATCGGGCATGAATAAATTTTTTACCAAAATAAACACTGTGATGTAAAAGTCATCAATGTAATTTCAAACATCTATACCTAATCTGTGCTACATTCGATTTTTTAAAATTCTAAAATATTAAAATCATGTGAAGACTCCAACCATGGCTTACAATTTCGCAAAAAGTGCCTTGTGTGAGGCTATCGATTTAGACAATCTCTAGATAAATGTAGACAAATTTTAAACATTTGGTCGGTCTCCTGAAACTCGCTAGCCTCTTTGTTTAACAGCGCCCCTAGTTGCAGTCTCGATATATGCTATTAATATTTTTGTCTTATACAATATTACGTTTTGGTGAAGAACACGAGACCAAGGGCAATATTTATTTGGAACTTACGACAATAAAACTGATGAATTTTAAGAACTTCTTCGGTGATTTTAGGACCCATTATAGTGAGTATATGCTCCAAAGGCTCCAAAACTTATGCTCGGTTTCGTCAAATTTTCATAATTTTTTATGAATCTACGAAGACCCTATTTTCTAATAAATTTGATCTCAGATCTGTTTCCTTAAAATTGAAGAAAATATGATACTACAGCTGGATTATTACACAGTTAAGTGCGTCACACTGTCTCTCTCCCTCTCACTCTCATCTACTATTGAATAGGCCCCTTTTAAAATAAAGACAGATAGAGTGTGTGGCACTCTATCTGTGTACACAGATGAATTTGGAAAAAAATGTACTATCCAATGATGTGTAAAGTAGAAAGTACGCCCATAAGAAAAACTGAAATTGGCGTTTAAAAAACAAAAACGAATCGATGTTTAAAGAAACGACAATCACTGATCGATAGAGCATAAAAAGTTGCTTTGAGAATATTTTTATAGATTTAAAAAAAATTCAGAAATAAAAAAGTTATGGGTGATTTTCTAAAATTGTAATTTTCAGTTTTTGTCACTTTTTCAGCAGACCGTCCAAGATAATTCAAATTTGTTTTAGGATTATTACTAAGCACTAAATTTAGCAACTTTGCCAAATTTAAACCTGTGATCTATCTATTATAATAAGCGAGATCCCCATGCTGGAAACAGAATTTCAGTGAAATTTCTTTTTCGTTTTTGCGTTTTTGAACTGTCTCTGAAAACATGTTTCGGTTTTTCTCCGAGCGTATCACATACTCATAGAAATCAGCATTTTCCAACTACTTAACTCAAGAATTACCTACTATAACAGACCAAACCCCAAACTATAACGACAAAATTTCAAACTATAACAAACAAATAAATAAATAAAGTTATGACAACAGCATAAGATTTGGAATTTCTCATTTTCAAAATTCTATTTTCGCTTTTAATATGAATTAATTGCGGGTGACAAATAAATTACTTAAATACATGATACATGTAGGTTATTTTTCATATATTTTTGAATTACTATAATAATATAATTTTGTATGTAATTACAATATTAAATAATATTATATAATAAAACTTTTTGTATCTAATCCAGTGAAACTTGTATAGCATAAATAAACAGAATACATTAATTTTGAAATATTGAAATAACGTCAAACTAGATCCTTATGTTGTTATTTTAAAAATGAAACTATTACACTATTAAAGTTAGAAAAAACTATGAATGTACAATTGGGGAATCAATAGTTGGTATTTTTATAAATCTAGTTTTACCTGTTTTTTCAATTTTTGCATATTTTAATGTGGTTTTTGATGTCAATGTATTAGTAGCGTTACAGCCTAAAAAACTCATTACAATTTCATAATATTTTATACTAGCCATCAATAATAATATAATATAATTGTAATGTAATCATTTATTATTTAAAGCTTAATTTTAAAGTAGACATTAAAAAACGCATTTTAATTTTAACATCTTATTGTGCTGCCATTTTTGTTAATTTATACAGAAAAAACAAAGTATTGAGTCCGCAACTGTACATCAAAATAGAGAACAAAACAAATTCAACTTTTTCTTCAGAATTAAAAAATATGTATTTACAGTAGTTTCGCATCATTTTGCATAATTTATAGGAAAAAGAGAGTACATTAGAAAAAATTTCAATTTGACTGATTGCGCATGTAGGAAGCCAAATATCAATTACCTAATGAAAAATATTTTAAATTAAGTTATACACAAAACAAAAGTGAACTTTTAAATTTATCTGGAGAATAAAAGGAGAATACTAGATGTACCTGTGTATTTCTTGAACAGCGATTTTATGTAAGTTACAGTATATAAGTGGACAATATGTTTCAAAGGTCAATAATTATAATTTCATAAATAATAATTATATAAATGCGTTTAATTTGCAGATAGGAAAGCAGTCACGTTTTTCTTAGATAACGTCTACATACATGAATTTTCCATGGTACATAAATTCTATGACAGAAAACAGTTTTAAATTTTAACTTAGGACCTTTATATTATTCATGATGTTGCTGTACCTTCCACACTTTGCACTAAATATAACAAACATTTAAATATTATTCAATGTTTCTATGAATTTGTGTGACGTGCAGGAAAAAAGCTAATTAAAAAACGATGCTTATATCATGATAGAGGATCAACATTAGAACCTGTTGCTGGAAGGGAACATCCAAGAAAGCACGTATCCAATAGAAAACTTTCCAATTTCATCGGTTTCACGAATTGACTTTTCGTACCAACTGACGAGTATTCACCAGTTTTTCTATTAATTTTACTAGAAAAACTCCGGATATATTCCAATTGTGCAACAAACGGCGCGACATGGATTTACGATGGAATTGTATCGTTAAAACACTTTAGCCTTCCCCAACACATTGTGCTAGTATTTTGTGGGATTTTTCTGGGAGATTCTTATATAAAGAGGATTGTGTGTGTAAGAGTGTGTGGTCGTGTCCATAAAAATGTCTCACGCCTTTCGCGTGCAATAACACAACACAGAGGGTAGTTAAAAGATAATAGTTTATGGTCTATAATATAATAAATAACAGTATTTAGGTACATACCAAATAAACTTGCATCAGCGTTGTTGCTTGTTGCTGTTGGGGGATTTGATAATTCCGATTAAATATTCAATAAATGACTGGCAGGTGTGTTTCAGTTAAATTATTCAGGGGGGTGACTATGTCTGTACCGACATATAGGCATTGGAATAAATAAAAAATACTCGGAGGCGATTTTTATTTTATTTCTAGTTGTTGTACTGATGCACTATTTCTTGTTGGTGTTGTTTTAAAGGATATACTGACCAATGCGACCACGTAAAGGATAAAAATATAATCAAAATGTATATATTCTAAAATATTTTCTCGATAGCATCGCCTATTCCCTTGAGTTAAACGACAGAGGAATTGTATATGAAAAAAATATTTGTACAAAACTGTACGAAACACAGAAACATAAATAGTGTGCAGTTTTTATGGTGATTGGTGTATTGAATACGAGCACTAACAACTAAATGTTCGGAAAAAAGTAAATTTTTGAAATATGAAAGGAGAACTGGAAATTTTACGCATATAATTAGTAAACACCTAACAATACAATAAGATAAAATCTTAATAACAATATTATGCATGGAAGAAAATTATTTATTGGATTTAACAATATTTTAACCTTAATAATTAGCAAACTTTACAAAATGAATTTACAACTAAATGTTGGCATAATTTTTAATTTAGAACCATTAATAATAGGTTACATCTCCTTTTGCTTTAATAGCTGCCTGTATTCTAGCAGGCATTGTATTCATAAAATTTTGGTACTATTCTGGCGTGAAACTGTCCCAAATTTCTTCTATTTTGGTCTTTAGGTCCCCAATGGTTCTTGGTGGATTATTGCGTAGAATACGTTTAATTTTATGCCAAAGAGTTTCAATGACATTTAAGTCCGGACTGGATGAGGGCCATGAAAGCACCTTTATGTCGTTTTCCCCAAGTTCCAAAACTGTGATTTTTTAAAAACAGTCGTTAGAAAATTACGTCACATTTTTCAAGTGCAATTTTAAAGCTACGAAATATGCCTAAAATCACCAAATAAAGAATTGGGGATTTTTTGTACATAAAACCAACATCCAGCTTTGCAATAAAGTAAATTTTACCAAAATCCAACCAGTGGTTCCAATACTGTGATTATTTTAATGTAGGTAGCACCCTAAAAAATACGTTTTTTGAAAAGTGAACTGTGGAACTCGAAAAAAATGCAAAAATAATCATATTAACATTTCAGGATTTTTTCAATATAGTAAGATTATTGAGCTTTGATTTAAAGGTTTTTTGACACAGATCCAACCAGCGGTTACAAAACAGTGATTTTTTAAAACAGTTACTAGAAAATTCTATCATTTTTAAAGGGGCAAATTTGAAGCTCCGATAAATGCCTAAAATCACCAAATAAAAACTTGTGTAACTTTTTTGTAAAGAAAATCAACATCCAGCTTTGCAATAAAGTAAATTTCTTCAAAATCCAACTACTAGATCCAACGATTTGAAAATAATAATTCTTTGTTTCTACAATTTTCGCATCCTGCTGGGTTAAAGTGCCATAGTTTTGGAACCGCCGAGCGGATTTTTACGAAAATTACGTTTTTATATAACTAAATGTTGGCATTATAACAGAAAAAACGATCAATATTATGGAAGTTAATTTAGATATCTTTTGCGCGTATGGAAAAAAGACAATCTAATTTACTTTTGTCCGAACATTTAGTTGTTAGGGCTCGTATAAAAATAAGCAAAAGTGTCGAAAATCAACATTGCATTTTTGTTGTATGGTTGTAAAAGTTGTATAAGAGAAATTTTTGAACTCTTTTCAAAAGTATATCACTAAAATAATTTGTATCTTTACAAAACAGATTGTTGGTTTTCTTACTTAAACAAATTCAAAGACTAAAGGCTCTGTATAGTTTTTTCATTCCTTTTAAATGAAATTTAGAAAATAATGCCGAATTTCGCAGGTGGTAGTTTTAGCGTCACAGTTTTAGAACCACTGATTAAATTTTACGGTAATTTGCATTTTACAAAGTGGAATGTAGGTTTATTAAAAAAACAGTTGCAAGGCTCTAAAGGCTGTCTTTGAACGTTTATTAGACGTTTAAAATTTTTTAAATGAAGCTGAAAATACCACCAGTTTTTATGTTCTAGTTCTAGTGTCACGGTGTTAGAACCACGGGTTAGATTTTTAGGTAACGAACCATCAGATTTAATTTTTCTTTGCAGATTATCCTTAGTTTTAATGTGCTCTATAACGCCCTGTATTCGGAGTGCGCCAATTACTGATCACCCGGTATAAATTTAATATTATTATGAGGTTAGAGGTGAATTTGCTTGAAAATGCTACCCCGACAAATTGAATACAGAATATAATGTGATGCAAACAAGCCAATTAATGAAAGGATAAGGCATTCTTGTCCCCTATTTTAAATTTCTGAGAGTCGAGATCTAGACAAGAAAATCTCAGCTTGTTTACATTACTATATGAATTTGACCAAAAAATATGAATTACCTACATAGAGAAAATACATTTTCCTTACGTAAAATTTCAAAAAGTTGTCATGTTAAATTCGTTCGTTCCCATAAAAAAATATCCCCCTCGAGCACAGAGTATATTGATATAAAATTATTAAAATAGTCACGTATAAATAAGACATAACATAATAGAATATCAACGAATATCAAAAAAATGGTTGTGGATTTACATATCGCCGGCTTATTTGTAAATCACATAAGTTGATTTTTGTCAAAAACAATTAAGTATATAATAGTATCTTCTTCTGCACTATACGAGTATTAAATTGTGCCCACAATATACCAAATAAACCTAGCACCTGGAGTAAATATCCTCCTTAAATAAGATAACAATAATTCATAATTCAAATGTTTATTGTGCCATAAAACCCTCGTCATATCAAAATGATGCACTTATTTGTAAAAATAAAATGTATAACGTCGTCTCATAAAAGAAAAATGCATCTGGTTCTCCTGTTTTTATATTATATAACTGCTGTCTTAGTTCACAATGGACATAAAACTCTTCAGTTTACATCTGATGTGAAGTATGAAATCTCTTACGTTTGGGATTTGCGCTATCACAAACAACAAGAATGGGCTAGTATTTATAGCGTTGTGAATTTCTGTTTTAATTGCAACATTTTCAATTTAGTTCTATTGTAGAGTTTTTTCATTACAATCCCACAGAAGATATATACTAGTACAATGACAAACCCACAATATTTCTAGATTTCTTTGCCTTCATCAAAATTTAATCGGAATTAGGTTGACTTAAATTCGTTTGATAGTGCAAAAGTCATCTCTTTCCCACAGACGGCACGTGGGAACGAGGGCAAAACCATATCATAGAAATGCTCCGAAAACAACAGGCACTTAATATAAAATTTGCATAACAAAAGGCTAATATTTCATCCTAAGACAAATTAATGTTTGTGACATAATCTAAAACAGCGCGCAAGTTCCTCAGTTAAATTCAATAATATATTAAATAAATAAATAGGAAAAGTTCTGTATTTTCATAGAGTATCAATATAGCACCTAAATAAACCAAGAACAGTGTAAAACATTCTGTACGAATTAATTAACATTTATACATAATTTAGGAACTGCGACCTAATAATTACAACAAACAAATTGTAAACAATTCATTTTAGACTTGTTGATTTAAAGGGAAATTATTGTTGATTTTTTGGGCACACAAAAGTGGAAACCTGAGGAAGTAAAAATAATGCTGTTTGGTCTAATTATACGTGACTGTAGGGTATGCGCGGCAAAATTATTTTTGTTAAATATTGAGTTAAAAGCGCGACGGTTTATTCATATAGACTAAAAGCGGTATTAATGACAAATAAAATTTTTATTGTGGGTTAACAAGTTTCATGATGGTTTAATTTAAGGCATTTGAATAAAAGTCAATTGGAAAAAATTTGAAATATTTTCGGGGACATTATATTATTTTTTACAGGCAACGTCGATTTATTTAAACAAATCACCCCTTTATTTGATTTTTCATTTTACGACTTCATAATTTATTAATGTGACAGATTCAGAAGTATTTAAATTTGAAAAGGGCATTTATATTTATAATTTATTAGTGCAACAGCTTTGACATTTGGTTGAACTATCTGCGAAATAATACATAGTAGAGGTACAAGTAATAGCAAATGGTTTGCCTCAACTCTAGTTCTGTGAGTGATTTTTCTTTTAAAATATTTATCGAATGATTAGATTATGAACTAAAAACATTTTGCCAATGGGATAAATCCCTGCAGCATCATTAATTCAAACTATTTACCAGCTTTTTGCGTCTCCATTTGTTTTTATTATTCATAAAATGTTTAAACATATATTTCACGAAACACTAATCTTTTAACCAAATTGGGGTTAAAACCGATTCATCCTACATATCTACCGGTTGTTATCCCATTTCCGCGTACCTAACATAATTCATACTAGGATATAAGGTCATTATCTCAGTGGCGTAACTATGAAGTCTTGATAGGAGGAGATATATTAACAATAATTAATATTATCAAGAGTAAATTTTTAAAAAGTTCTTTGCCATAAGCAACCACAAGAACGTTGCGTAAAATTTCTACGTCTAGACTCTAGAGTTAGATTTGAGTTAAGAGATATATTTTTTTTAAACCAAAATCAATTCATATTTTGAAATGAAATTAAAATTTAAAAAATTTAGGACTTCGGAGAAATGTAGAAGCAATAGGAACACATCACACAAATCGGTGTGGACTTTTGATATATTCCTATGACGGGTATCTCTAAATCCTATAAACGAACACCGCTTATTTTTTAGCACTTTCGAATGCTGATTGTCCTAAATTAGATACGGAAAAAGAAAGAAACCAATTTTACGAGCCCTAACAACTAAATGTTCGGACAAAAGTAAATTTGATTGTCTTTTTTCCATACGCGCAAAAGTGATCTAAATTAACTTCCATAATATTGACGGTTTTTTCTGTTGTAATGCCAACATTTAGTTATATAAAAACGTAAATTTCGTAAAAATCCACTCGGCGGTTCCAAAACTGTGGCACTTTAACCCAGCAGGATGGGAAAATTGTAGAAACAAAAAATTATTATTTTCAGAACGTTGGATCTAGTAGTCGGATTTTGATGAAATTTACTTTATTGCAAAGCTGGATGTTGGTTTTCTTTACAAAAAAGTTACACAAGTTTTTATTTGGTGATTTTAGGCATTTATCGGAGCTTCAAAGTTGCACCTTTAAAAATGATAAAATTTTCTAGTAACTGTTTTAAAGAATCACAGTTTTGAAACCGCTGGTTGGATTTGTGTCAAAAAACATTTAAATCAAAGCTCAATAATCGTAGTATATTAAAAAAATCCTGAAATGTTAATATGATTTTTTTCATTTTTTTCGAGTTCCACAGTTCACTTTTAAAAAAACGTGTTTTTTGAGGGTGCTACCTACATTAAAATAATCACAGTTTTGGAACCACTGGTTGGATTTTGGTAAAATTTACTTTATTGCAAAGCTGGATATTGGTTTCATGTACAAAAAAATCCCCAATTTTTTATTTGATGATTTTAGGCATATTTCGTAGCTTTAAAATTGCACTTGAAAAATGTGACGTAATTTTTTAACGACTGTTTTTAAAAATCACAGTTTTGGAACTTGGGGAAAACGACATAAAGGTGCTTTCATGGCCCTCATCCAGTCCGGACTTAAATGTCATTGAAACTCTTTGGCATAAAATTAAACGTATTCTACGCAATAATCCACCAAGAACCATTGGGGACTTAAAGACCAAAATAGAAGAAATTTGGGACAGTTTCACGCCAGAATTGTACCAAAATTTGATAAATACAATGCCTGCTAGAATACAGGCAGCTATTAAAGCAAAGGAGACGTAACCTCTTATTAATGGTCCTAAATTAAAAATTATCCCAACATTTAGTTGCAAATTCATTTTGTAAAGTTTGCTAATTATTAAGGTTAAAATATTGTTAAATCCAATAAATAATTTTCTTCCATGCATAATATTGTTATTAAGACTTTATCTTATTGTATTGTTAGGTGTTTACTAATTATTTTCGCAAAATTTCCAATTCTCCTTAATACTTCTAAAATTTACTTTTGTCCGAATATTTAGTTGTTAGGGCTCGTACAAAAACTGTACTTTTTCGCTAAATTTAGCCCAAATTTATAACGCACCTACATTTCTATACAGTTAAATAAAAAGAATTGCCTGAATCCTTACCATTTACGTTGTATTCTACGACGTGGGCCTCATAAACTTATCATGGAACCTACCTGCAACCAAAAATTTATTTTAATAACACGAACTATTGTATTGTAATCGATTTTTTTTATTGCAAGTACATATTATTATCTAACGGTCTTTGATAAACATTACAAAATTCTAGTCACACCTTTATCTGGAAGCCCTTTTGCTTTATTCCCGTCTGTTGTCAGCGAAATATTCATAACAAAAACACAAGAATCAATTCACAAAATTTGTCCACATTATGTCCACTTTATTTAACACTCCAGAAAAATTTTTGTTTATATTTAACGAATTATTAAATAACTAAAATTGCACTTATTCTGATTTATAAGTAGAAGACCCACACCATTACTTAAACACTATTTTAAATATACTACTAGTTACCGGAATGTACAAAAAAAAATTCATATTTTACAAGAGACAAAAAAAGAGGTACACATTTGAATTTTTCCAATAGTTTAGCTTATCTAGAATGGTTAAAAAAAAACACTATTTCATGAGAAATAATTCCTACAAGAGAGAATAATTATGATGCTATGGTTTCGAACTGTTTAGCAAATTTTATATCACTACAAATAAAATCTATAATTTTTAAAATCAAGGCGTGACAGATTTTAACATGGTTTAATTGTATTTCGTAAAAAATATTTCAAAATGGAAAGGAACACATTAAAGAAATCTTACATTAAACAGCAATGTCCACTCTATAATTCATAAATTTATAGGGTTCACCATTTAATGCAATTTCTTAAAATCTGAAGGACCTCCTGATTCTCATTTATGAACTATTAAATTGTCCCTACAAAAAAAAAGTTTTACAGAAAAATTCTTCCAGCAACGCATCGATACAAGTTGTTTTTGAAATAAGGTTTCAAAATTTAGAAGCATACAAGGGAAGTGAAATCATGAAAACCTTAATAAATTCTACTCAATTGTTTACAGAAAAATAACTTTCCATTTTTTTACGCGGCTCAACCTATAAAGCCAAAAATATCCAAATGTATCCGATTCTAGGACCAAAACTAAGCTTAATTTGTTCTATAAACAAATACCCAAAAATGTTTTTAAAACCTGTCAGGAAGCACTCTTGGGTGTATGTTTCTAACATAATTATATTGTTAGTTTAGGTCCTATAGAACCCGCTATATTTACAGTTGTCCAATATTTTTGACTTTTTAAGGTTAAAACGTCCTTTACTATAATAATATTAGTATTTAGGTATAAGGAACTAAATTTATTATCAAATTTATAGGTTCATATTTTCCAGTTCCGCCACTGTATTTTATCCACATAAATTTTCCATAGTCGTCAGTAACAAATAAATACGCTGTGCGTATGATTTGTGGAGAAAATGTTTGTGCTGTGTTGTTTTTGTAGCGGAAATTGCCTCTAGTGGCTTGCTTTTTCTGCTCGACTTTATAAATAACTGCAACTTTTACTCTCCTTATGCTGCGTTGTAATTAAAAATAAAAAACAAAAACGTGCAACGTTATGGAATGTGTTCTAGAAAGTTTTTAAACAATCGTCCAAAAATAGCGTTGACTGCCCACAGGATTTTCCTGCTGGCACCATATAATAGCATTTACCGAAAAAATAAATCAATAGCACAGTATCGATACAAAAGTATCAGATATCATTGTTACGCTAAGATTAACTTTATTCTGTGTGCAGAATCATGAATCTGATTGAATTTTTCACTTAAGATTTTCAAGTCCCCAGTGATTGTAATAATCCTTTCAGGAACCTGATAGCCCGATGCATTATTTTCCTATTCCTCCACGTAAATGACCCACACATACAGCAAAAATATAAATCTCCATTACAAATCTGAATATATGATAATGTGAATTTACAACGTGCACCTTATACCTAACTCATTAAAATCCACATTAAAGCTTTATTTGAAAATGATGTAAAGGTAATAGCTGTAAGTATTCTCCGGATACCACACCACCAACCCACTGAAACATTTTCCTAGATGCAGCGCTGTTATAACTTCAAATTAGGCATATTAAATTAATTATTGTCTTGTGTGATGCACGGTCCCTATAGTAGGCAAGGGGGGCGGAGGTAGGTGAAAAAATTAATGTGGATGTAAAGGTGAAAAAACGAAATAACGCGTACGCATATAACATAAATTATAGTGTCCTAAAGCAATTTCATGTCCTGTACCAAACCATGGACAGTGTAGGATTCAACTGGGAATTTCAAATGCACCTTCTGTTTAATTACTGTTTTCAACGAGGGTGTAATTGGGGGTCGCTTATATTAAAAAATACCACAATGATTTATGGTGATTTCAATGTAAAGTTGACTCAATAATCTTGATGACCTAAGCAACCATCACAATTATTTCAATAACTTTATCGTAAAAATAAGAAAGTATAAGATATTTCAGTCACGTGACTAAATACGAGCCCTAACAACGGAATGTTCGGATAAAAGTAAATTTAATTGTCTTTTTTCCATACGCGCAAAAGTTATCTAAATTCACTTCCCTAATATTGATGGATTTTTCTGTTATAATGCCAACATTTAGTTATATAAAAACGTAAATTTCGTAAAAATCCGCTCGGCGGTTCCAAAACTGAGGCACTTTAACCCAGCAGGATGAGAAAATTGTAGAAACAAAGAATTATTATTTTCAAAACGTTGGATCTAGTAGTCGGATTTTGATGAAATTTACTTTATTGCAAACCTGGATGTTGGTTTTCTTTACAAAAAAAAGTAACACAAGTTTTTATTTGGAGATTTTAGGCATTTATCGGAGCTTCAAAGTTGCACCTTTAAAAATGATAAAATTTTCTAGTAACTGTTTTAAATAATCACAGTTTTGAAACCGCTGGTTGGATTTGTGTCAAAAAACATTTAAATCAAAGCTCAATAATCGTACTACATTGAAAAAATCCTGAAATGTTAATATGATTTTTTTTTTAATTTTTTTCGAGTTCCACAGTTCACTTTTCAAAAAACGTGTTTTTGTAGGGTGCTACCTACATTAAAATAATCACAGTTTTGGAACCACTGGTTGGATTTTGGTAAAATTTACTTTATTGCAAAGTTAGATGTTGGTTTTATGTACAAAAAAATCCCCAAGTCTTTATTTGGTGATTTTAGGCATATTTCGTAGCTTTAAAATTGCACTTGAAAAATGTGACGTAATTTTCTAACGACTGATTTTAAAAAATCACAGTTTTGGAACTTGGGGAAAACGACATAAAGGTGCTTTCATGGCCCTCATCCAGTCCGGACTTAAATGTCATTGAAACTCTTTGGCATAAAATTAAACGTATTCTACGCAATAATCCACCAAGAACTATTGGGGACTTAAAGACCAAAATAGATGAAATTTGGGACAGTTTCACGCCAGAATTATACCAAAATTTGATAAATACAATGCCTGCTAGAATACAGGCAGCTATTAAAGCAAAAGGAGACGTAACCTCTTATTAATGGTTTTAAATTAAAAATTATCCCAACATTTAGTTGCAAATTCATTTTGTAAAGTTTGCTAATTATAAAGATTAAAATATTGTTAAATCCAATAAATAATTTTCTTCCATGAATATTATTGTTATTAAGGCTTGAGCTTATTGTATTGTTAGATGTTTACTAATTATTTGCGTAAAATTTCCAGTCCTCCTTTCATACTTCAAAAATTTACTTTTGTCCGAACATTTAGTTGTTAGGGCTCGTACAATTCAATTTGCAATTTTTAGCAAGATATTTAGGTGAGAATATTTAAAGTTAGGTTAGATAAGTTTTAATTATTAAAAAACTAATGACATTTTCGTATGTAAGGGTCCTTTTTCCTTTTTTGTTGATGAACAGTAGTAATAGTAAATCGAAAACGTCATAAAATTTTATATACACAGCAGGTTTTCATAATTCAAATTTAAGCGAATGCGCCGGTGTACAATTTCCAAAATTATGTGAAACTAATCTACATATTATTATTATTAATCATGTGCTCCTCTAAACTTTTAGTACTATCCATGAAAATAATTCTCAATTTTTACTTTTCTATACAAAGTAATAAGGAAGTGATTTTTACGAATATAAAATAAATTATTCCACACAAGACATCACAGAACTAATTTTCCATTTTTTGCTCCAAAAAAGAATATTATCCGTTGTTTAATAATCTTTACAAAAACCCAGCCAAACATCCAGTCTATCAGACACATTTACTAAATACCTCCACCTACAAATCTACCAAATAAACGCACCTATACTTTAATTCAAGTATTTTTTCTCACCTCCTTTTATTCCAACATTCTCGATATAACCCTTGTATGTTGTTCCGAAAGAAATAAAAATAGCTCTTCACGTGAAATATAAACATTTATCTTTCAGTTCATGCCCATTAATAAAAATACTATTCAAAAAACATAAACTGGCGATGTGATGCTTTAACGCAACACTACAGAAATTTTTCCGAAGAGATAAACAAACTATTTTCTTTCGTTTATTATCTTTGGAGGCTTTACAAAACATCCATTTGAATATCGTTTGCAAATACATAGTGGTTGTGATTATGGTAGTAAATTTCCACTTGACTGTATTTAGAAGAAACTTTAGCAATATATCAAAATTACCCCTGAATGTTGAGAGGATTAGTTAAGATTTATTTATTATCTAATCAAATTTTGTTTTACAGATGCATGCACGTAGGGTGGTAGTACTGTTGGTCTACTTTGTAACAGTATTGTTGTCAATAACAGTTGCAAAAGGATACGCCGCAGATAAAAGAGTACAGGGTAAGTTCGAGGTTATTACAGCGGGGGGCGAAAAACATATTAAATAAGATTAGGAAAAAATGCACGTGGCTGCAGCTAACTGCCCTTTTCATTTGCATGTTGAATTTACTGATGTCATATCTAGTAACTGTAACAACAAAATGCATTGGGAAAATGATGCAATTTTTATAGGTCAACGATATCGATAACTTAACTTCAACACTTTATGTGGTTTTGCAGGGCCTTCCTTTCAAACAATGATGAGGTATGGCAGAGCAAGTACAAGTAATAGTCATAACAAAGATGGGAAGATCGTCAACGTTTATCCCAGAGCGGATGCCTTTTTTCTTGGTCCCAGGTCAGTAAACATATTAACTGTGACAAAAATAACAGGGTTTGGAATTTTGTGGGGAAGCACCAATTTTTAATCTTTGATGGCATCTAAGGAATTACGGATGATGCAAAATGCAGGGGTGTTAATAAGTTTAAATAAAAAATGTATGATGTAGCCAGCATATGCCCTTTTTATAAAAACCTAACGTAATTCATATTTTGAATTTATTGTAGGCGATGGTAAATGAGGGATTCTATTGCAAAAAAGCTATTAATTTTTAAAGTTTGATTTTTCTTACCATAAACGCTAACATATTCTACATAATTTTATGTAATAATGATTATTTTTTCAAGACAACATTAATCTTTGCAAAACTGTATTCTTAGTAAAAATCCGTTAATTTGGGGTGGATCTACGAATTTTCAAAGTGGGCCAGATGGAAGCCTGATTAGAAATTTTTGTTTTTGTCCCACTCTCACAAAAATTATTTAAACTAATAGGGACTTTGCATGACTTTCAAAATAATTTTTTTTGAAAAGCTGATACCAAATTATCACTATCAATATTTTTTAAAAAATTTTTTGGTCCATACTTTCCAAGTAAATAAATAAAAAGTATTGCAAAATTTGAAATTTCCACGCATTGCCCGGAAACGCCCGAATCGGCTCAAAAGATTGCTGACGTCACGAATCTAGTTCCACAGTGCAGCACGCCGCATTTTGACCTATTTCGAAAAATGTCAAACGCTTAAAAAATATTTAGACATGCCAATGTCAACTAGATTCGTGACGTCACACAGGACTCTCCGATCTCAAAGCGTTTTTGGGCGGCAATAATATATTTGAATTACGGTCAATTTATAATCGTTTTTTTATGTACAAATATTGAGTAAAAAAAATTATTTTTGCTGTAGTGTATTATTAATATAGTCGTTTTACATTTCTAACAGAGAAAAACGGGATTTAAAAAAAATGCAACATCCCTATTGCCATAATATTGATGATTTTTTTTTCTTAATAAAAGAGTCATATTGAGGTTTACAACAGTATATTCTAAGTGAAAACGAGTAGAGCTACGACTTTTAGTTTTTCCCATTCGCCTAAAAATTATCTAAATTATCTTTCATAATTTTACGTATTTGCATTTTTTTAAAGCAGCCATTTTACGACGGTTTAAAATTGAGGTACTGTAAATTAGGAAAATGATAGAAAATTGTACTGAACAAAAAATTGTATACCTTTTTTTGAAAACATTATAATTTTGTTGGTTATATTTTGGTGAAATTTACTTTGTTCCAAAGCTGGATGTTTGCTTTAATGACCCGAAAATTTGGTGATACCAGATGTATTTTTAAAGTTGAACGTACGGAAAATGTAAAATTTTTAAAAAATCAGTTTTGGAGGATCTGCTTTTGGATATTTGTCAAAATATATTTATGTCAAATAGGTTTTATTTCCAGAAGGCTCATAAACTGTTTATACAAATAATTTGTTATTTTTTGAAGTTACAGTTTGCATTTCTCAAAAATTGCATAGTTCTTGTAAAAAACAGTTTTGGAACTGAAATTTTTTCAAAATAAACTGTTACACAGGTGAATGATGGTTTTATTTTGAAAAAAAAAACACGTACAGATTATACATATGTATTTTTTCAATTTTTGTGACCCTACTAAATTGCACTTTTCAATAATCGGTAAATATTTTAGTAATCACAATTTTGGAACCGCTAATTGGATTTTTGTTAAAATAATTTATTTCAAAAGGAAGTTATGCTTTTCATTATTAAAAATAATCACATGCTGTTTAATTGAATTTCATCAGCAATTTTTTATCAGTAGGACTTTTGGTATATTCGGGTCCATGCGATAGAATTTTTTTAAGGAAATCAAAAAAATTACAACAAAATATCTTCAAAAAATCCCTTAAAATCTCACAGCCGAAAAAATCTCGATTACTCCGTTTTACTACCAAAAATTAAACTAATTTCCCCACAAACCATCCACCAACCTCTAATAAACTTTCTACACAATAATTCAAAATTCGAATTTCATGGTGTGGCAACTTGTTTTTCACATGTTATAAAATAAATGCTTAATGTCAGATAAAGGCAAGAACTTAAAACGTCTCGAGTGCATTAGACAACCCCTCACTGAATTCGTGTGTTCTCCGAAAGTTCCTTACGTGTTTATTTTGCGATATAAATTATGAATAGACAGTAATTATTATAAAAGGATAGATATAAAAAAATGTACGTTAGGTGAACGTTTTGTATAGTCTGAAATTTAATTATGTATGCGTACATCACACAGGTATATTTTATTCACACATATTGGGTATTAGATTTGACCGATGAGGCGCAGAAAATATATATAATTTGGCGGATGCGCCGGGGTTGCAAAATTGAATATCGCGTTTCCGTTTATTTGAAACTATTTTAAAATTAGATTATGTTCATGGATTTCTGAACAAGGCGAAGCGTTATTCATTTAGTGTAATTACATACTTTGACTTGATTATTCACAGCTAATTTAGAAGTGTTTTGTTGGAAATTACTGAAATTTAGTACCTCGATTAATAGAAAATAATCCACTAACCTATAAAAGAACTAAAAATCCATATTCCCCATAAACAAACATGTCATTATTAACTATTTAATAAACTAGAAGACATTTGCTAGGGAAGACAAAGGTTAGTATATCCAAAGTTTGTACATTTCAATAAAAAAATATTGTTTCAAACTTCTAGTTAGGTAGAAAACTTAACCATAAAATAATTGAAAATTGTTTCAAAGTCGTAAACGTGCAGTTTAACTTGTTTCTACAGGATGTATTCACGCTTGATATATTTTATAGCGATACAAAAATAGACAACTTTATAAAATTCACCTGGTTCACTTTATTTTAGTCCATTTTATCACGGTCATGATGAATTTACTTGGGCTGTTTATAATACTAATTAATTTTTCAAGTGTAAAGTCACATAATAATATTTTATTGTACTTATATGAATGTTGTTGTCTTCTCACCTAAAACTTCTCTCATGTTAGATACGGCAAGAGATCGAGTTGGAGTCCCAATGCGTCGCTGGTTTACCCCGTTTCAGCACCGCTATGTGGCGAGGATGAGGATTTATCCTGTGCTTACACCGGAGTATCAAACCTATATCGATGCAACGCAAGGTAAGATTACCAACACCCATATAAGCCATGTGAAAACAATTAGTCCACTGGGAAATGACAACTGCCACATTGATGTAGAAAATATGCATAAAATTTTAGTTCCATTCCTGGATTACTTTACATAGTTTAATGAAACAATATTAAAGGAAAAAGTGCACTTAAGTCTTCGTTCATGTTGTTGTTAAGAGTGTTGTCAAAAGACCCCGGGGAAAAATTTCATATTATTTAATTAAAACTTAGCGGCGCATGAGGGATTTTTATATAAAATTCTTGTCCGAAAAATTTACCCTCAACTTCAAGTAGGTAATAGAGCTGCCCTTAGCATCCAATAACACAACTTCTATTATCAGTGCATATAAAGTGTTGTGTAGGTATGGGAAATTGTATGAATAATTTATACATGCAAATTGCTTTTAACAGATATTATAATGGTGGAGTGTATAAATAATTACTAGTCTCTCCAGCTATCGGTTTGGTATTTCCATTAGTTTTGGTAAGAGAGTCGGAAGATGAATGAATAAATGCCACAAACACAGAGAGGCAACACTTTATTTTTTATATAATATAAAAAATAACTTTATCATTTATCCAAATCAATTTCACATTAATCGTAATATTTGTGACATTAATATCGCCGGACGTCAATTTGCGTTGATATTTAAAAAATGAGTTCATATCATGCGAAAAAATAATAGCATATAAAAAACTCTCACAATTATTCTGCTTTCGTCGGGACATTCTTTAAAGACTCATCCAGATGTAATTATAATGACCACAATAAACTGATTAAATTTTATTTTGTTTTTATAAAAATATCATTTTGCATCGTTGACCTGTTTTAAAGTTGTTGCCTCAAGAATATCAGGTTTTCTTACCCAACATTATTATAGAATATTGCGTAAAAAGTTTACAATTCTGGACTTCCAAAGGTAAAACACGTGTTAGAAAGTAGCGATTATGGTGGATGCGCCGGTGCCAAATTTAAGAATGCATTACCTACGCTTTATTATCAGTCTAGATATTGGTGAAACTGTATTCAATAAATATTCTATCTCAAAATAACTTTGGATTACCGCAATAAATTATAAAAATAGTGCTAATTTACATGTAAAATTTTCGTGGTATCTTAATTTAATCATTAAACACAAATATAAATATTTCAAATTCTCAAGTGTGTTTTGCAGAAAACGATGAATTTTTTCACACATTTTTTCCTTATCCTCTGAGTACATAACAGACAATTTAACGTCTGAAACACATACACTTTTGGACAAAAGTAAAGCAACAACTATTAATTTTGAAATATGTGAACAGAAAATGAAACTTACATTTAAAAACATGAAAAAGATGATGTAATTAGTTTTCTATAGTCAAAAACATTTGATCTGGAGATTCATACTTTTATAATATTTCTTATTAAGTCTCGATAAAAAATTAAAATCAATTGTAGGAAAATGGAGTCGGACAAAAGTAAAGCAACATTTCAATTTTTTTGAACTAACTGAACACTGACACATATATGAAACAAGTAAACAAATAATATAATATTTAGTAATTTATTGCATATCCAATACTTGCAATAATTTGCACGCGTCTTCTTAGCATCGACGAGATTAATTTTTGTATAACACTTTCCGGAGTATTCCTCCAAATATCGTTGATTTTGTCGATAAACGCCTGCTTGTTTCTAAATAATTCCGGAGTATTAGCAACTACAATGAAAGAGGACATCTAGAGACTGCACCAAAATCCGGACGACCACGGAAAACCACAATTCACACGGACAGATTAATTAAAAGAATTAGTCAGAATGACCCTTTCAAAGCAGTTCCAAATATTAAAGCAAAAATTGCGAGCCCTAATATTAGTTGCAGGACTATTCAAAGGAGGCTGGTTGCTGTAAAGCTGTTCAGTAGAAGACCTACAAAAAAACCTCTAATTTCAGTAAGAAACAGGGCCGCCCGGCTTGTCTTTGCACTTGCTCACTTGAATTGGACCGTGGACGACTGGAAAAAATATTTTTTAGCGATGAAACCCGGTACACGATTTTTAATTCCGATGGAATGCGTCGTGTAAGACGACCAGTAGGTCAGAGGTTTAATCCAAAGTTTGTTACACCAACCGTAAAGCATGCATGGCCATGGAAGCGTGTTCTTATGGGGTTTTTTCTCATGGAATAGCGTCGGCTCCGTCTATTTCAATGATGGCATCATGGATGGGCTTGCTTATAGGACATTCTCCAAAACACAATTCTGCCTTATGCAAAATAAGAAATGCCCTTACACTTCATTTTCCAACATGAGTACGACCCAAAACGCAAATCACGCATAGTAACAGAGTAGCTAATAAGAGAACGTGTTCGAATTATGGACTGGCCAGCCCAGTCACCTGACCTCAACCCAATAGAGAATCTGTGGGAAGAGGTCGAGAGACGAATTAGAACGGAATTATTTAGAAACGAGCGTTGATCGACAAAATCAGCGATGTTTGGAGGAATATTCCGGAAGGTGTTATACAAAAATTAATCTCCTCGATGCCAAGAAGATGCGTTAAAATTATTGCAAATAATGGGTATGCAATAAATTACTAAATATTATATTTATCGTTTACTTGTTTCATATGTGTCAGTGTTCAATTAGTTCAATAAAATTGAAATGTTGCTTTACTTTTGTCCGATTCCTTTTTCCCATAATTGGTTTTCATTTTTTATCGAGCTTAATAAGAAATATTATAAAAGTATAAATTTCCAGATCAAATGTTTTTGACTATAGAAAACTAATTACATCATATTTTTCATGTTTTTTAATGTAAGTTTCACTTTCTGTTCACATACTTCAAAATTAATAGTTGTTGCTTTACTCTTGTCCAAATGTATGTACATTACATCGTCTGGAGTTGACGCTCTCAATGCTAAATCCTAAAATAAAGTATTTTTTCCGTTGAACATTAGAAGTTTTTTTTCGGGGTACTACGGAGTAAATACACAATAAATGCACATTTACTCCGAGCTTGGTTTAGACAATATTGTCATGTTTATTTTTGCAAGTTATACACGCGCTTTGGTAAGCATCCAGTCTAACTCAGTGTATGTAACATAACTTTTATTATAAATCATTAAAAAACTGGAATGGAAGTTACACATGTAAAGTAAATAAATAAGTAGAATCATATAGGAGGTAAAACACATAATACTCTTTATTATTATTAACTTTACATATAATAAAAGCGTGGAGTTTAATTGGATAAGATGTTTTATGCTCGTCTACAGAACACAATAATGGCTGTGGCGAATCCAAGATTTTTTGAGTCTTGGGTCAAATAATAATGTTAAGGAGGTAGAATATTTAAAAAAAAATCAAAATGATAGTCGTGGTTTATAAAAGATTTTCAATCGGTGCGGTGGTTATCCTTAACCACTTTTTTACTATTAAAAATATAATTTATATCATCTAGTCATCGATGAAGCTTGTAATGTTATAAACTTCAGAAAAAAATATGTAAGAATCGATAGTTAATAACTAATAGTTACTTTCCTTGGTTACCATTGTCTTCATAATATGATCCAAGGAAATTAACTTATAGTTACTGATTGAAAAACTGACCCATTTTAAACAGTTTGAGGACTGAAAAAAATGGAAAGTTACCGAATTTGTCTCTAACTTAGCTACTCCGAAATGTCATTTTCCACGCTGACATTTATCACCTCAACATTAAGATTTGTAGTCAATGGCAACGCCACACAAAGCCAACTACCTACGTCAAAAATAATAATTACAGTAACATTGCTTATAAGTTTTTCCAGAAAACCACGTTTATTTTCTTTTTATCATTTTTGCGCCGTGTGAACAAAATCATTACAGACATTGGTCGATGCGATTGCATCCGTGAACAAACTAATAATTCCCCTCTGTGTAGGAAAGTTTAATAACTGCGTTGTCCTTAAACATTCAGCACAGTTTATATGTATATTTGCATAACAGAAAAGTATTTCCCACCTTATAGATTTAGACTATAATTATGGAGGTTTTTTAATTAAAAAACTTTGGCATGTAGATCAAACAATCAAGGGTAAAACGAATTCATTGAGGCTTGTAATAAAACGAGTTTTTGATGTGTATTATATTAGGCAATATTTATTATTCCAGTTTTTTGCTATTATTTTAAAAAATATGTTTATATGCTAATATTAAATTTCAATATTCATGATTATTAAAAAAGTCAATTAAATCGTTAAAGCGTTAAAAATACACCCCCACGATACATCTACATATTATTTATTAATCACAATTCCCAAATTCCCATGTCACAATTAAAGTAACGCAATCCACTTCTTACTTTCCAACAAATTTAAAGTTACCTAACACAGACTTTTTATTTCAGGAAAGAAACTGCAAGCGATGATCTCTAACTGAATTGAAGGAAAAAAAACATGTGATTAGATTATTTATTAATGTTACTTTACGTCTACCAAATATTGGGACTGGGGCCCGTCTTAGGGCTGGGGACGAGCCACAGTTAAGGAGTTTATTCTTAAATAATTGTATTAAATACCTACTATACACTAAGTTGATGTATTAATGTGCAATAAATAATAATTATGTTCTATTTTTGCTGTGTTTTTTTCCAATAAACTACTGAAAAATGCTGCTATGGAAATTATGTGGGCACTAATTTGATTTGTGCAGAATAACCAGTCGATCAAAGCTCGCAGGAAATTCAATCATTTTGAGTTAAAACATTCACCGGGAAAATGACGCAGTTTCCATATTGAAATCCACAGAGAACTATCGAATAAATTTAGTGACTATTTAATAAATTAATCCGATCAAAAAATAATATTTCACGGTTAAAAGGTATAAATCGTAATGAGGCTCGAAATTCCTAACGAGGTGAATTTGAATGAACTGATTTCCAATTATAAGCAAATAAAAAAGTAAAGAAAATCGTGCAAAATGGTGCGAAATCATCGAATACATCAAACTGTATAATTTTGCGCTTCAATAAACTCGCAATGTACCTACTTTATTTTAGGTGCAGGTATTTTAAATTGTACTGCAAGAACTTTTTCGTTGCTTGGAAGCAATATAATAAAGAATCAAAAATAGAACGTAAACAATTTTCATTTAAATACAAATTGAAGTGAGCACCGATGGCACTAGGAAAGAATTGCCACAAAAGAAAACAATTTTATTGAGCGAGAGAGAAGGGGAGGAACATTTCTAAAACGTCAAAATATTTAATATAATTTTACCGACTTAAGTAACTGACATTTTATTCTGTTTAATTTATAATACTCCTAATTCAATAGTGGACAAAACGATCCTGCATCTATAAAGTTCCTTGATTACACAATTCTATAATAAAATATGGTAATAACACATTAGTAATTTACATAATTCTTTTGTGGCTTCCTGCAGCATCATTAGAATTTTAAAGGTACACATAATTACTAATGGGCATACAAAAAAAAAATCGTTTAATTTTCTGATCCGTGGTAATCAGCGATATCAAAAAGAGTTTCGTTTGCACGAGCTAAATTATTAATATTTAGATGCCAGTTCAACCAATTTGTTTTAGTTATGAAACTTTTCTGCCTGGCAAACTGTTTAACAGTTTTGCAACGTTAACTAAACAGCATGCTTCATTAGAGCAAAAAATTTAAATCCACCTTGTGCTTTTTGTGATGTTGTGTACTTATGTGTGTGGGAGTTTTCTTATAGCAACCTACAGCCAAATCGACGTTCATCACTAGATGTATCTCCAAGTTTCTTTCGTGCTTTCCTTAATTTTTATTGTTAAGGCATTTGTTCAAAAATCGCCCTAGGGGAAATTGGATAGTGTAAACGTGGAAATTGGATTCGTAAAATGTGTTACAGAATCATTTTTTAGGATAACAAACACTGAACAAACTTATTGTATTTTGTTTTATTAAAGAAAAATTCGCGTTAAATCAATATACGCATATAAATTTATGCGCATCGCACAGATGTTTATAAATTATTTACATAACTAATGTGCTGCGTTTATCTAAATCTAAAACATCAATTCGAGTCCTCCTGATGGAATTGAGGTACTTAAAGGTGCACAAATTACAGAAATAATAACCACACAATTATCAACAAAATATAATTAGCTTTATTATAGTTTACAGTTTAGTTATAACAACACCTCACGTGCTTACAATGTGTCAAAATTAAACACCTCACCTCAAGTTAAAACAACAAACGTCTTTGCACTTTGTGTATAGAGATCGTTTGAAGGAGTACCTACGCACTAACATATCCTTGCATATAATACAGACCGATTAAGGTCTAGTAGCTACTAGAGCGTAACACCTCGGCGAAATACGGTCATGTGTCACCTTTTCAACAAAGCATTGCAGGCCCTTTTCTTTTAAAAACTCAACGCGATCCAACAACACAATATTTTCACATATGCTTTGTATGGCGGCTTGGAGACCTGTTAACACTTCCACTAAGTAACAATTGCTTTTGTGCTCGTTCCATTTTTTCCACATATTCTTCTGAAAGCCTTCATCATCAATCTTAGGTGGTGTTTCAATTTTGTCGCTGCTGTTTGGAAAATGTTCCAGTTTATGAGTGCTGGTTAAACTCGATAAATAGGCTGCGAAATCAGCATCCGGTAATAATGTTGCATTGGATTTGCCGGATTTTCGTTTAATTCGTTTCACCTGACATTTTGCTAAAACCAAACATCAAAGGAATACTTATGTAGGTATTGTATGGGAGCTTGGTGGAAGCACACATAAACATCAAGGTAATTTTATGTGTTAGTAAGTTGTCTAGACTCTTCCTATTAAGTTAATCTTTATCGCTTAATACAAAAGTACAGCGAACAAAGGCAAAAGTTTTGACGAATTTTAACGAACATACACAAGATACATTTCGCAACAAAGACATATTTCAATTAATATAATAGAGAAGTTGAATATTTTGTGGTATAGTACAATTGCTTAGAAATATGCGACAATGCCACAAAAACAGTTTTAAGAAATTCTCAAGTGACGAAAAAACAATAAGTTGGAAGTTGTATAAAAAAACAACAGCATAATTGAATAAATTCCTTAGAATCTATTTTAATATTTTGATGCGTATTGTTTACTAAAACTGTATAGAGTACTTGCAATTTATTAGTTAAGAGTAGAATTTTATGTGAAATTAATTTTATGTAGAATACATAAAAATGCAAAACAATCGTTGAATAAAAATATGAAACATGATTAAATTTTTATGTATTATAAACAGATATATTTATTGGGAATAATATTCAAACAGACGATTGAAAATCAAGGCAAATAGAAAATGTTATTGTCATTTAAAAATTGAAGGTATCTTTATTTTAAATAATTTCTATGCGTTCATATTTTCAATTTTAAAACCAACTATCTTATCGCGGTTTTATTCATGATTTTCACCTTGAAATTAAATAGATTACAACACAAAATATATGAATTAGATGTAAAGGTTTCAAACCTGAAAAAAATTCAAAATGAAGTGAGTTTATAACGGGAAAAGTACAGTGGAATTCGTTTATAATAATATAAGTGACTAAATGAATTGGTTCATTATAATCGAGTATTTTTTTTGTACGAATCTAAATAAATTATACCTATACCTACTCTTTAAAATTAATAAAGCTTGGAAAAAGTTATTGTCCCAAAGGAAGTTCATATTTATAGTTTCTATCCTCATACTAAGAACAACAAAATTATTTATTAAAGTTAAGGTTTAATTAAGGTAAATTTTTCAGGAACTGATGTATAAGTTGAGTTGACCGCAGCTTAAAGTTTGTACAAAATAAAATATTTCCTTCTCCAGAACTCTTCCGTCTTCCTTCCGAACTTGACTTCCTCTGACGTACAGGGTGGGCAAAATTCGATGTTTTTATAGGGTAACTTTTAAACCATAACAGATATTGAAAATCTGACCGCGCATCGTCGAGCTCTTTTTTTGAGAAACCCTTGACGGTGAAGTAAAATTTTAGCGATCGTCGTTTGTTTTCGAGTTATTGCCGAAAATTCGATTTTTTGAGATTTCGATTTGAGTCTATATTTCGGTTGTTTGTGAATTTAGCGAAATGGCGTTTGCACGTTCTTAATGCACTTTTCTGATGCGAATGCAATGGCGTTAACAGATTTTGAAAATTTTATTTTATTTTAAGGTTATGACATAAATTTTTATTTTTTTATATGGAAGTCATAGTACGCTGTCACTTTATTGAAAAGAGCATTTTTTCTCTTTTCAAATATGTATATATAATACATATGTAGGGGCTATTCCTTCAATTTCTTCTTGAAAAATAAAAAAATCTAAATTTTTGAAATTAAATTAAAAAAAATCTTATAATAAAAATGAAAATAGAACAAACGACATACATATAAACACGACACTATCTAAAATTAATATCTATATAAAACAACTCAAAGAAAAAGTTACGTCTATTAACTGCAATACACGTTTCATGACACTTCTGTGCGCATTCGAAATGTGAATATTTGACACGGAGTTAAGGCATTGCGTAAACTTGGCTTTGAGTTCTTCTGTATTTCTACTTTTAGTTTTATATGAATTATCTTTAATATGTTCCCAAAGGTGTCAAATCAGGCGACCTCGGTGGTCATCTAACTGGCCCATTGGTAACAAACCAATTATATCTGAATTTTGAGTTAAGCAATTCTCTAGCTGATCTCGTATTATGAGGTGGTGCACCATCGTGTTGTAAGAAGAACTGACTTATATCGCTGAACGATAAATTGTCCAAATATTCATCAACAATTTTCTCATTTAAATATTGGTAGTACCGTTCACCAGTTAGATTTCCCTCATAAATCTTATATGCCAAAACTTGATTTTTTATTAAGGCACACCAAACACTAAAACCAAACCAACCCTGATTTTGGATCTCAATGGCGCGCAGAGGGTTCTCATCATGACATTCGTCTACTGCGATAAATATGCGAAATACACATTATTATTTGTTCCAAAAATTTAGATTTTTTTATTTTTTAAGAAGAAATTGAAGGAATAGACCCTACATATTATATATATCTGAAAAGAGAAAAAATGCTCTTTTCAATAAAGTGACAGCCCACTATGACTTCCATATAAAAAAATAAAAATGTATGTCATAACCTAAAAATAAAAAAACATTTTCAAAATCTGTTAACGCCATTGCATTCTCCTCAAAAAAGTGCCTTAAGAACGTGCAAACGCCATTTCTCTAAATTCACAAACAACCGAAATATAGACATAAATCGAAATCTCAAGAAATCGAATTTTCGTCCATAACTCGAAAACAAACGACGATCGCTAAATTTTGACTTCGCCATCAAGGGTTTGTCAAAAAAGAGCTAGACGATGCGCGGTCAGATTTTCAATATCTCTTATGGTTTAAAAGTTACCCTATAAAAACATCGAATTTTGCCCACCCTGTACAATTTTTATTTATTTATTATAATTTACAATTCTTCAATTTTAAAATTTACGTATCTAACCTCAACATCAGAACTGTAAAAAATGCAAATGCTCATGCGTAGTAAATAACAGTTTCTTATTGGACTTCCCCTAGCGAGTACAAAAGATTCCTCCCCAGAAGCAATTTTTTTTGCATTAAATAAATACTCTCGTTTATTTTTACATTATTAATTTTAACTCGGAAGTGATTTTTCAAAATCTAATGCAGAAAGTTAGACAAAAAAAAACTTAAAAAAGTAGGTATCACTTAGAAAATAATATAGACATATCTAATTCCAAAATTTTCAACAAATATTTTCATGACTTTCAGTTTATATGTATTTAGAGTTGCCAATGTTTGTTTTTTTCTGAAATTAAAATCTAGACTACACTAAAAATGTTTGCTATTTTTCAACAAACTGCAATTTGAAATTTGCTACCTAAAAACAATAAAATTTCTTCTTATTCTTTTACGAGTAGAAACGAATTTTTAATGCGATTTGCAAAGTTAACGATTACTAAAACAAATTCGTTTTATTTGCGTACATCAAATACATTTTTTATGTAAATATAACATCGTCAGCCTGTCGGAACCTTGAATTTAACAAATTTTACCTAATCATTACATTCAGAGCAGTCAGAGCAGAGTAATTTTAACACAGAAAGAAACCAGGTGCATAACATCTTCCATACATTGTAAACTCAAAAGAAAATCCGCAGCTTTATACCACAATCCAATTAATCTTTAATCTCCGCAATTAAAACTTACGATTAGTTAATGACGTTAACCTGAATGCTCACTTCGTCGTCGCCACGCTACAATTGAAAGCATGAAGGGCCCGCGCAATATAATTTATTATTACAATCAGCTACCGTAAACAATTAATTCTCTCCCGCGTTATGGTGGTGGTGTCAATATGACGTGCCAAAACGGTACTTTACAATATTACAATAAACTAAACACAACGCAAACATTGTTTAACTGTTCTAACGTTGCCGTTGGTTCATGTGTGAAAAAATGTGTGAGGAAAGATTAGTGAGTGTATCATTAGACGAAAGATGAAGAACAGCAAAATTTTATTATTGTTGGTTTCGTTTATAATAATCTGTGTGTGTTTCGAGGTTTTATTGTATGACGGTCGTGGGGGTTATCATGAGGGGTTAGAAAAATTGGAAGAGCCAAAAAAATATATTTTGTACTGGACGAAAATGTTCGGACAAAACGATTTTTATCTTGGATTGGGCAGCGACATTTTCGCGCATTGTCCTATAAGAAACTGTTTTACCACAAATAATAAATCGTTGATGCCTGTGGAGGAATTCGACGCAATTTTATTCCACGGGCCAGAATACACGTTCCGAAAATTCGACAAACCTTCAAACCGCTCCCCCGATCAAATCTACATTTTTTCCAATCAAGAATCCCCGGAGCACACTCCAGATTTACACGCTTTTCACAACTTTTACAACTGGACCATGACCTACCGCTTGGACTCCGATGTAGTTCGCCCTTACGGACGAATTTTCGAATCCAACACAGACTATGAACTGCCCAGCGTAGAAAATATAGCCAAAAAAACGAAAATCGCCTGGTTAGTATCTAATTGCAGAACGCCTAGTGCCCGAGAGTTTCTCTACCAAAAACTCGCCAAACATTTCGAAATTGACGTAATCGGCCTCTGCGGTAACTACACCTGTTCAAAGCTAAACGCAGACGATTGCTACAGCTTTCTGGAAACCAACTACAAATTCTATTTGTCATTTGAAAATTCCTTTTGTACTGGTTACGTGACAGAAAAATTATATAACGTGTTGCAGCGGAATCTAATTCCCGTGGTTTATGGTGGTGCCGATTATAATGGAATAGTGCCCCCGAAATCCGTGATAGACGTAACGAAATTCGAGTCAATCAAAGCACTCGTCGATTTTATAAAGACATTAGATGGGAATGTGGGGGAGTATTTGGAATATTTCAAGTGGAAACAGAAGTATGTTGTAGATACAAGTAATAAAGTTACATTGTGTAGTTTGTGTGAAAAATTAAATCAACCGGTTGTGAGGAAGGTGTATGGTGATATGGATAAGTGGTGGAATGGTGACAAAGATTTGAATTGTAAACACGGTGCAGATTTACCGGGAATTGTAGTTAATAGTGACTAAAAAGTAGTTTGTAACAAAGAAATAGTATTTTTAGGTGATATAAACAGTAAAATACAAAGATTTTGTATACCAAGTTTTGTTATAATACCTACGCAATAAATAAATATTTAGAGAGTAAAGAAAAGTAATTGAAGTTTTTAAGTATAAAATTAGAAATGTGTTTGTACTGATTTATTCTTATTTAATGTTTGGCAAAAAGTACCTACCTACAACCTATAAGTGAAATTATCTGTTGTAATACTTGTAAATATAATACAGAGGATTTCACGAAATGTGCCCAGACATGTACACTGTGTCCCAAATTGCTTGTAATTGCAGGGTATCTCTGTAATTTGTAAAGATAGAACTTTGCGGTTTTCGCGAGCCTGTGTCACTTTTTCGTTAAACTTTTAATGCCGCAAACAGAGTTAAGCTAACTTGTTTTGTTTCTGAGATACAGGGTGAAAACGCAAATTTTCACTTTCCGGGGTGCTGTCATATCTCACACACCATGTAAGCTAGAAAAAAAGTAAAAACTGTTCTAGATAGATATTTTTGCGTAAAATCCAGTGGCGTACTCGAAAAAAATTGTTTTGCACCTTTTAAGAGATATGACCCAAACTAGGTCTTTTTTAAATGGAACACCCTGTATTTTTCAATCTCATAAAAGTTGTTTATTTTTTCTCATTAAAATCATGTAAACAGTAGGCACTTTAAAATTTAATAAATGCTCTAAAAAAGCAAAAAACCCAATTATAAGTCAAAAAAATTTAGTTGGCCATGAAAATCGGGGATAAAGAAGTGTTTACAAGCAACATGAGACACTATATTAAATTAAAAACTCCTAATATTAATATTATTTTTATTTTATCTTAGTAAAAAAGAAACAAAAAGCGAACTAAAATTTTTTAACGGTCATTGTAAATAAACAATGAAATTTAAGAAAATATTTGACTTTTTAATTTTTTTTAATTTAATATATTGTCTCATGTTGATGCTTGTAAACATTTTTTTATCCCCGATTTTCATGGCCAACTAAATTTTTTTGACTTATAAAGGAGGTTTTTGCTTTTTTAGGGCATTTTTTAAATTTTAAAGTGTCTACTGTTTACATCATTTTAATGAGAAAAAATAGACACATTTAGTGAGAGTAAAAAATACAGGGTGTTCCATTTAAAAAACACCTAGTTTGGGTCATATCTCTTAAACGGTGCAAAACAATTTTTTGTTCGAGTACGCTTCTGGATTCTACGTAAAAATATCTATCTAGAACAGTTTTTACTTTTTTTCTAGCTTACATGGTGTGTGAGATATGGCAGCACCCCGGAAAGTGAAAATTTTCGTTTTCACCCTGTATCTCAGAAACAAAACAAGTTAGCTTAACTCTGTTTGCGGCATTAAAAGTTTAGAGAAAAAGTGGCACAGGTTCGCGAAAACCGCAAAGTTCTATATTTACAACTTACAGAGATACCCTGCAATTACAAGCAAATTGGGACACAGTGTACTTACATTAACTCGAAAATTAAAATATTTCGAATGTAGGGTACAAATATACAGGATGTATACATTTTTGTAGCAGAACTTGCTGTTGATAGAGGACTTTCTTTTAAGGAGAAACATGAGTAATAGAACGCTTCGTTTTTGAGACATAGGGTGTTGAAAATCTTTCAATAAAAATTTTTGTCGTATCTCCAGAAGATAGAGAAATGAAATTTAGTAGGTTCGGTAGTCCTTTAGTAAACTATAAATCTATGGTACTATGACTTTACGACAAAGATAATATTGTTCATTGGCGTACTTATGGGATGTTCTTAGCTTTTTTGACATATATCTTTCTAAGGATTTTTTTTTAATTAACGAATAATATGAATTATAAAGTTAAATCAAGTAAAAAAGTGATTGGTTTTAATCCAACTATTTACCAGAATAGTAACTATTAATGTAAACCACTTTGATCACCCTGTAAATTAAAAATTTTTGGGTTACAGAGTAATATAGTTATTCCTAGGACCAAAAGTAAACCTAAATTGGCATTTGTATTTGATTATGTATAGAAGAATATTAGCCTAATTTTGGTACTAGAAGCTGTTGTACTACACTGTATCAATATTACTGGATTTATAGACTGACTATGGAGCATAATGTTAAAAAAATAGAAAATGTTAAAAATTTCGTAAATAATTGAGTTAAAAAAATATATGTCGAAAAAAAAAATCATCCCATAAGTACGCCATAGAATACCACCATCCACCACATTATGGTTAATTTAAAGTCTTATTAACTTTTCAGATCTTATCTTTCTATCTTAAACCGACTGGGGATATACTAAAAAAATATATTATAGAAAAATGTATCTTGTTTTTCTACACCCTGTAGGTACCTCACAAATAAAGAGTTCCTATGAACATGGGTCGTAGAACGAAGAAAGTTTCTGTGAGCTTTACTTACCTACTTCTTAAAAAAAGTTCTCTATCAACTTTTGAAGTGCTGTTACAAAAAAATTTATCAGTACCTACAGTGCAATTTTTAAAAATCAGAAAATAAGCGTACTCGAAATTAGTTTATACATTTTCAACTGTCCAAAGTTTTTAAATAATTTATAGTTTATTTAGCATTTACGCTGTTAATCAATAAAACTTCTTTTAAGATACTGATTAATCGATTTAAAAATAGTATTTAAAAAGAAGACAAAAAATTATACCTTGACGCAGATTTAATTGAATAATTTTATTATACGAAATTTATTGCATATTTGTACTAGTCACACCGTTGTCGAAATAGTATTGTAATAAACATAAATTTAATAATAAAAAAATTGCCAAATAGAAAAAAAAAACGTCCGCCAAAATCGCGTTTTCCTTTTGTATCAAACAATAACTCAAACCACAATACAAAACAATTATTCCACATTTTTATTACAACACAACTATCTATCAAAAATTTATTGACACCAAATTACCTGTTTCTGCAACTTCCTGTAATATA
Source organism: Pediacus dermestoides (assembly GCA_963942485.1). Taxonomy (NCBI): domain Eukaryota; kingdom Metazoa; phylum Arthropoda; class Insecta; order Coleoptera; family Cucujidae; genus Pediacus; species Pediacus dermestoides. The sequence continues at coordinate 7,017,197 of OZ012629.1, forward strand.
GCCCTGTACAAACAATTCCGCGAGTGTTGCTCATGCTGCTCTTTTGTCATGCAAATAAAACTATCGCTAGTCTGCTGACAAGCCAGTCTCAAAAACGGTCGTTTTATAAAACCACAACCATCAAACTCGCCAAACAAACGTTTCAACACAGCGCTCGCAGGAAAATATTTAAAAAATTCTTTGTCGCCTTCTTCATGCTCCAGTTGTATTCTATGGTAGCAACACGGCATGATAACCAGCGATTTAATACAATCAATTTTTGTGAAGAGTTCCAGGATTGTTATGCTTAAATCGGCACAAGCGTGGAGCCCCACTAAACAACTATTTTGGTTTCCTGATAGAGTTTTCAAGGTATCCGCAGAGTGTTCAGTGATGAAATAATGGGAAAAATTTACAGATCCCTTGGAGTTACCGTAGAATTTATCTTGGTTCTTGTAGGCTAGCGCTACTTTTTCTTCGTCGCCTTCAATGCCTAGCACGGTGTAGTTGTGGTGGGTGTGGAGTAAATGCGATAAGTAACCCTAAGGAAATTTTTTAGTTATAGTGAGTCAAAAATGTGGTAAAGTGACTCACCAAACCGGCACCAATATCAATAATAAACTTTGTGTTGGTTTTGGTTGATATGTCGTGGATTAATGGTGCTAAGGAGACGATTTCGTGCAACTTTTTTGTACCTAGACCACAATTATGCGATATTTTGTAGTCCTCTTTGTATTGGTTTAAAATAACTTTAGGCCTGAATGCTTGGATTTTATCAAAAAAAACTTTAAGTGTGTCTGGGGCATGGTCCTAAAATTGTGCAAAGGAAATTGATATGTAGGTACTTACTATTATTAATTATGATAAATATGTGGATGAAATTTTTCTACTTACCTTCACAACACCTAGAGATAAATTATTGAGTTCGTCGTTGGATAAATTTTGGAAAAACACTAACCACTCGTGAGGAAAGTGCTCAAAAACGTTTTGAGTCAAAATATGGGTATTGTGATAGTTATAAAGCCACTGGTAAGTTTTGAGGAAACCTAACACATCGCTGAGGTATTCCTCGGAGGTGTTGTAACATGGTGGTAGAGTCATGGTGTTCTGAAAACAAAACACTAGGATTTACCAATTTTTTAAGGTTGCAAAATAAAAAGTCAAACTGTATTTAAGTATAACCGCTTATAATAAAATAACAACAATACAAAAAGCAGAAAATTTTATTCAAAAGTTATCAAGAACAGTCCACATCTCATCCGATCTCTTCGTAACTTCAATATGCTCGCTCTTCGGACCCAAAATAACCTTTCCAGTATTCGCACAATGCTTATCACTCAAATATTTCTCCCCAACGCTCTTCAATCCAGATCTATCAACCGACATAAGTTCCGCTCTGTGCCTTTGTAAAATATCCGGTGTCAACCTACGTAGAAACTCATCGCATCCTTTACTACTAGGCGGAACAGGCGCATCAACAGCTTGGAAAACCCCCAGTTTCGCCTCTAGAATATCCTGATCTGTTATCTTATCAACTTCATTCAACAACCACTTTTGTGATCCATCAAACACATCCAAAGTTTCTAGATTACGCGGATCTCTATAGCTGTAGAAACTGAAGACACCATCGAGGGTTAAACGAGCGCCTCCTCCATAAGCCCCATGTTTTTCTCGTAGCTCCGGATGGAGATATTTTGAAGAAAGCAGTCTGGCTAAGACACGAAGTTTTGCGTAGTCGGGATCTGAATAGGGTACTGTAAGAACGGCTTTGCTGCAATAGTTTACGGGTACATTCAGGACGTAGTGTTCACAGTTGACGACATCGGTGGAAGCCCAAACCTTGCCTGCAACGTAGGAGTTCTCTAAGCCGGTGGAAATGTTATCTTTGTCCAATGGTAGGTTCCGCAAGAAGGTTTCGTAGGATTTGATTATTGATTGTTCGTTTTCGGGGGATAAGTTCAGACAGACCCTGCAGCAAATAACATGTTTTAGAAAGTTTAGGGTTAGTTATGGGTTGGGTTAGTTTAAATTCAGTTTGGTAATGGGAACTGAAAAAGTAAAATAACTTGCCCCCAGAAAATAAAAAATAACCCCACTCACCTCATCTTTTTTTTATCAAACAATATCTTAGCAATATTGGCGATCTCCTGCAGCATCGCCTTATAATTTGAAGTGTGTATCAGCCTCTTCATATACGCAATATGATGCAACCCCGACAGCAGCTCGGATTGATAGGAAGAACCAGACACAATTCCCGCCGCCGCCAACATCGCATAAATATGCCCTTGGTCGGCAATTCCATGCGTTAAATTCGCCATATACAGCTGCACCAACATTGTGAATCTCTGCACATCCTTCAGCTCCGTTAAATTGAAAATCTGCGTCCAAAGTTCAAACATACTATCCACATTCTTCTCCAAACAATGACTAGACAACAACAGTCCAGGTTCATAGGTGTGCAAATGGTACAAACTTTCCCCTATGTGGTTATTAAAAACCAAACCAGCGGTTTTTGTGTTTACTTTATTATCGAATTCTCTGTAATTAAGTTTGTTCGTACCAAGCTTGTTTATAACGTAGCAAAATAAAGGTAGAAGCATCTGCTGCTCTTGACTTAAGTCGAGGATATTTACCACGCTTTTAAAATAAACCACACCATTGGAGTTTACTTTGTTAATTTGCGTCTGAACTGAACCAATTATCGCTTGGTCTTTCGGGACTTTTTCTACATCATCACTGATGTCATTCATGGTTAAAGTGGGTAATAATTCGGATTTTTGTGGTGTAGCCTGTTGCTTTTGAAGTTCCAAACATTTCTCATAGATCATAGTTTTGTCTTTGTCGGACAAGTTTTTGGTTTTTTGCTTAATTAACTCGCGTTCTTGCTGGTCTAGTTTTTGTTCATAAGTCCGATCAGGTGACATACTTAAAACCAAATAATGTTTGTTGTCTTTGAAATATTTCTGAACAATTTTCTGTAGGTAATTGTTGTCGTTTTCAAGTTCACGTTTAAGCTTCTCTATTAAACCATTTATTTGAAGACTATCGACGACTTTATTTGTATGGTTCCAAGTTGGAGATATACCGAATAATAAATTTAAACCAAAGTTGCGAGTTTCGTGCTTTAATGATAGTTCATAACGATGTAAAACCGACTCAATGTGTTCCGTTTCAAAACCGGACTCAATGACTTTGTCGACTGTCTCATGGAAAATATCCACGACTTTCGGAAAATCCCCTTGAACCAACCCTTGAAGCCCTAACGTAAAAATACAGTCCCTTGGTTGGGTGTCTAAGCCAGTGGACGGTGTAAAACCTCCAGAGAAATTCGGCTCTATCATAGTTTTATAAAACGGCGCGTTTGGTCCCTTCAACAGCAACTCCGAAATAAACTGCATTAAAAATGTTTGGTAAACATCAGTGTTATCTGAGAGAAGCAACGAAATCGACATGGTGTTCTGCTTTTCAATATTTTCTTCCATATTGTTATAACGACAGGTTATATGCTCATTTTTCGACTCGGTCCACCGTTTTTGTGGTGGAACTTTCGTGTGGTTTGGCGATTGGTATTGGTAACCTTTCAAATATTCACTATCGATGTATTCCAATGAGGGAACCAGCGGGAAATTGCCATAAGAATAAAAGCGACAATTACTGGGGTGGTAGTGGTCCTTGTGGAACTGCTTCAAATCCTCCCAGGTTAACTGTGGAATAGCCACGGGATCCCCTCCAGAAACCACGCCATATGTATGATCTGGTAGAATTAAATTCTGTAGTTTCTGTCCTAAAATATTCTCGTTTTCTGAGAAAACCCCCTTCATTTCATTGTAAACCACTCCCTTGATAATCAGATCAGTTTCCGGGTTATTCGGGTCAACATTCTCCAACCTCCAGCCTTCTTGCATGAAATCCAGTTCGTTAAGGTTCGGCCTAAACACAGCGTCCAAGTAAATCTTCTGCAAGTTTCTGTAATCCAAGACGTTTTGCGTGCTAAATGGATACATGGTGTAATCAGATCCTGTCATGGCATTCATGAACGTCGCCAGTGAACGATTCAACATTTTAAAGAAGGGATCACGCACGGGGTAAAGTTTGGAACCGCAGAGGACTGTATGTTCTAAAATATGGGGCAATCCAGTGCTGTTCATTGGAGTTGTGCGAAAATTCACCGAGAAAACATTGTTGTTGTCGTTTCGGTACAAATGCAAGTACTCAGCTTTGGTTACATCGTGTATTAAATACACAGCGGTTATGCGAAACTCATTGATATCCTTCACATCTTTCACCTCGAATCCATGAAAACGGGCACCGATTTTAAACTTATTTATATCACTGCTTTCCGGAACTGTCTTCGTTTGGGTTACTTGGGAAAACCCTCTGATGATTTTTTGAACACTTGTGTTTGATTTGAAGTACGTTGCCAGTTTTCTCGACAACATTATAAACTGAAATTAAGCACTGTGTTAAAAAAACCGGCACAACGATTTTGACTGCTGGTAAAATTTTCACGTGATGTCAACTTAATTAGAAATGACAAACAACATGGAAAAACTTACTTGGTTAGTTCCAAGTTAAGACTGTCTAATTAATATAACTTACCGATTGTTATTTGTTTCGTTTTTAGTGAGTATTACAAGAAATTACACCATCGCAAGCAGGGACATAACCTAAAATATTCAGACGAAATTTATGCGCTGTTATGCACGACATACGTTTACATACTTCGCCCATGTTAGACACTTTGACCGTTGAATAATTTGCAATTTGTATATAAGGGGTCAGGAAAATAAAATCTCTTTTAGGGGGATTCTACTAAAAACACAGGAAAATAACGAAATAATAACAGAAAATACACGTACTTTGGGTGCTGGTAAATCTATACACGCATAACATTCAACGATAACAGCCGTGGAATCTGGGGTGACTCTCAAGTTGCACCTGGAACACTGCACTTCGGGGCTACGCAATTGATTTGAACTGTAGAGAATTTCGTGGGCTAGATCAGGGAAGTTGTCGGAACAGGGTATATGAGCCTCCTAAAATAAAATTTCAATAACACACTTTGGTTGTTGTAGAAAAAGCATTCGGGTATCATACGTAATGCAACAATTTTGCTTTGTGGTGATTTTCACATGGAATTATTTAGAAAAATGTATTTAATGAACGAAGAAACTTGTTTGTAAACAAATTTTTGAAAGCTGTCAAAAATCAAATAAAAGTTGTTCAGGGTTGCCAACGCAACTACAACTAACGAAAATTTTTATTCTTCCAGTTATTTATTCAATTTTATTCATTACGAACGTTTGAGGGATTGAGGGACGTTTCCTTTTATAAAACAATAATAAACTGAACGATTAATTGAAATATAAATATAAAAATTACAAAGTGGTTGCCAAGAGAAATCATAGATGGCACTATACAAAAACGCGGGATTTTCAAATAATCTAATTTTCGAATACACACCAACATCTTCTCATCAGCGAAATCTGGTACCGGACAAGTTCCATGTGACATTTTCAATGCTTTCCGCTCTTCACACTTGGCTAAATTTGTGTTATTACTAAAAATATTCTCATTTATATTCTCGTCCCCATAAGGATATTTAATACTTCGTGGTGGTTCATAGTGAGAACAATTACAATCCTTGCAGACTACATCATTAGCTAAAATTTTTACATTTAAAAATGTAAAAAAGTATTAAGATTATATTACGTTTGGCAGAATAAATCGGGGCAAATTGAAGAACCAGTAAACAAAAGAAAATCGTTAGTTGGTACATGACTGAAAGAAAAACTTGTGGGATATGAAGAGAAAAATACAGGAAATTTTGACGTTGTTAGAATTGAATGAATTTGACTTGACGGAAGTTGCCATGTTAGCAAGGGGATGGAAATAATTTGGTTGGACGTCCTCAACAGATTCAACAATTATAGCCAATTACCAATAATACTTATATTTAAAAATATATAAATTTAAAATACAACAATTATAGTGCAATTAAATATATAACAGAATATAAATTTCAACTAATCTTTTTAAACTAAGTATAGAAAAAAATATGTAAAAAAATATTTTATACATTTAAATTTGATCTAGAAGTTAGAATCACAACGAGTAGCTCTATAACTTGCCAATATGACAAAATATGCAAGAATTATTACGTATTGAGTACCAAAAATAATTTAATTCTTTAAGGGGTCCAAGCTCTCCAATGAAAAGTCATCATTTCCAAAACTGATTCCACGACTAAATCCATTCTACAAACCAAGAAAAATACATTAAATCACGCATAAAATAAACCAAATTTACTACCTTCATTTCTAAAATTCTTTTATCTAATAATCCAATGGCGTTTTCGATGTCCTGTTGAGTTGCAGCTGTTCCAAAATCGCCCATTTCAAATGGATCCAATATTTTAGCACTAGTTATACTACAAAACAAACGAATAACAACATGCTTTTTAGTTCAACTTATTTTCCTACCTGTTGGGTGAAGGAGTGATCCCAGAGGAATTAAATCCGCCAGGAGAAACCCCAAACAAATCCTGCCCAGCAGTTTTATTAAAACTGTCGTTATTATTAATATTTACATTAGTTCTGCGGGCTGCTTTCGGAGGAGGCGCAACTAAAATCAACAAAAAATAGTTTTGCGTCACCACGAATTAAGTCTACGTACTTAACGGAGGACTCGAAGCAGTTCCATTGGTATTTGGGAAGAAATGCGTGTTATTTTCGAAGGATCTGGGATCGAAATCGTTGTCTTGGTCCAACTCATGCAACAACAACCCCTCTAGTTTCGTCCCAACCACTGGGGTGTTTTCGAATGACCTTGGTGGTACTGGAGGTGCTGCAAACGAAGCTGAATTAATATTTATCATTATTTTTCGAATGCTTTTCGCGAGGTTTTCTTTTCTTACCATTTCCATTTGTGTTGCATTCCATCGGTGTGCTTAAATCTAACAGCTCTTTAGTGTACCCGTTCGTGTGTTCTGGGGGAATGCCAACATCTGGTGTTGTTTTATTATTGGCGGGGGTCAAAGGAATTTCCAGGATATTCTTAATTTCATGCTTACGCAAATAATTATCTAATTCTGCCTTAATATTACTAAAGTGAGATATATCTAACAATCTCTGTTTGTATGTGTTGTTCTCCTGTTCCAGTCGCTTGATCTTCTGCTGGGTGATCATAGCTCTACGTTGCGACTCCAAGTCTTTACCCGATGTTTCCAAGAACCGTTTATAAGCTAATTCGAAGGCTTGACCAATTGTCAGCGTGATTTCTTCGGCAAGTTTATCGGATATGAATACAAAACATTCGTGTTTTTCCTCCGCTTCATTGTCAACTGCAAAATAAATTAATTTTAGTGTGATACCGGTGATATAAAGACAAGGTTGGTTTACCTTGATTTGGTTGTTTGGCGATGAATGAAAAGAATTTCTTTTCGCCTTTATCATCCGCACAATATGATATCCTGTGCAGGGGGAATTGGTGTAAAATGTTGTGGGATCTTGGTTCCTGGATTGCTACACCGTCTACACTAATTGTTAGCTCCACTTTACGCGTTTTGGCACCGGTTTCACTTTTACGTATTTGTTGGGTAAATCTTAATTTTCTAATACCTTCTTTGACCACTTCAATACCTGCAAAAAAACAAAATAAGTTGGATAAACATCTCGATATTTTCTTATACAGGGTGTCCGGAAATTAGGAGCAAAAAACTCGGGGAGTGATTCTACTCGAAAAATTAATGTGACAAGTACCTATAACATTTTTCCGAAAGTTCATTAATATTGGGGTTACAAGGCCTCAAAAAAATTTTTTTAACTCAATTTTTTCCAATAACTTTTTTTCTAAATTTTGATGATTCCCGATTGAAGAGCATCGAAAAATCTTCAAAAAAGATCCTCTTGTTGAGTAACGATAAAACGAGTAGTTTTCGAGAAAAAGCGCTTCTGTTTAATCTTGAAAATGAGCTGTAGTTAAGTAGTTGGTATTCATTTAATGCAAGCAACTTTTTTTAAGGCGTTTTTCTCGAAAACGACTCGTTTTATCGTGATGCAGCAAGAGGATCTTTTTTGAAGATTTTTCGATGCTCTTCAATTGGGCGTCATCAAATTTTAGAAAAAGTGCCTAACAAAAAAGTTCTGGGTCTTTATCCGAAGGTCAACGTCAGTTTCGACTCTTTGACACTGGGGATTTACCTCAAATTTGGTGTAAGAATACAAATAAACATTAGTGATAAGAGTGCCAAATTTGAAACGAATCGGTACACTAGAAAAAAAGTTACTGGAAAAAAATTGATTTAAAAAAACAGTCTTTAAGGCCATGTAACTCTAATATTACTGAGCTTTCGGAAAAATGTTATAGGAACTTGTCACATTAATTTTTCAAGTAGAATCACCCCCCGAGTTTTTTGCTCCTAATTTCCGGACACCCTGTATGTATTCCAATTCCAATAAAGTCGGATTTTAACAGTCAGAAGGATTCTTTTAAAGAATAAAAAATAATGGAATGAAAATGCTTCGTTCCTGAGACACAAGGCGTTGAAAATAATTTTGACAAGTTATTTTTTTGATAAAATATAGCTACAGCATGGTTTAAGACATAATTTTGATCCTAAATCTGCTAACCGTAACATTTGATATTTATGGGCAATTATTATTTTTTCCAATATTGATAGTTCCCGAAACATATTTTTCAAAAATATCTGAGTCACAAATCATCCTCCCACAGTACAGAACAATATTAATTTTGCTAATACCATAAATGATGGTTCACTTAAAGACCTACCAAATTTCAGATGTTTATCTTAAATCATATTTCTGAAACTAAACGTTCTAATTCTAAATCCCTGTTAAAATAGTTAGTATGTTGTACCTTGTACCAAAACAATAATTTAGCCAGATTTATTCATTTTAAAATAAACTTAAGTGTACAGTTACTACGGCAACGCATGATTTCAATAATTCCTTACACTCAATCTGTCGTTACCATGGCAACTACAGTACATTTGTGATTAGATCGTGCCTTAACTTTTTGTCGAATTCTAGGTGACTTGTTTCAGTCTCAATAAATTGGTTGAAATTGCATAAAACGTGATTTTTATTAAACATGCCTGATACAGTAATTCGTCATTATTTTTTATTATTGTTCCACTACAAAAGAATCATTTAAGAGAAATAAAAAAATTAAACAATAAAAATTAAAACCAAACAGTTGTCTTCTTATCTTTAACATTTCCTAAACAATACCCACAAAATATTATTCTTATCTATAGTGAAACATTTGTATTAACATAATATACCACGTAATTATCAATTATAATGTTTAACAATAGGAAACACGAGTTGATATACAAAAAATCAACAGATAGGTACATAAAAATAACAAGGATATAATCTAGACTAGAGTAATTTTACACACAAAATTATTATAATTTAATTATAAAATGGCCAGTAATTTTTATCTCTTCGATTGGGCCACAGAAACCACAATTTCATCCAACTATAAATTTTTTAAAATATTTGTTGATATCTTGGTTAGTATCAAGTTATATGGTTATCAAAAACCCAGATGTGTAATTTCTCTATACAATAAAATAAATGTTGTATACAATTTTATTCTACGATTGCTTATTTTGAAGTAATAGACATCGAATGATATGCTTTTTGGTCGTTTACTATTGGCAGTAAATAACAGCTAAATCTAGACTAACTTTATACCGACATAAAATTGTTATAATGCTGTAAATTATAAATAGGCCAGTCGACAGTTAATTAATTTTAATCTCTTCGGTTGGGTGAGAGAAACCACAATTTTCTTCTTCTGACAGGCCAGTTTTTAGTCTCCAACTTGAAAAAGGACAAAAAATATTGAATATTTGTTGATATCCCGATTCGTATGAAGTTTAGAGTAAATTATGTGGTAATCAAAATAAAAGATCAGTAATTTCTCTACAAGAAACATTGAATACATTTTTATGGTACCACTGTTTGTTATAAAATAATAGACGTCGAATTATGTGCTTATACTATTGGCAGTTGTATTTTGATTTAACCCTGATTTATAACAGAGTGTCCCAGGATAGTCACGAAATATTTGTAGGTGTCTTGAATAAATTCTGCATTGTCCTGTATACAGGGTTGATAAAAATGATGATTTTTAAAAAAAAATCAAATCATGATTTATTTATATAAATCTATCGATTTTTATGATTTTTTTAAAAAGCGAATAACATTAATTTGAACGCGATATCCGCTCGCTCTATAAATTCTGTAATCAAGTAATAATACGCGATCAGGAGAAGATACTCGATAGGTAATTTCCGTCGACGCTTTTACAAAATTTTCCCTTTTTACAAAAGGGGAAATCCCGGGACCATCGAGCAAAATCGGACCCTTTTAAAAATTTCATATTATAATGTTAATTCATTCGAAGAATTAGCTCACTGGCGCTGTGCGCTCTTTAGCCAAACATTCTTCTCTTGAATAAACATTCATTTAACTCATTTCGTGTATAAATATCTATTATCGATTATTAATACTAACTAATGATTTAAATCAACGATTTTTATTAAAAAAATCACTTGATTTAAATCTGCTCAACCCTGCCTGATACTTTTTATATAAAAATTGTGTGTTTTTCTTCGCTTGTCAACATTTATATTTACAGTTGTACGTAAAAAAATTTTTTTTCTATGTAAAAAAATGAAAAAACTCATTTTTGGGTACTTAGCCGCCCTCTACTTTTGGCATTTTTCGTCGTAGCGCATCGATCCTTAGAGATAAATTGTAGAAAATATTGCCTTCTACAATATTTATTAACAAAATTTTCTTCTGCAACTCACCGTTCTCGCGTAAAATCAAATCCAAACACTTCTTGGATTTCCCAAAAAATGGGTCCGAGGATTTTCCTGAGTTTTTGAATTTAAGCTTTCCACATGACCCCCTAATGATTTATGAAGAGAAAGTTTACCGGGTAATTTTATCCAAAAATGACCCTTTTTTCCGACAGATTGACTGGACAAGTTGCCACCTGCTAAATGACTTTATATGAAAAAAATTATACAGAACAATGCAGAATGTATTCAAGAATCATACCTAAAAATATTTCGTGTCTATCCTGGAACACCCTGTATATTTTATATTTTTATAAGATACACGCCCGTTTCGATTGATTTCTTTTTTGGTCCATTATTATTATTGCTAAATTTTAGAAAAAATATATACATAATTTTTTATTGAAAATGTTCTATCTTTAAATTCGATGAAAATAAATTGTGCTGTAAAGTTGATACTAACCGAGTAATTCACAAATAACAACAAAATTAATTTATTTGACCATTTTCTTAAACTGGTGCCTAATCCGGGCATGTCATCAGGGGTATTAAATTTTGACACCCAAACAAATTGAAATTATTTATAGCTTGTCCGGAATTGCTCTCGTCAACAGCCATTTTTCAAACGACCTGCCGATGATTCAATTTCCAGCCATTTAATTAATTCAAAAATGTATTGATATCAATAACTTTTCAATGGGGGCAGAAATAAAAATAAGTATCCGGTTCAGACACATAGATACTGACAGTGAATACATTAAATAAATGACGATATTATATCAGCATTATGAATAATACAGAAACCCACTAAAGTACTATTATAGTTGCTCAGATAATATTCTCGACTTCCTTTATAGTATAATTACATGCACAGAAATTATCTACATTGTGAGAAATAATAAGTGGCATTATTGTCTAATATCTGTCTAAATTCGTGTTTTTTACAACATCTACAAAATTCGTAATGATTAGATTGCTAGTTCCTTGAGGGAGTAGATTTTACAACTTTACAACATTTTTACCTTTTTATACGAAGTAATAAGGAAATATACTAATAATTGTGATTTTTTTTACCTTTTGGTTGATCTACAACGATGTTCCCCAAAAACTTGACCAGATAAGCTATATGCCCCTTTTGCAGTGCATCAGGTGGGTGTATCCATTTCCTTTCACCATTCGTGGTATGATGGTGGTTTTTGCCATTCAATTTACCTTGAGTGTTTTGGGCCCATTTCAGTAGCGTAGCCATTCTAAACAAAATCAAACAAAAGGATATAAAAACCATCTGGTATTTTTGGGTAGGCGATTATAATTGCATTAATCATAATAAAAGTTATGAATATCATAATAAATATATGTAACGGTAATAAAAATATTGAATGTGAGTTTTGCGAGAGCGCAATTTCATATGTTTGCATATTATCAAATATGTTATTAAAATTTTCACTTTTTGTGTACATGGAGTTATGCAAATTGTTGTGAGAGGTCAATGATTGCTAACTGAAATGGGTACAGTGACGATGGTTTAATAAATAAACATATTACGGTGGGGAAATTTCAGGTTAACTAAACATCCATTAGAAAAAAATCAAGACCTTTGTATGTTACATAAATTTTTTATCGAAATGTAAACAAAACTTCTGCTCCAATATTTTGGTTAAAACGAATACGGAACTTTCATGTAAAAATGCTGATGGAAATAGGCGTGCCACAAGGCAGCGTTCCTGGACCTCTCCATATAAACTAAAATTTAAAAACAGTTCTTTGGGCGCTTGCTGAATAATAAGATTGTTGTCCTAGCCCACACCCATTTCACTGTACCATTGTGCCTTTCCAGACCATAATTGTACCGAATGTGTCACATTTATTCTTAAACCAATTTACAGTAAATCTACATGTTAACATTGTTTTAAGCGATTGGAAATTGAGATAAGAAAAAACAAACAAGGAGTTTTTCACGTTTTCTAATCCAACCTTTACACAATAAGATCTAGATAAATTACAATATTTCCTTAGAAATAGCGGTGTATGTACCATAAGTAAATATGTAGACAACAATTACTTTACTAGTACCACAACAGTATAGGTTAGTTGAATAGTAAAAATTTTGAATGTGAATGTTTCTTTCGGGGTCATGAACTCACTCTACAACATAAATTTTGCTTGGGTTTACATTTTCTGTACAATATAATATAATACACTCGGATATTATGTGTTTTGGTTTGGTAATAATATACGAAAATATGCATTCTAGATGCAATTGCTATAAACGCACAGAGGTCAACCATGACCTGAATTGAATGATTAACATTAAGACTAAAACTTTAGCTGAAGTTATTATGCACTAGGTGGTTTAAGTGGAATGTACCCATTTGAAATTTTGATATGCGTGAGCACTGAAATAATCCGCAAACTGTTCACCTTGATGTTGTGGGAGGTAAAAGTTCTTATTTAGTGACTATCTTCTGAAATAGGCAAGTTTTTGATGACGGTGTTTGATACAGGTAGACATGATGACTCTATTTGAAATTTTGTGGAAAGTTTTTAAAAATAATGGCGAAATTGTGCACAATTTTTCCAAAGGTGAAGGTTTCTAAACATTGTTGGGTCTGATGAGACTTGTTAAAAAATATACTAATATCTATTACACTTTAGTTTTTTTTTCCATTTTTCAAAAGTTGTAAAAGTTTGATACCTAGCAATATTCTAATACTAAATGTTCGGACAAAAGTAAATTTTTGAAGTATGAAAGGAGATCTGGAAATTTTACGCAAATAATTAGTAAACACCTAACAATACAATAAGATAAAGCCTTAATAACAATATTATGCATGGAAGAAAATTATTTATTGGATTTAACAATATTTTAACCTTAATAATTAGCAAACTTTACAAAATGAATTTGCAACTAAATGTTGGGATAATTTTTAATTTAGGACCATTAATAAGAGGTTACGTCTCCTTTTGCTTTAATAGTTGCCGGTATTCTAGCAGGCATTGTATTTATCAAATTTTGGTACAATTCTGGCGTGAAACTGTCCCAAATCTCTTCTATTTTGGTGTTTAAGTCCCCAATGGTTTTTGGTGGCTTATTGCGTAGAATACGTTTAATTTTATGCCAAAGAGTTTCAATGACATTTAAGTCCGGACTGGATGAGGGCCATGAAAGCACCTTCATGTCGTTTTCCCCAAGTTCGAAAACTGTGATCTTTTAAAAACAGTCGTTAGAAAATTGCGTCACATTTTTCAAGTGCAATTCTAAAGCTACGAAATATGCCTAAAATCACCAAATAAAGACTTGGAGATTTTTTTGTACATAAAACCAACATCCAGCTTTGCAAAAAAGTAAATTTTATTAAAATCCAACCAGCGGTTCCAAAACTGTGATTATTTAAATGTAGGTAGCACTCCCAAAAAACCCGTTTTTTGAAAAGTGAACTGTGGAACTCAAAAAAATGCAAAAAAAATCATATTAACATTTCAGGATTTTTTCAATATAGTACGATTATTGAGCATTGATTTAACTGTTTTTTGACACAAATCTAACCAGCGGTTTCAAAACTGTGATTCTTTAAAACAGTTACTAGAAAATTTTATCATTTTTAAAGGTGCAACTTTGAAGCTCCGATAAATGCCTAAAATCACCAAATAAAAACTTGTGTAATTTTTTTTGTAAAGAAAACCAACATCCAGCTTTGCAATACAGTAAATTTCATCAAAATCCGACTACTAGATCCAACGTTTTGAAAATAATAATTCTTTGTTTCTACAATTTTCCCATCCTGCTGGGTTAAAGTGCCACAGTTTTGGAACCGCCGAGTGGATTCTTACGAAATTTACGTTTTTATATAACTAAATGTTGGCATTATAACAGAAAAAACCATCAATATTATGGAAGTTAATTTAGATAACTTATGAGCGTATGGAAAAAAGAATCAAATTTACTTTTCTCCGAACATTAAGTTGTTAGGGCTCGTAGAATTTCTATTCTGAAATTTATACTAAAAATTAGGTATATCGTTGTCTTTAATGTTAGAAGAATAATTTTAGTCAAAGCTAATTAGTTTCAAAAAAGAACTTTGAAAAAATTTCTCGAGTTTCTCAGAATTCCAAATTTCCTTTGCAAATATTTGTTACATATTAAAAATGGAACAAAATTTAACGCTATTTATTAAAATGTTTACATTTTAGATCACTTTTGCGCGTATGGAAAAAAGACAATCAAATTTACTTTTGTCCGAACATTTAGTTGTTAGGGCTCGTATTATCATTTGAGCGAATTTTCAAAAACAGTGACATCCAAATTTATTTTTTCAAAAAAATGCCAAGAAATACCACATTGCGAAAAAATGCCTTTAAATTCCTCTCAGATATAACAAAATTCGTCAAATTGCCTAAAGTACCTCAAAACTGGATACAAATTCCTTTAATTTCCCGTAAATTCCCCAATTTAATGTAACGAACTTTGTACGACACAAATTTTCCATAAATTCTGCAAATTGCCTTATAATTTCTGGAAAACTCCAACAATTTCCTTAGCTAGCTAACCTTAAACACCATTAAAGAAGGTTGAAATGTTCAATAAATTAGATGGAGATTTAAAAGTGATACTTAAAAATTTACTCCCTTTATTAATAAAAAAATTATAGACATTTTAACAAAAAATACCACTTAAACATTTGCTTATTAAATCAGAAAGATATAAAGTACGTCACAGTCTAAAAGTGTCATTTTATTTAAAATGTGTTTTTTTTCATAATAAGTGGCTTAGTTTTAAAATATCTAGGGAATTTTTAGAAAAATACACTCACACGAATTCTTGGGGTAAGTATTTTAGATTTAATGCCCTTTATAAAAAAACATGTTTGGTTTCTTTACATTTTAATGTGCCTGCCCGTGGTAGTGCTAAAATTGAAAGAATAAATTTATTTGGCACTATGGAACTCGGTGACAAACGTGTGGAGTGGCTCAAAAAGTTAAATGTAAAAGATGCGGATAAGGAAATGCTGGTTGTTAGCTGCAGTTTCATAGAGACGCCTTTCGCGCGGTGGTAATTTTCTTCTTCAATAGATATATTTTTAGAAAATTTAAAAAAGCTGCTGATACTTTACTTAAATTAGGAATTATGCCAAAAATGCATTCAAATATCTTGAAAAATAAGGCCAGAATTTTATAAAAATGTTTTCAGAACCTAGCACAGTCTTAATATTTTAACTTTTCAAAGGAAATTTTTCAGATTTCTTATTTAAAACCAGTTTGCATAATCCATGTTTCAAAAATTCCCAAAATTTATTTTACATATTATGTAAAAAAAAAAAACACCATGACCTCCAAAATTAGAAAGGATAAAATCACTGAAAACCAACAAAAAGCTCCAAATTTTTCCAGCATTTTATATAAACTAATTTTATAAAAAAACAATAACAAGTTCTCCTTACATCTTTCTCCTTTTCGCGAACTGAACTATTCCACATTATAAAAATTTAACTGGGAATTCTCTGTGATATTTTATTGCTGATTCAAGGTTATCAGTGATGTTAAATGAAATGTTATATCATATTTCAAACTGTAATTAACTATTAACTATCATAGATAGATTATACTTATATAATAAAGCTTTGAAGGACAAACATTTTATTATATAAAAAACCAACAAATACAAAACTTGCAATTCAGATTTGTTGATGCCCCGTGGGGTCCAAAGATTGAGATACTTTTGTTTCGTATTCTCCTAGAGATTATTGCAAACAATAACTTTTCTTTCTCGTGTCGTATTCCCATGATGGTGTTGGTTTAATTAGAAAAAATAATACACAATTGTTAACATAATTTACATAACTAGTTTCCAACTTTAATCAATTACATTCAGCACGATATTTTTCCTGGTATGGGAGGACGGAGGAAGAAAAAAACAAACAAAATTGGACGTAAATTCTCCGGTTTTGTCATAATATATTCATTTGATGACGTAAAACCGGCAACTGGACGTTTTCTGGGTAACTTAAAGCCGCCCACCAGATCAAATATTAAATTAATGCAAACACAATCATAACAACAACAAGCGACAAGTTTAAACTGTCTGGATGTTGTGTAGTGTACTTAATGAAATAAATGTTGAATGGAAAATCTGACACAGTTTACGAAGAATAATACCAAGAGTAAATTGCAGGAAACCATTTTCTTTATTGATATTAATGTATAAATAATGTTTTATATGCAGGTTAAAAATAGACGCATGAAATTATGGGAACACTTCGGAGAAACCATTTTGACTTGATGGTTTTAGACTGCCACAAGGTGCAACAGTAGCCACCATCATCGTCATTTAAATGTTCCGTTCAGTTCCAACCGTAAATTTATTTCTCTACACTCTACACGTTTAATTGAGTGTCATATACACACTTGGCATCCGGTTAAATGATTGTGGAACTTGATAACTGTTCATAGATTGCACGTGGGTATTATATTTGTTCAGCGTTTTCTATATGAGTTAAGTATATGTAACAAAACATTAACCACCCTGTATCAATCATGTGCAGGAAGAGTGAATGACCTAAAATTTTGTTGCAACCTCGGATGCAAGGTTGGGAAATTTACGTAATGCCAAAAGATAAAATCGAGAGAGTGATTACAAAATTTTTATTTCGAGTGGAATTACCGCTAAAATTACTGATTTTTTTCGGGTACTGACTGCAGTACTTTGTATTTATTTTTAAATACTAAAATTCATGAAGAATTAGCTTAAAAAGAAACCGCATTTCCATTTATTATTATTGGATGTATAGTACATAGTGCTAAATATGGGTCCCCGAGGAACATCTAATATCAGCGTTTGAGGCTTTAGAATTATAACTACGCAACTACGCCACATTTCCTAATTTGGATCAAACTTCATATTTTATTTTTGTTGCAGGGTTAAATACATAAAATAAGGTTAGATCAATTTAATCCCAACAATTTTAGTACAAATTATTTTAGTTAATATTATTTTAAAAACCTATTTATGGCTGAATTATCGCGTATATGATTTATTGTCCTTGTCATGTTACATTTTTTTTTCTCATAACTAATTTATTAATAAAATGTTAAAATGCAAAACTCAATTAAATTTTTTTGTCATTTTGATACTCTCGCAAAAGAACTTTCTACTGTCGTTGTCCAAGCTTACAACAATAAAAAGATTCAATGATTGACTTCAAAGTACGTGAGAAAAACTACAAGAAGAAATTAGCAACTCTCTTTTTAATTTAATCATTCTAGCAGTAGATAACATGCATGAAAAGTTTATTGCTTAGACTGGAATTCTCAAATAATTGGTAATTGTTTAGTTTCTTAGGGTTTTTTGTAAAATTGTTCAATTAACTGGAACCATCAAATTAATGTTGAAATAAGCATTTCGTGGAGTTTTTATATGTTAATTTGAAATTATCTACTTGATTACTGGCACATGTGTTTCCTTTCCTATTAGGCAACTGTAGTTAAAAATTACATTTTTAAGTTGCTCTATTTAAGTTGACAACTTTCTCAAATTATTTAACAGGACAAACATTTTGTACAAAATTAATAATGACTAGTAGTAGAGGAAAGAAATTTGGCAAAATTGTCATCATCGATCATTATGTATACAGGGTGTTCTTGTACTTGGGGCTTTATTTTTAACACGTGATAGTACACAGAAAACTAATGCATTTTTAGTAAAAGTAAAAGTTTATAAATAAGCGAGTAATTAGCATTTATAATTTTCATAATATGAGAGTCCAACTCTGGCCTTCTTGAAGCAAACCCATTTTTTTGTATGTGCCGACTGGTATTTAGCAGAAAAAAATTTTCGTTTTTTTACTGGAATAATATCGACTGATGTTGGAAGTTAGTTTTATGATTGGTTGTGTGCAGTTCTACAGATTGTTTTGTGTGAAAAAAAGTTGATGTGTGCATTAACAATGAACTTGTGGACATGACGCTTGTGTGCGGCGAAAGCAGATAAAATGCTGAAAGCATCTCTCCTGTACGCAGATAGATTTCCTTTAAGGGCTCATCCCGCTCCACGTAGATTTATTAACATCTGCCAGTTTGCACGAGATACCGCGAATCTTCAAGATCATCGTGAAGTACATGGAGGTAGAGATCAGCCTCATCTTATGCTTGCAATCGAGGAAGAAATCTTCGATTTGGTTGAAGAAGATCCAGGTACAAGCACCCGTCAAATTGCTGCTAAATAGCAAAGTTTGGCGTACGATACGAGGAAATCAATTGTATCTATTTCATGTGCAACGTTTGATGCCCCAAGAATAGTTCAGTTTTGTGTGTGGTTTTTACGCAAAAATGACACGGAAGAAAATTTCAATAGGTGCGTTTTGGTGTCCGATGATTTTCACTCGTAACGGTATTAATAACTTCCACAGCACTCTCATAATGGGCTGTGAAAAATCTCCATGCGATAAAGAGAACATTTTCAGCAAAAATTCTCAATAAATGTTTGGGCTGTCAGGTCAGGTCAATATTTCCATATAAATAAAATGGTAAGTTTTTCCTATTTTCTTATTTTTGGAGGTTTAAGGTTTATTCATGCTCAGATAATCTTATTCACATGAATGTGAACTACATTGTGTTAAATTTAAAGTCCCAAGTTCGATAACACCCTGTATAGCGACGGCTACGGATTACTTGTATAACTAGTGCAACAAGGGTTGTAGCACACTTCCACAGCTAAGTCCTAACAATAATACTAGCCCTTACAACTAAATGTTCGGACAAAAGTAAATTTGATTGTCTTTTATCCATACGCGCAAAAGTTATCTAAATTAACTTCCATAATATTGATGGTTTCTTCTGTTATAATGCCAACATTTAGTTATATAAAAACGTAAATTTCGTAAAAATCCGCTTGGCGGTTCCAAAACTGTGGTACTTTAACCCAGCAGGATGGGAAAATTGTAGAAACAAAGAATTATTACATATTTGCAAAACGTTGGATCTAGTAGTCGGATTTTGATGAAATTTACTTTATTGCAAAGCTGGATGTTGGTTTTCTTTACAAAAAAAATTACACAAGTTTTTATTTGGTGATTTTAGGCATTTATCGGAGCTTCAAAGTTGCACCTTTAAAAATGATAAAATTTTCTAGTAACTGTTTTAAAGAATCACAGTTTTGAAACCGCTGGTTGGATTTGTGCAAAAAACATTTAAATCAAAGCTCAATAATCGTACTATATTGAAAAAATCCTAAAATGTTAATATGATTTTTTTTGCATTTTCTTCGAGTTCCAGAGTTCACTTTTCAAAAAACGTGTTCTTTAAGGGTGCTATACCTACATTAAAATAATGAAAGTTTTGGAACCACTGGTTGGATTTTGGTAAAATTTACTTTACTGTAAAGCTGGATGTTGGTTTTATGTAAAAAAAAATCCCCAAGTCTTTATTTGGTGATTTTAGGTATATTTCGTACCTTTAAAATTGCACTTGAAAAATGTGACGTAATTTTCTAACGACTGTTTTTAAAAAATCACAGTTTTGGAACTTGAAGAAAACGACATAAAGGTGCTTTCATGGCCCTCATCCAGTCCGGAATTAAATGTCATTGAAACTCTTTGGCATAAAATTAAACGTATTCTACGCAATAATCCACCAAGAACCATTGGGGACTTAAAGACCAAAATAGAAGAAATTTGGGACAGTTTCACGCCAGAATTGTATCAACATTTGAAAAATACAATGCCTGCTAGAATACAGGCAGGTATTAAAGCAAAAGGAGACGTAACCTCTTATTAATGGTCCTAAATTAAAAATTGTCCCAACATTTAGTTGCAAATTCATTTTGTATAGTTTGCTAATTATTAAGGTTAAAATATTGTTAAATCCAATAAATAATTTTCTTCCATGCATAATATTGCTATTAAAGCTTTATCTTATTGTATTGTTAGGTGTTTACTAATTATTTGCATAAAATTTCCAGTTCTCCTTTCATACTTCCAAAATTTACTTTTGTCCGAACATTTAGTTGTTACATTCTTTTCGAATTATTTCTTAAAATTTCGCTAGAAAAATCTTAAAGTATTTTATGTTGTATTGAGTCAGAGTAACACCAAAATACCACCTTAAGTTTATTACGCATTGCATCATAAAGAAAACCATAGCTTAGCAAATCATTGTGTTAAATTAGCATTAAACAAATGAAACCTTCAATTTGTTTTACTTGTAACGCAAGTGAAGAATTGTTTTTGCCTTCCTCAATCCTTTTGCAATGAACTCAATCGTGAAACCGCATGAAAAATGGTGCCTCCCATAGAAAAATTTGTACGAATGGTTAAGTAGGACAACAGAAAGCAAAAGCCCGTTATAGATTAAATTGTTTATAAATAACCTGTTACAAAATTTGTTTTAAATACTTTCTCAGTCTTCACTTTAATACATACATACACACACACAATTATAAGTTTGTTTACATAAAACAATTAATATAATTAGTACACCTCATCATCCAATATTCAAATAGAAAGTGCTGATCACAACACACAAACACAACAATTTATGACCTTTTTCCTTGGGATGATGAATTTTAATATTGTTTTGATGCGAAGAAAGCACGCATTCTGTCAACGAAATTATTATGAAAACCATCCAAAATTAACGGAAGAAAGTATTATAAATTAAAACTGAGCTTGGGTTAGAATTCATGTCATAAGAACCGGCAATAATAACAATTATACTTTCATTACCAAACAAGTAAGTTAAAAATGTTATATGAGAAAGTACCTATACCTACTGCAAACTACTGAATAATCTGTGTGCTAGAAAAATGAAGCAATAACGAAAAACAAATTGAAGGATTTTTGGTATTAAACCAAAAATGGAACAGTAAAACAATGAACAGTCTAAATTGGTCATAAAGTTAGTGATTGAAGCAAAATTTCGTAAACAGAACAATTCACTTTGTTCAGTTTAAACAATATGAAACACAATACTGTTTATGATCCAAAATAATAAAATTAGTTAACCTCAACTTTAATGGATTAAATGGCCGAGAGGCTACGATTCTACCTTGCGGAACATTGCAAACAACTGCCGATAATTCAGAACAATAGTTTGTAAAGCTTCAACAGCAATAAGAAATCTCATTCTCACTATGGATTTATCGTTTACAGTTCAATGAAAAAACACCTTTATATTTATTATCCTTTTGGTCACGGCATTTGCAGTTTTCTTGTTACTTTTCCATTATGCAACAAAATTTTATAGGCAATAACTTGAATAAATAGATTGATTAAGATTAGCTAATATCCATACAAACTCGCAAAAAACAAACGTCGTATAAAAAATGTACGTCATCCTCATGGTATGCAATTTTCTACAACCTCGACCTTGAATCGAGAAAAATTGTTCAGATAAAAGTAAATATTCCTTGTAAGTAATTAGCATTCTTCACTGTATGTACTCGAATAATAAGCGAGTAGTAAACAGAAAACTTTGACACGGTTTCCGTTGATTATCCTGGAAAGCCCTAAGCCCAAGTCTAACAACTCCTTTGGCTTTGCAACTTGCAACTTTCACTTTATCGATAATTAGGCGTGCAATTCAATTAAATCATAAACAAGCATGCATATCAAATAAAATGTGGAAAATTCATCTGGCAATTTATTAATAAACACAAATAAACCGCACACAGTGTTTTATCGTCCAAGTTGGTAGAAAGAAACCCATTCTAAAGTCGTACCGTGCCAGGCTTGATGTGGTACGAAAACCACGTGCAACCCGGAATTGATAGACAAAAGCCATCAACAACAGCACGGAGCAATGTTTGTGCTGTCTACCAAACGGTTTAGGTGTTTGGTTTGGTTTGCTTTGGTGGCCAACAGCCTTGAACATTGAATGCAGAAAGCAGCCCACCAGAAAATTGGAAGTGACAATGAATATTTATTATAACAGATTTTAGTTGGTTGGATTCGTAACAATTTTGATTGAAGTCTAATTATTATTTTTAACTAAACGAAGAATTATATAATGTATACATATTTAATTGGACGTGTCAGAAACTGTTTTTATAATAAAAAAAAACTGGAAGAGCTTGATTTGCAACTGAGATGAGAAAATCAAATTGAAGATTAGGTTGCCTTCTATCTTCCTTATTGTCGTGAATGGTTTAGGTTTAGATAAGAGGACCCTCTATAAATTACTGCATTCAAAGGATGAAGGTGTTGAAAAATCTTCAACATTAGTTAAGTGGATAGTCTCTACTAAAATGAAGAAGAGATTAGCAGAAAAGGAAGTAGTACTAGATGTTAAAAAAAGAAAATTGCATTAAATCGAAAGAGAAACTGGCTTTGAAACTTTAGGGAATGACTTAACACCATTCCAATCAGCTGTACATTATCTAAGTGTCCAATAACAATAACAACAGCAAATCTTCGAAATGGAGATGTTATGTGAAGAAAACCAAATTTTAAAGATGGTATAATTATTTAAAATTCTCACAATCTTAGAGCGTTTTTGAATGGATAATTATCCTTAATTGGCAGTTTGTTTTGTTACTAATATATTAACAGATCATTTTAAAATTTTGACCCTTACTTATAGACCAAAACTACTCAAATTAAAGTACAACCAGTCGAAATTTCCGGATAATTTGGGAAGGATCAAACAGTTCGACTGAAGTTTCGTCAGACAAAAAGACCAACAATTTTGTTTGGCGTAAACTTTCTTTACTTGAGATTATAGTCTTCACAAATTTTTCTAAAGAGTTTCAAATAAATATCTTTAAAAAAAATTTTTAATTCTACACATTTAAGAATTAAATTTCCTTTGATATCACTGAACCGATAGTAGTCTATATACGAGCACTAACAACTAAATGTTCGGACAAAAGTAAATCTGATTGTCATTTTTCTACACGCGCAAAAGTTATCTAAATTAACTTCCATAATATTGATGGTTTTTTTCTGTTATAATGCCAACATTTAATTATATAAAAACGTAAATTTCGTAAAAATCCGCTCGGCGGTTCCAAAACTGTGGCACTTTAACCCAGCAGGATGGGAAAATTGTAGAAACAAAGAATTATTATTTTCAAAACGTTGGATCTAGTAGTCGGATTTTGATGAAATTTACTTTATTGCAAAGCTGGATGCTGGTTTTCTTTACAAAAAAGTTACACAAGTTTTTATTTGGTGATTTTAGGCATTTATCGGAGCTTCAAAGTTGCACCTATAAAAATGATAGAATTTTCTAGTAACTGTTTTAAAAAATCACAGTTTTGAAACCGCTCAAAGCTCAATAATCGTACTATATTGAAAAAATTCTGAAATGTTAATATGAATTTTTGTTGCATTTTTTTCGAGTTCCACAGTTCACTTTTCAAAAAACTTGTTTTTTGGGGGTGCTACCTACATTAAAATAAGCACAGTTTTGGAACCGCTGGTTGGATATTGGTAAAATTTACTTTATTGCAAAGCTGGATGTTGGTTTTATATACAAAAAAATCCCCAAGTCTTTATTTGGTGATTTTAAGCATATCTCCTAGCTTTAAAATTGCACTTGAAAAATGTGACGTAATTTTCTAACGACTCTTTTTAAAAAATCACAGTTTTGGAACTCGGGGAAAACGACATAAAGGTGCATTCATGGCCCTCATCCAGTCCGAACTTAAATGTCATTGAAATTCTTTGACATAAAATTAAACGTATTCTACGCAATAATTCACCAAGAACCATTGGGGACTTAAAGACCAACATAGAAGAAATTTGGGACAGTTTCACGCCAGAATTGTACCAAAACTTGATAAATACAATGCCTGCTAGAATACAGGCAGCTATTAAAGTAAAAGGAGACGTAACCTCTTATTAATGGTCCTAAATTAAAAATTATCCCAACATTTAGTTGCAAATTCATTTTGTAAAATTTGTTAATTATTAAATTAATTTTAATTATAAAATTTTGTTCCATGCATAATATTGTTATTAAGGCTTTATATTATTGTATTGTTAGGTGTTTACTAATTATTTGCGTAAAATTTCCAGTTCTCCTTTCTCCTTTCATACTTCAAAAATTTACTTTCGTCCGAACATTTAGTTGTTAAGGCTCGTAGTGTATCTTACATCATCAATTTCTCATTCCTTATCAGACTTTATACATTTTTATTAGTCCATTGTTCTAGTTTAGAGTACGAAAAGTTCAAAAGTTGTATTGTTTATATTTTGGATATGTAGAATTTGAAAGCAAGTACATATTCATCTTTTATGCTGTTCGAGTTACAGAGATTTTAGTCTCTAGTGAAAATTGAGCTACTAAAACGAAGTTAGATAGTGACAAATTGTTTAAGACTTTTCTTGCAGACCATTAAACTCCCCGACAGCATATCTGTAAAGTCAACCGTTCAGGGTGTGATACCTAACATCATAAAATAGTGATGAATATGTGATTTTTAAACTAAATTACCTGAGGCTTTTAGGTTAATGACTCAATTTCCTTTTTTTGCTGATAACACATGTTAAATGTCTAGTTTCTTTAAATACCCACATGTCGTGGGCTGATATGTTATAATTTTATACAGTTTACATATTCAAATTTCGACCAGTGTCAGTTTAAATTGAAATTTAGTAAAACATATTGTAGGAGAAAACTTAGGTAGGTAAGTAGTTTCAGCGGCAAAAATATTTTATTCATTTTACGAAGAACAATTAAAGAAATTATAGAATACAAATAACTGAATAACAATTAATTATTAAACTTCAGTCATACGAAAATTTTACATACAATTTGGTGATGTAATGGTAATAATTAAACTACTGAATAAAATAAAAAAAAAAATTCGTCAGAATCTACGAAATAATGTCTGAGACCTATTTGCAAGTTATTTTGCATTAAAAGGAAAAAAAGTGTGCCAGTCTTGTAAACAATATAAATAATCTGAAAAATCCCCTGAAACTTTTATTGCCATAATTTGGCAAGCAAAATTTAAAAAACTGTTACAGCATCTTATCTACGTTCATTTTAAACTAGTTTTGTCGACGTAACTCATAACATTAATTCAAATTACTAGAAAAAAACGATGTGGGACAATACTGTATAATGTTTAGTGAAATTTAATATAAAATGAGATAAACTTTTAAGTTACGCTGCAAGTTTAAAGGTCTAAACATCGCTTAACAATCATTCTAATATAAAAAACCTGTCCTCAAACAATGCACTTTGCAAATTGTCACGGTAATTTAAATAAAATTATAATAAATATTATGCTCGTAAATATTGATAAATTAAAAAAAAATCTTGGGATAAAAATAGAGATGAGGTGATTGTCAATCGAGTTATGAATATAGAAAATGTAGAAAATAGGTAAGTAGTAATTACCTATTGTAAATACTGAAAAATTAACAATACCTTTTTAATAAAAAAGAAGAATAGTTGCATAAGAAGGTAATGTGACGTCATGGTAGAGGAAGAAAGGTAAATAAAAGCAAGAAAGTGAGCTAGAAACAGAAAGGAGTTGGGAGACACTGAGAACGAAGACTAACAAAATAATTAAAGAGAAAGAAATACACGAAAGAAAAACACAAGAAAGAGAAGTAAAAATACAAAAATTGAGTAAAACACGATTCTAGTTATTGAAAATCTGATACTAAATAGCAGAAAAATTTAAAACTAAGAAATTAATACAAAAGTTAAGTTTGTTGTATTATAATTACAAACTATAACAAATTATTTATTTAAGTACAGGGATAAATAAATATTTTTATTATTTTTCTTCTGCTAATACCGAACTGTACAAATTTCTTTCACTTATTTTTTATTAAATCATATTGAAATCCGAAATATCTTTATGTCCAGTTGTTGACCGTTGTGCCACGAAAATGAAACACTTTGTATTAAGCGAGATTCCGCTCGAATAAGCATGGTTTCCATTTCTCACAGTTAACACTGCAAATATGAAGAAATTATGCCACTTACTGTTTTTGTTTCTAATTAGAAGAAAACGAAAGCACAATTTTAAGTCCTGTCTCATGTAACTACTTAGTACTCTTGGAAAAACAACTAAACTTAAATAACCAAACAAATCGAATTGGAAAATAAAACACTCCAATTATTTTCACTTCAAGGTAAATTATTTATGAAACTCTTACCTTCGGTCTTTTCACTTACAAGTTTTAATTAAGCAGTTGTTGCCATGGCAACGATGAACGAATTAAAGCTTATTGGCTCAGACATTCGTTACCATGGCAACTATTGTGTTAAATTAACTTGAGGGTGAATAAACTGAGCATTTAAAATTTTTTTGGTATATTATCGTATATTATGTAATTTTCAAATAAAATTATTTTTCCAGGGTTAGATTACCTCTTTATGTACCATATAACCTTCAGCATAATGATGTATGTAATTTCTAATTAACAATAATCGTATAAGTTCATGTTAATTAACAAAAATTTTATGACGACTATTTATATTCCAAATTTCCAAATAGAGAGCGCAATTTTTAGATAATTAGACTCGTAATTAGAGGTTAAAGGTTATATTATGTAGCAAATACAAAGAAGAGTTTTTTATAAGATTATGGGAATTTTTTATTTGCTTTTAATCACTTCATAGCTTGCAACTTTCAGCGTTTTGCAAATGCGTTTTGTTCTATTTTTAAGAGATACCATATCAGAAACATTACAATTTATCATAAAATCCTAAATTTGTCTAATTAAACGTAAATTAAGGCTTAATTCCCACCAGATATTATTTAATCTTACTACTAAGTTATCTATTATTATAAAATGAATGAATTTTATTAATGAACAAAGTAAAAACCTGATAGAAAATCAAGTTTTATAAACTTTGCACCAGTTTCAATAACCTCACCTAATTGCAATTTTATACTTGACCGTAGCAGTTGCTCATGTTAACAAAAACCAAATTAAACTGTTAATATTTTTATCACAACCAGTTTGATTTCCGCGTCTGGTTACTACCAGATAGGATGCCTTGTGGGGGTACTTAATATAGAAGAAACACCGAAAAAACAGCCAATAATTAATATCATAAAAACAAAGAAGAATGTTTGCATAAGTATTACTTTATAACTAGCTTCAGTTATTGTATTGTAACTAAACTGCTGGCCAATTGAAACGTACCAAGCGAATTTTTAGGTTGAATTTAAAGTCAAATATTTTTAAAAGCAGAAAAGATATCAACATGAGGTTTTCAGGATTCAAGAGATAATTTTATTGCGAAAGCAATAGTGTGACCTGATTTTTTAACTTTGAAGTACGTTACTATCTACAGGGTATGAAAGAAAGTCGTCTTTTTTTTCTCAAACTTTATACCTACCGGAATTCCACAATAGTATATTTCATTACCAGTCTGGAAATCAGGATTTTTTCGTGCGCGCGTGACAAATTCTCGTGGGAGGCGAAGCCGAACACGGGAAGTCATGCAAGCACGAAAAATCCATTTCTGGACGTGTAATGAACGATATTTTTTATTATACTTATCTAAAAACAACCCAAAAAAGGATTAGAAGTAATTTTAGGACATTTTATTTTTAAAGTAATTATAATACATCGTAAAAATAGTAGGCAAACACGATTAACATTTCCATAGCAACGACTTGTTTATTATCGGCGATGCTTTAGTTTCTGTCATATTTAGTGCACGGAAAAAAGAATAGGAGATCGGGAAAAGTTTTCCGTGCGCTGTTCTGAAAACGTCACCTTTACGTCATTGCAAAAACAGATGAAAACAAGGTGTTTTCAGATAAGTATAATAAAAAAATTTTTTAATATGTTTTTGATGTCGATTTTTTTAGTCCCTGGTTAATGAGGAAAAAACCAATTTCTCGAAATTTTTATATCCCTCTTATTTTATAAGATACCGAATTTTTTATTAAATTTAATATTGTTGAACAGGTTTTTGCAATAATAATTTTGCTGCCATTTTGAAAGCAAATGTCATCATGTGATATGTCGATAAAAAGGTAATTTTAAGTAGAATCTAATTCTTACGGAAAAAAATATACAGGGTTGTTTTAAAAAAAATCAAAGTTAGTAGGTGGCCCTTCCGGTGAAACCGGAAGTGTCATCAGATTGTTTTAAACGTCAAAATGATTATTCCTTTTAACAATCAAACCATACCAAATTTCAAATTAAGACAGTTAAATGTAACAAAATGGTGGGGGTTGTAAAACGATTTCGTAGCCACCCGGTATACACGAATATGAGCAAATTTTTGAAAAAGTGAAAAACCCGTTTCGAGGATATAAGTCACTTAAACCAATGGTGAACATAAACTAACTAAATTCCATTCTATTCCATTAAGAAAATAGCCTCAAAAAAGGAATTAAAAAATTTGCCAATTAGCGAACGTGTACCGATTTTTGATAAGCCACTGGTTACCAATAAATTAATGAAAGTACAAAAAGTGTACTTTTTATAAGAAAGCCATTCATAAGGTATTATAATCAACTACAGAGATTGGTTCTTACAAAACACAATACGGCCGAACGACAAAAAACAAAGAAAAAATCAAATTTCAGCAAAAATTCGGTATCTCATAAAATAACAGGGATATCAAAATTTTGAGAAACAGGTTGTTTTCCCATTAAGTAAGGACTAAAAAAATCTACACCAAAAAAATATTAAAAAATTTTTGTGGAATCACGGTAGTTATAAAATTTAACAAAAAAAAGAAGACTTTCTTTCATACCCTGTAGATAGTAATGTACTTCAAAGTACAAAAATCGGGTAAAACTATCGTTTTCTCAATTAAATTATCTCTGAAATCCTGAAAACCGCATGTTGATATCTTTTTTATTTTTCAAAATATTTGACTTTAAATTCAACCTAAAAATTCGCTTGGTACGTTTCAATTGGCCAGCAGTTTATATTAATAAATATGTAGAAACTAATTGTGCATTGTATGATTGAAAACAATGCAATGGAATAATAACATAAACAATAATTGATATTTTTATGAGCAATGTTTTATGATTATTGTAAAAGAGTAAACGTTACCATTATAGTTAATTACAATTATTATTAGCGTTAAAAATACCTATAGGCATGATTTTGTGTTTTATTGCAGTCTGTGGACCCTTTAGCCCCTTACCTCTTCAGGTTAAGGTTGCACCTACCAATATTAATTGTATTGCTTAGCAACCAGCTGGGAACAACCAATGACATGCCGTTGTTAATTATTTCAGCCAATAGTATTTAATATATGATTAACTTGGTGCAACCAGGTTTAATCGAACTACTTTCGCAAGTGAACTCTGAAATTACCATAAACAGTTATTTCTCTAGACACAAACCTCTATTACCTACAATTTGTAGTTGTACCTTACTAACCTAGAAACAAAATGTAGAAAAAAATCTTAGTACCTACAAACTGCCGGCTTTTTATCGCTTGGTATTCCACAAGGAAAAGGTAACTTTACTATAGAATCGACTAGTAAATGAATTGCTCAGTAACCACTGCCTAAGTGGTTTTGCACTTAGAATAGTAATTATGTTTATATTGTTATTTCAGTCGCATGTATCGGTGGGAATTTGGGGCAAGATAGGCGAGCGAAAAAAACTGTATTTTTTGTATTAAAACCTCGAGGCTGCCAACGTCCAATAAAATATCCTTTCTAAAGAAACAATGCTCCATTATAAGTTACAAAACTGTACCTAGAAAGTCACAGTAATTCCGTCTTTAATAACAACTACCTTAGCAAGTTTTCACTTTAAACAATTTAATTTCTTAATAGGATTAGAGAACACTGTTTTACTCACCTATAAAAATTGCTATTGAATTGGTTTTATTAGTTCGCTTTCGCACTAAAAAAGAACTGTATTGAAAGCACAAGCAAACGTAAACTGAACTGGTGGATGTGAATTTAGTATCGACTTGCCCGCAACATTCAAAGCACAGAGCTAAACTAAAATCCGACATAAACACCCACCTTTAAAACAGGTTCAGGTTTCTTACTGTGCTGCCACCTGTGTGAATTTGAAAACACCTGTTGGTTGTGGAAATGGTGGCGCGAAATTTGAAAGTTTAGTAAATAGAAAGTTGCATACTATACAGGGTGTGCCAGTTTATATCGTCAGGATTTCACCAGTCGATAGTTTAGTGAAAATTAAAGGTGGTTTGTCTAATAAACTATGGTCGAATGTTGCTTCCTTTTTGATGTACAGGGCATTAAAAGAAATTAAATTATTTTAAATAATTTGCTATAAATCAATAACGAAAAAAGTTAGCCTTCTGAAATTTTGCATAGATGTTTTATTTTGTATTCTCTTATTAATAGTGGTTGCAATTATTTTATTTAGAACACAGAGGCGTGCGTACGGGTTTCTTCAAAAATATTTTATTAAATAAAACGTACGCCACTGGTTTTTTTGCAGCACCAATATGCAGAGAGTATTTTCCATACAATTTAGAAACTTTTTCGTATCTTATAATTTTTTGATAACTTAACTCAAAATAACTTAATAGTATAGTAAATAAGGGAGATTATTAGATTTTCGAAAAAAACATCAGTACAAATTTGTAAAGAAAAATATTTCCTACAACTTTACTTTTAATATTTTTTAGATATTGTCAATATTTAAAAAGTTATTCAACAAATAAGTTGCAAATTTTAGGGAAATTTTTCTCTAGTTACTACTTACTACTCTTTCCCCAAAATTTTCAACTAATTTGTTGAATAACTTTTTAAATATCGACAATATCAAAAAAAGTTTAAAAGATAAGTTGTAGGAAATATTTTTATTTACAACTTTGTACTGGCTCTTTTTTTCGAAAATTTAATAGGAAAAAAGTTATTCAATAAACAAAAAATCCAACCCTTAATTGAGGGCTGGTGAAGGAACGGCGGGGTCTACGAATACACAAACTCAGTTTTAAACTTTTAGGGTGACCCTCTAGAAGATTCTACAAAAATTGGCTGTAGGGTAAAAAAAGTCTATTTGAAGCCTTTTTTCTCCCTTATTTGCTGTACTATTAGGTTATTTTGAGTTAAGTTATCAAAAAATTATAAGATACGAAAAAGTTTCTAAATTGAATGGAAAATACTCTCTGCATATTGGTGCTGAAAAAAAAACAGTGGCGTACGTTTTATTCAATAAAATGTTTTTGAAGAAACCCGTACGCACGCCTGTGTGTTCTAAATAAAATAATTGCAACTACTATTAATAAGAGAATACAAAAAAAAAATCTATGCAAAATTTCAGAAGGCTAACTTTTTTTGTTCTGGATTTATAGCAAATTAATTAAAATAATTTATTTTCTTTAATGCCCTTTACATCAAAAAGGAAGCACCATTCGACCATAGTTTATTAGACAAAACACCTTTAATTTTCGCTAAACTATCGATTGGTAAAATCCTGACGATATTAACTGGGTGTACAATTGAACTGATTCTGACGTATTTAATCACAGAGGAGCGAAAAAATAGCCAAATTTTTAGGAGCAAGTCGAGGGTCATTGATAGGGCACCAAAAATCCAACAAAATTTCCTTGTGCGTCACATGATTTTGTTATCTCGGTTTTTACTGGTTTTTTAAATTTATTCGGAAAAAGATTTCAAACAACTTTTGTTTGAAACTTTTTTTGGTAGCTCTTTTTAAAAAAAAGTTATAAGCAAACTGCTCATTTTTAGGGGGTGATTCTCTTCATTAAAATATATATTTTTCTATTAAAATTTAAAAAAGAATATTTAAACAAAAATTGTAGAGGATGTTATTTCCTACAAGTTTTATTTCGGGAATTTTTTTGTGACACAAAAATTACATTAGATAGAGGGCACAAAACACTGCACTTTTTTAGAGCGTGAGTTTTTTCAATAAAATGTATATACTTTTCTATTACAATTTCAAAAATAAAATTAATAACGATGATTTCCAAAAAACGCGTATTTTACCTTATGAAGTAATATTTGACAAACGCAGTTGACTCAACCTCATGTAGGTACTTTTTGAGTCACAAAAATATATCTAAAATTAAAATTGTGGGAAATAATATCCTCTATAATTTTTGTTTAAAGATTTTTTTCATAATTGTTAGAGAAATGTTATAGTATTATATTTTATTGAAAGAACTCACCCCTTAAAAAAGTGCATGTAATCTTTGCGTCACAAAAAAATATCCGAAATAAAAGTTGTAGGAAATAAGATTCTCTACAATTTTTGTTTGAAGATTTTTTTCATAGTTGTAATAGAAAACGATACATATTGAAGAAACTCACCCCCTAAAAGGGGCAGTATTTTGCATATAACTTTCTTTAAAGAACTATAAAAAAGTTGTTTAAGATATTTATCTCAACAATTTAAAAGAAACTACACTAAAATCCAACCAGTAGAATCAGAGATATAAAAAATCACCCACAAGGAATTTTGTTGGATTTTTACGATTCGAAAATTCTCTCAAAAATTTGGCCATCATGTTAATTTTGCCATTTTTTAGTCTAATTTAACTGGGCTATAGTTTGTAGGATTTATTTTCGTTTTGTAAGGAAACCTCCCGAAAAAACCAAACAATTTTTAGGTAAACAGTTTAATTTGTTTTTCCTTTGAGTAACAATTCATTATATTGCTTCGATAAATTTACAGACTAGTGTACTCTACCACAGACAAAGCGTTTGGAAAACATTTCCGAGAAAAAGTCTGGAAGAAAAGCTTCCTATTTATTAGTTAATCACATACATATTATCATAAATATCCAAACATATTTTAGTACAATATAATCCTAACAAATTTAATTATTGCAATAGTTCATTAGTAAAATGTGCCAAACGTAATAAACAAAATAAAACAACCATCAATAAAGTTTTGACTAGATTAATTCAGGCAAAAATTACCCACAAGACCAATCGAAAACCAAAGCGTATTGCTCTTCCTTATTTGAGGTATGAGACAAAAACTTGCTTCGACAAAATATTTAAAAAAAAATTTTAATATTGTACTTTTGGCGTTAGCTGGTAACTTATTTATTATTAGCAGTATTATTTATTTGACTAGTGAGGGTACAAGAAGCGCTTGGGGGAAATGCCACGATTTCCATTAATGGGGTCCCTAAAACCTGCTCGCAAACACTTCCAATTTCTCTATCCAGCATCAAAGAGCTGATCTGATCCTCATTCAGCATGTCCACGCTAAAAATAACAGTTTATTTAAAAATCAAAGAAAAAAGCTTATACTTATAACTATAACTAACCTTGACAAGCTTTCAGTATCGGAATTATCGTCTTCCACAGTTAGATATGTAAGAGTTTTTTCTAAAGGACTAGGGATTTTCTTCACACTAG
The DNA here is from genome assembly GCA_963942485.1 of Pediacus dermestoides. NCBI lineage: Eukaryota > Metazoa > Arthropoda > Insecta > Coleoptera > Cucujidae > Pediacus > Pediacus dermestoides. Next base: position 7,051,273 of record OZ012629.1, read on the forward strand.
TTTTGCTTTTTTCCTCGGTTAATCCGAGCTTTGGTTCGCTGTTACGGCGCTCAGTTAGCGAACTAATGTTCAACATCATCATGCCATGTGAAAATATTTCTTTAACTTTCTCGCTAGTTGGCCCCAAAATATTGTCTAGACTTTGTCTTCTACCTAGAAAATGAACAGGGGTTTTTCGTCATAATTGGATTTTATATTGTGCGTTGCAGAAAATTAAATTATTATTATTATCATCTTTTTATGAAGTATTTACTATAAATTTTCTACAATGTAGAATAGAAATGTACAAAAAACTAAAGTTATCGAATTGAAAATGGGAAGACTATTTTAAAGAACTTTTAACTGAACATCGAGAAGAGTTTACGGACAAAGCTCAGGATAGCCAAAATATTAATGTCGCAGGATCGCCGGTAAGGTTAAGAGTAGAAGAAATAAGGGAAGCCTCAAAACATTAAAAAGTGGAAAACCACCAGGACCAGCGGATATTCCAGGAGAACTATTTGAACACCCTGTATCCTTTCCGATTAGTCCTACGCCGAAAATAGTTATCAACAATCTTGTAGGTAATAAATATAGCAACAACTTTTGTTTAAGGCATTTTTTTGTAGGTTTAAAACAGTTCACGAATTATAGAGATCAAAAGTGTCGAGAAGTCTTATTTTCTGGAAAGATGTACTTTCGTCAAATAAATTGGACTATTAAACTCCAAACTATAACAGACAAATCCCAAGCTATAATAGACAAAACCACAAACTATAACAAAATTTTCAAAGTGTTATAGTTTTTGAACTAGACTAGCTATTGGTGAACTGTTTTCACATTTATTATCACCTCTCGAAAAAGAATGAAAAACAGTATTCTTTGCCTTGGAGTCTAAATTGCAACAAAATGCTAGACAACTTTAGTTTTGGACTTGGACTATTAAACTCCAAACTATAACAGACAAATCCCAAGCTATAACAGACAAAACCACAAACTATAACAAAAAAAAAAGTGTTATAGTTTTTGAACTAGACTAGCTATTGGTGAACTGTTTTCACATTTATTATCACCTCTCGAAAGAGAATGAAAAGCAGTATTCTTTGCCTTGGAGTCTAAATTGCAACAAAATGCTAGACAACTTTAGACTTTTGAAAAATTACTATACGATGATAATAATATGAACTTTCCGATGGTTTTCTTTTAACTTACTCGAATTAGCTGCAATTTCCTCGTTCTTCGCCGACGACCGCGAAATCCAATTCGTAATACTCGTATCCAACTTCATCTTACTTTTAATAGCAGAAAACTCGTTATCACTCCTTGGAAGTGGCAAAGTTTTCTGTTTTATCAACCTAGGCTTATCAGTTTCAATCCCATTTAATTTCTTATAAGGAATATCATCTTCCGGACTAGAATTATCCAAATTTATTTCAGTCCATTCACTGCTTTGACTTTGAGCAACGCTGGGATTGTCCAATTTTTCACTATGAGAAATTGGTGACACTGGTGAGACATTACTACTGAAATTAATACTTTTATAACCATCGACGTCTTCCCCATGTGAGGTGATAGGGCTTGATAATTCCGTCAGTTGTTGAGGAAGACTCTGGTATTCGTCGATAAGATCTTGGGCATCGTCTAGGAAGGAAGCATTAGAATCCAAACTTCTTTGTTTGTTTGTGGTGAGGGAGTTGGAAGTTAAGGAAGCTTTTTTACGAGTTTGGTGGATTTCATCGGAGATTTGCTCGAGGTTTCTTAGAGCATCAGCATATGTGAGTTTAGAAGATGATACTTTGGTTTCTAGTGATTGAACTTTGGTTTTTTGATGTTCCAATAGTTGATAAAAATGTGCTTTCATCTCGTAATATGGTCTGGAAAATTACCACAAAATATATGTAGGAAAGCCACCAAGTAATCTAAAGTTTTCTAAAGGAAACTAAGCAAAATAAAAGTGTTACTTACAAAAAAAGTAACTCATGCTGTGACAAAATGCTACTCATTGTCATTAAGGACCGTCGTATGGATAAACTAAACAAAACCAAAAACAACTTAAAAAACGAACTGAAGCGCCAGCTAATTACGATAAAGACAAATCCACTTACCGGCTTTTAGTTATAGCACGTTTCAAATCCTTTTGCAAACTTTGTACTTTAGCGTTGGCGGCTTCGTGTTTCACACATGCAATTCGATGGTCGGTTTCAGCCAGGCCCCGGTCACGTTCCGCATCATTAACGCGTTGTGTAGCGTGATTCAACATCTCTTGCCAAGCGGGATCTAAAACCAACCCCTGTAGTAACAAACTTTACCTAATCAGTCTGTTACCTAGTGTTCGCCCTCCTAAGCCCTGTTCCGCCAGGTAGACCATCTCCCTGGCTGCACTATGAGCGCTGTTTGCACGTTCAAATTTCATAGCGGCCACCTGAGTCTGTCTTAAGGCTTCATTAGCACAGAACCTGGACTCATAGTAAGGCCTGGCTCGCTCCACACACATTCCAAGTTTCACACGTAAGGCATCCACTTTTGCTGTACTATCACATAACAATTGGCGGAAGCTATTTCTGGCTTCATCTAACTCCACTTCCAGTTTGTTGATTTCGTCTGTTGCATTGTTCAAGCGTTCTAATTCTATGTGTACTCGTGGATCAACTGTGTCAGTGTAATCAGCAGCATTTTCACACATATCTTACAGAAAACAAGAGGTTTCGTATTGTCGTCACACCGGATTTGGCTTTTGTGGTTGTATTGGTAATTTAATGCATTGTTCTGGTATAACTGCCTGGGATTTCGAGGGGTTTGTTCGAAAATAAACAAAAATAAAATTGAGGTTGACAAGCCAAATGCCAAATGTGAAATGTCAAACCAACGACGTAAAAAGCGAAGGAGAATTTCTCATTTTAATTCAGTAATATTGACGATTTCATGTCACCTAGTATAATCCAAGAAGAACAAAGCTAGTTCCTTATATAATAATATAACATTCTTGCAGTATCCACATATTTTAACGAATCAAATCTTCTTAAGCTATCTTTTTCCTATTAATTCAATGGAAAATTCTGACAGTCCGTTATGTGGCAGCATCTATGTTGAAAGCTAATAACTAATAATACAGAAATCTGTTTAAAATTATGGCGCGAAATTTGAATAATTTTAAATTAAACCAGTGATATTACAAATTAATTTGAAAAGAGAAAATGGGTGTGTAGTTAATTTACTACTAGTAATAAATACAAATACATAAATATAATATGGTTCCAAGAAAAAATTACGAATTAAAGTTGCTAAATATTTTTCCCAATGAATAATTTTAGTTTTTATTTTTAATTAGTTATATAACTAATATTGGCAAAATGCATTCTTGAAATTTGTTTATTTCACATATTAAATTTCGTAGTTGGTGTTAATTAGTTTTATTAACTCAAATCCGGCCAATAATTCTAAAAAAATTTAAAATTTCTAAATTGATTAATTAAATTTGATTTGATTTTCTATATTTCACATAATAATTCTTAATAGATGGTAGTAAATAATTTGATTTATTTATATTTATTTATCCCATTTTAAAATAATTCTCAATAACATTTATTTTATCATCATCGGCTATAAATATGCTTGAAAATAAATAATGCATCTCTGATTCACAGAAGATATAAATTAAATATTAAAAACAACTTCTGGGTTTTTTACATCACATGTCGACAGCTCAGGTGAAAGATACACATCGATAGAATCGCTTTAAAATAAATTAATTGATCCACTTTTTCAAAGACTAGACCGACGCAGAAATTCTTTTTAATTGAAAGCAATTAACCAGAGAAAAAACTGCCTTGCTTTATGCTGCAGGAAACTCATAGAGAAATCACATTTTACCAACAAAATATCGTTTAGGTCTTTATTCCTATTGTTTGATTTTTTTCGAAATCTGTTTTGTTAGCACTGTTTTCGTTTGCCTATAAACCAGAACCGTTCACATCCTCCTCCTCCATATCACTGTTGTCTTAAGCGAAGAAAGTTCCGTCTATCAGTGAGACAAAGAGTTTATTCCTGCTGTGTATATATAAGGTACTTTACCAATGTATACTTGAAGTTGTAGTCATCATCATCACACACACAGTGTTTAAAAAGAAGAAAGTGTATGTGAAAGTATGGCCTAGAACTTGTGGCTCCCTGTCTTTGGTACATTATAGAGTATAGAATTGTCAAGGCCAAGTGTCTAGAGGTCCAAGGAAAAATATCATTTGGTTTTTAATCGATTCAATGGTTTTAATGGCTGTTGTTACAAATTTATGTTGATGGGTATAGGAAGGTTTCGTAATGGAGCTTTGGGAGGTCCAGTCCAGTCCGGAGAAAATGAAACAATTTCTAGTTAGATTTGATTGTTGGAAGAGATAAAACTTTTAGTTGTTAGATTAGTTTAAAAAAATATGTGATTAGATCAGATGGTTTCGTGGTATTTTAATCACCCACTGGTTTTAAAATTATTTTATTTTATCAACTAAAGTTCCGAGTGATACTTAAATTGTAAATATCTCGGAAAAGATTTCATCGATATTTATCTAGGATACTTTTTTGTAAAAATTATAAAACGACACAAGTTTTTCATTGAGTTTTCCAAAAAGTATAAAAAAATTGGGTCTTGATCATGATAATAAAAAATCGAGTGAAGGTTTGCTTGTCCAAATATCTTGTTCACCACTTTTCAGAAAGATCATCTTAAAATCGCTTAAATTGGAGTAAAAAATGTGAAGCCTTTTTCTAAATTTACTATCGACTTTTAGGCTGTAAGATGACTTTTGCTCAGAATTTTGTCTTTGTCATCCCAAATCCACCCTTTATAACTAAACTTTATGTGTGTTCGGAAAAATACTCCATAAATATTCCTCTCCAATTCGAGAATATTCTTGCAATTTTTTATGCCACAAACTTAAGTCTGTTCCAGTAAACCTCTTATCTTTTTCGGAATTGTCTTTTAATTAACATTGGGAAAAACCACTTGCATAATTATCTCTGAAAACGAAAGTAAAAAAATTCGAAAGCCACACAAAATTGCTTCTTGAAATTATTCATCAAAGCGTCTTCCTAGTAACTGCATATCATAATAATATAAATAAAACGTCACCCACATATTTACACACATCAGCTAGTTTTCACCTATTGTAATACACGCTCAATTTCACTCGGATTACTTATTATGTGACAAATGTACGATTTTATTTTATACTAAAAGATAACAGCTCAGTAATAAAAATGACGTTCACTTTCTAATGAATCGTGATGGCAGCGAAAATAATATAGAATCATGGTAAAGTTGCCTACACATTTTTAATTTTGATTTGATGGAAATATTTCGATACCTTTCAGATGATTTACCACAAGATTTTTGCCCATTGGCTAAAGAGTTTCTAATAATGTTCGTGTGAATTTTATGTAGGTATCTACGATGCGAGTAGTTATTTTCTTTTTCTGTAGTGTTTTCACCATACATAAATGAATGTGCGATGAAGAGGATTCCAATCGTGATTCTTTCACTTGCACTTTCAGCTTTGTTTTATGTTTCTTTGTACAGTGTATGCTGTTTTTTATTCCAACAAGCCATTGACATTCGATCTACTTTACTAATTTGCCATACAATTACCCATTGTGATATGCCGCAGAGAATTAACAACAATAATGTGATACTTTTTTATAACTCGTTAAACATAAGGTAAAAAGTTGGAAATGTTATGGGAGAAATTAAAAAATCAATGCGAAGTCAACTTCGGGTCAAAATATTGCATGTTACACAAATTTTTGTAAAATGTTCTTAAAATTTCATTTTAATTATTATTTATTTGGTTCAAATTATTAAATTTTTGTATCAAACACTATTAGTGCAGTCAGATTAGTCGAAAACAGGACATGAAAGTGCATTTTTCGATGGACAAAATTTTATTTTTGATATTTGTTCGAGTACATATGCCGATGAAAAAACCAAGTTTGTGGGGTGTTAGCAGGTTGAGAACAGCCGCCATCTTGGAGAAGGGGGTGAGTCTGTTTTTTTAATCCAATGCGGGGCAAACTTTAGCGTTGGATGGGTCGCAAAGTATTGACTCCATGATAACAGTTAAGTACTCATTTTAAGGGCAATGTCTAGCACTTTAAGTTTGTATTTGCATATTATCCCATAAAATCAAAAGTTGCGGCAATAATCACCAAAAACTACATTCAACCCCCACCTAATAAGGCGTAGGTGAATTTTGACGCGCGATAACTTCGAGTCTACTTAATCTACAGAGCTCGTTGAGTAGTCATTTTGTAGATAATTTTATTCTCTATAACTTCTCCACTTATGATTTTTGGCTAAAATGTCATGCAAAGGAGTAAAAAAATAAAAACAAACACACCCCCTTTTTCAAGATGGCGGCTGTTCTCAACCTGCTAGCACCTCACAATCTTGGTTTTTTCATCGGCATATGTACCCGAACAAATACCAAAAATAAAGTTTTGTCCATCGAAAAATGCAATTTCATTTACTAATTTGACTGCACTGTACATGTTAGTCGAAGGTTGTAGTTGAAGATGTGGGAAGCCGCAGGACTAAAAAAAATTCAAATTTACAGCTGAACATTTAACAGTAAAAACGTGTTAGTAAACTTGGCAAAAAGGAATTAGGGAATCCTATTATTTGAGAAATATTGATAATTTAGATATAGCATAAGCCAATTAGTTCGATATCCTTCAAAAACAAATTCCTGCTAGCAGGATTTACTTGTCCAGTCCATTGGCTCGTTAGCTCAGTTGGTTAGAGCGTTGCACCGCTGAGTTTCACTCAGATTGATCAAAGTAAAGGACGTGGGTTCGAATCCCACACGAGCCCATTGTTTTAATTAAGAATAAACCCCAAATTACGGAAATTAATTAATTTTAGTAAGATTTTTCAATAAGTAAGGTAATTAAGTTCACATTTATCTTTAATTTAAATTTGCGACCAGTAATACTCGTAGAATTCATTTCCAGTAAAAACCTACAAAAAGGACAGATTCGTATATAATATTATTATTTTGATTACAAAATATACTTCTGGAATTAAGGGGATTTAATTAATAAAAAGTTAGTAAAGCAGATAAATAAGTAGGTAGGTATTAGGTGTTTGTTAGCAGGAATTGGTAAAAATATTACACTAAAATTGATTTGCGAAGCACTTTTTCTCTAAAACCAAGATTAATAAGTCTAAGCGCCTACTAAACAACCTATACGAAATTATCTCTATACCATTAGATCCATCATTACATAAAATTTGCAGGATTTCAGATCTACAGATTTTTTAAGCAGTATTTACCTACATTAAAGGATTTTTCTGTAAGCCTACGTTAGTTTTATAAAATTGGTTGTATCTTTTACAAATATTTTAGAAATTTTATTAATAAATATAAGTCAACTTCAGATCGACATCCTTAAGGATTTCTATTTCCTGCAAGCAGGATGCACCGAACATTGGCTCGTTAGCTCAGTTGGTTAGAGCGTTGCACTGAAATTGATCAAAGTAGAGGACGTGGGTTCGAGTCCCACACGAGTCCATTGTTTTACATATAAACCCTAAATTATGTAGCAAATCAGCTTCTTTTAGTAACATTTTAAATGTGAAGGTAATCAGATTCAAATATTATCTTGTAACCAGTAATAGAATTATTTTTCAGGAAAAACGTACAAAACACACAAAAATACATAATAATTATTATTCAGGTTTCAAAATATATGCCGAGAAATTAAGAACATTTAATCAATAAGAAAGCAAATACTTAAAGTACATCATTAAACTGGTATTTTTAGCAGGAATGACAAACACTTGTTAATATTGGCTAGATGCTAGAACATTACCTCCTACATTTTTATTATTTTACAAAAAACTTAAATTCGATTTCCATTATTTTCCTCTAAACACCAAGATCAATTAGTGTATAAGCCACTAAACAACTTACGAAATAAAAAAATTGCAGAATTTCGTCCTTACAGGCTTTTTAAGTAGGTATAGGTAGTAGTTATATACAACCAAAGAATTTATTTTTAAGCCACACATAATAATACGTAGTTGTACAAAATTTAACAGAGGTCAAGGACGAAGGAAAAGGATGATTTTATTCACTACTAGCAGGAATACACTCATGGCTCGTTAGCTCAGTTGGTTAGAGCGTTGCACTTAAATTGAACGTAGAGGTCGTGGGTTCGAATCCCACACGAGCCCTTACTTTTCTTAAAAATAACAATTTGTTTGTTAAATTTTCCCTGAACGAATTTTATATTTACTATAAACATCTGACAATTTGTTTTGTATTCCTGCAGTGACAGAAAAAAGAGCCCTTACTGTTCTTAAAAATAACAATTTGTTTGTTAAATTTTCCCTAAATGAATTTTATATTTACTATAAACATCTGACAATTAGTTTTGTACTGACAGAAAAAAGATAATGAAAAATTTAGACACGAAGGTGCCTTTGATTAGGTGAATGATGTTCCAGAATAGTACAAATATCTTTGAAACGATTGCAGTAACAAGCACAAATTTTTTTTATATTTTTTGTTGGGACGTGGCTGACCATCTTTTCGTTCTTTTGCAAATCGTAGAAAATTATTTTAATACAACATAATTTAATCCTTCGATTTAATTTTGAAAAGAACATATTTTTGATATTGTGCTAAATCGAAATTTAAGCGTTATCTTTTAAGAAGTTATGGAATCGCTTTCCATCAAGAAACATTTACCAACTAAAATTTAATCGATTTTTTTTGGTGTAGCAGGAATTCGGGTGAAATTTCCATAAAAAAATCTCTAGTTGTTCAGTAGTTAACTTGAGATTATAGTCAAACAAATAATTATTTTTTCCGAAAACAATAACAATAGTTTATTTTGCGAAATGTCGTAACAGCTCATTAATTTTTATAAGCTTCCCATTTAGCATTGTGATGACAGACGGTGGACAATTATTTCATAACGTGAACAGTAGGTAATAATAGCAACACAATAAAATCGTTTGGTTCGTATAATTATTGAAATGTCCTAATGTTTTTTTACTGAAACAATCGCGAATTTATATTTTTAAATATTTCCAAATTTTCTTATACTATAGAACAATTCGAATGTTGCAACAACTAATCACCATAATTTTATTTATTATGCCTACTGACTTCTAATAAGTACTCACTGGAATAAAATAATTCTTATACAATACAATTTGATCTAGTTTAGAAAAACAAAAGTAATATAAAAATATGGTTTTATTATTATATTGTAATCAAATAACTTGGCCAAGTGTAAGATTCCTTATGCAATAAGATATGATGAATAAATAAAATTATCTGATTCAATACAGTCATTTTATTTTTCTATAAATTATCCTTTATAAAATTAGAAAGTATTAGAAGATCACGAATAATGAATAAAATGCCAAATAAGTCACGAAAGTGTAACAATATCCCAAGATTCACCTCAGCAGAACATTTATATTCATATTTACTATTACTCTTCAATTCACTCTCTACTCTGACAATCCATAACAAACTCGATCGTTTCAGATAGTTTTATGAAAGCAAGTTTTTCAAAACGATTTTACGACCACTCAATTAGCTGTTTTAGAATTATTTATTATTAATTTCGTGTCTGTTACAATAGCGAATAAGCGAGTAGTCTCAATTTCTAGTAGGTACATGAAAAGTATTATTATTTTATGGAATGTAAACGAAAATAGTTAACGTGGATGTACTTACATTAGTAGAAAAGACGTTCTAGCCAAATTTGGTGATAAAAGAAAATTTTTAAAACTCAAAAACTGATATTGTTCTTACTAATGGTCTATGGTAGTTAAGTTTAGTAACAAAACCCAAAATTAAAACAGAAAAATAGACCAGTAATTACTCTCGCCTCATAATCATGCTTATACACAAACAATTTTGGAAGAAATTAAATTTTCAACTGAAATTACACTGCTGGCTATATAATTTACATTTCCGAAGCCGATTACATGTTAAACAAAAACAAGAAAGCTTACAACTACTGGTTGTAATTTATAAACGATTTCGTAAAGAAATAACGAGCAGCACTACACATTTTCTTACCATGCATACATACAAAATTGCTCAAGGTTATTGCGTAAAAAATAAACGAAAAAACACTTAATTGCATAAGTAATGAACGAAATGGACCATGTTTTTTGGCTTGGCCCGATTCCGGATATTGTTAACATCAATATCCGCATCCATGTTGTGCGGAGAAACACAAAACAAATATTCTTGCCAAACAAACAACAACGCTCGTGAAAGTTTCAGTTTAGGTCCATGTTCTCGATGAAAATGAATACGATAAAAAAATTCCGATGTTTACTTTTCGTTGCAAATGTGCATTTCTCTGAATCAAACGACAACAATCGATGATTTGTGTTGGTTGTGTGTTGCGAATGACAATTTTGTTTTGCGGTTTGTAACACTAGAAACAAAGTCTATGCAGGTAGTAATTATCTAGTAAGTACAGGCTGTTATTTGAATCTCAATGGATTTACTTTTGGACATCATAGGATATAAATATAATTGCAACTTGCAACATAAATTTCCTGGGTTACTATAATAAATTATATATGAATGCCTCATCTAAAACTACTTACGTGTAGTGAAATCATCGAATTATCTGTTCCGGTTCGATGATTCAACACTAAATATTAATCCTGCAGCTTTTAGTCATTTTTATATAGAATAGCTTATTTTTCCTGCAAGGCTCGTTAGCTCAGTGGTAAGAGCGCCGCGGTAATTCTTTCAGATAGTGGAGGTCGTGGGTTCGAATCCCACACGAGCCCTGATTTTTCCTATTCCTTAGGTTAACATAAAAAAGTCAAACAAGCCAAAAATGTCGTTTGGGTTTTTAATGAAAATAAGCGACATTTCTAAATTTCTCAAGTTCATGAAAATTTAGCATGTAAAAATAATCATTTCTAAACCCTTTTTGATTTAATATAATTTAGTTATTCGTTGGTCACTGATATTCTTATAACAATTAACTGATTTCCCAAGTTTATTATAAATTATAAGTTCGCGAAATAAAATAAATACAACGCTTTGCTTATTGAGAGTCACTTTAATGTGCACGTTTTTTCCTGCGAGTTCCTGCTAGGCTCGTTAGCTCAGTGGTAAGAGCGCCGCGGTAATTCTTTCAGATAGTGGAGGTCGTGGGTTCGAATCCCACACGAGCCCTGATTTTTCCTATTCCTTAGGTTAACATAAAAAAGTCAAACAAGCCAAAAATGTCGTTTGGGTTTTTAATGAAAATAAGCGACATTTCTAAATTTCTCAAGTTCATGAAAATTTAGCATGTAAAAATAATTATTTCTAAACCCTTTTTGATTTAATATAATTTAGTAATTCGTTGGTCACTTATATTCTTATACGAGCCCTAACAACTAAATGTTGGGACAGAAGTAAATTTTTGAAGTATGAAAGGAGAACTTTAAATTTTACGCAAATAATTAGTAAACACCTAACAAATACAATAAGATAAAGCCTTAATAACAATATTATGCATGGAAGAAAATTATTGATTGGATTTAACAATATTTTAACCTTAATAATTAGCAAACTTTACAAAATGAATATGCAACTAAATGTTGGGATAATTTTTAATTTAGAACCATTAATAAGAGGTTACGTCTCCTTTTGCTTTAATAGCTGCCTGTATTTTAGCTGGCATTGTATTTATCAAATTTTGGTACAATTCTGGCGTGAAACTGTCCCAAATTTCTTCTATTTTGGTCTTTAAGTCCCCAATGGTTCTTGGTGGATTATTGCGTAAAATACGTTTCATTTTATGCCAAAGAGTTTCAATGACATTTAAGTCCGGACTGGATGAGGGCCATGAAAGCACCTTTATATCGTTTTCCCCAAATTCCAAAACTGTGATTTTTTAAAAACAGTCGTAAGAAAATTACGTAACATTTTTCAAATGCAATTTTAAAACTACGAAATATGCCTAAAATCACCAAATCAAGACTTGGGGATTTTTTTGTACATAAAACCAACGACCAGCTTTGCAATAAAGTAAATTTTACCAAAATCCAACCGGTGGTTCCAAAACTGTGATTATTTTAATGTAGGTAGCACCCTCAAAAAACACGTTTTTTGAAAAGTGAACTGTAGAACTCGAAAAAAATTAAAAAACAATCATATTAACATTTCAGGATTTTTTCAATATAGTACGATTATTGAGCTTTGATTTAAATGTTTTTTGATACAAATCCACCCAGCGGTTTCAAAACTGTGATTCTTTAAAACAGTTACTAGAAAATTTTATCATTTTTAAAGGTGCAACTTTGAAGCTCCGATAAATGCCTAAAATCACCAAATCAAAACTTGTGTAACTTTTTTGTAAAGAAAACCAACATCCAGCTTTGTAATAAAGTAAATTTCATCAAAATCCGACTACTAGATCCAACGTTTTGAAAATAATAATTCTTTGTTTCTACAATTTTCCCATCCTGCTGGGTTAAAGTATCACAGTTTTGGAACCGCCGAGCGGATTTTTACGAAATTTACGTTTTCATATAACTAAATGTTGGCATTATAACAGAAAAAACCATCCATATTATGGAAGTTAATTTAGATAACTTTTGCGCGTATGGAAAAAAGACAATAAAATTTACTTTTGTCCGAACATTTAGTTGTTAGGGCTCGATTAACTGATTTCATAAGTTTATTATAAATTATATATATATAATATTTTTTCCTGCGGTTTCCTGCTAGGCTCGTTAGCTCAGTGGTTAGAGCACCACATATGGCTTTGACCGTGGAGGTCGTGGGTTCGAACCCCGCACGAGCCCTTTTTCCTCAACTTCCATAAAATTAATTTAAAATTTTATATTCTTCAGAACAGGTGCACTTTATTGCTAGATAACAACTTTGTATTTGATGCTCGTCCCAAGAGAAAACCTTTCAAGTTAAATCTGAAATCAATTTATCGATTGCAGTTTGCCAAGCCCCTCAACTAACTATATTTATAGACATAGTGTTTACAGTTTAAATTGCATATTCATAGTGTTATTATTTATAATAACATGTAAAATACAAACTCATATCTAATACAATTGTAGAAAGTAATTAATTATGAAAGAAAAAACAGTTAAGTTATTTTTGTTGCAAATAATTGTTTTAATCAATATACGTTTAACCTAAATACAAAACGAAAAAAATGAACCTGTTAAGTTTACACCCATTGTTTACAAAACAATTAAAGTATTTTTGAGAGCGAAGCCTCTGTGTTCTGTTGCACCTAGAGAGAATATCACTTTAAAGCTGATTTTATCTAAAATGAGAATATTTTCTAACTCGTTTATTTCAATTAGATAAGTAAAGACGTCATACTTTCTTTTTTTGCACTCCTCGGCAATTGGTTTGGTCGTGTCGCAAATGTAACGATAATTGGAACAGTTTTCGTTTAGTGAACGATTAAAAAATAAATTATTTGTAATTTACGAAAATTTTAACATAAACCCCATTTTGTCTTATTTATTGTCTGACATCGCCTCCGAAAAAATCGAATGTGGAAGCAAAAATCATTTATACAGAGAAAGATACAATGTAGGGGCGAGTATGGAACCCTGTGGATTAGGTTCCACAACATGGATTTTATGCCAAATTCAGTATGGGACTTGAATCCACGACCTCCACATAACAATTTAGCGTGGCGCACTCTAACCTCTGAGCTAACGAGCCTTAGCAGGGATTATTGTTAAACACTGTACAAACTAATACGAAATAATAATGTAAATGGGTGACTCATCATAGAAGCGGAATATTTGTTATGGTGTTTCAGAAGTGTTACGAATACAAAGACTTTTGTAGTTTGGAAATAAGAACTATTGAACGACTACTAACTATAGAATTACCACAAAACTTGAGCAAATAGGAATAAATTTTCTACGGAAATTAAAAGTTATTTATCCAGATTTTTGCCTAATGAACTTGATTTTGTTAAATTAGAATTTGTTTAATGACTGTTGGAAATAATTTTTATAATTTTTCCTGTAGAGTGCCTTACCAATTAATTCTTTACCACTACTAGATCTTACACGACAATTTTATGACAATTTAGCCCAACCTAAAACAAATTTCTATTCTAAGAACTGACGTTATGCTTAAATTGCTTAATTCAACTTTAACACTTTCATCTTACTAACACCCAGAACTATTCATTAAGATTTTTATAATTTATCCAATGCTTGAAGGTATAATTTAAAGAAAAACTAATTTAAAACATCATTTTTACTACATAAAATCTTCGTGAATTTGTTGTTTAGCTACCTTCAACAAAAATTCTCGAAATCCAAAAGAGCTATTAAAATTTCATGAAACAAACAGTGCACCAAATAACAGTTTTTTCTGTAAATCTGTACCTATGTACTCAAAGATAAATATGCTTTCACATTCTCATTTCTTTATAATTCACCCAACTTCTAACTATACAAATTACACTAAACACCACTTCCCATTTCCTATATCATCTTCAAAGGTCAAATAAAATATTATTATATTTCTTTCCATCAAAGGGATTGTAAAAATTATTATGCATCTTGTCGATCCATCCATCTCTTTCACTTGCATGTTGTTTATATGGGGAGTAGTAGTGAAGACTTCTTAAGTGAAAGTGGTAAGTGTGTGAAAGTTAACTCTCTAGCATGGCTGCCTTTATGCAGCAGTCGGCTCCTGATGTCCATCGGTGCCTGTGATGTGTTTCAGTGTTTTGTGGTTATTGCTTTGTTCTTCAGTGATTGCCGACTAAAAAAGTTTTAAGGGTAAACAACACAACAAAATGAGAGAATTTTATTAAATAAAACCAGCAACAACACATTCCAACTGTATATAGTACTGATAGTAACGCAATTGTGATAATAGAATATGTTTAAAATTTTCACAAAACTTAAGATTAGTTAGTGAGAGAGCACCTAGTTACAAAATTTTCTTCTGCAAGTATACAACAAACAGAAACTTGATTTATTAGTACACTAAATGGAATTCTGCCATCAGAATGAACAAAATACATTCCGGAATATTAGCCCTTGTTATGAGTATTTTCCTAATTCAAGCAGCTGATCCTCCAGTGGAAAAAACTTCGGATTCACTCCTATCACAAAGAAAAACACCATTTAATGTACCTTTTAAACAATCTAGTATTCTATTTAAACCAACTGGAAACGACAACAAAAATACTAAAGTAGAAAATGAAGAAAACTTGAAACGCTTCCATCATTATCTAACCAACATACAAAACGATGCAAAGAAAGTTGTGAATACCACACCGGAGGCTGGAAAAAATCCAAACGTTGCAGAAACTTACGACGCTATAAACAAGTTTTTGCAGAAACAAGGCAAGACGCAATATGAGAAGTTACTGGAAAAGGATTTCATAAGACCTCTGTTGAAGTTATATGAGAAGGAACTTCATGAGACACCGGATTATGTTCTTGGGAATTTTACTGACACATCTCGGATATCCAAGGAGGACTACGTAGAAGACTTTAAAATTTTATCCAAAGATGAACTGGATATGCTAATCCACGGGGGTGAAACTTATCAGCACAACGAAAATCAAAACGTCGACCAACAAATTTCCAGACGAGATGATGATGCGGATTTAACCGAAAACAACGACAAGGAACATATTGGGGAAATCCTACCAGCTGATTTTGAAGAGCAAGGAAAATCTTCTGAAACCCCTCATAGATTTTCCCCAGTACGTCGTCGCGTCTACCAACAAGTACGCTACAACCCCACACAGAATTATCGTACAAGAAAATCCTACGATTACGACGAGGGTTTCAGACCAAGCCACCCCGAGCAACCAGCTGTAAGAAAACCAGTGGCATTTCCGCAAGGCGATCGCTATCGTCCAGAGTACGAACCCTCAGCCGACGCATATGATCCTACAGGATTTCCGGCTGAAAACTACTATGAAACATCATCAAGCAACGAGGAATCTCGAACATTCCCCCGACCAACTCGCGCAAATCTTCCACCAACAGAAGTAGCGGGGTTTAGGATTCCACGGAGATTTCGCGGGTATCGTGAGCCGTATCAGGACACTGGATTCCAGCCAACAGCCAGGGAGCCGTTTTTTGATCCTGCAAGATACCAGACTAGTTGGAGTGGTGGCAGGAGACCTCGAGTGATTTTTCCAACGGATTTAGTGTCGTTTCGGGAACCAACGCAAAATACTGATGAGCCGGATTGGTTAGCAGGCGATAATAACTTGCAGGATTTGCAGGAACAAGATACAAGGGAGCGAGGTAAGATTTGAGGGTTGCTTTGGGGCACATAGCAAATAGTTACGCAACAGCCACGGGATGATTGGTTTTAGTTTAAGGATAATAGAGCAATTATGTGGTGTTTTAACTATTTGGTATGGAATTGTCAGTGAGCGCTTATGGACCTCTCATTTATGGCTTATTCTGCATAAAGTTTCACTTTTCTTACAGTTTCTCATTCTGCATTGGTCGTGATATTTGGCACACGCCAGAATATGATTATACTTTCTTAAATTAATAATAATTACAACTTCAACACAGTTTGAATTTTAAATTATGAGAAAGCATTTTTATTTATTTAGATTAGTGCGGCGCGGTTTGTTGTTGTTTGACTAACCGCGCGCGCCAGTACTTTCAATTTTTAATTTGAACTTGATGTTATTTTTCAAGGTCGTATCAAACGCTACCGAACAGTTTTTTACCATACTGCGGTCACGATATTATTGTGGTCTGTACAATTTGAACGCACGTATTTAAAACCCAAACACCTCTACGAATGTGCTCAATTGCCATAAACGATGGTTCCAAATTTGTTTCGTCCTTCCACGACCATAATCAAAATTAACAGTGCTTTTTTTCCCGAAATGTTGACACTCAGGTTCACAGGATGTGTGTGCCTCTGGCGCCACCTGTGAATTCTTCCTAACATGTTGGCTGTCTGGGGGACTGTTGGAGATGCCGTGCGAGGGCTTGTTAAGGGGTTGCTGCCACAGGGGAGCCTCTAAAACAGGCCAAAGTACGGGCCTGGCGATCGGTACCCTTGAGGCGCCCCCGGAATCCCCAAAAAGCCAAAGTGGCCTGTTTGATGCCAATAATATTCGTAAGTGGTACCGAACGCTTGGCTCCGTTTCACTTTTTTTGCATGATGAGGGGTTTTGCATGCGTGTCATTTGGTTTCTATTTTGCTTTTGTACCATAGCGTAGCTGTTTTATAGTAAATTGGACAGTTGAGGAAGCAGAGGAGAATTTTTCGCAAAGATCATCAAACTATTCTAGAGTTAATTATGAGGAAATACGTTTTTCAGTAGATTAATTTCTTTCTATTTAAAATGTTCTTTTTTTATTTATCTATACTTTCTCTATTTGTAAATATCTATAGATTTTTTGCAAACCATTTTGTATTAAATCATGACCCTTGGAAATAAAGCTAACTTATTCATATTAGTTTTAACTAGAGGCTTCCAAAAAGAACTAAATAATTTTGCAGTATTTTATTTATACATTTTATAGCTCAAAGTTGTTGATTTTCACCCTTATAATACTTAATTATTACATAAAAAATTCCCAAAAGCAGTACTTATAAATTCAGTTGTAGCTTATGTAAATATATGGAGGTAGATAATTTAGTGAAAACGAAAAAAATATTTAAATGAGTTTTTAGTTATTAAAAGTGAAAATAAATGTAAAATCAGTTTAACTCATACATAATTTAATCGACTGGAAAATGCTGGGGGCCAATGAATTATTAACAAAATATAGTAGGTATTAATTTAAAACAAGAAAATATGCGATTTATGCGGAAAAATACAGGAAAATTCGTGATTCCTAATAATTTTTAAATATTTCAAGCAACAATTTAAAAAATTTATATTTCAACAGATCACAACGACATTATGTTATACCGAGTGTGTTCCTGTGTATTATGACTATTATCCCCACTTTTACTAGGAAGTTGATATTACAATCATTTAAGTTTGCAATAATTTTGAAACAGTAATTGTTGGGAAGTAAATTATTGGATTCGTCAATTAGGTTTAGAGGAAAAACTTATTATATATTATATTCGATAATAATAAAATTGTAATTATTAAACTGATGGTGCATTTTAATTAATATGCAATTTAATATTTATTTATGAAATATCATATACTATAAAGCGTAATTATTAATGAAAGCTGTAATAACATTGGATTAAAATACATGATTATTAAATGAAATAAATCAAAAACAAATATATGTGCATACATTAAACAATTTATTATTGAAATTCGATTTATATGAAATAATAAGTTCAACATTAATTATGATAATATATCATGGAGTTACATTATAGGAGAAATAATGTTAAAAATTCGGTAAATAATAATTATATAGGAATCAACTTTCGCATATTTTTTTAATTGTGATTTGTGGAGGAAACACCGCGGAATAAGAAATTAAAAATAATGTAACTAGTTTGCATTTTAAAGGGCCTATACATATTATTAATTATTTATGTTTATTTAGTGCGGTGTTTCCTCGCAAGAATAGGCTATATATAATTTAATTTTGGTAAAAAAAATGTTTAACCAAAAATTACTTATAGTTTAGTATCACAAATTAAATATATTATAATTCAAACAGGGAATGTCGTTATTCTAAAAAATAACTAGATATTTTAGGCTAGGTGGTATACTCTACCTTCTTCAGCTGACTCTTGGAATCACGACAATATTGGAATAAAAACAATTATTCGAGTAATTACAGCATTTCGATAATTGAATGTGAGAAATGAAAATAATATTCAATGTTTCACTAAACCTCATCTTTTTTAAGTACCTATGTAGTTACAGACCAACTTACTCATCTTATGAGTTTCAACGGTTCTTGTCTTCTTTTCTCTGTAATGATCATAGTCCTAATTTTCAGTTTTCCCCACATTGTTCAGACAACTTTTTTCTCTATCCTCCATTTTATTACTGCAAAGTTTGAGACTTTTGATATCGTATGGTTAAGCCAAAGCTCAGTAAATCCCTCCGGTCTATTATTTAAAAATGCATTCAAATTCAAATATTTGTAGAATCGAAGAATAATTTTTCCTACCCAGGAGAAATTGAGAAATTTTCTTTGAAGTAGCACGTTCACTGTCACTTTAAAATCCCTTGTCAATAGGTTCTATTACCGATGAATTTTATATTCTGTATCAAAAATACGTTAGGCCCTTTTCATATCTATTTCAACCTCAGTAAATACTTTTATAAGAATTCTAAACCATTAAACAGTTTTAATAACAAAATAATTATTGAAATATATGACCTATATAAATGAAAGTAAAAAGAAAGTACTGCAACACTCTTACATGCTAAAATAAATATTTATCTACCTAAATACCCATAGATAAAAAGTGTATAAATACTTGCATGGAAATCACATTGTAAACATTCATAAATTTCGTAAAAGGTAAAAGTTTCAAATTATCATTTATCATCACAAGTCACAAGGTTAATTCGTTGTTGGGATAGGTCAAAAATGTTAACATTGAATTTGCAATAAATTTGTAAACAAACTGCACTCTTGACTTTTAGCTTAAACTTAAACCGGTTGAACACTCGAAAGGTTTCTCGCCTATTGTCTCAGCATAATTAAGAAATTAGCTCTAATAACCTTTAGTTAAATATAATTTATTAACTTTGTAGCATATAGAAAGCAATTAACAGCCATATCCACATAACACCTGTAACATATTGTACCAATATGGCCACAATAAATAACTTTCGCTTTAAATGATCATTAACTTTAATCATCATAATTATTTGTTTTTCTTCCTCTCTTGTCTTAATTGTTCACATATGGAAGTAAATTATTGATGATGGCTAAACACATTTACCTATCACTTTCAGGTTGTGGAATATCTTCGTCGAGGCAACAAGCACAAAGGAGGATTGTGGGTGGGGAAGAGGCTGGGTTTGGTACATTTCCATGGCAGGCATATATCAGGATTGGATCCTCCAGGTAAAATACAAGTTAACAGAATAATTAGTGTAGCTGTAGATTTCACCGCAGGCTTTTCTATTTTGAATATTTCGAAATTAATTCGAGGAAACATGGGCACGTGTGCATGTATGATTTAATCTGGTGGTGGAAGTAAACAAGTTTGGTTAAGATACTTGGAAAGCAATTGAAAAATCAATTACGATGTAATTCTTAAACTTTTATACACAGTATATAATTATATTAAAATTCTGAAATGTTTTATGTTTTTTTTATTTTAATATACAGGGTGTCCCTGTTTATATCGTCAGGATTTCACCAGTCGATAGTTTAGCGAAAATTAAAGGTGGTTTATCTAATAAACTATGGTCGAATGTTGCTTCCTTTTTGATGTACATACAGGGTATTAAAGAAAATAAATTATTTTAAATAATTTGCTATAAAGTTAGTCTTCTGAAATTTTGCATATATCTTTTTTTTGTATTCTCTTATTAATAGTAGCTGCAATTATTTTATTTAGAACACAGAGGCGTGCGTACGAGTTTCTTCAAAAACATTTTATTGAATAAAACGTACATCACTGTTTTTTTTTGCAGCACCAATATGCAGAGAGTATTTTCCATTCAATTTAGAAATTTTTTTGTATCTTACAATTTCTTGATAACTTAACTTTTTCTTATTTATTAAAGAGGTTCTTCCCTATTAGATTTCCGAAATAAACATCAGTACAAAGTTGTAGAGAAAAATATTTCCTACAACTTTCCTTTTAATATTTTTTTGATATTGTCAAAATTTAAAAAGATATTCAACAAATAAGTTGCAAATTTTAGGGAAATTTTTCTCAAGTTAGGTACCACTTACTACTCTTTCCCCAAAATTTTCAATTTATTTGTTGAATAACTTTTTAAATATCGACAATATCAAAAAAAGTTTAAAAGATAAGTTGTAGGAAATATTTTTCTTTACAACTTTGTACTGACTTTTTTTCGAAAATTTAATAGGAAAAAAGTTATTCAATAAACAAAAAAATCCAACCCTTAATTGAGGGCTGGTGAAGGAAGGGCGGGGTCTACGAATACACAAACTCAGTTTTAAACTTTCAGGGTGACCCTCTAGAAGATTCTACAAAAATTGGCTGTAGGGTAAAAAGTCTATTTGAAGCCTTTTTTTCTCCCTTATTTTGCTGTACTAGGTTATTTTGAATTAAGTTATCAAAAAATTATAAAATACGAAAAAGTTTCTAAATTGAATGGAAAATACTTTCTCCATATTGGTGCTGCAAAAAAACCAGTGGCGTACGTTTTAATCCATAAAATGTTTTTGAAGAAACCCATACACACGCCTTTGTGTTCTAAATAAAATAATTGCAGCCACTATTAATAAGAG
The DNA here is from genome assembly GCA_963942485.1 of Pediacus dermestoides. Classification (NCBI taxonomy): domain Eukaryota; kingdom Metazoa; phylum Arthropoda; class Insecta; order Coleoptera; family Cucujidae; genus Pediacus; species Pediacus dermestoides. Next base: position 7,072,640 of record OZ012629.1, read on the forward strand.
AATACAAAAAAAAGATCTATGCAAAATTTTAGAAGGCTAACTTTCTTGTTATTGATTTATAGCAAATTATATAAAATAATTTATTTTCTTTAATGCCCTGTACATCGAAAAGGAAGCAACATTCGACCATAGTTTATTAGACAAACCACCTTTAATTTTCACTAAACTATCGACTGGTGAAAACCTGACGATATAAACTGGGACACCTTGTATGAATAGATAACTGTTATGTATCTGTAAGGTTTAGAAGTAGAGATCTGAATTTTTGCGCAGTCTTAACATCAACTCTTGGAATACTATACTCAACTTAAATTTTAGTTGTAAATCTACCATACTGAAGCTTTTCAAAACTTTACTTACTTTGGAGGTTGGAGCAGATGTCAGCAAACTTATTAGAAAAGTATAAACTTTCTGCAGAGTTTTGGAGATACTGAAAAAATTATTGGAAAAAGTAGTTCAGAATCCAATTTTAACTTCGGTGCCCATCAAAAAATATTAAGACTGCGTAAATTTAAGTCTTTACTCCTAAAAATAACGAAAAATTAGATTATACTCCTATTAATCTTTAGAATACAGTCAGCATGCAAACGGTACATTTTTGAACTTAAGTTCATTATAAAAAGTTGGTCTACCCTTACATACTTTAGAATTTTGTAACAATTATTCATTAAAGTATATTTCGAAATTGTAAACATTTTTTAGAATTTGGACGTAGATTTGTAAAATTTTGGAATTTATGATACCACAGTTATAATTTTGGTTAAAATTTTATCGTAAAAATGTACAATTTCGCTTCAAAATACCATAGAATATTGAAAAAGTTGCATAATTAATTATTAGGGGGATTTTTAGTTGTCCAAAATAAAGGAAATAAAGTTCAAATTTGTGGCGACATTTTTATTATTGTGACTTCAATTTAAATTAAGATTAACTATAAGTACTTTTATTTTCCACACAATTTTTTTATCCTAAAGCGAGTTCTTAAGAGGACATATTTCTATTTTGCTCCATACTTTGTTCTAGTTTATTTCTCACACAATTCTTTATCCTAAAGCAAGTTCCTATGGACAAGTTTAATTTACTTTATTTTTGCTTCGTACTTCTACATGTAAACATCTTGTGCATCCAGAATCCAGATTCACAATCACAATTCAATTTAATGAGGTGGGTTTAATATCCATTGGATGTTGCAGCTCATTATTTGAAATTTTCAACAAAATTTAATTTTTTTAACATTCTTTCGAACAAAATTTGTGCATTAGAAAAATAACTTCTGTCCAGATATTTTAATTATAAAATAGTCAAACACTTGGATTCAAATTTTCTAAAAATTGCTTTTTAAAAAACGTGTTTGATCTAAGCTCATCTCTATGCAAATTTAACATATATTTGTAATATATTTTTGAATTTTAATCTAGGTCAAAACACATGTTATCGTTATTAGAACCAGATTTTTCATTTAGTTTACATTTATTTTAAACAAATTTCATGAATATACATTGGCAAAATTTCCCTTGATTTATAGAAGCACCAACCATGAATATATGAAATTTGCATCTATTTGTGACATTTGTGCTACAATTCGAACTGATGGAATCAATACAATAATTTTACACGCTGGCACTTTTAAACTACAGGGGAAAGTTACAATATTAAAATTTTAATGTATTTTTCCAAGTATTCAAAAGAGTGACACCAACAACAACAATAAAGCACTTGTAATATTTTTTCCTAATAAAAACCTTATTGTTACACAACAACAACAGTAATAATTATAATTAACAATATATTTTTGATCCGGTTCAATTATACTTTCTTACCTACTTACGTAATCTGAAGAAATACATTAAAACATTAGCAATAGTCGGAATCAACATATTATATTTATAATTTCCTACTTTTCTATTTAGTTTATTAAATATTCATTTGAAAAGCCGCATTATGGTGACAATAAAACATTAGACAAGAAACAGAAATGAAAGTTTGTTTTCAGCACACACCAACCCTTTTATAGTAAAGTCCATTTCTACTGCAGATGATAGTTTGCTCTAATGATATTCAGAGGGTCACTCCTTTGATCTTCTTGTAGTTTAATTAACTTTAGCTTTTGTCTTTGTTCTGGAATGACGTTTCGTTGCATCCAATTATCTGTTTAGTCTAATTTATATAATTACAAAAAACTAATTGTTATAATTCAGTTAGTTATACAAGATAAGAAAATCAAATTACAAAGTTGTTTCGATAAGAAAAGAAAGTAACTTAATTGCATACTGTCTTTTTTCTTGAAACTTGATATTTTACGTCATCCTCCGCATCCACAGTTTTCTTTCTTATTGTTCCAAGTGTCTAAGATAATTAGTGTTGAAGAATTACCTACTGTCACATATGTGCATTGTTTGTAAATATATGACACACTGATTTACATTTGAAACAAATGTTGTTTACATTCCAAACACACAACATAATGAGGTTATTGAACAATAATTTTTTACACCTACACATTATATTTATTATTGTGAAAAAAGTACAATGTCAGTGTCATGCCAAGGATATCGTTTCGTGTGAAATAAAATAAATGTATGGTAAGGTAGAGTTTAACCAAAACGACATTCACTGGCATCAATTCCTTGGAGATGCTGTCACCGCTGAAAAAAGAATAACAATCTACTAATGTCTTTTTTCATCTCTGTGTTAACATTGTTTTATTGTGGAGCTGCGCTTTGTGCTTTTATTATGGATTGTAAAGCTGAAATGTAAGAGAAAGCCGAAATCGCATATAGTGTGCATATCAAATTACAAAGTAACTTAGTTGGTATAGTCTTAAGATATCCTAATGAAAGACAACCGGGATTTGATTTTTTTTCTATTTTAAATTTTGTCAGTATGAATCGTTCCAAGGAAATTATTAGATAACAGTATTCTAAAATTAAAAAAACCTTCTGGAAAATTGGTCGACTGTACTTATATCTTACATTTATCTCCGGTACAACAGAAATTAATGTTCTGACCGCCGTCCTCTAAAATTTGGTCATCCGTTTTGCAGGGATTCACCATAAATTAATAGCACATCCATTAACTCTTAATTACTATAAACATGTGCCATTTTCACAGTGCAGTTTTGTAGCAAGTGATACACGCAGTAACAACGCAAAAAACCGATCAAAGAAATGAGGTCAAGTCAGTTGAGGGCTGATTCTTTTGTGAAGAACCCACAACAATTTTTATGAACAGCCCTTCATTGTAATATTAGTTTATTAAATTAAAGAGTATTTCATATCCCTGATTATAATCATAGCCTCATAAATTTTTATTGGGACTTTACTAATTAAAACCACGGGTAATCTGTCAAATTTCTTAGAAAATAACTTTATGACGTCAGACTATTCTTAGAAGAATTGTACATGGGCAATTTTAAGGTAGCGCAAAGTTACCTTACCAATTCCATAATTTTACAGTAAGAGTTTAAGAAAACATTTTTTTAAACAACTAATTAAATCTCTTTTTAAAAAATAACACAGTAGCATATCTTAGTTTATAATATGAAATTTAATTAATTACCTAATTAGGAAGATACAAAAGAGAGAATTTTTACAATAGCACAAATACCTAGAAAAGTTTGCCTGTTTTAAATCTTAATTTCAATGACAATGATTCCAAAAATGAACTTCCTATCTTTACATTGTGAAATAATCCTGCAAATGTATTCCTGCTAACAACGTCATTTCCTTCTACAAAATTCCTGCAATAATTCAATTGTTGTTAAATTACTTTTATGCAACCAGCAATTTGTTATTTTAGGTGTGGTGGTTCCCTAGTCAGTAGACGCCATGTTGTAACAGCAGGACATTGTGTAGCCCGGGCAACCCCCAGACAAGTGCATGTTACCCTTGGAGACTACGTCATTAATTCTGCAGTTGAACCCTTGCCCGCATACACCTTCGGAGTTTCCAATATACAGGTTTGAGCACCACAAAAAAAAATACATTGTCATCCACAAAATATTTAAACTCCTCCACCTACACCAATCCTGCAATGGTTATTTTTCCTGTGAACACAAAAGCATTGTTGAAAGTTGTAATTGAGTTACGAAGCGGGGTGGCTGTTATGAAAACAGCGAAAACTTTAAATTGCAGCAGGAATTATGTCTCGAATGTAAATATAATTAACGTCAGCTAAAGGAAATTTTTTTGAGGAAGGGGAAGGGGTTACAAATGTTTGTAATAATAATTTAATTGCATTGGGTGATGAACTGTAAAAAGCAGGATTATTATAATTGTTCAATATATTTCCTGCTTGTTATATGCGTGTATGTTTGTCAATTTTTTTTTCGTAATACGTATTCCTGCAACGATTCATAAATTTTTATATAGTGTCACACGAAACAAAATCGATACACGGAACTGTTCCGTAATATACGTGCATAGAATAATCCAAGTACATTGTTGGTGGAATAGAAAATATAATAATAGTCTATTGGTTCCCAACACCACCACAATTTCATATTACCTCTATTGAAAAACTAATAAATTCACTAAAGTGAATTGGCCAATTTCAACTTTTATTGCTTACCTAACAAAAATGCTTTTATGCAACAGATATTAGAAATAGATCAACAAATATTATTACAACAATTTAATACTCCGGATGCAAGTACATGTAATAGTAATAGTGAAGAAAAAAAGCACCAACGGAACGATTAATTTGTTGTTCATTATCCAAATTCTTTTGTAATGCTCGCTAAGAGAGAAAGTGAAGATATACCGGTAATCAAACATAAATATTACATGAGGAAAGTTGAGTTAACGATCTCAGAAAACGATATATTGTCCCAAATTGGCTATACAACTTTTTACTTTCCATTTCTTTTTGTATTGGTCATATTGTTTTTTGTCGACGAAAAACAAGTGGACTGATGGATTATCTGGTTTTGTGGAATAAATTGTTTTCTTCCATAGATGGAAGAAACCCTACAGGTGTTTGGGTTTGGTTTAGGACACGCTTAATCGCCTGTGACGATCGATAAATCCTGTCGGTTTCCAATTAAATTATTAATTAATATTACACGGCTTTAAACGTTAATTACCAAAGATTATGTTTTGAGAAGATTTTGGGTTTAATGAGATTTCATTATTCTATAACTATATGGAACTTTTTCACTTCAGGAACTGTGATTTCTTTCATTTTTGAACTGTTGTATTTGTTGTCCAGTGTTAATTTGTTGTTCAATTTGGCGGCATCTCTGTATACATTTTTGACATAAGCATTGTACTTTCGTGTATTTAGAATATTTTGTTTGTTAGTGTTTTTTTTCATAGTTGTAGTTTTTACAAACTGGTTGAGTTGAAAATCTATTTTATATAGACACTCAACCATTTGGAACAAAATTATTTGAATTTCTTTTCTTTTCTTTTATACTATAATTTTGTAAACATTTTTGTTTTGTTTTTTGTCCCAATAAAGAAGTTAAAGAACTTAAATAAAAAATAAAATTACTCGATATTAGAAACAAAGCTTTAACCATTATTTGGAGATTGATTAATGGTGTTAATAGCGGATTTTCATACTCATCAAAAATTTATGTAGGTATTAGATTTATAAATTATTTTACAAATTTCCATTCAGTTTCTTCGCAAATTTTTTCAATTACTACTTCATTAATATTTTTATGGTACAAAAATAATATAAAATACAAAAATAAATTCTAAATAATTTTTGCACATGACAGAAACACTATTGAACTTAACAAGAACATTATTATTTTAAAACTTAAGAAGCAAAGTTTGTACTTGGTAATGTTAATTTTTATAGTAGAGAGAATTGGAACTAAAAATATTTATCAGGAAATTTTAAATATAATAATTTGATTAGCTTAGGAGGATAAAAACCCAATTAATTAAATATATTAAAATTTTTCCGCCAAATAATTTTAGTCCCAATTCTCCCTCTTCAAAAATGTAGGAATATGAGAAAACAGCGACCCTAGAAATTGTTTCAAATATAAGACCAGAATAACTCTAAAATGAGATTTAAGAATTCTGGATTTCCATTATAGCCAAACTTTGGAGTTTGGAGTATTCTTCTTCGAAACTAGTAAGGAATTTGAGAAGTTATTTGTTATACAAAAGAAAGCAATCAAAATACCACACATCGCCAAAATTCTTGTACCCCCAGTGGTTCTTGAATACCTACTTTACTAATTCGTATTTTTTTTTCTGAAGTATGACGGTTTACTACAGAGTGTAATGTTGCCATTCAGGTTTATGTGGAATTGATATAGAGGGTGAATAAAAAACAATAATGCAAAAGTGATAAGTTTTAATTTTTGAACAATAATCAGTATTCAACAAAATCATGACAAAAACAACAATCTGAACATTTTAATAATCTGTATGCCCTCCTCTGTTCTCTAACAATGCCGCAACACGTCTGGGCATCGATACAAGGAGGTTGTTTATGGTTTTCTGCGGAATGTTATTCCACTCTTCTTGGGCAGCAACAGTTAGCTCTTGGATGGTGATTGGAGGATTGTCTCTATTGTGAATGGCTCTCTGAACATAATCCCACATGTGCTCTATTGGGATCATGTCAGGGAAGTTCGCTGGCCAGTCCAATCTCCGAATGTTTCCCTCTTCTAATAGACCTTGCGATGAGGCCTTGCATTATCATTCATGAAAATAAAATTTTCTCCGATTTCTTCACGGTGATTGGTCTGATGATGTTTTCCGCGTGTATGTCGCCCGTCATAGTCTGTGGTACAAGGATCAGTGCTGTGTGACGATTGTGCATGATACCACCCCAAAACATAACTGTCCCTCCTTGGTATGGGACTACTTTTCTAACAAGAGCAAGTCTCTCTTGGCGACCTGAAGCCCTCCAAACTCTATGACGTCGACTATCACTAACTAGGCCGAACCTTTTTTCATCGGAGAAAAGCACGTTATGCCACTGAGGTAAAAGCCAGTCTCTATGTTCCTGTGCCCACTGAAAACGTGCGGCTCTGTGTCGGAGTAATACCCTGGGTACTCTTAGAACTCTTCTGGACCGTAAATCTGCAGCTTGAAGTCTTCGTCGAAGTGATATTATCACTTCGAAACGTCCTTCTGAAATGGTTTCGGACAGCTCTTACTGAGATGTTTCAGTTCCGTCGTACAAAATTTGCCACATAACGGTCTTTCCTGCCATTTGTTACCCTACGGCAACCACTTCCACGTCTTCGGTCAACATTTCCAGTTACTTGGTACAAATGAACAATACGGACGACGGAACTTCTAGGAATTCCAAGAATACCCGAAATTTGTTGATTTGATAAGCCTTCATCATGCAATGTGGTTATCCTGGCTCTATTAAAGATAGAAATCACATTTTCTGGCATTCTCGAGCAGAAAATTAACAAAATCACTTCAATTACACCTATACTACTTTGCACGCTAATTGACACTTTTCTCAAGATTAGGTTTTTCTTGTGGTTACGTGGAGTCTTCATCATATACAACTAGATTAGATTTAGAATGAGAAAAACTGATTATTTCAATAGACATTGATTTGAGCAGTTGTGGAATATGTATTTTAAAAATTTATTGAGGATCCAAGAATTTTGGCGATGTGTGTATCAGACTATGAGTATAGTTAATGGATCTTTAAGAAAGCTTTACCACAAATGTCCAAAAATAAAGGCTACTAGAGAAACTGTGTCGCCAACACTTCTCACAATGTATCTCTAATTTTCTCCACTTCAACTAATTACCTGTGTACGAAACACCTTTTAGCTCAGATTTTTTCTGTCCAACTTTCCTGTTGCGTCTCGTTACGCATTTGTCTCATGTTGTCTTTACTAGACCAGAAAGTAAAGACTACATCTAAGAAAAATGCTTAGAATACGGTTTGATTTCGTTGATAATAAAAACAGGTGTTCAGTAGGTAGTGTCTAAGTAGTTTTATTTACTCTTTGTTATGCTCATAAGAATAGGAGTGAAAAAAGAAAATTGTGTACTGTAGCAGATGGTTGCCGTAAAATTGTGTGGTTTCGATGATGATCTTATGTAAAGAGGCTCCTTATTTCAGTATTCATACCTACTAGTACGATGACAGTAAGTTTTTAGTGGTAATTTTAAAACATTTCATTGGCATGCAGTCGAATTTATTGAGATTTTAAAAATTTAAATAAAAATTGCGTGAAAAGTATAAATCATGAACAAATGATTCATAAAAATATATAATTAAAAAATAATTTAAAAAACATTTGTGCTATGACATAACGCAAAGTACTTATTGACAATTTATAACAATGAAGAATAAACCATGAATGTCATAAGTAATTATTTTACATCATTAAATTTGTCCCAAAGTAATTTATTAGGTGAAGTACTTACGAAATTAAAATAGATTGAGGTTACAACTGAATAGGTACTTCTTAAAAAAAATTGTAATAAAGCTAAAATGATTGCTTTTTGTAATACAAGAGCAACAGTTGAAATTGGTTTAGTTTCACTTTGATTACGCCTTTCATCCCTAACCGTCTCAAAAAAAAAACCTAAACCACAATAAATCTCTTCACCAAAACACTAAATCACTCCCTTACTGTTTTCCAAATCCATCAAACCACTCCTTCTCCTCCACATAAATAAACAATCACGTTCTCTTCTACAAACATGCATTGGTTCCAGGTACACCCCTTCTTCAAGTTCACCCCACAAGCCGACCGTTTCGACGTAGCTGTGCTGCGGCTAGACCGCACCGCTCACAATCTACCACACATCACCCCAATTTGCCTGCCTCCGCGGGGTGAAAGTTTCTTAGGCGAGACAGGGGTTGCTGCCGGTTGGGGCGCCCTCAGTCCCGGCTCTCGTCTTCGCCCCCAAACACTACAAGCCGTCCAGGTGCCTGTTATAGACAATCGGGTGTGCGAACGGTGGCATAGGTCCAAGGGTATCGGTGTCACCATTTACGATGAGATGATGTGTGCTGGGTACAAAAATGGTGGACGGGACAGTTGTCAGGGGGACTCTGGTGGGCCGCTGATGCTGCAAAAGACGGGCAGGTGGTTCCTGATTGGGATTGTGTCGGCGGGGTACTCGTGCGCGCAGCCTGGACAACCAGGGATTTATCATAGGGTAGCGCATACTGTTGATTGGATCACAAGAGCAATTGGGTCCTAAAATGTTCAATTCTAAGAGACTTAGCTTTGTTTTCTCGTTACTGTTGTATTTATTTTGTTAGAAGATATATCAATTTGAACTGAGTTCATTTGCAGAAATGCGGAATAAACATAATCTCGAGGGTGAAAAAATTAAGCCATATTCCTGATGTCAAGCCATCTTGAATTTAAAATGGTGGAAATTAATTTTCAACTGTAGGTATTACTAATAGGTAACTTAAATCCTAAACATTGAAAGTAAACCCACTTAAAATGTATTGAAATAATTGGTCTTTTTTACAACACTCGGTATACATCAGTTTCCTAAGGCATTTCCATTGAAACATTTATTCATTATTTCAGTCAAAGCCAACATGAATGTTCAATACTGCATAATTTATTATTGTGCACAAAACTTCCTGTTTCCTTAATTTTATACTGTAAATTATAACGAATGTTGATTTATAAATTGTAAATGAATAAGTGTTGCTCCGGTGTCAAAGTTTTAATTAAATATAGTGTATAATTATGTGATTCATTTAGATAGATATATGCGCCAAGTGAAACCTGCTTTTATTTTTATTATTTTTTGTTTGTTTAATTAGAAATAAGCAAGTACTTGTAATAAGTATCCAATAAGTTTTTTAGAAACTTCTGCTGTAATATTAAATTATTTTATGGAATAAATTATTATTGTATATGTGTGAAAACTTGTGTAAATATTTATGTCGTTATTAAAGTAAATATACAAATAAAAGTTAATTGTTGTTATTTCTCTATAAACTATAAATATTACATGGTGCCTAATTAAAATCCATTACTAAATTACTGTTTTTCATTTATTTATGGAAGAAAGTTGCAATTAACTAACCGAATCAGCCAATTTCAGGGGAATTATGAATGATTATTATTCACTTACAAGGAATATAATTTTTATACAGATTTTAATGTTTGAATCTTTCGCCAATGTGGCATATTTTTATACGAGTAGTGTAGTCATTTTGTTAAAAAAATTTGCAATTACTTGAAAAACTTTGGCAACCTAGACCAGATAATTTTAAGTAACTTTTCCTCAAACTCAAAGAAATTTTCAAAAATTTAAGAAACTTAAAAATTATATATTCTTTTATCGAAAAATGTTAAGAACATGCTATGCGGAATATTTTAAGGCAAATCTTTCATTAGAATTTTTTTTTATAAAGTGTATAGTTTCGGAGATAAATGTGTACATTGGAAATTTAGCCGGTGGCCGTAGCACATCTTAATTTTTTGAGATATGTTAATCAAGTGATCAACTACAACCAAGTCTCTAGCTTGCAAGAGTAATTTTACTTAATTTTCGTAAAATGACAGCACTTTTTAGAGTATGATAGAGCTGCTCAAAATAATATCCATTTGCACTATACATAATAGATCCTAGTACAGTCCCCTACGTGAGAAATTGTAGATACTTAGAAAAACTACAGCAATTAAAACAATTAACGTATGTTTAATTTCCATGTCATTTTGTTTACATTAGATTACTAATAATATAAACATGCAGAAAAATTATACATGCAAGATATCGATTTATCCGCTTATCTTCCAATAATTCTTAATTGTACTTTCGATTAAGCACTTTAATGGCTCTTTGAATAAGTTCAATTACCCTCAGCAGAAATTTACTTAATATAAACTAACAAAACACACGTATGCTGCGAGAAATATTTGATTCACCTAGAAATTTTGACCTTAAAATTATCAGGTCTAACGTATAAACAATTTGACAATAGTTCAGGTATAAAAGACATAATTTAATAGCTAGATCATCAGTTACCTAACAAATATCAAAAATGAACAAATACATCGCTTTTTTCCTCTTGGGCGCCGTCCTAGTGTTTATCCAGGTACCAATCTAGAACCATTCTTTTTATTCTAAATCTAAACTTGATTTTTTTTCCCAGACTAATGCTAAACCCCATGGATATGGCTGTGGCGGCAGATCAATTATTCCTCTAGGAAGCATCTGCACTTGCCAAAAAACTTTCATTAAACCACTGTGTGGTGGCTGTGGTGGTTGTGGTGGTTGTGGTGGATGCGGTGGATGTGGCGGAGGATGCGGCGGAGGATGCGGCGGAGGATGCGGCGGAAATTGGGGACGTAAACATTGTGGAAGTTGTGGTAATTTTGGTGGATGCGGTGGTTGTGGAGGATGTGGCAACATAATCCCAACAAGATACTTACCTCTGCCTGTGCCATGCCCCCAACCAATACCAGTACCATGTGTGGCACCAGCTCCAGTACATTGTGCACCGGCACCATGTGCACCACCCCCATGTGCACCAGCTCCATGTGCACCAGCCCCATGTGCACCAGCCCCATATGCACCAGCCCCTTGTGCACCAACAGTTGGGGTAAATATGAACAAGAAAATCTTGACATTTAAATGCCTTGCTTGAACTTCTTGTAAAATTCAATTGGAACTTGTTCAATATGGCGCTATATAAATAATTTCTTTTCCAGTGTGGCCGTTCTTACTACTAGAGAGGAAGATGAAAAGTACTTCATATTGTTGAAAAACGTGAAATAAAATCATAATTCTCTTCTAGATCCTTGCATTTTTATTCTTGATCCCGTAAATTTATAACATTTTAAAGGAGAGAATTTAAACAATAATCTCTTTTTAAGGTCCAAAGTTTTAAGATATTAATTTTTTATTAAGAATATTATATTATTATTATTGACTTCTTACCTTATTATTACATACTCGTATATCTTTTTTACGTCTGTTAAAGAAGTTGCCCTTTTTTAATTAATTTGTTTGGTATAAAGTCTCATTTTTTGAAAATATGATAAATAGTAGGTAATATTTTTGAAAATTTGACTACTTTTTCTTAGCTGCAGACAGTTGTAAATAAAATACTGTATGCAACACACATAGATAAATAAAGTGTCTTTTTCCCTCATGGGATTGCGGGACTCGCCAACGGTGCGAGCTGTCAAATTTCGTGGAAAAAAGACTACATTATGCATTTGTTGCATAAATAACTATTATGCAGGTGCATTATTTATATTAAATTATTTCTACAAGCTGTTGGGTCAATTATATTTATTATTATTCAAATTGGTCTTCAACTTGACCCCAATGTAAACAATTAACGTATGTTTAATTAAATACCCCTACATTTTTGTTTATAGTAGCAGTAATAACATAAACATATAAGAAAATTTAATGAATGATTAATCAGTCTTTTCAATGAAAATTATTTCTCTTTTAATTTACAATTCGTCATTATGATTAAGGTTAGTTAAGAGTTGTGCTCATCAATAAATAAGATAATCTAAAGAAGCAACCATCAATCTGTCTGATAAGTACCTAATAACACTTCGAACAGCTGAAAACGATAAGACAAGAAGAAAAGCCTCAAAGTGTATGACCTGATTACCTATAATTGATTTTGAGAACGCATTTAATTGGTACCTAGTAGTTAATGGATGAGCTCTAAACCTAATTAGGAACTATTAGGAACCTTGAAAGGAAGAGGTAGAAGAACAAAGAGGCTACATTCTAACATCTGAAAATATAGAATAAAATCATGCTTGAAAAGGAGGAAAACTAACTGGATCAATGTTACAAAAATGATGATTCTTATTATGGTGGTGAAAACATTTGCAACTCATTTGCCTCTTTTTTTCAACAAAATTATAATATTGATAACTACAAATTTAATAAAACCTGTTATGGTACGAATCTCGATAATATTACTTCTTTCACAATTACAAACGAAGACATTATTAAAGGAATTTGCTCATTAAAAAACAATTCCTCGGGCATAGACGATATACCTGGTATATTTGTCAAAAACTGTAGTGAATCACTTTGTAATCCGCTCCGTTTATTATAAATGCGTACGTGATGGCACTTTCCTACTACTATGGAAAACCTTCAAAATAATCCCAGTACATAAATCGGGTTCTAAGTCTCAAGTAAATAACTATCGACCAATCGGTATAAACTCTAACTTTGCAAAATTATTTGACTTATTACTATCTAATGTACTTTATTCTCATGTTTCCAATGTTATCATTGAGGAACAGCATGGATTTGTATCTGGTAGGAGTACTGAAACTAACCTATTGCTTTTTACAAACTTCATCACAACCTCAATTGAACAGGGTTTCTCTGTTGATTGTGTTTTCACCGATCTACAGAAAGCATTTGACAGAGTACCTATATCTTTATTGCTCCATAACCTTGTACATTTTTATTACATTTGTGATCCACTACTGTCTTGCATTAGATTTTTTTAAGTAATCGAACTCAAATAATGGATTTCAATCTAAAAAAATTAATGTATATTCCGGAATCGGGCAAGGTTCTCATACAGATCCTATCCTTTTCTTGTTGTTCTTAATTGACATCAAAAGCGTATTAACTAAGTGTCATTTCCTTCTTTTTGCTGATGACTGTAAAATATTTAAACGCATCGAAAATATTAATGATCAATACCAACTACAAAATTATTTAGATGTGTTCAATAGTTGGTGTAAAGAGAATGGTCTATCCCTTAACGTCTCTAAATGCAAGACGATGAAATTTACGCGACAAACATGCCCCTCATATTATCATTACATAATTGATGGTTCTGAACTTGAAAGCATTTATACATTTAAAGATCTTGGGGTATGGTTGGATCCAAAACTCACCTACATTGATCATATTGACACTGTAGTAGCAAAAACTAACAGAACTCTCGGTTTCATATTAAGACATACAAAAGAATTCAAAGATATAAGATGTCTAATTATTTTATACACAACTTTAGTGCGATCATCTGTGGAGTATTGTTCTATAATATGGTCACCAATGTATTTATCTCACATAAATAGAATTGAAAAAATTCAACGCAAATTTTTGAAATCACTTTGTTTCGTAAATAACATTGACTTTTACAACAGTAATTATATACATATTCTTCAGTACTTTGATCTTCCTCTTCTGTGTGAGCGTCGCTTATATTACGCATTAATATTTGTTTTTAAAATTCTGAATTACCTCATAAATTCTCCTGATATCTTGGCATTATTTAAATTCCATATTCCTACTCGTAATTTTAGAAATTTTAAGTTACTGCAGAATAGTTACCATCGTAGTAATTATGGATTAAATCTAAGTTTGAATCGTATGGCCAATACAGTAAATAAATATTATGACGAATGCAATATGTTTTGTTCATCCTTGATACAATTTAAGACGAATGTTAAATGTGTTATATTTCATAAAACTTTGTGATTTATTAGGTATCAGTTTATAGTAATCAATGTAAAAATATTCTAGAGGTTTATCCGTAAATAAATAATAATAATAATAAAAAAATGATTAAGGATAAGGAATCAAATTAATAGGAAGAAACAACAACAAATGGATGAAAAAAGTGGTCAAAAAATTAAAATTAAAATCTAGTAAATGCAGATGTAATTTTTAATGGTTATTTTCCAATAAGAACAAGCTTAAGGTATTAGATATCCATCTTTCAGATTTCAAATATTTGGAAAGACACCAGAACAGAGAGGAAAAAAACAATCTAAGAAGGAAGCTGCATGTATCAAATATCAACAATAAAGAATATGCATGCAAAAGAGAAGAATATCAAAACGATGTACTAGTTATCGAAGATTAGGAAAGCAAAGATCTCAATCACACGAGTCTTCACGATAAAAGAATTCAAGAAAGAAGGTCGACTTATTGCTAGTGCCTACTAATTTTTTTACAATTACTTAATTCACTATTTTTACAAATAATTATTAAACATATTTTTTTCTATGGATTAGATGTTACATGTTAGATTCCAATAAAATAAAATTTTCAACAAATAGATTGTCGAAAAAGTAAAAAACATTAAGTGCCCTAAATTAGTTAAACCAAACATTTTCAACAACAACAAATTTTCATTTAGTAATTCAAAATAACTGTTTGCCTGATGACGATTAGTTTACTTTTCAAGATCCCTGTAGGTACTACAATGCGGAGAAAAACCACAATAAATAGCAAAGTATATAAATTCCTGTCCAGAGGTCTTATCTTTAATCTAATTTAGTTCAAATTTTTTTTGGTTCATACTGCTAAATAATCCTCGAGCACCGCCACATTAGGTCTGGAACTACAAGTAGATAGAATATTTAGAAGGTTAACATAATTTAAAGTGTGAGCATCCAATGTTACCTAGTCCCATTTTTAAGAATTACCATTTTGCTTATACCAAACTTACAAAACGCACGTACGTTTTAGAAAATTTAATATACCTGCAAATCTTGACCTTAAAACTATCAGGTCTGGCATAATATAAACAATTAGACGCAAGTTCAACAATAACTATAAAAGACATATATTAATTAAGCTACATCATCATTCAACAATTAACAGTCTTAATTGCAAATTAATAGTCGCAATAAACTATTAAAAAAAACAATATGAACAAATACTTTTCGCTTCTTCTTTTGGGTGCTGTTCTAGTTTTCGTCCAGGTACATCATCACTAATAATAATAATAAAAACCACTTAACTTCAATTTAATTTACTATTACAGGTAGCTAACTCTACGCCTTGTGGATACGGCTGTGGCATCTACAACAAACCTCTAATTCTGAAGAAATTTCCATTGATCTCCTTAGGATGCGGCGGTTGTGGAGGATGTGGAGACTGTGATGGCGGATGGGGTGGTCACTGTGGAGGATGTGGACGTGGAAACTGTGGAGGATGTGAACGTGGAAACTGTGGGGGATGTGGACATGAAAACTGTGGAGGATGTGGACACGGAAACTGTGGTGGTTGTCACAAAGGCTGTGGAGATGACTGTGGTGGATACGGCGATTGTGGAGGTTGTCACAAACTTATTCCCACACAGTATCTACCAGTTCCGGTACCATGTGCTTCTCCCTGCCCAGTTCCAGTACAACTTCCTCGACCTTGTGCACCAGTAGTACAGGTAAACAAAATTTACAATCATCGAAATAATTGAAAACAAATTAAGGAATAATTATCATACATATCAACAAGTTAGTATTAGAATCAATTGCATGAATATTCAATTGAGGCTAATTGAGAATGAATAGGAATTGAATTTAAATTTGAAATGACCGCATTGATTTAATTTATTGTTTGAACAGATTTCAATATTATTACTCGATATAATATTATGTATATGATGCTTTTTTGTCAGCGATCTTAAACCTGATTTTTCTTTCCAGTGTGCATCCCCTGCTTATTACTAGAGAAGAACGAGGAGACTGAATCATAGGGTTTAAAAATAAATAAATAAATAACTTATTATAAAGCACTAACCACTGTATTTTTATTCCTTATCTAAGCCCAAGCACGTTTTTCTTCTGAACATTAATAATCGTGGTTTAATTGAATATGACAAATATGTTGAAAAGCACCAATTTCATCATGTTAAATTTTGTCTATAATTCATGTTGTAAGCGTAAAACGAGAATAACATTTCGAGTATTTAGATATTTACGAAATTATGCACAAAATTTGTACGGTTATAAGGAGTTATAATTGAGATTCCCTTTTTATTTTTTGAAGAAGTACCTATCTATTTGATGAAGTTCTTATTCTATTGTAATAAATTTGGGTTCCCTTAAGTCTATAATATAATAAATTTATGAATCCTAAAAAGTTAAGTACCAAATTTCAGAAACAAATAGGAATTACCATATCTATAATATAAAGTGTGACAGAATAGTTGAACCAAATCTTTATTACGGATGCCTTAAAAAATATATATAATCGAATTTTGAGATCCCAAGTTTTCAATTTATTCTAATACTTAAAGAAATATGCTTTGACCAGGTGATAGAAATCCTTAATATACGCAATCTTTTCTATTCTTTCAACAACAAAAACACTGATTCCAAGAACATATAGAGCCTTCGAACTGGACAAATATGTATCCTTTTTTTAAACGCCATTCATTTTTTATTGCCAGGTTAACTAATGCAAAAACGGTAGTTATGTTCATGTGTAATTTTTTTTGAAAATGTCTCACTTCTTATTATTTTACCACTTTTTATTTTTCCACTAATTTTGATGCTTCTAATAATTCCTAAAAGTCACCAAAGTAAACTACACGGATTTGGTGATCGAGCAGGACACGAAACTGATTTACCTCAACCAATTTGTAGTTGTAGAAAGGAACTTAAGTTAACTGAAAAATATCAAGAGTGTTCATTATGAAAAGAAATTGACAAGAGATTCGATTCCGAAAGTTTTAAACAATAAACTGAAACATATTAAAAAATTCTATAGATTAATTCTGTTACTTAACTAGACAGAAGTCATCAAATAAAGAAAATATACAGGGTTAGTAAAAACATGCTGTTAGTTTTTAATTTTTTAAAGCTTCACAGTGCGTTTAATCAAAACTTTACAAGAGATGAAAAAGTTCCAGAAGGTTAAACACTTTACTTACTTTAAAAAACCATCTTCTTAAGGTTTGATTTCAACAAAATTTTCACAAATTAAAGGTCTTTGGTATTCATTAGCAACTACCAAGAATTGGTTCTTCTCATTCAATTAGTTTAGAAGTTATTACCAAAAATTAATTTTTTTTCTGAAACTTCAAACTCCTATAACTTTTTAGTTATGCATTTTAGTATAACAACTTTTTCTTAATTTTAGGCCTAGTATTTACAGGTAAAGCATGTCCCACTTATTGCGACTCACCCTGTATATGTAATATTAGGTAATTCCTTTATATTTTATATAAATTTCCAAACCTTTTCTGTACTTTAAGAAAGCTGTATTAAATTTTCACTTTAGTTGAATAAAATAGATTTTATTGTGATTTTATGGAGCATTTGCTATTTTATTATTAATTAATACAAACATTTTCTAGAAGTTTTAAAATATATATATGTAGAAAATTGTAAAATTTGAACATAAATCCATTGGAAAATTAATATAAAATAAGCTAAACAATAATATTATAATTGTTATGAAATTATATACTCGTATTATATTGTTTACTGTTCAAAACAAACCTGACCAATTAATAAAATATTTACATTAAATAACTATAAATATCACATTCCTTTTCAAATTTTCATTACATCTAAGTATAGAAGATTTTTATAATTCAATTACAGAACACAGGATTCTTCAAAAACAATATCACTCATAATTTCCCAAAAGTAACAACAACTACATATGTACAATAATTTTTCCATTAGATCTTACTAAAACAATAAATAGTTTTGTTATAAATTATAGAAATAAGTTCAAGTACCCCAGTAAAAAATAATCACGTAGAAAAAATAACGTCAACTCTCTTATCCTTTGAACTACAACAGGTTGGAAGACATGATCAACTTACAAACAAATTCAACAAAATTTTCATATATAAACTGTAATAAGATTTGTTTATCAGTTTTAATCTAGAAGTATAACGGAAGGAAACTGTAATAATGTTCTGGAATTGTCTTATTGGCTTAGTTGGCGTGTTGATATTTATCACACAGGTTAGTAGCAAAACTGTAAAATCTTGTCAATTTACTAACTTAAATTTTTATCCTAGACAGCCGTCTGCGATTGTGGTTGTGGCTGTGGTGGTGGCAGATCTTATACACCATCAGAAGAAACCCCGATCCAACCGCTTCCACCTCTAAACTTCTTCACCCCGCCTCAAGAAAATTGCGAGCCCTTCGTCATCCGACCAAAACCCCTACCGAAACCTTGCGAGCCTAAAATTGCTTACCAACCAGAATGTACTCTACCCCAACAACCCCCAGTTCAACCTGCTTGGAGATGTCGAAAGAGCTTCAATAGACCTTGTTGTGTTCCCCAACAAGAACAACAGCGACCTTGTTTTGGTGTTCAAAGGCCACGACCTTGCTGTGCTCAGCAACAACCACCAAGAGTGTGTTGTTCTGGGCCTATTATTGAACCCTTGTCCCAAGTTCAGGTAAATGAGAATGAAGTGTGGTTTTTGTTCAGCAATGAGTTGATTTTGACTTCGAAATTTGGTTTGATCTCATAATCGACTTTGATTTCTAGGAAATATTTAGCAATGTTTTGATACTTTTATCAAGAACTGGGGAAAATTTTGGTTATTGGTAATAAAAGGAGTTTCTTACTGAATATTGTTCACTTATATCGACATCAAGTCTGATGATGTGATCTAAGGGTCAGCATTTTTTCATTGATTTTTTGTCAAATTGAAGTTCAATGAAAAAACTGTATTAAATTTCAAAAGATCTTTAAACTGACATACGAAATATGATTCAATGTCATTTTGTTGATCTGAAATATAGTAAAAATATAATCAACAACTACACATATTATAAGCCAGAAATAATCGAAATTATCAGCCATAATGACAAATATTTTTTCATTCATTAAAAAAGTGTTTGGGTTATTAGTCAAAATTGTTACTGATGTAATCTTTTTTATTTTCAGTTTGAGCAACCTCAGCCGTCGTTCTTGAGCTCCCTTCTGTGCAGAAGACCCCTGAGAAGAAAATGCAACAAACTAGCTTACCCATCCCTCCTTCACAGAACATTCTCAAACCAAATGCAGTGTCCTTGTTCACGTTGCTGTTAGGCCTTAAAAATTGTTTTTGATACGATTTAATAAAACAATTTCTAACAAACTGTTATTGTAATACTTAATGTTAATCACCTTCCTTACTGTTTAACTAATAAATACTTACGCCAGCAATATTCGAATGTCAAGTTCAAAGTAAACAAAAACCGGAAGCAATTACAGAACTTGTGCACCTGATTTATTACATTGAAACAAAATCCATCTGAGCAATTACGAAATTTTTGCAGCTAAGTGCTGTCTTTGTCCAGTACACGGCGTTCACCACCATCAATGTCTTCGTTCTTTTGGTGCGACGACAGAAATGTAGGCCACTTTTGGAGTGGTGCCGTTAACATCATTCTTTTACTGTTACTGTTACACAGCACAAGACCAACTGAGGTAGAGGTCTGAAAGCCTACCAACTAAGCATTGGTTTAAATATTTCCGAAATCACCATTATGATTTTACGGGTTGAAAACTAATTTTTCAAAATTCGTTTTGATTATTTTTGTGGCTCAAGTGGTTGTTGTTGCAACAATGAGTGAGCAATGCGTACGATTTTGTTGTTATTGTTTGTGAATTATGTCCACGTGCTCGGTTTTTTGGAAATTTCAAAGTTTATTCCATATTCGGGGAAAAAAAGGAAATATAGTGCGGATGGCGATGGGTTAACTGGATATAGAAAAGGTGTTAGTGTTACAGGTTGGTCTTGTTTTGTTCAGCTTCACCATAAATTTGATACAGGTTTTATACCGGCTGTTTACTCGATAATTACCATGAGGAATAATATTCAGTGCATAAATTGTATTTTGTTAATTATTATTAAAGATTATTCCATGACAACTTAGTTATTAGCAGAAAAAAATACAAAAATATATGATGTGGTAGACGTCCTGGTTGTTTAATATTTATTGACAAACAATTTTAATTATTCTTGAAAAAAGTGTAAATTTCAAACATTGCAAACCACAACAAATTTATATTTTCATGGAATATTGCAACTGAAACCTTGAATTAAACTTTTACTTGTTTAAGAAAAAAAACTGTTTAATTATTATTTCTACGTCCCAATTATCGACATGGAAATCGGAAACATTTACAAAATCAATCCGATCCAAGAGCAAATTCATGCTTTATCTCTCCCCTAGGCAGGGTTTTTGTAACCATGTTTGGTTACCCCTCAAAATGTGAACGAAAAGGCATCTCACATTCCTGCACGTTATCCTTTGCTTGTTGGCTGGTCGGTGGTTCTAGTCAATCGGGTTGTGGAGCAAGTCCTTGGATCGTAGCCTGTTGTGTTACATCAAGGAAAAACTTGGCGAGTACCAAAAATGTCGTGGACTACGATCTTGATGATGATTATGAAAGTTTAAAGTAATTAGAAATTGAATAGTTCTGGAATGTTTAAATCTTTTTTGTATATTTTTTTTAGTGTGATAAACGAAAGGCCAGTAATTCAAAAACGAATAGATGATTTTGGAGATGATTGTGGTTTGTCGTCAGATCGAGTGTTAACCAAGAGGATAATTGGGGGAAATGAGGCGAAATTTGGACAGTTTCCTTGGCAAGCTTATATTAAGATCGGCACTTATCAATGTGGAGGAGTTTTAGGTAAGAAAAGTAAAAAAAACTGTATCATTATTTCTGAAATGAAATTTGATTCCAAATACTTTTTTAAGAAAAACTTGTTTACTATTCCGATATTACTTTCGTTTATTATTTTTAGAGGAATATTTAAAAACTTTATTTCATTCAGATGGTCTACATCCTTCCTCGCTTCCTTTTATCACATTTATATATAAAACAACCTGGATTTCTTCCGAGAACTAGTTAAGCTTAATTTCCAGTACTTCAATTTAATTTTGGATCCTGTTGTACCTCAAATTTTCTTTTATATCGATAAAGATTTTCAATTATAATAAATTTCAGATCTTAAATATGTGACCTTTCGGACTAGTACTACCTCCTCCATTATGATTGTTTAAAACTGACTGCTCTGTGTCTTCTTGTATCCGATCCTCTTATTGACCTCCATTCCAAACTGTTACAATTATCCAATAAACAAAGTATTGTGATTTGTTCCGCCTAATCACACCGACTCGCCTTAAACCATTAAACCCGGACCTAACATATTACAGCTAATAAATCCTTACAAAAACACATTTTCTTTGTGTATTAATGCGTTGACATTTTTCAGTGTCCAGGCGTTTTGTAGCTACCGCTGCCCATTGCATCATTACAGCAAGATTAAACGATGTACTTGTTTATTTGGGCGAACTCGACACGCAGGACACTGGTAAAGTCAAGGAATTAGCTCCTGCGGAATTACACAGGGTGAGATTTGTCCTTGACATGGAACATTTCCAATAAAACGATTTTTTAGGTACATAGACGGATAATTCATCCGAAATTCCAATTTCGTACAACGCAACCTGACAGATTTGATTTGGCTTTATTGGAATTGGTGACTGAAGCTGGTTATGCATTTCATATTTCACCTATTTGCCTTCCTGGTGGTGATTTGGTGCTAACGGGGCGGAATGCTGTGGTGGCTGGATGGGGTAAAATATTGCCGTCGAATGAGCTGATGGGTACAAATGTGTTGCGGAGTGCTACAGTTCCTATATTAGGTGAGGAAGGATATGATTACAGGGTGACAATTTATAGCTAAGAGGAGCCAAAGTTGTGTTATAATAGTGAGCAGAAAATTATGTTGGGAATTAAACTGATGTTGGATATTTAGACAAGTTTTGGGTCACAAAGTTTGAAAATTAATTACCTCATGTTCATTTTAGAAAATTTATTCCATCTCATCTTGAGGACCACAAAATTTGATTTTCGGAATTTATCAAGTAGCTTTCCCTCAATTATCATGAATTTGCGTGATTACAGCAATACTATCCTGAAAAGGAATCTTAATTACTTCCTGAAATAATGTAATATAAACTGACATTTCAAGATTTTTTTTGCACATATTAAAATACGATTAATGAGATGGCTATTAAGACACTCGTGTCGTAATTCTCATACTCGTGTCTTAATAGCTATAATTAAATGCTCATTGCATACTATACTATTTTCTGTCTTACAGTTTATAAAAATTTTATTTCAATGTAGTACTTAATAATCTAGGAAAATATCGTCTTACCTTAAAAATCGGTTTTGTTATAAAACTATTCAGTCCTTAATTTTTTTTTAATCAAAATTAGACACTCTGTATATTGTTTCTAAAACCCTTTTAATATGAATGTCACAGAATTTCAGCAAAAGTTTCGTGGAAACAAACCAGTTCTCTTAGTCTAGCTAACGCAATATTTTATTGCTTCTTCTGTCATAAATTCTTCCATTTAAAAACAGCTTGCCCGGAAAATTTATTTTCTTGTCTAAAAAAACATTTATCAGCATTCCCTTCACAGTAAACAGCTGTTCCAAACTGCAGTAATATATTTCAAAATATTTGTCTTTGTCAAAGAAACTTCCAACCTTCTGGCTGCAATATTGTGAATATTCCTCTCAACCTTTTTTAATACTTCATAAACCTAAACCGCGTTTTACTATCAATTTTCAGATATTAGAGAATGTATGGCCTGGCACAGGATAAAACAGATTTCAGTGGAATTGCATGAGGAGATGTTATGTGCTGGTCATGAAAACGGCAAACACGATGCTTGTTTAGGAGACTCGGGAGGGCCGCTTATCGTCCTGGAAAAGGGTAGATGGACTTTGGCTGGTATTACTAGTGCTGGATTTGGTTGTGGCGAGCCACATCAACCTGGAATATATCATAAAGTTCCAGTTACTGCTGCCTGGATTAAATCAGTCATCATGAAATATTAAATAAATTTGATATTATTTGGATTATTTCTGAGAGCGCGTGGGGTGGTTATGATAATAATTTATTCTTCTGTAAACTTATGATTGTAATTGTTATTGCTTATAGAGAAGTAAAATGTACCAAAAATTGTTTGTACAACAGAGAGAAAGTTTAAATAAAGCTGAATGTTTGGTTGCATACAAAATACAATACTTAAATAAATTGTTACAATACCTACTTGTTATACAGGGTGTCCCAGTTTATATCGTCAGGCTTTCACCAGTCGATAGTTTAGCGAAAATTAAAGGTGGTTTGTCTAACAAACTATGGTCGAATGTTGCTTCCTTTTTGATGTACAGGGCATTAAAGAAAATAAATTATTTTAAATAATTTGCTATAAATCAATAACAAAAAAAGTTAGTCTTCTGAAATTTTGCATAGATCTTTTTTTTGTATTCTCTTATTAATAGTGGTTGCAATTATTTTATTTAGAACACAGAGGCGTGCGTACGGGTTTCTTCAAAAACATTTTATTAAATAAAACGTACGCCACCGGTTTTTTTGCAGCACCAATATGCAGAGAGTATTTTTCATTCAATTTAGAAACTTTTTCGTATCTCATAATTTTTTGATAACATAACTAAAAATAACCTAATAGTACAGTAAATAAGGGAGAAAAAAGGCTGCAAATAGAGTTTTTTTACCCTACAGCCAATTTTTGTAGAATCTTCTAGAGGGTCACCCTGAAAGTTTAAAACTGAGTTTGTGTATTCGTAGACCCCGCCCTTTCTTCACCAGCCCTCAATTAAGGGTTGGATTTTTTGTTTAAATAATAACTTTTTTCCTATTCAATTTTCGAAAAAAAGAGTCAGTGCAAAATTGTAAAGGAATATTTCCTACAACTTATCTTTTAAACTTTTTTTGATAATGTCGATATTTAAAAAGTTATTCAACAAATAAGTTGAAAATTTTGGGGAAAGAATAGTAAGTAGTAGTAGTAAGTAGTACCTAACTAGAGAAAAATGTCCCTAAAATTAGCAACTTATTTGTTGAATATCTTTTTAAATATTGACAATATCAAAAAAATATTAAAAGGAAAGTTGTAGGAAATATTTTTCTCTACAACTTTGTACTGATGCTTTTTTCGGAAATCTAATAGGGAAGAACCTCTTTAATAAATAAGAAAAAAAAAGTTAAGTTATCAAGAAATTGTAAGATACAAAAAAGTTTCTAAATTGAATGGAAAATACTCTCCGCATATTGGTGCTGCAAAAAAAAAACAGTGGTGTACGTTTTATTTAATAAAATGTTTTTGAAGAAACCCGTACGCACGCCTCTGTGTTCTAAATAAAATAAATGCAACCACTATTAATAAGAGAATACAAAAAAAAAATCTATGCAAAATTTCAGAAGATTAACTTTTTTGTTGTTGATTTATAGCAAATTATTTAAAATAATTTATTTTCTTTAATGCCCTGTACATCAAAAAGGAAGCAACATTCGACCATAGTTTATTAGACAAACCACCTTTAATTTTCGCTAAACTATCGACTGGTGAACACTTTTTGTGCTTTATAAAATGACGTTAAAATTTTCCTCATGCGACGCATACCTCTAGGATAACTTTGTGGCAATATCTCAGTAAAATGTCTATGATTAACTCCCAATAAATTAAATTAGGTGCCTTATTAATTATTAGGGTCTTATTCTCAAATCACTAGAATTTAATTCGCATATGAAATAATTGTTGTAAAAATCAAGAATCAATTAATTTTGACAATTTATAACAATAATTTCCCATACACCAGTTTTGTATTCAAAAATCAAATGATTCGAGAATAAGGCCCATGTTCTTTAAATTAATATCTATAATATAGTGACCAACTCCTACACCAACCGTTCTGTAATTCTTCGTATTTTTGCCTGCGTATTTAGCCCATCATTAAATTTTCTGATAGAAGCTCTAACATCAGGCTTAAGAGACAAGGCACTAGAACTGTTTAGGTATGATGCCTTCGGCATAAACGCGCTTCAAATAATAGAGCTTAGTTCTCTTGAAGCATTGACCGGCCTTCCGAATTTTATCCATGCGGAGATTGGTTTTAGGATTGGCAGGAAGGTCCTATCTGCTAGACTTCGTTCTTCCTTTGATGGGTAAACTGGGTAAGCTAACTCTTGGATTTAGGTTTGACATTTTGAACTGGAATATAAAGAAAATTCAAAGACTAAAGGCTCCTTGTTATAAATGAGTTTTTTTAGTTATTTTTAGGTTCATATCTTTGTAAAATATTCTGCAAGGCTTTAGGACATTTTTCAACTTCCTTGCAAACGTACAATATTTTAATTTTTTCATATTATTTTGAGGGTATTTCTTTCTCTGAAACTGTTTCCATCACAAAACTGACGTCATGCTATTAAAAAAATAATTTTACAACTTTAGTTACCGCCTCGAGTGTTTTCAGTTTCAGTTTCAACCTTTTGATGTTGTGTTTTTCATTAAATTACAATCAAATAAAAAAGCAAACATCAAAAGCAACCAACCCTCGCAAAACTGTTTCATGGATTTTAATTACAAAACGTGTTTATGTACTGTACAATACAATGTTATTCTAAATTACATTAATCTGGAAACACCGCCACGAGGCGAATTGCTAATAATTTTTTTAATGATACAAAAGTTTCCCAGTCAAATCCTTTTGAAGGATTGTGCTGCTTTGGATATAATTTCATCGGAGTTGGAGTTCAAAGTAAAATTAATGGGTGAATTTGGCAAGTTTTCCTGTTTCGAAGTTTGTTCTGTAATTTTCTTGAGTCCAGCTTGATTTAATACTCATTAGTGATAAATTTAGGACGCAGCCTTACAAAACAAACAGTATTTTTGGGTACATTTTTAATTATCCCCAACACTTTTCTCCGATTTCTTATACAAATGACTTGTTTTGTTTCTCCATCAGTTTTATAGGTGTAAATGCATAACGGAAAGTTAATTGACAAATTTCACTTCAGTAATCACAGGCAATCTTAAGTAAAACCACTTGTAATTACAAACCTAATAGAAGTTGCTCTACATTCTCTGTTTTTAAAGTTACTTTGCCTGTTAATCAACATCGTCAGAAGAGGAAATTGTTTTATTTCTGTTTGTTGTTTTATCTAGTATAATGGAAAGTTTAAATAATGGCCAAGAGTGCAAAAGTTAGATACAATGTGCCTATAACAGAGTTTAATCTATTTGCGTGTTTGTTTAGTAAATATCAGAAACGTTTCTAGAAATTTTAATTGGAGAAGTACTCCGAACAGGATTCATAAGGATTTACAATGATATTAATGTTTATCCTTTGTTATAATAATTATTTTAGGATTTTTTCATGCGTAAAAAATCGGAAAGTTGTAATATTATTATTATTTATCTACGCCCCTGCAAATATAAAATTACCCACAAAGAGTTGCAGTAATAGTTGCAAATGTACATATTTCAAAATCCTTTGGCAAGGAAATAAAAATAGCAATTTGCCCCCGAACTATTGCGTGTACAATTTTGCAAACTATTATTTTATAGCTGAGGGCTAACTGGAAACTTCGTAACATTTTCCTTTTATTTCCTAGACGAAACCGAACTGTACTCAAATCTAATTTACCACCGACAAGAATAATGGAAGGAAGTAGTTTGGAATCATCACACACTGCACACACTTCCGGTAAATAAATAAATTTTCAGCTGTGTAATTGCAGCTTCTGCTTTCTCTGGCATTCCTCTCGCGGTGACTTAGACCTTTCTTTGGGAAAGTATGTCACTGATCTAACCTTAACCTAAAGACAGGTGGCTACTGGTTAATTTTACCGTCCCATTAGAAGCATAATAACTAGTTTGTGGGGAATGGTTATTAGACAGATATGTTTTGTTGTTCTTGGTTCTAGTACTATAGGCAAAATCTCACATGCAAACTAGTCTTCAGTGGATTCAATTTACTTTAATTGAAATTGAAGTGAAAGTGGATTTTTTCGTAAAATGTGTATCGTTTCAAGAGAAATTATAATTTTCCATGATGCGTATGATGGATTTTTATTAACAATGGTTTCGTTTTTTTATTGCAAATAAACAAAGACCTGTTGTGCTTTGTTGCTTAGGTTTTTATATTGTAAATTTTTTGTAAGCTAAAAATGATTTACTTTAAGCAACAAACAATATCCTTTTGGAGGATTATCCCGATCAATTGAAGTTGTTTAAAAAAAAAAACTTTTGGAATGGTTATTTCTTTCATTCAAATTTTTCTATTCTATCGGATTTTTTAAGGTCGTGGTGTGAAATGGATGTTAACGATGTTTAATGGTCCGAGAACTGAAATTTTCTTAAAACGATCATTTGTCGCGGTTGTGGTTCGTGGTAATTTGCATAAACTTATTTATTAGCAGACTCTTAGTCTAGATTATAAAAGTAAACGAGTGGCACAAAACGATTTTTATTTTTTTAACCTACTTTACTGCATCAAATAATTGGCATGGATTCTTCCATCATCACATGTGTTATTATAAATTGACACCATCCGAAGCTGATGATGAGGTATTGTGTAATCTCACACCATGGACCTAATTCCTTACAACTAACAAAACTTTTGATTTCTAAATCGATATTAACAACTCACACCTCACACAGTCCATCCTTGTCCATACACAAGAAAGTTGTTTTTACATACACTACTAGGTATACCGATAAAGCTAATACTAGTCTTTAAGTTAGAGCGACGTACGGTCCATGCCACAACTAAGACACAAAAGAGAAATGGAAGAAAAACGAAAATAAATATGATTTCAGATAGCCAATGGTCTAAAAATTAAGATTAAAATTTCTCCGATGTAATGCTGGCTCTTGTTTTTACTCTCAGTTGTCTCTCGGATTTGTCAACTTCTTCAGGTACCACCACCGTCGTCGTTATCGTCGCCGCGTCGCTCTAATACAGTGCGTGGTTGAGTGTCAGTGATCAGGTTCTGGAAATATTTAATTTTGTTATAATTTGTGGCATAATTATTTTTAATTTATTAACACATATGGTGTCGTGTTTGGGTACTAGACAGTTAAGTGTTTTGGTAAGATTGTGGAAGACAATAAGTGAAACCATATACCACGCTCTACTTGCCATATGAAAATGCAATTTAATTGTTTTAAACAATTAGTGTTGTGTTTCGTTTTCGTCGGATTTATCGAGTGTTCTGAAAATGAGATTAAAGGTGGGTCGGAAAGAAATTCAATTATGTTTCTACAGACAAATTCAGAATTTTTTGCAATAATAGAAATTGAAATGGAAAGTTAATTTCACCTAAAATGTGTTTTTATCAATATTCAAATCATTAGTATTATTGTTAAACAATAGCATTTTTTGCTTATTATAAATTAGCAAATCCACTTCCACAATAAAATCTGATAGGGAAGTTAGTTTTGGTTTCCTTTGTAGAAAGAAATTTTCATGTTCACAATTTGCTACTTTAAATAATATTCTGTTGGTTGGTACCATAAGAAGTAAAGTAAAAGATTTGAATACTACCGGATCTAAAGTTAGCACTCCCTTATTTGATTTCATAAAACTAGTACAATAGTGTGTGGTTGTATCCGCTTTAGCGATGTAGGTATAAGCAATATGCAAAGATAGTTTTCAAAATTTGCACATTATTTTAAATATAAATATATATATATATATATATATATATATATATTTTAATATTTATAAAATAAAATTGTACAATCGTACAATAACTGCGAGTTTCTGAAGTTTCTGAAGAAGAGTCTAAATATTTGTGTTATTTGTATATTGAACGTAGGAAAACACAATTAAAGCTGTAGTTTTGTTTTCCTTTTAGCTTTTAAAAACTCCAAACCAGAAACTACAAAATGTACCTTATTATTCAGACTATTTCATCATAACTGAGAAAATTTGTTGAGGCCTCCTCCTGCTTAGATAAAAGTATATCTATAATTTGTAAAACTGCTAAAAATGCTATAAATTTCCAAATTATGTTTTTTTGAATATTTAGGACAAAATTCTACATAATCTGCATTATCAGCAGTTATAACAACAAAAGATAACTTATAATTATTGTACGTGTGCGGAGTTCTTTCAGAGGTCTGCGTACAAACAGGATCCCATTTTATCAATTTTTGGTTATTTTAGAAAGAAGAACATTATTAAATAGGTACCAAGAAAAAAATTCTAGTAATAATTTTAGATTTTCATATTATTTTTAAAATAGTGGCAAAAAGTTAGGGATGTCGTCGCCCTATTGCTCCTTTTCTAAAAGAACTTATAGATATGTTGCAACTCTTTCAATTTCTACAAGATGAAATTTATCATCTAATTAATTATAGCCAGGCGTTGTCAGAAGTAATGAATAGAAATTAAATAGAAAGATTAGAATGAATATCTAGTAAAAATTTTAGAGCTTTTTTAGAGCTCCTTAAAAAATTCGCGACTAATCCGTTTTCATCTTGGATCTCTTTGTAGAAAGCAAATTACAGTAAAATTGAAACCATAAGAAAATTTATTGATACAGTTTTTTACAAATTCTCTCTCATATAAACGAAATGTTTTATTTTTGGATATGGAGCGTGGTTGAAATTCGAAGCAAACTACAGAAATTTCGATTAATCGAAAACATATTTAGTGACCAAGAGTACACTGTGTCCCAAATTGCTTGTAATTGCAGGGTATCTCTGTAAGTTGTAAAGATAGAACTTTGCGGTTTTCGCGAACCTGTGCCAGTTTTTCGTTAAACTTTTAATGCCGCAAACAGAACTAAGCTAACTTGTTTTGTTTCTAAGATATAGGGTGAAAACGAAATTTTTTACTTTCCGGGGTGCTGTCATATCTCACACACCATGTTAGCTAGAAAAAAAGTAAAAAGTGATCTAGATAGATATTTTTGCGTAGAATCCAGTGGCGTACTCGAAAAAAAATTGTTTTGCACCGTTATGATATATGACCCAAACTAGGTCCTTTTTAAATGGAACACCCTGTATTTTTTTGTGTCATAAAATTTGTCTATTTTTTCTCATTAAAATCATGTAAGCAGTAGGCACTTTAAAATTTAATAAATGCCCTAAATAAGCAAAAAAACCAATTATAAGTCAAAAAAATTTAGTTGACCATGAAATCGGAGATAAAGAAATGTTTACAAGCATCAACATGAGACAATATATTAAATTAAAAACTCTTAATATTAATATTATTTTTATTTTATCTTAGTAAAAAAGAAACAAAAAGCGAACTACAATTTTTTAACGGTCACTATAAATAAACAATAAAATTTAAGAAAATATTTTACTTTTTTAATTTTTTTTATTTAATAAAGTGTCTCATGTTGCTGGTAAACATTTTTTATCCCCGATTTTCATGGCCAACTAAATTTTTTTGACTTATAAAGGAGGTTTTTGCTTTTTTAGGGCATTTTTTAAATTTTAAAGTGCCTACTGTTTACATCATTTTAATGAGAAAAAATAGACAAATTTATTGAGAGTAAAAAATACAGGGTGTTCGATTTAAAAAAGACCTAGTTTTGGTCATATCTCTTAAACGGTGCAAAACAATTTTTTTTCGAGTACGCCACTGGATTCTACGCAAAAATATCTATCTAGAACGGTTTTTACTTTTTTTCTAGCTTACATGGTGTGTGAGATATGACAGCACCCCGGAAAGTAAAGATTTTCGTTTTCACCCTGTATCTCAGAAACAAAACAATTAGGTTAGTTCTGTTTGCGGCATTAAAAATTTAACGAAAAAGTGGTTCGCGAAAACCGCAAAGTTCTATCTTTAGAACTTACAGAGATACCCTGCAATTACACGCAAATTGGGACACAGTGTACATATGCTGAAATGTAAGATATCTTTATTAGTTCCTGAAATAACAAAGAAAAATTGATTTTGGGATATTTTTCATTACACAAAATTCAAGTTCGAGTAATAAATAATTCTAGTGTTTTAGGCTGTCTTTTCATGAGCACAATACGATCCTGGAGAATGGCATTTTTGAAGTTAGGAAAAATATAAAATTAGATAAGTTGACAAATATTCAGACATCCGGCTGCGAAAAAATAACATCAGTCGGAAAATATAAGATTTCAGCTACCCTGTATCTAATTTGTTCTAATTTCGGTAAAATTTCATGTTACATTTACTTTTTTGAACTAAAGAACTAAATTATGATTGGCTATAAAAATATACCAGTAAATGTTTCTCTAAATCATTCATCGAAAATCTGAATTTTCCCACAATTTATTTTTATTTAAAAGTTCTTCAAATTACTTCCCTTAATGACATTGGCTTCAAATCGAAATTTCACCACTTGAATTAGTTTAAATTTTACAACCATTTCATAAACACCAATTTAGAAATACCTTTGCAATATCTAGAATATTAGAAACTAAGAAAGTCTTAAATACAATAAATTAATTGCACAATACAAATTTGTGTTCGCATATACTAAAACCAGCAATTAACATAATCAAGTTAATTATTATTACTTTAACTTTAGTACTTAATACAACTAGTATATCTGCACTGCATGCAACATTACAATTATTTTTTAACTTAGAATTTTAATTTTTTATTGTTTGCGTTTTATTAACGAGATTAAATCGTATAATAGCTATGAAATGGCCACTTTTACTTTGAAGAATGAAAACAATCAAACCACGCATATTAATATCCGAGGCTTTACGAATATTACCGTAATTATATATTTGAAAGGGAAATTTGATTTTAGCTGTCAAACAAATAAAAATTATGCAGTTTTTGTAAAATTTATGTAAGAAATTAAAATGCTGTCCTTGCAGTATATTAATAGTTAGAAAGCGACCTTGTTGGAGCCTTGAATAATTATTATTATTGACCTTCAATTTTATAGCAAACTTTTATAAGCAACCAGTTATTTATTTTATTATATCGCACACTACACAAGTTCAATGTAGTTATCAATAAACAATTACAAACATTGTTTGTATTGTTGTGATATATGCATTAACTTTCCAAGACCTAACATTTGTTCCACTTCCTGTGTAGGTATTAATAAAATTTCCCAGTAAAACATTTTTCTTTTGAAGTTTAAATATCTATTCAATAACTCACTGTTTTTTTTCAGATTCAGAACTATCCGACTATGACAAGAAACTGTATTATCCACCACCAAAAATGCGTTTTTTCGACGAGCTTGGATGTAAGTACACAATATAATTTTTTTTAACAATCGCGTATTATGTAGGAAGCTTATTTAATCCACGCGGCCCCATCTATTCTTATTTTATTTTTAAGTACATATTTAAAACATCATTGACAATTACTGTGCTGGAGGATCTCGTAATATTATTGTCATCAGGTGACACAGTTTAAGAACAATAGAATGGATGGACACTTAAAATAGGTGGTTTTTTATTTCCGGAAAAGTGTCAAAGAAGTAATCCAGGCCAACCGAAAAGACAATCGTCATTTTACTACATAATACATCATAAATATTACAAATATGTAAAAAAATTCAATGCAAATTTGTGCTTTAAAACCAGAGTTCTCTTTGGGGTCTATTATCGCATAGGGAAGGGAATTACAGTGGTTTACGTAATTTGCGGATATTGGCTATTCAAATGGTATCGATTGGGCAACAAGGATGATCAATTAATGACAATAACGGCGCGTTGGGATTGTGATGATGTCGCGCTATACGCTTTCAATAATAACTGGTGCAAAGGTAAAAGTGAAAGACGATGACTGGGCGGGTGTAGCTTTCACTGGTAATAAGGATTTTCTGCCAAAATAAGAATCAAATGGAAGGAAAATTTGCTATAATTCAACTTGGCGAAAACGTGTCTTATTAAAATTTCAGTCACAACTTCCTTTTAACCTATTTCAAAATATATCTAATTACATAATGCAAATTTATTTATCATTAAGTACGCACTATTACTTCTTGAAATTTCTAATACTTAGTCAATTGTTAGTTATTGCCGTAATTGAATACTTTAACACCAAAATTCACTAATTTTACATTAATATTGTGACATTATTAGTTTAATATTTACATTACATTAACTTAACTTTTTAGAATCAAAACATTGCAACTCATACAGGAATTATAAACAGAGCTTATGTATTTTTATACCCAAAAAATATGGAAATGTGAGGTTCGGTTAATTAACGGTTCGAAAATTATTGTGATGGTTCCAAAGACCATTAACATCAATCGAATTTGGACAAAGACAGAATACTTAAATAAGTATTATAGTGCCATTTGTCAAAAACGCACAATCAGCCAAGATATCCTGAATAAAAAAACTATTTTACTGTAAAGTGGTAAAGGGTGTTCTAAACAAATTCCTCTTTTTCCTTAGTTTTTCATTTTTCTTTCATTGTAGATTTCCATAAGTTTATCATGAAATTTATTTATTATCGTGAGAAATGATATTCATGATTAAACTGCAATAGTCCGAATCATCAGAACTGAAATTTAATAACGTATGCTAATTATTGCTAAAAAGTAGCTCTGAAAATGTATTTTCAGTTTTTTTAGACGAGAAAGTTTGAAGCCTGAAATTACTGTGGTATCAGATCTTTCAGGAATTAATCAAGATGCTTCAATTTCCTTTTTAGATTATTTTTGGCAACCTAATTACTTTGCCTCAATATAACCGAAGTTGTACCTCTTTAAATAAGCGAGATCTCTTCAGTATCCCTCGTATTTAGTATAAATAAATAAATAAATAAACAAACAAGCAAGCAAATATAATAACATAAAAAAACTAATATCAAACATAAGACAAATTCGTACTTGACTACACTCTAATCCATTTAAAAATTTTCCCTGTCTACCTAACTGAATTATAAAATTCTTACTTTAATTTAATCAATATTAAGTACTCATGTAAAAAAATCCGTCAGCTTTAAATCCCTGCCGGCTACATTCCAGCCAAATTGATTAATCACTTTAGACTCCTTAGAGTAACACGAAGGAAATGTTCAAACGGTAACACAAAATATAATATGCTTTTAGCAATTCACTTCAGTCTATTGAAAGTTTTGTTATAAAAAGGATAATTTCATATTGTAAAATTTACATAGAAAATAATGCTGTTATAGAATGTAATAGACTGAATTCTTTGCTTTTTTACGTGAATAAATGGCGCAGGATTTAGTATTTAAATTGATACTTAATTTATGCAGGAACTGCAGCTTAATGCAATGAAATTTAATTATCAGTTAAAGCAGAAGGTACTCAAGTAATTACAACTTGCAAAAATAAGCTAATGTTGTTACTATAACATAATTTAACTCTCTTTGGGGAAATTTGAAATTAAGTTGTCAAATTTATGCCGCTATTCTATAACGACAATATAAGTTTTATATACCGCAATTTTTTTTCTCTTGAGCTCCTGTGAACTGCATTGCTAAAAATTTACAGTCTAAAATTAATCTTGTACATGAAAGGCAATTTTATTTTGTACTAGTTGGGTTAATATGATTGTAATTGAATACAATATACATAAAATACTAAAAATGTAGACATTTTTAATGACTAGCATTAAACTTTGTTCCATTTTTTATATGCAAAGGAAATTTGGCATTCTGAAATTATTTAGAAAAATTTGGAACTTTAACAAAGTTATTATTTATAAATTAATGACACTGATTAAAATTAATATTCTAACATACAAAGAGATTTTTAGTATAAATTTCAGACTAGAAACTCTACAAATTTCCTAAAATAATGAAACTTCATAGTTAGGTATTTGCCAAGTTAATTAAATTTTGGTAGAACCTTGAAATTCATGGTCGTTACTTATAACAAAATTAAACTCTTTGTGGGGATTTTTGAAATAGACTTGACAAACCTCGTGACAAGCTTATGTCGTTATTCTTTAACGACAATGTAACTTTTTTAGACCATCATTTTTTGTCCTTTTAGCTTCTTTGTGTGTACATTTTGTGTAAAATACTGAAAATGCAAGCATTTTAATAAGTAGCATTAAATTTTGTTCCATTTAATATGTAACAAATATTTGCAAAGGAAATTTGGTATTCTGAGATAATCTAGAAATTTGTTCAAAGTTCTTTTTTGAAAATAATTAGCTTTGACTAAAATTATTCTTCTAACATTAAAGACAACGATATACCTCATTTTTAGTATAAATTTCAGAATAAAAATTCTACGAGCCCTAACAACTAAATGTTTGGACAAAAGTAAATTTTTCCATACGCTCATAAGTTATCTAAATTAACTTCCATAATATTGACGGTTTTTTCTGTTATAATGCCAACATTTAGTTATATAAAAGTGTAAATTTCGTAAAAATCCGCTCGGCGGTTCCAAAACTGTGGCACTTTAACCCAGCAGGATGGGAAATTTGTAAAAACAAAGAATTATAATTTTCAAAACGTTGGATCTAGTAGTCGGATTTTGATGAAATTTACTTTATTGCAAAGCTGGATGTTGGTTTTCTTTACAAAAAAGTTACACAAGCTTTTATTTGGTGATTTTAGGCATTTATCGGAGTTTCAAAGTTGCACCTTTAAAAATGATAGACTTTTCTAGTAACTGTTTTAAAAAATCACAGTTTTGAAACCGCTGGTTGGATTTGTGTCAAAAAACCTTTAAATCAAAGCTCAATAATTGTACTAAATTGAAAAAATCCTGAAATGTTAATATGAATTTTCTTTGCATTTTTTTCGAGTTCACTTTTAAAAAAACGTGTTTTTTGAGGGTGGTACCTATATTAAAATAATCACAGTTTTGGAACCGCTGGTTGGATTTTGGTAAAATTTATTTTATTGCAAAGCTGGATGTTTATTTTATGTACAAAAAATCCCCAAGTCTTTATTTGGAGATTTTAGGCATATTTCGTAGCTTTAAAATTGCACTTAAAAATGTGACGTAATTTTCTAAAGACTGTTTTTAAAAAATCACAGTTTTGGAACTCGGGAAAAACGAGGGTGCTTTCATGGCCCTCATCCAGTCTGGACTTAAATGTCTTTGAAAATCTTTGGCATAAAATTAAACGTATTCTACGCAATAATCCATCAAGAACCATTGGGGACTTAAAGACCAAAATAGAAGAAATTTGGGACAGTTTCACGCCAGAATTGTACCAAATTTGATAAATACAATGCCTGCTAGAATACAGGCAGCTATTAAAGCAAAAGGAGACGTAACCTCTTATTAATGGTCCTAAATTAAAAATTATCCCAACATTTACTTGCAAATTCATTTTGTAAAATTTGCTAATTATTAGGTAAGGTTAAAATATTGTTAAATCAAATAATATTGTTATTAAGGCTTTATCTTATTGTATTGTTAGGTGTTTACTAATTATTTGCGTAAAATTTCCAATTCTCCTTTCATGCTTCAAAAATTTACTTTCGTCCGAACATTTAGTCGTTAGGGTTCGTATAAAGAATTTGATAACCATCTTCATAATACATGACTAGTTAATAAGATGCTGGGAAAACCAAAGTTAGAGCCAAATATTTCGAAAATTCGACATATTTGCCCTTTCCACTCTTCCTGCCAAAAGCTAATTGGACCTAATACGTAATTAAAGCGTCGCATCATCCAAATACCGGAATCACTTTACCTACGGCGCACTTACAAGACACCAAACCAAAAATATAGCTTTCACTTATTCTAACTGCACTATATGTCATCCGTGTCGAAGTCTTCGCGTAAACATTGTTGTGGCGTTTTCTTCTTCAGTTCCATCGGTACGCACACACGATATACCAGTGTTCTTAACTTCCTATGTTGGAAAGTTACTTCTTCTGTTGTTCCACATGTGCTTAGTAAGGAGGTGAGTGTGGTGCGGTGAACATGTCCACCATCTTCAGGGAGGGACGTGGTTGTATGGTGACTGTGGGTGTACTGGTGGTGCTTTTGATGAATAGTGTTAGGACGTTGGCTAATGAACGACAGGCCCAGGAATTGATGCTGTTGGATACATTGGGGAAACGGGGTGGCATGGTCGGAACAGAACATGGAACTATTATCGAAATGTTGGGAAGAAGTATGTGGATTTTTTTCAGCTGAGAGGAAGGATATTCATGTGAATCATTTATTTTTCGAGCTAATTTGGATTTGGATAAACTACATTTTTAGTTAATATTTATGTTAGGAATTAGAAATGCAATAATTACGGTGCAATACCTTGTCGGGGATGCATATTTATTACCTCGTTAATTTCGTGTTTTTGTAACGTCCTGTAGGTATGTCGAAAAGCACGAAATTCTGTTGATCATATATTAGATTAGATATGATATCCTTGCAGTTTTATTTTATAATTTTTGCAATTCTATGGTCATATAAGAATCACTTTACTTGTTCTAAATAGTTTCGGAAGCAGTAAATTCGTAGCCAATCTTGCAATAAGATTTAATTAAGTACCAACAAAAATATTTGACACTAAATCACTTGAAAGTCCTTGACACCTTGACTCAAATTATGTTATTATAAACTATTAAATGTATTGGTTTGCCAAAATTGTTCTCACTACTCAAAACTCGATATGGAGTAAATATTTTGTTTCTGAAGGTGTCGATATTCAAAATATAATAATAAATAAAGTATTTCAGATAAACAGTTTAAATACATGTACAGGGTGTCCCAGTTTATATCGTCAGGATTTCACCAGTCGATAGTTTAGCGAAAATTAAAGGTGGTTTGTCTAATAAACTATGGTCGACTGTTGCTTCCTTTTTGACATACAGGCCATTAAAGAAAATAAATTATTTTAAATAATTTGCTATAAATCAATAACAAAAAAAGTTAGCCTTCTGAAATTTTGCATAGATCTTTTTTTTGTATTCTCTTATATAGTGGTTGCAATTATTTTATTTAGAACACAGACGCGTGCGCACGGGTATCTTCAAAAACATTTTATTGAATAAAACGTACGCCACTGTTTTTTTTGCAGCACCAATATGCAGAGAGTATTTTCCATTCAATTTAGAAACTTTTTTGTATCTTACAATTTCTTGATAACTTAACTTTTTTTTTCTTATTTATTAAAGAGGCTCTTCCCTATTAGATTTCCGAAAAAAGCATCAGTACAAAGTTGTAGAGAAAAAAATTTCTACAACTTTCTTTTTAATATTTTTTGTCAATATTTAAATAGATTCAACAAATAAGTTGCAACTTTTAGGGAAATTTTTCTTTAGTTAGGTACTACTTACTACTACTACTTACTACTCTTTCCCCAAAATTTTCAACTTATTTGTTGAATAACTTTTTAAATATCGACAATATCAAAAAAAGTTTAAATGATAAGTTGTAGGAAATATTTTTCTTTACAACTTTGTACTGACTCTTTTTTTTGGAAATTTAATAGGAAAAAAGTTATTCAATAAACAAAAAAATCCAACCCTTAATTGAGGGCTGGTGAAGGAAGGGCGGGGTCTACGAATACACGAACCAGTTTTAAACTTTCAGGGTGACCCTCTAGAAGATTCTACAAAAATTGACTGTAGGGTAAAAAAGTCTATTTGAAGCCTTTTTTTCTCCCTTATTTACTGTACTATTAGGTTATTTTGAGTTAAGTTATCAAAAGATTATGAGATACGAAATAGTTTCTAAATTGAATGGAAAATACTCTCTGCATATTGATGCTGCAAAAAAACCAGTGGCGTACGTTTTATTCAATAAAATGTTTTTGAAGAAATCCGTACGCACGCCTCTGTGTTCTAAATAAAATAATTGCAACCACTATTAATAAGAGAATACAAAAAAAAAGATCTATGCAAAAGTTCAGAAGGGTAACTTTTTTTGTTATTGATTTATAGCAAATTATTTAAAATAATTTATTTTCTTTTTCGTCAAAAAGGAAGCAACATTCGACCATAGTTTATTAGACGAACCACCTTTAATTTTCGCTAAACTATCGACTGGTGAAATCCTGACGATATAAACTGGGACACCCTGTTTAAGTACCTACAGACTTTTTAAACTACAGATAAAGCAACTGTCTATTATTTGAGCGCAACTTCCTGTTCAGGGTTCACATTATCAGGTTTTCCCTGGACAGTTTTAAAACTTAATACAAATCCATATCTACTCATCTCTGACTAGGGCAGTAGATTTTAGAATTGATCAGGGAAAACCTGATTATGTGCGGCTAATCCAAAACCAGCCGC
Organism: Pediacus dermestoides; assembly: GCA_963942485.1. NCBI lineage: Eukaryota > Metazoa > Arthropoda > Insecta > Coleoptera > Cucujidae > Pediacus > Pediacus dermestoides. The sequence goes on from OZ012629.1 coordinate 7,112,302, forward strand.
TTTCAGCCATTTTTTCAGTCTTCGCGTTGACCTGCTGCTTCCGATAGAACATGTTTTGCAGATAGGACCTTTTAAAATTCACAATTTGAATTCTTTCTTTAATATTTTCTTATTTTGAATATTTTAACATCATGATTTTTTTAATTCGTACAAGAACTTCAATGGTTATACGAAAATTTCTAGTGTAATCGTATTCTTACTGAAATTTTGAAGCAGAGCAGAACAAAAACACTTATGTTCATTTTAAAAGCTTCTAAAATAATAAATTTACGTAATTTACAAAACGGCTTAAAAAAATCAGTATAATGCCCATATTCCCTAAGGAATCTGTAAATATTTATAATATTGTTTGTAAGCAATGCAAAAGTTCAGAGGAGCAAAAAGAATATAAAAAAATGAAGTAAAATATTTTACATATTTGTTAATTTAGAATTATATTCTGAAAAATATAAACTGTACACAACTTTGACAATTGCTTATCAAAGTCTAGCCATACAGGGTGGCCTAAAAGTAGCATTTAATAACGAATAATAAAATAATGAATAACGTAAAAAAATCAAAGTTAAATATCTCGTGTTCATGTAGCCAAAACAATAACAAATACGTTTTAGTGACTTAAAGAAGCTTACCAATTTCATTTTAGATTATGAAAAGATTGTGCATTATCATGGGAATTATAAAAAATCTCGTAAACATCAGGTGGGTTAAAGCAAATCTAATAAGTAAACATTTTATATTTTTTTACATTTTTTAAAAAGACATACTGAAGGATGAAATTTAATATACGTTTAATAAAACCTAAAATTTTACGAATATAAATAAACTTAAGTTTTTAAAAAGCTTATAAAATTTAGATTTAATATTTAATAAAAATCTGTCTGAAACAAATTTTATAAATCCCGACAATTACCACCAAATATAACAGTATATTATTAAATTAGATGATTAAATTTCATTAAAAAGGGTGATTTTTTGTATGTATGTACGAGTATTAAATTATTTTATTTCTAGCAATTTATAAACCTTTTGTCTAAGTTTCTATGTTTATTTTCTATGGGCGCCATTTAGTCATCCACGTACATACAATTAGCTTAAATTATTAGATTAAAAATCTTTGTTGAATGACAAACGTAAAATTAAGACCCCATTTAAATTCAGTCCAAACTATAAACAAACCACCAACTGAGGACAATGTGAAAGTATTTACACACCATTCTGCACTTTCAGTAGGCAATCAAAAATTGACCTGCATAATTCAAAAAGGATACAACCAGTCCCAATTATTATTCAAAACCAGTTGCAATTTTACACCGGAACACTTATTGCATTTTATTAAATATTTTTCTTTTATGTTTCAGTGATTCCACAATCATGCCGTTTCCGCGGCGTGAAGTACGAATGTGGTCTGAGCATTAGTTGCGTCCTTGGAGGCGGTCGTCCTATGGATTTGTGTTCAGGGGGGATGATATGGGCCTGTTGCGTCGATAGGGACTCCCATACACCTACACATCATAGTGACGTAGGTGTCCTCAATAACGCTAGTAAGTTAACAAACTGCAGAATATCGAAATGTTATTCAGAGTTCAAAGAGAATTTAGATTAAAATTATCAAGCAATTTCACGTCAAATCCAACACTAAATTCCAATTATTAAGTTAAATTACTATTGCCAATTAAATTCACTTGTAAATTACTGTATATAATTTAAACAAATTGTTTGTTTCTAACATTAATAATTAACCTGTTAACTAACATAAACTAGACACATATCACCTGGTGAGTTATTATCCACCGGATGCGGATGATCCAGCCTCCAACAGTGTGGATAGACCGCCGTACAGGCCATATTATCAACCACAAGCACATCGACCAAGCATTGATCATCAAGAAGATTATGATTACAATCAAGAGAGGCCCTATGTGCCTGAAGATGAACACGAACCTCCTAATCACAGTGGTAACATTTACAGAACAATTAACACTTGCTTATGTACACACTTTTGGGAATTTTGAAAATGGTAGTGAATTTTGGAATGGGTGAAAGGGCAGATGACGTCAGGGTTTGACGCGACGATTCTTAACAATTTGATATATGGCGAATCGACAATATTGTATTTCGTAATTCATCACGTTATAAGTATAGATATTGTACATGAAAAAGGACCAATTCAGCGCCTGAAACCTACCCTGCGCTTGACGTCATAACGATCTAGTATACGCTCTCTACACAATATCAAATTGAAACGGCGGTTTCACGTAAATCTACAACAGTTTTTTTACTATTTCCTTCAAATTTTACAACTTTATAACCATTTTTGTTGAAATTAGCAATAAAAGTTAAATTGCATTCGGTATAAATCGAGAGAAAATGTTTTTCTGAGTCGTTCTAGTTAACTCAGGCGTCACTGTATTAAATTTTAATACGCTAGAAATTATAATTAAATGAACTAGTTCCAAAATTTGTTTACCAACAACAATAATTAAAATAAAAACATATTTGCTTATTTTCGATGTAATTTCTAATTAACACCAGATTTTGTTACGTAAGGGTTGTTTACAGTTGAGTTCACTAACATTTCGCAATACATTATTCAACAATGTTATTATACTGTCTAGACTAGACGCGACCGCATGGGCGTTATTAATTAATCGAATAAAGCAGCAATTTCCAAAAACACACACAACCAAACCAAACCAAACACATTTTCCACCAGATAATTTTCTTATTTCCAGCACGGATTTCTTACTGCAATTCTTAAGCACAGCCGAATAAAAAACAAATCCTATTAAAATTATCTCTAACACGAGTTTCGTTTCAGGTTGTGGGGAATTGTACACCAGAAGCAACAGGATCGTAGGTGGACACTCGACAGGATTTGGGTCCCATCCCTGGCAAGTTGCGCTTATTAAAACAGGATTTCTGATGAAGAAATTGGCCTGTGGAGGAGCATTACTGAACGAGAGATGGGTTATAACTGCCGCACATTGTGTTGCCACGTAAGTCGGGTTTGTTTTTGTTGGAGAAATTGTGTCTTTTTACGAAATTGTGTGGAGTTTTATTTAACGAACAAAAAATTTATAAGAAAAATGTTGATCCTTTCATAATAAACTAGAAAGTTGTTTTAAATTCGTCCTAAACTAACAATTTTTGACGTACAGTTCTGATAACATTGATGAGATGTAAATATAGTAATTTGATTTTAATTATTTTTAATCCCTAGGAAGTAAAAGTGATATTTTAGTCCCAAGTATAAAAATAAATTTATGCAATTTCTATCGATCTATTTTGATCTCAGTTGGACATCCTGTTCTGGACACCCTGTATATATCATTTTCCCATAAATTCGGTTGATTTTCGGTAGTTTTGTCCCTGTTTTATGATGATTAATTTTTTCTCCAAATTTTTTACTGCCCTTTTTAGCGACAGACAAAGTTTTAAAACCATATCAATTTTTGAAAATAATAATCGATGTTTTCTTTAAAACTAAACACTTCTCTACTAAAAAATCTCCTTCTTGCTTCAAAGTTCTGTATATTTTATAATTTATCCGGGAGCTACAGGCATAATCCCAGGACCTCGTCTCATATAACAAAGTCCTTGGTGCCAGCACATTGTAAACCTCATATTTTAATCCTGACACTAATTCCAGGACGACAAATGGGAATATGCGCGTGAGACTTGGTGAATGGGATGTACGAGATCAAGATGAAAAGCTGAACCATGAGGAATATGGGATCGAACGGAAGGAAGTGCATCCTGCATACTCACCATCAGACTTTAAAAACGACGTGGCTTTAGTTAAATTGGATAGGAACGTCAGATTTAAGCAGCACATCATTCCAGTTTGCTTGCCATCGCCAACGGTAATGAAGTTTGGGGGAGTTGTTTTTTTTTCATTGTTACCATGTTTGTTTTTCAGCTTAAGTTGCCAGGGAAAATGGCAACGGTGGCGGGTTGGGGACGGACGCGACATGGACAGGCGACTGTTCCATCCGTGCTGCAGGAAGTTGATGTTGAAGTTATACCAAATGATCGATGCCAAAGATGGTTTAGGGCGGCTGGGCGCAGGGAGACTATTCATGATGTGTTTTTGTGCGCTGGATATAAGGAGGTAAGGTGGAATTTAAGACAGTTTATCACAAGGGAATATACATTTATTTGGGAAAATAAGTTCTAACTTTGGAGTTATAAACTTCATTACAGTGAGCATGCTTTAGTACACTTGAGATCATCAAAATAAAGAGGGGAAAATCATTTTGGGGAAAACGTTATCAAAACTACGTGTTTTTTTTACTTAGAAATGTCCAATTTTATTTTTTCTTTGTATTAAATATTGCTCTAGTTTACTCTAAAATTGAGCCTATCTACTAGTTTTGAAACTGAATTGCATAAAATAATACTTAAATTAATAAGAGGAAAATCGAATACATTTTAGAGAAAAAATGACGTTATGTTGAGATTTTTGATTGTGTAAGATATTGTTCAACAACGAAAATATTCCATTGAGTGCCTGAAGCTCCTTACAGATTAATAATGAAACAAGTTACTTCAGTCCTCAACATGTCGTTTTATACTGGAATCTATTTATACCACGTCGATTCACAATTTTCTATTGTTAATAAGGAAATTGTACAACAGCAAAGTCACATCATTAACAATTCACCATTTAAATACAAGAGAACAAACATGACAATTTATTCAGAATTTAATATTGATCTAAATATGAGGCACAAAACATTATTATTCATAATGTTGGGTTAGCATGATTTACGACTTTCGCTATTTTAGACACAGCAAATTGAGTACAATTGAATTTCACATTTTAGCATTATAATTATTTCGGAAGTTATTTATGACATCCATGTGAAGTTAAATTGGACGTGTAGTATTAAATTATTAGATTCACGACACTTTGGAAAACATAAAAAAAACGAAATAATTGTTCAAAAAGTTCACAAATTTTAAAGTTTACAGTATATAAGCGTGTAAACCGTATTATAAATTAAATTCTATTACCAGGTAAAATTACCAAAATGCTTAAGAAAATAGCAAATTTAAATTATACGTAATTTGGAAATTTCATTTAGAAGTTAATTTAAGGTAATGTAAGGAAGTTAACACGCCTTTACACTACCGGTAATCCTCAGAGTAACGAAATTAATAATTGAATTTTGTAGGTTGTATTTAATATACGTACTTCAGCAGTCGTGCTTTTGGTTTTGATCAATTTTAATGAACTACTTATTATCAAATAAACAGCATAATTTTCATATAAATTACACTTTATTTAATTCCGCTAAAACAACGTAAAACCCAAGACAGTTTAAACCGAGCAAAAACCCATAGCATCCTGAAACCATCTCAGTTTTGTGTCTCTGTGAAAAGGAAACAATCATTAAATATACCTAACCACATAGGAAAAGACATACTTTTTTGCTGCTATCTTAAATAGTAACAGCTACTCAAGGAAATTGCTTTCGTTACGTAAAACGAGTTTTCTATAGCAGTGCGCGCTTTCCAACTCCCGTCACATAGGAAACTCTTTTAAATAATGAAATTCCACGATGCCGATGCCGGTGTGTTCTTAATATGGCCAGATGGATACACTTCTAGTTTATTTATAAATTGTCTCTTCGTTAGAGTTACACCAGAAATTTATGCAATGTTTTCGCTTTGTTGACGATTTACATTTATTTTGTTGCAGGGTGGACGTGATTCATGTCAAGGAGACTCAGGAGGTCCTCTGACATTGACAGTTGATGGACGAAGAACTTTGATTGGTTTAGTCTCCTGGGGGATCGGATGCGGTCGTGAACACTTGCCGGGTGTTTATACGAACATCCAGAAATTTGTGCCTTGGATAGATAAAGTTATGGTGTAGAGTTGATGCACCAAGTGCCAGTGTGCGTGATGAATGAATAAATGATAGTTAAATTATTTGATAACAAAGGAAAAAATACAAAAAGGATTTAATTTATTTCGTTTAATTTTTTAAGGAAATTTGTATCGGAAAGTTTTTTTTACCATTGAGTATGTTCCCAATTTATAACTAAGGTTTTTACCCTGTGATCCATGATCTATTATAGTTTCGAGCAGGGATTGAAACTGAATAGCATTAACAATCGTGTAAATCTGTATCAGATAACTAGTTATGTAATTTATAATAGTTATATTTGTTATATGCCGAAAAAAATGATTAAAGATTAAATAAATATTTTTTTACAGAATAATGATGTGCTTTACTATTTTCCTCGCTGCTTTGAATACTTTTTATACTAAAGTTCTCTTCTACCCGCCACGAAATGAAAAACAATTAGAAGTCACATAAAAAACTGCAGCATAGTATTTTTATTTGAAGATGAACAAAACAAGAATATTTTACACAAAACCCGAAAAGTTTCCAATTATTTATTTGTAACAGTATTGGTTTATCAGTATTTGAAACCTTTGAAGTGTTTGAGAGAATTTTAAACTTAAATAATCCAATCCCCCAAGTTTTCGACTTCGGTAGAAGCAATTTTGTTGAGAATTCGTAAAAATATTCCTTTGTGTATTCTCTTTTCTAAACCAAATTTCAAATATGTACGTAAATGGTACGTAATTTTGGTGAATATTAAGAGTAAATTTGCATGTTTGTGCAAATCGATTACGAGCCCTAAAACTAAATATTCGGACAAAAGTAAATTTTTGAAGTATGAAATGAGAAAAGGAAATTTTACGCAAATAATTAGTAAACACCTAACAATACAATAAGATAAAGCCTTAAGAACAATATTATGCATGGAAGAAAATTATTTATTGGATTTAACAATATTTTAACCTTAATAATTAGTAAACTTTACAAAATGAATTTGCAACTAAATGTTGGGATAATTTTTAATTTAGGACCATTAATAAGAGGTTACGTCTCCTTTTGTTTTAATAGCTGCCTGTATTCTAGCAGGCATTCTATTTATCAAATTTTGGTACAATTCTGACGTAAAACTGTCCCAAATTTCTTCTATTTTGGTCTTTAAGTCCCCAATGGTTCTTGGTGGATTATTGCGTAGAATACGTTTAATTTTATGCCAAAGAGTTTCAATGACATTTAAGTCCGGACTGGATGAGGGCCATGAAAGCACCTTTATGTCGTTTTCCCCAAGTTCCAAAACTGTGATTTTTTAGAAAATTACGTCACATTTTTCAAGTGCAATTTTAAAGCTACGAAATATGCCTAAAATCACCAAATAAAGACTTGGGGATTTTTTTGTACATAAAACCAACATCTAGCTTTGCAATAAAGTAAATTTTACCAAAATCCAACCAGTGGTTCCAAGACTGTGATTATTTTAATGTAGGTAGCACCCTCAAAAAACACGTTTTTTGAAAAGTGAACTGTGAACTCGAAAAAAATGCAAAAAAAATTGTATTAACATTTCAGGATTTTTTCAATATAGTACGATTATTGAGCTTTGATTTAAATGTTTTTTGACACAAATCCAACCAGCGGTTTCAAAACTGTGATTCTTTAAAACAGTTACTGAAAATTTTTATCATTTTTAAAGGTGCAGCTTTGAAGCTCCGATAAATGCCTAAAATCATCAAATAAAAACTTGTGTAACTTTTTTTGTAAAGAAAACCAATATCCAGCTTTGTAATAAAGTAAATTTCATCAAAATCCGACTACTAGATCCAACGTTTTGAAAATAATAATTCTTTGTTTCTACAATTTTCCCATCCTGCTGGGTTAAAGTGCCACAGTTTTGGAACCGCCTAGCGGATTTTTACGAAATTTACGATTTTATATAACTCAATGTTGGCTATATAACAGAAAAAACCATCAATATTATGGAAGTTAATTTACATAACTTTTGCGCGTATGGAAAAAAGACAATAAAATTTACTTTTGTCCGAACATTTAGTTGTTAGGGCTCGTAATTTGACCATAAACAATCCTGCCAGCGCTAAAAATTATCACAACCGTCCCAACCTACACACTACATACAGTTCTTAAAATTTCCAAATTTCCTAAATTTTATCGAGTCATTACCCACCCAATATTTTTTGGGTTTTTTCTTATTTTGAATGACTATTCTACAATTTTGGGAAAGTTTTTTTGTACATTTTTCTTAGAAGTATAAAAAAGAAAGCAAGCTTATTCATTATTAGTTTTATATAATTTCAGGAACTGTAGCAACAAAATTTTTCACAAATATGACTTAAGATATTAAGTTCAATTCAATTTCAGTCCTTCTAACCTGAATTCGAGTCGTACTACCTTCTTGAGCTTTTTCTGATGATAAAGGATAATAATTTTTTTTCTAGCAGATAGTACTGATAGTACGTCTAGTATTTTTTCGACTCTTTACTCCTCGTTAATACCAAAAACTTTCAGGAAGTAGTAAGTACCTTCTCCCGAGTTACCACGCTTATTGGTACTTTGGTACTCGACTCCTTTGACCACACGATCCCAATGTTTATCCAGTTGCCTGCTGTCCAGGCTCAAATCAGTACCATCCAATAACCCACCCAATTATTAGTCGATGAATGTAACACCTGAAAACTCATTACACTTTTACAACTCGATCACCAAAGTAAAGTACTAACGGTACATCCCCTCTTTAAGTACCTGCAGCGGCATTAGGTGCTGCGTTACTAAAGGAGGTGAACGACCCTGCTGGTCTTGAGGATGGCAGCGAGCTCTTCTTCTAACCAGTTGAAACTCAACGCCGGGCAGGTGATGAACGAATAAGAGACATGGGGAAGGTGCCCAAACAATAAATGCGCGCGCGAAACTTTGAAATTTTTGTACACGTTAGAGGATTATTCGGATTGCTTGATCCCCTACTTGGTTTTCTTAGATTTTTTAATGAATTATGTTTGGGTATTTGCACGTTTAGTTTAGTTGGAAATTAACAGGCCTAGTAATGCTTAACGGTTAATTATGTTATTAGATGTGTGAATTTGTGTTAGCATAACGTTTTTTAACTATTTATTTATATGTTTTTTTGGTTAATTGTAAAGTTTATTCAACTATTTCGTACGCACTTCTAGTCTTATTAAGGTAAGTTTATAAAATAAAAAAATATTTAAATTATACTTTCGATTTTAACGCTCATAAACTGTATAGATTTTTTTTTGAAAATTTTTGCAATGCTTTCTACCAACAATTTATGACTGACAGACAATAAAAAACAGGTAGTAAAATTCCTAAAATAAAATTCGTACAAATAAGCCTCGAAGTAGCCCTGAAATAGCTTGTAAACATCATCGCAAAATTGATTGCGTTATAGAAAGACAAAATTTATGTTTGTACTAAATATTTTTACGAACGGTAATTTACCTACTAGTTTGTTCATTTTGGTTCTCGTGCTAACGGATCCTGAAGATTTTTAATAAATAAACGGTTACAGTCCATTTACGTGTACATATAACATATTATAAATAAAAATTTGACGAAAACCTGTTATAATAAACAGTCATCATTTTGTTATTCATGCATAAAATGTAGGTCAATATTATATTTTTCAGTGGGTACCTATAAGCTTTTTGTGTTTCAAATTTTCGTATTATCTCGTGTTTATGGTAATGGAAGTTGTAAAGACATAGATGAAAACCACATGATATATGTTGTTTAATTAAAATGCATAAATCGAAGACGGTTTTATTGCTGGCAGTCGCCTCGTTTAGAAAATGTGGTAATATGAATGCACTAAACGAGTTTTTGCAAATTAATCATCGACTCAATGGTTTTCGCATCATTATAATTTACTCTGCATTACCTCAAATTTTATGCTCTATTAAACAGCGAAATATTTAAAGGCTAAAATTGATCCATGTCATTCAAAGTGGAGTAAATTTTAAGAATTAAAGTAAAAGATATTTATGGTAGTAGTTAAAGTACGACGTTATTCGGCCGTAAACCGAGCGGAAAAATTTTCTTGACGGGATAATATCTTTTAACTCACAAGTTTAATAAGCCATACCATACAATTTCTATCCAATCCCTCTTGTAATGTATATTTGAAAATGTTTCCTATCCTAACAGATAACTTGTTAATCGAAATTTTGAAGTAGTTATATATTTATGGCACTAGTGTGTAAAGTAAGAGATTATCCACAAAAAGAACAGTTTGATCCTCGAACCTCTAGGCTGCGTGGAATGATTTTTCAATTTAATATATCTCTTTTAGTCATATGTTTCAAACTTTTGATGTGTGTACCGAACAGCTGATTTCTAACCATGACATTGCTCATGACATCATTTCAGACTAAGCTTGTTACTTGAGACCAGATAGGTTAGGAGTCCTAGCTGAGGTGTAGACTATTGTGCCCCATAGGGATAGGCACTGACTCTGTCTTCAATTAATGTGGTAGTCTGTGAACTGCTTAACATAATATAGCACACAAGATAAGTAGAATTTAAAAGTTAAAAATGATTCTTGATGACTAAGATCTCATTCCAACTTGGCAGTTTTCCTTGATAATTTGGATAGTAGGCTAATAAATTTTTGTGAATTTTTCAATAAACTTCTAAAATCAGGATTCCTGCTCCTGTAAAAAATTTAGGACTGGCACATTTTTAAGCTCATCCATATTTATAGTAGTAATGAATAATTTGAGATGTTCAAAACTTGTACAAGATTATTGATCTGGATATAACTAAACATTGGCGTAACAAATGCTGTCTGTCTTGTGATGATCTTCGAGATCTTGATTTTAAATCCAGGGTAGTCATATATTTTGATTTGTTGGCTGAGTAGTGAATATATTCATTGCTTGGGTAATGGAGTTGAGTTTTCGATAATCAATGTATTTCATATAGGTAAAAATTGTTACCACATTATACAAAGTAGTTAGCCATACAAAGTAAAACCAAACTGTTATATTGAAGGGTCCCTACAACCAATTACCACTTTCCAATAATAAATACCTCCTAAACTTTTCCAATTAAACCCTACAACACAGCATCAATCAGCATTTACCCAACTAATTTCTTTCTATTTTACAACACGCGTCTTTCCAATTCTCGCCTGGCGGGTGGTAGGTATATCACCTGCCAAAAGCACATAATTGATTCCTTTGTGCAATTGAATGCCCGTTGTAATCCTTCAATACGCCAACAAATAAATTGACACCTCAACCCCCAATAATCATGATTTACAATAATTTCCATTGGCTCATGAATATCAAACAGCAACATTGTGCCTAAAACCATTACATCGTTTATGTATGTTGCTAATCCTTAAGGGAATATCGACAGGCTGGATGTTGGAATGTTTCGAATATATGTATACGTATTGGTACCTGGGTTTGTGCTGTGGATGTTTTTCAAATATTGTTTGGTAAACATTTAATATTATTTGTGCCACAAGTACAAACATGGTAAGGTAAATGTTTGGGTTTATTTTCGATTATAGAGATAAAATGTGTCAATGGTTGATAAAGTACCTGTTTTATTAGCTATTGGAATAGTATTTGTAGTTTAGTTTGATGAGGTAACAATTTTAGAAAATTGTAATATAAAATACATCACTTCTATACTTGGTTTTAGTAGCATTATTCGAATATTTGTGGAAATTGTAGCTAAAATTTTAATGTAATAAATGTAGTTTTTGGCAAATTGTTATCCAGAATTATAGATAAATTCAGATACGAAAAACTACCAAAAAATCTTGTCATTCTTTCGTGGATTAATAATAATTTAATATATTTCAGTTGTCTCGAATTTCCATAAAAAATTACGGTAAACTAAATGAAACTAAAATACTCGATTATGGTGAATGAATTAGACGATATTTTTAATACGAATTGTGAGCTGTAATTTCTTCGTATTGGAAAGTATCTAACCTTTCCTGGAATAATATGAAACAATTTTGTATGCAAAAATATCTAATCAAATGACTTTCTTATACAATTATAAATTTTAATCTGTGAATTTATTTAGATAATGAAATATTTTCACTAAAAATCCTCATTTAAAGGATCTTTTCCATCACTAGATTATGAAATGCAATAAAATGAACTGTTTTTTAAATTGTCCTAAAATAGCTGTTTATTCTTAAATAAAACTTTTTTCTATGAAATTTATGCAAAATTTAATTCTGTATCCTAAAACAAAAAATATTTATTTATTATGAAAATTTAATATTATAGAAAAAATCTGAAATCGCCAATAATTTCTAGTGATATTATATTCACCATATAGATTAAGAATTTTTGACTTAATTAAAGAAATAGATTCGCTATTTCAGTTTCGGAAATACAGAAAAAATATATACAGAGTGTCCCAGTGTATATCGTCAGGATTTCACCAGTCGATAGTTTAGCGAAAATTAAAGGTGGTTTGTCCAATAAACTATGGTCGAATGTTGCTTCCTTTTTGACGTACAGGCCATTAAAAAAAATAATTTGTGCTATAAATCAATAACAAAAAAAGTTAGCCTTCTGAAATTTTAATTAGATTTTTTTTTGTATTCTCTTATTAATAGTGGTTGTAATTATTTTATTTAGAACACAGAGGCGTGCGTACGGGTTTCTTCAAAAACATTTTATTGAATAAAACGTACGCCACTGGTTTTTTTGCAGCACCAATATGCAGAGAGTATTTTCCATTCAATTTAGAAACTTTTTCGTATCTTATAATTTTTTGATAACTTAACTCAAAATAACCTAATAGTACAGTAAATAAAGAAGAAAAAAGCCTTCTTATAGACTTTTTTTACCCTACAGCCAATTTTTGTAGAATCTTCTAGAGGGTCACCCTGAAAGTTTAAAACTGAGTTTGTGTATTCGTAGACCCCGCCCTTCCTTCACCAGCCCTCAATTAAGGGTTGGATTTTTTTGTTTTTATTGAATAACTTTTTTCCTTTTGAATTTTCGAAAAAGAGAGTCAGTACAAAGTTGTAAAGAAAAATATTTCCTACAACTTATCCTTTAAAGTTTTTTTGATATTGTCGATATTTAAAAAGTTATTCCACAAATAAGTTGAAAATTTTGGGGAAAGAGTAGTAAGTAGTAGTAGTAAGTAGTACCTAATTAGAGAAAAATTTCCCTAAAATTTGCAACTTATTTGTTGAATATCTTTTTATATATTGACAATATTAAAAAAATATTAAAAGGAAAGTTTTAGGAAATATTTTTCTCTACAACTTTGTACTGATGCTTTTTTCGGAAATCTAATAGGGAAGAACCTCTTTGATAAATAAGAAAAAAAAAGTTAAGTTATCAAGAAATTGTAAGATACAAAAAAGTTTCTAAATTAAATGGAAAATATTCTCTGCATATTGGTGCTGCAAAAAAAACCAGTGGTGTACGTTTTATTCAATAAAATGTTTTTGAAGAAACCCGTACGCACGCCTCTGTGTACTAAATAAAATAATTGCAACCACTATTAATAAGAGAATACAAAAAAAAATCTATGCAAAATTTCAGAAAACTAACTTTTTTTGTTATTGATTTATAGCAAATTATTTAAAATAATTTATTTTCTTTAATGGCCTGGACATCAAAAGGAAGCAACATTCGACCATAGTTTATTAGACAAACCACCTTTAATTTTCGGTAAACTATCGACTGGTGAAATCCTGACGATATAAACTAGGAGTTCCTGTATAGAGCTAATTTGCCAAGATTACAATTTTAACCACAAAGTTTTTACTTTTGTATAGATCATTCAGAAAATATTTTTATTGAAATTTTGAATTTTTTACACTATTTCTGATTATGAAACTGATATTTAAACCATTGCGCCTTAAATATTTAATGAACATCAGTGATAGTGTCAGAATTTCCTGTTTAAACTTAAAATTTGTATTCTGGTCCTAGTGTTCGTAAAAAATTAACGAGAAATATTAAATAAAGTTTTCAGGATTAACTTCTTTAATTAATTGAGTTTTCCAAAATATAGTACATAATTACTGACTAGATATTTTTTATTATTACACAAGATTCAGTTTGTATCTTCACTAATTTACGTATAAACGAATCTTCATACCAATTTTTCCAACATATTCTTTAAAAAATGAGGATCTATTAACATTTTTTGGAAATTTTGAGCTCGCCTCTATAATACTACAAAATAAAATCTTATGATGTGTATGCTATCCTAAGAATACGGGTTCAAAGTTGAAACCCATAGAAAGCATAACTATAGCAATTAGAATTTTTCCAACATTTACTGTAACATCTGGATAATACTCAACTGTGAATTAAACTTCACACAACAAAACATTAAAAAAAAAAACAAATAATTCATAAAATTCACCACAGTTAAACCCAGAAGCACTCTTTCTGAAGTTTTTATTGATAAAGCTTACCGTTACCTCTTAATTAATCCGCAGCATCAAAAAAACGGTGTCATTTTTACATAAAATATATCGCACAGAGTGCTAGCTCAGCCAAGCATGTAAAAATAAATTACTTTTTTCAACTTCCAGACCTCTATTATAGAGCTCTCAAACATATATTCTCTTTTGCACTTTATGCGAAACGGTTGAAACATATCGAATAAATTACATTGCTTTGCTAATTTGGCTTCCGCAGACTCTCGTGGGAACGACATTCTTCGCATAAACACCATTTTCTTTTGAACTAGCAACTATCACGAATTAGTTTTAATTGTTATTGCTCTTTTTTACATGTAGTGCGCATTTTAAAGAGATTCTTTATAAACTACGTGACAGTATAATCTAATCCACACCGGAGTAATTAATATATTTTTAATTATCGCCTGGGTATTTAGCTTGGTGGTACTCGAAACTTGTTCCATCAGTGATAAAAAGGGGAACTAATTTATTTCTCATGGCATTTCTGTGTTGTTCACCATAAATAATCAGAAACAGGTTGCAGTGTAGGCGAAATTTTTCCCCTAATCACCAACTTATCGTATCAGGTGAAACCGCCAATTTCCCTTTTTCCTGCTGAACTTGATATTCGCGTATGTGGTTGACAGATTCCTGAAATAATTGGCATCATCACCCGTATTATTATAGATCGGAAAGTGAAACTGCAGCTAGTTAGACTAGAGCAAAGACGCCGGCATCGGCAGTAGCTGTTGTTGCGGGTCGTGTAATGATGATTGTGCAATGCAAAGGGGGGCCATTGCTCCTCCACCAGGAGGTCACTGACTGTTTGGGTACGCTGCCCAATTATCTCCCTGGACAACAGATTCACTTCAAGTCATTTGCGCGGTAGTGATGGTCATTTGATTGTAAAAGAATTTATTCCATCCGAAGTGACAAAATGAGGAAGAGCGTCACTTGGGGAATGTCTTACCTTGAACATGTTGAATACATTCCTTTCAACTCCATACGCATAAAACAGGGGATTAATTAATTTTAATAATAACTTTAGTGCAACTTTGCTAAATAATTACTGAAATTAATTTAGGACTGCGCGTGATGCAAATTATTTAAGGTTTTATATGCAGCGTACATGATACGAGTTGAAACTAATTTGCAAATAATTATGGTTCTTTTGAGCTTAGTGGACATGATTTATAGCCTCACTGAGGAAAAATGAGTAACATTGAAGCTTAGTTTTAGTCCGTAGGTTTTACATTTATTAAGGGTCAAGTACACAGTTATATCAGGTGTATACAGGTTGTGTATTCAAGTATTAGACATGGTACGTGGAAGAAAGACTCAAATTTGACAAAAACGCTGACCGCACAAGCGAGTACTCCATACTAGGTTAGTTCTTGATTACATATACATGTTGCTATCTCATTGAAAAAGAGATCCATGTCTAATATTCCAGTAACAAGTCTGTATAATATAAGATTAACGTTTTTCTTTTGGATGTACTTACTATTAAAAGAATATTCCTTCTACACATCATAATAAAAAAAAGCATTTCTGAGCAATAATTATTTAGGAAGGAATTGCTCTCATACCACTCCGCTCAATTTTGATATAACTAGCGCCCCCAACTACGTAATAAACCCACCCAGTTTAAATTTGCTTTTAGTATCTACACTTTTGCAATTTAAATATTGCTTCATACAGCCAGTGAGGCACTAACGGTAAAATCTATTGGCATAATGTAATGCTGATAAATGAATCTACTAATCCCCAATTTATTCATGAATGTATGTAGAGTAAACGCGTAAAACTGTTTAGAGGCATTCATAGTAAACCACGCCTGCATAATTTAGCAAACTAGTAAATTGTTTCGCTTGTTGTATAAATATTTTTGGTGTTACAGGAAAATTATGTTGAAACTCGGAGTAAACTTAATGTTTTCTCTGCAAATTACTGTAAATTTGTCTTAGTTGCAAAGGAAATTTGTATGTTAAATTATTATTAAGCATCAAAACTACATGTACATTTCTCACTGAGCTCAATTTTTATTGCAGATGTTGCCAGCAATTTTAGTTACTGTAGCCACCTTCCTGTTGGAGTCAACTAGTTCATCTCCTGTATATAACATGCAACCGGCTTTTATCACTACTAATATAGGTAAGTTACAATAAAACCGTAAAATAACATGAGTTTTGCCTTAAAGTCAGTCATAAATCACTGGACAAAAGCAGCAATAAAAGAATTTTTTGCCAGTGACATACATTTGGACATTTGTGTATGCACGGGTCCTTTTCAGTATGCTGACCGCGATCACTAAACAACTTAGCTCATATATGTCACAACAACAGAAACACGTAAGGGCACTTTAATTGGACCGTTTTACGACACCGACATACACAATATTTTCACTCTATGTTTAGAGTTGTGGCACAAAGCATTGGGACAATTTCATCAACTCTCAAAAAGGGGGCGAAATTAAATTCACTAGGAAAAACATGGAAACATACAAGGCACGTAGTTTGAATGGATTGAAAGGATGTGCAGGATAATTGTTTGATTTGGACTTATATGGCTTCGATTGATCTGTCAAACAACTTTAGAATTGGACAAAAATACAAAATTCTAGTGAAATGCTGGAAATGGTTAAAGCTTCCACTGGCGCCACAGAAATAAAAACGAATTCAGTCTAAAGGAAAATAATATAATGAGTTTATATTATTACCAAGTTTACTTTATTCTCCAACGAAAACCTTAATCTGCTTAGCATTAAAATTTCTGATAATGAAATCTTTCGTCTGTTAAAAGGTCGTACCATTAAAAGTTGGGTTCGTTTTATTAATAATAATTATTGCTGTGTGTAGGCGTTTCTCGTTAAGTCTAAGTGCCTTCAAAGTATTTTTTTACAAAAAACATAATTAGAAGTTATAAAATGTAGAAAGTTGTAAAAAAATATTTGCTCAAAGTTTAGATGTGGAAATTAAGATTATGATGTCGAGCCTTTTTATGAAGGCACAAAGTATAAGGGAAATTATATATTTAAAGCAGGATTTTTATAAATATGGGACCCGGAAAATGTAAATTAGATTAAAATCTAACCAGCGATTTCAAAACTGCGAGGTTCAAAGTCATAGAGAAAGCATAAACTTGGACTTATAACATGAGACGTAGAAAAGAAAGTAGAAATTATGTAGATTTTTATGAATAATTACAAAGATCTATATTCCAATGATGCTTCAATTATGACGCTAACTTCATATTAGTAGCTTTGTCACTGTCTTATTCATTTACACATGCAATTAAAGGCAAAGACAAAGTATTCGAATTATAGAAATATAGAATTGAAGCAAGAAAACTAAACTCTGTGAAATGCGACATCATAAATTATTAAATGACTCTTGAGTTTCGAGTTTCTCGACTTTTCTCCTAGATTTGAACTTTTTATCTACGAGCCTTAACAACTAAATGTTCGGACAAAAATAAATTCTAGCAGGCTTTTTGTTTATCAAATTTTGGCGTGAAATTGTCCCAAATTTCTTCTATTTTGGTCTTTAAGTCCCCAATGGTTCTTGGTGGATTATTGCGTAGAATACGTTTAATTTTATGCCAAAGAGTTTCAATGACATTTAAGTCCAAACTGGAGGAGGACCATGAAAGCACCTTTATGTCGTTTTCCCCAAGTTCCAAAACTGTGATTTTTTAAAAACAGTCGTTAGAAAATGACGTCACATTTTTCAAGTGCAATTTTAAAGCTACGAAATATGCCTTAAATTACCAAATAAAGACTTGGGGATTTTTTGTACATAAAACCAACATCCAGCTTTGCAATAAAGTAAATTTTATCAAAATCCAACCAGTGGTCCCAAAATTGTGATTATTTTAATGTAGGTAGCACCCTTAAAAAACACGTTTTTTGAAAAGTGAACTGTGGAACTCGAAAAAAATGCAAAAAAAATCATATAAACATTTAAGGATTTTTTCAATATAGTACGATTATTGAGCTTTGATTTAAATGTTTTTTCACACAAATCCAACCAGTGGTTTCAAAACTGTAATTCTTTAAAACAGTTACTAGAAAATGCTATCATTTTTAAAGGTGCAACTTTGAAGCTCCGATAAATGCCTAAAATCACCAAATAAAAACTTGTGTAACTTTTTTGTAAAGAAAACCAACATCCAGCTTTGCAATAAAGTAAATTTCATCAAAATCCGACTACTAGATCCAACGTTTTGAAAATAATAATTCTTTGTTTCTACAATTTTCCCATCCTGCTGGGTTAAAGTGCCACAGTTTTGGAACCGCCGAGCGGATTTTTACGAAATTTACGTTTTTCTATAACAGAAAAAATCATCAATATTATGGAAGTTAATTTAGATAACTTTTGCGCGTATGGAAAAAGACAATCGAATTTACTTTTGTCCGAACATTTAGTTGTTGGGGCTCGTATACTGTCATAGTTTCCTCAGGAGTCGTTAAGTAACGACTTGACTTACGGCCTTGTTAATTTTAATATTATGAGCTTTGAGTCTAGGACTTGATCTGGAAAGTTCGTTAGCCATCCCTTCAAAACCACTGTTAAAAAATTCAAATATATGCAATCATTTTTCCGCCTTTCTCGATGTGTGTGAGAAATATGAATACATAATTTTAATAAATGTGGACGTATACTTCTACCCACTGAGCGATTACATTACATGTAGGTGGCATAAATGCCTGAATAGAAGGATTTGAACCTCAATTTTACGCTAAACTTAATATATTTAGTTCAATAAAATTCGGTATAGGTACATATAAATTTAACGACATAAATAAAACTTTTGCACAATTTTTCTGAATTTCCAAAACCACTAAACTATGCTAAATTTATTGTTGTAGCGCATTCGATTGCAAAATAATAAAATAATAGGTTAATTTACTGATGCTATGTCGTAAAAATTTAACAATCGACTATAAAACCATTGTTCAAATTAGATGTTATCGAGCAGAATTTTATTTCAATATTCAACACAGTTATCCTGTAATGAAAATGTCAAACCAACATCTAACCCTTTATCATGTTATAATATAACCTGTCAGATTTTCCTGCTGCTCTCACGAATATTTAGCAATATCCAAAACAAAGTACATATTGAAACGCCGACAGCACCCCATTAAGAAAAAACACGACCCATCAAATGCAAGTGGCACTTTTTAAACACGAAACCGAATTAATGTTTTTGTGAATGGTTATTATCCTGTCGTTTTGTTGCAATGACTAGACATTGTAATGTAGCTGGAGCGCGTGTACAGAATTAACAATAACTATGCCTCGCTGTTTGCCACATATAATAACAATAACAAATACTGCCTTGATCCTGATACTGAAATAAAAAGGTCGAGGTGACAGTCAGTGGAACAACTACCGCTATTTCACACCCACCGTGACTCAGTGGGTGAAAACGAAGTGGAACATACGTTATATCTACGCATTCCTGCTGCCTTCCCTGGTTGGTATTGGCTGGGTTTTTTAAAAAAAGTACGTTGACTGCTAACCCACATCATCAGCATCAGACGGATCTGTTGTTTATACATATGTATCAGTGTTATAGGTACAGTTCTTTGTCTGAGTGATAATATGCTAATGAGGTGTAGGTACCACAGGTATTGGTTCTTGCGGGAAAGTTGTTACAAGAATATGATATCCAATATGATTCAGATTGTTTGGTTTTTGGAAAAGAAAGCTTGGGTGGGACGCGGTTTCCAAATACTCTATTGTTGATTCATCAAAAATTTCACTATGAGATTAACTGCAAAAAATGTGTACCAGGATTTGACTGAACTACAGTTTCTAAAGCAACTTTATAATATGAATTTCATCCCGGACTTGCGATTTATGGTGTTATTCTGTATCGAAAATGTTAGATAACATTCTGTTAAATCTATGTTATATAACATTTTAAATAGAGAATAGCTCCATTAGATTAATTTAAACAAATTCTATTCTAACTTGCTCTGCTAAAGTTTCTGTCTATATAGTTTACAAACTGTGACTATAGTGGAGGATTGAACTTTCCAAAAGCAAGCTAAATATTACTAAATTTGACCGCTTTTGTGAAAGATAAAGATACTTTCAAAGTGTCTTTTATTTTTGCACAAGATATTTTCTATTTCTTTCAAAATGTAGGTATTCGAATGCAAATATTTAAAGCTATTGTTCTCAATTTTCCGTCATTCTTAGTGTGACCAGTATAAAGTTAATTTTTTTGGCAAAACTATCCAAAAAACCTGTCTGAATTAATACAGTTCTTATATTAGAGTGTTCGTCAAAATTTCCTAATACGAGCCCCAACAACTAAATCTTAGGACAAAAGTAAATTTGATTGTCTTTTTTCCATACGCGCAAAAATTATCTAAATTAACTTCCATAATATTGATGGTTTTTTCTGTTATAATGCCAACATTTAGTTATATAAAAACATAAATTTCGTAAAAATCCGCTCGGCGGTTCCAAAACTGTGGCACTTTAACCCAGCAGGATGGGAAAATTGTAGAAACAAAGAATTATTATTTTCAAAACTTTGGATCTAGTAGTCGGATTTTGATGAAATTTAATTTATTACAAAGCTGGATGTTGGTTTTCTATACAAAAAAGTTACACAAGTTTGTATTTGGTGATTTTAGGCATTTATCGGAGCTGCAAAGTTGCACCTTTAAAAATGATAAAATTTTCTAGTAACTGTTTTAAAGAATCACAGTTTTGAAACCGTTGGTTGGATTTGTGTCAAAAAACATTTAAATCAAAGCTCAATAATCGTACTATATTGAAAAAATCCTGAAATGTTAATATGATTTTTTTTGCATTTTTTTCGAGTTCCACAGTTCACTTTTCAAAAAACGTGTTTTTTGATGGTGCTACCTACATTAAAATAATCACAGTTTTGGAACCACTGGTTGGATTTTGGTAAAATTTACTTTATTGCAAAGCTGGATGTTGGTTTTATGTACAAAAAAATCCCCAAGTCTTTATTTAGTGATTTTAGGCATATTTCGTAGCTTTAAAATAGAAAAATGTGACGTAATTTTCTAACGACTGTTTTTAAAAAATCACAGTTTTGGAACTTGGGGAAAACGACATAAAGGTGCTTTCATGGCCTCATCCAGTCCGAACAAATGTCATTGAAACTCTTTGGCATAAAATTAAACGTATTCTACGCAATAATCCACCAAGAACCATTGGGGACTTAAAGACCAAAATAGAAGAAATTTGGAACAGTTTCACGCCAGAATTGTACCAAAATTTGATAAATACAATGCCTGCTAGAATACAGACAGCTATTAAAGCAAAAGGAGACGTAACCTCTTATTAATGGTCCTAAATTAAAAATTATCCCAACATTTAGTTGCAAATTCATTTTGTAAAGTTTGCTAATTATTAAGGTTAAAATATTGTTAAATTCAATAAATAATTTTCTTCCATGCATAATATTGTTATTAAGGCTTTATCTTATTGTATTATTAGGTGTTTACTAATTATTTGCGTAAAATTTCCAGTTCTCCTTTCATACTTCAAAAATTTACTTTTGTCCGAACATTTAGTTGTTAGGGCTCGTAGAAGTAAATTGAACATTTCCAATTCAACAAATTTGTCTGCAAAATAATTGGCCAAACTATAATTTTCAACAATCTCAATTACAGATCCGTAGTTTACTATACAGAAACTTTTCTCTAAATAAAACTGTAATTTTGGCATTCTTTTTGATCTAAAAGCCAGAGGATGCCGATATAATTAATTTAAAAATTTCTTAATTTTTTAATATAAAAAAATTGTATCGTGAACCAACTGAAGATTCGAAAACCGCTACATTCTTTAGTAACTTAGTTTAGCAAAACCATCATCTGCAAACTAGTTTAGTTCTTTGAAATTTCCATCCTCTCAACTATCCACTCCATATTTATTTCAATTCCTCTCATGTGAATTCAGAATAAGTACAATTATGGTAATTAAACCCACTACCATTTACAAGAATCTATTACACATGCAAATGTCTGCTACATTGGAAACTGTGTTATGGGTTTTAATCTTTATTGCGATAGTAATAATTGATAGAGAGGAATATGACCTAAAAGGCCATTAACTAGATACCATAACACTACATCGCATTTATCAGATCCTTCTATGGGTTAGGTTAGATTACAAACAAAAAATCATTAAACACAAAACTTTATTATCATTGTATTATATCCGTGATGGAACTTAAAGACACTGACCAATTGATAAAGTACCTACTTCACTGGGCCAAGGTAACGGGACCAGTGACGTCACATTTAGAAAGAGACAGTCAGCGGCTTATTAAGGAATGTGTAGAGAGCACCGTTATACCAGGCAGCAAGGATCCACATTCTGATCATACTGGACACAAGACGAAATCTACAAGTATTTTAAGAATATACAAACATTTTTTGTTTTCCGTATCTCAGGGCAATTATTATATTATATAAGTGTTACTCCTATTATGTATGGTTGTTATATAAGGTCTTAACTAGGCTAACAACGTCCGTTTAACTGTGGACATGATCATGATCATGCTTTACTTTGATTTTATTGTGGTACTTATTTGGCTTTATTTTTGCAGGTACTACAGGAAGGAATATAAGAAACTTGCCGTGTATATCAAGAAAAAATAACAAAAGTGGCGTTTGTATGTTTGCGATAGACTGTTTGAAAGCCAATGGTACTCATTTGGGTACTTGTATAGATCGATTTTACTTTGGTTCCTGTTGTCATGTTGAACCAATACACGACGTGGATAATACAATAGATATTATTGATATTCCTACAAGAATGCCACCTCCTCGTATTTCAAGTACTGTAACACAACTACCAGCTTCGAGTAGTACACCAAAGTTTAATAGTACCACCATTGGAAGTGTGACTGTTTTAAATAGAATAGGAAACCAAACCGAAACAACAACAAAAAAAACTATTACAACTACTAGTGTTGTTAGTAATAAAACCGAAACTGCTAGTACCACTCTTAAACCAGTAATAACTATATCTCCAAAACCGATTGTTTTAAATCTTACAACCATCACAACTGAGGTGCCCAAGATTCAAACATTCCAAACAGTAGGTGTTACAGTAGAAACCACCAGCAAACTTTCCACTACCACGGCTAGTAAAAAACCGCCGAAAGCCACAACAAAACCACCAATAAACAAAGTGACAAGCGTAACGAAACCCGCCACAAAGAAGCCAACACAAAAACCCATAACCAAACCAACAATCAACAAGAACCCGTCCGTTAAACCCTCTGCGAAACCTACGAAGAAGCCAATCAAACCCCCAACAGTAGCCACGACGAAGAAACCTACAAAGAAACCCACTGTTTCAGCTACCACAACAACACAGAAAGTGCAAACTTTGCAAACTACTTCAACTCTGCCTCAAGTTTCAAATGAAATCCCTTCGCAAGTGGTGTTTAATCTAACGTCGCCTTTGGAGTCGATTAGCAGTCCTACTACGAATAAAGTACAGACTACTGCGGCTATGACTAGTACCACCCCGAGGAGTACCACGAAACCCTCACTAGTAACTTGGACAGTTGCCGATAATAAAACGACAACTGGGGTGAAGAATACAACACAGTTACAGAGTAGTACCAGTACAGAAGGTGAGATTTTTTGTTTGTTGTAAAATTTGGGTTGTGGTTTTGGTACTTGTTTGAATGCAAGGCGCATAGAGTTTGTGATCTGATTTAATGTTCCAGTTTAGTTTGTTTTGTTTGGTTTGGTTTGGCTTGATGGCAATCTTCTACAACGAAAAGAATAAGCTAGTGCCGTTACTGTATTTTATTCACTTGGTAATAATGATAATGTTCCTTTTTTGCTTAATGGTGACCTACAAATTCAGCATAATTTAATTATACCCGATTCAGTGACTAGAGCAGGCAATTCAATAATGCATGCTTTTGATAATTAATATTATGGCAGCGCAAAGTGTAACGAGCCTTTGTTGTACTTGTAAAGATGGAATTCCCAGATATTAAATATAAATTAAGAGATCTAGCTTTAATTTTTGTATGAGATTTATATCACCATTGAATCTTGGCAGGGTTTGAAATTTGGAGCAAGCTTCAAGAATTGAGAAATTGAGAACGTACGACCAAAATTAATTGATGCTGAAAACTGTTTGAAAAAAAATATATTGATGATGCACTAAAACAAAAAAAAACGGAAGATAATAGTTCAATACCATAACAAAAACATAGTGAGCGTATTTGCCACCACTTCTGCAGCAACTGTTCCTATCATTTCATACTTCCTCCCGCCATTGCCCGTCTTCTTTTCAAATTAACCCTGGAGTTTATTATACATACGATGGTATGTGCAATATTGTTCAGAATTTGGTGCTACTAAAACTAGTACACTGGACTGGCTGTTATTTTGACCCATTTTTTCACGTATAAATAAATGCTAGTCTTCCCTATCCCTCTAGTTAGTGAGTTTAAAATTTCAGTTCATTTTTGCGGAAAAACTTTATTTTGTATTTTCTAATAAAATGTTAAATTAGAAAGGTAGGCACCCACTGATCAATATTAAAATGTGAATTAAGAATATTTTATCTTATCTCTTATCCTCAAAAATCAGCTAACTATATGTATTCAGGCTTACAAATGTGTCCTTAAGAAAAACATAATTACTAACAATTATATTTCTGTTTCTGACTAATGCTTCCATACTAATCGTGGGTTATATTTTATTGTCACATGCTTATAAAAATTTTAATGCAGATTGGGTTCCAGCTACAACAACAGAGACCTGGATTTTAATCACCCATCGAACACCCACACCAAATGCCTCGACACCATCCACAACACCATTGCCCTCATCTGCACCACCATCAACTACCTCAAAAACCACCAGCACACCACCATCAACCATAACCACTCAAAAACCATCCACCACTTACATACCTTTAGTGTCATTGTCAACAGAAACAACAACGACAACGACAACAACAAAAGTTAATGGTAGCTCAACCAACACATCTACAACAGTGTCCAGTGGGGAATCTAATGGTACCACGACATCGAAGCCCTATGTACCACCAGTTGGCATTAACATGACGGATTTTACTGATGGTGAGGAAAAACTGACCTATCTAAATATAGCTAAGAATAAAAGCAAATAACGAGTAACGAGTTGAAGTAACTTGAGGCATCTCAAGGCGAGGTGCACAAAAAATGCATTTAACAACACTTGAGATTCAGACGGAGATGATCACTGAGCTCGCTGAACAAAAGCCCATTTTTTCGAAATTTAATAGCAATGAATCGTGGGATTTTATAGCATGTTGTAAAAAACATGCAGGGTTTTTTCTTCGCCTTTAAGACAGTCAGTAGTTGGGATGTAATTATAATTGCGCGACAATTACCGCAATAAATGAGCGTAGAAAATTAACACGGGGCTTTAAACTAACTTCTGTACAGAGAGGGATTAGACTGTTTTGATTTGGGTCCAGTCAAATTTTTTTTCCACTAATTTGCATTATTATTTATTTTGAAGAACGAAAAAATTGTTGTGTTTCTTTATTTTTATTCAGTGAAGGCAAAACTACTTTGCTTTGCTGAATGAACGTGTACAAAGAAGCTTCCGATGTTATAAACTTATCAAAATCAGTCTCTGTAAGAGTGGTTCTTGAACTTTCAAGGTAAATTGACGACCATTGGTTGGTCTACAACAACCTCGACACTTGAAAATAAAACAATACAAAACGAGTTTTGCATTTGGTGTGTGTTGTTTTTCAAATCACCGTGCAGTTAAAATTTATAAATATTTTAGATAAAATTCATAGAAAAGAATACTGATAAAATGAAGTGAAACTAGTTATATTGGAAGTAATTAATTGACAAAGATTGGTGCTTATTGCTTTAAGTGTTGTGTCGAAGTTGAACCACCTCACCTGCTGGAAACGAAATAACCAAACTAGGATCAGAATTTTATACTAAAATCCTTTTTTACAAACAAACTCGCTATTTTAGTTCTTTGTTTAAAATTATTACAAGTGTCCTTGCCAACTAAAATTATGTTAATCAATTCAACCACAAGCTCGACATGGTTCCTGAATTAAAAACTTACTCTTAGTTATGATTTGTACCTCCAGACATTTACAGAAATTAATATTTAGCAAAAACTATGTGCTTGTGGTAATAATGTTAAACATAAGTTCTGCTCTTCTTTTGGCAACAGTATGCGGTCGAAGGATGTTCCCAGAAGCCCGAATAGTAGGAGGGGAAAAATCACTTTTCGGAAAATGGCCCTGGCAAATATCCTTAAGACAATGGAGGACCTCCACATATTTACACAAATGCGGAGCAGCTCTTTTAAACGAAAATTGGGCCATCACCGCTGCTCATTGTGTAGATAAGTGAGTACAATAAATTAATTTTTCCATTATTGTTTCACATCTCTGACACACTTCCATCTCCTAATTATTTCATCGATTTTTCAGTGTGCCACCTAGTGACCTACTTCTGCGTTTGGGAGAACATGACCTATCTACCGAATCCGAGCCATATCTCCACCAGGAAAGGCGTGTGCAAATTGTTGCATCCCATCCACAATTCGATCCCAGAACGTTCGAATATGATTTAGCATTGTTGAGGTTTTATGAACCAGTTAATTTCCAACCGAACATTCTGCCAGTTTGTGTGCCGAAAAACGATGAAAATTTTGTTGGAAGGACGGCGCATGTTACGGGATGGGGACGGTTGTATGAAGGTAAAGGAAGGAAATAATTGACTGCAAAGTTACTTATCAAGTGTTAATGTTAAGGAAAATAGTTTTTATTGGTAATTGTGGAGAAATAGTTTAATAGTTTTAAAGCTTTATTATCGGAATAATGAAGTTATTAAGTATTGTTGAACAATGGTACAATAAAGTAGTTTTCATAATGAGGCGTAAAGTAGTAATGTTTAGTTTTAATAGCAAATTAACGTTTTTTGAGAGTATTTCACTAGATGCTAAACTTAATTCTATGAACTTTGTTTCTATAATTGTATGACATAATATGTAGATATCCCTTGTTAAACAGTAGTTGAAATTTGAGGGACACTATCGGAATCTAATTTATTTGAAGAGACTTAGCTTCAGTTAATTAGTCGCCAAAAAGAACCTGAAAAGAGAAATTTAAGGTATCTTGAATAGTTTCTGAAATATTAAAAATAAATTGAAAATTCAGGATGTATATTTACTTTATGAGGTTAGGTAGTTTTTTCGAGTTAAAATATATAGGTAAGGTTAGTAAGGTCACGTTATCACATAATTTAATCTAGTTAGTCTCAAAATGCATCTTTTCAGATCATAATGATGAGGTTTAAGTTGCAAGACAAGTTGATGGTAGCAAAAATTTAAAACATCATATCTGAATTTTAATAGTGATTAGAGGACAAAAAGTGGCTCTTAAATATGTTATTTTTTTCACAAATAAGCAAAATCCTGGTATTTAATTTTTTTCAAACAGAATTTATCGTCTATTTATCTTTATAAGTAAGCATAATCTCTACGGTTTAATTTGAATTTCAGCCACACGATAAAGTAATAACCCGAAAAATATATACAGAACAATTTCTGATAAGAAAGATCTATTTTAATTTTAAAAACTAATAAGAGCATGGGAAGAAATTAAAATCGTTCTAGAAGTATGTACTTGCAGAGTTGAGGGCTAAACGTTCCATTATTTAATAAAAAAATATCCACATTATTTACTATTTTTATAAAGATGATAACAGAATTAATTATGGCGTATGTTTTTCCAAAGTTGAAGACTAAAGAAAGAAGTAACAATTTTACAATATTCTATTTTCGAGCTAATTCGTTAAAAATTCAGAAAGTACACAAATTCTGTTACATCACTATGCATTATACGAGTATTACGGTTAATTCTGTTAAATTGGTCTTTGTCCGAACAATAGCGTTAATATTTTATCATGTTGGACATTAACCCCAATTCTGTCATAAGTTCGAGTTTAAGAGGAGGTTAGTTAACGTAAACGGCTAATTATCGATTTTGATAGCTTTTCATTAAAGATTTTAAGATAATAAATAATGGAAATGCACTTTTTTATTAATATTATTTAAAAATGCTTTCTTGTCTTTCCAATCCGTAGATAAATTGAAGAGTCGCAATATTTTTTTTGCGAATTAAATGTGTTTTATTAAATTCCATATTTAATTTTTTTATTAAGCACAAGAGTTTTAGAAGATTTTTAATGTTAAATATGATTATCAAGGGATTACATGACTGAAGATATTGAAGACAAACAAATTAAAAAAATAATAGAAATCAATGTGTCACAGTTTATATCGTCAGGATTTCACCAGTCGATAGTTTAGCGAAAATTAAAGGTGGTTTGTCTAATAAACTATGGTCGAATGTTGCTTCCTTTTTGACGTACAGGGCATTAAAGAAAATAAATTATTTTAAATAATTTGCTATAAATCAATAACAAAAAAAGTTCGCCTTCTGAAATTTTGCATAGATCTTTTTTTTTGTATTCTCTTATTAATAGTGGTTGCAATTATTTTATTTAGAACACAGAGGCGTGCGTACGGGTTTCTTCAAAAACATTTTATTGAATAAAACGTACGCCACTGGTTTTTTTTGCAGCACCAATATGCAGAGAGTATTTTACATTCAATTTAGAAACTTTTTTGTATCTTATAATTTTTTGATAACTTAACTCAAAATAACCTAATAGTACAGTAAATAAGGGAGAAAAAAAGGCTTCAAATAGACTTTTTTACCCTACAGCCAATTTTTGTAGAATCTTCTAGAGGGTCACCCTGAAAGTTTAAAACTGAGTTTGTGTATTCGTAGACCCCGCCCTTCCTTCACCATTAAGGGTTGTATTTTTTTGTTTATTGAATAACTTTTTTCCTATTAAATTTTCGAAAAAAAAGAGTCAGTACAAAGTTGTAAAGAAAAATATTTCCTACAACTTATCTTTTAAACTTTTTTTGATATTGTCATTATTTAAAAAGTTATTCAACAAATAATTTGAAAATGTTGGGGAAAAAGTAGTAAGTAGTAGTAGTAAGTAGTACCTAACTAGAGAAAAATTTCCCTAAAATTTGCAACTTATTTGTTGAATATCTTTTTAAATATTGACAATATCAAAAAAATATTAAAAGAAAAGTTGTAGGAAATATTTTTCTCTACAACTTTGTACTGATGCTTTTTTCGGAAATCTAATAGGGAAGAACCTCTTTAATAAATAAGAAAAAAAAGTTAAGTTATCAAGAAATTGTAAGATACAAAAAAGTTTCTAAATTGAATGGAAAATACTCTCTGCATATTGGTGCTGCAAAAAAAAACAGTGGTGTACGTTTTATTCAATAAAATGTTTTTGAAGAAACCCGTACGCACGCCTCTGTGTTCTAAATAAAATAATTGCAACCACTATTAATAAGAGAATACAAAAAAAAGAACTATGCAAAATTTCAGAAGACTAACTTTTTTTGTTATTGATTTATAGCAAATTATTTAAAATAATTTATTTGCTTTAATGCCCTATACATCAAAAAGGAAGCAACATTTGATCATAGTTTATTAGACAAACCACCTTTAATTTTCGCTAAACTATCGACTGGTGAAATCCTGACGATATAAACTATTTTCTATTTTTAAATCAAATATCATAAACAACAAATATGTACCTAATTTTAAAAAGAAATAACATCATTTTTAAATTTTTACATAAAAGTATAATGAAAAACGACGACGTTTGTAAAGTAAAGAAGAAAATTGCTTTAGAAGTATTATACTACATTTTTAAAGAATATCCAGCGCTCCTAAACTAAATTTGAGCACCAATAGAGAATAATTTATTTTGTGAATTAATTTTAATTTGAAATTTTTAGAAATTTTGAAGGCTCTATTACCTTCCCATGTATAAAAATATAATAAAAATTCATAGAATCAATCAACTGGCTAATATTTTTTCTGAAGTTTGAGGAACGAATGAGCAAAATTTAAAAAATTTCCAATGTATGCTCTTATCTAAGAATCATGTCTTTGAAACAAGAAAGTATACTTTAACCTAACTAACTTAATCATTTATAAAAAATCATGTAACTGTTAATTATTACAACACTCTCATATCAGAACATTTTCTAAAAATAGACCCAAAAATTCTCTAATATTTCTATCCCTTTTCAGATGGTCCATTACCCAGCGTTCTCCAAGAAGTAGCCGTCCCAGTAATCAACAACAGCGTCTGCGAATCGATGTACCGATCAGCAGGATACATCGAACACATTCCCCACATTTTTATCTGTGCGGGTTGGCGTCGAGGCGGCTTTGATTCCTGCGAAGGGGACTCTGGCGGCCCAATGGTCATTCAAAGGGAGGATAAGCGATTCCTTTTAGCCGGTGTAATATCCTGGGGTATTGGTTGTGCCGAACCAAATCAACCTGGTGTTTATACACGAATTAGCGAGTTCAGAGACTGGATAAATCAGATTCTTCAATTTTAGGAAGAAACGTGGGGAAAGGAACTGTTGATTATTGTGATTATTTTTATTGTTATGGAATTAAAGAACTTTGTTAGAATTTATACCAAAAAAAAATTAAACGAAGGCGAAAATATAAAAAACAAGTAGTATTAACTGCCATTAAACAAAACAATTTTTTGGGAATATTGTACTTAAGTCATATTTTTTTGCACTTATTAGCTACCAGATAATTTTTCCGGTTCGAGAAACTGTTGCATAAATTTACATTGAAAACCGCTCCAGGTTTCTACTCGCAGATCTAGTTGATTTACATTTTATTGATTTTCTGCAAACACATGCAACTTTCTTACGCTAAAC
Source organism: Pediacus dermestoides (assembly GCA_963942485.1). Taxonomy (NCBI): domain Eukaryota; kingdom Metazoa; phylum Arthropoda; class Insecta; order Coleoptera; family Cucujidae; genus Pediacus; species Pediacus dermestoides. The sequence continues at coordinate 7,143,433 of OZ012629.1, forward strand.
TGAGATATTCAAGGTAAACCCTGCAGTGTTAGCTGCATTATAAAGATGAAGCACAAAAGGACACTCCAATTTAGTGACAGTGATAGATTTAGTAGAATTTATTTATATTATAATTAATACTATTATTATTATTATGTTGACCAATTGTATAAAAGCTTATATAGATTTATTTATAAATATTTAATGTGGTATTTAATTTTTAGAATAAAAACAAATTATTTAAGAGAAAATTGACAGGAAAAGTTAAAATATCCAGGAAATAATTTAACTTCCTCTGTTGATGAGCAAACGAACGAATGTTACTATTCTTATGTTATATTTTTGTATGTATATAAATAAGGTGCGTGTACTTATGTTCTATACAATGTAAAAATAAAATATTTATATTTATTTGGAAAAGTTATTTGCCCATAACTTAACTATGACAGAAATCTTTATTTATCTGTCTTAATAAGGACTAAAATCACTTCTAAGCATCAGTATATCAATATCTACTGCAACTAAAAGAGCCAAACCACATTTTAAATTTATACTAATTTATTAACTATGAGAAAATATTGAAATGCGATTTTCTTGTACTCTGATATTTTGATAAATTTACACCTTTTGAATATTTTCTAAATTATGTTTGTCTGTTTGTGTCTATTCTCAATAACTCCGTTTCATATTTAAGATTTTCAATAATATTGTAGGTAAGACAAATTTAAAAATCATTTCCAGTTCTATAAATCTTGGTATACTAACTTCAAAACTGTAAAATTTCCGCTCATTATATCCGGTAAATATTTTTAATTAATGTAGATTCTTAGTATTAGGAATAGCCACATGAAGTATTTTTTGTTTGTCTATTAAAATTTTAAGGACATGTGATGTGATGGAATCAAATAATAAGTGCTTAGTCCCAGGACCAGAATTAGGCTAGTAACTGACGATTCATACAAAATTTGCAAATTTGTGTTCTAAATATCTCTAATTAAAAATTAATGTACTAAATAATTAAGTATTATTAGAACTTTTAAGGTGTCTTAGGGATCTAGGTTAGTATTTCCCAAATAGTTTCTCAATGCACATATGTATGAGTTTCTTACATAATTTATAATTATTGTTCAGGAGATTATACAAATTAAGGATTTTGTAAATTAAAATATCCCGAAAGACATATCGGTTTTGCCACCTCGTACTTTACTGAAAATTTAGTCTTGTCTTTTTGTATAATAATAGAGATAGTTATAACTATTTTGTCGTAGGATGCAACAAAAAGATAAAATGTTAAAAAATTAATTGCTGGTGCCATCTTTTCCATTGTGGCGGTACCGGTGACATAGATACAAGGGTGTAATTAGTATATATTTAAAAATATCTCAGTTTACTAATTCTTAAATTTGCAATACTTCCTTGATTTTAGTAGCAGCGCCTGGGCTAATTTAGTCATAATTATAATAGTACAGTCAATAGGGAGTTCAAAATGACCAATCTGTGCACTCGAAATTCAAATTGCATACTGTGCGGTATATCGACACTAAGTTAAAACTTGATTTGCGGGGCTTGAAAGTCGATGGTTCGTCCGCCATCTTGGAAAAAGGGGGTGAAATGGTTTTTCCCCTATATTCCGAATTCTATTAACTTTATGCAAAAACTATACGAATAACTTTTGGTTGGAAAATAGATACACACTTTCTGTATATAACTTTTTTCCTGGCCATGCGTATTTAAAAAGTTATTAACAAATACGTTGCAAAAATTAGTGGTAGTTTTTCTTTGACGGCCGATATTTCGCGTACGGTTGATTTCACGGAAAATATACATCAGTTGCTTTTTGTAGGGCAGTTTTCTATGAAGAAGTTAGTGTATGATATTTAACCATTTGTACAATTGACAGCGCTCCAAACGCAGGTATTTCCAGATAAATAATGATAAATGCGTATATACAAGGTGTTCCATACCGTTGTTCAAATTTTGGGAGAATGTATAAAATAGACTTAATTCTAGCACTAGAAAATGCAAAAGTGGTTGGTCGATCTTCATTTGTTTTAAAGTTACAGGCTTTTGAAATTATTAACAACAAGTTTTTTTTTAGTTATATCTCCGAACCCGTTCTTTTTACCGGAAAATTTGTTGAGAGCAATTTTGTAGCAAAAGAAAATCTGCACATTTTTTGTTTAAACAATTTTTTTCTGCAATCAATTGTTTAAACAATAATGATGCTGAATGCGGGGCGGGGTGAGTATGTATTTGTTTAAACAAAAAATATGCTCTTAACCACTTTTCCGATAAAAGAAACGGTTTAGAAGATATCACTGAAAAAAGGAAACTTGTTACGAATTTCAAAGGCTTGTAACTTCAAAACAAATGAAGATTGACCTTACCACCTTTGAATTTTTTAGTGTTAGAATTAAGTCTATTTTATACATTCTCCCAAAATTTTAACATACGGGACACCCTGTATTATGGTAGATATATTCCATTTATATGTCACTTTTTCTGTATTCTACATATTCAGAAACTCATAAAGAAATATTGCCGACAAAAGTGGCTATTTTTCTATATCGCAGTTAATATTGTAAGTGGTAGAACAATACCTGTCGCTTTAGAGACGATTCTTTTCTTCGTTTCTTCAGCGGGATCTTTTTTGTCTTCGTAAAACTGCTGCTTTTAAAATATCATAACCCGTGTTACGAAAGCAAATAATCGCTTCCCGTTTTTGCTGGTCGATAATAAGAAACACATTCCCGTATTTTCTATGCAATTGACCTTTAATGAGCCTGTTATCAGAAACGAGAGTACTTTTGATTTGCTTCACTAAGTCCGAAATTTTTAATTAACACGCTTCAAAATTTTCTGCTATGTATATGTAGGGCTGTTTCTATTTGTTCTTTTTTCTTCGCAGAAAACTGTTTTTCTCAGCCACGTTTTTGAGAATATAAATGTATAATATAATATGTATAAATGACGATGAGGACGACGGCAATTATCTGCAGCTGTATTCCCAAAATCAGAGTAATATTTGCGAGAGGCTTCGTGGAGATACCTGCGTTTGGAGCGCTATCAGATCCAAACCAATTATACAAATGGTTAATACTATACACCTACTTCTTCGTCGAAAACTGTTCTACAAAAAGTAACTGATGTATATTTTCCGTGAAATCAACCGTACGCAAAACATCAGCCGTCAAAGAAGCACCCCTAATTTTTGCAACGTATTTGTTTATAACTTTTTAAATACGCATGGCCCGGAAAAAAGTTATATATTAAAACTGTGTATATTTCTTCTTTCAACCAAAAGTTATTCTTATAGTTTTTGCATAAAGTTAATAGATTTCGGAATATAGGGGAAAAACCATTTCACCTCGTTTTTCCAAGATGGCGGACGAACCACCGACTTTCAGTCCCGCAAATCGAGTTTTAACTTAGTCTCGATATACCCCACAATATGCAATTTGAATTTCGAGTTCTCTCCAAAAATGCACAGATTTTTCCCTATTGACTGTACTATAATAAAATGTGAAATAGTTTTCGTTTGCTGTTTTTTTATGAAAATAGCCCTCTCAATTTTCTCATTAAAAACTTCGAATTTTGATGTTTTGATGATTGAAGAGTCGTCAATTTCTTGATGTCATTGAAATAAAATGAATTTTTATGTTGTGCTAACCTAAGTCCATTTTTCATTAATTTCATAAAAATTCAAAACAGATTTAGTTTTATAGGGTATCTATATTATTTATTCGTAATTAACATGACTAGATTGGTTAATTTTTTTCCCCCCTATAACGATAATTTTAAGTTACACAATTTTAAACAAACACCAACAAAAAAAAACTTTTAAAGCAGTTTAAAGTATGGATCTAACAAGTCTAACGAATTTGTCATTACAATCTGTAGATGAAATTGACACTACTCCACTGTAGAAAGCCTGTCAGCAACTATACAGAAAGTGTCTTGGAACTTGATCCATGAACCGACACCTAAACCAAAGAGAAAAACTGTTCTAGAAGCAAGAGGAGACTATCAGTAAGGTTTCATAAGATAAAGAGAAGTTAAGGAACTTAACTGTTCAGCAGTGAGAAAAATTAAATTTTTATACATAGAATACAGATTATTCGTTAAGGAAAGCAGTAGTTAAGGAAACTGAAAAAATAGTGCAACAGAAAAAGTAATATCTTATTAAGGCAGTTTAATAACTCACATTTCCAAAATTCTTTGAAAATTTGTGAGAGATTTAAACCAGACTTTCACTACAGAATCTTCGCAGTGGTAGATGAGTTTTCAAAAAATATAGTCTTTTACTCTTTGGGTGTTATTTTAAGTATAAACAATGAGAAATTCCCTGTCGGTACCTTTAATGATTTTCTCAGTTCTGTACAATAAGAAATTTGAAATTTCAGCAGATTTTTATTCACCATAAAACTTGGTCCCATTTAATTTATTATCATAATTTAAGTGTAATGAAACATATTGTATCTAAAAACAATAGAGATCCTAAAACTTTCTAGAACACTGCACTCTGATGTTATTGTCTAAATCAAAATCCATTTTTGTAGTTTGAAAAGGTGCATACATTAACACGATAACTATGTAATAATAATTGAACAATCTTTTTCAGCACATGCGAAACTTTTGCATACAACATAAACAAAGCAGTAAATTTATTGCTTGGCCTAAAAACAAATTCAATGGATAGCAAACACTCAAACAGAAACATTTAATTTCTTAGAGTAGGTACCATGTAGAGCCTACATGTTTGGTAATTAGAGAAACGATAGAAATCGAAGATTAATTTGAAGAGAAATGTGCCGAATAAAACTAATCCACAATGACAAATTGGTTTTAAAAACCAAGACACAGAAATAACAATGTTTACTAGCCGTATGTTACAATTGAAAAACGGTGGAAAGTCTATTGATGAAGCGAAAGTTTAAAGAATTGGTTTGTCACTAATTCTAGCGACATAAATACCTATAGTTATTTTTACAGGAAGAATAATAAATTCATTCAAATAAATATAAATACCTCGGTTTCAACAAGAACTAATTTACTATTATATTGGAAAATTTGATCTATTTCCTAAAAATAATTTCCAAAAGCATGTTAAACGCGCTTCCATAATGACGCACTTACTAATGTAGGTACACTTTCATAAAAACAACTTTTTAGTTCATCGCAATAAACCACTAGGTTAATATTTTATTTAAACACTTTTTGCACATAAACTTTTTTATTATTAGTATATAACAACTAGGTAACCATATGCTATATAAATTCAAAGTTAATTTTCTTCGACGAATGCATGCAGATTAATCGACTGGGACATGTACTACATAAACTGATATTAATTATTTTAAACGATATCAGCAGAAAACAAATTGCAAATATTTGCGTGGAATTTATGTTCACTTGGGGATTTATCTGTTTTGAGCGGATGGAAATTGTAGTTTTTTTGGAAAATAACATAGTAAAAGCGTGTAGAACTGTTTATGTTTTAGTGTTATACATAAGGGAATAGTATACACGAATGTTGTTGTTATATAATATTGCCTTGGGATATATTTTTAACAAATTAGCTTCCATTTCATATTTAATTTCTCTTTAAAATGCTCCTTATTGGTAATAATAAGTATAAAATAAACATCCTTGTATCGTTGAGAATCTTTTACTCTTCTAGCTTCCATCTAAAAACTTTTACATCTATATTTAATTTCCACTAAACATTAAACTACTTAAATAACTAAACTCTGAGCTCAACTTGGTGAAGGTAAATACGTGCTAATCGTAATAAACTATTTACATATCTTAACATCTTTGAGTTGCAAATGCGGCAAAATTAGAAACGCGTATTTGGCGAATAATCACAGATTTAGATTTCGCATGGTTTAAAAAATATATTAAATGTAAAATCAGATAAATGACATGCATAAATAATTTAGGTATAAAAGGAATGAATATAGTAAAAGAATTTCGCTCACTCAAATGTGTAAAAAATCGAAGGAGTGCCTCAGAAATAATAAAAATAAACATAAAGTTCAAATTGAGGAGTCAAAGTGAAAAGTATAATATTTGAAATTGGGCATAAAATCGATGATTTAAGTATGATCTTAGACAAAATTTGAGAGTTGATATCCTGGATGTGAGGATCATCCTGTAATAAAAAGAATGACGACCTATTATAAAAGTAAACATTCACTGAAATTTCAGATTTGAAACTGCGATAAGAATATTGAAGTCACATGCATTTTTCCAAATATCTTGAATTTAAATCCGGAACTAAAAGAATGTCTAACTAAATCATTAAATTAGGCCTCCGAAATGTTATTATTTTGACACTAAAATGGAAGATGAGAATGTAAAAGATGCTAAATATATTAAATTGAGGCCTGAAAATAAAGACTTATACAGGGTGTCCCGGAAAAAGTGGGAAATCTCTCTGATTCAGATAGGGCATGAAAAAATAACATGACAAGTTCCTATAAAAATTTTTCCTACAGGCCCTCCCTACGAAGATATGTAGCCCTGAAGAGCGTCGCTGGAAATCGTTTTTTGTTAATAACTTTTAAAGTACTTAATAGAATTTTATGAAAAGTTAATATGATGGACACTACTAAGGACCTCTTGAAATAATGTCCTTGACACATATCTAGCTTGTTTAGTTTACCAGGGGCAGACTAAGTTTTACAACTTAATGCTTAAACTTTTAACACCCTGTGTGAAAAAGACTTGAAACAACAAAATCAGGTAGCTTGAACCTTAGACTAAAGAAAAGCTACTCTTGTTTATTGTCGATAAAGTGGACCGTCTTCGAGAAAAAGAATAATAAACGAATTCATGTTTTATTAAGTCATTAAAAAATGAAATTTTCATTTCGAAAAAAAATCAAAATTTAAATTTTTTTATAGGAACTTGTCATCTTATTTTTCCATGCTCTATCTGAATCCGAGAGATTTGCCACTTTTTCCGGAACACCCTGTAGACCTGCAATGCTCCACACATACATTCGAGGACTAAATTATGAATTTAGAATAAATTGTGAACTGAAACTAGAGCCTTAGAAAAAGTGAGATTTGAGACTTAAGAATTAATCTTCGAGATTTCCGGACATTTTTTCTAAGTCGATGAGCCTTAAAGATTTTTAGCCATAAAAAAACATGAATTGCGATTTGGATCATCGAAAAGATTGCAGATTTTCTATATCTCCCAAATTTAGTTGAAATATAAAAAACTTACATAAACATTTTAGGATGAAAATTAGAGATATTTTATAATTGGACCTAAATTATGATGGAAAAAAGTTCAAAAATTAATTGTTATTTTTGACCTTCTGGTTCTGGAGACTGGAGACTAGAGGCTTTGGAGAAAAACTGAGGTTTGATTGACCTGAGAGATCTGGAGGGCTTCTCTCCTAAGCCATGAACGAATTTCATAATAATTATTTATAAATTAATAAAAAACACTTCTTATAGATTTTTTCCTAATGTATCCAAAATATTGATTCCGGACCTACACAAATAAATTAAAATTGATTTAATCATCGACGTTTTAGTACAAAGTGTGTCACACACACAAAACAACAAACTTTCTGACAATAAAATATGTCAACAGATGGTGCCATGTGTCAATAAACAAAACTCTTACTTAGTTTAATTCTAACTCTTAAATAAAACCTAATTACACTTTAATTCATGCTTGCTAAATAAAAAGAACCTTATTTCTAATAATTAATTACAGAATGTTTCTTCTATAAAAAAGGCAATTGGACGTAATGGTAGTTTTTTCTTTGTGGTAGTACTAGCACCAATTTTTTTTGTCCATGGACATTAACAACATCCGCATAGAACGCAATTGAAAGCATATAATAAGTGTAACTAGTTTTTACGGTTTATGCTGCGTTGATCAAACTGATTCGTAATTATTTTAGAGCATACTATAGGATAATATTTGATTCGGATATGGAGGAGTTTAGTACTCACTAACTCTCTTTTCATTGAAGAAACAATAGTGCGATAAGTGCGCCAAATGGAGCTTTCTTTGCCGTAAAATAATCGTAAAGTGGCGTTATCCATTTTCAACCACAGTCAACTACTACAAGTTTAAAGAGCTACTTAAGTGGTTATTAATAGAAAAATTGCTTTCGAAAGCTGCTAGAAGATTAATCTGTGCTCCTAAAGAATGTATCTGTTACGCCGGAATTTTGCAACAAACAGTAGTTTAAGCATGCTTGTTTGTATTGTAAAACAGGTATGTATATAAAACAGTATGTGGGTATTGAGGAATGCGAGGATTTCCCCTGAAGACATGCGACGATTTTATGATTATTTCGGAAAATTGCGGAACAATTCAATTAAATTCCCTAGGATGAACCGGTTTAACACACAAATCTAGCTCTTCAAGCATAATTAAGCACTTACACACCATTCAACTGGGTTCCGTTCGATCACCAAGCCCATGCAGCGATTTACTTCCCATAGAAAAGTGCCTATCAGGAAAAAGGCTCGTTGCATTAGCGAAAGCATCGGAAGCAATTTAGCCTAAATACACCAATAATTTTTATAGCTGCGACACCATGGTACCTAACAGGTGTATATGCGTGGTACCAGGAGGGGACTTGAGGAAGACCGCTACACTGTCCCAGTGACCCACTTGTGTTGTTCTGGTGGCCGACAGACCAGCCAAGTCTTCAGTCTCTACCGGCTCCTCACCGATAGTCATTTACCACCTCGTGGCCGCGCTCATCCATATCTGTCAAAAACGAACACGCGAAGAGAGAATCCGGTTGGAGCAATCGGCAACAAGTGGTCCTCCAGCACTATTTTCAATATGGTCACAAATTTAAATGACATCCCTTTGTCAACATGACCAATTAAACTATTGGATACTTGATTGTTGGTTATCATTTAAAACCCATACTGATAAACAATTCGTTGGTTTAAAATGAAGTTTAAGTTGTTACTGTGTTTGTTTTTCAGTTTATTAAACATTACATTTGCAGTGGAAATTGAAAATGCCGGTAGCAACACAAGAGGTAGGTAAACAAATCTACTTTCTTTCTTTCTGTACTTGTTTACAAGGAAACGATGTGGGAAAATAACACAAACAGGCGTAGGTACATATGCAAATAAAATGATTCTATAAATTTAAAAACTTCAGATGAGGCCTTGAACATAACTGTGAATAACAAAAAAGAGAAAGAGTATCAAGCATATAAACAAGAAATTGAAGTTGCTTATGTAAAGGAGGTTACCAAGTGGAGAAACAAGGTGGCTTTACAAAAATTCTTGTTTACATTCGCAATTATTCTAATAATTACCAGTCGTAAAACAACTTCTATTCTATGTTCTAACTTGTTAGGTAAATGATTCGACAAAATTTTTTTAAAAATATATGCCGGAAGAAGTTCGATTAATGGGTGGTCTTAAATAATAATTTTGAACCTATGTACAGTGCTTTAATAACTTTAAATCATATTGAGATTACCAGCACCACTGTTGTGCAAGTACAATTAATTTCCATTAATTCTGCAGAGAACAGCTTGAAGTTGAATGGGAATTATTAGATAATTCAAGTCGACTGCAGGAAAAACGATAATAATGAAATCAAAATGATTACATTTTCTTTAAAACGTCGTCAAATCGTTACTGAGGTTTATGACGATTTTATTGCGGTTATATTAATAAAATTTATTTGCTAATTGGTTAATAAGTAGAAGTATTTTTCTCGAAATGGACTAAATTAAATGGTTATATTCTGACCTTTATATCCATCATGGAACCAACTTGCAACAAATTAAACTATTTAAAAATGTATTTCTCGTATACCTCTAGGTTGTAGTAGTGAATTGTAAATATCTTTCAGGAAGTTTCCAATTATGCAAAATAATGAAATTCTTATCACTTGATTTAGAGTGGTAGTTTCGTTTTATTCAAGTGGCTGTAAAGCTTTCCTGAAAATAAATACAAAACCAAAATGTCTTTAGAAAAATTAAATAGATATTGGTATTCATTGGTTAGGTTAGGTTAGATTTAAGTAAAATTAATTAAATACGGAAAATAAATATGAATTCGAAAAACGTCATTTTTAGGAAATTTCACATATTTATTTGTGCCTGATTTATTACTATGCTGATGTTTCATTGAATTGGAGGAATTAATACGAAAATAACACAAATAAAGGAATTTTCGGAACATCTAACGTGATTTTACGCTAAAAATTTGCTGAAATTCAGGTCTCGAGTACAGTATTGAATATGACAAAGTGGATCTGTAAAAATTAAAACTTCATCGATCCAAAAGACCCCACGAGAAGATTGAGGTACAAATCACATGTTTTCCTGCAAAAGTATAATCGTGATTTTCAAAGAAACCTAACTTACTTAGTTATAGTTATCCCCTTAAGTATTAGTTAACTTACGTATTGTAAGTGCAATTATTAAGACAATGGTAACAAATAGAATAAACTAGCAGTTAAGGATAATTGGTTATACAACTATATTAGTGGTTGCTGTCTTTTTTACTTTGAAGTAAAATTAACTTCTTAATTTATGCCAATATAGTCAATAATTTTGGGGTGGACGTTTTGTGTTTTGGTTCACTACCCCCTTTGCGAGTCTGTTATCCATTCTTTCGACGTGATCTCGCAAGAATCGTCTTCTTATCTACTCCATATGACATATCTTCTATGTTGCATGTTTCTTGGACTGTTTCTTGTTTAGGAGTATGATAAAAAATAAGGATTTCAAGGGGAAAATTTTAACTCGAAAATTATTGCAACTTTTTATGAACTTTATTTCTTAAATGTACTGGAATGAAATGATCCATATTTTTCTACTATCTCTTGTAGTTTTGTTTTAATTTTTTATCTTATAATGATCTGCTTTTTACAATATAACTTTGACGGCCTCAATTTTGGAATTTTGCTGAAAAACTAATATAAATGAAAATTTAATGTTTTAAGATTACAAATTTTGTAGGTTTCCTTAACAGTTTATCTAATATAACGTACCGTTTTATAGATTTAGTTTAAGTTACATTAGGCAGGAAGATTTTAGTACTTCTTTTCTACAACCATGAAAAGGAAGTTGCCTTTTTTATTGATTTCAGCTTGAGAACTAGGTATCACTTTTTAAACAATAGCAACATTAAAAAAGTAATATCTTTTCACTCTCATTGTCAGTTTTTTTTTCAGTAAGGCAGATTTTATGTAACTGCAAAAAATACCAAAATAGAAGAAAAGAATGCAAGAAACTTAGCAGTTTTTATACATATATGGTTATTCTAATTCTGAGCCATGCGTGTAAAAAAGACTTACATTATGCACTTGAATCATTATTCTACAAACAACGTATTGTTTTTTAGATTTATTTATTTTTTTAGATTTAAAAACTAGTTAAACATAATTATAATAATCCATAAAGCAATCGTATTTTCTAAAAACATTTAATTTTTGCTGTATTTATGTCAGTAATGTTTATATTTCATTATGCTTTTAATTAATAATTATAATAAAATAATGTTTTTTGAACAGAATATACGTAGAATGGGGGATAAATATCAATTTCACTCAATTTATTAATAAATCTCGCATGTGGATATTTACTAAATATTGAAAATTCCTAAAATTCGCCTTACCGAAATTTTTGCTTTGAGCCGAATATTGTTAGTTTGAAACCTTTAACCAAAACAATATCTTCAATCTAACAACTAAATGTTCGGACAAAAGTAAATTTTTGAAGTATGAAAGGAGAACTGGAAATTTTACGCAAATAATTAGTAAACACCTAACAATACAATAAGATAAAGCCTTAATAACAATATTATGCATGGAAGAAAATTATTTATTGGATTTAACAATATTTTAACCTTAATAATTAGCAAACTTTACAAAATGAATTTGCAACTAAATGTTGGGATAATTTTTAATTTAATATTTAATAGCTGCCTGTATTCTAGCAGGCATTGCATTTATCAAATTTTGGTACAATTATGGCGTGAAACTGTCCCAAACTTCTTCTATTTTGGTCTTTAAGTCCTCTATGGTTCTTGGTGGATTATTGCGTAGAATACGTTTAATTTTATGCCAAAGAGTTTCAATGACATTTAAGTCCGGACTGGATGAGAGCCATGAAAGCACCTTTATGTCGTTTTCCCCAAGTTCCAAAACTGTGATTTTTTAAAAACAGTCGTTAGAAAATTACGTCACATTTTTCAAGTGCAATTTTAAAGCTACGAATTATGCCTAAAGTCAACAAATAAAGACTTGGGGATTTTTTTGTACATAAAACAATATCCAGCTTTGCAATAGAGTAAATTTTACCAAAATCCAACCAGTGGTTCCAAAACTGTGATTATTTTAATGTAGGTAGCACCCTCAAAAAACACGTTTTTTGAAAAGTGAACTGTGGAACTCGAAAAAAATGCAAAAAAAATCATATTAACATTTCAGGATTTTTTCAATCTAGTTCGATTATTGAACTTTGATTTAAATGTTTTTTGACACAAATCCAACCAGCGGTTTCAAAACTGTGATTCTTTAAAACAGTTACTAGAAAATTTTATCATTTTTAAAGGTGCAACTTTGAAGCTCCGATAAATGCCTAAAATTACCGAATAAAAACTTGTGTAACTTTTTTGTAAAGAAAACCAACATCCAGCTTGGCAATAAAGTAAATTTCATCAAAATCCGACTACTAGATCCAACGTTTTGAAAATAATAATTCTTTGTTTCTACAATTTTCCCATCCTACTGGGTTAAAGTGCCACAGTTTTGGAACCGCCGAGCGGATTTTTACGAAATTTACGTTTTTATATAACTAAATGTTGGCATTATAACAGAAAAAACCATCAATATTATGGAAGTTAATTTAGATAACTTTTGCGCGTATGGAAAAAAGACAATCAAATTTACTTTTGTCCGAACATTTAGTTGTTAGGGCTCGTAAAGTTCCGTTTTTGATTATTAACTCAACAAGAACCTAATCAGCATATAAATCCCAAAAAACCACCTCTATACACAAAACCGAAAGTGTTCCACTCAAAATCTACAGTTAAACTAAATTTCATCCAGTGGTTTTTTCGGAATTAATTCCAACAGCGAAAGTAAAATTCAAAACTGTTACATACAAAATAAGTTCCGTCAGAAAATCAACCGTTTTATGTATGGTATATTAATCTTCATGCTTGCAACATTTTATCTTGTAAACTAATAAAAAGTGGGTTACGTCTGTTTGATTTTATCCAACAACAACAACGCAACAACATGCAATAAAAGTTAATAAGAAAAATGCAGTGAAACAGTTATATTTTAATTGAAGTAATTTACAGAAAAAAATTGCTGAATATTGACTAGGACAATATGCATGACAACTTGAATGAAATGTTGTAGGTACTAATTATTATATGAATGAAGTTGGGAGTTGGCCGCAAAAATAAATTAGATTAATTAAAATTAGCATGAATATACAGATAGTAACGTTGTAGTTAATTATAACACCACGAGAGATAACTTTACATAATTATAAATAAATGCAACAAAAATAAAGTAAGGAAGGTCAAAGCCAAAACAAAAAAGTGTAATTTTTAAAAATTTCTTTAAACTCTGCTCTTAAAAAAAATCTTGCCTGTAAACAAGTTTTTCTTGGAAATTGTAGAAATGTCTACATTCTTAAGTATTTTTTTACATACAGGTCCAAATTGTAATGGCCTCCTTACATATCATTCTTTATTTTCATTTTATTACATTTCTATTTACTTTATACAAAAAATATGCAAATATAGCAGTCACTTCTCACATGTGCGATATCAAAAGTAAACTGGCAAAAGTGTGAAAAATAAAGACCACCAACCACACCTCGCCGTCTGAGCACCATCTAAATCGTTAACAAACATAAACCTCATACGTAACAGGACCACCGTTAGCGAACCATGGGCTATATGTATGCCATGGGGTCAGCCATAACTATAGTAACTATACCCGTGTCCTTCCCCAAGCCGATAAGCCTGGCCGACGCGTCTTCAATTTTCCAGACAACCCATTATCATCCATGACAGAAGTGACATCGAAACTTGTTTACTTAAGTTATTTATTGGTCTACCCAATAATCACCTATAGTTCTTTTCCATCAACTAAACAACTTATCCTACGCAATAATTGTGTTCCCAAAGGTAAAAGTTTTCTTTAATTGGCTCACAAAAGGAATTTCTGTTTCTGGTTGGGTATTGTATGTGACGATAAACAGAGATGTGCTCTGGCAGTCAAAAGAAAGTCGACGTCATAACAATAGTGCTACCAAATAGTTTGTCGCTGTAATGACAATAGAGTTAATTAAACACAAATTTCCAAGGATTTGCACTGCCGCACATTTCAAGAGCAACTTACGAGCAATAAAGGGTTTTGTACAAAGTACATTCTATCGATTAGTACGTTATTGTAAATTATACAGTTACATGTTCAGTTTTTCGTAGGCAGAAATTCTTGAGATGTAATTGTCATTCATTGCTCGAATACCACATCGCGATGGTAAAGTAGAACAAATTTTGGTAATTGTATCATGTAAAAGTTAAAATTATGATGGTAATTAGTGCGTACATTTTGGGTAAACAGTATTAGGTTAGGTGGGTTTAAGAGAAAAAGTATTTTGGGGATTTGCTGTTTTAATCATGTTTAGGTATTGTGAAATATTTTATCACATCTATGTATACATTTCATCAAACCATGATTTTTTTTTAATTACGTTATATTTGCGGCTTTTTTTTCTAAAATTGGGATGTAGTTTTGCGCCCTTTGAATTTTTTGCCTAAGACTTCTCAAATATTTATATTCAAAAGTTATTTATTAAATTTTATCAAATGAGACATATTTTTTTAATTTTAAGGTTTCTTAAATAGGTTTTGTGATTATTTTGTATAATTAGCTCAATTTAGTTTAACGCTTTCAAAATCTAGAAATAGGTACAATAAGTTATATTAACCCTGATTTTTTTACTTTCTGTCTTCATAGCTAAGTGAGGAAATCATTTATACAGGTTTCAGTAAGTCAGGGAAACTCAGTCCCAAACGGGCACTTATTTGTGTAAATTTTGGAAAACGTGGGAAAATTTTCCAAATAAAAAAATTATTATTATACATAAATTATTTCCTGAACCAAATTAGATACAAAACTATCGTTTACATAAAATTCTGTATAATTACACAAATTTTGATAGAACTGTAAAATAGTCCGACAATTTTATATGTAGAATTTGGACAAATTTTGTCTGTACAGTAGGTAGGAAATAAAATCCGGAATATTTAATGATTCCGACTCAGTTTGAATTTTTTAGTAAAATCATCTTATTGCCTTGTAAAAAAACTTATGAAAATCAATTTTTCGAAGTAATATTAAACAGACATAAAGAAAGAAATTAATTGTATAACATAAACATTTTTTAAAGTTATTTATTTATTTTTTTAAGTGATGTTATAGTACGCAATAAAATCCAGAATTTTCGTGAGATTTTCATTCTGTTTAAAGTTGCTAGGAGAACCCACTTATTTCTTTCTAACAATGCAAACCGCAAGGATATTAGTCTATTTTTGAAATTTTATGACAGTATTTAAGACATAAAATCTAAAATGGGACACATTTTTTAAGGAAATTTATGGTAGGCAAGAAAACTCGGAATATTTTATGGTTTTTCCATTAGAACCAACTTATATATTACAAGCAAGCTACAAGAAAATCCATTAACGCATTAACTTTACTACAGTATTAATGGCACAAAATCTAGATTGTTCACTTTTTTCAGTAAGTTTGTGGTGTGCATTAAAATGCATATGTTTTTTCATTCTATTTGAATAATCTAGTCATCTAGTGAAATGGACTAATTTCTTTATAACAAGAATATTTTTTATTTTCTTGAGATTCTAGGACAGTTTAAAGGACATAATATCTAGAAGTGGGCAATAATATTAAGTGAGTCTATAGTAGGCAGTAAATTTGAACTTAATTTCGTTATGTTTGACATAATCTAATAAAACCAACTTATTTCTTTGTAACAAAGCAAACTGCAGTTGAATTTATCATTTTTTTATATTGACCCTAAATAAAAACACTTTACAATGAATATTGCCTTCTGTGAACCCAATTTTTTTACAATTATTGTTAAATAAATCTTTGAAAATGTTAAAGTTTATGGAAATTTGTTTTGTTAATATTTTATGAATTACTAAATAATTTAATACTATAATTTTGTCTAACACTCACTCCATCATTGATAGATTCAATATAGGAACAAAAAGATATAAATATTTATCATTTGCCTAGGACAATAAACCACGTGACCTAATAGGAGAAAGAGGGCAAATTATTTTAAATTTTACAGTCAAATCACCTCTTTTAGGTACCAGCTATTATATTCAACAACATTTTTACAGGATATTGACCATGCGTCATAATTTGATAATTCTTTAAGTTTAAGACATACAACAGAATTATTTTTTTAAATTATACTTAATGTTTAAAACCCAGCACCAAATTGCCCTCCTACAACAAAAAGTCTGATGCCCATGTAATGCTAAAAAATGATTCTAATTTGTCATATTCAATTCATCTAACTACTTTTACTAAAGAGACAGTACCGCAGACAAAACCTTTAAAAGCCGCTCCGTCATTTAAAACTTTACTACATATTTCTCCACTTATACATTCTTTCATCTACGTCATACCTTCACATAATTACAAAGAGAAAAGTGTGATAATTCGCCTTCCAGTCAGTCTAATGAACCTATTCCACCCGTATAATTTTAACACAATAAACTAGTATAAGTGATAAGTGTAACCAAATCATATAGGATTGGTACAAACTTGCACTATATAATAATACAAATTATTAAAAACACGATTGTTGTAGTTGGGAACTAGGCTAATAGCACCCGAAATTAATGCCTGAGTTATTACGGTTATCAACGAAGGTATTTCTAAAACCACACACGATACAAAAATTAACTCGGATGAAAGGTACCAATGCTGAAAGACCACAGACAATAAATTGTTCCAAATTTAATTTATATTAATGATGTCATTATCGCAAAATAACAAAGTAAATTCAACGTATTTGTCTCGTTATTTTGAGTTGTTCTACACTACATACTATATAGTACCAAGTATAAACGCTATTCTAACATTATGTACGGTATATTTATCCAAAGTCTAAATGCGAAGTGGTTGGAATTGGTGTCATAAATAAGTAAAGTTTGTCTAGAGAGATTTAAGCGGCGAAAACAAGGAGATTTTAGTGTTAATTAGGCCCTCAGTTGGATACCATAACGTACCGGTATAAACCATAAAAACTTTGTCTTATTTCTTATTAATAGGCTTGATATAGCAGAGGTTTTTTAAAGAACGATGTTGGGATATTAGATATTTTATAGCAAACCTGGAAAAAAGTGTGTGCTAATAAATTCAAAAATTATAACTCGTCTTGCTAACGGAACTTTCATCTGGCAACTAATTTGGATTTTATCATTATGTTAAGACCAATTAATTTCTTTAGATATGGACTAACGATATAAGTTAATTATTAGAAATATCTATGGTGTAAACGGAATCAGTTTCGTTTCCTTCCTTAGTTATAATTAAAAAAGAGTATTTTGAGATTTGATAATATGTATAAGAAAGTAAAAATATGGATACTCAAACATGACCATTTCGGAATTACAGTATTGATAATGAAGTTTTATAATATGTTTACGGGGCAATGAAAGTTATAGGTACTATTTTATGGTCACAAAAGAGTTCTCAAGAGTCTACCAATCGACTGTAATTGAATTAATTGCAAAAACAAGCTATTCTGTTTTTCATTACTTTTCATTTTCTATGTTTATTTTTATTAGAAAATTTAGAAAAAAGTTTACTAATGAAGTCTTGTCTAGAATTTCAAATTCTTACTAAAAAACGTTTCACTTCTTAACTTTTAACAGGCTAAAATCATTACATAGATACATATCATGACAATTTGCTAAATATTTCTTATCAATGTCGCAATTGCCTTCGTTCAACCTAAACCTTCCCCTAACTCCAAACAATGATATAATTAGGAGAGTTATTTTGACAGGTTGCAATGAATGTGACTGCCACCTAACATTACAAGATTATGACTATTTTTGCGATTTACGATCTAGGGTACAATTATCCCTTAAATCTAATAAGGATACATTTTTGCAAAATTCTCAACGAAATATAGTGAGTGATCCTAATCAATTTTGGTCTTATGTGAAATCTGTAATAAAATATATGAATATCCCAAATTCAGTGATTTTCAATGATGATTCTTATTATGGTGGTGAAAACATTTGCAACTCATTTGCCTCTTTTTTTCAACACAATTATAATATTGATAACTACAAATTTAATAAAACCTGTTATGGTACGAATCTCGATAATATTACTTCTTTCACAATTACAAACGAAGACATTATTAAAGGAATTTGCTCATTAAAAATCAATTCCTCGGGCATAGACGATATACCTGGTATATTTGTCAAAAACTGTAGTGAATCACTTTGTAATCCGCTCCGTTTAATATTTAATAAATGCATACGTGATGGCACTTTCCCACTACTATGGAAAACCTCCAAAATAATCCCAATACATAAGTCGGGTTCTAAATCTCAAGTAAATAACTATCGACCAATTAGTATAAACTCTAACTTTGCAAAATTATTTGACTTATTACTATCTAATGCACTTTATTCTCATATTTCCAATGTTATCATGGAGGAACAGCATGGATTTGTATCTGGTAGGAGTACTGAAACTAACCTATTGCTTTTTACAAACTTCATCACAACCTCAATTGAACAGGGTTTCTCTGTTGATTGTGTTTTCACCGATCTACAGAAAGCATTTGACAGAGTACCTATATCTTTATTGCTCCATAAACTTGAACATTTTTATTACATTTGTGATCCACTACTGTCTTGCAGTAGATCTTTTTTAAGTAATCGAACTCAAATAGTATGCATAAATGGATTTCAATCTAAAAAAAATTAATGTATATTCCGGAATCGGGCAAGGTTCTCATACAGGTCCTATCCTTTTCTTGTTGTTCTTAAATGACATCAAAAGCGTATTAACTAAGTGTCATTTCCTTCTTTTTGTTGTTGACTGTAAAATATTTAAACGCATCGAAAATATTAATGATCAATACCAACTACAAAATGATTTAGATGTGTTCAATAGTTGGTGTAAAGAGAATGGTCTATCCCTTAACGTCTCTAAATGCAAGACGATGAAATTTACGCGACAAACGTGCCCCTCATATTATCATTACATAATTGATGGTTCTGAACTTGAAAGCATTTATATATTTAAAGATCTTGGGGTATGGTTGGATCCAAAACTCACCTACATTGATCATATTGACACTGTAATAGCAAAAACTAACAGAACTCTCGGTTTCATATTAAGACATACAAAAGAATTCAAAGACATAAGATGTCTAATTATTTTGTACACAACTTTAGTGCAATCATCTGTGGAGTATTCTTCTATAATATGGTCACCATGTATTTATCTCACATAAATAGAATTGAAAAAATTCAACGCAAATTTTTAAAATCACTTTGTTTCGTAAATAACATTGACTTTTACAACAGTAATTATATACATATTCTTCAGTACTTTGATCTTCCTCTTCTGAGTGAGCGTCGCTTATATTACGAATTAATATTTGTTTTTCAAATTCTGAATTACCTCATAAATTCTCCTGATATCTTGGCATTATTTAAATTCCATATTCCTACTCGTAATT
Source organism: Pediacus dermestoides (assembly GCA_963942485.1). Lineage (NCBI taxonomy): Eukaryota > Metazoa > Arthropoda > Insecta > Coleoptera > Cucujidae > Pediacus > Pediacus dermestoides. The sequence continues at coordinate 7,163,204 of OZ012629.1, forward strand.
TTAGAAATTTTAAGTTACTGCAGAATAGTTACCATCGTACTAATTATGGATTAAACCTAAGTTTGAATCGTATGGCCAATACAGTTAATAAATATTATGACGAGTGCAATATGTTTTGTTCATCCTTGATACAATTTAAGAAGAATGTTAAATGTGTTATATTTCATAAAACTTTGTGATTTATTAGGTATAAGTTTATAGTAATCAATGTAAAAATATTGTAGAGGTTTATCCGTAAATAAATAAATAATAACAATTTATCCTCGATATTATGGCAGTCTAACCTAATCATTTCTTTTATTTTCTTAATATTTACTAAATTCTGCACCTGATCCAGTACGTAATCGCATTTGCTCAATTAAAAAGCTCCAGGTGCCAATAAATCCTGAGTCGGAATGTAAGAAATCAGCAATAATTTAGGAGATGGGTTACTTAAGTCATTTTAAGCAAAGCAAGTTATATTCTAAGAAATCCAAACCAAACTAGTTCTAATAGGAATAAGTCGGGGTATAGTGCTGGTTCTGCTCGTCCGATCCAGACAATTAGGCAACTTCAAAGATGTTTTAGATCTGAAGCTCAAATTCGTCGTAATCATCAAGTACAAATACCACAAAACTCCATATCTGACTTTTGATTAATAAAACCACAATTCATACAGATAGAAGTGGAAATGATCTTTTTGGCAATGACAGAGACAAAATCTCGAATAGCAGTAAGCAAACTTGCAGTAAAATTAAAATAATGTAAGAATTACAACAAATCTTCGTGACTTAAACTTCATCGGAAAAAGGAACAATAAATAAGTGGGTCCCATAAGTCATTCAATTAGAAGAGAAGATGAAAGTCTAGAAGAACTGAGAGGTCGAGGTTAAAATGAACTTCTTAGCAATGGCGTTTTAAAGATAATGATGATGGTTGAACGGTAATAACTAGTGAACTTACAATAGAATAAAGACATTGCAATAATTTGTCTTAGAGAAAAAAATGGATAAAAAGTACGAAATCTGCTCTGTGAAGCAGCAATAATCGTTTGATCAAAAATTGATTCTCTAGAGTCTAGAGAGAAAATTATACTATAAATTTCTTAATCTACTCGTAATAAATTGCTAAGCTTACCTAACCTAAACTATTATAGGAGTATCGAGTATCATTTAAATACTTTTTGTCAAATTTTTCCATGTAAACACTATACCTACGGAAATTTCCCATCCAATACTTGTCATCCTCTACTCTACTGCATTTCATATTCGCTGCACATACCTACACGAAATTTTTATGTCTAGTCAGAATTGGTTGGTACTTTTAGATCACAGTTCATGCTCTAGAAATTTTCAGTGAGCTTAATGCACTACTTTCATCTCAATGAGCCAAAAATACATCCTCTAAATGCAATTATATCATTAAAATTCTAATCTAGCATTGTCTGTGTAATTACCATAAGCTTTTAATTTTTTTTGCTTTAAAATTGCTTTGTAGATGAACTTGTTTAATTGATACTTATTCTATGATATATTCCAACACGTGCTTGGGAGTAATTTGCAATTAATTAGAATTTTACCGCATAAATTTATTGTTACATAGACTATTACACAGAAAGCCAGTTTAATGAGGTAACAGTGAAAAAATTAGTGAAAAGATTTACTTAGTAGTTTTGCAAATTTACACACTTGTAATATAAAAGTACACGCTAATGTAAGTGGTGACTATTGAAATTAAACGGTAAATAAAGCGTATATGTGTATCCGATTCTAACGATACTGGAACCACAGCTAAACTAACTGTTGTTAATTAGATCCAAGAAAGACACGATCCCGTTCATTCTAATCTGAACAACATTGAAAACGAGAGTTGTAACTAAATTATTTCATCCATATTACCTATAAATAAGAGAATTCAGACGCAAATTTGTCTCGAATCCACAAAATGACTGCAAGAATTCCTTATCGTATTTTCCTTTAGCCATTTATGTACGTTTTCGCGACATCTGAAAATATTTGCATAATTAAGTAGAATAAGTGCTGTTTGGAATTGATGGTCACCTGCGACCTGCGCTTACTTTCCTGCTGATGCTGGTTGAGATGTTGGCAAGATGAAGTCACGTAGTAGGCCAACGTGGTGGAGTCACGTCGGAATCCAGCACACAGGAAAGGGAAGTTCCATGCATTGCAGTTTTGATTTTTACTTATTACTGAAAATTATTGACGGCTTACTGACCTACACGAAACGATACAATCGACGCAATAGAATGAAACTGCGGCTCATCGGGAAATGTTTAGTGTTTTCACGTTTTATTGGTTTTAGAGAGTTAGCTCCGGTGCTGATAATAAAAGAAACTGTGCTAAAGTGGAGAAATTTATAAACATCAAGAGGGTTTGAGCTTTTGTCATAACTTTGAATGTTTAATAGATTTCCAAGTGGTCGTTGCAGGATTTAGAAACCACTTTTAGAACTTTAGGTTATTCTCCTGCAAAATATAAATTACTAATAACCTAGACTATTATTTTTCTGTATTTTATGAGGTACTGCTCAATAAATATTGAAAGAAAAACACTCCTGAAATAATGCCAAGAAATTGATAGACCGCAAAACTGCTTCACAATTTTAAAGGATTTCTGATAAATTTCCAAATAAACTGCTGGCCAATTGAAACGTACCAAGCGAATTTTTAGGTTGAATTTAAAGTCAAATATTTTGAAAAGGAGAAAAGATATCAACATGAGGTTTTCAGGATTCAAGAGATAATTTAATTGCGAAAACAATAGTGTGACCCGATTTTTTTACTTTGAAGTACGTTACTATCTACAGGGTATGAAAGAAAGTCGTCTTTTTTTTTCAAACTTTATACCTACCGGAATTCCACAAAAAATTTTTTATATTTTTTTGATGTCCATTTTTTTAGTCTCTGGTTAATGAGGAAAAAACCAATTTCTCAAAAATTTTATATACCTCTTATTTTATAAGATACCGAATTTTTTATTAAATTTAATATTGTTGAACAGGTTTTTGCAATAATAATTATGCTGTCATTTTGAAAGCAAATGTCGACAAAAATGTAATTTTAAATAGAATCTAATTCTTGCGGAAAAAATATACAGGGTTGTTTTAAACAATTTTGAAAGTTAGTAGGTGGTTCTTCCGGTGAAACCGGAAGTGTCATCAGATTGTTTTAAACGTCAAAATGATTATGCCTTTCAACAATCAAACCATGCCGAATTTCAAATTAATACAGTTAAATGTAACAAAATGGTGGGTGTTGTAAAACGATTTCGTAGCCACCCGGTATACACGGATATGAGCAAAGTTTTGAAAGAGTGAAAAACCCGTTTCGATGATGTAAGTCACATAAACCAATGGTGAACATAAACTTACTAAATTCCATTCTATTCCATTAAGAAAATAGCCTCAAAAAATGAATTAAAAAGATCTACCAATTAGCGAACGTGTACCGATTTTTGATAAGCCACTGGTTACCAATAAATTAATGAAAGTACAAAAAGTGTACTTTTTATAAGAAAGCCATTCATAAGGTATCATAATCAACTACAGAGATTGGTTCTTACAAAACACAATACGGCCGATCGACAAAAAACAAAGAAAAAATCAAATTTTCAGCAAAAATTCGGTATCTTATAAAATAACAGGGATATCAAAATTTTGAAAAACAGGTTGTTTTCCCATTAAGTAAGGACTAAAAAAATCTACATAAAAAAAATAAAAATAATTTTTTTTTGTGGAATCTCGGTAGTTATAAAATTTGACAAAAAAAGAAGACTTTCTTTCATACCCTGTAGATGTATTTCAAAGTAAAAAAATCGGGTAACACTATCGTTTTCTCAATTAAATTATCTCTGAAATTCTGAAAACCGCATGTTGATATCTTTTCTATTTTTCAAAATATTTGAGTCTAAATTCAACCTAAAAATTCGCTTGGTACGTTTCAATTGGCCAACAGTTTATTTGAAATCAGTGAAGATGATTTACCCTAAAGAACTGTTATTGTCAAAATATTATGTAGGTACATGAAATCCTTTTTTAATCCTGAACTAATGTGTATTCTGAAAATTGGCTACTAACCACCTATTTCTCATCGCATTTAAACAAATAAAACCTTCCAATAATCGAACTTTTTTGTTTCGTATCTGCTCCTATTTTCCCACAATAAAACAACCATCAAACTTTCGAGTTTTTTCCTCTAATCACATTGTTACTTTGTGGGTTAAACGAAAAAATGTGCCTTGATCGCTCAGTGGTCAAGCGAAACTTATTTTTTAAATTATTCCTGCGGTTTCATGTGGTTTAACATACTTTTGGTCTGGTCGTTTGCAGATAGTTAAATGTGTAAAAGAATTTCAATGATGATATCACGTAACAGGCTGCCCATATATTATTATACAGTGTCCATTTCGTGACCTAGTAACGCTATAACTATATAAAAGTGTAATCACAGCATTTTTTACTGACTCATCTGAACCGAACGGCCAGACAACGAACAAAAATCCATAAAGCTAACTTTCTATAGTGTACACACCTTATCCTATAAACTTATACGGGGGATTGTGTTTCTTATCTTGAAAATTGATCCATCATTACCCGGAGACACAATCTGCCGAAGCTAGTTTCATTTTCTAATAAACTCCCAGCAATTTGTGGTATGTATCGATTTAATTTGCAACATTTAACTAGGTCTATGCACAGTCATAGAAATCAGGTCTTTTAAATTTATTACTTCTTCCATTTATATAAATCACGTAAAGAATCGATTGCCTGACTTCAATAACTATTCAGAACCGTCTTAAATTAAATTAAAACATACTTTCTATTTTCTATTGTCTTCCGGATGAGTTCTAATTCGACTATAGCGAATTTTTTCAAGATTAAGTGTACCAAAAGATTGATGTCTAGATAGCTATCTAAGCTAATGACTTATGAAAAATGGTAAATATAATTAAAGTTAAATTACAAGTTGACACGATTTTATTTTGAAACGTAAAACCCAAACAAATTGCCCTTGAAGTCTCATGGGGTTCAAATCTTTTTTTATTGAAGTTTTGATGTAAACAGAAATGGCGATAAAACACATCTGTGACGTAATTTTACACTAGAATGGAAATGTCGCTTAGAAATCGCTTTAGGCGGAGAAGTTTATAAATAATCTCCATTAAATACCAGTAGTTGCACAGTATGAAGGTTATTTTTATAAAATGTTTAGAAAATGTGTAGGGAAATGTTAAATGTGTACAAGCTTGGATTTCCAGCTGATGTTTTCTTAGGATTGATTGCAAATATACTATGAAAGCTTGTTTTTCAATGAAATATTTCGACAAAAGAAAACACGCAAAAAAAATATAAATAGGCATTAAAATGATATAAAAATATTTTTATATACTTACTCAAAGCTGTAGAATTTCAGTTGGAATAGAATAAAATTAAATATACAGCTGGCTAAAAATAAAACGGAAATTTTAGACATGCTTAAAAGTTTTTTTGTACCAAAACTGGAAAATCTAGAGACACTTAATTGATAGTTCATGAAATTTGTATGCATTAATCAGCTAAATTTACTTGCCGTCAAATCCAAGCCACTAATTTAAACTAATTACTACATTCCATCCAAACCTCTAACTTAAAATAATTATTCATTTAAACCCGTCATTAAATCCCGTATGTTTCTTCCAGAATCCCGGAAGCTATTCGGCGGCTACAAGATAACACCAAAGTTCTGTAAAGCAACACGAAACCCCTCAACACCCATGGGTGGTCCAAGCATCTGCATGTTCAATCACGAATGCTCCCAAAGAAGCGGCCAAGTAGTGGGCGCTTGTATGGATGGGTTTCTCTTCGGCGCCTGCTGCCAACTGCCAGCAGGATCAACAGGGGAACTAATCGAAAGTGAATTGATGTCAGTGGTAGCATCTGACAATAATTTATCATCAACTAGTCGACCGCATACAACTTCCATGGACATTACCTCGAGTGGCGTCTCGCAGATAACAGCTGCGTTATTGCACCCTGGGGTCCTGCCGACGGCGCAGGATAATGCTGTTGTGCAAATCGGGAATGATCAGGCGTTTTTTTCAACGCCTGGGGTCATTACACATCAACAGTCTGCGGATACGGTTTTGTTGAATCACGGTGGAAACGAAATTAATCCCAGCTACTTTAAACCGACATCAAGACCAGTGATGGAGGACAGGAAAACAACGCTCAGGGTAGAAGACACCACAGTTGCGTATTCTAAACCAATTGTTCATATATCGATTTCTAATGCACCTTCAATGTACACACCTTCGCCTGGTTTCCATCGGCCAATGTTTCGACCTAAACCTAAACCAAATCAGGATCAATATGTCTTGGTTCCAACAATTTCCCACGACACAAACAAACCTAATAAAACTCAGGAGTTTAATTCAATTGTAAATATTTTGCAAATGCTAAACCAATCCTCCACTGTGCCTTCGTATGATCGACTGTCAACAACAAGGAAACCACCTTCGACTTCGTATGTGTTTAGTGTAACTTCTACAAGACGTCCGGGTTACGAACCAGAGAAATCTACCTCGAAAAAACCACCATCTACGAGTTATGTTTTTAGTACCACGATACCTCCAAGGAAAACCACCCCGAAAAAACGACCAACCACCACGAGGAAACCTACAAGAACTACCAATAAGAAACCACAGAGGCGACCTGCTCCTACCACCAACTCCTATGGAACTGGCTACTCAACTGTTGCCAATTCAGCATCAGCTTTTAGTACAACTAAACCTCCATCTACGTCCTATGTCTACAGTCCTTTACCAACTAGACGTCCACCATCCACAATTGATTCTCACATTGCAGGACCTGGTTTTACAGTAACCTCAAAACCAACTGGTTTCTCCCCGTTTCCTAGTCCAGCTCCAACAGTAATTGTCCTTGCGCCAGTAACCGAGGAAAGCTCAGTCCAGAAACCTTCCACTGTTTCTACATATCAATCCAATGGACCCACGCAACTTCCCCAAAGAAAACCCATTAACCACGTGACCATCAACAACCATGTGACCCAAAATATATACAGCACAAGCGAGCGTCCTTCACCTACAGTTCTAATCACACCAAAACCAAGCATTTCCTCCTCTATGAGACCACAAACTGAGTTCATTACTTCGCCTGTAGAACTAGAACCGTCTGTCGATGAACTTATCAACTTCCCACCAGTTCGCAACCCCAATCTGAACATGTCGAATCCAACTCTTAACGATGATGACATAACGACGCCGGCGTTCATCGAGGATGATGCACTAAACGACAAAATGGAGTCGTTTGTTAATAAGATTATTCAAGGCTTGCAGGAGCCATTTGAAGGTTTGAAGGATATCGTGTACAATCGGAATAAAACGGCTAGTTCTACGTTGAATACGAGCAATACCACGAGGAAACCTACGAAGAAACAAGGTACCACAACGAAGAAACCAAGGCCGGGTAAGCCGGCGACCAGTACGGTGAAAACGACGACTAGAAGGACGACGAGTAAGAGACCTTCGAACGTGACGACGAGAAGACCACAGCAGCAGACGACAACGAAGAAGTCGAAGACCACGAAGAAGCCTGTGACGACCACGCAGTCTTTCATTGAGGAGGATAATGGGGTTACTGATAGTGATGAGTATAGAAACCGTAAGTGAAAGTGTCATTCAATTTTATTCACATGAAGTCAGTAGATTTATTTCTGCACTTAATAGATAATATATGGCAAATTATTGCTTAAATGACATTGAAAATTAGTTAAATTAAAATTCTGGTACATAATTGACTCTATACCAGTATTTTCCTTACTCTCTTTTAACAAAGAGGAGGAAAAATTGTTCCGAAATAATTCTCCACCAATAAATTCACTTTATAATTGAAATTGACCTAAATTAAAATTCTTGTCCTTAAATTGGCTGATATTTGTCTTACTCTCTTACAACAAAGAGGATCAAAAATTGTTCAAACATAAATTGATTTTCTATCTCTCCAGAATGCGGTATCCGCCCCCTCATGAAGACCGGTCGCATCGTAGGCGGAAAAGGTGCCACTTTCGGCGAATTTCCCTGGCAGGTGCTGGTACGCGAGTCCACTTGGCTGGGCTTGTTCACCAAAAACAAATGCGGCGGTGTCCTCATCAGCAACAAATACGTCATGACAGCAGCTCATTGCCAGCCCGGATTCCTCGCCTCACTTGTCGCCGTTTTTGGGGAATTCGACATATCCGGCGACTTGGAAACGAAACGACACATCAGCCGCAACGTAAAGAGGGTCATCGTACACCGGCAATATGACGCCGCCACTTTTGAAAATGACTTAGCGCTACTGGAACTGGAGTCGCCAGTGCAATTTGATAGTCACATAGGTGAGTAGAGGTCTAAGATGGACCCACAGACACACTTACCATGGTAATTGCTTTGGAAAACAGATAATCAAACTCGACATTTGACCTGAGTGTGCATGAATTATGTTCAGGCATCGCTTAACAATGTTCTGTGTGTGTTTTAACAAACAGGAATCGAAAAAGTAGGTGGGTTATTTGTTATAAATTATGATTCAGACGCGGCTACTTTCTATAGAGAACCGAATGATGTGATTAAAAGCGTTCTACAAAATTTATTATGACATATACGGACCGTGGGATTTATGCATATATCAGAGCTGAATTATTCATTGAAACGCCTGCTAACACAAATAAACAGCAACTTTAATCTTTACTTTGTAAATATTGAGGAGAAACCAAACCAACAGGAATATGCACAGTACATGCCAGTTTGAAATTTCATGTTAATATCGGAATTGAGCTTGCATTGGTAAACAAAACAGATTAAACTTTGGGTGGGTAACAAATTTTATATTTCAACGAATATTACAAAAACTTCGTAAAATTATTTTAGAAACTCTGAACTAGTTAACGTATGTATAGTCCATCACGAGTTGCTTTTATATGCGAACGCACACATCGCGTCACATCTAATTTGTCGGCTAGAGTGATCCTAACCTCACTTTAATACTTTATATTATCATCTAGTGCCTGGATCATCCATATCTCTTTTTACTGCTTTAAAAAAAATTCACATTGACTGTTCCCGTCTCCATTCATAAACCTTAAATTTATTTTCCAGTTCCAATTTGTCTGCCCCGTGAAGGTGAAGATTTCACCGGACGCATGGCGACGGTAACTGGATGGGGTAGACTGAAATACGGAGGTGGTGTTCCGTCTGTACTGCAGGAAGTTCAAGTTCCCATAATGGAGAATCACGTGTGCCAAGAGATGTTCCGAACAGCAGGACACTCGAAAGTTATACTTGAATCCTTTTTATGTGCTGGTTATGCTAACGGCCAAAAGGATTCGTGCGAGGTAGGAGAGCGAGATTTTTATGTAGAAAATGGAATTTTATTCAGTAAGGGTTGTGGATGGGTGTGTGGGTGTTAGGATTGAATAAAGTGAAATAATGTGTAAAGATTTACTTGTACATTTCTCATAAACCATAATTAAAGATTTTGTTTTAAAACATCGTACCTAATTTGGGATCTATTGACTCAATTTAGTAAAAAATCATGCTATTTTACTTTATTCAATTTCCTTCATAAGCAGAAGCCATTTCCTGTAGGATCTACAATTTACCCCACTCATCCACTGGAGTGTTGACTTTATATCATCACCATCCTTTAACTAGCTAGTGTAGCTGATGATTTAATTAAAACTTGTGGAGGTGTAATTAATTTTTCCATTTGCAGGGTGACTCGGGTGGACCGCTGGTCCTGCAACGACCGGACGGAAGATATCAATTAGCTGGCACCGTTTCGCACGGTATAAAATGCGCTGCCCCTTATTTACCTGGTGTCTACATGCGAACAACCTACTACAAGCCTTGGATAACATCAATCACAGGCATAAACTAAGTGTGATTGTGTTTGTGTGTGCATGTGTGAATATAGTGTGATGAACATTACCTGATAATTTAATTGATTTTAATTGTTGTTATTTGTATGTTTGTAATTATGTATATGTAATATTTATTTAATTTATTATGTTAGAAGTATATTTATTAATTTATGTTTTAATTAATTATACAAGACGAAAAACAAATATTTATTTTTCCCTCTCAAAACTTGATGTTTCCTTTTTAATTAACACAGAACAAATTAATGTTTACACACCTACATTATTAAGTAAATATGCGAAAGGTGGTTTCATTATATGGAAATAATTTTACGTCCAAAATGGTTATTTTTCGTGTTATAAAACCCTAGTTTACTAAATTAATTGAACCAAATCCTTTGTAATAATACCTACGTAATTTAAGTATTAATTTTCTTGCCAACGAACATTTTAATCAAATTAGATTTACCAAAGTTTAATTTAATATTTGACGAACCACACACACACACCTAAAAAAATCTATTAGACGCCGCCGCTGCCACCGCCAATGTTCTGTCAGACCAGACGAGACAACAATAACTTTGTGGAACTTATAATACAGATTTAGTTGGTTAGGTATTTTATTATGTATTATGCTTGTAAAAATATTATTAAATCTTGTATAGACTTTGAGGGATAATGAAATTTTAATTTAGTTTGTAAAACTTGTAAATTAAAGTATGATGAAGCACAAACAGGAAGCGGGTTTAGAAGGATGGACCAGAGAAAAGATGATAAATTTATAATAACATGCATGCAGTATTTTAATAGAAAATAACTCAGTTTTATATCTTATTGACGTCAAACTCTATTCGTAAACGGTAATCCTTAAATATTGCGTTAAGTTATTCAACTATTATTAGTCAGGTGATGATTTTATAAATAATCAATTGACATAATCATATCTTTTCTTTTTATTTCTCTAAAAAATTATCTGGAAAAGTTTTTCAGCAAGATATGCAGAACATTGACTATATTTTGGGAGTTGTTTTTTGTTTTTTTTCATTTCTATATTAGAAATATGTATACCTAGATTATTAGTTACATTTTGAGGCTGAAATCTGTAAGTGACAATAAAATTTTAAAGAATCCTACGAGCCCTAACAACTAAATGTTCGGACAAAAGTAAATTTGATTGTCTTTTTTCCATACGCGCAAAAGATATTTAAATTAACTTCCATAATATTGATGGTTTTTCTGTTATAATGCCAACATTTAGTTTTATAAAAACGTAAATTTCGTAAAAATCCGCTCTGCGGTTCCAAAACTGTGGCACTTTAATCCAGCAGGATGGGAAAATTGTAGAAACAAAGAATTATTATTTTCAAAACGTTGGATCTAGTAGTCGGATTTTGATGAAATTTACTTTATTGCAAAGCTGGATGTTGGTTTTCTTTACGAAAAAAGTTGCACAAGTTTTTATTTGGTGTTTTTAGGTATTTATCGGAGCTTCAAAGTTGCACCTTTAAAAATGATAAAATTTTCTAGTAACTGTTTTAAAGAATCACAGTTTTGAAACCGCTGGTTGGATTTGTGTCAAAAAACATTTAAATCAAAGCTCAATAATCGTACTATATTGAAAAAATCCTGAAATGTTAATATGATTTTTTTTTCATTTTTTCGAGTTCCACAGTTCACTTTTCAAAAAACGTGTTTTTTGAGGGTGCTACCTACATTAAAATAATCACAGTTTTGGAACCACTGGTTGGATTTTGGTAAAATTTACTTTATTGCAAAGCTGGATGTTGGTTTTATGTTTTATGTAAAAAAAATCCTCAAGTCTTTATTTGGTGATTTTAAGCATATTTCGTAGCTTTAAAATTGCACTTGAAAAATGTGACGTAATTTTCTAACGACTGTTTTTAAAAAATCGCAGTTTTGGAACTTGTGGAAAACGACATAAAGGTGCTTTCATGGCCCTCATCCAGTCCGGACTTAAATGTCATTGAAACTCTTTGGCAGAAAATTAAACTTATTCTACGCAATAATCTACCAAGAACCATTGGGGACTTAAAGACCAAAATAGAAGAAATTTGGAACAGTTTCACGCCAGAATTGTACCAAAATTTGATAAATACAATGCCTGCTAGAATACAGGCAGCTATTAAAGCAAAAGGAGACGTAACCTCTTATTAATGGTCCTAAATTAAAAATTATCCCAACATTTAGTTGCAAATTCATTTTGTAAAGTTTGCTAATTATTAAGGTTAAAATATTGTTAAATTCAATAAATAATTTTCTTCCATGCATAATATTGTTATTAAGGCTTTATCTTATTGTATTATTAGGTGTTTACTAATTATTTGCGTAAAATTTCCAGTTCTCCTTTCATACTTCAAAAATTTACTTTTGTCCGAACATTTAGTTGTTAGGGCTCGTAGACTCTCACAAAAATTTCTTTGAAATTTATTTAAATTCTGAAATTTCAGTCTATAAACAACTGTAAAGTCAAATCTTTGTTGAGATATTTCTGTATAGTTTTAAGTTCAGTAGATTTTCTCTCTGTCTGTCTAAAATGAAAAAATCTTGAATACAATCATTCGGCCAAATTTTTTATTTTCATGTTTAATTTAATTTTTAAAATTAAAACCTGGAAATAAAATTAAAACATTATGATTTCAATTTTTAGTATATTTTTGTTATTCTCTGCAATTTTGGAAAAATCGAATCGTATTCCTTTTTTTGGGGAACACAGACAATAAAATAAAAATAGTCCCGATATTTCTAATCCATTTAAATTTCTTGGTAGACTTTTTCAATTTCTCTGAAATAAAGTAAACCTAAAAGTAGTCGGATCATTTTCAGCAATTTCTGCAAATATATTAAAGTTAAAAAACATAATTCCCATGCTAGTGCATCGTTATTTAATTTATATTATAAATATCTTTTAGATATGATTCGAGATCTCCTTATTAAGTTTGTAAATTCACAAGAAGTGAATTATGGCTTCTAATTCTAACCATTCATCGGATTTTGGAATTCAGTCACCACTTCAATTTATTTCTTAATTATTAAAGCTTAATAGTTAAAATTTATTTTCCTTTCTATCATCTATTGCCAAACAAGTAGTTTTTAAACATTTTATATAAAGAACCAAGACCATAATAAATATTAAAAGCACAAACGATCGAACTAACCAAATGTATTTTAAATTGCGTTTCATTTTTTGCCTAGAATGTGCGTGATTTTACAATTCCGCAATCACTGAATTTCATCTAAAACTTTCAACTTTCCCAGACATTTTAATCTCTTAATATATTTTAATTCTCGTTCCTGCATAAACGTAAATATTGTGTTATCACCCATTTTTCCTACACGTACACCTAACTTGCGATTTTAAATATTATTAAATAAATATTATCAGGCTACGCCAGGATTTAATAAATAATTCCTGAGTGTATCTTACACACTAAGAAATTTATTCGTCCCAAGTTGAGGATAAATTTTGTAGCAAAACATACATAACCGCTCGTAAGAATATGCAAAATACTCTCTCAAACCCAACACATTTATAAATATTAAAATCTAGGGTGATTAATATCATTTTAGTGCTCACAATTACACATATTAGACATCATTATAGTACATTACAAAGGTGCAGCCGAAACCCAGGCAAAAATCCGATAATTCATCACATCCTTTGGAAGTACCATAAAAAAACTATACATTTAATCCAATCGTCATCGTCAGTTCCTAGTCAGCATTAGCAACATGGCCACCCACACACATAATGTAGCACACCACGAGAGAGAAAGAGAGTAACCATGTCCTGGCCCTGTGGATCCTTGCCGATCCTTGACGATGTTATCCGAGGTCAAAGCATATAACTGAATAGCCTGTATGGATCCAACACGACTGCAGTAGCGTATCGTAATCAAGTCATCCTTGAAAAAGCCTTAACGTGGTTTGTGTGAGAGTTTCATTCAGTTTTCAGGTTTCAGTGAGCAATTAATTTTTTTTAGTTAGTATACTACAGGAGGTTGGACGAAAAATATGTAAGTGGCTTTAAGTGTATTTTCATTTTAGTGTTGTTTTAGCGGGGTGGTTTTTGTAATTTGTTATAGGGTTTCTTTGTGTGGCGGGTGAAGTAAGTTTGTCCGACGGACGACGAGGTTTTGTTGAGTAGACATTTTACGCGGAGCTTTTGGGGAAGTTGAACGTTTTTCAGGTTTTATTCAGGTTATAAGTTTGCAATTTTTTAAGAAAATTTTGACGCACTATAAGTTTGCAGTCATTTTAGTTTGAATTTGTGTGAAAGTGGTTGAAATTCGATTTTTTTTGAAAAGCGGCATTTTAATTTCCTGGGTAGTTTCTTAAATATGAGTAAAAAACAGATTTTTTGTATTCTGTACCTAATAAGTTTTCATTTCTAAATATTTATATTTTTCTAACAAAATAACTCGCATTCCTAAAACTCTTGGAAACCATTTTTGTAGTTTATTTCCATTTCTATTGAATGAAGTTCTTCCTTTCAAATCATCTAAAAACATTTTTCATGAATCGATAGTGAGTTTTGATCTGAAAATGAGTTAAGTGCGTTTCAGTACTAACTCGCTCTTTTTTTGGATTTCATTTAAAAAAATAAGAAAAATGATTGAGTTTTTGACAAAACATTATAATAAGCCATTATTAGCATTGTTTTGAAAAAAGAGTACAGTTACCCCAAATCATTAACTAAAGTAATAAAACTATTCAGCTTAATCGATAAAATGAAAGAAATTCAATTCTGTATATTAATTACGCCCTCTACTTTATCAGTCTATTACGATATGATTTTCAATGATTATGATTAAAGTGAAAGCTTTGTGGTAATAGTTGTGTCCATAGTAATTTTTCAGTGATTCGTAATTTACGAATAACCACCAGAAATAACCAGAAATAATAAAAAAGTTAGACACAGCTAACTAAATCTTATTCACCCAGGAAATTTTCAAAATGTTCATGCTATTTTTGGTTTTGCTTAAAGCGATTCTCGAGAGTATTAGGCAAGTTAACCTAGAGGAATTATTATGAATAATCTATTTCCCTAAATATACATTACTTATCAAGATCAACTAGGATCCATAGTTGAAATCATTTAGACAAAGTAAATGTATTTACCGGCATTACTCAAATATGCAAATTACTTGCAACTAAATAACCCGGTTCTGAATAAATTAACGTGGTTTGAATAATTAATTAAATATTTTTTTTCCAGAAGATCAATTTTATTCAACATGTAAATTTGTTTATTATTTTTGTGGGATAAAACCAAGAGCGTCGGGCACTTACCCTTAATAACCTGTACTAAAAAAAAAGAAAAATAAAGAGAAAAACATCATAAACTTGTCTCCCAAGAAGAGCTTTTACCAGTATCCAATAAACCTCGTTTAATGTTTCTTGTAGTGGCATAAAGGCACCAAGAGAATTAATATAAATGTCCTGGCGCTCTCTTGAGTAATAAACAATTTTATTAGGCATGCGTTTGCTGAGAGGAAAAATGTAAAAACTTCTTCATGCCGTTATTTTTAAATTGGTAATTAATAAAAAAAATAGTTTTTACAGGAATTTTATCCTGTGCAACCGCAGTTTTATTCGACTGGTAGCTTTAGCCAAGCGCTTTCATGCATACGTTTTTGTGCTAATTAATTCTGCTTTATAATAATCAAATAAAACGCGCGCTTGACTTTGTATGAATTTGAATCATTTGTATGCGGAACAATAACAAACAAAAAATTGAAATTCCTCATGGAAATTTACGATTTAAAAAAGACTGGAAATAAATAACAATCACAACGAAATCGTGTGCTGCGCTAACAAAATAAATTACTTCATTAATTTTACAAATTGTCTATGTAACTTTGCTTTTCTGACTTTATGAAATTTATTGGCTATTTCAATCAAAATGTAGAGTTGAGACAAAGTTTACTGGGTTATTTTTATGTTGGTGATTCATTTTGATTATTATTACATTTGAGTTTCCATGAAAGTTAAGATTATGATCATATTATAGTATCTATTATTGGAACATAAAACAGAATGATGTATGGGTAATGACACGTAAAAGTAACGTT
The DNA here is from genome assembly GCA_963942485.1 of Pediacus dermestoides. Classification (NCBI taxonomy): domain Eukaryota; kingdom Metazoa; phylum Arthropoda; class Insecta; order Coleoptera; family Cucujidae; genus Pediacus; species Pediacus dermestoides. Next base: position 7,179,188 of record OZ012629.1, read on the forward strand.
CGTTAATTAATTTTTTTTTAATAATGTGTACAAACTTTCGTAGAAGTACCTACGCAATATTAGTTTATAGATTTTTAATTATCCTTTACCCTTAACAGTCGTGAACAAACATTAAACTAAACTGATGCAAAAAAAAAATTAATAGCAAAATGTTAACAGTGGACCTATTAACAAAAATTCCATTAATTACAGAACCTTTTATAATAGAACCCATTTATTTCATGATAACATAAATAACCTCATCATTTCTAAACAACTACACAGTTTTCCACTTACACAAACTTTAAATCAAATGAAATCTGGACTTTACTAAACTTTCCTAGTACTTATATACAGAATTTTTTTAGTGTGCACTAAAACCCTAAACTTTTCTGTTCAATTTCCCAAATAAAAACGAAACAATGTAACATTCTAAGATATCCACTCAGAAACTATGAGATTTGCTCATGTAGCATTATGTAACACGCATGGAAATTTCCCAAAACAAATTCATTTCATCCATATATAATGTTAAAGTGTGTTAAACTTTTTCCAGTTCAACACGATGAAAGCACTTATAGCTCTACTGGCATTTTGTCTCCTGGGGCAGCGGGCTGATGCCTGGGGTGGCCTTTTCAACAGATTTTCTCCCGAAATGTTGGCAAATATGGGATACGGCGGACATGGCGGGTTTATACAAGTAAGTAAATTTGTTAGATGTCGATTTTCCACTTGGTAGAACATGACAAGCATCACTTTTGATGCGACGGATTTATGGATAAGAAAAAATGTTGCCGGGGAGAGTTTTTAATATTACCATAGAATATACTTAGTAAATATAAAGCCTAATATATTTATTACCTTGCATGGTACACGACTTTTGTCTTCTGGTAAAAGATAAAAGTGTTTTCGCGTGTAAGATGATGACTGCTAAAAATAAAGTTTAACGCAAGCGAAATGAAATATTTCACGCCGGAAAGTTTTTATTCATGCTAAGCAGTCATCTTTGCATATTTTTTGCTATAAGAGGTTTGGGAATATTTTTAGCTATGAGCAGCTTTTTCTGAATTTGACTCGAGTTGCGAACACGCCAAGTATCTTTCAGTACAAAAATAAAATTAGGGAGTTGCAGACACGTAAAGATAAATTTCTCGTATAAAAACTATATTTTGAACTTCGCTGATGCATGAATATAGTGTAACGCAATAAATAATATAAATTATTAAATTAACGGTATGGATACGATCAAGGATAACTTTTTATAATAATTTTAATATTAAAACCGGCGCCTCCGCCAAATTTAAGAAATAGACTAAATGTTGATTTATACAGGGTGTCCCAGTTTATATCATCAGAATTTCACCACTCGATAGTTTCGCGAAAATTAAAGTGCTTTGTCTAATAAACTATGGTCGAATGCTGCTTCCTTTTTGACGTACAGGCCATTAAAGAAAATACATTATTTTAAATAATTTGCTATAAATCAATAACAAAAAAGTTAGTCTTCTGAAATTTTGCATAGATCTTTTTTTTGTATTCTCTTATTAATAGTGGTTGCAATTATTTTATTTATAACACAGAGGCGTGCGTACGGGTTTCTTCAAAAACATTTTATTGAATAAAACGTACGCCACTGGTTTTTTTGCAGCACCAATATGCAGAGAGTATTTTCCATTCAATTTAGAAACTTTTTCGTATCTTATAATTTTTTGATAACTTAACTCAAAATAACCTAATAGTACAGTAAATAAGGGAGAAAAAATGGCTTCAAATAGACTTTTTTTACCCTACAGCCAATTTTTGTAGAATCTTCCTGAAAGTTTAAAACTGAATTTGTGCATTCGTAGACCCCGCCCTTCCTTCACCAGCCCTCAATTAAGGGTTGGATTTTTTTGTTTATTGAAAAACTTTTTTCTTATTAAATTTTCGAAAAAAAGAGTCAGTACAAAGTTGTAAAGAAATATTTCCTACAACTTATCTTTTAAACTTTTTTTGATATTGTCGATATTTAAAAAGTTATTCAATAAATAAGTTGAAAATTTTGGGGAAAAAGTAGTAAGTAGTACCTAACTAGCAAAAAATTTCCCTAACATTTGCAACTTATTTGTTAAATATCTTTTTAAATATTGACAATATCAAAAAAATATTAAAAGGAAAGTTGTAGGAAATATTTTTCTCTACAACTTTGTACTGATGCTTTTTTCGGAAATCTAATAGGGAAGAACCTCTTTAATAAATAAGAAAAAAAAAGTTAAGTTATCAGTTATCAGTTATAAGAGACAAAAAAGTTTATAAATTGAATGGAAAATACTCTCTGCATATTGGTGCTGCAAAAAAAATCGGTGGTGTACTTTTTATTCAATAAAATGTTTTTGAAGAAACCCGCACGCACGCCTCTGTGTTCTAAATAAAATAATTGCAACCACTATGAATAAGAGAATACAAAAAAAAAATCTATGCAACATTTCAGAAGGCTAACTTTTTTGTTATTGATTTATAGCAAATTATTTAAAATAATTTATTTTCTTTAATGCCCTGTACATCAAAAAGGAAGCAACATTCGACCATAGTTTATTAGACAAACCACCTTTAAATTTCGTTAAACTATCGACTGGTGATTTCCTGACGATATAAACTGGGACACCCTGTATTGTGTAAAGTATTTAAGTATGCTTTTTAAAAACAGATAACGATTGCAGATGTTATACATTATAGTACATATAATATTTTATCTGATTTCCATTTGATTTGCTTCCAATTAAGTTATTGATTGTTAACAACAAAAAATGTACCAAGTTACGAAAAATCAAATGCAAAATCAGATAATTTTTTAGATAATTTCACATTATAATGATGAGATAAAAAGTAAAATCCTTCAAAAAAAGATGCGTATATTACAGTTTGCAAGTTGAGAGGATTCGACAGGATTATGTACACTTTTCTTATAAAACTTTCCTACTCAATATTTCGGAGGAAAGTATAAACTGTTTTGCTAAATAGTTTTCAGGAGTTTATTTCAAGAAAAAATAAAACTATGTCCCACGATTCCTATATATCAAAATGATGTGATAGATATTATTGCTAAAATTAATGAATTGCCAGAAATACGATTTTTGTATAAAGTAAGAACTTCACTTTCAAAAAAAATTATTTAATGTTCTTTAATATAGGACGGTCTACTAAAACTTAGTCAGTTATTCTGGATGAAAGTTATAAAAAAAACAGACCTAAGTGTACAGACTTTGAAAAAGCGTTTGTCTGGATGGAAAAATTTTATTTTATGCCAAAATTTAAAAGCCGTTGGGTTCTCTGGAAACTACTTTGGCTCAAAGAGGTTTTTGGAAATTAGGTCTCAATTTGTTAAATACAAAAACATCCTTAAGCACATTTTATATAAATTTTGAATACCTGGTCAAAAGTTTTCAGCCACTGTTATTCTTCAAATTCTTCAGTATTAAAAATGTATTAGAAAAAGGGACGTTATCTTTACGTTTAAATAATTGTGTTGACTCGTCCGGTATTTTACAGAAAATGACTCCAGAATTCTTGTAGTTATAGACCAAGTCGAACAAACTATTTGTACAAACCATACAGATATTTTAATTTAAAGAGTTTAATTCGCCTATGAACGTCTATAATTTAATACTCCTATTAGATACAGTAATTTAGATTTTACGTAACACGTAAATTTGAATTGGAGAATGATATACGAAACAAGTAAATATTGGTATCTACTTATTAAATTTGAGATGTTTCATGTACGTTTTATTATAAGTAATTTTGGACCCGGCGCATCCGCCAAAATTGAAAGTGTAATTTAAGATCAATTTTTTGTATATCAGTGGTTATCCTCAACTGATTTTCTTTTGTTAGGACAACAGTAACGAAGATAATTAACTAAAAGTTAAGGATAACTATCGATAACTAGCCCTTATTTTAATATACAGAATTACTTTGTTGGAAAATTATAATTAACTTACCTGGTCTCCAAATTCAGCGAATTAAAGCATCCAACAGTCCAAAAGTTGTCTGTAACAAATCGTAAACACTGAATTACATTTATTTCAGTTTTTAAATAATTTAATATGTATAACGTACACAAATCTGCGTTACTCTTTGAGCTAAACCCATACACAAATTTCATTACTTGAAATTATATTTATTTTCCTCCATACGAAATTAACTTTCGTAAATTAGTTTAATAAAACAAAAAGCTTTCACAATACAACGCCCGCCTTATAGGAGCAAAAACAGCTACGATAAATAAAACATACGAAACAGCTATTATTTTATTTTATTAGCAAATCAAATATGTACCTGCCTCTTATATACACACCACATTTCCCCTATTCTAATTTACCAGCAAATATATAAAGTTAACAAATTAAAATGCTCTTTCAGAAACCCAAAACCAAGCCGAAACGAAATATTTGTTCAAATGTAATTTTCCACCATATTTCAAAATTGAATTACACTCAAAGTGCGAGTAGGTGTAACCATGAAAAATTAATACGACTATTAAAACTAAAATACACATCCGTGGATCGTTTTCCCTATATTTTATTTAATGGTTTAATTTAAAGCCCGCTGTGAATCCTTTGAATACATTATTCAGCGAATGTTTACACCACCATGATGTTTTATTTTACAGCGGGATGGGGCGGTTGATGAGGGGATTTTGGAGGAGTATACCGGTGATAGCGAGGACGATCCCTGCTATGGCAGACGATGTGTATCCAACGAACAGTGTTGCCCAGGCTCAGTTTGCATCGATGTTGATGGAGGTAATAACCTTTAACTTTGCCATTTCCTTTTTCTTCCGCTCAATGAAGCCTAGTCCAGGCTTTACTTTATACACATTTATCACTTAGTGGGCAATGGGAAAAATGTCCATTAAATCAATTTGGAATCGATGATTTCGATGGCACGCTGTAGTTTAATGGGGTTATTAACTTTAAACCAAGCTGCTTCTAAATATAAGTATCCTGCAGGATAATATTGGAAATTGGAAGTGTTTATTTTGGATAATCTTGTTTGTGTTGGGGATGATGCTATTTTGAACCGATATCGTATTATTGGCGTCAATTACTATATATCGGTGAGAATTTCCGCTCCCCAAGATGTCACTGAAATAAATTCCGTCAACTTTATATAATAGGAAAAACTTTATCTTCATTTTCATTTGCTGCAAGCGTACTCCAGAAAAACTTTTAACTTATCAAGATTTCCGGGTTGGTTTGCGGGTGGAAACAAATCGGGATGTGCTCGGGTTTCCACAAAAGTTTATTTTAGTTTTTGTTACACCCACTTTATTTTGCTTTGTTTCATTAAACAATCCGGAACTATTTTGGTGGCTCTTTGGAGGAGTTGCGAGTGGAAAAAAGTTGGAATTTTGTGAAAATCTAATCTAACCACACTTAAATTAGTCTAGATAAAAAGAACTTTCAGCGATATTAAAGAATCTTGGATAAGATATAGTAAATTAACCAGTTAACTTGATACATCGAAATTCTCAACTCAAGACCATTTTTAAGGGGATACGATAATCTTTGTTTGTGTATCATTTTATGTTTAAGAATTTTTTTACAGAGAAAACAGAATTTAAAAATGAGCTTATTTCAAAGAATTAATCCGTCTGCCTTTTACTTTTTATTCCCTCGTTTTTTTCAAGTTGTCGGTTCCTGTGTCTTCGCTTATGGCCGTCGCGTGGGTGAACTCTGCCGCCGCGACAGCGACTGCGAATCCGGTTTGGTTTGTGCCGAGGCCGAACCCGGCGTCTCCACCAGAGTTTGCAGGCCGCCAGTGCACCAGGACAAACAATACTCTGAAACCTGTAACATGTCCAGCGAATGCGATATAACTCGAGGACTTTGCTGCCAGTTGCAAAGGCGCCATCGACAGGCACCACGTAAGGTAAGCGAGTAGAAGCTGCAGTAAACTGGGTTATGACCTAGTTTTGGGGTAAAACAAACATGTACATTGTATATATGCGGGGGTGTTTATTGATGTACCGCGGGATTATGACACAACCCCTCAGCTAGTTTGTAAATAAAGTTTTATAACACATATGTGTGTAGTCTTGGTGCAATGTTTTCATAATTTCCTGGGAAACCTTGAGGGGATGCAGATCTCACCGGTAATTTAACCAAGATATACACCGCGGAAATGGGAAATTTATATGAAATATGCAAAGAAAACAAATTTTAAACCGGTTTTGTTGGAGCGTTCCAATATATCTACTTGGAAATGAAAAAGGAGTAGCACGGTTAAAAAAAGTTTAATCTAGGTTGGGTTTATTATCCTGCAACGCAACAGATAGGATAATTTTATGGATGCAGTGTAAAGTGATGAATAAATGAATAAATTGCGCAATCCTTTTGTTCTTTTTGATTTACCTGTCTTGTGTTATAAAAGATTGAATTAATGAACGTTACTTTATTATTAAGTTATAATATAACAATCATGCAAGAAGTTGCTAGACAATTTTTTGTAGTATTAAACGCGAGACATGACGTTAATTGCAAAAATACTCTCTATTTTATAATATACTAACCTAACCTAGATTATATTTTTCTAACACCACAAACGCTTTCTTAATATCTGGTTAACCCAAAGTAATATAAAGGTAAAGTTCATATAAATTATCTTGAGTCATGAAGCAATTACATAAGTATAAAATTTATTAGGAAAATAGTTACAAATGGCAGACATCAAACATGGTAATAAATTTGAGATTATTTTGTTACAATTTATACAAAATTCAGAGCAATTAAAATTGTAAATAAACCTACTCACTTTAACGTGCTATATTAAATGTAAAATCCTAATTTCAATAGTAAAAATTGTAATTTTCAAAAAGCTGGAATCAGACAAGATATTTCCAAGTTGTTTTCAAATTTAACAAAATTTATGTTACAATTGTAACTTCGGAATAATGCTAGACATCTCGAAACGGTGTTCATATTTCGGATAATTTTTTTCTTTAAACCAGCACAAAGTGACTAATTTTTCATAAAAATTACCTCAAATTCAAAATCTAAAAATGGTTCTTGAATTTTGAAAAATACGTTGCTTACTAAAAAAATTAATTGTTAGGGTATATTTCGATATAGTCTATCACTTTTTAAAATATCCATTAATTTTAAAAGTATGACCGTCACAAATCCGAAATCCAAGTGTTTGTCACTTGGATGTTATCAACTGGCAATTTTCTAAGAGCTACATGACTCTGGAACCTCGGGAGGGATTTCCAAAATCTTTTCACATTTTAAATTAGTTTTTAAGTTCCTTTAAACATTTCAATAAACATAAAAAAATGCATTTTATGGATCTAGCAGTTTTCAAAGCGCCGTAATTATGAATCTAGACGACATATCTCTAAGCATGTTTTCATATAAACTGCTGGCCAATTGAACCGTACCAAGCGAATTTTTAGGTTGAATTTAAAGTCAAATATTTTGAAAAGGAGAAAAGATATCAACATGAGGTTTTCAGGACTCAAGAGATAATTTTATTGCGAAAGCAATAGTGTGACCCGATTTTTTTACTTTGAAGTACGCTACTATCTACAGGGTGTGAAAGAAAGTCGTCTTTTTTTTCTCAAAATTTATAGCTACCGGAATTCCACAAAAAATTTTTTATATTTTTTTGATGTCGATTTTTTTAGTATCTGGTTAATGAGGAAAAAACCAATTTCTCAAAATTTTTATATCCCTCTTATTTTATAAGATACCGAATTTTATTATTAAATTTAATATTGTTGAACAGGTTTTTGCAATAATAATTATGCTGCCATTTTGAAAGCAAATGTCATCATGTGATATGCCGATAAAAAGGTAATTTTAAGTAGAATTTAATTATTATCGAAAAAAATATACAGGGTTGTTTTAAAAAATTTTGAAAGTTAGTAGGTGGCCCTTCCGATGAAACAGGAAGTGTTATCAGATTGTTTTAAACGTCAAAATGATTATTCCTTTCAACAATAAAACCATGCCAAATTTCAAATTAATACAGTTAAATGTAACAAAATGGTGGGGGTTGTAAAACGATTTCGTAGCCACCCGGTATACACGAATATGAGCAAATTTTTGAAAAAGTGAAAATACCGTTTCGAGGATATAAGTCACTCAAACCAATGGTGAACATAAACTAACTAAATTCCATTCTATTCCATTAAGAAAATAGCCTCAAAAAATGAATTAAAAAATTTACCATTTAGCGAACGTGTACCGATTTTTGATAAGCCACTGGTTACCAATAAATTAATGAAAGTACAAAAAGTGTACTTTTTATAAGAAAACCATTCATAAGGTATTATAATCAACTACAGAGATTGGTTTTTACAAAACACAATACGGCCGAACGACAAAAAACCAAGAAAAAATCAAATTTTCAGCAAAAATTCGGTATCTTATAAAATAACAGGGATATCAAAATTTTGAGAAACGGGTTGTTTTCCCATTAAGTAAGCTCTAAAAAAATCTACATCAAAAAAATATTTAAAAAATTTGGTGGAATCACGGTAGTTATAAAATTTGACAAAAAAAAAGACTTTCTTTCATACCCTGTAGATAGTAATGTACTTCAAAGTAAAAAAATCGTGTAACACTATCGTTTTCTCAATTAAATTATCTCTGAAATCCTGAAAACCGCATGTTAATATCATTTCTATTTTTCAAAATATTTGTCTTTAAAAAAATTCGCTTGGTACGTTTACATTGGCCAGCAGTTTATTTAATAATATTCATAAAATATCCAATTTAAAAGACTATTTTCAATATTCAAAAATTTTGTGTATAATGACGTATTCTTATAGGAACAATACCAAAAAAATATATATTTTAGTTTCTAGTTGTATAAATTTGTATTTTAATGCAGTTAAAAATTTACTATATTCAATGTAGTTCTGAAATTGTGAACTGAAGAAAAATTATACCAAAATTTTTATAGACATTATTTAAGGGGGTTACTCAGAAAAAAATTAAAACACACTTTAACTAAAAGGACACTGAGACTGTGACATTGTATGTGCGTTTATGATTTAATGAGTGAAAGTGTTCTTTTAGTTTTATGCTTTTTTATAAATGTGGAGGTTAGAATACAAATAAATATTTAGGTACAAAATTAGCTGAATTAAAATGATTTTTGCTTTGTACTGTACATACATTTTAAATTATTTTTTACATTTGCGAATATGTCCCGAAATTAATATTTTTTAATATTTTGGACACCTTGCTAATAAATAATCTAATCTAACCTAACTTCTTTTCAGTTCAAGTTGAAATTCAAATGATGCATTTACATTTACATTTATTTGTACCAAATTTTTACATCCTTACATAATATGACACTCTAAAATAATTTCGGCTTCCCTCTCCAACATTCCAAGTACATATGTCTTGACCTTACTCGAGTTCTTCTTATCAACTTTCAATTGGCTCCCGAATCATACTTTTTTATGTAGTCACGTTTTTCCCATAAAACCGAATTTACATTTATAGCATTTTTACTATTTTATTGCAGGTTTGTTCATATTTCAAGGATCCCTTGGTATGCATAGGACCAGTAGCATCAGACCAAGTAAAAAATACTGTACAACATACCGCAGGAGAAAAAAGACTTACTGGTCTAGCAAGTTTCAAAAGACCTATGCACTAATTAAATAATTTCTCCTGATGTACATTGTAATAATACACAACACAAAAATACAGTCACACATTAAAGTTAGTCTCCCCTTGCTCCTAAATAAAACTCGAAACTACGTGCTGGTACGATGGGGAAATTTAGTTTGTTGAGTTGAATGTTTTAACAATACGTTGTGGTAAATGTTGAGTTGTGCCGTGGTTTCTTTGAGCCCTCCAAAATGTAAGAAGTTTCGTACCAACGTACTTTCGATGATGATTCTGTAATTACATATTATAATAATGCGTACGTTAAGAGTACATAAACTAGAATAACATTTTTTGGCTGAGGTATTTATAATAGATATTAAGGTGTTCTCCAATCAAAACATCATTATACATCTGGCCTAGGCATTATATTATAATATAACATAGTGTATTTCAAAAACATATCGTAGTTTATAGATATAAAGAAAAATATATTGTATTTACGCAAGAAAACTCTGCGTCAATGTTTACAATTTTCTGTGTGCGCTTCTTGGTAGAGAACGCCACAAAAATTAAAGAAAATGTTTATATTTTACAGAAGATATTTCTAACTTTTTAACCGTCTAACTGTGATGATTTATTATGAGTTGCGCTTGGAAACTATTCCGAAATTAACAAATTAACGTTAATTTTGGAAGCGTTTCCTTTAAGCTTCTTGCATAAAGAAATTATGTGGAAAAGCGCAAAAGTTCTCGATGGAACGAGATTGATACATATCATACTATACATATCATAATTACATAATTATATTGATGTTTACTATTATATTGTGGGAAATATTTAATAAATGTCTACAGCAATTATATCTTACACCTCGTGCATTGTTTTATTTATCCTACCAAGTCCCAAATAAAATTACAACACCCAAAAAAGACGCTTTTGTCAACCAGGAAGTAATAAGATGGTTAATTCCACAAACAAACTGAGAAGGTCTAACAAGGTTGACAAGATTTTGAAATAGTTAACAATCATACTCGTATACAGGAAGTCGCGTCAATAATCTGTTATATGCAGGAAAATTATTATTTATATATCCTGCAGTAAAATTACAACAGGTGCCCCATGAAATAATTACTGTAGTTATACGACTCGGATTGAATTTAACGAGAAAGTCAATATCAATAAACGACAAGTGCGGTTGGCCGTCAGCGTTTTATACTCTCGAACATTTCAAGGTAAAGGTTAGGGTTACCGAAGTAAAAGTAGAGGACCGTAACAAAGTATAAAGTGTTTTTTTGTTCGGTTGATGTTGTAATAATAAAACGCAAGACAAAGGAATTTTATTTGTTTTATTTAGCTATTTGTAACAACTTTATCTTAGGGTATTGGTTAAAATAAGAAAACAAAGAAAAATGAAAGTTATTTTAGTATGGTAACTCTGAGGAAGAATTATTAAAGTAGGTACAGTCAGGGAAAAAGTTTTTTAGTTAGTGATGTATAGCGAGAAAATTGAGCAAAAGTGTGGTGCTTAAACAGAAGGAAAAACAAAGTTGTACCTTAACATTTATAAAATGCCTTGCAACAGCACATTTTTACAGCTAAATATATTATGATACAAAGGAAACTGTCTTTTTACAGTACGCACAGCTCAAGTTTTTTATGATATAAAACAGACTATAAGTTTAAGTTTCGTTTATAGACAACATGTTGTCAGCTGGCTGTCTGTCTAAACCTAGTGACAGAAAGGATAATTAGGGCAGGCTCTAGCGTCAACACCTGCAGGAATCTGCGCTGGAACACCTAAACCTGGATTATATTGAGGCACTTGATTGTAGGCTGGTCCCGGATTATATCCTCCATGTTGACCTGGAAACATCGAACATAGATTATGTTAGGTTACGTATCGCTTTAGCCAATAACTCACCTCCAGCGTTTCCATAAGCACCAGACTCAGCTAACCCCTCGCCATGATAATCACCATCTCCAGTATATTCTCCTCGATCTAAGGCGTTTTGATTACCAGGATTGTACTGGGGTACTGGAGCGGGGTTATATTGCTGGTTGTATTGTGGTTGTGGGTTGTACTGAGGCACAGGGTTGTATTGTTGTCCCTGGTAACCACCGTATTGAGCAGGAGCAGCTGGATTAGCTGCCAAAGCAGGATTGGCACAGTTGGGGTAGTTGGGGCAAGCGTGGGGGCTTACTCCTGCTGGAAACTGCGAAGCAGGAACGCCACCTGCTAGGGGACCGTTCCAAACGGCAGTGGCTGCGGCCACAAGGCAAGATAATACGGCCTGGAAAGACAAGGAGGTAAATCCGGTAATATAATCCAGGATAGTGTCACAAATTCACTGATAAATCACTTCACACTTTGATAATCCCATAAATCAAATTTGAGGATGCGCTGATTTTTTCAGGTTTTGCTTTTGCTTTTGTTTTCGCTTTCCCCCCACTACTTACCAGTTTTACGAACATGTTGGCTAAGGACTTTACTGTGTGAAAAACAATAAAATCTGTGTCTCTTATATATAAACACCACACCCTATCCACCCGTTTTATAAAATGTAACAGTATCAATAATTTTTAATACCGATCCCACACTATGTGTGCGTGGAATAAAATATAGAATAGGTTGGGGAAATGGGGTAATGTAATTCTTTGCTTAGAGACACCTAGTTCTTGATACAAAACTTTATTCCCTTTATCGCATGCATTTTCTGTTCTGTCACAGTGTGTTTTGTCCAAGGTTTCACACACTTCATTGCCATGGTAAATATTCAATTATTTGAAAAAAATTGTCTATGTATATTACCAATAAAAAGTTGAAATACCTCTCTTAGGTGAGGCTTTCCTTATCCTACTCTATCAGTGCAGAAAATGAGACTGTGACCTTTTTGTCGGAATTTTTCACGGTGCAGTTGCAGTTTGCAATTCACATCACAAGTGAATTGGACGCACACAGGTTTGTTTTAATAGCGTTCAGTACCATCTCGAGTCTTTGGGGCAGAGGCAGAGTTGTGTTTGCAATTATTGCAACAATAAATGATCCTAGATAACCTTGCCTCCCATGTCTTTGTTCCAACAACAAGGATTTTCAACCTGCAACAGATTGAGATTGGCGTGATATATTGCAGTACAGGCTTATTATTGTTTTAAATGCAGGCCAAAGTAATGCAACAGTGGTGTATGTTGTGGGAAAATTAATTCAGTACTTACTGTAATAAAACGACCAATTTGTATAAATATAGCGAGCAGCTATTTTACACATGCAAATTTTAAATATTGGTGAGTTGAAGAAAACTGATTCTAATTTAATAAATATATTCATACAGAATTAAAATTCATTTGGTATTTCTTATTTTTTGTCCCTCTGATGCAGAATCTAGTTCTCTGAATAAACATACATTTTTTCACATGGCCCTTCCCCAAATTAATCCAGCAGTAAAAGTTTAATTAAATACAAAAGTAAATTTGAATATGGTAATTAATAATAAAGGAATTTTGAAAATTGTTACACAATAACAAGCATACAAATAATTATTTTTAAAATGAAGGCGTTTTCGGGAGTATGTATGATGTATGACTCAAACAAAACCGCGAAACATTTTCCTTGGATTGTCTTTGTTCACTGAAAAGTACATTCTACAAAAATCGTATGTTAAATGTATGATAAGTTATTCTATAACATTACCATATTTTTTGGTATTGAAATATAAAAACTTATATTTTTATCTTTTGCCTCTCCCATTCCTTAAATATAATTTCTGTATTCGGCCTTCATAACCCAAATCAAATTTTTATAAAGCCATGGAATGTAGAAAAATGTGTAACAATATTCTTTGTACTCGTATGTATTTCAATTGATTACGAATAATAAAAGTAAGAGGGATAAATTGTGTTATACTGAACAAAGCATTTTAATTCGTTAATTATTTATTTATGTTCCTACAGAAAAAACTGCATTTTTGTGTGATTATGAAAGAGTGACGAATTGTGAAAAATGAAAGGAACATAGGCAGTTAAAGTGCGTTATTTTATTACAAATTGTTACAATTTCGTGGTACAGTTTTAGATTTGCGGATTTTTGCTAAGCAATCTTATTTATAAAGTTTAAAAAGACTTTTCCAATGAAATGAATCAGACTACAAATGAGATTTAAAAAAACCATTAAATTGAAAATACCCGCAATTAGTTATTTAGGCAACAAGTACATAATGTAGTACTTTTTTTACGACTCGTGTAGTCAGAGTCGTAGAAGACTTCGGTAATTCATGAGCAATCCCATCTGCATCTGTGGCAAAAAATATTTTTTCTGATTGTTCACAATGAACAAATATCTGAGGCGCCCAACACAAGACTTTCTTATACGGATAGTATCACAATAATTACTTTTCCTAAAGAAATTAAGTTAAATTTCTTGTAAAAATTTTGAGGATTTCCAGCAATTTTCAAATAGTCTCTGTCGCACTTATTGCAATACGCATAAATATGTCCTTGTCCCACTCATTATAACCGAATTTTACGACAAAAATGTGTTTTATTTTAGATTTTTGACCTATTACTCACTTAAAAAAAACATGGCGAAAATGATCAGAATGGATTCAGGGGCCCTCAAAACGTGTAAATCCATCAAAATCTCGAAGTCGAAAAAAATCACTTCGTATAAGAAAGTAAAAAGTTAACTAATTTTCTAAATCGTGAAATAAAGTAACTTTACGATTTTTACTGTTTTTCAGTGTTTTATACAGTGATAATATAATTTTAATAACAGAATATTTTAGGCATCAAATTTCATCCAATTTAACTTACCGAGATCCTCGAATTAGAGTCACTCTTTATTGTGGTATCTTTTTGTTAAAGGTACTGAGTTTAGAACATGAATTCTTGTTTTTTATGAAATAGTAGAAGAATTTAACATCAAGGTTATAATTTTATCATTAAATTCAGTTTTTACGGTTAGACATACCTACGTACGAAAAATGAGATATGTTCACAAATTTCCTATAAAAGTAATAAATAAAAAAAAAAATATAGGTATCTTCACGTTCCTTACAAAATAATTTTTTACTTTTTTGCAAATTTAACAAATATGTGAAACCAGTATAATAATTTTCTTATAAAAATAATTATTAAACTTAATCTTTAGATTCCTTCTGATATTCAGGATTTATTTATAGAAAACAAGAAGTGAAACCGATATAATCTAATTTTTAGCATTGCTATAAAACTACTTAACACATTATTGCATCATTTTCTAACTTTTCATTAGAAAAATTTATTTTTTCTCTAAAACTTTATTTCACTCAGAATCGGTTGCAAAAAAACCGAAATTTCTTCATCACCCTCAAATAAAACCAATTTCTGTAGCATAACAAATAAAACTTTATTTTTTATTTTAAATAATTTACAAACTTAAAATAGTAATTTGGACAACATGTTGTCAGCTGGCAGTCTGGCTATACATTATCTATTTACTTCCAACAAATTTAGTGACAGAAAGGATAATTGGGACAAGCAGCAGGATCAACTCCGGCTGGTACTTGGGCAGCGTGTCCAACACCAGCAGGAAGTTGATTGTAGTGAGCTGGAGCATTATATTGGTTATAAGCTGGAGCGGCATTGTAAGCTGGAGCTAAACAAATAAAAACAGAAATTATATTTAGTACTTAATTGGAAAACTTTTAAATTTCTTACCATGTCCAATATCTTGAGATTCAGCCAAACCTTCCCCATGGTAGTCACCATCTCCAATGTATTCCCCTCTGTTCAAAGCACTTTGGACATCATTGCCATATTGGTTGTAAGCTTGGGGTCCTTGGTACTGGTTGTATTGGGGTTGTGGTTGATAGTACTGTTGGGCTGGTTGGTACTGTTGTGGAGCAGCATAGTGTTGTGGGGCAACGGAATTTGGAGCAGCAGCTAAGGCTGGGTTAGCGCAGTTGGGGTAGTTTGGGCAAGCTTGAGGGCTGATTCCAGCTGGGTAAAGATCAGCAGGCAAACCTCCAGCTAGAGGACCATTATAAGCAGCCAAAGCTACTGCCAAAGAGCAAGCGATTACGGCCTGAAGACAAAACAAGAAAAAATTCTGTTATTATGTGAACAACAATGGCACAAAGCACTCGGGAATGACTCCACCTATTTCTACAATTTCACTTTCATTTAAATCACTGAAACCGCGTAGGCACTGCTGCTGGTCTATAATACAATCCTGCAGGTGATGTAATCCACGTTTTGTATTATATCTTACAAATTTTTCTTCTTTATAATATTTTTCAACACTCATCTTAACTATAATAGAATGTACTAGTACTTGCACACTTACCAGTTTTACAAACATGTTGTTTAGTTGGTGTTCGAGAATACACTATGAATTCCAACCAAAATTATGCTCCATTTATATATTACAATCCACGCCTTCTTCAAACATGACCTAGCACGAGGTCTATTTTAACCGAAATAAAACACATCAAAAGGTTTCGGATCAGGTGTGGCACTGATGGAATCCGACAATATTCGTTACCATAATTGTAAAATATTATAATTTATAATATAACCGGACGATTAGTTTTTATGGATGCATGGGGACCTGAAGTAGAGCTATAGATCATCCGCGGTGTATTGGGTTTCAGGGATTTTTACCAAGGTCACGTTGGGGGGGTTATATAATTTAATCAATGTAAATTTTTACATTTATGTTATTTTATTGCACAAATTCTTAAGGAATAATTAACAAAGTATTTAATTTAAATGAATTAAATAAATTTGGCGACAATCAAAATTTGGCAACATTTTTTTTAACTCGCAGAATTCTATTAATTCAAAACCATAATTATTATTTATGACTAAACTAAAATCGTCTTAATTTAAAGATAAATGTACATTTGGTGGTCACCACATAGAAAGGGCCAGTTTCCAGTGGACGTCAGCTTCAGATTATTCGAAAATGACAGAAATGTGACAAAAATTGTGCAATAAAATTTTTCAGTTTTAAGAGGATATATAAAATTAATAGTTCAGATTAAATGGCAATAATGACTAAAAAATTTACACACTATACAAGATGGTCATTTAATACGGATTCGCTCCACCCTGTATCTTCATAATTTACTTCTTATTCAGCTTTTTTCGTTTTAATTTCTCAGAAATTTTGAATTTGTTTCTCTTTAAAAGAATATCTAAAAATTGTAATGTACTTTTGATTACATTAAAAAAATTGCGATTACCTAATATACTTTTTACTTTCTTATACGAAGTAATAAGGAAGTATAGTGATCGTGTTTGTTTATTTTGTATAAGTAAAAATTTATAAGTAGGTATAATTTTTTTCCTGAAAGAAGTTTTTAGTCCACTTTAGGAAAATTATAATTTTTACAAGGCAAATAGTTCGAAATGGTATGACTGGTTAATCCGAGGTAAAATAGACAATTGACCGGAAGAGATACATATTTTACCATAATATAAATTATTCTTTATTAAAATTTCAGGAAATAAGATTCGACAGAAAATTTATTTTACTACCCAAGAAGAAAATTTCTGAAAGCACAACTGAAGTTAACAATTTCAAGAAAGTTCTCAACTCTTATGATTTCGGTTGTTCGAATTTCAAGGACATGAGGTTATTATACCTCAAAAAAATTTAAAAAGTTAGTTTATTTTCTAAAAAAGTCGGAATTTATAAATAACTATTCAGAGGATAGAGGATCAGAAATTTTAGTGATTTTTTCCAAACATTATAAACTCTTCAACTTTCTTTTCAATCTTCATTATACAAAAATGCAGAAAATGAACATTTATGACATATAGATTAAAAAATATTGAGGATGTCACCAAATAAATTGTATGCCATCTTTCTTGCAATAAAGAAGCTATTTATATTGGTACCTAGTCAAAATAATGCATCACATCGTATATTATATACTTGGTCGTTTATATTACTGCAGCACCCTGTATAAAAATATTGCAAGTAATTAAATTAAATTGATGGAATTGGCTTAAAAAATCTTATTAGTTTTAAAACTTACATAATTAAGAAAATGACATTGTTAGTTTTTTCGTAGATACATGCGATTTTTTTATGGTAGGAAACAAAAAAGAACATTCACTTTCACAAAACTGTATGCAAAAATTTCAATAATTTTATAGACTTTGCCCATGTGAAAAAAATAATCTACATACGAGAAAACTACTTTAGTTATGATTTATTTCGGAATGTCCTTTTTTAGTAAAAGTGCTTCCAATATCGTCACGCAAATTTTTCCTTCGTTGTTAAATCCAAAAAACTACTCCTTCAAAACTATAAACAGTTTTATTTAAATAAATTTTTGTATACAAAATTCACACATCATATCACTCTCTAAAATTATATTACAGGAAACATTTATGTTACAACTTAAAAAGAAATAATTTAAGACAACATGTTGTCAGCTGGCAGTCTGGCTTCTTCAGTTAAATTTAGAAAACAAATTAATTTAATGGCAGTAAGGATAGTTGGGACAGGCACGAGCATCTACTCCAGCAGGAATTTGAGCGGGTTGTCCAACTCCAGCAGGAGCTTGGTTATAAGCTTGAGGGGCTTGATTGTAGGCTTGTGGAGCTTGATTGTAAGCTTGTGGGTTATAAGCTGGAGCTGGATTATAAGCTGGAGCAGCTTGAGCTAAAACATAAAAATTAGTTTTTTTCCCAAAAAAAATTCAAAGTTATTTACCTTGTCCTGGGGCACCGGATTCAGCCAAACCTTCACCACGGTAATCGCCATCCCCAATGTATTCTCCCCTGTTCAAGGCGTTTTGTACATCAGGACTGTACTGTTGGGCAGGGGCTGGTTGGTACTGTTGGGGCAACACAGGGTTGTACTGGGAAATTGGGTTGTATTGGGGTTGGGCGGGTTGTTGGTATTGTTGGGGGGCAGGTTGGTATTGTTGGGCGGGTTGGTATTGTTGGGCAGGTTGGAATTGTTGTGGGGCAGGTTGGTATTGTTGTTGAGGGGCGATGGAGTTTGGTGAGACAGCTACTGAGGGATTGGCACAGTTGGGGTAGTTGGGGCAAGATTGGGCACTGATGCCAGCAGGGAATTGGGCTGCGGGCAAACCACCGGCAAGTGGGCCATTGTAGGCAGCTGAGGCGGCTGCCAAAGAGCAAGCAATTACGGCCTGGAAAAAAAATTTCACAATCAGTTTGTTGTGGTTTTTCGTGGATAACGAAATTTAATCGTGCTAATTCCCATGAAATAACCGTAATGAATTTGTTAGCTCGTGCATGGAAAATAATCCTAGAATAAACGAATTTCTCACTTGTTTCACTTTTACAGACACACAGTAGTTAAATTGTAATCCTTTTGTGGGTGTGCACTTTTATATTGCTGTTTTATTTTTTAATATAGCATTTAGGAGTAAACTTACCAGTTTTACAAACATGTTGTTAGCTGTTCAAGTTCAGAGTGACAATCAACCAAAAATCTACTCTATTTATATACGAACCGCACCCTTTTTAACCATGAACTTACAAAAATGTATTATTTCAATGGTTGATTGGTCCACCACCAAGATGAATTTAACAAAGGATTTCGTTTATGGCTGATTTTATCAGTGATAAACCAGCGCAGTTTTATCCTGATAAAGAATTGAGAAAAAAGTAAATTAATATTTAGGATAAGTACAGCGAACTTTTACCTTTCGTATTATATTTAATAAAGAAAGACATTTCCTTGATATGTAGTATCATGTTACCATTTGAAAGTACCGGTCAATATTTCTAAACAAACCTACCTGTTTCTGTAACACTTTAACAGGGACACTTTTCGATTTTTGCACTATTCATTAATTAAAAAAGTCGCCTCATAAACACCGTTATAAATATAAGAATCAATTATAAACTCGAAAACACAACTTTCTTCTTAAGTAATGAAAGTATTTACATTTTAATCATCCTCCAGTTCTGGTTTATTTGATGCAACATTTCACACAAACAAAATTAAACAAGTTTTGCAAGTTTTATAATTTGTTGCGATTCTTAAAATATACAGGAATCGTGGAGTGAAATTTTTTACAACTAAAGTTCGATTTTAGGTTATGCTAGGTTATGTTAACTGTTTGGAAAAGTTATATATTTCACAGTGTAATTACTTCGCTTCGGTTCAATGATCCTAAATTATTTTGGCGCATTATTATACGATTATTTTTTTATATTTTCTTGAAAAGTCTCAAAAAAATCTCGTAAAATGTATTGTACTTGTTAGCTTGTTACATAATTAATAAATTTATGTCTGAACCGGCGACATGTGTAACAAGAAAAAATTACTTAAGTATGTACATAATTGATTATATAATTACAGTTAATTATTCAGTGTGTACTATGTGTATAAGAAATTAATGTGCATTGGTAATTTTCCTTTTATTGTTTCACTCATATATATTCTTAGTTTATTCAACCAGATATTTAACCAAATTTACCTAATATAAAAATAAACGTATATAACAGTACTTATTAGCTATAAATCTGTTATTTTCTGACTAACAGAATATTAATTAACCACATCCCATGTGATTTGTCTCGAACAAACCAGCGCAAAAAATTCTTTTAAATATTTAAACAATTTTTTCCACAAGCAAATCAACATATTCATGTCCGAAAAACGACTAGTTACTTGTTAATTAATTGAGCTGAATGTTCCAAGGACAATCATAAATATATCGATTTATTGTTGCCAATTTATCAACGATTCCTCCACCCATATGGGAAGCATGTTGCAATATAAGGAAACAGGAAGAGGAATCGCTTTTCCGCATTTGTACTTCCCCTCCAGAGACCCCAAACTGGCCAAATTAGCAAACAAAAGGAGTGTTTATGTGTGATCTATATAATTTAAACTATACGTTATATTAAAATTCACAATAACTATTTAATTACGCACGCATTGGAGGCTAACCATGAGGTCATATCTAAATTCAATACTTCTTTGTAAAGGTCATTTGATGTAGGTGCAGTCCCTTTAAGTAAAATAACAACGAAAATATGTAATAACCACAACTGACTGTTATAATTTCCATTATTGTATTGGAGAAATCATAAACGTTAAGTTTTCTGTGGTCTGATAATAGTTGGCGATTATTATACTTGTATTTCAAATGCCAAACTCAAATCGTCTGATTTTTTTCTATATTAAAAGCGAATCACCATAAGGTGTGGAGAGGAAACTATTTCATGGACGAGACACACTTGGTTTTGCATAAGGAATCATATTTATCATTTTTTTTATATATATAATAGAGTCATATAATTGTTTTTGTAAATATCAAGGAGTTTGTAAATGATATGCAGTTTATGGGGTCGTTAAATTCTTCTTTAGTTTCACCGCAGTCCGCCTTGTTTAAGAAAGATTGATTAACAGAACTAGTGTACTATAAAGTTCATCATATCCAGTTAGAATTGCACGATTAAAATGTGGAAAGGTCTTTGTTTTTTTAAATTGGTAACTATCTTAAAATTGTACCTTAGATATTGGTATTAGCGCTACCGAATTAAGCATCCAGTTACAAAGGTCACCCGATATTGATTTCATAATTTCAAACCCAAAAGAAGTAGATTTCCATTCTTAAAAACTAGTTCCAGAAACTGATCTTCGTATTACAAGACAGAGTAGGACAGTAAAATGATTAGTAAATCTCTAATTAGAAGTACATAGTTATAAATATAACAAGAACTCTAAAATTACCTCAACGTATGGGATATTGATTTATTATTTTAAAGAAGAATGCGAATTGTTGTTCTGTATTCTCTTCCAGTAGGCAGTTCCTGAGGCCTTAATTTAAACAGTACCACTTCCTGATATTTTGATCATATTAAGAAAGAACCTTCAATTGATATATACAGAGTACAGTGTACTCTGTACCGGACACCCGCTGTCGCCCAAATTGTCTCCGTTCAAGAGAATAATTTCCATTCACCTTTTTATCAGTTACAGTTTTTTCATCCTTACATATCTCAAAATCAATAGCAATTTGCAAATGCAATTTGATGCATCATTTTACACATTTCAGCAACAATAGACAAAGGTATAACTCCTCGTCAGGATCAAATTCTGTGTCAGTATCGGGAATGTCGCACTCTGTTAATCCTGCCTTTCTAAGGTAATTTTGAATGGTTGTAGAGGTTACTTGCTCCCATGCCTTTTTAACAAAGTAAACGACATCTAAGACATTAATTGATTTTAATACGTTTTCTAAAGAGTCAACAGAGTCCATTCTCGACAAAATGTGTTTCAAAATTATAGATCTATACCAAGTTTTAAAATTTTTGAGTATTCCTTGGTCTAACGGTTGACAAAATGCAGTGGTATTGGAAGGAAGAAAATAAATATATCCTGATATTTGTCAATTTTAAATCACGTGGATGAGATGCAGCGTTATCGAGAAAAGGCAGAATTTTTTCGTTTTTGAAGCCTCAATTTTTGTCAAATTGTATAAGTACTCAGACATTACGTCGCAGGTCATCCATGCTTTTTTATTAGATCGCCACATTACTAGTAAACTATCCAAATTCATTTTACGAAAAGCACGAGATCTAGCAGTTTTTCCTATAACAAGCAATTTTTAGAATCCCCTGCCATATTAACACAAGGCATACTCGTAATTGTTAGTAGAAATTCCGACGTTCTTACATTTATACTACACATATGGCCGCATAAGAAAGGTTCACTTGACGTTTAACCGCGCAATTTTGTGTCCGTGTCCGGTTAATAGAAAATCAGCCCAAGAGAGAAATTTTTATTAAGAAAGCCCTACTGTTTTGTCGGTTTTTCAAAAAGTGTCCGCTTATGAGGAGTGTCCGAGAGAGTAATATGTACAATATGGAATTGATTTTCAGGATTGAATATAAATATCACAAAGTTAGTTTTCATAAATTATTACATTAACTCCTTTTGAATAATTGCTTTATTTTTAACAGGTATTAGTCCGGGAGCTAGTGAATTTTTTTTGTACTAATTTTTCCAATGAGCAAACATTAATAGGATTGTTCAGTTAGTGATTCTAATCAACTAAATCTGAGTCTGGTAAAATTTTTCCGATGGGGTCATGGGTAGAAAATACAAATGAGTTGAACTTATTTTTCCAGTTATGAATCTTTTTGATTTACTAAAGTAGATCATAAGACTTACAGAAAAAGCAATCTGGCTTACCTCCAGTTGTGGAAAGTAGGTCTGGCTGAACTGTTTCCATAAATCCGCTGATCGGAAAATCAGATCGATTTCTCGAATACGTTGCACTTATTTTTACATTTTTGAAACTTATTATACCAATTGATATTATCATGGCATATAGTTTAAAACAAGTCTGGCTAATTTATAAAATTACCAAGTGAGTCTGGCGGCACCGTGAAATTTACAAAAATAAAAATGTATTGCACTTATTTTCCCGGTGCTGAAAATTTTTCACATGATAGTCTGTACTATAATACCACGAAAAAACCAATCTGGCCATTATTTTCATTCACCAAAGTCTCGCCAGTCTCTAAATAGTATGTGCTTAATTCGTTAGGTATGCTCTGAAGTTCGTAAAAACTTTTTGCGTACTTAGGGCTGAAAATTTTGAACTATAATAAATAAATAAGCTCTTAAGAGGGCTCCGCACTCGACAATACGCCAAAGCAGTGGAATGTGAAACTACGAAAATATAAAAATTACACCCAAAATAGAGAGAAATAAGAGGAGAATGCGAAGCAGGAAAATTCTTTGATTTTTTACACTATCTTGCATTATCACTTTATTTTTAGAGGGTTGATAAAAATTACAATCCTTTTATTTCAAGTTTTGCGGTGGTGGGCAAAATTTTATTTTGTTTCTCGAAAAGTAAGCAACGTAGACAGAAAATGCAAGAGACAAAAACATTGTATTTTTATTTGCTCAACCTCAAAATAATATCAAATTTATAAAAAAACAGTGGCGTGTTCAATTTTTTCTAAAAATATCTACTTAGGATCCCCCAGCGCCGCCCCTAGAATAATTAAATTCAATCTAATTATATCAAATGAAGCCCTTTACTTGTCACTAAAAACTTGCCAAGTTTTATCAAAATCGGCCAAGTAGTCTTTCAAATACATAAAAAAAGTTTTTTTTATTAACTTGAACACGCTATAAATATCGAAAACGAAGCTTTGAAACATACGTGTTCATATGAACTTTTCTTTTTATTTTTGCGAGTTCTATCACCTGTTAAATTTTCCCGATTAAAACCTGAGACACCTTTTATGATAAGGTACCAGGTACAACACCAATCATCTGTACAGGGTGCTTCAAAAATACACCAAAATATTTCAGGGTGTTATTCCTGAGATCATTCTAAGAAAAAAGTTCATATGAACATGGGTCCGAAAATGCTTACCCGCTGAGTTAGGTATAGTCCCTTAAATTTATGACCCTGAGAAGGTTTTCATTTATTATCTCCGAAACTGTTCAAGGTAAAATGATGAAATTCACCACATCCACTAATGTTTTTAGGCTTAATAAGATAGAGTGTAAATCATTTTGAAATTTCCACCAGAGGTGGATCAAACCAGGGGGGGGGGGGGCGGTTAAAAAAGATTTACGGACACATATTCATATGAAATTTTTTTCTTAGAATGATCTCGGGAATCACTCCCTGAAATATTTTGGTGTATTTTTTAAACACCCTGTATAATCGAACGTATATTACCTTATGACCATTAGACGAGTCTGGCAGGGCTTAGGTGATCTCGCATTATAGTCAGACTGCATTTTAAGCTATTATTATAACGCAAACTGTCATCTGAAAAATTTTCAGGACTACCAAAATAAGTGCAAGTATTTTGTTAAAAAATTTTCAGTTTTTCACGTGCCAGACATATTTGGTGTGCCTACAGATCAGCCAGACTGTCTTTTTACTGAATTTTAGTACACGACTTGTTAGTAGAAGCATTTTCATTAATGTAAAAATAAGTGCACCGCATTTGTATTTTGAAGGGCATTTTCTGACTCAACCCATCGGAAAACCCCTATACATAATATAACATTTTTTATTTAGAATCACTAACTGAACAATCCTATCAATGTTTGCTGACTGGAAAAATTAGTAACAAAAAAATTTACTAGCTCCCAGACTTATAGATATCTTTAATAAATATATAGATTGTTTAGGTTTTATGTAGCAATAAATTATCTCAAAGTTATGCAGTGATTTTGGATATCTATAGATAAATTTGTTTCCAAATTTTTATACACACATGAAAATTTTCCTATTTCTTAACAATAAATTGTTCTCCTTGTTTCTACACTTTTCTTCTTTATTCTTCTTTTATATAAAAAAAAATAATGTAATAATTCTTAGATTTATAAAAAAATAGAATAAATAAAATAAAAAAAACATTTTAAGAAGAACATGCGAATTACTGGTTTAATAATTTAACATTTAACGTGAAAACAAGGTAGAGCGGTGGAGACGAGGAAACTTCATATTTTAGACTAGTCCTCTCATTGCAATTTGTAGATGTTTCTTCAGTTTCATCTTAACGTAGCGAAATGAGAATTCTGATCACCCAATATTTAGCTTGGCTTAATTATTCTTCCTGTTACATATTAGGAGAAAAATTATCATCACCAAGACTAAGATACATCCTAAGATACAGAACTAGAGGAACTACTTATTTGATTTTTGGATGATAGGTTCAACTTTATTATACAATTATTGCCAGCCAGCCATACAACAAACTAAAAACTAAAGCAAAAGACGAAATTCTAATTCATACTAGTTCTTGTAAAGAACCTTATAGCGTATGTATCCATAGACCGATCTTTGAACTGTTGGAATTTAAACCTGCTGAACGCAACAAACTCATATATCACTTTTCAGCACCATAACTATTTAAACTAAATAGCTCTTTATCGGACATGTTATACGTTTTAATGTATTTACGAAGGTGTTTTATTGGTATATTAACTTATATAGCAAATTTTATATTAACACTGGCGTGGTAAACCATGACGCAACCTATAAAATAATATATTAAGAATATTAACAATAACATTTATATCA
Organism: Pediacus dermestoides; assembly: GCA_963942485.1. NCBI lineage: Eukaryota > Metazoa > Arthropoda > Insecta > Coleoptera > Cucujidae > Pediacus > Pediacus dermestoides. The sequence goes on from OZ012629.1 coordinate 7,204,818, forward strand.
AGATTCCCATTATTTTCGTATCTAAATGGGCAACCAGTGTCATAAAACTGGGTTTGTAGAGTATTTTCTTGAATAATAATAGGAAAACCGCATTTTTGTTCGTGAGAAATTGGGTAATATTTGAAACCAGATCAAAGAAGACTTATCCTTGGGTTTATTTAAATTTATACGGTGTTATATAGACAGTAGCTATATTTAAAAATGTTGAATTTCACACCAAAGAAGATTAATAAATGTACCTAAGTGATTTTTTGTTAAAATAAATACCTACATATTGAAGTTATTTATTTAGGTTATGTTAGGTTAGGTGAGGCTGAAGGATCTAATGATCACTGGCAAAGATCTGAGCTTGATTTTAGTTTAAATATTGTGCTGCGACTAGGTTTCGTAGTACTTCTGCGGGGGCAGCTATAAATAATCAAAGAATATTAAAATTTTCCTCAAGGTGACATAGCTACTGTAATAATAATTAAAATTTGCCTCCAAACGAATAACAAACTGGCAACAAAATCATGTCTCATGTGAATTATCAGTATAAGGAAAAAACCGAACTGGTTTAGGGAGGATAAGTATGTTAATTATCCGACCGCCTCCAACTATTATGCGCGCACACACATCCATAAATTTATAATAGTTTTGTTCCTGATGTGGTCTACAAGAATAGGTAAAGCCACTTTTAAGTAAGTCATGGTCTTTTAGCCTTGATATTTCAATCAGTTCAATTGCACACTTAGAATGTGACAATATTGAAATTCATCACTGGCTTAATACACACAACAAAAGCTAAAACGGAGAAATCACGTTTCAGTACAGTATATTTTATGCAACCACATACAATCAGAGCATAGCAACGAAAGTAAAAGTCCACAGTTTCATTATTACCTGGTTTACCTGAGGAAAAAAATTCTTGTATGTGTCGTCAATTATAAGGCCGCACTGTATAATACAGTTTGGTCGTGGACTTTTTTTCGGTTATTATTAAATTATCGATAATGTGTGTACAAATCGGTGTTATAACAAAATTACCACAAGAGGCAAAAAATATTTCTATTGAATAACAAATTTTGTCATTCGACTTTAGGATTCTTTCCCTTGCGTGTGTCGCAAAAATTACTTTAGTCACCCGTATCATTATAAACTAATGATAACTATTTGTTGTAGCCACAATTTAAGCATTCTTAAGATATTAAAAACAACTTTTTGTTACATAGAAAGTATTTCAGGGTCAAGAAACATTAATTACTTTGTTAAAATAGATTGTGTGTGCTATACATAATATGGACCAAACCCTTTATTTTTTTGTGGTCTATAGCTATAATATATGAACAGAGAATTAAGTTTTTTATTCAATGTTAGAAACGCAACAACAGTTGTAGTGGACGCAAGATGTTTTTGAATATTTTATTAACAATAAAATGCATTACAAACTAAAGTGTGTCAGTTATTTAATGTAAATGGGATTCAAAAATGAATCGATTAAATTTTATTGTGGTATTTTGTCCTTTTTAATGGTTTTATTATTTTATTGCGCGACGTAATGATAATGTCACGTTGTTGTGGAAAACAGAGTATCATGTGTAGGTACAAAAATATAATTGAATTTACAAATTTTATATAAACTATACATATTTATTTAAAATATTTGTTTAAAAATTCTGACCCAACAAATAGCAACTAAGTTTCATACTCTTAAATACGAGCCCTAACAACTAAATGTTCGGACAAAAGTAAATATTTGAAGTATGAAAGGAGAACTGGAAATTTTACGCAAATAATTAGTAAACACCTCACAATACAATAAGATAAAGCCTTAATAAAAATATTATGCATGGAAGAAAATTATTTATTTGATTTAACAATATTTTAACCTTAATAATTAGCAAACTTTGCAAAATGAATTTGCTAATTAAATGTTGGGATAATTTTTAATTTGGGACCATTAATAAGAGGTTACGTCTCCTTTTGCTTTAATAGCTGCCTGTATTCTAGCAGGCATTGTATTTATCAAATTTTGGTAGAATTCTGGCGTAAAACTGTCCCAAATTTCTTCTATTTTGGTCTTTAAGTCCCCAATGGTTCTAGGTGGATTATTGCGTAGAATACGTTTAATTTTATGCCAAAGAGTCTCAATGACATTTAAGTCCGGACTGGATGAGGGCCATGAAAGCACCTTTATGTCGTTTTCCCCAAGTTTCAAAACCGTGATTTTTTAAAAACAGTCGTTAGAAAATTACGTCACATTTTTCTACTGCAATTTTAAAGCTACGAAATATGCCTAAAATCACCAAATAAAGACTTGGGGATTTTTTTGTACATAAAACCTACATCCAGCTTTGCAATAAAGTAAATTTTACCAAAATCCAACCAGTGGTTCCAAAACTGTGATTATTTTAATGTAGGTAGCACCCTCAAAAAACACGTTTTTTGAAAAGTGAATTGTGGAACTCGAAAAAAATGCAAAAAAATGCATATTAACATTTCAGAATTTTTTCAATATAGTACGATTATTGAGCTTTGATTTAAATGTTTTTTGACACAAATCCAATCAGCGGTTTCAAAACTGTGATTCTTTAAAACAGTTACTAGAAAATTTTATCATTTTTAAAGGTGCAACTTTGAAGCTCCGATAAATGCCTAAAATCACCAAATAAACACTTGTGTAACTTTTTTGTAAAGAAAATCAACATCCAGCTTTGCAATAAATTAAATTTCATCAAAATCCGACTACCAGATCCAACGTTTTGAAAATAATAATTCTTTGTTTCTACAATTTTCCCATCCTGCTGGGTTAAAGTGCCACAGTTTTGGAACCGCCGAGTGGATTTTTACGAAATTTACGTTTTTATATAACTAAATGTTGGTATTATAACAGAAAAAACCATCAATATTATGGAAGTTAATTTAGATAACTTTTGCGCGTATGGAAGAAAGACAATCAAATTTACTCTTGTCCGAACATTTAGTTGTTAGGGCTCGTATATTAATTCGAGTACCTATCGAAATGAATAAATTAAAACTAAGAGTTTGGACAAATCAGATTCCTAAAGAATTTAATTTACAGGATATTTCTTACTCTTCATAGTCGTGTATATTGTGATTAGGTATACAGAACCGGAATTAGAGGACCATTTATTTGAGAAAAATTCTTCATCTTAAATCTTATCCTACAGAAAAAAATCGTCTTTTAATGAATAAGAAATGGATTTAATCACAAGAACTCCTTACTTTCCATTTCTCTAAATTTAAATTCTCTCAGGCTTCAATTTATTTAACGTACATATTCCTATTTTAATATGGAATTATACAGGGTGATCAGTAATTGCCGCACTCGGAGCATACTGTGATAAACTTTACGTTTTAAGAATGACGATTTTTTTTACCGCAGTGCTGTAAGTTCTTTCTTTACAAAGATATGACAACTTTTGTGAAAATAAAAGTGGCAACACTGCATTGAACATGTGAATAGGTTCGAGGAGAAAAAAAAAGGGAAACGTTCAATATTTTATGATGCGAGAACTTGTCAAACTAATTTAGTACTGTCAATTTTATTAAAAAACAGAAACAACAATTGAAATTCATTATTAATATTTTCATGGCAATAGAAGTTATTTTACTTTATCCCAAGGCAGCCAGCTTGAGAGGTTGCCAAATTTCAAATTTCTCTCAAATTTAGGTATTTTAGTAAATTTTAACATTTTCAATTTCTTTGTATTAGAGGTTTTGTGAAAAAAATTGAACAAATCATATTGCATTTTATCCAGAGATTATAGTAGCATGAATTATTCACTCATTTTTGTCTTGATTATTAAAATAATTAGCTTGTAACTTGGATGAGGGAAACTCTATAACTCGGAAACTAACCATCAGATTTAATTTTTTTTTGCAGATTATCCTTAGTTTTAATGTACTCTATAACTCCCTGTATTCGGAGTGCGCCAATTACTGATCACCCTGTATATCAAAAATAGTCTGAAAACAACACTAAGAGAATATAATTAATAGAAATTATTTTGATTTTCATCTCTCTACCCAGAATATTTGAGTTTTTTCATAAGTGCTAAATCTTTCTTTATTATTTTTCTTTCTTTAAATTTTCCTAATTATTTAAAACATTAGAACTAAAAATATGCTACACATACCTATTTTCACCACCTCTTATAAACCATGTGAAATTTGTACTATTCAAATTATACCTACATACTACATACATATAAATAAAGAAGAATATAAACTTTCTAGTTTCATTCACCTTTTCCTTTAATAAACATAAAACTTTAAACAACTATCACATACATAAATTAATGTTAGCAAATTAGAGAATCCCAAAACTGTGAATTAAAAAAATAGTATACGGCATTTGAAAAAAACCATGAATTTCCTTACATAAAAGACGAAAATGAATTATACAGGGTGTCCAAGGATAGATACGAAATATTTTTAGGTATGATTCTTGAATACATTCTGCATTGTCCTGTAGGTATAATTTTTCATCTCCAATCCGGGTTTTTTTTTTCCATATAAAGTCATTATTGCAGGTGGCAACTTACGGAAATCTTTTGAACAAATTTAATAATTACTCCAAGTAGACATCGTTTATGCTCAAAATGGAATTTAACTTTTCGATTCAAAATAAACCAATCTATCATCATGTATCAAATTTTTAACAATTTTCAATACTAGTTTTCAAAAGATATTGAATGAAACGTGAACATAATGATTTATTTTTTCAAATTCCTAATTTGAACACTAATAATTCTTTAAGGGTTAACACTATCAAAAAATTACAAAATACTTTCGATCCCAAATCATCTCAGCTACAAATTTCATGTATAACTTTTTTTCGATTATCAAATAGTTTAGCAGACTGGCTTCTTTTTATTTAACAGTGTTTGACTTTTTCAATCCACAATTTTCAACATTCAACAGATGTTTGCTCGAAAACTAACCCGGATTGTGGATAAAAAAATTATACAGGACAATGCAGAATTTATTCAAGAATCACACCTAAAAATATTTCGTGTCTATCCTGGGACACCCTGTATATGTGCCAGGAAAATGGAAAAAATAATTAGATTGAGTGGGTTTTTGGCAAAATTTGGTTACAATATGAAACGAAAAATAATTTATAAAAATAATTCTATAAAATATTGATTATTTTAAATTATTTTTAACTTAAACATTTTATCAGGCTTAATTTATATTTATCACAAAAGGTAAAATGACTCAAACTCATAAACTAATATTTGAGTTCAACATTTTTCTATTGTTTGCTGTCCATCCAACGTTATCTAATCAGTCAATGCGTCAATAAACCTTAATTGATAACTTTATGGCTCCAGGCAAATTCAAATTTCCCGCGTCTAAACTCCATAGGCGTTTGAACTTGTGCATACCAATGTAGAAACGTCATCCCATTCAAGTCGTTAAATTTGACAGTTGCCTAGTCGAAGAAAAATAACACAATGGTAAGCAGAAAATCCAGCAGTAATTCCCAATTATTTCCAATATATTAGGCATAATAGCTTTGAATATTTGTTAATAATGGTACTTTTATTACAGGCTAATTACACAGAAGACCAGATGGCTGGTAAGTGTTGCAAAAACGTATCTAGGCTACTCCGCCCCGCCTTATATTCTTCTTTGCCACTTTCTTGATTTTTCTTTGGTTTTACTATGGGAAATTTAGCGGGTTTTACAAAGTTAAATCGAGGGAAAAACGTAGAATTTCGCTTGGAGAGCCTACAACGTTATCCGTTTTATTACACGCGACGTGTCTTAAGTAAATAAAATAACCTAACAAAATATCCGTTAGCAAGAAACAGAGAATGAGGTAGGATATAAAAATTACTTGTAATGATTCATACCGTTGATTTTATCCTTATATGGACCGATTTTGAAAGTTGTGAATTATCTTTAGTTTTACTTAAGTACAGATGTTCACTAGCCAGTAACCGTGCTGCATTAAAAATGTATCTATACGAACCCCCGTGTAAACTATCCCTAACTTCAGTGGAAGGTTGTGGATTTTCTATAGAACCAAGCAGTGATAACGCTTATCTTTTGTAGAGTTCCAAGAGGCTTTCCAACTGTTCGACAACAAGGGCGATGGCAGGATTCACGTCGCCCAAATCGGGGATGCTTTAAGAGCTCTAGGCCAAAACCCCACGGAATCGGACGTGAAAAAATACACACACCAACATAAACCAGACGAAAGGGTTTCGTTTGAAGTGTTTTTGCCCATTTACCAAGTAAGATCATTAATTTGATTGGGTTTAGAGTTATTTGTGGTTTTGTAGCAAATTTCCAAATCGAGGAGTGCAGATACTGCTGATGATTTCATTGAAGGTTTGAGGCATTTTGATAAGGATGGGAATGGTTATATTAGTTCAGCCGAATTACGCCATCTTTTAACTACGCTGGGGGAGAAATTGACCGATGATGAGGTGAGCTACAAGAAAATTGTAACGGTATACCGGGTGATTCTTTTAACCTGAAACTTTCAAATATCTCGAGTACGAAAAAAATGTCCATAATCAAAACTTAATCATTCCTCGGAGGAAATACATTAGTGCTAAAATTAGTCCCCCCCTCCTTGTAGGTTGGGCGGGGGGTAACTTTGACATCTTAAATGGGAACCCCTATTTTTTATTGCAGATTCGAATTTTACGGTTTAAAATACGTAGGATTTGTCTGAAACATTTTTCTCGATTCATGATAGATAGCGCTGTAATTTTTTTATTGCATACGTATTGCAGAATCCCCCGCCTCACCTATATAAGAAAGGGGAGGGGGACTAATTTTAGCACTAATGTAAACTGCTGGCCAATTGAAACGTACCAAGCGAATTTTTAGGTTGAATTTAAAGTCAAATATTTTGAAAAGGAGAAAAAATATCAACATGAGGTTTTCAGGATTCAAGAGATAATTTAATTGCAAAAATAATAGTGTGATCCGATTTTTTTTACTTTGAAGTACGTTACTATCTACAGGGTATGAAAGAAAGTCGTCTTTTTTTTTCAAACTTTATACCTACCGGAATTCCACAAAAAAATTTTAATATTTTTTTGGTGTTGGGGGTTGTAAAACGATTTCGTAGCCACCCTGTATACACGGATATGAGCAAATTTTTGAAAAAGTGAAAAACCCGTTTCGAGGATATAAGTCACTTAAACCAATGGTGAACATAAACTAACTAAATTCCATTCTATTCCATTAAGAAAAAAGTCTCAAAAAATGATTTAAAAAAATTTACCAATTAGCGAACGTGTACCGATTTTTGATAAGCCACTGGTTACCAATAAATTAATGAAAGTACAAAAAGTGTACTTTCTATAAGAAAGCCATTCATAAGGTAACATAATCAACTACAGAGATTGGTTCTTACAAAACACAATACGGCCGAACGACAAAAACCAAAGAAAAAATCAAATTTTCAGCAAAAATTCGGTATCTTATAAAATAACAGGGATATCAAAATTTTGAGAAACAGGTTGTTTTCCCATTAAGTAAGGACTAAAAAAATCTACATCAAAAAAATTTGTGGAATCACGGTAGTTACAAAATTTGACAAAAAAAAGAAGACTTTCTTTCATACCCTGTAGATAGTAATGTACCTCAAAGTAAAAAAATCGGGTAACACTATCGTTTTCTCAATTAAATTATCTCTGAAATCCTGAAAACCGCATGTTGATATCTTTTCTATTTTTCAAAATATTTGACTTTAAATTCAACCTAAAAATTCGCTTGGTACGTTTCAATTGGCCAGCAGTTTATTTCCTCTGCGGAATGATTATATTATGATTATAGACATTTTTTTCGTACTCGAGATATTTGAAAGTTTCAGGTTAAAAAAATCACCCGGTATTTTACAATAAGACTTAAAAATAACGTTTTTTTTTTGTGAGGTGAGACAATCTCACAAAGGAAAAGGTTGAGTAGTAAATTCTACTTTTTCTATGATTAGTCCAGTAAATAGGGGAAAAAAAGACCTCAAATAGAGTTTTTTCCATATAGCCAATTTTTGCAGAATTTTAAATTTAAGACTTCGTAATTTAAATATTTGTAGACCCCGTCGTTCCTTTAGCAGCCCTTAATTAGGGGTTGCATTTTTTATTTATTCTATTAAATTTTCGAAAAAAAGCGTCAGCACAAAGTCACAAGTTTTCTTTAAAAATTTTTTAATTGTCAATAGTTAAAAACTTATTCAATAAATAAGTCGAAATATTTAATGATAAAGAAAAATTTCCCCAAAATTTTTAAATTATTTGTTGAATAACTTTTTAAATATTGAGAATATCTAAAAAAATTTAAAAGAAAAGTTGTAGGAATTATTTTTCTCTACAACTTTGTACTGACGCTTTTTACTTGAAAATCTAATAGGAAAGAAGTTATTCAAAAAATAAAAAAATCAGTTTTAAGATTCTGCAAAAATTGACTGTAGGGTAAAAAGAGTCTAAGTTTACTGTACCAGATATTAATTTATAAAATAGAGTAGAATACAAAATTTCCGAAATGTTCAATTGAAAGTGAAATTTGAAATTTTTATTTTTATCTCTAGACAGAAAAATAAAACTTTGATGTACAGTAGTTCGTAGAAAAATGGTTAATGTAAATATGAGTAGAAAAAAATGTTTAAAATATACAATAATTTTGTTGTAGGTTGAACAACTTCTTCAGGGACAAGAAGACTCTCAAGGCAATGTAAATTATGAAGAATTTGTTAAACTTATCATGTCTGGTTAAATTCGTAAAGCAATGTTATCCATAAAAGCATTTACCTATATCTCTATTATATTGTATAATTTATTTATATGTAATTTTTATCTTGATTTATTATCTAGTGCCTTCATTCCATTTTTATAAAAAACTACATGTTAATTTAATCTTTTTTGGCCATTAGACTTAATACACTTATAATAAAACACAAAATGTTAAAATGTTTGTTTAATTTGTACAAAAGTCGTTAAATTGGATATTAAAATTCGAGTTTTAAGGAAATTGTGCGAATAGTAGGCAGACAGTAATACAATGGAAATTTTGTGGGTAATAAAGACTAATAATGTCCAGTTTTTATTTATTTATTAAGAATAAGCATAAAAGCAATTAATTGATTCATGGTTATAATTTAAATTTAACGCCTGATTGTTTAATTTTGAGTAGTATAATGTAATTATATTTTTGAAAACATTCATAATCTCAATATTGCAAAATGAGAAATAATTTATTGAAATTTTAAGGAATTTTTCGTGAATCACCCCCTTTATCACTACTAAATTTAGTTTAAGTGTACACCCTTAAAGTATGCAACTTACAATACGTGTTCGAGTTTGAGGGCGCATAAATAGGTGGCGCTGTTATTAATGAATTTTTCTGGTAAAGTAGATATTTACAGTAGATTTTATGTAAATGTAGTAATAATTCATCGTTTCCTTATTTTTAGTTCTACTGTCTGCTCAAAACTACAAAAATTGCGTATTTTCTCGTAATGATTGAATGAAACTAGGAATAGTGAGAATGACTACGCCTATGGTGTTTCCTGCTGAAATAAGATGAGCGCATGCGCTGCATGTAGACAGGGCCGTACGCATTTTGAAAACCCGACGCAAGTTAGCAGTGCAAAAATACGAGATTGATTTGTATTGGTTGTCGGTGATAAGTTCGTAAAATCCTGTAATCAACGTCCCCCCGTCTGTCAAAGAACAATATGGCAGTTGAAAAGCAATAATTTTTCCATTATAATTTTATGTGGTTTCAGTCAACAGCAACAACACGTGTTTTACGTAAAAGTAAAAGTTAAATGTGTTAATGGTGTATTCATTGTGATGAGCGGCATGTTACCGTCATTTACGCCTCCCGTGGTTAAACGTTTGTTGGGCTGGAAAAAAGGCACAGACGCGGACGATAAATGGTGTGAGAAGGCAGTCAAAAGTTTGGTGAAAAAATTAAAGAAATCTGGTGCATTAGAGGAGTTGGAGCGGGCAATATCATCGCAAAATCACAACACAAAATGTGTGACAATTCCAAGGTGAGTTTTGTGTCGTCGTTGGTGTTATCTGCGCTTCGAATATTGTGAAGTTTAAGGTCTAATATGGATTTGTTGCCCCCCTCACCGCACTATGTCTGGCTAGTGACCTACCCTAAATGTCTGCAAAATGTGCTGGACCAACTCCATTTTAACGAACCTATTCATGATCATTCTAATTATCGTTTGGTTTTCTTTGCTTTTGGACCATTCAATATTATAAAAGAACATACTCAGATATATTAGGCTTTTTATTCCCACATCACGGCTATTTCTAACTTCAGCATGTTAATATTTGGGAACAAAGACAATAATTAATATCCTCGTAGTTTTCATCAGTGCGCTATTGTTGTTTTATTTTTTAACATTATACAAGTAAATGTTGTATAATTATCTGGTTTATCTTTTAGAGAGGTCAAAAAATTACTATTGTAGTTGTGGTTTTGACCAAAAATATTTAAAAAAATTACTGTCACAATTTGCAAATAGCAATATTAATTAATTAAGTAGTTATTGTGATAATTCAGGCAACAAACAGTTGTTGATATATTCTATTCCAAGAAATATCTGAAAGCCGTAAAATTCAAAATTAAAGTGCATGTGGGATTTTTTGTACTTATAATAAATTTTTTGTACAAGTTATAGGAACTTTAATACACCTAATTAAAAAGAATTGAACCCCAAAGGGGGACTGGTTTGTAAAACCATTTTGCAAAATATTGGTTAATAAGTTGTTGGAAAATAGAGTCCCTTTTTACTTTCTTATACGAAGTAATTGTGATTTTTTGAAATTATTTCCTGAACCATATCACATACAAAACTATAGTTTACATATTCAAATTTAGCATAAAATTGCATAAAATTTACTTTTGCAGGTAGTTCGATGTCGTATGTCGTCTTTGTCTAAGAAAAAATCGTGAGGTTTCTATCGCCACTTCTAGTACTTTTTCAGGGCGTTAAAAAAAATCTTAAAGAAGTTGTATTTCTGATAGTGACTGTTTTAAATTGTAATAGTTTTGGAACTGTTGCTCGGATTTTAATCTTTATTCTAATGTCACTTATTATATTTCTTTAAAAATATCCCCTTTTTGATACTTTTCATCCAAATTTAAATGCAATTTAGCAATTTTATACAAATTTTACGTAATTTCTGTTTAAAAATGTCACAGTTTTAGAACCACTGGTCAGATTTGAATCAAATTTACTTTTGCAGGAGGTTCGATGTCGTCTTTGTCTAAGAAAAAATCGTGAGGTTTCTATCTCCACTTCTAGTATTTTTTCAGCGCATTACAAAAAAATCTTGAAAAAGTTGTATTTCTGATAGTGACTGTTTTAAATTGTAATAGTTTTGGAACGGCTATTTGGATTTCAATCAAATTTGCTTTATTCTAATGTCACTTATTCTATTTCGTTAAGAGTGTCCCCTTTTTGATATTTTTCATCCAAATTTTAAGGTAATTTAGCGATTTTATACAAATTTCACGTATTTTCTGTTTAAAAATGTCACTGTTTTAGAACCACTGGTCAAATTTGAATCAAATTTACTTTTGCAGGTAGTTCGATGTCGTCTTTATCTAAGAAAAAATCGTGAGGTTTCTATCTCCACTTCTAGTATTTTTTCAGCGCGTTACAAAAAAATCTTGAAAAAGTTGTATTTCTAATAGTGACTGTTTTAAATTGTAATAGTTTTGGAACTGTTGCTCGAATTTTAATCAAATTTGCTTTATTCTAAAGTAACTTATTCTATTTCGTTAAGGGTGTCCCCTTTTTTATACTTTTCATCCAAATTTTAAGGCAATTTAGCGATTTTATACAAATTTCACGTATTTTCTGTTTAAAAATGTCACGGTTTTAGAACCACTGGTCAGATTTGAATCAAATTTACTTTTGCAGGAGGTTCGATGTCGTCTTTGTCTAAGAAAAAATCGTGAGGTTTCTATCTCCACTTCTAGTATTTTTTCAGCGCATTACAAAAAAATCTTGAAAAAGTTGTATTTCTGATAGTGACTGTTTTAAATTGTAATAGTTTTGGAACGGCTATTTGGATTTCAATCAAATTTGCTTTATTCTAATGTCACTTATTATATTTCTTTAAAAATATCCCCTTTTTGATACTTTTCATCCAAATTTAAATGCAATTTAGCAATTTTATACAAATTTTACGTAATTTCTGTTTAAAAATGTCACAGTTTTAGAACCACTGGTCAGATTTGAATCAAATTTACTTTTGCAGGTGGTTCGATGTCGTCTTTGTCTAAGAAAAAATCGTGAGGTTTCTATCTCCACTTCTAGTATTTTTTCAGCGCATTACAAAAAAATCTTGAAAAAGTTGTATTTCTGATAGTGACTGTTTTAAATTGTAATAGTTTTGGAACGGCTATTCGGATTTCAATCAAATTTGCTTTATTCTAATGTCACTTATTCTATTTCGTTAAGAGTGTCCCCTTTTTGATATTTTTCATCCAAATTTTAAGGTAATTTAGCGATTTTATACAAATTTCACGTATTTTCTGTTTAAAAATGTCACTGTTTTAGAACCACTGGTCAAATTTGAATCAAATTTACTTTTGCAGGTAGTTCGATGTCGTCTTTATCTAAGAAAAAATCGTGAGGTTTCTATCTCCACTTCTAGTATTTTTTCAGCGCGTTACAAAAAAATCTTGAAAAAGTTGTATTTCTAATAGTGACTGTTTTAAATTGTAATAGTTTTGGAACTGTTGCTCGAATTTTAATCAAATTTGCTTTATTCTAAAGTAACTTATTCTATTTCGTTAAGGGTGTCCCCTTTTTTATACTTTTCATCCAAATTTTAAGGCAATTTAGCGATTTTATACAAATTTCACGTATTTTCTGTTTAAAAATGTCACGGTTTTAGAACCACTGGTCAAATTTGAATCAAATTTACTTTTGCAGGTGGTTCGATGTCGTCTTTGTCTAAGAAAAAATCGTGAGGTTTCTATCTCCACTTCTAGTATTTTTCTGCGCGTTACAAAAAAATCTTGAAAAAATTGTATTTCTAATAGTGACTGTTTTAAATTGTAATAGTTTTGGAACTGCTGCTCGGATTTTAATCAAATTACCTTTACTCTAATGTCATTTATTATATTTCGTTAAAAGTGTCCCCTTTTTGATATTTTTCATCCAAATTTTAAGGTTATTTAGCGATTTTATACAAATTTCACGTAATTTCTGTTTAAAAATGTCGCAGTTTTAGAACCACTGGTCAGATTTGAATCAAATATACTTTTGCAGGTATTTCAATGTCGTCTTTGTCTAAGAAAAAATCGTGAGGTTTCTATCTCCACTCTAGTATTTTTTCAGCGCGTTACAAAAAAATCTTGAAAATGTTGTATTTCTGATAGAGTGACTGTGTTAAATTGTAATAGTTTTGGAACTGCTGTTCGGATTTTAATCAAATTTGCTTTATTCTAATGTCACTTACTCTATTGCGTTAAGAGTGTCCCCTTTTTGATACATTTCATCCAAATTTAAATGCAATTTAACAATTTTATACAAATTTTACGTAATTTCTGTTTAAAAATGTCACAGTTTTAGAACCACTGGTCAGATTTGAATCAAATTTACTTTTGCAGGTAGTTCGATGTCAGCTTTATCTAAGAAAAAATCGTGAGGTTTCTATCGCCACTTCTAGAATTTTTTCAGCGTGTTACAAATAAATCTTGAAAAAGTTGTACAGCGTGATCAGCAATGACTGAATCTGTTGGTATTAAAACAGTTGCAAAATTAGGAATTTTTTTTGTGATATGATTTGCAAACCTGATTGTTATAATTAAAAATGTCAGTTTATAAAATCTAAGGTTATGTTATGGTGAAGTAATTGTTATGTTGGAATTGTCAAAAGTTGACAGTAGGATGTGCGTGCCAACGCCTATGCGGTTTTTTGCGTCAATAGTACCAATTCCACTAGTTATTTTTTCAATACCAACAGATTCAGTCATTCTTGATCACGCTGTATTTCTGATAGTGACTGTTTTAAATTGTAATAGTTTTTTTAACTGCTATTCGGATTTGAATCAAATTTGCTTTATTCTAATGTCACTTATTACATTTCGTCAAGATTGTCGCCTTTTTGATATTTTTCATCCAAATTTTAAGGCAATTTAGCGATTTTACACAAATTTCACGTATTTTCTGTTTAAAAACGTCACTGTTTTAGAACCACTGGTCAGATTTGATTCAAATTTACTTTTGTAGGAAGTTCGATGTCAGCTTTATCTAAGAAAAAATCGTGAGGTTTCTATCTGCACTTCTAGTATTTTTTCAGCGCATTACAAAAACATCTTGAAAAAGTTGTATTTCTGATAGTGACTGTTTTAAATTGTAATAGTTTGTTTACTGCTGCTCAGTTTTTACTCAAATTTGCTTTATTTTAATATCACTTATTATATTTCGTTAAAAATGTCCACATTTTGATTTTCTTCATCCAAATTTTAATGCAATTTAGCGATTTTATACAAATTTCACGTAATTTCTGTTTAAAAATGTCGCAGTTTGAGAACCAGTGGTCAGATTTGAATCAGATTTACTTTTACAGGTAGTTCAATGTTGTCTTTATCTTTTTTAGTATTTTTTCAGCGCGTTACAAAAATATCTTGTGAAAGTTGTATTTCTGATAGTGACTGTTTTAAATTGTAAGTGTTTTGGAATTACTGCTCGGATTTAATCAAATTTGCTTTATTCTAATGCAACTTATTATATTTCTTTATAAGTGCCTCTTTTTAATTTTTTTAAACAAATTTTTGTGTAATTTAACGAATTTCTCTAAAAAAAAGTCAGTTTTAAAACCAATAACTGGTCAGATTGGTATCAAATTTTAATTTTGTCTTTATCGTTAGAAGTTTCTAAATCCTGTAATAATTAATTTTTCACAGTTTTCCGTTTTTTCTACTCGTTCTTTATGAAAACCCCCAGAATTGTACTTTTACCTAATGTGTTTTTATAAAGCAAATCGCAAGAAAATATGCCAATTTTTGACAATGTTAAGGTCACAAAATCTAAAATTCGACAACTCTTTTAAGTGACTACAGGGTTTATTCAAAAAGCAGATAAAATGCATTTTTTTAATTCAATCAAAATAAAAAAAATTCCAATTTCAAAACTGCTTCTTTTTATTTTAGGCTGCGCCCCACTGCTGAACTTGGAAACATCCAACAACAACGCAAAGGTCTCCCCCATGTAATTTATTGCCGTTTGTGGCGATGGCCCGAATTACAATCCCACCATGAACTAAGACCCCTCGACAATTGTGAATACGCGTATTCACTAAAAAAGGACGAAGTCTGCATAAATCCTTACCATTATACGCGTATTGAAAGTCCTGGTAATGGTACAACAACATTTCAGTTAACGTTAGACATAAAATACTGTTTATTATTTCGGTTTTAGCTCTACCTGCCATATTAGTACCTCGTCACACTCTAGGAGATGAAAACAATTTGTTTCCACATTCGTTGGAAGACTTGAGCACCTCAGTACCAGAAAATACCTCCTTTCCACTTAACACAAATACCCTCGGGTAAGGAATATTTTTCAAACTTGTTTTATTTGGTTATAATTATTGGTACTTAGATTGCACATGCAACATTCTACATATATGGATACAGTTAGCATTTGTCCTAATGGTACCCCCACGAATATGGAGTCTCCTCATAGTACTGTGCCGCCGACTGAAACTCCACCACCTGGGTACATGTCGGAAGATGGTGATCCTATTGATCCAAACGACAATATGAGTAGGTTTTTAAATAAAGTGCTATTTGTGCAATTAATTGTTTCTTTGTAGGTCTCTCTCGGATAACACCGAGTCCCCCCGTAGATGCCCAGCCAGTTCTCTACTGCGAACCCGCATTCTGGTGCAGCATCAGCTACTACGAATTAAATACAAGAGTTGGGGAAACATTTCATGCTAGCCAGCCGTCTATTACAGTGGATGGTTTCACGGATCCCAGCAATTCGGAACGTTTTTGTTTAGGACTTTTGTCGAATGTCAATCGAAACACTGTGGTAGAACAAACACGACGGCACATAGGAAAAGGCGTAAGACTGTATTATATAGGTAAATATTACGCAAGTTTCCAAGGAATTTGTTTGAGTTTTGTGCGATTTAGGTGGGGAAGTGTTTGCGGAATGTCTGAGCGATTCAAGTATTTTCGTACAGTCACCAAATTGTAATCAAAGATATGGGTGGCATTGTGCCACAGTTTGTAAAATACCTCCAGGTAAACAAACCGTTTTTCTCAAATGTTATATTATAACACAGTTTGGTTTCAGGATGTAATCTGAAGATTTTCAATAATCAAGAGTTTGCAGCTTTATTATCGCAATCAGTTAGTCAGGGATTTGAGGCTGTTTACCAACTCACTAGAATGTGTACAATAAGAATGTCTTTTGTTAAAGGGTGGGGCGCAGAGTACAGGTAAAATATTTCCTCAGTTCCAAAATTAAAAATAATTATATAAATTAATTATTTTATTAGGCGACAAGCAATTACCTCGACTCCCTGCTGGATTGAGCTACATTTAAATGGGCCACTACAGTGGTTGGATCGAGTTCTTACACAAATGGGCTCGCCTAGATTACCGTGCAGTTCGATGTCGTAAAGGTTTAAGAAACAAACTAAAAGTGATAATTTTGGGGTATTTAAGCGTCAGCTCAAATTGTTTAGTCATTGCTCAAACTCATAGTTGAGTAGTTTTTAATCTGATAATTTGTGGAGTTTAGATTTTAAGTTACAAAGAGAATTTTTGTATAAATTTTAAATTATTGCCGGGTTTACTTCATTCAAAATTTGTTATAAACCATTGTTGTCACTTTTAGTATGTTTTTACGTTTTGTGCTATACGCAAGGTACTAGTGTTTAAAAGTAGTACCCTTGTTTCGTTTTTGTCGGTTAGTCGATTTCAGAAGCCAAAAATGATGACTAATTTAATTAAATACTTGGCTCTCGTGTAACATACTATTAATTATTATTAATTTAACTTTTTCAGTAATTTTAATTGTTTTAAGTCCGTACTATTATCATCCGGTGAACTTTATTGCACAAAAAATCGTTTATTATGTGGGCTGGTCCTACTTAGAGTTTTATATGAAAAAGTAGATTTATTTTTACAAATCAAATTTAAGAAAACAAAACTATATACCTATCAACTTTTACCTTGCTAAATATTTTAAGGTTCTCGTTAGCTTGCTGTTTTTGTTAGTTGTAAACTTTATTTTTTGAGATAAAAGAATGTGATATAAGCTTTATTATGGAGTTTCGTTCGATTGTGACAAAATGTTTCAACTTTTAAAGGACAAATTTAGTTTATTTTGTTTTTATTTAGGTAATTGTGTAGTAGTGTTTTATATTATATACTTATACTATTTTCCTGTAATTTGTCCTTTAGATGAGTTTTACTTTGGCGATTGAAAGCAATAGTTTGTGGTGTAAAATATTGTGTACGATATACATACGTTTACAAAAATTTGACAAAAAAAGCTATTAATGCATGTTATGTCATGATGTATATTTATAAGATAAACTATGTAATTATGTTTGGACGATTTCTTTTTTGATGCATTTGTTATTGAGTTTTTGTAGCTTGTAAGTCACCATCAATTCATGTTAAGCTCATACTTGTACCATATACATTATTTTGATTACTGTATAGATATAGTTATGAGGCAATTACCAAATTAAATGTATTTTACTTTCCAAAAATATATAACCGTTAATTTATTGTTTGTAGTTTTTTTAATAATATCCAGGAGCGGAGAGTGAACTAAGTTATATCAAATATTAGTAATTGGATTTGTTAATACGGTGATACAATAATATAAAAAAAAAATTTTTCATTTAGAAGCGCACTGAAAACTCGAAATTGTATTATAGTTTGTATAGAAAATGACAGATGGAGCAGTTGTGAGTGTCAATTTTGTGTATATTTGGTTGCCTACAATAAATTTTTCAGTTTCAGCGTTGATGTTTCAGTTAGAATCTGTTTTTAGCAACTAAAATTTTTTAAGAATCAAATTGAAGAACTTTAAAATATGAAAACAGACGTAACATTAATTTAAGGGAATGTAAATTACGTAAAAATTATTTTCTTACTACATTTTCATAAAAATCTTGAACATCAAAAACGAATTTATTTTAATAATTATTTTATGGTTGTAAGAAGCAAAATACAATAGAGGAAATTGACAAAACCTACTTTCAGGTTTTCATAGCTTTAAATGCCTACATAATTTTAGAGTAAGTATATACAGGGTGTTCGCGCGAAGTGGTTCACTATTGCTAACTTCGTTATTATTGGAGCTACAATGTCGGTTAAATTAGCAAACTAGTAGGATTTTTTCCGCTGATTGCAATGGTGAAAACATAAAAACAATTGACCATCTGGTTTTCAAGATATTCAAAGAAATAACATTTTTTTAAATGGAACACCCTATATATTTTTGCAAAAATCGATGGTAAATTAAATTCTATACAAAAAATGTCCTCATCTTTTTTAGATAATAATTTAAAATAAGCGAGTTATTTTGAAAAAAGATTGCAATTCTTTAAAATCAAGTAGCCATAAAACGGAATAGTAATTTATTAAAACCAAACAATTATAATTTTCAATTTAAGCAAGTTGAAAAATACTTGAAAAAATTACGGAAATATTGAAAATTTACAAAATTATAATTTTCATGGCTACTTGATATTAAAACTTTGAAAACTTTTTTCAAAATAACTCGCTTATTTTAAATAATTGTCAAAAAAGCATAAGAACATTCTTTGTTCAGAATTTAATTTCTCATCGATTTTTGCAAAAATATACAGGGTGTTCCATTTAAAAAATGTTATTTTTGTGAATATCTCGAGAACCCGATGGCCAATTGTTTTTCTGTTTTCACCATTATGATCAGCGGAAAAAATGCTACTACTTTGCTAATTTAACCGACTTTGTAGCTCCAATAATAACAAAGTTAGCAATAGTGAACCACTTTGCGCAAACATCTGTAAGTATATTAAAAATATTAAATAAAATAGTAATATTTCCGTAACTTTTTCAAGTTTTTTTCAACTTGCTTAAATTCAAAATTATAATTGTTTGGTTTGGTTTTAATAAATTACTATTCCGTTTTATTGCCACTTGATTTTACAGAATTACAAACTTTTTTTCAAAATAACTCGCTTATTTTAAATAATTGTCAAAAAAGCATAAGAACATCTTTTGTTCAGAATTTAATTTATCATCGATTTTTGCAAAAATATACAGGGTGTTCCATTTAAAAAAATGTTATTTTTGTGAGTATCTCGAAAACCAGATGGTCAATTGTTTTTCTGTTTTCACCATTTTAATCAGCGGAAAAAATGCTACTAGTTTGCTAATTTAACCGACTTTATAGCTCCAATAATAACGAAGTTAGCAATAGTGAGCCACTTCGCACGAACACCCTGTATAAGAAAAGTGCCATGTAAAACCTACACAAATTTTACCCTTAACTCTATTTTTTATGATAAAATCGACTACGTATGAATAAAACTATTCTCGTAGTTTAAACTCAAATCCTCCCCCACAACACAAAAAAAAAATTCCCCCAAATTCACTCCGAAATGTTTACGCGGGCAATCCGCAACGGTTTTCCTAAAATTGGCGGCAAATCCCCATTCACACCACTTGCCATCAAGCTGAACACTTCGTCGAAGACTTTCTCGAATATTTCCAAAGAAAACCCCAAAATGCCTGCAGTGAACACCGAAACCAACAAACTGGTGCTCAAGTACACCAAAACAGTACCCGAAGCTTATCCACCAACCAAGGGCTCCGCCAAAGCTGCCGGTTATGATTTGAAGAGTGCATTCGATTGTACTGTGCCTGCTAAGGGCAAAGCCATGGTGGACACTGGAATTAAAATTGAATTACCTGAGGGCTGTTATGGAAGGATCGCCCCAAGATCTGGTTTGGCAGCCAAGAATTTCATCGATGTGGGTGGTAAGTTTTAGTACGAATTTAGTTGTTAATCTAAGAGACTAAACGTTGGTTTACAGCTGGGGTTGTCGATGAAGACTACCGTGGGGTACTTAAGGTAATCCTGTTCAATCACTCCGACAAGGATTTTGAGGTTAAAAGCGGCGACCGCATCGCACAATTAATTTGCGAAAAAATCTACTACCCTCAATTAGAGGAAGTTGAGGTAAGTGGTTGTGGTTTTATCTGAACAAACCTGCTTAATGGTTTTTTACAGGATTTATCCGATACTGTCCGTGGTGAAGGCGGTTTTGGTTCAACTGGTCAAAATTGAACTATTTTATTCGTTCCTACTTCTACACCCAAATGTATTATTTAAGTTAAGTTTTTGTGATGATCTGAGCTACTGTTTTAAGTTTTAAATTTAATAAACCAAAAAAATTACCACTGCGTTTCATCTGCCTACAAGCTTCAATCTCAAATAACGCGCCATTATTGTGTCGGAAAATGGCGAACGAAGTGCAGCTTGCACAAAATGCACAAGCCGGCGGCGACACAATTTTCGGCAAAATCCTTCGCAAAGAAATCCCATGCAATTTCATTTACGAAGACAATCTCGTAAGTACCTAATAACCAACTATTAAACAAATTCCAGCCCAATCGGCATTTTCAAGGTTATTTTTTTAGTGTGTAGCTTTCGATGATATTAACCCCCAAGCCCCAGTGCATTTCTTGGTGATTCCACGCAAATTCATTCCGCAATTGTCTCGCACTGAAGATTCCGATGCTGCCCTGCTTGGACACCTGCTGATTGTCGCTAGAAAAATAGCTCAGAAACGTAACCTCAAAAATGGGTTCCGAATTGTGATTAATGATGGGCCTATTGGGGCGCAATCTGTGTATCATTTGCATATACATGTTTTGTCCGGTAGGCAATTGCAATGGCCACCTGGTTAAGGTTTAGATTTGGATGCATTATCTAATACCTACACACCTATTCAACGATTTTTTTAACTTGCTACCATCACGTTTTTTCTTTGCTGGTTTCGGTGGAAAACTGTATGTATTCGTAATTAAATAAATAAACTTGATACTAGTTGTATGTGTTTATTTTTATAATCTACTAATAGTCCTTAATTAAAAATCTTGTGTTTCTTTGGTAGAAGATATATTTTTAGACCGGCGCATCCGCCACAATTTAGATATTAATTTTATGGCTTATAGAAATTTGAAATTCCGCGTAATTTATGTTAGAAAACTTTTAGAACAACTAGTCAGGTTCAAATAAAAATTTGCTGTAGTTTTTTATATGAGAAAAAATCGCGAGATCTCTATCACCATTTTTACTATTTTTTCAATGTTTTTTGTAATAATTTTGGAACTGCTACTCGGATTTTAATAAATTATATTTCTTTTAAAATATCCCCTTTTCAATTTTTTTCATCCAAATTCTAATGTAATTTAGGGATTTTATATAAATTTCACGTAATTTCCTTTTTAAAACCACTGGTCCGATTTGAATCAAATTTAGTTTTGCATGTACTTCGATGTCGTCTTTATCTAAGAAAAAATCGTGAGGTTTCTATCGCCACTTCTAGTATTTTTTCAGCGCGTTTCAAAAAAAATTTGAAAATGTATTTCTGATAGTGACTGTTTTAAATTGTAATAGTTTTGGAACTGCTGCTCGGATTTTAATCCAATTTGCTTTATTCTAATGTCACTTATTATATTTCGTTAAGAGTGTCCCCTTTTTGATACTTTTCGTCCAAATTTAAATGCAATTTAGCAATTTTATACAAATTTTACGTAATTTCTGTTTAAAAATGTCACAGTTTTAGAACCACTGGTCAAATTTCAATCAAATTTACTTTTGCAGGTAGTTCGATGTCGTCTTTGTCTAAGAAAAAATCGTGAGGTTTCTATCGCCACTTCTAGTATTTTTTTAGCGCGTTACAAAAAAATCTTGAAAAAGTTGTGTTTCTGATAGTGACTGTTTTAAATTGTAATAGTTTTGGAACTGCTGCTCGGATTTTAATCAAATTTGCTTTATTCTAATGTTACTTATTTTATTTCGTTAAGAGTGTCCCCTTTTTGATACTTTTCATCCAAATTTAAATGCAATTTAGCAATTTTATACAAATTTTACGTAATTTCTGTTTAAAAATGTCACAGTTTTAGAACCACTGGTCAGATTTGCATCAAATTTACTTTTGCAGGTAGTTCGATGTTGTCTTTATCTAAGAAATAATCGTGAGGTTTCTACCGCCACTTCTAGTATTTTTTTAGCGCGTTACAAAAAAATCTTCAAAAAGTTGTGTTTCTGATAGTGACTGTTTTAAATTGTAATAGTTTTGGAACTGCTGCTCGGATTTTAATCCAATTTGCTTTATTCTAGTGTCACTTATTATATTTCGTTAAGAGTGTCCCCTTTTTGATATTTTTCATCCAAATTTTAATGCCATTAAGCGATTTTATACAAATTTCACGTAATTTCTGTTTAAAAATGTCACAGTTTTAGAACCACTGGTCAAATTTGAATCAAATTTACTTTTGCTGGTAGTTCGATGTCGTCTTTGTCTAAGAAAAAAACGTGAGGTTTCTATCGCCACTTCTAGTATTTTTCCAGCGTGTTACAAAATAATCTTGAAAAAGTTGTATTTCTGATAGTGACTGTGTTAAATTGTAATAGTTTTGGAACTGCTGCTCGGATTTTAATAAAATTTACTTTATTCTAATAGTACTTATTATATTTCGTTAAAGGTGCCCCCTTTTTTGATTTTTTTCATTCCAATTTTAATGTAATTTAGCGATTTTATACCAATTTCACGTAATTTCTGTTAAAAAATGTCACACTTTTAGAACCACTGGTCAGATTTGAATCAGATTTACTTTCGCAGATAGTTCGATGTCGTCTTTATCTAAGAAAAAATCGTGAGGTTCCTATATCGCCACTTTTAGTATTTTTTCAGCGCGTTACAGAAAAATCTTGAAAAGTTGTATTTCTGGTAGTGACTTTTTTAGATTGTAACTTTTTGGTACTACTGCTTGGATTATAATCAAATTTGTTTCATTCTAATGCCACTTATTCTATTTCGTTAAGAGTGTCCCCTTTTTGATATTTTTTATCCAAATTTTAATGCAATTTAGCGATTTTACACAAATTTTACGTAATTTCTGTTTAAAAATGTCACAGTTTTAAAACCACTGGTCAGATTTGAATCAAATTTACTTTTGCAGGTAGTTCGATGTTGTCTTTATCTAAGAAATAATCGTGAGGTTTCTATCGCCACTTCTAGTATTTTTTCATCGCGTTACAAAAAAATCTTGAAAAAGTTGTGTTTCTGATAGTGACTGTTTTAAATTGTAATAGTTTTGGAACTGCTGTTCGGATTTTAATCAAATTAGCTTTATTCTAATGTCACTTACTCTATTTCGTTAAGAGTGTCCCCTTTTTGATACATTTCATCCAAATTTAAATGCAATTTATCAATTTTATACAAATTTTACGTAATTTCTGTTTAAAAATGTCACAGTTTTAGAACCACTGGTCAAATTTGAATCAAATTTACTTTTGCAGGTAGTTCGATGTCGCCTTTATCTAAGAAAAAATCGTGAGGTTTCTATCGCCACTTTTAGTATTTTTTCAGCGCGTTACAAAAAAATCTTGAAAATGTTGTATTTCTGATAGAGTGACTGTGTTAAATTGTAATAGTTTTGGAACTGCTGTTCGGATTTTAATCAAATTTGCTTTATTCTAATGTCACTTACTCTATTGCGTTAAGAGTGTCCCCTTTTTGATACATTTCATCCAAATTTAAATGCAATTTATCAATTTTATACAAATTTTTACGTAATTTCTGTTTAAAAATGTCACAGTTTTAGAACCACTGGTCAGATTTGAATCAAATTTACTTTTGCAGGTAGTTCGATGTCGCCTTTATCTAAGAAAAAATCGTGAGGTTTCTATCGCCACTTTTAGTATTTTTTCAGCGCGTTACAAAAAAATCTTGAAAATGTTGTATTTCTGATAGAGTGACTGTGTTAAATTGTAATAGTTTTGGAACTGCTGTTCGGATTTTAATCAAATTTGCTTTATTCTAATGTCACTTACTCTATTTCGTTAAGAGTGTCCCCTTTTTGATACATTTCATCCAAATTTAAATGCAATTTATCAATTTTATACAAATTTTACGTAATTTCTGTTTAAAAATGTCACAGTTTTAGAACCACTGGTCAAATTTGAATCAAATTTACTTTTGCAGGTAGTTCGATGTCGCCTTTATCTAAGAAAAAATCGTGAGGTTTCTATCGCCACTTTTAGTATTTTTTCAGCGCGTTACAAAAAAATCTTGAAAATGTTGTATTTCTGATAGAGTGACTGTGTTAAATTGTAATAGTTTTGGAACTGCTGTTCGGATTTTAATCAAATTTGCTTTATTCTAATGTCACTTACTCTATTGCGTTAAGAGTGTCCCCTTTTTGATACATTTCATCCAAATTTAAATGCAATTTATCAATTTTATACAAATTTTTACGTAATTTCTGTTTAAAAATGTCACAGTTTTAGAACCACTGGTCAGATTTGAATCAAATTTACTTCTGCAGGTAGTTCGATGTCGCCTTTATCTAAGAAAAAATCGTGAGGTTCCTATCGCCACTTTTAGTATTTTTTCAGCGCGTTACAAAAAAATCTTGAAAATGTTGTATTTCTGATAGAGTGACTGTGTTAAATTGTAATAGTTTTGGAACTGCTGTTCGGATTTTAATCAAATTTGCTTTATTCTAATGTCACTTACTCTATTGCGTTAAGAGTGTCCCCTTTTTGATACATTTCATCCAAATTTAAATGCAATTTATCAATTTTATACAAATTTTTACGTAATTTCTGTTTAAAAATGTCACACTTTTAGAACCACTGGTCAGATTTGAATCAGATTTACTTTCGCAGATAGTTCGATGTCGTCTTTATCTAAGAAAAAATCGTGAGGTTCCTATATCGCCACTCCTAGTATGTTTCAGCGCGTTACAGAAAAATCTTGAAAAGTTGTATTTCTGGTAGTGACTGTTTTAAATTGTAATAGTTTGTTTACTGCTGCTCAGATTTTAATCAAATTTGCTTTATTCTAATGGTACTTATTATATTTCGTTAAAAGTGTCCCCTTTTTTGATTTTTTTCATTCAAATTTTAATATAGTTTAGCGATTTTATACCAATTTCACGTAATTTCTGTTAAAAAATGTCACACTTTTAGAACCACTGCTCAGATTTGAATCAAATTTACTTTCACAAGTAGTTCGATGTTATCTTTATTTAAAAAAAAATCGTGAGGTTTCTATCACCACTTTTACTATTTTTTTAACACGTTACAGAATGATCTTGAAAAAATTGTATTTCTATAGTGACTATTTTAAATTGCAACAGTTTTGGAACTGCTGATTGGATTTTAATCAAATTTGTTTTATTCCAATGCTACTTATTATATTTCGTTAAAAGTTTGACCTTTCTTGATTTATTTCATTAAAATTTTTATAATTTAGCGATTTTATACCAATTTCACGTCATTTCTGTTAAAAAATGTCACACTTTTAGAACCACTGCTCAGATTTGAATCAAATTTACCATTGCAGGTAGTTCGATGTCGTCTATATCTAAGAAAAAATCGCGAGGTTTCTATGGCCACTTTTAGTATTTTTTCAGCGCGTTACAAAAAAATCTTGAAAAAGTTGTATTTCTGATAATGACTATTTTAAATTGTGTTTTGGAACTACTGCTTGGATTTTAATCAAATTTGCTTAATTCTAATGCCACTTATCATATTTCTTTGAAAGTGTCCCTTTTTTATGTTTTTAAACTAAATTTTAGTGTAATTTAGCGATTTTATAGAAATTTTCGCGTAGGTAATTTTTAAAACAGTTTTAAAACCAACCACTGGTCAGATTTGAATCAAATTTTAATTTTGTCTTTATCGTCCAAAGTTTCTAATCGTGTAATAATTAGTAAACTCACAGGAAATTATGGTAAATAATTTAAGGAAGAGAAGTTAAAATCTTTATATTCATTCATAACAAAATTATTTGAACAATTGTGCAGATAATTAAATTATAATTTAAATTGCCACTGAGGAGAAATTGCTAATTAAAAAATAATCATAATTATGATTAATCTAGGCACCAAAACGCAACATATGTATAAAGATAGGCATATCTAATATTGTACAGGAAATTATTAAATTAAAAAAAATAGGAAATACATCACAAATTCCTTTTATAATTTGCGTACTACTTACATCGTGTAGTAGAGTTAATTGAGATGATCAAGTCAGGATCCTCGCCAAATTGTTTTAATAATACAATTAAAAATGTCCTTTTGTTTTCTATTATAATAAACATTAGAATGAAATTTAAACAATTACCTATAGTTGGTTGCGTACTTGGGTCACCTTAACAACAATCATCATAAAGCCTTCGCTATGTACCTACTACATAACATTGTCTTCTACTATTACTTTTATAGAGCGCACATGTGAAACTCCGGTAGTTCCTTAGAAAACTCTTCAGCGGCAACAAGTTGCGCTCTCGCACAACATGACATATTGTTACGCTCCGCGTGTGCAAAAAAATAACTGAAGACTCATTTGTCACGCCAACTCTTTAAAAACACGACGACACACCTCAAATTGCAGCTTAATATATTTTTTTGTGTACTTTGTACAGTTTGAATTTGCACGTTATGACAATATGAGGGTACAATTTGGGAAAACTAAAAATAAATAGTGGAAGCATAGATTAATAGTATACAACAAAGAAATGGTTAGTGAGTCAAGTTGGAGGAGGTGTGTGGCGCAAGTTGTTTTGGTGTTGCTGGTTTACGGTCAAGAGGTTTTCTGTGTTAGTGATGAACGTTTGGTCCAGGTAAAATTTAATATTCTAATGGTTTTGGTCGGTTGTAACGAGGGAATGTAGAGGTTGAGAAATGTTACAAAATTTTTAGAAATAAATAATATATTATATCAGAAGATCTCTGAAAATATTCAATATTCCTATCGAAGGCCTAAAATCATCAAACAAAACGAAAATGTTTCAAAATAACATTTTTTTGAAACTCTAATGTTTACGAAATTTTCATAAAAATGCTGAAATGTCTTTCTGTCTATTTTTCTTACATTTTTCAATTTTAAGGTGGGTATTTTTAATCAGTTAAATTTTACAAATTTAGAGCTTAGTCTAGCTAGCACTAGTCGAAATATTGTCAAAATTATCTTTTAATTATAATTTGAGTTCTTTTTACATTAAAGAAAAATTTGGTCGAATTATCAAACATATTCATTATCATTTTTACTAATAAATTATTCAAAATTATCCAATTTATAAAAGTTGCAATCATAAAAAATATTCAATATTCTAAATTACATTTTTTAGAAATCTAAAACGTTTACGCAATTTACGTGAATGCCCTTCTGCCTTGAGGCCCTCAATATCTTCTGTCAAGCTTATTTTCCTTACATTTTTCAATTTTAGGGGCGCTATTTTTAATTGGTATTATAATTTTACTATTTTAGAGCTTGGTCTAGCTAGCACTAGTCGAAGTTTTGTGTCAAATAGATTTTTCAAGTAATAAAGTATTTATTACGTATGTTTTCATTATAAAATTAACTTTAAATTATAATTTTACGTTCTCTTTACATTAAAAAGTATTCTTCTCTGGTCGAATTATAAAAAATGTGCATTATCATTTTTAGTAACAATTTATTCAAAATTATCTAATTTTTATCACTGCATACTTATTTCTTCTCATTCAAAAGAAACTATATTTGTTTTAATATTAGGTTCCAGAAACTATGAATGTATAGTTTATTTTATTGAAAAATCGTACCTGACCTAAAAAAGTTGCAATCATAATAAAATATTGAAATTTTATATTGATTCAGTAAACCAAAAAATTTCAAAATTACATTTGTTAGAAATCTGTTCTTGCAATTTTTATATAAATGTTTCTCCTTAGGCCTTTAATATCTTCTGCCCTGCTTATATTAATTTCATATATTTTCAATTTTAAGGCAGATATTTTTAATTAGTATTATAATTTTATTATTTTAGAGCACTGTAGCAGTTGAAATTTGTATTAAATAGATTTTTCAATTAATAAGGTATTCTATCTTAGCTAGATTTTTGTAACAAAATTATCTTTTAGTTGTAATTAAAATTAAAACTTATAAATTATTCTCTGGTCTAATTATCAAAAAATATACCTACATATCCATTTTTATTCAATTATTAAAAATTATCCAATTTACTTAGATGACGATACACAATTATTTCTTCTCGTTTTTTAAAAAATGTACTTCACTTCTAGGAATAAACTATTACTACATGCCTAAAAAGCTTATTAGTACAGTAAATAGGGAGAAAAAAAGGCCTCAAATAGACTTTTTTTACTCTACAGCCAATTTTCGTAGGAATCTTGTAGAGGGTCACCCTGTAAGTTTAAAACTGAGTTTTTGTTATCGGAGATCCCGCCGTTTCTTCACCAGCCTTTAAATAAAGTTGATTTTTTTATTTATTAAATAACTTCTTTCCTACTAGATTTCCAAAAAAAAAACATCAGCACAAAGTAGTAAAAGAAAAATATTTCCGAGAACTTTTCTTTTAAATTTTTATCGATAATTGTCGATATTTAAAAAGTTATTCAACAAATAAGCTGACAATTTTGGGGTAAGAGTAGTAAGTAGTAGCACTAAGTACTTAGCACCTAACTAGAGAAAAATTTCCCAAAAATGTTCAACTTATTTGTTGAATAACTTTTTAAATATTGACAATATCAAAAAAATATTAAAAGGAAAGTTGTAGGAAATATTTTTCTCTACTACTTTGTGCTGATGCTTTTTTTGCGGAAATCTAATAGGAAAGAAGTTATTTATTAAACAAAAAAATTCAACCCTTAATTCAGGGCTGGCGAAGGAACGGCGGGGTTTACGAATACAAAAACTTAGTTTTAAACTTATAGAGCGACCCTCTACAAGATTCTGCAAAAATTGGCTGTAGGGTAAAAAAAGTCCATTTCAACTTCCTGTTTACTGTACCTACTAAGTATATTAAGTTTTGCGAGAAAGAATATTTCAAAATGTTTCATTTATTGAGTAATTATCGATAGAGATGACAAGATTAAAAATAAATATTTCCCGACATTTCAAAATATTGTTAGCATTATTAAATTATGTTAAACAACCCTGTATAATTACCAAAAAAACCCATAGCGTTATTTTCCACCAAAAATTTAATAAACCTAAACAGTTACAATAATAGGGCTCGTGTGTTTTTGTTACGGCATTTAAATTTAAACAATATGCCTTAACGCGTGACGACCTACAATTACCCAATGGAACGATAAGGAGGAAGACTTCACATAACAGTGTAATTATCGCTTAGATTTGTTTGGATTTTGTTTTACACTCAATTAATTCGAAATCACTAAATTTGCAATATAGAAAAAATCGAAACCCATTTAATTAAATTTCGATTTTAAAACGTGTTAAATTATTACACATAGTTAATAAATTTTATTGATAAAATCGAAGTTACACAAAACTTTTGCAACTTAGCTGAAAATTTCTTTATTTTGCAATATAGCATTATTTTTTTAGGGTAGCAATATTAATTTAGGCGAAGCCCTTCAGTTTCTCCGCGAGTATGACACCGAGGCCTCCAACATGTGCTTCAGGGTCAGTTCGGCCCAATGGATGTACTCAACCAACATGACTGACCTCAACAAGCGTAGAATGATAGAAGAACAAACCCTCAAAGCAAAATTTGATAAAATCACTTGGCGTCGAGCTATCACTTTTGATTCCACAAGAATACCGGATGCAATGGCTAGGCGACAACTCCGGATGTTGACTAGTAATAGCAGGGCTAGTCTTACAGACGATAAATACAATGAAGTAATTACACGGGTTAATTAACTTGGCAATGGATTAAAAAATGTTTTGCAGATTTACCACTTAATTTCTGAAATGAAAGACGTCTACGCCCATGTAAAAGTGTGCCCCTACAATAATTTTGAACGCGCTTTCTGCGATCTCGAGTTGGAGGATGTGAAGAAAATGATGGCGACTTCTCGTAGCCACTTGGAATTGGCGCACATTTGGCGCGATTGGCACGATAAAGTTGGACCACCGCTCAAGAACAAATTCATGCGTTACACCGAATTAGCTAACCAAGCAGCGAGAATAAATGGTGAAAAAACAAAAATATTTTTAACAACTACCACTTAATATTCTATTTCAGGTTTCTTGGACGCTGGTGAAGAAATGCGCCACATCTACGAAGACCCAAATTTCGAAAATGAGATTGCAGAGTCTTTTCAGAAGCTTCAGCCACTGTACAAGGAATTATTCACGTATGTTCGGGGTAAACTTGTAGAGCGGTATGGAGCTGATGTTGTCCGGCCTGAAGGGCCTTTGCCTGCACATTTACTAGGGAATTTATGGGCTCAAGAATGGTCTAATATAGCTGATCTTGTTTTACCTTATCCGGAATATAGGAATATGGATGTTACGGAGGAAATGCAGAGGCAAGGGTTCACTCCGTTGAGGTGAGAGAAAATATTTTAATTCAATAAAAATGTGTGGTAAAAATTAAATGAATTCAGGGACTTTTAAACTTATAAGTATAAAATTATAAAAAATATGGAAATTGTACAATTTCCTTTCGCGTTGTCTTATTAGGAAGAAAGAACAAAATTACATCAGAAAATTTTAAATATTAATAGAAATATTTTGCTAATTTAAGGTTTAACCTTGGAAATTTTACTAAATCACTCAAAAATCATCCAATGATGTCGTAGTGGCAAAAAAATGGAAACATACCTTTTCTCTTGAAGTCCCTTTGTTTGTTTCCGTTTGGCGATCCAAAAAATCACAAATTAACTACACAACACATAACACAACACAACACAACACAAGCACCATAAAAAAGGAAAAAGTCAATCACTGAAAGAAATTTTGAAAAGTATCTGTAGGAAATAATGAATTAAATGCAGGTAACGATTAACTACATTAACTACAAAAACGCGTCTTATATACGAAACAATTAATTAATAATTAAACGTAAGTAACAAACAAAACTTTATCATACGTCTTTACTGTTTGTTGTTTGTACCAAAACTGAAAACTGACAAGTTCCAACTCATCTTAAAAATTAGTCATCTTATGCCAACATACAAAATTCAACAAAATCGTTTGAAAAAACGTAGTTTTTATTAACTAACTCGGTTAGCTGTAGCTTATATCTGTTAAATTTTTATTAAATAATTATAAACGCTTAAAATCTATAATAAACACACAGAAATTAGAAACCTAAAATACTGAAGAATGTTCTAGTTTACGCCACAAAAAACTTTTTCTGTAATGGAATAAATAAAAGAGACGAAGTCTGCATACCAACCAAACATTTCTAGAATATTTTCCAAATATTTTATTTGGAAAATTCGTAGATTCTCACCGGAGCTCCGGATTTTTACTCAAGTCACAAGTTTATAAAGCTTAAATATGAGTTTATTAAGAAAAAAATACGAACCTTGTAAAAGTTAGTGTAGAGCAGTTTCAGGTCCTTTGAAAAACCTTTGAATATATTTTCCAAAAGTTTTATTTGAAAAATTCGTAGTTTTTCACCGCGGTTCCGGGTTTTCACTTTAGTTATATTTTTGTAAAGGTTTTAGTTGTGTCTATTAAGGAACAAATTGTGAATCTTGTGGAAATTAATTCAGAGTATTTTTTTTCTAGAATATTTTCCTATTGTTTTATTTGGAAAATTCGTAGATTCTCACCGGAGCTCCGGATTTCTACTCAAGTCACAAGTTTATAAAAGTAATATATGAGTTTATTAAAGAAAAAAATACGAATCTTGTAAACGTTAGTTTAAAGTACTTTCAGGTCGTTTGAAAATTCCCAAAAATTTCTAATACATGTTCTAAAAGTTTTATTGAAAAAATTCGTAGTTTTTCACCGGTGTTCCGGGTTTTCAGTTAAGTTACATTTTTGTAAAGGTTAAAGCTTTGTCTATTAAAAAACAAATTATGAATCTTGTGGAAATTAATTGAGAGTATTTTTAGGTAGTTTAAAAATTTGTAAAATATTTTCTAAATGTTTTATTTGTAAAATTCGTAGATTCTCACCGGAGCTCCGGATTTCTACTCAAGTCACAAGTTTATAAAGCTTAAATATGAGTTTATTAAGGAAAAAAATACGAACCTTGCAAAAGTTAGTGTAGAGCAGTTTCAGGTCCTTTGAAAAATCTTAGAATATATATTTTCCAAAAGTTTTATTTGAAAAATTCGTAGTTTTTCACCGAGGTTCCGGATTTTCACTTTAGTTATATTTTTGTAAAGCTTTAAGTTGTGTCTATTAAGGAACAAATTGTGAATCTTGTGGAAATTAATTCAGAGTATCCGGATTTCTACTCAAGTCACAAGTTTATAAAGCTAATATAAGAGTTTATTAAAGAAAAAAATACGAATCTTGTAAAAGTTAGTTTAGAGTACTTTCAGGTCGTTTGAAAATTCCCAAAAATTTCTAGTATATATTCTAAAAGTTTTATTTAAAAAATCGTAGTTTTTCACCGGTGTTCTGGGTTTTCAGTTAAGTTACATTTTTGTAAAGCTTAAAGCTTTGTCTATTAAAGAACAAATTGTGAATCTTGTGGAAATTAATTTACAGTAATTTTAGGTAGCCTAAAATTTTGTAGAATATTTTCTAAATGTTTTATTTGGAAAATTCGTAGATTCTCACCGGAGCTCCGGATTTCTACTCAAGTCACAAGTTTATAAAGCTAATATAAGAGTTTATTAAAGAAAAAATACGAATCTTGTAAAAGTTAGTTTAGAGTACTTTCAGGTCGTTTGAAAATTCCCAAAAATTTCTAATACATGTTCTAAAAGTTTTATTTAAAAAATTCGTAGTTTTTCACCGGTGTTCTGGGTTTTCAGTTAAGTTACATTTTTGTAAAGCTTAAAGCTTTGTCTATTAAAGAACAAATTGTGAATCTTGTGGAAATTAATTTACAGTAATTTTAGGTAGCCTAAAATTTTGTAGAATATTTTCTAAATGTTTTATTTGGAAAATTCGTAGATTCTCACCGGAGCTCCGGATTTTTACTCAAGTCACAAGTTTATAAAGCTGAAAGATGAGTATATTAAGGAAAAAAGATAGTAAAAGTTACTTTAGAGTAGTTTCAGGTCGTTTGAAAAATTCCAATAATTTCTAGTATATTTCGTCAACGTTCCGGATTTTCACTTAAGTTACAGTTCTGTGAAGCTTATAGTCTATTATTATTATTATTATTATTATTAAGGAACAAATTGTGAATCTTGTAGAAATTGATTTAGACTATTTTTACGTACTCCAAAAATTTCTAGAAAAATTTCCAAATGTTTTATTTGGAAAATTCGTAAATTCTTACCGGAGCTCCGGATTTTTACTCAAGTCACAAGTGTAGAAAGCTTAAAAATGAGAATATTAAGAAAACTTCCAGAAAGTTCTAGTATATTTTCGAAAAGTACCAGTTAAAAAAATTGTAATTTTACACTGGGGTTCCGGATTTTCACTTACATAAGTTACATTTTTGTAATAACATAAAAAATGTATAAAATAAATTAACATTTTCAATGGATTATTCATATTTCGTGGCTACGAAACTCTTAAATCTTGGTGATTTGTAATAAATTTATCCGAATACATTTCCAGAATGTTCCAAATGGCCGAGGAATTCTACACATCTCTAGGCCTAACGGCGATGCCACCAGAATTTTGGAGATTTTCCATGTTAGAAAGACCAAACGGCAGAAAAGTGCAATGCACAGCGAGTGCTTGGGATTTCTGCAATCGAATCGATTATCGGTAAATAAACACACTAAACCCAACGCCTTTTTCACAAGAAAATCCTTTGCAGAATTAAACAGTGCACCGAGGTGAACATGGACGATTTAATCACAATTCACCATGAAATGGCCCACATTCAGTACTATTTATATTATGCGAATGAACCGTTTTTGTACCGAAACGGTGCCAATCCAGGTTAGTATAATAAATTTCTTAACAATTAGGTTTTATGGGGAATTTTCTGCAGGTTTCCATGAGGGCGTAGCCAACGCCATAACTCTATCAGTGTTCAACCCCACACATCTTCATCGTGTGGGACTCTTCAACAACAACACGGATGTATACGAAACCAACATCAATTTTCTGATGTTGATGGCTCTGAAAAAAGTCGCGTATGCTCCGTTTGCGTACTTAGTCGACGAGGTAACAAATTTAATAGCACACAATATTATTACCTATAGAAACATATTTTTGTAGTGGCGTTACGAAATCTTCGAATCCGGCGTACAAAACATGAACTCGGAATGGTGGGAAATGCGACTTAGATTTCAAGGAATTGTACCACCAATACCAAGAAGTGAACGACATTTGGATGCAGCATCTAAACGACATGTCCCGGCTGATGTTCCGTATATCAAATATTACGTAGCGTTACTTTTAGAGTTTCAACTGCACGAGTCTATGTGTTCTGCTGCAGGACATTCAGGACCTTTGCACACCTGTGATATCTACCGATCTAGAGAAGCTGGAAGAGTTTTAACGTAAGTACCTGAAAACCCCTCGTTTATAGATAAAAATATTTGGAACTTTATTAGGGATGTGTTGAAACATGGAAGAGCGAGACACTGGAAGGATATTGTTAAGATGCTAAGCAGAAATTCCAATCGGATTACCGCTGATTCCATGTTAAAGTACTTTGAACCGCTGTTAATATGGTTACGAGTACAAAATCGTGGGGAGCGAATTGTTGGATGGACTACTAGAAAAGAAGATAACGCACTTTTCCAACCATGGGTTTACGGATCAAGTCACAGAAACTACATTAGTTTTAGTACCCTAATTTTATATGTGATAACTAGAATATTTATATAAATACAATATACAATATGGTATAAAAAAACTCCAAATAATTACTTCCTAAAATATCAAGAAACATCCATAGAATCCCTGCCAGGAAGTTTAGTAGCAGCCAAGTAGGGATTATCAATAAATACATTTCCTGAAGTACTTTCCTCACTTTTAGCCGATAGATTATGAGCCTCTTCACTTTCCTCGTCCACTTCAGTCTTAATCTCCTTTTTTAATGTACGTTCTTTATGAGCCTTCGATTGTTGTAGCATTTGACTCTTAGGATCATATTCCAAGTCCTCTGCATCGAAAATTTGGTCTTGGGGCAGTAACGCGCTTAAATATGGGGGATAAGCTGGCTGGCAGGCAATCACTAGAAAATCACAAATAAAATTGTTGCTTTTTTGCAAGTAGCGTAGTATACGTACGTGGGAATATGTTAGCTTCGTCACTGTCGAAGAGGTTGTGAGTAAGGCTAGTTTTAGCCAGGAATTTAGTCAAAGCTTTTTCAATGTCCTTCTTTTGAACAGCAGCTTTTTCCCTAACGGATTCATAGTCAATTACAGGTTGCTTATGGGTCTGAAAAATAGCATAAATATCAGCCATAAATACTTGAAATAATTTGGAATTAAAATCTCTACGGATTTTAGAAAGATTTACTGTTTTGACTGGAGCTCTGTGTACAGGGTGTCCCATTTTCGACACTTTTAGGGGGTATTGGCGTTATTATCAAAGATAGAGTGTTGCGGTTTTCACGTTCCTTTCCTACTTATTTACGAAACGAAAGATTCCGGGGTCAAATTTGTCATGGCTCTCTTAGTTTTTAATCTACAGAGTGATTCTCAAAATCTTTGTTTTTTAGACACCCATCGTATGTCCGTTATGCGTCTACTTATCAAAAAGGTGAAAACTGATCTTGATAGAGTTTTTTACGTAGAATTCATTGGCGTAGGCAGTTTTTGTGTAAAAGGTTTAGTTTTGAGGTATTGCGCAAATTTATGTTTTTTTAAATGGGACACCCTATATATATTTTTTTTATATTGATTAAGCAAAATTTGGGCTTTCCAAAAATATATAATACTTAATATTTATTTTGAAAAACAAGCTCTAAATTCGATATTTTTAATAATTTACTTTATTTATAACAGTAGGCCATGGCTAGTTTATTAGAAACAAATGCAAAATTTGACATATTTGTCAGATTTTCATTATTGATGAAATATTTTTGTTAGGTAGGTGTTTTTATTTTACTTTTAATTTTTTATTACGATGGCCATTTATGATAATTATGAGAAGTATATGTTGGTATGTTTTATACAATGCATTAAAATTATCTTTTGTAGTGTTTAGCATTAGAATAATTACGCATTGTGAAAATTTTGCATTTGTTTCTAAAAAATTAGCCATGGCCTACTGTTATAAATAAAGAAAATTATTAAAAATATCGAATTTTGAGCTTGTTTTTCAAAATAAATATTAAATATTATATATTTTTGGAAAGCCCAAATTTTGCTTAATCAGTATCAAAGATAATATATAGGGTGTCCCATTTAAAAAAACAAGTTTGGGCAATATCTCAAAAACTAAACCTTTTAGACAAAAACTGCCTACGTCACTGAATTCTATGAAAAAAACTCTATCAAGATCAGTTTTCACCTTTTTGATAAGTAGACGCATAACGGAAATCCGAGAGGTGTCTAAATAACAAAGATGCTGAGAATCACTCTGTAGATTAAAAACTAAGAGAGCCATGACAAATTTGAACCCGGAATCTTTCGTTTCGTAAAAAAGTAGGACAGGAAGGTGAAAACCGCAACACTCTATCTTTGATAATAACGCCAATATCCCCTAAAAGTATCGAAAATGGTACACCCTGTACAACTTACCGGTGTTCGGACATAAGCATGCGGGTCTGGAAATTGCGGGAAATGCTGAGGTATGTGTGCTGGTAAAGGTTGCTTTATTCCAGCCGATAACATGTTCAACTGCTTCTGAGTTTGTTGTGGTGTTAACTGAGGTAACACAGTGTGTTTTCCGGTTTTCACATAGTTCTGCAATGTGCTGAAATCGAAACCTGCAACAATCGAACAATAATTTCAAGATTTCTGTCGTTAAAAAGGTACCATACCCATTTCGACAAAACCGAGAATAACGTCGGCTATCAGAGGTTCACTTCTTCCGGACAATTCGCAGTAGTTCTTGCTTACGGTACCAAGTTGAGAGATAACTTAAATAATATATTAATTAAACTGCTGTGGAGTATTCATTTATTTGGTACTTACATGCTTGTATCATTTCTGTTAAAGTTCCAAGAGCATCTTTCTCAACAGTGTCGAATCCATTTTCTATTAAGATACTCGAAACAGACACTGCTAGCATTTTTCTGTAAATATTTATTTGTTGTTCCATGTTGTATAATGTATACGAACACCACCACAAGCGTTTTTATTTTGACAACAAAACTTCTGTAACTTAACCTCAAATTGCGAGCAAAGTGAAGTTAGGCAACTTTATAAACGTTAAAGTACATTTAAACTACTGGCGCGAAATTTGAATTTCAGATAAAAATATCTGATGTGCCCAACACATGACTTTCTTATACTTACGGATAGTATCACAATAATTACTTTTCCTAAAGAAATTAAGTTAAATTTCTTGTAAAAATTTTGAAGGTTTCCAGCAATTTTCAAATAGTCTCTGTCGCACTTATTGCAATACGCATAAATCTGTCCTTGTCCCACTCCTTATAACCGAATTTTACGACAAAAATGTGTTTTATTTTAGATTTTTCACCTATTACTCACTTAAAAAAATCTCCCGGTATGAAATTACATTTATTTATTCATTATTATTGTTTTCGGTACCATAGAAACCAGTAAAATAAAAAAAACTAATGGTCCGTTCCTTCTGGGATTCGAACCCGGGACCTTCCGTTTGGCAGCCATATAATGAGACACATGGTCTACTTCGACCATCGAATTCAAATATCAACACGCGCTATGAGAAATATAGTGTTTTAAGAATATCTAGTTTTTTTAAAAATTTTTTTACGGAATTTCAAAAAAAAGTTCAAACAAAATTTGTTCAAAATTCAATTCTAAATCAATGTTAAAGAATAAAAAAATCTCATAAATTGTTTATTTTTCAAGATATTCCTAAAAAACCTAAAAATGTCTTCAGGTAACTGTCACTTGTTTTGGTGCTAGATGAAAAACATTGAATGTGGCACCCACAATTTTGTTCAAACTCTTAAATATGAAATTTGAGTCAA
Organism: Pediacus dermestoides; assembly: GCA_963942485.1. Taxonomy (NCBI): domain Eukaryota; kingdom Metazoa; phylum Arthropoda; class Insecta; order Coleoptera; family Cucujidae; genus Pediacus; species Pediacus dermestoides. The sequence goes on from OZ012629.1 coordinate 7,243,010, forward strand.
ATCCAATAAGTCGTTTTTGAGTTATGGTGAATACAGACAGACAGACATCATGGCGAAAATGGTCAGAATGGATTCAGGGGCCCTCAAAACGTGTAAATCCATCAAAATCTCGAAGTCGAAAAAAATCACGATTACTATACTTCCTTATAGTGCGTATAAGAAAGTAAAAATTTGTTGACGTACAGAATTATTTTATTGGGATTTGTGGAAGAGTAAATAATAATATCAGCAAATCTTTGTACTTTTATAAGAGACAATCTTACGAAATGATAAAAAAAATAACAACAATGACATTTATAAGTAAATATAATTAATATAAATATCTTACACTCAAATACAAGTTCTAGTTCTAGATTTGCAAAGAAAGGTTTTCTTGTTTGCAAAGACGAACTAGTCTACGAAACACATTCATTACTTTAATACAATATTTTTTGTTTAGTTTATTTGAGAACTATGTTCAGCTTACATAAAACCTTTTTTTCGTAGCCTAAAGAGAGACATTTTTTAATTATTTTTATAGTTGAGCGATGCAAATTTAAACTTTTTACAATTTTATACAATTTAAATTTTGTAATAGTTAAAAATTACAACAAAAAACACAAATTTGGAATGAACAATAAATACAGAAGACGTTAAATAATAAATAAATTGGTTGTAGGCAATACTAGCGTTTTTTTATCAACACAAGCAGGACTAAGAACCTAAATAAATTAATTAAAAATATATATAAAAAAATACATTAGGTTATCAAAAATACAAATTTAATACAAAGAAAAAGTCGAAAATTGATGCCATAAATCACATTTCTTTAGCTAACTCGAAAAAAAACTAATTAAGTGATGTAACATCGTATTTCTCCCTCTCAAATCGTTTACAACAGTTAGAAAGCTCAAGTATACATTAATTGTCAATTTTTATCACGCACTGGGTAATACCTGTAATCATTTTCTCTTTAATATTGTTTAAATAATTAGTGCTTGTAGTAGTTGTTAAAACCATTTAAAAATATTGTTTGGAAACAATTTTTTAAGCGCCACAAATTTTATTAAGTCCAACTTAACCACATATATTGGTCAGAAAATTTAAACACTGTTTTCCGGGGGCCTCACTTTTCTATTGTACGGTCTTTTAGGATAAAGCAATCCTCAACTATGCGACGAACAAATATCGTTCCATCTAGCTTCGAAAAATTGACGCATACAATGTCCAGCTTTGCCTACCGGACTGTCGTCTTCGTTGAACGTTTCACAATTATTGAAGATTTGCCTAACATCCGCACCAAATTCTTCCTTAGATTTATAGCTAAAAAAACAAACATTAAACAAAAATTCGCTGACATATCAGAAATAACTTACTATACATCTTGCAGTCTCTTTTTTATAGTGGACAAATCCATTGGAATTTTAATTATTTTCTTATACGTGGGGAACTGTTTCGTGTTTACTGGAAGTAGAAACGGCCAGGCATCGTCATGGCATTCGAGATCCTCCAGTAGGGCTTTGCACGGCGCCAGCTCCTTTAGCAGCTTCTTGTTAACGCGGTCTTTTTTCGGACATTGGGTAGTGGACGGAGAACCGGCGTTGGCCAGACTGGAGTTGGAAATATCACTTTGATTGCAGTTCGTTGTCGGTTGGTCTTCGTTTGTTGTCACGGAGCTATGAGATGGGGCTGGGCTATAATAAAAAGACATGAGAGAAAGTTTAATAGTTTAGTCTGTAAAAACGTGGTAGCGAAGAAAACAGTTAATAATTAATTATACGACAAACTTGCTTAACTCTTTGAAGAAATAAATATTTTTTTAACTTTTCTAATGAATTTTATCTCGCGGCAAACGCACCTTACAAAGCGTGCTAAAACCCCTACCTAGATGGCGGATGGTCCGAGGACTCACTGTCCCTCGTTAACTTGTGATTTTTCCTCACAGTCCTCTTTTGGGGTTTCTTGGAAATACAGTTGGTGCAGTACCATTTTCCACGCGGTACTTTGTGCATAGCCGGCTGAATACAGTCCGTGTGGTAAGCACGTGGGCATAATTCACACAAAATTAATTTAGTTGCTGTAATTGACTGTTTTTTTCCGCATACGATGCAATTACGTTCGCCTGTTGCTTTGTTCATGCATTCATGGCAGTACCTAAATAAAAACAGTTTAACAAGAGATTTTTGTTATATTTTTTGGAAAACTATACCAGTCACCATCGGGGATGTTGTCCATTTTCGGTTTAAAACAATAAGTGTGGTAACCTTTGTCGCAACCGTCGCAAAGTAGAAGTTTATCTTCGTTGTCTCCACTATGGCAAAACTGGCAATTCTGCAATCAAAACAAACACTTATATAGAAAGTATTTTTAGGGTATAATTTATTTGGAACTGTGGTGAAAAATTTAGGTTAGCTAGCTAAAATACAGCCACAAGGGAAATTTAATTTAAAGTGCTATTAGACAACCAATGAATGATGAATTAATATTTTTAAATTATTACTATGTGTGTATAAGTCTTAGACTAGTTACATAATCAGTTTTATGCAAAATGCCTTAGGTTAGTGATGCTAAAAATTTTGCCTAAGACTGCTTATGCAAAAACTCAGCGACAAATACGTGAATAAAGCTTTAAAAAATTTGTTTATATCACATGCTTTCCATGCCCTTTTTTGTTTGTATATGTTATTTATCACCACCAGTCACTTTCACTGAAAGAAGGGAAACCCAAAACAAAAAAGACCATGCAAAATTATATCTAAAAAAAGCACAAGCACCCACACTCAGCTTGCTGTTATATTTGCGGGCTCTCTGTTTATTAAAGAGATTAGAGAAGCTCACAGCTTTCATGATACTCTTGTCCCAAGCGATGGAAGACTCCAACGAATACAGGCACATGGCCAACTGGGCTGAGGTTTGTGAACGATGCACAGCTTCCCGCCAAACCATCAGACCTTTTGGAACATCGTCAGGACCTAGAATTGGTTGGGTTGGTGCTGCACCGCCTCCTGTTTCCTGGGCTATCGCCGCCAAATTCGGATCGCCAGTACTGCAAACACGTTTACTAAACAATTATGAGTTATTTGGTGTTGTAGGCGTGATACTTACTTAATTCCTAATGGGGGTTTCAAGTAGCGTCGTTCGATGTTCATTTCCAGGTGCGATAGGCGGTCCTTGACGATGTCGACGACTTCACCCGGTGGGGGATCCGGTTCGTCACGATTGGGGATTTTCCAGCCTTTCACTTGCATACTGGCGCTAGCTACTTTGTCTTCCAAAGCCTCAACCTGGAACACAACAGTAATTAGAGGTCGGTTAAAGTCTCTAGTAGACTAGCTTACCTGCTCTAAAAGAAACAAATCAACCCTGTGAGCTATAGCAGCGCTCCAAGCGCCAACCTCATCGGGTTTTGGAGCATTCCCGTGCGTATACTGCACTTCCTCTACATTGTCCATCGATAATTCCGTCAGCTCCTTGTTACCTTCCTCTATAAACAATTTCCCAGTCTGCTCATACATCGCTTGCATAATACTTAAAAAACTCCGTTTCAACTCGCGTTCTCTCGCACCACGCACATGCAAATTATCCAACACATCCTTCAGCTTTTCAATATCAGTAATCCTCCACCAGCCGTATCTTTGATCTAGTGGTACAGGTTTCCTTGGACAAGCCTTGGGCATTCCATTCTTTTTTATTTGTTCCAACTGAACGCTTTCCTCAACTGTCATTTGTAATGGTGCAGGGCTATCGCAGGTGCTGTGGTAATTGGAGGAAGAGTTAGCGCTTGGTGGGGGGAAGACTGGGATTTTCAGTTCAGTTATGTTTTCCCTTGTGCAGGCACCCACTCCATTTTCCCATTTATTCCCAGCTGTCAAGTGGATACCCTCGCAACTTGAGCCGTCCTTGTGCAATATATTGAACCACTTGTGTTCGGAATCAACTTTATCCTCGTCAGCTGTCTCCGTTTTTACTTCTGTTTTGATTTCGGACTTCAATTCGTTTAGTATTTCGTTTTTCAGTTCTTCTTTGACTTCTTGTTTCACTTCGGCTTTTAGATCTTCCTCGGTTTTGTTCTCGCGCTCCATGCATTGCCCCAGTCGTTCAAACAGGTTAAACTTCTTGCTGCCAAGGGATTCATTGGATTCCTCCTCCTGTTTTAGTTTTGATTCGGTTTGGCTTTCGTTCACGTGATTGCTTAGAATATTGTCTTGAGATTCGAGTTTCAGTTTTTGCTCTTTTTCCAATTCGATATTGCGCTCAAGGTTTTGTACTATATCATCCACGCTTTTCTTCAATTCGGCTAAATTACGCTCGTTCTTATCCAAAATTTCACCGTTTTCAAATACTAGTCTATTGGGGGTTTTCCGGTGTTCGTTTTCGTTATCATCAACCTTCATCATTTCTTCTCCTCCACCCACAATGTTACTAACCTCCTTGTCGACGTTAGTATCAATAATTTTATCAACACTTTCCATCAAACTATTAATTTCGCTTAAGCTAGTTATTCCAGTGGTTGCACTGACACTATCATCAAATCTGCGCTGATCTTCTAGCTCATCTGGATCCGCAGACTCCATCCCTTCAACAAACACCCCACCGGCTTTCGGAAGCGACCAATAACGGCGCCAGTACCGGTCTTGTCCGAAGCAAGTTGCACGGAGTTGTAGGGTGGAGGTATTCAAAGATTGCAACTGAATTTCCGAGGTTTTTACTAGTTTCTCAAGTTTCTTCCCTAGTTCTTCTCCAGAGAGTTTAATATCCTCTTCCTGCAACAGATTCATTTGCACTTCTGCGTCTAAATACAAAACAGTACTTACTTCTTCGGGTTGAGTTCCAACGCTCTCATTCTCACTCATTTCATTCTCTTCGTCGTCCAGTAAATCATCCTTGTGTAAGGCCGGCGAGTCCACATTGGATTCGGTTCCATCCCCGTCAGGTTTAATTTGTGCCTTTTCCGTAGCTTCAGTTCGTACTTTTCTACTGTGTAACATCTTCAGTTTTCTGATTTTCGTGTCTAACAACCACTTTTCCTTCTTTTGTTGTGCCACACTTTCCAAGGAACCTTCAATTTGCCTAATTACTGCTTTATTCTGTAGAAGTTCGTTGCAAATAAACGCTAAAATCGCAGCTTTATCTGTGGGCGACAGCGCCATAAATGGCTTATCTTTCAGAAGATCCGACATTTTATATGTTGGATTCCCGTGTAAAAGCTCGTAATACTGAGAGTTCTTCCCAACTTGCGTTTGTTGCATTTCGTTGTCGTTCTGATGGTGATCCGCGACGCGTTTTTCACGATCACGCTCAAAGTGCACTCCAGTTAGAGCCTTAACTTCCCCAGTTGCATTTGCGTACAGATAAATACGCAGAATCTCCGATAAATTCGCGTGAGTTATATCAGCTTGTCTTAAACTTTGCCCTAAGATCGTGGTATGTCGCGCAGGGTTTGGTATTCCCGGATCTTCAATAGCACAGACTAGGAGATGAGTCATCACAGAAAAAAGCTCTTCTTCCGCTTCCGACGAATGCTCACTAGGAATCAAAGCTTGTTGAAGCGAGTCTAAAGTCGGAAGGGACTCCATGTCAAAACCGAGAGTTTCCCCGAAGTTGTGCAAGAACTCAAACATCATTATAACATCAGCAAAGGCTTGTCCTGCAAGTTTCAAGCCGGAGATTCGCTCGTAATCCGGAAGTGGCTTCTGGTCAAGCTCCAAATCCTCACATGGTTTGCGAATTTCTGTTAGAATTTCCATCTCGACTTTACGTTGCTCTAACTTCTTTTCTTTGTTTGCTTGTTTCTCTGCCAGAAGTTGTTGTTTTTTGCGCTCACGCTCTTCAAGTTTGCGCCGATTTTCTAGGGCTTTAACCAGAGCCATATGCTGGCGACGTCGCTCTCTTTCCTATGGGAAAAAAACCACCAGTTCAAAAAAACTGTGGGTAAACTCGTGAAACGTTACGAAATTACGGCATGCATTATTCATAACGTTTGCTAATCATACTTTTATTTTAATTGTTGGTAAAAAAATAAAATTAGTATTAAAGCCATTTGGTGTTCGGGTTCACAACGTTATTTTTTTTGCTAACTAGGACAAAAGCTCTAAGAAAATAATGTGTGAATGAAAAGAATGATAAACAGATAGGCAGACACACATTAATTTTATACAAATCCATACCAACTCAACAGTGTAGAGCATTTCTCGCTGTTTACTGATCTCCTGTATGTACATCTACGGAGAAAAATAGCATAACAGTATTTACACAAGCAACAAATCGAAGACGGGGGCAGGGAGGGTGATATCACGCTAATTCACAGAAAGACAGCTCTATCACTAGATTAATATTCTTACATATTTGTAAAACTAAAATTTTTATACTGTGCTCTTGGTTACATTTACTAAAAGACTAAATTGTCAGTTTAATTTTCAAATTCACCTGGACAAAGATTTTGGGCCAATTTATTACAGGTTCCTGATTTCCTATTTTAATTTCTCTAGGCTCTATGTAACTATTGTACAGGGTGTGGCACGACGAGTTGAAAGTACACGTAACTCTATTAATAAATATAATTGAAATCTGAAAGTGGCATACTGGTAGGTATACAGGGTGTTCGCGCGAAGTGGCTCACTATTGCTAACTTCGTTATTATTGGAGCTACAAAGTCGGTTAAATTAGCAAACTAATAGCATTTTTTCCGCTGATTACAATGGTGAAAACAGAAAAACAATTGACCACCTGGTTTTCGAGATATTTACAAAAATAACATTTTTTTTAATGGAACACCCTATATATTTTTGCAAAATTCGATGACAAATTAAATTCTGTACAAAAAATGTCTTTAATTTTTTTTGATTATAATTTAAAATACGCCAGTTATTTTGAAAAAAAGTTTGCAATTCTTTAAAATCAAGTAGCCATAAAACGGAATAGTAATTTATTAAAACCAAACAATTATAATTTCGAATTTAAGCAAGTTGAAAAGAACTTGAAAGAATTACGGAAATATTACTATTTTATTTAATATTTTTAATATACAGGTGTTTGCGCAAAGTGGTTCATTATTGCTAACTTTGTTTTTATTGGAGCTACAAAGTCGGTTAAATTAACAAACTAGTAGCATTTTTTCCGCTGATTATAATGGTGAAAACAGAAAAACAATTGACCATCTGGTTTTCGAGATATTCACAAAAATAACATTTTTTAAATGGAACACCCTGTATATTTTTGTTAAAATCGATGATAAATTAAATTCTGAACAAAGAATGGTCTAATGCTTTTTTGACAATTATTTAAAATACGCGAGTTATTTATAAAAAAAGTTTTCAAAGTTTTAATATCAAGTAGCCATGAAAATTATAATTTTGTAAATTTTCAATATTTCCGTAATTCTTTCAAGTATTTTTCAACTTGCTTAAATTCAAAATTATGATTGTTTGGTTATTTGGTTTTAATAAACTACTATTCCGTTTTATGGCTACTTGATTTTAAAGAATTGCAAGTTTTTTTCAAAATAACTCGCTTATTTTAAATTATTATCAAAAAAAGATGAGGACATTTTTTGTATAGAATTTAATTTACCATCGATTTTTGTAAAAATATATAGGGTGTTCTATTTAAAAAATGTTATTTTTGCGAATATCTTGAAAACCAGATGGTCAATTGTTTTTCTGTTTTCACCATTGTAATCAGCGGAAAAAATGCTACTAGTTTGCTAATTTAACCGACTTTGTAGCTCCAATAATAACGAAGTTAGCAATAGTGAGCCACTTCACGCGAACACCCTGTATATTTTTGGATTATACATTTTAGGTATAAAGTTACTAAGGTTCTTAAAATTAACAGTCTTCAATATTTCCAATAAAGAGATTGCTTTGTATAAGGACGTGTACCAATTTTCGGCTTTAATTTATATTCAGTAATACTCGTAGAGTTAAGTATGGTGTCAACTCCTCGTGCTCACCCTGTAGTGCGTGCTCAGTTAGGAAAGTCGTATAGAAATAATTTTGATACGCTATAAGTTTTTGCGAAAATTTTCTATAGCGTTAACATCTAAAATGAAATGGATCAAAAAATATTATGTAAAAATAGAATGTTTCATAAAAAAACTTAAGTAATAATATTTAATATTATATGTACAACTTTATTATTTCCAGACAAATTTAGAAATCCTGAGCACTCTGTTACTACAATCTAGTCCTAAAGCTACATAAAATCATGGTGAAACACAAAATGCAATGAGATTCAAATGACGTTAAAGAAACACAGAAAAGCAACAAATTATGAACCAAAAAACGAAAAAACCACACTAACCTGTTCTTTTAAAATAGCAGCCTGTTGTCTCTTCAATTCTCTCTCCTGCAAACAGAAAATTTGTGCATATTTAAAACACGTCACATCAAATTTCGTGTGGTGTAAGAGGGGGGTGGTTTGGGTTAAATCGAACAAAATTCATTTCAAATAAATGAACAAAAAAATTCTTGTCCGTACCTGTTGTTTCCGTTGCTGTTCCTCGAGCCGGTGTTTTTCCAGTTCTTCCTGCCGTTTTCGTTTAGCCTGTCATGCAACACGTTACATCACATAACAAAACGAACAAAATAATAAAAACTAAGAAATATGATTTTATCTATATGTCTTTGTATTATACAAGATATATAAATAAAATATCACAATTAAATTAAACGAAAATGGAATTATGATCGAAATTAAGTTAAAAAATATTACATGCGCTTGCTTAAGCATTATTGTTTTTATTTGTAACAATAATTGATTGTTATTAATTTTTATTATTCATGCAGATGAATTCGGTGAAGGCATAGTAGAAGATGATGGGATAAATCAAAGAAAGCTAATTTGCCTTTGGCTAATATTACGATGTTGTTATTGCGAGATAAAATAATCTTTTGGTTAGAATCTCATCTAGCTAAAACTGTATGATCGATAATAAAATGATGAATCCAAATTAACACCTACTACAAACAGTACTGTATTTCGAAACTAATTTTAGAATACATCAGGCGTCAAGTCTATAATTCTTAGAGCTTTAATCAGCTTGCTTTCAAGCTACTATTTAAGTTAACGTGAAACGCCCTAAAAAATATAAACAAAAACACCGTGATTATATTTCCTATAATAAAAAGCATTTCATTTTTAACATAATTTTTTCTCCAATTGCAATCTCATTACTTTATGTGTGAGCAAAAGCCTTGTTAGTTACCTCGTCCCTTTTCATTTATAAATATATAAGGATAAAAAAACTAACATACCATTGCAACGTTCGGTATAAACAAGGTATTATTTACGGGACTTTGTCGCTCGCTATTTTCCGTACAATAAGCATTTAAAATGCTTTCACGGTTCTTCCAAATGGTTGCTACTGTTGAACTAGCCAAACCGAGTTCACGAGATACATCCGATTTCAATTTCCCACCTTCAATTTCGGATATTATTTGAATTTTCTGTTCTAGTGTGAACGCTAGACGTTTTCGACCCTAATTAAGTATAACACTTTATGATAGAAAAATCAAATGACATGTGTGTAAAATTTCAGCATTATACTATACCTCCACAATTAAAAAACAAAGAAAATTCGTCTTAAAACTCGTTTGCAGACAACAAATTTACCTTTTTCATTAATTGGTTTGTTTTAATAATGGAAAATTAGGGGGTTTTTGACGCACCTCTAGCATTTGTTGAGATCTGGCCTCGCGGTCCCTTTTTGCAGCTTCTTGGCGTTCGCTACGCTCAATTTCCTTAGCTAACCTCGCTTGCTCTCTGTCTATTCGGGCGGCGGCTCTAGCTGCCTGTTGTTTTCGTGCCATTTCTATTCGTTGTTCCACCGGTAGGCTTGTTCGCATTGCAGTTTTTATTTCTTCCAGTCTAAACAAACACAATAATAAATCACGAGTGTTTGGAGTGATAGACATAAAATACAGAGCCTCTAAATAGGCAGTTTCTAAAGGATAATATATCCGTCTAAAAAGCCTATGATAGCTTAGAAAGTTTAGATCAGACTTTTAAACTAGCTACTTCAAATACTTTATCCCCTAACAGAACTTATAACTACAGAGCGGATCTCAGGGCGTCATTCCAGAGACGAACTTTTAAGTTAGTGAATGGGTAAACTATTCTACTACTTTCACAATAAAACTATCGTGATATTTGTCCACAAACCTTCTCGTCACATCTTCTTCAGTCAAATGAATATAATCACTGCCATCTGGTGCCATTTCCGGTCGCACCAGTTGCACATAGTCACCCAAAATCACCCGACAGCTGAACGTGAAATTGTCCCTGGATAATTCGACATTCTTCTGGTAATCCAAATACTGAAACAAAAACGCCCGTCAGTTTTACAATCTTGAGGAAACCTCTCAAGCTTTACCTGTGTGACATCAGACATTTGTTTAAATTTGTTGGCAGAATCCGGCGCTACATATGTAACATCTCCTTTGATTCCTCCATTCTTCGTTAGTCCTCTTATAATAGTTTCACGTTTCCAACCTGGAGACAAATCGAAAGTAGGTAATAATTATTGGTGATTGTTATTGAGTTTTAGTTACCTTTCTCTAGGGGCACACGCAACAAACGCTCATCATATTGCTTTTGCTTCTTGGCCGCCGCCGCTTCAGCCTCCATCTCTGAATCAGTGTGGTTAGAATCAGTTAAGTTATCAGAATCAGTAGACGCGTCTACCGTACTGGAGTCACTTAAAGGACCCCTAAATTTTTCCTGTAAAAACCTATTTAGAGCCTTCTCATCGCAACCGCCTTCAGAAATATACTGTTGCGCCGCCAATATATTCGATTTCAACAGATTCATCTGTTGGTTCATGCTGGCGTTGGGATCTAGCATGGGCATCGGTTTGATACCCAAAGCACGACTTTGAGCCAGCAACGAAGCCACTGTGTTTTTCTTGGGTTTGCTCACACCTCTACCTAGATTCCTCGGACGGCCCTCTTTGTGATTGGGCAACGACATGGAACCCATTGCAGATGCTGAGATATTCACAGAGGATGTGCAGTTGGAAGAGGTGGAACTACCACCATCGGAACCTTCGTTGCGACTTGGTGGCCTTGGCGAGTCAGCAGTGGCGAATAATTGAGCTAGCGAAGCACTGGGCGCGCCGGGGGGTAACTGTGATCCAGATGGGATTACTCTTCGAGGTTTCGGCCCTGGCTTCCTTCGAGCTACAAAACCAAAATGAAATTAGTTTCCAGACAAATTCATACTAATATTGTCTTACATATCCTGTCGACTCCTACATTGGCAGACATGTGACTTAGAGAATTAAGAGAGGAACTGCCGCTGTTTGAAGAGCTGGGTTTTAGGGACAAGTTGAGAGGTATATCCCCTGCTGAATCAGAACCGCTATTGAAGTTTGAGGCGCCTGATGGACTACCATTAGTAGCTGGTAGTTTGATCACTTCGACTCGATCACTTGGAGTTGATGGCGGAGTAATATCCTGATCCTTTAACAATATTTCCAGTTAGATAGAGTAACATTGGTTATTGAGCTAACTTACACTGACGCTCAATTTTTGGCGTTTGCTGGCCCGTTCAATCAAAAGGCCGGTGCTGGAATGAGATGGATGCACACTAACCGATGGTGGGTCCAAGGAAATGGTTTTTTTACGTCCACGATTCGTTGTGCCAGGTATTTTAGGACCAACGATGGATGAGGTATATTTTATAATCTCCGTATCAGGTGGTAATCTAACGCCACCCAAAATTGAATTAGGATCACTAGAAACGCATAAAATATCATTTTATGCATACATACAAACATAACACAAACAAAAACAAACATAACGAAAATATAGAAAGGTTAGTTTTCTCACCTATTGCCTTCCAAAGCGGCGCTAGGATTACATGGAAAATATTTCGTGAGTGACATTGTTTTAATCGTACGAATATTTTTATAATGTTGTGTGAATGTAAATTATCTTTATTAGAAACTGTTACACATATTCATAAAGATAAGATAAAGATTTAAAAATCTGTTTAACATAAACTGTATATACTCGATCAATCTACTTTTACAACGAATGCAAGCAAATAACTTATTATATTTTTATACCTACATTTGTTGTAAAGATAAAATAATTTTGGATAAATACAGTTCGATAAATAAAAGTTAAATATCGTGTGGTTGGGTGATTTTAATAATTTATTTTAATAATTTATTCCACGATCATGAATGAATATTTGAACCAATTTTACTATCGTAACTGCCCGTCGAAAATTTCCAGTAATAATAATTACACGATTATTTTCACGTTTTGATAAGAAATTTAATAGTGACAGATTTGCAAATAATCAAATTTACTTTTAAAATTTACTGGATAACTGCGGTAGGAAAAGTTGGAAAAAACTACAAAGTTTGTATTTTATACTCATAATAAAATAAAATAATAAAATCTATTTTATTTCTTTTACAAGACTAAGTAGTCTCTATATTATGTAAGAACATGCATTTTAGCAATGAATATCTATTTATTTTTAAGGGTGTTTCTAGTTTTTATTAAAACTATGACTAAAACTTATTGAGAGATTTTGGAAAAATTATCTTGCGTTTTTTTCGTATAGAAGTTTATGGAAATACCGACTAGTGGAAGGCCAGGCGTCAGCGAATTTTGAACCCACAAAAATCCTACAACAGATTTTATAATTAATTTAGCTTAACTTTGAATGCGTACATAAGTAGCTGGCCTATAAAGATTTTTTTAGTTCTTTCTTTAGTTTCCACCCGTTTACCTCAAGATTAGAAATTTTGTTGTAACTTACCTTAAAATGCTCGATGGTAAACTGGCAACACTACTACTACTATTCACAGAATTTTGAGAACAACTGGTAGTCAATCCACTTTTCTCAGAGTTGGTGGCCAAACTAAGCGGACTGGTAAATATACTAGGCGCCGGCTGTGGTGGCAATTTAACACTTCCACTAACACTACTCGAACTCGAAGACGCACACTTATTCTTCTCCAATTTGTTCATATAACTTAAATCGTTCACTTTAGCTGCTTTCCTATCACTTGAATTACTACTAGGTAACTTCATGGTCGGTTGTATTGTCAAACCGGTACCGGATGAGTATTTCGGTGGGTTATGCGATTTGCTATTATTGGGCATTGACGATGATGCGCTCGTTTTAATGGATTGTTCCAAACGGCCAACGTCCAACTTGGAACCGTGCAACGATGATGCGGATGCAGACAATTTGTCTTTGGAGTTACTGCCGGATAGTTTTGGCAGTGAGGAGCTACTACTGGTTTTTGAGTTTTTTGACGATGACTTGTGGTGGCTGGACAGCGATGGCAGACCGAGGGAGGCGTATTGTAGGTCTGGATTGGTTAGTGATGGGAAATTCAGGCCTGAGGCCTGCAAGCGGGCCAGATAGTCCTGGGCCGCCAAGTGGGATGCCATGGACCACCATGCTGCACCTAAACAGGAAAACAAGCGTGTTAAAAATTAGTTAGGTATCCTGGAGCTTTCCAAAAATTTTGAAACATCGTCCAAGAAATTTCAATATTTTTCACTGAATTTCACTTTCTTTTTCTAAACTAAGTATAGTTGTATTTTACGTAATTTAAATGGATGAACAAAACAACCGAAATTTTTCCATCTCCACATATCCATTAGATATATAATATATAACTTAGAATGTGAACTTTTTAATCAATATGTATGTTTACTAAGTTCCATTCTAAGTTCAGGATAACTATCTAATAAATATCTAAAGGTGGAACGACGGAGCATTCATAAAACTCTTCTTTGGATGAGGTTTCGATTATTTGTTATAAAAACAACTAAATATTTTGCCTATCAAAGGCAATTAAAATACCATTATGTATTAAAATTTCTTGATAGCTGCTTTTGTAAAACTGGGAAAATTTATAAAATACTTGAAAATAGCATAAAGTTGGCAATTCTTTAAAAAAATTTCGTTTAATTTATAGTTTTGTGGTCTACATATTTTCTTCCTAATAAACGAATCTGAAATATTTTCTAAATTATTGTTTTCTGTTTAAATTTGAAATAGTCTTTAAAAAGAAACATCCTAACTTTTTAAGCTGGCACAAAAAAAGCAGTTGGTACTTTTTGCAGGATTTACCAAAATACCCTCAATAAATTTGGAAAATATTCTTCACTTCTTCAAGTGAATTTTTTGAAATAATTCTTTCAATTATTTGTTTTAACAATTTTTTTTTAATTAGTCTATTATGAATAATTGACTAAAATATTTAGCATTTCCATTTAATCGTTTATTTTCCAATTATTCTTAATTTTCTCATGATTTTTTTAAGATAATCGAAGTATGGGATTATATAAAGTTCGTTTTTTCTAGACACACTATTATACAGAGTGTCCCAGGATAGACACGAAATATTTTTTAGGTGTGATTCTTGAATAAATTCTGCATTGTCCAGTATAATTTTTTTATCCCCAATCCAGGTTAGTTTTCGAGCAATCATCTAATGAATGTTGAAAATTGTAGATTGAAAAAGTAAAACACTGTTGAATAAAAAGAAGCCAGTCTGCTAAACTATTTGATTATCGAAAAAAAGTCATACATGAAATTTGTAGCTGAGATGATTTGCGATCGAAAGAATTACTGGTGTTCAAATTTGGAATTTGAAAAAATTAATCATTGTATGTTCACGTTTCATTTAATTTATTTTGAAAATTAATATTGAAAAAAGTTAAAAATTTGATACATGATGAAAGATTGGTTTATTTTGAATCGAAAAGTTACATTCCATTTTATATGAAAAATTAAAATAAAAAAATACTCGGATTGGAGATAAAAAAATTATAGAGGACAATGCAGATTGTATTCAAGAATCATACCTAAAAATATTTCGTGTCTATCTCTGTAGTTTTAAAATAGATATAGAATAATTCCATTAACTTAATTTGTACACGAATTTGGAATATTTACAAGACGAATCCGCTTATAATAGATCAGAATAACAGTCCATCATAACAGAGGCTAGTTCATTTTAAGAGGATTTTATTACAGATATTTACAGCAAAACTAAATACTCCCAAAAATTTGTTCATTTTCCTTCAAATCTGTGCTTGAAAAGATTAAATTAATTCTAAAATTGAACATTTCTAACAGATTTTAATTCTGGATGAAATTCTTGTATAATATTATTTTTCTCTCAATTTATTCACATATTTTAATTAAATTTGAATTAAATGCTAAGACAATGTTTACGTAATTTCAAAAAAAATATTTCTGTTTGAATTATGCACTGTTATGTTAAACATAATTTATCTTTAATACCTAATCCGGTATGAATTGAATAATTTTTTTTTCAACGAAAAACTAACAGAAAATTTATTTTTTATACAGGGTGAGTCGCAAGAAGTGGAACATGCTTTACCTGTAAATACTAGGCCTAAAACTGAGACGATTGACGCAAAAAGTTGTTATACTAAAATACATACCTAAAAAGTTAAAGGCGTTTGAAGTTAAAGAAAAAAAAATAATTTTTGGTAATAACTTCTAAACTAATTGAATGAGAAGAACCAATTCTTGGTAGTTGCTAATGAATACCAAAGACCTTTAATTTGTGAAATTTTTTTTTAAATCAAACTTTAAGAAGATGATTTTTTAAAGTAAATAAAGTGTTTAACCTTCTGGAACTTTTTTGTCCTCAAAATTTTAATTATAAAAAAAATTGCATTTAATAGACAATTTAATTTTAAAACTTTTTGATCTCTTGTAAAGTTTTGATTAAACGCACCGTGAAGCTTTAAAAAATTAAAAACTAATTGAATGTTTTTACTAAGTTTCAAAAAAACAGCTTCAAGAATGCTGAGATTTAAAAGTTATTGACGGAGGACGGACCTCCAGCACATTATGCACGTCCTGTGCGACATTGGCTATCTGTCACTTATCCTCAACGATGGATTGGTAGAGGCCCTGATGCTCCTGTTGCATGGCCTCCTCGTTCTCCTGACCTAAACGCAATTGAATTCTTTTCTTGGGGATATTTAAAATCAAAAGTGTATGCAACACCTATTCCTTCACTTCAAGAGCTTAGAAGGAGAATCGTTCAACACGCCAATGAAGTTCGAGAGGCAGTTTATAATTTAAAAAAATTCGGTTTTCAATGTAAAGAAGAGCTACAGGAGCGTCATCGTCAGGGCCTCTACCAATCCATCGTTGAGGATAGGTGACTGATAGCCAATATGCTAATGTCGTACAGGACGTGCATAATGTGTTGGAGCTCCGTCTTCCGTCAATAACTTTTAAATCTCAGCATTCTTGATGCTGTTTTTTTGAAACTTAGTAAAAACATGCTGTTAGTTTTTAATTTTTTAAAGCTTCACGGTGCGTTTAATCAAAACTTTACAAGAGATGAAAAAGTTTCCAAATTAAATTGACTATTAATTGCAATTTTTTTATAATTAAAATTTTAAGGACAAAAAAGTTCCAGAAGGTTAAACACTTTACTTACTTTAAAAAACCATCTTCTTAAAGTTTGATTTCAACAAAATTATCACAAATTAAAGGTCTTTGGTATTCATTAGCAACTACCAAGAATTGGTTCTTCTCATTCAATTAGTTTAGAAGTTATTACCAAAAATTTTTTTTTCTGATACTTCAAACGCCTATAATTTTTTAGTTGTGCATTTTAGTATAACAATTTTTGGGTCAATCGTCTCAGTTTTAGACCTAGTATTTAAAGGTAAAGCATGTCCCACTTATTGCGATTCACCCTGTATAATTTTTCCAGTTAAAACTGACTGAAAAAAACGTCTCTCACAAAGATAGCTTTTTGTCTATTTTACTATAAAAAACATCATTCTTACTCACAATCATAAAAAAATGTGTTGATATACACATTCACAAAAATAAATAATATAAATTAGTTGACATTTATATTGCCACAGTAAAATTAATTGCTACAATAAAAACCATTAAAAAATTCGCCTTAATTCTGAATCCACTTTGTCGTAACTAACCCAAACTACGTAGCGTCCAAAAAGTCTATCAAAGAACAACAATTTCTAGTTGTCATCGTTCTATTTACGCCACATTCCCAATCACAATCTAAATATAAATAAAACCAAACCAGAAAGTGAGGTTACGGCCACACAACGCACAAACAAAGCCATTGATAACGTACAGTAACATCTCCAAACCCAACAAACATCCAACATGAAACTCATCGACAAACAATTAGAGTAAAAACATTACCGAAAATCGATTCATATTTCTGTTGTTGTATAGTTTTTGGCGGCGCCGGTTATTTATAATTACAGGATAAATTATGACCTCTTTATATAGTCTTTGTGCAGGCTGCCTGAAAACTGGGAGGGAGAAAAGTAGATCAATAAATGAATTACATTTGCTGTAGTAATACTTCACCCAGATGAACCTGTTTGTGCTGTAAACGGCTCTACAGCCCAAAACGTGGGCAATATAAAACAATTCGTCAATTTGTGAACAATTTTGTTGATTGGATTTTGGGCAATATTTTAGGTGGCGTACACGAGAAAAAAATGTGTAGGAAAATCGGGGAAACCTGTTGATTTATTAGATTAACGAAATTTCTTATATTATTGGAGAAGTGAATTGCTAGGAGAATGAGAAGGACAAAAATGTTTTAAATTCAATTAACTTTCGAAGGAGCCTCACTTTTCATAAAACTAAATATTACATTGTTAAATTTCTATAAAAATAACTTAAACGTTTTGAAACCGCTCAGATAATAATCAATTGTAGGTTTTCAGGTAGTTAAATATTAATTAAGAAAAAAAGAGTAGGTAGTGTTCATTAATATTCACAATTTCTTTTTGAAACTTACAAAATGTGTACCAAATTCCAAAATTCGCAGTAATTATAAAAAAAATTGTCCTAATTTTCAAAATGATTGTTGAAAATTAAGTCAATTTTTTTCTTTATAAAGAGCCATAATCTACACGCAAAATTTGTTTTTTTTTAAATATAAAAGAAATTCCTGGCCCAACATTTTTACATCCGACAAAAATTCCCCTAAACCGATTTCCTTCCCTCGCAGGACTTACTTGCAGCAGGAATGCCTAAACTGGCAGCTTGAGTCGCCGCCACCGAGAGGGTGTTGGTGTAGGCATTATTGTACGCCGCAGCGGCACTGGAGGACGTGGGGTACGACGGCATGCCCCTGCCAGACGATGGCGGTAACATCCCAAACGGAAGTGACGGATGTGGAGGAAGCCCGAACCCTCCACTGGCAGCTGCAAACAGGTTGGCGGCATTGGCTGAATTGGCGTCACCTCGTGGCCAATACGCTGCAACAAACAAACATCGTGTAATACAAGGGGCGCGCCACAGGGTGCTGTATTTACCCCCAAAGAGACTGGCAGCATCGAGCAGGGCTGCTGGGTCTTGTGAGTTTGATACTTTATTGGAGCCGGAATTATTTTCGTTGCTCTTCCCATTTTCTTTATCCATTTCCAACCCACAATACTGAAAACAGATTAAACAGTTTTAGAAAAATTTCTGTGGAAAATTTGAAACATAAAATTGTCAACTAGTTATAATTACCCGAAATTTAACACAATTAACTAGGGAATAGTATGGGGGTTTGTGGGATAAAACGGATTTAAAGGCACAACTATTTCTTGTGTTTGTTTTAGCGGCACAAAAACAACGAAATTGCAAAGAAATGCATAAACAGCGGTTGTAACTGGGGTGAAAAACTGTCTATTTTCAATAGACAGACTTTATAAACTGTCAAATGAATTTATTGTTTATTTTTGGAGTTATAAGTCACAAAAATTCAAATTAAAATTTACGAAACTCGCTTTCTTAAAATAGTGACCTTTGATATTTTGAAATAAATACAATTTGTGACATACGTCAAACTATAAGTCATATAGCACAGTGGTCTCCAAAGTGGGGTGCGCGTACCCCAGGGGGTACGCGAGTCGGTACATGGGGGTACGACATTATTAAAATAATACTCCTAATAAAATAAAATACTGTGTAATTTTTGTCATAGGAACGGTACTTAGCACAATAAATTTGTTTTCAATTAGTTGGGGGTACGCGCTATTTATTTTTTCTACCTTAGGGGTACGAGATCAAAAAAGTTTGGAGACCACTGATATAGCACACACTAACTAACCTTTATTCAATGTAGTATTGTCCACTCCAAAGGTTCGAGTTCAGCCCATATTGAAGCATTATGTCCTGGAAAGCCCAATAAAAACATATTAAACATTTAATTTGCAACGATTATTATTGTGAATTTGGGTGTCGTGGCGCTTGCAGAAGCCATTAACGAAATAATGTCGAGCTTTCTATTATTAGAATAACAATTATTCTGTAGGTATACACTAATCAATGTTGGGAAAGGATTGATATGTGATTTGTAAAGTAAAAGTTATTGTAGTGACGATTACCAAATGCTAAACAAACCAAATAATTATCTTGTGGAATTTTCTGTGAAACCAAATATTTAAAGCAAAAACGTTAATTTTGCGTTATTGAGTTTGGATTCTTATCTAAAATAATTACGAGTGCTTCTAACTGTTACAGACTGTTTCGCTTAAAATATTTCGGCGACATCAAGTCGGTGGTTCTGCCGCCCCTTAGGCCGGCCACTCCGCCTCTGTATAGAGCCATAAAACTAAAGTATTTTTCAAAAATCAACACTTTTCGCATTTCAGGAATTTTTATCATGGAATATTGAATCTAACCTTACAAAAATTGCTTTCCTATAGACATTTACAAGTAAAATTATTCTTAAATAATATACAGAAAAGAAGCAGTGTATTTTAAAATATGCATAAGTCGATGTTTCTTATGTTAAATTACAAATCCTTAATAGAATTTTAAACACTTTCACTAATTAATTACAGATTTCCTGTAAACTGTACAAATATTTCTATACCAGAAACTCTGAAATTATGTAGTAAAAAACGATGTTATGGTTTTAGGGATGACTTTTTAACAAATCCACAAAAGTATTTAAATACAACGATAAAATTTTGTTTATACAAGGTGTCCCAGTTTATATCGTCAGGATTTCACCAGTCGATAGTTTAGCGAAAATTAAAGGTGGTTTGTCTAATAAACTATGGTCGAATGTTGCTTCCTTTTTGATGTACAGGACATTAAAGAAAATAAATTATTTTAAATAATTTGCTATAAATCAATAACAAAAAAAGTTAGTCTTCCGAAATTTTGCATAGATCTTTTTTTTTTGTATTCTCTTATTAATAGTGGTTGCAATTATTTTATTTAGAACACAGAGGCGTGCGTACGGGTTTCTTCAAAAACATTTTATTGAATAAAACGTACACCACTGTTTTTTTTTGCAGCACCAATATGCAGAGAGTATTTTCCATTCAATTTAGAAACTTTTTTGTATCTTACAATTTCTTAATAACTTAACTTTTTTTTTATTATTTATTAAAGAGGTTCTTCCCTATTAGATTTCCGAAAAAAGCATCAGTACAAAGTTGTAGAGAAAAATATTTCCTACAACTTTCCTTTTAATATTTTTCTGATATTGTCAATATTTAAAAAGATATTCAACAAATAAGTTGCAAATTTTAGATAAATTTTTCTCTAGTTAGGTACTACTTACTACTCTTTCCCCAAAAATTTCAACTTATTTGTTGAATAACTTCTTAAATATCGACAATATCAAAAAAAGTTTAAAAGATAAGTTGTAGGAAATATTTTTCTTTACAACTTTGTACTGACTCTTTTTTCGAAAATTTAATAGGAAAAAGTTATTCAATAAACAAAAAAATCCAACCCCTAATTGAGGGCTGGTGAAGGAAGGGCGGGGTCTCCGAATACACAAACTCAGTTTTAAACTTTCAGGGTGACCCTCTAGAAGATTCTACAAAAATTGGCTGTAGGGTAAAAAAATTCTATTTGAAGCCTTTTTTTCTCCGTTATTTACTGTACTATTAGGTTATTTTGAGTTAAGTTATCAAAAAATTATAAGATACGAAAAAGTTTCTAAATTGAATGGAAAATACTCTCTGCATATTGGTGCTGCAAAAAAACCAGTGGCGTACGTTTAATTCAATAAAATGCTTTTAAAGAAACCCGTACGCACGCCTCTGTGTTCTAAATACAATAATTGCAACCACTATTAATAAGAGAATACAAAAAAAAGATCTATGCAAAATTTCAGAAGGCTAACTTTTTATTGATTTATAGCAAATTATTTAAAATAATTTATTTTCTTTAATGGCCTGTACGTCAAAAAGGAAGCAACATTCGACCGTAGTTTATTAGACAAACCACCTTTAATTTTCGCTAAACTATCGACTGGTGAAATCCTGACGATATAAACTGGGACACCCTGTATGTGTGAAATTTCCAAAGTTAATGGTGGGTTTATGCACACTAATTTAACGTTATCTAATGTTATGTTATGTTAACTTGACATATTGCTGAAAAATTATACGTATGATAACAAAATATATTGACAAATTAATTGTTATTAAATTATATTTATCCTAAAATCGTTCCATGTTTGTAACTTAAATGTCATTTTATTGAACATTCATTTACTCATTAGATTTGGTTTGCTTGTAGTATGGATGGTATTAAAAAGTGAAAGTTTATGAAGTGTAAGCGAGTCCATTATAGATGGATTACATTTTTATGCATGATTGAAAAATGTGTCATTTCTCATTGTTATAATTATGGTATGAGTGGGAGTGAAGATAGATTTTTTGTCACACTAAAAAGGCAATTTGTTTATGCCTGCCCACTGAAGCAACCCTATTCATTCTACATAAATTTCCAATACTGCAGACGAATATCGAAAATATTTCGAAACACGTCAAAATTCTTGTTCGTCGTTGGTTTCGATGGAAAACCGCCAGCCCTAAAAAATCTCATTTGACTGAAATACATGCCATTTAAATCGGTACCGTAAAAATTAAACGACTGCATAAACCCACCATTACGAGACCAAAAACTATCCGTAAAAACTATTTGTCACTTAAACTCAAAACAACAAACCCAATTATAAACACATCATTTTCTACCATATGTAGGTAGGTACATACATCTAACTAAATAACTACTTTAAAACAGATTATAACGTGTTAGTTGACACCACAGCGCACAATTTAAATTGCTAACCTCATTTCATTACCGTTTTTCAACATTATCGTACCTGTTACAACAACAACAAAAAAATCACCGCACATTTCGTATGCCGGATTTAAACTTGATTTCTACACCATTGTTGTTTTCTGACTGTATTAGCTGCATCACATAAATTTAAACAAAATAAAAACTAGTTAGCCTTAAATAATGCTGCTGCTGCTTCATTTCGCTAAATAATTCTTTGGAAACAGCAGTAGTACACTAGAAATTAATTGATTTTGTTGTGCTATCATGATAAAATATTATAATAATGGAATTAGAAGTGGAAGGCCAAGCGATATGTTGGGGGGAAGGAGACTGAACTTGTACTTGACCTAGAGGAATAGCGGCCATGACCTTTGGTCCAGATTAGTGACGCCCTACGATAGAAAGCGTGGGTGGTTCATTTAGAAAATGTGATCACTTGCAGGAGTGGACGATAATTATAAGCGTAAGCTCGCAAAAATAAATTAGGTACTTTACATATAAACTTGCATATAAGCGAAAAAAATCGTGGGAACAGTAAATTGTAACTTTCTATTCTCTCACTTATTTTCTTTAATAAGTTCACCGACCTCGGTACAGAAAAGCAATTTACACATCAGTTTTTTGTTTTTAAACAAACCGGCGTTAATTAATGGTTCTTAAATCAAAGGAGCAAATTTAAAATTGGGTTAGTTAGCATATTTCCTACTGATGTCGCCTTAAAAGCAATTTAGTTAAATGAGCAAATTTCAGAAGAACAATTTAATTAAACAGGTAATCAATGTAATGATTACGGTTTTTTCTTTTAAGTGAATAAATTTGATGGTCTCAACGAAATGACTTAATTAAATTGTTGATACACTGGAATTAATTACGGAAAAGGAGGAGAACCGGAAAAGTTGCAGTTTTAGTTGAAAAAATAAAACCACATTAGCGAAGACAAAAATTTTTATCGTTAAAATTGTGTAAGCATGTAATTGATTTGGACTTTAAAGCCTGATACTGTGAGAGAGTTAAAGCCAGCATAGTTTTTGGGATTTGGCAATAATCAGAAATTTAACATAATATTTGTAAATTTTCGTTTATTTTTACAGGCACAGACTTAGGACATTAGCAGTGTTCATAGCTCGAAAATCCTGGATAGTCACAAACTAAATATTATCAACCGTACACAAAATAATATTTTTTAAGTAGGTATTAGGAAAGTTCTGAGGAGAAATTACCCTTTTACTCCCCTGTAATATTACTGCTGGGATATGTAAACAATGCGTTTATTTGAACCCGAGAGGTCCTGTAATTTCTCCTTCTATCACAGGAAAATTAGGATTGGGGGCACCTCGTCTTCCTGTGGTAAAAGGAGAAGTTGGAGGCCCCTCTAGAATTCAAATAAATGCATTGCTTACATATTATTCAGACAGTAAAAATAAACGAGAGTTTACTGTATGTATGATGTACATAGTTGTACTTATATGAAATTAGCCGAACAACAAATCACTACCAATTTTTTAAAATCTTATTCCAAATACGAAAAAAAAATCTAACTTTAACCTCCATCTATGAAGACCTTCCAGACATCTCTTCTTATTTGGAGGTCCTTAGAAAACTAAAACTGTCGTAATTTTGGCAATCATGTAATCTAACCTAATATTTGACGAGGCAGAATAATGGCAAGGGAATAAAAGTAGTTGTGTCTTTATATATTAAAAAAAGTATTGTATAAGACTAAATAAAAGCATAAAAATTGGCACAAAAAGAATAGAATATTTCCATTACATCTAGCGATTCATTTATTTAAATAATCAGCTACAAGATTGTATCCAAAAATCCCAAATTGAGGTCTATTTATACTTTGAAATTGAAAAAATCAAAAAAATAGTTAAACCATAATAAAAAAAGCCGGCAACACGTGACTTTAGTAATCTGCTGAAAAAAGTTGTTAATTTATCTCTAAAATTGCACAAAAATGATAGTGGTACATTTTTCTAAATACAAAATAGGATGATAGTTCCTTTGGAATTAAAAGATGATTACTTAAGAGTTCTAGGGATGGACTCGAGATTTCAAGATCACCTGAAAAAAATGTGTGACTTTACAAAAAAAACGAAAATATTTGGCCATAAATCCTAAATTCAGGTTAATTTTGCACTTTGGAATCGGAAAAAAGCAAAATAGTTAAACAATAACAAAAACCTAGAGGTCGGCAAATGGCTTTGACTTTAGTAATCTACTGAAAATTTTGAAATTTTAATTCTAAAGAAGACCAGTCAAAAGTGGTAAATTTTTCTAAATCCAAGATTAAAAAAAATAGCACGGGAAAACCACATTTCCTGATTTTTTAACGATCCTACATTATGCATTTCACTAGAACTACGCATATCTCAAATATACATTATGTGTATTAGTCACTCATTACAACAAATTAATCACAAAAAATTGTATCTAGTAAAAGTGTTTCCCGTTACCCTAACTGAAAAACTATACTGGAACCACCACAAATTCCAATCGGGCCTTATTTCCTGTTTTGTTTAAGTAAAACCGCAATGTATTTATGGATTTTATCTCATCTTGTGTGTGGATCGGTTAATTTCTCAAGGAACAGATCATTCACCTTTCCCTTGGAAATATAATTGCAAACGTTCTCTCTTTATGTTGGCAATAAATACATTCGTACATAGAGAGGCATAATGCCTGTTGTTTTCTGTAGCTATCTCTTCGTTACAATATTGTCTGAGTGGACGCAGCTTGTATTGTCCTCAAACAAAAATGCAGTATATGGTGTCCGTAAGACTCGTCATTACTAGTTTTATTTTATTTTAATTGCTACATACCATACGTTATACTATTAAGAAATACCGCGACTGATGTGAGTGGTCTGTGAACAGTTTCCAATGTGACAAGATTCTCTACATGAGTTTATGCAATTTTTACTAATTTTAATTAGTGACGCGGATAGGTAATAAAAAACATTGCGGCTGTATAGGAAATAGTTCAACACGTACCTTATTAGCATGGCTGAGAACGGACTTTCGGCAGATTTATTCCTGAAACAAGATAAAAAATATTTTCAATTAGTGTGAATTTAAACAAAGCTATGTTAAACTCATAATATCTGATTAATTTGAATTTTACGGACTCCTATTGGTTATTCGCGAATCTATACTAAATTTTATCCAATAAGAACAATAGTTAATGTTAGTCTTTGATTAAATATTTATTTGACGTTTAGATATACAAATAATAAATAAAAAAACATTGGGGTTCTGAAAATGTATCAGCCGCTCCTGTCTAACAAACATCTAATGTTTATATTTTATATGCTACATTTTATGTCTTCAATATTATTTATCTATTATGAATAATAATAACCTACGTACACTGATCTCTCGAAAATAACAGTTGCGTAATCGAAACAGTACATCATAATAAATAAATAATGCTCTAATTTATCATACAAAATTATATATTACATGGCTGCTGGAATAGAAGAAAAGCTAAGGTAATGTTAGTTTATTATAATAATTTTATTGTGTTTAAAATTGCATTATGATAAAATATTTACTCAATCTGGGTTTTACATTATATCAAATTCGATTATTGTTACTTTGTATTCGTCTACTAAGTGACTCATTTGATTATATTGTGGAATGAACATTATTTCATCCTACTCACTATAGATGGTGTTGTAGGTTGTAGGTTTAATTAATTAAAACCATAATTCACATCACACTTGCAGGTTTCAAAAATCTGATGAGCATTTAATTAAAGTTTCCCCTGAAGAAGAAATTGCAATCTAATCGCTCACAATTACTTCCAACTTAATTTCAAAAACTCATCAAATTGATGAACACACAGTATAAGAACAAAACCATACTTAATTATGTTGTATACGTTGTTAACAGAAATTTAAACAAAAACCAATTTCACTGTGTAACAAACGTCAACAATATTGTCAGTTTAAATTACCACCAGTTTTCAGACAATTGCGGGTTTTTAACGTAATTAAGATAAAAGAAAATTCGTTATTACCCATGATGACAAAAACAAAAAAAGTGTGTTTGGATATATAAATTGCTACATCTTACATCAATTAATAGATGATGCAATTTGTGGCAAGTGTGATGCGGAAAAATGAAACAATTATTTGTTGTGAAAATTCAGGATACATTTTATACGAGCCCTACAACTAAATGTTCGGACAAAAGTAAATTTGGTTGTCTTTTTTCCATACGCGCAAAAGTTATCTAAATTAACTTCTATCATATTGATGGTTTTTTCTGTTATAATGCCAACATTTAGTTATATAAAAACGTAAATTTCGTAAAAATCCGCTCGGCGGTTCCAAAACTGTGGCACTTTAACCCAGCAGGATGGGAAAATTGTAGAAACATAGAATTATTATTTTCAAAACGTTGGATCTAGTAGTCGGATTTTGATGAAATTTACTTTATTGCAAAGCTGGATGTTGGTTTTCTTTACAAAAAAAAGTTACACAAGTTTTTATTTGGTGATTTTAGGCATTTATCGGAGCTTCAAAGTTGCACCTTTAAAAATGATAAAATTTTCTAGTAACTGTTTTAAAGAATCATAGTTTTGAAACCGCTGGTTGGATTTGTGTCAAAAAACATTTAAATCAAAGCTCAATAATCGTACTATATTGAAAAAATCCTGAAATGTTAATATTATTTTTTTTGCATTTTTTTTGGAGTTCCACAGTTCACTTTTCAAAAAACGTGTTTTTTGAGGGTGCTACCTACACTAAAATAATCACAGTTTTGGAACCACTGGTTGGATTTTGGTAAAATTTACTTTTTTGCAAAGCTGGATGTTGGTTTTATGTACAAAAAAATCCCCAAGTCTTTATTTGGTGATTTTAGGCATATTTCGTAGCTTTAAAATTGCACTTGAAAAATGTGACGTAATTTTCTAACAACTGTTTTTAAAAAATCACAGTTTTGGAACTTGGGGAAAACGACATAAAGGTGCTTTCGTGGCCCTCATCCAGTCCGGATTTAAATGTCATTGAAACTCTTTGGCATAAAATTAAACGTATTCTACGCAATAATCCACCAAGAACCATTGGGGACTTAAAGACCAAAATAGAACAAATTTGGGACAGTTTCACGCGAGAATTGTACCAAAATTTGATAAATACAATGCCTGCTAGAATACAGGCAGCTATTAAAGCAAAACGAGACGTAACCTCTTATTAATGGTCCTAAATTAAAAATTATCCCTATATTTAGTTGCAAATTCATT
This sequence comes from Pediacus dermestoides, assembly GCA_963942485.1. Taxonomy (NCBI): domain Eukaryota; kingdom Metazoa; phylum Arthropoda; class Insecta; order Coleoptera; family Cucujidae; genus Pediacus; species Pediacus dermestoides. The sequence goes on from OZ012629.1 coordinate 7,270,343, forward strand.
TTGTAAAGTTTGCTAATTATTAAGGTTAAAATATTGTTAAATCCAATAAATAATTTTCTTCCATGCATAAAATATTGTTATTAAGGCTTTATCTTATTGTATTGTTAGGAGTATACTAATTATTTGTGTAAGATTTCCAGTTCTCCTTTCATACTTCAAAAATTTACTTTTGTCCGAACATTTAGTTGTTAGGGCTCGTATTACTATATTCGTTGCATTAATATTGTGTAATTTCATTTCGTTTATGAAGCAAATTTAAGTACATAATAATAAATATATGTTTATGCGAAGAATGAAAACTTTCAGTTATAAACCGTGCAATAGAGATTTTATTAGAACAGCGAATAAAATTTTCACACATCCATATACAAATTTGTTGGAACAAGAATAATTTCATTTTATGTATGTACAAAATGTGAAACTTATGCAATAAAAAGTTCTGATATTTCAGTTAACGTACTCGTATTAAAAACTTATTAGAAATTAAGATAATTTTGACTGGAAAACAACGTGAATAGATTGTTTTCTTTACTGTTTTTAAGTGTGCACAGTACAAAGTAGATTTCATTCTAGTAGAAATTTGCAGAACTGTCCAAAAGATGGCACAATTAAAAATTTCTACTTTAAATTATTTACATGTTTCTGAAAAGAAGTAAAAGCTAATAAATACATCTACCAAAATATTATATTTCCTGTTTTATTTTCCAAAGTTTACCTGGAATTCTGTCTTATCATATCAGAATATAAATAACAACACCAGGAGATAAAATTGTAGCCACCATAAATTCATTGATGTCATGAAATCAGATATTTAAGCACAACTGAATATACTAGTATTATTGAACATGGCGAATTAGAAAAATTAAAAACGCATTCATTTTGTGGTACGATCATAGTTTTAAGAGAAACTGAAACCTACAAAATAGACTCCCTTGTAAACGCAGATACTAGTTTGCAACCGTTAAGAAACTAGAATCACTTCAGCGTCATTTAATAGTTAGGTCATCTACTCTACTGTACCGGTAACTAATAATGTCCAAGGAACTGGGGTTAAAATTAGTCGCCAATTATTTGGTACAAATTAGTAAGTTTTTAAATCAAAATTGTTGGGAAAGTGGAGGAATATCCTAGAGTTACTTATTATCCTTAAAAGTAGAAAAAAATTTATCGTTTTCTTGCAGCTTATATACTTAACTGCAACTAAAATCTATATATTGATTATTCCTTTCTATGTACCGAAATCTCTTTCTGTATCTCCTCTGCGATGATATCTAATAATTGCACAATATTGAATATTCGCGTTGATTTCCAGTTTGTGTAAATTCAGTATCTTCATGTAACCCACAAGATGCTATTTTGTCCAACTTGGAGACTGAAATTTGCAGAAATTCAAATATCTACGGATTTGGTTCATATTTTTCAAACCTGTCGTAGCTTTGAAGATTTTTCCAAATTTCAAAATGTATAAACTATTCGTAAAACTTCCTAATATACTTTTATTATCACTTTTTTTAATAAGAAACATTTTCAAAGAGAATTGTTTGATTTTATTCTTAGAACTGGAAAGTTAACGATTACTTCTTTCCAATAACGCTCAATTTAAATAGAGTGCCTAACTAAAATCACATTTTCAGCAAATTCACACCATAAGATCAAACCTACTAAACACATTTCAAACCATCATAATCGCAACAACATTTAAAACCGTTTGCACAATCAGCCCAATCATCAAACCCCACAAAAACCACAATCTTAATAATCTCCTAATACCACGAGTACCACCAATCAGACCCCGATGTCCAAAACTTTTACCTGAAACGACCGGTTTGTACTTTCCTGCTGGTACTGGCATATTTTTCTGGTCGCTACATTAATCGTTGTTAAACTTCTCTCAAACTGATGGGACTGACTATAACATTTTGTATTCTTATTCAGCGTGATGGTGTTTTTACCATACACGTATAGGTATCTGAAAAACTGACATGTGTGGCAATCATTTGTTGGACTGGATGTGGTGTGTGTCTGTGTATGTGTATGTGTGAGTGGTCGGCCTCGGTACCGGCATGGGTCCCTCCAGGTATTTCCGATCGGATAACGAACGCTTATAGTTTTAAACAGACAAATAAACGGTTTTATTGTATGTCCATGTCGATATGTTAATTTTGTTTGGGTAAAATGTCTGTGTTGGATATGAGATGTTATTTAGTAGGAAGTTTCCAGAATACATCAAAATTAATTGTAAATAACTAGAAATTAAGTTGTAGCTCCTCTAGGTATAATTAAGAAGCTGATGGCAATGTACATTATTTATATTATTGCCGGATTCTAGTCCAAGAATTTCTCTAAAATAACCATGTCACTTGGCAGTTGTAACTCGAAAAACAAATAAATAGTGGAAATTTCAATATTTCTTCAATGTTTGTAAAGTTCCTGCTTCATCTTTTACAGTCAATACCAGAGGTATTATTTATTACAATAGAAACCTCAATTTCCCATCTAATTTTTGGCGCTCTTGCATACTAATCATATTATCAAGTACTAAATTTTTTTGGTAAATCTTATGTATCCAAAGTTGTTGAAAAACCATCTTTTAGTTAGTAGGTAATCTCTACCTGCAGGACTCCTTCCTCAACCCATCCACAAAACACACCAGATTATGTTACAAAACCTCTAAAAATGATTTATAACCTTTCGAAGTACTTAAAAGAACATGAAAAGCGCATAGGTTTATATCTTATTTATCAAAGTAAGTACTTCCAATAACTAAATGTAATACCGCCTGCCTACACACAGGCAAATACAACAAACACAACACAAAACAATTTTCTATTAGTAAGTAAGTACCTACTCCCACTACAAATCACATTGCTTTACATATCCACTAGGCCACAACCAACCTCCTCATACACATTTTTATTGGTAAACATCAATCGGCAACAAAACCACCAGTCAATACTGTTGCACTTATCAAACCACGCTCATAATCCACGCCATTTTCATTACAACTTAACAAAAAGAATCCAATAGAAAACTTGCTATTAGTTGGGGCAGCTGTTTGGAGTACGAGGCGGAAATGTTATTAAAACGACGTTGATTTGTGAAAAAAATGCGCCCAGTGTGGCTGTTCAGTATTTTACAGAGGGTGGAAATGAGTTTTCGGTAAAGGGTGACCAAGCCCCCGCTTGTATTACATCCGGTTGGCATGTAAAACAGAAAGTCGAATAAAATTTCGTGAGATTATTTACCTGCATGATTGGAATTGAGGCATTGGAGCAGATGTGAATGGATCCAAATCGTCAGCGTTGAATGTCTGGAAAAAAATATTTGCTTAAAAGCGAATCTAACAAGTAGAAAAAAACTGTAGGAGTGCAGACAAATTATTTTATTTTATACATTTAAAAAAAATTAGGTATCTTGTGGTATCTATAAATATTAACTGTAGATACAGCCAGTCCGTCTCTGGAACAACGACCTGAGATCCGTTCTCTAGTCTTCACATGTTGGAGGAATCAAAATTAGAACTGGTACTTTGAATAGACGCTGAGTAAAGTGAAGTTAATTAGAAATATTTGGTCCATTAGAAATGAGTTCCGAAGTATGCAATCTAAAAAAAGGTCAAATTGGGACCAACTATTGTGGCCTCCTCAACGACCGAAAGTGGCAGTAAAAGGTCACATTGAATTGAGACATGAAGTCTAGGGTGAATTAGGGTAGAAACTCACTTTAAATACAAAAATATTGTTGTATATTTCTATGTTTCGGTGGGAGTGTTTATTGGGAATTATTTGAAATTTTATCTACGGAATTCAAAACATTATAACAAAACATACTGAAAAATTTATGTGGCACATTTCGCATATTTTATATTGAATTAAAAAAAAATATCTCTAGCAACTATTTCCTTGTAATAAATTCTTCTAATAAAAAAGTGGCAAAAACACTGTGTCGTATATTTACTTTTATCGAAATTTAAAAAAGCGAAAGTTATTTTAATTGATCGTCCGGTTTTATATTACCGGATATCATATTAAAGTTGGTATTTTAAATTACACGTAAATAAAGTTTTTTTGCGAAAAACTATTGATTGTGAAATGTTAGAGGAGAAGTTATTTTATTAACAATTTATAAAAGTATGATGTTTTTATATAAGGAGAAATATTTTAAAAATTAACCATAGGCAGGTACGAGCCCTAACAACTAAATGTTCGGACAAAAGTAAATTTGATTGTCTTTTTTCCATACGCGCAAAAGTTATCTAAGTTAACTTCCATAATATTGATGGTTTTTTTCTGTTATAATGCCAACATTTAGTTATATAAAAACGTAAATTTCGTAAAAATCCGCTCGGCGGTTCCAAAACTGTGGCACTTTAACTCAGCAGGATGGGAAAACTGTAGAAACAAAGAATTATTATTGTCAAAACGTTGGATCTAGTAGTCGGATTTTGATGAAATTTACTTTATTGCAAAGCTGGATGTTGGTTTTCTTTACAGCAAAGTTACACAAGTTTTTATTTGGTGATTTTAGGCATTTATCGGAGCTTCAAAGTTGCACCTTTAAAAATGATAAAATTTTCTAGTAACTGTTTTAAAGAATCACAGTTTTGAAACCGCTGGTTGGATTTGTGTCAAAAAACATTTAAATCAAAGCTCAATAATCGTACTATATTGAAAAAATCCTGAAATGTTAATATGATTTTTTTTTGCATTTTTTTCGAGTTCCACAGTTCACTTTTCAAAAAACGTGTTTTTTGAGGGTGCTACCTACATTAAAATAATCACAGTTTTGGAACCGCTGGTTGGATTTTGGTAAAATTTACTTTATTGCAAAGCTGGATTTTGGTTTTATGTACAAAAAAATCCCCAAGTCTTTATTTGGCAATTTTAGGTATATTTCGTAGCTTTAAAATTGCACTTGAAAAATGTGACGTAATTTTCTAACGACTGTTTTTAAAAAATCACAGTTTTTGAACTTGTGGAAAACGACATAAAGGTGCTTTCATGGCCCTCATCCAGTCCGGATTTAAATGTCATTGAAACTCTTTGGCATAAAATTAAACGTATTCTACGCAATAATCCACTAAGAACCATTGACGATTTACAGACCAAAATAGAAGAAATTTGGGACAATTTCACGTCCGAATTGTACCAAAATTTGATAAATACAATGCCTGCTAGAATACAGGCAGCTATTAAAGCAAAAAGAGACGTACCCTCTTATTAATGGTCCTAAATTAAAAATTATCCCAACATTTAACTAAATGTTGCAAATTCATTTTGCAAAGTTTGCTAATTATTAAGGTTAAACTATTGTTAAATCCTATAAATAATTTTCTTTCATGCATAATATTGTTATTAAGGCTTTATCATATTGTATTGTTAGGTGTTTAACTGTTTACTAATTATTTGCGTAAAATTTCCAGTTCTCCTTTCATACTTCAAAAATTTACTTCTGTCCGAACATTTAGTTGTTAGGGCTCGTAGTACCAAAATTGCAATCACAAAAATATTTTCTGCATACCTAAGCAGTGATTGTTTTTTTGGAAAAAAGTGTCTATTAAGCTAACCTAACCTAAAATTAAACAATCCCTTACTGGAGTATATCAGCAAAAATTGAATGTTCAATCAGTATTCACGCAATAAATCATATTTATTTCATAATCCAATCGCATATTGAAAACAGATCCCCTAGATTTATTTTTACATTTCTACCTGTGTCTCCTTTCACCTTATTTTTCCCTAGTAACAAAGATTCTGCATCATTTACCGCCTTTTATGGTACTCTATTCCATTCGTTCTTTAAACTGACCTCTCTATGCCAAACACAAAATCAATATGCGCTTGTTTCTACGTGATGCAGTTCCATATACACTCAAATGGATTCAAATAAAAACAGTAATGCTATCGCAGTATTGAAATAGATTTGCGATGGCATTGGCTAGTCCCCATCATGTAATGTGAATTTCCAATGAGAAGCAAAAGAAATACTCATCGTTCGAAGTCGGGTCATTTGCCTAGTTGTGTATATGGAGGGAGTCGCACTGTAAAACCATTTTATTGCATCTACTTTACATACACTTAAGGGACGATTGAATTGTTCTATGCAAATGGATTATATGGCACAAATGCTGGCAGCTAGCTGGGATTTGATGGGAGACGCATGGAAATATGAACAGATTTTAGGGAGATGTTTGTTTAATTTTCTGGCAAATTGTATATAACCTCATCTAACCTACAAAATATGCTATATAAGGAATTATAACGTCTTGGAAGTTTGGCTTGTGTAACATACAAAGGTTTTCTTAGATTAATCAAAAACTTTTCGGACATAGCTGCAAGAAAAAACCGACAAGAAGAAAACGTAATGAATTGCATTAGATCTGATGTTCTCATATATCTAAACTTCCTGGCGTGTCCTTTGTTCCTTAACGCCATTGCCACGCTAACCCATATCAAAAAACAGCCCTCTCCCTGTATGAAAAATAAATATTTTTCCTTCTCCTCCACCACCACTGGCAGCATCGCCTGACACATTACAAATATCTGTTTTGTGGGCCATGATTCAGAGACGTCCGGGACGTAATTTAAACTGACGCATCATGTATTTGTATATAGTTCCTTTTTATAAATAATTCGTGTCCCGCCGCCATCATCTTGACATCAACCCCTTTGCGCAGTCTGCACCCATTGTACGAGCATTAAAATTGCGATTAGAATAATCATGCCCAAGGGGAGGCCGCGAGGGGTCTCTTATAGAAGACTATTATAGATGGAAAATCAATATAGAAACTATAGTAAAGGGGGTGAGGTAAGTTTCGAAGATGTCGGAAGGGGTTATACACCCGCACATCTCGCTGTTGTATGTGACGTCCATTTCATATAGACAGAGGAACTGTTATGGCGCACACGAGGGCTGCTTACTAATGCTCCGGGAGTGGTGGATTAAATTTTTATTTGAAACATACACTTATGTAGTTTTTTATTTTTTAACAACTTTATTCCAATGTTAATATAACTTAGGTAGAATAGAGTAGTGGTTATTAAATTATTGAACAGACTCTTTAACTGGTTGAATGGTCCATTATTGTTAAGTACATCCATGGGAAAAATGTCTTGATAAAAAGTAATACTAAGTAACAGATGGATAGTAATTAAAACTGTTAATTACGATATTTTTGTACGTCAAGTACTTGGGTCAGCCAAGAAAATTGTCGTTGTTATAGGTGCGGAAAAATCGGAAGAAATTACAGTTAGCTTAGAAAAATTGTCAAATTCAAGTAAGTAAAAATATGCTGAAAGTACATTAGAAATACTATATTTTTTCTGTTGCAGAATTTTAGATGCTATTAAAATTTCATTTAAGTGGCTGTTATAGTTGTGCATAAAATTCAATATAAATTGCGAAAATAAAAGTTTTATTATACAATTCCTAACAATATTTATTTAATAATACACATTTATGAGACATAAGCACATTATGTTATTCTGCAAATTCTATACAATAACTACTAAAATTTTAGTACAACTCATATACTCTTAAACAAAAATTTAAATTAGGGGATTAAGCCTGGAGATTCAGCATTAGAAAATGCTTGAACCAACTCGGTCAAATTTCTTGTTAACAACAGAAAACCCTTCATTTGACTGCATACAGAAAAATATTTTCTTAAACTGGGTTAAAAGAAAATCAGGAATGCTTACAGAATACCAGCTTTATTATTTTTCTCACACCAAGCGCTTGAAATTCATTAATTTCGTACGTGAAAATTACCACCAATAGACTTTATCTTGTCATTAATAACCATGTACTATAGAGATGAAGTTAGAAAATGGACGCGTCTTCAAACTAGAAGATGTGTTACTCTATTAAGATGGAAAACTTTTTTATTGAGAGGCAATAAGAGCAGTAGCAGATATAGTCAGTCAGTCATAAATTATTTTGAGAAGACTGAGACAATAACATCCTCTGGATTAGAAGTGCTCTCCCTCAGAAAATAAGCTATCAGATCCAAATCAAAGAGAAGAATAGGATAATCTTGAGATTCGTTCAGCTCATATTATCTAACAAACTAAATGTTCGGACAAAAGTAAATTTTTGAAGTATGAAAGGAGAACTGGAAATTTTACGCAAATAATTAGTAAACACCTAACAATACAATAAGATAAAGCCTTAATAACAATATTATGCATGGAAGAAAATTATTTATTGGATTTAACAATATTTTAACCGTAGTAATTAGCAAACTTTACAAAATGAATTTGCAACTAAATGTTGGGATAATTTTTAATTTAGGACCATTAATAAGAGGTTACGTCTCTTTTTGCTTTAATAGCTGCCTGTATTCTAGCAGGCATTGTATTTATCAAATTTTGGTACAATCCTGACGTGAAACTGTCTTAAATTTCTTCTATTTTGATCTTTAAGTCCCGAATGGTTCTTGGTGGATTATTGCGTAGAATACGTTTAATTTTATGCCAAAGAGTTTCAATGACATTTAAGTCCGGACTGGATGAGGGCCATGAAAGTACCTTTAAGTCGTTTTCCCCAAATTCCAAAACTGTGATTTTTGAAAAACAGTCGTTAGAAAATTATGTCACATTTTTCAAGTGCAATTTTAAAGCTACGAAAATTGCCTAAAATCACCAAATAAAGACTTGGGGATTTTTTTGTACATAAAACCAACAACCAGCTTTGCAATAAAGTAAATTTTACCAAAATACAACCAGTGGTTCCAAAACTGTGATTATTTTAATGTAGGTAGCACCCTCAAAAAACACGTTTTTTAAAAAGTGAACTGTGGACTCGAAAAAAATGCAAAAAAAATCATATTAACATTTCAGGATTTTTTCAATATAGTACGATTATTGAGCTTTGATTTAAATGTTTTTTGACACAAATCCAACCAGCGGTTTCAAAACTGTGATTTTTTAAAACAGCTACTTAGAAAATTCTATCATTTTTAAAGGTGCAACTTTGAAGCTCCCATAAATGCTTACTAAAATCACCAAATAAAAACTTATGTAACTTTTTTGTAAAGAAAACCAACATCCAGCTTTGCAATAAAGTAAATTTCTTCAAAATCCGACTACTAGATCCAACGTTTTGAAAATAATAATTCTTTGTTTCTACAATTTTTTCATCCTGCTGGGTTAAAGTGCCACAGTTTTGGAACCGCCGAACGGATTTTTACGAAATTTACGTTTTTATATAACTAAATGTTGGCATTATAACAGAAAAAACCATCAATATTATGGAAGTTAATTTAGATAACTTTTGCGCGTATGGAAAAAAGACAATCAAATTTACTTTTGTCCGAACATTTAGTTGTTAGGGCTCGTATAAATAAACCAGTTCAATATCCAAAACTCCAGAGGCTACAATTACTATAGTTTAATCTCTCGATTTAATACATTAACCTCAGCAATTCGCACAGCTCCACCATAAGCTTGACAGTTACCCCATCAAATGTTATTCTAATGTCTCAGATCTCACAATAATGACGATAGAAGGTGAGAAAAAAACTACATTTCTTACATCGTCTCCTTATAAGTAAATCAGAATTTAATAAAGTGTGTTCAAAACTCTTGCAACTAAAAAGACGAGAATTAAGAATAGGGGAGAAAAATTTAAATACCGCATGAACTTGATATCTAAATCAAAAATAAAACAAAATATCTAAACGTTTATGTAATATAGTTCATTTTTAGGAAGAACAAAATGAAGATGCTAAAATTCAACGAATTATTGAATTAAAAAGACTTAAAAAATGGAAAAAGTGTCATAATTCTATATTTTTTTTAACATACGAAATTAATTAACCACTAAGTATCTAATTAATCTGATTAACTGGATATTACTCTGGCCACAATTTTTTGACATTCTTTAATAAATCAATAAAATTGAACCTGTTTGTGTATGCTTACCCCAGAATTTAACACAACCTAAACCACCCTCTTGTCCGATTCCCAGCTTACTGACAAATTCATCCTCATCAGCAATAATTCGTTTCCAGTTACAATAACATTTTTTACCTCGCAGCTAAATTTTGCCACATCACAAGACACACTCATACAAAAACAATTAACTTTCTAGGCAGAATTAAAAGCCGAAAAACAAAGCCACCACAACGCACATATAATATACTAAATTTGTTATAGCCTACCCTGAGGGCAGTTGTACGTAATCTAATAAGTCACCCCCTTCACCCATTAACGTTAACATGCTCTGTGTTTCCCTTTTGCTTTTGCATGCATATCATTTGTATTTTACTTTCCGACCGCAATGTATTTACACATTGAATCTTTTTTTTTTGACTTTGTATGGTAGACTTTCAGTACCAGCTGCTGAAGGCATTATATTGAAACGGCTGGTGTGTGTGTGTGTGTGTGTGTTCGGAAAATATTATTCAACAAAGTGTGGGTTCATGCACAAATATCCTAAAGAAAAAACAGCGATATCTTTACCTGATGGTGTATGTTAATTTCGGCAATTTGTTTATTTAGACGCCTGTTTATCCCGATGTAGTGGGCAAAACAAATTTCCAGGACTTGTCTATTCCAAACATTTTACAATTTAATCGCTTTTGACAGATGTATTTTTGGCTCCCATCCAAAGACATGCTTGCACAAATTAATTGATTTAATGTAAACCACGCACTTCGTCAAAAGTTTTTTCTTTGTTTAATTTTAAATTATTACAAAGTTTGGTATGCGTGAATTGTTAAAGAACCTGTTTAATATGTTAATAGGCGATCAAATTATACGCCAGGAGCTATTCGTTCTGTAACAGAAATAGATACACACTCTATTACCTAACGAATATATCATGATGGAAAATGATTTCATTTATTTAAGTACATACACTTTATGGTGATTGCGAAATATTTAAATCTAAACTTTAGAGTTTTATGACTGTATTAAATTGGTAGTAGAGATCGAAAATAATAGCGTTTATTACAGGATAATAACATGAAGACAGTCACATTAAATTATTAGTTGTAATAAACTAATTTTGCTTTTATTAAATTAACTAAATAATTTCATACCTATTTTTGTGAAATAAGATTGTAATTTGTGACTGGGTGGTCTTTTAGTTACAGAAATATCAAAGTTGGTACATAATTGTGTAATTTGTAGTCACTAATCATGTTTTTGTATTTTCGATTATACCTACTTAAGTACTTAATTAATTAATATAATTTTATTCAAATATTTAAGATTAAATTCCCCTACTTTTTCAGCATAGGTGTATGTCTTAATTTTAATTAGGACAATTCCTCGAGCAAATTATCAGTATACAGACTGTGTAATGAACTGCTAGACATGGTAATCATGCTATGTACTGGAAACGTTGAATACAAATAAAAAAATATAGAATAAGGGTTGTTGCCAAATTTGAGTATTTATTTCACGTACTCTGAGTTCAGTTCACATATGACAAATTGAATTTTTACGTGATTTTCTGCCGTCAGGTTTTCTTTAATTTTTTTTCTCAAAACCTTAACCAGTAATAATCGACTGTAATTATAAAAAAAACAGCACCACAACTCCAATTTTTTAAGTATGTACATACTATAAAATATTAGGGACATGAATCTGCATTATTTTATGAAGAAAGAAGAAAATTTCATAAATCAAGCGGTTTTGTTTATGAGATCCAGGAGGTAATGGTAATTTTTTTAATCTTTAAAAATTTCGGCAGAAAGAGGAAAAGATTATGGATAATGATGGTGGTCATTTTCAGCAGTTTCTTCTTTCTTTTAGTATGTAATTACAGGGTTTCCATTTTTTCAGCTCTAAAAAACCGATCCATGACTGCAATTATAAAAAAAACAGCACAACAACTCCAATTTTTTAAGTACTATAAAATATTAGGGACATGAATCTTTGCATTATTTTATGAAGAAAGAACAAAATTTCATAAATCAAGCGGATTTGTTTATGAAATCCAGAAGGTAATGGTAATTTTTATTCTTTAAAAATTTCGGCAGGAAGAAGAAAAGACTCGGACAATGATGGTGGTCATTTTCAGCAGTTTCTTCTTTCTTTTACTATGTAATTTCAGGGTTTCTATTTTTTTCAGCTCTAAAAAACCGATTCATGTCCCTGGTACTACCAAAAACTTTAATTCGGCAAAATTTAGACCATTTAAAGTGATTGTATAAAATGTCAGTCAACAATAAATTTGAGGGTTTGTCACAATCACATGAAATTTTCTTTATAAAATAAACAGCCAAGAAATCACGTCTTCAATTTATGGAACGTACATAATTACCACCCTGTAAACCAAATTCTATTTATACTTGTGAAAGTTATAAAGTGAACCAAAACCACCCGCATTTACTTCATGACAAAAAAACCAAAAGGTGTCCATCGTCACTTTCGTACGTTTTTTAACCTGTTATAAAACAACCATAAATATGAAGATAAATAAAAACATGAAAAAAAACTTTTTTTTGTTCTACCGCATAGTTTATGTACAGGTCTTGCTCTGTCTATTTGAACTTCGAGAAATACGTTTTTCTTATTCTAAATACTTTCTTTCTACCTGGACCTGCCTAAATAATGGCAGCCCTAAATTTTATGAGTATGATATCTTCGTGTTTCTTTCAGTCAAACTCACTATATCATTACCAAACCACTAAGCATTTACAATTTTGGCTCTTTTATAACATTCTTAAAGCCGCTTACTTAAAATTATAAGAGTCATCTAGATTCTAGAAAAATTCGACTTTCAGTGTGTTGCCATGCCATTTATTTATGGCACTGTTTGAACGGTACTTTTTTGGCAGAAATCTTTATTTAGTCTGAATTCTGAAATGGTTTAAGTTATTTGCTAATTTAGGGGATTGTGGCCTAAATCATTATAACAATCAGTCTCGTCAAAATGCATTAGGAGGGGATAATACAATCAACAACTCCAAAAAAACACGTTCAATCTATCAAAATCCTTAGAAAATAACTTTCTGACGATAAACCATTCTTAGAAGAATTGGATTAGTAGAATCATTTAATACTACAGATTTTTTTAATTATACAATTTTATCCTTTGCGATTGCGAAATAATATTTAAAATAATTTCTCATTCAACACCTAAAAATAAAGTAGCTCATTTCTATATTATATTTTTTCCGTTTACTACATAAGTAATCATTCCATTGAAATTTAGTTGACATGTTTTATAAATAGACTTCACAATCAAATCTTAAAAAAAGAAACAGCTTAAAACCTATCAGACACCCAATAATTTTTCAATAAAAAACCTATATAAAGTTATAATAAGTGAGCAATCATAAATATTTACTATCTAAAATAAACTTGTTTGTTATGAAAATTTTACGAGTTCAGTCTCGCATTACAATAATGATATTTTACTGACCCAGTGATTTATATATTATTATTTTGTCGGCGTACATTTTCAGTCCATAAACTATTACATTGTTTCTTGTTTTAACAACATGTTAATGCATACTTTCATCTGACTTCTCACTGCTCCGATAGAAATAATCGCACAAACATTCAATTTAATTACGCACAAAAGTTAAATTTAATTAAAACTTATTGTTAATATATTTTCTAAAGCTGTTTAGCATAGCAGAAATGCTAATTATGTACGTATATACCTCACCTATTTATAACGAACGTGGTTTGGATGGTAAAAATAAAACAGGTATGATTATGTTGCATCATTATAATACCAATACCCATTTGAAATAACTTATTTAATAAAAATTCATATGGAATATGGAGGGGAATGGAATGATTATATTCATCTTTTGTAAGCTCAGTCAACTACAAGAGGAATTATTTTCAATAAAGCTTATACTCGCCTGACAACTCGATCCAGTTAAAAGCGACTTACACTCAACGATGGCTCTTATGATCTCTCTTTGGGCACAGCAGCAGCAAGGGGAAGGTGGATTCTATTCATTTGTATCGATTTCTTTATTTGCCGAACATGGACTAAATTTATTACCCTCTCTTGTTGCTTCTATTTTGTATTGTAATTGAAAAACAAGTTGGATGTTTGTACAAATGTTGTTCATCAATAAACAATTAACTACAGAGGTGAACAAGGCTGTTATAAATCAAAATAATAACAAATAAGCAAGTGTTTGTTACCCGAATCAGAGGTGAGTTAAATAAATACTACTCTGATGAATTTGACGGGTTTCCTGGTAGACTGCAGGAATATTATACCAGTTTCTTTGTAAGTGGTTGGTATACGCAATCAGAATTATTGAGGATTGAGTGATGGCTTTTTCCAGATGTTAATTTCAAACGCGGAACGATGGAAACCAAAGTTGGGGAAGGATTTTTTGCAACATTTATTGATTTTGTGGGGGTTGCACGATAATAGAATGAGGTTTGCTGTGGTTTAAACGAAATAAGTATTTAGGTAATTAAAATAGTGAACATATGTCAGAAATTTACAAAAAATTGATAGAAAAGTTTATATGTAATAAAACGGCATCACTACTTTTACCAACATTCTTTTTTACAAAAAATGTATCAGTGATCAAGTTTTAAAACATATTGGTTCTAAAAGTTTGATAAATTGTCACCTAAACTCGAGACTAAACTCCAAAAAAACTAGCAGTTGCTTTAATTAAATTAGATAAATTAAACTTGTAAATGTTTTTTGTAAATGCACAAAATATTTCGCATGTAAGTTCACTTAATTGACCCTTTTTAGCTTTCTACGATGGAAACCAGAACCCAAAATGTTGAATTCCAAAAGTGTGGACTGATATTAAAAAATCTGCAAGCTAGTCAGAGTCGATCCAAATAAACATAGAAGCGAAAAAAGGAAGTATGGACGAATTAATGATTGAAGAAGGAAAGTTCGGCCAAAATTCGACTTTTCATCGTGCTCAATATCAAATATAGGTTTAGATTTCTCAAAATGTATGGATATAAATGTGAATATTTCCTCATGCAAGCCAATATTCAATAGTACAGTAGCTATAAAATTACAATATTTTAACGATCTAACCTCATAAAAAGTTCAGCTTTCTTCCTGTTGAAAATTCGACCGATATTTCTACGAGTCCTAACAACTAAATGTTCGGACAGAAGTAAATTTTTGAAGTATGAAAGGAGAACTGGAAATTTTACCCAAATAATTAGTAAACACCTAACAATACAATAAGATAAAATCTTAAAAATAATATTATACATGGAAGAAAATTATTTATTGGATTTAACAATATTTTAACCTTAATAATTAGCAAACTAAATGTTGGGATAATTTTTAATTTAAGACATTAATAAGAGGTTACGTCTGCTTTTGCTTTAATAACTGCCTGTATTCTAGCAGGCATCGTATTTATCAAATTTTGGTACAATTCTGGCGTGAAACTGTCT
The DNA here is from genome assembly GCA_963942485.1 of Pediacus dermestoides. Lineage (NCBI taxonomy): Eukaryota > Metazoa > Arthropoda > Insecta > Coleoptera > Cucujidae > Pediacus > Pediacus dermestoides. The sequence goes on from OZ012629.1 coordinate 7,285,708, forward strand.
CAAATTTCTTCTATTTTGTTCTTGAAGTTCCCAATGGTTCTTGGTGGATTATTGCGTAGATTACGTATGCCAAAGAGTTTCAATGACATTTAAGTCCGGACTGGATGAGGGCCATGAAAGCACCTTTATGTCGTTTTCCCCAAGTTCTAAAACTGTGATTTTTGAAAAACAGTCGTTAGAAAATTACGTCACATTTTTCTAGTGCAATTTTAAAGCTACGAAATATGCTTAAAATCACCAAATAAAGACTTGGGGATTTTTTTTTGTACGTAAAACCAACATCCAGCTTTGCAATAAAGTAAATTTTACCAAAATCCAACCACTGGTTCTAAAACTGTGATTATTTTAATGTAGGTAGCACCATCAAAAAACACGTTTTTTGAAAAGTAAACTGTGGAACACGAAAAAAATGCAAAAAAAAATCATATTAACATTTCAGGATTTTTTCAATATAGTACGATTATTGAGCTTTGATTTAAATGTTTTTTGACACAAATCCAATCAGCGGTTTCAAAACTGTGATTCATTAAAACAGTTACTAGAAAATTTTATCATTTTTAAAGGTGCAACTTTGAAGCTCCCATAAATGCCTAAAATCACCAAATAAAAACTTATGTAACTTTTTTGTAAAGAAAACAAACATCCAGCTTTGTAATAAAGTAAATTTCATCAAAATCCGACTACTAGATCCAACGTTTTGAAAATAATAATTCTTTGTTTCTACAATTTTCCCATCCTGCTGGGTTAAAGTGCCACAGTTTTGGAACCGCCGAGCGGATTTTTACGAAATTTCCGTTTTTATATAACTAAATGTTGGCATTATAACAGAAAAAACCATCAATATTATGGAAGTTAATTTAGATAATTTTTGCGCGTATTGGAAAAAAGACAATCAAATTTACTTTTGTCCGAACATTTAGTTGTTAGGGCTCGTACATCTACGTAACTGGGACACTAGAATTGTTATAAGTAAAGGGCAGATAGCGCCATTTACATGATATAAAATTACAGGATTATTCTAGATAAACGAAAATTTTCAAGTATTTAAAATGAAGTAATTACAAATAGAACGCATTTGGTTACGATTTTTTGTATTTGGGTACCTACAGTAATTATGGACTAAGGGCCACTCTTCATAAAATCCTATAGACCAATTCACTCTTTCTCTTCCTAAATTAGTACCTACCAAATGTTGCAGTCATTGTACTGGTCATTTGAACATTGTAAGAAACGATTCGTTTAAAATTAGATGCACAACATTGACTTTGTCCCAGGAACAAAGATTATGGATTACCATAGATAGAAAGCGTTTTTATTTCGATCTTTTTTGTGTGTTCGCCTCCCACACAGATGGTAATGTCATGAAGGCAAGGTATGTCTATTTTTATCTGTATACATACTATATACAACACTCTCTAATATCTATTCAAATAACTAGTTAGTAAGCGTTATTCCAGAAACAGTTTAAATATAACACCAGGGAATTTTTATGGAAGCGAAAATTGTCCAGTTTTGGTAAAGCAACTGTTAATCTAGATCAAACTGTAGATTTTTTGCATTTTTGCCATAGTAAAGTTGTTGTGATGGGTACTACAGTACAGTTAAGTATTTTTATGAGGCTGGTGTAGGTGTGTAAGTTATAAAAGTGAACTAAATAAAACGGCATGTCGACAAGATTTCCCCCCACAACCCACAAACTCCACAATTTACATTTAATGACAATATAAAGTACAATAAATTGGCGCCATCAGAAATAGAGGAAAATTTTAGTTTTCTAAATTAAATTCAGATCTCGCATTTACTCTAAAACTCACCAAAGTATTTGCTCGTGCACTACAAATATAAGAATCTTCTTCTTTTGGAAGATAGCAAACTATAACATATCTAGGTTTAGTTTGACTTGAAAGCTAATTTTCTACCTACCTAAATAACGGCACTTACTCGGGTTTGTAGTCAAATAAGTACCTACTCATGAAGATGTGAAATATACCCTTGGAAAATTTTACATTTCTAATCGCTTTTCTAAGAATAAAAGCACTAAAAGCAGTACCGCATAATAAACGAGTGGTCAGAATAGAAAAAGAGTTGAGCTTCAGTGGGCAGGCATAAACTGGCTAATCGCCACTCTTACCAACGCCGCTTACTTTATATGCATTTGTTCATAGTAAAATGTTACATTTTCCAACACTCCTACGGATCCAATATAATAAGTTAGATTCAACTTTTGATAGAATTTTTTTAATCCAAAACCAAAAGGTTCGTTCACTTAAATGTTCAATGAAGTAACACGCGTGACTTCACTAAAATAACATTTCTCTGCTGCCTACATATTAAAATGTATTATCCAGACTATTATTTATTTAATAAATTAAATCTTAAAAAAATTATTACGTTATAGGTGCGACTTGAATCACAAACAGGTTTTCAAATAGGAAATAGAACTCTATTGAATTTAATTTCATCTGCTCGTATGTATTTAAAACATGAACATGTCAGTAATATGGCTGAGGGATTATCCAAATGAAAAACGATACGAAATTCGTTAAAATTAATTCTAGCACAAAATATCTATTTAAATCTCTTCATTTACCCATTTACAAAATGTTTGTCGCATTGTGGTTAAGTTAGTTTGAATTTTAAAATAAAACATGTCAATCAAGAAAAAGGACATAAGCACAAAGTACCAGGAACCCACGAGTATTTTGTAATCCCTGGCTTTTAAATTCTAAGGAAAAAGGATAAAAAGCGGATTAGTATTTCTATTATTTTTGCAATTAGGTATAAATATAAATATCAATGAGTAGGGGCGGACTAGCTCTTAGGGCATAAATACTCCAGAATGCGCAAAACGCCCATTTGTAACAAAACAAAAATCAAAGTGTCAAATGCCATGTAGTTGTTTTAAACTAGAAACAAAGCCCGAAGTTTTCTCTATTGAATTTCATCATTATTATAAACAATAATTGTTTAACAGCGCAAAAGTTCAAATGTATTTCGATAAAATATTTGGAAAACATTCTATTACATTGTCATTATAATCGAATTTGTATTACTTATAGCCTAACCAGATAATTCTATTTACAATATCAAAGTCGTCTCTTCCGGTTATTATCGAAAGTCGCACTAATTTTGTAGTAAAGTATTTATTGGTTGTGTAGGTATAAACTTTTACCACATTATTACAAAGGAAGAGAATTATTACCTTCGTCTATTGTTATTATTGTGATTTATTTTGTTCCCAACAGTATGAATCAACAACTGTCCATTATAAAAATAATTTATCTTCAGTTTATGTCACAAGTGTCTGATGGATAACAAAAATTTCAAATTAAAGAAAAGAAAATTGGCATGGAAACCAAATATCTTAAAATAAAAGAAGTGTAGGTATACAGGGTGAAAAATAAATTAGCTAAAAACAATTTGTTGTAATGCGTTACTATGACAACGAAATGGATGTTCATTTAATTATTTTCTTGAGAAACACAGAGTGATCAAATTAACTTGTCTCAGCTAGTAGCTATAAAAGCTAAAGGAAGTAAAGGTATAGAAAGTTGCGTTACCATGACAATCAATTAACTTTTCAATTGTTTTTTTTACAAAAATTCAGGAGATGTTCTGAGTGAACAAACAAATTTTTCTAACATTAGACACTTTTAAGTGAGTTACCATGGCAACGAAATGGCATTTTAACAGTCTGATTAAGAAATTTCAGAATATTCCATTTAATTTTTCAAATCTAGAAGACTGTTTCCATGAAAATATGTAAAACAATACCCTGAAACTGATCTATAAAGAAATAAAGAGTGATCATATAAACTTGTCCATTCTAGGATGATAAACGGAAATTGTTATATCTGTTACCATGGCAACCATTGCTTGCTCAAAAATAAAGGATGGCTAAACTATGATCAAACAAATTGGTTTAAATGTGTTCACTTTGGAAATTCAGAGTGGTCAAATAAACTTTTCTAATTTAACAAGCTGAAAGGAAATTGTTACCACGATAACAAAGCGATTTTTACCTTATTTTCTTAAGAGTCTATGAAAAAAACAGTTTTCCTGAGAAGTAAGAGTGATCAAGTAATCTAGGGGATTAAAGAAACTGTTGTATTTGTTGTTATGGCAACAAAGACTTTTTAACTGACTGTTTTGTTACGGAAATGGTCCGAAACTCAAAAGATGAACTGATCAAAATTTCTCTAAACTACTAAAGATGTTCGTTACCATGGCAACCAAATAGTTTATTAATTGTTTACAAAGTATACGAATAAATTCCTCTCTTCTAGAATGCTATCGAGACATTTATCTAGACTTATGTCCGATTCCACAAACGTCAGATAAATATTTAATCAGAGAATAGTACTAATTATTGTTTTGATTGGTAGAAATTTAATACAGATTAGAGACTGACCAATAGGAGACCGTAAAATTCAAATTAATCTGAGAATGGTTAATTATAATAGTTTAACATACGTTTATGGAACTGGGACATATAATGCGTAAACGTAAATGCATATTAATTAAATATTAGTCAAAGTGTCAATCTTGTCAACTTTGACAGCCAAAACGAATAAATTGCAAAGTAATTAATCGCACAAATAAAAATATGAAACAGTGTTGAATTAGCCCTACAGCAAACAATAATCACTCAATCAATAAACGCACACATTTCATCTATTCTAATGTTATTGTTAAACAATTATTTTTGGCAAAACACGTCGCGCATTGCGTTGTAAACAATTTAAATAAATACCTACTTTAACGATTAAAGATGGTTGGGTTTCTTCACGGAAACGTTAAAATCGACAAAGCCACGGATCGTTGGGAATGTGCTTTTGTATTAAATGAAATGTACCGCTACGAAATGTATGTATGCAGCTGTTGGGTTTTTTTAAATGAAATTCGTCCATTATTATGATTATAATAATGTGGATGCCAGACGAAATTTATTTTAGGAGGAATAAGCGATTAATTATATTTAATATCGACAGTTTACGCTAAATGATAAGTTTGTTATAGTATACCTAAGAGTGTTTGTGAGTAATTAAGTACATAATAATAAGATGATAAGGAGCGGTGGTTTCTTTTTGACTGGCGACAAAAGTAACTGTTTATTTTTTTATATTTTCAGTTTTTTACGCAAATTTTTACAAACAAATACTCGTGGTATTTTTGCGTTTAGTTGGCTGTTTAAAAAACTGAATAATCCGTTGACAAATTGTTATAGTTACTACTTGAAATTAGTTTAATTAAGACAATGTATAAGTTTAGTTAATGTGTTGATTATGAAAAGCCGGCAAAAAACCGCAAATAATTAAAGAAAATCTACTTACATATTACAGAGAGTTTGCAGAAGGTAAATGTAAAAGTTATCCAACACACTCATCGACTTAGTTTCAGGTTCCGAAGACAACTTAAACTACACACATATACTACACAAAAAAATGTATCACAAAACAATTAAAACAATAATCAGCATTTAAAACATAGAGTAAACTAAGTACACGTGAGTTAGCCGTTAGTGAGCACTTAGGACACACACGGGTATTGTTTATAAAATGATTTAGCACTAATTGTGCACTCGATAAGCGCAATTTCGGGGGTGTTTTACGGACAAGAGCGCTTTGCCGTCACAAGATGGCCGGACCTAGGCTTGGTGTCAGTCCGATTGCTTGCCAACCCCTCTCCCGCTGTGCACGGAACCCCCCGCAGACGTCCACGAGCTTTCATTCTCGCTTCTCTGCCTCTCTCCGTCGCACAATTGTACGTGCAGTTACATCGCGGCCGGATGCACACTGTAAAAATTACATTGATTACTCATTTCGGTTGTTTTATCATCGCATATATCGGTGAGGCGGCGGCAGGCGTCTTCTCTACGTTTTGTTTTTGGGAGTGTACCCCGCGCTTTGGGAAAGATCTACTTACGACTTACGAGGATGTAACGTAAGTATTTCCGTTTTTAATGTATTAAATTAATTGCGTGTGTTTGTTTTAATACTACACTAGTAAATTAATTGTAAATACATCCGTGTTTTTAGTTTAGTTGCGATAGCAGTTTTACGCACGCTAAATTCGTTATCTCCCAAGTTATTTTCATTATAATAAACAAACGTACACTTTTCGTAAACAAACTTATTGATATGTTACATTTTATCTTGTATTTTATTTAAATTGTGCATTTTTCCAGCGGACGTTTATTCCAAAATTATCGTGCTATTTTTATAGACTCAATAAAGATTCTATAAGATCATATTGTGATTAATTTTTATTTAAAATAAATTCTTTAGTCTAATAGATACTATTTTTGAACTGATGCTTATTTACAAAAACGCGCCTGAGCACTTGAATGGAAATGACCTCCAGTTGCCTTTCGTAGTATTTTTTATTGAATGAAAATTTTGACGCTATGATTCATTGAAGAAAATATCGTAGAATGCGATTAAATAATGACAAATATTTTAGCTATTGCACGTTTGAATTTGGACATTTTTTAAAAATTGCTGGTTTTCAAAAATCTTAGATTACAGTTTTATGTAAGTATATAGTTTAGATCTAAAGTCACAAGGCCATTATGGAAATTTTTTCAAAAGTACTTAAATAGTCCAATTTTGATCATTTTCTTTATCTTCTTTACAATTATCAATATTGTGCTTAAAATTTGTCAAAGTTTTGGCCTCATATAATTTCGTCCCGTAGAATTTTTTAATTAAATTTTTGGCAACATTAAAGAAAATAACGGGTGTTCAATAAGTCTGAAAGACTTATTGGACACACGTTATAATATAATTATTATGGACGTTTTTCTTAAAATTTTTCGAAAATTACAAATCTAAGGACGAATCCGGTACATACAGGGTGTCCGGAAATTAGGAGCAAAAAACTCGGGGAGTGATTCTACTCGAAAAGTTAATGTGACAAGTACCTATAACATTTTTCCGAAAGTTCATTAATATTGGGGTTACAAGGCCCCAAAAAATTTTTTTGAACTCAATTTTTTCCAATAACTTTTTACTAAATTTTGATGATTCCCGATTGAAGAGCATCGAAAAATCTTCAAAAAAGATCCTCTTGTTGAGTAACGATAAAACGAGTAGTTTTCGAGGAAAACGCGCTTCTGTTTAATCTTGAAAATGAGCTGTAGTTAAGTAGTTGGTATTCATTTAATGCAAGCAACTTTTTTTAAGGCGTTTTTCTCGAAAACGACTCGTTTTATCGTGATGCAGCAAGAGGATCTTTTTTGAAGATTTTTCGATGCTGTTCAATTGGGCGTCATCAAATTTTAGAAAAAGTGCCTAACAAAAAAGTTCTGGGTCTTTATCCGAAGGTCAACGTCAGTTTCGACTCTTTGACACTGGGGATTTACCTCAAATTTGGTGTAAGAAAACAAATAAACATTAGTGATAAGAGTGCCAAATTTGAAACGAATCGGTACACTAGAAAAAAAGTTACTGGAAAAAATTGATTTAAAAAAACAGTCTTTAAGGCCATGTAACTCTAATATTAATGAGCTTTCGGAAAAATGTTATAGGAACTTGTCACATTAATTTTTCAAGTAGAATCACCCCCCGAGTTTTTTGCTCCTAATTTCCGGACACCCTGTATATCAATTTTGTATCGGTGTCTAAAAACGATTATAATTTTTGATTCTATTGATCCTTCATCTTTATTATCTTCTGTACAAGATCTTGATACTTCATCACTAAATGGCAATGTCCTTTTGATTAATGATTAAGGTTCACTTCAAACAAAAATTGTCGCATAATTGAATTAATTTTCAATCTAAAATATAGATTAAAACTTAATGATATGCTTATTTAAGGTAACATCTATTTGGACATTAGAAATCACACAAAATTAACATTTTTTATATTATTTATTATACAGTGACCATAAAATGTTGGTAGCATAAAAATTATGTAACAATTAATACCGGATATTTCCGCCCCCTAGCGTAAATGACAGCTTCACACTACCTATAAGATTTCTGATCTAATCCTGAGAAAGACCATTCCACATTTCTACAAGAACTTGCCCTAGTTAATCTAGAGTATTTGGCGGATTTCCGAGTGCACAATATCGCCTCCAGTTCATTTCCCAGATTTGCTCGATAGCGTTCAAGTCTGGACGTCTAGTAGGCATTCTGAAGGTATTCCCGAATAAATTGCGCAGGGTTTGCGGTTTAGATTATCATGCGTTAACAGAAATGTATCGTCTACGAATGGAGCAAAAGGCAGAAATGTCTATAAAGTTGTCCATAATATAATGTACTCTTCATAATTTAAATATCGATTTCTGTTTGTTACAAGATCCGTGCGAGCTTTTAAAGAAATACCTCCAAATCTCCATCAAAAAGTACCTGCTGGATTGCTACATTGTGTAAAACGTTTCTACAATGTCCTGTTGCAGGAGATCATGGGGTTAGATCAAATTCTCATTCTCAAACCTCCTTCTGGTCGTTTGCATACAAATTACCACGTCATTGTACGTTAACTAGTTTCTTAAAATTCTAACTTTTACAAAACTTTGTCTTAAGTCATAGAAATTTGTCCTGAATAGCGATTCTATGATGGCCTTGTCTTGGATGTCTTCTGGCTCCTGATATCGTCTCCGTGTCCTCTAAACTGGAGATTGAACATTGCAAGATTATCTGCTACAAACTGTTGACCATCAAATTTTTTAAAAATCCAGAAAAACGACAATAGAATTTATAGAAGAAAGTATGAAAATGTAAAATTTTTAATTATGGTAGGTTAGATCTTGCTCGCTAAACTTAATTTATAAAATTTAGATGCGAAAATATACTTACACGAAATGAAGTGGCGATATTTTGGAGTATCGATTTAATTTCAACTCTTCTGCAGATACAGACCCATAAGGATGCCGTTTTCTATCTATAACCTCCCTCAAATCATAATTATCCAAGTATTTACCTCTCTATAGTAGAAATTAGTCTTCAAAATAACTTTCATTTCTATAACTCTTTTCCTCTATATTATGCACCCCCTATTCTACAAACTTTACTTTTCAAACTTCTCACACCTTAAATTATTCATATGTTATGATATTGATCTGATATCTGATATAAATTTCGTTTTTACAAAAATTTGTAAGGGAAATTCAAGCATCTTTTACTTTCACCAACTTGGAGAAGGAGCGATTCTAAAGTTTGGCAGTTAGATGGGGAAAGTGTTATAAAATAACAGCTGTAGGTACTATGAAATAGATGTATAATGGCACTTAGTTCATTATTTTATAATTGATTGTTATATTAATTAATATTTGTCAAATAAGTTCCTGTGAGATTCTTGGAGTGAAAAAATTGAATTGAAAACTACATAATTTACTTTGTAAAAGGACTGTTTCCGTAAGAATAAAGTTGTAAGTATAGCTTTGAAATATAGTGGATTACCTATTACATAATGTTTAGTAAATAAAATAATCCACATGCATCAGCAAGGAAGCATCTCTAGTCTTATAAATAAATTTTTCCAAAAATCTTACTTTTTCATTTATTTTTTATACTACCTACATAGGAGTATAAAATAATAATGATAACTACAAAAAAAGTCAAAATATAGATATACATATAATTGCCTAAAGCGTGACGTACATTTTATTTGCATGTGAATGTTCTTTTTCCAAATCAAATAATAAGTTGTAAATAATTAAATGTGTTAAGCGAAATTGTAACTATCCTAGTTCCTGTTTTTTTATACCGACAACTATTTTACATATTTACAAAATCTGAATAAATTTCCACCGGCGTTGAACTGCATTTTATCTCCTTCATTACTATAAATCTAAAATCAATTCCTCAGCACTCGTCCTAGCTCCCTCGCTCTATTAATATAATTAGTTCAATTAAACTACCACATGTTTCCACTATATAAAATAACGGTTTTCCCTGTGTTCAAGAATAATTTCATGCAATTTACTTTGGTGTGATGAAGATAAAAGAAAGTTATTTTCGAAATTTCGATGAAGAGTCGTGACACTTTTTTGCCGTTTAATCCTGTTTCATTTCCTGTTCATAGCAGGAGTCAGGAAAGTTATGCAAGAGGCTAATTAAAATTAGGAGAATGATAATTAATAATTAATTGCAATATGTAAATGGTGCATGGGACTAAATTAATTTGAAATACATACTTATAAAGGATTTCACTTTTTTTTAATCAAAAGGATGAGTGGTCGACTGGAAAAATAAAAAGTCAGGTTTAAATTAAATCAGCATCAGGGAGCAATAGCAGTTAAAGAAACAAAAAAATAGACTCACACGTTCCTTGGACTATTATTTTAATAGTCTAAATTTTTTTGAAAGTAAAGATCCTGACCAAATATGCAATAATGAGGATATCTGAGAAAATGAGCTCTTTCTTTGGACTATCCAATTTCTTAATAACCATTACAATAGTGTTTTAAGTGCAATTCAAAATTACAATCGGTGATCTAAATACTGGAAATGAGACATTGAAGTATGTGAACACTCTTCTTCTAAACTAAGCGAAGACTGAATCGTTACAATATGTGCACGAATTAGAAGATTAGAAGATCTTTGATCGCTGATTTCGTAGTTACAATACGGTTGCAACTTAAATGTGATAAAAGTTCTATTTGACGATGCGTAGGATCTTAAGAAGAAGCGTCCTTTCTCATACTGTTGTGTTATGCAAATCGAAACAGTGAATCAATTAAAAAGTGCTAAATTACTGGAAATGAGAATTGAGGTGTGAACATTTTTTTTCTGAACGTAGAGAAGATTGGAGCGTTATAAAATGTGCGCTAATTAGACGATTAGAAAATGAGTTCATCTTTGGTCTCGCCGATTTCTTGGTTACTACGGTTGCAATTTGTATAGTGTGTTAATTTTAAATGTGATAAAAAATTCCAGTTCATAAGTCCTTGAGAAGCGTTTTTTCCCCGAATTGCTTAGTACCTATGCAAATCGAAGAAATGAAATCTATTAAAATTAAGAGTGAGAAAACAATGGAAATTTAACATTGAGCAATGTGATCGACTGATCGTTACAAAATGTGCACTAATCAGTAACCACTAATTAGACGATACGAAAATGAGTCCATCTTAGAGGACTCGCCCATTTCTTATTATTGCGTTTGCAGTTTATTGAAAGTGTCTTATATGTGATAAAAAATTGTTGTTGATGATGCGGAGGTCCTTGAGAAGCGTTTTTTCCCCGTGTTGTTTACTATGCAAATCAAAGAAATGAAATCAATTAAAAAGTGATAAAACAATGGAAATGAAACATTGAGCAGCGTGAACCTGGCTTGACTAGACCCCGCGCCCCCTCTTAAAGGCTCGGGCCGGTCGCTCAAACAACTGTCGTGTACTAAACCGCTCGACTCCACTATCCGCGATATTACGCTAGCATCACATAAAATGGAAGGCATCCTGAGTCGATACTTGTGGCCCAGCAGCACCGAAACACGAACAGATGGAGTAGCCGACCAGCCAGCCCATCTATCGCATCCCCATTTTGCCCCAGATCACCCCAAAACTGCCGTCGGATAGCCCGGCTAAATTGCATTAATGCTAAAACATTTTATATTAAAATGCGCGCTACTCAGGTAATCACCTTTGCAAGAGGGTACCAAACAGCCAGCATGTATTTGTTCCTTATTTTGCGACGAACATAGACATATTACCCACGAATCCGTACGGAAATTTGACGTAGATTACGAATAAACAGGCGGCAGATCAATATCTGTAACCAATCGTGAGTTACAGCCTAAAACATAAAGAGACGGTGCGAGGGACCCGTTCTCACGGCGCAGCGGCCACAATCACCACACAAAAATGCCGCTTTCCAAACTGAATTATATATGTATTATACACGAGTTCGCATGGAAATTTACTCCACAATCCAGGGAAACCAACAGTGAATCGATTGCATACACCGTTTGGGCAGTACCTGCAAAAAACTGTCCTAGACTGACGCGGGACCATTCCAACTACTGTTTTGTTGGCTAAAAATAGCTAAACACAATTCCCTGTATGAAATGTTAACGTATTGCACACGAATCTGTACGGAAATTTGCTCCAGATTCCATTGCAGCTAGTTTTAAATCAATATCTTGTACGGTTTAGGAGTTAGCGTCAAAAAAGATAAATCCTTTGTATCGTTCATTGTTCCTATTGGAGGAAGCGAGTGAATACACTGAAAAACACTGCGTTTTATCCTTGTGAATTCTATTAGTTTAATATATTCTTGTAGCAAATTAATCCCTTGATATGAAATAATATTTTATACACTAATCTTCGCCTGTAGTACAACCGCTGCTTCATTACATTATGTATTCGAAAAGCGCATTGCGCTAGGATAATTTAATTAATCTTAAAGTTTTAGCGCAACTTGCTTGTTTATCTTTATTCAAATAATTTTCACAATGTTCAGTACATACAGTTTATTTAACATCAAAAATTTATTGTACTTATTTGAATTCTATTAAAAATTCATGTTTAGTAACATCAATAATAGTAAAAGCAATTTATTCTATCAATACAAACTAAAAATGCACATGCTACAATGGACATGAATATCTATAATTGTGTATATAGGTATAAAATAATAAAATGTTGATTATTAAAACCATATGCACTTATGTTATAATAAGTTGGTTTAAATAAAACTGAGGCCAAAGAAAGTTTTAATAATGCCATAAAGTTATAAAATCGTTTTTCCTTAATGCACTCTGTTGGTTTTAAATATCAATAAAACAACAAAAACTATGTTTAATTATTTATTATTAAAACATATTCTGGAGACAATGCAATTTATAATGTTTAATGTTCATTATGTAAAACAATAAAAATACAGGAAGATTGGCGTAAAAATGCGGTAACCTTTAACCTTTCGTTCGTTTTGGATTCACTTTTTGTTTTCTTGCATAATACATAATTTCTCTTCAATAATCTCCCGGAAATTGTATTTTTCTCCGATTTTTTTTATCAATTAACAGCGGTTCGGTTTAGTGAAACTTCTGACAGATTGCTACTTAGTTTGAACTTTTTAATATTATGTACCTAAATGATGTATTATTATTAATATACTTAATTGATGACTGATTTTTTATGTAAATTATTGTAAAATGAAATCATTGTTTGCGAGTTTTTTTGAATTATTAATTATTAAAGTAGAAAAACTGACCAGGACCCAGGACCTTCTTTGTAGAACATTAAATTTCCCACAAAAGAGTCGCTTACGATTTTATTCCAATTCTTCAGTGTTGCAGGATTCTAAATTCCTAATTTGTTGGCGTGTCTATCTGTTTAAATTGGAAAAAGCAACTTGCTGAAATTTTTTGGCAATCAAAAGAGCAGTCTTAGAATTTTTATGGAATTTTCTGTAAGCCTATTCGAGGAATTTTTTGCAATTTCCCTGTAACTGTAAAGGATGGGAGTACTACGAGCCCTAAGAACTAAATATTCGGACAAAAGTAAATTTTTGAAGTATGAAAGGAGAACTGGAAATTTTACGCAAATAATTAGTAAACACCTAACAATACAATAAAATAAAGCCTTATTAACAATATTTTGCATGGAAGAAAATTATTTATTTGATTTAACAATATTTTAACCTTAATAATTAGCAAATTTTACAAAATGAATTTGCAACTAAATGTTGGAATAACTTTTAATTTAGGACCATTAATAAGAGGTTACGTCTCCTTTTGTTTTAGTAGCTGCCTGTATTCTAGCAGGCAGTGTATTTATCAAATTTTGGTACAATTCTGGCGTGAAACTGTCCCAAATTTCTTCAACTTTGGTCTTCTAGTCCCCAATGGTTCTTGGTGGATTATTGCGTAGAATACGTTTAATTTTATGTCAAAGAGTTTCAATAACATTTAAATCCGGACTGGATGAGGACCAGAAAGCAGCTTTATGTCGTTTTCACCGAGTTCCAAAACTGTGATTTTTTAAAAACAGTCGTTAGAAAATTACGTCACATTTTTCAACTGCAATTTTAAAGCTACGAAAATTGCCTAAAATCACCAAATAAAGACTTGTATAACTTTTTTGTACATAAAACCAACATCCAGCTTTGCAATAAAGTAAATTTTACCGAAATCTAACCAGTGGTTCCAAAACTGTGATTATTTTAATGTAGGTAGCACCATCAAAAAACACGTTTTTTGAAAAGCGAACTATGGAACTCGAAAAAAATGCAAAAAAAATTCATATTAACATTCCAGGATTTTTTCAATATAGTACGATTATTGAGCTTTGATTTACAGGTTTTTTGACACAAATCCAACCACCGGTTTCAAAACTGTGATTTTTTAAAACAGTTACAAGAAAATTCTATCATTTTTAAAGGTGCAACTTTAAAGCTCCGATAAATGCCTAAAATCACCAAATAAAAACTTGTGTAACTTTTTCGTAAAGAAAACCAACATCCAGCTTTACAATAAAGTATATTTCATCAAAATGCGACTACTAGATCCATCGTTTTGAAAACAATAATTCTTTGTTTCTACAATTTTCCCATCCTGTTGGGTTAAAGTGCCACAGTTTTGGAACCGCCGAGCGGATTTTGACGAAATTTACGTTTTTATCAACCAAATGTTGGCAATATAACAGAAAAAAAACCATCAATATTATGGAAGTTAATTTAGATAATTTTTGCGCGTATATGGAAAAAAGACAATCAAATTTACTTTTGTCCGAACATTTAGTTGTTAGGGCTCGTAGAACTAGAAAACTGACTTAGAACAGACACATGACGAGAATGTAGAAAAATGTAAGTACCGACGAACGTATATTTAAAAAAAGGACAAAATTAAAGTTAAGGAAAAGATGGAAGGAAAAAATCCAAAAAACCATACAAGATAGAGTCGTAAGAAGGAAATTGCCATGAAGATGTAGTTAACGGCCAGTCAGCCGTAAAAATATTTGACAAACTATTTTTGCGATCAATATTTAATATTGGTCTCTAAATAAACCAATCTGGCTTGAATTAGAACATTTTCTAACTTCTAGTGAACCTTTTGATGAAACTGGAACAAATTATCAAGCCTTAGAAATTGTGTTTTAAACAAGAATGAAAAATAATAATATTAAATAATTACGAACAAAACACAAGAAAAAACGAAGAGGAAATCTGAAAGCAAGCCTAAAAATGTTTAAAATAATGTTTTGATGAGTCGATTACAATTTATCATTAATAAATTAAGTAATTAAGAAAATCGACTTATGATGAAAGTGGGATAAATTTTGAGGAGTGAACCTTAAAAAGATTTAATAACGAAAATAATGAATAGATTGTGATTTTTTGGCTTAAATAATATTATTCGAGAATGGAATCTTCATCATTTTCAGATATTTTATTACTATTTCAGTGAAACTGAAAAGATTACAATGAGAAATCCTTTTAAAAAAATCACCCTTCATAAATTTGGATTCAGTTTAAATTTTTCTTCCTAAACTATACGAATGATAACCGCCTAATAAATTAAATTAAAATTGGTCATCAATATTTTTTTATTTATTTATAAACCTAATTTTTTCTTCTATGACGTCAGAAAACCAGAATTGTAGGCTGGTAATCATTGGAAAAACTTTTGCGTAAGCCACACGCTACTAAACGAAAATTAAATGTGTTATTTAGTAAATTACTATACAAGTACTACCTCGAGGTTCGTGTTTTATACAAAATAATTTATTAGAATAAAAAGCATTATTACCTACTTCTAACTCACCCTCCAAGTGTCCTTTATTGGGCTATAATAATTACACTGGAGAAATTGTTTAGCAAACAAAAACTACGTGGAATAATTTATAAACCTAAACCAAATCGGTAACTATTATTTTGACAACCATGATAAACCTTTTGTAATTAATAAAGTTTAAGCGTAGTAGGACGATTTAAAATCATTTAGAAAACTTCGAAAAAGTTGCATTAGCTAGTGTTCAAACTTCAACTTTTCTATTAACTGATCATAATGGGATTTTAGGTTAGCTTCACTTAATATTCCTGAATAAATTACACAAAAGGTCAAAAAAATTACATGTACGTATTATATAATTAGTCGTTTAATTTTAATTTCATAAGTTACAAGCTTTATTTTTTACTCTGTAAAATAATTACAACTTAGTTCCGAAAAAGCTCGAGGGGTGAGCTTTCGAAGGGTCCTAAGCCACAAACGAAAGCACAGCGTGCAGCAAAAGCCATCCAAAAAAAACATTGGCCATCAGCTTTAGCGTTCGTATATTCACCCTTCCAGCTTCCAACGAAATAAAATTTATTTAAACAGATAAATCTCATTCCAGCTTCCGGCGATTCATCCTTGACACTACTGCAAAATTGCCTCGTGTTCTTAAACTGGTAATTAGTGCGATTGTCGATTGATTTGATATAAATGATATGCCACGTCACATAATTTTAATGAAAATCAATTTTAGAAGCTATGTTTGATTGAAATGCTGATGACTTGGTGGCAATCTAAACAGTGTGGTTGTTGTCGAAAGTTATTTTCATTAGTTGTCATAGTGATGGATTATACGTATATTAGAAAAAGCTTTGAAGTGAAGCTAGTGGTGTACAGGTTTTTTGAAGCTTTAGGCGAGTGAAGTGGATTCAGATGCGTTGTGTTAGTTGAACACGATGGACTAATGTAGAAAAATTTATACATAGTTGATTCACGTAGTGATTTTATTTGAATTTTTACGAGAGCTTTCGCAATTTGTTTGAGTATAGGTAAGCTAAAAAGATTTTATTTTATAGAAATTTGGTATTTTCGCAACTTTTTACAATTAGTAAAGTTTAAAAACTAAACAAAACTGCGGTTGAAATGATAACAATTAAGTCAAAAATAATAAGCTTTAAAGTTTTTGCATAGTTTTCAGCGGTTTTATTAGTTTTGCCTCGGTTTTGCCATTTGTCTTTTTCAAAGAATAATTATATATTAAAGGCAAGAATTATTAAACAATTTAATTTTTTTTTCTAAGTATAAGGAATTTTCATATTGTAATAAATTACTGTATTTTCAGTGTTAAAAAAAAATTCTGTTATCTACAGGGTGTCCCAGGATAGACACAAAATATTTTTAGGTATGATTCTTGAATGCATTCTGCATTATTCTGTATAATTTTTTTATCTCCAATGCGGTTTTTCAAGTTATTTTCCATATAAACTCATTGCAGGTGGCAACGTACGGAAATTTTTTAACAAATTTAATAATTACTCCAAGTAGACATCGTTTATGTTCAAAATGGAATTAAACTTTTCGATTCAAAATAAACCAATCTTTCAATATGTCTCAAATTTTTAAATATTTTC
The DNA here is from genome assembly GCA_963942485.1 of Pediacus dermestoides. Classification (NCBI taxonomy): domain Eukaryota; kingdom Metazoa; phylum Arthropoda; class Insecta; order Coleoptera; family Cucujidae; genus Pediacus; species Pediacus dermestoides. Next base: position 7,303,001 of record OZ012629.1, read on the forward strand.
ATTACTAGTTCTCAAAATAAATTATGTGAAACGTGAACATAATGATTTATTTTTTCAAATTCCAAATTTTAAGACTAATAATTCTTTAGGGGTTAACACTATCAAAAAAATTACAAGATACTTTCGATGGCAAATCATCTCAGCTACAAATTTCATGTATAACTTTTTTTCGATAATCAAATAGTTTAGCAGACTGGCTTCTTTTTATTCAACAGTGTTTTACTTTTTCAATCTACAATTTTCAACATTCAAGAGATGATTGCTCGAAAACTAGCCCGGATTGGGTATAAGAAAATTATACAGGACAATGCAGAATTTATTCAAGAATCACACCTAAAATATTTCGTGTCTATCCTTGTCCATGATATTGCATGAATTTATTGTTTTTATTGTTCTTTCCAGAAATATTACAGCAAATATTCTACATTTTTTTCGATTTTCCAATTTGTACTACATTAATTTATACTATAAAAGTTCATTGTGCCGATTTTTGTACTTTTTTTGCCCGATTTAGCTACATCAAAGCGTCTTAAAATATCGTAAGACACATTTTAAAGTTTTTCATTCGGTGGCAGTTGACCAGCAGGAAACTAGAGGTAGGAAAACACGAATAGTGTGAAAAATATCGGAAAATTCACGATTTCACGTTTAATATCATTGCACCAGATTGCGCCTTGTCCACTTTACATAAGAAGTTAAGTTCAGTCGTACTCCAAAACTTTGCCAAACTTCTCATTTAATAAATCCTAAACCCTTATTTCCTACATTTGCATTATAAATTAATGTACCTCGACAAGAACTAAATACCAAAACCAACTTTATTTAACAACGATTATAAAATATAATAGCAACTTATTCTCTTGCTGGTAGACGTTTTGTTCAACAATTTAATAAAAATACTACAATCTAGCTCTTAACCAGCTTATTTTAAAATAATTCCCATAACAATATTATGAAACTATAAAATGACTAAATGCTATAAGTACCGTAATGAGAAAATGCAAAATGTAAGCGAACCCAGCGTAATTTTGTCGAGCTGCATAAGCATCAGATTTGGATAAATAGAACACCTGTTGAATTTATAAAGTTGCATGAAGGAGAGAGAAGACTGTATTGTAATAATTTCATAAAATGATTTTGGTTGAAAAATAAATTTCTGATGGAATTGTTTGAAATAGCTGCGGTGTTGGTTTTATTTTAATTTTATCTGTTATAGTTACAGTAAAAATTATACAGGGTGTCCCAGTTTATATCGTGAGGATTTCACCAGTCGATAGTTTAGCGAAAATTAAAGGTGGTTTGTCTAATCAACTATGGTCGAATGTTGCTTCGTTTTTGACGTGCAGGCCATTACAGAAAATACATTATTTTAATAATATGCTATAAATCAATAACAAAAAAGTTAGCCTTCTGAAATTTTCCCTAGATCTTTTTTTTGTATTCTCTTATTAATAGTGGTTGCAATTATTTTATTTAGAACACAGAGGGGTGCGTACGGGTTTCTTCAAAAACATTTTATTGAATAAAACGTACGCCACTGGTTTTTTCTCAGCACCAATATGCAGAGAGTATTTTCCATTCAATTTAGAAATTTTTTCGTATCTTATAATTTTTTGATAACTTAACTCAAAATAACCTAATAGTACAGTAAATAAGGGAGAAAAAATGGCTTCAAATAGACTTTTTTTACCCTACAGCCAATTTTTGTAGAATCTTCTAGAGGGTCACCCTGAAAGTTTAAAACTGAGTTTGTGTATTCGGAGACCCCGCCCTTCCTTCACCAGCCCTCAATTAAGGGTTGGATTTCTTTGTTTATTGAATAACTTTTTTCCTATTAAATTTTCGAAAAAAAGAGTCAGTACAAAGTTGTAAAGAAAAATATTTCCTACAACTTATCTTTTAAACTTTTTTTAATATTGTCGATATTTAAAAAGTTATTCAACAAATAAATTGAAAATTTTGGGGAAAGAGTAGTAAGTAGTACCTAACTAGAGAAAAATTTCCCTAAAATTTGCAACTTATTTGTTGAATATCTTTTTAAATATTGACAATATCAAAAAAATATTAAAAGGAAAGTTATAGGAAATATTTTTCTCTACAACTTTGTAATGATGCTTTTTTCGGAAATCTAATAGGGAAGGAACCTCTTTAATAACTAAGAAAAAAAAAGTTAAGTTATCAAGAAATTGTAAGATACAAAAAAGTTTCTAAATTGAATGGAAAATACTCACTGCATATTGGTGCAGCAAAAAAAAACAGTGGTATACGTTTTATTCAATAAAATGTTTTTGAAGAAACCCGTACGCACGCCTCTGTATTCTAAATAAAATAATTGGAACCACTATTAATAAGAGAATACAAAAAAAAGATCTATGCAAAATTTCAGAAGGGTGATTTTTTGTTATTGATTTGTAGCAAATTATTTAAAATAATTTATTTTCTTTAATGGCCTGTACGTCAAAAAGGAAGCAACATTCGACCATAGTTTATTAGACAAACCACCTTTAATTTTCGCTAAACTATCGACTGGTGAAATCCTGACGATATAAACTGGGACACCCTATATAAAGGGGAATTTCGGTATTATTATTTTAGTCAACTTTTAGCAGAAAAACCAATATTTATTGGAAAAATTGGATGAGTACATTTTTTGTTGAAATTAAAATCACATCAATGAATGAATACAACAAAATATTTTAGTTAAGTTACATTAATCTAAAAATGCAAATTTTAAATTAGCTTAATTCACAGATAATCAGATAATTCCTCGTGTATAAACTAAACAAATGTGTAGGTACAAATTTCTGTTTGAAAATATCGCAGTTTTAAAACCCTTGGTCCGAATTATTTCAATTTATAGTTTTTTTCAAGTAGGTAATAATTCATAGACATAATTAATGGGTTTCAAATCTAAAATATTTTTCACGGAAACTGCCCACAAACTTTTTTTCAACTAAACCCGTACCTAAGAAAATCGTCTTGAAACTTATACCACTGTAATTCCTCCGATTTATTTCTAATAATATTGGTACTTGATACAAATTATACTCCAATAAATTCGGTTTAACCCTGTTAGGTTAGATTAGTCTGGGATTAAATCTGAATTTATTGGAATATAATCACTACCGATAGTTGCCATAAAAAATTAGAACGGAATATTAAAAATATTAAATATAAGTTGATCTATACAAACCTAAATTGATGCTATGAATAAATAATATCTTGAATGTTATATTCATCGATAATCTATTAAATTATTCACTGATTATCTCAGTCATCATCAACAGTCGCAAACTCAGAATATATGCGAAAATCAATAAGTACATAAACCCAACTTTCATTTCGACATAAAAACCGCTAATATCCCATTGTTTACTTTAATGAACACTAGGTATAGCTGTACATACTTAATTTACGGTTTCAGATATATAAATTTCTTTCTATAATAATCGGTGATTATAAGCAGAAAGTTTTGAATATTTAATCCTTTAAGCTTACTGAATTAACAATTTTGTGTATGTCGCCTAGGAAAAATGTATATTTGCTTACTGTGGAACCCACTTATTTTCCTAATAAACAATACAAATACCCCCTAATTGAAAATTGAATTAATTATGAATTCGTGCCTGGTAATTGGGTTATTGTATTAGCCTGTGATGGAAATTAGTTGGCTAGCTGCTTGAAATTGATTATTTTGAATGAACAGATCAATCCAGTTTTTTTTCATTTCAGATATAATATTGTAAAACAATGTCCATTAATGGAACGGATATTAAAATACTGCAAACTTTAAAAGGACATACTAGTGATGTAACTGCTTGTGAATTTGCACCAAATTTTACGCTAGTAACTGGATCAAGGTAATTATTTAGTAGTTTATATTTATAACTTACACCTCTGAACAGTGCAAGAATAATTTGTTTTATTGATTCTTATTCAAAAATAGAAAATCGCGTGAAAACAACATGTTGATGTAAACGAGCTAATCGCATGTAAAAGTTTTTATTAAACTATTTTATTATTTCCACATCGGTTCATTACACCAAATTTTCTGTATGATATAAGTGTTACACTTTGAATAATTTATTAGATTTCGAATGAAAATGTAATTATAAGGTGGTTGTTCGTGCATGTGGTAAAACATTACTAATATAATAATTCGTGGGTTTCTATTGATTTTGACAAAAAAATACACAGGAAAAAAATTGGGAAGTTTTCAAAGTATTGCTGCTTGTGGCGAGTAGTAAAAATTTTAGCATTACATAACATTCATTGTAAAGTCTGTAAAAAAAGAACTTCGAACTTATACTTAAAGGTTTTTTTCCAAAATATTTTCACATTTTATTCTTCTATCCCGATTTTGTTTCAAAACTATTGCTCCTATACAGATTTAGTTATACAGTTTATATCGTCAGGATTTCACCAGTCGATAGTTTAGCGAAAATTAAAGGTGGTTTGTCTAATAAACTATGGTCGAATGTTGCTTCCTTTTTGATGTACAGGGCATTAAAGAAAATAAATTATTTTAAATAATTTGCTATAAATCAATAACAAAAAAAGTTAGTCTTCTGAAATTTTGCATAGATTTTTTTTTGTATTCTCTTATTAATAGTGGTTGCAATTATTTTATTTAGAATACAGAGGCGTGCGTACGGGTTTCTTCAAAAACATTTTATTGAATAAAACGTAGACCACTGGTTTTTTTGCAGCACCAATATGCAGAGAGTATTTTCCATTCAATTTAGAAACTTTTTTGAATCTTACAATTTCTTGATAAATTAACTTTTTTTTTCTTATTTATTAAAGAGGTTCTTCCCTATTAGATTTCCGAAAAAACCATCAATACAAAGTTGTAGAGAAAAATATTTCCTACAACTTTCCTTTTAATATTTTTTTGATATTGTCAATATTTAAAAAGATATTCAACAAATAAGTTGCAAATTTTAGGGAAATTTTTCTCTAGTTAGGTACAACTTACTACTACTACTTACTACTTTTTCCCCAACATTTTCAAATTATTTGTTGAATAACTTTTTAAATATCGACAATATCAAAAAAAGTTTAAAAGATAAGTTGTAGGAAATATTTTTCTTTACAACTTTGTACTGACTCTTTTTTTCGAAAATTTAATAGGAAAAAAGTTATTCAATAAACAAAAAAATCCAACCCTTAATTGAGGGCTGCTGAAGGAAGGGCGGGGTCTACGAATACACAAACTCAGTTTTAAACTTTCAGGGTGACCCTCTAGAAGATTCTACAAAAATTGGCTGTAGGGTAAAAAAAGTCTATTTGAAGCCTTTTTTTCTCCCTTATTTACTGTACTATTAGGTTATTTTGAGTTAAGTTATCAAAAAATTATAAGATACGAAAAAGTTTCTAAATTGAATGGAAAATACTCTCTGCATATTGGTGCTGCAAAAAAACCAGTGGCGTACGTTTTATTCAATAAAATGTTTTTGAAGAAACCAGTACGCATGCCTCTGTGTTCTAAATAAAATAATTGCAACCACTATTAATAAGAGAATACAAAAAAAAAAGATCTATGCAAAATTTCAGAAGGCTAACTTTTTTTGTTATTGATTTATAGCAAATTATTTAAAATAATTTATTTTCTTTAATGGCCTGTACGTCAAAAAGGAAGCAACATTCGACCATAGTTTATTAGACAAACCACCTTTAATTTTCGCTAAACTATCGACTGGTGAAATCCTGACGATATAAACTGGGACACCCTGTATGTAGAAACTAAATATACATTTATTTACCTTACCCTTCAACTTTTATCTTGTCGAAATTCACTAAATATTATAATTCCACAATTACGATTGTTCATAACAGCTAGAGCCGATCCTGGTGCTGACGTCATTACACCCTAACACTCCGCTCCACAGTTTCAAAGATATTTTGTCTACTAGTCTAGTACCTAGCCCTCAAAATACCTTCTCCCTTTCAGTGACAAAACCATAAGAATATGGGACTGGATCCCCGGTTCAGGCTACACTCAACGTGCAAACTCCCCCCTGCGTGGCCACAAATACCAAGTCACATGTGTCCGAGTGTCACCCCAAGGTTCCATGCTAGCCAGTGCCTCTGTCGATGGTACTGCCGTGCTTTGGAACCTCCACTCCTGCGCCAAACTCTACACAATGACTCAAGTCAACGGCGATGCCATCAGAGTTTGCAGGTACTTAAGAAAATCTACTTTTTAGGTTCTTTGAGTAATTTGTTGTGTAGATTTGCTCCGGATAGCTCTATTTTGGTGACTGCAGGGGACAACGGAGCTGTTTGTATTTGGGATTTAGTACATAAAAGCTTGATCAGGTGGGATGTAATAATTATATTTAAAAAGAGGGTTCTATTCACTTGATTTTTTAGAACGCTGTTTGAGCATGAAGGTACCACTCAGTCACTGTCTTTTACTCCTGATTCCCAATACTTGGTAAGTGCGTGCTCTTTAGAGATTATCAAAGTTTGGTATGTGCAAGACTTGGTTGACACCACTTCAGACAGTACCTGCACCTCGATAGCAAGAATAGACAACGCCCACGACATGGGAGTATTTTGTACTGACATATCAAAACATATCACAATTGATGGTACTATAATAGAAACCTCCAAGTACCAATATTAATTATTCCTTTGCAGAAAACGATCCGCTAGTAAAATATTACAAAATGGCAACCTGTGGTAATAGCAACGAAATAAAAATTTGGACAATCACCTCAAAATCAATGTTAAAAAACAAAAACTCAACCTCAAACAAGGTTTCTATTGAAACTTTTGACATCTACGACGGTCACAGTTCCTCAGTTACTTCAATTAGATATAGTAATAGTGGAGGTTTTTTAATATCCTCCAGTCTGGATAAGTTGGTGAAAATCTGGGATGGTAACGGTTCTTGCCTTGCAACTTTAGAAGGACACCATCGCTACGTTAACTGTGCCTCAATTTCCAAAGATTCCACCCTAATAGCCTCTGGTAAGCAAAGCACCTTGCTTTTAACACTTAAAATGCTAGAACCATTCTTCTTCTGTCGTTGTGTGTAAAACTAGCACGTGTTTCTTTGGCCTATTCACAGATTCCAGCATTTTAGGCCCACTTAGTCTTGTTTATATGCCTTATTTCAACATTTTAAGGTTCCACAGGTTCCAATGATAAACTAGTGATTGTTTGGGATTTAAACGGAAACCTCACATTTGACTCAGAGTTATTCCGAAGACGTTTATCCTTTTCAAACGGTGATAGTATTCCGGAAATGCAATTAGTGCAAAGTGATGATGGAGCTAACGAGGTGACACTGTTGGAGAAAATTGATGATATTGCCGAAGGAGCTATTAACAGTTGTTGTTTCTTTGGGAATGATGTGCTAGCTACTGGAGCTGGGTATGAAGCCTAAGATGTTCCTCAACAGAATATTGACTAAATATTTTCTAGCGACAAGTTTGTTAGATTGTTTAATGTTAAAGATGATAGTTTGGAGGAAGCTGAGACGTCTCCGTTTGAAGGCCATACTTACGCGATAAATCACGTAGAATTTTCGTCTGATGGCAGTTTGCTGGCGTCGTGTTCTCAGGATGGTTGTACAATTCTTTGGAATCCTTCAGTAAGGCTTTCTATCAACTAATATCCATTGGTGATAACGATATTCTTGTAGACTGGAGAAAAAGTTAAATCAATACCAATGAACAGTTTATCGATAAAAGTTTGTCGGTTTTCCCCGAATTGTCAACTGCTAATTACAGCTGGCGATGATGAGAAGGCTACAATTTTCAATGTGGACACCATGCAAGAAATAGCGTAAGAAATTTAACTAAACCTTCAAAACAGGAATAATTAGAAGAGTTTCAGGGCTCTGACTGGACACTTAGACACGGTAACCTCAGCCGGGTTTTCCCCTGATGGAAACCTGATAGCCACCACGTCCTTCAACGCCGATTTTAGACTATGGGAAACAGAAAACTACTCTTGTATCTATGTGAAAGAAGATGCACATGATTACGGAATACAAAGTTGCGATTTTTCACAAAACCTCGAACCGATTCCTAACGGTGTTGTAGGACGCCAGTACTACCTTTTAGGAACTTGCGGAAATGACGGAATGGTGAAACTCTGGAGGATATCATTGGAAAAAGTTAGTAAAATTTGTTGTGTAAAAGCTTTTTAAGTTTTGTGTGTTCCAGGATTCACCTGATGGTACTTTGGAAGTGCGCCTTTGGAGATCCCTGCAAGGACATGGAGGGAACGTCATCTGCGTTCGATTTTCCCCAGCAATAGGCGAAATAGTCTGTTCAACAGCAACAGACCGACAGGCAAGGATCTGGTCTGTTTATAGCTCAGATTGTCTGTATGTTCTAGACCATGATTCCATTGTAACAACTTGTGCGTTTAGCTCGGATTGTTCCTTGATAGCGACTGGTTGTTTGGATAAAACTTTATGGCTGTGGAAACTACCACAACAACTTGTACAAATCCAAGTTCTAAACCTACAAAAACTAATTCTGGTTTTCTAGGTGTTCCAAACGCAAGTTGCTAATAAAATCAAATGTAGGGCGAAAGCCTTAATAGACTGGAATACAGCGGATGTGTTGAAGTGGTTGAGGAATATCCGCATGGATGAAATTGAGGCTAACGCACGAAACGCTGGACTAACCGGGGAAAAACTGGTAACTTTATCTGAGGACTCGATTTGTTCCGGTTTGGACTTGAGTAAGTTATTGGCTTACCTCCTTGCATTTTATTCTAACAAAATAATTGCTTAGCTGATGAACAAACTGAAAGGATGCTTCGGGAAATTCGCTGGTTAAAACGCGGGGAAACTCAACTGGAAAAACCGGAAAACCTCGAAGTACCCCACGAGTTTCTCTGTCCTATAACCCATGAAATTATGCGCCAGCCTGTGACTTGTAGCGATGGTTACACATATGAAAGAAACGCTATTTCCGAGTGGTTTATGTCTGGGAAATTTACGAGTCCAATGACTAATGAAACGCTTGTAAACACTGATTATACTTATAATTTGGACTTGAGGAATAATATACAAAGTTTTCTGGAAAATGATCAATAATTATTATCATAGATTTAAAGCAATTAACGTAAATCACAACACCAAGAAATTTATGCCACAACAACCACAATTTTAAAGCAATCTATTTTCTACTTTTTCTATTAGATTTTATAGGATATAATGTGAGATTATGGTGGTGATATCAAGATAGTTAGCAGTTACTTTAAGACTGTTTCAAAAAAACAGTAGGTGCGCGTGCCTTTATTTACAACTTTAGTATTTAAAACATTTTAAAATTATATCGCATATAAGCGAAGTCACTGTGATAAAGTTGTACAGGGTGATTCTTTTATCTGGGGAAATGCGTTTTTCTCGTAAACGACTGAAGGGAATTAAATTTTGAAAAAATTGTTATATACCTACTGGCTGTCACTCAAAATTAGGATAGAAATATAGACTTTAATATGCATGACGCTAGGCGTCGCGATGCTTCAAAAAAATTTTTCCAGCAAAATACCACTTTTATTATATCACTGGAAAGGTCTTTTAATTTTGAGTCTGTTTTCTAAAAACCAATTTTTTTTATTCTTATTTTTTAAAAAGTTATGATCCAATTTAAATTATTTCTGTTCTAACTAAATTTTGAAATATTTTTAACAGTAGGCCGAGTTTTCCTTCAAATATTATTATATAAAATAAAGTAGGCTTAGAAAAAACAAAACCTGATATTTGTCAACATATTACAACAACAAAAAACTTATTAATACCTAAATTAAACAAAAAAAAATGTGGTAAGATTAGAAGACATTTGTGGCTTCAACTAGATGGGGCTCTTTTTCATAATGCTGCTATTGTGCGGAATTATTTAAATATAGAATATGAAGAAGAATTTCCTCCTAGGTCTCCAGACTTAACACCTCTCGATTTTTTCTCGTGAGGAACTCTTAAAAATAAAGTTTACAAAACAAGGTCTAATAATATAGATCATTTAAAACAAAAGATTGTCGATGCCTGTCCTGAAATTAATGCTAATGTTGTAGGAAAGTCACGTATAATGAAATAAGAAAACGTTATAATTTATGTTTAGATAACAATGGTACTCATATTGAACAATTCTTAAAATAAATCAACTTTTTCATTAAATTTTTTGTTTAATTTAGGTATTAATAAGTTTTTTGTTGTTGTAATATGTTGACAAATAACAGGTTTTGTTTTTTCTAAGCCTACTTTATTTTATATAATAAGATTTACTTTAGTATTTGAGGGAAAACTCGGCTTACTGTTAAAAATATTTCAAAATTTAGTTAGAACAGAAATAATTTAAATTGGATCATAACTTTTTAAAAAATAAGAATAAAAAAAATTGGTTTTTAGAAAAAAGACTCAAAATTAAAAGACCTTTCCATTGATATAATAAAAGTGGTATGTTGCTGGAAAACTTTTTTTTGGAGCGTCGCGACGCCTAGCGTCATGCATATTAAAGTCTATATTTTTATCCTAATTTTGAGTGACAGCCAGTAGGTGTATAACACTTTTTTCAAAATTTAATTTCGTTCAGCCGTTTACGAGAAAAACGCATTTCCCCAGATAAAAGAATCACCCTGTACTCATTTCAAAAATACCTAACTGTTATAATAATTAATAATATAATTACTATTAATGTATTTAAGATTAAAATAACCGAAACTTTGCCAAAACTAGTTTTTTTATCAAATTATCTGTGAGTAGATTTACTTACTGAAAAATTGTTTCACACTATTTGTAGATGTAATTACCTACCTGAAATTATGAATTATTACACCAAAACATCGTTTTTCATTTACTTTTCTATAAATCCTTTTTCCTACTACATGATTCAAAGTTTATGTTCTAAACACAATTCTCTCTGGACATGATGGCACATTTTGGTAAATAATGACGAAGATTTTTTGGGCAAAAAATATTGAAAAAATTGCCACATATTAAAAAGATTATTCTTTCATAACACTGAAAAATTCTACATAAAATTAATACGCGATTTCCGACATGTGACCATGTAAAATTTAATATCATGGAAATTTCGTTAAAAACTGGTACTTTTTTTGATATAAGTTAAAGTATCTTCATAACATGTTAACCCCAGTTATCCAAATTTCGGTTAGTGGTTAAAAATAGACACAAAATGAACACATAATTTTTTCTATTTTTTTCGCCTCTCCATTTTTGAGATATTCGCGGTTAAATACATACATTTGAATCGTACAAATCAAGAAAAACAAACGAGTCCCACAATTTTTGTTTAATTTAAACTTACGAAATAATAACGTTAAAAACATTTTTGTGTTTAATTTTCCTCTCCACCCTCCTCCTTACTTGCTTTCAGTTTTTTAGCTCGTCTAAACGACCTCTTCTGACTCTCCTTTTTACTACCAGCCAGCATTCCCTGTTTCCGCATGGCGTGCAGTTTGAAATTTTTCGCTTTGATTATTTTCTTCTTTTTCTCGCTTTTCTTTTTGCCATGTTGGGTGTATTCCACGCGTACTCTGCGTCCTTTGAGGAACGTGTTGTGCATTGAAATGCATCTCTGGAAGGATTCTTCGCTTTCAACTTCAATGTAACCAAAACCACGTGGTTTGGTTGTTTTTGGATATGTGGGCAGACGAATATCTTTGATTTGTCCTATTTTCTCGAAATGTGTTTGGAGGTCTTGTTTGGTGGTGTCGTAGGAAAGATTGCCAAGGAACAGAACGTATTTTTTCTGTTTTGGTTGTAATAGGTCAATATTTTTTAAATCGTCCACGCTGATTACTTTTTTTTCTTTATTATTTTGAAATGGTTTTTTCTGGAATGCTTTAGTTTTACCCTCAACCTGTAGATATACAATTTACTTTACATAATTCACAAATTATTATTAGGATTAATATAAATTACCTCTGCAGCCTCAGTATCTTCTTCAGCATCATCTACATCGGATTTTTCTTCAGCATCATCCAAATTTGTTTTGTCTTCAATTTCATCCTCCTCAACCACTTCGCTTTCTTCAGTTTCCATAATCTGCTTCTGAAATTTCTTGCCTTTGCCCTTTTTATTTGATCCTTCCGCACTATTTCCTTTATTCCTCCTCAAACGACGTTTAGATGAAACTGATAATTCAGAGGATTCGGTTGTGTCCTTTTCATCCGCCTCCTTAGATTCAGCAGTATTTTTCAATTTTTTCAACATCCTCAGTTTGCGTTTCGAAGTTTTTGAAACATCATCTTGACTTTTCAGTTTATTAATTTTCTCGTCTAATTCCTCAACTGCAACTTTACTATCGATATTTTTTTGTTTTGCACGAAATTGCTGTCCCTTTTTCTTTCGGGGTGGATCGTTTGGTGCGGAATCATTTGCCACGAGTTTTTTGTTTACCTTTAATTTTTTTGCTTCAGGCTGAGTCGAGTTAGGTAAACTTTTTCTTTTGTTTGCCACGTTTTTATGCATTGTTAAAGTACTTTTTCCAGTCAGGTGAAATTACTACTCAGGTAACTTTATTGCTGGAATAAAAAGGAAGTTTTAAAATATTTTCCATAAAAAACTATTTAAACATGTATTATTTGTTGGAAAGGAAACTCATCTAAAATAATAGTTGTTTTTTAAAAAGAAACTGTTATATTAATAAAATATTGGAAATACACATTGACAAATATTCTGAAATATTTAATGTTCGTACAACTAATTTATTTTAAGGAAATACAATAAAACACGTTTATTTCATGGTTTTCTTTTTCTTCTGATTCTTAACAGGAACAGAAATCTCCTCATCAGATTCATCATCATCTTCCTCATCAAGACTATCATCTTCCTCATCGTCTTCTTCCTCGAATTCATCATCATCGTCCTAATAAAAACAATTATTAACACAAAGTTTAATTAAAATATAATTAAATTATGTATACCTCCTCCTCGTCAACTTCATCTTGACCACTACGAAGAGCAGCAGCCTTCATTTTAAGGAAGTTTTCATCAAAGGAGTCATCTTCATCAGATTCCTCTTCCTCCTCATCGACTGCAGGCTTGGCTACAGGTTTTTTAGCAGCAGCACCTGCTGGTTTTTTCTCGGGTTTACCGCCAGCTTTTTTCTGTTGCTTGGCAGGTTTAGCTTTCTTGGTAGCTGGGGCAGCTGGGACACCAACTTTGCCCTCCGCTTTATTTTTCAAACGTTTAAGAAGTTTAATTTTCCTTCTGCCAGTTTTCGTAAGCTGCTTGTTGCTTTCAAGGGCTTTCAGTTTGGCTTCAATTTGCTGGATCACGACAGTTTTGTCGCCGGTCTTTAGTTTTTCTATTAAGGTTGAATACTGCTTCCTTTTGACTTTTTTCTCAGAAGCGTCGTCGGTTTTTACAGCAATAGTCGAGGTGCCCGTGAATTTCTTCAAGATTTCTTTTTGTGGTTTACCATTAGCTTGGTTATTCTGTTTTTTGGCTCCAGCGTTGTTTGGTTTAGCAGGAGCTTGCACTTTGCCAGGTTGTTGGTTTTTAGGTTTGCCAGGGGCCTTAACAGGGCTTTGCTTGGGTCCTTTTCCAGGGCTCTGTTTTGGTCCTTTACCAATAGCTGGTTTGTTTTGTCCTTTACCGGGTGTTTGTTTGTTGGGTCCTTTACCAGGCGTTTGTTTGTTGGGTCCTTTACCAGGAGTTTGGTTGTTGCGTCCTTTACCGGGGGTTTGTTGGTTTTGTCCTTTATTTGGGGTACCTTTGCCCTTTTTCGGTGTTTTGGGACCTTGCTCTAGTTTAGGTTTCTTTGCAGATTCCACTTTAGCTTGATCAGGTCCCAAACTCTTCCTCTTATTGGGGGTTTTCACTTTAACGTCCGTCATTTTGTCTAATAGAACCAAAAGCACATTTCAGTACACTTAACTAAATTCAAAATAAAATCAGCAAAAAAGTAATAACTGAATATTAATTTATAAATACTTAACAGTTTTAACATGATTTTGTAGAAATATACACGCAAAACCAAAAAAAAAATTGTAAGCTCAACCGGTTTTAAAAACGATAAATTATTTAATAAATTCTTTGGAAAAATCTTTAAAACACAACACTAGTACTAATACAGTTCTTATAAATAAACTTGTTAAGAAAAAACAACTTACCACTGTTTTTTCTGCTGTAGAAAATGTTCACTAGCGTTTAACTACAAAACGTGGTCGATGAAAATGGAATCACGCTAAGAAAGAACGTGTGAGGTTATGTGCGCAAATTTAACAAGAAAGTGAATAAAGTTCCGTAAGATGGTCGCCTTTTATAACAGAAACCTGCTACACACTATAACAAAATTTTAAATAGTAGTTTAGAAAATATCTAAAAACATTCGATAAACTTTAAAATAATACTTAAATGATGTAGTGAACCTTGCACGTTACAGTGAAATTCGTTTGAAGAGTTTTATTTAAATATTATCGCGATATGGTTCTAATGAAGTGTTGAGCTGTGTGTACTAGGCTCGTGGGCGCCATTCTAGAAGCGTCTACACGTGGTAACATGTTTCATTTTTAATTATTTTGTGGGGATTACACCTCAAAGAAAATGTGTTCATAAGTTAAATTGATGTATTTAGTTATAACAACTGTCCGATTTCAAGTTAATTGGTTATTTTTTATTTTTTAATTGTAACTTTTGACACACATTAGCCGGTTCAAACGTGGGTGCCATCTATTGACCCTATCTGATATTTATAAAATTCCGCGCGATTTTTAAAAGATTAAAAAATTATTAATTAAGTATTTGAGCTTGTATTTATTTACAGATTTTTGTATAATTAGATATATCTCGTATAACAATAAAATTAGTTTAGTTTAGGTATGTACTATTTTATTTTATGGTACTAAATAAAGCAGCGGTAACATAAAAATTTCCACAATTTTCTCAAGGCGATTCAAAATTATATATTTTTATTGTCGATTGTACCGTAAATTTGACGAAATTTTGTTTTGGGGTGTGCATCCTTTCAAAAAACCATTTTTATTTAAAGAAGAATAAAAAAATATATATCGTGTATCTAAATAAAAAAAAATATACAAAAAAATCACCCTGATAAAAATTGTAAAAATTTAATGAATATACTTAATGTATCTTCTGTATTATGGTTTATTAGTGATGAGATATGTACAAATGAAGTCACTCCAATTAAGCACACATTTCCAAAGCACTTTTACATATGAAAACAGATTGTATAAGTCGAGACGTTTTCATAGGACTAGAGGGCTAAATTTTTTCTTTAGATATAGGAAAATATTTAGTGCCGATTTTTAATTGGAATTCCAGTGCTGAAAAACGTAAAATTAAATACCTATTAGCTATTATTCCATTTTTTTTATGGTGTTTATGGTTATAGCACGTGGTAGTACTGAATAATAATTTTGCACGTGTTGAAGGAAAACGAACATCTAACCTCGTTTGGAGGCAAAAAATTGTTTCCTATGCAATATGTTGTATAAAAATTTTTTAATAACGTGGAAATAAGTTTACTAGGCCCTATAGTCCATCAAAAACGCCCCACAACGTACTAGAAAAGATATGTGCCTTTATATTAAAAACAACAAATTATTTTAAATATAATTGACTTATAAAATATAATACAATCAATAACATCGTTATATACATTTACATAAATCTCTAACAAAAATTATAACAATAAATATAGTATATTTTGTTAATATAATAACATTTATTTGATAATTTAAAACTATTGCTTAATTTTCTAGAAATTCACAGCTAGTGACCAATTTCAAAAGAATCCAAAAAATTACTTGGATCTGCTTGTAGGAGAATTTTGGGCTGAAATGGCACAAAATTATAAATATAATTTCATCTAATTTCTTCTAATAAAAATACAAGTAGGCACTAAAAAGTTCAATCACATATTTGGTAAATGGAAATATTGTTATAGGTACATATTAGGAAAGTTTAGCCTCATAAACTTTAATATAATCTCTCTCTAGGTTAGATTGTGTACAATAATATGCTTTGTTACATATTAACTAGAAATAAAAACGAATAGCCCAACATACAAGTTTTCCAAAATTTATTTACAGTTTTTCTAACAGCAGTAGATTCAAGACGTCAGGAACCTCTATATCTTCTAAACATATGACCGAGGGATTAAAAGGAAAGCGTACTGAGAAGTTGTATTTAACATCCAACAACAACACCTAGGGAAAAATAATTTACATTATTATTAATTAAAACGCTCTGTGTAACTGCGAATTTATTTTACCTGTTGTTCTTTATTTTCTGGTCTTTCTTGTAATTTCGCTTGAACTTTTCTTATGAACGAAACAGGGACTCTTTGCTCAAATTCATCCACTGGAGTATACAAATTGAGTATTTTGCAGATTTGTAGCGGCGTTAGCGCCCCACACATTTCACAAACACTACTAACATCTTCTTCGGTTTTTCTAGCTTGCAGCAGATGTGCTGCTTGTATGATTGGTTGTAAAGTAGCTTGAATAGCTGCCTCCTAAAAAACAGAAACGTAATAAGCCTAAAAAAATTTTATTTCATTTCTTACATCGAGGTTCTTTTCACGTGTCCACATTTCAAAGTGCGATAAGTTGTGCCTGATTTGGAAACCTTTGGACCAGTGACACAACTCCTTGCGTAGGAGGAGATTGTTTAGGCTAGTTGCACAAAGGAAGTAGAAGACTTGTTTGAAGACTTGAGATATCACTTCCGGGTCCACACCGTAAAACGTTAAAATCTAAAAAATTATAATTAGGCGAGTTTATTGTTGAGTTTATCCGGAGTTACCTTAAGGTGATTTGTCAGTTCTTGCAGGAGAGCAGTGGTAGGTTTTTGGGTACCACCCGGACTAGTAACGCTGCTGGTTCTTCCACGGAACCCACTAGGTTTATTACCGCTTATTCCAGGAATTTCCTCATGTTCTAAAATAGCTGGTACTATAAGCGGCTGGATTTTTTCTTCGAAATTTTTTATTAAACCTGCAGAATAAATTTGTGGAAATTAATTTTAAGAAAGCTTAGTGAAACTAGAACAGTACCTTGATAGACCCACACGGCTATATCAGATAGAACTTGTCGATATTCCGATAAATCAAAGTTTCGAAGACACTGCTCGTTTTGTTTTTGAGTATTCTTTTGTTGGAAGGCTTTGTCTCCGCTGTATTGTTTCATATTGTGCAAAAGTCTAAAAAACATTATTAATTTTCCTATCAGCTCTCCACCAAACATCCTTACCTTAAAGTATTTGAAAGCCAAAGGACTGTAGTTTCAAAATCCTCATGACGTTTCTTAATAACTTTCTTAACAGAATTTGTAAAAGCAGACAACAACGCTTTAACTTTTTCCTCATCGTTTACATAATCTGTGTGTCTAATACACATGAATACTATATAAGCTGGAAGGCCAGGGAGAAGAGTCACTGCAGTTCTTGGTTTGAGTTCTGGAAAAATAAAAAATAAATCATGCTCTTCCAAAAAGAAAAAAACTTAGCTATTACCTATAACTAACTGCTTCATAATTGTGTTTTCTTCCCCTGAAGGATACGAGAACATCCCCAAGTAATCTCGGTCTTTCTTCCTGATAGACGGCAACGCCCTATTGTGCGCCTTGGAATTTGCAACAGTTTTTATAACCGCATCGTCCTCCACATTGAGAGTCTCATCCAAATCCAAACCAGCTTCCTTTAATTTCTTCGTTAGTAACTTCACCTGTTTCTTGAGCTTGCGCACACTTTCCATTAGGGAATCATTCTTATCGTGCAAATTTAAATTTTCAGTTGTTAATCGAGTGATTTCGTGCTGCAAGAAGGCTTCACCCTGTGACTGAGGTGTAGATGTGAGATTGGATGATAAAATTCGTTGTTGACGATCGTTGTCTTCGCGTAGTTTGTCTATCTCCAGTTTGTACTCACGCTCATGTGCTTTGTATTTGGATTTTTCGTCTTGTAGCTCCAACTCCAACTGTTTGTTGATGGTCTTTTGGGTTTCGTACGCCAACGCCAGTTCGCCATCTTCATTAATATAGTCACCTAAGAAACAACAATAAAATTCATTCTTCCCTAACTTTGGTAGGTATGTACTTACCAGTTCGCGATTTTGAGTTAACAATCGTTTTCATACTGTTGGTTTGACTAGCTAAAACACTTTTAAGTTGTATAACCTCCTCAGATCGCCTATCCAATTCCTTCTGCGATGCAACTAACTGCTCATGCAGTTTGGAACGACCAGTACCTTCAGTGATGCTACTTTGCAATTCCAAGAGATCTGATTTGAGCTTTGAGTTGCACAACTCTAGTTCGGATATCTTTATAGAATCCTGTGCAGCATTGTGAGCTCGCTCTGTTCTAGGCGACATGTCTATTTCATCTAATCGCTTCTGCATGCGCAGTTTTTCTCGTTCAACCTCCGCTAATTTCGTTTGTAATTTAAGAACAAGACCCACATCAATTTTGTCAATTTCATGTTTTGTGTCTCCGCTACTCGTTGTACTTGGAGTTTGACTATCGCTTCCTAAAAAAATACAATAGATAGATAACTTATCTTTTATCATTTAATTATTACCTTCGACTTTCCATTCAATATTTTCGAGTTTCTCCCTTGTGTGAGAGTTGGTACTTGTTGTGGAACGCACTGAGCCGTAGCCGTGATCTTCGGGCAAATCGCTGTTGAGTAGTTGGTCATCTATGGTGATGCTGCTGATGTCGCTTGTGTTTCTCTTGTGGAAACCTGGATGGTTTTGCGCTTGCATATGTTTCTCCAATTCCTCGCAGTGTTGCTCCAAGTTGTGGTATTCTTGTAGCAGTTTCTGGTATGCTTCCCGGTCACTGTCTTGTTCGTTCAAAATTAGCATTTTCTCCTCCTCCAAACGGACTTTCAAGTTTTCTTCGGCGCCTTTTTCGTTCATTAAGACAATTTCGTTGATGTTGTCTAGCTCTTTGCGTAGTTTCGCGGTTTCCTCTGACCACATTTGTCTTTGTTCATCTACTTGCTTCTTGTAGCTTTCACGTTCGTGTAACAAATCCATTTTTTCGTCTTTTTCTTGCTTTATATCCTCTTGAAGTTTGTCGATGGACTTGTTCTTTTCCATTAGCAAATTCTTCAGGTTCTTAATTTCAATTTCCAAAGCTTTAAATGTGGTTAATTTAACTCTGCAATAAAAACAATACAAATAAAAACTTTAACATATTTTAATTTTCAAATGAAACTCACTTAAGTTCAGTAACTTCGTTTTGATATCCCTTTAGTTCATTGTTATTCTTATTAACCTCATCGATTTTCTGTTGTAAGCTAATAATTTTATTTTCCAAGCCCTTGTTAAGTTTCTTAACATGCTCGATGGACCTAGCTTCAATCCTGAGACGCTTATATTGTCTTCTAGCCAAAAACCTTCGAATTGCCGATTGGCAAATGATAATTCGTCGTTTTTTCTTCAGAGCATCTTTCCTTGCTAACCAACCTCTTGCGTACTTCTGGATGATTATAGCCTTAGCATTGTACTTCAAGTGTAGGTATCTTAACCTAGCCAAGTATCCTCGCGCATGTGTTTGAATTCCCACAATACATTTTCGAAGTCTTTGGTATTGAACGCGTTTTACCCAACCTCGCACGTATCTTTGAATGGTTTTCGCTGATTTTTGTCTGCGCAACTCGTCTGCAAGTCTGAAAAAACGGTTATCTAATGGGAAAACTGTTTAAAATAAATAGTTACCTTCGTGCTAAATATCCTCTTCCATATCGTTGTATTAGAAGCGTTGATTTCTTCAAACGCAGGTACTTCTTTCTACAAATAAACGACCGGACTGTCTTCTGCATCATGATGCAACATTTCTTCAACTTGTCGGCTCTAAGTTTTTCCAGATATGCCACCTGGCCTGCTCGGAAGAATATTTTGGTTTTACCAAACTGGAACATATCGGTGTTTTTTATGTATTGTCTCAGGATGTTCTCACAAGTTTTCTGCATATTATTCCGATTGATGTCCTTAAATTTACACAAAACCCTGTAGCGGTAAAAGAAATCAATATAAGTCCATCGACTTGGGAAACCTGCAGATGAGATCCGAATAGTTTCCAAAACCCCACAAGCTCTTAGTTGTTGTACAGCTCTTTTAGCGTTGTACTCAAAAGCCATTTTGGAATCATTAGGTTTGATACAGCGAACATAATGCGGTGTAGTGGCATTTAAAGTACTCATAAGCATATTCAATGAATCCCTAAATTGAGATCCAACAGTTTTCTTGTGAGTTTTCTGTGAACTTGGTGCGGGTTTTGCTGATATTACTTTGAGCTTAGTACCAGGTACTGCTAGTTTATCTGAATCGTTGCGGAATAGCTTTTTGACTAGATTGTTTCTGCTGGCCTTGATCACATTGATTTGTTCTTCTATAACTGTATCGCGATTTTTTTCCAAGAAACCATAGCTTTCGTACTGGACTTTGTCAGCAAAGTGATTAATCACAAAGGAGGATTGTCCGAAACGTCCTTTGGAAAAATGCGAGTACTTTAAACATTTGGAATAGAGTTTTTCAGTCCAGGAGCCGTCGGATCCTTTGGGCATCTACAGAAATGCACATCCTCTACATATTTACAATATTACTTAGATGGCAGATACTTTACCTTACATTCCTCGTCCAGCAAATCCAAGATCCCCAGCTTAGTCTCAATTAAATCAATGCACGGCTGGTTGTCATAGAAATCAATCATTTTCCATTCAATGCCCTCTTTAATATACTCCTCTTGTTCCAATTTAAACACATGCAAATTGAATTGCTGCTGGAGCTTTTCATTGGCATAGTTTATGCAGAACTGTTCAAATGAATTTGTTTCAAATGTTTCAAAACCGTATATGTCGAGAACACCAATAAATTTGTGTCGGGGGATGTCAGATTCCAACGCTTTGTTAATGACAAGCACGATCCAGTTGAATAGTTGTGCATAAATGTGTTTAGCGAGAGCATCCCGTGAGACCGTGGCTTCTTGCACTGACATCGGCTTGAGGAATATCTCTCGCATCGAGACGATTTTTCTAGTGCAAAGCCATTGTTCCATTTCCTCGGCGTCGACTTCTAAAAGTTCTGACAGGATTTTCATGTGCTTATCACCTGGCTAAAAAAGAATAAAACTAGAAACTTTAAACTTTTTGGTGTAACTACACCTACTGGTATTCTACATCCTTCCTGATCCTGCTCGTTTTCCCTCTGGATAATACAGTCCTTAAAGCGTAGATTTCCAAGATGTAAAACCGATGCCAAAATCTTAAACATGTCGCTTTGTTCAGTTTCAGTAAAGCCAAGCATATTCAAAGCCTTAACAGTTTCTTCAAACCCTTCCAAGTCGTTTACTCCAACAACCTCAGGACTGTTGCCTTGATTCAAATAGAGAAACTTGTCCTGGTGGTCTAAAATAATGTGGATTGTTTTCTAAATTATGTTAGGTTAATTTAAATTATGTTAACCACCTAATTGCAAATGAGGAAGTTGTTTTCTAGCCGAACAAATCTGATAAAAAATGTGGTAATTCCTCTCATCTGGTGCTTGGAAAACCACCCGAGACTTTTCTAAAAGATAAGTCCGCATTGAAGCCCCACTTATATGAAATTGCTTGTTAAATTGCAACTCGATAAACTTCCCAAACCTCGAACTGTTGTCATTTCTTGTAGTTTTTGCATTACCAATCGCCTAAAATCATCTGTATAATACTCCAATCTCACACAATAAACTTCCTCTTACTTCCATGATGGGACTACTAGCGAGAACCTTTTTCTCGATTTGGGTTTCCGTGGCACTGCCGCCAACAGTTGCAAAATATCGCATTGCGTATTTGGCTGACACCGTCTTGCCGGCACCACTTTCTCCCGAGACGATGATGCTTTGGTCCCTTTGTTCTCTTTCGAGTTTTGTGTAAGCTTCTTCGGCCACGGCGAAAATATGTGGGTCCAGGTCACCCATTGCCTGACCTCTGTAGGTTTGGATTGTATCGGTGTCTAAAAGGAATATTTATGGAGAAATTAAACAAAGGGAAAAGTGGTGAAATATTCGATATTGAAGGTGATTGGTTAATTAACTAATTAGTAAGGTTTAATTAAAAGTGATTTCGATGCATTGTAGCGTGAGCAATTTTAAATTGCTATTAATTTTTTGATATGTATGTTTTTATTGCCTGTAATAAAATGAGTTCCATCAAAATATGCCGACAGGATATAATTTTCAATTTGGCGGTTTTATAGGTATTTTACTAGTGGAAATTATATTTCTTTTATTACAAACCAAAATTAGCACAGTTTATAATCAAATTGTAATACTTTTATGGAAAATCATTAATTTGTTTGATCAATAACAAAACAATTATTTGAGGCAATAAAATTATACTTGCGTACACACAGTAAATACACAAAGGCAAAACTTATTATAATTATAAACTAAAAAAAGTTCTACATTCGTGGGTATACGAGCTCTAACAACTAAATGTTCGGACAAAAGTAAATTTTTGAAGTATGAAAGGAGAACTGGAAATTTTACGCAAATAATTAGTAAACACCTAACAATACAATAAGATAAAGCCTTAATAACAATATTATGCATAGAAGAAAATTATTTATTGGATTCAACAATATTTTAACCTTAGTAATTAGCAAACTATACAAAATGAATTTGCAACTAAATGTTGGGATAATTTTTAATTTAGGACCATTAATAAGAGGTTACGTCTCTTTTTGCTTTAATAGCTGCCTGTATTCTAGCAGGCATTGTATTTTTCAAATTTTGGTACAATTCTGGCGTGAAACTGTCCCAAATTTCTTCTATTTTGGTCTTTAAGTCCCCAATGGTTCTTGGTGGATTATTGCGTAGAATACGTTTAATTTTATGCCCAAGAGTTTCAATGACATTTAAGTCCGGACTGGATGAGGGCCATGAAAGCACCTTTTTGTCGTTTTCCCCAAGTTCCAAAACTGTGATTTTTTAAAAACAGTCGTTAGAAAATTACGTCACATTTTTCAAGTGCAATTTTAAAGGTACGAAATATGCCTAAAATCACCAAATAAAGACTTGGGGATTTTTTTGTACATAAAACCAACATCCAGCTTTGCAATAAAGTAAATTTTACCAAAATCCAACCAGTGGTTCCAAAACTGTGATTGTTTTAATGTAGGTAGCACCCTCAAAAAACACGTTTTTCGAAAAGTGAACTGTGGAACTCGAAAAAAATGCAAAAAAATCATATTAACATTTCAGGATTTTTTCAATATAGTACGATTATTGAGCTTTGATTTAAATGTTTTTTGACACAAATCCAACCAGCGGTTTCAAAACTGTGATTCTTTAAAACAGTTAGGTACTAGAAAATTTTATCATTTTTAAAGGTGCAACTTTGAAGCTCCGATAAATGCCTAAAATCACCAAATAAAAATTTGTGTAACTTTTTTGTAAAGAAAACCAACATCCAGCTTTGCAATAAAATAAATTTCATCAAAATCCGACTACTAGATCCAACGTTTTGAAAATAATAATTCTTTGTTTCTACAATTTTCCCATCCTGCTGGGTTAAAGTGCCACAGTTTTGGAACCGCCGAGCGGATTTTTACGAAATTTACGTTTTTATATAACCAAATGTTGGCATTATAACAGAAAAAACCATCAATATTATGGAAGTTAATTTAGATAACTTTTGCGCGTATGGAAAAAAGACAATCAAATTTACTTTTGTCCGAACATTTAGTTGTTAGGGCTCGTACAAATTCCTTAATCATCTAATATTAATTTAATTTAAATAATAATTCGAGGTGATTCTTATTACTTTTTAATAGAAAATAATTTACAATATAAAATTATTCGCAGATCTGAATATCGGCCTATAAAATGTTTTTTAAAATTTTTCTCATATAATCTTTGAACGAAAATGTAAAATTTTATGAACTGAAAATTTGGTTGTCCTTTTTAAGGCATACGGTAGTTCGCAGGAGCGAAAATAGTCAAAAAATTTTAGAAATTTATTAGAACAAGAGAATTATTGTGGAAAAGTGATTATTTAAATAAAATTCGGTTTTGAGTAGTAATTTTTAGTAAATGAAACTTTTTCCATGTTTTGATTTTGCAAAAAATCAGTTTGTGCAGAGGAATAATTATTGGAAAGGGGATGTAGATTGTCATTCATCAAATCCAGATTTAATTTCACAAAATCGAAAATTGTTAACTTTATGAACCAAAAATCTGATTTTAACAGCATAAAATGGAAAATTACCTATTTATTGATTTTAATTTCGTTTGATTTCTTCAGCATAGAGATTTCATAATTATGATAAAGGGAAACAATTTTTCAAGAAAAATCCTAAAACATTTTTGGCTTTTTGTCGGAAATTCTCGTTAATCATTATTGATTATTTTCTGTAATAAAACAAAACACGATTGAAATGACATGTTTCAGCCTATATTCTACAGAAAAATTAAATTTGTCCTTTAACATTCAAAAAACGACAAGATTTTACGATGAAAAAAATGCAATTTTAGAATCTCCTTGCTTAAAAAATATTTTAACATTCTTACAATTTTTTATACGAAGTAGTAATCATGATTTATACGAGTAGTAATAATGTTTCTATAAGTAGACGCACTTAAAAATTATCTTAAAATATATTTTATCGTACTTATCTTTTTTCTATAAAAAGCGTAATTACACTTTACTCTATAATAATATTTACGGAATTAGTCACAACATGGAAACAGATAATTAAGATTAAGATTACATTCCCATCTGTGTGACTCACCAACCTGCTACTGCTTTAATCCGTTTTTAGCAAAAATGCTAAAATTTCTTTTATACATTTCCTACGATAATTAATTCAATTTTACGCTCATCATAATTTAACTAGCTAAAATAACAATAAAAATGAATGAATAATAATAGAAAGGCATAGTTCGTTTTTTTCACGATAACCAAACCAAATAAATCTTATTGTTACAATACTTTCATTTCATTTCAATGAATGGACTAAATTCGACTGGTCCAGAGGACTTTACTGAGAAAACTGTATGCATAGTAAAAGTATGAAAGTAATGCTTCAATGAAGCAGACTACATTCACCTTTTGATGAAAAAAAAAGTGCTAGACTATAATAGGTAATAAGACTTGAGATTAATTAGTGTTCTAAAATTCCTAAAGGTTATTGGCGTGGCCTGAACCTACCGTAGATTGGTAGATCATCGTATGGATTGATGGCAACAAGAACTATTCCGCAATACGTATAAATATCCCTGTGCTGGCAAAATCTAACCTGGAGATTGTACAACACAGCAGGTTCGTGTAAATATGACAAAGATGTAAGATCATTTTCTCCGATTAATATAGCAGGGTTCCTAAGAAATGGCAAATCCTTCTCCTCTTTGATATTCAAAGTTTTTTGTTCGTTGTTTTCGGTAACAACGGAAAGGGTGGATTTGTTTGGTTTGTAGTCCTCTTGTAATTCGGCGCCTTCCCACACCTTTTCCACGTGGGGTATCCATACTTTTGTTCCCTAGAAACAAAAAAGATTGAGTTTTAGTTCGGGTTCGAAATAAAAACTAGCTGGTTTTGTCAAAAGTCATTACAGTTCTTTGTGGCTGTTTTTCAGTAATTTCGCATGAATAAACACTAGTTAAAAGCATTGTGATAAAGTTATTGACATTTGTGAAAGTTACATTTACATACGTCTAAGTTGAATTTCAAATCCTTTGTGAAACACATAATAAAATTTTGATATTAAAAAGTCACAATTTATATTTGACATTTACGTGCAGGTATACGATTATAGTTAATGCAGTAAATCATGTCAAGTTCAACTTTGCGAACTGAAATAAAGTGGATTGTAGCCAATAAAAGTGCAGAAAAAATTTTTGCAATTAAGTTCTGCAAATGTTTTATTTTATAGTTTTTATGGCTGCTTATTAAGCTCATAGATTTATCAATTTATTTCTGGCTGATAATGGAATCGTTTAATCAAGGGGCGATGATTCGGCATAAAATCAAATTGCAAGGGGTTTTGTAAATATTGTCGCTAAATTTTTCATAAATTTCAAACTTTGCTTTGACGGAGTTGACCAAAAAAACCTTTTAAGTGGCTTGTTATAAGAAAAATTTACTGAAGAAAAAAATAGGTTTGTCTTATTTATTGTCCCAGAACTTCCACATGTTTAAATCCGGATCTGCTTTCGGCAGCTCCTGCTTTTGAGTCTAAAAATTCAATTACACGTATCTGGTCTTATCCTCAATTTCCAGCAATCAATAGTTATTTTTTATATCTCGTTACAGCCACTTGAATTATACAGGGTGAGTCGCAATAAGTGGGACATGCTTTACCTCTAAATACTAGGCCTAAAACTGAGACGATTGACGCAAAAAGTTGTTATACTAAAATGCATAACTAAAAAGTCATAGGCGTTTGAATTTTAAGAAAAAAAAATTTTTGCTAATAACTTCTAAACTAATTGAATGAGAAGAACCAATTCTTGGTAGTTGCTAATGAATACCAAAGACCTTTAATTTGTGAAAATTTTATTGAAATAAAACTTTAAGAAGATGGTTTTTTAAAGTAAGTAAAGTGTTTAACCTTCTGGAACTTTTTTGTCCTTAAAATTTTAATTATAAAAAAAAATTCATTTAATAGGCAATTTAATTTAAAAACTTTTTGATCTCTTATAAAGTTTTAATTAAACGCACCGTTAAGCTTTAAAAAATTAAAAACTAACAGCATATTTTTACTAAGTTTCAAAAAACAGCATCAAGAATGCTGAGAATTGAAAGTTATTGCCGGAGGACGGACCTCCAGCACATTATGCACGTCCTGTGCGACATTGGCTATCTGTCACCTATCCTCAATGATGGATTGGTAGAGGCCCTGACGCTTCTGTTGCATGACCTCCTCGTTCTCCAGACCTAAACGCAATTGAATTCTTTTCTTGGGAATATTTAAAATTAAAAGTGTATGCAACACCTATTCCTTCACTTTAAGAGCTTAGAAGGAGAATCGTTCAACACACCCATGAAGTTCGAGAGGCAGTTTATATTTTTAAAAAAATTCGGTTTCAATGCAAAGAAGAGCTACAGGAGCGTCATCGTCAGGGCCTCTACCAATCCATCGTTGAGGATAGGTGACTGATAGCCAATATGCTAATGTCGCACAGGACGTACTTAATGTGTTGGAGCTCCGTCTTCCGTCAATAACTTTTAAATCTCAGCATACTTAGTTTTTAATTTTTTAAAGCTTCACGGTGCGTTTAATCAAAACTTTACAAGAGATGAAAAAGTTTCCAAATTAAATTACCTATTAAATGCAATTTTTTTTATAATTAAAATTTTAAGGACAAAAAAGTTCCAAAAGATTAAACACTTTACTTACTTTAAAAAACCATCTTCTTAAAGTTTGATTTCAACAAAATTTTCACAAATTAAAGGTCTTTGGTATTCATTAGCAACTATCAAGAATTGGTTCTTCTCATTCAATTAGTTTAGAAGTTATTACCAAAAATTATTTTTTTCTTTGAAACTTCAAACGCCTATAACTTTTTAGTTATGGATTTTAGTATAACAACTTTTTGCGTCAATCGTCTTAGTTTTAGGGCTAGTATTTACAGGTAAAGTATGTCCCCCTTATTGCGACTCCCCCTGTATTTAGCAAAACCAATATTTAAGACTAAAAACGAGGTATTAGAATCATTTTGACAAAAGCTTTGTCAATTATACTTTTCTTAAACCAAAGACGCTTTTTATTAAACCGCACCTTTCATCTTCCAATTACTCGCTTTTAAAGACACCTTATAGCTTCCTTTAAATTTAAAATGTTTCTATGACTAATTTTACGAAGCTCATTCCATAAATCTTTTTGTTATGATTCTTTGTAGCAACAAAATCAAATTATAAGTGCTTAAAAGTGTCGTGCAGGAAATCGTTTATATTTTGTGCCTTTACAGTTAGTTTTCAATGCTAGAAATGTACCTCTAAGATTTACCATAAGTACACAACGAACATAAAATCGTCATATTTAAATTCATTTAATGTTTTCGACTACCTACGTGGTTTTATTACTAAATCCATTGAAGTTTTAACAATAGCCAATTTTAACTGTTTTTACGACCTAACCTAATAATTTTATTCTGGGAATTGTGTTCTTGATAGTAGTGTACAAAATAATATTTAATTCTACACCAATTATTTTAAATTTAATCCTGTTGGAAAGAGAGATTGCGGAAGTGATCCTGCATGCTTGAGAACGTGAGAAATATCTAAAAGTCTTTTTCATAAAAAGCTATCTTAAAATCTAACGAAACTGAAACTGTTGCACTAAACTCAAGTGAAAGTAAAATTATTTATATTGTTCTGTTACCAATAAACCAGAAGTTCAAGTAACATTTACTTTGATATAAAATTGAAACCACCGCAGGAGGGACACCTATACTTCAACCTTGAACCAATCAGGATTTATCAAAAAAGAATAATGGGACTTTGTCTTTCTATATCTAAGACTAATGTTGCTTTGTGTGAAAATGTTATTTAATATAATATCCAATATGTACATGCAAGATAAATCAATATCTAGTCCAGGAAACCAGTGGGTGTCAAATATCTTATTGTAAACCGCATTTAAACAGTCGCCCAGATACAATTTGCCACAAATTAATTTCTATGGTATTTCATGGTAAACTGGAGTTAGTAATTATTATAATAATAATATTCCCTGGTTGCATGAAACAAAAAATCTACGTTTTCTTCTGCAGGTAATAATAGTATTGTTTAGAAAGGATTTAAAGAGGAAGGCGGTTATACCAACTATTGTTCGGTCAGAATTCTGCTTCCTTCATTGTTCAATAATTGTTTGGATTCTGAACCTTGATGGGAATTAGGAGTATTAATCAATATTAGTAATCAACAGAAGGTGGGTATTAAATGGATTAAACTTGACCAAAGTTAAACTAACTTGAATCTAGAACAATCTATTTTAGATTCTGTTAGCGTTTTTAACTTATTTTTCCATTAGTTGCTTTATTTAATTTTGAACAAATACGATAAAATTACTGATAAATTAGTGTCAATATACTAAATGTTTATATGTTAACTTAAGTGTTATTTGAACACAGTCAATAATGCAAAATTTGAGTGGTATTGCGAGATGGTAATCTTATCAGGTGGAGAAGCTATAGGTAATAGTAAAGGGGACAAATTTAACACTGTACTATTTTTGAGTGTAGTTTTAAATTACAAAAAAATTATTAGAAGTGAGAAAATACTAAAATAATTACTGTGGTACTTGTATATAATTATATTCAAATTATTATAAAATAACTCTTTTTCGTAGTTTATTGCGAAATTTGGACTGTTCCCTTAACCCCCTTTTCCATCTTGTACTATTTACGTTTTGCTTTTTAAAGGTTACGATTATTTCTATGTCTTCTCTAATAATCGGTTTTATAACGATAAAAATGACCACTTTTATTATTTTATAGACCATCTTTAAAATGTGAGCACATAAAATATGTGCTTCTTTCTAAAACCAGTAGGTACTTAAAACACGTGTTATAATTACGTTTTTCTGGATCAAATCTGCAAAATTGATACAAATTCACAATTTTATTCTTTGGAGAACGAGAAATGAGAGATATTTTCGTATTTGTGCTACTTTTTATGGGTGAAGTTATGACTTAGCTTTGAGGAGATTAAATTATTAAGAGGCTTTATTGTTAATATAGAAAAATATCTAAACTATAATTGTAGGAAAAATATTAGAGATAAGGAGGCTAATACGTTAGGTTATTATAATCATAAATTAAAATAATCTTGAAAACTTGTATGTTAGTGTGAACTGAGCAAGTTCCTTATGAGAGATTCCGAAGAGTCTCATTTGGTAAATAAGAAATTTTTAGATGTAATCCTGATCAAACAGTTATTACATTAGACCCGGGAGCTAAATATTTGACTCAAAATAATTTAGGGAAATTTCAAGTACATCAGACTAAAAATAAGAAAAACTAATTTCTAGAATTTACAATCGAATATATCCAGAGCTTCTTCTACTTAGGATAACAAATTAGCCAGAGAAGCCCTTTATTATTTAGATTTAGAATATTCCTCAAATTAATAAATAAATATTCCAAAAATCATCTTAGTGACGATGTTTACGAAGACAATGATAGCATGCTGAAAGTTTTTCTCACAGTTCCCATTAGGGCTGCAAAATAGCAATTATGTATCAAGGGCCACAAACAGTTTATGTTAGTATTGATACATATACGAGCCCTAGCAACTAAATGTTAGGACAAAAGCGAGGACAAAAGTAAATTTGATTGTCTTTTTTCCATACGCGTAAAAGTTATCTAAATTAACTTCCATAATATTGATGGTTTTTTCTGTTATAATGCCAACATTTGGTTATATAAAAACGTAAATTTCGTAAAAATCGGCTCGGCGATTCCAAAACTGTGGCATTTTAACCCAGCAGGATGGGAAAATTGTAGAAACAAAGAATTATTATTTTCAAAACGGATTCTGATGAAATTTACTTTATTGCCAACATGGATGTTGGTTTTCGTTACAAAAAAGTTATACAAGTTTTTTTTTGGTGATTTTAGGCATTTATCGGAGGTTCAAAGTTGCACCTTTAAAAATGATAGAATTTTGTAGTAACTGTTTTAAAAAATCACAGTTTTAAAACCACTGGTTAGAATTGTGTCAAAAAACCTTTAAATCAAAGCTCAATAATCGTACTATATTGAAAAAATCCTGAAATGTTAATATATTTTTTTTGCATTTTTTTCGAGTTCCACAGTTCACTTTTCAAAAAACGTGTTTTTTGGGAGTGCTACCTACATTTAAATAATCACAGTTTTGGAACCGCTGGTTGGATTTTGGTAAAATTTACTTTATTGCAAAGCTGGATGTTGGTTTTATGTACAAAAAAATCCCCAAGTCTTTATTTGGTGATTTTAGGCAATTTTCGTAGCTTTAAAATTGTAATTGAAAAATGTGACAATTTTCTAACGACTGTTTTTAAAAAATCACAGTTTTGGAACTCCGTGAAAACGACATAAAGGTGTTTCCATGGCCCTCATCCAGTTCGGATTTAAATGTCATTGAAACTCTTGGGCATAAAATTAAACGTATTCTACGCAATAATCCACCAAGAACCATTGGGGACTTAAAGATCAAAATAGAAGAAATTTGGGACAGTTTCACGCCAGAATTGTACCAAAATTTGATAAATACAATGTCTGCTAGAATACAGGCAGCTATTAAAGCAAAAGGAGACGTAACCTCTTATTAACGGTCCTAAATTAAAAATTATCCCAACATTTAGTTGCAAATTCATTTTGTAAAATTTGCTAATTATTAAGGTTAAAATATTATTAAATCAAATAATTAATTTTCTTACATGCATAATATTGTTATTAAGGCTTTATCTTATTGTATTGTTAGGTGTTTACTAATTATTTGCGTAAAATTTCCAGTTCTCCTTTCATACTTCAAAAATTTACTTTTGTCCGAACATTTAGTTGTTAGGGCTCGTATACATTTTTTTTCCACAATATCTAATTACACTCTGTGGTAAGTTACAGTCAGTATTTTTCCATTTTAGGATCATTTTTTAAGCATTTAAATTAAGTGAATAAATAAATAATTTGTAAATTTGCTGCTACCCAAAAATGTTGCACAATTTTTATTCTTTTAGTTATTTTGTCGGCTTAAAATGAAATAATTTCAACATTTAAACTATTCCCCTGATATCGTTGTTAAAACAAAAATCGACGATAAAATAATCAATTTCCACAGTCTGTGTAAAAGTACTGGCTTTGTAAATACTCATAACTTTATCAAAAAGTTGATTTTGATAAAAACTTGTTTAATTTCTCACACCACAAAAACAATTCTTAAACTTATAACTAACCCACCATAATGTTGTATAAGATATTTTTATACAATTAAATACAGTGCATCAAATTTGAATACTTCTATTATTCCAAAGATCGAAAAGGCTTCTTGCACACAAAAGCTTTCATTTAATTGAGTACATAATAAATCAACGATTTTCCCAGTAATAAAGCAATTTTCTTTCATACATTGCTTAAAGAATCCTTCACAAAGTTATCAAGTGTAATTGTATACTCATGGCAAAGTGCTTCGATTAGTTTTACTCTAACATCATAAAAGACAATGATGAGTGTCATATTACACGCCCTGCATGTTTTTATAGTATGGAACTTTCCTTTTATGTCCTGTCCTGCAGATTTTGCTAGGATTTTCTCATCATCAGACAATTTAATTGAAAATAAACAAGCAACTTATGCTTTCCATTTTTTTATGTAAATACGCTATTATAGTAGAGTTGTACTACAAATCCCACGCAACTTATGCTAAAAACGTTTTTAATAATGTTCAAGGCGATTGCCTGGATAAACTAAATCACATCATTGTAACTAGTTTAGGCCAAAACATAAAACACCATTGAAAATTTCTTGTGATGGGCCAGAATACCGTTACACAAATTGTTGTTTAGATGTCAAACTTAGAATAGGAAATTACAATTTTTAAGCTGTTTAGCAAGTACATTAGAAGGATCATTAACCTCTAGCAAAATAATGTGGAAACCGGTAACATATACACGAATTGTCATCAAAGATTAAATTGGGGAAATAAAGTTTGTCCGGAAACCTTTTGCTGTAGATTTTTTATAGGTTTGATCTAATCAAATTTAGAATGTTTAGTGCAAAAAATGGACGAAAGTTGTTTGGAACAGGGAGTTGAATTAGGCTAATTTTAATAATGCTAGAAGCAAGTTTTAGTTTTTTTTAATATTTTTTTCAGAGAATTAATATTTTATGTAAGCTGTGCAATTATAAAAGATTTGGATGGAAAAAACTCGTTTTTAAAGGTTTAAAAGTCTAGACATTAGGTACTTATTTTTACAAAGATTAAAAATTAGGAACATATAAAGTTTATAGTGTAAATTTTCAACTGTCTAAATTAGCATAATTTATAAATATTTACTAACTATAAGGAAATTTGAATAAAAATTATGAAGCCAATATGTTACAAAATTCTAAAATTGCGCATATTAAATATATGCATTATTTAGTTTACATAAAAATAAATTTGAATAAAACCCAACCAAAAACAGCAGTTTCAAAACTGTTTTACTTCAAAACTATCTTTCCTCTAACATCTATAATGTTTTAATTCTACAAAATATTACTTTAATAAATGCTCCCATAGAAATAAGAATTATTACCTACATTTGAAGAGTAAGTAGGTAAACAAAATTCATGTTTAATTCAGACCATAATGTTTCACTGAGTCACATTTTTTCTACTAAACCGGATTAATTTATAAAAACTTACATATATTTCTAGTCCCTTCTGAATTAAATACTTGAACATCGTGTAAACTCAAATGCACATTTCTGATTCCTATTACATTTATAGATATGAAAACCTGCATTTTTATACCAATTAAAATTTTATAATTTGCGTTTGGCTACTCATTAAAACAAACCACTTAATTGTGCACCTACGTTTCATTTGAATATTGCAAGTGCATTTGTATAAACATTTTCTGAATAGGTCAAAGAGTAATAATAAGAAATTAAAAGGCATAAATATTATTGTTTTCAGTGACTTTGTAATTATTAAACATAATTGAATGTTTATAAGTGAATTTGTGTTTACAAACATTATTGGTCAGGGTAAAACAAGAATGCAAGTATCGAGCGCAGCAAATCTGGGACAAATTTGATTAACGACTTTGGAGTCGAAAATGTTGTTTGTGGAACAAGTCATACTTAAATTGTGTTTTAGCAAAATAAATGTAAGAAATTTAATTGGCAATCCGTCTAAATAATTTGAAGCATTTCCTGCTGGCTATAGGAATGTAAATCAAACAAAACCCAAAGAATTGGAAGGAAATACATGGAGAACCTTTGAACATTCTAACTTGTTTCTAACCTTTGATTCCCTCGTTCACTAATTGTATGTAGCGACTTACTAAATAAAAATATAGAGTTCTAGCTAGACCGGTTCTAGTGCGGAGGATTTAATAGTGCTTTTCAAAAAAAATATTACCTGAAGAAAGCACAAGTATTCACATAAAAAAACGAAACTAAAACCGTTTTATTAAATATTTACCTTAGTATAAAGTTCCACAGTTGTCATTTTTCACACAAAAAAATATCTCAGCAGGAGCATTAAACAAACAAATTTTCCAATTATTACAAAACTTAAACAAAAACACCACCTCACACTACCACCACACGAAAACACTCACTCACACACATACGCACTTTTCCCTGATCAGATTTTGTGTACGTTTCACTCTGTCAAAAAAAATCCTGCTTTTCTCTTATCTAATCAAGCCAAATAATAAAATATATAATGAGAGCGCGTAAAACAAATGTGATGTTTTGTTGGTATAGAAGGGAACAAAAGCGATGCATGCTCTTTGCGCACCATGCGCATTATCACTGGATTGTGTTGTGAAGGAGCTGGTAGCGCATTCCGCAAAGCCCATGTCTAAAAGTATAGATTCCAAGCTCTGGAGGCGATGGTGGAGCCGCCAGACGGGCAGGTAAGGCAATTCGAGGTATCATGCGAGGTTGATTGCTGTTTCCACACAGGTAAGTCGAGAGCGAGTTGATGATTTGTCCTGAAGATGGACCCCGCGTTATGGATCTTGGAATTATTCCTGCGAACGCAGGAAATGATAAGGAAGCCCAAAAAGTGATAGTACCAAGGAAATTATTGTTTGGAATTTTGTACTTATTACTAAAAAGATTTTAGGAATTTTTTACACGAGTTTTTCGAAATTTTCTGAGTCATTGATGTAATAGAATCAATTAAACCCACAAAGTTTAGAAATGTCGCGGGTGGATTTAGTTATGCCGTAGTTTTACAATTTTATATGCTTATCTATAAACAGAAATATTTCTACTTAATTTTTAAAGTACTGAATGAAATTTACTGATTTTTGTTTTTTTTTAATTAGTTATTTATGTACGATGTTCTGTATTAATATTTTTTGCAACAATTTATATTTTAAAGTATGTAGGTGGTAAATGACAAAAAATTTCGAGGTAAAATTTGGTGTTTGAAAATAATTATTTATGATATTTTTATTTAAAAAAAATAGAGTGGGCCCCGACTGGATCCAAAAACTTATTTTCTGTGTCGATGTCTTAATTTATATCGAAAAATTTTACTTGATGATGTAGCTAGAATTTATAAAATTATGTGATTTTTATAAATTTATTTTATACCTACATATTTTTTAAAAAAATCAAAAAAGTCTATTAATTTGCAATTTGTTATAATGTTATATTCTAAGCTACTTTTTCTTCAAGTAATATTTAGATATCTTTTTAAGAAAAGGCAGTTTACCTACTCAAAAAATAAGTTTTCGTATCCGGTTGAGGCCTTAAAATTACCTATATTCTAATAAAGCATCAGGCCCCAAACACTAAATTTAAACTCGTATTTTTTTAAATTGCAGTAAATCTGGAGACACCCTGTTTAATGGTGAGATCTTTGAAAATATATCTACTTGCAGGCAAATAATTTCTTTTTTAAATAAATGTCATAAAGTAACATTGTTGAATTTGCAATTTTGGTGGATTCGCCGGGGTAAGAAAATGTGCAGTTTAAGTTTTTTAATTTTCTCAAAAATATATGGTAATGGAAAAATTCAAATGAAAATAAATTTAACAAATAATGTTTAATTGTAACTCAACAGTACTCAATTTTGAAAATTATGACAAAATAATTTAATTTTAAAAGTCAGAACTTCATATTTCATTTGATAACGTATGTCCCATAAATTTTGAGAAAAATAGTAATGGCCGTGTCTAACTTTCTTTTAATTTTATATCAAATTCAACTGTAACTGGTTAAATCTACATCTATGTTCAGCAAAACTATGTACTTAAACTACGGATATGGGTCTATGTTCTTCTATGGCACGTAGTTGAACCCTAATGTTCGCCATAAGCCTTTGGACTTATGTCGATTTCTCGAATTTTTTGAAAAATTGTGCCATCAAATGTCCCTCAAGCGAGACCCATAGAAAATTTTTGGGCCCTACGTACTAGATTAGTATATGATAATGGCTGGGAGGCCCAAAATGTTGAACAATTACGTCGCCGGATCTATCAAAAAATTGGAGAAATCGACCAAAGGCTTATGGCGAACATTAGGGTTCAATTACATGCCATAGAAAAACATGGACCCATATCCGTAGTTTAAGTACATAGTTTTGTTGAGCATAGATGTAGATTTAACCAGTTACAGTTGAATTTGATATAAAATTAAAAGAAAGTTAGACACGACCATTACTATTTTTCTCAAAACTTATGGGACATACGTTACCATTGCAACTTATTTCTATAATTCAAAGGTTAAAGTGCTAAAAAATCGATGGTATAAAATTCTTCATATCAACAAACATTTTTTCCCGTAATAATATAAATATTTACTCAACATTGTTTTTTCTCCACATCATAAATTAAATAACTTTTTCTTTAATCTGTTTTCAAAAGACTCCCGCTCTCTTGATGATATTCCGGAAAGCGGGAAATGCTAAGAATGCAAAAAAGTGATAGTACGAAGGAAAATTAACGTTTATAATTTATAACATTGAAAATATGTTTGTATTTTGGGGCTTTTTTGCAGGAGTTTTGAAATTTACTGAGACATTGCACTGTAATTGAATCAATCAAACCCACAAAGTTGAGGAATGTCGCGGGTGGATTTAATTACGCAGTAGTTTTAGAATTTTATATGCATATCTATAAATACTCGTAATACTCCTAACAAATACTCATACTTAGTTATTTCAGAGTATTGAATGAAATTTACTGATTTTAATGTTTTTTTTTTATAAATTACCTATGTACATATTTGTCTATCTATTAGTATTTTTTTGCAACAATTTGTATTTTAAAATGAACTGTAATGGTAAGACTCTGAAAATGTATCTACAGTTTACACGCAAACAAAAAAATAAAATAAATGTTATAACAGTAAAATTAGTTTAATTTGCAATTTAGGTGGATTCCCCGTGATGACAAAATTTGGCCTATTTGTATAAATTTATTTAGGTATTATTTATAAATGAATTTCGGGTTTTATAGTTTCAGTTTTTAAATTTTCTCAAAAATACAAGTGATATTAATTTCCTTCCAAATATATGCACGTGGAAAAATATCCATAAAATTAAAGTGACTCTAAAAACTAATACGCTCATTTTTGAAAATGATGACGATATAAGCCAAAACTTCATATTTCATATTATACATCAAAAACACATTTCCCATAATAACATAAATATTTACACAACATTCCTGCTTTTTCCCCACATCACAAATTAAATAACTGTTTCCTTTACATACCAGGCTGTATTAATTACCAATAACAAAGACTGGAACCAATTTTTCCCATATATGTACTTTAAAAAGACCACCGAGCTGAGCTCTTGATATTCTGGAAAGTCATCATGGAATAAAAGGAAAGAAATTATATGCGTGAGCCAAAGAAAGTTGGTCAATTATTTTTAATGTACCTCCACTGTCCAGTTTTGAAGGACGACATGGTAATGAAAGGGTGTGATTTATTCGTGATTGAAGGCATATAATCAACTTGGAGTTATTAAAATATTGTGCACTTTTTTATCACCGTAACCGTAAGTTTTTTCTGTAAGTATATTTATCCGGTTTATTTGTCCTAGTTGAAAGTTACGCAATAGAACAGTTGGGAAGTACAGTAAGGTGTGCAAAGTTTTATTTATATTTCTCACATGATATGTCCTCAAAATGCATCTAAAATATTCAAATTAACTCACAATTACATCTAACGAATTGAGTAAATATTTCCTTTAGTTAAAAATGTCTTTAAGCATATAACTTGCCAATAAAAACTGTAAACTGTAAAACATTAAGTGGGTCAATGGGTTTTACTGTTTCTTTTTCATGGTATTGTTTTACAGTATAATTGGTATAAAAACAATTACAATACCTTATTATTGTTGTTGTTATTATTATAAATTGCCTAATTAATTAGGGCGATTTGTTTCCCAACTTGTGCTTAATTAGTAATATTTTGCAGGTATTTTTAGAAAAATCCCAATATTGTGTTTTTTATGCAGAACCAGAGGGCATTCCCCCGAATCCTCCCTCGGTCGTCAGAACATAAAGGGATCATTATAAGTCTTCGTTACTGCCGCTTTACAAAATCCTGCATGAAAAAACTTGTTTTGCTTTGCAACAAAAACTTTAGTGGCATATTGCCATCAATCGCTAAATAGGTGAAAGCAATTAAATAAACTTAATTGTTCCAATCCATGAAGCACGATGTGGATTGGATACCGTTCTGTTAAGATTACTTTAGCAGTTTGTACAATTAAAATGCATCATCCTTAATGAATAATATTCAACAATGTTTATTGTATTATTATGATTATTATAAAACTTCTTTTGTATGTCGTTGAACTGAGGCTGTGTTGGAGTTTTAGGTAGATAAAACTGTTTGTGTGGGATTTATTTTATACAATGTTGTGTTATTCAGGAACTTTTTCCAAATGTTGACGAGTTTGATTCGAATTGTACGAATAGGAATGTTATGAATTTGGCGTTTAATCACAGATCTAACAGAAAAACAAAAAATAACAGTTATAATTATTGCAGAAAAAGATCATAATTATTCACATTATTATATTATCTAAGACTAGATGAAAATTTATAATCAGTTATACAATTCCTCTCTTGCGCAATATGTGTTACGTGTAATTGTTAGTGCGAGCAATAATGGAGTATATCCGTAACAATTATTTTAATTATTCAATAATTAATTATTTTACTGTTGATTATTAATTCTATAATGTGGGATATGCGACTTCAACAAGATAATACGAGCCCTAACAACTAAATTGTTCGGACAAAAGTAATTTTAATTGTCTTTTTTCCATACGCGCAAAAGTTATCTAAATTAACTTCCATAATATTGATGGTTTTTTCTGTTATAATGCCAACATTTAGTTATATAAAAACGTAAATTTCGTAAAAATCCGCTCAGCGGTTCCAAAACTGTGGCACTTTAACCCAGCAGAATGGGAAAATTGTAGAAACAAAGAATTATTATTTTCAAAACGTTGGATCTAGTAGTCGGATTTTGATGAAATTTACTTTATTGCAAAGCTGGTTGGATTTGTGTCAAAAAACATTTAAATCAAAGCTCAATAATCGTACTATATTGAAAAAATCCTGAAATGTTAATATGAATTTTTTTTGCATTTTTTTCCAGTCCACAGTTCACTTTTCAAAAAACGTGTTTTTTGAGGGTGCTACCTACATTAACATAATCACAGTTTTGGAACCACTGGTTGGATTTTGGTGAAATTTACTTTATTGCAAAGCTGGATGTTGGTTTTATGTACAAAAAAATCCCCAAGTCTTTATTTGGTAATTTTAGGCATATTTCGTAGCTTTAAAATTGCACTTGAAAAGTGTGACGTAATTTTCTAACGACTGTTTTTAAAAAATCACAGTTTTGGAACTTGGGGAAAACGACATAAAGGTACTTTCATGGCCCTCATCCAGTCCGGACTTAAATGTTATTGAAACTCTTTGGCATAAAATTAAACGTATTCTACGCAATAATCCACCAAGAACCATTGGGGACTTAAAGATCAAAATAGAAGAAATTTGGGACAGTTTCACATCAGGATTGTACCAAAATTTGATAAATACAATGCCTGCTAGAATACAGGCAGCTATTAAAGGAAAAAGGGACGTAACCTCTTATTAATGGTCCTAAATTAAAAATTATCCCAACATTTAGTTGTAAATTCATTTTGCAAAGTTTGCTAATTATTAAGGTTAAAATATTGTTAAATCCAATAAATAATTTTCTTCCAAGCATAATATTGTTATTAAGGCTTTATCTTATTGTATTATTAGGTGTTTACTAATTATTTGAGTAAAATTTCCAGTTCTCTTTTCATACTTCAAAAATTTACTTCTGTCCGAACATATAGTTGTTAGGGCTCGTATAATAAAAATTAATTTGATAGTAACCAAAAAATATACAGTCGATTAGTCTAGTTCTTGGATATTTAGAATAGTTCTCAATAATAAAAATGTCAAAGCGAGTCCATAAAATGTCACGTGAGCGACACATAAAATTCCAAGCTTAATTTTTTGTATATTCGAAGAAAGGATGGTACATGGCTTTTTTGTATAGACTTTTTATTTATTTGCAAGAACTCAATATATAAAACTACGAAAAATGTATGATTTCTTATAGTAAAACACTTTTTCATATTTTACTTTTGCTGTCTTTTTCCAGTAAACTTTTTCCCTTCGCATTTAAATTACGTAAATATCAAACGGTTTGTTTCTTCTGTATGAATACTGTTGAGATGGATTTGCCTACAGGGAGCTGAAAATCTCAACTTGTATCTGATAACAATTATTATCCAAACCCAGAATCAGTTTACAAAATATATACGAGTACCTATAAAACTTCAAGGAAATAACTTTGTCCCTGTAGATTGCGCGTTAAAACTTTGCCAGACTGTAAATAGGTGTAATATATTTTCAAGTTTAGTACAGATAAAATTTCATAAGTAAACATTCTGCATCATACCCTTAACTTTCTTTTACTCTTATAAAAAATTACCAATACACTATTTCCATAAATATAAACAAACCATTTGCATTTCAGACACAAACAACTCATTACGTTGGCAATAAATGTAGTAATATTTCTTCAAGTATTGCATTCGCTCATACATTCTGTAGTTTATCTCCTCGATATAGGATAGGAATTGGAATTGATGTAAGAATATTTATTCAAAATAAAACAAAAAGTAATAATAATAATTTTGCATCGAGAATTTGTAAAGGAAAGTTAGATTCGGCAGTATCAAAAATATTAATTACGAACTGAATACATATTTCGAGTTGCTGAATATTTTTAAACGAATAAGTCAAAATTTTATGTTAAATTTAAAATTTATTTTGCAGACTTTCGTATAAACGAATATACAGAAAGTCTACTCTTCAACGATATAAAATTTATTTCACTGAAAGCAAAGAATGTTTTATATACAGATAACTGAATGACAACTAGCCTGAAATCTTACTGAAACAACCTATACGAGAACGTGTACGATGAAATGAGACAGACACTTCCATGCTGTAGAGCTGCGTTCATCAAAAACATTAAATATATTTTATATGATTCTCAAAATATATTTTTCTTTCTTAAAATAATGTATTGTCTTAAAATAACACATATTATTATGAAATAATTTTTTTTGCAGAAAGATATCTAAAATATAATTCAAAGAATAAAAATTTAAGTAAACTGTATTTTTTCATTATTCTGTAAGTGATTTAGTAAAACTATCATGATAATCATCACCATGTACCCTTATCTGATTTGTATAAAATAAATTTTTTGTTTAATTTCCGGCATTCCATTCCTGCTGAACAATTTTACAAAAACCAGTTAAACCAACCAACGAACAAACAAACGAAAAAAAAACTTTCCGAATTGATCGATGATCTTTCTACACTACAGCAGTGGCGAAGACATCACCAACAAAACAGTTCCTGCTGCCACTGATGCTTGTATGCACGTGCTGTTGCAGGATCGCGAGAGTGCCCAGGTAGCCGTTGCCTCTGCCTACAAACAACATTGACCGTTGGTTGTTGAATTCGAGAGTCCGGCTACAGAGTTGCAGCCTCAGCAGCAGGGCAAGTTCTTCTTCTTTGAGACACAGTGTGTGTGACGTTGGCGCATACACACAGTCCTGTAAACTAACTGCTCTTGTACCGCTAGCCACAGCGTTCCGTTACTCGGCGGTATGTCAGTGACCTCTGATGGCTCCTCACCTGGCCCGTAACCGTTCAGTTACTAGCGCACCGCGCAACAACAGGTGCGATTAGCCCGCTCTGTGTATGTTTCTTATTGCTGTTACCCCTCGTGGTGGTAACGTGGTGGTTTTCACCCCCTCGGGTTTATTAACACACGGTGCTATTAAGTGGTGAAAGAGGATGTTTGCATTGGATGTGTTTTTGTGCTGCCGGTTGGGTCTTTGACCACGTGCGACTTCTTTGGGAAATGGTTTGAGATTTATTTTGACTTTATGCGGATTATACTGATTGATTCAGATTTTCACGCAAAAGGTAAGTAGCTTTGTTTTTAAGACTACACTGTAGATTTTATCATAAAAATCATGCAATTCAAAAGTTCAATTAATTTACAATAATTGTGGAGAAATCACAGTTTGCAAACAATAAAAACATCAAACACTTTTTGAGATATTTTAGTCAGAACCCAAAAATAAATATTTTCATGACATCAAAATTTAAATTACGATTAAGCGACGATAGATTTAACCCCACCAATGGGTATTTTTACAAAAAAATTACAGGTTTTGAAAATTATTGTCTCCAAAAATAGACTTTACCTAATGAAGGAAACATAATATAAAGATTATTTAGGGCGAAATTATCATTTGTGACCTCAAAATAAATTTGGACCCTCAACGTCTTTGTGACATTCAATTTTAATCCTTACAGTTGCCTTAGAACTTTGTAAGATTATCAAATTGATCTCTTCAGATTTTTTCGAAATTGATCTCTTCCAAAATTTACGTAACTTCTCTAAGTAAGGTTTAACTATTTTTATTACGGGGTCCTTAAATTTGACCCTGTAGGAACAAATTTATCATATCAACTTGAAAATTTCTAAAATTCTACACAGACGTGCGTAAAATTTTAATTCAGTACCAAACCGGCGCTCTCTACAGAAGCAGATTTGTACAAAACTGTGTAACAACTGGATCATCTCTATTAAAAATCGAAAATGTTTAATTATCAAAGTTTTTCTAGAACCAAACGAAACTAATTTAAATATAAACTTTCTTGAAGTCAACATTACAACACACACATTAACGAAGGAGAAGCTTTAAGTTAAATTCGTGAAATTTTTTGTAAATGCTCGAAATTGTTGATTTACACCTGCTAGAACCCCAGATTTGAGTACACTAGATTAAATGTTTGTTTTGATTCAAGGCTCAGGTTCTAGAAAAATTGTGACATTTTCAATTTATTTAGGAAAATTATACTAAATCAAAGTTAAGGTTTAGCAAAGTTTTATCATTTTGTTTAGGATCCGCAGCTCCGGATTTAAATTATTGTTTCGTATTTTTCTATATTGATAGTTAATTAGCTGAGCCACTGGACGCAAAAAAGGTACACACCTTTAGAAA
Organism: Pediacus dermestoides; assembly: GCA_963942485.1. Taxonomy (NCBI): domain Eukaryota; kingdom Metazoa; phylum Arthropoda; class Insecta; order Coleoptera; family Cucujidae; genus Pediacus; species Pediacus dermestoides. The sequence goes on from OZ012629.1 coordinate 7,346,250, forward strand.
AAATTAAAGTTCAGAAATTAATTGCATAGATTTTGCTAGAGCCCCAGATTCAGATGTTTGCGATTTAGCAAAAAGTTTGATTTAATTTCAATATTTAATGCTTTTTAATACCTAGAAGTTTTAAGGTTTTCTAAAGCCAAAAACACCTAAAAAAATTTTTAAAACTAAACATAAATTCGTAATTAAATTATTAATTAATAACCATGATTATATAAAACTAACAATGAAACTGATGACTGCAATTCATCTAACGAGTCATATATAATCAATTAAAACTGTTTATGCAAAATTAAATAACCATATTGTTTACAGTTAACCTCACACATAACAGAATCTACATATGGTAACATATTTAACATCTCTTTCGATGAATCCTCTGCGCCACTTTGTTTTTGTTCTAAACTTTTATCGGTCGCATTATTTTATTCTGGCTCCGAACAAAACGCTCATCATCACCCGCCCCGCGGTGTCATTGACATTGAAAACTAGCTTAGTCAAATTGAATTTTGTTTATGCTTTGATGGTGCAATTTATTCGTTTTAATTTTGTTATGGTTGCATTTATCGCTAAATATAATAATGAGCTGGGTTTAATAAATTTGTTAAGTATAGTGCAGAAATTACTAATGACCCCTTCGAAAACGTACAGACCACATAACAGGAAAAATTAAATTACCGGAACTGAATAAACCTTGTTGTCTTAGGCACTATATTCTTTATAAAACCAAGGAAAGTTAATGGCAATTTATTGGATACAATGCCGGAAGTTAATTTTCATATCACAATAATGTGATGGAGGGGCGGGTTTTTGTGATGTAAAAGTGCGTAATGTGTACGAATACTGGCCACAACCTACACGCAAAATACGCAAGTTCAATGTCTCGTCGTTGTTTGAACTCCTGCTGTTCGATTTTGATGTTTCGTGGGTGGGTGGAATTATTTTATTTTAATGGAATCCACGAAAATTAAAATTAATGTACTGTGGTTGGAAATTTGGGAAAGACACCATAATAAAACAAAAACATGCAAGAGAAAATGTAAGGGTTTCAGTAATGTCCACTTTTTCAATCAGATATCTTTTGCACCAACCAAAAATATTATCATGTTGACAAATCAAAGTGACAAATTCTTCTAAAGAAATTTGCTTATACGTAAATTCTTTTCGAAGTTTTTATTCTTCTGACAGTGCATAATAATAATAATAATTATAGCCTGACCACAACCCAGAGAGAGTTTCGTACATTCCTCAGTTAAACTTTCCTAAAAATTCTACCTACAGATTTTCTGGGAAAAAAAGATTTTTACAGCAGAATTTTAATAGTAACTCCAGATAATAAAATGATATGTAACGGATCACCGCTCTTTAAAATCTGTTTATTGCCTCTTATAAGTTGCAGGAAATAGTCTAGTTATGTGTAGCGGAAGGAATTCTGCCGATTGATTGTGTATTTCATAACAACAAGTGAGCAAGTGAAAAGTATAATGCATATATCGAAGAGTTAAGGAGTGGAGTTATTTTCAAGTTGTGATTTTATGGTTATCGTTTTATGCTTCATTGGAGTATTATTGCTGATTATTAATTGTCTAGAATATTTGTATATCATTCATTAGTTTGAGTTTATTTCGGAATACAGTAATAAAATATAAATTCTTATCAGCAGGTTATATGATTTTTAGAATTTACGACAAAAATTTTGGCTGCAATTAGGTACTCCATAAAAATATTTAATTTTGACTGGATGTTTTTTAATTTTCTAATGAACCTAATTAGAAAATTAAATTATAAATAATTTATTCAAAGTTCAGAAATTTATGACAAAAATTATATACAAAATAAAAATACCGCCTACACAAAAATTTTCGATTATAATTTTTTGAATAAATTTTCTTGTAATGTTGTGAAGTAGTAAACAATACAAGCATTTCAGAACTGGATATTTTTAATTTTTGTGTAGCTACCTATTTAACTTTATCAGAGTGAACCGATTCACTTTAACATAAAAAAAATTCACACAATTACTCATAATAATAAAAGACATAAATTTTCCATTGGTGTTGTTACCAAATTAACCTCTCTTTTGGCTTTTTAAATAATGACAATATATAAAAATAGAAACACATCCAAACTTTGGATGTTTCAAGTTTTCAAACTCCTATAACTTTGGAAATATTGGAGACCGCCGCTTATTTTTAGCATTTTCGTAATCAGGAGATCTTAATTAATAAGGTAATTTCAAAATTTTCCCAAAATCGCTGTTAGCTATACATTCGTCAAATTTTCCGCGATTTTTAATTAGTTTATTTGCAGACACAATTTCTATAAGTTCAATTTATAAAGAATTCCTGAATTCGAAAGTTTTAATTGGTCAAACTTGCTACTTTAAATTATGATGAGATTTATTGAGATGATTATTTTTTCCATTGATATAAAAGTGACTTATTTAAAAGTAAATACAATTCATAATTACTTTGGAAAAAATTATAAAACATTCAAATTTCTCACAGAACTTTCAAACACCAATTTTTTCTTGTTATAGTGTTAAAATATTTGCTAAAAGATGCTTTTTGGAGGGGAGTTTTTAGAATCAACAGCAAATATTAAAAACAATGTTAGGTTTTTTTAAAATGCCTCCTAATCGTGAGTTTCAATCCAGTGGCGTAGAATCTTATAAAAACTTATCTATATCTTTGTTTCATTCATTGGAAAAATATGTCGTTTGAATTCACAGTTTAATTTGCGAAAAATCACATTAGGCCCAGTTTTTAGTAGTTAACTTTAAGTATAAGTTAATTTCTTAGATATACTGTTAGTACGACAATGGTAACCAGAAAATTTGACTATTAGTTAAGGTCGACTGAAAAAATCGACCTATATTAATTCCTCAATTTTTGTGTCGTCTTAAATTTTAATTTATGAGTTAAATTATTATCTACATGAGAACGAAACTTAAACACTTCTGCTGCTGTTTTCCTGACTGTATAAAAATAAAATTGTTTGTATTGATCCATAAAACAAATTCAAATGTAATCTTTTGGACCTACCGCGGCGATTTAAAAGCCTTTCCCAAGGAAAAATCTGATTATAGTCCTAAGTTTTCTTCCTGAGAAACTTTTCCAACCTTACACAAAAATAAATGTCTTTTATGTTTGATTTTATTATAATATCATAAAAAATATCCATCAAGTGGGGTTATTGCCCTATCGTGCACAACTTGGAACTCACTCATCCAATATTAGACATTTCTTCCCGGAATATTCACAATTATATTGAAAAACATCTCAATATGACCAATCTCGTATAAATGCAGATGTCATCTCTCTATAGTTAATGTCAACGTACTTAGCTTGGCAGCAATTTTATAATTAAACGCTCCGGCTCTATACTTTTTTTATATTTTTCTCTGTTTCAGGTTTACCGGAATGGATTTCATATGGTGAATAACGAAAAATATATTATAAAAATGTTTTGTGAAATATTTGGGACATTTAAGAAGAAAAAGGATTAGTGTATTTTTATTGGACATTTAAACGGGAACGAGTGTCTAAATAAATAAAAATATAATTTATTTTACTGTGCTGTTGTAACTTAAGTACCTGTATTCATTTTTAATTTAACTGTAATTTACCGTCCGTTAGAGTTATGGGTTGTGGTACATAAAATAAAATAATTTTTAATTAATCTATAAAATTAAGTGCGTGACCAGGGGACAGTTTCGTTTATTTATATGGTGGAGGAGATGCTACGATGCCCAGCACTATAAGAGGTAAGCACATTACTATTAGATACTCATAATTTTCATATTAAAAACACGTTTAAAAATCAGATAACAATAACCAAATCTCGTGGTGTGTTTAATGATCAAAAAAATCCGTTTGTATGTGCATCTCTTGGGATGGTAAAACAAGTCTTCAAAGGAGTGTCCAGTTACAGCTACACACAGAAATTCCGAAACGGTACCTCTACGGCATGGTACCTCCCTCCTCAACGTACAAAAAATCGTTTCAAAATAATATTGTTAACCCGTTAGGTTTCGTGCAGCGACCACAACCGAATTTCGTCGATGGGTTTTAAGTTTATTATATTCGAAATATTGTTTGTGCGATGGATGGGGGCAATTAGGTACCGTTATTGTAAAAGAGGTTTTTGTCGGTATGGGTTTGGGTGCTACTTTCTTTTTCATTTTGTTTGGCCGCTAAAATTTCCATGTGAACTTTTTGCCCATATAGGAAACGAACAACCTGTTCAAATTAATTTATTTCTCGTACGCATCCTGTTGAGGATGCTAAATAACTATCATTAATTTTTTTACACGGGTTCCCAGAACTGTCGAGGGATAATTCATCTCGTACCCCCGAGGATTTTATACTCGCAGTCGGTTAGCTTTTTATTAATAATTAAATGATTATGCTGGAACGCTGATAAAATACAAAATAATAACAATTTTCTTAATGTCCGAATTATACGCTAAAAGCATCCCTTAACCCCCCATAACCATTTACTAATTTACATATAACGATAATATCTGTTTTCATTTTCGCCAACCCGGAAGAAGTAAAAGTTCAGTCAGGTCAGATCAGAGGGGTCAATACCACCATAATAATGAAAATATTCTCGACCGAAGAAAAATGGTTGTCGTGTTGGGCGATCGATTCTGTAACACGGATTAATTTGAGAGGGTTAACAACTTTAATTACGTGTTTGGGGGTTTCGGTGACGGTCATTTGTATTTTTGGTGCATCCACAAATTGATTTTGGGGATTAGTCATAGAGTCTACGTCAGATTTAAGTTTAAACAGAAAAGTTGTAGGTATATCGAGTTAACGTAGGATATAATAGAAGATTGGAAAGTTAAATATAATGAATTTGGAAGCCTAATAAATCATGAATCTGTTTCTTATAAAAATTAACTTCAAAACTTCAAATTGAAACTTTCGTATGGAAATGTCTTTTCTCTACATATGTTTCGTAAAATAAGCTAACCCCCAAAAGTGCAATTTGGTGGCAAAAGAGGAGCTAAAATTTCACTAAATACACTACTATAAAGTCTAGATTTGTCTATAAATCTACAGTTGGCTATGAAATATAACAAGTTACAACTTCACAGCTCACTATGTCCCCATACAATCATAATTTATGGACATTCCGTAATAATTTATTTGTTCACCAAGCAGATAATAATTTTGCTAATTTAAGCAATTCCAAGTTAAAAATAAAAAAAATTTAAGTTAAAAAGTGCAAAAGTAACATTGCGCAGTTCCTGATTTTTCCTTAGGTCATGATAACATTGAACTGAAATTTTCAAAAAATTCAAGTTTAAAAAATTGTAGGTATCTAAATAAAATTATGTGAAAAATTATACAGAAATTAATTTGCTAGTCTCAAGGTAGTATAAATTTTACAAAACTGTAACTCGATCTAACCTCATTTATGTTCCAAAATTAAAAATTAATTTAGGTTAGTTGAGGTTAGGTATAAAAGTCGTTTCCGAGACGTGTATTAAATTTCTATGGTCGTTTTCAGACGAATTTTTCACTAATTTTAAAAAATTTAGGCTAATATTTCTTAGAAACCAAAACTTTGTTAGTTTTATACAGAAATGATATGAAATCTTACAGAAAAATTCTATTAGAAAAATCAAAATAAATCAAAATGTTGCTACAATTCTTCAATTACAAACTGTAATTTTTTTAGACACTAGGTACTTGGGATTTTAGTAGCCAAAGACTACCGGAGATTAGAATAAAAGGTGAAATGAAACCTATATGACAGTTTCGCTCTTTTATTCACCACAATTTTTCAGATACCCTGATAAAGCTTACTTAAACCAGCGAAACTGTCGGATGAATGAATACACTTCACCTTTTGTCGTAATTTCCGGCGATACATATGTATCGTTACAGGTTCTAAATAAAGAAAATATTAATCTTTAGAAATAAGTAAAATTCACAAAATCTAACCAGATTTAAAAAAAAATTTTAAAGCCTACATATTTTCATTATTTGAAAACTGTTTTTAGAAAAATTGTTTAGTTTCAGTTAAAGATTTTTAAAAGTTCCTAGAAATACTCATAAAACTTTTAAGGTTCATTAACAACTTCGTCCAAGAATTCTGTTGTTCTGTCACCGTCCCCAAAAAAATCACGTCATACAAATCTCATCACTTTATTCAACTTCCAACAGTGCATGAAGAGTGAAAACTAAAACATGCCCTTGTTTTCGTTTAGTGATCTCCTTTTGTGTAATCTCGAACTCACTTTTGCTTTCGGGTGTTAACCTAAATATGACCCATTTCACCAAAAGGTCATCCCAGTCCATCTGGCCAGACAGAATCGATTGACATTTTTTTCCACCACTTTCGTGTAGACTAAAATTCACTTATACAATATTTATGAGGACGAATTAAAACAGCTAGATAAAAGTAAAAATAAACCCAACACTTAATTAGCGTTGAACAAGGATCTTGAGGGGGTTGATATTAACATGGGATACATTTCGGAAGTGCGTGTGCCCAGTCCAACGAACCACAGGCCCACAACAATGTTGGACCACTCACATTCACACTCACAATCTACAGCAGGAGTTTTGTGTGAAAGGTCAGCGACCGGCCATCAAACTGCCGAAATAACACGCACCTCCCTCTCAACCGCATCTTTAATGAGATTTTTGTTGGGCGACGACTGTGATTGCCTTTGGCTTTAATGTCTTCAATGTTTGTTTTAAATTCATGGGTCTTTGTCACACGACGGCGACGGCGTCGACGGCAACGCAGTACCTTTGAAAATAACTTGGAGGATATCAAGCATGTTCACATACTGATTACACGCTTCGTAAACTTTTTATGTTTTACACACGCCAAGTGTTAAATATTTGTTCTAATTTATACAAGATGGTCTTAGGTATAATATCTATCTTAGGCCCGGTTTTTCAATATAAAGTTAACTGTAAGGTTACGCAACTATTAATTAATTTTGACTATGAGTTAACTATAAGTACGTTTTCCATGCACTTTTCTATTTTGTCCCATAACTAGGAGTTAACTATAAAATAGTAGATGGTAACAGTAACGTCCAAACACTTAAAGAACTTAAATTAAATTAAAGTACAACAAATAATATTTTTATTTGGTGGTTTAGAATTACAAGAAAATAAGTCCTGAATGGTGATAAATTGAAATAAGAATTGTAAAATGCAAAGTTCCACAGGGATCTCTTATTAGACTCTTGGGAATTCCTCGTTTGTATTAACGACTTACTAATCTTACTATTGAATATTGTACTCTTATCATATTATAGTTTTTTTCACAGCTTTATAGAATAACTTAGCCTTAGATTTAACGTAGCGTCTTAAGAATTCTACTAAAAGACAAATTTATACTAGAAAATTTCTAAATTGACTGGGTACCGTTTCCTTCCTATTTTATCATCTAGTTTTCTTTTTAATATTTCCAATGACTTGCATAAACTCCACTCACATAAATCACGCTCTCGCCCTCTTAGTACTCCCGCCTCCTACCACCATCTTTCCAACAAACGAAGCTTCAAATTACACTTCATTTAAATGCTAGTAATTAAACAATTCACCAACAAATGAAGGTAATTTCTTTCTTTATTTGCACACATATTTGAGGAATGTTGTATGTGGGTGGCTGATTGTGAATGCAGCTAGAGTATTGTAGGTTATACAAAGTCGGTAATCATACTGTGGAGTAGAGAACAGTAGTTACTTGTTATGCAGAACGTCGTGCGTTTGCATCAGCACAGTAACACACCTTAGATTATGATGTCACGAAGAAGATTTCCCTGCAAAATTTTATGAAATGAATAAGTATGTATGTATGTATGTGGAAGAAGAAGTTTCGCATACAAAAATTAATATGAAGGTGTAAGTTTGATGAAACAGCTCCCACTTCCTTGTTCAGTAGGGTACCTACCACTTATTTTGTCGCTTCGAGACTTTTTTCAGTTTTGTCTCAAGTTTCCCATTGTTATCCCGTCTTTCACCATCAGTAGTTTTATAATAGATAGCAATTTTTTTACTAATTTTTCTTTATACATAAGTACAGCTTTTATTTTGTATTAATGGAATATCGACAATCTCTCGCTACCTGACCCAGCATAGGGTCGCGACCTAACTGTAAATAATGGATACATGATCCTTGGCATCTGCCGGTGTATATTATAAATCCTACCTGAAATGCAAGCGTGGGAGAGAAATTGAATATTGTCTCATCAACGAAAAATCCACAGACTCTTTCCTCGCATAAAATTGTGCAATTCGATACACCACAATTAAACTAGTATTGGCATTTCAATGGAAATGAACACAAAAACCAGCTTTCGGTTTTTGGTTTAGGCACCCATCGCCATCAACATAAAACAATCTGATGGGAGGTTATTCAACCTTTGCTTTACAGTTTTTGGCAGGATGAATCATTATTAACTGTTGCGAATACTATGGAACTTTGCTACCGGAATATCTAACGAATCTTGTTACACTGTATTGCACAACAATAATGTTGTTTTTTTGAGGGCTTTGAATAATGAAATTTAATCTTCCGCTACAGATTTGTTTTTGTTATGTGAAAACGTTGAAGAACGTCCTTTGGAAAAACGGAAAGTACTGTTATGGGTACGCGTAGGTACGCCAACACAACACGTATTGCAACGAAGCCATGGAAGGTGAACGATATGTTCAAGTGAGTTTCTCCTTGTTTGAACCAGTTTTTGTACAGATGAAGAAATTTGCACATAAAAAATGTGATCAAAGATTGTTTTCAGCAAGTACCATATTTGGAATAATTTTCGTTCCATAGATTTCTATTTTAAGTTAGGAAATTCGCCTTAGTCTTTATAGTTCAATGTCTAATCCGAGCTATCAAGAAGAGTTAGCAATTTAGTAGCGTCGTTAGTTTTGAAGACTTCAAACCAACTAGCGGGTTTCTACAAGGCTTAGTAAAATTTTCTCGTACAAAATATTATTAAATCAGATTTTGAATAATTGAGTTTTCGGTGAAGTTATAAAAGTTGTCATAATGAGATGTTGTTAGCTCCTATTATATACCAAAATTGAACCATGTTTCCATAAAAAATATTTAATACCGCCAATGTCAATGTTCATATGGTTTCATACATTTTTTCCACCTTGCAAAAGAATAACAGAAATATTTTCTTGACAAAATAATTTTGAGTTTTCTAGATCTTATTATCCTTACAGTCTTTACCAAAATCTACCTTAGAAATTTGTCTCAAGAAAGATGAAATGAGACAAATTTAAAAAAATCAACTATTCATTATATCGAAATATAAAAAATGTATTTTTTTATGACGCAGTTATTATTTCCAAAATAATGTAGTTTAGAAGATTCCCTTAAGAAAACTGACAATTGGACAAAATTGTGAAAAGACACAAATATCTCATCGTGTCCAGTTTAGACAGCAATGCTTAACTTTTTGCATTTACGAAAAGTATCAAAATCTGATCTAACCCAACTAATCTTTTGCCGTGTATCTTTTTTATTCGGAAGTGCAAAGCTGTATATTAATTACGAGAACGACAAGAAAACAAAAAATATAATGCATTTTTATTTCGTGATAAAATTGAATTTTTTTTACAGAACTCAGACTCTAAAAAGTAAGAAATACAACCGAAAATCCCAAATAACAATTTATTCTGGAACATTTCATAACTGATGAAACTGAATCCATAAATTATTTGTCAACTATATCAGCATTAATCTTCGCATTAGCCAGATTCGTCATGCTATCTTTGTCTCTGCCTCAGAAGGAGAGCATCACTGAAAATAATTGTACCATATCTAATTTATTATATTCAGGTCCGTATTTAAAAAGTTGATACCCTGAAAGAAGACAAAACGTGGCTCTCTAACCTGAAAATTTTTTCTAGGAGCCACAAAGCTTTAAGAAAAAATTGGAAAATATATTAGGAGGAACACTACATCGATTTCGTTTATTTAATACAGCATCGATGAAGTCCAACGATATTTTGATAAAAAAATAAAACATTTAAAATCCTTTCATACTTTCATAAAAAAAGTTCTTAAGGTACAGAATTCCAATAACAATATAAATATTCCAAATACCCCTTCAAATTAATTGAAGTTGCATTTAAAACCAACAGCTCCAGCTCATAGAATTTAATTGATAATAGCCCTGCGCCTTCCCTCCTTTCTCATTCAATTATAAGAAGCGCATCCCCAGAACAAATCCAGTAATTGAGGAAGCGATTCAATATATCACCTTATTGGTGAACAAAAAAAAAACGTTTCCTTTTGCTAGAGCTGGCGCTTTTGAATTTTTGGCAATAAGCCTGAAATGATTTCGTTTGTTAGTAAATTTATTACCGAAAGCTGGTGTGCGAGAGGGTTCGCTTTTGGAACTTTAGAAAAAGTCAATGCAGCGTTTTTGTATGAAGAAATGATTATTATTATTTAGGAAAAATGAATAAGAACTAACAATATTATTATTAGTGAATATAACAGATTTTGTTGGAAGCTTTACATATAATTAAGCTTGGGTAATGTTGTTTTCATTTTATTTACTTTTCCAATTTTAATTATCTGGAAAGAAACTAAAATAATCTGCATTACAAACTAAACTAACAGTAGAAATATAGCAAGAAAAATAAAAATGTTTTAAAGATTTCCGCTGCATCACCGGAATGGTTTCCCTTAGTTACATTGATCTTGATTAATTATTTTCGAAACTTTTTACAATCGAGAAATAGAGGTTGATGCCATGGAATCACCAGGAGTTTATTTTAGTAAAAATCATAATTCAACTGTATTAATTCGAAAAATTGTTTCAATTTTCAAATACTTCAAGGTCAAGGAAAGAAAATATCTCTTTACTAAGCCCTTGAATATCTAATGTAAATTCGTCACCAACAAGAAATTTCACGTAAACTTGTAAACTTCCAACAAATAAATTACTGTAAATTGTCCTTAATAGTGTGTCGCTGCATAGCAAATAACGATTGTAAGTTTTCATTATTTGATCACGTGTTTAAAGTTTACGAGATGAAGATACATAAACAGTTGTGCCTGACCCTAAAGGTCATATTGCATTTATTATATATTTCTCAACACTAACGGTAAAATTAACAGAAGAAAAAAATTGTGAATGACACTTAAATGGATAGGTACTCAGAATCTTCTATAATTTTCCTGCACTAACCGAATCGTTGGCAGTTTAAGTTTATAATTATTGGGGAAATTGTTTTTAACACAGCTGTGAAGTAAAGATTTTCCGGCTTATTTGAATACGAATAAAGAGATATGTGATGCGCAAGTCCGGAAGACTGTGTACTATCTCCATTTAGTTTCGCTATTTTATCTATCACTTGGTATGGTTTTTTTTATACGGATTCCTCATTGTACAGTACAAAGAATGAAATCCAGATTATTCCAATGAGGTAAACTAAATCATCCATTTAACATTATACTCAATATGTACAAGCTTAAATTCCAAAATAGTTTTCCTGCGATAATCCTAAAAAATTCCTGCAGTTTTCCGGTTCAAAACTCAGTTTCATCCTGGAAGTTTTTTCAATGATCCAACCTCTAGACGTGAGCACGTTGGTGCTGGCTGAAAAATAAGAAGCACCCTCGATCGAAATAAGGATTCGCTGAATTCCTGCATAGCGCAAGCGTATCCTAAAGGATAATTTACAATGAACAAACTGCCCATTTCGTTCATTTGACTGTTTACTATGTTCTATTTTTATTAGAATTATTTGTTGAAGTTTTCGTGACCTCAAAGTTTAGGTCAAATAACCACAAAATACATACATACAATACATTGGTTGCGTTATGTAATTTTAACGGTGATTTGTGAAGGATAATTTGAAAACCAACATATTACAAAATTGTTTATGACGAATTTTCAAATTAGAGCTTTTTTAATAGATATTTTTGTACGTATATTTTTATTTAAAAATATTCGAAAAATTTTGTGATTTTACTCAAATTTTTTTTATAGAAATATTTATTGTTTTTTAACTTTATTCTAAGTTAAACAATTATTATTTCTGTATGATTCTGTAAATGTTACGACAAAAATATTCGAATTTAACGCTTTCCAAATATTTTGGTGGCCCACTGCACGTTTCAGTTCCTGCTTCCTTATCCTGAAATTTACCCCATTGTGAGCCAGGTCCTGAAAACAACGCACATGCCTCCTAGTGGTGTAATATCGAACTACAACCAACATCGCTTTACAAATAGACACTGTTAAAAAAGCTATTTAGGCCCGTTTACACTAATAATCAGGTCAATAATATAAAAACGTTAAAAAACAGTGCACCGAAACCGTCTAGATGTTCGTTTTAACAAATAAGCTCGTGCGTTAATTTTTTTCTTAAATAGATTTGTGCTTGTAACCTGCATTTGAATCGATTTAAAAATTATTGATTATAAAACCAAACAAACTGATGTAGTGTTTACATGATATAATATAGCAGTTTTAATGTAGCGTTTTGACTTTCTGAATTCGTACATCAACAATAAATTTTAAACCTTATGTGTTCTGGAATTTGTGATCAGTGTTTTTTTGAAATCAAATAGAAATTGTTAAATTTTTTACATAGTTTATAAATTTGTTGTGTTCCATCTCAGATTTATATATTTGTATGTTGGTTGATTTTTATCCGTTGTATTCCATTGGGTCTGGTTTTGTTCATTTTATATGGTAAAATAATATTCGATGATAGTGAGGCCTTTTTCTAAATACCTAAGATCCCAATAAATTTAAAAGCAATATACGCCACAATTTATTTTGAAATTATTCAATAACTTTTTAAGACTGTCTCAGACTGAACTCGACTGAAACCATCGGATTGACTGAATTTACACCAATATTTGTATCGAATGGTTCGATCTTTCTGGTGTTATTGGCTACGTCTTATAATAATTATTAACCAAACAATTTTTCGGTGTTGTTCAAATCAATCTCAAAAACCAATCTCGATGTTTGATGTTTTTTATAAATTCAATTTATAATTCGTCGATTTTGTAAATTTTTACTGAGCTAAACTAGTTAAAAATCGTAATCTCTTAAGAGAAAATAATGTTATAAACAAAACTTTTACGTAAAATCGATAATAATCCTCGTTAAAATCCCCCGTTCATTCGCGTTGTTGTATAAAAAATTGGTGAAACTGGCTGACCAAGAGATCATCACGATTGAACTCCAGGAGGTGGAGGATGCCACTGAAGCAGCCTCTCCTCCCCCTCCGGAAACTCGTGTTGAAACTACCACTTCCACTGCACAAAGGCCACCGCCACCGAATTCGCCACCCAACACAATGACAGGTAAATTAAATTATTCAACTAACGCGTAGGTATTAATTATGCACCATATACAACAACATTGCTCTCGTGATGATATTAACGAGGGTAATATCACATGTGAAATGGCTTGATAAGGGTGGTGTATAGTGCAAATTTTTTATTACGTTATACAGTTGGATATGCATGTGGAATTTGTGAAAATGAGGCAAGCTTTTTTTATTGTGTACCAGGTTATTAACCGTTGGTTAGAACACGAGGCACGCGGAATAATTCGTGACATGTATAGGCTATCTATTATTAATTTGCGTTAGGGGTGGCTGAAAATGCATACCTGAGGTTTGGAGGCGCTGCTTTTTCGTAATACTTTTATCGTTCGCATAATGAAAAGACAAATAGGTTTTTAACACCTTGTATTGAATTAATAACCCCTAAAAATGTTATACCAAATAGAGATGGTACAAATTTGCATGTAGTTAGAGGATGTCTTATGTAGTTGAAGAAAATTAAAAGTATAAATGGTGCTTATCTGATCTGAAGACATTTTAAGGTTTTCCAGGAATATCTTGAAAAATAAGCAATTTATTTTTTCGGAAATCTAGATTTCTGAAAAAGAGGTTGAGTATATGTAATAGGCAGGTTAAAATGTGTCTTAAAAATACGACATCAATTTTAAGGGGCTTAAGGAAGTTACCAGCAATTATAAACCAATTTGGGGGTCACCTATGGGAAATATCTGATGAAGAAATCAATTATTTGGTTTCAAGAGCGCAGTGATAAAAGCGAATTATTAATAAATGTTTAAATATTTATTGTCAAGAGTTAGTTGTAGGTACCTACTACTTTCAAAGTAGAGAAAATTTTTCAAAATTCTTTCTTCCATATATTTTAGTTATATCAGAATATTGTTTGAAAAGATATTTGAATATACGAGCCCTAACAACTAAATGTTCGGATAAAAGTAAATTTTTGAAGTATGAAAAAACAATATTATGCATGGAAGAAAATCATTTATTGAATTTAACCTCGGATTTAACAATATTTTAACCTTAATAATTAGCAAACTTTACAAAATGAATTTGCAACTAAATGTTGGGATAATTTTTAATTTAGGACCATTAATAAGAGGTTACGTCTCCTTTTGCTTTAAGAGCTGCTTGTATTCTAGCAGGCATTGTATTTATCAAATTTTGGTACAATTCTGGCGTGAAACTGTCCCAAATTTCTTCTATTTTGGTTTTTAAGTCTCCAATGGTTCTTGGTGGATTATTGCGTAGAATACGTTTAATTTTATGCCAAAGAGTTTCAATGACATTTAAATCCGGACTGGATGAGGGCCATGAAAGCACCTTTATGTCGTTTTCCCCAAGTTCCAAAACTGTGATTTTTTAAAAACAGTTAGAAAATTACGTCACATTTTTCAAGTGCAATTTTAAAGCTACGAAATACGCCTAAAATCACCAAATAAAGACTTGGGAATTTTTTTGTACATAAAACCAACATCCAGCTTTACAATAAATTAAATTTTACCAAAATCCAAGCAGTGGTTCCAAAACTGTGATTATTTTAATGCAGGTAGCACCCTCAAAAAACACGTTTTTTGAAAAGTGAACTGGGAACTCGAAAAAAATGCAAAAAAAATCATATTAACATTTCAGGATATTTTCAATATAGTACGACTATTGAGCTTTGATTTAAATGTTTTTTGATACAAATCCAACCAGCGGTTTCAAAACTGTGATTCTTTAAAACAGTTACTGGAAAATTTTATCATTTTTAAAGGTGCAACTTTGAAGCTCCGATAAATGCCTAAAATCACCAAATAAAAACTTGTGTACCTTTTTTTGTAAAGAAAACCAACATCCAGCTTTACAATAAATTAAATTTTACCAAAATCCAACCAGTGGTTCCAAAACTGTGATTATTTTAATGTAGGTAGCACCCTCAAAAAACACGTTTTTTGAAAAGTGAACTGGGAACTCGAAAAAAATGCAAAAAAATCATATTAACATTTCAGGATATTTTCAATATAGTACGACTATTGAGCTTTGATTTAAATGTTTTTTGACACAAATCCAACCAGCGGTTTCAAAACTGTGATTCTTTAAAACAGTTACTGGAAAATTTTATCATTTTTAAAGGTGCAACTTTGAAGCTCCGATAAATGCCTAAAATCACCAAATAAAAACTTGTGTAACTTTTTTGTAAAGAAAACTAACATCCAGCTTTGCAATAAAGTAAATTTCATCAAAATCTGACTACTAGATCCAACGTTTTGAAAATAATAATTCTTTGTTTCTGCAATTTTCCCATTCTGCTGGGTTAAAGTGCCACAGCTTTGGAACCGCCGAGCGGATTTTTACGAAATTTACGTTTTTATATAACTAAATGTTGGCATTATAACAGAAAAAACCATCAATATTATGGAAGTTAATTTAGATAACTTTTGCGCGTATGGAAAAAAGACAATCAAATTTACTTTTGTCCGAACATTTAGTTGTTGGGGCTCGTACTTCTAATAATAATAATAGACGAGTTTTTGATTTAATTTTAGATATTTTTACATGCTTGAACGTAAATTTGTTTGTTTTATTTAAGTATTAATTTTAGAAGAAATAATACAGTTACAACTTAACAACACTCTCATGGAAGTTCTAAAATAACAAAACAGGTTTTTTGGTGGTATATTGTTTGGATCGAAAAATTTCCTAATCCAAAATCAATAAATCAATTAATATACGGTGTATTTAAACTTTAGCATAACAGACACACTTTCTCACATATAATAAAACATGATTTACAAGCATTTTTTCCAAAACTACGCTTTCTGCCCAATTAACACCTACAAAATAACTGACGTAACTTCCTTCTTCTCACAAACACAAACCTGCATATTATACAAATATCATCCATTCATTACACTCTTAGCATAAACACGGACATCAATTAAAAGATGCAAGTCGTAATAATTTTTTATCTTCCATCACCCAACCAAACGTAAATATTGGAATAAGAATAAGTTATCCATACAAAGATGTGACGCAGCCAGCTGGTTAGGGTAACGGTACCAAGGCAAGACAAACACGAACCAAACGCCTTTAGTCACACATATCCACCTATGTGTGTACACCAATCCCCAATCGGCAGAAGGTAAACACACATATACAAGAGAGACTCGAGCTCGACCAAGACACGGTCGTGTTCAAGCTAACGGACCTCTTCGATAACTGTAAGTGCTGGTAACCCAGTGCCTGAGAGAGTACCGCTATGCAGTCATGGATTCGCGGCTGTGCCTGTGTATAATAATAATATCACAATAATTCTCTTAGGTTAGACTCTCATGCAACTGTATGCTATGAAAATCATTTAATTACCAAAAGGTGAACTGTGACCTTTGCCATGTAGGAAGATCTTCTTAAGTACCTGGGTTTCCTTTAGTATATGTTTTGTTTATGTTTCTAATGTTGGAGGCTTGTTTTGTTTTAGTAGGTGAAGTAGCGGTAAATTAAATTGTAAATAAAGTGTTGTGTAATGTACACGGAATTTGCAATGTGCGTTTGATGACCGAATTCTAGACATCAGTAAGGTAGCTGCTAGGAATAAAGTAACTGTAGATGGGTTTAGAGCTTTTCAGTGTACCTTTGGAAAAGTACAATTTTCTTTATCCACTCTATATACTATTTGCCTCGTAAGCACTCTTGCAGAAAATTGATGAATTCTCCGATTTTTCACAAAGATATTAGGAATTAATTGGAAAAACAAGGATTTAATATAGAGGCTCCAGTTACTCACTTCTCTAATTCTGCATTGAAATTGTCCAAGAGTGTCTATGAATCAAAAACTACTACAAGTTTCTAAGGTGTTTCCTTAATTTTCTGTTATTTTAGAAGTATTTCTTTAAAACTATTAAGAGTAAAAAGTTAGCACGACTCTTATATGACAAAGATTTTTATTCCAGTTTTGATTACTTTCATTTCTTTAATTCTCCATTGAAACAATCCTAAAGTATCTATAAACCAAAAATGTCCCCTAAGAGCTACTAGAAGTTTCTTAGGTTATTCCTTCAATTTTCTGTTTTCTTTAGAAGCTAAGTACTTCTTTAAATACCATTAGGAAAAAGTTAATACGACTCTCAAACGAAAAAGAGTTCTTATTAACATTTCTCCACTTTTCAAACCTCATAAAGTTTTCGGTACCCTCCACGAAATTCCAAATGTGAAACCTCACCATGACCCCATTACAAAATTAAAAACATAATATAGACGCAGTTAGATATTACTGTTTACCACTGTGGGAACATACATATAAGCAACATGACGAAACTCAAATCAAGTTTAGCCAAAGCAATTTTCTAAATAACGTCCTTGAAGTATATGAACCTCCAATCGTAACGGTACTTCTCCATGTGATTTAAGTAAGTTGCGTGAAGATGCACTTGTTGCAGTTTTGCCTAAGGAATTGTGATAATTTCATCAAGATAGCTCGAAGGTTCGCTCGGATTCAAGGACTATATTAATTAAGTTAAAGTACTATAATTACATAAGTTAGGAAAAAAATTTTATTCAGAGTTTATTAGAGTTATTAGACATACGTTGTTTTTGGTGGCATTGTATCTAGCTGCAAAAAAATTATTACGTGTAATTTGAATCAGGATTTGGTGATGTATTGAGGAAATTTTTGTTTGCAGGACTGTTTTGAAACCGTAACTACAGTTTAAATGCTTGTCGTCATTTATGTACAAAAATAAGGCCCGGTATTTCAATGTCAAATATATTTTAGATAAATTTTATAATTATTTCCAAGACCGAAAAATTAAAAAAATTCCGTTTTTAAGGAAAAAATTCAAAGGATAGTTGGAAAATATTAGACAGAAGAATGTTCTGCAATTTGCCAATCTTTATAATTTGTTCTCTTCTTGTCATAAATAAAAACATTAAAAATCAATAAATATTAATGTTCCCGTTGTTTGAAAAGTTGGCAAAATTAATAGAAAATAAAGAATAAATAGAAGAATTTCTTACCGAACTTTGCCCCTCTTTTAAATTATTTCTCAGTGAGTAAATTTAATTTTTAGTTTTTTGCAATTTGAAAAATGTTCCCGTCATTTTTGGAGGGGGCAAAAATGTATAGTTCCATTCCATATCAATTTACAACTTTTATCAAATTTTGAACACTTTATCAATTATTTCTGGGTGTTTTGCTAATTTACTGGCCTAAACGATGCTATCTTCCAAAATTTTGAAATATAGAATAATCCTTGCAAAAATTACTTCTTGGCATAAAATATGACCTCATCAGGTTCTAAATATAAAGTTTCATCATACTAGCTAAGAAGAACTCTTAAAACTTCATCAACAATTAATTCGTATTTGAACTTTATTAACTAGTACAAAAATTTTCATTTCGAAAATATATGAAAAAAATCCACATTTCACTTGAAATGCTATACATAACTAATGTAAACTGTTTAGGTGAACGTGATAATAAATATCCGAATATCTAAAAAGGCAGTAACTGGAGGAGTGGTTCATAGAACAAGTCGTTCCTTAAATAAAATGTTAACTTACTTATCGAAAAAAATACCCATCTTAAGCAAGAAATACTTTCTATAAAACTTACATCATCAGTATGATTAATTTATCTTGTAAATTTGAAAAATCACTTTGGAAATCCTGGACAAAAAATGCAAATTGCTTTTAAGGATTATAAGGAAAAAATAATCAAGTACGGAATTTTAGTCGAGTTGATTGGATCATATCAAGAATATTTTTAGTTTAATTAACATTAACAAAAAATATGTAATTAAATTAGTACTTTTAATTTGACGATGATGTTGCTAATAAATCAATTTTAATTTTACCGCTAGGTTTTTTATGGAAATAAATTACTAGACTGGTATTAATTAAGCAAATAGAATAGCTTCTCATGCTAGTTTTTTGCCCATCCCATTTAAATCGCTTCAGTTTGTCTTAAGGCTACAGATTCCTGCGAAAATAAACCGAAATTTATCCTGGAATCCCCAAACACAGCACCTGCGATTAAAACTGCAACCATATCACACACAATGCATACAAACACAAATAAATATCGATTTGAAATTTATATATATACCGAACTGAAACTTTATTATTTACATTCGTGATACGGTCATTCATGACGCTTCTCATTCTAACACAAATCCAGTTGACATCTTGCCTCTCTGTTAGAATCTGACGCTCTATGGGAACTCATGCGTTGCCAACATCCGCAGTCGTTGTGCCCGTGACGTCACTACTTCCGTATACGTCACATGGGTCAATAAACTGCCTTGAAAGGTCGCGAGTTCGCGTCTGTAGTTCGTCTACTCAACGCGGAATGGCGCTGTACTACGTTATGAGTCTTTGCAAAAGTTGGCTGTGCGATTTTATTGTGGGAGACGGACGATAGATGACGCTTTGGGTGATTCGATTCCTGCTGTATGAGGTATGAGTAAGCTCAGCAGGATTGGAGAGGATGAGAATGAGATGCGGGGATATAAACGGGTTTATTGGTGGGTTATTAGACAAAATATTTTGAGTTTCACTTTTCTTTTAATCGTTTTAAGTTTCTGTGGGGAAAATTATGCTTTATACATTCTAATTACTGTAATTGTTTCGTAAAAAAAACTATCACGACTTAACTGAATAAGTCTAAGTAACTCAATTAGATTTTGTAATGCTTAAGCACATATTCACATGGGTATATCTATGTATAAGGTAATCAATACAACATAAGCCCGTGAAATGAAAGTTATTAATCAATACCTCCAATCTTAAAATTAACATAATCACTTTCAGTTATTTCGAAAGCATTTATGCAAAAAACAACACTGTACACATACACGAATTATTAAACAATATATGATGGAGATAGAAAGATTAATGTGATAATTATAGGTTCTTCGACTATTGAATGGTGTACCAAAAATGTTTGTAACAATGAAACAAATCTTGTATCTTCTAATAACATGCTGTTTTTTTGTTTTAGGTAAGCATCCCACTCGAACTAATGACGAAACGTTTCCAACGGAAAAGTAAGAAACGAAAAAAATAGTAGTCTTATTTCAGGCTAGTCATAAAGGTAACCTTTCAGAATTGAAACCCACGCTGTATAAAAACCAAGTATATTAATAATCCAACCCCATATCGTAGACTATAAAGCAATTAGTTCTCATCACGATTTTTTCCACTTCTTTTAATTTGGCAACTAGATATAATTACAGACAGAAAAAGAAATCAAATGACTAATGGCATGGCTAAAGAAAACCAGCAGTCAGTTTGTTGCTCAGAGGACGAAAAAAAAAGCTGCCATGTCTTTTCAGTTAATGTAAATGCCATTTGCCAGAGATAGCTTCCACGCGATGTAATTCAATCTTAACACGAGTGTGTATAAGACGAAAAAAACCTGTGCAATCTCAAAACAAATTTACGAATGATGGCACTTTTAGTTTTGTTTCGGGAAAATAAATATGTGATGAGGTTTTACTATATATCGAAAAACTTGTGGAAAAAATTCAGAATCTTGTATGTTTTTGTCTAATTTATATCCACGTTTCTATGTTTCAAATGCATGGAATATTATATAAATAAACTGGTTTCTTGTGGGCGGGTAGCAGCATATAACGCTTTTTTATACATTTTAATCTGATAAACTAAGATTTATTATGACAATGTAATTATTTTTCATTAATCATAATCAGTTGCAGACAGAAAATAACGTACACTAACACGCTCTAAATTTCTCTAGTCGAAAGGGTTAAATAAGTGATTAATTTATGAAGAAAATTTTGAATATTTACATTGGAGGTAAAAAATCCTATCAATCAAAAAGTGAAATATTTTTCTCTTGTTTCGGGATACTGAAATTACCATATTACCAAAATTTTAATAACTTCAAAGAAACTTGAAGTCTCTCAAAATTAAATTTCTCATACGAGTAAGTTTTCAGGAAATTTTTCAAATGTTCCAATTTGAATTCTGGAAATTGTCCAAATGTCAATTGTAAAAAGATACTTATTATAAAATTCTTATACATAGTTATATCGACAGTTAGTTAACATAATATCAGGGGCGGATCTATAGGCAATTTAAAAAGGCGTTGACTAAAATAGTTTATATCGTCAGGATTTCACCAGTCGATAGTTTAGCGAAAATTAAAGGTGGTTTGTCTAATAAACTATGGTCGAATGTTGCTTCCTTTTTGACGTACAGGCCATTAAAGAAAATAAATTATTTTAAATAATTTGCTACAAATCAATAACAAAAAAAGTGAGCCTTCTGAAATTTTGCATAGATCTTTTTTTTTGTATTCTCTTATTAATAGTAGTTGCAATTATTTTATTTAGAACACAGAGGCGTGCGTACGGGTTTCTTCAAAAACATTTTATTGAATAAAACGTACGCCACTGGTTTTTTTGCAGCACCAATATGCAGAGAGTATTTTCCATTCAATTTAGAAACTTTTTCGTATCTTATAATTTTTTGATAACTTAACTCAAAATAATTTAATAGTACAGTAAATAAGGGAGAAAAAAGGCTTCAAATAGACTTTTTTTACCCTACAGCCAATTTTTGTAGAATCTTCTAGAGGGTTACCCTGAAAGTTTAAAACTGATTTGTGTATTCGTAGACCCTTCCTTCACCAGCCCTCAATTAAGGGTTGGATTTTTTTGTTTATTGAATAACTTTTTTCTTATTAAATTTTCGAAAAAAAGTGTCAGTACAAAGTTGTAAAGGAAAATATTTCCTACAACTTATCTTTTAAACTTTTTTTTGATATTGTCGATATTTAAAAAGTTATTCAACAAATAAGTTGAAAATTTTGGGGATAGAGTAGTAAGTAGTAGTAGTAGTAAGTAGTACCTAACTAGAGAAAAATTTCCCTAAAATTTGCAACTTATTTGTTGAATATCTTTTTAAATATAAACAATATCAAAACAATATTAAAAGGAAAGTTGTAGGAAATATTTTTCTCTACAACTTTGTACTGATGCTTTTTTCGGAAATCTAATAGGGAAAAACCTCTTTAATAAATAGGAAAAAAAAGTTAAGTTATCAAGAAATTGTAAGATACAAAAAAGTTTCTAAATTGAATGGAAAATACTCTCTGCATATTGGTGCTGCAAAAAAAACCAGTGGTGTACGTTTTATTCAATAAAATGTTTTTGAAGAAACCCGTACGCACGCCTCTGTGTTCTAAATAAAATAATTGCAACCACTCTTAATAAGAGAATACAAAAAAAAGATCTATGCAAAATTTCAGAAGACTAACTTTTTGTTATTGATTTATAGCAAATTATTTAAAATAATTTATTTTTTTAATGGCCTGTACGTCAAAAAGGAAGCAACCTTCGACCATAGTTTATTAGACAAACCACCTTTAATTTTCGCTAAACTATCGACTGGTGAAATCCTGACGATATAAACTGGGACACCCTGTATAGTTATACTATGAATAACTCCAGATTTGTAACGAATGTATAGTAGTCGTTTTATCATAGTAATAAATACTGGTTTTATTTAATAAAATCAAGTACTTTTGTGCCATAAAAACCCCTAATCCGTCCCTGCTGTTTACAGTATTCTTCTTATCCTTTTGTTCCTCATCAATTGAATTTCTCGTTGTCCATCAAACCACCAATTTAAAAATATCTCCTTAGCATGTGTTAAAAACCACAAATTAACTCTCGCATTCATTATTATCTTAACTACATTCGTACATTCACCGTGATGTATAAATTAAATATTAAAACAAACTGCGCGCCACAGTTTTCCAAAACATATGGTGCAATAGTTTATACTGTTGTAGACGTCTATCTGCTGTAGTATATAGGTCAGTCACTAAATTTAAATCACTTTTACCTGGGTTAACTACCTCTGGCTAATTATAAACATTTTACACACACAGCCATGCGGGTGACTCTATCCGCGACATTCCAGACTTTAAACCAAACCCGAAATCAATTATCACACGTTATACCATGTGGTAAGAATTTGAGGAGTGAGTTTTAGTCTTTTTGGTCGGTGACACAAAATTACGGCTAACGTGCTGGATGACATATTGTAACGTTTAGTTATAAATGATCTGAGTGCCTCGCGTAGTTAACTTTTGGCTGGTGGAAGAAACTCGGAGAATTTATATTTTGACAAGAATTAGTTGCGTCACGAGCTTTTTTGGTAATTTAGTACCGGGAGTGTTAGAATTCTTAGCTGCGGGGTTAAATTTTGTTTCAAAATTAGTCCTAACATTATATAACTGAGATTATTGATTCAGCTTTGTTGTGTATAGCAGCATTATTTTCAGTGTACAGATCTTCACACTATCTTTGTCTCTAAATAGTAAGAGAAAGATAGGACAGAGTCACGTGGTATGTTAGCAGGAAATAATTCAACTGAAATGACAAAGAGTTAAGAAACATCACTTTTATTGCTTTTTCATAAATACCTTAAATATTGAAAATTTGAAGTCGTTATAAAACAACCTTATTATTATAGTCTTATTACAAAACGATGCAATCTTTATTTCAGGTCTTTTTTCGGTATATTACCCATATCTGCTTATTATATTCAAATTAACCACAAAATGAAAGTTGCATTCAAGAGATAACTTTACGTCGTACAAATCATTTGATTTTTCCTCAATATGATTTTGCTGTTAAAAAAACTTCAAAGCACCGCGCACACCCAAGAGAACGCTGTTCCATGTAGAAACCACTTTGTAAAATATCACCAGTTTACCAGCTTTACCTTTACCATGTCCATGTGCGATTCAAATCGTCAATCATGCTTCCATAACAATAATTGATTGTAGATACTAAACATCAACTAAAACATTTAATTCTGAAGCTCTGGATTAAACAGAGTGTTAATGTTAATTTCCAAACATGGATTAAAAGAAAATTAATTGGTTCTGCGATAACATTCACGATTTCTTAATTAAATTACAAATGGTTTACTGTACTAATGGCGTTAATTAAAATATATCTGCATCAATTAGGAAAATGTCGTAATATCCATAGGATACATCGGTACAATGTTATTGCACGGTTTGATTTATAGAAAAATTCAGTTAAATACATAAGCGTATTCAACATGGTAATAATAATAAATTATGTACTCTATGCGTGTGTACCTACATGGAGTAACAACTATTCACTTGTAGTATGTTATATTATTTTTCTATTTTCGCTTCAGCATGTTGTCCTATTTAGAGGATAATGGTTTTAAATCGAAAATAAACACACAAGATGTATTATTTTCCCGTCAACTAGTGAGTGTTCAATTTTTTACATTTTATTTCCAGGAAAACTCCCGATGAGGGAAAAATGCAAAAAGTCTAGAAGCTACCAGCGTCCGAAAATACGTTCGTGTGCATTTAATTTATATACAAAACACTCGCTAAACATAAATATATCGTGATGCATGCCGGTGTTGAAAAATCACGGCGACGTTTTGCCTTTTTTCCAAACTTAATTTAGACCGGATTTACGCATAATTACTAATAATTTAACGGGAACATGCGCATATTTGAAAATGTAATTTTTCAGATGTAATATTATGTCTTTCGTATACATGTGTGTGTATAAATAAACCAATTGCGGTTTATCTAAGATAAATTTTCTCTGGTGCGCCTGCAGAAGAACTCGTTAATTTTTATATGCAAATGGAGGAAAAAGTCTGCTTAGCAGCGGCGCTGTCGGTTTGCTTTTTCAGGATGATTTTTCATTCAGCAAATGTGTGCAGATCTAAAAACTTAAAAACAACTAAGTATACCTACGACTATCATAGAAAGAAAACTTTGCCTTGATTCTATAATCAAAAGAAATCTTTTTTCTCCCTATTTATTCTTAATGAGGTTAGAATTAATTTTAATTAATACGTATTATTATTATGAATATTAAATACATGATGTGACCAAAAATGTTTGGAGTAAAGTGGCTTCCCTCTCCCGCGGGAGCAGATAGTCCACTTTCCTCCCTTGGTAAACAAATAATAACTAGTTCAGCTTTGCCTATACAAACTTCCTTCTGTAAAGAATGAACATTTTTCAGTTTGTGTAGTTTTTGGTTATGGTCAACAACCGGCCTTCTAAACCAACAATACCACTTATTTTTAACGGCAAATTTTTTCGTCAATTGACGTCACCCATCCTAGCATCCCATCAAAATTTTAATGCTAATCCAATCAGATTACTGTAATTAATCTAGCGTTATGGCGACTTTTTTTCCCATTGTTGCTATCCAATGGCCATGCACATAATTTTTCTATCTGATGTGATAAATTACAGCTACTGTCATTAGTAGTACTCATAAAAATTCTCCTTATAAGTATGATTGTTAAATCTGTTCAAATCCGGCGATTAGTAATTAAAACAAAGTGAAAAAAGAACTAATAAAACTTGTTCTCATTTTTTCTACAGGTATATTAACGAGTTATAAGCTAATAAATCAGAGCTTATTTGTTTAAAAAAAATTGATTTAACCGAACCCATGAATCGGCATCTTGAAAGACATAAATATCAGTTTACTTTCATTTTATTTCACCCAAAGGCTTTTTGTTTATATTTACGTTAGGTTAGCTAAGAAGTATGTGTATGTGTGTGTACAGTTTTCAATACGTAAACTTGCTTTCTATTATATGATTTAATTTGAGATAAGATTTTACAGGCAACAGTATTATATTATAATACCTACAATATTATATCCATACGAGTTTTCTTATATTTATATGTTAATAATTAATCCTTGTCATGTTACAAACTTGTAGCGAAAGTAAATGGGCGATTTACGAGGGTGTTGCTGCGTGGAAGTGAATCCAAGCTCCAAACACAAACAGGAAGAAATTTCTTTCGCCGTTTGTTGCTTGAGATATTGATTGAAACATCAAAAAAAATTTATATTTTGTTGTTTGTTTGTTCGTACTTATATATTTTCCTCGTTTTTAATTTGCTCCTTTAAATATACTTGTGAGCGTAGGCAGCTGGTGCACTTTAACACTTTATGCAGAAAATACAATAGATATACAAAAAAACAACATTTTTTATTGGAAAACTGAAGACGATTACATTGTATATTTCTCAACACAATGATACATAGATTTTATGTCTTGTTTGCATTACTAATGGTAATAATTGAGGTACACTTTCAAGTTAATATGTATGTACTGGGAAATGTCATAAAGGATTTCCAGGTATATTAAAAATAGATCGCAGAATTCCCAGAGAAAAGTTGTTATTTTTGCAGAAGGCAGGACTGCAATTTTTTAAATTTTAATTAGAATAAGGGGAGAGTTGGAAATTTTACGGAAATGATTTCTTTTAAATTATCTGGTGGCTTTTATATAGATTACGTTAATTTATTTATATCAAAATAAAAACAATGTCTGTTTTTAGGCTAGAATTTTTATGATTTCTTAGTACAAAAAGGAAATGATCAATTATAATTTTGTTCGTTAATTTTGTATTTTCAAGTTGGACCATTTTTAATAGTTTGCACCTACTGAAACTAGAATTTATAACTTTTTGCAAAAATTTACTGCAACAATTTCCATAAATAAAATTCAAGACCTGGCAGTTGTAATCCAAAAACAAATGGCAAGGATAAGTTTAAAAATTTCAAAATTTCATTATGTTTGACAACACTTTGTTAGGTTTTGCAGTATATTATGCAATGAGTATTTAATGATAGCTGTTAAGACACATTAGGTGAGTATCCTAATTTTCATACTCGTGTCTTAATAGCCATTAAATGCATACACTATTTTTTCTACGACTAGTCAAAATAATGAAAAATAAGAAAAAAAATATTATGCAAACTTTATCATAAATTCAGAAATATTAGAAAATTAAAATGAACAGTAATTAAAATTTTTAGATCTGTCACATGTTCACGGCAATAATGGATATTGACGGGATATTTTTTCATGATACCAAAGTTTTAGTCCTTGAAATAATCGATTATTTGAGTTCGATGTTACTATAGCCGAGATAGGACATCGAACCCAAATTAATCGAATAAATAAAATATTCTTTTATATTTTAGTACAAAATTTTTAGTTTATATCCACAGTAATTTCGGCCCTAATATACGAGCCCTAACAACTAAATGTTCGGACAAAAGTAAATTTGATTGTCTTTTTTCCATACGCACAAAAAAAATCTAAATTAACTTCCATAATATTGATGCTTTTTTTCTGTTATGATGCCAACATTTGGTTATATAAAAACGTAAATTTCGTAAAAATCCGCTCGGCGGTTTCAAATCTGTGGCACTTTAACAGAAGGGGAAAATTGTAGAAACATCAAAGAATTATTATTTTCAAAACGATGGATCTAGTAGTCGGATTTTGATGAAATTTACTTTATTGTAAAGCTGGATGTTGGTTTTCTTTACAAAAAAGTTACACAAGTTTTTATTTGTTGATTTTAGGCATTTATCGGAGCTTTAAAGTTGCACCTTTAAAATGATAAAATTTTCTAGTAACTGTTTAAAAAAATCACAGTTTTGAAACCGCTGGTTGGATTTGTGTCAAAAAACCTTTAAATCAAAGCTCAATAATTGTACTATATTGAAGAAATCCTGAAATGTTAATATTATTTTTTTTGCATTTTTTTCGAGTTCCACAGTTCACTTTTCTAAAAACGTGTTTTTTGAGGGTGCTACCTACATTTAAATAATCACAGTTTTGGAATCGCTGGTTGGATTTCGGTAAAATTTACTTTATTGCAGAGCTGGATGTTGGTTTTATGTACAAAAAAATCCCCAAGTCTTTATTTGGTGATTTTAGGCAATTTTCGTAGTTTTAAAATTGCACTTGAAAAATGTGACGTAATTTTCAATCGACTGTTTTTATAAAATCACAGTTTTGGAACTCGGTGAAAACGACATAAAGGTGCTTTCATCCAGTCCGGACTTAAATGTTATTGAAACTCTTTGGCATAAAATTAAACGTATTCTATGCAATAATCCACCAAAAACCATTGGGGAATTAAAGACCAAAATAGAAGAAATTTGGGATAGTTTCACGCCAGAATTGTACCAAAATTTGATAAATACACTGCCTGCTAGAATACAGGCAGCTATTAAAGCAAAAGGAGACGTAACCTCTTATTAATGGACCTAAATTAAAAATTATTCCAACATTTAGTGCAAATTCATTTTGTAAAATTGGCTAATTATTACGGTTAAAATATGGTTAAATCAAATAAATAATTTTCTTCCATGCATAATATTGTTATTAAGGCTTTATCTTATTGTATTGTTAGGTGTTTACTAATTATTTGCGTAAAATTTCCAGTTCTGCTTTCATATTTCAAAAATTTACTTTTGTCCGAATATTTAGTTGTTAGGGCTCGTAGAACCTCGCAACATTCCCCAAAATCACAATTCTAACTGTACTTGGTTTTGCACATTATTTTGATGTAGCAAAAGAGCTGTGAAACATTGTAGAATCATATCATAAAACTATTACACAATTCCATAACCTAAGATCGTTTGCTCATTCAGATCTTACATTTATTTCCCTTCTAAATTTGCTTTTATGTTGAGTTCATGATGAGAAAACACTAACATTACATTGTGAAGGTAAATCATATTCAAGGTGGATTTATGTTTAAAAAAATTAATATTTCCAAAATGAACAATATGATTTGAGTGTATTATTTGGACTTCTGTTATTATATCAATATCGTTAAGTTATTCATAAAAAAACACATTAAGTTTGATTCTATGAATAAATATTCTAAGCACATCTCTTTGATTGTTATGTTACATGCATTTTTATTATTTATGAAACATTAATAATCGTGTATAACAATACCACACAAATATAGACAATTAAACATGACAAAGTTTTTTCTTGTATTTGTAATTGAGTTTTAGTGGATAAAAAGAAATGTTTCTCTAATTAGTAGCGTTAAAAAACCGGCAATGTTGTGTTTGTGTTTATTTAGAAATTAAACTGAACAGATGTTTGGTTTTTATTAAATAGTTAACAATTGGCTAATAAAATCCACACCCATCATAAAAAACCGATTAATTTTCCAGAAAAGCGACTGCAGGACTGTTAATAATTTTCACTTTACAGGAACTTTAAAATACTCCCAAAGGTACAATAACTAAAATAGCCTGCGTACATGTGTCTGTTAGGTAACAAACTAGATTTTGGCGGCTCATTATTTAGCCACTTTCACCAATGAATGCGTTGCTTCCTTATATACAAAGAAACTATTAAGACTTGTCTCTTTATGTTCCTGCAAAAAACCGACTCCTGCTAGACGGATAGTTGTACTAGAGCTCAAACACTGTATAAATGTCAAAAAAACAAAGAGTATTCCAAGCGAATTTTGCATACATTACACCAAATATAGAATAACGTCGTATTGGATGGATTTTTTTGTCTGTCACTCCGCATTAACTAGCAATAAAATTGCGAGCCAACGACTTTTTAAAAGTTGTTTTGTAGGTGATGAAAGTAGTCATAGTTGATGTGAATGCTAAATTTTTAATGCACATTAATGTGACGTAAGTGAATCAATAAATTATTTTTTTATATTCCACTGTATAGTCATAGTCCCTTGAACTAAATTGGAAAATAACGCGTATGGAAAGGAAAATTTGTTATGGGGCAGAAAATTTGCGTGGGGGCGTCACGTGCAAAAATCGTATGAACCTAATTACGGCGTTTATTAAATTAGCACAGTGTCGGTTCTTGACATTGATGATTAGTCTGAAACATATAACTGTTTTTCAAGGTCAGTTTTACTATGCATCTGCAACATTATTTACTACTATACGTCTATATCTCCATTCATTACGTGTGCATCGGTATGTGTTTCGTTTGAAATTTTTTTATTATTAGATAAGAATAGTGCGTCAGGCGTTTATAAAAGTTACAAAATTTTGCACTACTTTTTTTAAACAATACACAATGGATGGGGATTTATCCGAAAAATATGTGTTTTTTCACGGATCCACCGTTTATTACAGTAAAGTACAGAAGATTTTTATCTCAGATGCATTAAAGCGTTTAATGTACAATTTCTTATTATGATGCAAGGGAATTTAATTTATTGCATTGCATAATAATTATAGAGAAGTTCGGATTTTGCCAAATATTTGAAATCAACATCGGAACAAATGTTATGGGTAATATTTATGCTAATATATTACATGGATTGAGTTGTTGGACTTTTTCAATAACATAAAGCAATATTTAGATACTAAAATAGACTTTTGTAATACCAAATGCAAATGGGAAGCATTAATTTTCATAAAAAAACAAAAAAAAACAAAAAACATTCTTAAAAGTTGAAAATTTTTTCTTCACATTCCGCTCCTCGTGCCTTTGGAAACTATAATCATAAAAAGTTAAATTTTATTTGTCACAATTTAATACATTTTCAGTAAGTGGAACTGTAAATTTGCTAGGTGTAGCTGAAAAAATAAATAACAAAGACATTAAAAAAAATTGATACTTTCTCAAATAATTCGATTATATTGTACATAATTTTCAAACTAAGGCCCGTATATTCCTGATCTTTTCCAAAATCTTCGCATATAGTCCAATCAATCATTCTTACAAAGACAAAAATTAGACACAAGTCGAACTTTTGGATTCATGTGGGAAATTAATTGTGGAATAGAAAAAGCCGTTACAGGGGTATTCCTTCCAAAAAAATGGGGGTACCTAATGGCTAAAATAGTTTTTTGCAAATGTTTTCGTAAATATTCAAAATAGTAAGAGTAGAAAATAATAGAACATGAAATTTTGGAAAAAAAACCTTCACCCCTTTTTTTTAATTAATTTAATTTATTTTACTTTCCATAAATAAATTTTTCTATTTGGAATTCAGAAATAAATGGATACATTCAATATTTATGTTTTTCATGTAAAATCATGTTTTACGTACTATAAAAAGCTAAAATTTAGTACGAGTGTAGAAAAAATGTTTATGTAAGAAAGGTACATTGTTTAGAATATTATCCCCTAAGAAATTAGTCTAATTTCAAAAACTTATAGTTTATTTAATTCTAATAATATTTCTTAGTTATATATTTTCACATCACACAGTGCAACAAATTCAGGGGTCATCTCATAGAACAAGAAACGGTCTTTATGGGATTCAAGTATGTACTAGTATAGTATAGTCAAACCCCCGAAGGGTTTATTCAGATTAACTCGAAAATTTAAGTTATGGCCATTTGAATTTTTTTCGACAGTGACTAATTTTAGCTTATAATCGATCATTGTTTTGTCTATAAATTGCATTTTAAGTTTATTATTTCTGGATAAATATGTTGGAACCTCAATAAAATGACTCATCTGAACATATCAAGTAGTGTAAAAAATATTTTTTTGTATTTTTCGTAGAAAATAATCCGAAAAACCGCATTTTTTGTTAGTATTTCGACTTTTATTCACAATTTCTCATTATTATTTCTTTCAAACTTCAATGGAATTAAACTTTGAGATTAAATAGATAAATTTCACGCATATATTAATAAAGAAATACATATTTATTTTTGGGAATTTTTCGTCGACCAGTAGTCGTTAGATCGCACTTTTATCGCATTTCTTGTCAATATTTCGAATTTTTTTTATTCTACCCCAAAAAATTGTGATGATGATGAAAAAAATACATTGATCTCTTGCAACAAATGAAAATACATGCATTGAATACCTATGTTTACCATTTTATTTTAAAGATATGAAAATTTAAATGAACATTTTTATAATGAAACAAATCAATGTGTTGAACGTATTCTCTTTGGCGTTGGTTTTGCTTCATCTGGTCCATCACTATCGCTATCACTCGAATCATCATCAGAATCCACATACTCATTGATCAACTCGCTTTCTTCTTCTTCCTCATTCGAAATTTTGAAGAGATTCTTGCTCCACCAGCAAATTTCAGCCAAAACAGCGTCAGGTGATTTTTTTGTTGGAAAGAGCTCAATGTATTTTTTCATCATTCATCAATTTTTTTGATAGAATAAAAAAAATTTCGAAAAATTGACAAAAAATGCAGTAAAAGTTTGATATAACGGTTACTGGTCGACGAAAAAGTCTCAAAAATTAATATTTCTTTATTGATATAGGTGTGAAAGTTATGAATTTGATCTCAAAGTTTAATTTCATTGAAGTTTGAAAGAAATAATAATGAGAAATTCTGAATAAAAGTAGAAATGTTAAAAAAAATGCGATTTTTCGGCTTCTTTTCAACGAAAAATACAAAAAATTATTTTTTTCCTTTGATATGTTCAGATGAGTTGTGTATTTGACTTTCAAGAATCATTTTATTAAAGTTTCAGCATATTTATGCAGTGATAATAGAATCAAAATGCATTTTATAGACAAAACAATGAGCGAATATAAGCTAAATTGGTCACTGTCGCAAGAAAAATTCAAACGGCCATAACTTCAATTTTCGAGCCAATCTGAATAAACCCTTCGGGGGTTTGACTATACTATACTAGTACTTGAATCTCATAAAGACCGTTTCTTGTTCCACGATATGCTGTTGCACTGTGTAAGTGGAATCAGTAATTTTCAATTATTTGTTGGACAAAATACCCTAACAATTTTGACTTTATTACTTTAATACTAGGAAGTACCTGAGCATATTATGTTAAAGTGCAATAAAAGAGAGAGGTACCGTAAACATGCAACTTCAAAATAGTTTAGTTAGAATAGAGACAATAGTAATGAAATTGCAACAAAACGAAAAATCTATAACAGAGTTCTATCTAATAGTCTAACTTTGAATTTTGTCAATTTTTAAAACAGATTGGTGCTAAAATTGTCTGAACATATACTTTGAAGAGAATATTTAACCCGTCCCACCTCCCAAAACCCATAACAAAATAATCTATCATAGAACCACACTTAAAATATAATAATGTGGTACATCACGCGAAACTGAAAACATTAATTTAAATTCCATTACATCCAAGTAATTAGTATTAAAAATGTACGGAGATAAATTGAGACGACGTCCCTTTAATCGTCGACCGCGACGTCGTTTGAATGAAATATGAAGAACTACATTGCATTTTGCATATTAGAAATTCCGGAAGTGTAAAAGCGTCGTCGAGCAACTATCGACGCGCAAATTATTACGTCACACGTCAAAACATGGCGTTGTCTTGGTTACCCTGCTGGCGCCGCACGGGACGCTATGGTACTACAACAACAACACAGGCGTCGTCGGCGTCGTTCTCTCGATCTATGTATGTGTGTAGGATGCACATAATGCCCTTTTATTCAAGGCGGCTATTCAAGAGAAGAGAATTCTGAAGCCTCCACGAAATGAATAGCGAGAATGTAGAGAAAGCCGAGTTATCGTTCTGTATTATGAATACCCAAACTCAAACACATATGTGGGATAAGGATGAGGTTTAATTTAACGGAGAGCAAAAAAATGTGGAGTGTTTTCTGTTTTGGAATTGATTTCAGGGAAAATGAGGATATTGGGATTGGATCAAAGTGATATTGTCGTTGGTTTCTTGGATGGGGTTTAAAATAATTGCAATTGGTTTTGAGGCCCCAGCTCAAACACTCTGCATTTTATTCTAGCTTGTCTACGGGAATTATAGGAAGCTATTTGGATTTATCTATGAATTTAGAAGAACAATTCCGGCTGATGGCATTACAAGACTAGACAAGCAAAGGATCTCGAAAACTTAAGTTGGCATTTATGCACAAAATTAATAAGTAAGGTACTAACCCAAAGAGATTTGAAGATTTTATTAAAAAATTAAAGATTTCTTCATTAATCCTTTATTGTATACTGTCATGAAGTTATGCCGCCCTTATTTATTAAAATAATAAAACACATTTTAACTAAAACACTTTAATAAATCACAGTGCTATTTTACAGAAAATGCACTTTAAACTTTGTAATCTATGCTAGTTTTATAACAATTCGAATTGCCATAAGGTACAAAATAATCACCATTTTTACCGCGACTTCTTTCTCAGTAACCCGGATCTGTACCACTAAACAAATTCACCTGCGTGCTTACACCAAAGGATAATAACATGGCTACAAGGATGTGCTGACATCACCTTGTTACAGTTACTTTCTTCGAATGAAACCTTAAAATAATCATTCAAAATATTTTTTGCAACGTGGGAGTTTCCATTATGCCAATTTCCAAAGCCAAAACGAGAAAATAGAAATCGCGTTTTGTTTACCTCTGCCACGACAGGTTTTAACATTCAACTGTGTGTAAATAAGAACTTCAAGACTCATGCACACGTTCGATACATACTTGGCGATTTGCCATTACGCAATACTAACGATTTTCATATATGGACTTAATTCGTTACTTTTAATTTATTTGATTAAAATGCGTTCCAATTCCAGAATTTGTTTCTAAATGTTTTATTGGCCATTAATTATTTTATATACAAGTCACCTTGTCTTGGTGCTTATGATTTAATCTGACAAATCTGTACAAGCTATTTTTCATCAGCATACGTAATTTAAACGTGGATGGAAAATATGGAAAAGAATCAACGTAATTGAGTGCTTGTATTTGTATTATTATAAATAATTATATGGAGTTTATTATACAAACAAACATATTGTGCAATGTTCCCAGATATTATTTTACTAACGCATGCTTTGTTATTAAAAGCATATTACAGAATTATATGAAAAAATTTCTCCCTGCACATGTTTTAGATATCCACCATCCTTGTCCTTTTTTGACCCATTCAATTTGAGTTCACTGAACCAAATTAAAAGTACCGCACTAATCAAAACTTATTGGTTTTTACATACATTTCCCTAGGCTAACGCAGTAAATTAAAATGTTGTTTTTATACTACCGATACATTATGTGATTTGTCTGGGCATAAAAATTTGGCAATTTACTTAAGCGTTTTTTATCCAAATCATTAAAAAAATTACCACTAGGTTTTTGGCGGCGATTAGAAAGTTGAATTCCTATCTAATTAACAACTGTGGTAATTAAACATTTTAATTCAGTTAGTTTGGAGATAATTTTGGGGAGATTTATGTGCGGTACACAAATTGTTCCAAATACTATTAGATTTTATGTTTCTATTTATTGGATTTCTCAACGTAACTTGATCAAATTTCTTCATAGTTTTTGATAGTGGACAAAACGTGGCTATGCTTTTCTATTCCTCAGGTAGGAAAATGAGAAGTTGAGACTTGGGGAGACACTGATGGCGTGAACAGGTGGCGTAAGTGGCGAATAATGGTTTTATGGATATTTGTTTTTTTGCTTAGTATCAATCAAGTAGCAGAAATTTTATGTAAATTTTGAGCAGCTCCAATCTAAAACCATAATAATTGGGAGTATTTATTTTATTAATATTATACAATACAGTTCTGCCTTTATACGACAAAAAATATTACGTGTTGTACAAAATCTTGCCATATCTCAATAGGGCAAAACAAATTTAATTAGTCTGTGACTCCTTTTTATGTTTAACTCATATACAGGGTTTTAATCGGGCAAACTTTAATGGTACATTCTCCTAGTCGTCCTGATTCGGAAACATGTATATTATATACCTCTATCTCGATTCCTAAGAAAGATACAGAGTGTTGAAGTTTACAAAAAGAAATCATTTTTTTGCAATAACTTCCATGAAAAAGCTTGGATTCAAACAAAATTTTGCATGCCTGCCCTCCTCCCCAAGGACAATTTTATGAAGATATTTTCGATTTTGGGGGCACCAGTGGCGTGCAATTCGGTCACATCTCAATTATTTCAAAGAAAAAAGTATGCCACTGTAATTTAAAAAAAATATTTTTTATCTATCGAATTCCTTGTTCAATTTGGAGTGAAATTTGCTTTTACAGAACAAAAATTGAAGTTTTAGTTCCGGAGATAATTAATTTTTTCCAAAGGCGTGCTGCTAACTTGAAATTACTAAAAAATCCGGGAATGATGACAGTTGCTGTTAATTCACTAGTTCGTCGTTGTCAGAAATGCATCGAGGCTGACGGGTTGCATTTTGAACAGTTGCTGTAATTTTATAATTTTTTATGTTACTTTTTGTTTTTTAATAAATTTCCTATTTGATTTGTGACTAATTTCAAGTTGGCACATCTTTCGAAAAAACTAATTATCCCTGGAACTAAAACTTCAATTTTTGTTCTGTAAATGCAAATTTTACTCCAAATTAAACAAGGAATTCAATAAATAAAAAAATATTTCTTAAAAATTACAGTTGCATGCTATTTTCTTTGAAATAATTGAGATGTGGCCGAATTGCACGCCACTGGTGCCCCCCCAAAATCGAAAATATCTTCATAAAATTGTCCTTAGGGAGGAGGGCAGGCATGCAAAATTTTGTTTGAATCCATCAAGCTTTTTTATAGAAGTTATTGCAAAAAAATGATTTTTTCTTGTAAAGTTCAACACCCTGTATCTTTCTTAGGAATCGAGATATATGTATATAATATACATTTCTCCGAATCAGGACGACTAGGAGAATGTACCATTAAAGTTTGCTCGATTAAAACTGATACACCCTGTATAGATATTATTTTTGACCAACGTTTTCAGAATAGTTTTAAAACGCGGCCCTAAACTTATAATTGCCGAGAAAGAACTACTGTATTACTCCTGGTTTCTGGTAGCCAATAAAGTGAAGTTTTTTTAGCCACAACAAACTCACACAATTGAAGAACCGAAAAGTTAGTGAAATATTATGTATTGTAAATGTTTTATTGGAACTAACAGAATTGGACAAAAAATTCTACCGCATTGTAACCGTTCTTAGTACAGGACCTTTTACATTTTTTTTTTAATGTGGGTTACAGAAAGACCCCAAAAACGGGACAAGCTTAAATTTCGTCTAAAGTCATTTAGGGCATTTGGTCAAATATTACAATGGAATTATGTATCCTTATAGATATTTAAAAAAACTTTCTATTATGAGTTAACAGTTTATTTTGGTTTGTATTAGAAATTAAAAGTAGCTAAAGAATATTATATTTCTTTATTATTACTATATACTATACTAGAACAATGGATCTAGAGGTACTAATAACTAAAATTTTTCATCTAAAATTACAATAAATTAACCTTGCATTTATTTAACTAAAGTATTACTACCATTAGTAGAATTTAAATAACATTTGTAAATTTGTAAACATAATCATCTAATTCTCACTAGACAAAGAAAAATTCTTGTAATATCCTAACCGTAATTGCAGAAATATTCATTACTTAAAAAACTTGAAAACAACACCCGAAACTAATTACGATAAATCTAATGGAATCAAATCCTTTAAACGCGATTTTAGAGAAGTGCAACTTTAATTCTAATAATAGCTATTATAGCTTCGTTTAAAAACCTTGTATAGAAATCATCCTAACGTTCATTATTTCTATTAATATTTATACAACATAACCGCGTGTAAATTATAAAAAACGAACTGTACCAACCAATTAGTTTCAGTTAAAAGCTTACGGCACAACAAAAACTCCAGTTGTATTCCCAAAATTTCATCCAATTGACCAACCATCTGCTTCGCATTGTTTCTATCATAAAATCATTCGTCAAATTCCTTGATTAATTTTTTTATCAAATAATTTATAATAATATTCATCTTTCGAGAATCCTGCTTGTGGTTTAATGACCTATACGTGAATGGGTTTGGGATTACTTGACGAACTTGAGCTTCTTTCACTGAATTTTACTAGAAAAATACTGTTAACCAGCAAGTAACTGTTGGTGGCCGCATAAGAAACTGTTTACTGTAATCATGCCTAAAAGAATACAATTATTACCCGACGAAATTAACTTGCAAATTGAGTTTGAAAGAAATTTTTTCTGTATGATGTGTATGTTTAGATACGGGTTTTATTTATTGCGGTTTCCAGTGTAATAATTATTTTTATATTATCGTTGTGAAACATAGCTAAGCACCTGAAGAACGGTATTGTAATATTTATTAATTATTTTATGCTGCTGATGAAACTTATGTAAAATTTTATTGGGTTATAACTGCGGTTGTCATAAAATAAAAGCGTAGTAACTGTTGGAAGTTACCATCAGAAATCTGCAGTTGTAAACGAAACGGAAATTTAATTTAATTATGAGGTTAAGATGCTATCTGATTTAACATTTGTAGTTTGGGGTAGAAACTTGTTTAGATTAGGTGTGCTCTAAAAGCGCTTATTAAACTTAGTTAAGATGGTAACGCATTATTATTTTTATTGTATCAATGTAGCAAAAAAATACATCAGTTTCGGTAGAATCAAACATAATCAGATATTTTAGTTAGCTGGTAAAAAATATTTTTACTGTTTTGTGGAAAAGTATGTGAATTTTTGGTGTAACTGGTCAAAATATTCCAACCAAAGTTGCTACTTACCGTACAATATGAGTTATGCAGTGGGGGCTTAAACGAAAATTTAGCAACTTGATTTATGAAAAAGAAGAATTGATTTGCGAAAAATGCTTGGAATAATTTCTATCTAATTATAAGGCTAAAACTGCAAAATTCACAAAAAATTAGGTCGACATTTAAGATAAATTTGGAGGAGCTTTGAAACTTGACGATATGAAAAATAAAAATTTTTGTGGACGAAATTTTCCAATAATAATATCAGGAATAAAAGTCAAATAGTACAAAAATTTTCAGTGTATCCCAAAAAATTGTCTAGTTCTCGACACATGAGAACTTTCCTTATAAAAGCTTCGTCCAAGAATCAAAATGCATCAATACATTTTAAAATAGTTCCTGATACTGTATTAGTATTACAGAGTATGTAGTAAAAAATACCAATTTGAAAGTATCCTTATTTTCTTATACGTACTGAAAAAAGTTATTTATAAAATATTACTAGGGATTTTTCAGACTCTACTCGTAATTTCAAGCATTGAAATTAATTTTTATGAAACTAGTACTGAAAAACTAGAAAGATTGCGAACTTATTGTATACTTTGTTCTAGATTTTTTCAAAATTTATGATTTTTGGGCGATGCAGGTAGATTTATAAAAAAGAGACTGTAGTGAACTTTTTTAAAACAAGCTCGTTTGTACGAGCCCTAACAACTAAATGTTCGGATAAAAGTAAATTTGATTGTCTTTTTTCCATACGCGCAAAAGTTATCTAAATTAACTTCCATAATATTGATGGTTTTTTCTGTTATAATGCCAACATTTAGTTATATAAAAACGTAAATTTCGTTAAAATCCGCTCGGCGGTTCCAAAATTGTGGCACTTTAACCCAGCAGGATGGGAAAATTGTAGAAACAAAGAATTATTATTTTCAAAACGTTGGATCTAGTAGTCGGATTTTGATGAAATTTACTTTATTGCAAAGCTGGATGTTGGTTTTCTTTACAAAAAAAGTTACACAAGTTTTTATTTGGTGATTTTAGGCATTTATCGGAGCTTCAAAGTTGCACCTTTAAAAATGATAAAATTTTCTAGTAACTGTTTTAAAGAATCACAGTTTTGAAACCGCTGGTTGGATTTGTGTCAAAAAAACATTTAAATCAAAGCTCAATAATCGTACTATATTGAAAAAATCCTGAAATGTTATTATGATTTTTTTTGCATTTTTTTCGAGTTTCACAGTTCACTTTTCAAGAAACGTGTTTTTTGAGGGTGCTACCTACATTAAAATAATCACAGTTTTGGAACCACTGGTTGGATTTTGGTAAAATTACTTTATTGCAAAGCTGGATGTTGGTTTTATGTACAAAAAAATCCCCAAGTCTTTATTTGGTGATTTTAGGCATATTTCGTAGCTTTAAAATTGCACTTGAAAAATGTGAAGTAATTTTATAAAAATCACAGTTTTGGAACTTGGGCAAAACGACATAAAGGTGCTTTCATGGCCCTCATCCAGTCCGGATTTAAATGTCATTGAAACTCTTTGGCAGAAAATTAAACGTATTCTAGGCAATAATCCAGCAAGAACCATTGGGGACTTAACGACCAAAATAGAAGAAATTTGGGACAGTTTCACGCCAGAATTGTACCAAAATTTAATAAATACAATGCCTGCTAGAATACAGGCAGCTATTAAAGCAAAAGGAGACGTAACCTCTTGTGAATGTTCCTAAATTAAAAATTATCCCAACATTTAGTTGCAAATTCATTTTGTAAAGTTTGCTAATTATTAAGCTTAAAATATTGTTAAATCCAATAAATAATTTAGTTCCATGCATAATATTGTTATTAAGGCTTTATCTTATTGTATTGTTAGGTGTTTACTTATTATTTGCGTAAAATTTCCAGTTCTCCTTTCATACTTCAAAAAATTACTTTTGTCCGAACATTTAGTTGTTAGGACTCGTATAACTCTCAGTAATAAAAATATTCAAACTGTTTCGAATCAAGAATAAAGATCAAGTATTTCAGTACCTAACTATTGCTTCTGAAGTAATTAATATTTAATTAATGTTGATCTAGGTATAAATTCTTCTTGATGCAAATGGCCCTTAAAAGTTATATTTTAGAGATATTTCAGCCATCTGATAAAGAAGGCAACTCAAAACTGAAGCTGAGGCCACAAATTTTCTGCTATAAAGTTGGACACTAGAACAAAATTTGGCAATTCTTCAAATAACGAGAGCACACAATTTGATGGTACATTGATTTGTCAAAATAAGACCAGACATTCTGGAATTTATTTCCTTGCTGATTAAACAAATTTATCCTAGGGAAAGAAACTTAGACTATACAAATGTCGCTCCCTTTAGATACTCAAAAACACTGATTGGATATTGATAGTATTATAAATTAATTTCCAACATCCTCCCCCGGAAGCTCTTGAATCTCATCTTACCTAACTGTTTTTACTGCAACCTCACCATCTGTTTAATCGAACATCCGGATTCAATCCAGGTAGCCGTCTATAATAAATCAAAGCCGATCAACATGCTTCTTTCATAAACCGCCCCGACAAGACAAGACCCTTCTTCAATTGTGTACTCTTGGCACCTTGTTGTCTAAAATAGTCGACGCCCCCAAAATTACGCACGACAGACAGTTGATGGGTATATACCGTTTAACTGCAGGTAAACACAACAAATTTTTCCTCACATAGTTGGAAAATGCACCGAATCACCATCCATCCACATGTTGAAGAAAAAAAAGAACAGTTAAAACAGACTGCAAGCATGCGCCGCGCTAACTTTATGCCCACTTTCTACTTCTAGCACTTTGGTGGTGGTTGCGGTATTGGAGTTTTAGTCTCGGTCGGCAAGACATCGGAACTCTCTGAGAGAGAGTATACTTATTACATATAGAGGATATCCTAACGAATAATTTGGTAAAAAAATTGGGACTTGGTAGCGCACGGGGTGAATTAGTGTTTATGTGAGTTAGGATATTTAACGCGCTTGGACCCGGCTTGGAGCTTTCAGCGCTTTCAGGATTTATTGTTTTAGCGCTGTGAACGCACGTGTGCAGAATGGATTTGTATCGCAGGTTTTCCATCAAATGCGTGGTGGTTTGTGATGATGTGTTGTGAATAAAACCCAGTGGAAATAATTTTTTTTGGATTATATTCGAGCTTCAACCTGCAAGGTGTGTAAAATCTACTTGGGTTCTTATTATGTAATTTCCATTTAATAGCAAAAGCTTGTTGTTAAAAGTGACATAAGTTGGAGAAGTCGGAATATTAGAGCTTTTCAGCGGCTGATAATTTTGCAATAATTTATTAAAAAAACAATATTAATTCAATTGGCACAAAAATAAATAATTTATAAACAGTGCAAAAAGTTGTAAATATACACAAAGGTTCATTAACCATAAGTTCGTACCTCTATTTTTAGATTAGTTTTGTAACATAGTATTACAAAATCATCAGGGGAAAGTTTATAATACCATAAAAATAATTAATATTCATTAAAAAAAACTGTAGACATGGTGTTTGATTAAATCCATATAAGTCCTGCATTAATCTTAGTTTTCCGATCCTTTTACACTTAAACCCTCAGTTTTTTCCTACAACAATCCTCTTAATTACAATGAATACAAACATCAATCAAACCTATGTGTAATAACCGGGACCCCACATATTGAACTAAAAAATGAAAGTAACTCACACAACAAACCAACATAAACACATAATTTAAAAGTTTAATTTCGTTTTTTTTCACATTCGCCAACAGCAATTTGCA
The DNA here is from genome assembly GCA_963942485.1 of Pediacus dermestoides. NCBI lineage: Eukaryota > Metazoa > Arthropoda > Insecta > Coleoptera > Cucujidae > Pediacus > Pediacus dermestoides. The sequence continues at coordinate 7,388,703 of OZ012629.1, forward strand.
ACATGATTAACTTCTTTATTAAAAATATTTGGCAATCTTTGTGTTACGTTTCATTTTGTATTGTGGAATTTTTGCAAGTGCATGTTTTTTTCCTTTTTACCAAAGTTACTTGACTAAAAACTTATGAAACACGTAGTTGAGAAGGATGCACACGCTGAGAGCTCAGGACGAAGAATCAATACCATGCAGTTTAAAGAAGATATGACGATATGAACCAACGCGGCTCTTACGTAATTCTTGTTGTAGACTATTGTCCGCATAGTATTTCCGTTTCTTTATAGCTTAATTTCTTGTTTAAAATAAGTGTGTTAGAGTCGGGTTTGGTTGGCCTCGACGGGGTAGAAAATTCGCGTTTGTTTGTAATTTTGTTACGGGGTAGTATAACTTGAGCTTTTGTTAAGCTGAGTTTTACAGGAACAAATTCAAAATTGATTACAAGAAGGTTGAAAGTTGGCTGCTTTTTAAGCTGAGTCTTGGTCACCTTTATCCTTGTATCTAAATGAAACAGACAAGTATTGTTAACTATCCTTTCGGGAATTTCAATTATTTTTATTGTTCTAATTTAATAATAATATAGTAATTATTTTAGGAATTTTAAAATAAAATTTAAATAATTCGTTTTATAGATTGAGGTTTGGTGAGAAAACTATTTCCATTTTTTTGCAATGCTAGTAAAGTGTTATACAAGATTTTGTACTATTTAAGGCATTTAAAAATTAAAAAATTTCAAAGAAATATTTAACCTAACAAATGACTATTTTCTAAAACTATTTTTGATTAGATTAAATTAGGTTAAGTTACAAAATTGTTATTTTCAAATAAAATCATTGGTTTAATTGTTTTTTTTTACTAAATTAGTGTTAGAAAAAGTTAAACTAGAAATCTAATAAAATTCGAGTAACAACATTTATGGCTAAAAAATACTATAATAAGAGTGTTAGTGATGTTAGCCTTGATATTTTGATTCACAATAATTCAAAATTCATCTGTTTTTCGTTCTGACATTTTTTTCTAATAAAGATTGATCTCTCATTCAGAGGATGGTCAATTTAATGTTAGTAGTCTAATTGTGTCACGTGACAGAGGTACAAAACGCGAATTATACATATAAATGGAAAAAAATTTATTAGTTTTTTTTATTGAACTTATTAGCTTTTCTCAATTTTATACTTCAAGCTTAATAATGATTTATAATTAAAATATAAAAAAAATTTAAATCGTTAATGTAAAATTTTAATATTTAAATGATTGCAACACTGACTGTTAATTATTAATTTTAACTCTATTGTCATCGTACAAAATTATTTACTTTTGATTCAGTATATTTTTCAATTAAAAAATGGGATAGTTTTCTCTCGAAACTTTGAACATTTTTAAATATGCCGCCTTATTTGATCTAACTTTTCTTAAGGGTGATTCACATTTATTCACATTGTTACTAATTTATACCATCAGATGGCGGCATCTAATGCCAACTTTTGGCTATTTGGAAATTGGAAAGATGTTTTTTAGGCGGCTGTTACAAAATCAAGCAATTCACGGCTCCATTTGTGGCCGTGAAGTTTTACTTTTTTGTACACATGTGTCAAATGTTACTTTTTTGGGACAGAAGTGTCAGAAACTGAAATAAAAAGTGACGCTTAATATTAAATTTGACAGGAGATGCTTTGGTTTTTAGTTGTCTAAGGTAACTATGTTTTTCAGCAAAATGTAAGAAAAAAAATTAATTTTTTGTTTTTTGACCAAATTTTTTAATTCTTCGTGATGATCGCCTAAAAAACGTTGTGTGAACCTCGGCAAAAAGTGCTTTTACGGCCTTGATACACAAATAACTATTTTTTAAAAACAAAGAGCTTTTTATGAAAATAAATTGTAAACTTATTTAGCTTTAGCCATTTCACTAACTGGCATCAGAAACATTAAATATTTTAGAAAAATCATGTGTAGACTTTTATTAACATAACTTAAGTTTAAAATTTTTCAATCCAAATGTCAAATTAACAAGAGCTAGAGATTATGTGCCTTAAATCTCTTACACCCTGCTTTTAATTTTATTCTTTTATATACATTTTTAAGACAAAAACAAATTATATTATTTTAATATTACAAAAAAGTTACCTCTGTATTGGATTAATACATAGTTTACTTGGCTATATAATTTTATTTATTACTAGTTAAATATCAATATGAGAATATGACATAAATCATAACCGTTAGACAATTAAAAACAGCACTTACTTAGGAATTTTTAATATCCTGCTTGTTAAAATCAGGTGTATTTATTTATCTTCAGGTAAATTTATAAGGATCTAATTGCTGTTGCCATGGTAACCATCGTCCTGTTTTACATAAGTTTTGGTTCATTTTACAGAACATTATACAAATTTTGGTAATTGAAAAAAGGGATAGTTAATTTTAATACCCTTTATAGTTTTATTTATTGAAGGACAATCATGCATTAAAAAAACCAATGAATATATGAATAAAAAACAATTGCCCATAAATTTCAAATGACATTCAATAAAAATCCTTAGAGGTATAGTGAAAAAATATAGGCAAGTTTTCAGAGAAAATAGTTAATAATTATCGTAACTTAATTGATGTTTACAACTATTTTCCAAGAGTTTTGGGGATGATTAAGCTATGTGTTGAGATAGGTCATAAAATCTAATCGCAAAGTAAGCACATTTTCCAACACTCCACACTATTTCAGCAGTCACGTAACAACAAGCTTTTTTCCAAATAATTTCTCATTATTTGTTCATTTCCTATGCAGAATTTTTCGACACAATGCCGAAAACAAGAACAATTCTTCCATTCGGACAATTATTATGAAGAGATGGAAGATATACTGCACCAAGCGTACGAAGAACAAGGATAACCATGGCTCGCCAACCCTTCAATTACATTGGACTTGGTTAAAGTTCGGTTTCTAATCAAACGTTTTTTTTAGTTTTTGTTAATTTTTTTGTGTTTTTGTACAAAGTGATAGTAGCAACAATGCCAACGAACAGCAGTGTATTATTACCGTGTAAATAGTGTATCAAATCAGTTACCATCAAAATGTTTGAAATGTGGAACAATGTTACGACGAAACTTGAGGTACAGCAATCGCAAATACAAACGCAACAGCCGCATACTTCCAGTGGATCAATCAAAGGTACATTTGAGAGAATAATGATTTATAGAAATAAAAAAGTTTATCTGATTGTGTGTTTGGAAAAAAATGGGTTTTATCGGTAAATCGGTTTACTTTTACAATATCAACAGCTTACTAAGTGTAGCGGTAAAAACGCACTTGCCTCATTGAATTTTTATCAATAAGAAATAACTGTACGAAATTATAAACAAATTGCATCTGTTTGTTGAAAACGGTTTTTATTATGGAAATATATGTTTATTCTATATTACGACAATAAAATATTATAACCACTTTTGTGACGATATTATTAAAATTAAGGTTAAAATTAATTAATATTTCTAATAATAACGAAACATCTTTAACTAACTGAACTATGTACACAGTATTTGTTGTTATTTTGTATTATTGTAATCGAAAAACAAGTTATTATGTGGGGAAACTGGGCCAAAGCCGAGAGAGGATTAACCAAGAGCAATTTCTGTTACAAATTCAGTAATATCCACATGTAGGAGTACTTATATAGTTTAAATTTCCGTATTTATACTCATTATTCAAACACAAATTTCACTGTCAATTGGCAATAATTATGTTTGTAAATTAATTATTGGGTAATTAACCTAGAAATGGTAGATACGTCAGAAAAAATACCGTCACGCTCTATGGCTATAATATTTGGAAAATTTCGTTTAGGAGTTGGGGTTAGATGAGTTAAGAATAATTTAGAAATGAAAACAAAGCGCAGTGAGTCAATGATTATAAGATAGTTTTTAATGCGGAATTTTTGTAGATTTGGAAAATGCTAGAATTAGGAACCAAAGATCTCATATCTTCTGGAATTAAATTTGTCCACCTAAGAATGATCCAATTAATCTAAATTAAGAAGTTGTAAACAATTCTTCAAGATCTAATCAAAAGTCGCGACTGCAATAATGGAATACAAACATTGGTCATGGAGGTCCAATATTAGTCTGGCCACCACGATACCCAGATTTAAATCCATTGGCATACTGTTTATTGGTAGTTGGTGTACCATAATGTAGAAATAACTGAAAATGATTCAAGATTCAAGATGCAAGATCATATACGTATACAGGATTTAACTTTTAAACCATATTAAGTGAATATTTTTAAAGATTTAGAAGCTTTTAAGTAAGACGAATTATCTTTCCTTGCCAAAGTTTGTCATGAAGCTTATAAATTACTCTGTATATTTTTTTCGTTTTCAGATTTTAGGAATTAAGAACCAACCACCTGTTGTCCTGTTGATGGTTATGCCAATTATTATTGTTGATTTATTGCATGTTTAATATCTACTAAATTTGTTTTTTCAAAAGTTTTCGGAAATGCTTACGAAATGTGTCTTATTTTTTACCTTAAAATATTATTAAATTTGTAACAAAACCGACTGCTAATTAGAAGTTTCGCCCATCTTTCCCCAAATTAAACCTAACTTCTCCAATACCTACATATAATTTAACAGTTTTGTAAGATCTACGAAATCAATTAAAATGCCTCGGAAAATTTCTTAAAATAAGGATTAATAAATGTTTTATTATCTGTTAATCAATACCATAGGAAGTTTCAAATACCATAAGATTCGGAATTTAATTATAATTTTCAGGTTTTAAATTTTTTAGAAATTATATTTTCCGTTTTTCGTCTTATGATTTTTATAAGTATTGAGTTTAAATTTACTCAACATTTTAGTTGCCATGGTAACCATCAGATATTCCGAATTTTCGAAAATACTAGGTGCAAAGTGAACGAGTTTGAAGCAAATTTTATATTATGATTAGCATAAGTACAATGAGTAAAGCTGTGAATCCACAATTATTACTAGTTTAAAAACTAGTTCATTCACATACAAGTAAATTTAACTCAACGGTAGTTATGGTAACTGTCAATTATACTCCAATGAAGATTTTGTATTCCATCGTTTCCATAGAACTGCTTAGTTAAGTTGAAATTACAAGAGGAAAACAAGTTTTGTACAATGAACATTTTGAAAAATTTCTAAAATATTGAGAATAAACTCTACAAATATTACCGATTTTTACTACCGGATTACGGGCTATTATTTTGTAAAATTGTTTGGATTTTCTATTTGGTAATTTACCCGAAGTACCAGGGTCAACTTGCAGCAATAAATTGTTATTACAGTCGAGTGGCTCGAAATGGAGGGAAAAAATAAACATAATAAAAGCAACCAACGTGTTGTGCCACAATAACTTATGCTAATTAAGCCTTTGCAGATTTTCCTAAAGTTTGTGTAAATTATTGTCAAACTTAGCGTATAATGAAATCCCTGTGGGTGCAATTTTCCACAAAATTATGACCATTAAAATAAATTTGGATTAATTAAGAGAAAACTAAGCTAGATTTTATTGTTTTGTGTGATTTTAACTAAAAAATTAATGGATAAATCCCGAAATTGTTACCGTTAAGTTCATTAGCCTTTTCCGACTGGTACGTCATAAAACTAGTTCATTTCTACACAATAATAATTATTACTAATAGTGATTATCGTTTTATTTTTTCAGTAGTTTGGTGTAGTAAGTCTAATGTTGCTATTCTGTGATAACGCATAATGTGTTATGCAAGAAATAAATAAATATTGTTCAACGTGCAGGTGACAAGTATGTTTATTGTCTTACACATGCACATAAATCTTCCAATATCTCAAAGTATCTGTGTAACACTTCATTGTAACATATTACGAAAAAAGTTGATATTTTTTTGCCATTGCATTTTATCATACTGACCCATATATTGTCGGTTCAATAAACTAAAAGGGAGATAAGAAGGCACTAAAGAAAAATATACACAATGAATATGTTTACTTACTTACTATTACTTTTGAAATATTTATGTATATATTTACCAATATTATCATAAAAAATACGTACAGTTAATTACTGTTGCATACAGAGGGTTCCATCCGGGGATTTAATTTATTTGCTTGATTGCTTAATAACAGAAAAAAATTGTAAAACCACAAAAACCAGTGTTGTTTATTTTATTAGCTATCGCTACTTTATATTGTAGTTTCATTTCTTACAACACTGAAACGCACAAAAAGAATCCTTGATGGTTACGGCAAAGGAAACATGATTTCAAGTTTTTTCACAATTACACTATTTATAATTTTAATAATAATTATACAACTATTTAGGTAATGTTTAATAGTTTCACCAACTTTACCAAGTTGAAATTTTACTAGAGAAGTGTCTATTTCAGCATTCATTGACATGCAGAAATCGAAATAATTTCCACGAACTTTTCTATTGCTCAACTCGCTCTTGCCTATACTACATATACATACAAGTTTAGCATTTTAATTTGGTGCTTTTTTTCTAGAGAATTACAAACGTGCGAAGGATTTTTGCGTTGACTGTTATGGTCTCATGAAAGTATCATAGTAACGTTGTAAACATATTTACCAAAGCTAGTTGGGTTCATGAGAGGTTGTTTTCAATGATTTTTATGCAATTTCACCTTTATTACTTTTATTATGGTTGTAGTCATGTGGTCTCGTTGGACTGATTTTTTCTATTTATTTCCAGATCATTTCTTTGATAAAAACAGACATTAATTTTTGTTAGATGTGAAACCTTGGACACGCTTTAGCCTAAGTATGGAATTCTTTACGCGAACAAACTACAGCTGAAAATATTTAATTAGATTCTATTTTTTGCAAATCTGGTTGAGTATTCGTATTAAAACTTTGCAGGCTTTAGTGATGTTGCAAAAATCTTTTGGAATTCTTTAATTACCTGATGTGACGTGGGAGTAGCTTTGATTTGCGATTTTCAGTAGACTTCATTCAGAGTTGCTGTTTGTCCCAGATATTTAACAGAAATTCGCACAAGAAAGAATTCGCTATTAGGAAAAAGAGTGTTACGTTTTTGATTTAATGCAAAATAAGTCAAGGTAGTTTAATTATGTTTTTGTTAAGTGAGTTTGAAATTTAGTTTATAGTTGTAAGAAAATGGCCAAGGTTTGTCCAAATTTTCTGCATAAAACTGTACTTACATCAGTATTAATAATAATACTTTGGAGTAGTTTCTAAAATTAATGAATGAAAATAGCGAAAAAACATGGAGTTCCAATTGATTTTTTTATAACTCCACAGGGCGCTGTCTCCATCATATTTCCGAACCTCAGATAACTTTAAATGTGGATAAATCAAGCGATAACGCTTTAACATGCAGTTAAACGAAACTATTGCGGTAGTATTTGATTGTAATTAACAGACCGTTAAGCGTTTAGTGACTATGTAGATATATCTACTGTATTTGTTTATTAAATTATTGAATATTTTAAATATTTTTAGACAATTTCAATCATAATGTCATATGTTAGTGCCATAATTTAATATATTATAATTTTCAGTCTTTTTCATTAGATTTGTTGTTCCTTAATAACTTAATATGAAATTTCTCAGTTTTCGAAGAAACAATTAAAATTTAACATTACCTAACTTTTTCCTTATTTTCGTTATTGGACTTTGGTTAATTTTGATTTTGATTTTCCTTTTTCTTTACATATTTTGATTATTTGATTAATGAAGGATTAATTCCAAATTAACTTGTTGAAAAATCTTTTCGCATCTGGGAACAAATTTGGACTTTTCAGAGAACATTTTGAAAATTATTCTACATACAATTAAATACAAGATTTCATAATATCAGAAAAATATGAAGGAATAAAAAATCATAAATGTAATTATTGGAAGTAAAAGACCATTTCGACCCTTTGGATGATTATTGGTCCTCACTACGCTCGGAAGGAAGGAAGGAAATTATATTTTCTCACTAATTTCCCAAATATACATATACGAGCCCTAACAACTAAATATTAGGACAAAAGTAAATTTGATTGTCTTTTTTCCATACGCGCAAAAGCTATCTAAATTAACTTCCATAATATTGATGGTTTTTTCTGTTATAATGCCAACATTTAGTTATATAAAAACGTAAATTTTGTAAAAATCCGCTCGACGGTTCCAAAACTGTGGCACTTTAACCCAGCAGGATGGGAAAATTGTAGAAACAAAGAATTATTATTTTCAAAACGTTGGATCTAGTAGTCGGATTTTGATAAAATTTACTTTATTACAAAGCTGGATGTTGGTTTTCTTTACAAAGAAGTTACACAAGTTTTTATTTGGTGATTTTAGGCATTTATCGGAGGTTCAAAGTTGCACCTTTAAAAATGATAAAATTTTCTAGTAACTGTTTTAAAGAATCACAGTTTTGAAACCGCTGGTTGGATTTGTGTCAAAAAACATTTAAATCAAAGCTCAATAATCGTACTATATTGAAAAAATCCTGAAATGTTAATATGATTTTTTTTGCATTTTTTTCGAGTTCCACAGTTCACTTTTCAAAAAACGTGTTTTTTGATGGTGCTATCTACATTAAAATAATCACAGATTTGGAACCACTGGTTGGATTTTAGTAAAATTTACTTTATTGCAAAGCTGGATGTTGGTTTTATGTACAAAAAAATCCCCAAATCTTTATTTAGTGATTTTAAACATATTTCGTAGCTTTAAAATTGCACTAGAAAAATGTGACGTAATTTTCTAACAACTGTTTTTAAAAAATCACAGTTTTGGAACTTGGGGAAAACGACATACAGGTGCTTTCATGGCCCTCATCCAGTTCGGACTTAAATGTTATTGAAACTCTTTGGCATAAAATTAAACGTATTCTACGCAATAATCCACCAAGAACCATTGGGGACTTAAAGACCAAAATAGAAGAAATTTGGGACAGTTTCACAGAATTGTACCAAAATTTGATAAATACAATGCCTGCTAGAATACAGGCAGCTATTAAAGCAAAAGGAGACGTAACCTCTTATTAATGGTCCTAAATTAAAAATTCTCCCAACATTTAGTTGCAAATTCATTTTGTAAAGTTTGCTGATTATTAAGGTTAAAATATTATTAAATCCAATAAATAATTTTCTTCCATGCATAATATTGTTATTAAGGCTTTATCTTATTGTATTGTTAGGTGTTTACTAATTATTTGGTAAAATTTCCAGTTCTCCTTACATACTTCAAAAATTTACTTTTGTCCGAACATTAAGTTGTTAGGGCTCGTACTCCTATATTTTTTTAAAAATAATTCTGACTGTGAACAAAAGCACAAAATTTTCATAAATTTAAAAACAATTTAAGAAAGTTGAATGAAAGATCTACAAGAATTTCCTAAGATATATTTTGATAATATACTCTTTTTAGTACATAGATACATTCATCTTTAATTCACATATAAAAATAATTGGACAGGATTTGAAAAATCTACTAACGAAAATCAAGTAGTTTTAGATCATTTCTGTGGTCCAGTTAAAAAAATGTATGGTGTTTTACAACAGTAATATTGACCATCATATGGTGTCCTTTTTTAAATAAACCCAACTAACCTACTTGCAAAAGCAAATATCCATAAAATTTTACCGGCAATTCCAAGTGCTATTTTAAACGAACAGAAATTGAATCGAAATTTTCTCAAGACTTCCAGTCCAATTTACATGAGTAGGTTAATAAAAATCATAAAAAGCAACAGTTAACTATTTTATAAGGAAAAAGTACCGAAGTTTGCTTAAGAATCGCTCAGTAATTGGAATATTCGTAGATACATGAAAATATCAACTTTATTATTTCGTACAGTAATTTAATTCGAATAAGTCGAAAATGCAAAATATATTTGCGATTTTAAATCAAGGTAAAATTTTAATGTGGTTTTTTATATTAAAATAACATTGAACAATGTGAAAAACTAAACAAATTTGAATGCAACTAAATAAAATTTTACAAAATTCTTGAATAACTCAGTTATCTCTAAAGTACACATGCCTGAAATTACAATTTAATCTCTTCGATGTTTCGTGCAAATCACTAATAACATCTAAACATTACCATGCTTTTACTTATTAATTTGTTGCTTACGTCTTCCTGCGAAAAGTAATTCTATGGTAATTTATGTACTTGTAGATTTGTCAGCTGCAAACGTATTTATTTACTTCTCGCTTTTTAAGTTAAGTACCGCAGGTGTGTGCCACTATGTCTGATTGCCTGAAACCACACCAAAACCCCTAGTAGTTCTAATATTAATGAAATCGATATTTTGTTAATGTTTTATCATCACCTCTTGGACATTGTGCCTATGAAATCATTCTTGACTCATCTATTTCTGTACCTCAGTTATAATTCCTGCATAGAAATGTAATTATTTGAAATGGGAAGGCACCCAGCAGCAGCAACCGCTTTACTATTAGATAAAATACATAATAATGCGAATGTTTATATGCAATAATTGCGTTTGGGAACCCACCTCTTGCGTATGTGCACCGTTTGCTACATGGCATATGTGATCTTATGTCACAATAGAAATGATTGTTTATATTTATATTGAGCGGGTTATAAATAACCCGTACGGGTATTCGACTCGGATTCCTGCAGCATTTGCCGCACCAGCCGGATAGTAAACGATTCTCATTCGTTTATAAGTAGGCCACAAGTTGAAAGACTTGTACCAAGGACAGCGGGGTCCGCAAATGTACGATTCACCGTGGTCTTAGAAATACAGTTTGGTGTAATTACCAATTGCCATCTACAGGTTTCATATACAAAAAATGATCCTATGGTTCGGTGGGTTTTTTCGCGTACCGTTCGAGGGATTCCTGAAATTATGCAACTAGACTAAGTGCATTTAACTTTTAATAAGCACCACCGCAAGCTTTTAAATAATGATATCACGAATCAGTTATTTACTTGTTTAACCATGTGGATTGGAAAATTACATACCGGTGTTGTAGGTGCCCTGTCAACATTGTGTCCCAGGGTTAAATCTTTTATCGTCAGTATTTGGCACTTGTTCAGGATGACATAAGGCTCTTTTGTTGTTCTTGTTGACTGTCTCAAGTGTTATATAGCAAGGACGAAACAGGCGACACATATTGTGCAATGTGATACAACCACAATCTTAAAAATAAAATTACTAACTGCAATTATGAAAGTTTTTATTCTGCATGACGTTTTTTTTTTCTTGTCCATAGATCATTGTTTACGTCTTATCTACTATCGACAGTCAAATGATTACATATTTGTTTATTTACAGTTTTACCTAGTGCAAAAAACCTATTAAAAGTTCATCGTGTTTCTCTTCCAAATTAGAGATCAAAGGTCAAAATATGAAAAGGTTAACTAAAATAAAAGTCTTCAATCTCATATTAATGTTATGAGGCTCGCGAGACAAAATTTATTTATAACTTTGATTGTTGTTTATAAATATTATTTCCAGACTTTTATGAATTGTACTTTAGTTTTAATCAAAAATTAATTAACATGATTTGTAGCTACAAATTGTGTAATTCAAGTACGTCGAGGTGTATTCCTATCCTCGGGTGTGTACGTTGGTAAAATTAAAAAAAAAGTGAAAGCGCGTGGTGTTGGTGAATAAAATTGTGCGCTTTATCTGAAATTTCATGTGTGTAACTTGCATAATTGCAGTCAAGTTTTACTAAATAAAAAAAAACACATTTAATTGTAGTTGTGAGTTTGCGGAAAATACAGTTGATATGCAAATTTCAAGAGTTAAGAAATTTTATAGTACCTGAAACGTGCAAGAACTGGCAGTACTATGAAATTTTTTGGTTATGTTAGGTTAGGTTACGTTAAGATGAACCAGTTTCTTGAGAGTTACCCCCGAAATTATTCATTTTCTTTAAATTAGATTAGGTTCGAATGTGCTTTTTATGAAAAATACGAACTAAAAGTCAAAATGTATGTGTCGTTAAAAGTCCGCTTTTTGTTTAAAGAAAATAGAACCAGTCCAGATTAAATGTATAAATTTTAATTTTCAACGGTTAAGTCAAATGGTAGATGACGTTTTTGGTTTTTTGTGCATTGTAATACAGATATTTTTTACCAATTTTGTTTTTAATAAAATTATGTATTTGAATATTTGGCGGAAAATTTAAAATGCATTAATTGGATTGGCTATTTAGCGATTTGAATAAAAAATAAGTCAATGAAATTGATGCATCAATTCCAAATAATAATAATAATTTGTTTGGTGAATTTTTAATTTGAGCTTATTGGAAGTCATACTTTCATGACCATAAGTGCTACAGGACATAAATTAGGACCTCAAATACTATAAAGTCTCAAACAAATGTGCTCATTTGATAACACTAGTTTACAAAATAAAATTTTTTTCATGTACATTTGATGAGAGGTGGCTTTTCTTATGTATTTTCTCCCGCTGAATTCGAAAATTAAGGTTAAAATTTTTTTATGGAACAGTTTTTGAACCGCTTAACCAATTAAAGATTTGATTACATGTATATGTTTGTCATCTTAATACCTTTCATTTGGTACCAAGAACGACCAATTCGGAAATTTCTAGCTCGAAATATGACTTTTAAAGTCGAAAAAATGAAAAAATTACAATATCTCAAAAACTGTTCCATAAAAAAAATTTTAACTTTGATTTTCATCAAATGTACATTTTAGTGTCAACTAGTGTAATTTTTCTATTTGCAAAATATTATACATAATTCATATTTTTCTTTCTATACCTACTTCTTATTTTTTATATTTTACTTTACATTTTTTTACCTGTCCATGATAGAATCAAAAAGATCTCAGTTTTTACTTTACTCTTACCTAAAAGAGTCACAAAAAGTTTTATTTGTTAAAAAATAAGACCACCATTGAGAATTTAAATTTGTCCTTCCATAAGTTCAAAATTATAAATTCGCATTATTAACCCCCAAAAATTGCCAATAGTGGGAGCCCTGGAAGTTTTTTCATATCGTATAAAAATTGGTTTTTGCAGAGTTTATTATGGCAAATATTGACAATTAAAATTCAAATAAAACCTCGAATAAAACTAAATATGTTTAATGTAATGCTTCAATAGTTTTGTCTTTTCCTACAAAAATGTTCAGTAAATACGGACAATTGCAGAAAAATTTCATCTATTTTGAAAATCAGTTCATTAAACGAAAAAACTGTCCGCATTTCTCTTTTTTTTCTCTCAGGTTTAAATTCGCAATACATTTAACATCGAATAATCCCTATATAAATAAAATCAATCCGATCGTTCTTGTAAACACAATGGCAAGGTGTGGTTTGAAATCTTTTAAAAAGATTGTCATGATGTAGTTGTATTTCGTGACGAAGGCGTGCATATTTTAATGACAGTTCTAATGCAGATGTTCTGTTGGTGATGGTGATGGTTTTTTAGCATGTAATTTATAACACAATTAATTTTACACCTTGTTTTATGTACCTAGCTTACAAGGTTTATATTTTTAATTATTAAACAGAAGTTTGTTTGTTTGCTAGAGTTGTGGTGAAAATATCGCGAAGGATTTATTTTCCTTTAGTTTATATTATAATAAACAGTTAACTGGTTTCTTGGATTGTTTTATTACAAGCCACTCGCACCAATTAAAATCAAACTTAATAATATATGCACAAATTGTTAAAATTAACAGTTGGTGAAAGCTCCGGCATTGTGTAATTCTCGTATTGTGCATACAATTTAAATGGTGGACAACAAACAAAACAATGCAAATTTTTGTTGTTGGACGCATTTTGACCATAGAATTTGCAAATTGAATTGTTTCTAGGTTCTAGTTATAAGGCTATACTAAGTGCAATAGCTTTTAGAGTATACAGATAGTTTTACATCGTGTTATTTTTCATGATACAAGTTGTTTTTTTTTTACATATACAACGTAAAAGAAAGTTGTTGTACGCCTTGAAGTGATATATTACGAAATTTGCGACTTGCCATGTCCAGTCCTCTCATATAGGTGTTCATATATGAATGTGGTATATACAGAGTTTTTTTGCCAAATCAATTTTGGTTACATAATTTCGGACTATTGCAGCATTACCTACAGCAAAAAATTAATGTTCTCAATCTCTAATGCCAACGGAAATTATATGTACTCAGTAGATAGAAAACCACAGGATATACTGAATATTTTTAAACTAATAACTGTTTGATATTTTGATTACTAAGTGGGAGAAATTGAATAACAGGATTTCAAATGTTATTAATCTCGTTGATTTGTTTGTATAACAGTTTTTTTGTGGGTGATATTAAATTTGGTAAATTAGACTTTCTTTATATATAGAAACTCAAATTACTTTTCCATATCCCAAAATATCATGCATTTTGTTAAATGAAGCTACAGACTGCAAAGATTTTACGCAAACTTAATAAACCATAATACAATTTCTTCGGAAAATACCGCAATGATTCAAAAATCCCTCGATTGTGATGTTAGAAATAAAAACAATACTATTGTGTACATGTTATGAATTAATTTCAAACGATTTGCATGTTTTGTGCAAACAAATATGTATTTGTGACAAGGTGCGATGTTTTTTAATAAATTGGGTTAGGTTAGGTTATTATAGGTATAACAAACGCATCTATGCCGGCATTAAATGAATTTTGAATTATTCAGTGTTATTTGTAAGAGTTTATGTTTCCGGGGTACGCATATTTTGAAAGGGAGTCTTACCCTTAAGGCTTTTAAATAATAATTGTGTTCTGTTGCACAAATACTCAATAATATTTAGGCTTATTTGTAAATTTTGAATTATTTGATAAAAGACATATTATTTTAATACAATAGAAATTGAAATGTAGGTGCTACCTATAAGTAAAGATTCTTTTTAAATTGAACAATGTGCATTTCTTGTTGGAAAAGTTATGGAAAAAATAGAATACCTCAAATCTATAATTTTTTGAAGTAATAAGTCTGTAGTACGCTAGTACGCAATAAAATTTTTTCAATGTATTTTTGCCTCTCAACATTCTCATATCTTTGTTACAAATAAAACTGCAAGGCTATATGACATTTTTTCGAAATTTTATGACAATTTAAGGAACCCAAGGAAATCTGTAGATTTTGTATAGAGGGTGTCCCAGTTTATATCGTCAGGATTTCACCAGTCGATAGTTTAGCGAAAATTAAAGGTGGTTTATCTAATAATCTATGGTCGAATTTTGCTTCCTTTGTGACGTACAGGACATTAAAGAAAATAAATTATTTTAAATAATTTGCTATTCAATAACAAAAAAAGTTAGTCTTCTGAAATTTTGCATAGATCTTTTTTTTGTATTCTCTTATTAATAGTGGTTGCAATTATTTTATTTAGAACACAGAGGCGTGCGTACGGGTTTCTTCAAAAACATTTTATTGAATAAAACGTACACCACTGGTTTTTTTTTGCAGCACCAATATGCAGAGAGTATTTTCCATTCAATTTAGAAACTTTTTTGTATCTTACAATTTCTTGGTAACTTAACTTTTTTTTTCTTATTTATTAAAGAGGTTCTTCCCTATTAGATTTCCGAAAAAAGCATCAGTACAAAGTTGTAGAGAAAAATATTTCCTACAACTTTCCTTTTAATATTTTTTTGATATTGTCAATATTTAAAAAGATATTCAACAAATAAGTTGCAAATTTTAGGGAAATTTTTCTCTAGTTAGATACTACTTACTACTACTACTTACTATTCTTTCCCCTAAATTTTCAACTTATTTGTTGAATAACTTTTTAAATATCGACAATATTAAAACAAGTTTAGAAGATAAGTTGTAGGAAATATTTTTCTTTACAACTTTGTACTGACTCTTTTTTTCGAAAATATAATTAGGAAAAAAGTTATTCAATAAACAAAAAATCCAACCCTTAATTGAGGGCTGGTGAAGGAAGGGCGGGGTCCACGAATACACAAACTCAATTTTAAACTTTCAGGGTAACCGTCTAGAAGATTCTACAAAAATTGGCTGTAGGGTAAAAAAAGTCTATTGGAAGCCTTTTTTCTCCCTTATTTACTGTACTATTAGGTTATTTTGAGTTAAGTTATCAAAAATTTATAAGATACGAAAAAGTTTCTAAATTGAATGGAAAATACTCTCTGCATATTGGTGCTGCAAAAAAACCAGTGGCGTACGTTTTATTCAATAAAATGTTTTTGAAGAAACTCGTACTCACGCCTCTGTGTTCTAAATAAAATAATTACAACCACTATTAATAAGAGAATACAAAAAAAAATCTATGGAAAATTTCAGAAGGCTAACTTTTTTTGTTAATGATTTATAGCAAATTATTTAAAATAATTAATTTTTTTTAATGGCCTGTACGTCAAAAAGAAAGCAACATTCGACCATAGTTTATTAGACAAACCACCTTTAATTTTCGCTAAACTATCGACTGGTGAAATCTTGACGATATAAACTGGGACACCCTTATATTCCGAATAATTTGATTATCCAATTGCACATAATTATCCAGATTATGGAGATCGAAAAAATAGGAATGTAGAAAATACAAAATACACTATTATAGCAAATAAATTATCCCTAAATCCGATTTTATTATCACCAGTTTACTAAAGTCCTCAGCAATTATCCTGACTTAAAAAAAACAACAACACCACAACTCCCCCAATTTCGCTGACGTAAAAACCGATTTCGTTCACATTTAATTAAAAAATTAGCCTCCTGTTGCTATGTCAGTGAGACAATTTGACAAGAACGCAATTAAAATCGATACCCAACAGGGGAAAGTGGTGGAAACGTGGCCTAGGTCAATTATTCTACTTGTACGAAAACTCTGATTATATGAGGCGAATTGCAGTACAAATATTTACTTTAAAAAGCGTTTCAGTAGGAAAGTAGTTGGAAATTTGTTAGCTTCAACGTCCCGGAATTTATTTCTCGAGGTGAAGATAAATTATGTAATTCTGTGTGTAATTTTTTATGTTTTACTGATGGGGTGCTTGGAATACTCAGAAAAAAATGTATGAAAACAGTTTTTCTCACTGATAGCGACAGAAAAGTTTTGCCACAAAAAAATTGAAATCGATTTTAATTATTTTTTATACTAAAATTTTATCTATTGTTTCTTTTAAATTATTTAAAAAAATTATGTATTTTCCTATGAATTATGAGAGTTTAAAAATGATACAAAATAAAATCTATCCATGTCATTCGTTCTTATACTAATCAATTAAAGCTCAAAATAAACATTTATATACATTATTGAAACATAACATTTAACAGTTTCCTTTACCAATAATTAAATAACGTAATAGTAGCTAATTAATATTATAATGAATTTATATGCGGCTCGTAAAATAAACATTGTAAATGCGTGCCGCGCGATTATTACAAAATCCTGCAAATCGATCCTGCTACAGAGCCATAGCTCTCTACCACCACTACTGCTGCTCCTGCAAGCCAAACACCGAGTGTGTCGACCGAACCAACGTGATGTGTATGTGTGTGTTGTTGTACACTCACACAACTTGAAACTTGGCGACTCCAAGTCCGACAAGGCAACCAGTAAGCCATGAGCTGAGCCGTGTGGTGCAATGACCTAACTTGCGACTCAGTCTCAGTGACCTACTTACTGAACACATGTAATATCGTTGACAATCGGTTGGGATCGAATCGACGAGGTAATCGTCTCATAACATGCACACCACAACAACACGTTTAGAATAAAAATTTTTGCAACGACAGAGGCACATCTACTAGCACGATAGCAGGATTATATGTTTTGGTTGCTGAATTTTTATTTCAGCAAGTCGAGTAGTATGTAGTTGTATAGTAGTCCTGCTGGTGAGAGAGCTCTCTTGGCTTTTAGTTGTTTGTTTACACGGCATGGAACATTGCGGAAGTTGTCAGCCGGCAATCCCTTATCGCTTGTATTTTGATTAAACTTGCGAGATTTACGATATTTTGTTACAATGCTTGTTATTTTATTAAAAGTTTTAGGATTTCCTTATAGCTTCCTGCTGTAACCCAAATATTGGTAAAAAAAATTAACAACTAAAGTTAAAACATAAATTATTATTAAACATATTTTTAAATTTTCTACTGTCATTGTTTTTTGCTTTATCTAATGATTAAGTGCGATAAGAGGATAAGTGCGAAGATTGATTGTCTAAAAACTTCAAATAATGTGTTTGTGTCCAAACATATAGACTTTTTATGGTTATTGAACGATAACGATTATAAACAAATTTGCTGATTATTATTTATTGTTTTTAGGTTCCTACATTTTACACCAATTCCAACAGTAAAGCAAGAACCGCCGTTAAAGTTCAGTAAAATTTTAAAGACAACAAATTTACTCTTAAAAATTTGTCTCCTAATAATTAATAATTAGATTCACAGTGCTTTTTTATTAATTATTTGTACAGATATACTAAACTGTCAACTAGTATATCTAGGATACAGGACAATCAAAAATCACTTTAATTTTCCTGAATCGGAATCGACAAATTTTTTTTCCCAAATTTGGTTTAAGAATTCAATTCTTCTAAGAACGGCCTGACGTCATAAAGTATTTTCTAAGATCTTGACAAATTAGGTTGGTTTTGATTACTGGAGGTGTTAATGTCATTATCCCTTCCCAGTATATTTTCATAAAAGTGGTGATTATAAATAACGTCATACCGTTTTTAGAAGAATTAATAACTTACTGAAGCAAATGCTACTAAATTATAACCAGTTGTATCTACGGATATCTTAAAACAGAAATTACATGGATTTTTGTTCAAATTCTTATTAAATTTTACAAAAAAGTTCAAATGTGACGTCACGTGAATAATTACAGTCGGTATGAAGTATATGTAAAGAGAATCGCGGCAGAAATTGATTTTTTAAAGTATCCAGTTTTGAAAATTGTTAAAATAAGAAGACTACACTTTTCAAGTGACATAAAAAATTGAAATTTCATCGATTCAATTATCATGTTCTCTTATAAATAACGCATAACTGAGTAAATAAATATTTTAGGAAAATCTGACAACTGGCCCAAAGCTGTGTTTTTTGAAGCTTTCCACTGTTTAAAAGTACCAAAATTTGAAAATTGTACAATACTTTCAAATGCTCTAAAAAGATAATAATAGTAAACAAAAAGCATATAAGTAAAATACATAAAGAGCAAATAAAAACAAGAGTTGTTATAATTTTTACATATCTAAATTCTATTGTTCTTATTTGCTTTAAGAACGGGGTGAACTGAATAAACAATTGC
Organism: Pediacus dermestoides; assembly: GCA_963942485.1. Taxonomy (NCBI): domain Eukaryota; kingdom Metazoa; phylum Arthropoda; class Insecta; order Coleoptera; family Cucujidae; genus Pediacus; species Pediacus dermestoides. The sequence goes on from OZ012629.1 coordinate 7,407,941, forward strand.
AAACCGATAACATTTTAAAAGAGAGCTAGAAGAAATAATTTTATTTATCTTTACAAAATTTTTACAAAATATAAATCTTTTGAAATTTGAAACCCAAATTTAAAAATATTTGGAAAACATTTTTCTACTGTATGATGTATGAAGTATGACGCTAAATTTCTATAACTATTTTGTAAAAACTTAGCTTTACACATATTTTTAAAAAAGTCATTTAAATTTAACTTTTTGGGTAAATCCAGCTTAACATTTAGCAATTATCTTAAGGACAGCATATTTTATCCAGCAAATTCTGTTTGCTTTTTAAACCTACACTTGTACACATCATGCACATTCAAGACAAAGGACGAAAAACACAAGAGAGACCGTTGAGCGAACAAGCACTTTTAAAAAGTTACCCCAAGGCTGCTTCTCCTGTGTCTTGTCAGTTTATATCTACACAAAACCATGTTTTCCTCTATAATACAATTTTATAAAAGTTCCTAACTGTAAACAGAGAACACAAGAAAAAACGTGATGTATATAAGTTTAAAAAAATCCAAATTCTTAAAATTTTAAATCATTTAGCGGTCAATAAACCTTTGCCGACTAGCGTCGTCTATAACACATTAATTTATTTCGCGCCTATTCAAATAAAGACTATCTATCTTTTCCGGTAACACTTTCGCATATATGCTAAAATTGGAGAATTTCTTATCAGTCTATGACATAACAAACAACACAACGGTTTTTTGTATAAAACGCAAATAATAGATTTGAGGCTGAATAAAACGAACTTGTGGTTAAGTTGTGGCTTTCAGTTGAAAATAAAATATAGTAATTCCAGAAAACTGAAGGAATAAAACACAGCGAAAGCTTACAATATTAATAATTGAAAAATTGCAAGTGTTTGATAGGATGATGGCCTGAAATAGGGTTTTTTGCTGTAACCACAAACCGCGCAGCTAAACCGCAAAATTGGTGATGGTCTTAATTAAGGACTAAGTGAGGGGATTCTAATTAGAATTTAATTCAAATTAAACTTGGATTCTTTCATGGAAAATATTTTCACAAATTTGATAAAAATATCCAAAAAGTTTAAAAATTACATATTACAGTCGTAACATTTTTAGACAAATAAGATATGGTTGGTTATTATAGTTTATATAAACTATTTGTTTCTTAATAACGCTAAAGGCTAAACTAAGCAAAAATGCAATTAATATTTTATGGTTATATTTGGACTGCATGGCATTTTGGTTTTAAAATTCGACATACGTTTATGGTGTCTTGTTTCTAATTCCATTAATTTTCTTGATGACATTAAATTTTATTTATGTGTTGAACTTTAAAATTCTGTAAATATTTAGGAGAATTATTTACAGAATTTCCCTTATAGTATTTTGGCCCGAATCTAACCTAGAATTACAATTTTCTTAACGTGCTTAGACTGAAGGACGTTTTTATTTTGGTTAGATCAATTTGTTTTGTAAACATAAACCACACGGAAAACTCGCAATAAATATTTAGCTAATTGCATAATAGGTAAGTTTGGGTTTAAAAACAAATTGTGCATCCATTAATTCGTATCTACTTCATTAATTGGACACCCAGCGTTTTCCAATATAATTAATAAACCATTCTCAGTCAATTGGTATTTGTTATTATTACGCAGGACATCAAGTTAAAATAAATTGGCGAAACATGACGTGATAAATACAAAGTTCCTTCTTGTACCAAAATATATTTGCACTGGGTTTATATTTTATTAAAAACTAAAAAAGCTGTATTAGAAATTTCGTCACACCCTGAAAAAGGATAAAATCCACTTTTATGTATTGGCATGGAATACATTTATTTGGTTAGTCAGAATTTTTTTATCAAGGATCCTCATTTATTATCCATTAAATAACTGGAAGGAAGTAAAATTGTATCAATGGTTTTTCTTGTAAATTTTTTTTTAATTCACTCATAAACCAATTTTTCTTATTGCACCACCATTTGTAATTCCTTTAAAACACTATATCCTGCATGAAGTTCTCAGAAATTAACACCGCGTCACTACGGATGATCGTCCTTTTAAGAAAAATATGCGTAACTATTTCTGTTTATTTACAAGAAACTATAGTATAGAAAGTTTATTGAACTCATATTAAATCTGCGTTTAGAAAAACATCACACATAATCTTGTGGAAAAATATTCGCTCATTACGATAATTATTAATAGAATGGAATTGGCTGTGGGCTGAAAGGACCAAAGAAAGCGGAATATTATCTAAATGAAATTTGGTTGGAGGTTACAAAAAAATTTTTGTTTCTGAAATCTAGGACATAAACGTAAAATATTTTGGATGAAAAGGATAACTGCAAGGATTCTATAAATCTAAGCCTCATTTATTGTCCTATATTAGGTAAAAGAAGTCTTAATTCAAGATTTTATTTACAACAGTCACGTGATGTGTCCTAATCTTAATCCTAAGAAATCGCACTTAACCACGCAGTTTTCCTGCAAAGCCTCAAACCTCACCAACATTCTCAACACTTTCCTAACATTTACATTAACAATTATCTTCTTACAATTATAATCAATATGTAAACCAGGAATTACGTATATTCTTGGTGTCAACGTCTTCTGGCCTTATCTCTCTGCCTGGTGACTACACCTGTTTACCTCCCTGCAAGCGCAGCGCAGCAGGAAACATATTTTTTCCTGCAAGTCCCCCAAAAAATTTTTTTTCTGTTTTTTTACAATTAATACAAATTTTGCAATAAAGAAAAGTCACGTTAGTCATCGATATTGTCCGATTAGGTCCGAGGAGTACACAATCATAGAGTGTATATGGCGGGTTCATTGAACTCCACTTCCAAGTGGGGATACACTACGTCACCGAGCCGGCGCTAAGACTCACGTTTTTATTAGCAGCAGGATTGAGCGTGTGCTAGACAGGGATAGAATGTTGGATTGTCCGTTGGAGATCTAAGTACATTCCCATATTACTACACAGATACATGGACAATTTGCTAGGGCAGACTTTCTTAAAAAATGTCCAAAATATGTGGTGGTTATTCGTGGAATCTGGCGATTTTTTTCTCGGGGGATCCAACGCGAGTTTCAGAGCGTTTCAGCGGTGGTGATTGTTTTGTGGATTAAGTTACCTATAGTGTTAGTTTTTATTATTTTTTAATTATCTGTGGTGTGTGCGCGTTTTTTCAGTTGACAACCCAAAGTTTTGGAAGTTCAGGTCCATCAGGTGGTGTCAGTTACCAAGGATTAAATTTATTTTTCTAAGTCAAAGTGATTTGTTCTGCTGAAACACAGTTTTGTGGAAGTGAAATTCTTGCGTTATATTTTTTTTAAGTGAAACTTAATCAGAGTTGCAATCTGCAATCAGTAGTAATTATGAAATTTTAGAAAATATTAACAATTGGCTTGACATGGCTTATCATCGAAGTTTTTCGCGTGAAATTTTTTTCGTAATTTTTCCGTGATGACGACTATGATCCAACGCATACACACAATTTTGAAATTTAATTGATGCGGATAATATTGTTATTGTTTTATTATCACCATATTCATAATCGGTCGTTCACATTTTATGTAAAAATAGACGCGAGTGCGAGATATATCGCACACATTATTGTCTTTTTCGCGATTTCTTTTGAAAGGTGCAAAATCCCCACACGGGATGTGTTTACCGGTCATTTTTTTTTCGTTTAAGTAAATATAAATTATTAACGATCACATCTTTTCCTCAACTATATTCGGCGGTGAACAACCTAGAGTTCAATGGCTTTCAGCCGCGCCTCCGTACACAAACCGCTTTACAGTTTATGGGTATGAACTAATCACACATCTTAAAAAAAAATGTTTCAATGTGCCGCTACGTGAAATCTCAGAGATGACACACAACACACTCGGTCGGGTATTTTTAAAATAACGTAGATTTCCCTATGCCAATTTTTTGTTTTACTCATTGACACGCTCGACTTAAAGTTTCAAAGAAATTTCCACCGCCTTTAATTTGCAAGTTAAACACCACGCTTTTATTACCACTTAAATTTTTATGCGAGACATTTTTTTCGCAATCCCCCACAAATAAATCCAACTGGATTATATTACGTTACTAATTTTATCGCGTAGTAAATTTGACTAAAAATATTTTTTTTTTCGGAAAATTTTTGTTTGTTGGTGAATTAAATTTGTTGTATACATTGTGCACGCTGGATAGGTCAATGACCCCGCGACTCGAGAAATGCTTTACTTTGTTGAATTTACCAATGACCCGAGTCTTATCAGAAAGTAAAGAGTCATATGTGCGGCCCATCCTAAATTGATTAACGCCAACGCGTTTCACAAACAAATCAATTTTAATAATTTACAAACAAAAAACTTCACCATTAAGCTTGATGGTTTGTTCGTTATTGTTCCAGAATTTGCACAGTCGCGTGATTTGCAAAATGATAAAGAAACATCGATACTGTAAGCTTGGTGTTTCACAATTAATACTGATAGTGTGAGTCTCGACTTTTCCGAAAAACTCGAGGAATAGTAAAAAAATTCATATGATCAGAAAGTCGGGCTTATCCTGAAATTTATAAAAAGTTTAAAAAGTAATTAATTGTAATAATTTACATAGTCAAATTTAATATTAAGTTAGGTTTGTTCTTCTATAACTTGATATAAGTTTAAATAGTTTCGTCGAATCTGAAGACAACAAAAAGAAATTATTTGAATTAATAAGACAAGGAAATGAAAATCTAAAATTAGTTAGTTTACTTTTTGTAGACAAATTTCATCTTTAAAGTTCAACTTTAATAATTGTTATTAAACTAAGATATTTTGGGAATTTTACAATTATTTCAAAAAAGAAATTTTCATGGAAAATATAGGTATATTTCTTTTATCAAAAATCAACAGCCGCCACTGTCTAAAATTCCAAAATAAATGCAAAACTTTCCTACATTTAAGTTATTATTTAAAAAATCTCCAAAAATCGTGACAAGACAAGAAAATCAAAACGTAGATAATTTTATTTTCCGACATAAATATCGGACCATGTCAAAAGCCTTTACAGTTTATCTAACCCTATTCTTTAATAATTATTATTAATCTCAGATTTTTTGCAAAGATATTTTGACGAATTTTTGGTTAGTTCGAAAGAAGTTGGAGAAAGATAATTGCGTGGAGAATTGTTATTTTTTCCAATCTGTTTATTATTCCAAAATAACACGCGAAACTTTCCTCCAATTAAGTTCTCCACACAATAATCCTTCCATGGCGCAGTTAAGCATCACTTAACATGTCCTCTTAAGTTGTGACATATCCGCCAACTTCATTTGAACGCCAATTTACAAAAACCACCACACCAGATTTGTTTTCCTGGCTGTGGCGGTGTAAACAAGTCTTCTTCGTGATGTTTTCCAATTAGTTGCAGGCTAATAATGGAAATCGATGTGTTTAACATAAACTCAACACAACCATCGAAAATACATCACGCCGGTTGTTGCTGTGTGGTAACCTAAAGTGATGTGACTGTAATTTACGAACTTTCTCACCCCTATTATCAAGTTTGATTTAAACAAATTTTAAAACTGAGTGTAGTTTTGGGGCGAAAAATTTTGGCGTCGGCCATGCGCCGTTCTGCACCTGGTCAGGGTGTCTGTGATCGAACGTTACTTTTACTTGTGTCTGTATACAATGGACTCTTTTCAAGAGTTGTTCTCTGGTGGGGATAATTGGGCGGCTCATGGGGATGCTATAAGACCGGATAATATTTCCACAGCGGATTCAACCACTCCACCACCACAACAAATTGACGACAAAGATGACATCAGGAAGAGTGCAAACTCTATTCGAGGTAAAAATCAACAACAACAAGAATTTTTGTGGTTTTGTTGTCTGCTGCTAAAAATGCGGTTTTGATAATATATAATTTGTACGAAAATTTATCATGGGAACAGACGATTATGCAGACGATATAAATATTGTTTATTCGAAAATGAAAACATTAATTAAACTTATCACGTGCGTTATTTTTTTTATCAGAGATAAACGTTGATAAAGTTTGCGTGGTCTTGCATGGTACCCAGATATATTTAAATTGTTGTTGACACAAAATTATTATTATTAGGAAAATTTTGTAACAAATATTGTAAAATAATTAGTTTTAATTATTGGAAATATCGAGCAAGTTTTTCTAAGAAACATCGAGTTTAAAAGGAACAAATTTTAACTTTTTTCGGGGGAAACCCAAATATGATCTGTAAAACAAGAGGTTTTGGTTCTTTTCTAGCAATTGAAAACGGTTATATTAAATTTAGGTAAAAAAAACTAAAAATAACAAAAGTTCTCGATTATGTTCAACTTATATCTGATTTAGTAAAAATCAGATTCTCTGGCTATTAAAGTTTTTTTCATCTAAAAAGCTCTGGGTTTCGATCAAAATATAACATAAGTTCTTGATTATAATGGTTTTTATAACAGTCTGCTTATGGAATATAATTTTTTTTATACTTCCAACGACCATTGATGTTTCTTTATAAAAAGAATCAACTTTTTCCCGCCAAAATTCTTTTTTCAGTAAGATTTTCTTGTAAAACTGGACTCAAATTTTTTTTTAATCAGTAATATTTCCAAAATTATCTACACCTTAACCTTCAAATTTTATATATCTACTGGTGTGTTGTGGTATTTCCGCTTAAACCGGAAGAGAAGATCAAACAATGGGAATATTTTGTGTTAACAAATTTCGATAAAGTTTTTATTACTCTAGTGTACGTCCACCAGATGAAGAAATTCAATACCGAATCAGTAGAACTTTTCTAGAAAATTGAATATGACCACCAGAAAATTATTTTTTATAGAAAATTTAAATATGTACTATCCGTAGTTTTTCATTCATAAAGTTTTGAAATCTAACGTGTTTATTTATAAAAATATTATTAGCTGATGGTATTTGTGATACCAAGTGATAAACTGGTAATAAATCGTTCAGATAAGCTACAAACTTTTTTTATCTTGGCGACTTTCTCACTTATGTAAAAAAAATTCTTAGAAAAATCGATTTCTTTAATTAAATTAGGTAAGCAAATTATTTCTTAATTTTTAAGAATTGGAGGGGACATTAATCAAGATACGCAAATAATCTTCAAAACAAAATAACGTATGTAATGAAATCATATCTAACCTACAGAACAAATTTTTTGATGGAAATAATTGCCGAATCCAACAGTTTTGCGTTATATTTCGACAGATGTAAGTTATTTGTTTTAAAATAGTAGTTTATGCAACAAGGTAGGAATTAAGAGATTTTGACGAGTGTGAAAATTAAACAAGAGACAGAATCAATTCCTCCCGTGTAGCATACTCTATTTTTTCTCATACCTGTACGAAAATGGCCACTTCTTTTGCGTGAAACGCGCGAACAAATTATAACAGCATAACACTGACATTTTTGCTTGACACTGTGCGGTGAGAAAATCAAGGTGACAACCATAAACAAACACAAATAACTCCCGCATATCAAGTGAGAAATGTTACCCCCACTCCTTATTTTCCGCGACTACCCTAAAAAGGCCACTTTTTACCCGAATTTCACGCAAATAACGTGGCCATTTTCGTGCAGGTATGAGAAAAAATATTTAAACCGCATTTAAATTTAAAATATTAATCCTTTGAAGACCCAAGAAATCGGCAACTAACCACCTAGCACATACCACTTGTTTTTTATGAATTTTTTGTATTGCAAAAACGAGAAATATTTAATGATGATTTCACGTTTAAATCCAAGTTTTATGCGCAATAATAATAATTAATATTACATAAAACTCATTTGCAACTAATAATTAATTGCTTTCATTCAATATTCATGAGTAATTACCAGAAGACACTTTTTCCTTCAAGTACGCTTTCCTCTCTTCCTCATCATTACAATTTAACATTATTTATGTACAACAATCCACAATCCACAATATAACTACACAGTACATTGCGTTTGTTTATGCAAATTACAATGCTCTATTACACAACATGTACGAGTATATTGTCCTGTGAATCATTTACAAAATTAATTGTTAATAACTCCGCCCTGATCCGTGTCCACTCAATTATTTCATAATAAATCGATCAAAAACAAATTGACGTGAAAGGTCAGGCAACCAGCCACGCAAATTACTGTCTAAAGGTTGCCTAGAGTCCGTCAAGTTCGTCGTCTTATTTACTATTGATATCTCCAATCTGTAATGGGTAATTTCTTTTTAAATTACGAAATTACTTGCTATTGTTTCACTAGTGAGTTGGAATTTCAATTTGTATACAGCGTGGGGTTTGTGATGATGAAAATAATTTAAGTTAGAACAACACATTTTTATTAATATATGTACGACTATAAAGCACTGTTGTACTGCTTTACTTTTGATTAAAACTGTAACCGTGACTATTTGTAATCTGCAGATCCTCACAAGAAAACTTGCAAACATTTTCTTGGAAACACAGATTTGACACAGTGAAACGCACCAGTTTCTTAGATTATAACAACAAAAGTTCCAGGTTACAAGTTTATCCAAATCTAATTGGAAATGTACAATAACAACATGTAGAAACTTTTATTTTGTATACGGTATTGATTTTTCCTTTTTTGTTTCAGCACAAATCGAGATAATCCCGTGCAAAGTATGTGGGGACAAAAGCAGTGGCGTACATTACGGTGTGATAACATGTGAAGGATGCAAAGGTTTCTTCAGACGATCACAAAGTTCTGTGGTGAATTATCAGTGTCCTAGAAACAAGAACTGTGTAGTGGATAGGGTTAACAGGAATCGATGTCAATATTGTCGACTGCAGAAATGTCTTCGGCTGGGCATGAGCAGAGATGGTAAGTTGGGCGAAAAATAAGTATTGGAATTTTGGAACCGGCGCATCCGCCAAAAATACAACACAGTTAAAATAATCATTTATCATGATTTTTTCATAGTAGCGTCAAGTTTTTATAATGTTTTGAGGTTAATTATAAACAATATACCTAAATGTGCTTCAAATTTTATTTTTATTTAACTCATACAAGGGTTTTTGTAGTCATTTTCCGTCCTATCTTTTAATTTTAAACTAAAATATTTAGCTGTAGCAAGAAAAAACTGATTATAATATATAGGGTACGTTGAAAATATAGAATTCATCGTTTTTAACCCGACAGGATGCATCATGTATTAAAAACTTTGGTCTTTAACTGAATTGATATATCAAAGCTCTTGATTAAAACATTGCAGAGTTAAAACCTTTGATTTATTTCGACATGTTGATAATTTTATTAAGTAGTCACTCGATTTTGATTTTTGCTTCTCCATTTCAGACTCTGGCATTTCAGTTAAAGTTAAAATCTTAGTCTTTGATAAACTCATTGTTAATCCAATGTTAGTGGGTGCAGTTTTTAGATCTTGAACCATATTTTCAAGTGGTTTTGAGGGTTTATTATATCATCTAGTGTCATTGTGGTCACGTACATTTATTTATAATGTGATATTATGATGAGTGTCTTCGTATCTTGAGTCAACTTGCACGTTCTTTGTCCGTTCTTTTAAAAGACGATCTTGGATGAATTTAAATATTGTATTCATTACATTTATCTTGTTCTGTATGTGCTCAATATCTACTGCCAACTAAACTGCTGGCCAATTGAAACGTACCAAGCAAATTTTTAGGTTGAATTTAAAGTCAAATATTTTGAAAAATAGAAAAGATATCAACATGCGGTTTTCAGGATTTCAGAGTTAATTTAATTGAAAAAACGATAGTGTTACCCGATTTTTTTACTTTGAAGTACATTACTATCTACAGGGTATGAAAGAAAGTCTTCTTTTTTTTGTCAAATTTTATAACTACCATGATTCCACAACATTTTTTTAATATTTTTTTGATGTAGATTTTTTTAGTCCTTACTTAATAGGAAAACAACCTGTTTCTCAAAATTTTGATATCCCTGTTATTTTGTAAAATACCGAATTTTTGCTGAAAATTTGATTTTTTCTTTGTTTTTTGTCGTTCGGCCGTATTGTGTTTTGTAAGAGCCAATCTCTGTAGTTGATTATAGTACCTTATGAATGGCTTTCTTATAAAAAGACACTTTTTGTACTTTCATTAATTTATTGGTAACCAGTGGCTTATCAAAAATCGGTACACGTTCGCTAATTGGTAAATTTTTTAATTCATTTTTTGAGGCTATTTTCTTAATGCAATAGAATGGAATTTAGTTAGTTTATGTTCACCATTGGTTTAAGTGACTTATATCCTCGAAATGGGTTTTTCACTTTTTCAAAAATTTGCTCATATTCGTGTATACCGGGTGGCCACGAAATCGTTTTACAACCCTCACCATTTTGTTACATTTAACTGTATTAATTTGAAATTTGGCATGGTTTGATTGTTGAAAGGAATAATCATTTTGACGTTTAAAACAATCTGATGACACTTCCGGTTTCCCCGGAAGAACCACCTACTAACTTTCAAATTTTTTTAAAACAACCCTGTATATTTTTTTCCGTAAGAATTAGATTCTACTTAAAATTACCTTTTTATCGACATATCACATGATGACATTTGCTTTCAAAATGGCAGCATAATTATTATTGCAAAAATCTGTTCAACAATATTAAATTTAATAAAAAATTCGGTATCTTATAAAATAAGAGGGATATAAAATTTTTTAGAAATTGGTTTTTTCTTCATTAACCAGGGACTAAAAAAATCGACATCAAAAAAATATAAAATTCTTTTTGTGGAATTCCGGTAGGTATAAAGTTTCAGAAAAAAAGGACGACTTTCTTTCATACCCTGTAGATAGTAACGTACTTCAAAGTAAAAAAATCGGGTCACACTATTGCTTTCGCAATAAAATTATCTCTTGAATCGTGAAAACCTCATGTTGATATCTTTTCTCCTTTTCAAAATATTTGACTTTAAATTCGCTGGGTACGTCTCAATTGGCCAGTAGTTTAGATAAGAAATTATAGTTTAAAATTAAAAATTATTCAAAAAGGAGCCTTTACTAAAAATTATTAGAAAATTGAGTGACAATGGCAAACAGATTTTTTTATACTTCGAATTTTGACAATTTCTCTAGAATAACTTTCCTATTTTAGCCAGATATAAATTTAAAAAATTTATCTTTGTCGTTTCATATATTCAGGAAGCTGTAAGTTTAAGAATTGGTAACTTAAAAAATTAAATAAAAGCAGCGTTAATTTTGTATTTCCAGAAAATTGAATCATGCTTATTTTTTTATAGATTATAAAGTTTAGTACTTTAAATTTGTATAAAGAAATTTTGGTACGTTTATGACCATATTTTTTCCTTTTATAGGATTCTCACAAAATTATTTATCCCGACAAGATAAAATCTAAACATTCGAACGAAGGTACTTTGTGTGTTGTAAGATACCATCACATTTGATCGTATTTTAGAACAGTAATTAGTTTCTAAATTTTATTAAATATAAATTATTAACTAATTTTTCGTATAGTTTATAATAAAATTAACGGAATTTCCCATTTATAGATGCGAATACTTATTTAAAATTTATTCTTCTTACAAATCTTACATAACATTCAATTACCAATGATATTTTATTGCCATCTCACATAATATAAACAATTAATCTTTCGTTTAGCAGTAAAATAAAATTACTACATGCATTAATGAATTTTTTAAACTATTTCACAGAACCATCAAAAAACAGTTTGACCTAAAAGAACAATTTCGTCTCCAACAATTACACAAATTCAAACTTTTATTCCAGTTTTCTTTGTTTTCTAAAGTTGTTAATTAGTTTATTAAAGGCACAATATAACACCAAAACATGTCGAAATATCCCTTGAAAATATACAAAAACCCATTGTGTTTGCAAGATAATTATTTTATACGAGATAACGTTCAGTTATGCTTTATAGGATAGTAAATGTGATTATTATGCAATGTGGGAAGTAAAGTAAACAATGCACTAAGAATAGTGCTAAGGCAATTCAAGCGAGTATAGTTTAAATAAAGTACCATAAACAATATAAAGTTATAACGCGTAACTGTACCTAAGGAACATAAGAAATAAACACGCAGTACGCACCTATGTAAATAGTTTAAGTTTAGGAAAACTGAAAACAAGAAGCTTATTCAATACTCACAGATAGTAAGTAAATCTAAATCGACGGGATTTACATCGGTACTATTTACTACGACGTAAACTACGTCAGAAATCCCGCTAGAATTCACAGCCATACAACTGTTCAAACTGCAAGAAACATTTGTTAGACTTAATCAATTTTCCGCTACAAGGCGGTATCTAATGTGGAATGTGCCTTGAACGGTGTTCAGTCTGCAAATTTATTATACGAATTGCGCGGAGAAAAAACCACTGTTATAAAGCGATAATTATAGGTCATACTAAAGGATGCTTGCTGGTCTTTTTCTTGCAGGCATACCTTTGAAATGTCGAGATAACAAGAAATATGGTTGTGATGTTGGAAATAATAAGCGATCAATAGTCAGTGGAAATGTTTTTGCTTTAGACACATTCGTGGTAATGGAAAAGGAAAAAAACTGTACGAGGTACATCAAAGGTTTAATTAGTAATGAAGTATGTTTTGGCATCAAGATGGTTTAATTAAAAAAATGTTTAATGCTTGGGAAAATGTAGATACTGGATTCTGATGACGTCTCTTTTGGGTTTTTTAATCTGATTTTAAATCTGGATTTTATATAAAACAAAAAACATAAAAAATATATATATTTTGTATAAATGAATTCGGGGATTAGAAAGACCACAAATAGGTGGAAAGACATTAATATTTTTTCTGTAAAACTTATTTCAATGTTGACACTTTATTCTTATTTAAATATTTTAAAGCAAAATTTACAAAATGTTAGTTTTGGAACTACTGGTTAGGTTATATTAAATTTTAAAAGTTAGTTTAATCACAATCTTAGAAGCAATTTTTTATCAAAACGAAAAACCCAATTTTTTCAACTACCTAATGTAACGGAAAAAGTCGTTAAAATATTTCTTTATACTTTCACGAATACTTTATTTTGTCATGCAAACAATTTCTACTTTTAGGATTTTTTAAAGAAATAACGGAATGTTCTAAAAGTTTAACCTACAACATATTTCTATTACTAAACAGTTAGAATGTTTAATTTAAAACGTATACATAGTGCAGTAAATAATCCAGTCTAGTTAATATACACTATTGGACAAAAGTAAAGCAACAACTATTAATTTTGAAATATGTGAAATATGTGAAACATTTAAAAACATGAAAAATATTTTTCTATAGTTTTCTATAGTCAAAAACATTTGATCTGGAGATTCATACTTTTATAATATTTCTTATTAAGCTCGATAAAAAGTGAAAACCAATTGTGGGAAAAAGGAGTCGGACAAAAGTAAAGCAACATTTCAATTTCATTGAACTAACTGAACACTGACACATATGAAACAAGAAAACAATAAATATAATATTCAGTAATTTATTGCATACCCATTATTTGCAATAATTTTAACGCATCTTTTTGGCATCGAGAAGATTAATTTTTGTATAACACCTTCCGGAATATTCCTCCAAACATCGCTGATTTTGTCGATCAACGCTTGTTTCTAAATAATTCCGTTCTAATTCGTCTCTCGACCTCTTCCCACAGATTCTCTATTGGGTTGAGGTCAGGTGACTGGGCTGGCCAGTCCAAAATTCGAACACGTTTTCTTATTAGCTACTCTGTTACTATGCGTGATTTGCGTTTTGGGTCGTTCTCATGTTGGAAAATGAAGTGTAAGGGCATTTCCCATTCTGCATAAGGCAGCATTGTGTTTTGGAGAATGTCCCTATAAGCAAGCATATCCATGATGCCATCATTGAAATGGACGGGGCCGACGCTATTCCATGAGAAAAAACCCCTTTAAGAACACGCTTCTATGGCCATGCTTTACGGTTGGTGTAACAAACTTTGGATTAAACCTCTGACCTACTGGTCGTCTTAAACGACGCATTCCATCGGAATTAAAAATCGTGTACCGGGTTTCATCGCTAAAAATATTTTTTTCCAGTCGTCTACGGTCCAATTCAAGTGAACAAGTGCAAAGACAAGTCGGGCGGCCCTGTTTCTTGCTGAAATTAGAGGTTTTTTGTAGGTTTTCTACTGTACAGCTTTACAGCAACCAGCCTCCTTTGAATAGTCCTGCAACTAATATTTAGGCTCGCAAGTTCTGCTTTAATACTTGGAACTGATTTGAAAGGGTCATTCTGACTAATTCTTTTAATTAATCTATCCGTGTGGATTGTGGTTTTCCGTGGTCGTCCGGATTTTGGTGCAGTATCTAGATGTCCTCTTTCATTGTAGTTGCTAATACTCCGGAATTATTTAGAAACAAGCAGGCGTTTATCGACAAAATCAACAATATTTGGAGGAATACTTCGGAAAGTGTTATACAAAAATTAATCTCGTCGATGCTAAGAAGATGCGTGCAAATTATTGCAAGTAATGGATATGCAATAAATTACTAAATATTATATTTATTGTTTACTTGTTTCATATGTGTCAGTGTTCAGTTAATTCAATAAAATTAAAATGTTGCTTTACTTTTGTCCGACTCCTTTTTCCTACAAATGGTTTTAATTTTTTATCGAGACTTAATAATAAATATTATAAAAGTATGAATCTCCAGATCAAATGTTTTTGACTATAGAAAACTAATTACATCATATTTTTCATGTTTTTAAATGTAAGTTTCATTTTCTGTTCACATATTTCAAAATTAATAGTTGTTGCTTTACTTTTGTCCAATAGGTAAGCAATTTCTTAATTTGAGTGCTTAAGTAGGGTTTTTTCGAGTTGGGAGTTTAATTTTTCGAAGGTCATATAAAAATTTATTTAAAATATTAAGAGAAATCAATCAGCTTCTAATAATGAACATTAAACTTATACTGTGGAATACCTACATTTTATCAACCGATAAAAAACTTAAAATTAAATCCAGACTTGAGGATATAATGATAGTTAAGAATCTACATCCCTTTTTCAAATAATTGTCCTCTGGACGCATCGCTTTCTTGCAAGATACATCCCCTTCTCCCAAAGCTCTTCACTCCTGTTTATTTTGATTCTGTTGCTTATCTCATAAGATCGTCGGTCGAATAAACATAAAAATGTTTTTATAAACTTTCAATTAGTGCGCTGAAAAGGACTAGGTTTTATTTCGGTAATAATATTATGTACTATAGGAAGGATGTTAACCTACCATGGAAAAATTCTGTTAGTAAAAGTTATTAGTCTAAAAAAAAATTCATTTAAATTATCATGTTCTAACTATCCACAGTTGGGACAAAGGACTTTGTTACTAAACCACTTTTCTTCAGCGGGTTTTTTTTTTGGGCTGATATATGGGGCATCCACAATTAAAATATAATCCAAAATGTTACAAAAATCATCTTCAAAGCGATGGCAAAGCAATTTGGAAGGTAGGTATATGAAAAACACGTTTATTGATATAATTTTTCGATTCTCCAAAATCAGCTATTCCAACTTTGACCTCCGTTGTTTCTCTGTGAAATTCGGCAAGCCAATTTTTTGGTGGCATGTGATTCATGTGATTCATGTGATGTTCAATGTCTTTATCATATTTGTTATATTAAGAACATCTTACACAACTCATTTCGTTCTTTTTTCCTTCGTTTGCTTCCATTTTTTTCTCGGATATCTCTCAATCAGTTTAACGTAAAAAAAGATTCTTCCTTTTGTAACATTTTAATTACACAAGGAGTTCTCTTTGCTTCAGTAACAGTAACAGCTAACGCATACAACCATCCAATCACCATCATGGACACTACGTAATATAATGCCCAAGAACCCGCTCAGGTTTCTAATGTTCTCTTTCCATGTTCTAGCTGTGAAATTCGGACGTATGTCAAAAAAGCAACGGGAAAAAGTGGAAGATGAGGTGAGATTCCACAGGGCACAGTTACGGGCACAGAACGACTCCGCACCAGACAGTTCAGTTTTCGAACAGCAAACACCATCAAGTAGTGACCAATTGCACCACAGTTACAATGGAGGGTAAGTGTACCTACAAAGTGTAGACTCTAGACATATTTGCAAAATTTTCCAAAATTTAGGTACACGTACAACAGCGATGTTGGAACTTATACTCCGGCGTACTACACAAGTACCACCCAAGTCCAACCCAACTCGATGGGTTATGATATATCAGCGGATTACGTCGATAGTACCACCGCGTACGATCCTCGGCCGGGTCTAGATGCATTAAGTGATACGGGCAGCCTGATGGCAAATGTCGTCACGACAGGTAAGTTTCCCTCTTCGAACACAACATGCATGTAGCTTTTTGGGTATTACCACCAAATCACATGGTTTAGGTAATACTAACACAAATGGTGGCGGAAAACAAACCACATTGCCTCTGTCGGATACGCGGCCGTATAAACGGGTCAGCCAAACGTCATCCAGTACGACGTTGTCTGGGGGTACGGTGGTGTCGGTAAAACAAGAGGGTGCAGTGGATAATTTGGTACCAAGTTATGTAGATAGCACTACGTTTGTTAATTCACCCACGGTACAACAAACTAACAATGCCCGACAACAAAGTAGTTCGCAAAATGTGCAAACTCGAAGTGGAGATGAATGCGAACCAGTTACCTTGCCTAGTAAGTTACTGAAAAAATAATCATGGTTGCATGAAGTGGAAGTTTGTGATGGCTAAACGTACTTTTATGTTTTATTTTTTTTTTGGCATGAGGATGTTTATAACTGAAAAAAGGAAGGGGGCTTGGGTTATTTGGACTAGTGTAACTAGAAGGGGGAAATTATTGTGATTTGTCTGGGTAAGCCAGAGTCGGTGGTACCGCTTTTAGTATAAAGGTTGATTCAAAAAATTTTAGTTATCTTATGTAAAAGATGGATTAAAAACAATATAGACATTTTACATTTTTAATAATTACGGTATTCTTTTTGTACATAAAGAATTGATTAAAAAATCTATTTTATTTTATTTTTTTAATTCGATTCTATGAATTTATGTATAGAGGTGTGAGATCACGTGATGAGGAAGTAGGTTCATAGGGTGGGTGTTGGGTAAGGTTAGATGACAATTTGTTGAAAATTTAGTCCAGAAAAAGTGTTCGATTGTTGTATATTTTTCGATATTTCGATGTGTGATATTTTATTTAAATATTTTATGTGGATAAAATAATAAAAAGGTTACTTTTAGGCATGCCTACTTTTAATTACAAACTGGCATCTATAATACAGGGTCATTAACTTTAAAAAAAATCTAGCATGGTTTGTGGCTGCGAAATTTAATAATAATGTGCCTCTTCTTATAAATGATAGACCGACACTAACCATATTTGAAGGGGTGGATTCAGGGCAGTAGTATTTTGGGCGAAATTTATAGTTTTGGAAATTTTTTGTTCTCCATACACAGAGTGTGGTGCTGGATATAGGAAAAATGTTTTTAATATGCATTTTGCGAGAAAATATTATTCTTGATAAAAAATCTGCTTTTTTCAAAACCTATGTAACCCTATCAGCTTTGACTATAAACATACAGGGTGAAAAAAAATTTAGAAAATAGAAAATGATTCAAGAGAGACCTTTATTTTTGACTTACAATAAAAATGTAATAAGAAAATGTTTTTAATTGAAAAGTAAGTCTAGTTAAAGAAATTTTATTCTTACCATGCACAGTACGTCTTATTTTAATTTTGTTATAAGCGCTACTCTTTGGAAATACTAGCTAACTTTCAACAAAATCGTTATACTGAAACATCTTTAAAGGTATACACAATTAAAAGTTTCAAGTTTCATTAGTTTTTCTATTGATTTCTTCACAAGTTCCTAGGAGATCCCCGCGGGATACTTAGTTATAAACCATTGTCTAATCTTTGTAGTTACAGCCAATCTAACAATGTGTTTCTTTGTTTTCAATCATTCAACAAACGACTTTTATATTTAAGGATAAAAACAAAGAAAGTGCGGCTACAACAATTATTGTCCTTAACATATGATGATTTATGAGCTATTATTGTTTGACCACAAATCATTGCGTTTTATAAATCTATCCTTTATGTCTAGAAAATACAGAAGAAATGTTTCATTTTGTCTGAAGGACTTAGTTGGAAATTCGTAGTTTTTTGAATCAACTTTTTTCGTTTAAGTGTTTATTTTTTGTGGATAAATATTTCCAAATGCTGTATGTACAATTGTGGATATGGGAAAGTCAATCGCTTCAAAACATACAAACATACTAATTAAATTTTTCTTTTTCGGTTTTTTAGATCCAAGTCAGATATCAGAGCTTTTATCGAAGACAATATCAGACGCACACACACGTACTTGTTTATATTCACTGGAACACATTCATGAAATGTTTAGGAAACCTCATGATCTCTCACGACTATTGTTCTACAAAAACATGGCACACGAAGAACTTTGGTTGGAATGTGCACAGAAACTCACCACAATCATCCAACAAATCATTGAATTCGCTAAAATGGTACCTGGATTCATGAAGCTTTCACAAGACGATCAAATTGTCTTACTCAAAGCAGGTACGTGAAGAACTGCTACTGGAGCTTCTGGAACAGCATATTAATCTTGTTTGTTTTCAACAGGTAGTTTTGAGCTGGCGATAATTCGGATGTCCCGGTACTTGGACCTAACCCAAAATTGTGTTCTATACGGCGACACAATACTCCCCCAGGATGCCTTCTACACCACGGACACAGCTGAGATGAAACTGGTGTCGTGTGTGTTTGAAGTATCCAAAAGTATAGCCGAACTAAAGCTAACGGAGACCGAGTTGGCGCTTTATTCGGCTTGTGTTCTACTATCACCTGGTAAAATTCGAAACTAAGCCAAATTTTCTTTACTAAAATCTGCTTTATAGACCGCCCTGGTTTGAAGGGCATCGGTGAGATCGGACGATTAAGTCAAGCGGTAGTTAGAGCGTTAAGACTTGAATTGGACCGAAACCACAGCATCCCTATCAAGGGAGATGTTACAGTTTGTGATGCCTTGCTTACTAAAATACCTACTTTAAGGTAAGTGAATTCTGTGTAGTAATCTTTGTTAATGGAAAGTAATTTGTTTTTATATCGTAGGGATATAAGTATGCTTCACATGGACGCGTTAGGGAAACTGAAAAGATCTGCCCCTCATCTAGAGTTTCCAGCGTTGCACAAGGAGTTGTTTAGTGTAGATAGTTGAGAATCTCCAGAGACATCTCCTGAGCTGTAGCAACAACAGTCTTGTGTAGCTACTGTAAGTAGTAACATAACATAACATATCATAACCCATCAATCAATTTCCTTGTTTCAGATTCCTTCATACTGATTGTATATCGGCCTTAAATACATAAATAATATAAAATTAAAATATAATTTCGTTAAAATGAGATAAAATTTATTGTTGTGACATAGAGTTAATGCAAACAGAGAAGAAACAACATTATATGAATGGAAACGCAGATCTCAAATAGTTTATTTAAAAAATTGCAGGAAAAAACGAAACAGTGTATAGAGCCAGGCCCTGATTTAAAAGTACAACTATTTGTTTGTTGTTTGTTATATCTAAGCAGTGTGTTGATGGTTCTGAATCCTAGGTGCTTATCGTTTTTTGGTACATAAAACAGTTTCTTCTTGCAGTTTTTTAAACGAATTTTTTTCTTACGTATTCGTAATAATCTGCCACTTAACGTAAACACGCTAAAATTACACATAAGATTAAAGTTATATACACTATTGATATAATAATATATTAAAATGCACTGTGTCCAAAAATAGTTTAAATTTATCCTAGTTATTATATAAACAAAAAAGTATATATAAAAATATAGTTTAGACTGCATTGATACGTAAGTATACCGAAATATATGAATCACTTTAGTTCTTTAAGTAGATCTCTCTACAGTAGACATACAATACAATGATAGAAGACTGTAAGCTTAAAATAATAATAAATAATATTATATTTGTTAAGTTTTTGCTATTTTTCGACATGGTGCAATTTTTTTTATTTGTTTATGGTGACACATGGTTTTATAAAAATATATATAAAGAGATGTATATGTATAAAGTATATGAAGATAGATTATAGAGTATTTATAAAAAAATAATAGAACTATATCTGATGATTCTTATTTACACTGTTTTTCGTTGTTTTGTTGTGGATTTGAACATGTTCAGGTCAGAATGAAACAAGTTGCAATCGTGATAACATGACGACATTTATTTCAGCTTAGATTCAAATATTTTTGCAAGTCGGTACCTTTATGGAAAACACATAAACACCAGAATTAATTAAATAATTGCTTGTACAAGGCGTAAAATTATAAGAAACTCAAATTAGACTTTGCTCTAATTTTCACGTTTTTGCTAGAAATTTTTTGTAATAAAATAAAATAACAAAACACCTTAAATTTTAGTATATTTTTTGTGATCTCTATTGTATTCAAAAATAACGTATATAGGTGTTTATGTTTTTTCTTTTCCAAAAAGCCAGGTCAAATAGTTCTAAGTTTTAAGTTAGTTTATTAAAAAAAGTGCTTGTAGATATTAATCATTGTTAAATAAATCAAGCTGGTATTCTAAATCGGCCGGTAACAAGTAATTTATATAAAATTTTATTCTACGTAACATCACTCATGATTTTTGTAAAGAATTAAATATAATCTGCGGATATGATATGAATAATACCCAATTATGTAATTATATATATTTTGTATGTATAGAGAGTTTTATTATTTGTTAGTAGTTGTTAAGTGTTAAACTTTAACAATGGTTAATATCAATTTTATATTTGAGAGGCTATTGGTTATTTTTGTATCTAACGAACCATGTCATTTTCAAACAACATTCAATAAAAAAACATGGCTGTGTTATTTACATTATAACGCTTTATGATCTGTAATTTGCCTATATGTTAACTTTTTATTAAATAAAGTTTTTCTAAATATTATTCCTGTAATTTTTGCCTCCTGGTTTCGATTATTTAATAAAGAGTTTGCACAATATGTGAATTATATTATTGTAGAATAGCCATTTTTTGTAAAATGTGGGTTGGCAATGGGTAATGGTATCGCTATTGTTAAATAATTAATTAAAGTTAAAGTTTAAAAAACATATTATTATAATGTACCTTTTTGCTACATAAAAAAACTGTACATTTTTTCTTAATTTATTAGAATCTTTTTACTACTGGTGAAAATTTTAATTATAGTATAATAATTATGTAGATGCGCCTACAATTTTGTTTATATATTTTATTTTTGTTGGACATTCTTTTCAATGCAATTATTACTGTTTGTTTATATTTTTGTTACAGTTTAAACCTTGGATTTTTTTGTTTATAGAGGTAAACTTATAGTTGTATGTTTTTATATTGTTATATATTTTGCGTTTTTCTCTCGTTTTAACCCACGACTATTTATTACAAAGTGCAATTTAAATAATGAGATATAAATTAACAAAAATATTGACAAATTTTACTAATTGTCCCCCCTGCTGACACCAGTAGAAATTATATATATTTTTTTGTATTTATTTCTTTGAATTTATTTACCACCCGCTCCTTTACCATTATCCCTAAACATCCACTCGAACTTATCAATTGATTTATATACAAAGAGTCTTAGTGTACCAACTAAAAATATAAAATATAAACTTGTTGAAAATGCATGCCACCTTTCTATTAAAATTTTTATCAAATATACAAAATTATATTTATTTTCCTCTCAGACTCAGTTCATTGGTTTTTTACGCAAGAGCATGGGAAACAAAGGTAAGTAAAGGAAAAGTGTTGCAAATACTTTAAGAGTACTAAAATAGATGTTTTAAAGTAATTATTTGGTGATATTTGTAGTTTTTCATAAAATAGTCTTCTGTTTTTACGTCTTCACATAATAGTACATTCAAATTAGACGAAAAATGAACTATTAAGGGAAATAAATCCAAAAAACTTGCTCTTTTGGGATCCGACGCGTAAAGTGGTGGGTTTCAATATTCTGTGGTGTCCCCCAATTTTATTAGAGCCTGGCACCCCTAAAAGCCACCCTCAAGGTGTATATTCGTGGTTTTCCGCATTTCACCGCAAAACGGTCACGATTTCGCAATTTTAGCCTCTATACAAAAATAATCCTTATAAAATTCTGCACAAAAAATGTATTTACAATTTTTTCTTATATACAGTGGTTCTCAGACTACAAGAATAGAGAGGATATAGTCCAAGCAATCTATCCAAGTTCCAATGCTTTAGTTCGCAATCGGAGAGAGCAGGATGAAACTTTGTTGGCAGTTGGGGCCCACAACAGTAAGTTTAAATCCAAGTTTTGGACTTCATCCCTCGGGAGGTTTTTCCGCCATCTTGGGTATAAGAGTGCATTTGTTTTTTGCGATTTGCGGCTTAACTACGCTTTTTGTCGAAAAGTATGTCTTTTTCTTTGTTGCAGACCATAAAATTTCCTATCGAACCATGTATATTGAGTAACTAATTTATCCAATTTTAGTGAAAATTTTTGAGGTTGAAATAGTGTTTTTACTTTTTCAAATTAAATTACATTATTAGTAAAAATAATAGCTTTTAGGGGTGCCAGGCTCTAATAAAATTGGGGGACGCCACAGAATATTGAAACCCACCACTTTCCGCGTTGGATCCCAAAATGGCAAGTTTTTTTGATTTATTTCCCTTATTTTTACTAATGTAATTTAATTTAAATAAAAAAGTAAAAACACTATTTCAACCTGCAAATTTTTCACTAAAATACTCGTAATTGGATAAATTAGTTACTCAATATACATGGTTCGATAGGAAATTTTATGATCTACAACAAAGAAAGAGACATACTTTTCGACAAAGTTCGTAGTTAAGCCGCAAATCGCAAAACACAAATACACTCTTATATCCAAGATGGCGGAAAAACCTCAGGAGGGATGAAGTCTAAAACTTGGATTTAAACTTACCTGCCCACCAGTGGCGGATTTACGGGGGTTTCGGGTTCAAACCCCCCCCCCCCGTGGAGGTCGTTGTTTTTATTCTACTGATGTTTGAAAAAGAGATATGTTAGCAAAAATTACTTGTGACGTAGATTATTCTAAATTATTTTATCCAAAACCCCCCCATGGTAAAATCCTGGATCCGCTACTGCTGCCCACAAAGTTTCATCCTGCCCTCTCCGATTGTGAACTAAAGCATTGGAACTTGGATAGATTGCTTGGACTATTCTTGTAGTTTGAGAACCACTATATATAAGAAAAAATGGGAAATACATTTTTCGTGCAGAATTTTATAAGGATTATTTTTGTATAGAAGCTAAAATTGCGAAATCATGACCGTTTTTCGGTAAATTGCGGAAAACCACGAACATACACCTTGAGGGTGCCAGGCTCTAATAAAATTGGGGGACACCACAAAATATTGAAACCTACAACTTTCCGCGTCGGATCCCAAAAGGGCAAGTTTTTTTATTTATTTCCTTTATTTTTGCTAATTTGAGTGTACTATAAATAAATTGTTCTGATGTCACTCATAATGACTCCTACTAATTTAAATTTGACATTAATTATCCAAAAAAAATGAAATATATTCAGTGAATCATAATTATTTTCCTTCTTAGATGATTATCAAATTTCCATTACTCATCAGTTTTATAGTTGAAACTAGCATAGAATTTCAGTGGCGTAAGTATGGGGGGCTTGGACCATAACTGGAACTAATAAATGACCATTCCAAATTTATTTTGGATTTTTTGTGTTACATAGAAAGAAGAACATTTAACTAATAGATTTGCAACCAAACTATTATTACGGTTTTAAATATTTTAGTTATTGAAATGGAGAGGTCATAATGTTTTATCCAAAATTGTTTTACATTCTGTCAAGAAAGCATCTGGAAATTCTCATTTAAAAACTCCGCGTAAATAATATAAAAAAAATTCTTTTTGGAAAATTTATAGTACTGTAGGTACTACATGCTGACACGGAATTTAAGCGAGATCTGTCAACTAGTTTGTTTACAGCTGTTGATTTTATTAGCCGGCTTTAAGTGAGTTCTGCGATTTTTACTATTGAATAAAGAGTTTGCCTGAAATTTGTTTCCAACCGAATTTCTTGTGCTGAATCATTGAAAATGTTGGAAAAGGCGTATGGTAACTTCGTTTTATCAAAGACACAAGCATATGAATGGTACAACCGTGGTACGACCAACGTCTTCAATTGAAGAAAACATCGATAAAGTAAAGAGGATGGTGCTTACAAACCGTCATTATACAAGGTGTCTCTAAAAGGTCTTTACAAAATCCTACCACAAGTTTTTAGGCTCAAAATAATTCGTTTAAACCAAACGTACCTTAGTCCAAAGTTCTTCCTTACTGAGCCCAAAAACTTGTGGTAGGATTTTGTAAAGACCTTTTAGAGACATCCTGTAGTTTGAGAAAGTTGGCATATGAACTAACCATCTCTTAGGAATCAGTTTGTACCATTTTAGTTGATATTTTGGACATGACTTTTTCCATGCAACATGCAACATGCAACATCACACAAAGAAAGCGATAATTCTCAATGAATTTTTGACCAAAAACTCAACAAATATCTTCGAGCAAGCACCGTATTCACCAGATATGGCTCCCTGCGACTTTTTCCTGTTTCACAAACTAAAATTATCACTTAAGAGTTTTGATGATTAATACAATATTTTGTGTTTTATTGAGAATTTTCGGGTACTTTCTTGACACAGTAAATTGTAGGTTTTTCAGGATAAGTTAAAATAATAAGCTTTGCCAATACTTTTTGATTGAAACCTCGTAGTTTTAGATTTGGTTTTTCGAAAGCACGATTAAGGAAAATAATGGATGTCTTTCAGGATTAATATTATTACAGAAATAATGAAAATGGTTTTTTATCTACGCCCGCCACTGATCAGGTCGTAAAATATTACTACTTAATTAGCAAATTAAAAATTTAAATCAAATCCGGAACTTCCTGTAGCCATATGCAAATAATCCTTAATCATCAAACGCATAATTTTTCCTATGCTATAAAAATAACAATAATTATAATATCTCTGTTTTTTCTCGTCTGCCGTACTTAAACACCCAAAATTACAATAATGATGTCATTACTTTGATGAAACAATAACTATATAACATGAAAAAAGTATAATAATAGCAACTCAAGACGAACGCGGTAAACTTGTTTGTTTTACCATTTCGCAATCAGAATCATCTTGCATATTAAAAAACGTTTGTGTACCAAAGTGGAAGTTAACAAAACCATCAGAGCGTAATGAAGATTTTTACCTTGGTAACTTGGGTATTAACATAACATTGAACCTGGTGAGAAAAAGAAAGATACGTACTTCGAAGTACCTGCTTTGTTTTAATGTCAAAAACCCCAGGAAAAAAGTATTGATACAGGATTATAATGTCGGAAAAATTAACTTGATTTCAAACAAATTTTGTTTTATGAATAACTGGAAGAAAATAAAATGCTATTTTTATCATGAAGGCTAGAAATAACGATTATTTTCTAAGTAGCACAACTTGAAACTGGTTATACTTTTAACTCTGGACATCGAGGCATTTAAGGCACAGAACTAAATGATTATATTCCGATTAAACATGCAGCTATTGTTAAGCGTCCTTGTAGTACAGCATCAGATTTTCACCATTACAAATTCCAACTTTTTACAATCCAAACTGCCTAATGAGTTTAATGCTTTCGAGGAATATCAACCTCCATCAACAAAAATTATAGTACATATCCCATCATCCTCCTACTTTTTCTTTGTCTTATTTTCTTGCCTCTCCGGTTAATTACAGCCTGAATTTTGTCCGCCGAAGATACCGCGCGATAACTCGTCCACTTCCCAACCAACAAACAACATTTAAGTTGTTGTGTTCTTTCATGGTCTCTTCAACTAACTCACATTTTTCTTCGGACAACATTGCGTGGTGCTACAATAGGAACTTTGTTACGAAATAATCGAAGATGAAGTTAAGGAAAGTGAGTAATTGGTGGTAATTAAAAGAGTCAGTGAAGCGAATAATTTACCAGTTTGTGATTTGGTTTTACAAATTAAAGTGCGACGACTATGAATTATTTATTTTATTTATTTGTTTAGTTGTTTTTGAAGTAAAATAATGGACAAAAAGGGCGGTTTTAATTTTGTTCAAATGGCAGCAAGTTTAGCGTTTTTGGGTATCGTTCGCGCCCTGACCATCGATAATCAATTAACTGTGATTAAAAATGGTAAGTAACTGAACAATTTTTATATATCAAGCCAAAAAAATAAGTTAGCAAAATTTTTTTTTACTTCCTCTAGTTCTACTGTTCTAGTACGCATTATTTACTCGTATAATTAGATTTTTTCCTGTTTTGGTCACGATAAATTTAAAACCAATTCTGATACCATCAGCAAATTATCAAGTCCCCAAAAAAACTTAATTTATCTCCGAATAAAAACATGTGTGTGTGCTAGTTCCACTTCTAATTTGCCACAATTTGACACAGTAATCTTCTGCAAATACCACGAAACAAAACCCAATACATCCATTAACTTGTCGACAATAAAAAATCCTTGTAATGTTAACTGTAGTTTTTGCCGAATAAAATCAGGTGGCTCCAATCACGAAAAATGCTAATGAACTTTTTTGCTCCAAGTGAAATTAAAACTAGTTTTTTTTAATTTTTCCTTTGCAGATTGTTACGAACGGATGGCGATAGGTCAACGTTTAGCTCCAAAGAATGTTTATCGGACATTCCACCACAACACTGTCAGTGATTGTCAAATGGCTTGTACACAAGAAAAGGACGTCTGTAAGGCTTTTAGTTTTGGGTTAGTTGGTTTGTTTTTCGATAATTAGATCCGTGAGAAAAATCAGTCATCGCCGGATTTAAAGATGGCCTAGCGGGTTATTAATTATTTAACAATTAGTTGGAAGAGAGTGAAGGACAAGAGTTTTTATGCTAATTAACAGTCTATAATTATTGCTGTAATAATGTTTAAATGCTGTAAGCGCGGGGTTTATGTGCTTCGGTTGGCTGACAGACCACTAAAACAATTATTAGTGTTTAATAAATTGCTCCATAAACACTTGTGTTAAATTGTTAAGTAGATTTTACTAGTATGTAAAAGTAGATTTAAAAAAACGTCATTTTATTTATTTTTGATAAGAATTTATTAAAGGCTAATAACAATTTATTTGAAATTATGTAAATAAAGGTAACGAATGAAACGCTTTTACGCCTCATTCGAAAACTAAATTATTTTTCAAATTATAGCATTTTAATTCCGAGTCAACTAATACTCAATAAAAATAACTTTGTCAGATATTCAAATGCACTTTTATAAAAATCGACTACACAAGATAGGCAACAACAACATTCCACTGTAATGCAAGCTGCAGCATGTAACCATCATTATACTATTACAGAATTAGCGCGAAAGGCAACGCAACCTGCGAGCTCAGCGCCGACCACGTTAAAGAAACAGCCGATCTGAAACCAATAGGAACCCTCATAGAAACCGACTTCGACTTGTACATAAAAAAATTAGGTTGCAAACTAGTTATAGAAAAACCGGCTGGTTTTCTACCACAAAAGCCTCCCTTATCTGACAGTACAAACTACCACCATGGGAAACCTCCAAATAGCTACGAAGATTACGACAATACAAGACCGGATTACAATCGTCCAGGACCTCCAGATGACTATGGGGCAACGCGTCCGAAACCACAACCGCCAAGTGATTATGATCACAGTCGACCTAATCCTTCAAATTCCTATGGAGGAAATCATCAGAAACCTCCAAATAGTTACAGCGATACAAGACCAGAGACAGACTATCATAAACCAGGAGGAAGTTCCTATGATCAAAGTTCTGACACTAGACCACAAACAGATTACCATAGACCAGGTCCTGGAAATTCTTACGAAACGCACCACCCAAGTCCTGACACTAGACCACAAATAGATTACCATAGACCAAATCCAGGAAATTCCTATGATACTCACCATCCAAGCCCTTCAAATCAATACGAAAATTCCAGACCAAAACCTCCACTCGGCGACGAAACCTACCAAGTACAAACCTTAGTGAGCATAGCAAGCGGTCCACAAACTTTCCTGCACCCAGTTCATGAAATCCTTGTAGGAGAAGGTCCTTATGCTCAGAAACCCGACGGTTATGGAGGCGATATGCCACCGTTTAGGCCTCCAGTCCTAAATCATCTATACGATGACCACAGACCTATGAGACCTTTGGACTACGATCGTCCTGATCCACTTTACCACTCGCGTCCAGGGTATGGAGATGGTGGACGTCCTCCAAGACCAATACGTCCTGAGTACGACATGGAAATTCCTAGACCTATGGTAGATAGATATGATGATCGTCCACCAAGGCGACCTTTTCGACCGGAACCCGACGATTATTTTAGACCAAGTTTCGAGATGTATCGTCCAAGGCCAATTAGACCACTGCCAAACCGTTATGGTTCTTATATACCACATCCTGATGACTATAATCGTCCGTACGAAAATGGATATTTATTTAGACCGAATGAAATTGATAGATATGATGAACCACCACGGCCTAGACCCCCTCCTCCAAGTTATGAGAGTACGCCTTCGAAACCTCCAGCAGCATCGCAAAGTTATGATAAGCCGAGCAGTAAACCTGGCACTCAAGGTGGTTATGATAAACCTGGTGGTAAACCAGATGAAAATAATCCGAATGCATCAGGCGGATCTTATGCGGGGAGTAAGCCAGGAATCAAACCTGATTATGGGGGTCCAAATGATAGGAATAAAGGGGGAAGTAAGCCCATTGTGACACAAAGCGTGGGATATGGAGGGGAGAGGATTACGTCTATAATAACAGAAATACCCAATGGTAAGTTTATGTTAAAGTTAAATTAGTTGAAGAAGTTATTTTTAAGAAAACTTCTTAAGTACATAGAGGTAGTATTGTATAAATACTTGAACGACTTGAACGAGATTCAAAATATTCCTACGACAATTAATTCAGGAATATAGTTTTAAAAAATATACAGGACGATAAATTAATAAAAAAAAAAACGGAAAAATTTTAGTAATACATATAAAAATTGATTTATTTCAAACTATTTGGATAATTTTACGACTTTTGGATTTTTGTTGGAGTCTACAATTTTTTTTATTTACTGTTTGTTTATTTACTGCAAGTCAAAATTAAAATTAACTTCAGCAAATGATATGGAATCTGATTTTATACGCATTCTTAATTTTTTGGATGCCATTTTTACTATTCTATTAGATATAAATCTGGAGACTCCAACAGTGGCATAGAACAGGAACCCGAACCCGCGTAATTTTATTAGTTTTTGTATGTATTCAGTATAATGTATTTTTAAGTGGATGATTTCTCAACCAAATTTATAAACAATGAACATACGCCCTAAACTGCTGTTTTTTTTAATTTACTTCTATTTTTATCGATGTACTTACTGGTAGAATATCTAAATTAATAACTATCGAAAATTTGAGATTCCAGCAATGTGGACGAATTGAAACTTATTTTTACCCTTTTATTCCGCATTCAAATCATCAAATCTTAGGTAATTTAACTTAATTATATCAAAATTCCAGCAAGTAGAACTAATACGTAACATCCGGATTTGTTGGATATGTAAAAACGCTAGAACCAGTAGTTGTTTGGGTAAAATAAAACTGTTCAGCTAATTAAGTACATTTTATTAAATGATATATGCAAGTGATGATTTATATCTTTTTGTATAATTAAATTTATTATGTACGAGATGTATTGTATAATATTACTACTAATGGGAAATATTACGTATTATTTGCCGCACAAGTCTGAAGACATTGAATTCTAAATTAATTGTGAAAATCATGCTTGGAAATAGAACTATAGGAAGATTTTTTCGCTACCTAATTAAATCTTAATTAGTTTCATCATGGTCTATAAAAAACAACATTGTCATGATTCTAATTATTATTATAGGTGTAATTTTTCAATCCAAAACATGGTATCTACATTTTTTGTAGAATTTGTGCATCCTGTTTGTCAAGACAACACAAAGACACTGATTGAGTAAACAAAGAATTGTTAATTTCAAGGAAACATCATCATCATAGAGTAAATTGGCCAATTTGTTCTGCGATGATCTTCCCTGGCCTTGGGATATGGTCATCTTATTTATTTGTTCAAACACAATCGAATACAATCGTTTTCGAAAAACTCATTGCGCAAAATTCGGCCTTAACAAACAGCATGTTCAATTGCACAGAAATTTTGCTTAGTCATAAATTCGATTTTGGGATTAAATACGAGTACACCAAATTGCAACACCACCTGTTATTGTTTCATGTGTTGTGTTTATAGGACAGAGGATATAAAATGGTTCATACCTAAATGATAGATGACCACCACACATTAGTTATGCATGTAAACAACAATAAGTGAACATTGTTGTTGGTCGTACTAGCAACCTTCGGTCTATTATTTACTAGCAGTACCGCTAAAAAGCGATCCATATCGTATGATGTAAGCTTTAAAGTGCATCCAGTTGGTATTATTGCACAAAGTGCGGTTGGTTTGTAGATCAGATCATGATTTTTTTGAAGAAATTTTTTTATTTATCAAGTTTTAGCAATTCTTTTTTAGGTTGAACTTCATATAATTCGAAAATAGTAAATTTCATCTAGTCGTTCTATTATATTCATATATTATACAGGGTGTCCCAGTTTATATCGTCAGGATTTCACCAGTCGATAGTTTAGCAAAAATTAGAGGTGGTTTGTCTAATAAACTATGGTCGAATGTTGCTTTCTTTTTGACGTACAGGCCATTAAAGAAAATAAATTATTTTAAATAATTTGCTAGAAATCAATAACAAAGAAAGTTGGCCTTCTGAAATTTTGCATAGATCTTTTTTTGTATTCTCTTATTAATAGTGGTTGCAATTATTTTATTTAGAACACAGAGGCGTGCGTACGGGTTTCTTCAAAAACATTTTATTGAATGAAACGTACGCTACTGGTTTTTTTGCAGCACCAATATGCAGAGAGTATTTTCCATTCAATTTATAAACTTTTTTGTATCTTATAATTTTTTGATAACTTAACTCAAAATAACCTAATAGTACAGTAACTTATTTTTTGAATATCTTTTTAAATATTGACAATATCAAAAAAATATTAAAAGAAAAGTTGTAGGAAATATTTTTCTCTACAATTTTGTACTGATGTTTTTTTCGGAAATCTAATAGGGAAGAACCTCTTTAATAAATAAGAAAAAAAAAGTTAAGTTATTAAGAAATTGTAAGATACAAAAAAGTTTCTAAATTGAATGAAAAATACTCTCTGCATATTGCTGCTGCAAAAAAACCAGTGGTGTACGTTTTATTCAATAAAATGTTTTGAAGAAACCCGTACGCACGCCTCTGTGTTCTAAATAAAATAATTGCAACCACTATTAATAAGAGAATACAAAAAAAAATCTATGCAAAATTTCAGAAGACTAACTTTTTTTGTTATTGACTTATAGCAAATTATTTAAAATAATTTATTTTCTTTAATGCCTTGTACATCAAAAAGGAAGCAACATTCGATCATAGTTTATTAGACAAACCACCTTTAATTTTCGCTAAACTATCGACTGGTGAAATCCTGACGATATAAACTGGGACACCCTGTATATTCCTACTTAGTTAAAAAATAGACTGTCTACCTAAATTATTTTAATTTGTAGAAATATTTAGATGTGTTTTCTATAGGAGTACTTACTTTAAAAAATTCTAATTATTATTATAGGTCAAAATAGAAGATTTGGACCACATTAATCTAGAGAAATTTCGCTGCTTCGATTAAATAATATCCTTTACAGACATCTAACGTATCTTCATAAATTTCTGAAACATCTGGAAAATACTGAAACTTCAAGCTTTCAGTAAACTGGATAAATTCTTTTCAACACCCTGTAGGTATCTCAGTAACTATAAACACTCTCAAATATTATAACTAAATGCGGTCCAAAATGTAAAAATTTAAACATTTATTTTTGCAAATGTATAAGTTTATAGAACAACATTTATTATGAAGAGTTGCAGCCATCATTTTACATTTTAATAATTTTAGTAGTGATTATATTGAATATAAATCTGGAGACCCCAACAGTCGCATAAAACAGTAACCCGTGTAATTTTTTTTTGTTTTTCTGTATAACTGTATTGTATAGGGTGTTTCCTAAGCAAGGTAAACTATTGGATTTCCAAGCATATTTATGACGAAAAGTTCTTATGCCATAAACTACCTTTTTTGAAATTATAGAGTTTCAACGTTAAGGAAAAAAATCATAATTTTGAAAATTTGGAAAACGCCTTCGGTTGGTACTCAATTATTCAAATTCATATTAAACCATTATTTTGTCAAGTAAAACGTACAAAGGGCAGTGTATTCCACTATTTTATATCATAGTGGTACGACAATTTAAATAAAATGAGGCTGCTTAAATTTTTATTAGAAAATTTCGAATAAGTTCAGTTTACATTGTTTCAGCTAACGGGGTGGAATCTGATTCTGTTCGCAGTCTGAATTTATTTGATGCCATTTTTGAGTTAGTGACACTATTGAACATAAATCTGGAGACCCCAACAGTCGCATAGAACAGAAACCCGCGTTTTGGTTCAGTTTATATAAATTTTTTCCAACAAATCATGATTTTACTCGCATTCTTACTTCATTGGATGTCATTTTTGATTACCTACAGATTTCATAATTATTTTATACTGCCTTTTTTAGTGTCATCTACATTTTAACATAAGTTATAGTGTTGTCAACGTTTGTTTATATATTTGTTTATAGTTTCCTGCGTAAAAAATAATTTGAAAACTCAAACAAAACCTGTCCAATGGTCCGTAAAACAGTCCGCCAATCCTCCACTTCCGGCCCTCCACAAACACTCCGAGGTTCCCACAATTTGACACAGTTATATTAAAATCGTTGCCAATTATATCAACTTGTGGCAGTGTTAGCGAGCTTTCAGCACACCACACCCCACCCCAATTAAACGGCAGCACAAAAACATCATTCACAGATCGCAAATTCTATCCTTGGTTTAGAATGCATATATTCTCTGAAATTACACTAGAAATTCCCAGTAACGCGTCGAAAACTTCAAAGATCTCTTACTCTTACATCCTCGAAGCCGGTGTATATTGTGCATTGTTTTCGTGTTTTTTTAATTACAATTTTTGCTGTTTTGTTTGCACTGTTCTTACATCACTTGCAGACACTTTTTGCCTGGTGAATATTAATCGAAAAAACGTGTAATAAACCAGAGTTTTCACCAATAAAAGCAGCTATAAACTTCTTTTTACTACAACCGAAGCAAAAGTGTTATAACAGTTTAATATGTTTTCGATGAATTAAATTGCAAAACTATTTCGAAAAATTTTAATAAACTTTGTGCGATTGTATGCTAATTTTATACCTTGGGAACGAGCCGAGCCATTTTTATATTAAGACATGGTCAAATTAAAATTACGCACATAATTGTTTATTAATGAATCTCAAAAAGTTAATTAATGTGAAATAATAGTGGTGATGTGTTCGTAAAGGGTGCGTTATTCCGAAACATAAAAATGTGTGTGTTAAGATGTTCTGTGATATTTTCTATTATTGTTCTCCACGTGTACCTCTCCACTGCCAGTATAATTATTGTCGAGGATGCCAAAGGTAATCTTGCACTAATTCACTTGTACAAAAATGCGTGTTTATCTCATTATAACTTAAACTTCAACTCACTCCATGTTTTGATTATTTACATGTTTTTAAATTTGCGTTTCTCAATGTGATAAACATCTTTTTTTTATAATTATTTCACAACATATCCATTGTTTGTAGAATAAAATGCGCCTGTACGAATATATTATACAAATAAAACAATATTGTTATTACAAAAGTGTTGCTGCTTTAAATAACTACAAATCGCAGATCGTTATAGGCTAGAAAATATAACATAATATCCTTTGATTGAGCTGATAATGTTTAGACAAATAAAAGGTGCTAATTTACGGAAGACAAGATAAAAAATTTTAATGGGTATTTTTTGCAATTTCTTTGTATGAATAAATTTCTCTAAACTTATACTGTAGAAATGTTAGAAATTATAGAACAGAAATATTCCGTGATTTTTTTTAAACTAGATTGAACTAATACCCAAATAATTGTATCATTTCAACAACTTTAATAAGAAAAATTCAAAAAGGGTTCAAATATCAATATAGAATACAGAGTGGTAAAAGCGAGTGTTTTCCAAATGAGTAGAATTTACATAGTTTAACCAGTGCAAGCAACTAAAATTCATCACTAACACCAAGAAATTTCGAACGTTTTGTTTGTAGTTTTCTAATTTACTAGTAATTTATGATAATGTAGTGATGAATCGCAAAGATTTGTAAATAATTGATTAACATTTTAAAAGAGTTGATAAAGAATCTTTAAAAATAGCGTGGAGGTAGGACAGCCTATACAAGGTGATTCAGAACTTACCGAAAAATTTAAGTGTATGTGTAAATTTATAGTAGTGGATATCAAAAAAAAATCGGACGCATTTTTTTTTGTTAGTAATAGATTGACTGTACCCACTAACTGGACGACTGTAAAGGGAGTAATGTCTTGAACACACACGTCAGAAGGGATTGGATTTCAATGTATAAAATAATATGATATTTTTACCTATACTGGCACATGGTACATGTATTACAAGATAGCGGAAACTTTACGGAATACTCTTTAATCTTTACGTTAGGGAATTCAATAAATTAATATTAGGGCGTAAGTTTGTGCATAAAAATTGTTTCTTCTACACAAGAGAATCAATCCTGAAACATCTGGCTTGGTTCCTGACCATACACAATGCACTTGACCTCATTTCTTTAGTCTTTGTTTTGATTTATAATTGCGTGTATCACTTGCACACAAATTATAATTATTGAAAAAACGGTGCAGAATGAAAAACTCATATTAATTCTACGACTCACGAGGATACTGAAAGAATATTCACCAAAAATTTGGGGTCGATATCTGCAACGGTGTATAGATTTGTATATTATACAAACTTTGCTTTTTTATGTATACAGGGTGTTATATAAGCTCTATGACAAACTTTGGCAGATGATAGCTGGGTTAATTCTAACATTTTTTTTTAATAAACGTGGCTCCGATTAGTTTTTGTTTACTACCTATCAGCAGTTACTTGAAAAAATTTAGGATGCAACTAATCAGATAAGAATTGATTCAAATCTCATCGTTGTGAGGCTTGCTTTCAAACCGAGGGTGGACATTTCGAACAATTTTTATAGTCAATAAAAAACAATAAGCTTTTGATTAAAATATGGAAATATATTTTTTAAAATGCTTGTAACTTCTAAACAAAATCGGACCCATCTGCATCTAAAAAAAATGTTTAGTATTAACCCAGCTATCATCTGTCAAAGTTTGTCATAGAGCTTGTAGAACACCCTGTATAAGAATATAAATTCAAAGATAATATGGTGAATTAGACGCATGGATCTCTTTGAACTCTTTCACCAATTTTTCATTTCGTTTAATAATCCAAAATTTCAGTTCAATTTTAAAATAAGAAACTAAATAGACCAAAACACTTCAAATTTAGTTTCCAGTTACTATGAAAGTGATGACTTATACTCTAGATTGTCTAAAAAATTGTAAATAGAGTGACTAGAACTTATCGAAGAAAAATTTTAGGGATGTATAGTACATACAACACATCCATATAAATAAGATAGCGCAAAATGAAATTGAACAATAATTTTCAAAATAATTAAAAATGTGTACTAAAGTGCCACTGGAAAACTGTTATACTGTATTAGTTACATACCTGCTAGCCTGCTACTACTACAACAACTTTTGATTTGCAAAATTTGGCAGATGTGTATTTGTGCGATTCTTTGAGTTTGTTTTTTATTATTATTTAAGGTTCGCTGAGAATAACGAAAAAGCTAAAAAGTAAGACGAGGCATCTATAGTTTCCAAGATATTGACAAGCCAATTTTCTTTGTTAAACCCCATAAGTATACTAAAGTTAATGGAGAAATAAAAATTTTGCAGTGTCACATATACTAAATTAAAACTGCTTAAATTTAGATTGGGTGAAGATGGTCCAGAAATGCTTACAAATATCTTTGAAATACATCGTCCGACATTCATTAGTAAATTCAATACTTATTGTACCCCTTTAAATAGCTTTTCTTTATTTTTCCTAATATCCCAGAATATTAAATAATATAAAAAAATTAATATGTAAAATATAATTTATTAAAAATTTAAAATCTAACCTATTAAAATTATACAACTCTTTCACGGATAAATTGAGATATAAAATAAAATTCTGACCTTATATGCTGTTTTCTTACATAGAGGACCTCACAGAATCATCATAGAACCTTTATCTCACTTTGTGTAGAAGCCCTTTTGCTTCATTCTGCACTTTAGACACTTCACAAGATAATTAACTGAATTTACGAGTAGATTTCATGATTTAGCGTTTATGAATAAAAAAATAATGATTATTGACGGTTTAATTGAAGGCAGTTTATTTCAATAATTATATTATTAATAATAATAATTGTAAAGGGACAAGTATTTTCTCGTCAAAAACTAACAAAGAACTGAACTCAAAACTCAGAAATTGCAAAAAGAGAGTGAATCATTTTTTTTTTTCAAATATTTGAAATAACACCATTTTTATTACATGAGGTAGGATAATTTGGTACGATATAAAAATGTTATTTTGAAACCGATTTTTAAATTAATGTCTTCTATTACAATCTGCATTTAAGTGCAATAGAAATTATTTATTGTTTTAGAAACTTTAAGTTAAAAGCTGAAATTTTTGACTCAGCTGTGGTAACCCAGATTAAAATAGATCAAGGCCACATATTGTTATTATTTCCTACCCTATTTTAAATACGTTCGAATTAGCGTTCAGTAACACCATTTTCGTTCAATTAGGATTTTATACCGGGTGATTTTTTTAATCTGAAACTTTCAAATATCTCGAGTACGAAAAAATGCCCATAATCAAAATTTAATCATTCCGCAGAGGAAATACATTAGTACTACAGTTAGTCCCCCTCCCCCCTCCTTGTGGGTCGAGCGGGGGATTGTGCAATACGTATGCAATAAAAAAATTACAGCGCCATCTATCATGAATCGAAAAAAATATTTCAGACAAATCCTACGTATTTTTAGCCGTAAAATCCGAATCTGCAATAAAAAATAGGGGGAGGAGGACTAATTTTACCACAATGTATTTTCCCCGAGGAATGATTAAATTTTAATTATGGACATTTTTTTCGTAGAATGCTTATTACTCGAGATATTTGAAAGTTTCAGGTTAAAAAAATGACCCGGTATATTTTTGTTGATACCACTCTATGAGCTCCAATTTTGATGATGCATGGTGCATCTCTTATATTTTTGAATAGGACCTGAATCAGGAATGATCTTGCATATTCTGGTATAAAATCGACGAAACTTTTACTGTCGTTTCTATGAAATTACCATTATTTAACTTTAAGTCATGAAATTATACCTAAAATTAAGTTATAATTTCGTGGTTTCAGCAAGTTTGTCATTGTATCTGAATTATATTAATGATAATTTTTCATAAGTATACGGTTCATAAGATATAAACTACCTATGGTTATTTTTATTTATGTTATTTAGAGAATTGGGCAAAACTACTTTTTTAGAATAAAGTAAACAATTGTGTATTCATCTACGATTAACATTTTTTCCTTCTTTCAGCATGTTTCAGAAGAGTCCTAGCAGGAAAACGTGTAACTCGTGGATTTGTCAAGAGAGCCTTGAGCTGTGAGAATGTGGAAGATTGTCAGCGAGAGTGTGCCGATGAGAAATACTTTGCTTGTGAGGGATTTAACTACAGGTATAATTATCCGATCATTATAATAGTGTTTGAGATTATACATGAACACCATCAGCTCAACGCCATCAAACAAGACAATTGTAATTTACGCGCCATAAAAATTGTAAATCTTTCATTGTGCGGGGTGAGCTTTAGTCTTTGACCTTCCATTTCAGTTGGAGAGACAATTAGACTAGGCAGGAATCCATAGAAATCGTGACAAGTTTTTTAGGGACCTTCACATAATAAAATAATGAACGTATAGAATTGCACTATTGTTATCTTCAGATTTAAAAATAATTATTACTCAAATGCAAATTAAATCATTATATCACACACACTTAACATTTTTCCAAACACCAAACACCAAACCTTCCACATTTTATATTTTTATACTGTGACGAATTGCCGCTATTTAAGTGCATCAAGCGCATCAAAATGACGTAATTTGACAAACTAGTCGGTAATAGCTCATGTTCATCATCATATTAAACTTTCATCCTATTGTTACGTGTGAATTCCTTGCACGTCCTTGCCAATAGTATAGTACAACAGGTTTTTTATTCTAACAGATTGGACCCATCTGGTCGTTCAAAAGGTGAATGCGAGCTTCTGGAACGACCTTTGTCCCATCTGGACATCGGACGCGATCTCTTCCCAGATCCTGATTACGACTACTACGAAAGAGATAGAAACGCTGCATCTGCTAATTGCAGACAAAGACCTAATGGTGGTTACTATTATGGTGGCGGAGGAGGAGGTGGAGGCGGAGGCTATCATCAATATCACTCTTCAGGAGGAGGTTATAATTATGGGGGATACGCAGACAGGCGCTACGACATAGGCGGAAGACGCCCAGGTTACCAGGATGATCACAGCTTACGCAGACCAGGAGATCGTTGGCCTGAGGATGATTTTAAATATGGTAGTAGACGACCACCACCACGTCCGGAAATAGATCGTAGATATGATTACGGACCTAATAGACCACTGCTAGATTATAGACCAACAGGGAATCGACGTGGAGGTAAATATCTTCCAACAAGTAACATCATATGGGATGTCTTATGCCTTCAAGTTACAAACTAGTTTCTA
Organism: Pediacus dermestoides; assembly: GCA_963942485.1. Lineage (NCBI taxonomy): Eukaryota > Metazoa > Arthropoda > Insecta > Coleoptera > Cucujidae > Pediacus > Pediacus dermestoides. Next base: position 7,447,014 of record OZ012629.1, read on the forward strand.
AGATAAATTGTACAAGTTTTAGCTAATTAAAGATTTTGCACTACAATGAAATAGTTTTATTTTCTTTTACAGACTTCTCATATCACCAATCACATCATTCCCAACATAACTACGAAAACAGTCATAACACTCACTTCAGTTACCATTTTAATGACTATGATCATCAAGGGGGAGATCATTTTAAGCCCATCAATCCTCCTTCATACTATCTTCCCCCACGTCATGACAGACCATACCACGATAGGGATAAAGATCATGACTATTGGGGATTAAACAATTATGGTTATGGTGGTACCTATGGAAACTCTAATCATTACCAGCATAATAATCGTAACCGTTTTGATGAAATTGATAGAAGGCATTATTATCTTCCTGCGCCGACTAGAGTCGATAGACCGAAGGACTGGGGGATGTACGGTGGTTCCTACGGGAATGGAGGAGTTAATTTGCAGTACAACGGATATGGTCACGGCCATAGCTTTGACTACTGGGGTTTAAACAACCACAAACCTGACTCCATACCTGGTACAGCTTATTTACCTGCCCCTAAACCTTTCGAAGGAAGTCACTATCTACCTCAACCACAGCCATTCAAACCTAGTATACCCTACCAAAACCATCACTTCGATAACTTTGATAATTCTATATTACCAGCCGAACCACGAAGACCTGTTGGATATGACTTTTTGAAAGACGGTAAAGTTTGAGAATAATCATAACTCGTAACAAAACCTAATTATTTTTTTGTAGAGTGTTCCTTAAGAAGTGCCACAGGATTTCGTCTGCACAAAGGTATAGTGAAAAAATTCTTCGCTGTGCCAAATATATATGAATGTGAGCTACTGTGTTTTAAGGAAAAGGATTTCCCATGCGCCTCTTACGCATTTAGGTAAATTTACTCAAGATGATTACTTACAGAACTAAATATTTTCTTGCAGATACACGATAAGTTCAAGTGCACCAACTGACAATTGTTATTTGAGCAACAGAAATTATAAGGAGCTAGATTATTACACAGACCTAGAACCAGACAGAGATTTTGATATTTATACGATGAACAACCAGAGGAGATGTGAAGAACCTGTAATTTTAGGGAAGGACACTAGCGGTAAGTCCACAAAAACACAAAGTTTCATCATAATATAAATCATTGTACTTACTGTAATTTCCTAGAGTGTTTTTGGAGAGTCCGAAGTGGCCAACGTTTGGATCACAAAGTGGTCAGAGATTCCTTGTCTGTGAAATCTATTGTGGATTGTCAAATAGAGTGCTTGAAGACCAGACGGTTCACTTGCAGGGCTTACAGTTTCAGGTAATTTAGGATAAATTCGATCCAGGGCACTAACCTTCCCACTGCGAAGAACCTAAAGCTCTATCCTAATATTTTGTATTTAATATATGTATTGATACTTTTCTAGATACGGCTCCCCTGTAATTGGAGGCGCCATCGACAACTGCCAGTTAACCGACTGGCCTTTCTACGAACTAGATCCTCGAATCCACTTCATTCCAGAGCCAGGTTTCGAAGTTTACGAAAGAGGTAGCTTTGGACATGGATGCGAACCAGATCATTTTGGAATTAGAGGACGCCACCATGATAAAGACGAGGGCACCAAAGTGGATCAACGTAAAGATTTATTAATGATCCCCGATCAAGACTCCAGTTTTTATAATTTTAGTCTGCTATATTGGATTTGGTTCCCCCGCAAGACTTCTACCTCAAGCCACGAGAAAATCACTATGGGTTCCGACGGAGTTGGAGTGTAAAGCTGAGTGTTCTAGAGCTAGAGAGGGAACTTTATTCCAGTGCATGTCCTTCAGTTACAGGTATGCTAAACTAAAGATCATTTAAGATTTCTTTATGCTTGTTTTTTAGAACTACTGGACCTAAAGGTCTGCCGAATTGTGACCTGTCAGACATCTTACAAAGAGATTTGCTTCCATATGTAGACTACATTCACGATACAAATGCTTGGCTCTTCGCATGGGACAACTACAACCCTCGATGTATTGCTTTAGCTCACGAACCAATTCATGATAATAATATTGGAGGTCGGGGAAACGGAATCGATCGCAATGATTATGGTAATATATTGAATGTTATTCCGTAGAAATTTTATAATACTTCGTTTGGTTTAGATCGCTTTAATGCCTTGGACACTTGGAGGGTGTACAGTGTAAGTGGCTGGCCTTGCAAACGTGGTCAAGTCTGCAAGGAAAACAGAGAAGCTGGTTTCTGGTTCTGTGAACTTGAAGGTGGCGAGCACAATGCTTGGGATTATTGTTGTAGACCAGATCACCAATGTGGTGCCTCAAATGGCTACCCTTATCAATGGTAACTACCACAGTTAATGTCCACTAAGTCTAACTGGTTTGTTTTAGGTGTTTTGTGGGACCTGCAAGAACCCAGTGGAGAAAATGTAGCGAGAGATACTACCCTTACATTCATAACATCCTAGACAGATTAGACAACTACCACCAACACCCCCAACACCACACACAACCATATCTACCTCTTCCACCAAATAACCATGCACCTCCATATCGACCAGGGATCAGACCAAACAGACCTCCAGCCTCTCCAGTGATACCCCCACCAAGACCTAGTTTAGATGAGTATGAGATGCAGTTTGACTCGCAGTTCCTCGACCCTCCGAAACCAGGTGGTTTTGGACAGCCACGTCATTGGCCTGTTTCGTACTTGCACAAAGAGATGCCTCCGAATAACACAGATTCAGAAACAATGTTGATGAAGGCTCGAAAAGAAGCAAATCCAAAATTTGCTGCTATTCAGAATCTTATCGATGTCATCAAGAGTAATGATTTGAAGAATATCGAGTATCACATAGCAAATGAGTCGAATAAAGACGATGATATTTTGTTTGTGCGTATTCCACTGCCGACGAATTTTACGAAGGAGACGCGTTCGGAAAAGCTGACTAATAGAAGTGTTAGTTTGGAACCAGTTGATTTGAATGAGGATAGTAAGGGGGCTAGTAAGAGGACGCAAAAGTCGCTACCGGATGGTTCGTACAGCACGAGTTTAACAGCGAAAGTTGGTGATTTTCCACAATCACAGCAAAAACCGGTACCTATTTATAGGAAAAGTTACATTGAAAGAACTAATGTGACCTTGCATGGAAGGCGTTCGAGGAATTTGTGAGAAACGGCAAATATTTTGAATAACGATGTTGATTATTTTAGTTTTATAAGATGCGTTAGTTAAGAAAAAGCTTACTAATAAATAAGTTTGTATTAAATCGTGGCTTTATTTTATTTCAAATATTTCGTGATCCTCCCCAGTCTTTTTGAAGAACCGACAAAACAATATGGCTTTATTAATAAAAATTCCCTCTTGAGCGGACTCGATTAACCGGACACGGGCGCAAAATTGCGCGCTCTACGTTCATGTGAATCTCTTTTATGCGGACAATGTGTTCGGGGGTAACTGTCGGAACGTAGGAAAATCGACTAACAATTTATGCCTTGCGTTAACATGGCAGGGGATTCGGAAAATTGTTTGTTATTGGAAAAGCTGCTAGACCTCGTGCTTTTCGTAAAATTAATTTGAATAGTTTACTAGTTATGTGGCGATCTAACAAAAAAGCATGGATGACCTGCGACCGAATGTCTGAGTACTTACAAAAATTTGACAAAAAAATGAGTATTCAAAAACGTAAATTTCTGCTTTTCCTCGATAACGCTGCATCTTATCCACGTGATTTAAAATTGACCAGTATCAAGATACATTTTCTTCCTTCCAATACCACTGCATTTTAACAACCATTAGACCAAGGAATACTCAAAAATTTTAAAACCTGGTATTGATCTACGAGCCCTAACAACTAAAATGTTCGGACAAAAGTAAATTTGATTGTCTTTTTTCCATACGCGCCAAAGTTATCTAAATTAACTTCCATAATATTGATGGTTTTTTCTGTTATAATGCCAACATTTAGTTATATAAAAACGTAAATTTCGTAAAAATCCGCTCGGCGGTTCCAAAACTGTGGCACTTTAACCCAGCAGGTGGGAAAATTGTAGAAACAAAGAATTATTATTTTCAAAACGTTGGATCTAGTATATATATACTTTATTGCAAAGCTGGATGTTGGTTTTCTTTACAAAAAAGTTACACAAGTTTTTATTTGGCGATTTTAGGCATTTATCAGAGCTTTAAAGTTGCACCTTTAAAAATGATAAAATTTTCTAGTAACTGTTTTAAAGAATCACAGTTTTCAAACCGCTGGTTGGATTTGTGACAAAAAACCTTTAAATCAAAGCTCAATAATCGTACTATATTGAAAAAATCCTGAAATGTTAATATGATTTTTTTTGCATTTTTTTCGAGTTCCACAGTTCACTTTTCAAAAAACGTGTTTTTTTCAGGGTGCTACCTACATTAAAATAATCACAGTTTTGGAACCACTAGTTGGATTTTGGTAAAATTTACTTTATTACAAAGCTGGATGTTGGTTTTATGTACAAAAAAATCCCCAAGTCTTTATTTGGTGATTTTAGGCATATTTCTTAGCTTTAAAATTGCACTTTAAAAATGTGATGTAATTTTCTAACGACTGTTTTTAAAAAATCAGTTTTGGAACTTGGGGAAAACGACATCAAGGTGCTTTCGTGGCCCTCATCCAGTCCGGACTTAAATGTCATTGAAACTCTTTGGCATAAAATTAAACGTATTTTACGCAATAATCCACCAAGAACCATTGGGGACTTAAAGACTAAAATAGAATAAATTTGGGACAGTTTCACGCCAGAATTGTACCAAAATTTGATAAATACAATGTCTGCTAGAATAGAGGCAGCTATTAAAGCAAAAGGAGACGTAACCTCTTATTAATGGTCCTAAATTAAAAATTATCCCAACATTTAGTTGCAAATTCATTTTGTAAAGTTTGCTAATTATTAAGGTTAAAATATTGTTAAATCCAATAAATAATTTTCTCCCATGCATAATATTGTTATTAAGGCTTTATCTTATTGTATTGTTAGGTGTTTACTAATTATTTGCGTAAAATTTCCAGTTCTCCTTTCATACTTCAAAAATTTACTTTTGTCCGAACATTTAGTTGTTAGGGCTCGTATAATTTTGAAACATATTTTGTCGAGAATGGTCTCTGTTGAAAAAAAAAACGCTGTTACTTTTGATGATTTAAAATCAGGATTAAATTGTTCTACTGTTTAGATATTAATAAAAAAACAATACATTCTTAAGCAGATTATATAATTTTATTAGGTATATGTATATGGCACAAATGGCTCTTGCACATAAAGGCACATAGTTAGTACGATATTAATTAACATTTAACTATATTTGAATAATAACAAAATAAAGAATACAAATATTGAAAAATCATTAGTTAATAAAAATATAATTTCATAAAACATCTTGTACTAGATTATTTTGGTTAAACCTTATTTATTCTAAAAATAATTTGTACCTTGTGGAACTAAATTCCTATCCCCAGAATAAAGCAAAATAATTTCATAACATAACACTCTTATAGTCTATAGGACAACATAAACTTATCGGCAACAAAAATTCCAAGGGAATATTATAAAAAAATATTTATGAAAGCGTAATTACTAACAAATATAATTCTCTAAGAAAAAAAGTATAATTTCAAACAAAAAATATTCTAAATCTTTGATTGAATTTAAATGTTTTCCTAATATTTGGAAGGACAAGGGTAATAATATAATTCATATACATTTACAAATATTAGATATTTGTTTAGTTTCTTTAAAATATGCACCATTTTATTCATTTCGTAAAATATACAATTCTTAAAATACGAGGTTATTAATGTATAAAAAATCGCGTTAAAAGCTTTTAGATAATTTTATATAAGACGAAAATATAATGTAGATAAGGCTACTATATAAGACACTGCAATTAACAAGGCAACTATCACTTTCGTTAAAACTTCCCAAAAATATATTTCTTAAAACAATTAGTACGAGTAAAATTCTATTTGTTTGATTAGATTAGACGATATAATCTTTTTAGCTACATGTACAAAAATATATTTTCTTGTCTATTCTATTTAACAGCCCGTTTAAGCAAAATGATATATCTGTCACTGTCTTGCATAACTTCCAAAGAGAACATTGTGTCCTCTTTGATATGTCTAAGAACATCATTGTTTAACTGAACGTGAATGGATTGTGGCCCCTCCATGTAAATATCGCGCACTTGCTCCTGAGCCACTCCAATCATCGACGACAACTTCTGCAATAATTCTACGTTACTATGGGCTGTTAGGAATATCGCATTGAACACTGAGGAATTTTCAAGGCAGACGTAAATCTTCAAACGAGGCGCTATAGCTCTGAAACAAAAAGCATGAATTTTTTGATAAATTCTAATAGAAGCCAATTACTTGGAATGCAAAGCATTGTACAGGCGAATTCCATCTGCGTGTCCACAGATCTGAATGAGATCCTCACGGGACATACGCAGCATATCAGATCCAGAGAAACTGGAGAAGGTATCCAGGTATTTTCCGAAACGGTTCGATGTTAGCCAGTCGGTGGTTTGTTCGGGTGTTGCATGGGAATGCAGTTGGTCATTGACGAAAGCCTATAGATATTTCATTAATTTAACCTTCATTTTTATATTAGCGTAGACTTACATTGTTAACTTCACACTTCTTTTCTGGAATATTTGCAATGGCCAATTGGGGCGGGACGACTGACTTTTGATTGGCTATGACTGATGCTGTGGTACTGTCGATTTTTTGAATTATGTGATTCGGGGATAAGTTCGTGTGTGGTGGGCTACTGTAAGGAAGAAAACCGACAAATATTAAAAAAAATTCTATAAAAAGGGAAACTTGATTTATATTTTCACAGGAAATGCAGAAGTTTATAAACAGTAAACACACTTTCAATATATTACAAATATGTACCTGTACTAACGCATACTTATTGTTGGTACTTTATTATTTATAATATAATTACCACAAATTAAATTTGTAACTGTAAACCCTGGTTGAAAAACAAATAACAAACACAATAATTTTTTATAGAAACAACTAAGTTTCAGAATTGCAAAGTAAATAAAAAATAATATTAAATCTCAACAACTAAACTTAAAATCGTAAAAATAAAATAGGTCATTAAGTTGCGATAAGAATGCTATAAAGCAAGAAGTTACGACTGGAGTCAACAAACTGGCAGAACCTTTAACACCTAGAAAAGAGTCTTGTACTCGCATATAATCTAAAGGTAAATTAAGAGAAAAATAATGATACTTTTCAAAAAAAAATACTGGAAATTTCAAAATATATGTAGATAAAACTATTATTATTTCAGTGATTGTCCACAAATTTCGAAATGAGACCAAACCTCACTTTACGATATAAATAAATGGTCACTCAGAGTTGAGTTGATTCTTCATAAAATTGTCGAAAAATGTTAGCAGTTTAATTTATCATTATCTTATTAAGTACTTCGATAAATATGAATGTTAGGGAGAAATTTGACGTCGTAACCTCATGTTAGATTATAAGGATATGTCAGTTTTTCATGTGACCTAAACTTTCACTAGAATTTTTCGAAAATTATTTTACTTCCAAGTTTAATCTTTTCAGAAAATGGATTAAAATGGCTAGAAAGTACCTCCATAAGATCTAGAACCTTGATCTTTCTTATCATTATCATTATCAATGCTGCCAAATCTTGGATCAAGATAAAAAATATGTTGAGTACCTACAGAGCGAGGAAACTAAAGACTTTTGTGAGATATAACTGTGCAACTCAGACATCACAAATTATTCTTGGACCAATTCGCAATTTTTTTATTGTTTGGTCATGTAGAACGCAAAGTCTACAACTCTTTATAAAGGAAGATTAGTTGTAAACTAAGGCACTAGAAGGAATGATCTGATGTTATAGATCACGTCTCTACTACAAAGAAGCCAAAGATGAAATTTCATAATTTCTAGATCTAGCCTTGAGATACTTCAAATTTTATTAAGTTTCTAGTTTCAAATAAATTTGTCTAATCACTAAGTAAATATAGCGATAAATTTTACATAAAAAAATTAAACTTCTTATTGTTGTCTGAATACTTGAAAATATTACTGCCTAAACTTTTATAATATTATTTCCTATAACATAAATCTAATCACAATGTATCATCACTATTTTATCTAAAAACTACATATATTGAAAGTTAAAATTTAATTGTCTCCATTTAAATCACATTAACATTAATTTGTGCGAATATATTTGAAAAAAATCACATGAATATTGTTGTTGCGTTTAGTTTCAGTGCAACCTTGAAAACTTGCTTAAAATTCTTTTTAATACTCAATCTCAATCAAGTATGTTCTAAATTTAATCTTTCACAATGGGAATCTGCATTTAATTTTCAGAGCCCATTTAAAGAATAATTAAATGTGATAATATGTATTATTTAAAAATTATCCAATTAACAAGCTTTTCTTGTAATGATAGTTTGTTGGAAAACAATTAAATAACTATAATTATAGCCATTAGCTACAATTGTATTGCAAAATATTCTAATTTATGGAAATTTTCCAATTATTGCAAGACTTAACCTTGAACTCAACATCAATAAATTAAAAAATCAAAGTGAGTAAATATAGAAAAACAAGTATATTTATAGCCACAAATAAAAATTCGTGTTTATATCAAACCTACATGTGTACGGTTCTCAAATGATGCTTAATATTCGCAGAATTCCTCTTCATCAACGTGCGCAAATTGGGCACCGCCAACCTCTGCAAATTCAACTTATTCCTGCTGCCCCTCAAACTGGGATGCATCCGGAGACTCAATCGTCTCCCCACAAGCCTGGCATTATTAATATGGCCCAAACCATCAGTAAACGTGTGAAAAAATTGCGCCTGCACAACATAGTCACATTCGGTGATGGTCATCGTATGTATCAACAAAAAGATTTTGTTTGTGTTTGTGGTCATTTCAGATAAGTGCTACACAATTCCTGCCGTGACAAAAGTACACACTCTTCAAGATAAAATCTTTTCTCTTTATGGCCCGTACAACAAGGCGAAAATTGGTGTCATCTAATGTATTGCTTTTCGTATTGGTGGACCATGAGAACTGGCTGAAGGACGAGGGGGTTTTCCTTTGTTTCATTAACACCAAATGGTAGTTTTCCAATGGTAACAGCTCCTTTTTTAACCATTCCTGTTTGTGCTTGTCGACGAGGGTTGAAAACAGGCGCACTACTTGTTTTAGTATGTCAACCATAAGTTTGAAAATTATGCAATGGGATATTGCAGGAACAACAAAAAATCTACGAAATGAAGCGCACAATTTATTCGAATTAATCACGCACAAATGTTTTGTTTTTTCAACAAAGTATATTGTATTCCATTGGGTAAAACGTCAACTCAGCGGCACAGCGTAATCAACGATAAATCATCATTTAGTTTAATAAATGAAACTAAGCAGATGCACTTAATCTTCGCAGTTAATAGAACCGCGCACAATTCGCCAATTGAATCAAGGAAACCCGCAAACTTTAAAAGTGGACTGGAAATTTTACTACAAATTTCCTATGTGTTTTCAGTATGTAACAGCTATAGTCGCCGAGAAAGGTCTGGTTAAAAGCGACTTGGGTGCTAGATATGACTGGTAACCAGATGGAACTGGTTAAGCCAGGAGCGAGCAGTTTAATTCGGTGTGGACTGTAGTTTTGAGCAAATTGAACGCACGTAGTTGTGTTGTGTTGCTTCAATATACCCATGCATTTCAAACAAGCTTTTATTTTTATTATTCTTCGGCGTTATCGCCTTGACTTTTATTCTATTCTATTTCGGTATGGTTCGGTTATTATTAGAACTTAGAACCGCAAACTTTTCGACAGCATACAATTTGTTTACCTACAGAAATCAACATGTGACTTGGACACAAAACAAACAATACCTACCTACAATAATTTAAGTTTCAGTTTTCGTAAAACAGGCCAAATAAAATAGTTGCGTAATTGGAGAAAATGAGAATTTTATTTAATTAGCAATTGTCGCAAATCTACTTAAAGTGCCAGGAATCTCTTTAATTAAGTCGCGTGGTTTTAGAACCAATTAAATACTTGCAGATTAATTAATGAGACTTAAAATTCCTCCAACGCTAATGAAAAGTCCAAAGGACTGTTATTAGTCACTGATTAATGCAGTTAATTTTGAATTAAAATAGTTTTGGCACGATAGATGTTTTTTTAAAAGTAACTCTTGTTAATGATAATGTTAATGTCATCAAACTAATACACGCATAAATTTAATTTGAAAAAAAAGATTGATATCAACTTAAGAAAGAATGATACCCCAATAAATTCTTAAACATTAAGGAATTTTGCCTAAAAAATGAGGAATATCAAAGCTTGAGTCTTGAGTCAGCTAAAACATTGAAGATTATGGATTTAAAGTAACTCACTCTAAGAAATTTTATAGATTATATATATATATAAGTAGGTATATATTATAGAGAGAAGGGAAAATGCGTACAAAGATTAGAGACAAGAAAATAAGTAAAGAAGTGCGAAAAGATATCACTTTTGGAAGAGGTGATAGGTGGTAAACTAGAAAGGGTTATGTAGCTAAAAAAGAGAAAGATATACGGGCAATAATGTGCTGGATACTCGAAGTAGTGTTGGAAAATATGGTTGGATAATATTAAACAAAGGACAAAGAATATATCAGATGACCCAAAACTGGACAACATGAATATGTAATTAGTCCTGAAAAAAAGGAAGCGTAACTACCATGAAATTAAATAAAACATACTTGTAATGTTTTTTTAAATTTCTTCCGTTTTTGAGGTTGAGAAGGCTCAAAACACACAACAATAGAAAAATGTAAAATTTATAGTACTGACTTAATAGAAGACGTATTTTTGGAATCCTTTGTTAAAAAAAGCAGGATATCATATTTCTGGAGGATGAGATCTTACTTCTCTTTGATTTTATTAATAACCACATGGATCTCACGTATTTAACCGATTTTTTTATGTAATTAGTTGCGTCCAATTTGGAATGGAATATTTTCATGTCTACCAAAACACACAAAAGAAAAATAATGGGACCCGTATTTTCTATACTATTTTTTTGTTGTAATCAGTATTTAACTCACAATTTAACTAATAATAATAAAGTGGCAGGTGGAAGGAATGTGTGATGTAGGAAAATTTACTGGCGCCTTTTTGTTCCATGAAAACACGCCATTTTAATTAATTTAATTACATTTTTACAATATGTAATTTTTATCTAGTTGTTATGCTCTCCAACTTGGGGCTTTATTTTTAACACGTGAATGTACACACAAAACTAATGCATTCCACAAAAAATGTTCTTAATAAAAGTTTATAAATAAGCGAGTAATTATCATTTATAATTTTCATTCATTTGAAGCAAACGCATTTTTTCGTATGTGCCGACTGGTATTTCGCAGCAAAAAATTTTCGTTTTTCTACTGGAATACCTAATATCGAGTGAGGTTGGAAGTTAGTTTTATGATTGCTGTGAGTGATTGTGTGCAGTTCTACAGATTGTTTTGTGTGAAAAAAGCTCATTTGTACAGCAACAATGAACTTGTGTGTGCAAACTTTGATGCCCCAAGGAGAGCTCAAATTTGTGCATAAATATCGCGGAAGAAAATTTCACTAGGTGCGTTTTGGTGTCAGATGATTTTCACTCGTAATGGTATTAATAACAATCATAACACTCACATATGGGCTGTGAAAAATCCCCATGCCATAAAAAGAACATATTTTCAGCAGAAATTGCCAAAAAATTTTTGGACTGTCAGGTCCGTAGTTCAATATTTTTATATAAATAAAATGGTAAGTTTTCCTTGTTTTTTAATTTTGAGGGTTTAAGATTTATTCATGCTCAGATATAGATAGTCTTATTTACATGTGATATACATTGTGTTAAATTTAAAGTCCCAAGTTGGAGAACACCCTATATATTGTATAATTTATTCATTAGCTTTAAATTTTAGCTTCATTTTGTATCAAAACCAGGATTATCTTTCTAACTTTCCCGAAAAAAGACGTAACTAATAAATTGTCAGTGTAGCAGAGGTTTGATCGATTTTCTATTATGCGTTTAAAATGCGATTAAATTTAGGTAAAATCGTGGCAATTTTACTTATTTTACCATCTAACCTAATAAATAAAAGCACATTTTAAGTGTGCCAGAAATTTATACCTACTTTATCCAAAATGCTCTAAAATTACAAATTTTAATTCTTGAACAGATTATTAATACTTATTCTCATAAAATCACTTGCTAAGTAAAATCATAAAAGATGTCCGCAGTCTGTGGACTAAAATATCGAATTGAAAACTGGACAGTTTTTCATAAAAAAATATTTGGGGGAATCAGGATTATCTTTCTAACTTTTCCGAAAAACGACGTAACTAATGAATTGTCAGTGTAGCAGAGGTTTGATCAATTTTTTATTAGGCATTTAAAATGCGATTAAATTTAGGTAAAATCGTGGTAATTTCACTTATTTTACCATCTAACCTAATAAATAAAAGCACATTTTAAGTGTGCCAGAAATTTATACTTTATCCAAAATGCTCTAAAATTATAAATTTTAATTCTTGAACAGATTATTAATACTTATTCTCATAAAATCACTTGCTAAGTAAAATCATAAAAGATGTTCGCAGTCTGTGGACTAAAATATCGAATTGAAAAGTCGACAGTTTTTCATAAAAAAATATTTGGGGTAATCAGGATTATCCTTCTAATAACTTTGCCGAAACACGACGTAACTAATAAATTGTCAGTGTAGCAGAGGTTTGATCGATTTTCTATTATGCATTTGAAATGCGATTAAATTTAGGTAAAATCGTGGCAATTTTAATTATTTTACCATCTAACCTAATAAATAAAAGTACGGTATACTTTATCCAAAATGCTCTAAAATTACAAATTTTATTTAGTAGTATTAATACCTATTCTCATAAAATAACTTGCTAAAGGGTCGTTCATAAAAGACGTCCGTAGTCTGTGGACTAAAATATTGAATTGAAAACTGGACAGTTTTTCATAAAATTATAAAAATACAAAAAATTCGGACAAAGGGGGGGGGGAATGGATTGAAATTGCCCCAAATTGTGGACGTCTTTTATGAACGACCCTCAAGTACTCTACAAATAATAAAACTAAATTGGCAATTTTAAAATTGTGGCGAACGAAAATTTTCAAAAAATGTATTGATGATGACAGAAGACTAATCAAAGAATGTAAGATAAGTATTAATTGAGGATAATTCTGATTAAAAGGCTAAAAGATGAGACAAGTTTTTATCGTATTAACAAAAACATAAGGATCATAAACTTGCAAGACGTTTATTTACCGATTTTTGTAACATTTTCCAGTGTCAAGTTTGTTTTAATGCATATTAAAGTTTCTTTCCAAATTACCTTGAATTGTGATCGTTTTGTCTAATATTTAGCTCTAAAAGTATGTTTCAGAAAATTGAAATGGAATTACACAAAAATACTAGAATCAAGTTATCGTAAATAATATTTAAACCTCCACACTAAAATAATGTCTAACAGATAAACTCCTAGCATTTTATGAATCTGAACAATGCGAAAATTTCAAACAATTTCATTTCATTATGAATTTGTTTACGGATTTACCATCGCAGGTAAACTCATGCTCATAACACGCAACCAATTTGGTAAAAACTAGATTTCCTCCATTATTACGCCAATATTTAATACATTAAGCGTCACAAATCAATATTTATACTATCACAACAATATTTTTCCAGATTTCAACGCTTTTGGAATATATCAGTTTAAATTTGAACTATTTAGTAATCGTCTGACGACATCAAAAAGGTTGTACGCAAAATTTATCATTTTCTTTAATTTTCTACGCATTCCAACAATAAAGATAAAACTTTTCGACTACGTATCTAGGAACAAACAAAACTACGATATCGATTCTACAGAATAATTGTTTAGTTATTACAAGACATTGGGAACCCAGTTGAAACTAGTTTTATTTTTGGCGTACACTTAAATAGTATCAGTAAATTGCTATAAGAGATAAACTTCTTGTTGTATAAGACTAAAAATAGAATTATTAAATCCAATTATAGTTGAATTGATGTACTTGTCTACGAAATGGGTTAGGAAAGAAATGTACTGCATAATGCAGACGGAAGACAATTTTCTCTGAATGTGAGAAATAAAAATAAAAACCCCTTTTGTTTAGACTAATAAACTAATCCAAGGTTCTTTTATATTACATATATTTATATAATTTTTAATTAACCCAAAGGTGAAATTTGCTTTTTTGTACCTTTAGTGGGATATAACCAGATCTTTCGCATCGCTTATTTATTTTACGTAGATTCCCAATGTCGATGTAGCTTACCTCATGAGGAGGCAAAAAACAGTTTTGTCATATAACATTTAACAGTTAGTTTCTCTGGATTGTACCGGAAGAAAACTAGTGTGTGATTAACAATAACAGTAAGTAGGAATGGGAATAATTAGGCGACTGTTGTTATGCGGAATAAACTTATTAATAATACTAGACAAAAATAAATTGAGGGTAGAAAATCGATACAATTAAATCGCTGCTTTATCAGAATTTCAAAGTTTAACATATGACTATGATTAATGCTAACCATACCGGATTTTTCCAGAAAATAATCGTATACCTAGTCTGGGCGAATTAAAGCCGGTATCAAAATGAACATAAAACAATGATAAAATTATTCTATTAGTATTAGAGAAACCACAAGAAAATTAATGAGACTGTAAATTTCATGTCCAATAAAATTGTATAAAAGAAATTTAAAATACCTAAGTCCTTTTTTATGAAACTTTATTTAAATCAAATTGTAAATAATATTTCAAGTGTTTTTTTCAGAAATAAGAAGTATGATTATTATTATTGGTGTATTATGCAAAAATAAATTTGTACGATAACATTCATTCAAATCAATGAAATCACAACAAAATAAATTAGTTTCAGTAATAGGCTAGTGAGTCATAGGCAACTTACTACACAGTAGGCTGGAATGATCAAATATAAATACATTAAATATTGAAATCAAGTTATCGTACCAATGGAATTAAAAGACAAAATTATTGAAATATTAAAGAAGATGATATATGTACGTTACTAATTAATTAGAAGAAACTTATCTTTGGAAATTTTTCCAAAAAAAAAAAACAATGCGAAGTTTCTAGTTTTGAATTAAAGGTTTTAGAACCGCTTTTCCTATCGTCAGGATTTCACCAGTCGATAGTTAGCGAAAATTAAAGGTGGTTTGTCTAATAAACTATGGTCGAATGTTGCTTCCTTTTTGATGTACAGGGCATTAAAGAAAATAAATTATTTTAAATAATTTGCTATAAATCAATAACAAAAAAAGTTTGTGTTCTGAAATTTTGCATAGCTTTTTTTTTGTATTCTCTTATTAATAGTGGTTGCAATTATTTTATTTAGAACACAGAGGCGTGCGTACGGGTTTCTTCAAAAACATTTTATTGAATAAAACGTACACCACTGGTTTTTTTTGCAGCACCAATATGCAGAGAGTATTTTCCATTCAATTTAGAAACTTTTTCGTATCTTACAATTTCTTGATAACTTGACTTTTTTTTTCTTATTTATTAAAGAGGTTCTTCCCTATTAGATTTCCGAAAAAAGCATCAGTACAAAGTTGTAGAGAAAAATATTTCCTACAACTTTCCTTTTAATATTTTTTTGATATTGTCAATATTTAAAAAGATATTCAACAAATAAGTTGTAAATTTTAGGGAAATTTTTCTGTAGTTAGGTACTACTTACTACTACTACTTACTACTCTTTCCCCAAAATTTTCAACTTATTTGTTGAATAACTTTTTAAATATCGACAATATCAAAAAAAGTTTAAAAGATAAGTTGTAGGAAATATTTTTCTTTACAACTTTGTACTGACTCTTTTTTTCGAAAATTTAATAGGAAAAAAGTAATTCAATAAACAAAAAAATCCAACCCTTAAAAGGGCTGGTGAAGACAGGGCGAGGTCTACGAATACACAAAGTCAGTTTTAAACTTTCAGGGTGACCCTCTAGAAGATTCTACAAAAATTGGCTGTAGGGTAAAAAAAGTCTATTTGAAGCCTTTTTTCTCCCTTATTTACTGTATTATTAGGTTATTTTGAGTTAAGTTATTAAAAAATTATAAGATACGAAAGAGTTTCTAAATTGAATGGAAAATACTCTCTGCATGTTGGTGCTGCAAAAAAACCAGTGGCGTACGTTTTATTCAATAAAATGTTTTTGAAGAAACCCGTACGCACGCCTCTGTGTTCTAAATAAAATAATTGCAACCACTATTAATAAGAGAATATAAAAAAAAGATCTATGCAAAATTTCAGAAGGTTAACTTTTTTTGTTATTGATTTATAGCAAATTATTTAAAATAATTTATTTTCTTTAATGGCCTGTACGTCAAAAAAGAAGCAACATTCGACCATAGTTTATTAGACAAACCACCTTTAATTTTCGCAAAACTATCGACTGGTGAAATCCTGACGATATAAACAACGATATAACAATTGTTTTGGGCAATTTTTTGCTTACTAATTTCATTTCATAAAATTTTTTTTTAGCTTGTGCTGTACTGAACCGTTTGTTAAATGTAACACATAAAAAAATATTAATTAAGCTTTATTCTAAAAAACTCGAAAATGATAAATTAATCATTTCTGTTGGACTTGAATTGAATCAATAGAAAAATATTTTCAAAAACAATGTAGGTATGCAATAGTACAAAATTGTCCTATCTTATGTGGTAATAAAAAATTGTGTTATGCTAAAACAATTTTTCTTAGTATACAGAAAAATTTCTAAATTTTGTACAAAGCAACAAAAAATATTGGTAAGTAACGACCACATTCCAATACAGAACGAAAAACAATTTTTGTGTAACTTTGTATTTGTAGTTGTTCTACGGATCTTTTCGGGTGTACTTGATGTGAATAATTTTATCTTATTTCGTCATTTCGTCACAAAAAGCAAACGTAAAGTAATGAAATGTTAATTGCGGGTGTGAAAGTGTCTTAAGCGAATAATAATAATAAGG
Organism: Pediacus dermestoides; assembly: GCA_963942485.1. Taxonomy (NCBI): domain Eukaryota; kingdom Metazoa; phylum Arthropoda; class Insecta; order Coleoptera; family Cucujidae; genus Pediacus; species Pediacus dermestoides. The sequence goes on from OZ012629.1 coordinate 7,464,135, forward strand.
TTACAAAATAAAAAATAGTTTTGTGTAGTGATTGTGCAGAATAAAGCAAAAGGGCTTCTAGATAAAAGTGGGATAAAGTTTAGCAAATTGAGATATTTGAAATTTAATAATTTCGTTATTGTTGTGATTCTGTGAGGTCCTCTACGTAAGAAAACAGCGTAAAAGGTCAGAATTATATTTTTTATCACTGTAGGGGTTTTGTGTTGAGATATTAATATTTTTATAGAATAGCAACAGCTTTTAGTTCATGTAAATGTTAATTCACCCTCAATTGTTCTTAGTCGCTCTGAAGAACCAAACGAAACGTTAGCTGAATGTAGTTTTTATTCTCACCGGCTATCAGAAGCCAAAAAGTATCTTGTTATAAAAAAACAACTTTTACAACCATTTAAAATAACTCGAAAGACTTTAGTTGATATACATTTATAAAATTAATCCTTCACTGAAATCCTCCACGTTTATAGAAATCGTTAACATTTTTTAGGCATTTTCTAGCCTATTATTCAGTTCATAATCAGAATGCTTTAAATTTAAAAATTGAACACCTACCTTTCGATAACTGGAGGAGATGAAATTGGAATAATGGGCGGAGAAGACAATACAGCGTCATTTGGAATCTGAAAATAGATTTTTTTCTGAAAAAAACATGTACCAATATAAATGTGAGTAGTAAGAAAACTGATAAATTTAGAAAAAATATAATTTGGATATTTATTTCTTTAGATAAAGGCTAGTTTGTCTTCATAGATAAAATGTTAATTTTCACTGCTGTAACAATTGAAGGGGCAAGTGGAAGAAGGGGTTATGTTACAAAAATATGTACATGAAATTTTAGTAAAAATAGTTGGTTTTTGTTATTAATAAAAATTATTAAACTTGATTTGTTTAACCAACAGGAATGGCCTGTGAATTATTTTCATGATTTTAGAGTCTTTAGGTTTCATTTGTTTTCTTGATATAATATCTACAGCAAAATAGGACTTTATCAGAAAATGTTACTTAGCACCTTCTTCCACTTGCCCCTTTAATTGTAACATAGTCTTAAACTTAATCATAAAAATTTGAAAACATATTTCAACTAAAATAACGCTTAGACTGTGACTTATTAATCGGAAACGCGTAAACAACATCATAGTCTAAGTGTTATTTTAGTTAAAATGTGTTTTTTACGAACAAAGGGGTAGAATTTTAAACTTTAAATACGAAATAAATTCCCTCAGGAGTGAATAAAGCCGCCATAAATCTGTAATTTTATATAATTTTTAAAATTTAAAATTTACTTCTTATTCTCGAGAAATATATGCTAATTTTTACTACAAATTCTTAATTTAAACTCTTACAAAATATATTTTAACTGAAGTTTGTGAATTCGGAAAATTCTATTTCTTTAATAAGCTGAAGTGCCTAAAATTATAATTATTTTATTGGGAGTTACATAACTATCCTAAGTTTGTTGTTTCTTTTTGAGACACCCTGTATAATTAGCATTTTTTTGTGACCTTTAGTAGAATAGCTAATGCCAAGATAAAATTACAGATTTTTATAATTATTTCATTTTTTTTACCCTAAACTACAAATATTTAAATATACACATAAATTTCAATAATTTAATAATATTTTTGTGTTCATTTATTAGTAACAAAGAAACATGCATACAATGGCACTTGATTTAGTTTTATTACACTAAACCATTTTCCTACATTGCAATTTAACTTTATAAATCCAAACTTTACTTTTTCCGACCATTTCTCTACACTTACATCATTCAAAACAGTACACTCATAACTAGGTTGATATTTCTCCTGTTCCGACATCGGACGCTTCATAATCTTCTCGCGATCCTGTTTATGTTTCCTATCAGCCCCCTTCAGCTTAAACACCTTAATTTGACACGCAGCAGCATGCAAACGCCTCACGTTTTCAATTGGTTCACCATTCGGATATGTCTCCACTTGAATACGGAAGGGCACACCTTTTTCACCACCATGCTTCTTTGGGGTGAACTCGGTACTGATACAATTAACCTGAAACAAAAAATATTTATTTGTTGTTTGTGCAGGACTAAATTTAATGGCAAATTATTTACCTTTATGTAAACACCAACTTCCTTTGTTGGATCCCAAGAAAAATGCACAACATTCAACGCATTAGTCGGTTGAATGATATCAAAAGCTCCATACGACAACGGAATATCCGCTTCCAAAATCCGATCACCTGGTCTAGCTCGTTGCCACAAAGCCATCTGCTCCTTCTCCATATACTGAAGACGACGCTCATGGAAACAAATTTTAACCACCGACTACAAAACAACGATTATATCCTACTCACTGCTCTAAAATTATTGTTACCTTTAGAGTCTTTCCACGATACATCGACAAATCCCCCAACTTCTTTAGCTTAATCTCGTAGCTTTGCCCTTGATTCAAATAGGTCAGCGTATCTTCATTTTGCTTTGTAGCAATACTAGTAGCTGCTGCTAGGACATATTGGAAACGCGAGTCTTCGATTAAGTTGTAATTTGTGGAGGAAACATTGTAGTGGTCCTGCGATGAAGGCGATGATAAATTATCTAAAGGAAAGCGTGTAATTTATTTGGAAAAACTCGTTTTAGTCGCCTTACTCTCTAAAACATTTTGCATGTTAATCAAACTTGTCTGGCTTAACAGCTGATTTATCGTGGTGTTAAACATATTTTGACTGCTGTCCTCCAAATTAGCAGTGACTGTATTCACAGCATTGCCTTGTTGCGTTGAGGTTGGGCTTTGGCGATTTTGTCGTGCCACCTGAAGACTAGCCATCTCGTTGGAAGTGGGCGATGGCACCTCTTGTTTAAACACCGTCATCCCGTTGATTAAAATAGTTTCCCTACAAATAAAAGTCTTTAACAAACTTCCTTAAAATTTTATGATTGGTGATTGGTGCCTTACCCAACATTGTAAGGATTGTTGGCCAATTCCGAACCAAGGTTCAAGGAACTGTCGATTTCTGCGTTTAGGTCTCCATAATCCTCTACTTGCCAATGCGGCATTCTTGTACCTGCAAATAGTTAAATTAATATGTTTGGGTAAAAAATAGGACAAAAATTAGGCGGTTGTTTGGGAAGATTAATTAAGTAACCTTGGGGTTGTAGGAAGTGTGGTAATTAATAGCGCGAAGTATTCCAAATTAGAGAAAACCGCAGAAGTGATGAAGGTCAAAGTATATTGGCGTGAAAACGTTTGAATTTATATAGGAAATTATTCCACGAAAAGGAATTTTTTTTTAATATGAATTTTAGGAGAAAAAATATTCTTAATAAAAAATTCTGCTTTCTCCAAAACTCAATCAGATTTTCTTAAATTTATTTCCCAATAATCCAGATCGATACATAAAAAAATATTACTCTTTCATATACCTAAATATAACTGCAGTAACTCCGAAAATAAAGGCGTGGTGTCGAAAAATTAATGAGAAATATTATTTTTAGTTCAATTATTGACAAATTTCTCAGTGTATTAGAGTCCAAATTCTGAAATAACAAAAAGTAGTACAAGGACTCCAAATTCTTTAACTTTTCATAAGAGTTTCTTGAATATAAGTAGTTTGGAGGGCGCAAACAAAAATTGGTCGATTTATCACAGTGAATATTTCAAAATTTCTATCAGCCACAAGTAGAAACTTTTCAAACCTTTATTCCTAGACCCACCAGGAGTCTGTAGGTACTCAAAATATAGAATCTGTATAACATATTGTTTCTCATAAAAATGATAATTTACGTTTATGTTGTAAATAATATTATGTACGAACCTAATAAAATTTGTCACCTTTTACACAAAAGAATGTTAACAAAACTGAAGTTTTTTGTAGTTTGTTCGTCGTAATTTTATACATTACACGTCCAAACATAATGGATACTGTAAATTATTGAACAAATAGTAATTCGCCCTTCTCTGACCTCTCGTTCTACAAAATTTTGAGTTAGCGCCAAAAATAATAGGAGAAATTAATTTAGCGATCTACAGAACCTAATATGTATTTATCTGACAACCAATCATAGTGTTTAATGAAAAAGCATAATATTTTCTGAAATTTTAGGCGCGTGGCTGTTGAATCATAATTTTTATAATTTTTATTATTGTAAATAGTACCCGGACTTTTTTTTTTCTCTTTTTTGAATATAAACTTTCGATGTTGAGAGTAGTGCAAACAAAAATTGATCTAAAGCGGTTTTTTGGTTTTTAATAGTGATTTTTTTTAAAACCGAGAGTTTAATAAGCACAAGAGTTGAGTGGGAAATTGTAGAATATAATATTTTTTACCAAGGATAAATAGTTTCGATTTTTTTAATTTTTCTACCAATCACAGGGTGGAAACTTTTCTAACCTTTATTTCTGGGCTGTACTCAGTATAAATTATTTCTTCTAAAACTTTTATCTTCCGTGTACATTTATAAGTAGTCCAGTATATTTAGTATTTATTATTGCAATTCATTGGGTAAGAGAAATTTTTTTGCCATCGTTAGAGTACCACATAAAAAGCTTAAATCCGAGTTTTCGACCATCAACCCTTGCAGCTTTTCCGCCATCTTGAATTAAGGGGTGAATTCTAATCTCGCCAATAACAGCCGCATTTTTTATTTTATCAAAAAAACAGTCGATACCATTTTTAACGAGAAAAACGAATTCTACAAATTTGTATACTTGATATTTTTTTATATTTTGCGTATTTAACGAGTAATAACGGATTAATAGAAACAAAAGGGGGTTGAAAATTGTTTCTGGTCGGTTATAATTTTTTCCTTCAGCGCAATCGCAAAAATGTTCCTCTAAAATATGTTAAACACACAATTACCTACAACTTTGATATGAAAAATTTTTTCATGCGAGCAATTGTTTACTTACTGCAGCGCCTGGAAATTGCACGTATCGTCACTCGGCAGTAGTACAGGACATCTAGACTTTACTGGGAAATAATTCCGAGACGAATTTGGCTTCCGATTTTCCAAAGTGTTTAAGTATACGAGCCGGAAAAGACATTTTGGACAATTCTGCCCGGTGGTGAAAAGCCGCCATCATTTTTTAAGGGTTGTTTTAGTTTTTCGCGCATAAATCGCGTATTTTCGATTTTAGGAGAAAAATTTTCAAAGAAATTAATTTGTAAATTGAATTCTCTAGAAAATAGACTTTTTTCGCTAATTGCAATTGTTTACAAGTTAGGTACAGTATTTTGTTACACGGGATTACTTTTTGAAATTAACACAAATAGTTTTGTTTACGTTTACGTGTACCTGTCTTGAAAAACGCGACTGTCTGAAAAAGTGCGACTATCTCGAAAATGCACCAAACACCAACCTGGAAAATTGGAGGTATAACAAACTTGTAAACAATTGCAATTAGCAAAAAAGTTACCAGTGCAATTTTATGGAGAATTCAATTTTCTACAAAATTGCATAGAAAAATTTTCTCCTAAAATCGAAAATACGCGATTTATACGCGAAAAACTAAAACAACCTTTAAAAACGAGATGGCGGCTTTTCACCACCGGGTAGAATTTTGCAAAATGAGTTTTCCGGCTCGTATACATACACTTTCGAAAATCGGAAAGCTAAATTCGTCTCGGAATTATTTCCCTGCAAAGTCTAGATGCCCTGTACTATACTGCTACAGTAAGTAAACAATTCCTCGCATGAAAAAATTTGTCATATCAAAGTTGTAGGTAACTATGTGTTTAATAAATTTTAAATGAACAGTTTTGCGATATCACTGAAGGAAAAAAATATTCGAGCTAACTCCCTTTTTTCAATTAATCCGTTATTCCTCGTTAAATACGCAAAATATGAAGAAATATCAAGTATACAAATTTGTAGAACTCGTTTTTCTTGTTAAAAATAATATCGGCCATTTCTTCGATAAAATAAAATATCTGATGTGCCCAACACATGACTTTCTTATACCTTGCCATTATACAGTTTTAATATTTGGAAAATACTGAAGGGGTAGCCAATAATCATATGCAGTCGACATTCAAATTTTAAATTAATATTTTTCAATAAAAATCGATGAAAATAATGTAGTTTTTGATATCATTTGACGCGCAATAAGTTTCTCATTCCACTGATAAAAAAATAATAAGAATTCACCACAATAATGTTAAATCCTTATGTTCAGGTTTGAAAACGGGCACCCGGTATATTGATATATTGTAATACAATTAAATATTATTGAAAAAACGGCGCAAAATAGAAAACTATCGTGGAGCGAAGCCCACGGGGGACAGTTAGTAATAAATAAATAAATATGATTTTATATTAATAACGTATTGAATGTCGACTGCATATGATTATTGGCTACCCCTTCAGTATTTTCCAAATATACAAACTATATAATGACAATGTATAAGAAAGTCATGTGTTGGACACATCAGATATTTTTATCAGTGGAATGAGAAACTGATTGCGCGTCAAATGATATCAAAAACTAATTATTTTCATCGATTTTTATTGAAAAATATTAATTTAAAATTTGAATGTCGACTGCATATGATTATTGGCTACCCCTTCAGTATTTTCCAAATATTAAAACTGTATAATGGCAATGTATAAGAAAGTCATGTGTTGGGCACATCAGATATTTATTCTTTAACATTGATTTAAAATTAAATTTTGAACAAATTTTGTGGAAGCGTTTTGTAACAGATTTTATCCACAACCAGTATATTATAAGGTCATAATTCTACTGCTAGGAGACGTCTTATGATATTAATAAAACACATGGGTCTTATAATTAATACCCATGACTACCTACTCTTTAATAAAACTTAATTCTACATAATTTTTCCAAAATATTGATTTAAAAAGAAGGGAAATCTATGGAATCGAACCAGCACCGTGTAGATTACTAGGCAGATTCTCTACCCACTGCGCCACGGCGGCTTGTGCTAGAAGTGGTATTTGTTCTGGATAAGAAGAGTACACTGAATACTTTGCTGCTATTAGCTACTCCTATTAACTGTACATATTACAATATGACACAAAAAACACAAATCAACGACCGCATAACAACCGGTGGTAGTTTCGCCACCACAATGCTGCCGTAGTTGTCGATCTTTTCAAATAATAATATTGCTACAATCGATTTCCTCAACGGTATAGATTTCTGTAATTTATATAAAGTACTTTTGCAACTGAGTGATAGATGGCACTATTATATGAAAAATAATTAAAAAATTTTGACGGAATTTCAAAAAAAAGTTCAAACAAAATTTGTTCAAAATTTAATTCTAAATCAATCTCTAAGAATAAAAAAATGTCGTAAATTGTTTATTTTTCAAGATATTCCTAAAAAACCTAAAAATGTCATCAGGTAAGTACCACTTGTGTTGGCGCTAAACGAAAAAGATTTAATGTGGCACCCACAATTTTGTTCAAAGTCTTAAATATGAAATTTGAATCAAATCCGGTAACTCGTTTTTGAGTTATCGTGGATACAGACAGACAGACACACACAGACAGACAGACATCATGGCGAAAATGGTCAAAATGGATTCAGGGGCCCTCAAAACGTGTAAATCCATCAAAATCTCGAAGTCGAAAAAAATCACGATTACTATACTTCCTTATACTACGTATAAGAAAGTAAAAATGTCCAGATAAGAATTCACTACTTAATTCAAGATGGCGGAAAAGCTGCAAGAGGCTGATGGTCAAAAACTCGCATTTAAGCTTTCTATATGGTACTGTATCGATGGTAAAACAAAATTTTCTTACCCAATGAATTGCAATAATACCCATAGGAATATGACTAACTATACTGGACTAAACGTAAATATCTACTCACGAACATATTAAAATGTCACATATTCCACAAAGAACATTATTTACACGTCTAAACGTGGATACGCAAACTTCTGAACAAATACTCATAATTCGCCCTTCTTTGGCCTCTCGTTCTTCGAAATTTTTACTTAGGGCCAAATAATATATCGAACCTAACATGTATTTATTTTAAGGAAAATAGCCGAAATATTGGACTGTTTTAAATGAAATAAATTAATTCGTTCTGTTGCCGTTTCGCTCATCTACGTACGAAGGTAAGCTTCTTTAGAGCATCGGAATAAACATGAATTTTAAGTATTTATTTATAATATTTATTGAAGAAGCAGAATTTTTCTCAATCATTAGGCGTGTGGCTGTTGAATCGTTATTCTTATAATTTTTATTATTGTAAGTTTGCTACTTCGCTTACGACAAAAATTAGGCATTATTTTTATTAATATCCAAGTTCATGAGTTTATTAAAAGCGCGTTTTCCACCCTTGTGGAATGTGGAGGTTGATTCGAGGAACTCCAATCTTAAAATGATTCAATATGTTTGTTTTTTAACAAACTGATTGTTTAAAACTGCGCAATAATTTTTAAGACTATTTGCCAAAAGTGAGTTTTTCCATATTTTAAGTGGTCTACTCCAAACTATTTTTTGCATAAAATTCTCCAAGTTGACATTTCCAATTACCACACCAACGACAAATTATTAACGCTCAAATATATACAACAAAACTGAATATTAATTAGCCATAAACAACTGTTTTTGTCTCCGCTCCGCGCTCTGTCAATTTAACCAATCAAACAGCAATCCCACAACAATAAATTACATTGTTAAAAAAATATTTATTGCTCTTTAATAGTTTGAAATAAAAACAAATTAGCGAATTGCCCGCTTTAAAACTTCTGCACGCTGGCGAGCCTTTTGTTAAAACATCATGTGTACGAGTGATTATGTGCTCCCCTTAATTGAAAAGGTCGCGTAATAATTATTGACGTCAGAGTAATTTTTTACTTAACCAAATATTAAATTGATATATTTAACGTTTCAGTATTGTGAGCAGACAACATAAGCAACGGGACTATGTTAGATTAAGTACGTATTTATAAAAACAATTTTTAGAAGTACACACACATGATAGAGATAACAAGATAATAAATTAACACAGAAAAGATAAAAACATGATAACTACATACTTTTCAACAAGCAATCCATTTTTTAATTTTTTGGCGGGGTTTGCGTTGGGAACTACTGCAGACTCCAGCCACAAAGCCAGAAAATCACATTGAATTTATTAGCTAGCTACAATATAGACAGATATTGATTCAACTAGTATTTTAATATATTTGTTGATAAAAGCGTAATACTGTACTTATGATAAGAACAGATAATTTTATGTCTTTGATACAATATACTTAATGATGTATAAAACTGAACTAATTGTTCGTTGGTTCCTTACAATAAGTAATTTAATACAGTTTTATAGCACAGGATCTAGTTTATTAATTTTATCTCAGTTATGGCTTGTTTGCCACAAAGTCTAGTAAATATTGTATAAAAAACAGCTGGTACCAGTTTTCTTTGTCCAATTCCAACCAGAGATGTAACGTACTTACACTTGTATGTGACTTATTTTTGTTAGCTTTAATTAACAACTAATAAAGTGTGGCCAATTCAAATATTCATTGGAAATTAGAGCCAAGATGATGCATCAAAGGAATTTTGTATTTAGTTCGAAAAAAATCTGGTTTGCCCCAGAAATGACGCAAAAACGAGAATTTTTATTAATCTTCATGATATCGTCTACAAATTCTTAAGGTTCTAAAAATTGCATATTTTTCATTTTAGTCAAGTTCAATATGGAAAATGTACAAAAGCTAATATTTTTCAAAACTATTCTTTAGTAGAAAATGGCGGTAAAATAATCTCTCATTGAATTTTTAAACAAATTATAAAGTTCCCTCGAATATTCCTTTGTTAATTTTTTTGAACACACCACTGCAATTATCGCAATTGAAAAATTAGTTTCATGGTGTCTTGGCAGCAATTTTCTGCTGTTAAAACTCTAAACGAATACATAATAAAGTAATTATTTGTTCCGTTGGACGACTGTATTAAACTCAACCATAAAAACTCAAACAAACCTACCCTTTTGTAACGAAGCCTTTTTCATCTGGTCCTCATTGTCGTTTTCGATGGCCAATGGGTCTTTAACAATTTTGGTTTGTTGCTTTTTCCGCTCATCTGTGCTGGTGGATAGTTTACGTTTACGTGTGATTTTCTCTGCGTTTTCCTCGTCAATTTTCAGTGTATTCCAAGAGAAATACTCGTCGTTGTTATCCATACTATTACTACTGTCGCTTGGAATGTTCCAGGAGCTCTTCGAGTTTGGAGAATTCTCATTCAACAAGACATCTGTATTAGCATACAATTGGTACTCCATAATAACAAAAAGAACACAAGACAGGGAATTCTTTCCTGGAAATTTGACCCTTTAGCACAATTTTAGTTACGATGATGATTAAATAAATGTCTGGGTGAAGGCTTCTTCGAAATTGAATTAATCTACCGTCTTCTATCTTCTACTACTGTACGATTTTCTACCGGAATGTTTTTCCGAAAATGATTTAAGTCAGTCCTGATTTTCGCCTTTAGCCACACGAAATTTTAGAACATAACGAAAAACGAATTATACAACTTTTTAATTCCAGTAGTTTCACGTTGACGATGATTTTGCAGGAAATTGTTGTCGATGTTTAACATTTTAAATTGCAGAAAACAAGACTCAATATCCATTTATCACAACAACAACAACAAAAGCAATGATTATAACAATATTATTGAAGACAGTCAAGTCCCTTCTGTTTAAGGGCACACTGGACGCGACACACAACCAGTTAGTTCATCCAGTAATAGGACCCTGGGGCCGTTTTGGCGAATACGTCGACTCGCAAACGATGTTCGTAAATCAAAATTAAACTCATCCGGTTATAACACTTGTTTAAAAAAACAACCAAAATAAACCAAACAGAAACTACACAAAATCAAACAAATAATGCAGGTGTTGCTTCTTCAAAACCAAAAACAAAAAAATCTGAAACCAACACAAGTTTCAAACAAAGATTGTAATTTGCAGCTTGTGTGTATATCTTACTGCAGTATTATATCAGGACTGACGGGGGATACTATTTGAACAACTGCTTATTCCATGAGCAGTTGAATTACTTAAATTAGGCTCAATTTACACAACAAATAGCGAAGGTATTTAATTCCGTTGTCTTGTCTGTGTAAATCGGACTGATGCAAAACAAAATACGAGACAATGTGAAAAAGATGACGGAAAAATTAACAGATTAAATGTGAACTCGTTTTTTCTCTCTTTTCGGTATGAAAAACCCCAAGCGACGTGGAAGTTTTCCCGGATCAGCAGACGGTGGTTTCAAAATAAAAGCAACTGGTGGTTGATTGGTGTGCGAATTCATTCAGATCCTAAAACAAAGAAAAAACTGTTATAGTAAAATTAACTACATATATAAAAATACGTGGTATTTTTATAAGATTATGTAACACAGGTTAACAATAAATTAGCAAGTAAATAATAATATTTATGCAAAACTTGTGTGTAGTGTATTGCAGTGAATTTGGGATGTGATCTATTGAAGGTTACCCAGAAACCGATAAATTATTTTGCATATTAAAAATCGAATAACAAAGTGTTGATTTTCTATGGTGCAATATAAAGAGTGCCTAACGCATTTAAAATTCAAATCATTTAATTAATATTTTCCATATACAAAACTCGCAAATTATACCCAAACACAGACTGGTTTGGCGAAAAATACTAATTAATTTGCCCTTCTTGATTGTCTTAATTGAAGAAACAGAAAATTTTGGGTCATTCGAATTAAAGGAATGAAACGGTCGCAAAATACTACTGTTTTAGTTCTTTAACCACACTGACGATCTACAACAAAATTAGATTACAGAGGCGTACTGGCCCAAAGTGACCATGGGCTCAAAAGGAAAGAGCAAGATATTCATAAAATAAAGGATTGTGAACTAAATATTGTGGAAGAAAAAAGAAACTAGGTTGCTTCAGAAAATTAAGGCAGGTACCTACTTAAAGAATCTCAATACGATTTTTTTCAAGATTCTTTAACAAAATTCACAAAAAGTTTGTGAAACTTGATGAAAGTGGATTTTCTTCATAGTAAATTAGATAAAAGTAATGCCATTGTTCCAAAGTGTGAAATAAATTGTTTATTAATTTAAAAAAATCATTTCCAAATTCGTCCTTACATACAATAATAAAATATTTTCTAAGGATGTTTGGATTCGATTTTCAAAAATAGATATATTAAATTAGAAAATTAGTTTTTCTTTTTTTAGCTCGTGGGTCTCTCTGTTAGTAATTAGGAGATATTGACTAGTGGCAAATGCTATTACGTAACTGTATATCTAAAGCTCAATTTATTAAACTTCAAGTAAATTTAATTCATCAGTAGACTAGTTGCTATGGTAACGACAATCTTAACATAAAGTTGTCGCAACTAGTCCTTCAGCTAGGGGTCAAAAGGTAGGAAGTAAAAGTGAGATGAGACGACGCAGTGTTTTCTGAAGGTTTTTTGGTCGCTGAATCCGAATCCGTGCGTCGTTCTTCAATAAAGTGGTGCAAACAAAAGTTATTAACAATTTATTGTTTAAAACGCAATAACTCGAAAAGTATAGATTTTATCGAGCATTTTACCAAAAAAAGTATCAAACAATAGTTGTTTAAAATGAAAAGACTCTCCGAAAAGGCCATATGATATTTTGTTATGAAGTCGCACAGACAAAAGTTATTAACAATTTATTGTTTAAATGTTTAAAACGCAATACCTCGAAAAGTATACATTTTACCAAAAAAAGTTTCAAACAAAAGTTGTGCAAAATAAAAAGACTCTCCGAAAAGGTCATATGGTATTTTGTCATAAAGTCGCTCGAACAAATCTTATTAACAATTTATTGTTTAAAACGGAACAAACCAAAAAGCATACATTTTAGGAGTCTTTTTATTTTGCACAACTTTTGTTTGAAAATTTTTTGGTAAAATGTACACTTTTCGAGTTATTGCATTTTAAACAATAAATTGTTAATAACTTTTATCCGAGCAACTTTATGACAAAATACTATATGACCTTTTCGGAGAGTCTTTTTATTTTGAACAACTTTCGTTTGAAATTTTTTTTGGTAAAATGTATACTTTTCGTTTTCGAGTAAATTTAAACATTTAAACAATAAATTGTTAATAACTTTTGTCCGTGCGACTTTATGACAAAATACCATATGAACTTTTCGGAGAGTCTTTTTATTTTGAACAACTTTTGTTTGAAACTTTTTTTGGTAAAATGCTCGGTAAAATCTATACTTTTCGAGTTATTGCGTTTTAAACAATAAATTGTTAATAACTTTTGTTTGCACCACTTTACTGAAAAACGATGCACGGATTCGGATTCAGCGACCAAAAAACCTTCAGAAAACACTGCGTCGTCTCATCCCGTTTTTACTTCCTACCTTTTGACCCCTAGCTGAAGGACTAAACTGCTAGTGAAACGAGTGTTAACTTTTTTCCAATTTCTTATTGCATCTAATTTTGTTTAAAATAAAATTTAAATATTAGATTTTGTAACTACCTTTCAATAACCAATTCTAAAATATCGGAGTTAAATTTTACTTTTATTTATTTCTGTGTTCGCTTTTTGACTACAGAATTGGAATGAAAAATATTTGTCGGGAAATTAAAAAAATTTAGTTGGTCGGTTAGCGACCTAAATATCCAAAAAAATATATTTAAAATATCTCCTAAAATATTTTTTTTTCAAATACTTAAAACCGACTGTATTTATTTTATATCATCGAACTATTGTTTAAAAAGTCTACATACCCCACATTTGCTACTTTATTTAGCAATTTTTTAGACTTACTTGTACTAAGGCAGGTCACGTGATTGACGAGAGATGACAAAACATGCATGAATGCAGACCTCACCAAGATGTACTTAGGAGAACGGACGCCCACCGCCCCGACGGGCACATGACAAAATGAATGGCAACAAACTTGATAAAGGAAGCACTAGACTGCTTCAGATGGATTATGTTAAGGTTCATCAGCGGACAAGAGAGGCTGTTTGATGATGATAATGTGCTGGGGATAGTAAGATATTGGCATCATTTACCTACTGATTTTTTCTCTTATAAACTTCAAAATGCCCGCCTACGATTTTAAAAATAACTCTTGGGATGGTCTGTTGGATTTTATGGATCCGATTATTTACATTTCTTCTTCGTTTTTCACTGGCGTATTTCTAAAATAAGTTGTGGAAATAACAAAGTGCAATTTCTGGAAATAAGTACGAAGTGTACCTTGACTAAAATAAAATTTCGGATAGGAAATAAAAGGACAGGACCACTACGAATACACAAAAAATAACTACGACTGATAAATTGTTTACTCTCTTACATAACAGGCAATAAAATTGTTCGACTTACAGTTTTTTTTTTATATAAAATCAGACTCATAAATCTGTTTTATACATAACAAGAAGAAAAGACACATCATGAACATCATTATTTATTTTTCAAAAGACAAATAGGAAAAACAGCAAATAATATTCTAGCTGTGGTAAGTGCTGATGAACAACTGGACATTCCCAGCATTTTCCTGCTACATTTTATAGCAGGAAATAGCGTCGGTATTACGTTAACACATACGCTCATTCAGTAGTTTTGGCGTGTTATGACGTCGATGGCGTCTAATTTCGTATAAAAATTGTGAAAATATATTTTGGCAAAGCAATTACTGGAAACGCTGCCAGACAGTCTAATAGAAAAAGTTTATTTATAAATCAACTAAGTACATATTTTCCAGTACATTACAAGGTATTTGTTGTGAGTCTTGGGTAATCATGTTAAAATGGGGCACGTGTGTTATTTTGTTGTTATTTTGTATGATTCAAGTTTTATTGTAGTGTTTGGAACTGGTTTGTGAATTGTAAAAGTAAATTAAGTAATCGAGTTTAATGAGGCGCCCAAGTTCGAAACTCGGTGAATGGTTTGGTTGTTTTTACATGGAAAGGATAATTTGGCTTTGGGTGATTTGTTAAGTCGACAGCGGGAAGGCGAGAGAAATTAATTATTAAATAAATTAACAGTATTTTAGTTTATGCGCGTTTTTGGGGATAAATATTTAAAGATATTCAATAAAACAATTTTTTTTGGTCCTATTTTATGCTATATCCTTTTTCACTTATATTGTTAGATACTTTGGTTGGCTTATTATACATGCAGGATGGTCCTTAAATATGGCATCTCGAATTAGCTATAGGCAGAGCAATAGTGGTTTCCAAACTTACCTTCGTCCAAAAGTTTTAAGAGATAAAAATTTGAGTTTAATGAGACGTCCAAGTTCAAAACTCAGAGTATGTCGACTGTTTTTAGATGGCAAGAGAAATTTTTATTAAATAAATTAAGGGTGCTTAAGTTGGTTTCATTTTTTATTCAGCACCTTTTTGTACTTTTTTTTAATCCTTCGATGGATACTTAAAAACTTTTGTTGGTTTATTAAACAGGGTGGTACTTAAGTAATGATGTGATCTTGAATAATAGTACGGTCAATGACCAATCTGTGCATTTTTGGAGAGGACTCGAAATTCAAATTGCATACTGTGGGGTATATCGAGACTAACTTAAAACTCGATTTGCGGGACTGAAAAGTCGGTGGTTCGTCCGCCATCTTGGAAAAAGGAGGTGAAATGGTTTTTCCCCTATATTCCGAATTCTATTAACTTTATGTAAAAACTATAAGAATAACTTTTGGTTGAAAAAAAAAGATACACACTTTTTGTATATAATTTTTTTCCGGGCCATGCGTATTTAAAAAGTTATTAACAAATACGTTGCAAAAATTAGTGGTAGTTTTTCTTTGACGGCCGATATTTCGAGTACAGTTGATTTCACGGAAAATATACATCAGTTACTTTTTGTAGAGCAGTTTTCGATGAAGAAGTTAGTGCTTGATATTTAACCATTTGTATAATTGACAGCGCTCCAAACGCAGGTATGTCCAGATAAATAATGATAAATGCGTATATACAAGGTGTTCCATAGCGTTATGTTCAAATTTTGGGAGTATGTATAAAATAGACTTAATTCTAGCACTAAAAAATGCAAAAGTGGTAGGTCGATCTTCATTTGTTTTAAAGTTACAGGTTTTTGAAATTATTATTAACAACAAGTTTTCTTTTTTCAGTTATATCTCCGAATTTGTTCTTTTTACTGGAAAATTTGTTGAGAGCAATTTTGTAGCAAAAGAAAATCTGCACATTTTTTGTTTAAACAATTTTTTTCTGCAATCAATTGTTTAAACATTAATGACGCGGGAAGTGAATAATGCGGGGCGGGGTGTTTAGACAAAAAATGTGCGGATTTTTTATTGCTACAAAATGCTCTTAACCACTATCCCGATAAAAACATCGGTTTAGAAGATATTACTGAAAAAAGAAAACTTGTTAATAATTTCAAAGGTTTGTAACTTCAAAACAAATGAAGATTAACCTTACCACTTTTGAATTTTTTAGTGTTAGAATTAAGTCTATTTTATACTCCCAAAATTTTAACATACGCAACACCCTGTATTATAGTAGATGTATTCCATTTATTTGTCACTTTTCTGTATTCTACATATTCAAAAACTCATAAACAAATATTGCCGACAAAAGTGGCTATTGTTCTATATCGAAGTCAATACTGTAAGTGATAGAACAATATCTGCTGCTTTAGAGACGATTCTTTTCGTTTCTTCAGTGGGATCTTTTTTTTTGTCTTCGTAAAACTGCTGCATTTAAAACATCATAACCAGTGTTACGAAAGCAAATAATCGCTTCCCGTTTTTGGTCGATAATAAGAATGACATTGCCGTATTTTATATGCAATTGACCTTTAATGGTCCTGTTATCAGAAACGAGAGTACTTTTGATTTGCTTCACTAAGTCCGAAAATTTTAATTAACACGCTTCAGAATTTTCTGCAAGGTATATGCAGATAAACTCCAGGGCTGTTTCTATTTGGTCTTTTTTCTTCGCGGAAAACTGTTTTTCTGAGCCATGTTTTTGAGAATATAAATTTATAATATAATATAAAGTGTATAAATGACGATGAGGACGACGGCGGTTATCTGCAGCTGTATTCCTAAAATTAGAGTAATATTTGCGAGAGGCTTCGTTTTGATACCTGCGTTTGGAGCGCTATCAGATCCAAACCAATTATACAAATGGTTAATATTATACACCTACTTCTTCGTCGAAAACTGCTCTACAAAAAGTAACTGATGTATATTTTTTATGAAATTAACCGTACGCGAAACATCAGCCGTCAAAGAAGTGCCCCTAATTTTTGCAACGTATTTGTTTATAACTTCTTAAATACGCACGTCTCGGAAAAAAGTTATATATAAAAAGTGTGTATCTTTCTTCTTCCAACCAAAAGTTATTCTTATAGTTTATGCATGAAGTTAATAGATTTCGGAATATAAGAGAAAAACCATTTCACCTCCTTTTTCCAAGATGTCGGACGAACCACCGACTTTTCAGTCCCGCAAATCGAGTTTTAACTTAGTCCCGATATACCCCACAATATGCAATTTGAATTTCGAGTCCTCTCCAAAAATGCACAGATTTTTCCCTATTGACTGTGCTATAAGATATAGTCAGAGCAATAGAGGTTTCCAAATATTATAATTTAGCCCAACTTATCTTACTTCAAAATTATTAAAGGGGATAGGGTGTTAAAATATGCTAATTATTTTCGCAAATTTGTAAGGAAAATAATGACGTCCATTTAAAATTTTCTATTTTATTTATATACAACGTTTTGTACAATCTGCTGCGTTTGCTCCCAACTTAACATCTAACTCTTGGCATTCCTGCCTTAACAACCCCCCAAACACCTCATAATGATGATTCATATCCTTCACAGTGTGAATCTTGCACAATGTCCCCAAACCACCATTTCCACTCTCCACCCCAAAAAACACTCGTTTAATCCGACTGTGCACCAAAGCCATCGAACACATCACACACGGCTCATGCGTAAGATAAACATAGTACCCTGTACACAAATACGGACCATCCGATTCGTCTTTGCCCTTAAACCAAGTAGCACCAAAACGAGATTGCTTAAAATTATCCTGCAGATCTACAAGAATTTGCTCGGGGATTCCCAATAAATTTAATTCAGTTGTAGTTGCTTCTGGCGGTTTGTGCCAAGCCCCACCGTTTTGGGTTTTAGCCACATTATCCACAGCCACCATCACGGGGTGTCTGCAAGGACCTTCCAGACACAAATCAAAACCTACAGCTACCACGGATTTGATTTTGGGGTCAAATACGACTGCTCCGTGGGGTTTTTCAGAAAGCCCACGTTGTTTTACTAGAGAACCTACGTGGATTGCTAGCGACATATTCAAGGAATGCTCTTGGAGCTCCTCGGAGTTAAACAAAGTGTTAGTGCTTAGCTTCTCCAGGTATTTATCCGTGTGGAAATTGCAAGGCCAGAGTTTGTGCACTAGCTCGTATTGCTTGCGGACTTTAGGCGCAATTTTAGCCACTTGAATAATTCTAGGGTTATTGTCCAGGTACTTGGTAAAATCCTTGCTTTCAAGCAAAGTTCTTAGTTGGTTTTCGGAGGTGTTTCCCACAGGGTACAAGAGCACTTCTTTGTTCCTTACACGTTTCAAGTGCGTTAGCTCGGGAATGGGCAGAATATTATTAATTTCAACAATAACTTTTGATATGTCTTTGGTATTTGTTATGGTGTCGATAAAGACCTCAACTAAAGGCGTGTCCTCCACCAGCTCATCAGATAAAATCGGATATAAACTGTCTGTCGGTTGCCTTTCCAATTTGATACGTTTGGCTTTGTTCATGGTGGTGATAAACATAAATTAATTTACACTTTGCGAAAATTAAATAAACAACAACGTGATAGTTTTATTTGCAATAATTAACACAGTTAGATATACGTAAGATAACACTTTTAGATTAATTGTAAGTACTTTGCACAATTATTTTTATTTATTTATAGGTTGAACACGTGATTGTTTGTAGAGCAATTTTCTGTCTTCGATTTGGTCCCAGGTTCGTTCCCCGGAGCTAGGAGGTGATGGCACGCACCTGATAGAACTTTGAATTACAACTTGGATATACAGAGTGTTGAATTAAACAAAAAATTACTACAAATGGTTTAGTTACTATTTTTTATCACCACGGATTTTGCAATATTTATTACTGGGAAAAATTAAACGGTGTTCAAATAAAATGTTTAAAGCCCATTCGTGGTCTTGTTATAATTTTTTTAAATACACTACGTAAAAAATTTTTTTTCCTCTTATAGTTAATATGAAAATATTAATTATTATTATTATTATGAGAATATAACAAATTTCAAATTTATGATATTCTTCGAGATTTTCTTAATTAAAACACTTACTTAAGTAAATTTTCGTGAATTTTCTTATCAATTAATTCACGTTTAATGGAATTAACATTTTATATAAGTATTATAAGTATTATATACAGGGTGTTCCAGGATAGACACGAAATATTTTTAGGAACGATTCTTAAATACATTCTGCATTGTCCTGTATAATTTTTTTATCTCCAATCCGGGTGTTCTAAATTTTATTTTCCATATACGAGCCCTAACAACTAAATATTCGGACAAAAGTAAATTTTATTGTCTTTTTTCCATACGCGCAAAAGTTATCTAAATTAACTTCCATAATATTGATGTTTTTTTCTGTTATAATGCCAACATTTAGTAATATAAAAACGTAAATTTCGTAAAAATCCGCTCGGCGGTTCCAAAACTGTGGCACTTTAACCCAGCAGGATGGGAAAATTGTAGAAACAAAGAATTATTATTTTCAAAACGTTGGATCTAGTAGTCGGATTTTGATGAAATTTACTTTATTGCAAAGCTGGATGTTGGTTTTCTTTACAAAAAAGTTACACAAGTTTTTATTTGGTGACTTTAGGCATTTATCGGAGCTTCAAAGTTGCACCTTTAAAAATGATAGAATTTTCTAGTAACTGTTTTAAAAAATCAGTTTTGCAACCACTGGTTGGATTTGTGTCAAAAAACCTTTAAATCAAAGCTCAATTCGTACTATATTGAAAAAATCCTGAAATGTTAATACGAATTTTTTTGCATTTTTTTCGAGTTCCATAATTCACTTTTCAAAAAACGTGTTTTTTGAGGGTGCTGCCTACATTACAATAATCACAGTTCTGGAACCGCTGGTTGGATTTTGGTAAAATTTACTTTATTGGAAAGCTGGATGTTGGTTTTATGTATCAAAAAATCCCTAAGTCTTTATTTGGTGATTTTAGGCAATTTTCGTAGCTTTAAAATTGCACTTGAAAAATGTGACGTAATTTTCTAACGACTGCTTTTTAAAATATCACAGTTTTAGAACTCGGGGAAAACGACATAAATGTGCTTTCATGGCCCTCATCTAGTCCGGGCTTAATGTCATTGAAACTCATTAAAAATTATCCCAACATTTAGTTGCAATTTCATTTTGTGAAATTTGCTAATTATTAAAGTTAAAATTTAAAATATTGTTAAATCAAATAAATAATTTTCTTCCATGCATAATATTGTTATTAAGGCTTTATCTTATTGTATTGTTAGATGTTTACTAATTATTTGTGAAAAATTTCCAGTTCTCCTTTCATACTTCAAAAATTTACTTTTGTCCGAACATTTAGTTGTTAGGGCTCGTAGTCATTGCAGGTGGCAACTTACGGAAATCTTTTAACAAATTCAATAATTATTCCGAGCAGACATCGTTTATGTTCAAAATGGAATTTAACTTTTCGATTCAAAATAAACCAATCTTTCATCATGTATCAAATTTTTAACTATTTTCAATACTAATTTTCAAAATAAATTAAAAGAAACGTGAGCATAATGATTTATTTTTCCAAATTCAAAATTTGAACTCTAATAATTCTTTAAGGGTTAACACTATCAAAAAAATTACAAGATACTTTCGAACGCAAATCATCTCAGCTACAAATTTCATGTATAACTTTTTTTCGATAATCAAATAGTTTAGCAGATTGGCTTCTTTTTATTCAACTTTTTCAATCTATAATTTTCAACATTCAAGAGATGATTGCTCGAAAACTAACCCGGATTGGGGATACAAAATTATACAGGACAATGCATAATTTATTCAAGAATCACACCTAAAAATATTTCGTGTTTATCCTGGGACACACTGTATATTATAAGTTAAATAAAGTAAAATAAAATAAAATTTTGGCGTTTTGCTTGGAAATCTAAATGAATAAATAAAAATAATATTTTGTACTTTATAAATTACAATATAGGTAATAGAAAAAACAGCTTTTCGCAAGGTGCGAATTTCTCCACCACACAATCTGACAATCTTACGACACCTTTTCATGTCTTTTTGTAAATATACTATGTATTACTTTAGACGATTGTTCAGCGTGTTATCTATATTTTTTTGTACACCCTGTATACACATGCAGCATTTTTCTGTCCACGTAATAAATTTTATATTTTTTGAACTTCACTCGAAAAGGTCAAGACTATTTGATTAGAAACTCGAGTAAAATGCTTATGTTTACAATTTAATACTTAAACAACATTCGGTCCAGATCAGCTTGAAATAAACACTGCATTTATTCCAAAAACTCCTAAATTCAACGCTTATATCTGACCTAAAAATCTAGATATAAATTCCATCCCAAATCTCTGATTGTTCAATTATTACGTAATTATCCGCCAATAATAATAATTTATAAATTGTTTTGATGGCAAATTATTTACTTTGAGAACGCGTGCTTGATACTGGTCGCCAATTCTCCGAATTATTTGTATTGTAACTGTACCTAAATAATATTGAGATTCAAATCCAAACCATGTAAGATCGAACTCAAGACTTGAGTTGTATTTGCTATATTTTTATGCATAAACAAGTTATGCTAATTATGCGTACGGGAAAAAGAAGTCCCTGTGTTCTCATTTTCGTTAATTATTTGGATATATTCCACTTCCCAAAGGGAAAAATATGTTTCTAATTATTTTGTCCTCCAAGTAATCAAGCTCAGTTAACCTTCGTTAGATAATGTCAACTGCTTAAAAAGACGTTCCATCATGGAAAAACGGGGCAATTATTCCATTAGAATGTCTTAACTGATCAGCACTAACACTTTCAGATTTTTGTCCTAATAATAGGTAACCTCAAATTAACTGGGATCAGTTGTGAAAATTGTCTGCACACCACTTATACACAAGTCAAATATTCTCCCGGATAAATGCTCTTGTGAGTAAACTCCCAATTTCAAGGTCTAGAATCGATTATTTTCATAATAAGTACATAAAATTGATTCTCACCTAAATGAAACGAACTGACAGGTGATTCTGTGTCACTTGTTGTGTTTGTTGGGCTGGTGTTGTTCGCACATTATTTTATTTCAGGGATTCGTCTGTCGGTTTTGGATTATTTAAGTGAATTTCACTGCAATCTGCACTTCAACAAGATGTAGGTACTTAACGTGATTCTTTCAGGTGATAACGTATAAAATTGTGAAAGATAATTGTTTATTGTGGTGACCTCTAGTGATAATTAGCAACAGTTGAATGCGCGGCAAATTCAAATAGTAAATGAGCGGGAATTTCAAATTATATAGAATATAAAACTAGTACAAATAGCGCAGAAGTTACAAGACAAGTCGTTCCTGGGGATGAGCGTCCTAATGTAAAACCTCAGTTATCTCAACAAGGGGGCTACGCCAAAATTACTATACGTACATTAAAAAGTTATTTTTAAAAATCTCATTTTACTATACGTTAAAAACAGTCATGGAATCTCATATAGAATTTGCTTATTTACAAATTTTGTTTGAATTTTTTTTTTGTCGAGTTAATAGCTTGCGAGATATAGTGGCTGGAAGTAACCAAATTTTTTAAGCTTCTCGACGCTTTCGGGCACTGTAACTCGTAAATGATCGACAATACGATAAAATTGTTTAAACAAAAGGGTGTTCGCGCGAAGTGGGTCACTATTGCTAACTTCGTTATTATTGGAGTTACAAAGTCGGTTAAATTAGCAAACTAGTAGCATTCTTTCCGCTGATTACAATGGTGAAAACAGAAAAACAATTGACCATCTGGTTTTCGAGATATTCACAAAAATAACATTTTTTTAAATGGAACATCCTATATATTTTTGCAGAATCCATGACAAATTAAATTCTGTACAAAAAATGTCTTTAATTTTTTTTATTTTAATTTAAAATAAGCGAGTTATTTAAAAAAAAAGTTTTCAATTCTTTAAAATCAAGTAGCCATAAAACGGAATAGTAATTTATTAAAACCAACCAATCATAATTTTGTATTTAAGCAAGTAGAAAAAAACTTTAAAGAATTACGGAAATATTACTATTTTATTTAATATTTTTAATATACAGGTGTTTGCGCAAAGTGGTTCACTATTGCTAACTTTATTATTATTGGAGCTACAAAGTCGGTTAAATTAGCAAACTAGTAGAATTTTTTCCGCTGATTATAATGGCGAAAACAAAAAAATAATTGGCCGTCTGGTTTTCGAGATATTCACAAAAATAACATTTTTTAAATGGAACACTGTATATTTTTGCAAAAATAGATGATAATTTAAATTCTGAACAAAGAATGTTCTTATGCTTTTTTGACAATTATTCAAAATAAGCGAGTTATTTTGAAAACAAGTTTTCAAAGTTTTAATATCAAGTAGCCATAAAAATTATAATTTTGTAAATTTTCAATATTTCCGTAATTCTTTCTAGTATTTTTCAACTTGTTTAAATTCAAAATTATGATTGTTTGGTTTTAATAAATTACTATTCGGTTTTATGGCTACTTGATTTTAAAGAATTGCAAACTTTTTTTCAAAATAACTCGCTTATTTTAAATTATTATCAAAAAAAGATGAGGACATTTTTTGTATAGAATTTAATTTATCATCGATTTTTGCAAAAATATACAAGGTGTTCCATTTAAAAAAATGTTATTTTTTTGAATATCTCGAAAACCAGATGGTCAATTGTTTTTCTGTTTTCATTATTGTAATCAGCGGAAAAAATGCTACTAGTTTGCTAATTTAACCGACTTTGTAGCTCCAATAATAACGAAGTTAGCAACAGTGAGCCACTTCGCGCGAACATCGTGTATATAGATTGTTCAATTCTACAGAAAATTCATACAACATATTTTTATCGTAGGAGTGACTGGAATGGAGATATTTGAATAAAATGGTAACCTAATAGTGACGATTATTTTTTTTAAACCACTGGTTAAAACGGTCTTAAATGATTTAAAATTTACCTGATACAAAAGGAATAAGTAAGTAAGTCACAGTTTTAGTATTTTGTAATTTATTATTATTATATTCAGTCACATTTAAATAATTGTAGTTTTAACACTACAAACAGTAAAAAATGTTTGATAACTTTTCGTAAATACAAAAAGTTAATGAGAATGTAAAAATACATTCATATTTTAAGGTATTAGAAAAGTTCTGCCCTTTCAGTATATAATTTATGATTATCCTTAAAATATAGATCACACATGACATTAAAAATTAATATACCATTTTTCGTAATAATTTACACTAAAAAACCAACACAGAAAATAATGTACAAAATAAATCTAATCTCGGAATACTGTTTTCTTAAGAAAATTATTTAAAGCATTTTCAAGTACCATAAACGATTACATTTTCGTTAAAGAAATCGAATTACAACTAATATTATTTTATACACATTAATATATTTACAACAATGGCATAGTCATTTATTTTTCTTGTCTACATATTTAATAACAATAATAGAAATGAAAATCAAACACCCACAAACAAACTAAACTAAAAAGAAAATAATTATTATAAGTTCTATTTCATATGAATGAGAGTTTAATTTATTGAAACAATAAATAAATAAACAAGGTAAAAATGGGGCAAGAATACTGTAAATAATGGACAAATAACTTCACTTGCAGACATTAAGCTATCATAGGCAGTTTTAATTATCTTTTGTAAAGTATAAATATCACATTGTTACATTACGATCGGTTAAAGAAAAACATGCGCCTACAAGTGAATTATTCTGATTTGAGCTGGTTTTTCTTTTCTCTCAATAGCGCTGACAAAGTTCCCGATATAAAATTTTTATACTACACTTAAAATTACTGCTTAAGAATACATTGTATAGGCCAAGCCAATTTGTACCAAAAATTTATAGCAAAAACTTTTTCAATCACATAAGCATCAAGTGCATTATTTCATCTAAAAAAGTGATATGATGCCGATTTGAAATTTACTTAGCAGTTAATTAGTACCGTAACACACATTTTAGAGCGAAGTTTTCTGTGCTTAATGTTGATGAAACTCATGAGATCGTTTTGGGGAGGGCTAAAGTTAAACTGGGCAAAAAAATTATGAGTATTATTATGGCGATCATGACACAATTTCATATACTTTTACGTTTAGCCCATCATCATTAACGAAAATATGACAAATAAATATCGTATAAAATAAAAAATAAATAGTGCCTCCAAGGCGCAGCACTTCCACGCCTCAGTACAATAACAAGCTGCCAATTGAGACATGCATTTGAAAAACTGGTAACAACTATCTATGTAAAGTTTGTAATCAGTCTTAAAAACACAAAATAAATAGATTCATTTTCTACACGCCCAAAATTTTAGCACTCGAATTCGTTTGCAGTTATAGCATTAAGCGTAAGCATAAGTCCCTCCAAGTTTGCCATTTCCTGGTTTAGTTCCTCGGTGGAGTGGGAGGGTTGCAGTCTTTGTACCTCTTCGGCGGTGTGCGGCGGCGGATTAGAGGCACTGATTCTGGAGGGTGGGGTACTGGTCAAGGTACTTGAGCTGCTTGTTGGGGGTTTTTTGAACGGGGATGTGTTAGGCCGCACTGTAACTAAAACAAAATTTACACAAATTATTTCAACATTTCGTTGAAGGACTTACCAATATGTTTAGGCTGCGGTGTGCTAGGGGCGGATATTGGTGGCGGAGCAGGCACAGTAAAACTTTTAAGGGGATGTCCTTGTCCCTGCAAACGCTTTCCACCCTGATTGTCACTTAAAACACTCAATCCTGGCGCATAACCACTTACGGCCGTTGGATGAGCTGGTAGCCCAGTAGGTTGACTGAAATTACCAAAAAATTGTTATAAATTTACAAAACTTCAGTAAGTTGTTCCCTTACCTAAGATATGCTGTATTTGCGTTGGAATTATCGTAGTTTGAATGAATTGAATGAGATGTGTACAAGTTTTCTGCGGGGGGTTGGTTCACTGGCACTGGTGGCTCTAAGGAAATATGTGCCCTTGAATACTGAGTTCGAGGATATGGAGGTCTGCTCGACGGGGTGGAGTCACTGCTGGACTGGCTGAGGGCTGAGTTATTCACTGGGGTTGCAATGGCTGGAAAACAACGATAAAATAAAAACTTTTATTAAAGAATAAAACTAAAATTAAAATTATTATACAGGGTGTGTCACGACGAGTTGACAGTAGACATAACTCTATTACTAAACACAATTTTATTCTAAAAATTGGTACACACCCATTATACAATGTGCTCTATTTAATGAAAATACTGTCACCTTTCTGGTACTTCCGATTATACCGGAAGTAGACACAAATTTTGTTATTTTAAATGGAACACCCTGTATATTTGTGAATTTTTTGGTTCTCCACTTCATTTTAGACATAAAAGTATTAAGGTTGTATGATCCTAACATTAACGGTATTATAATTATTTACATTTTTTCATTTTTTTTTATAAAAACATAGATGTAAATAAAAATTCAAATCTTGACAATGACACGTTTTTTCCAAAAAATTTTTCTTGTGTTTGAGGTAGGAATATACAAGAAATAAGCTGATGTAGTTTTTGAAAACTTGCTTTATACAGGGTGTTGGTGGTTGTCCGTTCATTTAAAAAAAATTTTAATCAATGATAACTTAATTTTTTTAAATGCAACACCCTATATATTTCTAGATTTTCGAATTCTACACTTAATTCGAGACATAAAAGTATTAAGATTGTAAGGTCTTAAAATTAACGGTATTATAATTAATTACGTTTTTTAAAAATTAACGGTCAATCACAAGCACCCTGTATAAACTAAGTTTTTTAAAACCATATTACCATGTTTCTTGTACATTTCTGCGTCCACCAAAATTTGGTTTATTTTTTGAAAGAACGTGTCATTAGTAAAATATGAAAATGTTTGACTGTATGAAAAAATTGGAAGAAACATAATTACTTAATTAAAATAAATAAATAAAAATAAAAAATATTAAGTTAAATATAATAAAAACAAATTTTAATGGACGTAGAAATGTACGAGAAACATGGTAATATGGTTTTGAAAAACTTATTTTATATCTACAGGGTGCTTATGGTCGTTGATCGTTAATTTTTAAAAACCTTGAAAATTGGAAAAACGTAATTAATTATAATACTGTCAATTTTAAGACTTTACAACCTTAATACTTTTATGTCCAGAATTAAATGTAGAATTCGAAAATGTGGAAATATATAGGGTGTTCCATTTAAAAAAATTAAGTTATCGTTGATTAAAGTTTCTAAAAATGAACGGACAACCACAAACACCCTGTATAAAGCAAGTTTTCAAAAACTACATCAGCTTATTTCTTGTATATTCCTACCTCAAACACAAGAAAAATTTTTTGGAAAAAACGTGTCATTGTCAAGATTTGAATTTTTATTTACATCTATGTTTTTGTAAAAAAAAAATTAAAAAGTGTAAATAATTATAATACCGTTAATGTTAGGACCATACAACCTTAATACTTTTATGTTTAAAATGAAGTGTAGAATCTAAAAATTCAAAAATATACAGGGTGTTTCATTTAAAATAACAAAGTTTGTGTCTACTTCCGGTATAACCGGAAGTACCAGAAAAGTGGCAATATTTTCATTAAATAGAGCACATTGTATAATGGGTGTGTACCAATTTTTAGAACCAAATTGTGTTTAGTAATAGAGTTATGTCTACTGTCAACTCGTCGTGACACACCCTGTATAAGTAAAAATACGGTTTTTATTTGAGCTTAATCACCCTTCGGTGTTTCGATAAAATCTTTAATAAAAACTACCCACAGGTTCCCATGAAATGGTTGCTGGTGCAAAAGTTATATTTACAATGGAAAGTAAAGATTAAAAATGTGTTGTGCAAAAGCAGGTGTGTACTTACGTTCTCTAGGCGGTTTTGAGTCAACAGGCAGTGTAATTGGCCTCGATTTAATCGGACGTTTGTTTTTATCATCACCTATATGCAAGTAAAAGCCAATGTGCATAATTAAAAAAATTAAAACAAAAACTTAGCTGTGTAAGAAGAGATTATTTAAAAAAAAAAAACATGCAAAAAATACAAATTAAATCAAACTTCCAACGAACTCACCATAATTCGTGGCATATCGCTTATCCAACGAATTAGTTTGAATCCCATCATGATTATCATATTCATTTCCACCTACACTGCGTGGTAGCGTCATCGCCCCACTACTACTAGCACCATCATTTGCAGAGTGGCGTTTTTCCAGCGCTTTTAATTCCATCTGATCGTGGTGGATCCACAAATCTGGTGGTTTGATATTTTGTGTGCCTTTCTGATAGCCCTTTTTGCTGCGCTCCAAAGTGCTAGTGGTTTCTTTGTGACGACAGCAGAGGAATACCGTGACAAGTGCTCCAGTTGCCACCATGACAACTGCACCGCCTATCATTAGGTATAAAAGGACGTTGCTGGAGAAGACGCCTTGGGATTCTGAAAGATGCGCAGGGGAATTCATCAGTAAATTGTGGTGATTTTTTGAGTTCTTGTTAGATATCAAACGAAAAATGTTAGGTTTTGGATGGAAGTAATTGGAGAGGAGAAAATAAAAAGTAATTACCAGATTGTTGACCTTGGATGGAGTACATCGTGGCAACTTCTTTAAGAGAAAAATTAAAACAAAAATAAATAAATAAATAATAAATGTAGGTAGGATAAACTAATTATTGTATAAAATAATCTCGGGTTAAATAAACATAAAATACTATTTTTCCAATTTTTCCACAGACTGTAAATATAAATTTAATGAGGTTATAACAAATAAAATCTTACTATGCCCAGTGAGAAAATTAACAGTATTGGAGAACGGCCCATATCCCCGACTGTTCCTCGCCTGAACTTTAAAGTAATAAAGCGTAAAGGGTCGTAAGTTGTATATAACGCTGGAATGGTTGTCGCCTTTTATAGCCAAAACTTGCCACTCGGGGTCACTTCTCGTTTTATTATCCGTGTACAAAATGACATAGCCAGTTATCCGTCCGCTAACAGTTTTTGGTGGTTGCCATGTCAACTCTACCAGTTGTGACTCCTCATCCTTAAGGTGCACGTCCAAATCTCTGGGGGCCACATTTGGTGGCATTTCCCACGTACGATTCTGCACAACCATACTCCACGAACTCTCTTTGCGGCCTATATAAAAAATGAAGCGAAATAAAATATGAGATTGGGAGAGAAAGCTTCTGGTTACCTTTAACTAATTTCACAGAGAATTCGTAGAGGGTGTTCGGTTTTAAATCGTCTACCATGACGTTGAGGTCTGAAACGTTCAAGAAGCGATTTCGGCCTTTTTCCGCTGTATATTTCACGATGTAATGGCGATTGTCCCTGATATACTGCTGAGGAAATTCATGGGAATTATTAATCATAGTTAAAAGCATCATAAATCGCCCTTACTTGGTTTTTGTTTAAAGTCGGATCGGTCCAAAATAAAACTACGGAAGTTGTGCTTAGGACTTGTGCCTTTAATCCCATTGGAGGCATTAGAGCTGCTGCTGGTTCTGGTGGGGGCTCATCTTGAGTTCGTACGGTTGTATAAATTGGTGGGCCCGCCCCCATTTCATTACTAGCGCGTAAGCTCAAAACATACTCCGAGTTGGCCTCTATAACAGAATCATTAGAAACATAATTAAATAAATTTAAATATTTTAGGTACCTAGTTTTTCTATAATATAAGTCCTGCTACGCTCGTCCAATTCCTGCGTATACAAATCGGGTATGCCCTTACCCCATCCTAAAATATAATACCGTACACGGATATTTTGATTAGCTGGCGGAAACCAAATCACATAAAGTTTATCGGAAGTTGGACGCACTAAAAAAAACTCACATAAAATAAAAACCTTACAATAGAAAACTCCATACCTTTTATTGCAGATGGTTTATCGGGCACTCTACTTTCATCCACATCGTTTTCGAATGTGGAAACATCGATCCAATCGGCGCCAGTTCCAGTGCCATTTATATTCGTTGCCCAAAGTTTTATTTGATATGTCGTGCCTCTTTCCAAATCATTAAAAACGTAATGGCTTTCATTAGCCGGTGTTTGGATCGTTGTGCCCTTTTTTCCTGCCTTGCGAAACTTTATCTTGTAGCCCGAGATGATTCCGTTGCGGGACTCTAGTGGCGGGGGCTCCCAACGCACCACGATGCTCTAAAAAGGGAATTATTAGTTTTTGTAATAATCGAAGTGCTAGTAATTAATTTAAGACTTTTTTGGTGAGGTTAGATTAGAGGATATAACTTTTGAACTATTAATTTTACAAGAGAAAGGTATAGGGCTAGTTTTGTAGAGAGTTTCATCAGCTCAATTTATTTCTTCAATTTTTTATCAACTATTTTTATGCTAAAAGTAATAAGAAGTGACATATTTACAAAAGTGAATTTTGGCGGTTTTTTTCTGGAAAAATTACTAAATCTGGGGTCAGAGGAAGAACAATTCTTCATGTGTTATTTACACAATTAAATCCAAGCAATATCAATAATAAAACCACCCCTACAGGCTTTTCTAGGCTCCCAATGCCCTGACGCTGAGATTAATGGTGGTCACTCGCTTTCCGATGGCGGCCACTACGAAAGTATTGGTATTACGTGAAAAGTGTATGGAAACTTTTTATAGACAGTTTAATTAGGATTATTTTTGCATACCGCTGTAGTTGTCGTCAGACCAAGAGAAAGCGAGTTTTTGAGCAAAAACCACATTTTTATAAGTACCTAATTTTGATCTGTTTTTCCGGGCTCTTAAAAAATCGTAATGTTCAATTAACTCGAGTGTAAGTAGTTTGGATTACTTAGTTAAATGTTGGGTTAGTTCACGGTTACTTACTGTGCTGGCAGGTTCTACAGTAATTTTACTGGGTGGCTCCGATGGCACATCACTAAAAGTTGTTACCAGTTTCTCTTCAGTGGCTGCACCAGGTCCGTTGTGATTGACAGCAACCACCCACAAACTATACTCAGTATAAGGCGATAATCCATTGAGATCATAAAATAAATCCGTGGTATCTACATTGTGCTCCACCGAAGTGCTTGTCTGAGGAAAACAATTTTAAAATCAACAAAATTAAATGAATCTGTTTTTCGTGTTAATGGAGATTCATTGTAATTTCATTGAATAATAATTAACAAACCTCCATGTAATAAATGGTGTAGCGAATGATGGTGCCGCTGGGATTCTCCGGTGCTTTCCAACTAATACGTATTGAACGCGAACTTGTTGCATAAGCATCAAATTGTTGTGGTGCCGTGGCTACGTGCTCCTCAGGTTGTGTTGTTATCGATAAACTTTTAGAAGAACTACCAGCACCCTGCGAATTAATTGCCACCACTCGGAAGTGATAAACACGTCCCGGAATTAATCCGGCTACACTCATTTCCTCCAATTTCGACCGGGTAGTGTTTTGGTAGCGCTCCCTAAAAAATACAACAACCAACAACGTCGATAAGTTAACAAATTTATCGGTAACTAAATTTCACCTGTCACTTCCTTCTTGTCGATAATAAACCGAATACGCCTGAATATTATCCCCGTTAACCAATGGTGGTTTCCAGCTTAGGATAATGAATCGTGCCTTGACTATTGGCGCCTTCAGATCCTGCGGTGGACCAGGCAGACCATCAGTGTTCCTATCCTGGTTGTTTGCTGCAATGGGTTTGGAGAAAGAGGGAGAGAAAGCAGTTTGTGTGTTACCCAAGTTAATATTATCGTTAGATTCACTACTTTTTAAGGAAGAAAATGCACTGAGTGGATCGTAAACTGTGCCTTGATGATGGTTAGTTTGTATGTTACTTTTCGGTGTTAATAAATGTCCAAAATCTACTTCGCCTAGCTTTCCAGGAGAATTGGAAAACAAACTAGAGAAAATTGTTTTTGAATGTTGTTTACTAATGGCGGTGAGTTTCTTTGTACGATTCTTGTTTTGTGCATTTTTTCTATCTACTATACGACAGACCATGCGAGGAGAAAAATCATGCCGAAAATTGAGCAGATGGGATTTCAAGGTTAAGGATAAGGATAAAAAATAAGAAAATTAAATGAAATTAATAATAATATGTAACTCATAAATCATATTAAATTAACATGTAATAAATAAATGAAATGAAATTATAAAATAGTTTGAGATATTAACCTGGTACAACTTTTAAACTGGCAGCTGCTTGGATATTTCCTGCAGGATTCGATGCAAAACACTGGAATAAACCGGAGTCAGTTTGGAGCAATCCCATGATCTTCAGATTATGTCTAGAAAACCACCATTAGTATCAAAAGCAAAATTTTTTCGAACCTTATTTTACCCGTTAACTATTTTATAATATTCACTACTAAGGATTAATTCACCATTCTTATACCATTGCACTTTAGGTTCCGGTATACCATACACACTACATTCTAACTCAATATCTTTATTTGGAACCTCAAGTTTATCTTGAGGTTTCTTTAGAAATCTTGGAGGCACCTAAAGAAAATAATATAACAAACTTTTAAGGGTTTCTAAGGATATTTACTTGAACATGTATAGTTGCAGGAGCATCTAAACTATCTTCCCGATTTTCCGCTCTGCACTGATAAATCCCCGCGTCCTGCTGTTGGATGTTTGTTATCCTCAAAGACTTCGTGGAACCCACAAGACTAAACCTACCATCCAAGTAACTAAAAGCGAAACGAGGTTAGATAATCCTACCTAGAGGGTTAAATTTTTAAATTACTTTAAATCGATCGCGTATCCATCTTTTAACCAGATCACATCAGGATTAGGTTTACCATTAGCAGCACAGTCTAAGGACACGTTTTGTCCCTCGATTACCACCGAGGATTTTGGTTCTGCTATAAATGTTGGTGGTGCAAGATGTGCGGCTTGTTCTTGGTCCCCATTGATAATTAAATTTGCTTTATTGCTGATTTTGTACGTGTTAAGACCTGATGCGTTACATCTGGAAAATTATTCTAGAGTGACAGTTTTTTCTTGAGGGTGATGTGCTTTACCTGTAGGAACCTTGATCGGATTCTATGACTTCGTCTATTTGTAACGCCCCTGAGGGTAGTACAGTCATACGTAGCTCGTCGATTTGTAAAGGGCGTTCGTCTTTCAACCAGCGGATTTTCGGGGGTGGTACCGCGTTTACATAACAAGCAAAATGGGCTTTTTGGCCTATGTAGACTGTTATGTCACGGGGTTCCTCGTGAAATCCTAACAAACCTAAGAAGGCAATTAATGAAATTCGGAAATTCCAAACAGTTTTTTTATTAAGGGAATAAATGCGGCCCTGATAATACAGTATAGTTCTAGTTCTAGCATACTTTCTTAAAAGCTAGGGCACATTTTCAAATATTGCAAAAGTTCAAAAACTTTTGTCGTACTTGTTGCCTGAAAGTGTTTAATTCTTCCTCCGCATAACAGATACTAATTTCAAGAACAAATTAAAAGAAACTACGTTAAACGAAACTTCGCTAACTAGCATTATCTGTCTGGAAAACTCGGAAACCTCAAACATTACTGCAAGATTGAATGGCTGAAATGAAATTCCACGAAGTTGATTGAAAAGAATTTCGATAAGTTTTCTTGTGGGTTTGTTGCACTAACAATCAACAAAGATAAATTTATTTCACTAAGGGAAAATTGCCCCGCCTCCACGCCGGAAATAAATAGCAAGGATTGAAATGCTAGACGGACCGCCGGCGGGTTAACGCCGATTGGGTTGCAAACTTAAGACTTACTCAACTGTCTTCAAGGGGTCGAAGTTGTAGTTATATATGGATACTGAAAAGTTGTATGAAAGTTTTCAGCGTGAAACCACGTTGGAAATTAAAATAATACACACACACGTCAGACAGTTGGAATTTTTTTCCAATTAACCCACACAAACATTTACCGAACCACTTGAAACTTTTTCTGATGTAACCTTTTTCAGGCGTGATCCACTGAAACCGTTTAATTAATTTCGCGTTCGATGACGAAAAGTTCAAGTGCCCTGGCTTTATTTTCAATAATAAAAGACCTCGCTGAAAATACACTCTGGAAAACTTTGGTATTATGCAAATGCAAATTATTATAATCTTAAACATTGCGGTGGATATTACACAAAGTTTTTCCTAACTAATTTCGTATACAATTTGCATTTTCAACTCAACAACAAGTCTGTTGTAATCCCATGAAATTTCAGCTTTGCAAACGCTTATTATATTATACATAATAATAATAAAATTGCGACTTACTGGCAATACTGAGTTTGGCTGTTCTGCTAATGATCGACCCCACATTTGGCAAAGTTGCCATGCACTGGTATGTTCCTGTTAGCCTTTGTTCCTCTACCACACTGTTAACGTACAGCGAACCATTTGTTAGCTGAGATCTGGAATAAAAGTACAATGAAAATAGTTTGGAACTACTCACTTTTTAATTTAGTTTAGTGTGAGAGTTTTGTATTTATTGTAACCAAAAAAAGTATTGCTATATTTTCTTTAATACTTCACTATTTATTCAACGTTCTTTTAATTAAAACTGAATAAAGGCGATTGCCGGATTTTTCAGTAGTTCAGAAAACATTGAACTATTAGAAATAAACTGCTGACCAATTGAAACATACCAAGCGAATGTTTAGGTTGAATTTAAAGTCAAATATTTTGAAAAATAGAATAGATATCAACATGCGGTTTTCAGGATTTCAGAGATAATTTAATTGAGAAAATGATAGTGTTACCCGATTTTTTTACTTTGCAGTACATTACTATCTACTGGGTATGAAAGAAAGTCTTCTTTTTTTGTCAAATTTTATAACTACCGTGATTCCACAAAATTTTTTAAATATTTTTTTGATGTAGATTTTTTTAGTCCTTACTTAATGAGAAAACAACCTGTTTCTCAAAATTTTGATATTCCTGTTATTTTATAAGAAACAGAATTTTTGCTGAAAATTTGATTTTTTCTTTGTTTTTTGTCGTTCGGCCGTATTGTGTTTTGTAAGAACCAATCTCTGTAGTTGATTATGACACCCTATGAATGGCTTTCTTATAAAAAGTACATTTTTTGTACTTTCATTAATTTATTGGTAACCAGTGGCTTATCAAAAATCGGTACACGTTCTCTAATTGGTAAATTTTTTAATTAATTTTTTGAGGCTATTTTCTTACTGGAATAGAATGGAATTTAGTTAGTTTATGTTCACCATTGGCTTAAGTGACTTATATCCTCGAAACGGGTTTTTCACTTTTTCAAAAATTTGCTCAAATTCGTGTATACCGGCTGGCTACGAAATCGTTTTACAACCCCCACCATTTTGTTACATTTAATTGTATTAATTTGAAATATGACATGGTTTGATTGTTGAAAGGAATAATCATTTTCGCGTTTAAAACAATCTGATGACACTTCCGGTTCACCGGAAGGGCCACCTACTAACTTTCAAAATTTTTTAAAACAACCCTGTATATTTTTTCCCGTAAGAATTAGATTCTACTTAAAATTACCTTTTTATCGACATATCACATTTGCTTTCAAAATGGCAGCATAATTATTATTGCAAAAACCTGTTCAACAACATTAAATTTAATAAAAAATTCTGTATCTTATAAAATAAGAGGGATATAAAATTTTTGAGAAATTGATTTTTTCCTCATTAACCAGGGACTAAAAAAATCGACATCAAAAAATTAGAAATTTTTTTTTGTGGATTCCGGTAGGTATAAAGTTTGAGGAAAAAAAGGCGACTTTTTTCATACCCTGTAGATAGTAACGTACTTCAAAGTAAAAAAATCGGGTCACACTATTGCTTTCGCAATAAAATTATCTCTTGAACCCTGAAAATCTCATGTTGATATCTTTTCTCCTTTTTAAAATATTTGACTTTAAATTAAACCTAAAAATTCGCTTGTTACGTTTCAATTGGCCAGCAGTTTAGAATGCCAGGGATGAAAAGACGAAAGTTACAAATTACAAAAACCTCATAAATTTGCATCTATTTGTTATAGTTTTGTAAAAAATGTCAACAAATACTATCTCAAATTATTAAAAGTACTCTAGACTAGACTACTAGTACTAGTAAATTTTGTGCGAATATAAATATCTTATCGTGTAAGACGTGAAGAAATAAAAATGCAATAAAATACTAATACAACAACTTTTAATCAATACTCTACACTCTAAAACACAAAATCATCTTGAGACCACTAATCCCTTCTCCCTTTTGGAAATTCAAACATGATACCCCACAATATGCCGCTTCCCAATGCACTCCCCCACAAAGAACCAACAACCAACCTCAGTGGCCACTAAAGTATTTAACCAAATTTCCCTCACAGTTAATTCTTTAAAGTTCGCAAGAGCCGTCAAAATTTTATTCACATCCCTGGTGATTTCCGGAATTTCCATTGGAGTTGGTGGGATTAATTCTACTCGGGCGTATTTTAGGAAAATTTCCCATCGAGGACGCGCAAATTTCAGGAAAAGCGCTGTGTATTTTTGAATGCGAGCTATGTGCATGGACATTATTCGATTTTGAAGGGTCAGTAAATGTCAAAACTGACAGGTTGCTAGGATGAGGAAATGAATCCTTTATACTAGTAACTAATATTTCTTAAAGCTTAAGATCTGAAGTGAACGACAAGATTTAAACCACAAGTTCTCATACAAAAAATCTTTTTTATGCAGTAATGAAAAATTTGAGAAATACATAATCTAAATACAGCTTCGTACTCCATTGTCTTGAATCTTAAACTATATCCAAGTTTACAATGTAATCTCAGCCCCTTTTTGCTGCCTTTCCAACCAAAAAACACTTCTCCACAATTATCATCTCAAAACCCAACAATAAATTTCTTGCGTGCGGCCCCAACTTAATTAATTAGTCTCCCTTACCTATATGAGTCGCCAATAAAAGTCAGTTTGCTCCCATCCTCATCCAACCATTGTATGAGGACACTTGATTGATGATGTGATGCCTTAACAACACAGTCTAGAACAGCTGACTGTCCGGCTTCTACTACGGTGTTGGATGGTTCCACTGCAAATTCCAGGACAGCTCCTAGAACAATGGTAAAGTGCTATGTTAGATATGAGCTGGAAACACATCAAACTTATATAATTAATTCTTAAGTAGACTTTAAGGATTGTATACGTGGAAGTAGGATAATTAAATCTTGGAAATTGTCGCAGGATTCAACAGGTTTAGACTATCGGGAGGTGTGTTTGTTTTAGGATGAGGACTATGAGGAAAGTTTAGTTAATTTAATTAGTAGGAAGTTTATTAAGAAAAATCACATATTAATCGTGATTCGTGAGATAGCTACAATTAATTTAAATAGCTGAAGATTGTCTAAAGAAATTCAAGATTTGTATATTTGACCCTTCCTGAAACATTTTTTTTTTAATTTGTTACTCTTATTTAAAGTTCATGACAGCAAATTAAGGAGTACCTACTATTGAAAATTTTCCTGGAGAATTATGTTAAGGACTAATAATCAACTTTCAGGATTTCTTTTTTTTTTGATCGAGAAAAAATATACTTGGTAGGGTTAGCCCAAGTTGTGCGACATATTTTTCGTCAACTTATCAATATTCTCAATCTAAAAAAACCCAACTTTCTAGCATTAGTAAAGGTACTGAAATTCCAGGTCCGTATTTAGACAATAAGTTGATAGTTGCAATGCAAACATCAAATTCGATCAGATCTGAAATCCGACAGCTTCCTGAGTGAGGATAAAGAATGATTATGAAAACGTAGTTTTTGATACTTCTCCAAATAATCTCAAGAAAACTTTCCTGATAAGTCAGTTTACTTCAGGAATTAAATCAAGATACTTCAATTTCTTTTCAGGATTTTGTTGGGCACCTAATTAGGCAATTTCTCTATTTAATCGAAACCGTATCAAATAAGCGAAATTCCTGTAGTGTCCCTAGAATTTCAGGTATTTTGTATCTAACTAAATATCTGAAGATTTTTAGGAAATTATTTTTAAAAAATGTGTATATACGAGCCCTAACAACTAAATGTTCGGACAAAAGTAAATTTTTGAAAAATGAAAGGTGAACTGGAAATTTTACGCAAATAATTAGTCAACACCTAACAATACAATAAGATAAAGCCTTAATAATATTATGCATGGAAGAAAATTATTTATTGGATTTAACAATATTTTAACCGTAATAATTAGCAAATTTTACAAAATGAATTTGCAACTAAATTTTGGAAATATTTTTATTTAGAACCATTAATATGAAGTTACGTCTTCTTTTGCTTTAATAACTGCCTGTATTCTAGCAGGCAGTGTATTTATCAAGTTTTGGTACAATTCTGGCGTGAATCTGTCCCAAATTTCTTCTATTTTGGTCTTAAGTCCCCAATGGTTCTTGGTGGATTATTGCGTAGAATACGTTTAATTTTATGCCAAAGAGTTTCAATGACATTTAAGTCCGGACTGGATGAGGGCCATTAAAGCACCTTTATGTCGTTTTCCCCAAGTTCCAAAACTGTGACTTTTTAAAAACAGTCGTTAGAAAATTACGTAACATTTTTCAAGTGCAATTTTAAAGCTACGAAATATGCCTAAAATCACCAAATAAAGAATTGGGGATTTTTTTGTACATAAAACCAACATCCAGCTTTGCAATAAAGTAAATTTTACCAAAATCCAACCAATGGTTCCAAAACTGTGATTATTTTAATGTAGGTAGCACCCTCAAAAACACGTTTTTTGAAAAGTGAAATGTGGAACTCGAAAAAAATGCAAAAAAATGCATATTAACATTTCAGAATTTTTTCAACATAGTACGATTATTGACCTTTGATTTAAAGGTTTTTTGACACAAATCCAACCAGCGGTTTCAAAACTGTGATTTTTTAAAACAGTTACTAGAAAATTCTATCATTTTTAAAGGTGCAACTTTGAAGCTCCGATAAATGCCTAAAATCACCAAAGAAAAACTTGTGTAACTTTATTGTAAAGAAATCCAACGTCCAGTTTTGCAATAAAGTAAATTTCTTCAAAATCCGACTACTAGATCCAACGTTTTGAAAATAATAATTCTTTGTTTCTACAATTTTCCCATCCTGCTGGGTTAAAGTGCCATAGTTTTGGAACCGGCCAGCGGATTTGTACGAAATTTACGTTTTTATATAACTAAATGTTGGCATTATAACAGAAAAAACGATCAATATAATGAAAGTTAATTTAGATAACTTTTGCGCGTATGGAAAAAAGACAATCAAATTTACTTTTGTCCGAACATTTAGTTGTTAAGGCTCGTACATATGAGTATTTTAAAATTCCTTTAGTAAACTTCTTATTTATGAGCTTTCGCGACCACAACACGAACTCGTTTAATAGTTTTAATACTTTTAATCATCAAATTTTATCCTTTTCCACTTAAAATGCAGATCTTTGTTTTATTACTCTACACACCAAGACTGATT
Organism: Pediacus dermestoides; assembly: GCA_963942485.1. Taxonomy (NCBI): domain Eukaryota; kingdom Metazoa; phylum Arthropoda; class Insecta; order Coleoptera; family Cucujidae; genus Pediacus; species Pediacus dermestoides. The sequence continues at coordinate 7,503,828 of OZ012629.1, forward strand.
TCAGTTTTAAAACCCATTGTTTGGCAAGGACGTAAAGTATTTTTATCACCTGTGGTGCCCTCAGTTAAACCACAAACTTTTACGATTGGTTTCCAATGAATACAACGTACGAATTTTTCATAACAAATACAAGTACTATTTCCTATTGTGAAACATTTAAAATATGCTTGGACTCTACAGTCTCTCTTAGCACGTTTCGTTGTAACGTCAATTGATTAACAATAGTAAAATAATATATTAGTGCTCATGTGGTATACGTTAAGGTAATATATCCGCCAAACTGTCTGGTTTGTGTTTCGAAACACTATTCTTAAACACACTAATAGCATAATGGAAATTCGATATATTACTATACTATACTAACATGGCATGTATGTTGAAATGCCCCTTTGTCAAAGAATATAATAGCCTCAAACATCTGTTTCTAAACTATGGTGATGTGTGGAGTATGGACTCACGACTCACTCCCGGTTCTTAGCTTACAGGCTACTGCTAGCTAGCTGTTGTTGGGTTATCTGATTTTCTACACTATTTTTAATTTATACATGAACGTGATTTATACTAGAAACATTTTTAAATTAAACGTGACCGCTTAGTATAACAGTTAATTAACAAAAATATTAAATGTAAAACGTATTGTAATAAATATTTTATTGCTCGCTCAACAAAAAAATTGGAAAGAAGAAAGTGCTGTGATGATCAAAATTAACAGCCTGCATCATGTTGGAAGGATGAAATAAAGTTGTAGAGTTAAATTAAAATTATATGTGACTAATTTGTCCTTTTGTGATTCAATTACTCGTAATAAAATAGGAGAAAGGGTGATATATTTAGTATTTACGGCTCTTCCATTTTTACTTTCTTATGCGAAGTAATAAGGATTTTTTAAATTATTTAGGTAATTACAAATCGAATCTAGGTGACTACATTTATAGGTTTTGATTTAACTCGACTGTGCTGTTCTAAAATTATAAATAGAGCAGTCAAACTATCAGTGAAATGTTCTGAGAGAAAACTGATTAACTTTAATTAACGGTCTGGATCCAAGATGTGAAACCCGTTGATTGCTTTGGAGTTTCCAGTTTTGTACAGCTACCAATCATCAGTTTTATTTCGAGCACTAGCCACATAAAAAAAGGACGAAAAACATTATTTTTGAAGGAAATTGGTTTGGAAACAGCATTATGAAACTTATTGTAAAATATGATGTTAATTACGCTGGATTTCTACGCGGAAACAAAGATTTCAACTCGACTTCTCCATTTGGGTGTCAGACAATTCTTCAGTTGATTGCCACAATGCTCTGTGATATAGTATAATCCTACTTCATATCCTCATAACGTCCACACACGTGAAAAATGACAATCAGGTTCAAGTGTACTATATCCTTCAAGATTAGCTGAAATACGGTGCAACTTTCTATATTATAGCTGAACGTTTGCTTTATGAACTTTTAATTCCGTTTGATTTTCTACTACATTTACACTTTTAATTTGTGTTTTAAAATAGTCGTAAACTATCAGATTTTCAGCAATAATTTCCGGCTCCGAGGAAATTTCTATGCAATAGAGTTGTAAACCGTAATTTTAATTCAAGAAAATAATGCGATATTCCTAGTTTTAAATGACAAAGAGCGATTTATAAAAAGAGGGATCAGACAACAGCATCAGAACTGGTCTAACTCTTGTTTTTGTAGGGCTTTCTTTGGATTTACAGCTTGATTGTCTCCGCTCTTCTGCCAAATGTTATCATAATATCGAAAAACTAGTCTGACTTAAAATCACATTTCTAGTTTGTCGTCATAACTTTCCTCACAGATTCTAAAACGAATAATTGACAGAGTTGTATGTAAAGGAATTTTTGTACATTTTAGAACGGATTGCGGATTCTACAGATTGTAGCCGGGATAAATCAAACTTAAGGAGGATTGAAAAAGTGCCCCAAATAAATTTTTTAGTGATTTGCTGGTTTTAGCTTCCTTTTCTAGGAAATAATTAAATGACATGCGAATTTTCGATTAAGTTTAGGAACTAAATTCGAAACTCGCATCTAACCTTATTTCTAGCAAATGAAATTTGATTTCATCCTAAAAATTTGCTCATATAACAATTTTCTTATTAAATAGTTTAAAATTGGTTTCATGTAGTATATACAAAAAATTAGAATTCTATCTCAAAAGCTTCTGAATTAAATTAACGAAACGTGACATGCCCAAATCTGTCTTTAGGATTTTTTACCGCATATATATCTACTCGCATTAATTCTATTTTCACTATTATACATCATTATTATGAAAACGCCTCACATAACGGTGAAATAATACATACAGTTTATATCGTCAGGATTTCACCAGTCGATATTTTAGCGAAAATGAAAGGTGGTTTGTCTAATAAACTATGGTCGAATGTTGCTTCCTTTTTGATGTACAAGGCATTAAAGAAAATAAATTATTTTAAATAATTTGCTATAAATCAATAACAAAAAAAGTTAGTCTTCTGAAATTTTGCATAGATCTTTTTTTTTGTATTCTCTTATTAATAGTAGTTGCAATTATTTTATTTAGAACACAGAGGCGTGCGTACGGGTTTCTTCAAAAACATTTTATTGAATAAAACGTACACCATTGGATTTTTTTCAGGACCAATATGCAGAGAGTATTTTCCATTCAATTTAGAAACTTTTTTGTATCTAACAATTTCTTGATAACTTAACTTTTTTTTTCTTATTTATTAAAGAAGTTTTTCCCTATTAGATTTCCGAAAAAAGCATCAGTACAAAGTTGTAGAGAAAAATATTTCCTACAACTTTCCTTTTAATATTTTTTAGATATTGTCAATATTTAAAAAGATATTCAACAAATAAGTTGCAAATTTTAGGGAAATTTTTCTCTAGTTAGGTACTACTTACTACTGCTACTTACTACCCTTTCCCCAAAATAACATTTTAAATATCGACAATATCAAAAAAAGTTTAAAAGATAAGTTGTAGGAAATATTTTTCTCTACAACTTTGTACTGACTCTTTTTTTCGAAAATTTAATAGGAAAAAAGTTTTTCAGTAAACAAAAAAATCCAACCCTTAATTGAGGGCTGGTGAAGGAAGGGCGGGGTCTATGAATACACAAACTCAGTTTTAAACTTTCAGGGTGACCCTCTAGAAGATTCTGCAAAAATTGACTGTAGGGTAAAAAAAAAGTCTATTTGAAAGCTTTTTTTCTCCCTTATTTACTGTACTATTAGGTTATTGTGAGTTAAGTTATCAAAAAATTATAAGATACGAAAAATTTTCTAAATTGAATGGAAAATACTCTCTGCATATTGGTGCTGCAAAAAAAACCAGTGGCGTACGTTTTATTCAATAAAATGTTTTTGAAAAAACCCGTAGCACGCCTCTGTGTTCTAAATAAAATAATTGCAACCACTATTAATAAGAGAATACAAAAAAAAATCTATGCAAAATTGCGGAAGGCTAACTTTTTTTGTTATTGATTTATAGAAAATTATTTAAAATAATTTATTTTCTTTAATGGCCTGTACGTCAAAAAGGAAGCAACATTCGACCATAGTTTATTAGACAAACCACCTTTAAACTATCGACTGGTGAAATCCTGACGATATAAACTGGGACACCCTGTATAGCTAATAGCTTAATGCCAGCTAGCCGACTGCTGAGACAAGGAGAGAGACTAGACTCCGTCTCACGCAATCGTTGGGCTAGTTGGCATTAGTCACTCTGTATAGAAACGAAACTCACAAAAAAACTATTTTTTCTTATCTCGACCAACTTTATATTCTTACATGCTCTTACTTTAATCTACACATTTTTTGCTAGGTATGTAGGTGTAAATAGATATAATATTCTTATCACATGTCTGGTAAATTGTCTGCCGTGGCGTGAATAATCCCTTTGATACTATTTTTTGTCATGTCAAGCACACAATTTTTATACAAAATAATAAGGTCATCATTTGTGATTTATAAAAGTTTTAAAAATAAGCTCATGATAATAACGAATATCCATCTCCATTGAGCCGAGCTTAATTATCATTAAAAAAGTTTCGTTTTTGACGCCTAGAAAGCATTTTCCTTCTTAATAATCTTATAATAAAAGGTAACTCAATTATCTTGATGCAATTTATTTCCTTCGAGGAAGATTTTCACTATAAACCTACTAATATATTAAAATTTACTTTCATATTTTTATAATTTACCTGAGTGTTTAATAAAAAAAAGTTGAAATGTTTTTTATGGACATTAGCTAGCTGCTTTTTTATGCGTAAGCTCTAGACTGTAATAACTTTGGTATAATAAAATTATATTAAATATATTTTACTGGTCATTTCATTATTTTATTAAACCATAAACTACTTGGAACTGGCGCAAAAAATCTAATAAATCTTTTATTGATTTAACACGATTTAGAAGTATTTACACATGTGTTTGTGTAAAACACATCATTACAAGTTGTTTTCCTCTCACAATGGACAATAAATATCTATAATCACAGACTTAATTATGGAATATTCAATTATTATTGGAAACCTCAAGAAACAATAATTGCTCTATCGATTTCTTTGTTTAAAGTGCTAGGTGCACAACTAACATACGACTTGTGTTACAGCACCACATTCTACTATTAACATAATTACTAGTTTTGCGATTTAAAATTCCTATAACATTATTCAATAATGCGCTCTGAGATTGCTTTCAAATGATATGAATGTGATTTCGACCTATATATTTAATGATATTTGCTTTGGATGTCGTTTTGGAAGCGATATTGAAAATCAATGAACAAAATCATGAATAAAAGAATAACCAACTCCCTGGAAAAGGTCAATAGACCAACCTTTAGACAAATACCAAACATGTCAAAAGCTCAAATAGGCCAAGCCATCAATCAGAAATTGGGGAAATGCCAACGCGCAACGAATCATCGTCAAAAATATAAGGTGCATGGTATTAATTATTAATTCAATAAGCAGTAAGTTTTGTTCTGCAGGAGACAAACCACTGCTGAGGAACTGAGAAACAGAGGGTGACGACTAGTGGGATTTAATATTAATTTATATCCCATACATATTGTAGTGTACGAGAAACCAAAAGTTATGTCGGTTAAGGGTTAAGATCAAAGGGTCGAATTAATTGGTCTGGGTTTACACCGAACACATAGTGGATCCTTCGTGTACTATGTCTAATTCATGTAGCATAAACTGGAAAGAAAAACTGGGTTAAGGAAATGGAGGAGGTGGGAACTGTATGGGGAAATCTTGAGCACCATGTTCGAATATTTGGTACTAAGACAATTTACATTATTTTTTTATTCTAAGAAGTTCATGGTAGGAATACAGAAAACTGAAACCACATTTTGTCTGTCAGTTCGGATGCTCTTATTAAAAAAAAACATAACATTGTCTTCTGCATCCAAAAATAGCTGACACCTCAAGTCTGATTTCCATCTTAATGTGGCACTTCCACTGCAGTTCCTGTTAAACCGGAAGATCTACACGCATAATATCTAATAATAAGCTTGATGCGCGTCTACAAACAAATTTCCAACTAAACAAACTTCAAAACATTATTGTCTTTGCTTGAGCAAACTTCTGCACATCTGGCAAGCGACATTTGATCCGAAAAACTAAAAGACAAAACTCGGTGGATTTTATTAGTTTCCAATGGAGATCACCACCTTAAATCACCAACCCTTCCATAAAAACGAAAGGTTCAATTTGATAAAACCTCTCTCCGTAGAACAATTCCCCAGCTTTATTGAAATGAAGCTCTACAGTGCTCCATACTTAAATCAAATAATAAATTCTGTCCACGTTGTCTTTCTATTCGTTATATCAGTGGTGATATAAACACACAATGGTGAATGAATGTGGCGAATGTTGTGACATACGAATGGACCGACTGCTGTGTCCCTGAATTGCCACCACACCACACAATACTATTTCTATTGATGTTCACTATGCGACAGAAAAAATACAATAGCATTTCTTGGGAGACGAGCTCGATTATCTTAACATGTTGTTAGGCTTATTGAATTCTTTATTGGCATTCAATGATTATAAGTGTGGAAGATAAGGCTGTTTTGTAGGGTTAGGCAGTGGAGAGGACGGAAAACACCCGAATTATTAGCGTCTTAAGTGGATGGAAGTTTTCACAATTGTTGGAGATAGAACAGAATAATAGAATCAAGGGATGGTTTTGTATCTACTTATTACACAATTTCCTACAGTGAACTTTTACTTTTCCTTTATTTAACTCTTCTAAATTGTTAAATTTGGAACAATGTGAACCTAAAGAAATTTGAAGCTCAAAAAATCAGGCGGTAATTCCGGATTTTATGATGACCAAGAATAGAAGTTCAGTTTGAGAATGTGTCTAAAATAGCACTAATATCATAATAACTCACATAAAAACTCTAAATATGTGATTTCGAATTTAATTGATGTTTTTTCGAGAAACAGAATAGTTCTCTGAATGAAAATCAGTCAATAATTCCGGATTCAGTATCGAAAATTAAATAAATTGTCTCATTATAGTTTTCGTTCCATAATAAATGTCATAAAAACTTTAAATATTAACTCATTTAGATTCTGTTTCATGTTTTCTAGAGAAACAAGATAGTTCTTCTAGAAACTTCAAACAGAATGAAAATCAGTCAATAATTCCGGATTCAGTGTCGAAAATTAAAAAAATTGTCTCATTATACTCGTAGTTCTAGTTCCATAATAAATATCATAAAAACTGTAAATATTAACCGATTTCGATTCTGTTTCATGTTTTCTAGAGAAACAAGATATTTCTCCTAGAAACTTCAAGCGGAATGAAAATCAGTCAGTAATTGCGAATTTTATGATCTAGAATAGAAGCTCAGTTTAAAAATGTGTCTAACTATAGCTCTAATTTTATAATAACTCTCATAGAGACTCTAAATATCAACCGATATCGATTGATTTTGTTTGATGTGTTTTAGAGAAACAGGATAGTTCTACTAGAAACTTCAAACAGAATGAAAATCAGTCAATAATTCCGGATTCGGTATCGAAAATTAAAAAAATTGTCACATTATAGTTCTAGTTCCATAATAAATATTATAAAAACTGTAAACATTAACCGATTTCGATTCTGTTTCATGTTTTCTAGAGAAACAAGATATTTCTCCTAGAAACTTCAAGCGAAATGAAAATCAGTCAATAATTGCGAATTTTATGATCCAAAATAGAAGCTCAGTTTAAAAATTTTTGTCTAACTATAGCACTAATTTTATAATAACTCTCATAGAAATTCTAAATATCAATCGATTTCGATTGTGTTTGATGTGTTTTAGAGAAACAGGATAGTTCTACTAGAAAATTCAAACAGAATGAAAACCAGTCAATAATTCCGGATTCAGTATCGAAAATTAAAAAAATTGTCACATTATAGTTCTAGTTCCATAATAAATATTATAAAAACTGTAAACATTAACCGATTTCGATTCTGTTTCATGTTTTCTAGAGAAACAAGATATTTCTCCTAGAAACTTCAAGCGAAATGAAAATCAGTCAATAATTGCGAATTTTATGATCCAAAATAGAAGCTCAGTTTAAAAATTTTTGTCTAACTATAGCACTAATTTTATAATAACTCTCATAGAAATTCTAAATATCAATCGATTTCGATTGTGTTTGATGTGTTTTAGAGAAACAGGATAGTTCTACTAGAAAATTCAAACAGAATGAAAACCAGTCAATAATTCCGGATTCAGTATCGAAAATTAAAAAAATTGTCACATTATAGTTCTAGTTCCATAATAAATATTATAAAAACTGTAAACATTAACCGATTTCGATTCTGTTTCATGTTTTCTAGAGAAACAAGATATTTCTCCTAGAAACTTCAAGCGAAATGAAAATCAGTCAATAATTGCGAATTTTATGATCCAAAATAGAAGCTCAGTTTAAAAATTTTTGTCTAACTATAGCACTAATTTTATAATAACTCTCATAGAAATTCTAAATATCAATCGATTTCGATTGTGTTTGATGTGTTTTAGAGAAACAGGATAGTTCTACTAGAAAATTCAAACAGAATGAAAACCAGTCAATAATTCCGGATTCTGTATCGAAAATTAAAAAAATTGTCACATTATAGTTCTAGTTCCATAATAAATATTATAAAAACTGTAAACATTAACCGATTTCGATTCTGTTTCATGTTTTCTAGAGAAACAAGATATTTCTCCTAGAAACTTCAAGCGAAATGAAAATCAGTCAATAATTGCGAATTTTATGATCCAAAATAGAAGCTCAGTTTAAAAATTTTTGTCTAACTATAGCACTAATTTTATAATAACTCTCATAGAAATTCTAAATATCAACCGATTTCGATTGTGTTTGATGTGTTTTAGAGAAACAGGATAGTTCTACTAGAAAATTCAAACAGAATGAAAACCAGTCAATAATTCCGGATTCAGCATCGGAAATTAAAAAAATTGTCTCGTTATAGTTCTAGTTCCATAATAAATATCATAAAAACTGTAAATATTAACCGATTTCGATTCTGTTTCATGTTTTCTAGAGAAACAAGATATTTCTCCTAGAAACTTCAAGCGAAATGAAAATCAGTCAATAATTGCGAATTTTATGATCCAAAATAGAAGCTCAGTTTAAAAATTTTTGTCTAACTATAGCACTAATTTTATAATAACTCTCATAGAAATTCTAAATATCAACCGATTTCGATTGTGTTTGATGTGTTTTAGAGAAACAGGATAGTTCTACTAGAAAATTCAAACAGAATGAAAACCAGTCAATAATTCCAGATTCAGCATCGGAAATTAAAAAAATTGTCTCGTTATAGTTCTAGTTCCATAATAAATATCATAAAAACTGTAAATATTAACCGATTTCGATTCTGTTTCATGTTTTCTAGAGAAACAAGATGGTTCTCCTAGAAACTTTAAGCGGAATGAAAATCAGTCAATCAATCCGAATTTTATGCAGCTCAGTCTAAAAATGTGTCTAGCAATAGCTCTAATTTCATAATAACTCTCATAAAGACTCTAAATGTCAACCCATATCGATTGTGTTTGATGTGTTTTAGAGAAACAGGACAGTTCTACTAGAAACTTCAAACAGAATGAAAATCAGTACATAATTCCGGATTTTATGACCAAGAATAGAAACTCGGTTTAAAAATTGGTCAAGCTATAGCTCTATAATTTCATAATAATTCTCATAAAAACTCTAAATATCAATTAATTTCGATCCCGTTTGATATTTTGTTGAGAAACAGAGTAACTTTACTGGAATGACAATCAGTCATTAATTTTATATCGAAAATTTAAAAAACTGTCAATTATAGCATTATAGCACTAGTTCCATAATATCTGTCATAATAATTGTAACTATCAATCGATTTCGATTCTGTTTGATGTTTTGTAGAGAAACAACACAGTTTTACTAGAAAATTCATACACAATGAAAATTACTCAATAATTTCGATTAGAAGTTATATATCTAAAGTTCGGTAATAACTATCATAAAAACGCAAAATATCAATAACCGATTATCGTCTCTTGGCTAGACGGAAATCACCTTTCGGTTACAGAAATATCTCCACTTCTAAACATTGAATCGCAGCCCTGAATTTGACTCTTCAGCTCTGATAACATAATCTGTCTATCAATCTCCTATTAACCCGCTCCATCCAATCGAGTTGGCTTCACTTCGCTTCCACTTACATCCTCAATAATTCCAAATAAAAAATTTTACAATTAACAAAACAAAGCCCGTGCGCGTCAGACAATCAATATTCCAAATACAATTCCAACATAACTGTCATCTGCAAATTGAATTTGCACCGATTGGCACACCGAATGAACCGCTGTTTCTAATTACACACATTTTTTTTATTTTCTACATCAATCCTTTTGTATGTACACGATATATCGAGGCATTTTCAAATTGCATTATGTATTCATTGAACAGATTTACACGAGAATTGGATATTGTAAAAGTGCAGTTTTGTGCTGTAACCTGAAATATATCTATCGGTGTTTGTAGGAAAGTTTGGAGCTACACGTAGCAGCGAACAGTAAACAAAAAGTACTCCCATTGGAGCCTTTTATCCTTTTAATCAGGACCACCGATCACGCAACGCCCCAAGTGTTTTAATTGAGATTCACCATAAAACCTCTATACGCTATCACCTTAAAACTATCTTACCAAAGCTTCTATGGAAATCCAATTTAGTTTTACTGCTCGCGAAATTTCAAATTATATTATTGCCCATAGAATTTATTCACGTATATGTTTAATTAAATATTAATTACTGCAGGAAGATACTTATCTTTACCATGAAATTTTACTATGAGGTAGGAATAGGTGACTGAATTGAATCCAGTTAAAACGGAAATATAATACAATGGTACATCAAAGTTACAATATCAGGCTATTGTATTAAAATACATATAGTACAATTTAATTTATTCAATACGATTTGTATTCAGTGCTTCAATCCGCTCTATTGTAAATTAAATGCAGCATGCACTGAGCACCATGAATAAAACTAACGTCAAACATAAATAATTAAAACCGAACAAGAAAAAATGAGGATTCCATTTCATTTTACACAAAATACCATCTCGGCGAAAATGTGGAAAATGTCGAGGACGTGCATTTCCCTGTTTCCTGCAATTCATTCTAAACATCCGGGGGTAAATTGTTACAAGCTTGCGTAATTAAATTTTGTAATGTTTAACACAATTTTAAAATTTACCCAGACTGGTGTAAAAATTCGTTTATACTGATATTGCATTATCTTTACCAGCAATAATTTAATGCCGCCGTGAAATTTTTAACATTCTTTTATTCATTCGTAAATTATTTCTGCTTTCAAACAGTGACAGTAAATTATAATGTCTTATTTTAGTTTTCTCCAGTGCTCGAAGCTAGTTGTTAAAAAAATAATTAAGATTTAAAAACACATCAGTTATGTTGAAATAACGTTTATTACGTTTAAATACAGGGTGTTTGTCTTCAGGTGTCACGCCTGTTTCGTACAATAATTCTTGGTAAATAGACAATAATTTAAACAGTAACAATTTACTTGCATTAAAACTTCCCAGACAAAAAGTTGTTCTAGTTCTAAGATATCCAACATTTTCCATTAGCATATCTTAACTATCATAACTTATCAATCCTGCGCATTTAATTAATTTAAGCTGTTGTCAATGTCTTGTATAGAGATTTGTTGAGGTTGTTCAGATTTAAGTCGATTATAAATTACCAAAGAGATTCGTGTTCTGCTCTGCAATTTCCATATCCACTAGGCATTTTTATTAGAATTGAACAGAATTCAAACTGAACTGCAAGAATGCATTCCGTTAAAGTTTCCATTGAACTCTCTGAATATCGATTTTAAAACTGATTTTCGTTTTCTTGTGCGTTATGCCAATAAGTGGTATGGAAGACTAAATTTCTTGATGAGGCATTAAAAGTTGTTATTATTCATATGCTTGCTAACTTCACGGAAACGTCGCTTCAGTATTTATTAAAAAAATTATAAAAAGAACATTAATTTTGGGTGAAGGACAAAATTTCTCGTATCATAAAAAGACAATCTCTGATTTAAACAAAAAACAGTTTATATTTTCTATAAAGTATCTGCTGCTTTTAATATCTACAAATAGCTGTGAAGTTAGCCATGTATAACTTACTGAGCATGCGCAAGACACATTTTGTCAAATCAAGTCTAGCGCAAATAGAAAAATAGTCCATGCGAATTAAACCAAAACTTTAGCCTACAAAGTTTTGTTACTTTAGGCGTGTTATGCTAAACATCGAAATTATATGAAGCAATAAGTTTTGTACATTTAACAGAAAAGTCCTGAGAGAGTAATTTGCTTAAACATGAAAGTTTCCGGATCATATTTCTTGGAGTTTAATTATATCCTACAACAAAAAACCACCTACATAATGTGAAAATAAATCAAACTAAAGTGTACAAACGCTCCTAATATAGTCCTTATTTTAAATCTACATCCTGCAATGCTCCTGTTTTATTATTTACTTTCTTTGCTACAACTTCATATCTAACGAGTCATTCGGATGGTTGCCTTGATAGACTCACTGCAGTTTCCTTGATATTTTCATTTTACTTTGTAGAACTTTGAATTTGATCTGTTCTGTTACATTTGCATACCGTGTGCGGATCATAAAACATTTTCGTCGATGACGCGACAGGGAGTGCATGGTATTGTTTGTTGGATCCCCGAGGTTTCATGTTTAATTTCAGGAGATTTCCAGACGCGCTTCACTTTCAGTATAATAAGCGAAATATTATTCGTGCAATTAGCATGGAAAATTTCAGGTTTCAGAACAGATCTTTTAATGCGGTTAAAAAAATTTGGTTTATTTGTGCTTTAATATTTTTATTTTAGACGAATAATAAAAATTCCAGTATAGCTGTTTTGCAGGATAATTTTTTAATTATTTACCACATTTTTACATCTTATCAAAGTAGGTAGGTATTAAATTATATTTTCATTTAACTGAACTTGGTGACAATTACATCCCCAGCAATAGATTTTAATATATTTCTAACCCACACAATACACAGAAACCCTCTGGGCCCCACAAAAACCATCCACTCTATCCTTTTTCTTGCACTACTTTTTTCCCTCATCCTCTTGTCGGAAATCTGGCTGCAATCAAACTATAGTGACTCAAGCAAAAACTGACAAAAGCAAACCATCGCCAAGGGTCACATCGCTGAACAAAAAACATATCCGCCAACTCCACCCTCAATTCGTGTGCTATGCCTTTTTAAACAATGTAACTGCTGTCGATAGCACGAATTATGTCCAAAGTTTTTCCGTATTTTTTTTACGAATATTGATGTATTGTAACTAGAGACGGAAGGAAACAGTCGGGGTGGTTAATCTATTTTAAACTACATACTTGGTATTGATTTTCTATAGTTTATAAATGTCGCAGTTCCTGCAGTCTAATAATGCTATCAATATTGTAAGTAGGCATGGAAAAAATGAAGGTGGAGGAAGTAGGCTATGATACGAATCAAAGCCTACTAGTTTCCTTTTACGATAAGCAAAATTAGTTTGAACCTCAGTTCACACAAACTTCTGTGGAATTTACTGCTAATTGCTAGTTTTATTAATATAAGGTATGAACTTGGTTGCTTTGCTACTAAAATAGAAGTAACAGAAATAGTTTTTGTATGGTCGGCTTTTTCCTGCAATAAATAATTCATCATATTTAACTTGATTGGAAGTGAATTCAGACATATAAATCTAATTAAATATTAACTAAATAATTCATGTATTCCATACACAATATATTGATATTATTATATGCTTTATTAGCGGATTTATCTATAACCATAAGCAGAAATTAAATTTACAAGTTATCTAATTGGTGTTTACGAATGCTATGTTAATTATAATTATAGGGCAACCACACTGACATTGATATATTTCAATCATTAAAATTCCCTGAAGCTCACAGATGGCATATTAATAGCAAAATGCACCCCATTAAGGTATCCGCCAAACATAAACATGTTTCATTAAACCAGATATCTCTTCTTATTCTTTGTACTTTCATTTTGCTGTAAAATATGAAATTTGCAATATCTCGTTCTAAGTTGAGTATCAAAATGTACAATGTATATTTACATTTTAAATTTGTTTAAAATACACTGAAGAAAAATAAAGAATTCTAGGAAATGTCTACAAACAAATCGTAAACAATAACTAATTTTTTACAAAGTGAAAATTTAATCGAACTTTTATACCTAACTCGAATTATTCTCAAAGTCGAATTTTTATCACGAACGCTGTCGCTTCGTAGCCTTTTTAATACATTTTTATATCCCTAGACGAATTACTGTAACTTGAATATTTCTATAATTTAAATTATGTAATATTTCACTCGTAACTCGAATTTTTCGGGGAAGTCCCTAAATTTTTAAACGCCGACAAGGTTTCTAATCTATCATCGTAATATATGTTACAAAAGGTAATTCAAAACCATTTATTCTAAATCACGTTTGTTATCATTTAACCATTTCTTTTGTTTACAACTATATTTTTTACAAAAAATTGAAACAAACAGAATGAGGACGAATGCGAAATAAAAACATCATACCTAACCTAACCTTTGAAAAAAATTATTCTTCTACTGAAAACATAGAACTTTTATAGGGTTTAGAAATAAAGTTCCTGATTATATTCATAAGCCTTTAAATTTTGTGGAGGATTTTGTTGAAACTAATATTTTGAAACAAACATTTTTTTTATTTTCCGTAACTCAAAGTTTCCCTATTAACTCGAATTTGTTCTTGTCTTCAATATAATGACAAATAACAAAATGCCCAGCACGCGTAATACGAAGAAAGGCCAAGAAGTTATAAATTCTGGGCTGATTATTATGTGCGGTGTCAGTGAACGTTCAAAAAATGAAATAAAATTATATTCTTTGTGTGTGCAAACAGAGTATTTGCAGCTTTTGGTCCGGCATTTCTTTTCAGGACCTGCAATTGAGCGTAAACTTCTGCAAAGAATATACATGTTACTATAAAAATAAGAACATTACCTGAGAAGTGATAAACATCTCTATATGAAACTGCAGCGAACAAACCAACTTTTCCTTACCCGCATCTTTTACATTTAACTTTTTGAGCCACTCCATAAGTTTGTCAACGAGTTCAACAGTGCCAAATAAATTTATTCTTTCAATTTTAGCACTGCCACTTGCTGGCACTTTATGGAAACTCAAATTGTTTTGTAGATGCGCAGTTTTGAACGCAGCAACCGCCACCGCCACTTAATTTTCTATACCCCGAGGGAAATTATATTATTCTAATCTAATTACTTTAACTTAATTGTACTTTTTTTTGGAGACAAAGTAATAGTTACGGAATGATAATTTATTATTTTGACACTTTGGCCCTATTGCGGCCATCTTAATAGTTTGCGCTGCGACAGCTAGTGTCGCATGATATTTTTATAGTCTCAGGATTCGGAATTCCAATTTTATCCAAATTGCAAGAAATTCCCCAAGGTCTAGAGGAGGAAATTCACGAATAAAACAATAAATTACACTTTTGTTCCAAATATTACGAACAAATTTTGTAATTTTGTAGTTTCAAGCTTTTCAGACAAATTTTTTGAGGTAGATCCATAATTGCAAAAATTAAAAGAAGCCTTGGTAATCTCAGTTAAAATCCAATTATTTCGCAGATTTCCCCTCTTGCAATCCCACGTATTATTTTAAACATCTAATTTGACGCTTAAACACAATAATCATCGTAATACCTATTTTCCATAACCCAAGGTTACAAACCATTAAAAAAATGCAATGAGTAAACAACCCACCTGGCATAATGTAAACAAATTTATAGTTCACCTGATGCTAAAATCTAATGAGATTTAAATGACTACCCTCGTGTCTACTTTGTCTGTTTTACTTCCATTTTATTCCAATGTTAATTAACGATATGGATGTGTAGTTAGACTGCTTGTGGCGGTAATTAAATTCATACCTTCTGCATCTGAAAGCTAGGAAATCATTACATATTAAAACTCAAGCAAAAACCTAATTCCAAGAAGGCATGCTGTCGTATTATACATTTATATACAAGCTTATAATCTCGATATGGGAATTGAGTTGGAACTTTATCATCAATTTCATTTTATTTGAAAATGACTAACATTAAACGAGGTTGATCTCAATCTTTACACAGGTAATTGCCTGTTTTTATACGCCTGGACACGGTTCAGATTGAAGAAAAGCTTCAAGCTTTAGACACGAATATCCCATGAGATGTAAAACCGTAAATAGCAGTCAGTGTACAAGCTAAAGCACGACGCTATTTTTATCTACCAAATGTTTTCATTAATTTGGTTTTGAGTGTACTAATTGCAGTTTGTTATTAGCTAATTTGTATGATAAACCAAAGCTGATAAACAAATTAGCTGTATTTTAGTTGCATACGTAGTAAATAATTTATAAACATTTCGTAATTGATGCACCGCCACTTATCAGTTATTTCCAAATAATCCAATCACGGTTTGATTTCTATTGACTTGGCTTAAAGTGAAGCACTTTTCGCATCAAATTAAAATAAACCAACAAGTAGTCATCCTCCAAGCGTTCCCTCTGAAGTATTTTTAGTTTATTATATTGAAAGCTATCATCACTAAGTGAATCAAGTAATGGAATCAATTTCAGCTGCAGTGTTTGATGTGGGGTTGGCGTTCACTTGAAGGACTCGAAATTAATGTCGAAGAAGCTCGCAGCACAGCCCTTAAACTACTAAATATAGAACCTAGTTAAAATTGCTAGTTGAAAGAAAATATTGTGTTGTGCGTGAAAGCCTTATAAACAAAATTCGAAATTATAACAAAATGTTTACGAGCACCAGGCGCGTTGCCGCGGTGATAACATCAAAACAGAATTAAATTTCACCTGCGTATAGGAAAGGTATATAACCCCAATTTAATCCTGAAATTTGCAGGAATTCGAATTTTATATCACAAGTTTATCGGTTTTAAATTTAATTTACGAACACCTTTTTGTAATATTATAAGCTTGGAACTTTTTATCTACGAGCCCTAACAACTAAATGTTCGGACAAAAGTAAATTTTTGAAGTATGAAAGGAGAACTGGAAATTTTACGCAAATAATTAGTAAACACCTAACAATACAATAAGATAAAGCTTTAATAACAATATTATGCATGGAACTAAATTATTTATTGGATTTAACAATATTTTAACCTTAATAATTAGCAAACTTTACAAAATGAATCTGCAACATCACATTTTTCAAGTGCAATTTTAAAGCTACGAAATATGCCTAAAATTACCAAATAAAGAATTGGGGATTTTTTTGTACATAAAACCAACATCCAGCTTTGCAATAAAGTAAATTTTACCAAAATCCAACCAGTGGTTCCAAAACTGTGATTATTTTAATGTAGATAGCACCCTCAAAAAACACGTTTTTTGAAAAGTGAACTGTGGAACTCGAAAAAAATGCAAAAAAAATCATATTAACATTTCAGGATTTTTTCAATATAGTACGATTATTGAGCTTTGATTTAAATGTTTTTTGAGACAAATCCAACCAGCGGTTTCAAAACTGTGATTCTTTAAAACAGTTACTAGAAAATTTTATCATTTTTGAAGATGCAACTTTGAAGCTCCGATAAATGCCTAAAATCACCAAATAAAAACTTGTGTAACTTTTTTGTAAAGAAAACCAACATCCAGCTTTGCAATAAAGTAAATTTCATCAAAATCCGATTACTAGATCCAACGTTTTGAAAATAATAATTCTTTGTTTCTACAATTTTCCCATCCTGCTGGGTTAAAGTGCCACAGTTTTGGAACCGCCGAGGGGATTTTTACGAAATTTACGTTTTTATGTAACTAAATGTTGGCATTATAACAGAAAAAACCATCAATATTATGGAAGTTAATTTAGATAACTTTTGCGCGCATGGAAAAAAGACAATCAAATTTACTTTTGTCCGAACATTTAGTTGTTAGGGCTCGAAGTTGTACTCAAAAAATGTACAAATAAGAAGTAAAATAATATAAATTTTACGAAATTAACTATTTTTAAATTATCATTACAACAGTTTTAAATCGCTTACTTAAGTAGTGTTAACTTTTATAATTCAATGCATTTGTTAAAGATAAGTCATTAATACAGTGAAGGGTTCTAAATAGAACCTCGCGGTACTCCCGTTCTTACATAATGGAAAAAACGTACTTATGAAATTTAAATATATGTTATTAACCATACCCATCAGATTACTTATCTCAAAGGACTTATGCGGGCTTGGCCTGTTATCCCTATTGACAAATCGGCACACCCAATTACCCTGTTACTTAACAAATTCAAATACAGAGACATTCCCATATATACCAGATAAAATCCACCTTTTCATCCCTTTGACATAACTGAATTAAAAACATTACTTTAATTAAAATCCGTCCACATAAATCTGTCATTTCCAAAAATACAGCCTAATTGGCTTCAGTGCTCAAGCACGATTTACCCTTATTCAACATTTTCACGCTCGGAACAGAACGCCGCAAAAAAAATGAAACCGAATGTAGTACGAACATACATCCTGCAACAAGGACGATGCTGTTTCATTATTATAAAATCAAATTTGATTATAAATTTTAGATGAGACTCGAACTGAATTGAACTGTGCTGAAGAATATCTCATCAACTTTGATGGGGCCTCGGATATCGATTCGAACACTCACACACGGATACAATGTGATCCTTTAAATATAAAATCCTGGAAAATCCTTGCTGATTCAATCTATTGGTGCATCACTAAAGCTATTGTTGAATGAGATCACGAGATCAGTATTTGCACTGGTTGGTTTTAATAGTTCGATAATGTACCGAGTAAATTTGTTTAATATGTACTTGTTTTGAAATGGGATTAACGATTAGATTAGCTGGTGTTAATATTTGATAAGCATACTAACACAAGGACAATAATATAGAAACGAAAATGCGCACTAAGTACTAAGTTTTTTTTATATCCACATCAGGTAATTGTAAATCTTGTGTTAAGGGTTTTTATGGGCACTTAGGTAAAATAAAATACATGTAAAAATGAATTAAGAGCCCAATTATGGGGGGCATCCAGCAGGGAAAGTTTGTAGGTTGGTATGAAGGTATAATGAAATAAAAGGGCGTGCAAATTAATAACGAAGGGCACATAAATGAATAAATGTTTCGAATAGATAAGGATTATATTGGTGCTTAAGATTATATTACAGTAATTAAACGAATCTTTTTATATCCTAATTGTAAAATCAATATAAAAGGATCGCGGATTATTATTTCTGTCACAAACCAGTAAATTATCTTCCGTACTTTTATATTCTAAAACAACAATTTCACTAAAACCTCGTAACTTTACAACGCCTGTGGAGAACATTCGTAATAAAATATGCATTTTTAACCCCAGTTTAATGTGCCCTGAACCTTTTTTTACCATATAGTAAAAATTATACACCACATCACAATTTACCCTCTTAATGCTGAAAAACAGATAAAACTGTGATTTTCCACGCTCTGCTATAATGTTCAATCATCAACGAGGCAGAAAAGATCCATTATTGTTCGATATCAACCGAAAATTTAATATGAAACACGTCGTCGCCACCCTACGTCATTGTTTTTGGAACATGATGTGTTGACACCTGAATAATGAAATTCGAACAACACATCAGCAAAATAAATCAAATTATCGAAATCCTTGTCTCTTATTCGGGATTTGAGCACATTGCAGAAAACGCTAGATAAAAAAATGGAAACAAGTTTACGAATTGTGATAAAAATTACTGCAGTGAAGTGGAATGGATTCCGTAAAATCAATATGGGGGAGTAGTTTGGTGCCATTGCATATTTTACTGAAAATAAACAAACTATTGTTTGGGTTTTATTATTTCAGAAGTCCTTTTCCAGTGATGCATGATGTGAGAAATGCAAATATGATGATAACATTCGTTGGGGTCCACATGCAGGCGAGTCAAGTATTTTCTTATCGATAATACGTAATGAAAAAATTCTTGAATAAAAATATTTTACTGTCTACTGCAAACATAAATTATATAATACAAATGTTTTTGTTTACCTAAATGCTAAATGTTTTATGTTATCAATGTTTACGGTGACTACTTCAATCTTTTTTCGCCTTTACGTAGATTTTCTGATAAATTGATTAGGTACCTGTAGACATTTGACATCAATATCAAACAAAATTTGAAGATTATTAGCTACATTTCCTTAAATTCGATATACCAAAACATATGGGATATAAAACACTTTTTTATCCTAATATATTCCAAATAAAATTATGGATTTTTTGAAGCATCGCATATTTCACGCCCAGTAATCTAAACTCTACGAGGATATACAACGTCATAAAATGGTCCTTTATAAATTCGAGGGTAATAAAATTCCCTATATTCGGTTGTGTAAGTATTATCTGGCTTGTTTTAAGTTTCTTTATACGAGTATAAAAAATATTGTAATATTTGAATCGTGACTTTTTTGAATTTGTATGTGGCGTGTCCAAAAGGAGCAATTAGATTTTAACTAAATTTCATAGGTATTTCACATTTTTTTAAATATTGTAGAGGTACAAAAAAGTTTTGTATAAAAGTTGAAGGATTAATGCTTATATTTTTATTAAGATGTATTTTAAAACTCAAATTTGGAATTGAATATGGAAATCTTCATTTTTGAAACGAATAACTCTTTTTCGAAAATCGCCAACACAAACACTGAATTTAGATTCATCCCTAAATATGAGATCAGTCTACACTTCCTTAGTCCAATTTACTTTGGATTGTGCAGTTGCTTTTGAATTTCGGTCAGCAATATTTTTCTTTAGTCTAACAAAAAATGCGCAAATTTAATTTTAATAATTGTTTTAGCCTCAATTTCACCTACATTGTAAAAAATATATCCAGATTTGTGTAGCCATTAACGACAACATACTCTGGACACATTCACAGTTGAATATGCCATAGAGTGCCACTGCTGTTGGTTTTGCAAATTTTTACAAGAATTCGTCGTTCTCTTTCTGTGATAATTCGTGGTCGTCCAGGACTTTTGCCACGATTATTAACATTGGCCGCTTCACAAAACTTTTTTATAATATCCCCAACAGTTGATTTGAATAAATTTAAATCATTTGCAATTTTTTGCATAAAATTACCCGTACCGTAATCTGAACTGATAATGTCGTGTACCTTTTTGTTTGTTGCAACATCAGGAGGCATTTTTAGATGCGATAATAATGAAGATACGTCAATATAAACTATAATAAGAGAGGCGATCTTAAGAAACCTCAACAATATTCTAATAGCCATAGCCATACGTATCAAATAAAAATATTTATTTATCGGCAAATTTGTGGATTTTTTATTAATAAATTAAGTACATAGTTTAGACAAATTAAAAATAAAATAAGTTCTGATAACATTTTCTACTCTTTAATAAGTATTTCTAACCAATTCATAAATTATTGAGATTAATTTTTAATCAAGTACCTAGTTACAAATTTTTAAAATTATTAAGTGCCGTCCGAACTTATAGTAAATTGTTAGGGCTCGGATTTGTTATAAAACTAAATTAAAGTAGTCACTGATATTTCGTTAAAAACTTATTAAAACAATAATAATAAAAATCATGATGGATGTAAAAAGACTTAAATAGGTTGTGTAAATAATTATTTATTAATTAAAATATACAGTATGATTTCCTGGATAAGTAGAGGTTAATTATAATTGTAGGTGTATTAATTATTATTTACATGCGATCAAAGCTTATACTTTGATATTTTCAGCTTGCAATTTCTTGTATGGATAGCTTTATTCTATCTCCTTGTTTTAAACGAGAAAATCTCGAATAACGTTAACTTTAAGAACTTAGGACTTTAGTAACTTGTATAAAATTAAATATAGGATCCATAGAAATAATAATATACAGGGTGTTTCATTAAAAAAATAAGTTGGCTCTGTTATTTTTAAACGAAAGAATATGTATGTTTCACGATACGTCTAAATAAGAATATACAACTTTCTTTCATACAAAACTTTTTGGGTGGTCAAATAATGATAAATAACCTGTACATTACAATTAACAAAGAATTTTTATTATTTTACAAGGCGTCTCTAAAAGGTCTTTACAAAATCCTAGCACAAGTTTTGGGGCTCAAAATAATTCGTCCAAAAGTTCTTCCTGAGTTACAGGGCGCTAAAAAATATTTTTCCAAATAATCCTTTAAGTATATCTACAGAAAGGTTTAAAGTAGAGATTTGAAATTTGGTGGGTTAACAAGTCTATAAGGAAGCTACAATTTGTTGGTATTAGAACCAAAATAATATTGTTCAGTGGCGTACTTATCGAAGAGGTCTCAGGGTTTTTTTGAATATATTTTGTAGGGGATTAATTTTTTTTACAAAATAATAAGAATTATGATAGATACGCTCAAGACACGTAAAAAAGGTATACTTATTTGATTTGCATTAACTCAACTGTTTGTGAGATATTTCACTTTGAAAATTTTTTTGCTATTAAAACGACAATTTGTGACACCCTGTAAATTCTAAAATATTGGGTCACTCTAATACGGCTTATTCTACGTCCAAAACTAAGCATAATTTCTATTTTATACCGTTCTGTAGATATACCTAAAAAAGATAGAGGACGAATAAAAAATACATCTTTCAACACCCTGTATTTTAGTAACGAAACATTTTTGGGGGTCGGTTTCTACAACCATTTATGCTTAGTTTTCGAAGTAGAATCAGCTGTATTAGAGTGACCCAATATTTTTTACTTTACAGGGTAAGTCACAAATTGTTTTTATAGCAAAAAAAAGTTAAATATCTCGCAAACAGTTAAGCAAGTCAAGCAAGTATACCCTTTTTACGTGTCTTGAGTGTATCTATCATAATTCTTGTTATTTTGTAAAAAAATTCTATACCCTACAAAAAATATCCAAAAAAACACTGAGTCCCCCCTATAAGTACGACACTGAACAATATTATTTTGGTTGTAATACTATCACATTGTAGGTTCCTTTCCTTATAGACTTATTAATCCACCAAATTTCAAGTATCTACTTTAAACCGTTCTGTAGATATACTTTTAACTTTTAACGATTTGGAAAGATATTTTTTAGCGCCCTGTAACTCAGTAAGGAAGGACTTTTGGACTAAGGTATGTTTGGTTCAATCGAATTATTTTGAGCCCAAAAACTTGTGGTAGGATTTTGTAAAGACCTTTTAGAGATATTTTTTTTATAAAAATTGAAATGAAAAACAGGTTTTTTTATTAAACCAAAAATAATATTTTCCAACTATTTTGGGGAATTAAGAACATCGAAATATCTAAACACCTGAATATAAGGACAAATAATTAATTAGAATATAACCGTAAAAACCTCTTAAATGTTTTTTAATGATTAATGAAGAATTTTTAGAATTTTGAAATAGCTATATTTTCATATATTTTAAGTAAATCTAATTAGTGTAGAATTGTGCTGCATGTGCTCTTTGCCAGACTCTGCAATAAAATGTTAACCAACCTCCCGTGTAAACATCATTTTGACATTTAAAAGCAAACATCGGGTTTGTTTTTGTACTCATTTTGTCAAACACGAACCCCTCAAACCGCTAAATAAATTAAACCGTAGTAAATGCGGCACTTTGTACCTCACATCGGCATTTGGTGGAAATGAACAAAAGAATTGTCGCGGTCATGCATCACTTCCAGCACGAAAGTCAATGTAAAGCATGTAGAAAATTTAACCACCCTCGTTTTCCACCACTTTGGCCCAAAGACCGGAAGATTATGCTGCACTGCCAGACCAGGCAAACTTTTTTATTTTATTTGAACTAGGTTTACTGTAAGATCTTTTTGAAACGAGAAAAAAAGACGAGTACTCGATGCACAATAGACCGAGTCTCTTGTAATATAAAGAAGGCTTTTGTCTATGCTATGGGTTCTGCCGAGGGAGAAATTCCATCCAACATAAATCATTGCTCAAACGAGAATAAATTATCAGCAGCTTCGGCTTTTATAAATACACACCAAGAAGACGTCGTCTTATGCGGCGTTAAAATTCTAAGCCTTTACATTTCCTATTAACCAGCGGTGGAATGGGGGGGGGGGGCCGAGGCGGAAACGTATTTACCAAATTATTACGAATAAGGAAAGGAAGAACATTTGGTGCAGATTAAACAGCATCATTAAATTTTGATGATGTAAGTTGTTTAGTTGATTTGTAAACTTGGAAAAAATATGTGCATATAACATACAACATTTACAAACAAATCGAGGTCAATTATTTAAACCACAAACTAATTATCACTAATATTCGTTTGGTTGATTTCATCGTGTGTTACAGAATGATACCAAACGGGGCGTAGAAATAACAATCTGAGTGTGAATCTGAATATCGTGTATAATATAATATGGGAGCATTTTGAACTTGAATCCATTAGCATAAATGCATTCATATATACGAGTACGTCCAGACAGATACAAACTCGGCTTGCAGACATTTACACATTACCATGGCTATTTCTAGTTTAAAAAATGACGTGAAAAGTTATTTTAACTAGGAGTTATTCCCTGGTTTACTATTATGTGTAATAATTACTCAGTACTATAACTGGAATTGCCACACACTACACACATTTATTGCTTTGGTTTATTATCGTCGTTATAATAATTTTAAGACTATTTTTGAGGACGTATTTATGTATGTACATTGTATAATTATTGCCAGATTAACTGCCGATTTATCTTCGGTGCATTAATTGAAAAATGCTTCGGATACCTACGAAGATTTAATCCTTCAGAGCAACAATAAATTTATGAAAAGAAAATATTTTAGCACTCAAGATAGTAGAGTTGACTTTTTTAAGTCGAATGACTCATTTGTATCGAAAAACTTTAGAAGAATGCAATAATCTCGGAAATAATAATATTCTCCAGTAATTAATTTAACAATTTTCGATTTAGTTTTTTACTATTTCACTAAGACAATAAATGAAATTTGAAACTGGACAGATTTTTATACAAAACCTCATTTAATTATACCAAAAGTTCTTAGTCACTGAGTACTAGGTGACCAGGTGTTAATAATTCTTTATTTATTTTTGTTTATACAGGGTGTCCCAGGATAGACACGAAATATTTTAGAATTTTTAGGTATAATTTTTGAATATTTATTCTGCATTGTTCAGTATAATTTTTTTATCTCCAATCTAGGTTTTTTTTGTTTATTTTCCATAAAAAGTCATTGCAGGTGGCAACTTACGGAAATCTTTTTAACAAATTTAATAAATATACTCCGAGTAGACATCGTTTATGTTCAAAATGGAATTTAACTTTTCGATTCAAAATAAATCAATCTTTCATCATGTATCAAATTTTTAACTATTTTTAATACTAGTTTTCAAAATAAATTAAATGAAACGTGAACATGATTTATTTTTTCAAATTTCAAATTTGAACACTAATAATTCTTTTTTTCAATCTACAACTTTCGACATTCAAGAGATGATTCTTCGAAAACTAACCAAGAGAACTGTAGAGAACGGTGTAAATTACAGATCCGAAATTTTCTGAGTTAAAAAAGTCTTGAAGAAAAGTACAGTCTGATCGTATAATAATAAAAAGAAAATAGATCAGTGGCGTACTTGCGGCATATATGTAATTTTAAGAAATAAAATAATATATCCACTTTCTATTAAAGGAAATAGTCTTCGGGGGGTGTAGAGTAATCTAGTTCTACCATTGAGACGCTTCATTTAACTAAACTGCTGGCCAACCGAATTTTTAGGATGAATTTAAAGTCAAATGTTTTGAAAATGAGGAAAGATATCAACATGAGGTTTTCAGGATTCAAGAGATAATTTAATTGCGAAAACAATAGTGTGACCCGATTTTTTTACTTTGAAGTATGTTACTATCTACAGGGTATGAAAGAAAGTCGTCTTTTTTTTTCAAATTTTATACCTACCGGAATTCCACAAAAAAATTTAAATATTTTTTTGATGTCCATTTTTTTAGTCCCTGGTTAATGAGGAAAAAACCAATTTCTCAAAATTTTTATATTCCTCTTATTTTATAAGATGGTTTTTGGAATAATAATTATTCTGCCATTTTGAAAGCAAATGTCATCAAGTGATATGTCGATAAAAAGGTAATTTTAAGTAGAATCTAATTCTTACGGAAAAAATATACAGGGTTGTTTTAAAAAAAATTGAAAGTTAGTATGTGGCCCTTCCGGTGAAACCGGAAGTGTCATCAGATTGTTTTAAACGTCAAAATGATTATTCCTTTCAACAATCAAACCATGCCAAATTTCAAATTAATACAGTTAAATGTAACAAAATGGTGGGGGTTGTAAAACGATTTCGTAGCCTCCAGGTACACACGGATATGAGCAAATTTTTGAAAAAGTAAAAAACCCGTTTCGAGGATATAAGTCACTTAAACCAATGGTGAACATAAACTTACTAAATTCCATTCTACTCCATTTAGAAAATAGCCTTAAAAAATGAATTAAAAAAATTTACCAATTAGCGAACGTGTACCGATTTTTGATAAGCCACTGGTTACCAATAAATTAATGAAAGTACAAAAAGTGTACTTTTTATAAGTAAGTCATTCATAAGGTATCATAATCACCTACAGAGATTGGTTCTTACAAAACACAATACGGCCGAACGACAAAAAACAAAGAAAAAATCAAATTTTCAGCAAAAATTCGGTATCTTATAAAATAACAGGGATATCAAAATTTTGAGAGACATGTTTTTTTTTCCATTAAGTAAGGACTAAAAAAATCTACATTAAAAAATTTTTGCGGAATCTCGGTAGTTATAAAATTTGACAAAAAAAGAAGACTTTCTTTCGTACCCTGTAGATAGTAATGTACTTCAAAGTAAAAAAATCGGGTAACACTCTCGTTTTCTCAATTAAATTATCTCTGAAATCCTGAAAACCGCATGTTGACATCTTTTCTATTTTTCAAAATATTTGACTTTAAATTCAACCTAAAAATTCGCTTGGTACGTTTCAATTGGCCAGCAGTTTAGTACCAAATCAATCAAAAACCTCTTCTGTTCCATGTAGAAAATTCTGCCAAAAGTTCCAAGAAGTATCGAGAACGTTATAATAAAAACTATATAGTAATAAAAAGGGGCCTTCAAATTTTTGTTCACCACATTAATCGGTAACTTTCCTATTAAATTTATAGGAGGGTGGGCGTAGTTTTTGTCCATTTCATTTGATACACAGAACTGAATCCTTCGTCTTGTGCCTTTTAATTTGCATCTAAAAATGACATAATTTTGGTTATGGAAAAATTCGAAAGAGCAAAGAGGAACCTTGTTATAAAAATATTTTTAGCTTTTTGTCTATCATTCATTTTTAAACAACGCAGATACGGCACACCGGTGACTGAGCTAAAAACATTTTTATAATTATCTAGACAATTTGTTTAATAATAGAACAGGAGCAGACTGTATGTCTATAAAATTCACGTCAAATACACTTGCGTAAAAAGTTCCAGGAAAAGTTTTTCATTCAAATAAAACTGTCGTGTAAAAAACCTAGAAATAAACATAAATAATTATGCCGTCAGTAGGTTAAATTATTGTAATTTGGGTAGGTGTATGAAATTGGAAATCACTGTATTTAAACTTATAAACAATATAAATTTTTATCTAAAAATATGTAAACACAATTCATAAAGTTTATTACTGAGATAAAAACTTTTCAACAATCTAAAAATAACTGTGAGAATTACAATAACTATACGGTTGTAAATAATTTGGAAAAAAAGTTTTAAAAACCATTCGGTTACCACTTATAAACTTACCTTGTGGAGTAGATGTCAAAACAGAAGCGAACGAAAATATAAATACTAAACAATATATAACAAACCACACAATATTTGTCCGAGTCATTTTTTTTCAATTAACATTAACAAATTTTTACACGAATTTTATTACACCACATCCATTTTTATTAACGTGAGATAAGCGATCGCTCGTTTTAAAGCTCGTCTCAGAGTAGCTCGTTTTCTTCGGGCGCCATGTTGAACTAATCGGTGTTTGCTTTTTTTGCCGAGGAAAACAATCCAAAGTGGGGACAAGGGGGTAAATGTGGGATCTGTAACTGGCCCTCTTCCAGAAGAATCGGAAACTAATTCGTGGCTAAAGCTCCAATTCCTTTAATCAAATTCATCTTTAAAATTAATATATTATCTGATAACTTGGTTGTTTTTGATAAGTAAAGTCATAAATGTAGGTACGTGAACCGTATTTAATTTTATTTGTTAAAGTTATACAAAGTAAAGTGAAACTTTAGACACTAATTCAGTGTTTCCAATAGCATAAACAGATATGACTCTATGAAAATGTTTAATTAACGAATTTAGATTATCGAAATAATTTTTATTGCAATTTACTTTAGTGTAAATAAAGAATTCAACATTTGAATTGCTGAAGTATTTTTGCAAAAATTTAAGTTAAACTTTGAACAGCTAGGAATTTTTGTGTTTTTAATTCTAACGTTAGCAACGCTGATTAGTTGTCAAATCTACATAACTGTCAGCTTCGTGTCATTTTATTTAGTAGAAAATTTTAGTATTTTAAAAAATGAAATAATTGTTAACAACTTATATAGCTTAATTAAAGTAATTAACACATACCTAAAATGATTAAAGCAATTTTGGTGTTCAATAACCATGGGAAGCCGAGATTATCGAAATTTTATCAATATTTTGTAAGTTTACTAGGTTAAGTAATTGTCTTGTGCTCTAAATATTGAACTTTGTGCTTTACCAGGCTGAAGATATGCAACAGCAAATAATTAAGGAAACATTTCAATTAGTTTCTAAACGTGATGATAATGTGTGCAATTTTTTGGAAGGGGGAAGGTACAAATTCCTATCCTACCTTTAATTTGTAAAAAACAGTTCTTTGTTGCAGTTTAATTGGTGGCAGCGACTACAAATTAATTTACCGGCATTACGCCACGCTTTATTTTGTTTTTTGTGTGGATTCATCCGAAAGCGAACTGGGAATCCTCGATTTAATACAAGTTTTCGTTGAGACACTGGACAAGTGCTTCGAAAACGTCTGCGAATTAGATTTAATATTTCACGTAGACAAAGTCCACTATATATTAAATGAACTTGTAATGGGTGGTATGGTACTAGAAACTAACATGACTGAAATTCTTACCAGGATAGAGGACCAAAACAAATTAGAAAAACAGGAGGTAGGTTCGAAAATTATTTTTAGCATGCTATTCTAATTGCTTTTTTCTATTTACGTAATATCATTTGATGCCATTCCACTATTGCAGTGTGGGGCTAGAAAAACCATAAAAGACACAGAGTTATTATTAATTTATACCAATCATTTCTCTTAGTAAGTCCTAGTTATCTTAAATCTTGGGAAGGTAGTTGGTTTATGTCGTCCCGCTTTAGCTATTTTCTAAATGTGCTTGTCGTGATTTTTCTGTATTAACTTCCTGATGATGTTGTCTTTTAGGCTGGCATTGCAGCGGCCCCTGCCCGTGCGGTTTCGGCTGTAAAGAACATGAACATTCCTCAACAAATCAAAGACATTAAGTTACCCGATCTTCCGCAAGCTATAAAAGATCTCAAATTCTGACCTCAGTTAACAAATCAGTTTCAAAATATTGATCTTACATCGATTCACCTACCAGCCGACTGCAAATCACTTCTAGATGAGCCCTCCACCGCGAAATACACTTGATTGGATATATTTTTGTTGATAAATTTGAGGTTTTGATTTATATTTAAGATAAAATGTTTTTAGTTTCTAATTCAACTTGTATATATGTTGGTATGCTCTAAGTATACTTTACAGTGTTTAAGTCTAAATAAATATGTTTTTTTAATAAACATTTTTATATTACAATTGTTGTTTTATTGGAAATTATTTAAAATATTTTACTGATAAGATGTAAAAAAAGTACACACAACTGATTTTTTAATTTTATTTCTTGTGTTTACATAAAAAAGTATATAAAGATTTTTGTTAGTGGAAGCGAATTATGAAATTACTTTTTTACTAATTTGTAGAATATTTTAGGTGCCATAGATAATATAAATATTTTTATTATTGTTAACATTTTCTAACTACTTAAAATATATCACTAAATAAATCAGAAACTAATTCATAAAAATAAGAAACGACCCTCCGACTGTAAAACGAATTTAGTTGTCTTCGGGTTCTTGAATGTTCTGAAGTTCCTGAAAGTAATATGAATATTAAAACCATTAACGAGCAATAAAACTAACTATACAGGGTGTGTCACGACGAGTTGACAGTAGACATAACTCGATTACTAAACACAATTTGGTTCTAAAAATTGGTACACGCCCATTATACAATGTGCTCTATTTAATGAAAATATTGCCACCTTTCTGGTATTTCCGGTTATACCGGAAGTAGACACAAACTATTATTTTAAATGGAACACCCTATATATTTTTGAATTTTTAGATTCTACACTTTATTTTAGACATAAAAGTATTAAGGTTGTATGGTCCTAACATTAACGGTATTGTAATTATTTACACTTTTTCTTTTTTTTTTACAAAAACATAGATGTAAATAAAAATTCAAATCTTGACAATGACACGTTTTTTCCAAATTTTTTTTCTTGTGTTTGAAGTAGGAATATATAAGAAATAAGCTGATGTAGTTTTGGAAAACTTGCTTTATACAGGGTGTTGGTGGTTGTCCCTTAATTTTTAGAAACTTTAATCAATGATAACTTAATTTTTTTAAATGGAACACCCTATATATTTCTAGATTATCGAATTCTACACTTAATTCGGGACATAAAAGTATTAAGGTTGTAAGGTCTTAAAATTAACGGTATAATAATTAATTACGTTTTTTAAAAATTAACGGTCAATCACAAGCACCCTATATAAAATAAGTATTTTAAAACCATATTATCATGTTTCTTGTACATTTCTGCGTCCACTAAAATTTAGTTTGTTTTTTGAAAGAACGTGTCATTAGTAAAATATGAAAATGTTTGACTTGAAGTTTTTGTATGAAAAAATTGGAAGAAACATAATTACTCAATTATAATAAATAAATAAAAATAAAAAATATTAAATTAAATATAATAAAGAACAAATTTTAGTCGACGTAGAAATGTACAAGAAACATGGTAATATGGTTTTGAAAAACTTATTTTATATCTACAAAGTGCTTATGGTTGATTGTTAATTTTTAAAAACCTTGGAAATTGGAAAAAACGTAATTAATTATAATATCGTTAATTTTAAGACTTTACAACCTTAATAGTTTTATGTCTAGAATTAAGTGTAGAATTCGAAAATGTGGAAATACATAGGGTGTTCCATTAAAAAAAATAAAGTTATCATTGATTAAAGTTTTTAAAAATGAACGGACAACCACCAACACCCTGTATAAAGCAAGTTCTCCAAAACTATATCAGCTTATTGCTTGTATATTCCTACTTCAAACGTAAGAAGAAAACTTTGGAAAAAATGTGTCATTGTCAAGATTCGAATTTTTATTCACATCTATGTTTTTGTAAAAAAAAAATGAAAAAGTGTAAATAATTATAATACCGTTAATGTCAGAACCATACAACCTTAATACTTTTATGTCTAAAATGAAGTGTAGAATCTAAAAATTCAAAAATATACAGGGTGTTCCATTTAAAATAACAAAGTTTGTGTCTACTTCCGGTATAACCGGAAGTGCCAGAAAGTTGGCAATATTTTCATTAAATAGAGCACATTGTATAATGGGCGTGTACCAATTTTTAGAACCAAATTGTGTTTAGTAAAAGAGTTATGCCTACTGTCAACTCGTCGTGACACACTCTGTAGAGACACTAAAACTATTTTTTAACTCGTACCTTAATCCTCTTTCCATACGTAGAATAAAACGTAACATTAGCCGTAGATTTTTGGCCGGTATTTTGATTGAATACTTGACATCGGTCGTAAGCTGGGCAATACAAGTGCAAACTAATAGCTGTATCTACGTTGGAGGCATTTTCCACGCGGTGCAACCCCAAAGAATCTGCAAAAAAGCGAAATATTTATTTATAATTTAAATGTATTTGTTTAAAATCAAGGTAAAGTTTCTATGTTGGGAGGATGTAGGACCTTGTTTTATCTAATCTTACTGGTACTTCTTATACTTATTGTGAGTTATAAAACAAATAAAATTAAAAAACAATCTTCTAAACATTAAAAACAATCCTTCAAAGTCCGTAGATGATGCAAGATTCTTGCTACATTTTAATGATATTATAAATATTACCTAAGGAAAAAATGCGAAAAGCCATCAAAATCGATTAGTACTTACTTGATATCCTAAAATCAGACTAATTAACGACTGACTTAGTAGTTAAAGGTGGGTGTATAGTGCTTGTAACTACATCTTTCTTAGTTTTCTAGATATTCGAAAAAAAGCAAATGACTTTTCTTGTGAACCTTTTTAGGTTCACACCATATAGGAGTGGGTTATACAAAAAATAAATAAATAAATAATTATTTTAAGATCTACGTGAGCTCGTATTTTGGTGGCACATTTTTGGTAATAATGATATGGTTATTTTAATCATGATATATTTTAGCAGAAATATTATAAAAATGATAATTACTGTTTATTTTGTGGTTTACTTATATGAACTTCTGAATAGTTCAGACAGAACAAATGACTTCTATTTATTTTGTGGTTTATATTTACAAATATATCGTATAATTAATTTATATTATAAATAATTATGTTTTATTACTAATAAAAAATCACGATTACTGTACTAAACTTGCTTATTACTTCGTATAAGAACAGTTCAGATTTTCCAAATTGCCTTTACAATAAAACGCATTTTTCTCCCCAAACAAACCTTACCATTCATATAGACCACCTCGTTCAAATGCAGCTCTTTCCTGCCGATTTCCCTCAACGGACTCCCACTTTCCTTCGGCCAAGCAAACCTAACTTCCCTCAATGACCCTTGCAACATCTTCATGAAGCAATGGGAATCGGCGTGATCATGTATAGCAGAACCATGGCCTTCACCCCAACAAAGCGCCATCAAATTGTATTTGCCATTGCCCTTATCAACTAAATTTCGAGTGTACCTAGAAATAAAATCAATTGCGTTGAGGATTGTAACATCGAGTATAATTTATTAATTTGTTATTGTTGCAAAAAAATTCTTATCATCAAACGCATTGACCTTTTGTGACTTCAGTATTGTTGATATAAGTGATTTACATGAAATCTTGGTTTTTTCTGAATAAAGAAATATTTCCTCGGTGATGTATCGCAATTTTACCATAAATATACGGAGCAAGGTTAGTGCTTTTGTCATATGCGTAAATCGTTGTTTGTTTTTGTTATTAGAAATATTTTGGTGATTAACTATTAATATATTTTAAATTTGTCTACTATTATAGCTACCTGTATCTGTCGAATTTGGCAAACATCTTCCAGTCAGCAGGATTTGATTTATAAGACTTCATCACATAATGCACCATCTCAACATTAACCGAATCACTTTCAAAAATTAAATTTAACTCTCGAATCACATCATTTAAATTTGCAATCACCGGCAAATTTTTACCGATTTCCTTGTAGAATAGCTCATTACTTAAAGCGTGTTTTTTAATTAACTGATGCTCATCGTTATCGTCGTAGTTGCACATCGACATTATAATTTTCCTTCGCTCAAACTCTTATTTCAAACAATCGTACACAGCTTGCGAATATACAATGAAGTTTGCGACATAAAATTGAAAATATTCAAACAAAATTACAGATAACTCAAACAGTACTATCTTGGGTCAAGTTGTGATGAAATTGAACTGTAAGGACTTGGGCAATTTCGTTATAGTTATCGAGGCGCGCACAATTTGAAAACCAAGAAAACACTGCTGGTTGGTCTTGGTGGTGGTGCTCGAACACTCGAGTTACAAAGTTAGACCATTGCGATAATCAATTCAAATGGTATAGTTTTCAATGAACTTTCCACACTACTTTGCTTAACCACTTGGCTTTAAGAACAATGTAAATCAGCGGAATCTTAATCTTTACTATAGCACAGTCCATTTGTATGCTTTCCATGTAAACCGGTAACCTGCCCCCGAAATGGTATTTTTATATTATCTACCTGCTTTGAGTTGGAACTAAACGAAAACAAATTACATATCTAATGACGATGTAATTATTATTATCACTAACTTGTTTAATAGTCGTTAAGTGAGTAGGTACCTGTTTTTATACGGCACTGTTTAAAACGATTTATCAAAGATTACCAAGGGAAGCAAATTTATTTTGTTCCGCTTTCTAGGTAATTATATTGCCAATTACGGTTGCAAATTTACGATTTTATTATACGGTTTTACCCCAGAAACTATGTAGTAGTTTAACAATAATTAATTATTAATTGTTTGAAATATAACTGCAAAAACTAAGAATTGTCTTATTTGTCCAAATTTAATATTCCGTGCAAATCTATGTTTGCCTAAATACCTTTTGTTGTTAGTAAATACTGCTAGTTGATCTAGTTTGGTTTTTGCGTAGCAAAAAAACAACTATTGTACCGAATTTTGGGAATGTAAACTATTACCTTTAGGACTATTTACATATAATTATCTTTAATTTAACTAATGTAAATATTTGTGGCAGAAAAATTGCAGCCCATATTTTGTTTAAAAATACGATTAACCTTGGGAGGCAGATATAAGAAAAAACATTGCGATGATATATTCAAATATCACTTTTTTTATCAATATTATTTCATAATTTTATTTTGGGACAGTCCTTAATAATCTATGACAAGCAGGATGACGAAAATGCGTATGTATGTCAGTACATTTTTTGCTCAAGTTGAAATTTGTCGTATCTAAAGAAAATATGAGGTATTCCGGAGAAATTTTTGCACTATTCTAGTTACTAAAAATGTGTATTTAATTCAATTTGGAAGTTCAAGTGATCAAAATTCTACAAATTTGAAACAAGCGGACGAATGATGATCAAATTAGCATTATTGTAAAACTAAATATTTAGATTAGGTACATTAAAAAATACATAGTGCAACAAATTCAGGGGTCATCTCATGGAACAAGAAACGGTCTTTAGGGGATTCAAGTACTAGTATAGTATAGTCAAACCCCCGAAGAGTTTATTCAGATTTTTCTCGAAAATTTAAGTTATGGCCATTTGAATTTTTTTCGACAGTGACCAATTTTAGCTTATAATCGCTCATTGTTTTGTCTATAAATTGCATTTTAAGTTTATTATTTCTGAATAAATATGTTGGAACCTCAATAAAATGACTCATCTGAACATATCAAGTAGTGTAAAAAATATTTTTTTGTATTTTTCGTTGAAAATAATCCGAAAAACCTCATTTTTTAGCATTTTTTTTAGTATTTCGACTTTTATTCAGAATTTCTCATTATTATTTCTTTCAAACTTCAATGAAATTAAACTTTGAGATTAAATAGATAAATTTCACGCATATATCAATAAAGAAATATTTATTTTTGGGAATTTTTCGTCGACCAGTAGTTGTTAGATCGCACTTTTATCGCATTTCTTGTCAATATTTGGAATTTTTTTATTCTACCCAAAAAAATTGTGATTATGATGAAAAAAGTACATTGATCTCTTGCAATAAATGAAAATACATGCATTGAATACCTATGTTTACCATTTTATTTTAAAGATATGAAAATTCAAATGAACATTTTTATAATGAAACAAATCAATGTGTTGAACGTACTCTCTTTGGCGTTGGTTTTGCTTCATCTGGTTCATCACCATCGCTATCACTCGAATCATCATCAGAATCCACATACTCATTGATCAACTCGCTTTCTTCTTCTTCCTCATTCGAAATTTTGAAGAGATTCTTGCTCCACCAGCAAATTTCAGCCAAAACAGCGTCAGGTGATATTTTTTTGTTGGAAAGAGCTCAATGTATTTTTTCATCATTCATGAATTTTTTTGGTAGATTAAAAAAAAATTCGAAAAATTGACAAAAAATGCAGTAAAAGTTCGATATAACGGTTACTGGTCGACGAAAAAGTCTCAAAAATTAATATTTCGTTATTTATATAGGTGTGAAAGTTGTGAATTTGATCTCAAAGTTTAATTTCATTGAAGTTTGAAAGAAATAATAATGAGAAATTCTGAATAAAAGTAGAAATGTTAAAAAAAATGCGATTTTTCGGCTTCTTTTCAACGAAAAATACAAAAAATTATTTTTTTCATTTGATATGTTTAGATGAGTTGTAGTATTTGACTTTTAAGAATTATTTTATTAAAGTTTCAGCATATTTATGCAGAGATAATAGAATTAAAATACATTTTATAGACAAAACAATGAGCGATTCTAAGCTAAATTGGTCACTATCGCAAGAAAAATTGAAACGGCCATAACTTCAATTTTCGAGCCAATCTAAATAAACCCTTCGGGGGTTTGACTATACTATACTAGTACTTGAATACCATAAAGACCGTTTCTTGTTCTACGATATGCTGTTGCAGGTTGCACTATGATATAAGAAAGGCTCATGACCATCGAGTGCTGCTCAAATTATTGTGAATTTATTTTAATCTCGTCAGTAATTCCCACAAACATCTCCGATAAATTCTACAAAAATTCTTTAAATTTTCACAAATCCATTAGAGAAATGTAGATGTACGAGTACTATACAGAGTGTTCGATTCTTACTGGGCACACATCATCAACTTTCTTATTTTAAGATCGTGTTCCATAAATTAAATATTCTGGTTTGGTTATGGAAAGTTGTACCATAAGGCTCCTTTCACACTATACGGTTTTGGACCGTGCGGCAAAAAAACGAACGGCCACATTTTTTTAGTGGAGTGAAGAAGAGCCATCACCGTCCACTGACTGCAATCGACGTTGACCGTAAGCTTAGTGGCGTACGTGCCCAAATGCATGCACGCTTTCACATTAGAGGATTTTATTCATACGGTAGCATTGGCTGAGTATAATTTGTTCACGATTCATATTATAAGAACAAACCTTGTGCAAACTGGGAGTTTCTGTCAAAAACCGTGTAGTGTGAAAGGAGCCTAACTATTTAACTAATAGAGTCATGTGGTCAAAAATGAAAACGCCTGAAAACCTGTTCGCTTAAGGCTAGATTAGGTCTAGATGAAAATATAGAGAGGGTGCCTTCTTGCAGATGTAGAAAAATTCGCAATGAATTTTATTGTTTCCCAACACGAAAAATTCCCATTTACCAATTTTCATACCAAAAAATCTTAAGGAATTATCAATATTAATAAATTTAAACTACCTATCACTTTTTTCAATCTTATGAAATTGTATGATCTAAAAAATAATGAAAAATAATTATTCATCGTCATAGTTTTGTATGTGCATATTTATAAAGAACTGATACTCCAGATTCCTTCAAATTTTTTCAAATTTGCATTATGAAATAATAAAAGCACTTGAATTATACCTCAAATACCTCAAATTTATTCAATCAAAACAACAAAATAAAACATTTCAACACTAAAAGTTCAACTAATTTTGGATATTATTGCATCTAAACCTATAATACTCTGTATCAAAAAATTCACTAGGTTCCTTCGTAGGCGACGGCGTCCTCGACCTCAACCCCCTGCTTCTATACGGACACGTATCGTTCATTTTAAACCACTCTCCCGTCCTGGGATTCATCTGCCAATGCGTCCTCGTATTCCTCCTCTGCCTAAACATCGGCGTAACTACCTCAGCTCTCTTAGGAACCTGTTGAATATACGTGGGTTGACTCCAAGGTTTCTCACAAGGTTCCGGAGCACACTGATAGTTTCTCATGTCATCACACATGCGATTCCGTCTGCAATTGCAGTTTTCCCCGCAACTCTTGTTTTGAAATCCCGATCTCATTACTGTTAGTTTCTGTAAAATTGGTTCTTCACTTTCACTAGGTTCGTGGTAGTTGATTATGGGTTTTTCCAGAGGTCTGTTTAGCCTGCTGCGGTTTTCAAATTCTTCCATTGCGCGACGAACTCGATTGCGGTTTCGGTTTACCAAAGTATCTTCTAGTTCCTGCACCAGTTCGAGGTACTCATCATTGTTTTGGTATGGTAGGTCAGAAAAAGGGTTTTCTTCATAGTAGAACTCATCGGATACGTCGGAGCTACACTCGCAAGGTGGATATAATTCCATAGGGGGCTTTTGTATACACTTGTTGTTGTCGCCACAGTTGCAGGGACATTTTACATATTGGGTTTGAGTCCCAACAGATTTATAGCTTGTGTCACAACAACCCTCCGTAAAATTCTTATTGATATTATCATTGGGTTTCTGACAATACTGCATATTATTGGCGCGTGTAAAACATCTGGTACAGTCCCCGTAGTTAGTATAAAATGGTGGTGCAGGAGGGGTTTCGTAGGCACCTGTGTCCTTTTCCGGACAGCAGTCACAATACCTCCTTTCCTGCATTCTCCTCAAATCCTTTCTGGAACAACAAATTCTTGAGGGACGGGCAGATTTCAAACTAATGCAAACCGACTTTTTTGGCTTGCAATTACAGCGATTAGCAACTTTATCGAAGTAATCGATCTTTTCCTCAGTTGCCTGAAGCTTTTTCGATCGTATGTAATGCAATCTTGAGCATGTGTCAGCTGTACAAGTCGCTTTATCGCGTGTCGCTTGATCTTGATCTGTACTCTGATAATCCACTGATCCCGTCTGAATTTCAGTTTTTCTATCGTCACTATCAAAACTAATCCGCTTCCTTTCAGGTGGATTAGCCTGGTCGTGTTCTACGAATACAAAACTGTCGGAATCCTTCGACTCTGCTGGAGCACTCGCTTTAGGTTTCCTTGTTTTATTTTTTTTATCTTTACACTTAAAACCCAAAAGATTTATAAGCAAATCTTCACTTAGAGTACTACTTGATGTACCACTAGTAGGTATAGATGACCCTGTTACAGAAGATTCATAATTCGAAAGATGATGGGCAGTTTCATGAGATTTCTTCGAACCTTTATCTTTTACTGGTTTTTCAGTTTGGTAACGTGTATGCTTTATATATTCAGACTCAGAACTAGTCATTAGTAAATCACAGTCCCTAGTTGGAATAAAATCGGTTTCATCCAAAAGGTATTTCTCCAATAAATTCGTTGGAATATTTGAAGTAACTGCGATAGAATCAAAGTCGCCTCCGCATTCGCCTCCACGAATCCGCCTATTTTCTTCAGATGAGTTAGAAGTATCCGGAGTTGATTCTGGTTGACTCGAAGAAAAGTGCACACCTGGAGAGCTAGTTTCACTTGTTAATGTTTCCCAGTTAGCTTGAGAATAGTTAAACGAACGTAACTCAATAACCTCCTTGCTTTTTCCATGTGTTGATTCACTTTTACGCTGTAAATTTATCAAGAAAAAAATGTTAGTAGAATGACAAAACAATTACATATTTGACACATCTATGTGATTTTTTGTTGTATTGTACAAGGACTCTTGGATAAAATACTCACCAAACAACTAACATTAGGGAAAATGTTTTGGACAAAACTGAAAAATTTACTCTTTCTTCTCTCGGGTCTGGACTTGCAGCTGCCTTTCGACGGATAACTGCTACCGCACTTATAGTACTTCCGAACTTTCTCCTTATGGATTTTATTAATTTCTGAACGACTACTCGAACCACAACGAGAACTGCCTGGTTTTCTTCCAGGTTGGAATTTCATATAATCAACGCATCTTTTCCTAAGTTTTGTATTCTTACTCAACAACGTATCAGTAGTTTGGCTCATTTTCACAGACGATCCACTAGAAGACCTAGAAGTTTCTGAAATTGTTTCAATTTGAACATGCCGAAATCTCTCAGCTGCTCTTTGATTTCTAGCTTCATCGGTGGTGGCAGGAGACATGGATTTGATTTCAGAATCTATACTGGAAAACGAAGGAGACGAGCTTTTTTTCTTATCAACTTCAACTGGTAGGTCTTCTTCGTCTGAGGTACTTGAATCCAATAGAAGAGGTATCCTATCCTCACTTATTCGCACTTTCGTTCTTTTTATCCTTGGCGTTTTGTCTGCTTTAGCTTTGTAAGGGGTGGATGTTATTAATGGAACTGCGTCCTCATCTAAGCTATCTACGTCTATGGAAGAAAGACTTCTGATTTTAATCATTGGTAAGATTTCTTCGTCTATGGAAGAAAGACTTCTGATTTTAATCATCGGTATGATTTCTTTGTTACTTTGTTCATCATCACTAGTTTTAGAGGGTAAATCAACGAATGACGTTTCATTTGATTCTATCAAATTTGATCCAGATGTGTCTTGAAATAGAGGATTTGGTGGAAAGAGCACAGCAATATCTTCCTCCAAAAGTTTGAAGCTTTCCATAGAAGCATAGTCTGGAATGGCCTGTTTTTCTACATCTTTAAACTGATATATTTCTGGCGGAAGAGTAATGGGATCATCAGGGGATTTTTCCTCATATTGATAAGTGTAATCTTCACCGCTGGACTCTTCGCTTGTATAATAATCTGAGGTTTTGGTTATTTTTGGACCACTTTCATCATCATCGCTCTCATTACGTTTCTTAATCAAATCAAGTTTCGATTTTTCTTTTAATTTAATGTCCTCCTTGGATAATTTCCTTTGATCTTCATCAGACGAATCCCTAAATTTTTCAAATGTACAACAAACCTTTACTTTTACCTTAGATATACAAACTTTTCCTCATCTACATCTGAATAATCACCATAATCAATAGGAGACAAGCAAACCGTGCACAAATTTTGCAACTCATTAAAACATTGCTCGCAATAAACACCGGAACATCCAGGCGTTTGGCAACGTATCGGTTTCTTATCATCCGACTCTCTGAAGACTTCACCACACAAAAGACAAGCAGTTTGTTTATCTGGTCCCAAGCAAAGCCGCAAACACTTGGAACTAAACAAAATTTAATCAAAAAACTTTGTTGAAGGATTTTTTTAAACCTGTTAGCTTTTAGATATTCTTTAAAGGTTATCTTCGTTATCTTGTCACTACCAAAAACTTTTCTTCTGAGTTGTCTTCTGGCAAACTTCAAGAAAGAGTTGCGGGACCTTAGAATGTTGTTGTATAACCAAATGGCACGTTCTCTTGCTCTGTGGGGGTGGTAGTAACACATAATTTTGTTTCGGAGGCGCAGACCGTAAGGTTCTACTATGGCCAGGAGCCAGCAAATTAATACTAGGGAAGCTAGAGAAGAATTAGTTCAGAATTTTAGGTCGATGTACTGTTTTAGCGGACTTAAACCTATTTGAATATATCGATCATAGTCGGGGGGTATTGGTGTTGGAAGACATGGTATAGTATCAATTTCCAGTTCCATTCCCAAGGGTTGGAAAGCTTTCACTATACTTTTTAGTAGTGCAGCAAGGAAACCCTCGCCTGTTACGTAGACCATCGGAACATTCGGTGCTAAAAACTACATAGTTAAACCGGAAGCAACTTTTGTTCAAGAATACCTTTGACTTTAGATTGGAATCTTGCATAGTACCTAATTAGGTTTAGAATCCAATATAAAGAGTAATCAGCTGCCATGTGAGTAGCCAACTTTAACGTTGCAATACCAAGAGTTGCAAACGCCTTCTTAAGTTGTTTTTTCTCAATATCTATGAGCTTAGTTGAACCAACTGCTATGTACTTGTTCAGTTCTTTAGCATTTAATGGTAGAATTGTTTCTCTGCCTATTTTAGCACGTCTTAAATCTATTGCAATAAAATTCGTAGTTATGTATCTGTTGTCGAAGCGCTCACTAGTTAAAAACTTGTATCTGTAGTAGACAACTCTATAAGAAAAAAATGGCGTATATGAATTTGGTCTTATAAAAATAAATGTTCTTACTTAACAACGATGAAAATAAAGAACACTGTTGCAGCTGATGTCATGAAATCGAAGATCATTATAATGATTCTAGAGCGCTCTTTGATTTCAGTTACAATTCCAGCGGATATTTCAGAAATGGACTTGGAGGCAGTGCTTTCGAATTTAAAAGAATGCGAGAATTTAATCCGAACATAAAACATTGTTTTTATGTGGCGGATAAACGATTTTACTTCTACAAAAACATGAAGAAAATATTCGATATAACATTCTAACTTTCTCTCTTGTTAGATCTTACTTCTAATGACAACGCCTATGATAGAGTTGCTAATAAAATCGATGATAATGCAGACGAAATCAAATATTTTAACGATGTAGCACACTGATTTTACAATGTAGGTTAAGGAACACAACCAGTTGAATAATGGTCCTAATTTGGCGTTGCAATCAGTGACGGCGTTTTCGAAAATTCTGGAACATCTTTCAAATGGTGTTCCTAGTTCTTTATTGCAAATGTTTAGAATTTTCCCCAGAAACTCAAAACAAGCTTTGATGACTCTAACTGGAAGAAAAATAGTTTAATCCGTGATTATTTTTACGATGAAGTCGACGACATTTAGAATATTTATAGGAAAATCCCATTGATTGCGACGGTTGCCAACTTGATAATTTAGTTAATTTATTATAATGGTTACATAATACCCCATTATCATCCTCACATTTCGACATAAATATTTACAGCTATTTTAGTGTATGTTTGCTAATACTTAATAATTTTGGCTTATATTATACACAAATCAATTAAATTTGATAAAACGCCACTTACTAATCGCCATAATAACTCGTTTAATTTTCATTAGCACCTCTTTGATTTTTTTCACAATTTCCTTGACGGTTTTAATAATTTTTTTGATCGCTTCCTTAATAGCATAAAAAGGCTTCTTAATCACTTCGATGATTTGCCTAACTGCCGATTTAAGTTGTTCCTAGAATAAAAAAAATTATTCAGTGGAAATTTTGCATAATTCCTCTTCACCTGTCCACACGCCAAGGACTCGCTCAGTATAGCCATATTATTAAGAGTATTTTTGGCAGGACCTGATATGGCTAAAATAAAAGCGTACGCCAGGAGAGCCTGTCGTCCCTTTTTGGAGAAAAACTGTGGCAGTGTTAGCAGTACAATGCAACTAGAATACGTTTAATTTAATTTGTTTTCAGAACAATACCTACTTGAATTGTCTGGTGGTGATGAGCCCTAATTAATTTCTAACGCAGTTAAGTTAAGAAAAATACTACCTACGTAGGAAAATATTTCGATGATTCATAAACATACAAATATTTCCTATAAATGTGTTAATTATATAATTGTTTTTTCCATTGAAATAGTTATGTGATAATTGTTGATTATCCTCGAATAACTTGTTGCCTATCTAAGTACCCGAGCTTTAACTTACCGAACTTTATAACTAAACGCCAGTCCAATGGTCAGTATGCTGCCCAATATTGAGCATATAATCGTCGCAGTGGACAATTTAAAATTCAAATTCACCACGAAAAACATGAAAAATATATAAGTTAGGAGGAACCCCCCGAGAAATCCCAGCACGCTCTTCACCAGGTAATTCTCAAAACTTCCATCGTGTCTTAGGCGATAACATAATCGGTGCAGACAAGAATTCGGCGGTAAACTGAAACATTTCAGTATTTTCAAGCGGCAGTCGATGAAGATGTGCCTGAAGCGTTTTTTCACCGGTTTTTGTTCTTTGTGCTTTAAAGCGTCTTGTTTTTCTTCCACTAGTACACGTTTTAGTTTCTTTAGTTTAGAGGCGGTGAAAATTAATCGAACAAAAGCCATGTCTTCAGAAGGAATTAAGTTGACTTAAGGTTCGATGTGACTTTGACAGGAAATGCAACAGACTACTTAAAAAAGAGAATGCAAAAAACTTCTCGGAATAAATTTTCTTGTATTATAATTTTAAATGAGTTTTTTATTTTCAAGGATTATATCAGTAGCTGCTTTTTCAGTGCAGTATTTTTAGTATCAGTTTAAGGCACATCTTACTATCAGTAAACTACTATTTCACTCAATCAGAGAAAAACTTAAATTGAGCATTGGTTTATTTGGGGTGAATTAGACAAAAAGCCAATAATAATTTTCCTGAAAGAGAGTGGAGGAGGGAAGCCCTATATAAGGCTCGTTGACACAACTTGTTGATATCATTTGGCTTCAGTAAATTCTCAGCAGTGGTTGTGCTTTGTTATCACAAAAAAATCAAATAAATGTAAGTGCGCATGTTTTTCTATTTAATTTAATCTTTCTGTTTAATTAAAAAAACCTCCAAAAAATTCCTACACATAACTTGAATAAATATTTTTCCAAATTTACCTAATAAAATTTACAGTAAATCTACTAATTGGATGCACGTAAAGTAAACTATCATTAAAATTTCAAATGTGCTTTAATTATTTGTTAATGTAAAGTTGTTATGGATTAGCCTTAATTAATTAACAATTACGACTTGTATAGTAATAAAAAGATTTACGAACATTGCACAAAAAGCTTAATCCGAATCCTTATAATGTCGTAACCGAAAACTCACACATTTCCGTTAGATAATCTACTTGATAAAATTAGAACAAATCCGATATACCTACAAACTTTAACACCGAAATTAGTTTGTTGAAACTTCTAAAAACAAATTAGATTGTTTTATATAAAGTTCTTTAATACAATTGTAAGGATTCGCATTTCTCCATAAAACAATAGCTGTGTTGTAATTGTAAGCAAATTAATATTATTTCTAGATAAACATCCTCATTTGAACATGGATGGAAAAGAGTTCAGGACCAAAGGTAATAAATATATTGTAATATTATTGGGAAATAAATCCACATCAACATTGGAGTATATTTGAAATGAAACGGTGGAAAACAATTTAAACATTTGCGATAGAGTC
This sequence comes from Pediacus dermestoides, assembly GCA_963942485.1. Taxonomy (NCBI): domain Eukaryota; kingdom Metazoa; phylum Arthropoda; class Insecta; order Coleoptera; family Cucujidae; genus Pediacus; species Pediacus dermestoides. Next base: position 7,548,288 of record OZ012629.1, read on the forward strand.
AATTTCGTTTATAGGACAGTAAAAGGATTTTCACACATTGATTGAGGAATACATACTTGTTTAAGTGACATTTATGGCCTGTTTAACTGGCCTGTTTTTGCTTTAGCTCAAATGTAACAACATTCTATACTAGCAAAATTTTCATACGGTTTTCAATAAATTTAATATTGTGCTTACAAATTGATGATTTCCAATAAATTAACTAAAAATATGTACCTAGAACTAGTGGTTGCCCTTGGAACACAACAATTAGTTTAGGTACGTTAGAAGCTTTTTATTCTTACAAAGTCTCAAGTCAGTATAATCTACAAGCTAGTCCTTAAGTTGAAAAATATCGACAGAACATTAATTTATAGATAAAAGATTTTAGGCATCAAAGTATTACGTTTTAGCCAAAGTTACCTCAGCCCAAAAGTTGATTTAAAAAATATACCTACATACAGGCTGTAAAAATAGAAATTTTGATTTTACTTCTTTGGTGTAAGTAATTTATGCAGTTTTAAAATATCGATCTGAGAATTGGTAGCTGCTAAAGGAGGTACACTTTATCTACTAGATGTCGTAATGAAGCACCAATCTTGTCGCAGTTTTAATTAATTTTTCTATCTATTAATAATTAGACAAAATTATACCCTGTTAATGTCTTTAAATTTGACCATTTTCGAGATATCTCTCTGTTGGAGGTTGAAAAATCCGTCTAGTTTTTGACAAAACTCAGTATTTTGTTTAATCGTAATATCCTTGTGCTAAACTAAAGCCTCTTTCGAATACTTCTGCATCAAATAATACTTTAACGTATGATAAAGACATGGAAAATTTATATCTCTAAAAATATCTTTTCTTGAAACCGTTAGTGTCATTGGGATAATTTCTGTAGCCAGAGTTCTCCAATATTAAAATGTTGTAAATATTTGTTTGATTTAAATGAATTATTGTAAATGTCCTGAAGAAGTTTGCTTACTCTAGCGAAACTATGTCTACGCTACTAAATTTAAGAATGAAAAACATGGTCTTGACTCAGATATTAAACTACAAATCTACGCATGAAACGATAACACATCCTTACTTTTAAACTAGGCAAAGAAGTTATAGATTACATAGTAGATTATCTGGAGAATATCCGGAGCAGACGCGTCTTTCCAGACAAAAAACCAGGTTTCATCCGCGACCAAATCCCCGACTCGGCTCCAGTAGAAGGCGAGTCATGGAACAAAATCTTCCAAGACATGGAAAATGTAATAATGCCCGGAGTGACGCATTGGCAAAGCCCCCATATGCATGCATATTTTCCTGCTTTAAACAGCTATCCATCCATGTTGGGCGAAATGCTAACCAACGCTATCAACTGTCTAGGATTCACTTGGGTAAAAACCGGATTTTTCTTTGGTAATACAAATTAACACTCTTATAGGCTTCTAGTCCTGCGTGTACTGAGTTAGAAATGGTCGTCATGAATTGGTTGGGGAAAATGATTGGTTTACCTGAGGAGTTTTTGCATCGAAAAGGTGGAAACGGCGGAGGAGTCATACAGGTATTTCGTGGAATTAAAAGTAAAGCTGCCGTTCTATGTTTGTATTTTAGACCACTGCAAGTGAGTGCACCTTGATTAGTTTACTAGCTGGGAGATTCGTGGCAATTAAAATGTACGAAGACTTGTATCCTGATGCCACCAAGCATGAAATCAATGGAAAACTTGTGGCTTATTGTTCTGATCAAGCACATTCCAGTGTTGAAAAAGCTGCACTTATAGGTCTAGTTACTTTGAGGTACATTGAAACTGACGACGATTACTCGATGAGAGGTCAGAATTTACTAAGAGTAATTAAAGAGGATAGAGAAAATGGTCTAATTCCGTTTTGGGTGAGTTTTCTAAAAAAAACTGTCTTATACGAGCCCTAACAACTAAATGTTCGGACAAAAGTAAATTTGATAGTCTTTTTTCCATACGCGCAAAAGTTATCTAAATTAACTTCCATAATATTGATGGTTTTTTCTGTTATAATGCCAACATTTAGTTATATAAAAACGTAAATTTCGTAAAAATCCGCTCGGCGGTTCCAAAACTGTGGCACTTTAACCCAGCAGGATGAGAAAATTGTAGAAACAAAGAATTATTATTTTCAAAACGATGGATCTAGTAGTCGGATTTTGATGAAATTTACTTCATTGCCAAGCTGGATGTTGATTTTCTTTACAACAAAGTTACACAAGTGTTTATTTGGTGATTTTAGGCATTTATCGGAGCTTCAAAGTTGCACCTTTAAAAATGATAAAAAATTTCTAGTGACTGTTTTAAAGAATCACAGTTTTGAAACCGCTGGTTGGATTTGTGTCAAAAAACCTTTAAATCAAAGCTCAATAATCGTACTATATTGAAAAAATCCTGAAATGTTAATTTGATTTTTTTTGAATTTTTTTTGGATTCCACAGTTCACTTTTCAAAAAACGTGTTTTTTGAGGGTGCTACCTACATTAAAATAATCACAGTTTTGGAACCACTAGTTGGATTTGGGTAAAATTTACTTTATTGCATGGATGTTGGTTTTATGTACAAAAAAATCCCCAAGTCTTTATTTGGGGATTTTAGGCATATTTCGTAGCTTTAAAATTGCACTTGAAAAATGTAACGTAATTTTCTAACGACTCTTTTAAAAAATCACAGTGTTGGAACTTGGGGAAAACGACATAAAGGTGCTTTCATGGCCCTCATCCAGTCCGGATTTAAATGTCATTGAAACTCTTTGGCATAAAATTAAACGTATTCAACGCAATATTCCACCAAGAACCATTGGAGACTTAAAAACCAAAATAGAATAAATTTAGGACAGTTTCACGCCAGAATTGTAACAAAATTTGATAAATACAATGCCTGCTAGAATACAGGCAGCTATTAAAGCAAAAGCAGACGTAACCTCTTATTAATGGTCCTAAATGAAAAATTATCCCAACATTTAGTTGCAAATTCATTTTGTAAAGTTTGCTAATTATTAAGGTTAAAATATTGTTAAATCCAATAAATAATTTTCTTCCATGCATAATATTGTTATTAAGGCTTTATCTTATTGTATTGTTAGGTGTTTACTAATTATTTGCGTAAAATTTCCAGTTCTTCTTTCATACTTCAAAAAGTTATTTTTGTCCGAACATTTAGTTGTTAGGGCTCGTATATGATGTTTTATTGTATAAAGTATATTTTCTGTGTCACTGCGGAAAGGATTCACTGTATTGTACAAAAACGGATTATTCTGTAGTATCAACAGCGTTGTTTCCCCACAAATAACTAATTGGGAGAATCTTCTTAAAATAAAATGGCAATCTTAAAAGAAATCCCACAGGGTGTAATTAATATTTGTTGTTTTGTGCTTCGACTGATGGTTCGCCATTACAATTCAAATTAACTAATGGAGGTTTTGTTTTTGCTGTTTCAATCAATAGAAATAATTATTATAGGTAATATCTATCATCAAGATGAATCATATCTTGATTCGAAATAATACCAATTCAAAAATGTTTTCCTTTAACAGTAAATTAAGTAACATTATTTAGAATAGAACGTTAAATAATTATTCAACATAATCGCGTTTTAATTTTATTCTCTTTAAAATATTAAACTAATTCTAAGCTTTAAAAAAATGCTTGGATTCGTCTGCAAACTATTCTCTTCCATTATTTTTTTTTCTTTTCAACTTTGTTGTTGTGCCTAAAGTTTGCCCTCTAGCACCATCCCAAGTTTTACTTCCCACTACTTCTTAGGTTTGTACAACTTTGGGTACCACAGGCGCCTGTTCCTTCGATAATTTAGAGGAAGTAGCCGAGGTTTGCTACAATGAGTTGTTATGGTGTCACGTGGATGCAGCCTACGCTGGTAGTGCATTCATCTGTCCAGAATTCAGAGATTGGTTGAAAGGTGTGGAGAAAGTTAACTCCATAGCCTTTAATCCTTCGAAATGGCTGATGGTACATTTCGATTGCACGGCTATGTGGTAAGTATCCTTCGAGGGAGTTCTCCAATAGTTTAGCTTGATTGGGGTGTGATTTTTAAGGGTGAGAAACAGCAGCGCCCTACATGGGGCCTTCAACGTAAACCCTTTGTATCTGACTCATGAATACTCAGGTAATAAACTTTTTACTAACTTTTAAACGATGATTTAATCGAGGCTTCTTTGTCCAGGTCTTGCAATCGATTACATGGTAATTATTCAGTTCTTCCTCAAATTCACTTATTGTACTTAGTGATTTTCAGCACTGGCAAATCCCTTTAAGCAAGCGCTTCAGAGCCTTGAAACTTTGGTTTGTAATCCGCAACTACGGAATAGTTGGTCTACAAAGACACATCCGACATGTAAGAACCCGCAAAAGAAACCCGAACAGTTTTTAACCTAACCTTCTTCCAGGGTGTGCACCTTGCAGAAAAATTCGAGTTGCTCATCCGAGGCGATAGCAGATTCGAAATCCCAGCTAAACGCTATCTAGGTTTGGTGGTTTTTCGTCTAGTTGGTGATAATGTTATAACGGAAATCTTGTGGAAGCGTCTAAATGCCCGAGGGAACATCCACTGTGTTCCGGCTTCTCTCAAAGGAAAATACGTCATACGGTTCACAGTCACTAGTCCTCGTACCACCATTGAGGATATTATCACTGACTGGAAGGAGATAGTTAGAGTGGCTGATGTTGTGTTGGCTGAAAGGGACAACAACATGACCAGACAAAGAGTTCCACTTGGGGGTACAGGGATTTATATGTATAAATAAATTTGAGTTAGTTTTTTGAGTATTTTATTTTGTTTACTTTCACTAACTTTTCTACTTAGAGTAGCGAGTATTTGGCGAAATTCTTTTTCCAGATTTTTTCCTTTATCGCATGAGTGGCATGACATTTCTTCAGTTTCGGTATCAATTCTTTAATCTTTGAAGAAATAGCATTGATACAACTTTTTTCTGCTTCTTACATATTTTTTTGTAGCTTAACTAATGCAAAAAATCCTTTAACATTTTCTCTATCTAGATACCAAAGAGAAGAATGAAAACTTCGGGACAAGCCTCCTCCTATCTAACTCTCCTATGTCACCAAAAATAGTCAACGGATCCTTTGCCGCCATTTATGATCAAGGTGATGTCCTTGCAGACTATTCTAGAATTATCAAACTGCGCCAGGATGCCCAAAACAGTCCAGGTTTGTTCCGTAAAACTCTATTGGAGCATTATTTTTATCTGCAAGAATTTTAGCTATGCGAAGAAGAATCAAAGGTATTTTAATGTCAGGTAAACAATTCTCTTTGGATTCTCGACTGGATTTATTCCACGGAATTGAAACCACTCCTCCTGGTAAGTCTCACAGTGATGGAATAGGTAGTTTGCCTGTTGTAGAGGATTCCAATGAAACTGAAGAGAAAAGCAGCAGTCCTTCTGGTAAGGCTTCCTCACAAATGCTTAGAAATGGTTATCAAATTTCTTTCAGAGAATTTCGATGAAGTAGAGAGTCCTTCCGATGATTTCCTCCAAGTTCCATCCCAACCCAGACAGTCCAGATCGAAATCGGTGGATCATCAAGTGCCGATATCTCTTCAGAATTGTGATTTGGAAATGAAGAAAATGTGTTCGAAATGTGGGCATGAAATACAGGAGGATGATGTATTCAAAAGTGTTAAATAAATTTGACTGATTGTCCTTCAATGTTAACCGTACTTAAGGAAAATGTTAAATGTTAGTAAATTGTTTTTCTGTGTTTTTATGCTAAATTTCTTTGGGAATTTTGAGATGCAATCTCTACTGCTGTGGGATTACAATAACATAATTATTATCTATTGTAAAAGCATGTATACAGTAAAGGTGTTATAAATTTAATGTTGCCACATATTTATTTGTTTTTTTTTGTGATGACCTAATGGAAATAAAATATATAAAAATTACGGAGAAAATAAACTTCTACAAAATATTTGTCTGTTTTTGTTGGTGTCAGTTTATAAAATAAAAATTCCTTCTCATTTTTGCAAAACGAAATAAATAGCAGTTGTACTTTAACGAACATTTATTATAATATATTATTTTTAATAATTAATATTAGAAGTATGATACATTAGAAGAGTGCATTTTTTCGACTTAAAATTAAACAATTATTTCCAGTTTGTTACGTAAATAAACCAAAAATATAACATGATAGTACAATAATATTAATAGGCTTAATACTTAGGCACAACAATTAAGTTGTTTAGTTATCAAAAATTACATAATTTTGGCATCTGTTATCCTGATTATAAAATAACTAATAAATTACTTAACTAAATATTGACTGACTAAAGATATAAAAATATATGTACAGAATTTAAGATACCTAGCTAAAATCTTTCATTTAGTAAATTTCTTATAGTTAATGCACATTAAAGGACACAGATATGCAAAGTGGACGAATTATGGATATTATTAATTTAATTTGTTTGCAAAATATGATTAAGCTGTAAAAGTAGTGAGTTAGGCCCGGATGAAATCAATTAGGACCGCCAGTATTCCTCATATAATTTCAATAAACATTATAGAATACAAACAACAATTTTATTATAATTATGTATTATTATATAAATACTATTAATTTTAACATGCAACAAATTTATAGTTTAATCACTTTCTTATAGTTACGATATGAAACATTTTTCAGACTGTGCTTAGAGAGTAATTAGAGGAAAAATCGCGTGCTTTTCACTTAATTTTTTAATTTTATCCAAAAAGCGTAGAGTAGAGAAGATAATAAATAGTTTTCTTCACTTTAGCTAAAGTCTTTTTAGATTGGTGTTTTAGGATACTGGATTGTTTGTTCTGATAGGTAATTAGGTAAAAATTCATTGCCATGATTCAAGCGAAACAATTTAGAAAACTACATTTTTCCTGATTGAGTTACATTGTCAAAAAACGATAACTTCGGTAAATTTGCTTTAGAACTTGATTGGTTTTTATCCAATTACACATTAAATCGATCATTAAGTGTATGTTTACAAATACCCATCGACTCTCATGAATAATTCATATGTTAAATTGTATCATAATGCTATACACGCATGTAATATGTTAATATACATTGCATATAGGTACTACATAGATTTAGAAGAATTTACATCATTCATTGTAAGGGAACCTGCATGCTATTAGAAATAGTTTTATAGTAAGTTGAACAATAAATAGTAAGTAGTAACATCTACAATATAATTTAAATTTAAAACTCTAATGATTGCCAGGGATAAATATCACACATACCCATATCATAGTTGAAAAAATAACTGATAATTTGGTGTTGAATCAACGAATTTTTGTGGATAAGTACAAAAAACAACACTGCGTGCTTCATTGATTCACACCCTGTATAATATGTACATACACACGAAAGCATGTTATATATTGAATCACAGCGATGAAAAACTTATTCATGTTGGAGGATTGATTGGATCATACAAAACTAATACTATTTAACAATTTTCCTTTCGGATAAATTGCAACAAAATGCCTTTATGCAGAATTGCTCTGCGTTATTTACAAAGATTATCAATTAATAACACAGCAATAGGATTAATTTTATCGTCGTCGTAGACCGAAAAAAACCTTCAGCTTCAGCTAATTGTTACAAAGGAACTAATTTGAATTGCGCGCGCTATATAGGTATATGTTATTTTAAAGCTAGTTTGTCTTCTTCGTCGTCGGATATTTTGGTGTCACAATAATCATAAACTAACATTAATGCTATTATTATGAACTTCTAGAACAATTTTGTGCTACAATCATTTATAATTATTTGATAAAATTGGCAACTTCGAGTTATATTATCGTAAAGTAAAGCGGTTTCTTATTTTATGCTGTCGGTTCTTCCTCTTGATTATGCTTGGCGATGGCCAATAGGATCATCGTTAGTTCCTTTTTGTTGATTTTGCCATCTTGGTTGTAGTCGACGCCACGTAGGATTGTTTCCTCGAAGTCGAGGAGGTCTTGAGCATCGTAGTCCTGAGAAAAATATGTTTGATAGTGAAATTTATAATCACTTCTTTAGAGAAATTTTAGAAAATATTTCAACTAGTTTCCATTTGTTAGCTAGAATAATTTAGAAACGGAAAAATCTTAAAACTCTACCGCAAAAAATTTCATAAGTTGATTGGATTTCAAGAGTTGAGGTTCGTTTTTAATGAAATAGGACACGAAAAGTAAACAAAATCTTTCGCCGACGTTTCGCATAATTTATTAAGACTTCATTAGAACAATTTACTACAATATTATAGTAACAAACTACATCTAAAAGGTCAAAAAAATTATATATCGCGTAGAAATATCTATATTTTGGATATTTGGACGGTATTTATACATTTATTTTAAGAAAAATTTCAAGTTTCATTAAAAAAATTCTTAAAGATTGGAAATTTTCACGATTACCTACATATTTTTAGGATTAGTTTTTTAGACAAACGAATGAGTATTTTATGGAAAATTTAATATCGGAAATATTTAGAATATTGTGGATTTCAAAGCAGTTTTCATGGTTTTATTACTAAAATTAAATAAACTTGGTTTAAGAAAATCGAATAATATTGAAAAATTGACAAATTTTGTCATTGATTATCGCAGTGCAACAAATTCAGGAGTCATCTCATGGAACAAGAAACGGTCTTTATGGGATTCAAGTACTAGTATAGTATAGTCAAACCCCCGAAGGGTTTATTCAGATTGGCTCGAAAATTTAAGTTATGGCCATTTGAATTTTTTTCGACAGTGACCAATTTTAGCTTATAATCGCTCATTGTTTTGTCTATAAATTGCATTTTAAGTTTATTATTTCTGGATAAATATGTTGGAACCTCAATAAAATGACTCATCTGAACATATCAAGTAGTGTAAAAAATATTATTTTGTATTTTTCGTTGAAAATAATCCGAAAAACCGCATTTTTTAGCATTTTTTTTTAGTATTTCGACTTTTATTCAGAATTTCTTATTATTATTTCTTTCAAACTTCAATGAAATTAAACTTTGAGATTAAATAGATAAATTTCACGCATATACCTATCAATAAAGAAATATTTATTTTTGGGAATTTTTCGTCGACCAGTACCTAGTCGTTAGATCGCACTTTTATCGCATTTCTTGTCAATATTTCGAATTTTTTTTATTCTACCCAAGAAAATTGTTATGATGATGAAAAATATCTGATGTGTCCAACACATGACTTTCTTATACGGATAATACCTCAATTACTTTTCCTAAAGAAATTAAGTTAAACTACACCTAATATTTCCCTGATGCCCTGTGTTACAATGCCTTTATTTGATTGACGTTTACTGTCAAATTGACAAATTAAGTACTTATTTGCATCCGTCGCCAAAAATCAAAATGCCAAAACTTACTGAACGACTCATGATAAAAAATAACCTAATTTCTGTGAAATTAACTGACGAGAGGCTAATCACAGCAAAGTATTCCATCAAATTCAAGGTCACGTGTAAGGGCAATGGTTATTCCGGCATCATCTTATGGTACCGATTTATGCTATTATTTAAAGGAAAAAAAAACTATACAAAACAACCTAACCTGGTCCGTGACTTATAATCGCTCCGAATAAATAAAGCATTTAATTAAAATTAAAAAAAAAAGGGAAATCTATGGAATCGAACCAGCACCGTGTAGATTATTACGCAGATTCTCTACCCACTGTGCCACGGCGACTTGTGCTAGAAGTGGTATTTGTTCTGGATAAGAAGAGTACACTGAATACTTTGCTGCTATTAACTACTCCTATTAACTGTACATATTACAATATGACACAAAAAACACAAATCAACGACCGCGTAACAACCGGTGGTAGTTTCGCCACCACAATGCTGCCGTAGCCGTCGATCTTTTCAAATAATAATATTGCTACAATCGATTTCCTCAACGGTATAGATTTCTGTAATTTATATAAAGTACTTTTGCAACTGAGTGATAGATGGCGCTACTATATGAATAATAAGAAAGTAAAAAAAAGAAGGGAAATCTATGGAATCGAACCAGCACCGTGTAGATTACTAGGCATATTCTCTACCCACTGCGCCATGGCGGCTTGTGCTAGAAGTGGTATTTGTTCTGGATAAGAAGAGTACACTGAATACTTTGCTGCTATTAGCTACTCCTATTAACTGTACATATTACAATATGACACAAAAAACACAAATCAACAACCGCGTTACAACCGGTGGTAGTTTCGCCACCACAATGCTGCCGTAGCCGTCGATCTTTTCAAATAATAATATTGCTACAATCGATTTCCTCAACGGTATAGATTTCTGTAATTTATATAAAGTACTTTTGCACCTGAGTGATAGATGGCGCTATTATATGAAAAATAATTAAAAATTTTTGACGGAATTTCAAAAAAAAGTTCAAACAAAATTTGTTCAAAATTTAATTCTAAATCAATGTCTAAGAATAAAAAAATGTCGTAAATTGTTTATTTTTCAAGATATTCCTAAAAAACCTAAAAATGTCATCAGGTAAGTACCACTTGTGTTGGCGCTAGACGAAAAAGATTTAATGTGGCACCCACAATTTTGTTCAAAGTCTTAAATATGAAATTTGAATCAAATCCGGTAAGTCGTTTTTGAGTTATCGTGGATACAGACAGACACACACACACACACACACAGACAGACATCATGGCGAAAATGGTCAAAATGGATTCAGGGGCCCTCAAAACGTGTAAATCCATCAAAATCTCAAAGTCGAAAAAAATCACGATTACAATACTTCCTTATACTTCGTATAAGAAAGTAAAAATACAATGATCTCTTGCAACAAATGAAAATACATGCATTGAATATCTATGTTTACCATTTTATTTTGAAGATATGAAAATTCAAATGAACATTTTTATAATGAAACAAATCAATGTGTTGAACATACTCTCTTTGGCGTTGGTTTTGCTTCCTCTAGTTCATCACCATCGCTATCACTCGAATCATCATCAGAATCCACATACTCATTGATCAACTCGCTTCTTCTTCCTCATTCGAAATTTTGAAGAGATTCTTGCTCCACCAGCAAATTTCAGCCAAAACAGCGTCAGGTGATTTTTTTTGTTGGAAAGAGCTCAATGTATTTTTACATCATTCATCAATTTTTTTGGTAGATAAAAAAATTTTTCAAAAATTGACAAAAAATGCAGTAAAAGTTCGATATAACGGTTACTGGTCGACGAAAAAGTCTCAAAAATTAATATTTTTTATTGATATAGATGTGAAAATTGTGAATTTGATCTCACAGTTTAATTTCATTGAAGTTTGAAAGAAATAATACTGGGAAATTTTGAATAAAAGTAGAAATGTTAAAAAAATGCGATTTTTCGGCTTCTTTTCAACGAAAAATACAAAAAATTATTTTTTTCATTTGATATGTTCAGATGAGTTGTGTGTTTGACTTTTAAGAATCATTTTATTAAAGTTTTGCATATTTATGCAGAGATAATAGAATTAAAACGCATTTTATAGACAAAACAATCAGCGATTATAAGCTAAATTGGTCACTGTCGCAAGAAAAATTCAAACGGCCATAACTTCAATTTTCGAGCCAATCTGAATAAACCCTTCGGAGGTTTGACTATACTGTACTACTACTTGAATCCCATACAGACCGTTTCTTGTTCCAGGATATGCTGTTGCACTGTGTTATTTTATTAGACAAACATATTGAATATCTTACTGGAAACTGAATATAATGTGGAAACATCTACAGTACTTTGGATTTCGTGACGGTTTTTATGAATTTATTTCCAAAATTTGCCAACTTTGATAGTAGAACATTGCAAAATTTCCCAAATCCGAATTTCATAAAAAATATGGCAATATCTACAATATTTTTTGAGATTTTCTTACGGTTTTATCGACTTACTTCCAAAATAATCCAACCTAACCTAGAAATTATATTAAACGGAAAGGTGAATTTTCAATAAACTGCTAAGGATATATTTAAGTAAAACTTTATAATCCTAAACACTAATGTTACAACCACGAATTCCTCAAAATAATTTTTTTTATGAAATTCGAAAGAATTTGCTGCATTATTAAAAAAGTTCTATAAGTTGCATAGGAAGAAATTTTTTGCATACATTTAGTCTGACAAGAAAATGAAAAATTGGCTATTGTACAAATTACGAAAAATAAATAGTTGTTTTTATATAATCCCACAAAATAAAAGTGCAAATATGACGCTTGTATTGTAACCCTAACAACTGATAAAAGCCAATTTCGGAAATATCCCATTTTTCATTATTTAAATTTTTTGTACTTATATAAAATTATATACAGTGCAGAGTTGATTTTGCTTTACTCACTTTTTTAACTAACTCTAACAGATCCTTCAGAAATCCTCTCAGCTCCTCGTTTTCTATTGTCCCATTATTATCCTATAAAAACCCAAAATTAACGCACTTCAATAAGCAATAACACTTTTATGTAGCTTTTCATTTCCTATAAATATATTTTTCGTTAAAAACTCACCCTATCATATAAAGCAAAAACGCGTTCGATGTCATCCTTCGTCAGTTTTGTGGCACCCTACATAAAAACACAATAAAATAAACAATTCTGACGGGGCTTTAAACCCAATGTAATAGTGTTTAGTATCGAGTTTCTTTTGGCTTGTGGGATGTGATGAAGAAGAGTAAACATATAGGTAGATAGAAAATGCCAAAGAATAGAGGACATGCGGGTATTTATCTAGATAACTAAAGTTCAACAAAGTATGAATTTATTTTCTTCTACAACATCTTACAGTTTGTGTGTTGATATAAAGAAAATTGTTGATTTATCATTATTGGAAATATTGATTTTCGTTTTATATACACACACACATATTGCAGATGTATTGAAGCAAAAGCTCAAATTCTACTCGGTGCAACGAAGAATATATTTGATGTATTTGTGTTATACTTACTTCCATTCCCTCCTAGGTTTAGCACGAAGACAGACAAACAAAGCCGTGCAACATTTATTTAAGTTTTAATTAGATTAATTTTAGTTCGATTTGGTTTAATTTGCAATAGCCGCTACGATATATAGTTTTTAGATTAAGTCAGTGATTTTAAGAGGAAATATTTAGTTTTATTAAACTACTGTAATGTGCAAGAATTTGGTACAAAAACTGCTTATACTCACTACTATAAAATGGAAAAGTTTTTGATTTTGTGCAATAAGCAGTTACTGTAATAATAATAGAAATTTAGAGTGCATTTAATATAAAAGAGAAAAGTAGCAAATAGAATAATTATGCTATAAAAATAAACAACAGTAGAGTGGGACAAGTTTAAAATTTGCAAGAATTGTTTTGGTAATTCGTGTAATTTGCTCATGATGGTTCAATATAAATTTGGTGTTCTAATTCCATTTAAATTAGTCTGCAGTACAGGTTAGTGTTGTCAACAAACACTATACGAGTAATAACACCAATGAAATTCAGAAGTTGTTTACTACCTCACTTACCTTGAAGACCTGCCTGCACAGGAAATTTTCTTTAACTGGAAGCAACCTGAAAACCATCATCAGACATAATTTTAGCAAACACAATAGAAACTTTTTGTTCTTTGGAGTAAACAAAAATATTTGGGAACTTACTTTGCCATTTCTGAAAGCTGTAATCGGCCGTCTTTATTTGAATCGAAAACTTGGAGCTGTAAACAAATAAAATTACAAAAAATTCTAAGAGAATTATTTGTTTTGCTAATACGTACCATTGTGTCTGTGTATTCTATTAGTTTGTCCTCAGAGACGTCGTTTATTTTCTTTGCTTCTTTTAGGAGATCTCGTAGAAAATTCTGTGGGATATCACAAAAAATTATTTAAGTGAGTTATGTTGGGTTCTAGGGTTGTTTTCTACCTTTAGTTCGTCTGCTTCGATGTAACCGCTGCCATCGGTGTCGTATTCTCGCCAGATCTACAACAAAATGGAAATTTAATAGATACAGGGTGTCCCAGTTTATATCACCAGGATTTCACCAGTCGATTGTTTAGCGAAAATTAAAGGTGGTTTGTCTAATAAACTATGGTCGAATGTTGCTTCCTTTTTGATGTACAGGGAATTAAAGAAAATAAATTATTTTAAATAATTTGCTATAAATCAATAACAAAAAAAGTTAGTCTTGTGAAATTTTGCATAGATCTTTTTTTTTGTATTCTCTTATTAATAGTGGTTGCAATTATTTTATTTAGAACACAGAGGCGTGCGTATGGGTTTCTTCAAAAACATTTTATTGAATAAAACGTACACCACTGGTTTTTTTTGCAGCACCAATATACAGAGAGTATTTTCCATTCAATTTAGACACTTTTTTGTATCTTGCAATTTCTTGATAATTTTTTTTTCTTATTTATTAAATAGGTTCTTCCCTATTATTTTTCCGAAAAAAGCATCAGTACAAAGTTGTATAGAAAAATATTTCCTACAACTTTCCTTTTAATATTTTTTTGATATTGTCAATATTTAAAAAGATATTCAACGAATAAGTTGCAAATTTTAGGGAATTTTTTTTCTAGTTAGGTACTACTTACTACTCTTTCCCCAAAATTTTCAACTTATTTGTTGAATAACTTTTTAAATATCGACAATATCAAAAAAAGTTTAAAAGATAAGTTGTAGTAAATATTTTCCTTTACAACTTTGTACTGACTCTTTTTCCGAAAATTTAATAGGAAAAAAGTTATTCAATAAACAAAAAAATCCAACCCTTAATTGAGGGCTGGTGAAGGAAGGGCGGGGTCTACGAATACACAAACTCAGTTTTAAACTTTCAGGGTGACCCTCTAGAAGATTCTACAAAAATTGGCTGTAGGGTAAAAAAAGTCTATTTGAAGCCTTTTTTCTCCCTTATTTACTGTACTATTAGGTTATTTTGAGTTAAGATATCAAAAAATTGCAAGATACAAAAAAGTGTCTAAATTGAATGGAAAATACTCTCTGCATATTGGTGCTGCAAAAAAACCAGTGGCGTACGTTTTATTCAATAAAATGTTTTTGAAGAAACCCGTACGCACGCCTCTGTGTTCTAAATAAAATAATTGCAACCACTATTAATAAGAGAATAAAAAAAAGATCTATGCAAAATTTCAGAAGACTAATTTTTTTTGTTATTGATTTATAGCAAATTATTTAAAATAATTTATTTTATTTAATGCCCTGTACATCAAAAAGGAAGCACCATTCGACCATAGTTTATTAGACAAACCACCTTTAATTTTCGCTAAACTATCGACTGGAGAAATCCTGACGATATAACCACCATGTATATAAAAATGTACTGGAATGTTTTATTAGTTAGTTACCTTCATAAACTCTACACTGGATTCCAGAGGGTTGTCGAATCGGAACAAGAGTAGAAAATTTTCCTCCATTGGCAATAACTGAGCAAGCTGAAATATAGAAAGAAATAAAATTTTTATTAAATACAAAAAAATGGTTAAAACTGTAAAAATATTAATTATACTGATTCGATGATAGTTTTATAATTCCATGTAAATTAACGCAATTTGTCCCAATTAAACTAATAGCAGTTTAGAACTAACGCATTTCCAG
The DNA here is from genome assembly GCA_963942485.1 of Pediacus dermestoides. Classification (NCBI taxonomy): domain Eukaryota; kingdom Metazoa; phylum Arthropoda; class Insecta; order Coleoptera; family Cucujidae; genus Pediacus; species Pediacus dermestoides. The sequence goes on from OZ012629.1 coordinate 7,563,853, forward strand.
CAAATTAGAATTCGCATTAAAACTTACTAGGGTCCAATTAGAGAATATAATCCTGTAGTGGAAACGTGACGGAAAATTTCATTATACGGAAGACAGTGAAGCAAAAAGTAAATAAACGTCGTTGTTAAATGAGTTAAACGCTATTTCTTAGCTGAGGCGTTTTTAATACAGATTCTTTCTAAATAAATGACATTTTTCCACGAATATAAATATATAATGTCCATTTATGGGTTTTAATGATTAATACAACTCTGCTAAAGGATCATAAGTAATTATTACTTTATAAAATGTCTCATTTGAGTAGATACTTGTTAAAATTGCAAATAAGCACATAAAATGTCAGAGTTCATGGAAATTCAAAACCGCCATCATACTTACCTCCCGAATATCTATTTTCCCATCTTGATTATCGTCATAAGCTTCCATGAAGCATGCCTTCAGCTCCACCAGCATATCATCAGAAACCGCCTGAAATCAACAAAAAAACATGATGCAATTTACTGCAACGCTGCAAAAACTCATCACTTACTTCTGGTCCAATATCTGTAACATTAGCACTGGAAACAAACTCTCGTAAGAATCCATCCAATTCCGTTCCCTCAATATAACCATTACCTAATCAACAATTTTATTATATAAAAAAATTAAAAAAAGTGTCTCCACCGTGACAATGTTTGCACATTGCCGTGACCAGGATTCGAACCTGGGTTACTACGGCCACAACGTAGGGTCCTAACCACTAGACGATCACGGCTATTGGAGACTTGCGTGGAGTTGAGCCGGGCGAGAACATAATCGAACGCGTTGTCCTAGTATTTCGCAACGCTTGCCTGGTTGCCTATGCTACAATGCTGGAATAAGATGCAGAGGAGCACTTACCGTCTTTATCGTAATGACTCCAGACTTCCATAAATTGATTGGCCGAGAGTTTTTTCAGTTCCCTGGAGTCTGGGTCGCGGTATTGACGCATGAAGTTGGTCGCTTTTTCCAAATTTAGTCGTTTACTGTGATCAGCTTGGGCATGGGCCGTCATTTTTCCGTCTGGAAAAATAGATTGTAAGATAATGTTGAGGATGATGGCAGAAAAAATGTCGTGATTTTTGGTACAAAAATCTAAATACTTCTAATGAGTAGTTACAAAATGTGAGGAAATTATTTGTTAATATTTTCCAAAAATTGTTAGTTATATAGGCATATTTTTACTTCAACTTTACTTTCAAACAATTTTTCAAGAAATATGAGTACATTAAAATTTATTTATTTATGTACTATTGCAGATTTTCTGTGCTTGTATTTTAATTTTTTACCATGCTCTGTACTTTTTCGGCGAGTACCTATATTTGACTAGCAGCGATTATTTTACAGACTAATAATACTTACAATTATTATAAATATTTATAAATGAAATATTTACGTAATACCTTTCATCCCAATTAACTCATCGCTTAATTAGTCATAGTAATTAGTATTCTAACAATTTATTAAATATATCCTATTTCATATATTTTATAATAAAGAGAGGATAATTACAACAATAAAACTAATGATTAGATTTTACCACATTAGACCTTGATTTTATTTCATATAAGCAAACAAATTTGTTTTAATTGTTGAGAACTTTATTTAATGATAAAACTAAAACTAATTCATTAAGCAGATTATAAAGCGGAAGCTTCTCTGTCTGAAATGAGGATATAAGATTAAAAACACAAAATTACTCTCAAAAAAACTTTTACGTATTTTACTTTAAATTCTATTTGAAATGATGACGAGGCTATAGCTTTTTTAATATTATATGCGAAACTAATGCATTGAAGGTTGTTTATAAAATATTTGTTACAAAATGTGTAAAATCTGTTGATTTATCATTATACATTTCAATAAAAAACTAATAAAGTTCAGTTTTGAAGAAAAAATAGCGGCTACAAAGAAACTCAATCTTTTTAGGGTTTCATTTTTAAAAATTAATTGACGAAAAAAAGTTTATTTTCTCTTATTTTATACAAAATTATTATGACCTTCTTCTCCTAGTCAGACGTCAATTAGGACGTATTTGCATGTACGAACTTTGGCTTTGAAGTTTTAGATTCGATATTTAAGTACCAAGGAACTGTCAGAATGGACACTTAAAATAATTGGTACCTTTGCTATAATAATTACAAATTAGTAGTTTTATAACCTGTTTTTCCCTGAGATGACATAAATGTATTGCAATTATCAATTAATTACTATAATATAATTAAAATAATTCAGATAAATGATTACAAAAAAAAATAAATAAAATATGTACCTACGATGTAAACGTTTTAATAAATTTTTTTGTCTAATTTTATTCAGATTTATTTGAATCAATTTTACTGTTACGGATTGAAATAATTTATTTTTTACGTTTTTTGGGGTTAAAAACTGTTTTTCCGAAATAACTGTAAACTTTTAACTAATATTTTGGGGATCTATGTGTTATTTAGTAATAAATCTTATGAAAAAGTTATAGAAAGTAAAATTAAAAATTATACATCTACTATTTATTTCTATACCTATTATCCAAATTAATAACCGATTTGCTAAATGGTTAATAATTTGTTTATGTATAAGGCACTAAATGTCACATTACTTGAATTAATAATGATTAACACAAGTTTTTGTAAACGATAAATTATACGAGCCCTAACAACTAAATGTTTGGACAAAAGTAAATTTGATTGTCGTTTTTCCATACGTGCAAAAGTTATCTAAATTAACTTCCATAATATTGATGTTTTTTTTTTGTTATAATGCCAACATTTAGTTATGTAAAAACGTAAATTTCGCTCGGCGGTTCCAAAACTGTGGCACTTTAACCCAGCAGGATGGGAAAATTGTAGAAACAAAGAATTATTATTTTCAAAACGTTGGATCTAGTTGTGGGATTTTGATGAAATTTACTTTATTGCAAAGCTGGATGTTGGTTTTCTTTACAAAAAAGTTACACAAGTTTTTATTTGGTGATTTTAGGCATTTATCGGAGCTTCAAAATTGCACCTTTAAAAATGATAAAATTTTCTAGTAACTGTTTTAAAGAATCACAGTTTTGAAACCGCTGGTTGGATTTGTGTCAAAAAACATTTAAATCAAAGCTCAATAATCGTACTATATTGAAAAAATTCTGAAATGTTAATATGATTTTTTTTGCATTTTTTTTGAGATCCACAGTTCACTTTTCAAAAAACGTGTTTTTTTGAGGGTGCTACCTACATTAAAATAATCACAGTTTTGGAACCACTGGTTGGATTTTGGTAAAATTTACTTTATTGCAAAGCTGGATGTTGGTTTTATATACAAAAAAATCCCCAATTCTTTATTTGGTAATTTTAGGCATATTTCGTAGCTTTAAAATTGCACTTGAAAAATGTGACGTAATTTTCTAACGACTGTTTTTAAAAAATCACAGTTTTGGAACCTGGGGAAAACGATATAAAGGTGCTTTCATGGCCCTCATCTAGTCCGGACTTAAATGTCATTGAAACTCTTTGGCATAAAATTAACATATTTTACGCAATAATCCACCAAGAACCATTGGGGACTTAAAGACCAAAATAAAAGAAATTTGGAACAGTTTGACGCCAGAATTGTACCAAAATTTGATAAATACAATGCCTGCTAGAATACAGGCAGCTATTAAAACAAAAGGAGACGTAAACTCTTATTAATGCTCCTAAATTAAAAATTATCCCAACATTTAGTTGCAAATTCATTTTGTAAAGTTTGCTAATTATTAAGGTTAAAATATTGTTAAATCCAATAAATAATTTTCTTCCATGCATAATATTGTTATTAAGGCTTTATCTTATTGTATTGTTAGATGTTTACTAATTATTTGTGTAAAATTTCCAGTTCTCCTTTCATATTTCAAAAATTTACTTTTGTCCGAACATTTAGTTGTTAGGGCTCGTACTACAGCAACAGCTAATAGAATTTAAGTTGTTCCAAATCTAATTTTTAATTGTCGATTCATTAAATATAGAAAATAGTAGATTCTCACATATCTCTTATATTTTATCTAGAGACTCTTTAGCCATGCCCCATAATTTATTTCTACAGAGAGTTTTAGAATGCGCACACTTCCTCTTAGGGCTCGTCATTTAAAGAGTCAACTAACCATTAATAAAATTAACCTAGAGTTGCATTATAACTAAAAGTTATACTACGTACTTTTGAATTTGAACCATAGTTGTTGATTAACTACTGACCAAGTGGTAGAAACGCGGTTTATCCTTACTTTAGTTGAAATAAATGCACTTGTTAGAATTTTGGTATTGTGATTTCTGGTTCCTTAGTAACTGAACTTGGTTCAACTAAGTTTAGATTAAATTGCGTTTGTATAACTATACAAAATGAGAGACATTTTTTCTGACAAAAATTGCAAGAGCTCAATTATTTGTAGCATAAGAAATAATACACCAATCCAATTTCAGATAAAGTTCATTTTTTAATAGAGAGAATTGGAACTAAAAATATTTGGCGGTAAATTGAAAATGCATTAATTTAATTGGCTGTTTACCGATTTAGATCGGAATAATGTTTTTTTAAATCTTTCGCTAAATACTTTTTGTTCCAATTCTATGTACTAAAAAAATGACTGTGATAAAGTATGATAAGTTATAGAACGACTTCTAATTTTTATCGATTTAGGTCAGTCAGCGATAAGACAAACATGGAAATGAGCTGATAAGTAAGCAAGATGTCTCACTATCACAGATTCACAGATTTTGAAAACCAATTTTCCATTAAGAAGCGTCCTGCTGGAACATTGTATAAACGGCGAATATTTTTGTTCACTTTTGTACAAAGCAAAATTCACTCTTTGTTTGTACAGTTCGGTATATAAACTGGCGATTTCAATCGAAAAATCTATAAATTTTTAATATAAATCGACAAAAAGCTTCATACAACAACAAATAATTTAACTAATGACAAAAAGTTTATATAATTTTACCCCATTTCCTTCTGAATTTAATCAATTTTGAGGGTAGTAATTAGTAAATTTACACTCTAATTCCATAATAATTGTCTATTGAAATATCATTAACTGTAATAAAACCCTAAATGATTTATTACTACAGGTATTAACAAATTGTTTTGGACATCACGCCGTTTCTACACGTTTATTCCTACGAAATACACTACCATCTGCCATGAAATTGTCTGCACAAAAAGAATACGCTGTGTGAATTTTTCTAATAACATTTCTACGAACAATCCAAACATCACCACAAAGACTAATATTTGTTGTACTCATTTATTAGAACGTTATTCAATATCCCCAAGAGCATACCAACCTTGACCCCCCAACAATGCTATATAAAAGAGATTAAAGAAAAATTGTCTGTTAGAATACTTTTCCTAAGCGACATGATGCAAACTATTTCAACTAGTGCTTGTGCTATTTTACTGTGTTTAATAGTTGGCATTTCTGCACAGGTATAAATCCATTCATCAACACCGTTTAATTGTACTGTAATTAATTATGATTTAGAAGTGGACAGAGGAGCAACAACAACGCATCCGCAAATACCGCAGCGACTGTATCGCCGAGACAAAAGTAACACCGGAGCTGATCGATCGTGCAGACAAAGGTGATTTTGTGGACGATGCAAATTTGAAATGTTTTGCTAAATGTTTCTACCAAAAGGCTGGTTTCATTGATGAGAAAGGCGAGTTGTTGTTGGATGCCATCAAAACGAAAATACCAGCTGAGGCGGATAAGGATAAAGTACTTGCCGTAATTGAAAAATGTAAACAGGAGAAGGGCGTGGATGCTTGTGAAACAGCCTATTTGATACACAAGTGCTATTTCCAAAATTCTCCACATCCAGATGTTGGAAAGGAGGAAGAGAAAAAACCATAAATTAGAGTTTAGTAATTGTAATTTGGAGGTTGTTGTTTTAATATAAACTGTTATGTCACTACTATAGGTTTAAGCAAAAGCGCTTGGTAAATTTCATGGTACGTTTATTGTTGTGTGTATTTCACCAAAATAATAAAATACTTAAATAAATTTTTGTCACGAGTTTTGTTCTGAAATTGTTTCAATTATCTCTACACACATTATGATCTTTTGAATATTTATGTTTGTAGGAATTTCCAGAATATAATTTATTTTTACCAAAGTCATCATTTGAAAATTAAATATTGGGCTATTAATTTTTTCACTGAAGGTTGTGCATAAAATAAATTATTCCAAACAATATTGAATCATACGATAGTAATAAGCTTCTAAATAGAACCGTTGAGGCGTTTAAATTACGTGCTTCAGTTACAAAAAAAATGCCTAGAGTATTTATAAAATTATCTAAAAGACAAACTGTTTTAAAGAGTAACAATTCTAAGCTAAGAAAAAAAATTAGGTACCAACAAAACGATTTTATTCGGGGCTTAATAATTATTTTATTCTAGAATAGTTTACACGTTTTATTCTACATTTCTAAATAACCCTCAACTAAATTGCAGCTATCGGAATTTAAAGATTTTACTGCAATAGAATCAACGCTTGGATGTTATCTTAAGGAAACTTCAGGTAATTTTAAGAAAAGTCCTGGAAATCTCTATACAGATATCCTCCTGAAAGAATTCAGGTGTAAATATTATTGCGAGCAGTCTACATGTGGTAAATTTTTCACATTTTGAGAAAACAGTAGTTGCTTCTTTATTCACATTTTAAGAAAGTTTATACAGAACGTAAAGTTTATTATATTAAAATTGTGAGTTTTGAATTGAAAAGAAAATATTTGATGTGTTCAGTGCATAACTTTCTTATACAATGCACCGAGAACTATATTCTGTTCTTTGAAAAATACTGAAACCTTGTTACTTTTTATAATTAATTAAAAACACCAAATTCTATCCCTGCATATTTTTCAGGTCTTTAAAGTCAAACTTTAAAATAATGCTTGATTTCTGTGACTGTTTTAGTGTCATAGTTTTGTAACCACTGGACAGATTTTAAAGAAATTTACATTTTTATAAAGCGCAATGTAGGTTTATTAAAAAAAAACTTGTTCTAATGGCTGTTCTTGATATTTTTCAGACATTCAAATTAAAATTGCTTTATAACAAAATACTACATAATTCAGAGGCTCTAAAGGCGGTTTTGTGTGTTTTTCTGATTCATAACTTTAAACTTTGAAAGTATAGTGCCAGATTTCGTAGTGAGATAGTTTTTGCGTCACAATTTTAGGACCACTGCTTAGATTTTAACTAAATTTTATATTTTTACAAAGTGAAATGTAGGCTTTATTGCAAAAAAAAACAGTTCTAAGATTCTAATGGCAGCCTGTATGTTTTTCAAGAGTTCAAATTGAAAATGGCACCAGTTTTTGTCGATTGGCAGTTTGAGTGTCACAGTTTTATAATCACTGGTCAAATTTATAGGTACCTAATTTGTATTTTTACAAAACAGAATGTAGGTTTTCTTACAAAAAATCTCTTTTTGAGTGTTTTTTCTTACCTTTAAAATGAAACTTTGAAAGTAGTGCCGGATTTCGTAGAGTGGCAGTTTTAGAGTGACAGTTTTAGAACCACTGATTAGATTTTAAGTTAGGTAATCACATTATACGCCTTATTACAAAAAAAAAACAGTTCTAAGGCTCTCAAAAAAAGAAATATGTTAAAAATTCTATATAATTCTAAATGAGATGTCTCTAAAGTGCTTGAATATGCCACCAGATAAGTATCTAGTAATTATATTGATGGTATATGAAAAAGATTTAATGTTGTCCATAATTTTATTAAAAATATTAAATATGAAATTTGGCTCCTTTTCTTAAGTTCCTTTTGACTTATGGTGGTTAGAATAAGATTACGGACCCCCAAAACGTGTAAATCCATCAAAATCACCAGGTCGAAAAAAATCACGATCTTATTTACATTATTTAGTACTTATACCTATAAGAAATGAAAAATGTGGAAATTTTAGAAATATAATTTAATAAAATATATAAATAAAGTTCGAATTTGTTTCAGCTCAATTTCTTTCCAAATTATAAAATATTAATAATGTTTGTTCATAATATTTCCTAAAAATTCTAACATATTTATAATCAAATACTGTAGACAAATATTTTTACAAGAACGAAATAAGACAGAAACAATTACTTGTTATAAATTTCCGAATTTCCGAACAATTACCGACTTAACTTTTAATTACTTGAAGATAATTATTCTGCATCCTATTAAAATGCTTCCTTTCCCGATAGAGTTTCATCCTTAGAAAATGTACGGCTAATTCTATGCCTCCACAAGATACGAATGTAAATTTCCAGCAAACTTGTGTGATTTAATTTGGTGAAATCAATCAAGTAATTAATCATTACATGTTGTGCCGACAGTCTCTAAACAGTAAGCAAATCAATTCCAGTTCAGTCCCAATTGCAACCCGCATTAATGGATCCAATTTGCAGCCGATATTCCAACAACAGAAAGCCGGCTGTAATTCTAATATATTCTAATGAAATTCCGCTAAAGTCACATAGATATAAAATTGTACCCCCGGAATGTTACGTAACTGTAACTAGGTGTTCCGGAAAATACGTGCTACCGCTCTCTATAGTTATTTACGACAACACCTTTCCAACCCTTCAATTTCTCGATTAGATTATTTGGCGTACTCAACAGCAAAATAACCACCATAAAGGAAAACAGCTTACTTTAGTTTTTATGTTTGTCCCAAGGATAGGAACAAAATAGGTTGGCGTAGACTATTTTCTTTTATATCCTTTGTGGGCTAAAAGAAAGTTACTTAGTGGAAGTACAGAAATTTTAATTTGAAATTTTTGGGCTACACAGCAAATTTTTACTGTAACCTTATTCATTTCACTTCAGGTATGTAAATCGTCACCTAACGTTCTTTTTTGTGACAATACAAAGGAAGCTGAAAAAATCTACATAAGCCATCGATTGGGGTGGCGAACAACACAGATTTCAGTGCGCCTTCAGGAAAACCCGAAATCATTGCTTCTCAGGGGAATAAGCTGGGAATATACGTGAAGAGCTTACGTGAATGTTCAGCAACTTCCTTACATCTCAATATCAGTTATTAAAAAAGTTCTTGTAATTTATTTGCCTACAAAAGGAACATTGTATAGGTACATGAAATATTAAATGAAAATCTTTAAGTTAAGTACACGTCATGTTCTTTGGAAATTTACAGACGCGTAAGTAGATAAGGAAATTATTTATTATTAGGAATAATTTATTTTATAACGGAAGATTATTCATGAATTTTTGATGTCTTACAATTAGACAAGGACAAGTTCTGAATACCCAAAGAAAAAAGCTGACAACCCTCAGCATTTTTTGTTTGCCTTCGAAGTACAATACCAAAAAGTCAACAATCCGCGTAATAGATTCGCAATTCCTTAAACTGCCTAAGGCATTTTTCGAAACACCACATAAACAACGTTCCTCATACTCTAAAGCACTATGAGATATCCGCTCAGATATTGGATTTCCTACAGGCCAAGCATTACAACTGTTCCAAAGTAAATAACGATACACATTCCTTGAAACTTTACAATTCTCATTCCACATTCTAAAGAAATATTTCAAATCAAAGTGAAACTAAACAATTTCCATGCGCATCATCATTCCTATAAATGTTTTTTCGGTTCGATGATCAATGCAAATTACGTAATAACGTTATTTTTTGGAGCGATGGCGTAATTTCATCTGGAATGTTGGGAGTTTTAAATTGGAAGTTTTCTCATGTATCATGATGTGAACTCTTTGTTTTTGCTGTGTGTGCGCTTCAGTCGAACAAATATAGCATGACAAGGGTAAACATATAATTTATCAAATAAATTGATATGTGGCGGTACGAAAAAAGAGCTCAGCGGAATTGGATTAGGTGCTACTCCGGTGGCGCAACGGGAAAAGTGATAATAAGGCTCAATAATGAGGAATAATTTTCGTTGCCCTTAGAGAGTGTTAATGAGAATTAATTTAGGATGCTTTATTGTTATGAAGAATATTTTTTAGGGTTTGGTATTAGATTAACCGTAGTAATTAGTTACGAGTTATAAATTTTAATGTACGTAAATGGAAACAAAGTTGTTATTAAGAAAATATATTATAGGACGTTTTTATTTTGTTCATTGGGTCCTAAGCGAATTTCTTGGATACTCTTGGAAATAATTAGGTTAACAACATGCTTTCGTTATTTTGTAAACGAACGTTAATCCTGAAAACCTCAAAACTCAATTATCCTAATAGTTCTGGTAGTTCATTTTTAAACTTGGGTTAAGAACGTTTTAAGGACCTCTTTGGGGTTTCCTCGGACTTGTGTCAATTAATTAACATCAATTTAATTTAAATTGGTTTTTATTTTTGTTAGACAGACTTTTTTTCAGTTTCTGGTGTTTGCGTCCAATAGTTTAACTATAAAGCTATTGAATTTTAAAAAAATTACAGATTTTTCGATGCTAAATTTATGCCCTAGAATGTAGGAAAACTTTTTTGGAAGTTATGTGTACTTCTTGAAAAATGTATGTGAAATTATCATATTCCAAGCTCAACTTTAGGCTGCACAATAAACCTTGTTTAAATATCCTGAGAGAATGAATTTTAAGAAAATATCCAAATTCAAGATTTGCGAATGGAAAAATAAAGAAATTGCAGGCGCAGGAATTTTTTGATTAATTTTGTTGAGAAATAATTTATTGTGTAAATTATTCTTAAGGCATAAGAAGATGTCGAGAATCACATTATTTCAGTCTGAGAAAAAGCGCCAAATTTTCGTCTGTATAGAAGGACTAACTTGCAAAATCCGTCCCTGCCTCTTTTACTATTCCAGAACTAAAATATGCGATTTTTTGAAAGTCGAGGTGTTAAGTACACTTTATTGGAATATAATTTGAAACCTGAGAAGTACTTTTGAATAATTTTAGCAATTCAGCTGAGCCACACTTTTTTTTGAAAAATTTAGGCTTTCCATTTTGAAATAATCTAAAGACCGTTAGGTTGAGATAAGAGATTAGAACCTGAAATTTTGAGTACTCACTGTAGAGCAGCATCACGTAAGTGTCAGTAATTTCTTAAAAGTTTTATTTACGTTTCATAAACTTCCAGTAAACAATCCAGCTTCATTAACCACACAAATTGAATAACACACTCCGTGTTGACTGCATTTTACAAAATATAATTTAGATAAAATCTCCCACACTACAATTACAACCTTTCCCTGACTCTTGAACAATCCTTTTTACCATCCTGTACCCATTTCAAGTGTTACTTGTCAAAACCTAAGTGCAAATATTTTACGTTAACACACAAAACTTTATGCTGTGCATTCCCAGGAATGAAAACCTCTTAACATAGCAATCCTTTTTAAGAGTCCTCGCACCCTGAATGCTGTCATTTCATCCATATAAACACAGTAATTAGCAACCCACTGCAAAGTCCTTGGGTAAAATGCAATTAGGTATTACACAATGAAATGAAGTTAAGCTAAATTAACACAGAATTTGTTGGTGTGGCACAAGTGGTGGCAAATTCGTGTTTGTTGGGGGTTGTGAAGGCATGCTGGGCGTGATCTAATACAACTTTGGTGATACTATTTAGAAGGAACGTGACGGAGATATCTTATGATGAATAGAGACTCAAAGTGCTCTTTCAAGCATTCCTTAGTACCTGCGTAGTGTTAATAATAAAAAGGGATGACAGTTTTATTCCAAACCAAATTTTTTTCTGGGTGTAGGTGTGAATTATTTAACATAAAAGCCGCGAGTGGCATTTAATGGAATAATAAAACAACACAACTAGAGGTATACAAAAAAATATTGTGTATTATCAAGGTGTTTGTTTGGGTTTTATTGTAAATTAATGGTGTTTTGGGCGTTGTGCCAGCAGGAGCCAAGAGCGCTATCAAAATCACACATATTACATCTGCTGAGCATCGAGACTGTCTTGAAAATTACCCCTTTTGTGGTAGACTTGCCTCTGGCAAATGAGAGAACTATCAGAAATTGTTGGCGAAGCGCCAAACAAAATCCTGCAGGAGCAGGACTCCATATCAATCAAAAAGCATAAAGGGTGCGCTCGCTCTCTTTAAATTACCACCATTTCCGTGGGTTTCATTATATTACCTCATAAACGCTAATATTGTTATTCACTCATAATAATACGTACTTTTGTCAATTATTTTACGTTTATGAATTTTAATTATATGTATATACCTACTAGTAGTCTTTGTTTTTAATATTTATTAGTTGCATGCGAGAAATTGCAATAAACAGGGGAAATTTCGAGTTAGTTACGACAGGACTTGCGCCGGGTTTCCTCGACATTAATCATGCTTATGGGACGGGCAAGAAATATTCCAACGAAAAATCTCCCAGTGTGAAACTTGTAATTAAAACACTAATCTTTTGGGGCAGCTATAACCACACAAAACCAATTATTACATGCATTACAATAATTTACAAAGGACAATGTTCTGGATGTTACCTTTGTGTTATTTGCATTATTGGAGAAGCAAGAGGGTTTCGAGTGGTTTTTGGTAAATCCTGTTGAACCTTCACACAAATGGATTCCTCCCTAAAGGATATAAATACATCAGGAAACAATCCTTCTGTAGAGAGTGTTAGTGGGGTAGTTCTAATTCTGGCCAGTATTTTTCATTTGGGTTAAAACCGAAGAATTAGGCGGGTAAGTGAGAAGGGACAGGATAGTAATATGGGAGAAAAGAGTAAAAAAATTACATAAAATTCTATTAGGTACAAAAAAATGATAGAATTTTATAATCTATGTTATCTCTCAATTAAATTGGAAACCAAATATTTTAACCGTTAATGACGTTTTTAATTTGAAGCATAAAATAATTTACATCTTTTCATAAACTTACCTGTCATTTCCAACATCGTTAAAACTACCTAACTTCCATATTATAGCGTGATCTATTGCTCTTATTTATTTTGTAATAAACTTATTTTTCACATAATATATTACCCAGTCATACTTATTACTTAAAGCCACAGTCATTTCAAATGTTATTACGAATATAAAAATGCTTTTATAGTTTTCGTGATGAAATTTATTCTATAGCGGATATGTGCATGAGTATATCAGAAGTTTAATATTTTATTGGGTGTTAAATTTGATGTTTATAAGAGCATACACATAAGGTTGGTGTAATTAACAAATGTAATGTATTTTGACCTGTTGAATATGAAAATTGTTACTACTGTTCTAGAAATTTCGTTTAAAAGGATGAATTTTATTTCAGGTTATTTCAGTGAGGAGTTTTATTGCAACAGTCACCCAAAACAAATATGTAAATGCGAATTAGATATGTAAATAAAATAAATAGAAGAGTAAACGAGTAAACGTGAAAATAAAAATGTTTAATTTAGGTTATGTGAGGTTAGATAGAACATTGTAAATGAATAACTGTTATATCGTGTCGTAATTCTCAGACTCGTGTCTTAATAGCTATCATTAAATGCTCATTGCATAATATGATTAGGTTAAAATGTATAATATAATTAATCAATTTTAATGACAACTTTTATTTCCACATTTTACTTCAAATGCAAAACAGAGAACAAACTAATTCCAACATTTGGACTCTAAACCATTAAAACCAGAACCGCACTATAAATGTTTGAGCATCCAATAATCATCCAACTGATAATCCTTGCATGTACGTATATACATTTTGCCTGGCCTATATAACAGCACTATACCTAGTTCCAGTGAACCAACATCCCTTAAATAGGGTATTTAAACAAAATGACTTTGAAAGTAACTTTGTTGGTTGCATTAAGGTTAACTAAGCGAGCAACCTCCTTAAAAATTCAACACAGGAAACTACAGCAGTTGTTACTGCAGTAAACACAGAAGTTCCATCCTGACCAACTGGTCACTTAAAATAATTATAAGCCTGACCAGTACTGGGATATAAAAGCTTCCTAGTATTCAAAAATGTAATATTGTAATTTGTTTAATGGATTCTCTAAGCTATATGAAGGATTAAAAGTTGTGAAGGGAAAAAGTTCAGTCCCTGTGAGGATTAACACCTTTAAAAGGTTTTTAACTTCATCTGAAGAGAAAGTTTATATTTTTGTGAGGGTGTGAGTGTCAGCTACAATCTCATTGTGTTCAATAAAAGTCATTTGAAAAGGTTGAATGCGAAAATACCAATTGCTCTTCCAGTTCCGTGTAAAAAGTATAAACTTCTCCCCCGATCCGTACATTTTTACAACTGTACTTTTTAATATTCACAGCGTTATGCTTTGAAAGCACATATTCCAAAGCCTGAATATTCATACGAATTCTACTGTGTGTGTGAAAAAATGCAAATTCATCTGGGAATGTCATAATCTGAACCTCACAACTTTGCCCATCACCTCCACTGGGTGCAGTATTCCTATCTAGGTATACCAAAAATCAATACGCCCCAACTGTGATGATGAGATCTCTGTGTCCCGCCGGGGATGCAGAGTTTCAGGGTGGCGCTTTTGCAGGACAAAATCTTCTTGGAAAATAATGGGACCTAACGTCTGCTTAGTGGATAGTTTGACGTTTTGCCGTTATATCGTCGAAAATGCCTCGATAAATAATCCCGAGCTTATACCAAGGGAAAATTTCCGCTTCAGTGGATCGTTTTGCGCAAATGAAGGAAAATTAGTTCAAGTGCACGAGATGTAAAACGACTGTAGGTCATACACCACGTTTGGTATACAAGAGTTAATGTAATTAGTAATTTTCGCAACTGTAGCACGGTTTGTAATTTAATTAAATTAGATTAAATAAAAACCTGAAAATAGTTTGAATAAAAGTTTTGTAATTAAATCCAACAGAATTTTATGCAGTTGTCGATGTTGAAATTGAGCCATTTTTCCGATTCATAAATATTTAAACGAGATTCGGTTTGAAATATTAATAATATCCATTATGCCTATCTAGCAAGCGTAAACGGAATTGTGTCCCATTTTTCAGTACTAATGGCGCTTGAAAACGTGTGCTTTAAATGCTTTTGAGAAATATACGAAGCTATTTGCAGATTTGCGTTGAAAGCAGTGGCGCATCCTGAAATTTCATTTGAAGTGGACAAAATATGTTTTTATGGTAAGTGTGCAGAAATATACTACTTTTATATAATCATTATTCAGGAAAAGAGATAAAAATTTATCATATAAGCTAGGTACCTTTTTGATTTTGTATCTATATAAACTGCTGGCCAATTGAAACGTACCAAGCGAGTTTTTAGGTTGAATTTAAAGTCAAATATTTTGAAAAATAGAAAAGATATCAACATGCGGTTTTCAGGATTTCAGAGATAATTTAATTGAGAAAACGATAGTGTTACCCGATTTTTTACTTTGAAGTACATTACTATCTACAGGGTATGAAAGAAAGTCTTCTTTTTTTTGTCAAATTTTATAACTACCGTGATTCCACAAATATTTTTTTATATTTTTTTGATGTAGACTTTTTTAGTCCTTACTTAATGGGAAAACAACCTGTTTCTCAAAATTTTGATATCCCTGTTATTATATAAGATACCGAATTTGATTTTTTTTTGTTTTTTGTCGTTCGGCCGTATTGTGTTTTATAAGAACCAATCTCTGTAGTTGATTATAATACCTTATGAATGGCTTTCTTATAAAAAGTACACTTTTTGTACTTTCATTAATTTATTGGTAACCAGTGGCTTATCAAAAATCGGTACGCGTTCGCTAATTGGTAAATTTTTTAATTCATTTTTTGAGGCTATTTTCTTAATGGAATAGAATGGAATTTAGTTAGTTTATGTTCACCATTGTTTTAAGTGACTTATATCCTCGAAACTGGTTTTTCACTTTTTCAAAAATTTGCTCATATTCGTGTATACCGGGTGGCTACGAAATCGTTTTACAACCCCCACCATTTTGTTACATTTAACTGTATTAATTTGAAATTTGGTATGGTTTGATTGTTGAAAGGAATAATAATTTTAGCGCTTAAAACAATCTGATGACACTTCCGGTTTCACCGGAAGGGCCACCTACTAACTTTCAAAATTTTTTAAAGCAACCCTGTATATTTTTTTCCGTAAGAATTAGATTCTACTTAAAATTACCTTTTTATCGACATATCACATGATGACATTTGCTTTCAAAATGGCAGCATAATTATTATTGCAAAAACCTGTTCAACAATATTAAATTTAATAAAAAATTCGGTATCTTATAAAGGGATATAAAAATTTTGAGAAATCGATTTTTTCCTCAATAACCAGGGACAAAAAAATCGACATCAAAAAAATATAAAAAAAATTTTGTGGAATTCCGGTAGGTATAAAGATTGAAAATAAAAAGACGACTTTCTTTCATACTCTGTAGATAGTAACGTACTTCAAATTAAAAAAATCGGGTCAGACTATTGCTGTCGCAATAAAATTATCTCTTGAATCCTGAAACCCTCATGTTGATATCTTTTCTTCTTTTCAAAATATTTGACTTTAAATTCAACCTAAAAATTCGCTTGGTACGTTTCAATTGGCCAGCAGTTTATTTAGTACAACCTTAGATAATAAGGATTTTAAATTATAGAATATTTCGGGCGCATGCGGTGGTTTTTTGAAAAAATAGGACAAAACTAATTTTTATGATTTTCCCAATGAACTACATACTCGTATATGTTAAAGTATTACTCACAAGAAAAGACCCCAAAATAGGATAAATGTGGTGAAAACTTGTTTTGTTCAGTTATTTTAAATTTACAGCCGTTAGTTTTCGTTTGCGCATGCGCATTTTGGCCAACAAAACCCTTATTCGCGAGTTAAGACAGTTTAAAAATCAAAACTTTGTACTTCACTAGTTGTCAAATCTTGTAAAAAAATACAAAATATTTCTTTCTCGTGCAATTAGTTAGAAAACATTAATATTATTAAAAGCTAGGGAATAATTGGCCCTTCGCCATTTCTTTGGTACACCACTGGACGAAAGTTGCATTTTACTCACCGATTTTTCCTAGATATCAGCACAAATAGAAACTGCAACCAAGAGAAAATCTGCATTAGCACAAATTTACTAGAGACATGTAAAAGAGCTAAGTTAAAGTAAGTGTATTAATTTACCAAGAACTCGTATCATTTGGGAAAAGAACAGCCCACAAGTGTTGGTAATTGAAAATCAATAACACAATAAAATACCGTTTTTATATGAACAAAAGTAAACTTGTGCAAATTATATCGCAATAACGGCCCATATTTCTCCTCCAGGGGCAGTTAGTGTTAATTTAAAAAAACACCTTCTGTTTCACAAAAGTCCTCTTGGAGTATTTAATTAATTTTGGGTGTTTATAGAGCACACCAGTAACCTAACCGACTGGCAGAGAAATAGAGGCAAACCGCCGTTAAACAGTCGCTGGTGGTAACAACATTCGGTGGTTTATGTTATTAGGAATATCAAATGTAATTAATTTGAGTTCTTGGAAGAATAATTAAAAAGTGCGACAACCCTTTAAAAAAATTGAGGAGAAAAAATTTATGCGTGTGGAAAAGGGAGGGGTTTTTATGAGGGTGCAAAAGGTGCGGAAGAAAAAATTATGCGAAGTTGTTTTGGTAATAAATGACGGGAAAATGTTTAATTTGTGCGTACTAAAGTATGTAAAGTTTTATTGTACTGGGTAAATTTTTTATGCAATTTAGTTGAATATCAGTCGTGTATACAGATTTTAGTTTTTTCTTGTTCAAGGTTAATAATTAAATTTCTAATGAGCTAAAATATCAATTTTAGTTATAATTATGTTTTCATTCTCCATTCTCATTTGACTACCAAACAAAAATAATAAAATCCCTTGCTTTTTTCAAACATTTATTTCCTCTATCAATCTAACAACACATTTAACATTTTAAAAAACAACAGTCACTGGACTGTTGTCGTCAAGACATTTCATAGATTCATAAGCAGTTATCTGTGGAGTTTCCTTCTTAATAGCGCATTTTTCCACCAATTTATTCGTCGCATCCGCATCTTTCAATACAATATTAACCCTCGCCTTAAGAGCATCCATTTTAAAATCACCACCTTCAGTTAGAAAACCATCCTTGATCGAAGCACAGAGGAGCTGCTCCTTTAATTTGGGATCGTCGGTATATTCATGCTTGAATACTTTGTCTAGGATCGCTTGGTCAACTCCGGTTTTCTCCTGGCATTCTTTGTGCAGTGCGAGGATTTTTACTTTGAGGTCCTCGGGGACTTTCACAGTTGCAGCCTAAATTAGAATTATAATTTTAGTGTCGTTGCGTGGTTAAACAGTAATTGCGGCGAAGGTTATTCTTTTATAATACAAATCAAAATATGCGATTATTACCTAAGTAATTATTTTATTTAACACTATAACAATGGAACAAATTAAAACTAAGTACAATAATTCTATATTATTTACATTAATTAGAAAAAACTGACCTTCTCCCTTCACTTGCTAACAATGTTACTCGGTTTAATGAAAGCAAAACTTTATTAATAGAAATTACACTTATGTAAGTTTTATTATATTATAGAAAAATGTTTTACCTGACTGCCAATCACAACAACGGTTAAAGCCACGATAGTCACAAATAATTTCATGGTGTTTAAAAAAATTATCAAAATTTATCTTGTATACTTTTCACGATGAGCACTGAGTACCACTATGTGTCCATATATGGTCGAATTGTATTTATATAGGTACACACTGGGTTCATTAACTATTATAAATGGACAGTCATCATCTAGTTTACAAGATTAGTCTGCATTATGTACAACGGTATTTTTCCATGCAAATTTCGTTGCCAATTAAGATTATTAACTGTAAAAAACTCGTCGCAGCTCAGAGGAAAAAGCGAGTCATTCTCGTTTACTTCTTGTAAGATGCTGAAATTTCCTGAATTTTGGCCTTGTAAGGTGATTTCAATGGCACTGTTATTGGTGTTATTAGTTCTAGTATGCAATTAATATTGTTGACAATAGTTTTGACACATTGCCAAATATAATTTTAGATAAATATTAGATTATATTGTTCAGAGCTGGAACATCTGATTAGAATTCATCATAAAATAATTGGTTTTTTTGGTGTAAATAATGAGGGTTACCTCACTTCCTTTTTTACCCTTAACGAAATTAAAATTTAATTAATGAGGGATTTAAGTGTCTCATTGTTCCATTATTAGGTAATAATTGGTTGTTTATTTAAAAGTTAATTGAAGTGTGAAGACATTAATGTTTTATCTTTCATAAGTACGGGAATAGTTTATTTTTCTAAGGTAATTTGTTTGAGATTACTTTTTTTTAAGTAATGACAAACACAATTTAGCGCTTTTTTGTAATATGCTATGTTTATGTACGTATGTAAAAACTCGTACGTAAAAGTTGGCACTCGTTATAGTTATATTAAAATTAAATATTGAACTCTGCATAAGCAGCATAATTATGTAACAGTAAAAATCCTGTTTGCTTGAATTTATTTTTAGATTACATAAGAACTAATTGCAATAATTTAATTTGTTTTGAATCTATTAATATTGTGAATAATTTAAATATTAATTTATGAAGTATAATTTTTCAATAAAATACTATTATATTTTAAGAATCGTATACAAATTGACCCAAAATCACTTAAGGAGGTCTTAATGGCGGATTTCCACTTTAGAAGCTTCAATTTATGGTGAAATTTAGATTCTTGGAGGAAAATTATGGAATTATTGAAAATTTAATTGTAACTCTAAAAAATTCTTTAATTAATTGCGTGAAAATGTATTTATTTTATAAAATATTAAATTTTCCAAGTATGAAAGGAGAACTGGAAATTTTACGCAAATAATTAGTAAACACCTAACAATACAATAAGATAAAGCCTTAATAATAATATTATGCATGGAAGAAAATTATTTATTGGATTTAACAATATTTTAACCTTAATAATTAGCAAACTTTACAAAATGAATTTGCAACTAAATGTTGGGATAATTTTTAATTTAGGACCATTAATAAGAGGTTACGTCTTCTTTTGCTTTAATAGCTGCCTGTATTCTAGCAGGCATTCTATTTATCAAATTTTGGTACAATTCTGGCATGAAACTGTCCCAAATTTCTTCTATTTTGGTCTTTAAATCCCCAATCGTTCTTGGTGGATTATTGCGTAGAATACGTTTAATTTTATGCCAAAGAATTCCAATGACATTTAAGTCCGGACTGGCTGAGGGCCATGAAAACACCTTTATGTCGTTTTCCCCAAGTTCCAAAACTGTGATTTTTTAAAAATAGTCGTTAGAAAATTACGTCACATTTTTTCAAGTGCAATTTTAAAGCTATGAAATATACCTAAAATCACCAAATAAAGACTTGGGGATTTTTTTGTACATAAAGCCAACATCCAGCTTTGCAATAAAGTAAATTTTACCAAAATCCAACCAGTGGTTCCAAAACTGTGATTATTTTAATGTAGGTAGCACCCTCAAAAAACACGTTTCTTGAAAAGTGAACTGTGGAACTCGAAAAAATGCAAAAAAAATTCATATTAACATTTCAGGATTTTTTCAATACTTATAGTTCGATTATTGAGCTGTGATTTAAAGGTTTTTTGACACAAATCCAACCAGCGGTTACAAAACTGTGATTTTTTAAAACAGTTACTAGAAAATTCTATCATTTTTAAAGGTGCAAATTTGAAGCTCCGATAAATGCCTAAAATCACCAAATAAAAACTTGTGTAACTTTTTTGTAAAAAAACCAACATTCAGTTTTGCAATAAAGTAAATTTCATCAAAATCCGACTACTAGATCCAACGTTTTGAAAAGAATAATTCTTTGTTTCTACAATTTTCGCATTCTGCTGGGTTAAAGTGCCACAGTTTTGGAACCGCTGAGCGGATTTTTACGAAATGTACGTTTTTATATAACTAAATGTTGGCATTATAACAGAAAACACCATCAATATTATGGAAGTTAATTTAGATAACTTTTGCGCGTATGGAAAAAAGACAATCAAATTTACTTTTGTCTGAACATTTAGTTGTTAGGGCTCGTAGATAGTTTCAGTATTTTTGAATTTGTAGATATTAGTTTGAAATTAAGATAATTGTTAATTGTGCATAACCTAAAAGGATCAAACCTGAATCACATTTCGCAAATGCCCCTAATAGAAAATTGAGGAAATTCGCTTTGAAAAACTGTTTTTGATTTTTACTACATTTTCTAGAGTTTCCTCTCGGAGAATTGGAAGAATTAACTGAAAAGTCTAACGAACTAAACATTTTTACTAAACTTCAAAAATTCGTTTTAGAAGCTTTTTTAAGATTGATTACGGGTGGTTCTAACTTTCTTTAAAGAATGTAGGAGACGCGACATATTTTCTAAATAACGAAGCAAATTTTATGACTTATTACCAAATTAATATTCACATCAATGTTTTGCGATTTTTTGATTATTAGTTTTATAAATTTATTTATTTCAAATTTATATTATATGTAGATACGTAACTATAGGACTTGCTCAAAATTTAATAACCTAAGCTAACCTAATTTGCAATTTTTTTTCCATTATTGCATTTTACAAGTGGATATAAAATATTATCTAATAATTGTTTTCTATATTTTATATGTAAATTTCCCTATGTTTATGTATTTTCTAAGCTCAAAGAAACTTTTTATTTTTTTCCACCCAAAAAACTTCCATCAGTGCACTTAATTAACATGATGGTAATTACCATACTAAATGAAAACCTCCCATTTGTCAAGTAAATTCTAATTGGTGATTTAAATGTTTTAACATTTAGAACAGCCGCGATGTTATATAATGAAGCATTTTGCATCAAGTTATTAAAACTGAAGGTTAAATAATGGTGAATGAAAATCACATAATTGCTACAGATATTAGCATCACTTTATTGACTTATAATTGCACATAAAACTCTACTAAACTAATGACTTAAACAATAACAATATGATCGGAGGTGTTTTCATGGAAGCATTTAATGCTATCGTATGCGGTTTGTGGTCCATTATCCTTCTTAACAGCGCATTGTTCAATCATCTTATCCACAACGGCAGCATCCAAAATAGATGATAGTTTGGTTTTCAGGATGTCCTTGTTAATTTCACCGGCATCGTCCAAGAAACCAATTTTTTTGGAAACGCAGAACAAATGTTCTTTTAGTTTGTCATCTACAGCTGGGAATTCTCCTTTGCGGACTTTTTCGACAACTTCATCGCTGACACCCGATGAGGCTGAACATTCTTTGTGGTGCTTGACGAGTTTTTCTTTTTGTTCAGCGGTGAGGGTTGCAGCCTAAATAAAATAGTAACATAGTTAATTCAGTGGAAATCAGTGAGGGGGAACGGAATAAATCCGATTGAATTTCACCATGCATGAGGTTTTTTTGTAAAAGTATTAGTTATTTAATACGGTTAGACAAACTTTGTAAGGGAATGTTCAATAATATTCATGTAGCAACCTGGAACTTTTATCTTGTCTACAAAGTTTCCACAACAAATTTTTCTCCCTTTATATGCGACTATAAATCGCGTTCTAAATCCCCGCAAAAAAATATATTGGCTTACCTGGATGGCTACGATGGTAGCAAGAGCAACACAAACAAAGATCTTCATGATGATTTACAATTATGTATTGTCGTATTATATGTAATTGTTGTACTTGAGTTGGATACATACTGAAACAAATTAATTCTTACCCGTTTATATACCTACCTTCGTTAAGTTGATTGCTTCATTATAATGTATTCTTCTCACCGCAATCAAGTTCAAGGATAAAGTCTAAAGATCGATCTCTAGACACAAGACTGTTGTGGATTTTTTTCGATAATATATTATATAATCTAACGGTGGTTCCTGATTCATGGGTATCAAAGTCTGCAACTACTTCAATATCCATTAAAATTTACGCATGATTTAGGTTGGCCAATTTTATTTATTATTGGGAATTATATGTTCGGTTACTGTGGACGTGCTGAATTATTACAATGATTTGCATAAACGAGTTTTACTACCTTTGGAGAAATTAAATAAGCTATTTGAAATGAAATTAGTCTTGTTTGGATGGTTTAAATAATGTACATATTTTAGTGTTTTCAGTAAAAAAAGAACGTATCTTTTCTGTTAATAATTCAAACGAAATTTTGTAAAATTAATCATAGGATTTTGTTCTTGAATTAGAACAAGTAAACCGTTATTTACTGATTAATAAATAATAGGAATTGAAGACAAAACCAACATCGATTAATTGAATTATTTACAAACCATTATAATGTTTAATTAACGTATTAAAATTCACAGCTATATCTACGTATTACGCTAGAAAAATAGTGTAACCACAAATATATTTATGTCATAATTACAGTTAAAACCAAATTTATTTCTTAGCTACCATGAGTTAAAACAGATATTATCGGAGGCTTTAGGGGAAATAAAGAAGTTTACTAATGTGAGTTCAGGTAAAAGATAAAAAAATGAAAGAAAAAAAATTGACAATGTCAAATATTTCTTGCAAATATTGATTGGGTCAATTTTTGGAATATTGGTAGGTAGTTATATGGAAGGAGTTTTAATTTATTTTATGTAAAGGAATTAGGAGCTAAGTTTTTGGCTGCATTAGTAAAAGTACGCCTTTTTGGGAATCCAGGAATTAAGAGCATCGGCTTGTCTTGCAGTACAAGAAGGCTAGGATAAGATTTTTGTCATGGGAAACTACCTTCTACGATTTGTAAAATATATTGATGAGGGTTGAGATTATATGAGACATATTTTACTCCTATTTTGATTGGTCTTCACGTACACAACACAGTTAAATATGTATAATGACACTAGGGTAAGTATCTTTTCACTAATAAATAAGTCTCTACAGCTTGCTCTGTAGTCTGCCCTGGACCAGAACTCTTACCGCTTCCTTCTGTTTCAGAAAGATGTGCCGGACTCCTGGAGAATTCCCCCACGACATAATACCGTAGGTGATGGTGCTGTGGAAGAGTGCAAAATATGACATCCTTGCAGTGTTGTAGGTGGATATTTTCATTAGACGTCTAAGGGTAAATATACATCTAGACAGTTTGCTAATTGTTTCTTGAATATGTTTCTGAAACTTCAATTCTGGATCAAGATATATTCCCAGTATTTTTATATTTTCCTTGTTATCCGATCCTATGTCCACGTTTAGGATTTGGGTTTTGTTCACATTTATCTTTAGTTTGTTTGCATTGAACCAGTCTTCTGCTTGGATAAAAGCTCTTGATGTTCTAGCACTTGCTTCTCATGTATCTTCACCAACATTTATAAAAGTTGTATCGTCGGCAAATAGACAGGTTCTGTCTGATGACACACTATCTGCCAGGTCGTTGACGTACACAACAAAAGGAATAGGGCCCAGGATGGAGCCCTGAGGATTCCACATGTTACCCTTTCCCAATCTGACATTCTCTGTCCCAATGTAACGATTTTCTCTCTGTTGGTTAGATAGCTCTTGAACATTTCTAAAGGAGGTCCCCTGATACCATAATCATTGAGCTTACTTAAGAGTATCTTATGGTCAATGCTGTCGAAAGCTTTGCTTAGATCGCAACATGCCACCTGAGCTTTTTGTTTTTGATCAAAAGCGCTAGACAGTTTCTCAAGTAAGCTCATCATGGCTGTGTTTGTTGATTTTCCGCTCAAATATCCATGTTGGTTCTCCGACAAAATAGAGTTTTTATTTAAATATTTCAGCAGTCGGTTTTTCATTATTGTTTCAAATATTTTTGATATTGCTGGGCCTGTAATTTTGAGGTAGAATCGGGTCTCCAGACTTCAAAATGGGTATCAATTTGGCTTTTTTTAGTGGTTCAGGCCAAGCATTTATTGAACAGAACAGCTAGGGGGTGTCCCATTTCCTCTATCACCTGTTTGATGACTTTCGTAGATAGGCCGTATATGTCTAGGCAGTCTTTGTCTTTTAGACCTTTCGTGACTCTCGTGATTTCCTCCGGTGTAATTTCGTGTAAGTATATTGATGAAGTGTTCGTCGTCCGCCTCTTCTTCAAAAAATAATCTGTATCCCTACTTAAATCTGGAATGCTATTTGTTCGTTGTTTTATTTTGTGTGGATGTTAGAATTTTTTAGGGTCACGCCCGCTCAAACACATCCAAAAAAGTTCTCATAAATTCCTCGAAACTGGTTTTTGCTCCACCAGTATGACAAAAAGTCCAGTCAGTTACTTTTAAAATCTCCTTGAACAATTTTATGTTAGATTCTTGCGTTTTCCTTATTTTAACTGTGTAATTTTCTGTTTCAGTTTTTTCTATCTTGTCGAATATTTGGAGAATTTGGGCCAGATGGTCAGAAAAATGAGGATTAAAAGTACGTGTCCGCAGCTTTTCTACTTCCTGGTTACAAAAGATGTTGTCTATACACGTGCTGCTAACTGCGGATATTCTTGAAGGATCTTTAAATGCTGGCTTTGAACCGTATTCCTCCATTAAATTTACCAGTTTATTTCGATCACTTGTGTTCTCCAACAGGTTTATATTAAAGTCTCCTGCAATGTAGATATTTTTCAGATATGAATAAACATTTGTGACCATATCTAGACAGACCCTTAATTTACCCAAAAAAAAATCTACACATGTTTGTGGGGCTCTGTAAATACTTATAATAAGAGAGTCTATTTTTTTAACTTTCACTGCTGCCAGCTCAAGATATTTTTCCTCCGCCAGGGCATTTATATCATTTAGTGGTTCGGTCTTATAGTTTTTGTGTATGAAGATTATTGTACCTCCATGGTTACTGCTATATCTGGAAAAACTTGCTGCCATATTGTAATTATCCAAGTTGATTAGATTTATTAAGTTGTTTGGCAGCCAGTGTTCATGTATACAGGCTATGTCTTCATTTAGAAGTAAATCTAAAAAGTCAATTTTGTTCTTTATTGCTTGTATATTAAAGTTCAAAATTGGTACCGTGTTTGGGATGCTGTGTCCCCAAGTAGGTTACGGAGAATAATATAATATATTTATCTATTTTCCATAAAATACTAGATAAAATAAAAGCACCTTGAATTATGATATTCAACAAAACTTTCATGGTATATGCATTTGTAGTGATACTATATTATGTATATTATAATAGGTACGTAAATAAAAACGTAAATAACGTGTGATTTATTATGTTTAATAAGTAGAACGCAGGACAAAAATTATATAAAAAAAGTTCCAATGACAATAATTTTCCATTATAATTTTGATCGAACAAAATGAAGATTTAGTTTTTGTATCATAAAATTTATTGCATTATTTTCATATTAAACAGGGTGTTCTACAAGCTCTATGACAAACTTTGGCAGATGATAGCTGGGTTAATTCTAAACATTTTTTTTAACGAACATGGGTCCGATTCTTTTTTGTTTAAAAGTTACAAGGATTTAAAAAAATATATTTCCATATTTTAATCAAAAGTTTAGTGTTTTTTATTGACTATAAAAATTGTTCAAAATGTCCATCCTCGGCTTGAACGCAAGCCTCACATCGACGAACTAAAGATTCCGTCACTCGACGAGATGTGGATCATTTCTTATCTGGCTAGCTGCAAAAAAACCAAATCGGATACATGTTCATTTAAAAAAAAATGTTTAGAATTAACCCAGCTATCATCTGCCAAAGTTTGTCATAGAGCTTGTAGAACACCCTATATAAGTAAACATTTTGATAATGTAGATATTTGTTTTTGACTTGGGCAGGGATAGTAAAAGTACCAGATTTTACACCTTGGACTTTAATTTTGTATATTTTCCCACACGCACATGGTACATGATTCTCGTTCCACACTGACCACTAATACATATTTGCATAAAAAATGAATATGTTTAAAAATATTTTACAACGGACTATAGGAAAATTCCAAAATGTTTACAAAAAATGTGCCCTTGCTTTCATATAGCTACCTCTTTTATAATTACTATTGTAAATACATATATTAATAATTTGCCTTGATTTGAAAAAAATATAAAATTAAACAATAAAATGTAATATCAACATGACCACCATATATAATATCTCAAAATATTTCTTGTATTTCATTTGATGGCTGTTGCAGCCTTTTAATTAAAAGAAACAGAAAAGTCGTACTAAAAATAAACCCACAATTATAGCGTTTTCATGGGCTTTCCAGAATCATCTCTCTGTTATGATTCATGTCACCTGCTTTGTATCAAACTAAATGTTCTTTGGAGCTTTACAGGGAAATTACCGTAGACTGTTTACCTAAATACACTAATTTATTAATATAAATAGAATAGTCAAAAACTATATAATTAATCGTAATCTAACAACAAAATATACTATCAACATGACCATCACTATCAAAGTACTTGTTGCAATTCTTCTAGTAGCTGTTGCAGCTGAAATACTTCAGGTAAGCGCCCAAAATAAGTTTTGATATTATTCAGTTCATTATTCCATGTCTTTAGTTTAGAAACATTGCGGAATGTGAAATTATACCGAATCGAGATAGAATAAATGGTCAGATCATAAGCAGTAATGGGTGTGGTAGAAAATTTGGGTGTCCTAGACGCTGGAGGTTTCCAAGAGGGCATTAAAGAAGAAAAATTGCCTCAAGATTTTGTTCTTGAATAAGCGAAGTGTGTGCCAAAATTTTTCAGGGCTTAAAATGTATTAATTTATTCTAGTATAGTTGTATGTTACGTTTTGGTGTTATTAAAATAAATAAATGGTACTGAGAAAGATACACGAGATTTTTATTAAATTTACTGTCGAAAAGTGTAAACCAATAATGTTGGCGGTGTTTCGCAAGATTTTTTATGAGGGCCTGTGTTTATTATCTTTGGAACTAAAATAATCTGAAAAACATCACAAAGTCAGCCATTTCCTAAAATTACAACAATTTGAAGATTTTATTTTGCAATTGCAGGAACATTAAATAATTCAAGTTGAACAACGGAATTGCGAAGAAATAAGTAAACTTCATGTATAAAACACAAGAAAAATAGTTTAAAAAAAAGCACAATCTAAGTACTGCAAAAGGAAAACCTCTGACTTGGACGTAAATGACTTAATGGATGCACGAAAAAAATATTAACAAAGAAGATTACCGAAGAGTCAATAAATAAATCTCAAAATAAATAAACAAATACGTAAAGATTAAAATAAAAGAAAAGAGAGGTGATTAAAAGTAGTGAAAAATTACCAAGCACAAGTCAAGACGAAAGTTTGCAAGTTAAAGAACTATAATAACAGCGGATAAACAAGATATTTTATATATCATTCATAACTTTATACAAAATGATAAGAGAATGTTGAAGTTTTTAAAAAAACTGAAAATGAACCACCTTGAATAAGTTTCACAATATTCCACACTATTGCAGATGTTTACTTCATTGTTGATTATAATACTATATTGTTATAAATAGACATAATAGTTGTCCCTTTATATAAAAAATCTGCAAAATTAAAAGTGTTAATATGTTTATAATTTTATTACAATAAACTGGGAAATTTCCAATGAAATGTGTACTTGTTTTCGTGTAATTTTAATACAAATTTATTATTAGGTATGAAAAATTAATCGCACTTCCCTTGCTTCGAAAAACTATAAAACTAACTGTATCCGTAACAATAAAATTATATATCAACATGACCACCATCATCAAAGTAGTTGCTGCAATTTTCCTAATGGCTGTTGCAGCCGAAAGGCTTGAGGTAAGTGTTCAAAACAAAATTTCTAATCCAGCTGATAATTCTGTGTCGTCAGTTTAGAAGCAACACGGAACGTGAAAATGTTCGACGTATATTCCAAAGATGTGCCCAAGTGACTAATGGAGTCGATGGTCAAATCATAAATCGTTTCTCTAGAGGCGAATTTCCAGATGACGACAATTCCCAAGAGTACACTTACTGTTTGTTAAAAAATTTGGGTGCCCTAAATGACGCTGGACAGTACCAAGAGGATAGGATTAGAGAAAATACTATGAGGATGTTCAATCGTGAAGATCTAACAAATAATGTATTAAGGAATTGCTTGGTACGACGAAACAGACCACAACATACTTCTTATGCATTCTTGAGGTGTTATTATAAGTATGTGCCAGAGTTTTTCAGGGCTTAAACTCAGAAATGTTTTACAATTATAGTTCTGTATAATTAGTTGTAGATTTGTAGTTATAGTATACAATGATGTGTAACTTTTTTGTATGTTCATAAAAATAAATGTTACTGAGGAAAATTTATCATTATTTTTACTTAAGTAGTGAAAAATCCAAGCCAACATAAAGATATTATTTGATTGAGAAACATCAACTAGATTATAGTTTTTTCGAAAGCTAAAAATGAAATAAATTCCTCTTAAGAAACCGGTACGGGGACAAACTATTTTTATTCTAACCACAAAATTGCAGTTTTTAGCAGACCGTATATGCCTTAAGCCTTAATAATATTAAAGCACGTTTCCTGGTATAACGTTATTGCTCTCAAGTAAAGGAAATATGAGTTTTCATTCTATACAGGGTGTCCTGAAATTAGTGGGCAATATTTCTATGACTTTATAAATTTTATATTAACATAACTCGAAAAATGCTTCCCTTCTAAAGGGGGATCCTAAAGAGGAGTTTTCTGCAACTTTTCTTTGCAACTGTTTAAGGTAGATTCATGAAATTTGGTGAGTTTGTAGCTTTTATAATTTTCCACATTTTTTTTTATTTTCAGAAATTTTATCAGGGGCATCACATGCAGAGTGGGTGCTGTGTAAATTATGCCCCATATTTTTTGTGTGGATAATTTAAAAAAATTTTATATCAAATTATGAAACTTGGTTTATTTTTACACAAAAAAGGTAGTCTCAGTCGATCATTGTATCTTGAACCGTTTTCGAGTAAAATTGTTTTGATAAAATGCAATTCATAAAAACTACACTAATAAAAATAATCACAAAATTGAAATTTGGCATAATCAAACCATGGATTAAAATTTGTAGGTATTTATAGCATACTATCAATTTTGTAAGTTTCCCGATTAATATTTGACTTAGGTACCTGGATAACTATAATTTTTCAATGTTGTCTGAGTGTTGTATTGGTAATTGTTAGTTTTAAAAAAGTTTAAGGGAAATCTTGACCTAAACTTTAATCATCAGCAACACAACATACAAATTTCTATTTTTATATTTTATAAAAACAAATTTTATATTTTACAAAAATCTGACCGGAGGTTCTAACACAGCAATTTTAATAGGTGCTTCAAAAAAGAATAATTAATAATTATTCACAACTTTTTCTTAATTTTCAAAAACTGGTAGAAGAATGTTGGTTTTTCAGCCAAACTAAAATAGAATAACGAATTAACTTTGATCAGGTTGCGACAAGTCGCGCTAAAAATAAATCCAGTGCAATTATAGCGTGATTTCATCGACTTTCCAAGAATCATCTCCCTATTATGATCATGTCACCCGCTTTGAATAAAACGACAATAGGCTTTGACACTTTTATGGAAATACCCAAATAAACTCACATTGTACAATACATGTAAACAAATCATTTTTGTTGTTTGTTTTCGGGTAAATCCCTCTGAAACTTTTATTTGCGCAATATTTCATATGATTATAGATGAATAGTCCATTATTAATTATTGTTCTAAATAGCTTTTGCTTTTATATAAAAAAACCACGACAATACTGGAGTTCATAACATTAAAAAACACCATCATGAAAGTAGTTCTTGTGCTTCTCCTGGCTGTGGCAGCCAATTGCCATTATCACCAATATAACCAGGTAAGTTTATTGAAACCATAAATATTTTCTATTACTAAATTTTTCTGAAGCAATTCACAAACGAGAGGGAACGCGAGAACGTCAATCGTATCTTCCAAAGATGTTCCGCTAGAACTCAAGGAGGGAATGGTCAAATCATTGTATGGTATTCCAATGGTGTATTTCCTGAAGATCTCTACTCCAGACAATATGCCTTCTGTGTGACAAGAAAATTGGGCTACATAAACTCTTCTGGTGAGTTTCTAATGGACAATATCAGATATGGCGCCGTAAGGATGTTTAACAGTAACCGCCTAGCCAACAACATCATAGGAAATTGTTTAATACGAAGACAGGGACCTCAACATACTGCATTGGATTTCCTCAGGTGTTATTACAGATTTTCACCGGAGTTTTTCAGGGCTTGAGGAAGGATTCTAGTTTAGATTAAGTATTTATATCGGTGGATAATTTTGTAATTTTTTTACGTTTATAACAAAAAAAAGTGAATAAATAAAATATTATTAAAAAAATGTGGTTTGTGTTAGTGGTAAATATAATTTGAAATGGTTGGCATTATAGAAAATCTAAATAAAATTGAATGAATTTTGGATGAAGTTCTTCAGTAACTTGCGGTATTCTTCAAGCTTTAAGAGTTTAGATTCTCTACTATACAGTGTGTCTCACACGTTGGAACAGTGCAATAGTGCAGATTTCTTGGAACCGATTCAGAATTTAACGAATTTCTCGACGAATTGTTAGTGAGCATACAAATCTACACTACTTGAAAATTTAACATTTAACCGACTTTATATATTCAATTATAAAAAAGACACCCTGTATAAAAGACTAAAATGCCACTAAAATAAATGTACTCGTAAGTGTCTGTTATTTAATCAATGTTATAATATACTCGCATAGTCATTGTTCTTCGAAAAAACTATGAATATAATAGTTTTTTATTTGCACATATTTATTTGTTAAATTAATCAAACATTTCAGCGATTTAATTGACCTTCCTCAAATATTCTTAGAACTTCTTTTAAATTCAAATACAGTGAACTTTAGTTTTGATTAAAAAAATCCAACTAAAACATTCAGTTGAACTTTGCACATCCACGTGCTATTTTAGTGCATTTCCTGCAATCAAATATTCTTTTAAAGGAATATTTTCCGTTGGAAAAACGTATCATATTGCAGACAATGCGAAATTTTCAATTATTATAAATAGGATAATCGTATTTGCCTTGAATTAAAAACTATATAAAATAGAGGTACTGCTTGCAAAGAAGTTCTATTACCACCATTATGAAAGTGATCCTTGCAACTCTCCTGTGTGCGGTTGCAGTTAAATCGCAGGTATACATACTGAAAATTTTTGAAATTATTTCCTCAAATAAAAATTTCTCTTCTAGTTCATCAGCGATACTGAACGTGCAAACGTTCGTACCATCTTCCAAACATGTTCGACGTCCACTGAAGGGGTTGACAGTCAAATCTTAGGTAGTTTCTCCGACGGTGAATTTCCAGACGACGACAGCACCAAAAAATACTCTTTCTGTGTAACAACAAGTATGGGTATCTTAAGTGACCAGGGTGAGTTCCAGCAGGAAAATATCAGAACTGGCGTCATGAGGATGTTCAATCGTGAAAATGCGGCAAACAGCATAATAAATAATTGCCTTGTACCAGGAGAAACGCCCCAACTAACTGCTTATGGATTGATGAAGTGTTATTATAATTATGTACCCGAGTTTTTCAACCCATAAAATGTATCGGCACAGGTATTTGTAGATATAATTATGTAGTATAAAATGTGATGGTAAATAATGATTTTGTTTGTTTAATTGTCCTTGGATATCCCTATAGAGAATTGTTCAGTTAATAACTGAATCATTCATAAATTATGAGTGAAGAATACAAGCAGCAAGAATAGAATTTTTTATATCATTTGTAATTTTTTGTATTTTATAGAAAGTTATAAGATACTAAGAGGAATTAAACGTATTATTTGATTTTATGATTTAAGCCGATAAATATTAAAATTAAATATATTAAGGTATTTTTTGCAAAATGATTTTTTAGTAATGTCAATAGCGTACATAGTATTAAAAAGAAATTGGAAATTACCATCAAATAAGTAATAAATAAACATAATAATTTTTGGAAATCGCTATAAATTCAAATGCAGGGCGTCATAATCTGATGACACATTTTAACCAACCTCAAGAAGTTAGCAAGAGGAAGTTTAAGTTGGCAATAGCCAGGTTTAAATTACGGTTATTTGCTTTGTGTAGGGTTATTTTATATTATTACAGCCTAACACAAAAACGCTTTTTTGTGGGAATTTTAAACCAACTAATACGAGCTAAAGTAAATTTGATTGTCTTTTTTCCATACGCGCAAAAGTTATCTAAATTAATTTTCATAACTTTGATGTTATTTTCTGTTATAATGCCAACATTTGGTTATATAAAAACGCAAATTTCGTAAAAATCCGCTCGGCGGTTCCAAAAATGTGGCACTTTAACCCAGCAGGATGGGAAAATTGTAGAAACAAAGAATTATTATTTTCAAAACGTTGGATCTAGTAGTCGGATTTTGATGAAATTTACTTCATTGCAAAGCTGGGATGTTGGTTTTCTTTACAAAAAAGTTACAGAAGTTTTTATTTGGTGATTTTAGGCATTTATCGGAGCTTCAAAGTTGCATCTTTAAAAATGATAGAATTTTCTAGTAACTGTTTTAAAAAATCATAGTTTTGAAACCGCTGGTGCCAAAAAACCTTTAAATCAAAGTTCAATAATCGTACTATATTGAAAAAATCCTGAAATGTTAATATGATTTTTTTTTGCATTTTTTTCGAGTTCCACAGTTGACTTTTCAAAAAACGTGTTTTTTGAGGGTGCTACCTACATTTAAATCATCACAGTTTTGGAACTGCTGGTTGGATTCTGGTAAAATTTATTTTATTGCAAAGCTGGATGTTGGTTTTATGTACAAAAAAATCCCCAAGTCTTTATTTGGTGATTTTAGGCAATTTTCGTAGCTTTAACATTGCACTTGAAAAATGTGACGTAATTTTCTAACGACTGTTTTTAAAAAATCACAGTTTTAGAACTCGGTGAAAACGACATAAAGGTGCTTTCATGACCTTCATCCAGTCCGGACTTAAATGTTATTGAAACTCTTCGGCATAAAATGAAACGTATTTTACGCAATAATCCACCAAGAACCATTGGGGACTTAAAGACCAAAATAGAAGAAATTTGGGACAGTTTCATGCCAGAATTGTACCAAAATTTGATAAATACAATGCCTGCTAGAATACAGGCCGCTATTAAAGCAAAAGGAGACGTAACCTCTTATTAATGGTCCTAAATTAAAAATTATCCCAACATTTACTTGCAAATTCATTTTGTAAAATTTGCTAATTATTAACGTTAAAATATTGTTAAATCAAATAAATAATTTTCTTCCATGCATAATATTGTTATTAAGGCTTTATCTTATTGTATTGTAACGTGTTTAGTAATTATTTGAGTAAAATTTCCAGTTCTTCTTTCATACTTCAAAAATTTACTTTTGTCCGAACATTTAGTTGTTAGGACTCGTATAACAACTATAAATAAAACCTCAATGCAGTTTTAAATTTTTAAATAAAAATAAACCGTCACAATTTATGATCTTCTTTTCAATTTATAGTGTATCTAACCTAACCTAAAAATTCTGTAATACCAACATAAACATCAACGGCGCGAATTTTGAAGTGGGTAATACATGAACTTCAATATTTTTGTTCTCGCAAAACGAAATTTAGTATTGCTAACATTTAAAATAAGTGTGCATGTATCTCATTGAAATTAGAAGACCTACCTCCTACCAATCTTGTCTAAATTTATAAAAGTGTCGGAAGTTTACTTTTATAACTAAACATTAATAATTATTATTATAACTTTGAGCCTGTAGATACCCGCTCTAATTATTTGTATTCCTCAAGGATCCAAACTCTGGTCAGTTTTTACTTTCCTCAATATAAAATACTATTAGAGAAAGTTACATAATGAAGATACAACGTTCGTTAAATATTAATTTATGTGGTCAACTTTTTATATTTAGTGGACAAATAAATAAAACTGACAGTCATTAATATATAAAAAAACCAAATATTGTTATTCAAAAAAGTTTTGTACTTTGTACATTGATTTATTAAATCAAACATATCATCCATTTGATTGACCTTCCTCTAAAACTTGTTCAAATATTCGTGGAACTAGTTTTTATGTGAATACAATACAAATATTGAAAAAATCCAACTAAGCCATTCTTTTGTACTTTGTACACCCGCATGCTGTTTTGGTGCATTTCCCACAAAAGCTTTTGAATGGATATTTTATTGGAAAAATATATCATGTTACACGTATGCGTAATTTTCTATTATAATAAATACGATAATCGTATTTGCCTTGAATTAAAAACTATATAAAAATAGCGACGTCCATTCGAAAAAATATCTGTATCATTACCCACCATCATGAAAGTGATTCTTGCCATTTTCCTGTTGACTGTTGCTGTTGCTGTTAAATCCCAGGTAATAAATAAACTACAAAAAATTTTATTTAGTGTTTTTATTTTATTAAATTTTCTCCTCCCCTAGTTCAGCAATAATATTGAACGTGAAAATGCTCGTCGCATCTTTCAAACATGTTCAGCATCAACAGACGGCGTTGACGGTCAAGTAATAGTGCGTTTCTCCAACGGTGAGTTTCCAGAGGACGACAGCACCAAAGAATACACGTTTTGTCTAACGAAAAACTTGGGCCACTTAAACGAACAGGGTGAGTTACAGGAGGAAGCTATTAGATCTGGTGCCATGAGGATGTTCAACCGTGAAAATGTGGCAAACAGTTTAATAAATAATTGCCAGGTACAAAGGGAAACACCCCAGCAAACTGCTTATGAATTGATGAAGTGTTATTATAATTATGTGCCCGAGTTTTTCAACCCATAAAATGATGATGTTGAAAGGGTTGTAGTTTACTTTGCTAGTATGTAATTGTATGGAAATGTGTAGAATAAAATCTAATGATAAATAATGAAATTTGTTGTTTGTTTTCCCTTGGAAATCCCTTGAGGATTTTCATCGTTAATTCATAAAGTGAAGCACACTCCATGTGAGATTCGTCCAGATAGCATTAATGATTTTGGTAACGAAAGTAAGAGGATAAAGGTCATTTACAAGAAGTAGAAATATATTTAAGCAACATTTCACTTCCGTAAAGAAAAGTACACAAAATAAAGTAAGAACCTTCCACTCTTCACTCTTAGTATCTCCATTTTTATTTTTTTTTCTATGCAAAAAATTCTTACATAGCATTACCTAATGATTTTGGTTAGAAGAGGCTAAAGGTCATTACTAGAAATAGTATATATTTAAAGAGTTTTCACTTCTGTAAAGAAAAGCACAGCAAATAAAATAGGAAACTTTCCACTTCTCGTCATTAGTATCTCCATTTTTATTATATTTCTTTCTATGCACAAAATTCTTCATGCGAGATTCGACCACATAACATCAATGATTTAGGTAAAGAAAGTAAGAGGCTGAAGGTCATTTACATTTAAGGAGTATTCCACATCAAATAAACTAAGAAACCTTTCAACTTTTATTCAATCTTTGTTGACAACATTAGACAAAATAAAATCACAGAAACAATCCTCTAACCTCAAAGCAAATCCTGCTTGGGAGCGAACTGATGGAAGCACTTCATTGACTCGAAAGCAGTTTCCTGTGGAGTGTCCTTCTTAATAGCACATTTATCCACAATTTCATTAGTCAGTTTTTCATTCTTCGTGATATCATTTAATTTCGCTTTAATTGCATCAACTTGGATATCACCGGCTGCATTTTGGAAACCTGCTTTTTTGTTGAAACAGAACAAGTGTTCTTTGAGTTTGGGATCGTCTACATATTCACCAGCTTTGGCTTTTAGGCACACTGCATCGTCTACTTTACTTTCAGCTTTGCATTCTTGGTGGAATTGCATAATTTTGGCTTTTTGTTCGTCTGAGAGCATGCTCTGCTGTAAAGATTAAAGGGCACAGTGAGATTAATTATACAATTATTTACATTATAACATGAAAATGAAACATAACTTAATATATACTTATATAAAAACGTTTTATTTAAATTATAATTCAAGTAAAGTTTATAAAAAACACGATTATTGTTTATCACTTATTACAAAATGTACACTTCCTACCTGTGAGGCTGCTACCAAGCACACTAGAACCACTACAAATAATTTCATTTCGTTATTTTTGGTACAGAATACTATTAGAATCACTGTGACATGTTTTCCAAATTTTTTCGCTTTTATAATGCGCCTAATGATTTAGATCGTTATCTCGTCAGGAAGCGCTCATTTTATATTAATAATAGAATTCATCTGATATTCAAAAAAAGAACAGATATGTAGGTGGTATTGTGCAAAAAAATAATAAGTTCTATTCAACACACAAAAAATCTAATTAGGGTGACTCAAAGTAGAAAATAATATCAAGGGCGTTACTCGCAAAAAATGATTGTATGAATTTGTCTTTCTAATAGTCCATTAGATGATGATAAGGGACATTGTTATTTTTATAATATAGTTGCAACTGTTGCGAGTTATCTAGTCGAACTTCCAGCTAAAACGAAGTGGTTTCATGTGACTGTCTGTAAGAAACGCCAGCGGTCATTGCAAGTCGATGACGCCTCGTTAGTATAGAAATTTGTTAATTAAAACTCGATTCAAGTGAATTAAATTTATAAAAGTATGGACAAAATTTGGTTACATTATAGTAGTTTTTTTATGATATAATAAGGCGAAAATTCTCTTCTACATTACATATAAAAGTTTCATATGAATCAATAATTTTAGTAACTCATCAACAGTTTTGAATGAAATTTGTAAAAAGGTGTATTTGTGTAATGTTCAGGATAAATTAACTCCTAAAATTGTTAATTTTGGGCATTAATTGGTTTATGGTAACAACTTTGGAACTTCGGGTTTGAATTTTTCAAAATCTGTTATTTTAAACTACAAATAAAAATAATGAACTTAAGATATGTGGTTAAATTTAATTCACTTTTTATTTAGGTAGATAAAGCCAATGCGTCAATCAAATAATTTAGTCTATAGTTCGACAGCAACAATTCCCAATCCCCTGCAAAATTATAACTTTTTTGATGATGCCTTTGCGGTTTTCTTTCAAAAAAACATACAAACCTAAAAACCAAAGTTTTATTTATATAATAAATTCGATAAGTCACAACAGATTACATCTAGCTCATGGCTTTTGATCCTTAGTCAAGGAAACAATCTTGAATTTATACCTTAATATCAAACAACCCGTCATCAGGTAAATAGATATTCCAAACATGATTCCCCAAAGGACTTGTTTACAAATTAGTTTGTTTACTCTTTCACAATTTGTGCCATCGAGGAAAACGCGAGGGAATAGCAAGAGTTTGTATAAGAGAGAGGTAAAGAAAAAATCGAATAGAAATACTTTATTTCGTTGGTTAGAAAAACCTTTTAGTAGATGATAAGGAATTTTACATTTGTGACAAAGTTTGTTCGATTTCTTGTCTCTTTAGATAAAAAATATTTTAACAACAATGGAAATTAAAAAAAAAGTTTAATGTAATAAATACAGTGACAAAAATAACAAAAAAAATCTTAACAGCAGTGCTTCACTTTTGAAAACTGTGCAAGATGTCAAGATGACTATCTTAATGAATATTGTTCGTGGGTAGTAATAGTCCATGAGGCAAGTTAGATATATTGCACAAATTACTTTAACATTTTTTTTGCAGTTCTTGATCTATAAAAAAAGAAGAAGAATATAAATACAGGAAATCTCTAGCGTAGTAGAAATCCAGTTATACTCTTTGAAAATTAAGACAATTTTCCAAACACCAATCATGACAATTTGATTAAAACATTATTTATTACGTAAAAAAATTCGAAATAAATATAAATATTTGTGCAAAATATTTCTGGAGTTAATTATATTAATTAAATGTTTTCTTATTTAAAGTAGATAAATCAAAACCACAAATACAACAATCTGCACTTACTGGAAAAATCCCTTGCTCTCATTTTCCTATTTAAGACAGAATAATAAACAAATAGTAACAGTTCTACATCAGAATCCTCCACAAATCAAAATGAAGTTTGTTCTAATTTTATTGATTGTAGGCTTAGCCATCTGTCAGGTAAGAAAAATTATGCAGATTTTAACATCAATAGGTTTAGGTTACATGTGTTTCGACCCAAGTACATGATAATTTTGTGACTGAATGTCGTAAGGCTGTAGGACTTCAAGAAAATGAAACACCTCAGTCATCTAGCACCGCAGAGCTGTATAATGCCTGCATGAAAGCGAAACTGAACGGATAGTTTGTATTTGGAAGTGTAAGCAGATGAAGATCCGCTAGAAAGTGTATACTTATTTGAAATATAGTTTACAGAATAAAAAAAATTAAATTTTATTTGGTTGTTTTAGTAATGTTCATTTCACATTCTTTCAAAAATTTAGCATTTCATAGGAAACTTATTTGAGAATGTTTTGCTTAGGCCCGGTTGTTTCACCTCCAAATATCCATTAGATGGTTATGTATACTTAGAATGTGAATCTTAATATCATTTCTTATGTTTAAGAAGTTACAATCTGAGTTCCAGATAACTATCTAATAGATATATCAAGGTGGAATAAACGTGCCTTATTAATTCAAAATTTTATTCTATCTATCATACTACGTAAATTACGGAGTTTTGTCATATTTTGAATTTATAAAAGTATTTTCTGTGGATTTAAAAATTATATCAAAACCACAAATGTATCAATCTTTGACATGTAAAAATGAAATATAAAATTTGTACATATAAATGAATAATTTACTTACCAGCACTTAATTTTGTACTAGAATTATTTCAATAATTCTATGTGTGTGCTTAGCTTGTCAGGTAAAAACTGTCATAAAATATCGATGTAAGTTTCACATATAGACATGTTTCACATATAAACATATTTCCCTGGGCTTCAACAAACTTACCAAGTACTACGTCAATCATAATCTCGTAAGTTGTAAAGACTTTGATGAAATTACCACAGATGAAAATTATCACAAGAAAATTGCGCCATGTATTAGACATAAATTAGAATATTATGCGTGCATCATAAGATGGAGGATAATATGTAATGTGGAAGAGTTCAAGAGTCCATATCAAGATGTCTTAGATATTATGAATGATCTAGATCTACGACGTATATGAAATAAATATTATACATATACTCGAATGCATGCTAGCCGTCTGTTAAGACAAGGACAGAGACGTTGCTCTCCGTCTCACGCAATCGTTGGGCTAATTTGCACTAGTTACTCTGTATAAAAATTACTTCGTGGATTTTTCTTTTCCTAAAATAAATTAAAAACTTACGTAGGAATCATCCTGTACATAAAACGCATAAACAATTAAAATTCATATGCAATATGCTTGTCTACATTCTTTCTCACGATTACATGTCATCACATCATGTTGTCTGTGTTTATTTTCTAATATGAACATCATACTTTATGCATTTTTAAACTTATCACATTTATTGTCATTTTTTATCCTTCCACTATGACTAAGAAAAATATATGTAGAATGCATATAAAATCCTAATACCATGAAGTACTACATTGTCATAACTTTATTTATGTCTTTTTGTGTCATAACCCAAGTAAAAATATTAGAAAAATCACACAAATTCGTGAATTTTAAATAGGTTGTGAACCAGAATGTTAGGAATAGAAGTTTGGCTTAAATACTGCAGCACTTACACATTCAAATTTTGTAGATGAGGGCTTAGGAATTATTGCGAATTGCGAATTTCTTGATTCAAAACTATGTATAATATAGACTTGCTCCTTTTTTCCACAACAGGAAGAATTAACGAAAAACTGAGAATTTCTGTTGGTTATGATGTAAGTAGGTCTACTAGAAATCACTACTGGCTTTCATATTATATTGAGGGGAGATTTTAACAAATTTCATAATTTTTTTTTGGACAGTATAATTTATTTAAAAAAGCAGTCGAGATTCTAGTTTCTAATCATTTTTGGTTTTTTGCAATATTTGGTAATTTTTAGTTAATTCTGTAAGAAACTTTTGGATATACGTTGATGAACAATTAACATGGAGGAAGTTGATTTTAATGAGACTGTCGTCTGTTCTGTACGAGTAAATCTAGAGTCTAAACTGTAGACACTTGCAAGACTAAGGAACTGTTGGTTTGAGAAAATATTTTACACTAAACAAGAAACAATTACGAAAAAAAAAATTAAATTGCACTTTTCTTTAACGCTGCTCTTTTGTAATAAATTCATTTAAGTTTAAATGTTATGATAACGAATTCTGACATAATGAAAAACTAATAGATATGTATAATAAATATGATTGATGCCGAATTTTAATTTTAATAATTTCGATGTTTACATGAAATAAAATGGTGTGATTTCAATTAACCGAGATATTATAATCTCTCTAAAACTTCCCCTTATTATATTTACTTTCAAATTGAATA
Source organism: Pediacus dermestoides (assembly GCA_963942485.1). Classification (NCBI taxonomy): domain Eukaryota; kingdom Metazoa; phylum Arthropoda; class Insecta; order Coleoptera; family Cucujidae; genus Pediacus; species Pediacus dermestoides. Next base: position 7,605,204 of record OZ012629.1, read on the forward strand.
ATCTCTTCCACTTTGATCTTTTCAATAAAATATATTAACATATAAATCCTTATATATAAACTTCAACCCAAATAGTCTAACTTAATATTGTGAAAACCATCTTCAACATGAAACATTCCGCAATAATTCTAACAATATGCCTTTGTGCTGTTGATGTCGTTCAGGAAAAAATACAATTTTCTTTCAACAAACTTTCTTGCTAATAATAATTTATAATATTATTTTTTAGGTCTTTTATTTTACCTACCGAAGAAGAACAACATGTGATCAATATGCTTAATCAACGTCGGGATCCTATTTGAATTTTCAAAAAGTTATACCTAATGGATGGTAAAATCGAGGATGACTTAAAACTAAACCAATACACACTTTGTACTTACAAGCAAATGGGATATATGACGGAGTCCGGAAAAATTAACATTAAGAAAATCAAGAGCTTCAGCCGTAAGTACTTACAGTCAAGCGATTTTGATAAATATGTAGCTTGTGCTGAAGAAACTGCAAGGCATTTGAGGAACTGTTGGTTCGAGATGATTTTTAGTCCTAAAATTAAGGAGATATCTGGTTATCTTACGGAAAATGATATTAATGTTAAACATGTTTTGTAAAACTTTGCATATTGAGTATTTTGAGATAGAATGTATGAAAAGCACAAATAAATACTGTAAATATATCTGTCAACTCTATTTTATTATGATATGGAATAATCCTTAAGTTGTAGGTATAATTATTATAATATAATAAATAACTCCATAATTTTACCTCATCTAAGTTTTGGCACTTTTCAAGCTCTTCAATTTTTGCTCATTTCTGTTTCATTTTCAATAGACTAGAGATGTTTAATTTTTACAACAAAAGAATTGCATGTTTGCCCTAATACAAATACGAAATACTAAAGTATATTTTATTTTCCTTTTTTGATTTCTGCATATTTTCGATAAGGTTAGTTTTTTATATAAAAATGTTTTCGTGAAAGTTAAGATAATTCCATTCTAGTTATTTTATTTTTCTAGTCGTCCACATATCTACAAACATTTCGAAAATATTATTCAGGATTTAAGTTGAGCGTAATGATTCACAATCTTTGAAAACTTCCCCTCTTGTTTGCTTTATATTATGTACATGAACTTATCTTTTGTCCTTTGATCTTCTGATAGGAAAAAAATGAAACTGCTCCATGTGCATATAAATATAAACCTCATGAAGTAACCGCAATGTTAAGATGGCGACGAATAGCAAAATGATAAAGTTTATTGCAATTTTAACAATGTTTTTCTGTGCCATTAGCCAGGTAAATACATGACTATTTTTTTACAAAAAAAAACGCATTTATTATATATTTTTTTAAAGGCAGCTGTGGTACCCCCAAAGCAAGACGATAATTGGTATGACGAATGCACCACTTCTACAGGTGTAGAAAAAGATCAGTTACAAAAATTATACGTAGGCGACTACATTGAAAGTGATAAACTAAAGGAATTCATACTTTGCAACTATAAGAAACTTGGTTATATTACGCAATCCGGAGAAATTAATATGGAAAGTATCAAGAGCAATTACAGAAAGTATCTTCCTGGACATGGAACGAGTGCTGGGTTTTCCTGTATTGTCAAGAAACGTACACTTCGGGAAACTGCATGGAATATGTGGAAATGTTGGTGGCAAGAAATGTATTTCAAAAAGACTCTGTACATTCAGCCTTGCAATCGGGAAAATATTACGAGTGATTTGAAGGAAGATACTTTAATTCGAAAGAATCCTTGTTAAAAATAATTGTTTAAAGTTGTAAATGAATTTGTATTTTTTAAATAAACAGTTTATGCGAAATGCATTCGATTTTTTAAAAAAAAAAGAACTTTGTTTACAGTAGACGGAAAAAGTTAATTATAATCTCTAAAACTTCCCATTGTATGTATTTTAAAATCTACTTATCTCTTCTCCTTTGACTTATAAAGGAAACAGCAAATGTATTGAAATTCTAAAACCAGAAAGCTTTTATATTGAAGGTAGATTTAAAAAAAATATTTATTTTTAATATGTTTGCAAATTAACTAATAGCTTAGATAAAAACAAGTTAATTTTTGCTAATACTTATAAAAAAATATAACTTATTTTGAGTTAGTTTTTCCAGTTGTGGTTAGTTATCTTTTCCCCTTTGATCCTAAGAATGCATATATAAAACGAACAAATAAATTAATCGTTCAGATCATACAAGCATCAAAATGAAACACATCGCCCTCATAGTGACTCTTTGTGCTCTGACACAGGTAACTATTTTATCCTCTTTCTCCACATAATATTTCTTATTCGTTATTTTAAAGGCAAATCTGCTTCTTGAACAAGATCCAGAATTTCAGAATATGGTGGATGTGTGCATGGTTTCCACAAGAGTATCCGTAAGCATGCTTCGACTTGCTTTATTGCAGCGTGATCGTGATATTGATAATGAGAAATGGAGAGAATTTCTTCTATGCAACTATAAAAAACTTCAGTACATTTCGGAATCGGGTGATGTTAATTATGAAAAATTCAAAGAGAAACATGGTTCTCCATCTGACGATAAATTTAAAAAACTAGTGGATTGTCCTGTTAAGCAAAGCACAAGTCTGGAAACTGCTAGGACTATGTGGAAATGTGAGTGGGAGAAGGAGTTTATAAGAAATGAGTTTTTAGATATGTTTATGTGAACACATAGCTATTGAAGTTGATAAGATGTGAATAATAAACATTGTCATATGTAATTTTTTTTATAACCACTTCTAGAATTAGACATTTTCTGGTTGCACAAAAAAAAACAGAATATCTGCAAACATTTTCTTCAATGAATTTTTATTTACAAAACCACAAATGTACGAACCTCTTGATATAAAAATATCTGTTTATATCGTTGTCGTATAAAAGCACAAAAATACTTGAAGCATTTAATTATCATTAACAACATGAAGTTCGTTTTTTTTACTGCTTTTGCGCGTTTTTCTAATAGTCCAAGAAGCGGCTGCAAAAAGTTAGTCGTCATAAGGTGGACGAACGGGAAAAATAGGAATTTAGACCTTTATTAAGAAGGAACTTTAAGGTTGACTGCCAAAATCCTGCCGAATAGGGTTTAAAAAAATAATGAAATAAATAAATAATTTCAAAAATAATCATTGTGGTGGACAAAAAGGAGTCACCACATTGCAGGGGAGAGCGAAACGAACAAAAATAAATAGGGTTGCCTACACCCACCCTGTTGGAACACCTCGGCAGCCCCGCTTAAGGGGAGGTTTTTTTATTAAAAACTGACGTCATAAGGCGGAAGCATAAATGAAACGTACTTTTAGTGATACTTGATCTAAATTTACGTCACTGTTGAGATTTAGTTGACAACTTTACAATACCCAAACATTCCACTATAATGAAATTTGCACTAATCTATGTGTTTTCACCACAGGCACTAATAATACCAGCTGACAAACAAAACTTATAGGATTGGCATCAACATGTTCAAATTCCTCAAAAGTAGAACCTGCCTAAGTGTTTATATCAATATTGTATTCTAATGGTATTCTAGTACACCTGATAATGCCCTACTAAAAGAATACTTATACACATTGTATATTTAAGAAATATGGTTTCATAATGGATTCTGGGGAAATGAATATGAATAACATCATGTCACTAACTAGAAAATAAGGAAGTGAAGAAAAAGAAAAAAGAATTGTTGAGTGTGTTGAACAGAAAGACTCCCCAAGAAACTACTTTCAATATTCATAATTGTTGGAAGGTGTTTTAATTTTTTCATTTTTTATTCCTTAAAAAGATTTTAAGCACAAATTTAGTTCTCAATTCCGGCAGCGTTATTAGAATGAAATATTTTCTGTTCGAAATGTTGCTTTATTAGGAAGAATCTAAGTACTTATACAGGGTTGGGCATATGTGTCGCAACCCTTAATTTCTGACTAAACTTGTTTATTATCATTATTGGTCTTAAAAGAAGTATTTGTAGTTTTAATAATTTCGATGTTTACATGAAATAAAATGGTGTGATTTCAGTTAACCGAGATATTACAATCTCTCTAAAACTTCCTCTTATTATTTACTTTCAAAATAATCTCTTCCCCTTTGATCTTTTCAATAAAAAATATTATTAACATATAAATCCTTATATATAAACCTCAACTTTAATTGTCTAACTTAATATTGTTAAAACCATCTTCAACATGAAACATTCCGCAATAATTCTAACAGCATGCCTTTGTGCTGTCGTCCAGGTAATAATACAATATTCTTTCAACAATCTTTCATGCTTATAATATAATTTTTAAGTCATTTGCTTTACCTATCGAAGACCAACAAGACCAACTACATCTGACCATTGCACTTCATCAATGTGACTCTTCTACAGGATCCCATTTGCATTATGACAAAGATGGCAAAATCGAGGATGACCCACAACAAGACCAATACACACTTTGTATATACAAGCAAATAGGATATATGACGGAGTCCGGAAAAATTAACATGAAAAAAATCAAGAGCTCCAGTCGTAAGTACTTACAGCCAAGCGATTTTGAAAAAGCTCTCGCTTGTGCTGTAAATTTAAACACTCCCGAAGAAACTGCAAGACATTTGAGCAACTGTTGGTCCGAGACGGTTAGTTATAAATCTAAGAAGACATCTGATAATCTTAAGCAAAATGATGATATTAAGGTTATACATGTTCTTTAAAACTTTGTATATTGATTAATTTGTGTAAGAAGGTACGTTAGAATAGAATGTATCAAAAGCACAAATAAATAATGTAAATATATCTGTCAACTTTGTTTTATTGTTATGTTATGGAATAATCCTTAAGTAGTAGGTATAATTATTATAATATAATAAATAAGTTCATAGTTTTATCTCATCTAAAATTTTTTCAAGCCTTTCAGTTTTTGGTCATTTCTGTTTCATTTTCAAGAGGTCTTCAATTTTTACAACAAAAGAATTGTATGTTTGCGCTTATGCAAATACGAAATACTAAGGTTTATTTGTTTTTCCCTCTTTGATCCTTTTTTCCAAAAAATGTAGATCACTCGTACCTTATAAGCAGAAACTATTTGATGAGATGCTAAGAATACATGAAGCATTTCACAGTAATTTTATTAGTGGCTTTTAGTACTCTTCCCTAGATAAAAAGCAAGAAGACGAATTTGATACACACCTAAAATATTTTATTTCTGCATTTTTTCGATGAGGTAAGTTTTTTATATAAAAAAATGTTTTTCTCATACCTGCACGAAAATGGCCACTTTAAGGTCTACTCAAACCAACGCGGGAATGCGGGAGCGATGCGGTATGTGCGGGACAAAATGTACTTTATGTACGGCTGCATTATAAAGTACTGTTTATGACGTACTTTTGCGTGCGTAAAGTGGCTCTTTATACACTAGTGTATAATGGCACTTTATTTTACTATTATTGTAAAATATCAATATATCAGCTGTCAATGTCACAATAAATACTGTCAGAATGAATTTATTACTGTCATACATAATTTTTCTAAATAATGAAAAGGTAATTTTCGCAGTTGAACATAAGGCTTTGTATGGAACTTGTATATAATCTGACTTTATTGACTCGTCCTATTTATTAGCCTCGCTCGCAAGCTCGCTCTGCCATAAACCAGACTCGTCAATAAAGTCATAGATTATATACTTGTTGCGTAAACTACTATTATACACTGACGCGTCAAATGATTCGACGGGACTATACAGTTTCTAATATTTGTTTGGTAATATTAACGATTATGTACTAAAGTTCTTCAGATGAGGAGGAGGGTCTTTTGCTTTTAGCAGTAGCAGAAGATGATGTTGAGCTGCTGACTTCGGGAAACCGCATGGAATATGTGGAAATGTTGGTGGCAGGAAATGCATTTCAAAAAGACTCTGTACATTCAGCCTTGCAATCGGGAAAATAATTGTTTAAAGTTGTAAATGAATTTTTTAAGTAAACAGTTTATGCGAAATGCATTCGATTTTTTCAAAAAACACGAATTTTGCTTACAGAAGACGGAAAAAGTTAATTATAATCTCTAAAACTTCCCATTGTATGTATTTTAAAATCTACTTATCTCTTCTCCTTTGACTTATAAAGGAAACAGCAAATGTATTGAAATTCTAAAACCAGAAAGCTTTTATATTGAAGGTAGATTTAAAAAAAATATTTATTTTTAATATGTTTGCAAATTAACTAATAGCTTAGATAAAAACAAGTTAATTTTTGCTAATACTTATAAAAAAAATATATAACTTATTTTGAGTTAGTTTTTCCAGTTGTGGTTAGTTATCTTTTCCCCTTTGATCCTATGAATGCATATATAAAACGGACAAATAAATTAAACGTTCAGATCATACAAGCTTCAAAATGAAACACTTCGCCCTCATAGTGACTCTTTGTGCTCTCACACAGGTAACTATTTTATCCCCTTTTGCCACATAATATTTCTTATTCGTTATTTTAAAGGCAAATCGGCTTCTTGAACAAGATCCAGAATTTCAGAATATGGTGGATGTGTGCATTGTTTCCACAAGAGTATCCGTAAGCATGCTTCGACCTGCTTTATTGTACAATGATATTGATAATGAGAAATGGAGAGAATTTCTTCTATGCAACTATAAAAAACTTCAGTACATTTCGGAATCGGGTGATGTTAATTATGAAAAATTCAAAGAGAGACATGGTTCTCCATCTGACGATAAATTTAAAAAAATGGTGGGTTGTCCTGTTAAGCAAAGCACAAGTCTGGAAACTGCTAGGACTATGTGGAAATGTGAGTGGGAGAAGGAGTTTATAAGAAATCAGTTTTTAGATGCATATGTTTATGTGAAGACTGATAAGATGTGAATAATAAACATTGTTATATGAAAGTCTTTTTATAACCACTTCCAGAATTAGACATTTTCTGGTCGCACAAAAAAAACTGAGAATATCTGCAAACATTCTCTTCAATGCATTTTTTGTGTACAAAACCACAAATGTACGAACCTCTTGATATAAAAATATTTGTTTAAAATACTTGAAGCATTAACAACATAAAGTTCGTTTTTTTTACTGCTTTTGCGTGTTTTCTTAATGAAATTTGCACTAATTTCACCACAGGCACTAACAGTACGAGCTGACAAACAAAACTTATAGGATTGGCATCAAAATGTTCAAATTCCTCGAAAGTAGAATCTGCTTTAGTGTTTATATCAATATTGTATTCTAATACACCTGATAATGCGCTACTAAAATAATATACACTTTGTATATTTAAGAAATACGGCTTCATAATGGATTCTGGGGAAATGAATATGAATAACATCATGTCAATTAGAAAATACGGAAGTGAAGAAAAAGAAAGGAGAATTGTTGAGTGTGTTGAACAGAAAACTCCCCAAGAAACTGCTTTCCATGTTCATAATTATTGGAAGATGTGTTTTAATTTTTTCATTTTTTATTCTTAAAATAAATTTAAACCCAAATTTAGTTCTCAATTCCGGCATCAGCGTTATTAGAATGAAATATTTTCTGTTCGAAATATTGTTTTATTAGGAAGAATCTAAGTATATAAATATCTATACTTTAGAGTTAGGAAACACAAATGTTAAATAAACATATTCAATAAGAATATATCTGCTCGACATGCATTTTTACCACACAAAACTACCACACGTGTCTTACGATAATAGGAAAATAATTTTTGATATATTTTCTTTATGTAAAGACCAATAATTGCGTGTAGCTAATTAACATCAACAACATGCAGTTTGTGGTAGTATTATTTTTTGAGGTTCTTGACTCACAAAGTAAAGATACATACCTATATCAGAGTTTGTTTTGTATTAAGAAATAATTAAAAATTAATTAACTGTTTCCTCTGTTACATTTATTACAAAAATGCACTTATCTACTGACTTTTGATCTATATGTAAGAAAAATTATACATATCTCTTAAGTAAGTATATAATTACTTCACTGCAATCTCACCAATCATTGTTTAGACAATCACCATGAAATATTAACTCTTAATAATGACCTTTTGTGCCATCACTCAGGTAAAAATATTTCCCACATAAAATTTTAAGTTTTCTTATTAAAGGCACTAATACTGAAGAAGAAAAAGAAGAACTAAAGGCATGACATAAGGAATGCAATGCTTCTACAGGGGTAGACGAAGAATTGCTGAAAAAATCACGTAATGGTGAATTTCCAGATAATGTTTATCTGAAGGAAAACAAGCTTTGTGTTTTTAACACCGATTCTGGCTGGATGGATGAACAAGAAACTGCTACGGCGCCAAAATAATTAGTAACCAAAGCTCTCCTTAGGACACTACTTTTTATATCAAGAAATGTTGGTGGGAGAACATTAAACTTGGAGCGAAGAACTAGTGAGGACGGTGACAATTCCTAATAATTACAATAATTATGTAATTATACAGATTTAGTTGACTTTTAGTTCTACTTATAGCTAAATTACAAAATAAAGACGACCTTAATTAATATATGTTTTAAGAAATTAATAAATTCAAGGATTGTTTACATAAAGATTATTTAACAAGATAAAGTAATCTAATAAGTTCTTCCTCCCTTTTAATTATGTCAAAAATGCAATTATCTCGTGACCTTTGAGCCATCTATAGAAAAACTAGGCATATCGTTTGTGCATATAATATATAAACCGCAATAATTTTAATGTAATCCCAATCATTGTGCAGGCCATCAACATGAAATATTACGTTATACTCTTAACAGTGACTCTTTGTGCTCTTACTCAGGTAAAAATATTATTATATAAAATTCGTAAAATTTTTATTTATATTTTTAAAGGCACTAATACCACTTAGTCAGGAGGAAAAAGAAGAACTGAGAGCATGGCATAAGGAATGCAAGACTTCCACAGGAGTAGATGAAGAGCTGCTGAAAAAAACACGCAATGGCGAATTTGCTGATGATCCAAAACTGAAGGAACAGATGTATTGTGTCTTTAAAAAAGTTGGATTCATGTCTGATTCTGGAGAACTTGATATGGAATTCGCTAAAACTAAATTAAGGAAAAATATGGATGAACAGGAAACTGCTACGGCGCTTAGTTGTATGGTTAAGCAAAGTACACCTCAGGAAACAGCTTTATATGTCAAGAAATGTTGGTATGAGAAGAACCTCAAACTTGGACCGACGAATTAGTGAATGCGGTGACAATTCTTAATAATTACAATTTAATTATGTTTTTTATTACGAAATAAAATATATTTTAAAAAATTATAAATTCAAGGATGTTTACATAAGAATTATTTCACAAAGATAAAGTAATCTAACAAACTTCTTCCTCCCTTTTATTTGCGCCAAAATTGCACTTATCACTTGGCCTTTGATCCATCTGTACAATATATAAACGGCATTTCTTTATTGCAATCCCAATCATTGTGCAGACCATCAACATGAAATATTACGTTATAATCTTAACAGTGGCTCTTTGTGCACTCACTCAGGTAAAAATATCACTAATATAAATTCGCAAAAATTTCATTTTATTTCTAAAGGCACTAGTACCACTTACTGAGAAGGAAATACAAGAACTGAAAACATGGCATAAAGAATGCAAAACTGCCACAGGAGTAGACGAAGAAGTTCTGAAAAAATCACGCAATGGCGAATTCGTCGATGATCCAAAATATAAAGAACAAATGTTTTGTATCTTTAAGAAAATTGGTTTTATGTCCGAATCCGGAGAGCTTAATATGGAAACTATTAAAACTAAACTGGGAAAAAATCTGAATGAACAAGAAATTACAGCGGCTCTTACTTGTGTTGTTAAGCAAAGCACTCCCCAAGAAACTGCTTTCCATATCAAGAAATGCTGGTGGGAGAAGAATGTCAAACTTGGAGTAAAGAACTAACTAATGTACTATTGAACAAATGTTAAAATAAAACCTTGCATGGTTGGAAGGAAGTAGTTTTTTTATGACTAAGTGTCCAGTAATTGTTAGAAGTGTACGTTTAGAATTATAATAATTCAACGACTGAGATATTGTGTACACAGTGCCTGATTCAAGGAGGGGTTTCGGGTTTAATCCCTTTGAGGTTTCGAAATCTAGGATCCACCACTGTGTATGCATAAGCATTAACAAGCAAGTGCAATTAATCATTAAAATGAAATAACTTTTACCTGAAACACAACCCAGCAAAAAATCATGGAGTGCAGATTTTCTTCAGAAGTGTAAGTTCATAAAGGTACCAAATTTCTCTGTATGTTTAAAATAAAATAATAAATCGGACGATGTCACGGTTATAATCTAATCTACTAAACGACATTAAATCTACCTAAAAAGAGACCTTCGATATTTATATATCCTAAAAATGTTGGTGGGAGAAGTATTTTGAACTTGCTACCCTATAATAATTTTTGTTGGACTCGATTGTAGGTACCTAATTAAATTCAGTTCCAATTTAAACCTAAAATTAGAAAAAATAAACATTCATACTTCAAGGAATTTTTTACAAATTAATTATGCGTAATATAGTTAAATGTAGGTAATAAAGAGAGTGTTTACAGGAATATTACCGTAATTCAAAATAGATCCTTGATGTAGGAAACAACCTATTATTATGCCTTTAAAAAACTGATATATAAATGAAATCATTTGTACCAGTTTAGTATTGTTTTATCCAACTGTTAAAAAGTGCCCAAATAAAAATGAAATATTTTGTTGTGCTCTTTGTGGCTATTGCCACCACTTCAGCTTTGGTAAGTTTGTTTATAGTTCTATAATAAATCGCCAATTTTTCCGTTGTTACTATAGAATGTCAACCCAGAAGTTAAAGAGAAGCTAATGAAAATAATTAGCGATTGCATGCAAGAATCCGGTGTAGCAGAAGAAGTGGTTGCCAAAGCATTGGCAGGTGAATTTACCGACGATCCAAAACTAGAAGCTCAGGTGTTGTGTTTTGCGAAAAAAACCGAGATGATCAACGATGCTGGTGATGTAAATGTGGAAATGATCAAATCGAGAGTCCATATGGTCATATCGGATGAAGCCAAAGCTAATGAATTTATAACCAGATGTACCGTACAGAAGGCCTCACCAGCTGAGACCGCCATGTCAATTATCAAATGTTTCCACGAAATAATGGGCTACTAAATGATATGATTATTTTAAGTTTACTTATATTATATTATGAGATTTAGCGGAACAATAAAACGATTATTCAAGTACTCTCTGTATAAGAGTAAAAATTTTATTAACCTCAATAACAACATATTCAATGTCCAACTTTAACAGCTTGTTTCTTCCAGCACTTCGACAGCTCAAATGCGGTTTCTTGAGGAGTGCTCTTCTCCACAACGCAAGTCAACGCCTTGGTGACTTGTTCTTCAGTCAAATTCTTTCCCAATTTGCTTTTGATTTTCTCAACATCAAGGGTTCCAGATTCGGTTTGGAAGCCAATTTTCTTATGAAGACAAAGCAAGTGCTCCTTGAGTTTTGCATCGTCAGTGAAGATTCCTTCACGTGCTTTCTTCACAATTTCCTCGTCAACACCACTGACTTTCAAGCAATCATTGTGGAAAGCCTTGAGTTTTTCTTTTTGTTCGGCGGTGAGTTCCGCAGCCTGGAGGTTGATTTTTATAGAATAAAACTAGGAATTTATTGAAGTTTCTCTTACCTGGGCGACGGCAAACAGAGCAATAATGGCGAGAACTGCGAAGGTTTTCATCGTGATCGTTTGGTGGCACAATTTTAGAAAAACTATGGATTTTTAGTGTAGTTTGTTTGGTTTTTATATGAAATTGTGATGAAAATAGGTCAAAGTTTATCTGGGTTTCTAAGAAATCTTATTGTACATATAGTAAGATGATATTAGAAATTTACAAATCATCTAATTTTTTATCAGGACAATTATTCTGGTTTAATTCAGATAAGTAGAAAATATGGGTCAAATTATTGACCAAATTTTTTTTAATATACAATGATCTTTACGTGGAACTAAGTATGTATAAATATTTATAGTTTTTATTCAAAATCTACAAAATGATAATGCAAGCTATGATAGGATACATTTTTTATTACAATTTTAAGATACAAACAATATTATTTTGAACGAATTGAAAAAAAATTGTATATTTTTATAAAATGATGCTTGAATTGATAAAAATCCAATAAGACTTTTAGTTCTAAATATGAAATCAAAAAGATAGGAATACTTCTGAAAGAAGAAAATTAGAAGCTAATTTACTAACAGTTACTTCTCACGTAATTAAAGAAAATTCTGGAAATACCTCAAAAGGTCTAAAAAAATCTTTTCACGTTTTGATTATTTTATTGCAAATATATTTGAAAGCTATTTATGATTGTAGTTATATAGTTTGATGTAGATAATCTTTCCTTTTTTGATATTTAATATTTTCATGTTTTTCTTAAAATATTTTATGAAAATTACTTAATGCTCAGAAAATTTGCCTCTGCCTCACAAGTCAAGGTTAATAGAGTGTATTAAGACCATATAGATGCAATTGAAATGAAAGCTAAACTTCAGTGTTTTTGTTACATCACATAATACAACGATTTTCTGAGTTTAAGTTTTTGAATATATCTCTATTTATACTTTTATGAAAATAGTCCTTGTAGTCCTTCAGCTTGGGGTCAAAAGGTAGGAAGTGAGGTAGGAAGTAAAAGTGGGATGAGACGACGCAGTGATTTCTGAAGGGTTTTTTGGTCGCTGAATCCGAATCCGTGCGTCGTTTTTCAATAAAGTGGCGCAAACAAAAGTTATTAACAATTTATTGTTTAAAACGCAATAACTCGAAAAGTATAGATTTTACCGAGCATTTTACGAAAAAAAGTTTCAAACAAAAGTTGTTCAAAATAAAAAGAAAAGGTCATATGGTATTTTGTCATAAAATCGCTCGAACAAATGTTATAAACAATTTATTGTTTAAAACGGAACAAACCAAAAAGCATACATTTTAGGGGAGTCTTTTTATTTTGCACAACTTTTGTTTGAAACTTTTTTTGGTAAAATGTACACTTTTCCAGTTATTGCATTTTAAACAATAAATTGTTAATAACTTTTGTCCGAGCAATCAGAAAACACTGCGTCGTCTCATCCCGCTTTTACTTCCTACCTTTTGGCCTCTAGCTGAAGGACTATTGTGAGTGCACTTTTCTGTTATGCACTTCTCTCATAATTTCGAGTTGAGAGGAGGTTGGGACGAAGGGAAGCAATGTTGACAATCTAATCTCCATTTAACTTGAAATGATTTTAAAATTGCAGTTACGAAGAAAGTTAGGTTGTGTGTTTGCTTTTTTTCTAAAAATCTAACCGCCCCCTAACTCGAAATTCGATAACAGAAATGATTGAGGTATATGGATACTGATTTGTCCTATCAGCAATTTTGGCTGAAAATTTCCAGATTACCTAGTTGAAGAGCACAAAAACCCAAAAATATGTCCTACAGTTTTTATTAAATCAAAATTTGTACATTACAAAAATTATTCTCTGATCATCATAAACTTAATGAGCAATTTTGACAGACAAAGTCTTCCAGCATTTAATCATTTCATAAGCAGTAACTTCAGGTGTATCTTTCTTAACGACACAGGTCATGGCTTTGGTAATTTTATCTTCAGTCAACTTGGTTTGATGCATTTTAGTTTTGATGACTTCTGTATCGATTTCACCTGCTTCTGTCATGAAACCAGCTTTTTTGCACATACAAAGCAAATGGGTTTTGAGTTTGGCATCGTCAGTCCATACGCCTTCCTTAGTCTTCTTGACAAGTTCCTCATCTACACCGCTGACTGTTAGACATTCTTTGTGGTGTGTGCGGATTTTTTCTTTTTGTTCTTCGGTGAGTTCGGAAGCCTTATGTGGAAATTTTTGTATAAAAAATTACTATTCAAGGGAAGTTATGCTTGGCTTACCTGGGAGATGGCGAAGAGGGCAACGACGAAAAGTACTGCGAAAGTTTTCATGATGATCAGGTTTGTAACAGTTCTGGTAACACTATTGATTTTAGGAACGACGGCCCAAACTTATATAGTGAATTTGTGAAAAAATATGGTTCAAAAGTTATCAGCTGTTTATTTGTCGAATACATTTAATATTATTATTATTTGAAAAAACCATTATTTAGTGGTAAACAAAAAATATTACACAATCAAATTAATTTATCCTTAGGAAAAGTTTGTTTTCAAAATTAGTTAATAAACATTTTCGTGTAATTTCTTATTTTACAAAAGTAAAAGCATGATTTCCTTTGGTAAAATCGTTAAACATGTTCACATAAAAACCACTAAATAAAAAAAATTGGCTAATTATTAATGTTGATGAATTTTTTATTTAAAAGAGCTTTCGAATAATTTACTAGATGTCGGCTTTAATATCCCATGACAGGATAAAGATCTATTCGTTAGGAAAAAAAAACGCCGAGTGGGAACGTAGCAATGTACCGTTGGGCAAAACAGTATAAATTCTTAATCCTCCATGGGCTTAACTACAGTCTTTTGTGAATCTCAAGATAACCATGGCCGCTTTCAAGTCAATCACCGCCGTCATCCTCCTCATCGCTGTTGTTGGCGTCTTCGCCGGCGGGGTAAGTTCAATAACACCTAGTTTTAACTTTAATTAACCTTCTGGGGTTTGCTGTAGAAAAAACCCACCGAGGAGCAGAAGAAATTCCATAAGGACTGTGTAGAATCCTCTAAAGTGGACGTTGCCTTGTTTGACAAAGCTTACAAAGGAGAATTCGTGGACGATGCCAACTTAAAACAATACATGTTGTGTATTAGCAGGAAAATTGGTTATATTAACGACAAGGATGAAGTTTCTATTGAGACCTTCAAGAAATGTTTCGCTGAAAAATTGAATGATGACGCCAAACTGGAGGAGCTCGCCAAGAAATGTGCTGTCAAAGCCGAAAAACCTGAAGATACTGCATTTAATACCGCTAAATGTTTCTATCAAAATGCTCCGGAAAATGTGAAATTCGATGTGAAACGTTTTGACTAATAAAATAATTTAAGTTACTAAGCAAAGTTTTTTCCTTGTTTACCTTTCCATTTTACATTTCTCCGTTTGGTTTGACCTTAACCTGGAGGCAAATGAACTGTATAATAATTTGATATAATATGTATTATTTTGCTTTAAGTGAATTTATCTCCGAATCATAATACAAGCTGCTATGGCCTTGATCTCGGATATACATCATTAAACCGAAACAGTTTTTATCTGTTGTAATTTTCTTTTATAATATATTCGAATCATGCTGTGTAATGTGTTATATAATGTTAATTAAAAACAAATATTGTTAATACATTATAACCAGCATGTTTACTTAGCGTAATATTTATGATAACAACAAGAAATATCTAGAATAAACTTTGTACACGTAGTTTTTGACACAGTTTATTTCCAAAGAAACATGGAAAATATGTTGTTGGAAATTATTTTGCTATTAATCAATAACTAATCATAAAATCCTCCATGTTAAATTCCAAACGATATGTGATTGGGACTAGTTTCCCAATAACATTTATAAAACAAGTAGGCCGTTTCATCTGCATTAGCACCCTTTTTATCCTTGCAAGCTGTTTGGACCTTTCTGGCATCTTCCGGTTTTATATCAGATGGTAATTTCTTCCTAAGCACGTCGAATAGGATTCTACCGTCGTTGCTTTGAATGCCCACTTTTCGGAACATACAGCCGATAAACTTTTTCAGTTTTGGATCGTTTGGAAAATTACCCTGGGCGGTTTTTGCAACAGTTTCCATATTGACGCCACTGCTACCTTGGCAGGACTTTGCGTTTTCTGCCATTTTAAGTTTCTGCTCGGTAGTTAACTGAGACTACAAAAAATTAATTGGGGTTTAGTGGGAAGATAAAGAATGATGCTGATGTAAATGCAACGGGTATTACATGTAGGAATTAAAAAAATTTCTAGTGAATTTTTGATAAAATTGTCCCTCATTATCATTTTAGTTAACATACTTAATAATATTTATGCTAGTGATGCTGATAAAAATTTTAAGTAAACATAATTGTGATGAGCTCTACAATAATTATAAAGTGAAACTTTATAAGGTTGTTGTTGCGAAAATTATAATCTTACCTGTACTAAAACAGTAAATGATAAAACCAATAAACATAGCGTAATCGTCATTTTCAAAGTTATCGATACAAGGAAAATTTGTATATAATATTTGCATGTTTTCACCTGTAGATATATGGAACTCCCCAAAGGAAACTAATTAATTTTAGTATGATTGAAGATAAAATAAATTAAATCTAAATTACTATTATTAAAACCGAAATATCTACATGTTACTGTAAGTAATCTACATAATGCATATTTTTTAAAAAACTTAATTTGTCGTTATTATACTTTTGCGCCAGCAGGAAATTATTTTTTGTTTATTGTCATTTTATTGTACGAAAATTTTGTACCATTAGTCGTATTACATCGTAAAGGCGTTACCGCCAAATTTAGGTTTACAATGTTGTACAAAAGTACTACTTTAGTTTAATAAAGATACTTAAAAATTTCATGACAGAAAACTGTTTAAAAAAACTCCTATAGTAGTTGGTGACACTATTTTAAATTAAACCACTAATTTTATTACCACTTTCTGTCTAGCCTGTTCAAATTAGAAATTTGCTAGATTGTTTAATTAGGTTAGTTAAAAGTGTGTCGGTTTGAAAAAGCAGATCTGAGATATGATCAAGAAATTTAGATTTCATTTAAACTTGGTGATGCATCTATAAATTTTACGATGTGAGCGAATTTGATTCATGTTTGAACTTCTATTTTCACTTCGGTTAGATCAGACTGTCATCCCCCGCATTTTTCATGCAAACGTATTATTAGTTCTTTTTATCGTTTTTGACATTTTCTATATTTTTATACAAAATGTGGATTCGTCAAAGGATCCGATCTGGAGACATTTATATTTTTGTTCAATATTAACAATCATCTAAAAAAGTTTGTGTTTGTTGAGGAGACTGATATCAGAAGTGGTATTTAAAATTTGTCCTTAAGGACGTAAAAGTTTTCAGTAATATATTTACACACCACTTCGAATTTCTCCGGCAGATACCTCTATAAATTTTCCATTTCTCAAGATCATACACAAAACATAAATTCCTTGAACCTGGACAAACATCGACTCCAAGTTCTTCCAAATCGATTTGTCCTCTCGTGTCTCCGATCTAAAGTAGAAACTCCACCAACAAAAACCCATCATGCTCCCACACGACACATCTGTCTAATTACTTTCTTTGTAGAGCAGATCGATATTCAATAACAGTAAATCAGGTGCAAAACACTCCGTACGGAGGCATTATCTCAACCCCTTGTCACGTGTGTGTGTAGCTACGTATTTAGTTGTTGTACAGTAAATGGATAGCTTAGTAAATGAGATTTATGTTAGGCAAGGTTCGGTTACAGTATATTGTTCAAATGTTTACCTATTAATTGCGTGGGTGTTGTGTCGAGGAAATTCGACAAATTTTCGAGGGTTTATAATATAACAAGAACTAAACTCTATACTACGAATTTTCTGTTTGTTTATAACTAGTTAGACATAAACATTAAACTTACTGATTGTTTTAGGTGTTTGGAAGTGAATGTACTTGGAACAGTGGCACTGGTGCTGTAACAGAAATAGATTTTTTTAGTACATGATTAACAATTGCAGGAAATTTTATTTTAGCTTGTCTGTGTTTAAAGTTTTAAAGGATGTGAAATGGAATGTTCACAATCGGATATTCGGATTATATGGAAAAGACAATTTGGATGAAATCACAGAAAAACTGTTGTCGTCAGGGAAATAATATACTGTTAGAGGAACATGTGTTGGCAGACGTCGCAAGAGAAGTTCAGGACGATTTGGAACATTATTTCAAATGGGATGCACAAAATAGAATAGAATTATTTCAAAATAATACATATAAAACAAATTGACTAAGTGTAAAGAATAATATTAATTAATTAAAACTTGAAAGTACAAAATAACAGTATACGAGCCCTAACAACTAAATGTTCGGACAAAAGTAAATTTGATAGTCTTTTTTCCATATGCTCAAAAGTTATCTAAATTAACTTCCATTATATTGATAATTTTTTTCTGTTATAATGCCAACATTTGGTTATATAAACACGTAAATTTCGTAAAAATCCCCTCGGCGGTTCCAAAACTGTGGCGTTTTAACACAGCAGGTGGGAAAACTGTAGAAACAAAAAATTATTTTTTCAAAACGTTGGATCTAGTAGTCGGATTTTGATGAAATTTACTTTATTGCAAAGCTGGATGTTGGTTTTCTTTACAAAAAAGTTACACAAGCTTTTATTTGGTGATTTTAGGCATTTATTGGAGTTTCAAAGTTGCACCTTTAAAAATGATAGAATTTTCTAGTAACTATTTTAAAAAATCACAGTTTTGAAACCGCTGGTTGGATTTGTGTCAAAAAACCTTTAAATCAAAGCTCAAGGATCGTACAAAATGGAAAAAATTCTGATATGGTAATATGGATTTTTTTCGAGTTCCACAGTTCGGTTTTCAAAAAACGCGTTTTTTGAGGATGAAACCTACATTTCAATAATCACAGTTTTGGAACCGTTGGTTGGATTTTGGTAAATTTTACTTTATTGCAAAGCTGGATTTTAGGCATTTATCGGAGCTTCAAAGTTGCATCTTTAAAAATGATAGAATTTTCTAGTAACTGTTTTAAAAAATCACAGTTTTGAAACCGCTGGTTGGAATTGTGTCAAAAACCTTTAAACCAAAGCTCAATAATCGTACCATATTGAAAAAATCCTGAAATGTTAATATGATTTTTTTTGCATTTTTTTCGAGTTCCACAGTTCACTTTTCAAAAAACGTGTTTTTTGAGGGTGTTACCTACATTTAAATAATCACAGTTTTGGAACCGCTTGTTGGATTTTGGTAAAATTTACTTTATTGCAAAGCTGGATGTTGGTTTTATATAGAAAAATATTCCTAAGTCTTTATTTGATGATTTTAGGCAATTTTCGTAGCTTTAAAATAGCACTTGAAAAAAGTGACGTAATTTTCTAACAACTGTTTTTAAAAAATCACAGTTTTGGAACTCGGTGAAAACGGCATAAAGGTGCTTTCATGGCCCTCATCCAGTCCGGACTTAAATGGCATTGAAACTCTTTGGCATAAAATTAAACGTATTCTACGCAATAATCCACCAAGAACCATCGGGGACTTAAAGACCAAAATAGAAGAAATTTGGGACAGTTTCACGCCAGAATTGTACCAAAATTTGATAAATACAATGCCTGCTAGCTATTAAAGCAAAAGGAGACGTAACCTCTTATAATGGTCCTAAATTAAGAATTATCCCAACATTTAGTTGCAAATTCATTTTGTAAGATTTGATAATTATTAAGGTTAAAATACTGTTAAATACAATAAATAAATTTCTTCGATGCACAATATTGTTATTAAGGCTTTATCTTGTTGTATTGTTGGGTGTTGACTAATTATTTGCGTAAAATTTCCAGTTCTCCTTTCATACTTCAAAAATTTACTTTTGTCCGAAGATTTAGTTGTTAGGGCTCGTACATATTATGCACTGAGCATTTAATGATAGCTATTAAGACACGAGTATGAGAATTACTACAAGAGCCGTAGGTGAGTGTCGAGTGTCTTAATAGCCATTAAATGTGAGTTGCATACACTATTTTTCCTACGACTAGTCAAAATAATCAAGAATAATAAAATAAATATTATGGTAACTTTATCATAAACTCAGAAATGTCAGGAAATCAAAATGGACTGTCAATTTTTAAATTTTAGATCTGTCAGATGTTAATATTGACGGAATATTGCTGTAATGTAGCATTACAATTGGTTATAAACTTGTATCGTAATGAAATATATGTATCTCATTACAGTACAGATAGAAAATGTCTAATAAATCAATTAAAATATGGAAGTAGAAAAAATAACATAAAACAGCCACCATAAAGAATCCAAAATCCAAATAAGTAATTAACATGCCTCTTAAATAATGTAGCATAATTAATTTGCCTGATAAAATTTGGCAATCTGTTTTATTTAACCCGTAATTACAGGCTTTAGTAGTTATCCTTCAACTTGATTAAATTGTGTATTGTTTTTTATCTAATAATTATTAATTAAGAAATTTCTGCGAATTATGACTCTGAAATAAAAATCGAACTTAAAAATATCCTCATTATTTTATGAATTTCCCGTGAATCCACACACATCCACTAATCAGCTTGTTCATTTATTATTGTAATTACCCATCCTTGGTCAGTACCATAGAAGGTCAAAATTGCAATATCCAACAACTTCCTCCAATTTAACCATTTACATCAACCGTTACTATGTGATTTGAATCTTTCTAAGCAGCATCCGTGGCCTGATGGCGTTCACTAAATTTATTAATTGTTCGCTCTCAAAGTTCATTCACCAATATATCATGTAACGAGCGCATGCTAATAAAAAAATAACACCACAGGTATAGATAGAAACTTGTTTGTCTAACGATTTAAGACTTGACCTCTGGATCCGATCAGTTTGATTTACAATGACTAATTAATAAATTTATTTCACGCCAGCAGAGATTCGCAAAAAATTGAATGGTGACTTGGCAGAAAGAAGGAACATGTTCAATAATAGTGGAGGCATCCAAGCGGAAATTCGAGTGAGACCATTTCAATTTTTCTAATTGGTTGTATAAAACTGAAATGATTCACCATTGTTGTTGTTTATTTGTAATTTAATTAGTATAAGTAAAACCAAAACCACAATTATGTAACTCGCTTTACATTTTAATAAAATGAAAACAATGAGTATTCCTGGAACTATCTGTAGGTATATCAAAATCATGCAAATAATTTGTTCTCATAAATATAAATTAGCTGGAAAAAACATTTTCTACAGGATTAAATAACAATATTTATAAGTATTTCTCCCACGCATTATTTAATTCGAAACACGACAAAACCCTTAGTTTCTTTATCTCATTTCTCACTTATGATATTCCGTTTTGTGCCGATCAATACAATATAGAGACGAAACTGATGGATGGAATACAACCAACCGGTCAGACATTATGGATTATTTATACCACAGTTTCGATGCAATAACAATGCTGTTTAATACTTTTTCAATAATGTTGTGTTTTCAATTCGACATGAACATTAAATATGCATTAGTCGTTCATTTAGCCATATCCGAATGTACACATTGGTCCAATATCCATTACATTCTTTTTTTCTGTAATAAAATTATAGTGTAGGTACATACTACAAAATGATTTAATAAACCGCGAGCTAGAAGCGTGAGCATGATTATTTTAGATTGATAATTTAAGTCACGCGCGCTAAGTTACTGAAAAGAATTTTATTTTACTTTTATATATGAGTATCTACTGATACTGCGTATAGAAATTTTATGGAGTTACACCTGCGAGTTTAATTATTAAATATTAAACAGATTTTCTGTTAAAAATTCGATAAAATTAGAATAATTCATCAGTTTCTGTGAGTGAAGTGACAGATGTCGAGATAGGCACCGTTTTTCACGCAACCCCACGAGTTTAAGGTGGGCTTCATAAAATTTAAATAAAAAAGAAAAGGAATTTGCATGTGTACCAGAAATTTACGACTTGTTATTACTACAAAAACTATGTAGGTATAGTCCAATTTTGTTACAATTTAGTTGTGGGTTTTGCATCAGTTTAATATTGATGCACATTTTTAGAAGGAAACCTCATCATACTACTTAAAATTTCCTTAAGATTATTTGATTTCGCATATTAGCCGTAATTGTTTTTTCTCACTCTACACCCGTATTTCTTTGATTCCCTCCAGATTTTCTCAAAACATCTCTAATTTGTATACCTGAATCCATCGATTTATCGGGAGGGTAAAGGTCCGCTTTGTCCAGCATTCGGTACGCCACTGATTAATACCATTCAAAAGGTTTGTAATACAAATCGTTGGCTTAATTCGCAAAGGTAATTGAGAAATTTTACAGAAAAACTGTCTATAAAATTTATATTCTAAATGAAAACTAAAAAAAATCGGTATTTTAAAAATGAAGCCGATGAAAGTTATTTTTGTATAAATTTCTATACAATGAATAATTCATGGATCCGGGTCGACACCTTTTAATAATTTGGATGATGATGAGTTATTTTGATTACCTATTTTAGGAGCCACTTGCCATTTCTTTGTTTAAAATTACATTTAACGAGTTTAATTTTGTTTCTTTAAATAACAATTATTTAGGATTAATACCGAAATGTTTGATATTTTATTTGCTGAATATATTTACACTTTTTTTTAGTCCAATGAAGTGTAAGAAAATCTGAAGGCACATGATAAAACACAAGAAACTGTAAATATTTGAACACTGTTTTCATCAATGAACAAAGAAACCAAAAATAAGTGGACGTGAAGTAAACAAAAACCGAATATATACAATTGTTTACCCTAAAAAAAGAAGTTACTTGAACAATGTTATTAATTTAGTACATAAATCGATATAATATGTTGGCTAGGATTAGAATTCACGTAGGTACATTTTAAATTTAATAATGTTTCATTTTTCTTAACGGCAGGCGTTATAACATCACGTAACTTGCTAGAGTTTAAAATGTTTCTATTTTAACTAAGATTCTTAATTAAAAATATAATGAAGAATTGTGCAATTAGATGAACACAATATGGTACAGTTGATATATGTATGTTAGGTACCTCAATAAATGTGAATTTTTCTTGGTGCATTCCTGAAAAATTTAATTTGAAATTTTTAACTGGTTTTGTTTATTTTATATCTAAACTATGACTTTTAACGTGATTTTGTCCAGTATACGTGTTAAAATTCATAGATTTGGTATAAAATTAGCAGAACTAACTAGTTAAGAACTTAATAACCTAATTTGAAGTTTTTAAAATAAATATTAAAATATTTATTTAATAATTATAATAACTATTTATGTAACAAATGTCTATCTATATAAATATCTATAGCTCCTACTATATATTTTAAAACAGACTCGTCAATAAAGTCAGATTATATATGAGTTGCAAAGCTTTTATGTTCGTAGTGTATAATGAGCTACTTTATGACCGCAAAATTATATCATAAACAGTACTTCATGCAGTCGTACATAAAATAATATATTAACATTAATTATACAGGGTGAGTCGCAATAAGTGGGACATGCTTTACCTGTAAATACTAGGCATAAAACTAAGACGATTGACGCAAAAAGTTGTTATACTAAAATGCATAACTAAAAAGTTATAAGGGTTTGAAGTTTATTAAAAAAATATAAGTTTTGGTAATAACTTCTAAACTAATTGAATGAGTAGAACCAATTCTTGGTAGTTGCTAATGAATACTAAAGACCTTTAATTTGTGAAAATTTTGTTGAAAGCAAACTTTAAGAAGATGGTTTTTTAAAGTAAGTAAAGTGTTTAACCTTCTGGAACTTTTTTATACTTAAAATTTTAATTGTAAAAAAAGTTTCATTTTATAGACAATTTAATTTGGAAACTTTTTCATCTCCTGTAAAGTTTTGATTAAACGTACCATGAAGCTTTAAAAAATTAAAAACTAACAGCATGTTTTTACTAAGTTTCAAAAAAACGGCATCAAGTATGCTGAGATTTAAAAGTTATTAACGGAAGACGGAGCTCCAACACATTACGCACATCCTGGCCGACATTAGCATATTGGCTATCAGTCACCTATCCTCAACGATGGATTGGTAGAGGCCCTGACGATGACGCTCCTGTAGCTCTTCTTTGCATTGAAAACCGATTTTTTTAAAATATAAACTGCCTCTCGAACTTCATTGGCGTGTTGAACGATTCTCCTTCTAAGCTCTTGAAGTGAAGGAATAGGTGTTGCATACACTTTTGATTTTAAATATCGCCAAGAAAAGAATTCAATTGCGTTTAGGTCAGAAGAACCAGGAGGCCATGCAACAGGAGCGTCAGGGCCTCTACCAATCCATCGTTGAGGATAGGTGACAGATAGCCAATGTCGCACAGGACGTGCATAATGTGCTGGAGGTCCGTCCTCCGTCAATAACTTTTAAATCTCAGCATTCTTGATGCTGTTTTCTTGAAACTTAGTAAAAACATGCTGTTAGTTTTTTATTTTTTAAAGATTATAGGTGCGTTTAATCAAAAATTAGGAAGAGATCAAAAAGTTTTAAATTAAATTGCCTATTAAATGCATTTTTTTTTATAATTAAAATTTTAAGGATAAAAAAGTTCCAGAAGGTTAAACACGTTACTTACTTTAAAAAACCATTTTCTTAAAGTTTGATTTCAACAAAATTTTCACAAATTAAAGGTCTTTAGTATTCATTAGCAACTTGAGAAGAATTGGTTCTTCTCATTCAATTAGTTTAGAAGTTATTAGCAAAAATTATTTTTTTTTATTAAACTTCAAACGCCTCTAACTTTTTAGTTATGCATTTTAGTATAACAACTTTTTGCGCCAATCGTCTCCGTTTTAGGCCTAGTATTTACAGGAAAAGCATTTCCTGTATTATTGTTCAGTTTAATACTTAATATATGCTGAACCATTAGACAAATGTCCATTATTAAACAAATATTTTTAACTGGTCTAAATTAACTCGGACATAGAATAAATCCTACTGAAATCCTTTATAAAAATTCAGGACGCAGGAATTCTCTTCAATTTGGAGGACAAACTCAGCAATCCAATAAAATGCTTCGATTACAACATAAATGTCGAAAATCGTTCGAGTCTATACCTACAACGAACTCACGAAAATGTATCATTTTAATCTATTAAGAACCAAATTGTAAACATTACATTGTAGAAACTGAAAGCTTTTTTCTATACCATCTGATGGATTACTTCACTTTTATTTTTATCACTTTGCTTTATTCAGTTTAGTTTATATACTATATCGCCCCGTGATAGGTTTCTGGAAGCAAAATGGATAAACAAGCCGTAATGTAACATACACACGAAACACAGAACAAAGAGTGATTTTTTTCATCGAGTATGCAATGTGTCAATCGCGTCCGAAATAAATATTTTTCTTATAACAACATAAAAATGGAGAGACGTGTGCAGGAGCAAGTTCATCCAATTGTATATAGTATACCTACTTACTAGAATCGTTTCATATTATATAACATCAGCTGGTTTGAATTATTCAGGTTGGATTGCACGTCACGCAAGCAAATGCAAAAGCAAGACATGGTGTTGGAATCGGTTAGAGGTTGAACCCTTTTTGTGTGGATTGGGTGTTACATCCTGTTTCGCAGGAAAAACTGCCAAAATATCTTAAATTGTCTAGAAGTTAATGTTGAAGTTTCATTTAGTCAAAGGCAAAAGTTTAGAGTAATTACATTAAATAATGGTTAAGGGATTTAACAAACAAGGCTTTAATTACATGCGCTAACTTTAATATACGAGTTATGTCCCAAATCTGCGCCGAGGATAAAACATGCAATTTAAACGCTGAGCCACTATGCAACATTACTGCATTTTTTACAGCCTAAGTGATTTGAATCCGTTATAAACAATAAGCTGTATCTCCCTCAGAACTGAAAGATTTCAAACGCGGAAGTAGCGCAATTGAGTGTAACATTGATTTTCTCTCTCTCCTACTATTCTAAATTATTATTCAAGTAATATTACTGTAACAATCACTCTAACTTTATAAATTTATGCACAACATGGAAAAATATCATATTTAAATTTCTAACATGATTTAAAGCGCCTACATAAAAATTCGAATCATTATCTGAACAAATTTCTACTTTTATCATTTTGATTCTGCCAGTTTTCAGTAAAGTTTGATGCTTCAGCGTATTAAAACTTTTTTGATGAAAATTAATTAGCGCAGACTGCCAAGTAAAGTTTTTTAATATGAAATAAGCACATTCGCAACAAACCACTCTGAATAGAATTGTTTTGGCATTTTGGCTAGATTCCATTTCTTTAGGCACATTACAAAACTTGTTGATAGTGTCAGAGAGGATAAAAAATCCACCACTACTTACTTGCCTTTGATGGTCGAATTTTATGGAGTGTTGTAAAAGTTTATTCTTGCTGCTGTTTTATTATATGATTTTCAAGTAGTAAATTTTTTATTTTACTGTTTCATGCATGTATGTTTGATATGGTCCATTTTAATCATTTTTATGATGATTTAAACTAATTTTAGTTAGTTGTGTAAAATGCAAACAGGAAGTTCTATTCCAAAGTTATGATCATTTTTCTCTCACAATGAATTAAAATGAAGTGCCGTGAATTTGCCGCTTAATAACTTAATTTACGGCGGGAATATACAAAAATTTAAACTAATTTTAATATGTATATGTAATAATAAAAAATATTACCATGAAAATTAAAATCAATATTTTAACTCCAGCAAAAACTGTATTTTCTAGAGTTGAATAATTTACCCTCAATGTAAATGAGCTAATAAAAACGTACTACATTGTCATTATTGATTTCCCACTTTTCTCGAATCCTGTAACTATCCGATTAGAAACAGATTAATCGTACATGTTTCCCTCGCGCCCCACCTCGTCCTCGTCCCGAAAACACTTGAATTAATGTCCGGGGACTTGTCAGTTGCAGTAAAACCAGCTGGTCTCAATTTCCTATATAATTTCCACTCCATTTGTAACATTTCCATGTCAATGAAAGATTATACTAGCCAACACGAGTCACACACCTAAATTTCCAAGATTTTCCATCTTACTCCCTGTGGAGAACATAAAAAAACTTTTGTGTCAATTGTATCTCGAGAGGATCTCTCAAAATACACGCAGATATAGACAGCTTCCAGCTGAATTGTGTGCTTTGTGAGATGAAATGAATTTCCTGTGGGATTTGTAGGATGTGGGGAGCGGTCATTGTGTTGTGTTGTGGTCGAATATTTAAAGTATGTAAGGCAGTGAAATGTTTATAGCTTCCTATATACATAAATTTTGAAATTGCTGTGTAAAGTATAAACACTCAATTTATCTAACTTAGTTTTCAAAAATAGCAAAATCCGACATTGCCTCCAAATATTATTCTGCTGTTTAATCCGAAAGGCAAACTTGCCTATATTAAAGCAAGTGTTAAGTGTACATTATCTCGTGTCTAGCATCTCCTGCCTGCGTGTAATAAAGGAGCAGGATAATATAATTTATGTACCTCCGCCTTAAGATATTCCCTAACTTAGATAGATACAATGGAAGCAACTATATTATATAAGCTTTGAATAAACAACAGAGTGCATTCTTTGAGTGTGCTTCAGAAATTTGAGGTCGTGCTTCAAGGGGTTTTATCAGGTAATTATTAATTATTTTCTGCAGGATATTGGGTTAGTCTGTTTTATAGTTAAATCGAAAAGCGGGTTAGTTAATAGTGTGGATGGATTCGTTTTGGACTTTTAACACATCTTTAAAGGACATTGCAACTGAAGGGTTATTTAGTTGGGTTTTTGGTATTCACGAAAAAAGCGAAACGAAAATGAATCATCTATGCTAAAAATATTGTAACTGTCACAATAGTAGGGTTAGTACCGGTTGAAGTACTGGCGATATCCTCTTGGTTTTAGAGAAAAGAAATTAGTGTTCTCTATGCTATGCTAATCAATTTCCTTTCTAGATTTCAGGAATTTTGAAATTTCTTGATAGGGATTTGAAAATTGCAATACTTGAGATGATGTACTATTTCAATGACATAGTCACAGCTCAATGTAAATTAAAAAAAATCGAAAAAAAAGATAATAATGCTTGAAAAAAATTCTACTACTTTTCATTGGAGTTATATTCTTTTTTTTGAAAATTGGATGAAGAACTTCATTCGATTAGTCCAAAAATATACACTAGATTCAAGTAAGTATTAAATATATTCACTATTATCTTTGTCACATTTTATTGTACGATTTTAAAGTAAACTCAAAATCGATTTTATTGAGATAGTTTTTTGGATTACAAACCTCAAAATGTCCATTTTTATACGAGATCTAACAACTAAATGTTCGGACAAAAGTAAATTTTTGAAGTATGAAAGGAGAACTGGAAATTTTACGCGAATAATTAGTAAACACCTAACAATACAATAAGATAAAGCCTTAATAACAATATTATGCATGGAAGAAAATTATTTATTTGATTTAACAATATTTTAACCTTAATAATTAGCAAATTTTACAAAATGAATTTGCAACTAAATGTTGGGATAATTTTTAATTTAGGACCATTAATAAGAGGTTATGTTTCCTTTTGCTTTAATAGCTGCCAGTATTCTACTAGACATTGTATTTATCTAATTTTGGTACAATTCTGGCGTGAAACTGTCCCAAATTTCTTCTATTTTGGTCTTTAAGTCCCGAATGGTTCTTGGTGGATTATTGCGTAGAATACGTTTAATTTTATGCCAATGTGATTTTTAAAAACAGTCGTTAGAAAATTATGTCACATTTTTCAAGTGTAATTTTAAAGCTACGAAAATTGCCTAAAATAACCAAATAAAGACTTGGCGATTTTTTTCTACATAAAACCAACATCCAGCTTTGCAATAAAGTAAATTTTACCAAAATCCAACAAGCGGTTCCAAAACTGTGATTATTTAAATGTAGGTAGCACCCTCAAAAAAACACGTTTTTTGAAAAGTGAACTGTGGAACTCCAAAAAAATGCAAAAAACATCATATTAACATTTCAGGATTTTTTCAATATAGTACGATTATTGAGCTCTGATTTAAAGGTTTTTTGACACAAATCCAACCAGCGGTTTCAAAACTGTGATTTTTTAAAACAGTTACTAGAAAATTCTATCATTTTTAAAGGTGCAACTTGGAAGCTCCGATAAATACCTAAAATCCCGAAATAAAAACTTGTATAACTTTTTTGTAAAGAAAACCAACATCCAGGTTTGAAATAAAGTAAATTTCATCAACATCCGACTACTATATCCAACGTTTAGAAAATAATAATTCTTTGTTTCTACAATTTTCCCATACAGCTGGGTTAAAGTGCCACAGTTTTGGAACCGCCGAACCGATTTTTACGAAATTTACGTTTTTATATAACCAAATGTTGGCATTATAACAGAAAAAACCATCAATGTTATGGAAGTTAATTTAGATAACTTTTGCGCGTATGGAGAAAAGACAATCAAATTTACTTTTGTCCGAACATTTAGTTGTTAGGGCTCGTATATAAAATGCTTCATTCCTTTTAGGAGTAAAATCTCATGTGCTGTATTTGAAAATTGTTATAAATAGAAACTGATTCATCAGATAAAATCAAATCAATTGCCATTTTTGACTATGTTTATCTTGGGGTAATAAAATAATGATTTAGCTTAAAATTCGACTAAAAATCACGAGCTAAACGATCTAGATTAAGTTCTAAATGAAGTCCATTTCAAAAATGTTTGGCTTAATAAAACTGATTCTGTTTTAAGATTAATTTAGATCATTTATCTCTTGATTTTTAAGTTAATTCTGTTTTATTCCCTGAGATAAACTTAGTGTTTGATTATATTTTATTGGGAATTATAAGCAAGTAGGTAGAACTAACATAAAATTTTTGTATTGAAATAAAATTCTGTTATTTTCTTAAGGAGAATCATATTTTATAACAAACAACTAAAACAGTCAATTTTGAAGTATTAACAAAAATATTCCTTTAGTTCACAATTTTAATCAACTGCCATAGCTAGTGTTAATTAATGGTGAAATCAGTGGGGAATAGCGGAAAATTGTTTGGTTTTTGTGGTGAAAAACAATTTCGGTCTGCAATGACGTTTCCGCAATATCCAAACATCCAACTAAATTAAGTTTAAATTATTGTTAATCGGGGCATTAAAATAATTCCCGGGTAGGTAATCAAATTCATTTTAACACAATTCCAACAATTTAATAAAATAAAACTCCCGTTTTAATATTTTTTATTTAATTATACAACACAACAGTGCCATACAAAAATATCTGTTTCATGGTTTATTTTTATAAAAATCGGAAACAAATTCCGCGTATAGGAAATTATTTACATTAAAGCAGTAAAATTTATATTTAATTCCGATACCTACTACACCGGAGAATGTTTTCAAACCATCGAAATGGGCTTCCAGCTTTATTGTGTTTTAATTTTTGAAAATTAAGCCACACAGTAAACACACAAAAAAACCATTTCATTACAGCGCAATAGAATAAAGCTTTATTTTAATTAAATCTTAAACCCAATCAATATAACGCTTTGGACTTGGAGGATTAGAAGAAATCCTTAAAACAAAGCAATTTAAATGTAAATAAAATTAATCAGACTTAAGGCGAGGTTATCTGTTTTATTATGTGTTGTAACCGAAGAAAAGTAGCAAAGTATTTATGCAAAACTTAAAAGAAGTTGTGTTTACTAGGTGGGCATTGAAACTAAAGGGAAATATTTATTTTAACTTCATAAAATATGAGTCTGTGGCTGTTAATCAAAATATTATTTATTTATGTTTTGCTATTTTATGTAGCTAACAAAAACAAAATTAAATTTTCAACAACCCAACTTTCAGGATATATTAAAATAGATTTACACCGTGTGATAGATACCTGAGTCGTATTCTACGTTTAATTTGGCGGGAAGTTCAAATTTCTCATCTTTAACACAACATAAAACAATACTTCTATTGTTAAATGTCCTGCAAATATGTTTCATCTTTAGTAAGCCAAAAATATTTCAAGCACAAGAAACTTTATGTCGAAAAACTCGAGCCATTATCCCACCCCCACACTTTTCAGATAAAAAAGTTTCTTACAACGACAAAGACAAAGGGGCAGTACTTTGCAAACTGTGAGAAAAGTGTCCTTTGTGTTGAGGAAAAAAGTTGGAAATAATCTGGAATTACTTCGTTACAGGAATTTGAATATAATAACGATAAAATCTGTTGTGATGTTTAGGATGTAATGGAGCAGCTCCACCAGGAGCCCTTGTTGGCTTTCAGCAGCAACAACCATTTGTTGAACAGTTTCTCACACATATATTTTCAGGATTTTCTGTATGAAACTTCCCATGAAATACAGTTCCGTTTAAACAGAGTCAGGTTTCGGTTTTTATTTGTTAATAATTGATAGGGTGCTGCATGCATATGGGAATAAAACTTACATGGAAATGCGTATGTAAGCAACCACTGAAATGACACAGGCAAGGTTGAGTGACGTACTGAATTTCAGTAAGCTATATACGTTGCTGAAACCCCCGTGTGCTCTGATGGAGAGTCCCGATGCTTGCGCTTGCGTGTATTTTGGTAACGAAGGTGTGTTCGATTGGGGGTTTGCAGATTTTTTGGAGATTTTTCTGTTTTCATACAACATAATTCCTGCGAGAGGATAACAATAAAACAAATTGCTTTAGAGGGTTATTTTGTAGGTTTTTTTGAGCTTACTCCAGTCGACAGTGATTCCACTTTTATAAACTGCTGAGCTTTTTGTTGAAAAAAATCTTATCAAGCTGAGAAGCTCGCAGTAAATAGCAGAAGCAGCAATAATGATAACGTACCATCAAACATACTGCCGTCGTCGTCGCAGCAACAATAATATATAGTTAGAAAGATTAATGCATACTTTTTGTTAGTCCGGGTGTGAAGTCACCCCCTTAACAGTTTATTCGACAATAAAACCAGTTTTTATTACATCGAGATTAGTAACGAAATCCCTTTCACTATGCCTTTTAATATATAAAAGGCCCCGTAAGCCCTTTCGGCGTTATTGATGTTCTCCAAGTTTATACATTATTTTTAAGCAAGGAAATTTATTTTTTATTCAGAAAGGTCAAGGCTTACTTGTGGCCCAATTCTTTTTATTTTAATGAAATCGATAGTGGAATGTATACTATGCCTAACAATTTTGGTACAATTTGTAAACAAACTATTCGTAAAAGTTGTAGGTAGCTGTGTTGGTTTTATTAGTAAGAACAGCAGTAAATACCAAGTAATAAGTGTTTTATTGATTCTGGTTAATATTTTATGGGTCGTAATGTATATCGTATAACGCCCACAAATATAAAATTTATATTCTGAGGCAATATATTTATCGCATAAACTAGTATTTGCGTTTATCTACCTTGCCAATTTATAGCAGGACAACTAAATTAGCATCCAGGCATCTCAATGGAAATCTAATAATCAAAAACTGGAATGAGAGGCTTTATTGTGTTGCTAAGTGTTGCTTTTTAAACATTAATTTAGGATGAATTTCCCGTTATTTTAGTTTCCTATACTTATACTAAATAGGGAAGTATAGTAATCGTGATTGTTTCCACTTCGGGATTTTCATGAATTTACGCTTTTGTAGGTCTTTGAATATATTTTGCCAATTTCCGAAAAAATGTGTAGGTATGTGTATGTATGGACATGTGCCTGTTTTATGTCCACTATAAGAACCTACTATAACTCAAAACGAACTTAACGGAAATGAATCAAATTTCTTAATTAAGATTTTGCATAAACTTAAATCTTTTTCGTCTATAAAACTGGTACTAACCTGGTGATATAGATTTTTAGAAATATCTTGTAATATAAACAATTTTTAGAAGCTTTTTTTATTCTTTAACATTGGTTTGGAATTAAATTTTGAACATATTTTATTGAAACTTGTTTTCGAAACTCCACCATAAAAAATTCTATGAAATTGGCAAAAATCGACGAAGATAATTTGGAGTTGGTATTGGAAATGTCACATCTAAAAACTGAAAAACTGAATTTTACTAATGTTGCTTTAATTTCTCTCATTTTTCCTGTAATAAAACAGATTTTCCACTCTTTATAAAACTGCAAATTACCTTAAAATCTAACTAGTGCTTCTAAAACTGTTACACTAGAACTGTCAATCGATGAAAAGTGGTGCTATTTTCAAAGTTCATTTTAAAATGTTGAAAACGTCAAAAAAGTGCACAAAGATAGCCTTTAGTTTAGAGTTTTGGAACTGTTTTATTTGTAAATAAACCTACATTATATTTTATAATACAAATTAAGTACTTTAATATTCTAATTAGTAATTCTTCAACTGTGACACAAACTACGAAATCCGGCACTATTTTCAAAAAGAGCCTTTAGGGCTTTAGAATTTTTTTATGTAAGGAAACCAACATTCTGTTTGTAAGAATACAAACTACTTACCTTAAGAAAATCTGATCCATGTTTATAAAACTGGGACATTAGAACTGTTAATCTATGAATATTGGTGCTATGTGCAAAGTTTTAATTTGAAGTTATGAAAAATATACAAAAACGACCATTGAAGCCCTGGAACGACTTTTTTCTGATAAAATCTATAATTCGCTTTGTAAAATTGTAAATTTCCTTAATATGTGTCCATTGACACTATGACACTATAAAACAGTCACACTATTCTATCGAGCACCATTTTCAAAGTCTCACTTTAAAGAACTGAAAAATACACGAAATCATCTTTTATTCGAAGCAATAGTATAACAATCGTGTTTTTTTCGATTTCGGTTTCAGTATTTTCCAAAGATCAGAATATCTCATGGTATAAGAAAGTCATATGTTAGACATCAGATATTTACTAATATTTTTTAAAAAGTTAAAAAGTTTTATTAAATAAAACTAAGTGTTTTAAATTTTGATTATATTATAGCTTAGTTCATTTTTATTTATTATTATTTATTTACGGATACACCTCTAGAATATTTTTACATTGATTACTATAAACTTATACCTAATAAATCACAAAGTTTTATGAAATATAACACATTTAACATTCTTCTTAAATTGTATCAAGGATGAACAAAACATATTGCACTCGTCATAATATTTATTTACTGTATTGGCCATACGATTCAAACTTAGGTTTAATCCATAATTAGTACGATGGTAACTATTCTGCAGTAACTTAAAATTTCTAAAATTACGAGTAGGAATATGGAATTTAAATAATGCCAAGATATCAGGAGAATTTATGAGGTAATTCAGAATTTTAAAAACAAATATTAATTCGTAATATAAGCGACGCTCACACAGAAGAGGAAGATCAAAGTACTGATGAATATGTATATAATTACTGTTGTAAAAGTCAATGTTATTTACGATACAAAGTGATTTCAAAAATTTGCGTTGAATTTTTTCAATTTTATTTATGTGAGATTGGTGACCATATTATAAAACAATACTCCACAGATGATCGCACTAAAGTTGTGTACAAAATAATTAGACATCTTAAGTCTTTGAATTGTTTTGTATATCTTAATATGAAACCGAGAGTTATGTTAGTTTTTGCTATTACAGTGTCAATATGATCAATGTAGGTGAGTTTTGGATCCAACCATACCCCAAGATCTTTAAATGTATAAATGCTTTCAAGTTCTGAACCATCAATTATGTAATGATAATATAAGGGGCATGTTTGTCGCGTAAATTTCATCGTCTTGCATTTAGAAACGCTAAGGGATAGACCATTCTCTTTACACCAACTATTGAACACACCTAAATCATTTTGTAGTTGGTATTGATCATTAATATTTTCGATGCGTTTAAATATTTTACAGTCATCAGCAAAA
Source organism: Pediacus dermestoides (assembly GCA_963942485.1). Lineage (NCBI taxonomy): Eukaryota > Metazoa > Arthropoda > Insecta > Coleoptera > Cucujidae > Pediacus > Pediacus dermestoides. The sequence continues at coordinate 7,639,776 of OZ012629.1, forward strand.
AGAAGGAAATGACACTTAGTTAATACGCTTTTGATGTCATTTAAGAACAACAAGAAAAGGATAGGACCTGTATGAGAACCTTGCCCGATTCCGGAATATACATTAATTTTTTTAGATTGAAATCCATTTATGCATACTATTTTCGTTCGATTACTTAAAAAAGATCTAATGCAAGACAGTAGTGGATCACAAATGTAATAAAAATATTCAAGTTTATGGTGCAATAAAGATATAGGTACTCTGTCAAATGCTTTCTGTAGATCAATTGAGGTTGTGATGTAAAAAGCAATAGGTTAGTTTCAGTACTCCTACCAGATACAAAACCATGCTGTTCCTCAATGATAACATTGGAAACATGAGAATAAAGTGCATTAGATAGTAATAAGTCAAATAATTTTGCAAAGTTAGAGTTTATACTGATTGGTCGATAGTTATTTACTTGAGATTTAGAACCCGATTTATGTACTGGGATTATTTTGGAGGTTTTCCATAGTAGTGGGAAAGTGCCATCACGTATGCATTTATTAAATATTAAACGGAGCGGATTACAAAGTGATTCACTACAGTTTTTGACAAATATACCAGGTATATCGTCTATGCCCGAGGAATTGTTTTTTAATGAGCAAATTCCTTTAATAATGTCTTCGTTTGTAATTGTGAAAGAAGTAATATTATCGAGATTCGTACCATAACAAGTTTTTTTAAATTTGTAGTTATCAATATTATAATTTTGTTGAAAAAAAGAGGCAAATGAGTTGCAAATTATAGTAGAGTAGATTTATTCTATTTGAATAGATGTATAAAATATTAAAAAATCTAAAACTACCCTTATAAGATCAAATCAGTTGTTTATTTTAAGTTATTTTCTACACATTTAAGATAAATATCATAAATAAAAAGTCGAATTACAATTTCAATCTAATTATTGTGAAAAAACCAAAAAAATTCTAATTATATCTTACGCAAATATTTTTATCAGATTCTAAGGAGTGCTCTTCAATAAAGATTCCGCAAAAATTGTAGGTAATTACATTGTATATACAAATATAATTATCACAATAAAAATACTTGCAATTATATGGCATTTCAACAACTATGACTCAATCTCAATAAGCAAATTTCTACAGAAAATAATCCACGAAATATTGTGACCCAAAAATTGTGGAAATGTAAGAGGTGATGGTTGATATACCATCAATCTTCATTAAATTACCTTTGGGAGTTTCATTACGAAAGGAAAACTTCCACATGATGAGGTTTCGTCTAAAAAAGCAAACAAATTGTTTGATAAAAGTGGACAAACAAATTAAACAAATGTTCTTTTATTTACCTTTCAAATATTCTACTCTTCTCTTATATCAACATTAAGCTAATATTATTACAGTTCTGAATTACCGACAATTTCCCTTCATTATACTTGTACAATATTATTTTAGGTATGTAGACGTGGTTTCAATCTCCCCCACCTAAATACCTATATGAATTTCATGAAATCAAATTCGCTTTTACCGTTTGATTCGAATTAAAAAAAAAATCGTTTCAATGCATAATTACAACAGTCACACAGCTACAATCGTTTTATTTGTCAAGTTAACACGCCAAATTGCTTGGATTAGTTGAAATTGAAGCGAATCTCGCCAATAAATTACAGTTGATAATTCAACTGAAACACGAAAATTTCCATCGCTTCCACAGGGCTTACAGGGAAAAATTATACCCAAAGATTTGAAACAACATATTTACTAAAAAAATAAAATTGGAGCACACTCTTTAAACAATGTTAAACAATTAAGCATACAATAATGTTTAATTAAGATGATAATAAACCCAACGCGAGTAATCACTTTATGAACAATAAAAATGGTGTTAAATATGATTTTTCAAGGTTGTATAATTACACGGTGAATTTGAGGGATATACAAAAAAGCGGTTGATTGTTCCATAATGATATATTATTATTAGCACAATAGCTTGCTATTTTAACTAAATAAATACGACTCAATATTCTAAATTCCTGCACAAAATAAACGAAAACAATTTTATATATCTAATTTATTCCAAATTTTTTAAAAACAACAACACGTTGGTAATAACTAGAATCATCGAGGAAACCACCATGGTGGAACTAACTGAACCACTGGGGGTTGGAGGGACAAACTGATCGTTTTCATTATACAAAGTGTCGAAAATTATGTGGGTAGCATTGGTCTCCGCTGCAATCCCAATGAGAGACTGATTGCAAATTAATAAACTTCCCAAGTGAAAAACTGATATATTCCCTGGAGTCGCTAGTTTGTCATTATTCAAAACTCCAACAGAAACATTCCAGGATATCAACTGGTTCCTACTGTCAACTGTAACGTACGTGGCGTTAGCACAATTTCCAATTTGTCTGGTTGGTTTTATCGTTGTGGTAACATTCTCTGAAGTAGTTAGTTCGAATATATTTGCAGCTCTTTGTGTAACTTGCGGCCTAGCCTGAAGGTTGACTCTCATGTTGATTACAGATTGGGCTGCAATTTTCACTACATCTGACCCATTTTTCCATTGCTCGTAATTTTTTCTGTTTATTGTAAGTTTGTTTGGCTCGGTTAGAACGCCCAACATGGAAATTTCGTTGGACTTGTATACAATCATATCCAGCATGTCTTTGAACAACCGAACTCTGTAGATGTTTTGCATGGTTATGTTTGCGGAGCTTAGAAAGTATTTGTAATTAGGGAATATTTTTGTGGCGAAAAAAGTTTGGTTTAAGCCGTAGTAAAGGTGGTTTAATAGCACATCACGTGTGGTTGCAAATAGTTCATCGCTGTTTTTTCCCACAGTGTTTAATGCTCTCATAACGTTTTCCGGAGTCATCAATTGTGGTTTGAAATATGATTCGTCGTAAAAATATAAGGCTGAAGTGTACTCCTGTAGAGTCATGTTGAATATTGTTAACACATCAATTAGTTTTGTTTGTTCTTTGTTTAAATCCCATTTTTTTACAACTTCATCAAAGTAACTTACAAAATTGTACTCTATGCTATGAAGAACCTCCAGAAAATCCCGATAATTTAACATTGAAGTAATATTTACATTATATTTGTTTGCAAGTTCTGTAAGTTCTGTGAGAGTGATTTGGTCAACTCCTGTGACTTCACAAATATCCTTGGCTGTTATATTTTTCGTCAACATGTGATACATTATTTGGTCTTTCACAAATCCAGGTGCGGCTTGTTCGTTAATCACAATGCTCATTTTGACGAGATACTCGTGGTTGTCTTCAACAGCTTTTGAAACTCCACATAGACAAAACAAAACCAAAACCAACGGAAGAAACTTCATTATGATCTACAAAAAATTATAATTAACGAGATAATTAATAAATTTAAGAAACTAGACGCACCTGATCTACAACACTACACGTTAGTTAATGACCTAGGAATTCATGTGATGTTAATTGTCTCTGAGTCAAAAATTATAAGTTGTTAGTTTAGGGTTTATGACTGTAGATAAGAAACATTTTTATTTGTTTAAATGACGAAAGACTTGGGTTCTACATACATGGAAATCGCAATGAGACAATTAAATAGATTTTATTTATTATCAGGCGAGTACAATGAAAGAAAGCTCGTAGATAATAAAAATTAATGACATATAGATTAGTCTTTTATTTCAAAAAGTAAATAAATGATTTATAAATAATAAAAAATTACCTACCTCAGTCTTAATTTAAAAACTGATCATGCAAATTTATTTATCTTTTCTATATTTAGAAAATGAAATATTCTATAGAAATATGGCCTGACCTTAATAAAAAAACTAAAGATATTGCAGAAATACTCGTTGAGAATTTTATTTCTAGTTTTAGTGTCGGTATCAAATCTTGGTCAATATGCGAAAAATTTTCATGCAAAGGCGTACCTACGCTATTGAATTGTGTGCACGGAAGCTGATGAAACAACGCTGTGCGGGCAAGGCAATTAAGATATTCCCTGATAGCCAGGCTGCATTAAAGGCACTAAGCTCCAGCAAATTTAGTTCAAATCTGATTTGGAACTGTCGAAGGACCTTGAACTCCCTTGGAAATTCAAACTGAGTCACTCTCGTTTGGGTGCTAGGTCACTCCGGGATTTAGGGGAATGAAAACGCCGACGAATTCGCACAGAAGGGTGCGGAATTTCTTTTTGTGGGACCAGAGCCATGCCTGGGAATCCCACTCACAATGGCAAAAAATGCAATCTTAGACTGGGCTGAGAGAACTACTCTCCAACGATGGAACGAGATGCCAAGGTGTTCATTCCAGGAACCACTATGGCAAAAGCTTAAGCACTGTTGGAAGCGGGAAGGAAGAGCTTACGCATACTAACAGGACTCCTCACAGCATAGCACTCATTGTGCGACTGTGTAGCCTTGGAAAAGACAAGACTACAAACTCTGGGTGCGATACGTTTAAGCCCCAGCGATGTCGGTAAACTTTCACCCATTATGATCAGCAACTTCATAAAGAAGGTCGGAATGATGGGTGAATTATAGACTAGGTGTAAGCCACAATAGACCGAATGGAGGGCCGATATCGACCCACTCACTTTGAACCTATATCTACCTAGGTATCAGTTGAGTTACCCCAGTCAGGGTAGAAATTGTTAAGTTATTAGAGACATACGGCACTTTATCGTCAATTTGATGGTAAGGTTTAATAAAACAATTCTTTATAATGTTCTAAATTAGTGGATAAAACAATCTTTAATAGTACCAACTAGTCGATTTTGTTAGAATCGAGGTTTTAGAGTGCCAATTACTTATAGAATTTGAAGCTTTTACTTTTCGATTTTAACAAAATATTTGCACCATTGCAACTTCGTCTTCCAGTCGTCATTATATGGTCAATTTTCAGGGCAGTATAAAGAACACCTTGAGTGGGTTAGTAGCCTACAAGCGACATTGGGGAGGGCCTTATAAGATTTTAAAGTACCTTAATGATGAAGTTTACAGAGTTCAAAGGAAAAGTGGAAAGCCAGAGGTGGTACAATAAATAAATATATCTCAACAAGAATACACAAAATGCTATTTTCGTTAAAAGGGGAGTGATTTGTTTGTGAAGTCGGTAATATCTGATTCTCTAAACGTCACATTCGGTAACAGTTTTGTTTTGTACGACCCCTAACAACTAAATGTTCGGAAAAAAGTAAATTTGATTGTCTTTTTTCCATATGCGCAAATGTTATCTAAATTAACTTCCATAATATTGATGGTTTTTTCTGTTATAATGCCAACATTTAGTTATATAAAAACGTAAATTTCGTACAAATCCGCTCGGCGGTTCCAAACCTGTGGCACTTTAACCCAGCAGGATGGGAAAATTGTAGAAACAAAGAATAATTATTTTGAAAACGTTGGATCTAGTAGTCGGATTTTGATGAAATTTACTTTATTACAAAGCTGGATGTTGGTTTGCTTTACAAAAAATTTACACAAGTTTTGATTTGGTGATTTTAGGCATTTATCGGAGCTTCAAAGTTGCACCTTTAAAAATGATAAAATTTTCTAGTAACTGTTTTAAAGAATCACAGTTTTGAAACCGCTGGTTGGATTTGTGTCAAAAAACATTTAAATCAAAGCTCAATAATCGTACTATATTGAAAAAATCCCGAAATGTTAATATGATTTTTTTTGCATTTTTTTTCGAGTTCCAAAGTTCACTTTTCAAAAAACGTGTTTTTTGATGGTGCTACCTACATTAAAATAATCACAGTTTTGGAACCACTGGTTGGATTTTGGTAAAATTTACTTTATTGCAAAGCTGGATGTTGGTTTTATGTACAAAAAAATCCCCAAGTCTTTATTTGGTGATTTTAGGCATATTTCGAAGCTTTAAAATTGCATTAGAAAAATGTGACGTAATTTTCTAACGACTGTTTTTAAAAAATCACAGTTTTGGAACTTGGGGAAAACAACATAAAGGTACTTTCATGGCCCTCATCCAGTCCGGACTTAAATGTCATTGAAACTCTTTGGCATAAAATTAAACGTATTCTACGCAATATTTCACCAAGAACCATTGGGGACTTAAAGACCAAAATAGAAGAAATTTGGGACAGTTTCACGCCCGAATTGTACCAAAATTTGATAAATACAATGCCTGCTAGAATACAGGCAGTTATTAAAGCAAAAGGAGACGTAACCTCTTATTAATGGTCCTAAATTAAATATTATCCCAACATTTAGTTGCCAATTCATTTTGTAAAGTTTGCTAATTATTAAGGTTAAAATATTGTTAAATCCAATGAATAATTTTCTTCCATGCATAATATTGTTATTAAGACTTTATCTTATTGTATTATTAGGTGTTTACTAATTATTTGCGTAAAATTTCCAGTTCTCCTTTCATACTTCAAAAATTTACTTTTGTCCGAACATTTAGTTGTTAGGGCTCGTAGTACTTATTTAAACGAAATAAATAAAAAACACATAAATATTGATTTGAACATAGCACTATAAAATAAAATCTCAAATAAAACCTTTTGCAACTATATTCCTTTAAGTAGTACCTAGTAGAAATTAAGACACTTACCACAGTTAAAATGTACGATTTATCATAATCTTTAATATCATAATTATTGTTATCAAACAAATTTCCGAATAATAATTTATTATAAGAAAGAAAATTTTATTGAAATTTTTGTACACGCCATCTTTAAACTAAAAGCTATAGTTTTAAGCTTTCCTGCTGCAGCAGGAATCTCGTTTAACGACTAACTTTGTCCCTAGATGGTGCAAACTGTATTTCTACTTAAATTGCTGAACTAAAAACAAGGCAGATAAAAATAATTAATTTTATTATTAGTAACTTATACCTACACAATTTCAAAAATTACTACGAAAATTATTACATAATACTCACAACTTTTATATACAATCAACTTATCAAAATAAATTAATATTGGGTACCTAAAAATAAATTAGCACACTCTGGAAAGCTTGCAAAACACTGATTTAAACAGCCCCAACAAATCCTTGTCCATGTCATAGATCGGATAAAAATAAATGTATTCTTGTGTTGTGTTAAAAGCCACTCCAACGAAATGCTCATCACAAATCAAAGGGGATCCATAATGCAGGCCATCGTACTCTCCCAATGTGTTTCTAACTTTAATTATATTGTTTCTTGTATCGAACATCGCATCCTCGGCAACCCAAGTTAGATTATTTGTGGTCCACTTTAGGTAATAACAAACATTACTCGTGTTTTTCACTTGGTATCTAAACAAATTATTTTGTGCAATATGTAAGTTGTTTGTTTTGAACATTGTAACATTGCCTGTGTAGTGTTTCATTTCAGATAAATCCAAACTGCCTGCACAGGATTCGTTCACTCGATGCGCTGTGAATCCCAGATATTTTCCAAAATTCTTACTAATGTTAGAAAACTTTTTGTATATTTTTGGATTCACTGTTAAAATTTCACTGGTCGATATGTAAGTACCAATAAAAGTCAGGTTGGCGATTTCCTGGTCCAACACGTCAATTTCCGTTATATTAAAATCTTTGTAAGACAAATCCAGAAATTTCAGCCATTTCAAAACAGCCTCGGAGGAAATTGTCTTGTCGGTCATGGCTTGAAAAAGCGCATTTCTACTTTTGTTTAACAGTTCACTTGTGTTCAAATTCCCGTTGAGGTCTTGCACTTTTACATCCTTTCCAAGGAATCTTGAGGCGTTTTGCTCAGTGTAACTACCGCTTAATATTAATTCTCTCACATCTTCGTTTAGGTTTAAAGCCGACAAAAAACTGTTAATATCCACGCCAAACGCTTCTAAAAATGGTACAAAAGCACTGTACCCCACATAACCCAAACCGCGTGTTTCCAAAAGTTCCTTTAGTTTATTTGTATCCAGATTGAAGACGATTGTCGTTACGTTGGAGTCTAAATATGGAGGGATGTTTGGATCAACTAGCTGAAGTGATTGGTAGAATTTGCCCACTGGGATATTTTTGATAGCCTCGTTTATGTCCTCGATTTCTATGTCGATTTTTTGTCCATAATACGTGGTTTCTTCCAGAAGATTATCCAGCATGAACATTGTTTTATTATCGTCGGACCAGTGGAGTTTTATTTCGACTAAGTCAACTACTGGTGGAGTTGACTGTACCACAAAGAAGTGGATTTGGAGGAGGATTGCCACGAGATAAAACATTGTAAGATCTGGAAAAAAAATGTTAAAATAAGTTGTGGTGTGTATTAAGTAAAAATTAGACTTACCTATCAAGAATTATTCTAGAAGGTACTTTGTTTAAATGACCAAGTGTTCATTGAATTGTTACATTGTCAAGTGTATATATAGCTCTTTCCTTTAAAACGTGAGTTTGTGTTTTAATTTAATGATAGGTTAATGAAATGATTCAACATTTTAATGTGGAAGGTTCGTATGAACGTCCTCAGAGAATTAATTGACCATGAAATATGAATAAGTAAATTATAAGCATATTTTTATAAGCGTAGCATTTTTATTAGTTTTGTGTAAGTATTACAAAGCAAATTTGGAAATTCAGATAAGTATATATTTATAATTTTTGTTGAAAGTTGACGATATTCGGCAATTATTCTTATAGATGTTAGAAAAAATGGCCAGAATAATTAAAATTCCTAAATTTGGTAATTTATGGTAAGTGTAAATTGTCACCTAGAAAATAAAAATTTGCATATTTAGAAGCAATTTTTCTACAGTGTTCGCGTTTCAATTGTAATATTTTGCACTAACTGTAGATACTATCTTTTCTTTTTAATTTTGCTAGTAGGTAATTTATTAGAATACGAATTTGTTGAGCTCACTTACACTTAATAATATTGCTATTTAAGAAAAGTTTAGTAATCTACAAAAAATTTAGGTTTCTTATCATATTTATACCATGTAAATAAAATCCTGATTTCTAATCTTTCCCAGAAGTAATTCAGTGTCGGAATCATTAGTTCTGTTTGTCATGATTATTTTACAATTAAATTACTGTAACATTTCTAAAAATTGATTGTCAACTTATGGTGCAATAGAAAAACCTTGGAAGTGCAGAATACACCGATTTTTTTGTAAATAGGGAAGTACCTAATTAGAAGCAATAGAATACTCAATATTTATAATACATACAATTATTTTTTTATTTATAGTTGTACCAAGAATCTATAGAAACAGGATATGCGTTTCGCGCAAAAAAAAACGTCGCCTAGGGGGGTGTAGCTTTCTCGTGACGTCACGTATGGTGGCCAATGGTGTGTTTGGATAATACATCAGCTGTTGAGAAATGTCAGAAATTGACAATTTCGTTTATTTGTCAAATATTAATTTGTATGTGCTCGACTTAATACGGCACGTTTTCGTACAATGGTGGGTATACGAAGTCGCATATCCTGTCTCTATAGATCCTTGAGTTGTACCTTACAATTACAAAGCTTATTCTTTCGTACTACCAATATTAAACTGTAACTTTCTTGAAATTAAATAATTTTTAATATCAGAAACAAAAATAATGTATGTAAACAAAAAGCTTCATTATATTCCGGATGTAATTGAAAAACGGAATCACTAATTTTGTGTAGTGTAGCAAAGGAAACAAGCTGCATTATCTAGGCGTAGCTGCAGTTTGAAGTAGAAAAAGTCAATTTAATATCAGTTTTCAGTTTCAATTAAAAAACAATTTTGTAAATTTTAATGTTTCTGTGTGTATTGTCCAGCCAATCTTTTATTTTTGTGAATTCAAAGGAATAACTGATTTAAATAAAGCGGCTATTTTTAGATTGTTACGAGCTTTTAAATGAAAATTCTAATGAACTTGGGCTTATGCGTTATTAAAGTTAATATAATCAGAAATATTAATAAGCTAACCAGCTAACAACAATATTTAAACATATTTTGCAACATTTGTCTTTAATCGGGCAATAAATAAATGTGTATATTTAATACGTATACATAGTTGAAAAAAGTTGGTTAGACTGAAATACTGAAATTTTGGCTGTTAAAGTTAAAAGTCTCATCTCATCTCATCTCAAGTCACATCTCGACGGAACTGAAAGAGTAATTTTGAGAAAAATTTTAATAAGTTGATTCTTAGAGTCAGTATTTGTCAAAACTAATATTTTTTCAGAGTATTAGACAGACAAGTCCTTCTGGCTTCTGGAAAAATAATTTCACCTGGTAGGAGTCTTAGCAGGCCATTGTAGAGGCATTTAGAGTTGGTTCGAGAAAAGAACTGGAGGGTGATAGCTGGCGGTTTTGTAGTTAAATGGACAAGTTCATGAGGCCTGATTTTTTACCTTTAAAAGAATTATGAGTATCTTAAAATTTACCTTCCAAGTAAATTTAAAAGTGTAATAATTATAAATTCATTCCTGGACATGTTATTAAAAAAAATTGCCAACTAAAATATTCACTTCTTATAATAATTTTTTTTTATTTGACCTCTACTTGCATTAAAACAAATAATTGCTTTAATTCTTCCTTTATTTTTATATTTAATTAATGAGTAAACATAAATATTCTACATATAGAGATTGTTTAACATCACATTATCTTATCTTTCCAGTAAAACAGGAAACATTGTTTATTTGTAACTGCATTTATTTGAACAAAATTCTAACAATTACCACCACCAGGACCAAGCGGATGCTTTCGTCACTTTAACAACAGGATAAAAATATACAATATCATCTCTTTCCACACTTTCATCTCCAGCAACACCAACCAGAACATCGTCACAAATCAGTGGCGCACCACAAAGCACAACATCGTCGCCTACAAAATAAGGACCCTTAATTCTCATATCTTCTACTTCAATATTATGTTGAGGAACCCAGGAAAATTCTGAATATTTCTCATTGAATCGTGGATAAAAACATGAATGGTTGCCTTGTTTATTCAAATCGTATTCTAGGTGCAGACTACTGGTAGACAATTGGGTTTTCAGAGTTTTAAATCTAAGGACATTTGTGGCAAGTTTGTCGTTGTTTGTCGTAGTTAAATTCCCGGAACATCCAAAGGCTGAAACTTGAATGTTGTTGTAGCTATGCTTCAACTCGTTGAGGAAGTCAAATGAGACTATTTCGGAGGTAGACACGAATGTGCCAATACAATTAGTTTGAATATGATCCTCGGATTGTTTAAACAAACTTTTCTGAGATATACCGAGATTATCTATCCAATTTAACAGGATTTGATCTTTGTCCTGTTGGTTATCCACCAAGTTTTCCACTGATTCCAAACCGTGGTGATTAGTTAAAGCCTCCAAAAACGTATTGGAATTATTCAGAACTTTTTTGTTTATGTCTTGTACTTTTATATTCTTCAGCACGAACTTGGAAGCATTTTGAAAGTTGTTTTCGTGGAACTGTCCATTTAAAAGTACATCTTTGAGGTTCTTTTTGAATCGTATTTGAATAAGTATCTCCATTAAGTTTATATTATATGCTTGGAGGAATTTTGGAAAGTTATCGTGGGATACTAAAGAATAATCATTGGAAAGTATTAAACTTTTCAAGGATTCTTCAGTTGAATTATTGATAATTCTTATAACATTTTCGTGCAGATTATCAGAAAGACTTGGAGCAAGTTTCTTGAGGGAAGTGTAAACGTTGTTTAGTGGCAAATTTTCTATTGCAGTGTTAAAATCTTTTAGTCTAAGTTGACTTATATTTAAATTTTTATCTTCAAAATGTGTGATTTTCAGTTCCACCAAATCCACTAATGGATATTCACACGAAACTACCAACAAGTTTATGTAGGTAAGTGTGAGAAAAAATATTGTCCTCATGATTGGTAGCTTCTGAAAATTTAGCTATGATTATATGAGTATACATAGAGAAAAAAACGTACTTACATGACACAGGAACCCACAAATTAATATACTTACTGTGCAAGGGGTCAATCTTTTTATATGTAGTTGTTATCCTTATCATCAGTTTAAACATCAGTCAATATTTAATTAAATAAAACACATTGTCTTTTTAAATAATTACGTTACTTTGAAAACATTTATATTCCTTATCTTAAGCATCATCATTTTGCATTTAATACAGATTTATTTTAAACTTAGAGAAGTAGATTGTATATAATAATTCAGAAAATTGATTTATAGGCCAGTCATTCAAACAAAAAAGGTACACAAAATTCCAAAAGTTTTGAAACTTGGACACAAGTTTGAAAACGCTAAAATAATATTAAGTCTAAATTTGCAACCCGTCCGGATGACCGGAACATTGTCAAAAATTGAAGAAACAACAATTTGCAATATCTTTTTGTACAAAATTACAACAGTTATGCAAATTTGGGCAAATGTTAAGTGGCCTATTACAAATCTTCCATTGAGTTTGCAACCTTTTTTGCTAAACGGAACCTCGATTTTTATTAAATAATTAGCAAATTTTGTTGTAATTCTTCGTACAAAATTCCAAAAGTTATGCAAACTTTATGTAATACTTATGATACAGTCCTGAACCCACATGCCAATTTGCATAAATTTTTGAGGAACGGAAATATTTTTTTTATTTCTTTATTACTCGGGGCGGTGATTTTTTTAACAAAAGGGGGTCAACAAAATGCAAAAGTTTTCGAACATGGTGCAAATGTTCGTTACACAGGTATACAGACTGTACTTTGAATTTGCAACCTTTTCATACCTCCGGAACTTTGTTAAATTGATAACATCTTGTAAATAATTCAAATTTCGCATATCCAAAATATTGCAAAAGAGTTGCAAATCTTAAATTATATTTGTCTAATATTATTGAAAGTACTTTTCAATTTGCAACCTCATAGCAAGTCCGGAAAATATTTGTTATGATTTTCTATTGGAGAAGATATTTAAATGCTATATTGTAAAGTACGATTTTGAGGATATTAATATGATACATTACTGTGTGAAATACAACAAATACAATTAAATATATTTCAAATTTGTGTAGGTCCTGCGACAACTTCATTAGTCTGACCTTTGAAAAGGCCAAAACTTTGTTGTGATTTCCTTCTGGCCAAATTCATTGTGCCTCTGATGCGATCAACGCGCGCGCTTTTAAGACCCCAACATTGCGACCCAGTTAACATTTAAATTTCCTCAAACTCTCATAATATTAGGCATACTTTGTTTAGTTGATTTAGACGATGTTTGAAACAAGGTACAATATGACAAATTTCGTGAGTCAAACGTAATATCTAAATCCACAAGTATGACATGGGAAAAGGCTTTAATTAAACGGTTAAACTATTTGAAACTTCTGACGTTGACGCGAATTTAGCACATAAAATAAATGATTATAGCGAGGCTTATACATCACATACCACTGTTATTTATCTGACAGCTAAGTGTATCTTATTGTAAGGGAGGAATTTATCGCCCCCTCACAGGGGGTTCTAAAATGTAACCTAATATAGTACCTACGTGTTTATTAGAAAATAAATACAATCTTAGCAGATGTTTGTTTAAAATTTATTAATTTGCGAAGTTTTTATTGTTATGACGATTATTATTTGGGTTTGAGTTGACATGAAATAAAGAACATTAATTCAGAGGTGTAATGTTTGATATTTAGATAGAGCACCAGTTCTATGGAAATGCAAATACCCAGAATTTATTGTATTTACAATGAGTAATAATTTATAGGGCATATCATCATAGATAATTAGCTAGTAGCACATTAGACTTTTTACATAAAGTGCTTTTAGAAACCAGAATGCATTTAAAATTAACAGTACCTACACAAAAAAAGGTTGTCAAATCAAGAAAAAATAATTTCTTGAATATGTAGTATGTGTTATTTGAAAACAATACATTATTCCTGGGTGAAATATATTTATAAATTTTAAGCAAGAAAAATAATATTGAGGATCAAATAAATATTATTTAATATAAATATGTATATCATAACTTTCTCTAGCGAAGATTTTGAATATTATTCATACTAAGAAAAATATTATTTAATATAAGAATTAAACTAGTTTTCATGTAAAAATAAGTAATCTTCCTTCTAGTCAATTTTAATCTTAAATGGTTGAAACATCTTTTAAAAGGGATAAAAATGATGTGCAATTTAGATCATTCACAGTAGTCAGTGTTACAAGTGGTTGGTGTCGTATCATTCTGTGAAAAAAAATTATAGTAAATTTACTTCAAGTAATGGCAAATGAGTTCTCTTGTTTCTAATTTTGCAGAAATAAAGTCAGTTCAGGTCGTGAAATTGTTCCAGTCTGAGAAATCCGTAATTTAGTTAGAGAACATAAATATTTATTTCGCAATTATAAAATTTAGAATATAGACTTTATATTTGCGTATATGTAATTGTATAAAATTTTCCATGTTTCCAGTAAAATACTTTAAATACATTAAAGGGAATACTTTTCTGTATGTAGATGCAGAGTATAGATGCTTGGAAGACGAGTAAAAGCTCCACTTTTCTTAATTGTCTTATTAAACTTATCTGATTCACCCTTCTAACCGACAAATTGTGTGGACTTGATATTTGTTTCCTTTTTAGCAATTTTATCTGCAACAAATTATCAATATCTTAAACTTGAGCCTAATATCCTAAAAAAGTCTCCAACGAAAACTACTCTAACCTACCTGCACTATATACTAAACACATCCCGAAGTAAATTTCTCAAATTCCGCTTCAGCAATAGTTAAACTACCATCTGAAATTCCCCAACAAACTTCTATTTTCAATATATTCCAAAGCGGGAAACATTTAGCGTTTTACAATTCGTACAGTAATTACCTAATTGGAATATTATCGACTTCCCAGTAAGTACTTGTGAAAATGTGAATTAAATCCCGTCGCTCATAAAAATCACAGCACTGGAAGTTTGTTCCGGTCTTCTGTAAATAGACATGCATAAATAATTTATTGTTTGAACAATCGAGTTTGTCTAGTTGTTTTGGACAGCAAAATTTAGTTTTTCTAAAAATAGTTTAAATTGATTTTCTGCAGAGGTTGGCGTATAATATTTATGCACGGATTAACATTGAAATTTGATTTGAATAAACAAAGGCGCGCTGTTAAATTAATAAAGTTGTGTCTTAAATTAGTTTTAGAGTATTAATCTACGAAAGAAACAAACCTAACCTCACCTAACCTACATTTTTTACAGTAATTAAATTGTAGAAAACTCACTTGACAAAATTTTCTGCGTATAATTATAATAATCCTCAGAACGAGTTTTTAAGCACATGCAGGATCCACAAGTATAACGCGAAAAAACTCCAAAGCAAATCCTTTTCAGCAGTTCTCTACATGATGAATATTACCATAAGGCGAGTAAAAAAGGGCTACATATTCCTGCTGTATATTTAAACAGATGAAAGAACCTTTAACATAAGAGAGTTCTCTTCAAACTCCAACAAGGTATAAATTCACATGTGAAAGAAATGAAATAATAAACAATGCGGAAGTGCGCACGCGCTTCTCTTACCCGGGTCCAGCCAGTTCTGGCATCGCCGTCGATACGAACAGACGCGCGTCGCGGCGCCTTCACAACCACCACATACATCCACTACTAGCACAGTTTTACAAACTTCCCCAAGACTGTACCTGTTAGCTAAACATGACAGCATGCATTTCCGGTGAGTTAGAAACTTTGTTTATAATTCAGAAAAAAAATTTCAGCTTATTTTTTAATAAATTAAATTTTGCTATGATTTGAAAACTCATAAATAACTTTAGATTATATTAAAATTTATTGTAGGAATGGGATATAAGCCATAAATTTACCCACATGTTATTAAAATACGAGATTTAAAAAATTATTTTTACTCGGTTTTCGTTTAATATTTTTTTAATGGTAAACTGCAGTAATTAGCGTTAAACACAGAAGTATCCCTAGACCCCCGATTATTATCCTGGGGTCGTTGATGATGCTTTCAGGATTATTACATACTCTCGCTTCGTTAGGGGTGCGAATTAAGTAAAATAACATGAATTGGTCTTGTAACAGTTCCCCGATAAAGATGAAAATAGGAATTTAACAACGCACATTTGTGATTTTATTTAAATGAAACGCGGATTTTGTTTGTGGCTGAAAAAAATCCTTGCCTGCGTTTCCATTCTTATTGTCCCAATTTTTTTTGTTATACAGTTTCATGTCAAACTCCATTGTACATTTGCACGAAATGTAAATTTTAAATGATAGCGCGCAATACAAAATGAATAAAAATATTTATGAATATAGATATGGAAGTTGTTTGTACGGCACCCGCAAAATTCTTTTATCTGATGGTAGGTTCATTTCGTAAAAGTGACAATTTTAAGGGAGAATTGCATATCTAAAAGGACGATTTTCACATAAAACCTCATTTGAATAATAATAAAAACAGCCTTTTATTCTACATTTGTCCTGGCATCGCCTCGTGTTAATTTAAAGTAAATCCCATGAGCGTCTAAATAAAATAATAACACCAACCAAAGGTTTTTGCGCTTATGTGGTCCCAGACTATATGAACAAAATGTATCAAAGGAGCTTTATTTGGTCCTACCCAACATAAATCACAAATAATACGGTTTACTCAAGCAGGACCAGAGCATGTGTTTTTATAGTAACAAATAACTGTATAAACGAAATAAAGCTTCTATTACTATTTGCCGAAACATATATTCTTGTAATTTTATTTTTTATTGCATTAGCCTTTGGGGCCATTAATGCATTAAAAATTGACTGGCTTTACATTGTCCTAAAGTGCCAAGTTGTGTTATCCTGAATAAGGTTAACCGTATCCCTTTCAGCAAGTCATCCCTTTTTCTACATACTATACAATGAAATCGAAGAAAAGATTTATTAGCTGCTGGTGAGTTTTTTCTGATAGGGCCTGACGGTATTAGTTAGAATTCGACATTTGTCAGTCTGATGCGGTTTTTTTCATTTGTAAGAAATCCGATACTGTCCCTCGTGGATTAACTTGGGAGAATTGCTACCAAATTGCTTGTTTTTACTGCACAGAAATAAATATAAATACAATAAATAAACCACGGGTGGTGTAATTACTAAACCACACATAGTGAGTTTTGCACAAAAACCAATTTATATTTAATTAAGCGTTAATTATTTACGATCAATGTATTCAATTATTCCAACTGCGATTGGGAAAAACAATACAGAAAAAGATTGGGGTCGTAACGCAAACTGTAAATTAATTAAACAGCGACTTTAATTGCTAAAGTTCTAAACAAATTTCAGCAAAGTTTTGTTTTTACGTTGGTGTGATTATAAATTTTGATTTTTTTGGGCGCGGGGGCGTAAAACCGGCATTATCTTTCAAAGTTTTAATCAGAAATTTGAGCCGGATTTAAACAAAAATAGATGCAGACGGCTTGGAAGGGTTCTACAAAGGACGATTAATTACCTGAAAAGTTTATCACAGAACATTATTTGTTGTGTATTTCTACATACAACAATTTTATGGATTTACGTTGTAATTACTAAACAGTACCTAAACAGAAAAGTTTGTTAGAGAAAATTATATCTATAAACGTATGTCAACGTAAGTCATCATATACGAGAAGGCAGAATAATATCCAGGATCTGTAAGGACTTGAGGAAGACCGAAAGCAGTATACCCTTATTTATAGTGAAATTAAATTGTTAAACTTCGAACTTTGCATAAATATTTTGACTTTTTTAAATAAGTCTCAGAGCCTATTTCTTATGTCTTGGTTAACTTTAGTACTCGATTATTTACTATTTACAATTATTTCTAAGGTTTTTCTAGAACTAACCGAGACAAAGTTTTTTTTTAGTTTTAGAAGCTAAAATCCTCTTTGCTACCGAAAAAATATATAATTCATTTCGCTTTTTTTACATTATGTTTAAAACAAAATAACATTTTCAACTTGCTTTTAACTAACATTCCATACTTTTTTGGACTCGAAATAAAATGAGATAAAAATCTGAATTATTTATTTTAAATTGCTTCCCAGCGCGAATTAAATGAGAAAACTCATGCAAAAAGTCGGTTTACATTAGAAGCTTTCGTTTTGCCACAAATCTCTGTTAATCCCAGTGCCACTCAATGCATAACCTCTCGTCCTAATGGGGTTGTGTAAGGATCTTTGCTCGATGAAAAACTGATAAATAGTAAGATCCTTATGGAGAAATGGCAAGCTTCAATTATTTAAACTCAAAGATATCGGTGTATTATAACAAAACTAATTTTCTTTAAAGTGGAATTAGTAAAATAAAATGATCTTAATGGGAAACCCTTTTGAAACGGTAGTTATTTTATTTAACCTACTTTTAAATAGTAGAAAATAATGACCTGCAGTTTTAACGAGTTTTTTTTATAAAAATACAAACTTAGTTAAAGTAGTAGTAGTAAATTGTAGATTTTCGCTTTCATTATTCCTTCAATTATTTAATATTTTTACATGTTAGAAATAATATACAACTTTTAGTTGTTATTATGAAAACAATGTACATAATTTTGTCTTTATATTATTCAACGTCCACCTACTTAAATTTTTATACATCATATATTTTTACTATTCACAACAACTCTATTTTTATATAAATTACCAGAAACATAAATCTCCCAAACTTTCCCTTTAATCTTCTCTCCAACAAAATCATAATTAACACGATTCTATAAATTACCTACGAAACTTATCAAAAAACATATAACTTATTATTTTATTTTATTACAACCACTCACTCATACTTCACTTTATGCAATTGCATCTTTGCTCAAAGAAAATATGATTGTCTTCGCAGAGGCTATTTATATAACTCTCGTACAAACTCCAGTTCATACACAAAGACATTAAAACATTTCAAGTATACTACTATACCTACTGTGTAACTTGTTGACTTTTGCAAATGTAAAAACTTCGCACACCAACCCAATTTCCGTTTGTTAGATCTATTCCATCGTATAAGTAATGCCATCAATTTTTCTTGCTGATTAAATTTTTTTCGTTACCTTTTTGCAAGTGTTTTATTTCAACTGTTGTATTACGTCTGGTGGGGGTAATAAATTATACTCAAACGCAATCTATTGTTTCAGATACCGCAAACGTTCTAGTTACCACCCTCCATCTACATTAAATGCAGCCGCCAAAAGAGCCCGTTAATATTTCAGCAGCATTTAGACGAAATCTCGTACAAGCAGTTAGACGCGGCGGTCTAAAATTATCCTGTAACACATTTGAAATGTACGTTTGTTACAAGTTGGAACACCTTATCGTGTATACAGGCAGAGTTTAACACAAGAAACTGCTTCAATAGTAATGAGAGTGATAAATTATTTAAGCGGCGTATAAGTTTCAACATCAATAAGACACTGAAATGGACCACGATAACTTCGATGATGAGGTAGGTGAACTGTTTTGACATTTTCAGGAAACCTCATAGTACTAAATTTAAATTTTATGTTAATTTCGTTTCTACATGTGCAGCTAAGTGGCAAATTGCGTTAAAATCTGTCGCATGCTTGATTTCTAAGACAGCTCCATCTAAAGGAACTTCGGAATATTTACATAATCATTTGAACGTTTTACTGTCGTGCTGAAGAACTCCACGCGTGTTTTCAATTACTTTTACGGATTCTCCATCACCAAGTAATCCTTTAATCTATTCGACCCTACTTATCTGTTCTTTCATCGCCTTTTAGCTGGTCATTCATCAATATATGTTACAAATGTTTACACATTTAAAAAAAATAATTATTTTTTGCTCTGGGAATTCATAGTGAAATACGGGTAAAAGTGGCATTGATTTTTCATTTTCGTGCATTGTTCCGGCGCTTAGATTTATTGAGAGTGCCGGAGTTTTACGGCGTTAAAATAAAGTAGGGGGAGCTGTAAAGAAGCACATAATCTTTCTTTAAAACGGGAAGCATCCTCGTGTGAGTTATGTGACATTGTGGGTATATTGTGTATTTATTAAAGCAATTTTTTCAAGTTATTAGGTGTTCAAGGAACGTAATAAAATGTGATATTAGTTTCATCAAATATTGTTATGTAGGTACACAAATACATAATGAGTAGTTCTAGAAAAAACCCTTTTAAACTCAACTACCAATTTATCAGGGCATAAACTGCCTTATTAGATAATAACATCTGCTCGTTGCCTTTTCCATTCAAGAGGTTATTGAACGCTGTTATATTACAAAATAATCACAAAGCACAGTTTTTCACTCGAAGCCTGAAAAAGCACATTGAGTAGTATATCGTCCATCTAACCGGAAAGTTCTGCGTTTCTTTCACGAAAACTAGTTTCCTGATATCGCGTTGACAATCTTGCTTGTCCATCACGACATGCAGTCGATACAGTCCAGAGCCGGCCCTTTTGTTGTTCCGGCAGCTAAACACTGGCTTGACATCGGACGATGATGGTCATCCACTAAATAAAAGATCGCTTACTCTCACCTTATTATAAAGAGAGACAGTAGCGGAAATTTTGTAAATTAAAGCTGTAGGAGATCAGTTGGGATGTTTTTCGATGGATAATAGGAAATTGAAACCGGCGCATTCACCATATCTTGAAAAATAAGATAATTAATTTTATTATTGTATCGCATCGAGTTGAAGTCGTAAATTTAGAACGTGAAAGTGTGATGGCCATTTCGTCGGTTGATTACTTTAAAAATTGGAACCTCTACCATCATGTAAAATGGTGTTTTGCCAGTTTAATTTCTTGGCTATCTATTAGCTTTTTAATTGAAATTAGTCCGGCCCTATCATGTGAAGGCATGGAGCAATATACATTAGTTGCCACATATTTAGTATCAAAAAGTAAAAGCCAATTTCAGGGGCAAAGGAAATTAAACCCGGCGCATCCACCATATTTAAGTAATTTGATTCAATCGCGTTTTTTAGACTAGACATTATCTAAAATGTGTATACGAATACGACAAACTTATCGTACTATTCAAATACCATATAATGAATCTATAAATTATTCTCCCACTTTATTTATAAAACAATAAAATGCCATCTACTAACTGAATTTCCATCTCTATATTTCACAATTTAATGTGAGAGATAAAAGTCACATCGAAACAAATTTCTACGATAAAATGAACAGCAAATTCAATTTTTTCGTAATGTTATGTGACGAGTTTATTGAAGGTGGCACAAATAAAGTTAGCACGTGTGTTTTTATTAATAATAATCCATCAGAGGTACATAAACAGCTTTTGTGCAGTTTTAATTATCTTTTAAAACAAAAAATTGTTGTATAGTAACTCGCTTGTACCTATAGATACTACTATAATTTTTCTCTGTTCAGCGTTTAATTTTATGCAAATTATAGACGCTAATTATTTCTCTTACATATAAATTTTTCGTGTCACTTGTTAAAAACAAAAACCCTGAACATCCTGTATAATCCTGTTTAGGAGCTAAACTTCCATTTATTTTTGTCACAATTAACCAGAAAGTCGCGTACCAGTGTACAACTCTTATACATAAAGTAGGAAAAGAATTAACAGCCTGTCAAGTTTAGCGAGCCGGCAATTAATAAAGATTAATACAAACCATCTTTTGTGGCCGCTTTTGTGGCAGAATAATTAATCATTCTTCAAATTCAAATTGATTTGTCGTTTCATATATATTTGCCGATACAATACACATTTGATAAATGATTGTGCATATCGGAATCCCAAACCATTTAGATTATAAATGCAGTAGTTTTTTTATCGTGATGTATTCAAAGTATTTTTATCTTGTCGTAAAGCGCGTTAAGGGAATATTTATGTTAAAGTTTTTTTCCGGTTAAAATTCACTTACCTATGTTTTGATTAAATCGATACCTCTTCTACTAGCGCGCGCTGATGATGGCACATTTTCAGTTTAAAACGCTTAAACTTATGATAATGTAACCTATCGTGTATCAAGCGCTTCTTTCCGAATCCTGAATTTCCATATCAAAACTGAGATTCAATTTAATTACTGCTATATTAAGTTGTTTCCAGTCCCAAAGTAGATATATGATTTTATTAATTCAATTTCCCACGTTTTATAATGAATTAACAAGTTAATAAGTATGAAACACATTTTAAGTGTACAGTGTGCAGCTTTTTGTAATAGCCCATCCGGGCATTGTATAAACACTAATTACTAATTAAATCAAGCGGGACACCAATCATGGTTAACCGCTTAATTTTATGGCTCTCTTCATTTGGTGACAGTTTTAATAGATTTAGTCCAACGGCGTGTAATTCATATTAATTTATACGTTGGAATTGGGAGTTTTCCAAAGTTTGTTTATTTTTATTAAAGTGCGATGTTGTGCTAAATGCAACGCCAGCAGAAATTCTGCGATGTCTCTAACAAACATATTGTGAAATATCCGACAGAAAACGTCGTTACAGTTGACCCACACACGATCTCTAAGCTAAATTTCTGTATACTGGAAAATCATAACATTTTACAAGCAATTTTTTTCTTATGTTGAACATAAAATTTATATGAAAAGTTAAACTTAATATATATCAAACAGACTACCATCTATCAAATATTTAGTATTGACTTTTATATCTGCACACGAGGTATATACCGGAATAAAAAAAGGGAGCTGAATTATTTGTCATAAAATATTAAACAACGTATAAAATAAAATAACTAATATTAGAATCGTGAGTTAGGACATGCAATTGGCAAATAAAAATTCTTGGAATAACTGCCTACCTAGGATACTTAACCTAAAGTCGTGCAGTTTTTTTCATTAAATATCGACGTATAATTCCTTTATTGAATATTGGGCCATAAACCGATTCGGCGTATAAGTAATTTTTCAATCTTATCATCGAACTTTCCCATTGTGCTGTTAGACAACTGTTGCTTACAATTTTTGTTTTTCCCTCAAACAAACTTATCTTAAAAATTTACAACCAACAAGGATGTTGTGGAGGCTGCTCGAGGTATAACTAAAATTAAATCGTGCTGTAGTTTTATTTAATAATAAATAACCCAGTTATATCTGTCTGCTCTCGGAGCTTTTTACAAATCTCCAGGGAAACACTATTAAAGAATTCCAAGCTTGGGTAATACGAAATCGCTCTTTTTACTCAAGCTCCATTCCATTGAATTAAAAGAGGAAGATACAATATATTTCAAAGTTTTCTATGGGTTACAATCAAACAATAACACTGTTCGTTTTTAATGCATTTTTTGATGTAATATCATACATAAGCAGAAAGTAAATCATTTTTATTGGAATCGAATAGAATTGAATGAAATACAAACAGTGTTGCAGGATTCAATGGACGGCGCGAGGAATAGAAAAAACGACGTTGGGAACTTTATTTACACAACGAAATATGTTTTGCAGGTCAAGCAGAACTAAGTTCCAATGTGATTTGTAATGTGGGTTTTTTCAATGTAAATGTGCGGCCCACTTTCAATTTTGGCAATTTCCTTTTTTGTGGGGAAATGTGACGATCTTTATTTAAGGGTCCGTCAGCGGTCGATGCCAAAACGGCAAACAGTTTAATACGATAAAAAGTATCTGATGTAGCCAACACATGACTTCCTTAAAAAACCAAACCTAATTTATATTTTGTATTTTATGGTATGTGATGTTAAATGAAATCTTTCACAACTTTTTCTTAAAAAATATCTATAATCTAAGCAAAAATCCGAAATTTTACATATTTCTGGAAATCTGGAAAACCAGTGCAAAACTACAAACTTTGAAACAAAAATTTTAGTTTTCCTTTCTCGTGAAAAACATTTAGTAACCGCCATAATATTTTGAAAATAAAAGAGACATTGAGGTTTAAAAAACTTTATCTATTCTAAGTGAAAACTCGAGAGTCTGATGTAGAGCTACAAAGTGGACCATGATTGATGGGAAGTGTTAGTTTTCACTTTTCGCAATAATTAAATTTAAATGACTTCTCATAATAATTTTTTTCGTACATCAACACTTGGCTAACCTACATAAAAAGACAAATTTCCTCAAAATCTACTCAAAGGTACCAAATTTACATTTTTTAAGACAGTTTTTAAAATAATTTTGATTGGAAATTTAACTTAAAAGTGAGGTTAGTGTTTCTATTATTTGTTCTTTAATAATGCAAACATTCTTCTGTGTAAAACCGCAATTTCTTTCAAAAACCAACTAGTGGTACTATAACGATAACATTTTAAAATATTCAATGTCGAACTTTGTCTAGAAATATTTGTTCAAAAAACTTTCCAAAAGAAAATGGTAAAAAATTGTACAAACAAAAATTTGTCTCATATTGTTTCGAAAACGTTATAATTTTGTTGGTTGTATTTTGGTGAAATTTACTTTATTTCAAAGATGGTTGTTGGTTTTATTGACCAAAAAAATCAAGACGTTTTTATCTGGAGATTTCAGGTGTTTTTGTGGCTTCAAAGTTGAACATGACCAGAATATTCGCACAGCACAGTTTTGGAATCGATGGCTGGATTTTAGTCAATAAACATTTATATCAAAGTGGATTGACGGTCTTATTTTGAACAAGTCAATAATCTGTTTATAAAAATGTTTTTGCGAATTTTTGAAGCCACTATTTTGAAGACATTATGCTCTTAAAAAATTGCAGCGAAGTAGTATGATTTATAATTAAACGAGGGAATGCAACGTGATAATTTATTTTAACCCCACAATAATGTGATATAACGCAACATACAAAAAATTATTTAAACGAATTAGTTTTAAATTTGGTGGATGGTTTTTTAACCTGCAACTTTTTCTACCTGAAAAAGCAAATTTGATTTAGGCCAGAATACAGAATACAAAACTGTGTTGCATTTTTTAATATTCTCCCTATTTCACGATCTTTATCTATTTTACCATTAAGCCCACCATAAAATATTAATAATTTTGAAATTATGTACCTTAACAAATTCCTCCACAAGACTCTTAAACATTTAGTGCTGAATAAACAGCAAGATTATTACATAAATTCCTAAATATTCCTTACCATAGTCACTATGTCACAAAGGTATATTGTAGCTCTTCCACCTACATGAATCTCCTTATGTCTTAAGAGTCGTTCACGTAATTCATCCCCCTTAAGGATAGATTAAGTTATTATATTAGGGTGAAAGCACAAATTGAAGTGTGTCAACCTTGGAAGTTAATTTACTTCTATATCATTGCCGAAATGTTCCACCAACGCTTTGTGATAATGGAATTAGTTTTCTAAACATTAACAATGTAAATTAGAGCAAGCAGCCGTGAGTTTATATTTGATTTATTACATCATATAAACACACAAAAAAGGTGGTAAAACATCCAACAAATCATCGACTTAATAATTTGTCAAAATAGTTGTGGATGTTATGTCAGAAAATCTTTTACCGTTATGTGGATATCATTTATCAGTGGTGACAACTCAGTTGTCTTTACGTCTTCATTCAAATATTTTACGGTATTATAGACGATGGCGCAAAAACCTACATATAAATTCTAAAATATTTCCGTATATTTTGTTGGCTGTCGCACATAAAGCTTTTTACAGCCATTTATTACATTTAAGTGACTAAAAATCAACAAATGCTTCTAAAATTCATTAATTATATTTATCAAAGAAATGTTGGTTTTAGCATTTTCCGCTTAATTAAGTTTTGATTTGTTCAAATTAATATTGCTTAAAATAAATTTCATTTTGATGTTCTAAACTGGAGGAATTTTGGGGGCATGCCAGATGCACTAGATCTACTTACAGAAATCTGTCGTAAAGTATTTTAGAATCCGTAGTATTTTTGCTTTGGTTATTATTGACTATAAAATTTAAGCAAGTATGAAAATTATTGGATTTTTCATTTTACACATTATGGCCAATTTACGTATGGGTATAAACCACACAAAAGTTAATTCAAATATTTTTATGGACCTTTCTGGTATTGTGTCACGTTTTACATATTTGAACTAATCATTTACGATATTGAGGTGGGTTTTTATTTCCGTTGCAAATTTGTTTGAAAGCTTGTAGACAGTTTTCAAGGTATTGGCATATAAATACAGAGAAAAATGTCGTGAGCTCAGATGCACTTTATTTGTATGAAATGCGGTACGGAACGTTTCTATTCGAATGCACAAATACGAAAATACAGGGTTCCAGATTAAATTGATATAAATATGTGAGTAAGAGCACAATGCAATTTATGATTGTATTTGCAAACGAATTCACGTAGAAAACTGAATAACAATAGCACCAAAGGAAACTTGTAGCAATTTTCAAATAAAAATATATCGTATAGGTAAATGGAAACAACTTTTAAATTTAACCTAAAACGTAACTCTAAAATATAGTCTACAGAATTTCATTATTTAAGACTGCTTACAAGCGACTTTTTCTTATTTTTCCCGGTTATAACTTGTAAGATAATAAAACCACCCACATGAACACCAACAAATATTTATAGCACCTCCCATCAGGCCGAACTAACCAATTTGCTATTATCGCAAAGAAATGATGTTGCAGGTGGTCACGAACATTTACCAATTGAAACTCATTAGGTATTGTAGAAAGGAAAGCTCTTGAAATTTCTGTCAGTCTCCCGACACGCGATCAAGTTTCAGTTGATTTATCTAATACCTACTTCAAAAGGGCCTAGACCAACATCACCACGCATCACAAATATTTGTGTGAAGATGATGGCAGCCTTTCAAAATAAACGAGGATAACTATTCCGGACCTCACGGCTTTTTCCGCATTATTACACTTCTTATAATCGTGTTCGTGATTTGGATTTGGATTTGAAAATATAGACAAAGAGTTTTTCGGTGGTTTGAACAATTAATAATGCGAAACAAAGATTTGTGCGGTTGAATAACGAGTCAATATTTCATAATTTATTGTTTGTTTTAAAAGAAAGAATCCAAACAACGCTGAGCGCTGGATTTCGTGTCACCAAACAATCATAAAGTTTGTTGTGGGAAAAAAGCTTAAATGCTATTTTCATGTAGATTATCCTATGCGATATAAACTTGAATAGATCCTGTTGTTTTTATTTGTTTCAACAGACATGCCTTTTTGCGCTGATATTGATTTTCTCATATACGCCAAGAGTTATAATCTAATTAAATAAGTCACAATAAAATTAAAACTTCGGATCAAAACCTCGTTAACTTTCGATAATAGCAGGATCATAACCATCATTCCAAATGTTACCACTCACTATACTCTTGCACTTTCTTAAGTAAGCACGGTAATCTCAATTTGGAACGAGCCTACCAACTTGTACAAGTAACTGCATCCTTTAAGCGTGGCGCAACTGGGTCACCGACGCTGACGACGTCGACGGCCTAGGTCGGGTTGGTCGCCGGTCCTTTTCTGCCTGCACCCCAGCATCCGCATAATTTTTAAGCGGCTTGTCTCCAGATTTATACACCCAGGCAATTACAAAACATGCTCTCGGTTAGCCTGAACTACCTGTGTGTGTATATTTGGCGAGTCCGCATATTAAATTGTAGACAAACATTGTTTCGCATTCTAGCCTGGTTTTATTTCATACGCTATTTACTTATAATTTATTAAAAAAATACGGGTTTATGCAAATGGCAGTTTAATTATACGAAATTGTCGGACATGGTTGGATTTAATAGTAAAACAAATTTGTGTGTTTTGTTTAGAAAATTATTAAATTCGATGAGTGTTGGGTTTTAATTGAAATTTCCAACAATGTATAGTTGTTAGTTGAGCTCGTCACAATGTAATTATTGGTTGGGGACTACAAAGAGAAATTAGAAAATTTGTGCAGTTAAATCGCACATGGAACAATTCAAATATGAATGATATTATTCTGATTCTAAATAAATAATGAGAGAAAAGTGAGAGTTCTTATTTATAGTTATCACTCAAGAAGGCAAAACATTATGGAGTAGTTTATTGGTTTCCCTTATATTTTCTAAAAAATGTCGTTTGTTTGCACATTTGAAAAATATTTAACATCACATAAAGCTTAAGTTATGTTAAACTTTTAGCTGAAGACTTTAATCTGTTTTGGTCATATATAAATTGTAATAATTATTATTGAAAAAACGGCGCAAAATAAAAAACTCCCATTACTTCTACGATTCGCGTGGAAGCTGTAGATTTGTATAGAGGACAAATTTTCACCTGTATATATATAAGATAATGATGGTCACTATTTCTCCAATTTATCGTTTAATAATATACATACAATACCGGGTGTCTCTAAAAGGTTTTTACAAAATCCTACCACAAGTTTTTGGACTCAAAATAATTCATTTAAACCAAACATACCTTAGTCCAAAAGTTCTTCCTTACTGTTACAGGGCGCTAAAAAATATTTTTCCAAATAATTTTTTAAGTATATCTACAGAACGATTAAAAGTAGAGATTTGAAATTTGGTGGGTTAATAAGTCTATAAGGAAGCTACAATTTGTTGGTATTAGAACCAAAATAATATTGTTCGGTGGCGTACTTATCGAAGAGGTCTCAGGGTTTTTTTGAATAATTTTTGTAGGGGATTAATTTTTTTTACAAAATAAAAAGAATTATGATAGATACGCTCAAGACACGTAAAAAAGGTATACTTGTTTGATTTGCATTAACTCAACTGTTTGCGAGATATTTCACTTTGAAAATTTTTTTTGCTATTAAAACGACAATTTGTGCCACCCTGTAAAGTCAAAAATATTGGATCACTCTAATACGGCTCATTCTACGTCCAAAACTAAGCATAATTTCTATCTTATACCGTTCTGTAGATATACCTAAAAAAGATAGAGGGCGAATAAAAAATACATCTTTCAACACCCTGTATTTTAGTAACAAACATTTTTGGGGGTCGGTTTCTACAACCATTTATATTTAGTTTTGGACGTAGAATCCGCTGTATTAGAAATATTTTTTACTTTACAGGGTAAGTCACAAATTGTTTTTATAGCAAAAAAAATTTTCGAAGTTAAATATCTCGCAAACAGTTGAGTTAACGCAAGTCAAATAATTATATCTTTTTTACGTGTCTTGAGCGTATCTATCATAATTCTTAATATTTTGTAAAAAAATTCAATACCCTACCGAAAATATCCAAAAAAACACTGAGTCCCCTCCTATAAGTACGACACTGAACAATATTATTTTGGTTGTAATACCATCACATTGTAGCTTCCTTATAGACTTATTAACCCACCAAATTTCAAGTCTACTTTAAACCGTTCTGTAGATATACTTAAAAAACGATTTGGAAATATATTTTTTAGCGCCCTGTATCTCAGTAAGGAAGGACTTTTGGACTAAGGTATGTTTGGTTCAATCGAATTATTTTGAGCCCAAAAACTTGTGGTAGTATTTTGTAAAGACCTTTTAGAGACAGTTGAATCTATCTCTTCAAATTATGTAATTAAGATAAATTACAATTATCTGGTTCGATCTACGGACGTAAAATCTTTGATGTCACTTAAAAAACTTGCTCCCCTTATTTTAGCATCAGAGTGAAAATGGCAACCATCAAATTATTTTCATTGGACTTTCAAAAAACTTTGCACTTAATAATTATAACAACCACAAACAAATTTTCCAAAAACAAATATTCACGTCCAGTTCCATTATCCTCAACCTAATTCTTCCTGGCATTATCCAATTCACATCACAAACCCTTTCAACTAAATACCCCCAATATTCCATTCAAACATTCAAATGAATTGCTCTCGGAACAAGATGCGGAAATCGTATTTGCAAGAATAAATACTAATAACATTTATATTAGTATGCATGTTGTGCCGGTTTTATTAATACGACTTCTCCGCTTGCATATGAATTAGTAGGGAGGTCCTAGATATATACATGTTCCAGTCGATATTAACACTGTTTAGTTAAACAAAGCTTCCTACGAGATTAATTCTGTAATTACTCGCCAGAGAGGAATTATAAATAAATTACGCTGATCATATAGCTATTACAGTCTACTGTCAAGAGGGTTGGTTTTGGAATAATATGCGCATTTTAAAGTAATTAAGATTAATGGAGGCAGCAAAACAACCATGTGAACATCAAAGTTACAAGCTGTTTTATATTTTAAAGAAAATTCTTGTGCGTGTATATAGGTGGTAGGTATTGAATTTCTGACGAGGTTTCGATATTATGCTGAACCTCGATATTATAACGGTTTAGGATCAACACACACGGCTTTTGTGGCAGAGTGATTGAATTTTAAAACCCCAGACACTTTATCCATTATTCCGCTACTGTACGAGTACGCTGATGGTCACTCTTGCAGACATTTATCGACAATTTATTTGACGCACTCCAAACAACTCATTAAATTAGCTGTATTAATAAACATGTAGGTCACACTGATTAGAATGTCTGAACCACTATAGTTCAAGCGAATCAATAACAAACCATACTATTCTGTTAAAGTTAAATACAAACACAATTTCTGGGAGAATATAAAATAAACACAATTACAAATTGATCTTTGGTGTGATTTTCATCAGGAAAAACATGCGGTTTGGCCTCTCGAGCTCGCCAAAGTGTTAGAACAAAGAAAATAGAAAAATACTTTGTGCGGAAATCGAACCCCGAAAAAATAAAACAAATAACTGAAATTGCGAAGATACACCGGCTGGTTTCATCTGTTTGCTTTTAGTTGATTTTCATTTCAGTGTTATGTTCCTCCTAGAACATTTGCGATGAAACTTACTCCACTTTAACCCATATATCATACATTTTAGTTGACATTTTTCTTGGTTCCTTTTTGCGTATGTATCCTCTATAATTCAGTTAATTTAATTTTTGTCCTTTCGCTTCGCTTCCAATTTGTTGCTGGCTTGTCCGGTTTTTCAACGAACCAAATATAATTGAATTGTCTGTGAACTGGTACTTTACAAGGGGCGTTTGCTGCCCCTTGGTGATTTATATTAATTGTAATAGAGTCAATTTGTTGAATTTCTGTTTTACGTGTTAGGCTAGGCAACCCATGTCAGAATGCTGCGAAGATTCCAAGTTAAATATTTGGGGTCTAAATTCAATATGTAAAAGGGTAAGGTTAAGGATATTTAAAGGGAAGTTTACAAATACTAAATTTACATAATAGCACATTTTCGACGTCTACACACTTCGTTTTAAGGGTCTTCTTGCAGGGAAAAGGCAAGACTAAACAAGGTAACCGTAGAGAGTATGAATTAGAATTGACACGATTACACAAACGAGTATCTCGTAAATTAAATTTTAACTTCAAATCTGCAGTTAGGTACGTGCCTAATTAAAAATGTAATTTTTTGAGGAACACATTATTTTAAACTGTTTACGTTATTAATCACAGGGAAATCAACTGAGTTCCTAAAATATACAACAGGAAATTAGAAACTTTTATCTGTTGATCGATAATTTTAAACTGTGAGAAAGGTTGAAGTTTGGTTAGGCGATTTTGATTTGTAAGATAGGGTTGTTTTAAATATTTTTAAATTTTAATTTTTTTTGTATTTTTTAAATTTTTAAACGTAGGTACATGCGAAATTTTATTTAAAACAAATATTAGGATTTAAAAGTTAAAATCTTTTTGAAGTGTAAGTTAGATGAATTGACAAGATTAGAACCTTATTTTAAGCTTAATTCTGAATTTTTAAACAACATTCATTAATAAACGGTGTGTTAAGAATAATTCAAATCAAAAGTTTACACAAACTTTCCAATAAAAGTTTTACCCCACCGAAGTTGCAAATCCGAAATTTAGAGAATCTAATTACCTTCTATTTGACATCAGAAAGTTCTTTTTTGAATGACTAAGCAGTATTTCAATGTTTGTACACATAAACTGTCTGTGAAACTTTTCCACAATTTTTTTGTGTTTAAAGTGACAAAAATTAAGAACTAAAATTATTTGCGTAAAATATCCATCCGTTTATGTAATATAAGTGTTATTTGTTGTGTATGAGCCAAAGGATAGATACATTTTATCGGCGTTACAGTGCAGATAAGAGGAAAGGTGATTTTTTTCAATTGAAATATAAATCTATAATCAAATTTACTCAATGTGTCTTTTAATTCAATAACACAAATTGTCTGCATTTGTTCAGAAACGTTGTAAATTACCTAAGCAATTTATGAAAAATAATAATTATATAAATTGTCTAAACTAATGCACCGCTTCTGCTGCTTTTCTTTTTCATATTTCCCAAAATAATAACAATAGTAGGTTAGGTTTTATCTCCCTTAACTTAATATTTAAGACCAACCCTCCATCACTCTCATTACCTAATCCAATATCGCCTTAAAACCCAAACATTTCGTTGCCTCGCCTGTTCAGTATCTAGAGTGCCGTCTTTGTTTCAGGAGCTGGTGTCAAGTAATACAAATCAACGGAACTGGCGCGGTATCCTCATAGCCCTGCTCGTCATTGTGGTGGTATTAGCACTAATCGTCACATCTGTAGTCCTTCTAACGCCGCCTGATGAAGGGCCGAGGGTAAAAGGAGCCAGATTTAAGCTGCAGGATATACTGAGCCACGATTTTCAGCCGCTCAGGTTTAATGGAACTTGGGTCTCAGGTCAGTTGCTTTATACCACTTGCACGATATTTCGTCATTAATAATAATGTTGCGACAAAACGTTTATTGTTGAATATTTTTTTGGGTATATCAACGTAATTGTTTTGCAACATACAATGCGGGGATTATGATTTGTTGTATTAGAATAGAAAAGTTTACTTGTACGATGTCACATTTTAGTTTTGGTTGGAATGGCACCAGGTTAAAAACACTGTCGTTGAAGTGAGATATTACTACAATTTATTTTCGTCATGCTCCAATTCTGTTGTTTGTAACAGGTTGTTGTTATAATAAATCTTACAAGTATTACGGGCTAGCTATAAAATGTTTGGATTCATATGTGAGGAAGATTGATAAATCGCAAATGGAAGTTGGTTTTTCGTAATGACAATTATAAATCACAAAATCTCATATCATCTTTTAAATTCAAAAGAAAGAGGCAGCAACAAAGCATCAAAACATTTTATCAAAAAAATCAAGCTACATTAATTTAATAATATATTTTAATAAGAATATATATTCTTTTCATGAAACGCATATTATTATTAAATTTTTTTATTCGTTTTTTTAACCCGATTACTGGACACGATGATAAAGAAGAAACCAATAAATTAACATACGAAAAATGTATTGTTTAAGTCGACTAAAAAATATATTATATTGTTGTAATCCAGTGGCACGAGTCCAGATTTTATGGTTGCCCCACTTTCATAAACAATACTTTAAAGAAATCCCTGCTCAGAACTATATTTTATTGTCTGGCTCCGTAAGATTTGGAAATTTATGTATATGTCAACATCTTTAGCTGCTAAATAACGATGCCAGAAAAAATCTACTATAAACCTCACAAATAAGACCTGGTTGAATAAAATGTAACCGCGGAATAATCCACAAAAATAATAAACATCTATATAGTAGCAATCGTTTGTATAGATGTTTTTTATGGATTATTTCGCGATTAAAGTTTTATACAATTTAAGAATACTTTCTTCAATTATTGGATTAAACTGAAAAAAATTTGCCTCCACCGTGACAATGTTTGCACATTGCCGTGACCAGGATTCGAACCTGGGTTACTACGGCCACAACGTAGGGTCCTAACCACTAGACGATCACGGCTATTGGAGACTTGAAGATCGCTTTGCTCAACAAGTAAGAGCAGTGAAACTTTCACCGAGCTCCGCGCTCCAATTATATCAGCACTTGACCATGAAAATAAATATATGTACATAAAAGATAGCTATTTCTGTCATGTTGTAATATCGTTACATTTATATACTTGAGCATTTATGTTATTGATAAAATCGAAGGTAAGGAGACGATCGATAATCTTGGAATTTTTTTGCAGACGATGAATTGGTTTTCAAAGACCAGTGGGGTGGAATCAGTATATTGCATGCCTCGAATGTTTCTGTAAGGACCCTGATGTCGAATCAGACATATGTGAGTACTTTTGGAAACTTTTGTATAAATTTCCGCTAAAAACAACATAAACTTAAAGTTATACGCCAATTAATATTCAGCACAAAACTAAAAGTTAATTTGAAATTGTAATGAATTCCCCATAGACATACTCATAAAATCCCAAGTATACACAAAGTGGTTTGTTCGCAACCAGCCAACTGTACACGATAGTCCAGTCATTTACTGAATGAAATGTTTTTATTATAATCGCGTAAAACTTTGTACCTACATAATTATTATCTATACACCGCAGAAATATTTGCGTTGGAAATGTAAACTTACTGAAGTGTTCGTTTGGTCCGCCAAAGTCAATATTATGGAAATTGGCCCAACACGATTCTCCACATTAACCACATTTCCGCTAAAATTCGTACATTATTTGTCAATCAAGGGTCTATTGTGACGTTGAGCTCAAATTAACACGGATCTGAACTAATCCGTTATCCATTACAACAGTAACTTTGATAGATAGTGAATGGTTTTTATTTAAATCGCATGGGAAATGCTGGTTTAATGAAAATCGATTGGCAAATCATTTTGCGATTCTTTGAAATCACGAACACAAAGTATTATTTATTATTTTTCCATAATGTCTGTGGACTTAAATAACAATTTTAAAGTAAACTGTTTTAATTCATGATTAAATTTTACGATGAAATTGGATTCTGAAGCTGATTTGTATCACTAAGTTCTTGTATTAATAAAAAACATATAGAAACTGACGATAATTGGGTCGTTTACCTTCATTTCTAGAACTGTTATAGTGTTATAGTTTTCCTAGGTGATGGGATACTTTTTTGTCAGAGTGTATTTAAAATGAGCTAAATCTGTCGGGACTTTGTTGAGTTTTCACGCGAGAGCGTTTCAACTAATTTTACAGAAACGAGATACAGTTTAAATCGCTTGTTTAATTTTTTTCCAACTAACATCCTACTAATACATCAAATTAATTTCAGTTGCGGCTAAATCCGGTGAGATTCCAGCTCTCGGCCGATCAAAGGTATTTGTTGTTGGCTCAAAATGTACAGAAATTATTTAGGCATTCTTATTTAGCTCAATACACCATCTACGACGTGCAAACTGGGTGAGTAATCCACCAAACTACTTAAAAATAAACTTATGTCTCCAAGCCCCAAACCCATACATCCCACTTTGACACTTAAATCACGATTTTATTATGCTTTCAATTTACCATTTGGTTTAGTTTTAAATCGAGTATAAGATGTTATCTGTTGGTGATAAATTACAGAAACGATTTCCCACTACGACCGATGCCGGAAGCTGAGGATCATCCGTATCTACTGATGGCGCAGTGGGCGCCAAGAGGCCATGGCCTGATTATGGTACAGGACTACAATATTTACTACAGGAAAACCCCAAATTCACACACTGGATACAGGATAACTAACACGGCTGTTCCGGGCGTCGTTAGTCACGGAGTGCCTGATTGGCTTTATGAGGGTAAAGAGTTCTTTGGATGGTTTTATGTTGTTGAAGAATAGTTTAAAATCCATTACGAGGGTGTTTTATTGGCATTTTTAATGAGATGGGAACGTGAGTTCAAGAAGTTAATGACTCTTGTGATGGATATATTGCCCGGTTCTTTAGCTTGTCAGCGTAAAGTTAAGAGAAGCCAGTTAAATTTTATAGGTTATGATAGGTTAGCTTAGGATTTTTTGGAATTTACCTAGAAATAAATTAATATTCTTAAACAAATTTTGAGGACCAATTATTTTACTAATTTCTTACTTTTCAGAGGAAATTCTGGGCACCAACACTGCCTTCTGGATGTCACGAGACGGCCTTTTACTAATCTTCGCATCATTCAACGACACCCTAGTGGAAGAACTGCGATTTCCATGGTATGGCTCAGCAAGTGACGGTCGGCTCTACCCCGATATTCGTTCCCTTCGATATCCCAAACCTGGCACGAGAAATCCTCAAGTTACCCTTACGATGGCTGATCTCGCCGATACATCAAACATCAAGCTGAAAACCGTCATGCCCCCTTCTATACTAGCTAACTCGTAAGTAATTCAATTTAAGAAGCTCCAGTTTAAAGCATTTAATGTGATATTAGTTAAAAGGAATTTATAATAGAGTTTGTGGAGAAGTGTAGAAAAACTTACACCATCAAGCTAATTTAATTTTGCTTTTGTTGTAAGTATATAAGAAAAAGTATCATTGTGTTAAACCCGCATTAAACTCGAGTATAATCAACATTTCTGTTTTATCTTGCTAAGCAAGTAACTAATGACTGCAGATTTCATAGAAGATTAATTGCGTCGCCTTGAAGATTTTCTAATACTTTATAAAAAAATATTTCTGAAAGCGCGCGATAAAACACAATAGTAAAAACGTATAGAAAGTGCACAAAAGTCTATACGTGTGCGGATTGAATAAAAAAGCTCTGAAACTTTTCCAGTAAGTACTTTTTTTTTATTCTTTGTTTCAACCCAAGTTGGAATAAAAATGAGATGGGAGTTGATGTGAAATACTTGTAAGTGACATTGTAATAAAACGTGCACTGATGGCGGGTGTGGTGATTCGTAATTTCTCAAGAGAAAAATATGCGCTCGTTCCACAACTATAAAACTAAAAATATTACCCTTATATGCTCTGCGTTCACTTGGATAATTTTCGAAATGTATTTTGCCGCATTCCGGTGCAATTTATGTTGTTGTTTGTTGCAGGGATTATTACTTTACCGCCGTTTCATGGATCAGCTCTACAGAAATATCGGTTGTTTGGCTTAACCGGCCACAAAATTTGTCTGTGGTCACAATATGCACCACCCCGAAATGGGATTGTAAAGAGGTGAGTTGTTGCATTAATTATTATAACATAACTGAAATTGCCGAAGTTTTTCAAATACATCAAACTCCAATACAAAAAATCGCTCAGTCTCTCTAACTTTTCTAAGGTAATTTATTATATTTGTGGTAGTTAAATATCCGTGAAATTGATGGGTGATGGTTTTTAAATCCGTATAATAGTGCGTTCTGTCATGTTCAAATATACGGAATGTTGGAAGATGTCAAATAAGCTATATAGACGGAAAGGGGATTTAAAAGGAAACCTAAATAATCGAATAAGAAGTTGGAAAAACGCTTTGTTCTGTCTTGGTAAAATAAACTAACATAAACACGGCTATTTGAAAAGATCATCATATAAACATCTTATCAAATAAATCAGATATGGATGGAAGTTTGGACCTTTTAAAATTCTGCCGGAGGCGCCGGTTATAACATCGGATGTCGTTTCAAGCTGACCTTAGGCGATATTTTTTTGCAAAGTGTCACTGGTAAATAATTGGGTTTAAAGTAATCTCATACGAGCCCTAACAACTAAATGTTCGGACCAAAGTAAATTTGATTGTCTTTTTTCCATACGCGCAAAAGTTATCTAAATTAACTTATTGATGGTTTTTTCTGTTATAATGCCAACATTTAGTTATATAAAAACGTAAATTTCGTAAAAATCCGCTCGGCGGTTCCAAAACTGTGGCACTTTAACCCAGCAGGATGGGAAAATTGTAGAAACCAAGAATTATTATTTTCAAAACGTTGGATCTACTAGTCGGATTTTGATGAAATTATTTTATTGCAAAGCTGGATGTTGGTTTTCTTTACAGAAAAGTTACACAAGTTTTTATTTGGTGATTTTAGGCATTTATCGGAGCTTCAAAGTTGCACCTTTAAGAATGATAACATTTTCTAGTAACTGTTTTAAAGAATCACAGTTTTGAAACCGCTGGTTGGATTTGTGTCAAAAAACATTTAAATCAAAGCTCAATAATCGTACTATATGGAAAAAATCCTGAAATGTTAATATGATTTTTTTTGCATTTTTTTCGAGTTCCACAGTTCACTTTTCAAAAAACGTGTTTTTTTGAGGGTGCTACCTACATTAAAATAATCACAGTTTTGGAACCACTGGTTGGATTTTGGTAAAATTTTCTTTATTGCAAAGCTGGATGTTGGTTTTATGTACAAAAAAATCCACAAGTCTTTATTTGATGATTTTAGGCATATTTCGTAGCTTTAAAATTGCACTTGAAAAATGTGACGTAATTTTCTAACGACTGTTTTTAAAAAATCACAGTTTTGGAACTTGGGGAAAACGACATAAAGGTGCTTTCATGGCCCTCATCCAGTCCGGACATTGAAACTCTTTGGCATAAAATTAAACGTATTCTACACAATAATCCACCAAGAACCATTGGGGACTTAAAGACCAAAATAGAAGAAATTTGGGACAATTTCACGCCAGAATTGTACCAAAATTTGATAAATACAATGCCTGCTAGAATACAGGCAGCTATTAAAGCAAAAAGAGACGTAACCTCTTATTAATGGTCCTAAATTAAAAATTATCCCAACATTTAGTTGCAAATTCATTTTGCAAAGTTTTCTAATTATTAAGGTTAAAATATTGTTAAATCCAATAAATAATTTTCTTCCATGCATAATATTGTTATTAAGGCTTCATATTATTGTATTGTTAGGTGTTAACTAATTATTTGCGTAAAATTTCCAGTTCTCCTTTCATACTTCAAAAATTTACTTCTGTCCGAACATTTAGTTGTTAGGGCTCGTACTATCGTAAATCAGTATAAAATCTATATAAAATTATTTTTGCTTATATAAATATTAATTTATAATCTAATAAATTGCTCTTTAATGCACGACAATTTTAATTGGTTGCGTGGAAATTTTATTTTATCTGTTTCGCTCGGTTTAAAAACAATTAAATTTACGATGGTCAATTCCTAAACCAGTCGTAAACTGTATACGAATAAACATTATTTAGACAAGCTATGAGTTTCATGCAATATTAATTCCACACGGGAATTGCGTTAGAAATATTGGCAAATTGATCGAATTACAAATTTTGGCATCATATACGGTTACTTGCATCATTAATTTCTCTAGTATCTATCCGTTCCAATTAAAACTTTTTCAAACTATAAACATTAATAACAAACAAAACTTAATTTAGTTTCCTGTGCCATTTAATTTTCTAGACCCAACGAATTATTAGTGAAGATAATGCGTGGGTGGACATGGGAGACAGTCCGGTTTTCGGAACAGACAGCACCAACTACATCACAATAGCACCAGTACGCGATGGAAATGCCGGCTACTTTCGACATGCCATCTCCGTGAATATTCCCAAGCGACGGAATATTCCCCTCACACACGGCCGATACGAAGTAACACGTATTCTTACCTGGGACCATTCGAACGACGTTATGTAAGTAAAAACTGCCTCGATCGTTTTGTATTGTTTCGACAGACAGTGAAAAAATGAGGAGGGATGCAATAAATAAGTCGGGAGTTTAGGAAAAAATGGTTTGGTATTCTTTCTGTATTATCGAAAGGGATGGAAAATTGTTACTGTAGTATACACAGAAAAGTCTACTCTTTAAGTTAATAAAATGTATTTACGTGAAAGCAGTGAATGCTTTATATATATTCACAAATAAATGTGCTTTTAAAGCAGGAAAATCATTTTTTTAAGAAAGAGAGCAATGTATGATTAGAACTAATTATATTAATGCTTTGATTTTAATAAATAAATACATTAAACTTATGACTGTTTTATATCAAGAACACAAATTGTTGCTACAAAGCAATTTTATTCAATAGAAGAACTCCATTCTAGTAACTCTACGTAAAATAATATAAAGTCGTGTCAAATAATCCATGATTAATTAAGCGTGCTACTTTATAGAAACTCGAAAAAGTTTATTTAATTTTTGTAGTAGAAGCTCGATTTTAATGTTCAAACTACAATCCAAGTAAGTTTTTAGAAAAAATAATTAAGCGGTGTACGAAGAATAAACTTATTAAAAGTTTTGTTAACAAAAATCGGTTAAGTATACCCACGCACGAGCTGGACAGTAAAAAATTTGTTTAGAAATTTGGTGGATGCGCCGGTGATAATTTTATTGCTCATTGTCGTTGGTTGATTTTTATATAATTGGGCACTCAGGGTGACATGTATTTATTTTAGCAGATGAAAAGTGTTACAAGAAAACTATATTCCAAGATATACATATTTAGGTAACACGTTTATTTATAGATTATTCGTGCCCAACGGTATTTTCCACTAATTTGAATGTAAAACATTTGTGACCAAAATCGGAAATGTACTTTTAATTTACGCCGCGCCGATATTACGACTAAAACATTCCATATTGAAATATTTCACAGATATTTTTTGGGGATCCCCGAGGGAAAACCAGGCCAACAGCATCTGTACCGTGTCACCTCACTTCCACCACGTACTGGCGCAATTCTACCACCCCCAGTATGCCTGACCTGTGTTCCGGAGCCAACACCAACCACACCGCCTTACATAATAGACGAAAGTATTTACTTATTGAAAACCAAACACTGGGAGGAAGAGGACGAGGATATAGTTATAACCACACCACCACCCCGTCGGAAAAAGCCGAAAAAACCTAAACAACCCCCTACCGAACCACCCTGCTTATACCACAATGCAGTTTTTAGTCCAAATTCCGCTTACTACGTGTTGGAATGCCTTGGGCCTGGTATTCCCACAAGCAGTTTATACAAAACTAGCATGCCTAAGCCGAAACTGCTTGTTTATCTGCAAAACAACACTCGTTTACGGGAAAGAGTTGCCAAAATGGCCATGCCGCAAATAAAAACTTTCCCAGTACAAATATCTGGGGGATATCAAGCACACGTGAGACTCCACCTGCCTCCCGGTCTTAGGGAAGATGAAATCACTCGGTATCCCCTAGTGGTGCAAGTTTACGGCGGCCCTGGCAGTCAGTTAGTTACGGAACGGTGGAGGATTGATTGGAACACCTACCTGACAGGTCATAAGGACTTTATAATAGCTCAAATCGATGGGAGGGGCTCTGGGGGACAAGGTCACCAACTGCTGC
The DNA here is from genome assembly GCA_963942485.1 of Pediacus dermestoides. Classification (NCBI taxonomy): domain Eukaryota; kingdom Metazoa; phylum Arthropoda; class Insecta; order Coleoptera; family Cucujidae; genus Pediacus; species Pediacus dermestoides. The sequence goes on from OZ012629.1 coordinate 7,680,609, forward strand.
ATAAAGTCTATTATAAATTAGGGTCTGTGGAAGTGGCGGATCAGCTGGAAGTTACCGAGTAAGTTTTATAAAATACCTCAAACTTAAATATTCATAAGCGTTAGCCAGGATTGAATCAGACTGTAACACATTAGAGTAATTGAAGTGCATTTGGCTAGATGAGTACTTAAAATTAGTTTGGAATTTGCTATTAACGCCTAGAGCTTAAATCTGTTCACCCTTTGAACTATTTTAATTCCATTTAAATCGCTTTTAATTTACCCTATTAAATTTTAAACGAAATCTGACGGTGGCATCGGTTGAAAATATAAAAGTAAACTCTTAATAATGGCTCGATTATTCGGTAGTTCAATTTTTGTTGGAGCCATATTAGGTACATATACAAATTCTGTTTCCCCATTCACCACTCCGATAGTTATCTCGTTTACTAGTCGCTTTTTCCATGTTTTGCAGATATTTGAGAGACACTCAGCATTTCATCGACAAACGTCGGGTGGCCGTTTGGGGTTGGAGTTATGGGGGGTTTGTTGCGGCGTTAGCTTTAGCAAGTCCCAAAAGTGTTTTTCAATGTGCCATAGCTGTCGCTCCAGTAACCAATTGGAAACTTTATGGTGAGTGAGTTGGTGCAATTTACTTAACATTAGTTGTAATTTCCGTTGCATGGATAGTTTGGGTTTTATTTATTGTTTTGTCAATTTATTGGGGAATCAATTAGGTACATTTGTAACGAAAGTAGAATTAAATAAATAATTCAATTTAATTATAGTCCAAAGTGGATTGATTGAGTTACCTACAGCTGGTTTGTAAAGGGAAACTTTTATTACGAAAGTTGTTGATGCGGATATTCCGCTACAAAACAAGTTAAATATAATTAAGTTGAAAATACGCAGCATGTTTATAATTACAAATATTTTGTTCATTATGATTTCCATTGATATTTCTGAGGGAACTTGCTTGTTTTAACGGTTTACACCTCGTAAAAAATTTACAGGGTGTCCACCTTTTTTGCTATTAATCCTACCTAAAAAAAATTTAAGTCAAATAAGCTCACAACTAAATATGCATAACGTAAAATATTTTCAACTACAGAGTTCAGTTTTCATTATGTGCACACTAAGTTTGTTAACTTAATGAACACACTGTATATTTTAAAAATTTTTGGTTCTTTGTGGACTTCTACAAAAAATTATTATCTTAACAGGTAAACACTGTTTGAAAAAAACCAAACTATAAAAAAAAAGTCTACGGAACATTTTGATATGTCCCTAATAAAATTATCTTATACAGGGTGTGTATTCATTGTTATTTCAAGAGTATCAAATTAAACACGACCTTGATGTTTAGATTAATTTCATTCGGTTGGGTTAGATAGAAATATTATGTTAATATTTCTGGTTTTTTTACGAATATTTTAATATATTTTCGCTTTTCCTTAGATTCAGCATACACAGAACGCTACATGGGTTTTCCAAACGTAACAGATAATTACAAAGGCTACGAGGAAGCGGACGTAAGCAAGCGAGCACATCAACTGAAAGACAAAATGTTTTATCTGGTGCATGGTTCAGCTGACGACAACGTACATCTGCAACAGTCCATGGCCCTAGTTAAATCATTGTCAGAAGCAGGAACACTTTTCAGACAACAAGTAAGAGAACGCGCGCTTAAGAGCGATTATTTTGATATTCCCAACACAAACCGCCACCAACAGATGTATACGTGGTTTTGATTTCAAATACCTAATATAAATTTGTTTCGCAGATTTATCCGGATGAAAGCCATGGTCTCGGAGGTGTTAAGAAACATCTATACAAAAGCATGGACCAGTTCCTCGACGACTGTTTCCGAAAGCAAGTTCCACCTGTTTTCAAAGCGGGTTTAAGGGATGACATTGAGTAGTACACCTTTAATGATTTCATAAGACAATTCGACGATTATCAGTAGAACAAAACGAAAATGTGATTAACTGTGTTGTATGATAAATGCCAAACTAACGAATTTGTAATGTGTTGTAAAAACAGCGTTATTATCTCTGTATAAAATTCTGCGGAAAAATGGACGAAACCGGAGATTTTTGTCCTTTTTTGCTTTAAATCGCCGCAATTCAGCCAGCGAGCTGCTGAAACATCCACATGTAATCGGATGTTTTTTGTGATGAAAGTGCCAAATTTTGCAAACGAAAATCGATTGGTGTTTTCTATGTGTGTGTTTGGTGGAACAAGAGCAAAAATTCAATGACAGTTTTAATTTAAACACAGTGGCGTAGCTAGACTACATCCAAAAACAGAGGCGGTTCTCTATCAATGTCTTGGAAACAATAACAAAATTTGATAAATTACAAAAATTGTGGTTCAAGTCAAAATTTCTTTGGAGGGGCGATAGATTCTATACCGTTTCAAAAAGTGTTCCTATTCGCTTGATAATAGAGCCGCTTTTGTTTGCAAATTATTTTCATAGAAATTTAGGTGTATATATGTACTGAAAAATATTTTCATACAATACAATTAAAAATTGTACCCAATTTGATAATTTTATTATCGAGCTAAAAAGCATCATAACCTACTCTAACCTAACTTTTTGCCTATTCCATATGAATCAAATCTTAATTGCTTCCTATACTAAATCTGTAAAAGGAAATATGTACTATTTTTTGTGATCATTGCAGGCACATGGCATTTTTTACTATCCTCTTTTTACAGATTTGTTATAAGAGTTATATTGTATGAAACTATTTACAATAAATTATTTTTAATTACTCGATAGAACTAAATGTAACCTTATATTTTGCCACGCCACTGTTCAGCAAGTCCCGTATCTTTTAGCACCATTATTATTTCTGCCTTTTCTAGTTTAGTAACGATAAAATCCATTATGTATAAAGATATTAAAAATACACAATCAGAATCAGTATTATTGATCACTGTAATATAACATTGGGGTTACTCACAGAACATTATTATTACAGAACATATCTCAATTAAGAAGTCTTCGTGTGTGTTGTAACGTTTCCAAACTAAGCATTATAGTAAAATCTTAATTAGTCAATGAGATTTGTACTTATATTATAAATATTGTGAATACTAGGTTAGATTTATTAAAATGACCAAAAGAATAACTTGTAGAATTTAGATAGTTTAGCAAAGAAACTAATACGTTTTAAAAATTACCTTATATACCATACCTACTTACTTAACATAAAAATAATAATAAATAATTAACAAATATTTTAGAAATATTTTAGAGTACTTACCTACTTGCATTTGTAGTGGCGTTTATCGGCATATTTGTCGAAAATTTTTCGGAAAACTTTACAAAAAAATTGTCTTATGCGCCACGTTAAGCAACACTTCAAAAACGCAAAAACTAAACAATTCTCGGACCATTTCATTTTCCCATTTATGTGTTTCGTTGCAGTTTTTTCGTGCATCGGATATGTAAATAATAAGAGTAAACAATTTATTATTTCCTTTATTGTTTGTATTTTCTAGTTGTACATAAAAGGGTCCAAATAACTGTTCTATTTTTCCATACTGTTATTTCGTAATAAAATGCACACTGTGACTTAACATTGCACAATAATCGTACCTATATAGAAATGAAAATAAAATGAAACTATTCTTTAAAAAGCAATAATTTATTTATGCCTTGCTTGCGATATATTCTAAATACTAGTGAAATGTTTTTTCTCTGTAATTTGAACAAAATAAAAGTGTATTTAGATGGAACAGTGAAGTAAACACGTTGCAATAATATTTGTTTGGTTTTAGTTTTGTGCACTTAGGAAACTTTTATTTTTGTATAAAAGATTTTATTGTAAATAACTTCATCGGTTATTATTTTAGTCACTACTCATGTGATATATTCGACTATCTCATATCTTAATAAAAATTGTAAATATATTCTAATACATTCCTCATCAAAATTGGATGGTTGTTACAAAGAAAGTTGTATTTAGATAGATATACTAAAGGTTTATTAGGTTATTATTATAAATAAAATAAAATACCATAATAATTATGATTTACTGTGTTATTCCTGCTCATAATTTCCTGCTAAAACACTTTTTTTTGAAACGTTTATTACTGTATTAATCAAATATAAAATAAAATATCACATGCCTAAAGTTATACAAAAAATTAACACTAGCTAAGTACATGAGCTACAATTCAATCATTTAATTATTATATACCTGTGGCGTATTCTCCCTGATCCACGTAATGTACTTTTTGATATTAGTGTAAACACTTGGCACACCAGCGGCGCCACACTGATCAGAACCAAACGACAAAATCCCAACCTTAAATGTTCAATAAATTACATAACAGAAATAATTTAGGAATACGAACTAATTACCTGATAATAAGTATCACCATGCCGGACTAGCAATGGGGCACCCCCAAAACCACTACAAGCATCATTATTTAATTCACCACCAGCACAAACTTGCTCTTCAGATACTGGTAAGGTCCTGCCGTAAACTCTGGCACATTCCTGGATGCTGATGATTGGAAGGAAGAGGGTTTGTTGTTTCGGTGGAGTGGCTGGGAGATAAAATGAATGTGAATTATGGAAAATGAAGCTGTCGAAATAGCTTATAAAATCGTTTATTCTTAAGATGGGTATCAAGGAGGAATCTTCGCTTTTTCTTATATAACGACTTTGACGTCAGAAGGATGTTTCTCTAAGGAAATCATAAATCCCGGATTATTTTACACGCTTCTAAAGGTTTAAATATCAGGCGGTGGTGAGATTTTTATTATGATTGAACTATATTTATGGTAAAACTGCGATGAACCTTAAGGTAAATATGTAATAAAATTTCGTATAGGTAATCTAGATAATAGTGTTGAACTATTTGAGGATTGTACACACAGTTAATAATTGATAACATATTTGGTTTATTTCGATAAAATCATCCATTCGTAAATCAACAAAATCATATTATAACAACCCCATCAATAAACAGACAAATAAATTGTTATGGTAAGGACAAAAACAGCAGCTTATTTTCGCTTCGCGTCACTTTCTGGTTAGAAGGCACTATTTAACAATTCCTCTTCACTGCGTAACAAAACAGACAGCGGATAATACGGTTAAAAGTTATGTTCTGTGTGTTTAATACGTAATTATGAAAGTTCTCAACCATGTCAAACGATTTAGCAAAATGTAAACTGATTTAGTGGTTTCCTGCTAAAAACAATGTTATAGTTTGTGTCAAGTTTATAAAATTTGGATGTCAAAGGAGATTTGAGAAGTATCGATTCGTTAATTATGTGCATTAATTCTGGAAAGTTGATGATCTCCGCAATTTGTAATTGGGGGTTTAGTTAGTAAATCAAATTTGGGTCATAGTTGATCAAATCTTGCAGAAATTTGTAATTGGGATTTAAATAATTTCTTTTATATTATTTACCGAGTTTTAGGATTAATAGAACTCGTGAATTAATGCGGAAAAAGTGATTTATGTCGTTAAGTTTCCTATAATTAATTTTCTTAATAATTCCAAAAAAATCTTTACCAAATTGTCCAGCAGCCTTTCCCCATCCAGCCAGAATGCCATTGTTATTAGTGACTGACCACGATTCCGGTAAGCATATTGGTTGTGCAGTAACTGAAACGCAACAACGAGAAAATATTTTATTCAAATAATCACTTGTGAAGCATAACAAAATAGAAATTCCCACACACATTTTTAACACCAATTTGATATTATTGTAATGAATGTCAACAAACCTATTACATCAAATCCTGGCAAAGAGAAATATAATGCATTGAATTTACCTACCGGTGTAATTTATTTTCGATCGCAACACCAACAAAGCGATGTTGTGTCTGTAGGTTTGCTTTTCGTAGCCTGGATGGACTACCACGTGACTTATCGCGATGTCTTGGACTGGGAGGCCGCAGAACTCGTCGCCGCAGTCGATGTCGGTGTTGGTGGCCCATTCGCCGACTCGTACGAGAAATCTGAAAAATAACGGATAAGATCGAGAGTTTTCCGAAATTTTGACTTGCGACTATAGCAGAATATTATCAGTAGATATGTGATATGTGCGAATGTGCGTCACACACCCTCTCTTTCTCTCTTTCTCTTGAGATAAAACAAGAGGGAAATTACGGCACATTTCCCTACGTTTCAAATTTTTGAAATAACCAATTGTAAAAAATAAAACTCAAGCTCGAAATTTTTCTATGACATAAAGATTTAAAGACAACATTTTCTTATTCTTACAGTTTATAATTGTCGGCTTTAGCCAGCGCGCAATGAGCAGCAGTCAGGATAACCCGGTTATTTATAATGGATCCTGTACAAGGATACTTGACTTCTCCAGTAACAACATCTGCAACAAAAAAACTTTACTCCAGTTCACTCTGTTAATTTCTCATCGTACTTCTGAAGCCAATTCTGGCCACCCAAGGATAAGCTCCTATTCCTTCATAGTTATCCCCTTGCACCTGTGACACACCACACCTTTGTCCATCGATCATTTTTCCAGGATTTAACGTTGGTGTTTCCAATGGTAGAGGACAACAAACAAGACCTGATCCTTGATAACCACAAGCCAAACTCGCAAGTCTGTCAGTTTCAATACATTGACTACTGATAATGCTGTTTAAAATCGGACAGGACGGCAGAGGAACACATTGGGTGTTCACAGGACAAAACGTGGACCTCTTGTTTGGTTGGGTAAATCTCGCATTGGAATCTTGTTTCCATATCGTGGTTTTTTTAGATTCATCTGGAATATTTAATTTCATAATCTACGTTAATTAGGATGTACGAAAATTTTTTAACAATACAGCGCGCATCTGATAAGGCGAGAAGGACAAGCATATAACTGTTGGTGGTTTACTAATGAGATTTTATCGCTAATTTATAATTCAAATTAGAATTTTGATATTATAAATTAAAATTATGATGTTGGTTTATACAGACTGCATTGGTGATATAGAACTGTTAAGGTCAGAATTATAACAAGTTTTTTACTTGTTGTTGCAATTACTCAGTGATAGTCTTGTTAATAATATTATGCATCATTATATAAATATAACTACCGGTAATTAAAAACTTTTTTAATTAATTTGGCTCCGGTATTTTCCAAAACATAAACCTAGATTTTACTTTCGTAATAATTAAAAAATATGCATGATTTTTAAATAATAGACTTTTAGATAAATTACTGAAGGTTATGACTGGCGGAACATTTTATATGTTATTACAACTACCATATGGAATTTAATAAATAATATTATATGTTACTTATAAGAGGAAGAATCAATTAGAAATACATATTAGGCTGTAATTTATCACATTGACCTTCGTACTACCTATGTAATTTTTTATTTCTTTGGGTGCAGAAAACAAAACATCCGCTGGTTAACAGAATTAAATTGGATTATTTTATATTAATTTGTAAGTAGGAAAGACATTTGACATGGACTGGTGGTTTACTTTATTATGGCTTTAAATGATGAAGCAACGAACAGGAAAAATGCTGAGGAGCGTATTAAAAAAATAAACGAAGTTAGAAATTAATTCTCAATAAACTTGCAAAAATATAAATTAGACCACCCCAAAAATTTTTTGTAAGTAATTTATGTGATTTCAAAAATCGCATCGAATTTTTTGAAATTTTAATCAAATTTTTACCTTACCTATGCTACACAATACGCTATTGAAAGCGAAAGCAAAAACGAACACATATTTAACTATTTTCACTTCACAGGACATCATGTTGATTATTGTTGTATCACCGATGAATTAAATAATAATGCCAAACGAAAACAACTGACCTTCCACTAAAAAATCATCATACATGCGTAACACGCGGTATAAATGTCCGTCAGGATCTGCATTGGATATTTCCCCACTCCACCTTAACATATTCTAATTGGTAGGTAATGTCAAAATTATTATAAAGTTTTTTAGTTGCAATACAATAAGGAATATTTCCCTTTTATGTAATACAACTCATTTCCTCACCACCGTTGAGGTAGAGTTTTGGCGCGTTTTTTTTAACGTGGTGTCCCCGAGAGGCCTAATCCACGGTCAGTTTATAGAGCATAAATATTCATAATAATAATTTTTGCATAAAAATAGATTTCACCCCAAATTTCGTCGATAAATTTTATAGTATTATAATAACACTTTTTGCAGTGTCAATGGGAAAGGTAATTGTATAAGGGAAACATATATAAATAACAAAACATATACATTATATTATTTTGGATTTTCTCCAAAATATTTGTTCATATTTCACCCCAATTTTGGGTCGATAAATTATATAATATTTATGGCACTTTTTGCAGTGCCAATGGCAAAGGTATGATTTAAGGGAAACATATAAATAATAACACATACACATTATATTATTTAGAATTTGTTCCAAAAATTTGTTCATATGGAGTTCCTTAAAAATTTTAATATGTTAGCGGAAAAATAAGTTGTTAATAAAAGAGAAAGAGGGAAGGCCTATGTGGATTATAATATTAATAATCTCACAGTTATTATTTTTAAATTGTAGCTAATACCAAATTCTGTATGAGTTTGTGAATTGGGGGCCCCCAAACGTTTTTCACAAATGTTATCTTCTTCAATTTGAAGGATTGCAATTTCCATTAAATCACATTTTTTGAAGGGAGTACACAAACTAAATTATGTATACTGAAAATAAACATAATAATGTACAACATGCTTGAAAGAAAATTTTTTAGAGTTTTTAAGTACGTAAATTATTTCCAGATTTTTAGGGATCTAAATCACAATATTAAAGGATCGTATTTGGCTTTGTTACAAAGAGAATTTTATTAAAAAAATAGTACTGTTTATATACAAATTATTTACGATTTTTTCTTTTAATGAGAACCCCATGTAGAAAGAGTTAATTAGGCCCTTTACCACATTAATGGGCTACTTTCGAGGCGTCAACCTCTACCACACATTTACTCACTATCCGGACTACATACCCACAACGGTTCTTTGCATGGGCAGAGGGAGCTATCGAATAGGTTAAAGGGTAAACGCCGTGTGGTCTGACATGTGACTCATCTCGGATACTAGTCGTAGCAGTTCAAAATACGACCGACACCTCTAACGATGGCACTAGCTGGAGCGCAAGTTTGCACCAGCTTCGTTTACCCTCCCGAATTTTAATATATTACTTGTTTTCAAAATTACAGTACTTAAATTTTTGTTAAATTGGCTTTGTTTCAAAGTTTTAAGACGTGTGACGGTTTGGCCGCTAATCCCCAAAATATGCCTGCATTTAATCTGGTTCTACAGACCGTACATAACATATATCGAACATCAACGTTGTCCGGCGGTTACCTATGGGAGGTACGTCACAAACGCAACTATAACCGTTCTAATCCTAGAGGTACCTGGTGGAAAGCCAGGCCCCCAGCATTAGAACAATCAAGGTTTCCGGGAAGACCGCGGGTAGTGACTCTTTGTGTTGAGAGACAGGCAACAGCTCTAAGCAATGCCTAGGTGTCAACCCGTACAACTCTTCCACATCTCTGTCACCCCACACGAATCCACCATCCACTAAGAGTGTCATAGTTACTCCCGCCATTTAATCGAGCTTTTTTCAATTCAAAAAAATCGCCAAAGTGTAAATTTTTCTATTGTCGATTATTATTAGTATTATTATTGATTATAAAGTTTTTTAGTTGCAATACAATAAGAAATATTTCCCTTTTATGTAATACAACTCATTTCCTCACCACCGTTGAGGTAGAGTTTAGGCGCGTTTTTTTTAACGTGGTGTCCCCGGGAGGCCTAATCCACGGTTAGTATTATAGAGCATAAGTATTCATAATAATAATTATTGCATAAAAATACATTTCACCCCAAATTTGTTTCGATAAATTTTATAATATTATAATAGCACTTTTTGCAGTGGCAATGGGAAAGGTAATTGTATAAGGGAAACATATATAAATAACAAAACATACACATTATATTATTTTGGATTTTCTCCAAAATATTTGTTCATATTTCACCCCAATTTTGGGTCGATAAATTATATAATAATTATGGCACTTTTTGCAATGTCAATGGCAAAGGTATGATTTAAGGGAAACATATAAATAATAAAACATACACATTATATTATTTTGGATTTTTTCCAAAAATTTGTTCATATGGAGTTGCTTAAAAGTTTTAATATGTTAGCGGAAAAATAAGTTGTTAATAAAAGAGAAAGAGGGAAGGCCTATGTGGATTATAATATTAATAATCACACAGTTATTATTTTTAAATTGTAGCTAATACCAAATTCTGTATGAGTTTGTGAATTGGGGGCCCCCAAACATTTTTCACAAATGTTATCTTCTTCAATTTGAAGGATTGCAATTTCCATTAAATCACATTTTTTGAAGGAAATACATAAATTAAATTATGTACCTATACTGAAAATAAACATTAATGTACAACATGCCTGAAAGAAAGAAATTTTTAGACATTTTAAGTACGTAAATTATTTCTGGGTTTTTAGGGCCCTAAATTACACTATTAAAAAATCGTATTTGGCTTTGTTACAAAGAGAATTTTATTAAAAAATAGTACTGTTTATATACAAATTATTTACGATTTTTTCTTTTAATGAGAACCCCATGTAGAAAGAGTTAATTAGGCCCTTTACCACATTAATGGGCTACTTTCGAGGCGTCAACCTCTACCACACATTTACTCACTATCCGGACTACATACCCACAACGGTTCTTTGCATGGGCAGAGGGAGCTATCGAATAGGTTAAAGGGTAAACGCCGTGTGGTCTGACATGTAACTCATCTCGGATACTAGTCGTAGCAGTTCAAAATACGACCGACACCTCTAACGATGGCACTAGCTGGAGCGCAAGTTTGCACCAGCTTCGTTTACCCTCCCGAATTTTAATATATTACTTGTTTTCAAAATTACAGTACTTAAATTTTTGTTAAATTGGCTTTGTTTCAAAGTTTTAAGACGTGTGACGGTTTGGCCGCTAATCCCCAAAATATGCCTGCATTTAATCTGGTTCTACAGACCGTACATAACATATATCGAACATCAACGTTGTCCGGCGGTTACCTATGGGAGGTACGTCACAAACGCAACTATAACCGTTCTAATCCTAGAGGTACCTGGTGGAAAGCCAGGCCCCCAGCATTAGAACAATCAAGGTTTCCGGGAAGACCGCGGGTAGTGACTCTTTGTGTTGAGAGACAGGCAACAGCTCTAAGCAATGCCTAGGTGTCAACCCGTACAACTCTTCCACATCTCTGTCACCCCACACGAATCCACCATCCACCAAGAGTGTCATAGTTACTCCCGCCATTTAATCGAGCTTTTTTCAATTCAAAAAAATCGCCAAAGTGTAAATTTTTCTATTGTCGATTATTATTAGTATTATTATTGATTATAAAGTTTTTTAGTTGCAATACAATAAGAAATATTTCCCTTTTATGTAATACAACTCATTTCCTCACCACCGTTGAGGTAGAGTTTAGGCGCGTTTTTTTTAACGTGGTGTCCCCGGGAGGCCTAATCCACGGTTAGTATTATAGAGCATAAGTATTCATAATAATAATTATTGCATACAAATACATTTCACCCCAAATTTGTTTCGATAAATTTTATAATATTATAATAGCACTTTTTGCAGTGGCAATGGGAAAGGTAATTGTATAAGGGAAACATAGATAAATAACAAAACATACACATTATATTATTTTGGATTTTCTCCAAAATATTTGTTCATATTTCACCCCAATTTTGGGTCGATAAATTATATAATATTTATGGCACTTTTTGCAATGTCAATGGCAAAGGTATGATTTAAGGGAAACATATAAATAATAAAACATACACATTATATTATTTTGGATTTTTTCCAAAAATTTGTTCATATGGAGTTGCTTAAAAGTTTTAATATGTTAGCGGAAAAATAAGTTGTTAATAAAAGAGAAAGAGGGAAGGCCTATGTGGATTATAATATTAATAATCACACATTTATTATTTTTAAATTGTAGCTAATACCAAATTCTGTATGAGTTTGTGAATTGGGGGCCCCCAAACATTTTTCACAAATGTTATCTTCTTCAATTTGAAGGATTGCAATTTCCATTAAATCACATTTTTTGAAGGAAATACATAAATTAAATTATGTACCTATACTGAAAATAAACAATAATGTACAACATGCCTGAAAGAAAGAAATTTTTAGACATTTTAAGTACGTAAATTATTTCTGGGTTTTTAGGGCCCTAAATTACACTATTAAAAAATCGTATTTGGCTTTGTTACAAAGAGAATTTTATTTAAAAAATAGTACTGTTTATATAAAAATTATTAACGATTTTTTTTTAATGAGAACCCATGTAGAAAGAGTTAATTAGGCCCTTTACCACATTAATGGGCTACTTTCGAGGCGTCAACCTCTACCACACATTTACTCACTATCCGGACTACATACCCACAACGGTTCTTTGCATGGGCAGAGGGAGCTATCGAATAGGTTAAAGGGTAAACGCCGTGTGGTCTGACATGTGACTCATCTCGGATACTAGTCGTAGCAGTTTAAAATACGACCGACACCTCTAACGATGGCACTAGCTGGAGCGCAAGTTTGCACCAGCTTCGTTTACCCTCCCGAATTTTAATATATTACTTGTTTTCAAAATTACAGTACTTAAATTTTTGTTAAATTGGCTTTGTTTCAAAGTTTTAAGACGTGTGACGGTTTGGCCGCTAATCCCCAAAATATGCCTGCATTTAATCTGGTTCTACAGACCGTACATAACATATATCGAACATCAACGTTGTCCGGCGGTTACCTATGGGAGGTACGTCACAAACGCAACTATAACCGTTCTAATCCTAGAGGTACCTGGTGGAAAGCCAGGCCCCCAGCATTAGAACAATCAAGGTTTCCGGGAAGACCGCGGGTAGTGACTCTTTGTGTTGAGAGACAGGCAACAGCTCTAAGCAATGCCTAGGTGTCAACCCGTACAACTCTTCCACATCTCTGTCACCCCACACGAATCCACCATCCACCAAGAGTGTCATAGTTACTCCCGCCATTTAATCGAGCTTTTTTCAATTCAAAAAAATCGCCAAAGTGTAAATTTTTCTATTGTCGATTATTATTAGTATTATTATTGATTATAAAGTTTTTTAGTTGCAATACAATAAGAAATATTTCCCTTTTATGTAATACAACTCATTTCCTCACCACCGTTGAGGTAGAGTTTAGGCGCGTTTTTTTTAACGTGGTGTCCCCGGGAGGCCTAATCCACGGTTAGTATTATAGAGCATAAGTATTCATAATAATAATTATTGCATAAAAATACATTTCACCCCAAATTTGTTTCGATAAATTTTATAATATTATAATAGCACTTTTTGCAGTGGCAATGGGAAAGGTAATTGTATAAGGGAAACATATATAAATAACAAAACATACACATTATATTATTTTGGATTTTCTCCAAAATATTTGTTCATATTTCACCCCAATTTTGGGTCGATAAATTATATAATATTTATGGCACTTTTTGCAATGTCAGTGGCAAAGGTATGATTTAAGGGAAACATATACATAATAAAACATACACATTATATTATTTTGGATTTTTTCCAAAAATTTGTTCATATGGAGTTGCTTAAAAGTTTTAATATGTTAGCGGAAAAATAAGTTGTTAATAAAAGAGAAAGAGGGAAGGCCTATGTGGATTATAATATTAATAATCACACAGTTATTATTTTTAAATTGTAGCTAATACCAAATTCTGTATGAGTTTGTGAATTGGGGGCCCCCAAACATTTTTCACAAATGTTATCTTCTTCAATTTGAAGAATTGCAATTTCCATTAAATCACATTTTTTGAAGGAAATACATAAACTAAATTATGTACCTATACTGAAAATAAACAATAATGTACAACATGCCTGAAAGAAAGAAATTTTTAGACATTTTAAGTACGTAAATTATTTCTGGGTTTTTAGGGCCCTAAATTACACTATTAAAAAATCGTATTTGGCTTTGTTACAAAGAGAATTTTATTTAAAAAATAGTACTGTTTATATAAAAATTATTAACGATTTTTTTTTAATGAGAACCCATGTAGAAAGAGTTAATTAGGCCCTTTACCACATTAATGGGCTACTTTCGAGGCGTCAACCTCTACCACACATTTACTCACTATCCGGACTACATACCCACAACGGTTCTTTGCATGGGCAGAGGGAGCTATCGAATAGGTTAAAGGGTAAACGCCGTGTGGTCTGACATGTGACTCATCTCGGATACTAGTCGTAGCAGTTTAAAATACGACCGACACCTCTAACGATGGCACTAGCTGGAGCGCAAGTTTGCACCAGCTTCGTTTACCCTCCCGAATTTTAATATATTACTTGTTTTCAAAATTACAGTACTTAAATTTTTGTTAAATTGGCTTTGTTTCAAAGTTTTAAGACGTGTGACGGTTTGGCCGCTAATCCCCAAAATATGCCTGCATTTAATCTGGTTCTACAGACCGTACATAACATATATCGAACATCAACGTTGTCCGGCGGTTACCTATGGGAGGTACGTCACAAACGCAACTATAACCGTTCTAATCCTAGAGGTACCTGGTGGAAAGCCAGGCCCCCAGCATTAGAACAATCAAGGTTTCCGGGAAGACCGCGGGTAGTGACTCTTTGTGTTGAGAGACAGGCAACAGCTCTAAGCAATGCCTAGGTGTCAACCCGTACAACTCTTCCACATCTCTGTCACCCCACACGAATCCACCATCCACTAAGAGTGTCATAGTTACTCCCGCCCTTTATTCGCGCCTATTTAAATTGATTGAAAATTAACCCGGATTAATTTACTATTAGAAACATTTAACAATGTTATACTTTTACGAAAATTCAATTAATGGAAGTTTCCATTTGGACAAAGTAAAAATGATCTAGCCTGGTATGCTGTCTTCTACGATGTAGTCCTCCTTTAATCGTCATGGGACCTACCTTTCCAAGATAATTTCTGAAAATATGCGAAACAACCCTTAACAAGAAGTAATTACACACGAGTTAAGGTTAAATTAAATTAAGACGTGTTATCCGAAATAATTAATTAATAATTAAACGTAAATAAGGAACAAATTTTTCGCACACGTCTTTACCGGTTCACATTCGAAACAAATCTAAAAAATGTCTAATATAAACATAAATATTACCTATAAATAAGAATAATAGCTCATAAAAGTTAGTCATCTCTTATGCAACAAATACCTACAAGTTATAGGCTTAGTCAGCTTAATATTCTCGAAAAATCCTACAAAAATATTTGGAAAAACAACAATTTTTTTTAAATTTATTATCTAGAACTTCGGAAGAAAATTAGCGGTTTCTACATTAGAAAACGAATCAACTGTAATGTGGTGAAAACATCGAAAAATAAAACACATTTTATATGTCCTGAAATTTAAGAATGTTTTCTTTAAGACAACAAAGCAAATTTCGTGTTTCTATCACGAAAAATAAATAAATTATAAGCGTTATTAATTTTATTGAGTGCCCCATTGTAGAATTTTTAGCCCTATTAGCTCGTTTCTACGCTTTTAGGTGATTTGTCCCTAAATATCGTACTTACTGGCAATTTTATATAATAATTTGATTGCAGGTGACTGTTTCCAAACAAAAACAAGAATTTTCTCAAAGTGATGTTAAGAAAAGAAATATTGAAACTGTTGATAGAATGGTAGAGTTGAAGTCAAATTTACAGTTTCAGAATATAAATAATGCGACATTTCCTAAAATACAAATCGTTATAAATTAAAATGAGTCCGTTTAGACTTTTTCAACGGATGGAATTTTCTATCAAAATGTTGAAATATTTTAACAGAAAACTAAAAATGTTCTGACCTGGTATGTTGTCTTCTACGATGTGGTCCTCATGTAATCATCATGGGACCTACCTGCAACAAGAACACAATAATCAAAAAAAATATCTAAAAATTATCTTAAAATTTTTATACTAAAGTATAGGTACTAGTAGTAGTAGCATGCCCCCCGCATTCTGCCGTGGGCCCACATCTCCGATTTTACACATCAGAAGAGTATGTAGTAGCAATGTAATAGTAGTAGCAAATTACATTAAAACTATTTCGAAAATTTATCAATCAACCAAAGCAGGCAAAAGTTTTGTTTTTAATTAATTCCAACGCGGTTCCCCTTTAACCTAGGCCCCTCCTGGTACCCGGGCCCCCTTGTACTCCGGGCTCCATGGCCAGTACCATGTAGGGGCCATAAGTAGTAGCAGTATACTAGTAGTAGCAAAACAAATTAAAACTATTTCGTACCTTTTCTCTTGAAGCCTTTTTGCTTTATTCCCGTCTGATGGTGATCCAAAGAAATCATTAATGAATCCACACTGCACTGCACTTGTAGAAAAAAGTCAATCGTTGAAAGAAAACTTGAAAAGTAACCGTAAGAAATAACTAAGTAGGCGAAGGTACGATTAACTACTAAAGTAATTATAATAACACGTGTTATATTCAATAATTATTAATTAATAATTGAACGTAAGCACCAGAGACACGTCTGCTTGGTTTGGCATTCGAAATAAAACTAAAAACTAATTCATAAATTCATATACAAAATAAATCCATACGTAATAGAGTCGTAAAAATTCCTCATCATTTTTTGACTTTCATATACAAAATAAATCAATACATAGTAAAGTCGTAAAAATTCCTCATCACTTTTTGCCAACAAATAAAATTTAAAATATTAAGGCTTAGGCTGGGTTCACCTTTGTATTGATTTTTGTGACAAGCCTTTAATCTTTTAAAATTTTGTTGGCAACAAATGATGAGTAGTCGTAGCTTCGCTTAATTAATTATTTCTTACGGTGATTTTTCAAGTTTTCTTTCAATAATTGACTTTTTTCTACAAGAGCAGTGCTGGTAATGTGTAGATAAATAGTGATTTCCTTGGATCGCTAGATGGGAATAAAGCAAAGGGGCTTCAAGAGAAAAGGTATGAAAATTTTGCAATTTTTTATAGAGATTTAATTTTCGGAATTTTGAAACAATAACTAAATTAATTTGCTAAAATATGATTATCGACAACGGCTTAAGTACATACAATATTTTCCAAAGATCAGAACCTTATTCTTACTGTATAAGAAAGTCATGTGCTGGACACATTAGATATTTAGTTATTGGCATTCCTTTCGTTGGACTTCCTTTCTGTTTCTAATTTATATCTCTAGTTTTAACTTTTAAATGTGCCAATTCGTTGGTAGTCCTGTAGTGATTAGAATTTCTTACTTTTCTATGAAAATTACGATATACAGCAATTTATTATTTGAAATATATTAATATAATTAATTCGATGAAAAATTATAATTTTTCATTATTTCCGGTTCTTCCACACCTTAAACTATTTTTCTCACATTACATTAAGTCTCAAAAAAACCTCAGTACCTATTAACTTTCTTCACATCTTATGCTCCATAAAAATTGCCAGAAGTTCACTGGACACTGCAATTTTATTGAATATTTATTACGACATAAAATTGGGATTATAGGATTTGCTTTTCTTATGAAAAGTGCAGGACCATCGACTATATACATGTAACTAAATACATAAAATAATAAAGCGTATTATATTATAACAACCTAATAGCATGCTTCAACAAATTTTTTCTAATTCCACTTTCATTAATAGATAAATATACAAATATTGCATATTCAAGAAGCACTTCAAAGAAAAATATGAAATGCATAATGTATGACTTATGAATAAAACAGCCTCCGCCTTTCATATATAAAAAGCACATATTTCTGCAAACAACATTTCCGGCGATGGATTTTTTCCTGAACGTTTTAGCAAACCTAATCCTGCAAACATATTTCAACAACTCAAGATGTTTGTTGATTTTAAACGACATCCAAAACCCAGTAAACTATACTGGAACCATCCCAACAGTAAAAATAACAACTCCATTAAGTAATCACTCAGAAAAAAACATTTTCCACTACTTCGGTTGTCAGGATATCATAATTCGTAGCAATTATCCTGTTAGTGTTTTCGACAACTTCGAAACGATGATACGCTTTAACATGGAA
Source organism: Pediacus dermestoides (assembly GCA_963942485.1). Classification (NCBI taxonomy): domain Eukaryota; kingdom Metazoa; phylum Arthropoda; class Insecta; order Coleoptera; family Cucujidae; genus Pediacus; species Pediacus dermestoides. The sequence continues at coordinate 7,698,715 of OZ012629.1, forward strand.
CGCTTCAACCATCGCCGGTATTTGTTTCTACCTACAGGGACACAAAAGGAAAAATTTGGCGATATTTCCAAACTGCAAGCGTTAAATTACGTGAGTGATGTTTTGTTGGTTTCACCTCAAGTCCACCAGCGTGTGTTTTATTTACGTACGCACAAATACGTGGGAAGAACCGACAATAATAAAATATATCTGCTGGATAAATGGACATGGGACAACCAGTCCTTCGCAAGGAACCGCAATTTGTTTCCGGATAAGCTCAGCGACCAAAAAGGAAGAGTTTTACGAATGGCCACGTTTCAGTATGAACCATACAGCATTATAGGTGGAGGAAAATTATTTATTATTATCTATAATTAATAATATTTGTTTGTTTATTTAAATTGTGATTGTATATAGGAGACAGTGTGGATCAATATCGGGGTTCTGAAATGATGACTGGTGTAATGTATGCTAAGAAATACAACATGACACCGGTTCCCATTGTGAATGAGAAGGATTATTGGGGTGAAATATTTGATAATTGGAGTGGAAACGGATTGTTGGGAAATTTAGCTGATGATAAAGCTGATATTGGGTTTTGTAAGTCAAATACAAGTGAAATGCATTATTTATGGTTTAATCAAGGAATGTAGATACCTAGTGTTACTAAGGTGTACAATTAGATAATTTGAGTGGAAAAACAGTATCAAGAAAAAATAAATTCAAAGTATGTAGATAGATAAATTTGTTATCTATCGTTTGAGAAAAGTTTAGTGCATCCTCAATTTTTACGAACTTTTGTCTGGACAATAAATTCTTAAAAATATCTAAAAAATCGAAATTCAAATATTATTGTGATGCAAAAATCTGCAAAAACACAAATTTTGGCATCAGAAGAATATAAAATGGAAGTACCAAAATAGTAGACAGTAACTCACACTAACAATGATACTAAAGTAGCACAAATTTAATACATGGAAAAGATATGAATGAATAAGTTTAACATTGCTTTATCTATTGTATTTACAATTCCAGTTGCCAGTTTATTAAACGGTTTTGACCTTTTCAATTTCAGCTGCTTTATATACTTGGGAAGTCGACTATCATTTTCTAGACTTATCAAAGCCTTTGGTTAGGACTGGCATAACTTGTCTAGTACCAGCTCCAAAGTACCTTAATAAAATTTTACCGGGTTATTCCTCAGACGTCTCTTTACTAGGAAAGAGAGTCAGATGAATGACCCTGAAAATAAAATTCCTATCAACACTCTTTTTATAGACTAGCTGCAGGCTGGTTCACTCCATTATTTTCCTACAGTTACGAAATGTGGAAAGTGGTAGTCGTTTTATTTTTCACCTGCATCTTCAGTTTGTTTCTAATGAACATCTGTTACTTACGCAACAAAACCATGCGAGAAAGGTACCAGCAGTACCCAAATATTGCTATTTCTAAATTAATGTGCTTTATAGGTATGGACAATCTAAGCAAAAATTACAAAGTATAATACAAATCATAACCAACGCAACCTTCACCGTAAGCAAATTGTTTATTTTGCAAAATTTAACCAAGAGCGAAGTACCTTACGGTGCTATAGGAAGAACGTTGATGGGAACTCTCTTTCTTATGAGTTTATTTTTAACTAGTACATACAGTAGTGGCTTGGCGAGCATCATGACTATTCCTCGATATGAAAACCCTATAAACTCAGTGCAGGAGTTTGTTGCAAGCAACTTACATTGGGGTGCAACTCAAGATGCTTGGATAACCTCCATTGAAAAGGCTGAGGAAGTAATGTAATATTTTTAGAGTAATGCGTGTAATAAATTAAAGAAATTTTTAGCCCAATTACGTTAAAATTGTGAGTAGATTTGTTCCGACGAGTGAAGAAGAGTTACGTGAGCTTTCTCTAAGTGAACATTTTGCGTTTTCGTTAGAACGTCTACCAAACAGTACTAGAAAAATCTAGAGTAACCAAGAAATTTACTGTGGTATTTTAGGTAATTATGCAATTGGGACCTATATTAAAGACGACATTATAACAAAGTTCCATTTAATGCAACAAGATTTCTATTGGGAGCAATGTGTGATTATGACGAAGAAAAGCTCCATCCTCATGCCTTCTTTGGATCAGTTTATATTACGTGTGTTTCAAGCTGGATTGATTTCAGTGTGGCAAAACGAGGTTTGTCTGATTTTTACAAAAACATATCTAGTGTATGGGTCTAAAAATATAAAGACCCACGCTATAGGTGGACAATTTTTCTACAATAATTTAATTTTAGGCAGTGGCTTTGTACATGGATCCTATAGTACAGAAAGCCGTTAAGTACTATGCGCATCATGCGCAAGAAAAGCACGTCATCAAGCTTAAATTATTGCATGTTGAAGGGGCTTTCGCTGTATTAATATTTGGTTACATCCTTGGAGTAATTGTATTTGTTTTTGAGATGATAAACAGAAGGACTCGCTTAAATTTTATACACTAATAAGTTTATTTAACTTCTAGCAATCCTTTGATCTTACATTGTATAAAATACACAAAGCACGCAATGTTTCCTTACAATTATCCCAGAAATTATGAACGAACTACTACACATAAATCCATTACTTAATATGATAATAAAAACATATTTTATGGATGTTGGTTGTATTTTGTTGTTCGCAAGTAAATATCATGAATTAAATTATGATAGTAGTCATAATAAAATACCCATAATTATATTTAATGTGGAAAACAATTCAATAAACGAAGAAATTACCTTTGGCAGTTATGGCTGTCAAGGAATTGTTATATCGGACACATTTGAAGGAGTGTCGTCAGTTTTCTTGCAAATCGAACAAAAAATGAAATACCATAACCAACGTTTTAACTTCCGAAGATATCTGTTAATTTCTACAGGTTTATTCGCAAATAGAATTTTGCAATTGGAAGATTTGGAATATGTTGCGGATGTTCTGTTTGTTTCCTTAGAAACCTCTCTTAGGGATACTAGTGAAGAAATTTATAAATTATCAACGCACCAATACACTGGAAGGAATTTTGGAAAAATCGTCAACTTAGACTCTTGGTTTTCCACCAACAACTCCTTCCTATTCAACAGGAATTTATTCCCGGATAAAATAACAAATCAAATGGGTAAACCGTTAAAACTAGGCACTTTCACCTATAAACCATATTCAATAATCGGTTCTTAAAACAGCTATATAACAAGGATTTGGTCTAATAGTTCTCTTGTAGATTTAGAAAATGGCACTTTCGATGGAATAGAAATGTTGCTTATTTTGGAATATTGCAACAAGCATAACATCTCTGCTGAGTTTCATATGATAGAAAACGACTGGGGGGATATTTACGAAAACTGGACTGGAATAGGTTTGCTGGGAGCTATAGCTGAAGGACAAGTCGACGTGGGATTTAGTTAGAGGTTTAGATGTTAATTAACTTTTGTATTTGTTCATTTTTTGTAGGTGCACTTTACCAGTGGGATTATCTGCAATTTCTTGATTTTTCCAAACCGATTATAAAAACCAGCGTAACAGTGCTAGTTCCAGCTCCAAGGTTTGTTATAATCATAATCAGTTGCAAAAATAAAAGACTTTTTTAGACTAGCAGCTGGTTGGTTAACACCGTTGTACTCATTTTCGTTCCCAACTTGGGCAGCCGTAGGATTTATTTTCCTCCTAAGCATTTTGACTCTATTTTCTGTGAGCTGTTATTATAGCTACGCACAGTATATAATTTGCAATTTGTACTTATAGATAACGAAAATTTAACTGAAATATTTCAGAACCCCCCAGAAGACTCACTGGAAAATTTTTCAACATTATCTAGCCATATTGGACAAGTCAGTGTTACAAGTTATCAAAATTTTTCTCTTCCAGTCAGTATCCTCCAGAGTTCCCACACAACTTACAGCTAAGTTACTGTTTGGAGTTGTTCTCTTACAAGCTTTGCTTTTGACCAGCTTTTATTCAAGTGGATATTCCAGTGTTATGACTATACCAAGGTAGTAACACAAGGAAATATTTTCAAAATATTATTTGGGAGTTGCAGGTATGAAAACGCAATAAAAACTGTAAAGGATTTAGCTGAAAGCGATATTTCTTGGGGGGCTGAGTCGGACGCTTGGTTAATCTCTATAAAAGATGCAAAGGAGGTTAGAGAAAATTTCACAGTGGTGCAATATTTTCATGTAATTTTGCAGGATGTATATAAAAAACTTGTGGATAAGTTTGTTATAGACAACAAGGATAATTTGCGCAAGATTTCGATCTTGCGTAATTTTGCATTTTCTTTGGAACACCTACAATATGGTAGGTAATTATATCATGTTACTTTCTTATACGATACGATGTAATAAGAATGTATAGTATTCCTAATTTTTTTTAATAAAACCGCATATTCCGTTAGAGAAAATTCTCATAATTAAGTTGGAATATAATTATTATAATTTATGATAATTAAACCACAAACTAAACTGCTGACCAATTGAAACGTACCAAGCGAATTTTTAGGTTGAATTTAAAATCAAATATTTTGATAAATAGAAAAGATATCAACATGCGGTTTTCAGGATTTCAGAGATAATTTAATTGAGAAAACGACAGTGTTACCCGATTTTTTTACTTTGAAGTAAAGGGTATGAAAGAAAGTCTTCTTTTTTGTCAAATTTTATAACTACCGTGATTCCACAAAATTTTTTTTATATTTTTTTGATGTAGATTTTTTTAGTCCTTACTTAATGGAAAAACAACCTGTTTCTCAAAATTTTGATAGCCCTGTTATTTTATAAGATACCGAATTTTTGCTGAAAATTTGATTTTTTCTTTGTTTTTTGTCGTGCGGCCATATTATGTTTTGTAAGAACCAATCTCTGTAGTTGATGATGATACCTTATGAATGGCTTTCTTATAAAAAGTACACTTTTTGTACTTTCATTAATTTATTGGTGGCTTATCAAAAATCGGTACACGTTCGCCAATTGGTAAATTTTTTAAATCATTTTTTGAGGCTATTTTATTATAATGGAATAGAATGGAATTTAGTTAGTTTATGTTCACTATTGGTTTAAGTGACTTATATCCTCGAAACGTGTTTTTAAGTTTTTTAAAAATTTGCTCATATTCGTGTATACCGGGTGGCTACGAAATCGTTTTACAACCCCCACCATTTTGTTACATTTAACTGTATTAATTTGAAATTTGGCATGGTTTGATTGTTGAAAGGAATAATCACTTTGACGTTTAAAGCAATCTGATGACACTTCCAGTTTCACCGGAGGGCCACATACTAACTTTCAAAATTTTTTAAAACAACCCTGTAAATTTTTTTCCTTAAGAATTAGATTCTACTTAAAATTACCTTTCTATCGACATATCACATGATGACATTTGCTTTCAAAATGGCAGCATAATTATTATTGCAAAAACCTGTTCAAAAATATTAAATTTAATAAAAAATTCGGTATTTTATAAAATAAGAGGGATATAAAAATTTTGAGAAATTGGTTTTTTCCTCATTAACCACGGACTAAAAAAATTGACAAAAAAAAATTGTGGAATCTCGGTAGGTATAAAGTTTGAGAAAATAAAGTTGACTTTCTTTCATACCCTGTAGATAGTAACGTACTTCAAAGTAAAAAAATCGGGTCGCACTATTGTTTTCGCAATTAAATTATATCTTGAATCCTGAAAACCTCATGTTGATATCTTTTCTCCTTTTCAAAATATTTGACTTTAAATTCAACCTGAAAATTCGCTTGGTACGTTTCAATTGGCCAGCAGTTTATTTACACTATCCTTAAAAATTTGAAGGTCATTTCTCTATTGGCCCCTACATAAAACCAGACATAATCGAATTTTACCAGCTACTAGAAGAAGACTTGTACTTCGACGAATGTATTTACATGACAAGAAAAAATTTCGTCTTGTTACCTTCGCTTGATAATCTAGTTCTAAGGGCTCAACAAGCTGGTTTGATTCAATATTGGGAATCTCAGGTAAGAGATAAGTTTATTAAAACATTCTCAAGGTTTCCGTCTTTTTATTAGGTAGTACAAAGACAAATGGATATGGCTGTGCAAAGAGGAATAATATACCACGATAATCAGCATTCTGTAGTGAAACTGAAATGGGTGCACGTCGAGGGTGCTTTCGGTATTCTGGTTATAGGCCACCTGATGGCTTTCATTAATTTTTGTTTGGAGCTAGTGCTAAAGCAATTCGCAAAAGAAATAAAACACCCAACACATTTTAACTTTTAAATATTATATTATAAAATAAAAAATATTTATTTTAACACCTTACATAATTAATTACTGTAATTATTTGTACATATTATTTAGAAAAATTAGCGTTGATGTAGTGGTACAAAATAACCAAAAGGAACAAAATCACCCCCAGGGTGTTCGATAAAATCGCCAGATGTATATCGGTAACCATCTGAAAAAAACACAAATATTAGTTTAAATTTAAAAATCCCGCGCTGCTTTATCGGTAAGTTGGTGTTCTACATCAGTTAACCGTTGAAATGGTGGAGCCACTTACAACAACGATATTTTTACAAGTTTTCAACCAAAAGTCGTTATAGTTGTCAATATATGTTTGAATTAAAACAGCAATTATTAGTTAAATTCTGAAGGGCTGTTGTATCGGATCATATGGTTAACCAGTACACAAAATTTTGTATTGTGTGTGTGACAGCAACCGAAAATCGTGAGTACATTTATTCAAAGTTTGCTTGGAATTTGTACAGTTAAACTTTTGTGCTTAATTTTGTGTAATAAAGTGCATAAATAACTAAATTAACTACATTTAACCACTAACATTTTGGTTATACTAATTGCAATAAGGGAGTTTGGTTAATTCTGGGGGGCGTTTCCATTTAGCTACATTATAGTACGATATTAAATTAGCATTAACTACTTACTTTGTATTTAGATGTTGTTTTTAGTTGTATTAAATTGCAGTTTTTGTGGAAAATGCTTTACGTGGCGACACCGGTTTTTCTCTAAAAAGACATCGATATTATGATGACATTACAGATTACAGGTCAAAAAAATACTGACTTTATCGATGTCATACAACTTTTGTAAACCACCGTTAGATGGTGTTGTTTCGTCCATAAGAAAACTGCTAAATATTTTCTGAAAGTGGGAGCTTTTTTCGGAAGATGGCACTAGAATGACCTTTTTGAGAAATATTATTTTAATACATTTGTTTAATTAGTTAATATAAAATGCTTGTAATTAATAAAACAACCTAAACTATAATGGAATGATTAAAAAAAAAAATTACACATAAAGAGGATATTTCTATGATATTTGTCGAATTTTCTTTGGATTATCTCGATTTTGCATGCTCCTCGTGTAATTTTTGCGTCATAAAAAAATACCCGAAATGAAAGTTGTAGAAAATAAGACCCTCTACAACTTTTGTTTGAAGATTTTTTTCATAATTGTAATAGAAAAGTATACATTTTATTGAAAAAACACCCCCTAAAAAGTGCAATGTTTTGCGCCCTCTATCTCATGTAATTTTTGTGTCACAAAAAAATACCTGCAATGAAAGTTGTTGGAAATAAGATCCTCTACAATTAATGTTTGAAGATCTTTTTCATAAGTGTAACAAAAAAGTATATACAGGCTGTTTCAAATTCGTTTCTCACTACAGGGATCTCAAAAACGGTAAGAGATACAGCTTTGGTAAAATTGGGGCAAAGTTGCGTAATATGGTGGCCAATAATAAGCCGTTAAGAAATCGAAAAAACCAAATTTTTGCCTTTTCGTTTTTTTTTTCTGCTCTTATTTTTTAAGATATCGAAAAACCAAAAACACTTTGCCATTTACACTTTTTGTGCTTTATAAAATGACGTTAAAATTTTCCTCATGCAACGTTTAGTTTTTCCGCTGACGTCATCAACTCCATTTTTTTAAATACGGCCCTGTTTTTTTTCATCGTTTTAAGTAGCATTTTTTATGCTCTATGAAATGGCTTTTAAATTTTTTCCATACGACGTTTCGTTCTTGTGTAATCATCGGATCATTTTTTGAATGCCTACGGCACTGGATTATTTTTACAATTTCATCAGTATTTTTTTTTCATTGTACAGCCCATCATCAGTATTGACGATTTCATAAGTGTTTATTTTATAAAATTATTTAAAAAAAATACTTTCATTGTTCTTATTATTACTACTAACAATAAATAATAGGTTAGTTTGATTTATTATAAAAGAAAATTTATTATTATTAAAGTTTACCAAAATGTGTGGATATGAGGAAGTGAGGAAAAATACTGATGAAAATGTAAAAAAAATCCAGGACCGTATTTAAAAAATGATCTGAAGATGATTGCACAAGAACGAAACGTCGTATGGAAAAAATGTAAACGCCATTTTCTAGAACACAAAAAATGCTACTTAAAACGACAAAAAAAGATACAGGGCCGTATTTAAAAAAATGGAGTTGATGACGTCTGCGGAAAAACGAAACGTCACATGAGGAAAATTTTAACGTCATTTTATAAAGCACAAAAAGTGTCCACGACAAAGTGCTTTTAGTTTTTCGATATCTTGAAAAATAAGAGCAGAAAAAAATAAAAACGAAAAGGCAAAAATTTGTTTTTTTTTTAAATCTCCAGAACTACAAAAGATATTTTCGATTTCTAAACGGCTTATTATTGGCCACCAAATTACGCAACTTTGCCCCAATTTAACCAAAGCTGTATCTCTTACCGTTTCTGAGATCCCTGTAGTGAGAAGCGAATTTGAAACAGTCTGTATATATATTTTAATGAAGAAATTAACCCCTTAAAAAAGAGCAGTATTTTGCTTATAACTTTTTTTTTAAAAGAGCTACCAATAAAAGTTGTTTGAAATATTTTTCCCAACAAATTAAACGAAACTACATTAAAATCCAACCAGTAGAATCCGAGATAAATCACCCTTATCACGTGACGCACAAGGAAATTTTGTTGGATTTTTGCGGTTCGGGGCTTTATCAATGACCCTCGACTTGCTTTCAAAAATTTGGCTATCCATATCAGCACTTAGTAGATATTAGGTACTTTTTGATCTAATTTGACTGGGCAAGTCAGAATTAGGTACTTAGACTTACGTAACTTTTCAAAACTTGACTATGTGTCCTAAAACGCGATAAAATAAAAACCGAAAACTATTGCGTATGTAACATTCTGATAAAATGTTTGACAATTTTCATTTTAAATAATTATTTATGGTGAAACTTTGCAGAAAATTATATCGTAAAATTTGGTGGCCAAATATAATTTGGAAACTAGTTAACCTGTTGTGCCTGGTTCATCAGCATCAACTTATCTTTCAAGTTTTGCGTAGTGTGGGTTTGGGATTAATCACAAATAAACAAGTTAAAATTTATAAACGGTGACGAGTCCACAATTTAATTTGGTTTCTTTCAGCTAAAAATAAAAATGGAATAATCAGTTTAAATAAATGCTTCTTAATTTATATTTGGCCATAAAACAGTGTTATTTTAGTGTATGTACTTTTGATGAAATTTTATATAATTATTATTTTTATGAACAAGTTGAATATATATACTCGTATTTTATTTTTCTTCATGGAGCCCATCAAAATTACGATTATTTTATACACATTTTGCTTTCTTAGACGAAGTCATAAGGAGTTATAGTAAAAGTGATTTTTTCGACACGTTTTGAGGGCACCTGAGTCCTTTATGACTATTTTTGTGTGTCAGTCTGCCTGTCTGTATCGGCGATAACCGAGGGGTAAATTTCACGGGAAATCGGTGTACATTTATTGTGGGAAATCATAGGATATCACGGGAAATCTTGCCATGGGAAATCAAGTGTACATATTTTTTTCTCGAAATTTATCCCTCGGAGTAAATTTCACGGCAAATCAGTGTACATTTATTGTGGGAAATCACGGGAAATATTGCCATGGGAAATCAAGTGTACATAATTTTTTCTCGAAATTTACCCCTCGGCGATAACTCAAAAACGACTTACCTGAATTGATTCAAATTTCATATTCAAGAATTTGAACAAAATAGTCGGTACCACATTTAATCTTTTTGGGAGGTCAAAACGAAACTTGTAGCTCTTGAAATTCTCTATAATTTTCATGTATGACACATTTTCCTAACAACTTTTTTAAAACTCAAACCAAAGTGGATGGGAATTCGTTCCTTAACAATACTGGTAATATGCATTTTTAATACGGAATTGTACCGGTGAAAACGAGGTGGAGTGTTCCGTCGGCACCCACTACTCATCCCTAAAATCTCATTGGACTCCGATTTAACGTTTTTATATCCGCATTTTATTCTCGTTTAACTGTAATATTTATTTATAATTATGGTCTAATTTATTCATGGTAATGATTACTCGGTATTTCCCTCACTGTTTCAGATCATGTTCATAGCATCAGCTGCAACAACGGTAAAATTCCACGAATTTCCCAACGGAAACGTGGCATTCAACTACCAACCAGGCACTAAAATCGAGGGTCCAGTCCGTAGCATCTCCTGGAGCAAAGATGGCAATTGGTTGGCTCTGGTGCCCTCATCCGGCCTCACCGAAATTGTGAGCGTTAAAGACCAACTAAAACTATTACACACCATCGAATCCGTCGACGAACCAACCTGTGCAACATTTCAGAAGACCACGAAAAAACACATTGGTCTGGGCACCAAAAACGGATTGACAGTTGTGTACGATATTAAAACACGGAGGGTAATAAAGCGATTTCCGAAGGCCACGTCCACGATAACACATGTGGATTTCACAGCGAAGGACTCACACGTCGTTGCCGGTTGTGGAAGTGGGGAGATTTTTTTGTACAGTAATGTTTCCAACAATCTTTCAAGTACCTTTAAAGTGCCTCGTTCAGAGTCTATTACGGCATTACAATGCAACCCCCTTAAAAGGAATTTGATACTAGGTGGGAGTCATGAGGGTGTGGTGGCTGTTTGGGATACTCACGCAAACAAACCGAAATTTGTGATAGATGCCCATCAAGCTAAAGTAACTGCTGTGGCGTTTTCACCGGTTAACACAGAATTAGTTGTGTCCACTGGCTTGGATCGGCAGTTTTGTTTCTACGATGTGGTTGGCGACAAATGTATCGCTGCTATTGCTGTGGATAACAGCCTCACGGCAGTGGACTTTTCCGATGACGCCGTGTACATAGCCATGGCTTCGCAGAACGGAAAAGTCCTGATTTACGACTCACGTAATATCCAAGAACCAGTACATCAGTTTGAAGCGCACAAAAGCAGCATTCAGCACTTGGCGTTTCAAAATTTGTTAAGCTCGAATGCTTCCGCTGATAACAGCAGTTTAGCAATTAAACAAAATCTTTTTGTGGAAGAGGTAAAGGATTCCAGTCGAAATAATAGCGATTTATTTGGAATGTTTCTACCACTCCAATCCAAGGAAGTAAGTCCAAACACGTGTTCATCCTCTGAAGCGGATTCTTTTCTAGCAGCCTTGGGGTTAGACAAGGATAATAATTCAGTGGTATCAGAAAGTACAGCTCACTCGTCAGTACTAGAAGATAAACGGGATCTTTCCAAACCAATTATATTAGAACCAACTCACATTGAGACAAATTCATTCAAAAGGATTCTCCAAGAAAAAGTATCTATTGGAAAAACTTCGACACCACCGAAGCATATTATTACATTGCCCGAACGAAATACTGGTGAATCACCGATATTAGCCTCGAACAATATATCGATACCTCAAGTTCAAGCGGCAGCCCGACAAGCTGTGAAGGAAGAAATGAAAGGTGCGTTAGAAGAGATGAAAAATGAGATGAAGATACAATTTATGCAAATGCGAAGTATGCACTTGGATATGCACTTCACAGTGATAAAAGAATTTGTTAAGCTCGATAAACATTGCAATATTTTGCGAGACATTTGTTCGGATAATATCAGTCCAAACGTGGAAGACTCTTTGGTGAGGGAAAACGTAATATTGCGCAGAAGAGTCGCTTATCTAGAGGAACAAATTGCTAGATTGATTTTGAGGCAACAAAACGGAACAACACAATCACCATGATCTTTAATTAGTGTTTGTCATTTAAAACTCGTCGTGTATTCTATTTTTGTATTTATTTTTATATCTAATAAACATCAAAATAAACGTCTTGTTCGTTTACTTTTATATTTTATTTCCATTTAGGGAAAAAATTTAATAAAACCGAGAGGCTACTTGTACGAACTTATGTTATTTCTTGTCAAGTGCATTCGATATTAAATAAAGTTGAATAGGTAGTTGTCAAGGCTTCATATATTGGACCCTAGCATTTCTATGAGTCACTTGAGTAGAAAAGAATTCACTGTACACGTTTCCCAAGCAACATCCAACATATAGTCCAAGAATGTTGAATCAAATTTTGTGAAGTGAATAGGACCGACAAGAAAGAGTGGTAGTAGGTCCGCGAAGGGTGCAATATTAATATTGTCAATAATCTAATAGGAACACATATGGCGCCCCTCACGTATTACACCAATAAAGAAATCTTTTTATTTGATTTGATTTCACGGGGTGTTCGTAAATAACAACTGTTAATAAAACGCGTTGGTGTCTAGAATATATAACAGCAAAAGGACGATGATGATAATAATAATAACGAATTTGCTGACCATGAAATAATTAAGAAAATTTCATTTTTTACGCTGCAACAAAAACAAAGTGTGAGTTTGTTCAAAAATAGCCAAGCATCACATTGTTAAACGATTTTTAACCCCTTAAAACTTAACACTCATCTCCGACTCCAATACACAATGGCAATTTGCGTCATATTACGCACATATAAATAAAAACAAACTAGTTTTAAATTGGCCGTTTCATTATTTTTTTTATAACCGCAGACATAAAATTATGGTTGATCGTACGCTGGACTGGCCGCCGACCTGGCAAGGACCGGAAGTGCCTGAAAAGGTGAATCACAGCTTTTACAGGTCACTTATTTACTATACATATAAAATCTACATCTTCACATCAGGGTGACTCATCTGAACAATATACATAAATTAAAACATAACATGCTTAATATCACTATATTAAATTAGATCAGTTAAAAACTAATTATTGTAGGTACTTTCTGTTTATGCAAAATAAGTTTATTTACATTACAATAAAATAATAACGTACAGTATTACTGATGGTGGCATGTTTTATTGTGTATTGTAACAATAAGGTATAAAGCTAAAAGGAAGTGTGTGTGTTTTCATGAGTCACCGCGGGCATATCTAATAAAATAATAATTAGTGCGTTGCAATGATTCATCAACGGTGAAGACTTCAGCTCAGCTGCTAATTATTGTGTGCAAACCTATCTGCGTTTAACTGTTTTGCAAGCAATGACTTGTTTTGTTTAGGAAAATTAACAGCTCTAGCAGAAAAAAAAATATTCAAACGCCCTGCAAGTATTTGAAAGTAAATTAGTATTTGTACGGCTATAATAAAACAGAATTATGCTATTTTATGTTGATGACAGAGTTTTCTAAAATTTTAACTAGTTAAAATGGTAATTATTACATAATTTGTTATTTATGTTATCACTAGAGTTGGTATCGAATTCATTTAAAGACGTTATTTTTTCTTTACGAATCATTTTATCAAAATTTGCATACACACAAGCAGCTACTATTAGTACTTATATAAGAAAGTTAGGCGCTAAATCAGCTGCAGATTTGGAACTTTTTTAATTTTGGAAATAATTTTTTGTCCTATGTTTGAATAATTGAGCAAGTACGTTGATGAAAGTTTGCAACAAATTAAAATATTGTTATCTTTAAATAATGTAACAATTTTTGGGTGTTTAATTAAAAATTTAAGTTAATTTTAATAGTAGGCATACTTACTTAGGTAATATTTTTTTTACTTTTCAGGTTCTTTGTTTTCTATAGTTTTAAAATAAACTTCATTGTTTCAACACCTAAACTTTAATAAATAATTAAATTTTTTCCAAAACTACTGAAATAAATTTAAAGTTAAGAAAAAAATTTCGAGTTTGATATTTTCCTGAAAAGCATTTCTTAATGAAAGTTTCTAGTTTTATGTGTTCTAATTTATAATAACTGCCCTAGAGCACTCAATTGTTGATTTAATCTTAGAAATCTTTGTTGTAATATAAATATTAAATTTATTTTTGTGTAATATAATAACATTTTCAAAAAATTTTTTCTCTCGAAATGAAATTCTATAGTTCCTAACATGAAGTAAAAATTGGAGAAAACTAAAAGAATGTTGCATTACAACATTGAAATAAATTTGAAGATTAGATGTTATACAATATTTATGTTGAAAAACTGCAGCAGCTGTTTTTTTCAAAAATTTAAATGTGTGGGAGCATTTTTCAATATATTATTCAGGTTACAAGATGAAACTTAATATCGTTTACTGTAAATAAAAACTAAAAAAAAAATAAAAACTAAACGAATTTTTAGTTCTTCCTCAAAAATAGCAACTTTTAACATATTTTCAGTTTATACATTCTGTAATTCCAAAATAAATAATTTAAAATAAACAATTAACAGTTGCACTAATAGGCCAGTCGTTCAGGGAAAAAAGGTACACAAAATTCCAAAAGTTTTGAAACTTGGACACACGTTTGAAAACGCTAAAATAATATTAAGTCTAAATTTGCAACCCGTCCGGATGACCGGAACATTGTCAAAAATTGAAAAAACAACAATTTGCAATATCTTTTTGTACAAAATTACAAAAGTTATGCAAACTTGGACAAATGTTAAGTGGCTTATTACAAATCTTCCATTGAGTTTGCAACCTTTTTTGCTAAACGGAACCTCGATTTTTATTAAATAATTAAATTAGTAAATTTTGTGGTAATTCTTCGTACAAAATTCTAAAAGTTATGCAAACTTTATGTAATACTTATGATACAGTCCTGAATCCACATGCCAATTTTCATAAATTTTTGAGGGACGGAAATATTTTTTTTATTTCTTTATAACTCGAGGCGGTTAATTTTTTAACAAAGGGGGGTCAACAAAAGGCAAAAGTTTTCGAACATGGTTGCAAATGTTCGTTACACAGGTACAGACTGTACTTTGAATTTGCAACCATTTCATACCTCCGGAACTTTCTTAAATTGATAACATCTTATAAATAATTGCAATTTCGCATATCCAAAATATTGTAAAAGAGTTGCAAATCTCAAATTATATTTGTCTAATATTAGTGAAAGTACTTTTCAATTTGCAACCTCATGGAAAGTCCGGAAAATATTTTTCATAATTTTTATTTATACTAAGTTAGTAGCGAGTGAGAGTGAAAGAGCAAGGCACTGCCTTGCCTAGAGTGTAAAACATAAAAAAAAATATTTTCCGGACTTGCTATGAGGTTGCAAATTGAGAAGTACTTTCAATAATATTATAGACAAATATAATTTGAGATTTGCAACTCTTTTGCAATTTTTTGGATATACGAAATTGGAATTATTTACATGGTGTTATCAATTTAACAAAGTTCCGGAGGTATGAAAAGGTTGCAAATTCAAAGTACAGTCTGTACCTGTGTAACGAACATTTGCAACCATGTTCGAAAACTTTTGCATTTTGTTGATCCCCCTTTGTTAAAAAATTCACTACCCCGAGTAATAAAGAAATTAAAAAAATATTTCCGTTCCTCAAAAATTTATGCAAATTGGCATGTGGGTTCAGGATCAGGACTGTGTCATAAGTATAACAGAAAGTTTATATAACTTTTGGAATTTTGTGCGAAGAATTACAACAAATTTGCTAATTATTTAATAAAAATCGAGGTTCCGTTTAGCAAAAAAGATTGCAAACTCAATGGAAGATTTGTGATAGGCCACTTAACATTTATCCAAGTTTGCGTAACTTTTGTAATTTTGTACAAACACATATAGCAAATTGTTGTTTTTTCAATTTTTGACAATGTTCCGGTCATCCGGACGGGTTGCAAATTTAGACTTAATATTATTTTAGCGTTTTCAAACTTGTGTCCAAGTTTCAAAACTTTTTTTAGGCAAAATGGACTTTAAAATGCTTGAATGACTGGCCTATAAATCGTCGAACTAACGACTAACCTCACAGATAAGGTTTATTTTAAGAACTTATCCGCCTTTGAGAATATCGAGTGGAAAAATAAAGAAATCCCAGACGCATTGAAGTGAATTTTCCAATAATTTTGGGTTAAATTTTCTTAGATATGAAGTTCTAACAGTGTCTGATAAAATCGTAACTATTAAGGCCAGTTTATTTATTTTTCTAGTAATTTTATCTGCAGATAAATTTGTTGAGTTTCATTGTTGTAACCTAACTGCCACATAAAGTTACCTAGAGTCGAATAAATCGGTCTTTAGTATAACAAAATCATGTGAAGGATGATATCACGCATTTTAAAGATTACCTTGTGCGCTAGAGAATTACTAAACAAAATACAATTCTATTACAGAATACAGAAATAAGTTTATTGAGATATCTTTAGTTAAACATAAAACAGGTCAACAAACATTATTTTCAGAAAAAAACTGGTTTTAATCTGAAATGACTGATAAATTGTGAATTTGAAGCATAAATGTGTATAAAGAAATCCTTCTAGATAAATTTCCGCAATAGATCACACAAAAACATGTTTTTCTAAACCCCGCAGCCGCATTTTTTGCCAATTCAATGAAATCCCAATGAAATTTTTCAACCTCAATCACCTTTCTGTTTACCTTGAACTTGACAGCTATATAATATCACATTAATTTGATCGGAAATACTTATGTACAATTCCGAAAATTTGTCCATAAAAATTATTTACAAATACCTAGACACATAAATAAGGTAATAAAATGATCACCATAAAACATGATTTTTTTAAATCCTGGATGATATTAGAAAATATGCAATGGTGTCTTTGTATATAGGTATAACTAATGTGTTTAAGTGTGAATCCTTGACATTTCGAAAATTAATACGAGGAGAGAAGAGGTGTTTTCATGTGTTATTATATTGAATTATAGGTCAGGAAACGCGGCTAATTATTCCTGTCTGACTCTGATGCAATTTAATGTATTCACACATGCAACCACCGAAAATGCAGAAGCGGTTTTAATCATGACGTTGCGTTGGGTAAATATTTTTTTAATCGACCACGATAAAAACACAGTTCATTAGCACGATGAAAAAATTAAAGCAAGTGTAATAAAAACGTTCAGTTATATTGTTACATTCAATTTTTTACTAATGAAGTGCTTTAATCAAATATTTATTTGGACTTGGTTCTGGTCATATCAGTTGACCATCCAGGCATGTTTACAAAGTAAATAAACATGAACATTGGCACCTGTGGCGTGACTCAGGCTTGAACAGCAGAGTTTGAAACAAGTTTTAGAATATACAGTGGGTAACTATATTAATAAACTTAAACAATTAAGCCTAATACAAATGATACAGGGAGCTTTTTTGAGAAAAAAATTGTATAATGTAGAAAAACGCCATGGAAAGTTTAGAATTTTGTAGACATTTTAATAAAAATAAAAGGCGTCGTAGCAGGTTTAAGCCATTTTTTTAGGTGTCCAAAAAGAAGGAGCTAGGGTGGTAAAAAAAGCAATAACAATTGGCAAATTATTATGGAAAATGAAAAAAAAAACATGAACAACCTAACCAATGAAATAGTAAATGTGTACTATACTTTTTTTGGACACTTTTCAAACATTTTTAATGGTATTTTTGCAAAGCCGCTATACAGGGTGTCCCAGTTTATATCGTCAGGATTTCACCAGTCGATAGTTTATCGAAAATTAAAGGTAGTTTGTAATTGTAATTTGCTATAAATCAATACCTAACAAAAAAAGTTAGCCTTCTGAAATTTTGCATAGATCTTTTTTTTTGTATTCTCTTATTAATAGTGGTTGCAATTATTTTATTTAGAACACAGAGGCGTGCGTACGGGTCTCTTCAAAAACATTTTATTGAATAAAACGTACGCCACTGTTTTTTTGCCAATATGCAGAGAGTATTTTCCATTCAATTTAGTAACTTTTTCGTATCTTATAATTTTTTGATAACTTAACTCAAAATAACCTAATAGTACAGTAAATAAGGGAGAAAAAAGGCTTCAAATAGACTTTTTTTACCCTACAGCCAATTTTTGTAGAATCTTCTAGAGGGTCACCCTGAAAGTTTAAAACTGACTTTGTGTATTCGTAGACCCCGCCCTTCCTTCACCAGTCCTCAATTAAGGGTTGGATTTTTTTGTTTATTGAATAACTTTTTTCCTATTAAATTTTCGAAAAAAGAGTCAGTACAAAGTTGTAAAGAAAAATATTTCCTACAACTTATCTCTTAAACTTTTTTTAATATTGTCGATATTTAAAAAGTTATTCAACAAATAAGTTGAAAACTTTGGGGAAAGAGTAGTAAGTAGTAGTAGTAAGTAGTACCTAACTAGAGAAAAATTTCCCTAAAATTTGCAACTTATTTGTTGCATATCTTTTTAAATATCGACAATATCAAAAAAATATTAAAAGGATAGTTGTAGGAAATGTTTTTCTCTAAAACTTTGTACTGATGCTTTTTTCGGAAATCTAATAGGGAAGAACCACTTTAATAAATAAGAATTAATAAATAAATGGAAAATACTCTCTCCATATTGGTGCTGCAAAAAAAAAACAGTGGTGTATGTTTTATTCAATAAAATGTTTTTGAAGAAACCCGTACGCACGCCTGTGTGTTCTAAATAAAATAATTGCAACCACTATTAATAAGAGAATACAAAAAAAAAGATCTATGCAAAATTTCAGAAGACTAACTTTTTTGTTATTGATTTATACCAAATTATTAAAAATAATTTATTTTCTGTAATGCCCTGTACATCAAAAAGGAAGCAACATTCGACCATAGTTTATTAGACAAACCACCTTTAATTTTCGCTAAACTATCGACTGGTGAAATCCTGACGATATAAACTGGGACACCCTGTACAGTATTACCGAATTTTTTATTTCTCTTTCAGTTTTCAGTGCAGACGGGGACAAAATATGTGTCATTTGACATGAACTGTTTTCTATTAAAATAGAAATCAAATTATTGATGTTAGGTACCTAATTTTCAACTCCATTACGAAACCACCTTTCAAAAATATAAACTTGTTAGGTCCAGTTTTTCAATCGATAGTTAACGTTAACTAATACATAGTACATTTTTTAGTTACCATTGCCTTAATAACAATATCAAAGAAAATTAATTTGAAAATTTGGACCGATTTTGGAAGAATTGTGAAATTACCTTCTTAATTAAGATCTTCTGATTACGAAAATGTTAAAAGTAAGTGGTCTCCAATATTTCCAAAGTTATAGCAGTTTGGAAACTTGAAAAATCCAATGTTTGAATGTGTAAATTAAGCACTTTAACAAGGTAATTTTTTTTTAAATCGTTTCACTACACATTCGCCAAGTTTACCAAACATTTTTTTCAAAGATTAATTGGGATTTTGGGAGAGAATAAAATATAGTTCTGACCTTTTCGCTGTTTTCTTACGTAGAGGACCTCACATAATCACCTTGAAACCTACCTACACATAACACGAAATCATTAATTTCACAAATTGAAATTTGTAAAATTTTGCTTCACCTTTATCTTGAAGCCCTTTTGCTTTATTCTGCATAATCACTACAATCTCACTGCACAATCACAACAGACAACAATTTGTATTTAATAACTTTATCATTATTATACAGTTACGATACAAGATATTCACTAAAAGTCATAATTAAAACTATGATGAACTGATGATAATTAAAATTAAATTAATCACACAATGCAAGTTTGAAAAGACACATAAAACTAACTAGGAAACAAAATTTTGAACAATGTAAGTTCCAAAAAAACTTGCCTTGGAATAACGCAGTGTTTTACCATCGTTTTTATAGATGTTTTCAAAATATATTGTGTACAAAAAGGATTTAAATTTAGTTAAAAGTTTTTTTGTACAAACCACAAAGAAATTTATTTTGACACAATATTTATATTAGAATAATATTGTAAATAATTTCGCATTATCAAAAATAGAAGATATTTCCAAAACGGCATACTATGTGTACAAGGTACTTGAACTTTATTTTTATTATCAGTTCATCACAAACACAAAAATGTAAAATAATAAAATCAACTAGTTTTAATTGTTGCTTTTAGTTAACTATCTTATAAAATGTCTTAATTATGATATAATAATAATGATAAAGTTATTAAATAATTAAATAAATAGTTTTATGCAGTGATTGTGCAGAACAGAATAAAGCAAAAGGGCTTCTAGAAACAATTGAGATAATATCTCAGCAAATTGTGGTGTTATTTTAATAATTTCGTTGTTGTTATATGTAGGTAACTTCCATGATGGTTTTTTGAGTTCCTCTACGTAAGAAAACGGCCTAAACGGTGATAATTATACGAGGCCTAACAACTAAATGTTCGGACAAAAGTAATAATTATTAAACACCTAACAATACAATAAGAATAAGCCTTAATAACAATATTATGCATGGAAGAAAATTATTTATTTGATTTAACAATATTTTAACCTTAATAATTAGCAAATTTTACAAAATGAATTTGCAACTAAATGTTGGAATAATTTTTAATTTAGGACCATTAATAAGAAGTTACGTCTCGTTTTGCTTTAATAGCTGCCTGTATTCTAGCAGACAGTGTATTTATCAAATTTTCGTACAATTCTGGCGTAAAACTCTCCCAAATTTCTTCTATTTTGGTCTTCAAGCCCCCAATGGTTCTTGGTGGTATTGCGTAGAATACGTTTAATTTTATGCCAAAGAGTTTCAATAACATTTGTCCGGACTGGATGAGGACCATGAAAGCACCTTTATGTCGTTTTCACCGAGTTCCAAAACTGTGATTTTTTAAAAACAGTCGTTAGAAAATTACGTCACATTTTTCAAGTGCAATTTTAAAGCTACGAAATATGCCTCAAATCATCAAATAAAGACTTGGGGATTTTTTTGTGCATAAAACCAACATCCAGCTTTGCAATATAGTAAATTTTACCGAAATTCAACCAGCGGTTCCAAAACTATGATTATTTAAATGTAGGTAGCACCCTCAAAAAACACGTTTTTTGAAAGTGAACTGTGGAACTCGAAAAAAATGCAAAAAAAAATCATATTAACATTTTAGGATTTTTTCAATATAGTACGATTATTGAGCTTTGATTTAATGGTTTTTTGATACAAATCCAACCAGCGGTTTCAAAATTGTGATTTTTTAAAACAGTTACAAGAAAATTCTATCATTTTCAAAGGTGCAACTTTAAAATGCCTAAAATCACCAAATAAAAACTTGTGTAACTTTTTTATAAAGAAAACCAACATCCAGCTTTACAATAAAGTGAACTTCATCAAAATGTGACTACTAGATCCATCGTTTTGAAAATAATAATTCTTTGTTTCTATAATTTTCCCATCCGGTTGGGTTAAAGTGCCACAGTTTTGGAACCGCCGAGCGGATTTTTACGAAATTTACGTTTTTATATAACTAAATGTTGGCATTATAACCAACAAAAACCATCAATACTATGGAAGTTAATTTAGATAACTTTTGCGCGTATGGAAAAATGACAATCAAATTTACTTTTGTCCGAACATTTAGTTGTTAAGGGGTTAAGGCTCGTATTTTATACTCGATTTTATAGTATCTCAAAATTTGTCCTAGAAAAAACAATTTAGTTATAATAGTTCAAAAAGGAGTAGGTGTTTCTTTTAAACATGTCATAGAGATACTGAAATGGAGTTATGGGTTTCATAATCATAATTAATTAAAATTAACTGCATTAATTTGACCCCCTTACAAGTTATAGGTAACAAAAAATCAAAAATAAATATGAATGAATATTGAGGATAGATATTTTTTTCAGTTTTAAGTTTTTTATATATATCTTTTTGGACTGGTTATAGAAATATATAGAAAGTCTACTTTTACACACAAAAATTTGGGCAAATGCAAATTTATTAATGTGAAATATTTAATATAAAGTCGAAATTTAAATAAATTTTAGTCATGTTCATTTGAAAATGTAGTTTTTAGAAATTCTTAAATTTAATAAACGAATTTGGACATAACAACGAAATATTGAATCTCCACTCTGTATATTATACGCTACATTTGTTTACAATTTAATATTCTGACCCCATTTCAATATTTCCTATACGCAAAACACCAAATGACTCATTAGAACATTTGCATGCGTTTTAGAATCTTCCACATCCCGTTTGCTTTCTACTGTCGCTATTTCACAACAATCACCTGACAAAACCACACTTTGTGTGTTCAGGATAAAAAAGTTTTCGTTGATTTTGTGCTTGGTAACGGTTTATAGGAGCTTTCGGGTGGGCGTATAAATGTGGTATTTAGACCTTGAGTCCAGAAAGGATGTAAGAAGACTTTAAAAATGCGGTAGAAAAAAAGAAGGATAGACCTATCCTTATAATTCTTTTTTTCTGTGAGATTCAGACATGGAGGTACCCACATAAGCGGTAGACATATTAACCCAAACAGGTATATCAAATATCTTCACAATGTTTTTTTTTCAATGTATGTGTCCTTCTCTTCTTGCCATTCAGATATTAGGCAGAGAGCGCGCTGGTACCCATATTTTATTATCAATCAGCTGCTTCATAAAAAAATTACCTCGGGATTCTTCCACAATATTTTTCAAGGATTATGTGTGGATAACCAAATTTTCAATCGGTTTCATCAAACAATATCACCAAAACTTATAATTGCTTAATCTAGATAAAATTAAAAGTAACACGCGCATAATAATAGAATATAATTGGGTAATTAGTGTGACTAATGTTTTAGATACAAATATAGATCGTGCACGTGTTCTAGTCAAAATATAATACTTAACCATGCTATGGTAATAATTATTGTATTGGTATTTTCTAACACGTCTTCTGAAAAATATTTAAAACTAAATGAAATACAAAACGGGTTAAGGTTACTGGAGTAATAAAATTATTTTAACAAAGCATAGCAAAACGAAATTAGTTATATGACTCGAGATTTTAATGTCTTCAAGGTTATCAATCAGTATTTTTAGTCGTTGGATGATGGTACACGAAAAATACACAATAGTGCAAACGATGTGTCATAGCGATATGCGAGTTTCGACAAGTTTTGATTAACATAAGATTCAGACGTAACAATTTAGCTAATGTGCTTAAGCTGACGATGAGTTAAATTTTAATGCGGAATATTTTGGTTTATTTCATGTCCAAAAGAAAATTCTAAGCTGATTATATTAATTATAATATAAAACTTTCTCAAAAATTGGCTACAAAATAACACTGAAATCTTTGAACACATTAAAATTTTGTACGAGCCCTAACAACTAAATGTTCGGACAAAAATAAATTTGATTGCCTTTTTTCCATACGCCCAAAAGTCATCTAAATTAACTTCCATAATGTTGATGGTTTTTTCTGTTATAATGCCAACATTTAGTTATATAAAAACGTAAATTTCGTAAAAATCCGCTCGGCGGTTCCAAAACTGTGGCACTTTAACCCAGCAGGATGGGAAAATTGTAGAAACAAAGAATTATTATTTTCAAAACGTTGGATCTAGTAGTCGGATTTTGATGAAATTTACTTTATTGCAAAGCTGGATGTTGGTTTTCTTTACAAAAAAAGTTCCACAAGTTTTTACTTGGTGATTTTAGGTATTTATAGGAGCTTCAAAGTTGCACCTTTAAAAATGATAAAATTTTCTAGTAACTGTTTTAAATAATCACAGTTTTGAAACCTCTGGTTGGATTTGTGTCAAAAAACCTTTAAATCAAAGCTCAATAATCGTACTATATTGAAATTGTCCTGAAATGTTAATATGATATTTTATGCATTTTTTTCGAGTTCCACAGTTCACTTTTCAAAAAACGTGTTTTTTGAGGGTGCTACCTACATTTAAATGATCACAGTTTTGGAACCGCTGGTTGGATTTTGGTAAAATTTACTTTATTACAAAAAGCTGGATGTTGGTTTTATGTACAAAAAAATCCCCAAGTCTTTATTTGCTGATTTTAGGAAATTTTCATAGCTTTAAAAGTACACTTGAAATATGTGACATAATTTTCTAACGACTGTTTTTAAAAAATTACAGTTTTGGAACTCGGTGAAAATGACATAAAGGTACTTCCATGGCCCTTATCCAGTCCGGACTTAAATGTCATTGAAACTCTTTGGCATACAATTAAACGTATTCTACGCAATAGTATACCAAGAACCATTGGGGACTTAAAGACCAAAATAGAAGAAATCTGGGACATTTTCACGCCAGAATTGTACCAAAATTTGATAAATACAATGCCTGCTAGAATACAGGCAGCTATTAAAGCGAAAGGAGACGTAACCTCTTATTAATGGTCCTAAATTAAAAATTATTCCAACATTTAGTTGCAAATTCATTTGGTAAAATTTGCTAATTATTAAGGTTAAAATATTGTTAAATCCAATAAATAATTTTCTTCCATACATAATATTGTTATTAAGGCTTTATCTTATTGTATTGTTAGGTGTTTACTAATTATTTGCGTAAAATTTCCAGTTCTTCTTTCAAACTTCAAAAATTTACTTTTGTCCGAACATTTAGTTGTTAGGGCTCGTAGAACTACACAAAATATGTAAATAGACAATTTTACAATTTTCACCAACGACAAAGTAATCTTTATATCTAGGGATCAAGGCCAAGTAACAGACCTATAATAGAAATGTATTTAAAAATCCTCATTGACATCGAAATTAACCTGTTTTTTGTTTCAATTAAATTTCCTTATACTGGATAGTTATTTAGACTGTCCAGATTTAAAATAAATAATAAAAGCCCTGTATGTATGTTTGGTGTAGATGCTCTCAAGAAGGGCAAGTAAATTGTGTCGAAACGTCAGCTAATTGAATTATTTTATTTACCTACTGTCCAAAATCTGGCAAAGTAAATAGTAAATCTTCTTTACGATATAAAACGATAAAGTTTGCCTATACCTAAAATATGTTAATTTAAGTATTTTATGAAAATTAAGCAATTTAGATTTGAGTTGCTCCCCATTTTATAAAAATAAACACGTGCATCTGTGCCTGTATACTTCACTTCGTTTTTATCAAAAAAAAAATCAAATTTATTTTTACATTTTAATCCGGATACAAACAAAACCAAGTTTCCGTATCCTGTCAAACATTTTCCTGAATTCCAATATGTTTTCCTTTACACAACCTTCCATTACATTTACTACATAATGTCGCAGAAAATAAGTGGGATGCAGTCAATAATATATATTTTTTACGTTAGTGACATTCCCATCATATTAGGTAGAAATAGATTTCCAAATTTAGATACGATTTTACTGTGTTACAACACAATATCTGAAGGTTTTGAAATTTGGCAAACATCGGAAAACAATTTTGTACGTTGATTACCTCTCAAATTCACGCGCCTTAGGTTATCAAACACCCTCTGTGCTCCATCATCCCCCTGCCATGCTTGGCAGATATTTTTACGCTCTACATCTCCTCTTAAATATTGTTTCTTTGACATTGAAAAAGATTATTCAACAAAAATATATTGAGTCATCCTCCTGCTATGTACGCTTAAAATCTAACAGATTAAATTTTGATTTAGGTACGTTATTAAATGGTATTTTAATTGTCTTGTCGCGTTAAATTGAATCAGCGGACAAGGAAGTGATACGTGAAAGGTAATTTTCCTGCTACACGAGGGTGCAAAATTAATAGGCTATAGGTTAAGATAAATAGTCTGTTTCTAGTTCAATTGACATATACTTTCATGCGTCGCTGGTTTTAGTTTCTTGTCTCGCGATGTGGACTGTAATTTAAATAAAGAACCACACAACGTAAAAAAGGATGGATTCCTGCAAAAATTTTAAACAACGAGGGGCTAAGGCAAGATCATATATTTCCAAATTCGACAAGGCGTTTTTGGTGTAATGTAATTTGTGGAAATTTATTAAAATCAATAACATCTTTTATGTTGTCATATACACAAAATACCAGAGGGGTGAATTCATTTTTCATGATATATCTTGAGGCATTTCCTAACACTATTAAATGGATTGGGGGAGAACAACCTGCCGTGAACATTAACGTCTAAAGCTTTTATAGAAAAAAGAAACTCATCCACAGAAAAGTACTACATAATGTTTCATGTGTGTTAAGCTAAAGTAATGATGCAAGCATGACCTTACAGTTTTTTTTCCGTCATTTTGGACGACATACAAGAAAACTCCGATAATGCATGCGTTTGACATTTACTGACAGTCCCATTAAATTTATTTATTTAGGAACACTTTCCATGTGTACACCTGTATTAATGAAATTAAAATTAATACAGTATAAACATGTAGTAAATAGTAGAAGCTGTTCTACTGTGAAGTTGCACGCTTCAGTTACTTTTGACGCAAAGAAAAAACAAATTATCAAAAATATATCAGTCTCGACTTAGATTTTAACATATTCAAAACTCATAAATATTTATGATTTATAAAGAGCAGTTAATGTATTTCCATAAATTAGAAGAAAATGCGTAATACTCAAGGAAAAAAAACCGTGGAAAGCAAATACGTACATTTTACGATCAAAGCAAAGCATTCTGAAATATTTATGAGATAATGAAGACTATACAATAATTGTAAACGGTTTGATGAAATTGAACCCCCAGACATTTTCCTTCGCGTCGTTTAAATACGACTTTGTGAAGAGTCAAAGTTATGAATTCAGTCATCACTGAGCGGAAATGCACATTTCAGCAACATCCATTTGGTAACCATTATAAATATTTAATTAAGGAGCACAAACAGAAATTACACTTTAGGATTTTTGTTAGAGAGATGGTTTAAAATTATTCCCTTTCTGGATAAAATGAAACTTTTAATTATTAATTCAACAGAATTTAACCAACTTGCTTCCAACTATGCACAGGCGTCTTCTGGTGTGTTATTTTATTTAATGGAGAAGATTTGTAAATTAGGCCAAAAAAAAACCTCTATCTGACTTTGTGGCTGTACGAGTATAAATATATATTTCATAGAGCGATAATGAATACCTACTAGTGTGCACGGGTCAAATAGAATTTATAACCATTTTTATTCACCTTTTCTTTAATTATTAAAGTAAAACACATTTCGATAACCGTTTCTAATTTCACGCTGACTTTAGATTTTATTAACATACCCATAATCGATTAAAATATTGTATTATTGCCTCGTCGAAAAGTATTAAAAAACAATGGTGCATTAACTGGTGGTTATCACTGGATGACATGAAAATATTAATTGATTTTTAAGGGTTTTTTGTTGAATAATTTGTTTATTTTTCGTATGGTAGGCATTCGCACTATCTCCCACTTTATTACGACTGCATTAACTTTACTACATAATTTAAATTTTACATACTTCAGTGTTACAAAATATTTTATGCATGGTATTTACTTAAACCATAAAGTTGTGTTATAATACGGCAATATCTATTCAAGCTGCATTATATCGAAAATATAAAACATGAGAATGTCTATAAGAAAGGATCATGAGATGAAAGACTCCTTCTGAATACTATTTTACCATCAGCATATTCGATATATTGACGACTATTCAGAAGGGTGGTTAGGACATCAAAATGAAGATGTTGGATTTAATGGTTTTTCCTTCCACAAAGCTGTTTATGTTGATAATATTAAAAACATAATTGTGATAAAGGTTTTTGGTCCAGATTTTCTGGAATGAATCACAAAGTGAAATAATCCGAAATTTTACTTATTCGAATTATTTTCAAACCAAAAAAAAAAACTAATTAAATGAAAAATTCATCCCAAAAAGTTAAACCCATTAAAAAATCGAGTCGATCGAATTTCATTCTTAACTCTCAAGTAACTCAATTTATCTTCTTCTTTACAACTTGATAGTGTGTCTAACCTAACTTAACCTAACCTAAAATTCTGTAATACCAACATAATTTGATGTTGAGATGAGTATAATATAAAGTTTATCCTATTAAAAAGTTGAGCCGATCGAATTACGATCCCAACTCTCAAACCATCACATTATTCCCAATTCTTTTCCATTTTATTACAGTGTATCTAATCTAACCTAAAAATTCTGTAATACCGAGTGTAATACCAACTAACAACATAATTTGATGTTGAGATGTGTAGGTATACGATATAAAGTTTATTCCAAAAAGTTAAATCCACTAAAAGTTTGAGTCGATCGAATTTTTTTTAATCTAATTCTTTTTGCATTTTACAGTGTATCTAACCTAACCTTAAAATACGGTAATACCAACATAATATGATGTTGAAACGAGTCATCACAGGCGCGAATTTTGAATTGGTAATATTTTGGTATTGAACTTAAATATTTTTAACTCAAAAAATAATGATACAAAACGGAAAATAATGACATAAAATATTTTTATTATTAACCTACTGTTATCATTTAAAAAAAATATGCCTGTACCTCATTAGATTTAGAACTTAACTGTAGAATACCTCAAGATCTATTATTTCATCTTATTTAAAAAAATATTTTCAGTTGCAATTTGCAGTTAGGTTAGCTTAGTTTATTACTGTTTTTCTAGAAGGATCAGATTAGGATTTATGTTCCTCGAACAATTTTATTCAATATTTCTGGAACCATTTATGACCTTTTACAGATGTACAAAATAATTTAGACCTTCTCCAACAAGTAACTTTGTTATTCAGTAAATTTATGAAAAACCTAAATAATATCATAACAAATAATTTGATTTTCCACTTTCTCATCCAATATTTTTAAGAAACGTTTTACCGAGTTTTTATTTAATAACCAAACGAAAATTAATTTAGTCCACACGCCTCATTATAACTACCACACAAGACAAATCACAGGAAATTCGATTAAGCATGAACTCTGTCAGTTTCCAACAAATGCTTCAATAAAACTTGTTAAAAAAAGTAAATGTATAGTATATAGCTTTTAAGAATCTGCGTAGAATCCACATCCAAGAGGGTTGCCTTGGCAACATCCGCGAGGGGAGATATTTGAAAGTAGGCCTCTCCACGTGTAATTCTCAGGGTATAACGTGATATACACACCAGTCAAAATTACTATATGGGCGACGCATTGACAAATAAGTCCATTGGTTTATTGAGCGTACAGAAACACTATTTTTCCTTTGGTAAGTTCGGCTAATTACATGAATTACAGGCATTAAATATAATGTGAACAAATAGAATTTGTGTTTTCTTGAGTTTGGTGATGAATTAATCAATTTGTTTTAGTTCCATGTAATTACCATCATGATGACGTTGAAGTATGAGGCTCATTTTTTAGTTTGATTGCTTATCACTAAAAATTTAACAAAATACCTCTAGGTTATTGTAACATATGTAAACACATGTAACTCTCCATGTTATTATTTGTAATACCCACAGTAATTAATGCGTATTATCCGCGAGGTAATTTATAATCACCTTAGTTTGGTAATTTTTAACGAAGTGCATCAACTTAACATATTCCGATAAATTTATTCTGTTACATTCGCCTTTTTCTTTTTAATTTTTGGTGCATTAATCGCCGACGAATTTGGATGCGTTATACAAAATATCCCATAATTATGGCATATTTAAAGGAATACAGGAAAACATAATTAAAGTACCCAGACATGCAAAAGGAGTGATCGCAACTTGTGATTAATCCGAATTTTATTGTATTTTAAGTATAATTTAACGAGACCTCCTTGCATAAAATTGCAAGTCCCAAAAAAATTCACCAGACGACAATGGCCTATAATAAAAGAAATTGCAGACCGTGAAACTCACACACCCTACCACGCTTGCGTTTTTTTTTTAAATCTCATTAAATGTAAACAAAATATTTCACAGAAGTTCTTTTGCACAACTGCATTATAACAACCTTTCAAGTCCGTTTCAGTTGAATTTTTATTTGATATGACCAAAAGTGTTTCGGATAACGATGCAATAAAATTAAGTAAATTTGTGATGGTTGGTTGTTGGCGAATTGTCATGAAGAATTATATAGATTTCATAACGATATTTGACGTTTATTACGTTGCAACGTTTTAAGGAATAAGATTAAAATATTTTATTTTACCACATACAATGCGTAGGTAGAGTTATTTTTTTATTAATACATCACATCAAGTCAGGTATTCCACTTCTGAAATTAAATTCAGAGAGGGCGACTTCATATAATCTTTTTAAAATTTCAATTTCATAGAATTAGGACTGAACGACATATACTACCTATAGTTAATTAGAAATGTTTTATATGACTGCTGAAAACCAACGCATTGTGCAACTTTATTAAACTTTGTTTTGACAAAAATCCAATACTCTTAACTGAAACAGAGATTAATAACTAGATACTTAATTCTAACCCAATTTGTATGTAAATTTTCAAACTTTTCGGCATGTATAATCTGAAAAGTACCTAATTAGAATCTAATCCATGGGATTTGGCTCGTCAATTACCAGCATCGTCAAAAACTGGACCATTTTCTAGGGAAAAACTCATTCATGTTCAACAGAATTGAAATTATAGAAATCTATGTACTTGAAGCGGTTCGAAAACTTCATTGGAAGTTTCAGATTATAATTTAGATAAATAAACAATAATTTAGTGGAAACTTAGAGCTTTAGTCTATCAGATATTTCCGGTT
Organism: Pediacus dermestoides; assembly: GCA_963942485.1. Taxonomy (NCBI): domain Eukaryota; kingdom Metazoa; phylum Arthropoda; class Insecta; order Coleoptera; family Cucujidae; genus Pediacus; species Pediacus dermestoides. Next base: position 7,729,417 of record OZ012629.1, read on the forward strand.
TTTGACCATGACTAACAAAATTTATCATCTTAACATTTTTTCGTATTGATTGTTGAAGATTTAGGTGATTCCTATAAACTAAATGAAATCTATATACAGGGTGACCCAGTTTATATCGTCAGGATTTCACCAGTCCATAGTTTAGCGAAAATTAAAGGTGGTTTGTCTAATAAACTATGGTCGAATGTTGCTTCCTTTTTGACGTACAGGCCATTAAAGAAAATAAATTATTTTAAATAATTTGCTATAAGTCAATAACAAAAAAAGTTTTTCTTTTTTTTTATTCTCTTATTAATAGTGGTTGCAATTATTTTATTTAGAACACAGAGGCGTGCGTACGGGTTTCTTCTTTTATTGAATAAAACGTACGTCACTGGTTTTTTTGCAGCACCAATATGCAGAGAGTATTTTCCATTCAATTTAGAAACTTTTTCGTATCTTATAATTTTTTGATAACTTAACTCAAAATAACCTAATAGTACAGTAAATAAGGGAGAAAAAAAGGCTTCAAATAGACTTTTTTTACCCTACAGCCAATTTTTGTAGATTCTTCTAGAGGGTCACCCTGAAAGTTTAAAACTGAGTTTGTGTATTCGTAGACCCCGCCCTTCCTTCACCAGCCCTGAATATATTTCCTACAACTTTTCTTTTAAACTTTTTTTGATATTGTCGATATTTAAAAAGTTATTCAACAAATAAGTTGAAAATTTTGGGGAAAGAGTAGTAAGTAGTACCTAACTAGAGAAAAATTTCCCTAAAATTTGCAACTTATTTGTTGAATATCTTTTTAAATATTGACAATATCAAAAAAATATTAAAAGGAAAGTTGTAGGAAATACCTATTTTTCTCTACAACTTTGTACTGATGCTTTTTTCGGAAATCTAATAGGGAAGAACCTCTTTAATAAATAAGAAAGAAAAAGTTAAGTTATCAAGAAATTGTAAGATACAAAAAGGTTTCTAAATTGAATGGAAAATACTCTCTGCATATTGGTGCTGCAAAAAAAAACCAGTGGGGTACGTTTTATTCAATAAAATGTTTTTGAAGTAACCCGTACGCACGCCTCTGTGTTCTAAATAAAATAATTGCAACCACTATTAATAAGAGAATACAAAAAAAAGATCTATGCAAAGTTTCAGAAGACTAACTTTTTTTGTTATTGATTTATAGCAAATTATTTAAAATAATTTATTTTCTTTAATGCCCTATACATCAAAAAGGAAGCAACATTCGACCATAGTTTATTAGACAAACCGCCTTTAATTTTCGCTAAACTATCGACTGGTGAAATCCTGACGATATAAACTGGGACACACTGTATAGAGTCTCCAATCGTGTGGACTTTTAAAATGATAGCTAAATGGACGTTTTCTTTCTTTAATGAATATTTCTGAAGAAGTTTCTAAAGCTTCTTGATTATAATAATATCCCAAGAAAAATGCACTGTGTCACTAAAAACAGCTTGAGTATTTGTTGGAAAAATACGAAAAAATAGTTGTGGATCATACAAACGAAATCATGAGTCGCTTTTTGGGAACCCTGATTTAATTCATTCCAAATTATGTGTAAACATTTGACTCAATACTGAATTATTTTAGGTTAGTATACCACGATAGATGTAATTTTTTGACCCTAATAGATTCTAAATTATTTAAAATATTTAGATTTCGTCATATCTGATAATAGTGTTGTTTATCTAAAAGTACAAAACAAAAATGTGATATTTTCAAATAATATTTACTCACCTAGTTTTCCATTGCTCTGAAAGCAAAAGTACTTAAAATTATTAATTTGCAAATAACACAAAATGTTTTGCACAGTTGGAACTTAAATTAAATGTACAACTTTGTTACAATGATTGTATAAGTACTGGAATCTCTATAGCAGAGTAGATATGTATATGATTTAGCTTATTAATAATAATTTTTTTAAATTTCGGGTTTATATTAAAAGTTCTTGTGTTGCATGTTTATAGATAAGTACAGCAGCGCGGATTCTACTACTATTATTATTATTATTAGATATTCAAATGTATTTATTTTTTGAGCTATGTGGGACTATTATAGACCCAGTATTCTTGAGGCAATTGTGACATGTGCAGAAACATGGTTACCGTGACAAGCTGTTGTAAATTGATAAAATTAAAGAAATTAGCACCTTGGCCACTTGTGTCCCACTCGACTTGCATATGTCTATACACCCATGGTGGGCTATATTGCATACCACATACCTTCCAGGTACGCACATCGTGTTCCGTCAGCCTCCACCTGCTGATCAGCTGCTTTTTGATGATGGTGTGTCCCTATTCCACAGGAATGTTTAATTTAGTAACTGTCGTACGCTTGTTATTTTATTAAATCATTATCAACGCATTTATGTTTCAATACACCAACCAGTTGACAGTGGGAATGATGATCGTGGTCCAAGAATAATTACATATTTGGAAAACAGAAAAATTATCTCTTGGAACCGAACTAATCTTTCCGGTAATTTCTACGCTTGTCTCCAAAGAGTTTCCAGGCGGTTTTACGAGTTATGAATTTATGATCCTCTTGTTATTGCCATTGTTTTCATATGTACGTAGCCTAGTCCGTCATAACAAATACGCTTTGGCATCGTAAATGTTTTAACGACTGTATCTGTGTAATTGACCATTATTTTAATTAATAGTGGGATTAAATCTCGTTTCAGTCAAATAAATCAACTATATAAGTAAGCTTTGTATTAACTAGCCTCTATATAAAACCGGTCCACGTCCAATAGTGACAGAGTTAGTAGGCCAAGTTTCCTATAAGTTTCGTTAAACCGTCTAGTAAACTTCTTGTAGCAAGTAGTGGTAAATTGGATGTATACACGTGACTAGTTAGAGGAGGCTGTGACAGCTGGTCCATTAATTGATATGCTAATGTTTGATAGCAGAAGGCTATGCCACGTGCCATCCACTGCCTACTGTGCTAAACCACCTGCTTATGTCGTCGGTACAATTTTTTCCTTTCGGCAAAGGCAATTTAAAAAAATGTTAATTAACAATAACTTTTACACATTACTGCGTTTTCTCTTCCGGTTGATGATGTAAAAATTTCATTACGTTTGTGAACTTTTCAAATTACACCGATGAGTTAATGGGGCCAATTTGAGTGATATTATTGCTTTATGTTTCAAGTTTCAGGACAGAAGTTTTTTTTAGATTTTATTACTCTGACAATTTCTGCGAAATATTTGCTATAGCTTGGAAGCGTATGCCACCAGTTATTGATTTCATAAGTAATTAACGAGTTGGTAAGTTGTCATTGGAAAAGGGTTATAATGTTCATAATCTGTGGAGCTCTTCGGCACGTTTTTCCCATTAAACCCTTTAAAAGCCACGTAAAATAAATACATACTAAACGAAAAATTAATGCCACCAAGACGACACCAATTAGATGAAAAGTAAAGAACAGGCAGGAATAAGTCAATTTTGTTTTAAGATTTACAGTATTAGAATACTGAGTACCGTTAATGGTTTAATTTAAATAATGAAAACGTTTGTACGAGTTATGATGTTCATCCTAGACTATTTTTAACACATTGAAAAATTGTATACATAACTTAGAAAATGACAGTTTTAAAACATTATGTTCTCGAACTTGGGACTTTGTTTTTAACACAGAAAACTAATGCATTTCACCAAAAATATTCTTAGTAAAACTTTATAAATAAGCGAGTAATTAGCATTTATAATTTTCATAATATGCGAGTCCAACTCTGGCTTTCTTGAAGCAAACGCAATTTTTCGTATGTGCCGACTGGTATTTAGCAGCAAAAATTTTTCGTTTTTTTACTGGAATAAAATCGACTGATGTTGGAACTAACGACAGTTAGTTTTATGATTGCTGTGAGTGATTGTGTGCAGTTCTACAGATTGTTTTGTGTGAAAAAAAGCTCATGTGTACAGTAACAATGAACTTGTGGACATGATGCTTGTGTGCGGCGAAAGCAGGCAAAATGCTGCTTTAGCATCTCGTCTGTACGCAGATAGATTTCCTTTAAGGACTCATCCCGTTCCACGTATAGATTTATTAACATCTGCCAGTTTGCACGAGATACCGCGAGTCTGCAAGAACATCGTGAAGTACATGAAGGTAGAGATGGGCCTCATCTCATGCTTGTCGTCGAAGAAGAAATCTTGGATTTGGTTGAAGAAGATCCAGGTACAAGCACCCGTCAAATTGCTGCAAAGTTTGGCGTACGATACGAGGAAATCAATTGTATCCATTTCATGGGCAACGTGTGCAAGGTTTGATGCCCCAAGAATAGTTCAATTTTGTGAATGACTTTTGCGCAAAAATATCGCGGAAGAAAACTTCACTAGGTGCGTTTTGGTGTCCGATGATTTTCACTCGTAACGGTATTAATAACTTCCACAGCACCCACATTATGGACTGTGTAAAATTCCCATGCGATAAAGAGAACATATTTTCAACAGAAATAAATAAATACATGTTTGGGCTGTCAGGTCCCTAATTCAATATTTCCATATAAATAAAATGGTAAGTTTTTTCTATTTTCTATTTTTGGAGGTTTAAGACTTATTCTTATTTAAATTGTGTTAAATTTAAAGTCCCAAGTTCGAGAACACCCTGTAGATACTAACCAAAAATTACTTTTACAGAATTAACTGTAAATAATGATAATATCTCAACGTATCCTTTGAAGATTTGTTCATTTTCGTGTTCTCCACTTTCTCTTTTATTCTTTACAAAAATTGCAAGGGTTCAATAGTTTCCAATTTATGATTTCTTGGACACTGTGGGGTAAGTTAAAAATGCCTTAATCCGAGATACTCTAACCTACATTACAAAAACTGTAAAAATTACAGATTTATAAAATGATAAACATTATAAAAAGCTTCAAGTTACTTTGTCCCACATTACATTGTCCAAAATAACTTTTCTAAAGTCTGACGCTCCTAAAAATTGCAAACAGTTGCTTGAAAATTAGCAAAGGAAGAACACACTTAAAGACCTGCATATAAAGCTTCCATCCCAGGTGACAGGAAGCATGCAGATCCATCAGCTGTTATATCAGCTGGGTGTGTTCCACAACCAACTTAACTTATATACCACACAGACATTTCATATTATAGCTTGTTGGTATGGGGTACGTAACGTCTAAAGCTTTTATTACATCTTTTACCTCGAATTCCATAGTACTTTTTGTGGAACTAAGATAAGGGCATCTAGGCTAGGGACAAAAAACCGTGGTTGATGTGAGAAAACAACACCACAAATAATGCTACGCATTACATTTTTAAAACAATGGTAGAAAACGTGATGATTGGGCGTAATTTGGAATTAGATAGTGCACCCGTAATAACACCTTTGAAATTACCGTTTCCTGATGAGGCCTAGTTTTTTGTTTTGGTAACAAAGCAGCACAAATTTTTTCTAGTTTTATCTATTAAATAGTATCACGGTCTTTTTATACATATACCTGTATATAAAGGTAATATACTGTAACAAAATTCACGATTGTACATTTTGTTTTTCACTTCTAACTTGTGTTCTGCTTCAAGGATTTAATTCTATTATTATTTAAGTAGAATTATGTATGCGTTATATTAAATTAATTTCAACAGTGAATTTTTTTTAAATCTAATATTAATTACAACTTAAAAAATTAGTATCAAGATTAAAAAACAATGGTTTTTAAATACAGTAAAATACGTGGTGATGTTACTTAAACCAAAAGCCAAATTAATTCGTCATAGTTCTGCGTTATCAAGTATTATATCATTTCTTTCTCACTGAGAGATTTTCGATGTATTTTATTCAAATTACTACACACCTATTTACATAGTAAACGTATATTACAAAAATTAATTGTTTTCGTCATGACCTAATATCACATTAAGGTTAACAGTAAATATATAAAAAACAATTATTAAAACAAAAAGCGCAATTTTGGTTTAACCCGGTTATTGAAATAATTACTCAGTTTAGAACTAAATTTACCAAGTAATTTCTGCGCCTTGTTTACTTTTTTACACGCCCGCAATCGTTAAACGAACACTTCATGGAAAACAAAGTGAGTTTTATTTTTATTCTAGAAACAATTAATAATAAATATAAATAGATACAAATCTAATTATAATGTAAAAAAGCTCCTTAGATCATTTATACTAGCTCATACCTACACCACACCGGAAACATTTGTTTATCTTTTTCTATGAAAAATATACTTTCCCTAGTTTTTTACATATATTTTAATTAATGCATTATCTTAAAATAAATATTCATTTAAATAATGTGAATATACTGTAACTATTTCTGTAATAAAAATTAATCTCTTCTGTTTCGGTTTACTGAAAACACTTCTAAGGAGGATTATAAAATATGTGAAAAATGTTGAAAAAACACGAATATAAATAAATTTTAATGGTAATATCATATTTTTTCTACAAGACATAATTAATATTTAATTAACTTTTTCACGTCATATTGCTTCATTTATGTTCTGTTCTAGCGCATTAGAATAAATCTACATGCCTGAAGTTTTTTCATTGGAAAAGGAAAGAATTCTTTCAGACTATATTGCATGTTAAATTTATTTCTAATTAAGTTGCAGTTAGTCGGAAAACTGGATTTAAATCAATCGTCTTTTTAATTTTAATCACTGATTTAAAGTGTTGTTTGGTAAAATTCAAGATCATAAATAAAGGCAGACCTGAATCTATTTTAGAAGGAAATATTTCAGTTTCAATTAGTTTAGAGTAAAAGTAGCTAAAACTGATTTTTGTGAAATTTTCTTTTTAATAGATATCACATATTACAGTTTTTTAGAATTTTATTACAGAACAAGGAACAATGTTGATTTTAACAAAAATAAATGTGCTTCCATAAAGAATTAAAGACAAACAACTAAATCAAAAGTAAATATTTTTAGGATGAACACATAAATCTACTAGTTCTAGAAAAACTCTATGCCAAAAAAACAGTATTTATTTAGGTGGTAATCGAAATAGGTCCCAATAATCTAAATCTTTTCGATTATATCTAAATGTTTCAAATCTCTAAAGTTGACCTGGATAATTTAGACATCGAAATTTTTAAAATTTGTGAAAAGAAATCTGGTTTTGATCTGAATTTTCAATTTGAATTTAAGGGAGTTAGATGTTAGAGGACTTGCTTATTAAGATCACTGTTTTGGTGTGGAACCACTAACATAAATTTGGCTCTTTGTCCTTGGTTCCTTTACAATTTTTTCCATATTTAAAAAGTACGTTTACACATTTCGAGATTGTACTGGTCGATTCATTAAAAAAATCTTAGCTTTGAAGACTTGATTATTGGCATTTACCACCTTAAATTTTTCATTTTATGTAATATATATTTTCTAAAGATCAATTTTAATTTAATTTTTCTAATTGTCTTCTGAATTGTGCTTTATTCCAATCCTTCTGTATACCATTCAAAAAAAAAATTTAAATTTGAATGTGGTTAAGGTAGGTTACATGTTGTAGTCTAAACTCGAACTCATTGAAAAGTAGAATAATAATTGATCAGGAGAAGGCCGCTCTAAAAGTATTGGTTACTTTTATGAAATTTTTCTACCTACCTTTAATAATTTTCAGAAAGAGTGTCACAATAATTTGACCTTTTCTCTGAAATTTGTATTATATCTACTGGGAATTATCGTTTCCAATTTCTCATAAAATTATAAAAAATTTGCTATTTTAGATACAATTACAGGTCTTTCCATAAACTCGCCTTACCCTTGTCATGAATCATGAATTATTTGTAGGTGCAAAAATGACATATCCATTTCTTGCTCTGCCAGCAGCATGATAATTATGATATCCCACATAATTTAGACGTATGTAAACGCATTTTCCATTGCGTCACCTGTTCACAATAGAACACATCCCTTCACAAAGATTAATCCTGGTTTATAAGCCATTAGCTAAAAAAGCCTTTCATTTGAATTGACCAGTAGAAAAATGAAACGACCGCACGCTAACCTTTGTTGTTACAGCAATCACTAAAATGTTATCTTTATAGCATAATATTTCGTATAGGTGGCTTTGTTTGTGTGTTATAATATGCATGTTTGGTGGTCACAACTTAATGGAGAAAAATTGAAGAAGGGACAGAATTGGCGCGCACGCCTACCCTCTCAAAAATAATTCCATTATGTGCACAAATTGCATGTTGTCTTTTATTTACCAGAAGCAAACACGAGCTGCAGTAGTAAATTTGTCAAAATTTCTTATTTAATCACACTGAGCTTTGCGTGTGTTTCTGTTTCTGGTGCTGAAATATCAACTGAATTTAACTTTATACCATGCAGATGGCGCGCATTATATTATTTGACCGCAAATGAAGTACACGCCGGGCTTAAATCACCCTTCGGGCTTGGCGGATGACAGAATGATGGGCTTCAAGCTTTTTTTGCTATTACTGTTTTACCTTCCATATGCCACAAGCATTTTTCCCAACAATAACTTTTCGGTAATATGCTATATCCGTTCTAACCCTGATATTGGCATGAAAACCCTCCGGGTCTGAGAAAAGAAGTTGAATTTAATTTACCTTATGTCGTGTCTTTACCTTTTTCTGTCTGTTTCGATAATTGTAAATTTTAGAATTTTACATTTAATTCATTCGCTTTCTTTCATTTGGAGGATCAAAAGAAGGCCCAACAGCGTATTCAGTGGTTTTGCATCTAATGTTTATAATTTCTATACAGAGTAATTGGTTTTATCTCAAAAGAATCTTAATATTTAATATGATAACTACCAAATACGTTGTGCAGGGGACGTTTGATGTTCTAAAAGGAAAATAATTACAGATCTTAAATAAAGAAAAGTTAGCTAATATTATGGCTGTGATAATTGTTTCATTATCATTGTTTTGTAAAAAAAATGTTTCGTCAATAAAATACCAAAATGCAATAAGAATAATAAAATAAAAAATCACAGTTACTATAGAAACCACACCACATTTAAATTTTGCAAATAAGATGATGAATCTATTATTGAAATGCCCTTTGACTAGGATGCTGTCTTGATGCTATCATAAATCTTACTAATCTTAGTTGGTACTGTCTGAAGTTCTTAAGAATCACACTAAAAGATTAGTCAAATCATCCCTTCTTATTCGGATAATAACGCAGTTAACAGTTTAAAATTCAGTTTTTTAAGTTTGTACGGCATTCCTTAATGTAAATGAGTCACGTCTTCCTCAGCTTCGTCTTACCTCATCTTCAGACTACATTTTAAACATAATAAGTACTAAGGAACTTTCACAGATCACCAAAGTTATAACATTGACATAGCTCATCCATCATTTTTATGACAATTTCTATAATTCTTTTCGAAGAGGATTTCAAATAATCCTAAAGACAAACAATTCATTGTCCTCTTAAGGAATCAACATTAGTGCGGAAAGTCACATTTTTGTTTTTAGTACCAAGAAAAAGAGAATAATTTGCTGTTACTAAATTGGTAATTTTTTCCAAATCACGTTTCCAGGTTTGACATACTGACATAATTAATTTGAATAATTGTAATTAACATAGAGATAATCTTCCAGTTGGTATATAGGTCATCAATTAATGTTACATCTGTAATCAACGAACCAAGAGCATCAGTTTCCATTAAATGAGGAAATTCGATACTCCTTCCTGTATTATATTACAACGTGCAGTTGTGCCTAATAACCTTGTGGTCAAAACCGAAAATCTTGTAAAATATGTAAAATATCGGTAATGAAAGGAATATGTGGTGTACCTAAATGGAAATAAATGATGGGGTTCCCAAGCAAGCAAGATAAATAAATAGGTTAAATTTCGAGGTTTTTGTGCATATTTATCAGTGTTAGAATCTAAATCAAAAGGACCATCATAAAAAACCGGAAGATAAATAAAAAACATTTCAGTATATACATGTGATATACCGAACAATATCGCGAATATAAAAACAAATTCACCAAATCGTCCAATAAATCAACACCTTATCTTTACACTCACTTTAACAACACACAAAAATGTTGATTTATATCTAAAAACTGCCGGAGTTAATAAATATATACACATCCCCCTAAAAGCGATCTGCAAAAACACAGCGCGCGGCGAGAGAAAAAAATCCACACAACACCCCCGTGGCGACGTATATAAAGTGGTGGGGCGAAAGGAAGGTCATATGAGCCGCAAATCATCGGCCGGAATTCCTAAACGCACCCGATTCCGGTTTCGGTCATAAATTCAAAAGCCGGATCTGCCAGATTGCCTTGCACTGTGTTCCTCTGGATCACGTGACCCGATGCCAGATTATATGGGATAGATTTATATAATATAAATAACAACTGATAGCGTATATAAGCAGTCTGTGTGCCACCTTATTCGACCACAATCCGAGAAATTCCCCAGATAACACTAAAATATCCCTCGCTCTTATATCTTCTTATATTTGTTGTCATTTATCATAAATGCATATACAAAATGCTGTAAAAGGTTTATTCGATTGCGATTGGGAACTGTTTCTACTGCTAAAGCACTTTAGGTTCCCTTTTTCTCAGAGTTATCACTTTTTTCATAATAACTATTATGAATTATTAATATAAAGTTTCCATTCAAAATTTTTATTAATATCATCAACGTATAAAAATATCAGACAAACTCTGATTTATACGAAATATTTGAAAATTACACAGAATTTCTTAAGACAGTGTTGGAAGACTATAATTTATGAACCAATACAGTTTTCCTATCAGATTTCAAGTTTAAATTATATAATTTCAAGCACAAACAAATCTAACTTCTTATAGTTTAAGCCTTATACGTGTGCAATCATAGTGCTCTCAAAGAAGAACCTTTGAAGGACAAACTAACTTCTATTCATAATATTGATGGTTTTTTCTGTTATAATGCCAACATTTAGTTATATGAAAACGTAAATTTAGTAAAAATCTGCTCGGCGGTTCCAAAACTGTGGCACTTTAACCCAGCAGGATGGGAAAATTGTAGAAACAAGGAATTATTATTTTTAAAACGTTGGATCTAGTAGTCGGATTTTGATGAAATTTACTTTATTGCAAAGCTGGATGTTGGTTTTCTTTACAAAAAAGTAACACAAGTTTTTATTTGGTGATTTTAGGCATTTATCGGAGCTTCAAAGTTGCATCTTTAAAAATTATAAAATTTTCTAGTAACTGTTTTAAGAATCACAGTTTTGAAACCGCTGGTTGGATTTATGTCAAAAAACATTTAAATCAAAGCTCAATAATCGTACTATATTGAAAATATTCTGAAATGTTAATATGATTTTTTTGCATTTTTTTCGAGTTCCAGAGTTCACTTTTCAAAAAACGTGTTTTTTGAGGGTGCTACCTACATTAAAATAATCACAGTTTTGGAACCACTGGTTGGATTTTGGTAAAATTTACTTTATTGCAAAGCTGGATGTTGGTTTTATGTACAACAAAATTCCCAAGTTTCTATTTGGTGATTTTAGGCATATTTCGTAGCTTTAAGATTGTACTTGAAAAATGTGACGTAATTTTCTAACGACTGTTTTTAAAAAAACTATGTTTTGGAACTTGGGGAAAACGACATAAAGTTGCTTTCATGGCCCTCATCCAGTCCGGACTTAAATATCATTGAAACTCTTTGGCATAAAATTAAACGTATTCTACGCAATAATCCACCAAGAACCATTGGGGACTTAAAGACCAAAATAGAAGAAATTTGGGACAGTTTCACGCCAGAATTGTACCAAAATTTGATAAATACAATGCCTGCTAGAATACAGGCAGCTATTAAAGCAAAATGAGACGTAACCTCTTATTAATGGTCCTGAATTAAAAATTATCCCAAGATTTAATTGCAAATTCATTTTGTAAAGTTTGCTAATTATTAAGATTAAAATATTGTTAAATCCAATAAATAATTTTCTTCCACGCATAATATTGTTATTAACGCTTTATCTTATTGTATTGTTAGCTGTTTACTAATTATTTGCGTAAAATTTCCAGTTCCACTTTCATACTTCGAAAATTTACTTTTGTCCGAACATTTAGTTGTTAGGGCTCGTACTCCAAAATTAAAAGTATCATCAAATTCAACACTTGTAATATTTTTTTGCTACCTTCTATGCTTACTCCAAATGAGTTTTGGTAATCTTTTAAACTACTTCCTAGCCTAGGAATTGACTTCAGTGGTAGTGGGTGTAAAAAACTCTAAACAAAAATCATCAGGTACCTACACACGCTCATAAACACAAACATACACATAGGTTAAAGTATGCACACGTAGTTCCTACGTATCATGGTTGGGTAGGCCCGTCGAGCAACATCTCACAGAGGAAATAGATTAAAGTATAATCTTTTGCGGCGGCAGACCATAAAACAAATTATCATCAACTGTAGAATGACTAGCAAATGGGTTACACTAATATTTGTATGTTATACCTTATTACACACCAAAAATTTTACATCTAACTTACGGCACTCACACACATGTAGTAAGTAGATGAAACGCACACGATGAATTATCTTTTTGGAAGAGCGAGATTCTTTTCTGATAATAAAACACCAAACACCGCCCGCGTTGGGTGTTGGACGAAAAAACCAAATATTTATTTTTGGCGGCATTTTGGGGATTGAATTACAACATCGAGCACACAGATTCAAGTGACATAAACGCTCGCACGTATACGCTCACACACTTATGTACCTAGTAACTATACATCTGAAATAATTTATTGTTGAGTGTTGTAATTTGTATATAGCGGAATTTAATGAGTTGATAATTAACGACGGTAATAATAAACTTATATTGTTTGGTCAATTAAAAATTAAATAATAATTAGTTAACATTATTTAATGTTGTTTTACAAAGCTTGTTCGCTTTAGAACAACAAACAACATTAATTTAATACATAAACTTGTCGTGGAAGCAGGAGAGGATGAAAATGATTACATTGGGAAACAAATGGTGCAATAAATTGGAAATTTAATATGATTGAAGTTGGAAAAGAGGGAATTTTAAAGACACCATTAATTCAAAATAGTTAATTATCTAGTAAAAATTAAATCAGGTTTATATTTCTTGGTTTAGGTTAGATGTAAATTTACGTTTATAGCTTAAGCCCACAAAAACGTTTTTTCGACACTAATTCGGAATTCTTGTCTATAAAATTTTACCTTTTTTACCCTTTACCAATCAGCGAGAGCTTATATAACCTCAAACTGATGATTTCTTCATATTCTGCGGTTTTTTCCAAATGATTATCAAGTAGGTACAATGCATAATTGCATATGTAGTAAGTGGTATACTTCAAGATACAAAGTCTGATGGTTGTTAAGCTCTTCAAACTCGCATGCAAGCCTACAAACCTCGAATGCATTATGACGGATGTACCTCACTCGCACTTTATTTTTTGTTCGTTGTATCTAAACTAAAGATAGATGGTTGTTCTTACGGTATTTTCACATTTCGACAAGAATCGGACAATGCAACAAAAGTTTTAAAAACACAGCCGTTTGCACCAACCAACACGCCATCAATTTATCAGGAGCATTGGGAGTCAAATCCAACGGAAGACGTGTTAACAATGGTGCCATCAAAATCAAACAAAAGGCTTGATTTCACACCATATAACAGTAGTTCACAGCATTGGTGTTGGTCATCACTCAATCATCACACAAACAGCCTGTCAAAGTGCCACACACGGAAACCCTGATTCGTCCAGATAATACATAAAACATTCAAACATTGTAATTTATAATACAAAATTCCTCTGATTGTATCGTTGACTATTTTTCAAATGTTATATACCTACCTACATACGTGTGTATGCGTGTGTGAGATACCTTAAAATTATTTGTTTTAAAGGCTAAACTGCAATGCGGCCGTTACGGACCGTTAATGCTCTGTTCGAGAACAGGGGCATTATATAATTACGTCTTATCTACGCATAACATCAACATTGTTAAATTGTTCTTGTTTTTTTTGGAAATTTCGTCGCTCCACAAATTCTCCAGTTCTATGTATTGATAGGTCACGGTTTGGTGTCAATGAGGTTCAAATAAATACGTACAGTTATTATGTTACGCCGAACATATAATTTGAGGCGATTTCAAGAAGTATGCAAATTACCAAGTTGAAATTTGGTTGCAAAAAACGAACAGTTTTAAATTTTCTTACTGTATTTGCCAAATTCTAATTCGATTCAGGTTTAGCTTCAAAATGTTTGTATGGTTTTTGTTTGTTTATTTATTTAGATTCAGAGTCAGAATCGAAATAATAATAATTTCAGCAATTTCTGATTTGGAATACCCTAGATATTTTCGACAAAGTTACAATGTTATTTTGGTTGAATTCACCAACTTGACAGAAAAAACATGGGAAATTTATGACGCAAATTCCTGCAGCTTCAAGAAATTCAATACAACTTATTTTACATGTTCATTGACAGCCTTTAACATTTACGATATTAATTACAAAATTATGCATCGTTAATCGTTATTTATTAACCACTTTATCAAATTTCTCAAACCACATGATTAAAATTTCAACAACTTCCGAATATAGGCAATTAACCTTCAACTTTTCTTTCCCTAAACAAACTTTGCAATATTTCACAATTTGTTTAACTACAATGTGTGTTCTAAATATATTGTGTCTACAACATTTCGCCATTTGTGGGAGATTGAATCATCTCACTGCTGGTTTATCCTCCTTTACGATAACACAACCTTGAAAGCAGAAGCGAGATGATAAATTGTGGCTTTTTACTGGTTGCATAGGTTCTTATCTAGTTTTTCTTGTAGTAGTAAACCAAGTTTGCTGTTTTGTAACCGTTTTTGCAACAATAAATGACATAATTTTTGGTGACGATAACTGCATCGGAAGTTCTGTTGGAGCCTCTAGAAAAAATAAAACATACAATAAAATTAACATTTTATCAACTTCAACCCGTTAATTAAGGTTTAAAAAAGTAAGTGGTAGCAACAACGGATGACGGATACATTCTACTTTGTAAAGTATTTGAATTGCAATGAATAAAAATAAATGAAATTCGAGATTAAAGGCACCGCTCGTCCGCCTATTATTATTTCCTGGACCATCCTATATACCGAAATGAAATTAAAATTCAAATAAGCCTAATTAATATGCAAAGTTGGTAATATTTTTCAGTTGTTGTTAAAGTTAAGGCACCCTCCACTCTACACCGAAATGTTGCATATTGTTCTATTTTGGCCGGAAGCACTTTGGAAATACTATCACGGTCCGCCTCCTTATTAAATATTAAATTTTCAATTAACTCTAATCTCAAATGCTTCATTAATTTCACCCTAATCCAGAGCAAGTTGTGATGTGGGTCAAAATATTTACATAACTTATATCGAACACAATATTCATTTAAATGTTAATTGTTATAATTTCTATTTGCCACCGTAATGCCATTAATTTCGTTGCGTAAATTACTTTTTTAATTAAAACAAAACTCCCAAGCAAAAGGAATTCAGAAATGGAATAAAGAAGAAGGAGGCTCGGCGTTATTTTCGGGTTTATTTATTTGTACACAGACATATTTGTTTAGAGGACACTTCCCGTTTAACCAGCAGGTAAAAAACATTGGAAATTTTTTACTTTGAGCTTAAAAATTAGGCTAGTTTAAATTTCTGTTTGTTCTTATTGGAGAAGAAAACCATGGGGAATTCAATACGAAACATAATGAAAAACCCTCAAAGGGCCTTAATAGAACCGAATTGGACTTCAGGTACAAATCTGGCAGCCAGCTGACTTCTCTAGTTCGTTATTAGGATTTACGAGTTCCACTCACTATGGGCTATTGGCCTGTTAAAGGTCCGTATGGTATTTAAAATTTAAAAAGATATAGTGTGTGGTGTGTCTGATGTCTTCTGTGTGTGTGAGTTTCCTGGGTGTCATTAAAGGTATATAGAGAAAAATATGTTGTAGAGTCCCAATCGGCTTCTTTGACTGACACATGCTTGTGCCATCAACTACACCCTATACGAACGCAGGAAAAAAACGTGACATGAACGTTGTAGTGTAAAATATACGTGACCAAGATTTCATTGTATCAAGTTGTAGTATTCACGATTTTTATTTGTACGTGTATCACCTTATTCTGCACGGAGCCTACTGATGTCTTTCACACAGAAACGAATTTGTTTTCCTTGTAAAATGCACATGATGGAATTTTTTAATTAAATCTCTCTCTCTATGTGTCCACAAAAACTAAATAATCCAGTTTTTTGTGGTTGCTGCAGCAAAGAATGCAGAAGCTAATTTTAATTTAAATCGAACATTTTAATAAAGCCACCACCGAAGTATCACGCGCTCTATTTTCGTGTCAAAGTGCAAATTATCGAATGGCTGTGTATACAATACACGTGGAGTTGGTTTATTTCCATTTGAATAGAATTCGTAATCTGGTGTTGAATAATTTGGAAACTTTGCAATGTGCAACTGTAGATTTCATTATAAACCCCTTTCACATGTTAGATATCCCTATATCTCCTTCAATCAAATTGCGAACTATACGAAATCAACTCAGCTGGATATTAGTTTGGTTATTGCCTTCAAAAATTAATCAAAGAACTTCCAATTGTTCAGGGCAGGTCCCTTGTGTAAACCATGGGGGCAACCAAATACAACATGTTTCTATGCGTATAATTGAAAATGTTAGAGAAAGGTCGGTCCTCTTCCTATAAATTTACATTATTGTTTTTCTTTATTAAAACTAAGAACAGTTCAACTTCGTTAAATACAATTAAAACCAGAAGGCGCTTTCCTGTTGGACATTACATAAAAAGGTGTCTACTTACTGGACCTAATTTATGTAAATCGCTTTTGCGTCTTTAGTTCTATTGGTCGAACTCAGGTACCAAATGATTGGCACGTTTAGCAAAATAAGGATTAGGTTTGTCCGAGTTTTTTCATTGGTTAACTTGCTCAGGTTGTAAAATGGAATATAAATCTGGATATGAAGTAAGCCATACAAAGAAAGCTTTCATAATTTCCAGTTAATACGAGCCCTAACAACTAAATGTTCGGACAAAAGTAAATTTGATTGTCTTTTTTCCATACGCGCAAATGTTATCTAAATTATCTTCCATAATATTGATGGTTTTTTCTGTTATAATGCCAACATTTAGTTATATAAAAACGTAAATTTCGTAAAAATCCGCTCGGCGGTTCCAAAACTGTGGCACTTTAACCCAGCAGGATGGGAAAATTGTAGAAACAAAGAATTATTATTATCAAAACGTTGGATCTAGTAGTCGGATTCTGATGAAATTTACTTTATTACAAAGCTGGATGTTGGTTTTCTTTACAAAAAAGTTACACAAGTTTTTATTTGGTGATTTTAGGCATTTATCGGAGCTTCAAAATTGCACCTTTAAAAATGATAAAATTTTCTAGTAACTGTTTTAAAGAATCACAGTTTTGAAACCGCTGGTTGGATTTGTGTCCAAAAACATTTAAATCAAAACTCAATAATCGTACTATATTGAAAAAATCCTGAAATGTTATTAAGATTTTTTTTGTTTTTTTTTCGAGTTCCACAGTTCACTTTTCAAACAACGTGTTTTTTGATGGTGCTACCTACATTCAAATAATCACAGTTTTGGAACCACTGGTTGGATTTTGGTAAAATTTACGTTATTGCAAAGCTGGATGTTGGTTTTATGTACAAAAAAATCTCCAAGTCTTTATTTGGTGATTTTAGGCATATTTCGTAGCTTTAAAATTGCATTAGAAAAATGTGACGTAATTTTCTAACGACTGTTTTTAAAAAATCACAGTTTATGAACTTGAGGAAAACGACATAAAGGTGCTTTCATGGCCCTCATCCAGTCCAGACTTAAATGTCATTGAAACTCTTTGGCATAAAATTAAACGTATTCTACGCAATAATCCACCAAGAACCATTGGGGACTTAAAGATCAAAATAGAAGAAATTTGGGACAGTTTCACGCCCGAATGGTACCAAAATTTGATAAATAGAATGCCTGCTAGAATACAGGCAGCTATTAAAGCAAAAGGAGATGTAACCTCTTATTAATGGTCCTAAATTAAAAATTATCCCAACATTTAGTTGCAAAACATTTTGTAAAGTTTGCTAATTATTAAGGTTAAAATATTGTTAAATCCAATAAATTATTTTCTTCCATGCATAATATTGTTATTAAGGCTTTATCTTATTGTATTGTTAGGTGTTTACTAATTATTTGCGTAAAATTTCCAGTTCTCCTTTCATACTTCAAAAATTTACTTTTGTCCGAACATTTACTTGTTAGGGCTCGTATAAAGTTTACTCTATCATTCTCGAAGCATCCTTGCTATAATGTTTTAATTTAATAACTAGCATATAGAGCTTTTTGTCGATGATATCTAAATTTTAAATTGATTTTTCATTATCATTTTGAGGAATATAATGTATGGTTTTCCTAGAATTTTTTGTGTAACTTTGATAAAAAGACAAAATTATATGTAATAAGAACTAAATTATTTCATTTTATTACAAATTTCATCATTTTATGAGACTTATAAAGCTATTGGTTTTTAATAGAAATACTCGTAATAAACACCTTTTAAATTAAAAACAAAACAAGGTACGAGCTTTTGTATAATCATCACTTGCAATAAAGATAATCTTACTGTTTTAAATAATCTTAAATAACTTTAGTAGTTGATGGCTTCTATAGGTTATTGTAGACTATTATTAGCTCTATTCTTATTTTCCACAATTTCACAACAATATTTCTCCTTAATTAAATTCTTTCTTTAAAAATGATCAATTCGCGTGTTGAAGTGAAGTTATTTAAACTTTATATATTCTTCATTTGCATTAACGTCAAATAAATTCCATTTTAAATTATTAAAAAAGAATTTCATATACTTAGCATCAAGATAATTTTTAAAATTACGACGCTAATTTAAACTGCACCTAAAACGTCGAATTGTTTCGTTTATAATTGCAAACAATAAATTAATGGTGTAATTAAACTAACTGATTTACATCTCACGCAACATTTTGGTGTAGAATGTGGAAATTTTCGGTTTTTAATCCAACTGATGTTTATTATTGTACACAAACTAAAAGGTATTTTTTCAAGCTTGCAAAATATGAAAGGAGTTTAACACACATCAAATATTCATGAAAATCTTTGGGGAGCAGCTCCACACGCCATATGATTGACAGCTTTCAGAATATAAAGGATAATTAGCGTCCTTACACTTTTTGTTAAAGCATTGTTCGCGATTTCAAGTAATAGATCTCCATCACTGATATATTTGTAATTATACTATTTGGTGGGTACAGACTGTTTCATTTATTTCTTTACATAATTGCCTTTTTCCATTGTTTACCAGTTTGCTCATTTTAACACAGTGATAAATGATTTTAATTTAAATTAATCATTTTCACCGTAGAGTGTGTGTGTGTGTCTGTTTGCATAATTATTATGGCGTTTTCTCGGTTTCAGGTTTGTTTCACCCGCGCGCGCGTTGGTTATCTGATTTTTTTACTCATTATGTAGGTACTGTAAATTATTGCAACAATGGGTTCGAAAAAACGTGCATTATTTAAATAAATTGACGAGGGATATTATTACAGTGAATCGAGACAACGTCCAAGTGGAAGAACACCGGAATCTAAAGTAACAAAATTTGTTGTGCACCAATTTTGTAAAATTTATTTAGAATGACCTTTACTTGCACTCCCACTTTCTTATACGAAGTAATAATAAAGTATAATAATCGTGATAATATGTAGTAAGTATGTCTTCTCCTTATAAACTTTGATAGTTTACCATCTTATTCTTCTTCATTTTCTTCTATTTTGAGATTTATGAATTGAATTGACTCATACCGTAATAGTTTCGATATCTTGTTTCGTTCTTCTTCAGGAATTCCATAAAAGGTCCCAACTTTTTTCTCTCTTTTCAAACTCTTATCAAGAAATTATGACCCAACGCAACATTTTTATGAATATTTGTTAAAGCATCAAACATCTTAAAAATAGTTAAAATAAACTTCTTGCCTAGACAAAATTACTCAATCTTCAGTTTTAACATTGGGACAAAGACTCGTATTAACCCAGATAACTCATCGCTTCTTTTTGTAAATTTACTGCCCTTTCTCCTATTTACTTCTAAATTAATTTATATGCCTCTCGATGTCTCATGTAAACTTAATAGCATTGAACAAAATAAATACCCATCTATCTTTTATGGTAACTCTAACAGTTTCGAAAATAAAATTTTCTCATTGATTGCTCCCTAGAGACACTGACATTCATCAAAACAAATTTTGTATTATCTGTTGAAAACATCGCAGTAATTAATCAGAAAAAAACCCCAATAAAACTAACAAACTTTTTTGTTTGGACATTTACGGGAAAACTTAATGGCTCCTAAACTTTCGCCTCAACCCCAAAACTCAGTGATGGGTTTCTCAAATGATACGTTAAAATTTTTCACACATAACTTGTTTAAATATTAAATATTTCTGGCTCTATTTAGGTCTGCTACTAGGGGATTAAAGTTGTACCAAACGCAGTAAAAAGTGTATTTTATGTGTTCGATAGACACAATGCATACATCCCCAGCAGATTAGGATTATGTTGTACTATGCAAAAATGCATTTTTTCAACGATCTAATAAAACATATCTATATCCGTTCATACGTGAATGAATAGTACCAAGGGGAGGGACCTGAGGGAGCTGGTTTTGCCATGCGGAGTCATATGTCAATATAAATATTTTGTAAGGGCTGTTAAAAGTTTTGAGCTGGGCATATGCGGTTGTTTTCTCACGGACATTAAGGTTAACATAAAAATTTTATTACTCTGTAGCTCTTTATATTATAGAAAATTTTTCCCGTTGGAAGATCGCATCGATATCAAACCGTAAATTGGCTAATTGTCCTTTTTATTGCAATTTGTAAAATAGTGTGTTGAGTTGGGTGAATATTTTATCTAGAAACGGAGCCAAAAGCTGAATGGATGATTTTTGACGAGTTATAACGGATTCTAGTCCGAGTCTGAAAGAAATTAATTACTATTACGTATAATTTTATTTTTCCAACATTTAGCTCTGTGTATCTATTCTTTTATTTAAATGTAGTGTCATTAAAAAAATATTATGGAGTTTTTAATGTTATCGTAAAAGTTTAACGGGCGTTTTTTCTTTAATTTAAGAAAAGCAAACAAATCGTATTTTATTTGAAAAGGTATAAAAGTAACAGATAAAAAAACTAATGAAAATCTGTAAATAAAATCAGATAAAGAGAATATTGCCTTTGTAATTTCTTTTTCTGACTTAACTTACACGATTCTAGTTTATTACCCCAGATTCTTACAATAAAACACAATAGATGCCATTTTCCCATGTAATGACAAATAAAGTAATTGGGAAACAGTATAACAGATAAACTAATATCGGATGATCAAATTAATGGTTAATGCATATTAAAGAAATCTTTTGTGGAAAAAATTCAATAACGGTTACTGACTTGTGTTGTATATCAGCAAAATCAGTCTAGGATCATTAACCAAACTATAATCTAAACTAGGTGACAGGTCTATCTGATCCAAAGTGTCACGTGATATGTAATTTACTCGGCTATTGTCAGGGCCGCGCCTAAATGGAACATTGAGCATTTTAAGTTAAAGTGCAAAGTCAATAAGTATATTGTTAATGAGAAGTTTTTATTTTTTCAATTTGGAACCTTTCCGTGTGTTTGCATGTGAAATTTGACAAAACGGTGGATGTGGAATAATGTTTTTATTACGAAATTGGGCGGAATAAAAATTACGGTTTAAGTACAGAAATTTGAAATAAATGTCATTTTAATACAAGAGCCGAGATGTTAAAATATATATTCTGATATTTTTCCGTTAGAAAGTCATTCATAAAATTTGGATATTTGTACACGATGAGAGAAAAATTGCAGAGCACTAGACTAACCCAACTTTATCAGCAGTCGTTTACTACAGCGAAAAAGACTTTATTCGTATAGATAGATAAATAGAAGATAGAACTATTCCTAGATATAGATAGAAGATAAAACTAAATCCATAAAAAATGCATGACCTTAGGAAGTGTTATGGTTTTTCCAACGGACGAGGAAAAGCATTATATCCCCCAATGTAAAAACACAAATTTATCGGAAGACTTTCAAAAGTATGCGATCAGTCTATTTTTTTAAATTCTACTGACGTGAAATTCTGCGTCTCTGTCAAGGGAAGCGAACGAGAGATAGATAGTGTGATCCACATGTCTATTGAAAATAATGCTGGTATCTATACTTTACAATAAAATAATTTCAAGGATTCCCAAGATTAACGTGGATTTATTAGGATTTATAAGGATTTCAGCGGATTTATTGGGGTAAACTATGTAATTATTTGGGGATTTCTAACAATATTTATTTATGAAAAAGGATATAACCTAACCTTAGGGTAAAGGTTTTTAACGGCAATATCAAATTACTTTTAATTTTAATAGAGTATTTTATAAATAAATTTTTATAAATTTAGAGTAGCTTTGAACAATACAACCGACATCATGAAGAAATTACGGAAAAGATGAGGAAGCAATACATAACATAATCAGTGGAATTTGCGCGAAACGGACCGAAATTCGTACTACAATAAAACTTTTATTTTTATGTTAGTTTTTCCATTTTAAATTTGTCACTGTTAAAAAAGTGATTCGCTAAGCGATCCTGCAAGAACCCTACGACTTTACATCATTCGATCCAGACAAATACAGGGTGTCCCAGTTTATATCGTCAGGATTTCACCAGTCGATAGTTTAGCGAAAATTAAAGGTGGTTTGTCTAATAAACTATGGCCGAATGTTGCCTCCTTTTTGACGTGCAGACCATTAAAGAAAATAAATTATTTTAAATAATAGCTATAAATCAATAACAAATTAAGTTAGCTTTCTGAAATTTTGCATAGATCTTTTGTATTCTCTTCTCTTATTAATAGTGGTTGCAATTATTTTATTTAGAACACAGAGGCGTGCGTACGGGTTTCTTCAAAAACATTTTATTGGATAAAACGTACGCCACTGATTTTTTTGCAGCACCAATATCCAGAGATTATTTTCCATTCAATTTAGAAACTTTTTCGTATCTTATAATTTTTTGATAACTTAACTCAAAATAACCTAATAGTACAGTAAATAAGGGAGAAAAAAAGGCTTCAAATAGACTTTTTTTACCCTACAGCCAATTTTTGTAGAATCTTCTAGAGGGTCACCCTGAAAGTTTAAAACTGAGTTTGTGTATTCGTAGACCCCGCCCTTCCTTCACCAGACCTTAATTAAGGGTTGGATTTTTTTGTTTATTGAATAACTTATTTGCTATTAAATTTTCGAAAAAAAGAGTCAGTACAAAGTTGTAAAGAAAAATATTTCCTACTACTTATCTTTTAAACTTTTTTTGATATTGTCGATATTTAAAAAGTTATTCAACAAGTAAGTTGAAAATTTAGGAAAAGAGTAGGAAGTAGTAGTAGTAAGTAGTACCTAACTAGAGAAAAATTTCCCTAAAATTTGCAACTTATTTGTTGAATATCTTTTTAAATATTGACAATATAAAAAAAATATTAAAAGGAAAGTTGTAGGATATATTTTTCTTTACAACTTTGTACTGATGCTTTTTTCGGAAATCTAATAGGGAAAAAAAAAGTTATCAAGAAATTGTAAGATACAAAAAAGTTTCTAAATTGAATGGAAAATACTCTCTGCATATTGCTGCTGCAAAAAAAACAGTGGTGTACGTTTTATTCAAAAAAATGTTTTTGAAGAAACCCGTACGCACGCCTCTGTGTACTAAATAAAATAATTGCAACCACTATTAATAAGAGAATACAAAAAAAAGATCTATGCAAAATTTCAGAAGACTAACTTTTTTTGTTATTGATTTATAGCAAATTATTTAAAATAATTTATTTTCTTTAATGCCCTGAACATCAAAAAGGAAACAACATTCGACCATAGTTTATTAGACAAACCACCTTTAATTTTCGATAAACTATCGACTGGTGAAATCCTGACGATATAAACTGGGACACCCTGTATACCAAATATGTTTCATATGATGTACGAGGTACCTACATTAAAGAAACTTCTTGTGAAATTTTAAATGTCTTCAAACGTTTTTTGGTCGGCCTTATTTTTAGCGGTGGTTGGACCACCATGCGAAATCCCCGAAACACCCAAAATAAATTTCCACGGAATATTTGAACCCAAGAATAAACCATGTCATTGTTTCAATAATAAAATCCCGTGTAGCTCTTTTAACCTTTCCCACGTTTTGTTTCATTCGTTTTTTCGTCGTTTTTGGTCTAGGAAACTCGCTGAAAATAGCCATCTTTTTACACACATGTATATTATACCCGTATTATAAACACAAGTCTTAAATGGCATGTTTATGGACAAATAGAATTCAATGAATTAGTAGATTATTTTCCAATAGTTGATAATTTACAGCGCTAACCTTAGCTTTATAGCCATGTACGCCGACTAATTAATTTGAAACATTGTCGATATAAAACACAAATTTCAAACGTGCCGACGAATACCTGAGCCACATATTTTCATGTTGTTGACGAAGAATTTCATTGCTACCAAATTGTGACATTTAGTCTATTTTAATTACAATGATTTATTTTGTACCCTTCTCAGAACAGACTACAATAATGTAAACAACTGTTTTTTATTAACAACCTTCAAATCAAATCGTTTATTTAAATATAATTTACA
Organism: Pediacus dermestoides; assembly: GCA_963942485.1. Classification (NCBI taxonomy): domain Eukaryota; kingdom Metazoa; phylum Arthropoda; class Insecta; order Coleoptera; family Cucujidae; genus Pediacus; species Pediacus dermestoides. The sequence goes on from OZ012629.1 coordinate 7,754,209, forward strand.
CTGACAGCGATGGGTCTTTTCAATTTTTCCGCTTACAAACTATTGACATAATAATCGATTCCCGCGCGTCTGGTTTGCAACAAATATATTATTTTGCAACAATAACACCGTGTTAAAAAACGAGGATTTAAAAAGATAATTACTGTTATTTACTAAGTCGCGCCATGGTTCTCATCCATACCCTGTGCGTAAGAAATATCTGCATAAAAACGTTGTATAATTTAAATTTCAAATGTATAATAAATACAGTGATAAGTTGGACCATTAGTGCATTTAATTCATAAAAAAGTAATTAACTTTTACATCACTAAGTATTTCTTCAACGGTCTAATGATTTGGTATTAACAGAACATCATTTGCAGGCACTGTAAGCTTCTACATTAGAAATAAAATGTGATAATTGAAAGAAATGTAAATTGGATACGCGAAGTGGAAATAGTCTTTTATTTAAATAATTCTTCTTATATACAATATTATTTTAATAAAGTTGAATTTCAAACATTGAAACTGCAAGTAAATTCACCCTATATGCACATGAACCCATTCAGTATAAGTAGCAACACTATTATCTCAGTCTCAGTACGACACGGTTAACGTATTCTAAATAATTTTAATTTTGCATAATGCCCCATCTAAAGGTCCAGTAGTTAAGCTCTTTGTATAATAATATAGTGAAGTTTACAACTCCAGCAGGGGGTAAGGCAGCTAGAGAGTTGGAACCCCATGAAATCCTCCTATAAAAGCATTAAGGTATCCGTTGTGGAAAGAGTTTTTTCAAAACATCGGCATTATTACAGTAAACATCTGTCCAATTTTGCTTACCGAAAGCTACTGAACATATCCTCCTACTTTGCGTCAGTTTAAGCTAAGGGACTATTTGCTTTAAAAGCCAACAATATTTATTGGTCGTAAAAAGTGAAGGTACTGGTATAGAATATCGACTGAATTGCAAAAACTTTTTGTCAACAGACGCATGGAAAGAATTGTTGAAAATCAAAGTTATTTGATGGAATCCCATTCTTAAATCTAATTTCTACCAGATGTTCGTGGATTTTTCAAAAAAGCCCCGTCGTAAACTTATTATTACCCTAATTAGAACACCAATACTAGTCAAAGAAGATTAAGAAGAGATAATTTAAAAACTGTCTCATGTTTATTATTATTTTAACATCGATGGTTTAGTGCTATTTGATGGTTAACGCCACATGTACGCAAAAGCCCCACACTATAGTATTTTAGAAAATAAGTTTGTGATGCTTTTAAATGTGGCACTAACTAGTCATAATGAGGCACAAAACATCTGCATTATCTATAAAAATTTAAGCCGTGCTTTAACATTTATGAATAATAAAATTGTTACGCTACCATATATTTTATCCATGGCACTAATAATATGTTCTAGTTTTATGATTTTTTCTCTATGATGATGGTTTCGGTGTAGGTAAAGAGGATCATCATCAAAAGCGTTTGAGTTCATAAATTGTACAAGAAAAGATGTAAAGGAAATTAATGTTCGCTTAAATTTAGAGAACAACGTTGAGTCATGAAGACAGAAAAATAAAAAATTTGGTTTATTTTGAACATTTTGACTTTATCACTACAAATTTCGAGTATAAAGTTACGAATATGTTTTGAATCCGTACAATTCAAATGATTGAAAGATTCTGTGCAATTTTGAATCAATATTTGATCTTTTGTAATCCAATAAATAAATACAGAGAGTAATTTTCAAAATTTCATAATATTTTAGTTTCTATATCTTAAAATTTTAATTCAACAAAAACTCTTTTCGAGATCGACTTTTTTAATGTAATTTCCAGTTCTCTTTCTTATACTTGGATGAATTTGCAGGACTTATTTAATTAAGGATCAACTAACGGATACAGCTTCGATTATTGAAGCAAAGTTGTGTAATTAGGTACCTAACAATATCCTGAAGAAAAATCTTAAGGATCTTGATTAGTTTTCGAAATATTTAAAAAATACGTACTCAAATTTCAGGTCCTTTTTTTTAGTTTTATGAGATATCAAGTTAAAAGATATTCGGTAGAAGGCTTATTCTTTTATTTAACCTTAAAAAATATTGTTGCTGAAATTAACCAAGTCAATCCATTTTTTTGAGAGAGAAATCCAGACTCATTTTTAAAAAGTATGAAAAAAAAGTTAAAATCTGATATATGACGAAAAACAAAAAGTAAATGTCAAAATGTGGTTTTAGTTTATTGATATCTCTCACAAGACATAAAGGAAAAAATCCTGAAATTTGTTTGATATTTCAGTAACAAATCAGGATATGGCAGTACTTTTTCAGTTTACACGTTATTCGTTTGGAGAACGTCACAAGCATATGTCCTGAAAATAATCCTGCCATATTTCTTTGGCTATTATTAGTCTTCAAATAATAATCTATCATGTCCTACAAATTTTAGAGATCCTGAAAATAATTATAAACGAAACTTGAACTATGACTACACGATAATAAAAGCGGTAAATTTGATTGGTAATCTGGAAATCATTATGAACAACTACTGTACCTTTCCATTCTAAAATTTCAGTTTCTATATCTTAACTTTTCGAAATATCCTTGATTTTGTTTTCATTTCCAGCCTCTTTCGTTTGCTACATGTTGTAGAAAGTTAAATTTATTACTAAAATCTAAAGGCATAATTTCCCTCGCAATCAGTAAAACTTTCAATTTTAATAACTAATAAATAGATATTAATAAAGCAATTTATGTATCGTAAAAGTTGGAATTCCGTATATTTTATGTCCGATCATTCTTCTTATTGAACGTTATTTATACAATTTGTAGGAAATAATGTTAGTGATATGAATACTAATATTTTTTTGGAAATGAGAAACATAAAAAACATCAAAATGTAACTAACTGCTGAATATAACGGCGTGTGCAAGTTATATATTTCAATATTACATGCGTTTCAATGTAAAATATAGAGAAATTTTATTAGATTATTCCGTTTTGAATAATTCAGCTTATTAAAGTGCAATGTATATGCAAATTTAAAATTATATTGCAGTAGTTTCGCCATTTACAACCCAACATTTTTTCCTGTATAAATTTATACACATCATGCAAATGTTTAAGCATCAGATCCGTAATAATATAAACTTCAATATTTTAAGTTGCCCGCAATAATCTTACTTACACATGAGGTATAAAACCGGAGGCCTTCTTGTATGTACTTGATTACAAAATCTTAATGTTCCTAGACGTAAAATTTCGTTATAAAACGTGGTCATTTCCTCTGAGATGGTCTAGCAGTAGACCTGCGCCAAGTCTTTAGACAAACTCCGTCCATATAATGAAACCAGTAAAAAAAGTTGTTTTTTCTCCTCGCACACCTGGGAGACATTATCGCCTCTTGCAGTCAAATATGAAGACAGGCAAGTTCTTTAAAAATTCCCAGAACTTCTTTGACCCCGTTATTTTATTATCACTAGTCCTTTATCGTCAGCTGGTCGCTTAAATGGTCCACCTCATTCAATGAATTCAACCATCCAAACATGCGTTTATTCTATTCGAGTTATTCTCTATTTCAATGTACAAACAGAAAGAAAAATAAACAATTTAACTTGGGGTGCGTCGAGGTACAATTTGAATAAAATTGCAAGTTGAACACACTTCAGGATGGTTTTAATTATGTGAATTAGATTAGAGGATTGCGCTTTGGGTTATTTATTGAAGTATTAGGTAATCTGTGAAATGAATGCTGAAGTGCTTTTTAAGTGTTTTTAAATCGTTTGCAAAGGAAGTTGTATATAAGGGAAGGGAGCTGTGCCTTGTTTTTTGCTACACTTTTAAAACACATGTTTGGGTTACCTCAAGACGAAATAAATTCTACGAATCCTTAACATCTGCTAGCTGTTTCTAAGCAATTTTTCCACAGTAGGTATAAAAACATTGTGCTGTTTGAGAAGTTTACTAAATGCCTACTGCATTCGTCGATTCACCTTCGATAATTAATATCTATTATTAGGAGAGTGTATGATGAGATGGTATGAAAGGCATGAAAGAATTTCCCAGTTTAATTTCTATACGCAGATTCAGTCTTTTATTTAAATTGTCAAGCATGAGCTCCCCGACTTGTTTCCTGGGTAAAATTCGATCCGAACATCCTGAGACGCTTTCCACTCTGGTTGACCTCATTCTTATTTAAAATTACTGGAATACCTTTTTGGTAATTGGATACATTTCATTGGTTTATCATCCTTCAATCAAATTTCCACTGGTAAAATAAAACATCAATATTCCCCACGACATTTTTCAATAAATAAATAACAAAATATGCCTGCAGGGTAATTTAATCAACGAACACAACACACACATATAAAAACTAGTTTTTGCATTGATTTTCAGCACATTATCGTCGAACCGCCAGGGCTCTTGTAATAAATCTAAAATAGATTCATTATTATCAAATATAAAAGTGTCAATACAAGGTACAATAAAAACAATTTATCTACCACAAAATACCCAGGGTAGAGATAGTTTCGAAATAAATAACAATCAATATTTTCATGGATATACAAAAGGCTGATAAATGTATGGTAACAAATCAAAAATGCCATGACGGCTATTTACACATCATTTACACATGTACTCTGGGAACTGGAAAACGTTTTTAAAAAGTGTGAAGAATCAACCCCAGAAGTTGAATTCAAACCCATTGTCAAAGCGGGTTAAAGAACACAAAATAACCTCTTCAAAAATTTTAAATTGTATTGAGCTGTGCGGACAGCTGTACTACGGCACGTTGTTATTTTGATATGTCTATTATTATTTTCTTGAAGGATGTTAAAGCTTTTGGCGTGCTGAATGCAGTTTGGAATTATTAGTTGTATTATACCAACATTAGTTAGTTAATCGATCCATTATTTCTTTCACCGACACATTGCTAATGGCTGGAGCTCCAGATTTCATGTGAAGCCACAGATTTTGTTGTAATTTAGTTTATGAAACAGTTTTCGAACTTGAGTATGATTAAATTTTGAATTCGAAAATGAAAATTATGTAGATCTTTTCATTATAAACTCAGATTTTTATAAATAGATCAAAATCACACGGATTTAAGTCGGGTGAATTGGGTTGTTCAGTTCTATTCATCGATCAAATCAGAATATTCATTATTTAAATGTCCACAAAAGTAATTTGGATAAATCTTTCTGTGGCCAGTCTTAGGCCAGTCAATCTATCGCGGAAAATTAAGGGATTTCCTACTATTTGTCGAATACCAACACGTATCTAACCAAATTTTCATCTTCGATATTTGCACAAGAACCACTCACAAAATTGAACTCTTCTTGAGTGGTCAATAATTTGATGAGTGCGCTTGTAGCTAGATTTTCTTCAACCAAATTCAAGTTCTCTTCTCTGAGAAACGTATGATGACCTTCCTATGGTCTTGAAAATTTTCATTACCTCATGAACTTTGAAGGAAATCTAGTTTCGAACAGACAAGATATTAAAGCAATTTTTTGTGTTCTTTTGCTGTAAACAGGTTCATTGTTGTAAACGGGAGCCATTTTCCACATAAATATATAGTCCATAAAACTACACACAATTACTCGTAGCAAGCATAAAAGTAACTGACCATCGGGTTATTAATATAGAAAAAATGGGCTTATGTATTTCAAGAAATCCAAAAAAAAATTGTAATAATGCTAATTACTCGCTTATTTATACAGGGTGTCCGGAAATTAGGAGCAAAAAACTCGGGGAGTGATTCTACTTGAAAAATTAATGTGACAAGTTCCTATAAAATTTTCCCGAAAGCTCATTAATATTAGGGTTACAGGGCCTTAAAGATTGTTTTTTAAATTAATTTTTTCCAGTAACTTTTTTTCTAGTGTACAGATTCGTTTCAAATTTGGCACTCTTATCACTAATGTTTATTTGTATTCTTACACCAAATTTGAGGTAAATCCCCAGTGTCAAAGAGTCGAAACTGACGTTGACCTTCGGATAAAGACCCAGAACTTTTTTGTTAGGCACTTTTTCTAAAATTTGATGACGCCCAATTGAAGAGCATTGAAAAATCTTCAAAAAAGATCCTCTTGCTGCATCACGATAAAACGAGTCGTTTTCGAGAAAAACGCCTTAAAAACTTTGCTTGCATTAAATGAATACCAACTACTTAACTACAAGCTCATTTTCAAGATTAAACAGAAGCGCGTTTTTCTCGAAAACTACTAGTTTTATCGTTATTCAACAAGAGGATCGTTTTTGAAGACTTTTCGATGCTCTTCAATCGGAAATCATCAAAATTTAGAAAAAAAGTTATTGGAAAAAATTGAGTTCAAAAAAAAATTTTGGGGCCTTGTAACCCCAATATTAATGAACTTTCGGAAAAATGTTATAGGTACTTGTCACATTAACTTTTCGAGTAGAATCACTCCCCGAGTTTTTTGTTCCTAATTTCCGGACACCCTGTATAAGTACTATAATTTTAGATAAAATGAATTAATTTCCAATACAAACTCCTTGATTATCATTATACTTAAGAATTTTGTGGCACATAATCCAAACTCCCCTCGCTGTGATCGAACTGTAACCGTGCAGTACACAGTCTAAACCATTATTTGGAACTCGTTGAAAGAAAATTTGCATGACAGTGAACGTATTTGTGACAGCCAATTGACATCATATAAAGCAGTCACGTGGGGTGGCCGATTCATGAAGTACTAAAATAGATACTTGTCTATTCTTCAGTTCACCCCTCGAGGTTATAGTTGCACATCCTGTTTTTGCTCACCCTAATAAATATACATACGTAAAAATGTTGCGCCAGGCATTGATTTAATGGGGTCCACTGGTTAAATTGCATTTTGCTACTGCTTTTTATGCTTTATTACCGGCCAGGTATTTGTATTAGTGGAGTACTGATGGTACCAGGCTAAAGTCGGTGTAGCTTTTTTACTTTTCAACAGCTTTCGATTGCTTTTATTAAGATATTTCAACGACGGCTCATTTGTAATTGTGTATGAAAAATTGCTGTAATTCTACACGCGAGATTTACCACTTAAGACATTTTTGGTTAAAAATACTTTTTCTTTTGTGAATGTAAAAGTACATAAAATTTATTGCATTTGTCGTCGCCTATAAATATTTTTATCTGTACTTTAGCACCCTTTAAACATTACTAGTAAAAGAACTTGTGTTTTTAATGAGCGTTTGAATAATACGAATTCTTGACGGGTGACAGTTTGAAAGTAAATCCATCCGCACATTATAAATTGGACCAATAAAAATTTTTCTCTCACTTTTAATAAATCAGTATATGTACGACTAAATTTATTTCCTCGCATGCCAAAAGAACTGATATTACAACATACCAACGAAGAATTATGCTTACGAAATACTAACTACACCTAATTATTTCAGATGCTTCTAATTACTTTTTCCGAGTTATTTTTAGTTATATGGTTTCATAACCGACAATCTGAAGTATCATATTTAGTATCTCCTCGCTGTTATAATGAAGGGAAAAAATAAATCGGTGTATTTGTTACGTTAAATTAACTTGAACAGGGGGAAAACGCAACTAGAAATTGTAGATAAACTAATGGTAAAGTTTGTGAATACTATAGGAAGGCAAATGAATTAAAGTTTTATTAAGAAAAGCCGTAAGGTTGAAAACTTAGAATAAGGAGTTATTCTTTGTATAACTAGTTACCAATTCACCCTCCTCTCTCATTCATTTATATTTTACCCTTTGCCATTTCTTGCCATTCTGAATTGCTGAGGTTTGGTTCTGTTGAATACAATTCGATTAGAAGATAACGCAGAACTAAATTTAAATTTCTATTGAAATGGATGTCATCTTAACTTCCTTTTGAGATGAAGTTGTCGTGTTCGTTCATTAATATTTCAAATTAAAAATAATTATGTTTTAAAGCAGAGTCTGTAAGAGAAAAGTTACAAGAATTTCCTTATGAAAAATGTCAGATACATACAAAATTTTTAACAAGTTACATTATTGCACAGTATAGACTTTTTCTAACTTATAATTAAGAGTGCGATCGGAGGAAAACGAGTGGGAATAGCGGAAAATGTGTAATTGTAGGCTTTCAACGAAAGTTTACTCTTTCATAGCTGCGACCTCCAAGTTCGTGTCTAGTTTATTTGAAATGAATTATGAATTTTCTACTGTACCTATACAAGAAGTTTTGCACTTGCTCAGTAAATTGAGCTGTTTAACTGCTTTTATAAAACAGTTTTCTCTCTACAGAAATTTGAAATGTTAGATAAAAAAATTTACTTACAGATTAATTATCAGTTATAAGTTTGAAAATCATAACAATAGTGGACGAAAATATACATTTGATTAATTATTTGAATTGTTCCCACCCTGCGTGTGTCCTTAAGATATCTTGTTTTCAGGCTAAGAATTTAAAAAATAAAAATTATTATTATCCACAATACCCACAGTAGGCACTTTAGAGGTTTTTATAAGAAAAGATAATTTATATAACCGTTTCTCCACGAACTCGTATAATTTCTCTTAAGGGACCGCATATTTTCTTCCATGACCAAATATAAATACATATTGTAATTAACATATAAAAAGACATAAATTTGCTGCACAATATCTATATGACTTATTGCATAAAAATTAATAACTATGAATTAAGTTGGGTATGATGTTAGAGAACATAACGCAAAATACGGTATTTAGGACTCCCCCAACATCAGTTTCCGTTTCGAAAACCACAATATAACTTCTAAATATTCACGTGAGAACGGAAATTTAGTTCCAGTCGAAGGGCGCGTTACGGTATCTCATTTCTCCAACGAAATCTTTTCGCGAAAGGAAAATCTACAATAATTCGTATTCTAATTATTTAGTTATTCAGTAGAGAAAAAGTCGGTGTACACAGTCATGTTATATTTTTTACGACAACTTATGCTGGCAAGGAATAGTTGTCAGTAATTTGATACGCATGTCGTAGCAAAAACAATGCAAATAAACAATGTAATTCGTATCATAATATGTAGGGACATTTATTTATTTAATTTGGTTGTGCGTACAGTTCATTAATTATTTATGTCGGCAACCAATTGTAGCAATTTAACTGTATTTTATTTTGTTTTATTTTTTCTTTTTGTAGAAATATGAAACTGAATGGCTACAGGTTGCGGCCCTGATGTACAAGTGGGCGACTTCACACCTGTCGCTTTGACCACATCCGTTTCCGTTCCAGCTAAATGTTCACTTCGCTTCACTTTACGATCACGGGTGCTTATCAATTTTTGCAAGATATTATATTTTTATTTTATATTATTATATTAATGCAGCAACTTTGGATTCACAACCAAACCAACTGTAAAAAATAAATAGGGTCAAAGTTGGGAATTTGTGAAGCGAGGCGAAATTTTCGAAAAGAAGAACAGAAAAGTTTCAATTTAGTCAACTAAAAATAAAGTTTATGTTGGGACATTCGTATGAAATTAAACTTTAACAGTGCTGCATCATCTAGTTTAGGATTCGAATCGAAGGAAAATTTTTTTAAAGTAAATATTGTTTGATAATTTTTTTAAGGCAGGAAACTTTAGCTCTAAGGAACTTTCAATTTGAATATTTTTTTTCTCAGGTTATAAAATAGTGACTCTATTTGAAAAAGATCAGTTCTTGGCTTAGAAAACTTCTACTTTTGAAAGTGATAAGAAATAGAACTAGAAGTAGTAGAAACGTTCATTATTTATTTATTGCTTTTTATTTTTTATACGAAGTAGGTAATAAAACAGTGAGTAATCGTGATTTTATATGTGCAAATTTACAAATAAGAAAATAAAGAAATTTTCTACTAATAAAACATAAGCTAGATTGCTAACACTTGAATAGTAACAACATGAGTCGCTATTTTTTTCTTGGAAATTATCCCTTTTTATTCAAGAAAACTCTACGTACATGCTTTAAAATAAACATTAAAATGTAACTCCATCAAATACTTTTTACTATTTCAACTTAAGTAGATGATTTAATTCGCAAAAATCCTCCATGCATTTTAATGAGAATGCTGTTCCTGTTCCATCCAATTATTTTTGCAGGATTAGCTACATACAACAATTGTATCCTACCTACATACTTTTTGTAAACAATTTTTCAAAGCGCTGAAGTGCAAAATAGATAATAAAGCGCACATTATTTTTAATGTCTTTTATATCTAAACTTGTTAATTATCCATTATTAACTTCCTTTAAGTATCATCCATTATCAAAATTTCACATACCATACAAATATTACGGTTGTAACTTATCGCGCTTTTTCTTTTTTATGTAGGTGCCGTTTTATGTTTAGTGCTTATCAAGAAAAGTTATTAAAAATAATTATAATATACTATGCTGGTACTTTTTTATCATCTATATAATTATTTTCAAACTTTTTTCAAAGTAATATTTTGATTTATAACTTAGCAGGTCTATATTATTTGCGATACCATTAATGCCTTTTAAATTACTAGTAATTATTTATAAATAAACAGAACAACATTGTTTTTGCTTTATCACAGACATTTAAGTCTTTTTTCGTTGTTTTCCATGGATAATACAATCGAAAACATAAAAATATAAACAACACCTCCTGCATTATATTCCCACATATAATATGTAAAATTTCTAAACCCGTTTCTACTTTTTTTCTGATTTCTGTTGCGTTCGTTTATCGAGCCCTCTGTGGTGGGTACAAGTTTTACGAATTTAAATATCACAAGTTTTGTCATCGACCATCTCGGGTTACTTGTGGTTTCAAATTAAGCCAAGCGAGAAAAACCATTGTCGGAAAAGAATGAACGGCATTTCACGATTTAAATACACCGAAATGTAATATGACAATTAGGTTTGAGTTTTATGTATATGTGTATGAATTGAATTGTCTGAAATAATATAACGGACATTTTTGATATTTGGGGGCTGCGCGCTAAGTAACTTGTATTTGTGCATTGTTCCCGAATTTATCCGGAGAACGAGGGAGATCACCTAGCGGAAAACCATTTCGCATTATATTATAATCTTGCTTATATGGTTGTGTTGTGGTGATAATTATTTTACATGTGCATGCATGTGGGGTAATAACAATAATTGTTATTATTTGCGGCGACTATAACAAAAACATGGAATATTTTAATAATACATGCAAACTGGTACAAATAAACAAACACGCGCGAAGCGACAACAAAACCAAAAATTCATTTTCTGCTTCGATAAATCGAGCAAATATTAGTTAATTCATTTCGTCTGTGCCTTGAATTTCTAGACATCAGACGAAATTATCTGATAAAAAAATAAACAAATAAACAACTTGCACTCACTAGCCCCGGCAACCTTCTGGACGCAAACTGGAAATGCATTTTGCATAGAATGCAACAACGTGAATGCATTAACTGCCTATATAATATATTTTTTCCATTTTTTTTCGCAATGCTTCTTTGATCGTAAATTATATGAATTTGTTTAGCCAGTCACGTTGCAGGCTGAAGTTGATGACTTAAATTGAAATGTATTAATGCGATTTTCAGTGTAATTTCAAGTTAATAGCATTTCATTTTGCGCACTATAGGTTATAACAGAAAAAGTAGTAAGCATGGATTGCATTCATGATTCGTACTTAAGTTTACAGTAGAGGTTTGAAATAATCTTGTTATTTTTTGCTGCAGAACATGAGAAGATACGAAGATCCAAGATCAAGGTGATGTTAGAAAAAAAGCCCCTAAAACACAAAAATTAAATCAAATTATATTTAAGACTCAATAAGACAACATTTTAGAATAGAATAAGACAAATTTAAATGACCACTTATAAAATATATACGAGCCCTAACAACTAAATGTTCGGACAAAAGTAAATTTTTGAAGTATGAAAGGAAAAGTGGAAATTTTACGCTAATAATTAGTAAACATCTAACAATAAAATAAGATAAAGCCTTAATAACAATATTATGCGTGAAAGAAAGTTATTTATTGGATTTAACAATATTTTAATCTTAATAATTAGCAAACTTTATAAAATGAATTTGCAACTAAATGTTGGGATAATTTTTAATTTAGCACCATTAATAAGAGGTTACGTCTCTAAGTTCTGGTTTTATTTCTGTTACCCATGGAAATAGCTGAGGGATAATGAAACTAGAATACGGAATATATTTCCACAAAAACAGATAGATAATTTTGAAATTACTCATAAAATATTTTGTTGCAACTCGTAAGAACTAAGAATAATTTGTGCTTTTATTTATGTCGTAAGTATTTAGAAATTCATAATTATTGTATTACTTCTGCAATATTTTGCTGACGCTGATGATGAGTAATGAAACCGTTCCATCAAACTTTAGGTAGCAAATAGGAGCATGATTCACTATGATGAACACCTCTATCACCAAAATTGTTTACTTTTTGGATAAAATCAAGAAATATATTGAAATCGGGTTCCTGGAAGCTAAAAGTAAATTCACTTTCGATTAAAGAATACCACGACTAGTATTGAGACCTATGTACCAATTTTGATGTCGTTTAGTACATCTTGCTATTGTGAAGATTTGGGCTTGCATCAAGCCCCCACCTTCTAAAAATATTTTTAACTGAATCTTATATCTTTATTTTTTTTTTTTTCAATTAAAATATAGGTAGAACCAAGTTCAAAATAAATGGAAAAAGAAGAGATGTTGATAAAGGTGAGGTTCTTCGGAAATCCTTTTGGTCCAATTTCTCATCTTGCCTCCTAGTCCCTTCTTCCCCACTTTTTCAAAATATTCTTTTATTTAATCTGATATCTTTATTTCTTCTATTAATGTTATAAACAAGAATTTTTTTTTCATTATACGAGCCCTAACAACTAAATGTTCGGACAAAAGTAAATTTTTGAAGTATGCATGAAAGGAGAACTGGAAATTTTACGCAAATAATTAGTAAACACCTAACAATACAATAAGATAAAGCCTTAATAACAATATTAAGCATGGAATAAAATTATTTATTGGATTTAACAATATTTTAACATTAATAATTAGCAAACTTTACAAAATGAATTTGCAACTAAATGTTGGGATAATTTTTAATTTAGGATCATTAATAAGAGGTTTCGTCTCCTTTTGCTTTAATAGCTGCCTGTATTCTAGCAGGTATTGTATTTATCAAATTTTGGTACAATTCTAGTGTGAAACTATCCCAAATTTATTCTATTTTGGTCTTTAAGTCCCCAATGGTTCTTGGTGGATTATTGCGAAGAATACGTTTAATTTTATGCCAACGAGTTTCAATGATATTTAAGTCCGGACTGGATGAGGGCCATGAAAGCACCTTTATGTCGTTTTCCCCAAGTTCCAAAACTGTGATTTTTTAAAAACAGTCGTTAGAAAATTACGTCAAATTTTTCAAGTGCAATTTTAAAGCTACGAAATATGCCTAAAAGACTTGGGGATTTTTTTGTACATAAAACCAACACCCAGCTTTGCAATAAAGTAAATTTTACCAAAATCCAACCAGTGGTTCCAAAACTGTGATTATTTTAATGTAGGTAGCACCTTCAAAAAACACGTTTTTTGAAAAGTGAACTGTGGAACTCGAAAAAAATGCAAAAAGAATCATATTATCATTTCAGGATTTTTTCAATATAGTACGATTATTGAGCTTTGATTTAAATGTTTTTTGACACAAATCCAACCAGCGGTTTCAAAACTGTGAATCTTTTAAAACAGTTACTAGAAAATTTTATCATTTTTAAAGGTGCAACTTTGAAGCTCCGATAAATGCCTAAAATCACCAAATAAAAACTTGTGTAACTTTTTTGTAAAGATAACCAACATCCAGCTTTGTAATAAAGTAAATTTCATCAAAATCCGACTACTAGATCCAACGTTTTGAAAATAATAATTCTTTGTTTCTACAATTTTCCCATCCTGCGGGGTTAAAGTGCCACAGTTTTGGAACCGCCGAGCGGATTTTTACGAAATTTACGTTTTTATATAACTAAATGTTGGCATTATAACAGAAATAACCATCAATATTATGGAAGTTAATTTAGATAACTTTTGCGCGTATGGAAAAAAGACAATCAAATTTACTTTTGTCCGAACATTTACTTGTTAGGGCTCGTAATACTGATCGTTTTTTTGTTCCATAATTTTACAAGAATAGATAAATATCCATATCACAGATCACTAAGTTAATCTCTACCCATATCTAAACCTATTTACGCATGAAATACTTACGTTTTTTCTGTTTCTTAATGCGTTTTTGGACGTCTTTATAAATAATATATTCTACTATAAGACCAGTAAAGAATTAGATTTTTCAAAATTGAAAATGTGTTCTCAAGCGTACAAAAACCTCGACTGTAAAAAAATAATTATCATAAATATACCTCACATTGTTATGTTTATAAACTATTCCAACGATCTAAAAACCTTTCTTAGAACCACTTCTAATTCCGCAGTACTCTTCCATCAATCAACCAACCAAATGTAAAACTAATATTTTCCAACTTTTCCACGTTTCACAGTTTGTATTACCCGCAGTTTTAAGTAGAGATTCAATTCAATTAATATGTAGATTACACTGAAATGGAAAAAAAATACGATCCCTCATCACTTAATTACGACTTAATTGATTCAATAGCATCATCCTCCCAGCTGCATGAAAATTTCGTGCATCAGTCGTAAGGTAAAACACAATGTCGAATAAAATTCTACGTAAGATTACGTAATACTTTAATTTACAATTCAAATTCATTCACCAAACGTGTAATTAAGTCATTTGGCTATACTAAAACAATAAACTAATTGATATTGTTATCACTTGAAAGGCTCAAGGTCTGATGAAATGACACCAGAACCTATAATTTGTTCTCCTACATCTAAAGTGTGGTTTAAGTGGATTATTTTTGCTATTTGCTGACCGTTTTCTATGCAAACGGTGAAATGTAATATAGGCGACGACGTTATCAAACGTAAACAAACGTTGCATCACTGTGTGTGCATATAAATGAGTTTGAATAGTCGCTATTATTAAAATAATTATATAAAACTGTATCAGTTGCAGTTAAAAGAAAAAAATAAAAGTTTATGACTTGGTAATTATATGTAAATGTTGTTTAAAGTTTTATTGCAAATGCATGTTGCTAAGTGTTAGTAAATAATTAGAAAAATTAGAATGCAAATTTGGTGAGTGATGCCTTTGGAAACAATGTAAATTGAAGTCTAACACGTACTAAAAGTTTTAATAGGGTTGGCTCAAAGAGATTTTAAATATTTTACTGGCTTAAATAGCACGTCAATAATTATTATAGATTTTCCCATGAAAATTTTTTAATGGAATATATTTTAAATTTCAAATTAACAGAAAATATTGCTTCTGCTCCTAAAAATTTTCACAATTAAACAGTACTTAATTCTATAGGAGATATTTCAAAATTTCTACCTCTTATGCTTTAGCAAAGTAATTTATTTCCATGGCTACTGAAATAGAATGAATAGGTAGAATGTAGAACAAAAGAACAAATTCTTGTGAATCATCTAAATTCTAAATTGTACAATTGCCAATATAACTTTCTTGGTTTTGTAACTAATAAATGTATTTTATAGACTAAAAACTGTAACGACTGTAAAAGCGTAAATGGCTATTATGTTTTTCCTGAAACATTATAGTTTTCCTTGAAATTTTTTAGACTTTTCCTTATTCTACTATCAATTTAATCTTCATTAAACACGAACGCCAATAATTCAGTACTTCAACAAGCGTAAATTACTTTTAATTTCAAAATTATATCGATGCGTATCATGCTTGAGTGCCAGCAAAAGGGAGGCAAACAAAACAAGAATAGGTATAAATTATTTTTTCCATATTCAATTAGCCACATACCATCATGCAAGTGCTATTTAGGTAAAAAGTATATAAAACATAACAGATTACTTCCTGTAAAATAATTACCCAGTGTGTACATATTGCTATATTGTCTGTTAATGAAATATAATGACTAAATTAACAGTGCTACAAATACGAACAAGATGTTAGTTATCGCGGCAAAAGATCTAAGATATTTATGAAATTTTTTTGTAAAGCAACAATAGAACAAACTAACGAACTGTATATAAATGATTTAGTTTAATCTAAACGATGGTAAAAAACCGTTTAATGTTCCTTTTTATCCATTCTGTTTCATAGTTTAACGAACATGAAGAATTTTGTGGAGAATTTATACGCATCAGATTTTCTATTTCTTTAGATAAGATTATGGTTCTTACTTCCTGATTGACTTGTTTCAACTAATAGATGGCGTTGGAAGAGATAATCCGTTTTTACTTAAAGTAGAGACTGGATTTTTCGATATTTCCGAGGCTACGTAGCCGCTAGTAAAGTGTGGATAAGAAAAATATTGATAAATATATTATTGATATGTGTAATTTGCGCGCACACGACCACTTCAACACTAACCTCATTAGCGGCGGCTCACTGACGAATACACTCAAAGACTCAAATATCGTACTCTGTAATTTAAGGGACTTTAGGTATAATCAGTGTCCAATGGACATAGCAACAAAGAAAGTTCATTATGAATATTTTAAACATTTTAAAAAATATTAAAGTTTAAAAAATAAAATGAAGATAATTTAGGGTTGATAAATATATTTAAAACTGCATTTTTTATTCTTAGAGAAATTTTATAAAAATATCTTAGGATTGCAGTTTTTTTAATGTTAAAAGCTGTCCTGGAAATTTAGAGAAAATAGAAGATATTATTATAAAATAAATCTTTTTAGAAAACTAGTATTAAAATTATATGATATTATCACCCCTATTCTTTTGTTTTTTTAGGTAAAAGCATCAAAATTTCCATTGTGTTTAGTGAGGTTCATTCACTTTTACAAGAACTCATCTTTTCTTTAGTGCTAGTTTGTAATCTACTCGTATAAGAGATCGAAATTTATATTTGTGAAAAACTATAACGAAGCTAATGTAGTCGCCATTATCTTGTTTTTTTTTTGAGTTAAAAATGTCAAATTTTCCGTTTTGATTACGGAAATTCATCGTCTAGCTTTATATAAAAATTCTACTTTCCACTGGCGTTATTTTGTCACCTATGGAACAAAGTGACACTTTTTCTGAAAAACTAAAAAAAATAATTTCATCACTTTTACGACAGATTTAAGAAAAACTGTATTTAAAAATTAAATATGTTTTCGTGTTATGAAGATTGAAGGAGGTTTAGAATTGATAATTAACGTGTAAGTATGATTTCTATAAATATTTTGTTAGCTTATCACGACCAAGAGCTACAGTTCTTTCAATATTTTTTTTATATTGACAAATTTTCAAAAAAATGTTCCTCTTATTAAAGCTTCATTTTCTATACATTTAAAAATGAATCTGAAATTTATTTAAAGTTCAGATCGAAATTTATTTCAATTTTAAGAAATAGTTTCCATGGAAATAATAGGAAATAAAAATTTTGAAAATATTTCTTTGGGTCCTTTTTCTATTACATTATTACTAATTTTGCAAACCTGAAATTATCAATAATTTTTGGAAATTAAATAGAAAATAGAATATGTTCAAGTCCTTCCGATAATAAATTTTAAGAATAATATTAATGTAAGTAGTTTGATGGTAAGCAAAAAACAGATCTTGAGATCCTGGACCAGTTCCTATTTAATTATTTATATACCTACTCGTAAATAACAAAATAACTTACATAATTTATATTTGTCTTTCCTATGAGATAAACTAAATATTAGTTGTTTAGATTGCTTTTGCGTAATTCAGCAAGTTTGAATTGGTTGTTTAGGCTAACAATTTTTGTCTATTACTGCATTATTTATTAACTCAGGTCTCCAAAGCTTTTCATCAATTTTTCCTTTAATTAAATTTTTTATCAATAATATAGATGAGTGAAACTAAGGTTGGTACTCGATAATTAGGTAATATCACAACTTAAATATTTTAATAAATTTCTATTTACTGGTTGATAATCCTATCAAAATTTAACAAGTACATTTTGAATATCTATCTATACTTATTTGCTTCTGTAATACCTACACTAACTTTCCATTTTAATTAACTAACTTTTTCCTGCTAATACATCACGACGCAATTTGGTTAAATAACAGTGATCAACGAACAAATTAATAAAAAACATCGTCCTGATCCTGCTCCTTCTGGCTGAAACCCGCTGAAGCTTGTTAGTCTGGATAGTGGCGCCGCCACTCGTTTTCATGCAACTACATTTAGGTTTGGAGGGGACTGCTCTGGCTAACTGGCATCGCAGTTTGCCTGTTTCAATTTCATTTCAAAACTTAGTCGTGTCTCAGCATTCGACTTGTATGGTTAGTAGGTCTCTAGCTGAAGTTTCGCGTAAAATTGCGAGATAAAAACACGTAATTTCAGTGAAATTAATCTAGTCGTATTTTTGTTGGATATAATAGATATTTTAGTTGCGTTATAATCGTCGATATATTTTATGGGAAAAAGCGTGTTTTGTGGAGAAAAATAAACTTTGTAAGTTTGCTTTTGCTGTGTGTGGGTGATACTACAAACTTGGCGTAAAAACTTTCTAATATTAAAAATTTGGTAGTTTGTAAGTTTTTTCGAGGCTGTTGACAGCTAAAGGAAAAAACTGCTGAAAAAACACCACATAGAATACAAGTGTGGAAGATCAGCTGTGCATAAGCTCGCGCATACAATCCCCACTACCTCCCAAGTCCTAGGAGGGGATAACAGCTGAGCATAAGATACAAACTGAAAACATCAAGTTAGACTTGTCAGTTGCACTGCTGCATCCGTGTGGTTTATGTCAAATATGCTAAGTATAGTCGAGTGCTAAGTGCACTTGAGGACTTAGACAAATTTCATTAGCGAACTTTGAAACTGTTTAATATAAACACTTAACATTAGCAGTGATTTAAATAACATTATACAACGCAATTAAATAATTCTGTGACTAGTGTGTGCAGTTGGTGTTAATAACGATTAATTTGGATATGGTGCCCCAACAAAATATGGATGCATCAAGATCTGAAAGCCCTTCTAGTAGTGGAGTCCCACTATTTGGGTCTCAGTTGGTCGACAAAAATTCTTCGACACCCTACTCTGATGCCACTCAGGTAGGTTCAGTTGATTACTTTTTGTCTATGATCAAAAGTGATAGTGAAAGTGTTTGAAAAATGCGATAATTGGAATTTTTTGGAGCAACACCTACAGTTTTTTGAAAATTTATTCTGGGAGATTTTGAGTTTCAGAAATTTATTATTACAGTCAAACGCGGGAAAAAACTGAAAATTTCTGAATTTTGTTAAATTCGAAATAATAAGCGTTAAGGGCACATTAACTTCCTCATGAAAATCATGTAGCAAAATTCGTTTATTTGCTGATTATCCCATTTTTTCCTGAAAGTAAATAAAAAATATATTAGAGTGCTAAATAAAAAAATATTCGTGTGCTAAGAAAAAGCAGATTTTCTAAGGAGCTAACTACAGTTTTCCGAAATATGTATTTTTGAATGTTTATTTAGATTCCAAAAAGGTTCAAGGACAAAGTAAATCACGCACTTCATAAACATCCGAAACTTGAAGCAAATTCGTTTATTTTCTATTAATCCAACTTTTTACTATTAGATGTTTATCTTTAAATTCTCCTGAAAAACAAGGTAAACTTCAGCGTCGTGAGGAAAAATTTTTTAAGCCTTTTCTGAAATTTCTAGTTTTAAATTCTGTAGAGTTTCAAGGACAAAACTAAAAGCTCTTCTTTTCAATTAGCTACCTAAATTTGAATCTAATTTTTTCGGAAAACATCCTGCGAAAAATTGTATTTTAAATTTAGGACATTCCTTATCCTTATAGATTCAAGGGCAAAAACAATCACCCACTAATTTCTTTACGAACTTCCTCCGAATGTTTTCCTTATATTTTCTGAAACTAATCGAATTTGTTGAAATGTGCATGATTATCTAAATTTTTAATCAGAGGTGTCTGACGCATAATAGATAAGATTTCTCTAGGACGATTGAGAAATGTTTTTTATATATAAATTTAAAGGTGCATACAAACTTACGTTGATATGAACTTGTCAGCAAGGTTGTTATTTATCAATTCAAGCACAGATAAAAACGCAATTGTATAAGTTAATTAAAAATAATTGAGTTTGGAAACAATTTGATCAAGATATCAAAGAGAATTATTATAAGTAAATAGAATGAAATTTGACACAGATATGTTGAGATATGTTTAATAAATTAAGTACTTAATACAAAGTTCTAAAACATTTAGTATTTACTTATTTACAGAATGATTAAAAAAAGGCATTAGCGTGCGCAGTCTGAGCATTATTAAATTTCAACAATATTATTGAACTTTGTAACCACAAAATAATACGGAGATAATCCCTTCCGGTCTTTCACACAAAAATAAAATTGTTCGTTCCATGCGCCGTTGTTTTATTGAACTTTCTGTGCGAAGGCTGCCAATTTCTCGCACGTGTGATTTTTTGAGATAGGTGTCTTAAAAATGACATTGCTATTTCGATTCGAACCGGCATAAAAACGATAATTCTGTGTTTTGCTAGTTGAATGTTTATCTAAAGCCTGCCAGACACACTGTCAACTAAACATGTAATATAATATTATCTTTCTCTTTTGTAATCTTTGTACATAACGTTGTTGGATAAAATGGAAAATTTTCTGTGCAATTAATTTTTTTCCTTAGTGGGTTGGGCTTAATTACTTTATTATTAGAAAAATACTAAGCGTTTAAGTACGTGCGTGTGTGTGCACTGTACACAATACCAAACAGCAGATTTTTATTGCAATTTTTCTATCAACTCTACGCGTTTAATATAGTTGACAACTAAACAGCAAATCAGCTGCTCAAAAGGTGTTTGGGCTTTTTCAAGGTTTTCATGAGTCATTTACTTGTGTCGCTGTGTTGCTCTCTCATAGTAACTATGTAATAAAAATATTAGTAATTGTAACCTTTACAACCGCGGAACTGAATAACTCTCTAACCTTGACTGGTTTAATCCCAAATAAAAAAGTGCTTTGACTATAATAATCTATTTATTAGTATTGGTAATGTGTGCGTGATTATAGATTTTTTCCAACGCGGTTTTTTCTTCGGTTTCGTGCAACACGTTGAAAGCAATCAATCTGATGTTTTTAAGGCGGATCTTTTGGCTGGTACGTGGGGAAATAATGCAGTTTTCTGCGGAAAATTGCGGATTTGTATGACGAAATGTAGTAAACCTTCCGAGTTGTCATGATTTTTAATTGGAAGAGTGCGAATTTAGTCATGTTAAAGTTAAACCAATAATAATACGCGGAAAAAAGTAGTCCAAGATTATGGTGTAAACTTTCAGGAGAAAACATTTTAGATTTTTCAGAAAAAATAAACATAATGTTAACACGTGAAAATCACTGGAATAAGGCTTGTATTATGATCTAAAAAAATTTCTCTGAAAAACTAAAATACTAGTTTTTGACGTTTAAAATTGTTTACAAGATAACTAAACTTTACATAATGGAACAATTGTCAGACGTTTTATAGCTTTTAATCTAAAAACCGACGGAAACACCCAGAAACTAAAATTAGAACTGCGCGGGAAAAAATAGTCTAACCTTGTCTGCACTATCTTACAAGTAAACGCTAGAACTTCAGGAAAATCATATTTACGTACATAGAAATATAGTGTGCTGTAGGCGAGTGTTGTTGAAAACTTAACGAGATAGTAGAATGTTTATTCTAATTATAATTACTAGATACGTTTTTCTTACATAAAAATGCACTAACAATTAGTTCAAGAAAAGTCAGGTCAAAATTTATGGCTTGTGGAAGAAATTTGTTTAGTAAAAATTGCATTATTATATTCACTCTTTTCAGTTTTCCAATTAAAATTACGAAGACGAAAATGTTCCCAACTTCGATTCGGTTGCTATAATTTCCACCTTATAACCAGATATTCACCAAGGCTACCAAATCCATTTTTAAAACTATATCAAAATTAATTACGAAAATAACCTTATTTTTTCCTGTTTAATTTAAAACAAGTTCCTGTAATGTAAATTCAAAATATAAAGTAGAAATCCCACGCACATAAATGTGTAGTTTTTATTGCTAACTAATTGTGAATTTGAATAAATTTACTGGTCGGAACGCCAGGTACATCAAAAGCCTTTTCCAAGTGTTAAAAATTGCCTTAATAAGTAATTATTATATTGTAATAGTTGTAAATAAAAACGAAATTAATTAGTTTTTTTTTGTTGCTATGGCTTGTGCATTTTATTGCATTTAGTTAGAGTTATCTGGCAAGTTCTTATCTAACGCACGCAGACGTATGTTTATTTATTAACATTTGAATTTACGATGAACCCCAGATATATGTATACGTGATATTATAGCTTAATTTATTGTCAATATTATTTCAGCAAGTTTCATGAGAAAATAAATTATGGTGCGTTAAAAATAATAAATAAAATATTGACGGACGACACGTGGCTAAATTATTTTTTTGTATAAACCTAATTTCTGTTGATTAGATAAATAAATCAACAGTTTAATTATTGCAGATATAAACAACCAAGTTGAGGGGGGCTCTCGATGAATTGTTTGGGATCCCACGCTCCATATTATTGATGTTTAACAATTAATTATAGTTCGACTGAGAGATGCTCAGAAGATCATTATTTACAAACTAAATTATATTAAAGATAATTATAGGAAGAACCATGAACCATTTATCAAGTGCGATTATCTTGAAATCGGGTGAGAAATCAAACTTTTACCAAAGAATATTTCTAACGGTTACAGCGAAAAATTCCTAATATACGAAAAGTGCATAGAATCGAGTGCCTCACAGTAATATCTCATAAACCTGCCTTCCATTTATCATCCGAATCATAATCTACATGCAATAAAACACGAAACATAAAATATCTAATAACCACACTTAGAGAGCATCGTTGCAAGAACTGGTTTTCAGAATAAATCAAGTGTGCCTCGCGGAGTAACAACGGCACGACTTAAACAACTAACAGAGATATGAGGTAGATCACAGCAGGTCATGCGGTTCATGGACTACTACTAGATCCCCCTGCTTGAGCAAAAAAACCAACAATTTTGTTTTGTACACGGCAAACTGAGCAAAATTACTTCTATGTTGTGATGGGAGAAACCAGCTAGAGCTTTCGGTTTGTTTCCTTCAACAAAAAAAAAAAAACGTGAATATACTGCATGTTTCCGCATTTTTTTCGCTTCCTTTATTTTTGGGTGATATAATTGATGATAATTTCGGTTGTTTTTTGAGGTCATCGTGTTTCCTTAGATGGCACACGAGAAGACCGACGATGATAAAAACCAACAAAATGCAAGGTTTATATTTTTAGTATACATAGATGTTTGGCCTCCAAAATGATATCGCGCGCGATATCGTTTCCTGTGTACAAGGCATTTGAGGAAACGCGTAATTTTCTCACTAGGTACGCAGTTTAGCTATGAAACTACACTTGTGTGATAAGTGTTTACTAATTTTTTTCTACCTTGAATTGGAAATGTTGTTTAAAGTCAATGTCGTACCTGTTGCAAATAAATTAACTTAGATCTGTCCATCCCCCCTATGGAAAAGTTTGTTTTGGAATTGAAATTAGTTGAGTTAGATGCATCTAGGAGTGAAAGTAATGTCGCGAAGAATGGAAATGGAGCCAGTTTGTCTTTGCTCTCTTTGTAACACATGTGCTCAAATTTATTTCGCAATGATTATTCGGCCCAATAGGAAAACTTGCGCGCAAGTTTCAAATAAATTTCCGTCGCTTTAAAGCGACATCGTCTTCCGCTCTTTCCCCTCTTCAAAATAACATAATCCAAAGTTTGTTTTTGTATTTTGGTATTCTGTTGGGGAAATGACATAAAAGTTAAGTGTTGCCGCGCGCGCGGTGCCGTTTTTGTGGTTAATTTATTCAGTTGTGTCACAGTAATACAACTGTGTTAAACAAATATATTTTATCCATTGTATAACGGCATTAAAAGAAACGATAAAGAATCCCTAAACAGCTGAAGACTCAAGTTTTTGTGACGTATTCATATCACGTGTGGCGCCGCTGTCATGGCGGACACGCACAGCTGATTGAGATTTGGCTCACGCACCACTCGATGAGTTTGCATGTTTTTGCGGGCGCCCATCGAATTCACAATTTTGATTTTTCTTATAGCTCGTGCTCCGCATATTTCCTTAAACGGTTAATTAATTTTACAAACGATGTCGTTTATTGTCGCCGGATATATGAGAAAAACGAACTAAAATAAAACAAATGACTCTAGCGGAGCGCGCGCCTAGCCCCCTAGACGGTTTTCTGCGTTTTTTCTTTCGAGGCGTCCGAAATTTGTAAACAAGTTGATATGCGGTTTGGTTCCAAGATTCATGTCCTCAATGGACTGGTCCAAATTATAGCAATTTATTTTCAAATTAGTCTTTTCATTCTTAAATTTTTGAAAAAAGTTGTTTCAAAATATTGGGTTAGATTCAACTATTACGTTACTCTCAGGAATACTTTTAGACATTATTAATCAACCTTAAACGAAATTTTGAAAAATCCATTTTGTTCTGTCGGTCCTCAAAAACCGGCCAACTCTGATTTTAATTGCTTTTGTAATACGAGTAATTATTGGGGAAATAAACAAAGTGGTAAATAAAGTGCGAGTGGTTCAATTGGCATCTAAGTATTTAGTCTAATGCCTTCATTTATTTTAATGGGATTGTGAAATGATTTCATTAAAGTGAACAATGATGAGTTTTGCTAACACACCTTGGCCCACTTTGATAATTATTCCGATTTAACACGCATCGTTACTCTGGCTAATATTAAAAAAAATGATGACTACATACAATTAACCTAACCTCTAATAACTTGTTATTGCGTGAAAAATTACGTATATAAATTAATTTGAAAATCGAAAGTATATCCAACAAAACTAATTGGCACAATAAACAAAGCTGTTATTATTTTATATGTAATGCCAGAGCAGAAAGTTACCAGCAAGTCCAAGAGTAGAGTTAACAGTGATATTTATGGATAAAGGACAAATGAAGTAACGTTTCTATAAAGCTGTAGATAAGGTTTATAAATGATAACACTTATTCCGTCCCAGTTTAATCGGATTAGAGGAAGCTGTTAGTCCAGTCGTTAGGATAATTAAAACGGCCGTAATGCGTTGTCGGAGAGTCCGCCAGAGGGCGTGATTATCTAGTGAACCGTCCACAGCAACTCTAATCTATACTAAATTGTGTATCGATTTTCAGTTTGCCTGAATATTTTTCGAATTATAACCCCTTTTAATGCGTTTTAATGTTATGTTTGTGTAGTAAAAAAAGATTAACTTTACTAGATTTTAAAACACCATCAACCGAGAACGTAAAACGTAAAGTTTTAGCTCTGTTGGGGCTTTTTATTTTAAATGCAGATAACAATTCTCAATGGTTCTTTTTCCTTTTTGGAGCGCGGACACGAAATAAAAACACATCACTCTTTTACAATCGTATTTTACGGCAGGACGCGCACTTATAAGAGACGGGATTTGTTGGTGCACCTTGTTGCAAGTTGCACGAAACAAACACAAACAAATTTACTTGAACAATTTTAATTTCCTGCCTCAACAGTGCAGGGCAAGTTTACACAATACTTAATACACGAAACACGTTACGTGCACTTATAAATTCCTATTTCAAATAACATAATTTATATACTAATCCTCAACTATAATCGTGGAAATGCATTCCAGGAAATTTCCTACAAAACAAAACGTTGCCATTAAAAGTTAATATTCAAATGAAAAACTGAAAAATGCATGACTTTAGTCAGGTAATTCCGTCATCAACTTTAGCTTTTATTGGCTTTTAATATAATACCATTACGTGGGTAAATTTATGGTATAGTCTAGACATTTAAAAGTTTTCAGTACAAAAAGTCCTGCAAGGATAATGAAAGACACAAAGTGTTGCAGATTAATCCTTAATATCAAGGTTGAAGTAAAATTGAATTGTGTTAATAGTGTCCAGCTACGTTAATAAAGTTAATATAGTTTCGCTGAGTTCTCCAGCAAAAGCAAGGTCGTAGTAAATATAGGCTAATATGTTTATCCCTGAAAAAGCTTCAACATGTTTACAGCATAAAAGCACCATAGTGTGTATATGTGCAATTTTCTTGTACGATACGGGATATTTTTAGTGTAGAATTTCATAACAAGAACTTTAATAATAATGCAGCATTCTGCAAAGAATTTCAACCTTAATTGATTTAGTTTGTAAAAAGGAAAATATTGCCAAGACCACGCCACTTTTTCATTTTCGTCGTTAAACTGACGCGAAGCTTCTTCCAAAGTAATGTGCTCAATTCATTAAACGAATTTGGTGTAATGGGACACTGTATTTGGATGAACTTTTAAAAAGGTTTGTAATGGAATATTAAATTTAATTTATTAAAAGTTCGGAACATTTTAATTGGGTTGGTTTTGGGCGAAAACTTTTACGTACAAAATAATCCGATTTCTTCTTTACTGTCACTTTGTGTGTATTTTTTTGTTTTATTAAAAACAACTTAAAACTGTACCGTACAGGATTTTTCAAAGAAAATCTATACCTGCCCGCGTTAAGGGACGATAGCCCCCATCAGGCACTCAACCTAATTAAACAAAACATAAAACTTTTATTTCCAATTGTTTGAGCGAGAGAGTTAATCTCTTCCCACCCCCCACACTTTGCCTTCTTCATGAATTAATCCGGATCTTGTGCAGTAAATTCAACACGCACTTTGGATACCCTTTACAACACACTATATCCTTATCTTTGCTTCGACTGTATTAACTCTGAACTGAAGAGAGTAATTTCTTGAAAGAATCGTGCGTGTAGATGATCATAAAATGCCTTTAGGTGCGATAAGTAAATGTATCATGTAAGGCTATAGTGAGAATAGTACCACCATTCACGAAAAACACATTAAATTTTACGTTTTAAATATTAAACAACTCGTTCCAATTCGGTAATGACCATACCCTGGTCGAAGCCGGCATTAAATTTAATGTCCAACTATTAGAGGATAAAACCGGAGCTATAACAGTGAAGCCACATTATTTCCTACATTTTTCACTGTTTGTTCAATTAGGATTTACTAATACAAAAACTGCCAAATCCTATGTTAATTTAAATTAATATTAACAATATTTAAGGTTGATGAGTTTTTTTGCAATAATTTAATTTAATAAATTAGTAAATCAAGGATTTTTGACTACTTAACTTTATCTAGGCAAGAATAGGATTTTGATAGCGAATCTTCTAGAGAACTAGGTAATTATCCTTCAAGTTCCAATTTTGATTCCATTCCCACTAGAAGAGTCCTTTTTAAACACTTTACAAGCTAGCCTCTTATTAAATTTTTTTGCGTATAAATAATGGGTTGTTACAATTAAATTAAATTGTTTTGAATCCAAACCACACTCTTGGTTACTTTTACGATGCTTGGCTCGCACTCTTAGCATATTTTTTAGTGGTCTACTCTACAATCCGGTTTTTAATTAAACAATAAAGGTATTCATAGTAATTAGAAACATTGTTTTAATTATATGGTCATGTTGTGTAGTCTCCCAAGATGTTATCTTATTTTGCGTAATAACATTTTGTGTTCAACTTGCAACATCAAGTGTAAATATAATTTTATTGAAAACTAGTTAAATTAATTATTCAATAACAACAACACTGGCGTTGATCGTAATGTTCGTAAAAACATCACGTATGTCAAATCCTTGATATGAGGAGAACGTGAGGACAGAGTTTTGCATTTAATTTCCGGGCTTGCGCACACATTAAGGATCGGTCGTGAAAGGACACCAGCCTTATTTAGGCAGTATTGTTTATTTGTCCTTGCTCCATACTTTGATAAATGGTGTTGCTAAGAGATTGTCGGCTGGAGAGGTGCGCAGTCACGACTACCGCATTTTGCTACATATTCAATTTAAATCACGTGCCAATTATTGCATAATCAAACTAATAACATATCCAATTATAATCGAAAACTTACACACTGTTTCTGTTGTTACAGACAAAAAAGAACAATCCAAACCACATCAAAAGACCAATGAACGCTTTTATGGTTTGGTCTCAGATTGAGCGCAGGAAAATTTGCGAACACTCACCAGACATGCATAATGCAGAAATTTCAAAGAAACTTGGTAAACGCTGGAAGTTGTTAAAAGAGGAGCAACGACAACCGTTTATTGAAGAAGCCGAGCGACTTCGTCAACTCCATCAAAAGGAATACCCGGACTACAAATACCGTCCCAGGAAGAAGACAACTAAACCAGCACCCAAAAGCTCTGTCAGCAAGAAATCATCCAAGAAAAACACAAAATTAAACAAAAACGACACAAACAACAACAATTCAATTGTTAAGGAGCGATTGTATTCGAGGCGTTCAACAGTATCAGAGGCAGTAGCATCAAATCTAAAGATGAGGTTTATGCCTGAGGAGATGGAGGTGGTTAACAAACAGCACAGTATACCAACGACTCCTCTTCCTCCCATGAGCTTATTGGCTAAAGTCCCATCGAGTCCATCGTGTGACACACCGGACTCACCGGAAAGTGCCACAATATACGATGAGTGCTTCGCCCCATTGCATTCGTTGGTGAAGGAAGAGCCCGAAGACAGACTAACGCAGGTACAGAATGCTGATCTGGATGATCTGGACAGTATCAATGATTTGTTGCCGATGGACGAGATAACCTTAGGTGTTTTAGCAGATATTGATATTGATACTGCTTCCAACAGTTCATCATCACATCTGGACTTTCATGTCCCGGCTAATATACCTATATTTTCAAATATGGACGATCAGTGGTATAGTCCTGTTGAATAGAGACTTAAGACTGTTGGTTTAATTCTCTTGTTGTGTGTGTCGGCACATCGTTATCATATGTAGAGCACGCCTCAGTCCAGTCGGTGCGGTTGGTGATAATTGTTGAAAAAGAAAAAAAAGTCGGCTCAAATAATTGTGGATTGAAGCAGCCGCATCGGCACTAGTTTATTTTATTATTATTATTAATATTATTATATTATTTAGCCCAATACTGATCTCATTTCGTGTTAATTTTTTTTGTATTTATCATGTAATATCGCGCGCGGTCACCGTTCAGTTCATATTCCCGGAAATAACCAGTTGTTAGTGCCTAGCTCAGTATGATAATGTCGGACCCGGGTAGCCCGGCATTAATTTCGACACAATTTTTTAAAACACCGCTGTCCGTAATTATTGTATATGCTAGCGGGCGGCGGTGCACAAAATCAGGCTGTGAATCATCTGTTTGATGACCAATATTTAGTTGTCAAAAAGTCCGTTTAGTCTTAACAGTTCTGCTGCTGCTTACTCATCAGTCCGGGTGCATTTAGCCGCGCGATGGCAAACAGCTGATTGTTTCATTAACTGCCAACCGCGGACTCAAAATACCCCCAGTCCCCCCCTACCATACCCCACCTCAAAACTACTTCATCCCTTGTCGAAACCGTCTCTTGTGTTTGGTCCGTCGTTTTGAAGACGGCAGTTTTTCTCTCGTGCTAGGCTTTTGATAAGCCTAACAACTTCTCCTCATACTATATTATTATCTACTCTAAGCATTTTGATTCGTTCGTCCAGAATTGTACTTAAAAGATAAATCTAAAATTATATATAAATATTATATGAAAAAAATTACTGTAAAGCGTAAGGTTAAGTGAGCACTGTGGGTTGTTAGTAGTAGGAATCGATATTAACAGTAAGATATCCTCTTTGTAGGCTATAGGGATTGTTTGTGCTGTTGTCGTCAATGACCGGGTTACTACTTTAGTGTGGTTAACATAAACTAGGTAAGTACCACCACCAACACACCTAGTCTAGTTCTGGTCCTCAGCTAGTTTATGTATTTTAAGACCACATCACCAGAAAAAGTGGATTATTATTGTTTACGGTTGTTTAGCGCCTCAAACAGATGAGAGAAATTATTGCAAAAAGAAAATTAAAAACATACGCTTAAATATATAAAAAACAAATCTTGTTTCCGTTCAATGTATTTTCAAAGTCAATGCACAAACTTGTAATACCTAAAAGTAAAATAATAATAAAAAAATAGTGTATAACGTTTTTTGAAATTTACAACTTAGAGTAGCGAGCGACATCGATATTCTTATATAAATATGATATTGGAGACGCTGCTGCAAGCGTCCTACGTGTGCTTTCAGTGTACTAGAATAACTTTATGATAATATTAAAGTTAGATCGGACTGTCCGTATATTTAAGAGTTTTCGAATTTTAAAATTTTATGAGGCCTGGTACAGTATGAAAAATGTAGAGTAACATATTCGGTGTATTTTTGTACCCAAATGATTGTTTATGCGGCGCGGATGCAGAGTTCGTCCGAGGCGTGCCGCTGACTGACTTAGATGTAGGAATTTTGAGTTAAGCCGTACTGTGCTTATCAGTCGATAATAATGTTTTACTTTTCGTTTTGCATCGTTTTTTGGTTCGACTGTCGTTTTGGATTGCAGCTCTGCATCTACGTTTCGCTATTTGTACATATATTGTATAAATTTGCTCATGTAAAGATTGTTTTTGTTATATTGTACTGTTTATGCAATCATTTTTATTATTGCAATAATAATTATTCTCCGCCCGGCTTGGTTGCTTCTGACTGCACAAATCATATTGGATATTTTTAAGAAGTGGACAGTTGGAAGTGGCTAGTTGGGGAATTTGTAACATACGTTATTTTGTCGCATTGTTGACTTTTATTCTGTGGCGAACGATTTAAGAGATTACAAAGTTAGCAATATTTTTGCATTTTACCTTTATGTATCATAAGCCCCTTGCATTTGTATATCCCAAATACCCCCCCATGTATTATATTCATAAACTATATTTCAAGTTATTATATAGTGTGTAAATTTTGTATTGTAGTTGCTGTTATAAATATATTATTATATGGCCAATAAACTACTGATTTTTTCAATTTATCTACGTATTTCTATTTTACAAAGCTAAAAAACTCACTTTATAATTATCATGATTAACACAAAATATCAAAGTGCAAAAAGACGAAATCGGTAAGTAAAAGTTCTTATGAAAGGCTAAAAAGGTAAGTTTTAAATTTCGCTATTTTTTCTGACAAACATCTAAACTAAATATCTGTAGAAAGTTGAATTTCGTCTAAGATCTACCGCAGACTCATAGTGGTTCTCAAAATATAAATTACAGTTAAAGTATCACTTTTTTCATTTCGAAAATAATTAGGTTTAGTTTTTCCAATAATTACAAAATAATCCCAGTAGAAAACTGATTTTTTTATTTTATTCTCGTTTTACCTTAAAAAGGTACTTTTTAAAAAGAGTCAATCTCTGGGGTAACCCATTCTAGCTTGTCATGAATTCTTGAAAAAGTAAATAAAATACTAGTATAAAATTTTTTTGACCCATAGGTTTTGTGTAGCATACAAAATTTATAATTGAACATATTTCTAAACAGAATAATTCAGGATTAAAAAAAGGTTCGGCAAGTTGTATTATAGATTTATTAATTTACATAAAAGAAAATGCTAGTCGAGTATAGTGGAGATCAAACCTGAAAAAAATTAACCATATCACCAGATAAAACGTCTTCAACAATTGACAAATTCCATTTTTTAAATTAAACTGCCTGAATTTAGAAAACTGTTTCGACTACATAATCAAAGATTCATCAAATTATCGTACACAGGGTGAGTCAGTTTTTTGTAGCAGGACTTTAACAGTTGATAGGGGACCTTTTTTTAAGAAGAAAATTTCTTATAAACATGACTCGTAGAAAGCTTCGTTTGTGAGATACAGAGTGTTGAAATACGTTTTTTATTTTACTTTTTCTTTAATATAAAATTACCTGTTTAAAATAAAATTATGATATTGCGGCAAAAGACTAAGTACTTAACTGCAAATAGTTTAACATAGAAATAGATCGTTTAATATTTCCAGTGGCGTAGATAGAGGGGTACATATTAGTATTTTTATTGAAAAAAATATTCCCCAACTGAAACTTTTAATTTTTTCTTCAAGCATATGAAAGAATATTCAATTTTGTTTAAAAAGGACCCTCTTGTCAGAAGTCGATTAGATGCACCGTGTTGAAGATAAACAGAAATGTTTGTAACAAGTCAGACATTTTTTTAATACTAGGTACTTATGACAAATTTAATATAAATCGTGAAAAGCATAAAAAGCTCGTGTGGGTACATGAAAAGCCTCATGCCATTCGACCAAGAAACTTTCAACATGAGTTCAGTGTTAACATTTGGAATGGACATAACAACAATTATTTGTTTGGGCCCTATTTTTTACCACTACGTGTGAATGCCCAAAAATTTTTGCATTTTTTAGAAGCAGAGCATAGCAATATGTGGGAAGAAATTCCGTAAAATTTAAGAAGGATGGCTTGATTTTAACCTGATGGTTGTCCAGCTCATTTTGGGAGAAATGTAAGGAACTGGTTGGACAATAGCTTTCCAGGGACATGGATTGGTCATGGGGGATGGTTGCATGGCCCCCGCGATCCCCAGATCTGACTCCCTTAGACGTTTTTGTATGAGGATTTTTAATAGAAAGGGTGTACGCGACATATTTTGAGCAATTACTTTAAATTGTAAATGGGCTTATTTGTTATTATCATTATTTATTAGTTGTTTTATGTTTTTCACGATTTATATCAAATTTGACATAGATACTTAGTATTAAATAAATTTCTGACTTGTTACAAACATTTCTGTTTATCTTCAAAATGGTGCATTTTATCGACTTGTGACAAGAGGGTCTTTTTTAAACAAAATTGAATGCTCTTTCATATGCTCGAAGAAAAAATTACAAATTTCTGTTGGTTAATATTTTTTTCAATAAAAGTACTAACATGTACCCCTCTATCTAAGCCACGGGAAATATTAAACGATAAATTTTTATGTTAAACTATTTGCATTCAAGTACTTAGTCTTTTGCCGCAATATCATAATTTTATTTTAAACAGGTATTTTTTTATATTAAAAAAAAAGTAAAATAAAAAACGTATTTCACAAACGAAGCTTTCTACGACCCATGTTTATAGGAAATTTTCTTCTTAAAAAAAGGTCCTCTATCAACTGTTAAAGTCCTGCTACAAAAAAACTGACTCTCCCTGTATAAATGTGATGTGGCTTTGGCTCATGCGCTCAAGACATTTACAGCAAGTTGACCTCCAAAGCAAGTACCTAGCATTTTCGTAAAACTTCTAAATCACATTTTTGTACGAATATTTGATAATTAACAGCATCCTAAAGATATAAAAAATTGAAAATAAAATACTTGATACTAGAGGAAAAAGTTTTTACACAATTTAAGTTCAAGATTATATTTTTTATGGAATAATTATCTTGGTTTTGGTAATACCAAGTAATACCTCTTCGGAAGAAATTTGAACACAGTTATTGCTCCCGAGTGAACTAGTAGTAATAGTATGTTAGAAATTAGATACCTAAACGTCTAAACCAAATTCGTATCTACTCTGTTCTATTGTCAAAAATAAAGTGCAAGTGGAAATTGGAAATTTGAACAAGTGACCAAAACTATCAGTGTAATTAATATAATTGATATTTTGTCACTCAACAACTAATTTTACAATGATTCTTGAGTCGCATGCTATTTAGACTACACTGGACTAAATTGGACATTTATCAAAAATTTACCCATAATATTTTTGCATCCAATCACATAAGGATAAATATATATTTGATTAGACATTTGTGTATAGAAAATTAATGATGGTGCAACATAGCAAATATATTTTAAAGAAAAACCAGTTTCCTGTTTATAATAGTCAATTCGTAGTATCATTTCCTGTTGAGAATCGTTGTAAATAAATTCGCTGAATAATTTTCAAATCTTTATTGACAATTTATACTCAAATTATTATAACTGTGGTGGTTACATACGAGCAGGTAAAGCTCTTAATGCGCAAGAATGTAATTATAGTTTAATAAACCAGCTGGAGTTAGATCATATAGTACAGTATATTTTTGATGGAAAAACATTATTTCCGTACATTAGTAGAAGATAGAGAAATTAAAAATCATTCAATTATGTTACGACGAAAATAAATACACTGGGCTTGTGTTGTGGACAAGTTCACTGATATTACATGTGATAAAAATATACAAATCTGATAAAACTGCAGAAATAAAATTAAACGTGTATGTTCGTACATAGTTTTCATATGTTTTTGAACCACAAAACACAACTCAATTTCATATAAATTATGTTAGTTTTATCAACTTTGTCCATTTAAGAACAAAACAAACATCTAATTTCCTTTTATTATACTAGTAAAATTAATATAAATGCGTGTACTATATAATTTAATACATATCAGAAACATCTCGTGTGTTCATGAAACGAAAAGTTTTAGTGGCTTTTTTCCTATAGCTACTAACACTAATAATGTCCAAGCCTATTTTTTTAATGCACCGACTTCGTGTTGGTTAGTCCTCGCCTTCCCTCTAAATACAAGTTGTAAATACGTTGAGTTTTATTTCCGTAAAACGCCATAGTTTATTTGGTTACAAATAGAAAGCTTTAATGTATTATGGGCAATGTAAATTAAAATTATCAATGTAAATTGTGATTGTCGAAATAGTAAAGTTTTTATGGTATGGTGGTTCGTTTACATTTAATTTATTTTTTATAGTTCTACCACCACAATAATTTCGGTTTTATTGTCACACAACGTAAATGGAGTGAAGGATATTTAGGGTGATCTGATGATGTTTTAATGCAGCTCATACAGAAGTAAAACTATTAAAAATAATATCCCATGAAATTGACTTGATTATTTTTTGTGGATTTTATTTGATAATTACTTTTTAATATTGCTAAATATCGAGATTGTACATGTACATAATTCAATTAATTTTTAATAGTGTAGCTCATTAAAGCACCACATCACGTTGCTTGAGAATTAAAAGGAAAAAAAAAACGTATAAAATAGTTAAAACGAAACATTTTATAGCTGCATTATTTTCCTCCTGCAATCATATTCTAAAGGAACATAAAAGTCTTTTGTTTTATTTTGTTGGAAAACTTTAATTACCACAATTGAATACATAGGAAATGATAAGGTTTTATATACAACTAATCCACTTTAGGTACTAACTATACCTACCTATGTATAATAACTAAATAAAACTACTTATAATTTATTTCGCGTGTTTAATATCATTTTCAGTTAACGTTAAAATTTTCTTTTGTACACAGGGGTGGCATGTAGCTTTTTCTTAAGAAATTAAAACTAAATTGCTTGTACTTATTACTAGGTATTATTATTATGTTTGACACGAAGTGGAAGTACTTCATAGAAACCACATTTTCATATTAAAGATATTAAATGTAACTACAATAGGTACATTATTTTACGTTGTAGAAATAAGGACGAAAATTGAAATTTGATTTATTTACAGTACTACAAAGCCTTCAATAATGATTCGGAACCGCGTGATTTCCTGATTTACTAACAATTACAAGAAGCATGGTCACGTGGTTTCGCATTCCGAATCGGTAATGAAAGCTCTGAAAAAAGCTTTTTTCGAAAATTGATGTTTTTTTTCATAATCAGTTTAAGTAAAGAATGTTATATCGAGAATTTTTTAACATAAAAAAATATGTTTTGCCTTATAGCTGAAAACTTCATTAAAATTAAAAATATAATCATTTATCCCAAAACTTTTTATTAGAAAAGAAAAACTTTGATACAACAAGAAATTATTTATTAGACGTTGACAAAATCTTTAAATTTTTGTAATCATCTGCCTTAGTTCAAGAGTAAGAAGACGTTTTGGAAGAACTTACTTTAGGTTAGACGAATATGGGTAATGCGACATAGCGAGGCTCTGGACAACGAGGTGGCCAACGAATTCTCCAAATCGGATGCTTTCTATTTTCACTTTTTATTAATTTAAACTTCTATCTAAAATTATACGTATAAACTTATCTTTCTGACGTGTGTAGAACAGAAATGATGCAAAATTATAATGATAAAGCAATTAGTTGTGGTCATAGTACATACTGATGAAGATTAAAAGTTATCTTAAGTTCGAAAATATGCATAGTTTTATAACACTAATAGACTTGATTTACCACAAAAAATATTTAAAAGTTTTTGACCTCTATTACTTTTTTCTCATTTGTGGTATTGGAAGGTCGACAACGATGACTTGAAAAATCTTAATTTTATTTAAACTATTGCGTTTCAGATTAAAAAAAAATAAGTAAGCCGATTTTCTTACATTTTAAAAACGTGAACTCAAAGAACGTAATATTAATATAAGGTAATAATTAAAGCACAAAAAATGATAAACAATATCTGCTGTATCATAACTCAGGTAGATATATACCTACCTAATACCTACACATTATTATATCTAAATTATATAAAGTAAAAAAATACCTACTTTTAGAATTTTTCGAATATATTCCCTTTCTAATAATATAAGTACTAAAGATTAGATAAATCTTGATTTCATATTAATTTATTGACTGTAAACTTAAAAATTGTTTTCCTAGTTCGATTAGTGCTCGAACTTGGGGCTTTATTTTTAACACGTGATAGTACACAGAAAACTAATGCATTTCCCTACAATTTTTCTTAGTACAAGTTTATAAATAAGCGAGTAATTAGCATTTACAATTTTCATAATATGCGAGTCCAACTCTGGCTTTCTTGAAGCAAACGCATTTTTTCGTATGTGCCGACTGGTATTTCGCAGCAAAAAATTTTCGTTTTTCCACTGGAATAATATCGACTGATGTTGGAAATTAGTTTTATGATTGCTGTGAGTGATTGTGTGCAGTTCTACAGATTGTTTTGTGTGAAAAAAGCTCATGTGTACAGTGACAATGAACTTGTGGACATGATGCTTGTGTGCGGCGAAAGCAGAGAAAATGCTGCTTTAGCATCTCGTCTGTACACAGATAGATTTCCTTTAGAGGCTCATCCCGCTCCACGTAGATTTATTAACATCTGCCTTTTGCACGAGATACCGCGAATCTTCAAGAACATCGTGAAGTACATGAAGGTAGAGATCGGCCTCATCTCATGCTTGCCGTCGAGGAAGAAATCTTGGATTTGGTTGAAGAAGATCCAGGCACAAGCACCCGTCAAATTGCTGCAAATGTGGGTGTTGCTCATAGCAATGCAATACGATACGAGGAAATCAATTGTATCCATTTCATGTGCAACGTGTGCAAGCTTTAATGCCTCAAGAATAGTTCAATTTTGTGAGTGGCTTTTGCGCAAAAATATCGCGGAAGAAAATTTCACTGGGTGCGTTTTGGTGTCCGATGTAACGATATTAGTAACTTCCACAACACTCACATATGGGCTGTGAAAAATCCCCATGCGATAAAGAGAACATATTTTCAGCAGAAAATCTCAATAAATGTTTGGACTGTGAGGTCCGTAGTACAATATTTCCATATAAATAGAATGGTAAGTTTTTCCTATTTTTTATTTTTGGAGGTCTAAGGTTTATTCATGCTCAGATAGTCTTATTTACATGTGAACTACATTGTGTCCCAAGTTCGAGAGCACCCTGTATAATCTAGTTGCAATAAAG
Source organism: Pediacus dermestoides (assembly GCA_963942485.1). NCBI lineage: Eukaryota > Metazoa > Arthropoda > Insecta > Coleoptera > Cucujidae > Pediacus > Pediacus dermestoides. Next base: position 7,791,874 of record OZ012629.1, read on the forward strand.
TCTTATGAATGAGGATGCTTCAGTGGGCAGGCATGAACAATCAACCATTAAAACTATAAATCACAATATTTTCGGATTTATTTGCTGAGTGTTTTTCCGAAATAGTTTGTTTGGCAAAGGATGCTTCCAGTCTATCAAAATACATATGAAATTGATGAAAAATAATTTTCTTTGTGACCGGCCCTGGCGTATAGTGCATAACTATATACTATGCATATTCCAGCGCATGATAAAACCTTTCGCAGTTCATGCAAAAGGTTATCCACCATATACCTGTAACAACAAAAGCAAAACACAAAGTTGGTAAATTATTTGCACGTGGTGATTACGGGTGCTATAGTGTTATCAGCTCATTTGCAGTATGTCAAGCTAGCGGCAGTGGTTCGTCTATCAGCGACTAGCCATAACCTAACACAACATTACATTTTTAATGACCAGCCATTTGCATATGCTGCATAAGTATGTAAACACAAACCACTGCACTTCCGTCAGCGGGTGTAAACCGGAAGCACGCAGCCGCTAGCATTTGTTTGAACCCCAGCCCCCTTTAGCTAAACCCGTTCCGGTTTTATTCCGATATATTATAAATAAATGTATTTTTGGTTTGGTTTGGTTTGGTTCACTTTGTGTGTGTACACCAAAGCGCCCGCTTTAGTAAACATACAACCAATAAAAAATTCAAACCCAAATTTAAGAAAATTTCTCGACAAATACACGTATGAATCCAATATTACGCTATTGAATTTTTCATAAAGTCGAACCCATTACAATATTAGTTTATCACGACTAGAAGCTTTACATTCCGGCTATACAGTTTAGATTTATTTGTAAGATTTGTATTTACGATAGATCGTTCGGTTTGATATTAGCCCATCGAATGAATATTAAATTAACATTCTCGTAAATGTTATAACTTTTATACCTACCTTACACACAGATAAAAATCGTACCTGTTTCAAAAGTTCAATAATCCACTTCGGTTTTTTTGCCTTCGTACAATTAACCGCAAAAGGCAACAGCTAATATATACTTATGGATTAGTTTTTAACGTGATTTGAACAATTATTACGAAACTCTCGACACACAAAACCAGCATATAATATCTAATTTATATATAGAAAAAACTACCTTGTTATATCAGTCAATTAGAAGAGTTTTTGCTGTATCTATAGGTAGATGATTTGGTAAAAACCGTTCAAGGTCAATTTCAAACGGACAAATTTACTAATGAACTCTGTTTAACAGATACAATAGTGGCGGGGTTTAACCGCTTTTTGTGTAACTTTCAAATAGGATAATGAAATAAGTCCCTTCATTATTTTGGAGTAGTTAATCACCATTTAAATACATGATTATGACTAGTAGTCCAGGAACATGTTCTTGTGTTTTACTAAACGAAATTTGCAAAATCCAGGAAAGCAGGATGAGAAACCTGATTATTCACTTTTAAAAATATGACAAAAACCATTTCAGTTAAATTTCGCTTACAATCTAACATGCTTCGTCATAATCTAAATTAAACACTCTTATCATTATAAATTCACTTTTCAATTAACTCGAATCTATTATTTCTCCAGCAATTTTTTTCGGTCTTATTAAACAAAAAATTCTCGTTCGAAACATTATAATTTCCTTGAACACCTTGTGTACTCTATAAAAAAGACAATAAATTTTATTATATTACACTAAGCTAATGGCCGGAGGGCAAAACACGGTCACGCACTGCGTTGGTACAACAAAAAAAGAGGTAATAAACGTATTAGTTTATTGAAACACACAAAAGGGACCAGTTTTACCAAAGTAAATCAGTTATAAAAAGCAGACAACACAACGAAACGGATGTTACGTAATGCCATATATGAGTTAATTATAATTTTCCACAGTTATTGCTCTTAATTATAATAACTGTTTTTGTAACAATGTTTTACTTTGGTGCTTGATTTTATGTAATAATACGGGTGTTTATTAAAGTTCTGACATGTCTGAAAAGCAGAGAATTTATCTTGATATGGGGATGAGTGAGGAGATCATAGCCAGGAAAAGGGTTACACATTTTCTGCTATGTGAGAAGTTTTGATGGGTTAATGTCAGTAAAACCAAAAATGAAAATTGAAAGAAATTTTCTAACAGGTCAAGCTTTTTCAGCAAATTTATATTATGACAAAACAGTGAAGTACAGGGTGGGCAAAATTCGATGTTTTTATAGGGTAACTTTTAAACCATAACAAATATTGAAAATCTGACCGCGCATCGTCGAGCTCTTTTTTTGATAAACCCTTGATGGTGAAGTTAAATTTTAAGGATCGTCGTATGTTTTCGAGTTATGGCCGAAAATTCTATTTTTTGAGATTTCGATTTGAGTCTATATTTCGGGTGTTTGTGAATTTAGAGAAATGGCGTTTGCACGTTCTTTAGGAACTTTTTCGATGCGAATGCAAGGGCGTTAACAGATTTTGAAAATGTCTTTTATTTTTGGGTTATGACATAAATTTTTATTTATTTATATGGAAGTCATAGTGGGCTGTCACTTTATTGAAAAGAGCATTTTTTTCACTTTTCAAATATATATAATATGTAGGGGCTATTCCTTCAATTTCTTCTTGAAAAATAAAAAAATCTAAATTTTTTAAATTAATTTAAAAAAAATCTTATAATAAAAATGAAAATACAACGACATACATATAAACACGACACTATCTAAAATTAATATCTATATAAATAAAACTAAAAGAAAAAGTTCAAAATTACGTCTATTAACTGCAATACACTTTTCATGACACTTCTGTGCGCACTCGAAATGTGAATATTTGACACGGAGTTAAGGCATTGCGTAAACTTGGCTTTGAGTTCTTCTGTATTTATACTTTTAGTTTTATATGAATTATCTTTAATATGTCCCCAAAGGTGTCAAATCAGGCGACCTTGGTGGTCATCTAACTGGCCCATTGGTAACAAACCAATTATATCTGAATTTGAGTTAAGCAATTCTCTAGCTGATCTCGTATTATGAGATGGTGCACCATCGTGTTGTAAGAAGAACTGACTTCTATCGCTGAACGATAAATTGTTCAAATATTCATCAACAATTTTCTCATTTAAATATTGGTAGTACCGTTCACCAGTTAGATTTCCCTCATAAATCTTATATGCCAAAACTTGATTTTTTATTAAGGCACACCAAACACTAAAACCAAACCAACCCTGATTTTGGATCTCAATGGCGCACCGAGGGTTCTCATCATGACTTTCGTCTACTGCGATAAATATGCGAAATACATATTATTAATTCCAAAAATTTAGATTTTTTGATTTTTTAAGAAGAAATTGAAGGAACAGACCCTACATATTATATATATTTGAAAAGAGAAAAAAATGCTCTTTTCAATAAAGTGACAGCCCACTATGACTTCCATATAAAAAAATATAAATGAATGTCATAACTTAAAAGTAAAAAAACATTTTCAAAATCTGTTAACGCCATTGCATTCTCCTCAAAAAAGTGCCTTAAGAACGTGCAAACGCCATTTCTCTAAATTTACAAAGAACCGAAATATAGACATAAATCGAAATCTCAAGAAATATTTTCGTCCATAACTCAAAAACAAACGACGAACGCTAAATTTTGACTTCGCCATCAAGGGTTTGTCAAAAAAGGAGCTCGACGATGCACGGTCAGATTTTCAATATCTCTTATGGTTTAAAAGTTACCCTATAAAAACATCGAATTTTGCCCACCCTGTACTTTTTTCAGTCAGTTCCAATTCTTATTTTGCAAAGTTTGTAATTGTGGATCCATAGACGGACTTTCTTGACATCGTTAACATGAGGTGCATTTTTATCGAAATTTAAATGGTTTAATTTATTAGAAAAGTTGAAAACTTATGAAAATATTCAAATGCATAATTTCCTAAAAGTGGTCGGCATATTGCCACGTGACCCCTTCTATGGTAGAATGTGTCCAGAAGAACATGTTCTAACGATTTTGGTTTACTTTCCATTTTTCCCACTATTAGTAATTTTTCTTAGGGACTTTGATAAAAATCTTCCTTACATTCCAGGCCAATTATTTAATTTGATATCGAAAAATTTTTTAATTTATGTGGTTTTATAGGGTCACGTGATACACAACTCTATTTTTCTATTTTTGCCTTTTGATGTAAATGTATGTCGCGTTGAGATCAAGTGATAAATTAAAATAGTGCAAGGGTAGTAGTGAGACGTTTTAATTTCACAAACCAATTATAATTTCATAGGATTTTATTAGCCTGATCCAACACAAAACGTTTGCTAAATAGAAATGTAACGGGGTTATTAATAAGTAATGAATACACCACATCCATAATTTGAATTGCGTTTCCTGTTTTTTCAACAACAAACGTTTTTTTGTGACCGAGTTCCCAATCAGATGTCATCCTTTTTATAATTATGCAGTAGGTAGTTGGTAACATTTTAATTTTAATACGCAAAAGTTTATATAGCCATCAGCATCACAGCATCGTCCAGTTTTGCGTTGAATATAATTATAAATAGTAATTAATGCAAATAATATCTGGTTGCAACGCAATAATTTTACATACAATAACCTCAACTTATCCAAGCGTAGAGAGCGCTATTAAAAAATATTAATGCCTAAGGCGCTCCCCCTACAATATAGGTATATGATGGAGGTTGTTGGAAAAACAATTTATTATATTATTAATGTTGGGGCCTGGCATACATTATACCCATTAGTCTTACAATAATTAAACCAGTTCCAACGGAAATTCACACACCTACCTGATTTTTCTGTTATTACAGACTATTAGACCATATTCATTATTGATACTTCAAATTAGAAACCAGCCACTAATAAAATATTATGTAGATTATAATTAATTTACAATTTACGGATGGGTATAGGTATAATAATATACCTCTATTCATTATTGAAATGAGGATATTAAAATGACCTACAAGAGCTAAAACGAAACGAGAAATTGTTTATCTGCGCCTTTAAATGAGTTTCATTTATTAGTGGGTAATAAAAAACGAAAACGAGCGTCGGGCAGTGTGTTGTTAAACCACTCATCAGTATGCTATTTATTACTAAATAGTTTTCTTTTAAATTTCACCCTAGAGTGGTTTTCTAATTTTCCTACTAACACACACACCCAACACATTCAAACACATCGCTCGGTGTGTTTGTTTACAAATGAAATTATTTATGAATGCATCATGCAGATGTGCGATTCGTTTTTCCATCAATTTGTCATTATTAAAACAAAACAGGAAAATAACAGGTCCCCCTTGTGTGTAAGTTTTTGGTGTGGTAGTGGCGGAAGTAGAAGTGGAATTTTCAACACGCAATTCCGTGTCAAAGTCGTTTATCCTGACTGATCGGGTTAATAAATTAATATTTAATAAAATGCCGTGATCGGTGCCAGATGGGCCCCCGCGCTAGATATTTTGGGGGATGAAATTGGAAAGTTATATTAGGCTCCATAGTGGGCACATCGCACGCAAACCGCACCACCACAAACTTCATATCATAAATCTGTAAGCAGGAATTATCTCTCTCTGGGTTTGTTCTGGAGTTATATTTCTTCATGACTCTTACCCACAGTACAAGTCAGATCTTTCCTCCACTGCTTGATTAAGATGTCTACTTTTGCCGGAAATTGGTGCACTGCTTGCTGCTTGTTCAAGAAATTATTAAATAACGAGAAACTTTCTGAAAATAGCTTTCTATATACTCTAGTTCTGGAACAAGTAAATATGAAAACAAACTTTGAATTTAAACTTTGATTTAAGGGGCTTTTTCATATTCACACAGCTTTATTTCAGGAAGAAATTTATTATTGTTTCATAGCTTATGAAACAACGGAATTCCCAAACAATCCTCTACATTTTTGAAAAGCCAAATGTTTCCAACTGAAAACTGTCAAAGTTTTCGTAGGCGTAACTGTTATAATAATTATCATTCAATTCGAAAAACGAATGCATGTAAAAGAAACATGTTATCTTAAATTTAATTAACGGAAACATTTTTGGAACTATCCAGTAGAAACGATTCATAATATATTCGGCGGTGCTAAATATTAGATATCTGAGATTAGGCACAATGTATCGCTCTCCTTAAAATATATATTATAAGACATTCAGGTTTCATTGTCGTTGCCAAATCACAAAAAATGTCAAAAAAGTTAAAACCTGTTTTAAATACTCTTAAGAATGTCAGTCTGCAGTCCCTTAGATCACTTGGAAGTGCAGACCTATTTTTTTTAGCATTAATTTCTCAAAATGGTAAAATAATTCCACTTTTTGTCTGGTATTTTATCACCCTATTACAAAATTATCATGCTTCTTGCATTTCCTTATCCATGGTAAATATGATTTGGTTTGCTACACTGTGTACTGTGTAGGTATTACCACAGAATATATATTCTGTGGTATTACTACGAAAGATTTTCTTAGGCTAGCAAGCCTTAACACTCTCTTCGCCAAGTGGAATCTGTTCGTTCATCAACTTTGCCTAGAATAATAATTTGCAAAAGTCAATAATTCCTCTCATTCCTAATGATGTGACGGAAAACGGTGTTTTATTATGTAAGTACCTGAATTCTGGCCAAGAAACCATCCTTCAGAGGATCTACTCATTGGGATCAAATAACAAGATTCTGAGATTTCGATACATCCACATTATTCCCCATTCTCCGCAGCTTCAACACCATACAACAGACTAGAATATGCGTACCATGATAACGTGTGATTCTTTAAATTTCCATTTTAGGTAAGCCTTGGAATTTGAACGTACGCGCCGAATTGATTCATGTATTGCTGTCAGTTTCAAACAACAACCAGAAAACCTAACCTTTTTTGACATTTTAAGAAATGAGGTGTAATCAAAGACATGATTTTTTTTTCCACCGCCAACTCAGAATGGAAATTTAATGAATCACACGTTATAATTGAAGCATAGAAAAGAAGGTCTCGATATCATAGCACGATCTCTTGTACTAGATAACAGAAGAAGTCTAAACTTTTCTTTTTTCCTGTTATGAGATCATCAAATTCTGGATTTTAATAAATGGTGGTCATAATTCTACCAGAAAATTTACCTGTGGGGTGAGTTTTGGAAAAAAATACTGAAAAAATAAAAAATAACGTTTGCAACCTCGAAATTCATGTCGTAAATAAGTAATAAGTACGTAATTCAAGATTCCATCGATGGTTCAAGAATTATTCTCAAATCTATTATTAGAACCACTGCAGGTATAATGGAAAACTTATATAAGGAAGTAAAGAGATGCAATGTCTTGATTTTAAATATTTCTGAATATTTAGGGGGCACAAAAATGTGATTATTACCTATACCTACTATTAGTTCAAGAAATAAGAAAAATTTGGAAGCTGAGCACAACCAACATTGAGTTCGGGGTTCAGCAAATTATTCGTTTTGTGATGCTCTTAATGCACGTGTGGATGTTTCGAAATAAATCCCCAACTACCAGAGAAAATGCATGCTGAAACCAAAAATACTTCAAATGCTCCTTCTTTCTTCAAATAAAAATTTGTAGGCAGAAATACGGATCTACAATTTATTTTCTAGTACAAGAAACACTTACTTGAAATGCAAAAATGCGTCATGCTTGATACTATTGAAATCAGCAACCTTGAAAAAGGAAGGAAAGGTCGAGAAAGATGCAATTTTATTTTGCTTTATCTGTTTTTAGCTAGTAGTCTTACGATATTAGGGAGTATGAGGAAGCATTCTTGATGAAATTAAGCCTATTCTATGAGAAATACTAGAATAGCTTTCAGAAAAACTAGCTGATAACAACTAAGCTGAATCTTCAAGACAAAGATTCAGTAAATCAAAATTCCCCAAAATAGTTTATCAAAATATCCTCCAGATTTTGAAAAGTGTGCCAATGAGTATTCTAGTTTTATACTATATTATTCCAACGTCAGTTTGAAACAATCGTCTATTTTTCCTTATTGGTTATTCAGTTTTACCTCATGTTAAATTAGGTTTTTCTGTCCCATTCAATAGCTGTTGTTAGCATTCCTAAAGTTATATACTTTATAATCTAACGAACTAACTGTTAGTCTCAGTCAACAGGAAGTTGTATGAAATTTTCCATTACATGTATGGGTTTTCTTCGCAAATAAAACGGCCCATCTCCCGGTAACTCAACAAAATTCTTAATGAACCACACGACAGTTATTGTTGTCAAACACTAAAGATTTATAATCAAACCGCAATACCTACTAATTAATGCGTAAATCATGTCGGTAGAACTGTTGAATAAAAAAAACAAAAACTTAGCATAACGAATTAACCGCGCATTTATAATAAATTAACGGAGAAAATTGTCTAAAGAAAAACCTTAAGCTTGGAAACTTTCATCATGCACGACCAGTAAATAAGAATAACTGTTGCTGTTGCCAAGCCCGGCATCACACGGCAGGATATTTTAAATAAAAATTGAGCAAATGGAAGTATTTATGAAGTATATTTTTTATTTAATAGGTTAGTAGCAATGCAAATGCGTGAGTAACGACAATACGCGTGCTAAGTCTGGAATAAATATACTCCGTATGGAAATAGCAACACATATGCATAGGCCTTGAATTATTTATATTCTTTTGATCACACGAATATATCTAAAAGGGAATTATAGAGTTTCAGGGTGATAATTTACTGAACTAAATAATGACTGTCAACTAACTTTGTAAAGTTACCACTTTTTTGTACCCAAGTAATTAATGCAGGTACGTTTGGAAAACTATCAGAACAAGGGTAATTAATATTTTACAACTGGTCGTATAATTTGCAACCGTCAGTTTTTGTGACGACTGAAATATTTATGTTCAAAATATACTTTTGGTGATGGTTATTAGTTAATAATAAGCATAGTGAGACAGGCGAATGAACTAAATGTAACTCATAGAAGAAGAAAACAGGATTTTATGAGTAACTAATGATTTTTTAAACGAATTCCAAGTCGTTTTTTTGCGAATCGTCTATAATTTACAGTGAACGATCTCATTACCTGTAATTTAATCTAAAAACCATAAATTATGCATTGTTCAAAACCGTATATTTACAAAAAAAGTTCAGTTGTATTGTAGTTGCGTTGCGTGTTATAATTCATACGAATTCAGTCAGTTTATCTGGTATAAGTTTATATTATATTTTGTGGTGTAGTTGTGGCAATAACACGATAACCAGTGTTTCGTTATGAACAATCTTGCTATTTGTATGTCAAATTTAATTTCCTCAAATAGCATTTCTCCAAATTAAAACCATCCCCCGTAATGCTAAAATAATAATGTTGGTACACGTAGATTATAAAGTGTAATCTTAATAGGACCTTCTATTTTACTGCTTGTTGTTTTAGAGCCACTAAATACGGGGCCCTACGATGCTAACTTTGACGATAACTGCTCCTCGTCACCACGGTCTCCTTGTTTTATGACACACGTAACGACTTTCTGTGAAAATTGAAATATTTAATGAGCACCCTTCCAGTTCAGACTTTTAATAATAAATATATGCCTTTATAGTTTTACTCCATACTTTGATAGCCTTCAACCATTTTATAGACGATTAAACAATACTTGACTGTAGAAAAGTATATCAAATATCAGTTTTGGAAGCATGCTCTGGATATTTTTATGTGCAAACAGGACATGTAGGGGAATACTGCAAAAAATAAACAAGTTTTATTACGTATTTGGGCTACTAAATAGAGGGGCGAGGGAGTTTAGAGATATTAGGAGAGAACGTGCCTTAGAAATGTTATCTGAAAACCAGTCCAGTTATAGGAAAGTTATAGGAAAACCAGTCCGAATATTCACCTGAAAATTTAATAAAGAAGCCTTAGTTCAGTTTTCACTTCAAACTTCAGAATTACTGAAACAAAATAGAATTAAGGTTTAAGAGTCCCAGAATTTTTTGAGTTATGTACCTACTTTTGAATCGTTATCAAAATGTCAATACTTTAAAACTTAAGTCATAATTTTCGACTGTCTACCAATAAAAATCTTCAGGAAACAAAATAAGAACAAAATAATACATTTATTTGTAGGTACCTATACTCTCGCTAATATATTTGAGATGTTAAGGTAGAGTAGATTGGAAATTTGATTCTATATATTTTGCCTCGCTTAACAAGAAGGATTTACTTAAATAATTGGAACAATAAACTCACAAAATTTTCTTTAAGTTTAAATAAGGAATTTAGTCTTCTATCCTAAATCTTGCATCTGCATGAAATATATGAGAAATTTGATGTCCTAATTCATTTACTACTACGTTGACCAAAGGACTACTCACTACACCCGAATCCTTGAATAAGTAAAACAAAAACACAAACAAAACCCATAAAACTCTTTTACTACTCCACACATCAAACCAACTAATTTAATGGCAACATCTCCTTTTTGTAACATCTTTACAGGAAAAAAAACTCGACGATTATTTTTTTATGTATGATCTAACCGTGCATCATCGCTTCTTCCGTGTTCAACTGCTTTTTGCACAACTCCGAACAAATAGTAATTTAACGCCGTTGTAATAGCGTGAGTGCAGCCTGACCTAGGCTAACCTCTACAGCGGGTGTATAGTAGATCAGTTCGGAACGTCGAGCAAAAACAATCGCACGTCAATGTGACAGCTCGTCAAGGCTTACCGCTACATCCCAGGGCAATGAAACAATTGAACTCCAGCACACTTTAGATCAATTACGCCATTTGCATTTAACAACCCATCGTGATGAAAAAAAAAACGCAAGCGAAGAGCTTTTTGCTGTTTAAAACTATATATGAGTATATTAAAAAGTCATTTATCAAAAAACGTGCGGCTTTTAAATAATGGCGTTAGTATATTATAATTTTCCGGGAGATAATAGGGCCTTATATATAATTAGTGAACGCTAATGTTTAATGTAGACATTAAAAAATAACATAATGAACAATGTGTAGGTATGCCTATTGAAAAAAAACGTACACACACAGAAACAGACAAGTTTTTCCATTAACAAAAATAATTTGATTCATTTGGCCACGCACGTCATGCAGAGGGGTCAAATTATCATGATGAAAGATCCAAACCAACCTCACCAAGCAAAAAACGCACCTAATTGAAATTGAAAATTTCTACGTAGGTTGTCACCATTTTTTTTGCACCTTAAAAATTCTATAGCCAATTAAATGGCGAAGAACATGGTTTGGGTGTTTCCGAACACAACATAATTGTTTTTGCACAGAAAATCCTCTCGCAGATTATTGACCTTGGGTTCACGACCCGCAGCTGAATGAAACTAATGTCATCAAAATATTTTAATTGAGTTAAAATAAATTCGTAAATGTTTGGCTTATGCACTGATCCTTGGGACTGGGAGCCAAGAAAAAAATTCAAAACTCACTTCTAATTTCGGATTATCGACCTTGGAAAATGCATCTGCTCCAAGCTTGGGAACTGGGAGAGGTTAAATGTGTGGTGCTTGAATATTATGTTCATTAATTTATATATTTTCAGTCAAATACCGTACAAATAAACTCGGATATTTATTTTTACTATATAAAGATTCGTTTTATTATATTATATTCGTTTTATGGCTAATGATATGACGGTGTGGTATATAAATTTTTTTAATGTATCGCTTCCACGAAGCCAGTTCATATTTTAATTAAAATGCCTTTTTAAGAACAGCACAAATATGTTTTTGTGCAAGCATACAATTACACAATTTTATAGAAAACATTTTACATTACATTGTTATTTATTATTGAGACCACACTGTTCAAAAGCTTATTTGATGTGAAAGATGAATAATTAAAATGAATTTATTTTAAAGGAAAATTTATTGTTAGAAATTAATTGCTAACGTATACCAGTACATTTATTTTCCACTTAGTTGCTTTTATGTTGTATTAACAATGCTATTGCAATTAAAACATGAAAAATATACACAAAACATTCCCGGAATTGGTTCATTTTGTAAACGGATTCGTATCACTTTCAATAAAATTTATCGTGGTTTTTCCTGAAATATAGTCTAGCATGTTTTGTGATATTTGGTGGTTTCTGACTCATCTGTCTTGTGATTCCTTCAATCAATAATTATATGTATGTACTTAGCCTTAACTAAATAAACAGAATTCTACTTTAATTCATTTTACACTTACTATATTTTATGTAACATAAAACAATAACATTAAATTAAAATCAAAACAACTAAACATATTAAGATGACCGCAACGAATACCAACGAATTGATTTGTTCACGTTCGTTAACAGCGTGAATACTGAACGAATGCATTCGTTTGTTCCTTTTCTTTAAACTTTAAACTTCCTAGAATAGAAAACAGAAAATCTGCAATGGATTTAACATCAAACTTTTACAAGAATAGGTACTGTTGTCCACAGATCCTTGTGGATTAACTGTTAAATCAATCTTAAAAAGGACATTATTAGTGTATTGTGTTAAGCGGTGTTAATATTAACTTAAATTCAGTAGCATCAGTCAGTGGGTGCTAGACGACTAGACCATGTAATAGTTGTTTATGCAACAAGTGTATAATGTAGTACTTTTTTTCACGAATGAGAAGTTTGACCTCACGAGCCGTAGGAGAGGAAAAAAGACACTTTATGCATGTGTTGCACTCAGAATTTCGCTCATCCATATTGTGTTCATTTCTAAAATTCCACAAAATTTTTTAAACTGGCCCCATGTTTAATCCTTAGATTGGTACAGAAAAGCACAAATACCTTCAACCTCACCATCGTACTACACTAAGTGGTTAGTGCTAATGAACTACTTTGTCAATATTATCTATATCCTTTGAAAAAACGTGCTTAAGACAGCAGGATACTTTTGTAACTGCTAAATAAAAATAAATTACATTTTCGGTGGCTTTTTATAATATAAAATAAACCTGCTGAGTTTTATAACCAAATACCTTCGTTTATATTGTTTTCTTTCAGAACGAAATCGAAACCTAGAAACTGCATACTACTTAATATTCCCGGAAGTCCCTTGGGGTGCTTCTGGCAAATTTAATGCAGATAATGAAAACGAAATTAAATTATTTATTACCGCACGAGAAGAAAGACTGCAGTATTGTGTGAAGAAGCCCCTAAAGTCTAAACTATTCAATAAAATGACATTTTGTGTATGTACCACTACACCATACACATACATCCTTCCTTCAATTATTTATCCTAGTAGAAAACAGAAATGAAATTGACTCCCAAGGTATTTTAAGTAATCGCGTTGGACTATCGTTTTGCGAAAGGGCAATAAAATTTGTCGTGTCATGAAACTGTTATAGGAAACAAACACGAATAAGACGAAAAGGAAATAAAACGAGTAATTGGTGGCGTGTGATCAAATGTTTAAAGTCAGCTATGATCTTACACGCATTCAAATGTTTTATCGGTTATAGATGGTGTAGAATTACCTTAGCGATTGGTGGAATAGTTTTTCCACGAATCGATAAATTGTATTTTCGATTTAGTTTCGTCATTCTGTTGTGATAAATATTTGTAGATTCGACATATTGACATACTTTGATTTTCAAATTGAATATATTAGAATCTAGCAAATTTATCGGTTTCCTATATATAAGTCCCAGTCCACCCCTGTGCTCATTTTTATTCGCCTATTTCATATCTCCCGTTATTGTTCCTTTGACAAGAAGAAAAAGCGACATAAATTCTATATCAAGCAAATTCCTACACCCAGTGTGACAAGTGCAGTGCAGAAGCAACATTGCCACACGTATAAAACGTACACAGCTGTCATGTAGGGCCGTACATCAGCTGCTAATACTTTAAATATGAAAGTGAATTCGTCTTTTACTTGCTTTCGTTTTGAGGCACTTTGAAATTAATCTTAGAACAAGTGATTCGATTGAATTAGGTTAGGCAGTGGGATTTGCATACATCCGAGTTATTAATCTGTAAAAATATAACAAAGCTCTGTAATTGGATTAGTTTTGTTTACGAACTATACGCGCATGCAATATTTCCATATGTACATGATATGGCACAGGGAAAAAACTATAAACCAACAAAAAAAAATATTGATAGAATAATCTCATCTATTTTACCAATATTACAAAATTCCAATTCCCGAACGCTATCTGTTTTGACAAGCAGAATATGCATAAAGGATTGCATTGCAGTAATATTTACCGATAGCCTGGGAACTTCCAAACTGCATACTCTTCTAGTAAATCTTTGTTTATTTCCTTCATAAAATTTATATTTACTCTATAGTCATGTATTCATAATATATGCTTTATGTTTTCTTTATATTCATAGTTTTCTTCTATATACGGTATATATGAAACAGTAAATATCTTGAAAGGAGAGTTTTCACTTGGGTTTTTCTCGACTCAAAACAAATACTGTTCAAAATGCAAACAATAGTACAGAGGGCATTTGGTGCAGTATACATAAGTGTGCTTCGATAAGATGTACAAATATCGCACGTAAAGCAACAGATAATAGTATGATTTGTGATTAATTTGTAAATAATTTATGAGTATTTAGCTATTATCTACATGTACATGTTTTTGTAGAAATAACATATTTATTTATATTATTATCCAAATATACAGTTAAAAACTCGAGTTATTTAGTTATCTCATTAACGAGGTGGTTTAATTTTAAAAAGTTCTAGGCAAATTTCTCAAAATCTTGAAATAGATTTAGACATTTCTAGCGCTTAAATATAAATTGAAGCACTTATTCATATTCAGAATGTCTATCTCAAAATTACTGAAAACTACAATTTTTTCTAAAATTTCTATCACAGTCCTTCAAGTTAAAAGGAATACATTAATACAAATGAAGATGACATGAAATTTTCAAAAATGTCTCTTAAGAAATTTATGATTTCGAATGTTTATTGAAATATGAATTCCTTATACAGGGTGTTCCGTATCGTTATGCTCAAATTTTGGGAGCATAAAATGGACTTAATTCTAAGACTAAAAAATGCAAATGTGGCCGATCTTTATTTGTTTTGAAATTACAGACCTTCGAAATTATTAACAAGATGTTTTCTTTTTTCAGTGATATCTCCGAAACCATGGTTTTTATAGAAAAAATGGCTAAGAGCCATTTTGTTGTAAAAAAAATCCCCACATTTTTTGTCTAAACAAAACTGTAACTTTAAAACAAATAAAGATCGACCCACCACTTTTGTACTTTTTAGTCATAGATTTACGTCTATTTTATGCTACCAAAATTTGAACATAACGATACGGAACACCCTGTATTTATTGAAAGGAATAAAATATAATTTGCCTAAGTTTCAGTCTTTCTAGGGACTGTACATAAAAACAGAGATTGCGATGGCTGAGACATTCTTTTTTTAAAGTGTAAATATCTCGAAAACCGTTCATTTTGAAAATATGAAACCTTCACACTTTTTCATCTAAAATTACGTGTAGAATCTGAAAATCTATTAATATATAGGGTATTCCATTTAAAATAACGAAGTAAGTAGCTGTCCAGCCATATCAAACACCCTGTATAAATGGAAATAATTTTAGGTTATGGAGCAGTAAATTTCTGAAAACTTTTGTCTTCAAAATTTTTTTCTATTTCCAAACCTAACGAATTTATAGAAGAATGCTAGGGTTTTGACGGACCCTGTATAATGAATGAATGAATGAGAACAGAGTAACTAAAAGGATACTGATGGCAGGAGAAGGGGGCAAAATGAAGAAAAAGACCCAAAAGAAGATGACTGAAAGCAGTGAAAGAGGTCCTATTACAATTAGGGCTGGAAAATTGGCAAGAGAAATCAGACATATTAAGATGGAGGGAGATAGTAAACCATTTTGAAGCTAGGGATCTACAAAATTTGTAGGCTAAATTATTTATATTTGATAATTGTCATTTATGAAGATCGCAGTTTAATAAACATGTCAAAAGTTCCTTCTTATTTAGATAATATCAAGAAAATGCCACATGAAAATCTTATTACTATTTATTCCAGCTCAAATTACAATTTAAAATAGACATGCGGTCTAAAATTTGCCTCTAAATCTTGAATTATCTGTGATATCAGATAAATTGATAATTTCAATTATTTTGTTTACACCTTTTAATGATGATAAACAATATAATTCCAAAGTTTAATTTCATCTACTATTTGCATCTTGTTTTCACATCGGGATTTTCATATTATATTATACTAATCA
The DNA here is from genome assembly GCA_963942485.1 of Pediacus dermestoides. NCBI lineage: Eukaryota > Metazoa > Arthropoda > Insecta > Coleoptera > Cucujidae > Pediacus > Pediacus dermestoides. The sequence goes on from OZ012629.1 coordinate 7,808,080, forward strand.
ACTTGTTTTCCGTAGTGCTTAATACAAAGTATTAATTTTCGTTAATTAACTAATTCTCTGTTTCTCATCACGTACAAGCTTACACTCTAAGTAAACAAGATTAGTCATTATCAACTCGATTTATTTACAAATACACCACCCAGATAATTATATAAAAAATACTTGATGCAATGTTTGAAATGTGACTACTTATTAAATAAGTCCAAAAATTAGATCTAAATATAAATATTATTCAAGCAGTAAAAAATGTGATTGCGGAATAACCTTCGCTTACCTTGTAGTTAGTGTATTATAATAGTTTTGTTTACTGTATCAACACATTTATTTAGTTTTTTATCTCATTACTACTAAGCTAGATACCAAGAAATTTCAGAGCGTTCTCTTTCCAACATATTCTAAAAATAACGATTTGTAAGTTACGCAACAAATTTCTATACCTGGTGCACCCTCTCTCATGGGCAAGAAGTGGAGATTGATTTTCGTCAAAACCACTGCAAATAATTCAAGACAGCCCATTGTATATATTTGATGAGTGTAGCAGGAGTTTAAGTGTAGGTGGGTAGTTTCACCAGTAAGGCATGCAGCAGATTAAATTAAGGGTATGTCTACGAGTTGGAGTGGTGCGCGGCAGTGTCGGGGTAAATTCTCAGAACGGCCGGTGAACCTGGCTGGCTGGGCTGGGACCTTGGGCTGGCAAGTCACGCCGTGGTCGCGTCCGCCAGCCACAACCGCAACAGCGGACCCACGGTATAACTTTGGGTTTATAATGTCCCGTGTCCTATCCTGTCTTAGACTGGTGTATTAACTCTTTATTGCTGCCACGTCCTAGTTCTTCTACATGTTACATCCAGTTTATGCATGTCATGACGAATAAATTCTTATTGGATTTCTAGATAGGTCTTTTATTATGTCTCTACATATTCACACACCAAATCGTTGTATGTAAAAAAAGAGTTGAATGTGTTTATTTCACCGTGACGAGGGCTTTTATACAACTTTATTATTAATTTGATATAAATCGTCTTATTACATATCCAAGTATTAATAAGCTAGGCTGTTGGTGAGATCATTTAGCATTGAATGCTCATGGAATAGATTTGTAAAACTAAATAAAACCCAAAATGTGTACCTACAATAAGTAACTAATTTTGAAAAATCAATCAGATCTCAATTTCATACCACGCTTATTCTAATTTCTATTCGAGTATAAAATTCATTTTTCTAAAATTAAAGAATCTAAAGCAGTCTCCTTTGAGTTTTGTAAGAAAATCAGTTTGAAGAAGTCGAGAGAATGACCGCTGGACAAATTTATACAAAAAGATAAAACTCTGGAGTTTATACATTTTAAATTGCCATAAAACTTCAGTTTTCCTTGCTCTCTTCTACTTCTAGTACTTTTCACATTGAAATAAATTGGCTCTACTAAAAAATTCGAACAAAATGAAAATCCGACCAAATTTCTGGATTTTAAGGCCTGAAAATCCAATAATTCGTTTTCTAGTTAGAAAGCAAAATTTTGGAAGAATCATCACTAAACACATCTACTTCTTGTGGTTCCAAAACTATGATTTTGGTATAGAAATCTGGTGGAGATATAAAAATCATACTTTATTTTTTTGATAAAATATGTGTTCCTTTTAAAAAATACTTGTGATTTATCTCACAGGATGAAACCCAAAATGCCAGCCAGATTATGCGATAATCACGTTTGTTGTTTAAATTACTTATTGTTTTCAACCATAATATAATTATAGTATCTTAGGAAATGCTTCAGATCCAGAATAAACTAAATTAATTATCATTTATCTATTGTTTGTGACACACATTGGTGGTCATCTAAACGCAAGAAGTATGAGTCATTCACAGGCTAGTCATCTGCAAGCTTAGTTTTAAGGAAGTGTTGATTACGATAACACAAAAACACTTGCATAATAATTAGTACTTCTGTTTCAACCACAAAATTGTCGGAAACTTTATCACTTGAAACGTTTTAATGAAATCGATTTGCCAAATTTAGACTGCAAAAGGTTATAGTGATTAAGGTGAATGCTCTATTGAAATTTTCGAGGTATTTCCGATATCTCAATGTCATGAACAAGAAAACATTTACAAGTTTTAAGTTGTTTATCGTGATTATGATAAAGTTAATCAATGAGAGACAAGTTTATCTTTTAATGATAATACTGTTGAGTGGACGTGTAGATTTTGAAGAAAATTAGCGAGTAGTAAACACTAATGAAATTTGAAGAGGAGTTTTGAAGAAAAATATTTAAAATTATTGACTCTAATCATTAGACACTAAAACATTACGTGTTTATTATCAGTGGCGGCTCGTAGTCATTTAGTCGGGGGAGGCAGTTAAAAAAGATGCGAGCGTAGCGAGCCTAAAAGCGTGGTTCAAGGTCATCCCTTTTAAGGATACTTCTTGCTTAATAATCTTGCTCACGTCCCATGCCTGGTTGCCTTGATCGGAAAGTTTTTTATCAGGTTTTTATGAAATTTAGGAAAAGGAGCTCTACTTGGTCAGAAAAATATTTTGCATAAGTACCTACTAAATACAAACTCTTGGTTACAAAGAAAGATACAAATATCGATTAATCTGTTTATTTTATTTTTTCTTACTGAATCATTAAATCTTTGAATTTCGATTGTTGTAATTTACACATAGATCCAATATGCTCTTGACTTTTTGAATATCTCTCAATCGAGCGACCTAAATTTTTCAGGCAGTCATAGCCAAATTGTGACCAAACTCCTTCACCCCGAATTGAAAATAAAATACATGGCCAACAATACAATTCTTTTAAAATTAACTACCCGTTAACCATTTACATTTACTGTACCAATGATTAACAAAACTACGAGGCGGTTTACCCTGATTAATTAAATACTTACTTAGGTCTGGATGAGGAACCTCTAAATCTTTGACGAACAATTTATCATCGTAACACAGTCGATTAAATTTAAATTTAATTAAAAAGTCAACAATGTCTTCACAAATTTTAATATTTGTTACAGTGTCACTTCCCTCTCCTTCCATTTTAAGAATAAACTTTTGTTTGCACACAAAAAAAACACAAATACCTAATATGTTTCACCTCATACTTGCACACACAGACACACAAACAAACAACAACTGTTACATAAAAAGCGCAGGCGTAAATGCTTGTTCCTTGTTCACAACAGTTTCTTTCGTGTTTAAAAAAAAGGTGTTTTTGTCTCCAACTTGAATGTGCAATGACAAAAAATAGTAGTAGTAACTAAAACGCAGGCGTAACACATGTTCACCACAGTTTCGTGTTTAAAAATAAAATCGAGGAGCGCCTCGCAGCCCAGAGCGCAAGTGCGGGTGTGTGTGACAACTACATAGGCAGAAGTGCGATTCGAGTCGAACCACAGATGAGAGAACTTAACGAATATTTCGAGCATTTCAACAGGGTGGCGGTTTATTCAAATTCTGATTCAAAATATTTATCTGTAAAAGTTGTTAAATTAGATCTATCTAGTATCTACATTTTAAGAAATTGAAAAAAAGATACTTGTAAAATAAAAACAAAATAAATTAATGGTTATAGAGTAGGCACTCCCTCAAAGGGCTTCCACCAACCATAGCCCAGGGGCATCAGACAATCTAAGTGTGACCCTGACAATAACTAAAAATATCAAGACGATATTTGCAACTAGTGAGAATGAATTAAGAACCATCATGACTTTTTTCAAAATTCTGACGGTTTTTTGTCGATTTTCGCTCAATTTAATTCCTCTGTGAAATTATTTCGATTTCAAACCGCGAATTTGTGTTGCTGTGTACAGGGGAACCACCGCAATCCACCCAAAAACAATTAATTAGGAATATTAAACAAACAATACGTAAATTAATATAACAGGCGGAAAATATATTTATTCATATATCATTACATCAACGCGGACTGATCAAACAGGCTATCTTCGTTACACAATTCTCTAATTGGATTTGCATATACATACATGTACGTATTGTTTGATTGTAATAATATACATCAAACGCATCAAAATACAAATAGATCCTATTATATTGATCAATGTTTAATCGTAATAAGCTAAATTCCATAATACACAATTAGGGTGTACGTGTGTGCAGTTAATTATATATAAGGGGTAGTTTCCCCATATCTGTAATGAAATATCGTGTTTATATACCTACGATATTTCCAGAACTATCATCAATATTATTATCTTAGCCTAGAAAATATTTCGAAATTCTGACGTAGCGTTAATATAATAAAATTAAAAAAATACTTAAGTATATTGATTTCCTATTAAGGATATCTCAGACTTTTAGTCCAACTGTGAACAAATAAAAGCGATAAGATTACACAGTGCCATTAAAACATGAGTAATATATTATATTTTTATAGGTACCTATATATTTATATTTATGCATAGTAACACTACAGAAATATTTTTGATGCTGAACAATTCAACCTTGTACGTGCCTCAATTCGAATGAAATTTCATCTGATGGTGATGAAGAAAACTGAAACTGCATAAAGTTTTGTCAAAGAACCAATTGTAAAATCCCTCATAAATAATGTCAATTAACCATTTCTCAAAATAACTGCAAACGATGCAAACATTACTGCCACCAATTTTTCACGGTTTATTTGGATGCTATAGCGACATAAAGTGTTTTTGTTTCTTTTAGGGGCGCCTCAATTTTGCATCGAGTAAATCAAAGCTACAACCCTGAAGCACACTATAATATTAGTAACACTGCAATTACTATCGCCTGTAAATCACTTGTGTGTTGTATCATATTTATGCGTGTGTGGATCTAGTTTAGATTTAGATAATAATTAAACAAAGCTTCGACAATGAGTTATGTTTATTTTATTATATTACGCGGAAGAATAAAATCTATGAATCTAATTTACTTTCTACACAAGTAAATCGGATTTTTGTTTTCTTCCAACCAGGCAGCTTCTTTCGATTATAGCACAAAATAACGACTTGTTTTTGTTCTCATTGCCACTATTTTATCTCCAAATTAAAATGTCTCATTTATCAAAGTAGTTCGCGACAAAAAAAGCAAACTTCTAACTGTTTTAACGCTTTTGTACCAGAAACTACGAGCTAAAATAAAAAAAATAACATAAAGCACCGAAAACAAGACGGATTTTATCATCGACTTTTCGGTGTAATATATAAAAATGTAAAACAAACTTCGGTCATTATATGGAGGCTCTTGTAATAGGTTTTATTATATATTTTTTTCTGTACGAATGAGTAATAAAAGTCATCCACGTGTGTGGTTAAGTGCTATTGCTATTATTTAATTATTTATGCGTTCACGCAAAGCAGAATTAAAAGGATAGTAAGTGAATGCAGTGGAAAAAATACGTTTTATTTGTGTAAATCACGCAATAGGTGGTTGAGAGAAACAGTGGAGGGGATCATTTTAATAAAGCTGGTTTTAGCGTATATATAGCAGCTGTTAAGTAAGTTATAAAAACCAAAATGTTGGCTTTTATGTTTGTAGGCAGGGGATTCCGTTTTTCAGTTTTTTTATGGGCGTTTAAATAAGTTTTTCGTTTCAGATTATTGAAATTTAAAGCTAGTAAGTGACAGGTTTGCTTTGTAATGACGTTGTAGAAACCAACAGAAATCTAACGATTTTGATCTTGTATCTGGTACGCAAGATTACTGATTCTTTAAAGAAAGCAGTTCTCTTAATTGATCCAAAGTTTGTGAATCTTTGTTTACTTCTCTGTGGACTGATGATCTCCATCGATGAATCCAGCTGAATATGCTTTTATCATTCGTCTTCTTTAGGTAGGAGGTAGAAGGTATTTTCTCCTAGGCTGCTATTTGAATCCTGTGAGGATTTTCCTTGAACATAAATAACGTGAACTAAATTTTATTCTAATATCTCTCATTTTACTTTGCCAAGGTAATATCGTGATCTTCCTGTTGTTCCTCCTTTCAATCTTCTGTATTCCAGTTATTATTCTAATCTCTCTTGTGCATACTGGCCACCATCTTGGACAGATGTTCTTCAAAATCACATTAAAGTTTTGCCTCATTATTAGGAGTGCCGTATGGTTTTTTGGCTGAAAGGAAACTTTTTGGAAAACGAATTGAACCAAAATACTTTCTTCAAAAGAATGTAATTCCATAGGAACTCCAAATTTGCACATCAATTTGTCGATCAAAACACGAGCAACTGTGGCAACTTCTTGATTGGGAAGAACTTTAAAGCATTTAATATAATAATCCATTATGATGAAAATATTGCCTATAATTTGCAATTTGCAGTAGGTTCTCTATTCTTCCCTTGTTGTGTTTGTCGGATTTACCGTCGTGTTGTAGTTAGTCTTCAGATGGTTCGACTTTTATTCTGGCGGTCACAAAACCCAACAAAGTCTTCACGATAAAGTTTACATCGGCATTACCTTGAGATTTTCCTGGCCGATATTCTAACTCAACGTTCTCTTTGGATCTTTGATGCTTCGTCAGAAAAATAGCTAACTTTTACCATGTCAATTTTATAAATGGTTAGTTACGATTGTCGTAATAACAGAAAAAGTGGGCATTAGAGATCTTTTCGAAAATTCTGGTTTTTTTAAACTAAAACTTGCTTCTGTAATGATAGCAAATTTGAACCATTTGGAAAATAGTTTATATTCAGAGGTAAATTAGGAAATTTTCTGAAATGTTGTCTACAAATGAAACTCTGACTTCCTGTGATTAAATCTATTTCTTATTATTTTAATAGACAATTTTTCTTTGCGTAGTTTCAGTATTTTCGCAAATTTTAGTATCTTAAGGGTGAATACAGAGAAATATTTTAGGAAGGGAAATTGTCTCCTATATATAAACTAGGGACCATATTTTATATATCGAGAACAATCCCCTTCCTTAAAATGCTCCTCTGGATCCACCCATCGATATTTTTAAAACTTGTAAGAAACTACAAATTTTCATTAATGGTTCACTTTGAAAATTGATTATAATATTACAGTAGACTTTCAGAATTTCCCCTAGAATATAATTTTACAAAGCTCAATATTGCCTTTATTAAGAAAAAAATCATCAAAGTTATGAAAGTTAATTTATTATACTTTTGCGCGAATGGAAAAAATTTTTTCTTATTAATCGTATCATGATTCATTTTGAAAATTTATAAATCTACACCAAATTAGTAGATTTTCCTTTAGAATACAGATTTGAAAAGCTTAAAGCTGCACATATTAAAAAAATCATCAACATCGTGGAAGTTATTTTAGAAGTTTTCAGGCGGCTGTCTTTGAAAACTTGTCATGAAATTTCTGATTTTTAGTCAAATCACATTACTGAAATATAAATCTAATATTCGTATTTATTAAGGAAAAATTCACAAACGGCGTAGAGAAACTAGACATTTCTTGCTTTTGTTTCAGGTGAGTTGCATGATGATTGTTGGAAAACAACATAAAAGTCAGAACACAATCACATTTTTATGTAGCCTAACAATATTTTTCAAATTTTTACCAAAAAGTCTACAAATCTTAATTTACTAAACGTCACTTGAAAAACAAGTATGTATAATGTATATATTATATAATCCGTGCGAACGTCAGTTGTATATCAAAAATATTTCTTGGAAAATTGCATAGCTAAAATTTACTGCAATACAAAATTGATTAAATCACTATCTTATCAGCAAGTTCATCGCTGTAATCCATTAAATTGTACCAATACTTAACAGAGTTATTTTTGTCGATAAATCCTATAAGAGCCCCACCTATTTTTTTATGTATACCTACTTATGCATATTCCTCTCCTATATGGGCCTCACTTATTTTATTGTGATAATGCCAATAAAAGTACCGTGTGAAAATAAATAAAATTTAAATGTGCGTAGGTGGACAAACATGATAAGGCACATTCAATGTCCTTTTATCAATCCCAGTTAATAAATGTAAAGTTGATTAAAATAATTGTTGTAATACAGTTAATTATAATCGGACGTCGTTTGAAGACCATTTAAAAAAAATTCATTTGTTAATTGTGCTAGATATGGTTGATGAAATATCCTATGATTTTCTGTATAAATATAAACATTTACGCAGACTAAATAAAATGTTAAAAATAATTTCGCTGTTGTACAGATAAACAGTACATTAGATTTTTGCTGCTGGTATCAAATAATTTATTTAACCAAAAATTTTCCCTTGCTCTGTGTACGAAAATATTCTTTTTTCTCAATACTCCTGCGGTGGTAAATCACCCAAACAACAAATAAAATTTATTGTTGTTTTGAAAGTTTCAACACACAGAATTCAAAATAAACTTAGTGACACTGGGGCCACTTTAATTTTAATAGCTTTGACTTTTGGCACTGATTTATACGCGGTGCTCGTATAAAAATCATTTTTATTGACTAATAATAAAGTTCACTGACAGGATTTTTGGCATAAAAACTTTAATTTGTTTTAAACTTATTAAATAGTTTCGTGCAGAAAAGTCGTAACGTAATTTCATGGCCTACCACAACATCGTCTTAAGTATGCACTGGTGTTGTTGAACAACTTAGCAGGAATTGTCTAATTGACTGCGTTTGCTATCCTTCTCCAACATCTAGCAAGAGAGATGCTGATGATGTGGGGAGACAATTACCCAAGACAACCAGCAAACATTTATATATTTAAGGTCACACGTCATTGTAAAATTTTATGAGCTCTTGCAAATGTGTTTGTAAATAATTATTGTAAATAGCATTTTTACCTTGGCTATTTTTAATTATGTCTCTCAGATGCGTAGGTTAGGTTTTGCTGCAATAATATAGATTTTAAATGATTTTATTTCCTTAAACAAACGTATAAATCAAATTGAAAGGACCACTTTTTAATTGTACCGTTTAGCCTTGAAACATATAACATCCATTAAAAAATTGGAGTTCGGTTTTAATTGACACCCAAAGGCCTAAAAATAATTACACGAAGTAACATCCTTTTTTTCCTGTAATCAATAATAAACTGGTTGGCTTATTATTCACAATTATTATTTAAATTTACCCATAATAAATTTTATAAATGATACATTAACCTTTGCTGTTGACGCCCCGGAAAATTAATAAAGCAATCAAGACTTTTAGATTATTCTATCCTTCAATTAGATTTAAAATAGACAACAAGGTTATGGTTTCATAAATTTCCAAATACATTTTTTGCATTAATAACTAGAAACCTGGAATATATTTAGCTTTTATCGTCATTCTTGGAATAGAATACGCTTCATCCTCTTAATTAAATTTGGTTTAAAGTAGAAAATATTTTTGTTTTCCATCGGAATTTTTTTTATTGTAATTGAACAATTCCAAGAAATTGCGAAGTAGAAATCTGTTTACATCGAACTGATTCGGCTGCATGATATTTTACATAAAGCCAACAAACTATCTAAATTTTGAATAAATATTTTCACGTTTTGTATAAATATTTTTTTTTGCGTCATGACCTTTGCCAAAGTGAAAACGTTATGTAAGGTCACGGTCTGATAACTTTTTCTCGTTGGCAATCGTACCTTATTTACACGAATAATTGGTCTAATATCGACAATAGACACTAATTAGCAACCAATAACTTTTAATAAGTTATTATTACCACCTAGTTTTTGTATAAATAACGCGTATTTGTGTTTGTGTCAAATTTCAATGGATCACTTTAGACAGAAAGTAGGTAAGTTTTAATTTTAAACGTAAATAAAGTAGATAAGTGTGATCCTTCATGTTTATTTGTGTTTAATAATAATTGTAGATGCAGTTACTTAGTCCTAAATATTAACTCAGTAGTAAACTTGGCAAGGTATGGATTATACTTGGTAGATAAGATAACCAGTGCCAGAAGTATAATTACTTAAATATTTGAACAAAAAAAGAAAGATTCTACGAAAATTCAACGACATAATTTAAAGATTATGAAGAAAGTTAATTTAGACTACATGTCAGAAGAATTTGTTTGCTTTAAATACTGTACCGATCCTTTATGAGTAATATAAACAAACTCCAATTAAATATTTTGAAGAATTGCACGTGAAAGTAGTTTCTGCCAACCAAATTTTGAGAACTAAATATTTCTGAACTATTCAGAGAATTCGCAAAATGTATTTTTCCTTCAGTTTGTCTTTATTAACCAAGATTTGTAGAAGCTCCTTTTTGCGTATTCTTTCAGGAAGTTTCCAATTGTCATAAGTAAGAGTGGAACGCAAGATAGAATCTCTGTGCTCGATCCAATGACTTTATTTCTGACTCTTTCTAGTTTCGATATTCTGCAATTCCAGATCGATCTCGTCTATATTTCTTCCCTGTTTGTAAAAATTATTTGCAGATTTGACGTTCTGCTATCCAAAGGCAGATCCTTCAGTCATCATTGCCCACTGCTATATATTTAGAGTAATTTAAAGTCCAATTTGTTTATAACCTTCGTTTACTTTTCAAATCATCATGTAGTTCATCTTCTGTAATCGTAACTTGGTCTTCTGCATAGTTAAGAATGATATTTCTGTTAAATTTTCACTGGATTAGTTATGATTGTCTGTCGAGTATTTTATTTTATTTTTAATTGTGATATAGGAATGCTGTCACGTACTTTTCTAAATTTATTAGAGCTTTAGTTTTTTAGAAGAAAGAAAACCAATTCTCGTGGAAGAAAAACGCCAACAAACTCTCATATAACTCGCATATACTTTTAAACTAGTCAAGTATGGAAAGCAAAACCCTCAGCAAAGTCAAGAAAATCTTCTGGATCCAGAATATGTAAATTTATTCAGACTACGAGCTCTCACAACTAAATGTTCGGACAAAAGTAAATTTTTGAAGTATGAAAGTAGAACTGGACATTTTACGCAAATAATTAGTAAACACCTAACAATACAATAAGATAAAGCCTTAATAGCAAAATTATGCATGGATAAAATTATGTATTGGATTTAACAATATTTTAACCTTCATAATTAGCAAACTTTGCAAAATGAATTTGCAACTAAAAGTTGGGATAATTTTTAATGTAGGACCATTAATAAGAGGTTACGTCTCTTTTTGCTTTAATAGCTGCCTGTATTCTAACAGGCATTGTATTTATCAAATTTTGGTACAATTCTGGCGTGAAACTGTCCCCATTTTCTTCTATTTTGGTCTTTAAGTCCCCAATGGTTCTTGGTAGATTATTGCGTAAAATACGTTTAATTTTATGCCAAAGAGTTTCAATGACACTTAAGTCCGGACTGGATGAGGGCCATGAAAACACCTTTATGTCGTTTTCCTCAAGTTCCAAAACTGTGATTTTTTAAAAACAGTCGTTTGAAAATTACGTCACATTTTTCAAGTGCAATTTTAAAGCTACCTAATATCATCAAATAAAGACTTGGGGATTTTTCTGTACATAAAACCAACATCCAGCTTTGCAATAAAGTAATTTTTACCAAAATCCAACCAGTGGTTCCAAAACTGTGATTATTTTAATGTAGGTAGCACCCTCAAAAAAAACACGTTTTTTGAAAAGTGAACTGTGGAACTCGAAAAAAATGCACAAAAAATCATATTAACATTTCAGGATTTTTTCAATATAGTACAATTATTGAGCTTTGATTTAAATGTTTTTTGACACAAATCCAACCTGCGGTTTCAAAACTGTGATTCTTTAAAACAGTTACTAGAAAATTTTATCATTTTTAAAGGTGCAACTTTGAAGCTCCGATAAATGCCTAAAATCACCAAATAAAAACTTGTGTAACTTTTTTGTAAAGAAAACCAACATCCAGCTTTGCAATAAAGTAAATTTCATCAAAATCCGACTACTAGATCCAACGTTTTGAAAATAATAATTCTTTGTTTCTACAATTTTCCCATCCTGCTGGGTTAAAGTGCCACAGTTTTGGAACCGCCGAGCGGATTTTTACGAAATTTACGTTTTTATATAACTGAATGTTGGCATGATAACAGAAAAAACCATCAATATTATGGAAGTTAATTTAGATAACTTTTGCGCGTATAGAGAAACGATAATCAAATTTACTTTTCTACGAACTCGTATATAAGATATGGATCTGGAAAGGCTATTGAGATTGTCATACGTTATATGGAGAAGAATGAAGAATAATCATAAAAATTATTGTCGGACAGTCGAGAAGAAGAAACCTGATCGAAGAAGATATTGACAACAACCAACCGGCAAAACAGTCAGAGCTGGTAAATTATTTTCACATTTTAAAATAGCAACTTAAAATTAAGTGGAAATTTAGTGAAACCGGGAAACTGACGGGTGTCCGATTTGATATAATCATCTACTATCCCCAAAAAATAATTTAAAAGAGATGTTACCTTTTATTTATTATTTACGTCACCTAAATAAAAAAATATTTTTATTTATGAGACTAGAAACAAATTAGACAATTTAACATTTATGATCACTTAACACTTACTTATCAATTTAAACACCCTTACGTTTTATTAAATAGTTGGATCACGAATAGGATACGATCCTTTCCCTACATTGGGTGGAAATCTATTTTTTCCTCAACCTATTTGCCTAATTCGTGCGCTTATGGCTTTTTCCTTTTTCATGTTAAACTTCGAACATAAATAAATCAAAATTTGATGCGTGTAGTCAGTTTTTAAATTGTTATTGAGTGGTTAAATCCATTCTTCAGAGCTACCATCAATCACAGGCACAGAGAGAGCATTAATAAGTATTAAGCAAATTGATTTACAGAAAAAACCGCACATTCTGATGTCTATTTTATATTAATGGTTTACTGAAATAAATGAGATCTCTATGCTAATTGCCCTGGCGACTGAAAAAACGACACGTTTCAATATTTATACCTGAAAATCCATCACTGGAAGATTGACACGTATATAAGGAAAAACTCACTTAGATTAGTGTGTGGAGGAGGGATTGATTTTTCAAAAGATATTTTTGGTGTGTAACATAACTAAGGGCATGTTGTACATACAAGGATTAATATATCAGAGTTCATTCATTTGTAAAAAGCAAATTTGAAAAAGTGTGTTTCCTTTACTACTTTTTGGGCTATCATAATTTGTCAAGTTAACGATGGCACATTTGAACTAACTAAGTCGATTTCTCAAGTTTTTTATGGTCGGGCAAGCAAACAAATGTAAATAAAATGTCAACATATTCTTTTATAAATGTTTGAAGATTTGTTACATCTTAGGTGCTTTCTTAAAATGACTCTAGGTCTATAGCGGTGGAAAAAAGCATTTGTTAAAGAGATTCATCTCGCACAATAATACTTAATGTTTAACAGTACATGTATTGTGAATAATATACAGTGATTATTCTTGGATTTGACTCCGCTGTTGAACTTTTTTCGGAACAACACCATTTTCATGTTGACTTTAGATTATAGGTTTATATCGGGCCTTCTATTATAATAATTATTATAAACAAATATGTAACATTAAAAAACAATTAGTAAACATTATACAGAAATATATATGCATTGCATCATTTGTTTAAATGTTTATTTACACATAATCGTAAAATTATGGGGGACATTGACCGCAAGAGGCAAGACAGTTCAATTTCAAAGGTTTTTATTTACAATACTCATCATTGATTATTTAAAAAAACGTGATGAAATTAATTATACATTGAGTACTGCGATATCGAATTGTTATTAGTAAAATAGTAAATCTAATATTTTAAAGCTTCATTTCCGTATTATTATACTTCTGTGCCAGTACTTAAACATTAAACATTGAAATAAAACCTTAACAAATTATAACTACCTACTTTGTTTTTTTAAGAAATATTACGAGAAACGTTAATAATAAATGTAATCGCGAATCGAATTTTTATAAATAAAGCCCATTTTCTTGTAAACAAATATCTGTGTTTCGTCCCTTAGTTCAGTCCACACCAAGTCCCTACATGTCAGATTCACTTCTTGCAAGGGTGTTATAAAACAACAAGACAGAATTAAACGCGAATTTTATTGCTGTTATGACTCCTTAAGTACATAATCATAAATTATAATGGACAGTTTTAGTAACAGAAAAGGTGAAAACCACTAGCAGAAAGCCTAGAGAAAAAATTTAACGATATTGTTTGAACTCAATAAGAAACCTGAAACTTGCTTTCGAAGCGTGATTGAAGAAAACTCTGGAAATATTGTTTTGTAGATGACGGTCAACTCGAGAAACAATAAATCGTAAAACATGTGGAATGAGTTTTGTTAAAGAATTATAATGTAAAAACTTCAATGTGAGTCTCGTGCTAAAAGCAAGAAGAAGTGTCGATTGCTATGTTGAATCTAGTAGGTCTAAGACTGTCATAATAGATTTTAAGGCGCGAAGACGCATCTTCAAGATTTTTTCGTAGAACATGTAATCTTCTCTGGGCATTTACTTTATATCAAGTTCCTTTTTATTTTTAAACCGACTGTTCTTTCATTCTGTTCTTTCATCGCAGATTCTAAAGATAGAATCTTGAGATACTTTTAACTTTATCAAATAGAAATTTCTCTATTTTTCATCAATCCCCATTTTGCTAATAGAAGAATTTGAGATAATTTAACTCCCCATTGGGGCAATGAAATTCTATTTGTTAAGGATCAGTTAGATACATGAACCTGCATTTTACTTTAGACGAAGAAATTATCCTCTGAAAAGACCAGAGAAGAACTAAACCTAGAAGCTGAAAGTGTATCTCATACACATTTCAGCTTGGTGGAAAAACATGACTGAAATTATAGATAGATAGATAGATAGATAGATAGATAGATAGATCTTTATTAACGGACAATGGATAATCCATGCTAGTAAAATACTACAATCAACAAAGGTAAAATAAATAAATACAATACAATAAAACAAAATCCTAAGGAGTCAACAGTTTCAGCTCCTTCTTAAAGCTAGACAGTGTACAATTAAACAAATTCAATTCATAAGTATTCGCAAGACAACATATTCTATTATGTCTATATTGAAGAAAAATAACTAGGCAAGTCAAGTAAATCATCATCCAATAAGTCGGAGGGGATTTCCCTCAGTATGGCAAATTAATCAACAAGAAAAGCAGAAGCTGGAATATGGACCAAAAATTTTTCATCCTGAAGCGTTCTCTATTCCTCAGGATTTAAAGTTGCACCCAAGCAATATTCATAACGGTATATCATTTTAGAATTATCGTCATTGATGATGATGACCTAATCGATAAAATGTGAGTAGGTAATTATCCTGTTTCTTTAGAGCAGACTTAGTAATGACTGTAGTAATAAAATGTAAATAGACTATCGTGTGATTTGATTGGAATCGTTTAAGCTAATTACCCTCAAAACATATTTCGTAATTAAGAATAGAAGAGTAAATGTCGAAGGTTTGTTGCAATTATGCATTTCAGATTGTTCAGCTATAATTTATGTTGGGCGATTCCGAAATTCTTCCAGTGGAAGAATTGGAGTTGGAGAATTTGTAATATTAATTGGAAATTGAAAATTGAAGTCTTTTTTCACTGTATCTTGTTGCTGACCGAGGCTTTTAACTACCAAAGCAAATTTATACATTATTCAAGTTTAATGCTGGGATATAATGAGTACTTTAGCAGTAATTTTATAAAATCATCAATGTTCGGCCATGACACTTGCATGGAACAATAAAAAAATAACGATAACCATCCGATACTTACTGTTGACGATATCAAAACTGATTTCTGTGTTAGCAGGCGACCAAACCAAACCAGCATAGATTTACAGCCTTACAACAACGTGATCAGACTCTGGCTACATGGATGTGTATGTACGTATGTATGCATCTCTTATTAACGTATAGCACCATTCGCGTTGCAGTTTTTACTTGTAGTTGTTAAAAAGGAAATCTCAATAATACTTTCCCGCCTCGTATAAACAGTCTCATGGCCAACATTGCTGCGAGTGTTTTGACTTATTGAACGCAATATCTCTGTCTGCCTCACTCCGAAAGGTGAGCATAATGTTTATGTGTTTTGGCTCTTTAATATGCAGTCACTGAACTGACTCGACTTTCGCAATCCTCACAATGGCATTGAAACATCAATAAAATCATAAAAATAAACATAATTGCGTTTAGGCATCAGGCATTTTATTTTGCTCGTTTTAAAAGCGCAGACTGTGAAGATGCAGTTCAGGTGCAGGCAGCAACAACAGCAGCAAAGCGTTTTTCAGATTTATTTAATTTAACTTTAATTGTTTGTCATTAAATTTAATAATACCTCACGCTTTTTACTAATTGTGCAAGGTATTTCATACGTTAATGATTCCTTAATAAATTTTGTCTTGTCTCCTTGCCCTGTGGTTATGTAAAAAAACCAGGTCAACGCGAGGTTCAAAGAAAAAAAATTTTTCATCAGGAATTTTCTTATAATTTTAATAACGTTGCAAATAAATGTGCCGTATCGCAAATTTTCTTTGTATAATTCCACAGATTCATTACACATTTTTCCTGCAATACTTGTTCTAGAGAGAATACATCATTTTTTGTAATGATGCAGCAATTAATTCTAATATCTTCAAACAGCATATACCGACTTATGCAGTTGATCGAGTTTAAAAGGATGTGACGTCAGATCCTATAAACGTAGAATGTATTTTGCGAATTTTAACATAATTTTATAGTCGTTCAAACTTCCTCAACTTCTATTCCCACTATAAAAGTAATTTAATATAATAAAAGATCCTTTTACTTATTTCTTATTCTCTCCCAGGAACTAATAAAACATTTAAAGACTGGTTTAAAAAGGAAAATAAAAAGTAGAATACAGTAGTTTTCTTGACTCCAAATTATGGAAAAAAACCAGCTGAAGTAAAATATATGCATGTCTATAATAAGAATAGTTCCACCGAGCAATTATAATTTTATATGCTACCTACTTTTTTCTACGTATATTATCGTAGTTTTTTATTTTGGAAATTAATTATGTATGGAGAAACACAACACAAACGTATTTTATTGCACCAAGTATGCTACTACAATAACTGTTAAGTTGATATTTATGAGGCAAGAATATATGAGTAGAAGTAAACATAATCCTGAGTCAATTTTCTAAGCGCCATGGCGACGAAAAAATCATATAACAGTTAGTGAGGTCAAGACACACTCACACACACATACTCACACATGAAACACGTTTTTAGGTGTGATGATGAAAGTGGTCGTCTCTGTAATTCATTTCAACATATGTTGAAACAACTTTGGATCTTTGCTGATTCTTACACGACTAAATCATTGGGTCCCCCTACAAGTAATACTATTCAATTGCCCAAAAAGTCATTTTGCAACGAAAGAGTTATAAATTATATTAAATTATCTTATAAATTGTAATTTATAACATTGGAGGGGTAAAATGAAAATCTATTACAATCGAAAGTGTCCAATTTATCAACGTTAACATCTAAAAAGGCAGCATTATCAGCATAGCCCATATTGCAAAGCAATTAGCCCCCAAGAAGGCATCAGCAATAGTAATGGCTTAGATTAAGTTATGATGCCGAGAGAAGGAACCATGAACCATTATTTAGATTTATTGTGTGACTTAATTGTCTACATGGACTCTAACCCTTCATTTCAAAAACAGCTATAAAATATTCAAACTGAATTCAGTGTGCTTGGCATTATTATCTATTTATGGTGTTTCTTTCACCCGCAACCCTTTTATATCATTTTTACAAAGGTGCCTATTAAAGTCGATTCGTTACCTAATTAAATACGGAAATAACACTTTATTACTGCTGTTTTTAATAATTTAATTACTATACTGAACAAGAATTCTATTAAAAGTGAAAATATTTAAGGCTATATAGAGTTCAGTTGAATTTAATTGGTTTACCTATATAGTAATTACTACTCAAGTGGAGCTATAGTTAGAGGCGACTAGACTTGATTTTATGGAGTTTTGTCGATATTTCACAAAATTCATCTCTTCTCGTTTAATTTAGCTTAGTTAAAGATTTCTTACACTTGTCTATTTGCAAAATAAGATCTCAAACTTTGTCTCTGTAAAGATTATCTAAATATCGACAAACAAATGGTCCGTCTTATCAACCCCAACATTGCATCTCCATCACTATCTCCAGTTTCCTTTTCGGATCTACCAAATCCTCTGATGAAGTTCCTTGATCGAATATAATACAAGAAAACTAAATTCTTCTTAAAATATATGAAGTAACATAATTCTCCAAACTTTGCAGGAAATTTGCACGGAGAATATTAAAAAAAATGGTGCTTCAATCCTCCTTGCAGCACAGTTCAACATTCTGCAACGAATTTCGGCACATTATTGGTAGGATACCTACTACCACTACTAGAATGTTTAAATGTAACCTAAACAGATAGGGTCCTTCCTTCACTGACTTTTTAGGACTTCTATCAAAGAGACTAGGATTCCCCAACTTTATTTTAAGAGCACAAAAAGATCACTGCTTACGGTGTTTATACTTCTTCTCGCAGCCTCATCGGTGTCCCAGTTTATATCGTCAGGATTTCACCAGTGGATAGTTTAGCGAAAATTAAAGGTGGTTTGTCTAATAAACTATGGTCGAATGTTGCTTTCTTTTTGACGTACAGGCCATTAAAGAAAATAAATTATTTTAAATAATTTGATATAAATCAATAATAAAAAAAGTTTGCCTTCTGAAATTTTGCATAGATCTTTTTTTTTATATTCTCTTATAATAGTGGTTGCAATTATTTTATTTAGAACACAGAGGCGTGCGTACGGGTTTCTTCAAAAACATTTTATTGAATAAAACGTACGCCACTGGTTTTTTTGCAGCACCAATATTCAGAGAGTATTTTCCATTCAATTTAGAAACTTTTTCGTATCTTATAATTTTTTGATAACTTAACTCAAAATAACCTAATAGTACAGTAAACAAGGGAGAAAAAAAGACTTCAAATAGACTTTTTTTACCCTACAGCCAATTTTTGTAGAATTTTCTAGAGGGTCACCCCGAAAGTTTAAAACTGAGTTTGTGTATTCGTGTATTCGCCCTTCCTTCACCAGCCCATTAAGGGTTGGATTTTTTTGTTTATTGAATAATTTTTTTCCTATTAAATTTTCGAAAGAAAGAGTCAGTACAAAATTGTAACGAAAAATATTTCCTACAACTTATCTTTTAAACTTTTTTGATATTGTCGATATTTAAAAAGTTATTCAACAAATAAGTTGAAAATTTTGGGGAAAGAGTAGTAAGTAGTAGTTACTAGTAAGTAGTACCAAACTAGAGGAAAATTTCCCTAAAATTTGCAACTTATTTGTTGAATATCTTTTTAAATATTGACAATATCAAAAAAATATTAAAAGGAAAGTTGTAGGAAATATTTTTCTCTAGAACTTTGTACTGATGCTTTTATCGGAAATCTAATAGGGAAGAACCTTTTTAATAAATAAGAAAAAAAAAGTTAAGTTATCAAGAAATTGTAAGATACAAAAAAGTTTCTAAATTAAATGGAAAACACTCTCTGCATATTGGTGCTGCAAAAAAAACAGTGGTGTACGTTTTATTCAATAAAATGTTTTTGAAGAAACCCGTACGCACGCCTCTGTGTTCTAAATAAAATAATTGCAACCACTAATAATAAGAGAATACAAAAAAAAATCTACGCAAAATTTCAAAAGACTAACTTTTTTTGTTATTGATTTATAGCAAATTATTTAAAATAATTTATTTTCTTGAATGCCCTGTACATCAAAAAGGAAGCAACATTCGACCATAGTTTATTAGACAAACCACCTTTAATTTTCGCTAAACTATCGACTGGTGAAATCCTGACGATATAAACTGGGACACCCTGTATTGATTTGACTTCCTGTCTTATTTATCAAAAAATGGAGTATGGATCCTAGGTTATGTAGCACCTGATCTAGCGAACTAGTTTTCCAGCATTTAATGAAACTGTCTTTATGGGACTCACCTACTCATCCACTTTCAACACAGGGAGTCAAAAAATAGCTTTATAGGTTGAAAATAGGACAGGAAACCTTTTGGAAGACCCTGTATGCGTGTTACGTGAATAACTATTATGCTGAATATTGAATACTCTTTTTCCTATTCATAATATAAATCTTTAATGATCGTTACAGCATATTATATTTGTTAGATATTAGTTTTGGAAAAGGGAATTAATAGTTATGCAAATTGCATCAATTTAATTTAGCATAAAACATTGTTTGGAATTAATTAAAACATAGTTTCATGAAAATGAAAGAAATTCTAACGAAAATAAGCAGCTTATTTAATACCAATTCATATTTTACCATTTAAACCAAACATAATTAAATTTCAGTTATGTATGAATTAATTAATCATTTATTTTCATGGCTTTCAAACTGAAAGTTTGTATTATTAAATTTTAATTTGATATACAATAACTGTTAAAAATATTAAATAAATATTATTGTGTGTAACGACATAATTATTTACAAGTAGGTACTTCAGTAAATTTATTTCCTCCACACAAATAATTAAATTATCTAGGTTTTAAAACAGTGTTATTCAGAAATTTAGTACATCTCTGTGGGGTATGTTTATAAATACTTAATAGTTTCAAATAATTAAGATTAGGATTATGACCCAAATTTGCATTATCTGAATAAACACGAGCTGTTAATTGCAAAATTTACTTGATTATATGAAAAAAATCATAACGATTAGATATATTATACTTAAATTGTTTATTTTTCAGAAGAAATTTAATTATAGATTCTCATCGAATATTCTTATTGACAAGTTTTTATTTTCCACGTGAGGTGAGTATCTAATTATCATTTATCTTATTACCTTTCAACAGTTGTAAGCTGATAAAACCATTTTATTGTCATCGGCATGTTTTCCCAAATATCCATGAGATCATCTGATAAATTTAATTTCCCACATTTAATTCAGACACCTTGTCGCCTCATAACTGTTTAGATATCGATAAATTCTGAACAACGATGACAGTACACAAATTTAAAAACCAAAATGTTAATTATCGCTATTAAATTGCTTTGCAGATTTTATCAAAAATTGGGTTAGGTAAATTGACAATGAACTCAAGACCCTGCACGCTGGCAAAGGAAATACATTAATTTAAAGTAAACAGATATAAATCTCACCTCCAATGTGAAGATTTACGCAGCTAGAGTTTTCAATTCAAATGAGTCTCGCTGGTTTTCATCAACATCCGGTTATTGAACAGTCAAGTTAATTTCAATGCCCCTGGTGACGTACGCTACTGTCACCGCCGTCCACTTGCAGGATCCCATCTGTCAGTACAATTATTACCACCAAGGTTCCCATCGATTTCAGATTGTGCTCAATGTAATTTAGCAAAACTAAACTTGAGTTTTGCGCATAAATAAATATTTGTCTGAAAAATTGTTTGGTAAATATAAGGGCAACGATAATTAATTTCGTAATTGGATAGTAAATATGTGCAATGGTCCAAAACACAACATAATCAACAATGATTTGGCTATTTGTTTATTTTTTATTTCGAGACTGTTCTAAAATAATTCTGTATTTAAATTTGTTTATGATATTTGAAAAATTCCACTTGTGCGAAAACATATTCAGGAGCAACATGTAGGGATTTCGTGGAACGTATTTTTATCAAACGGTTATTATCATCAACTGAAGTTCAATGACATATTATAAACAAGTCGGAACCCGCGAACATGTAAAAACTGTAGAAATTAATAAATTGCGACGCAATTCTCTCCGAGTTCACGCTCTAGTCTGAAAATAATTCTTGGGAGTATTTTTAAAATGTCGCGAGATAAGAATTGAAAAAAGGCACTGCTATTTCCCAATTTCTACTAGGTCAAAGTTGTAATTTTCCTTTACGATTTCTGGATAGTATAAGCGGGATTGTAAATATAATTCGCAAAAACTGAATATGCAAATTGTTGTACTCAATGTAGAAAATTGTGTATCCTTGAAAATACATTAGTTTGTTACCGGAATAGAATAACTTATTGGATTGAATAAAATTATACAGGCTAAAGTGGTCATATTTTTCTCTTGTATTTGAATTATTACTCTTACCTTTGGTATTTACCATTGCTACTTTCTCTCCGGGAAATGTTTATATTCTTAAAAACAATCTTTTTCAGAAATAGTTTTGAATAGAAATTTTTTATAAATTTTCAGTTCCTTTTGAACATTTCTTAATATAGCTATATTTCAAACCTCAAACCAAGGACATCAAATTAATTTAATTTAATTCAAATGAAGAAGTAAAAAACCGATGAAATTTAAAAGTTTTAAAACAGAAAGTTCGAAAATGATTAACGTATTTAATTTTAGTTGAGTGTGTATAATAATAATTTAGATATCTGAGGCATATGCTCTAGATTCATTTATAATATTCTAAGAAAATATTTGTTAAATTATTTAAGATATATTGATCAATACTAGAAACTTAAAGCTATTATTTTCTGCTGTCATTTAGCTAATATTAAATAATAGGTGAAAACATCCACAGAACTATCCATTCGTTTCTTCAATTATTAAGCTGTTTACTTCTAGAAGTAAGTAGATTAGCGGATATCAATTTGATTATTTGATATTCATTGTCATGGACGAAAATATTTAATAATTGAATGTTGTTCTCTCGAATTCACTTTACATAGAATAATAAAAAATAAGGAAATACCAAAACTAATAAATGATTAAAATAGAAATATTGTACAAAATTGTGCAATTTTGGGATATACCTACAGATATCGAAATTCTAGAGGCAATAAATAAGTTCCTATCATATCATATCTCTGCTTCATTAATATTAAATAAAATATGTACTTATATTTGTGTTAAATTTATTACTTACAAATCTTTAAAAAAAAATTTTTTTTTCCTTTTTCTACTCCTACAGGTACATACTTTAATTGACTTATTAGATATTTACTACCTGTACTGTAATGAGATGCATTACGATACAAGTTTATAACCAATAGAAATGCAACATTACAACAATATTCCGTCAATATCAAATATTGCCATGAACATCTAACAGATCTAAAATTTCAAAATTGTCAGTTCATTTTGATTTTCTGACATTTTTGAGTTTATGATGAAGTTGCCATAAATTTATTTTCTTATTTTTCAGTATTTTGACTAGTTGTAGAAAAAATAATGTATACAACGCACATTTAATGGCTATTAAGGCACTCGAATTCATTACGACACTCATCTACGGCTCGTGTCGTAATTCTCATACTCGTGTCTTAATAGCTATCATTAAATACTCATTGCATAATATAGAAATTTTATACAAAATATATATTATACTTTCAACAGATGTTTTTTTTTGAATTTTATCGTAATACAAGCTTAATTTTATACGAGCCCTAACAACTAAATGTTCGGACAAAAGTAAATTTTTGAAGTTTGAAAGGAGAACTGGAAATTTTACGCAAATAATTAGTAAACACCTAAGAATAAATAAGATAAAGCCTTAATAACAATATTATGCATGAAAGAAAATTATTTATTGGATTTAACAATATTTTAACCTTAATAATTAGCAAATTTTACAAAATGAATTTGTAACTAAATGTTGGGATAATTTTTTATTTAGGACCATTAATAAGAGGATACGTCTCCTTTTGCTTTAATAGCTGACTGTATTCTAGCAGGCATTGTATTCATCAAATTTTGGTACAATTCTGGCGTGAAACTGTCCCAAATTTCTTCTATTTTGGTCTTTAAGTCCCCAATGGTTTTTGGTGGATTATTGCGTAGAATACGTTTAATTTTATGCCAAAGAGTTTTAATGACATTTAAGTTCGGACTGGATGAGGACCATGAAAGCACCTTTATGTCGTTTTCCCCAAGTTGTAAAACTGTGATTTTTTAAACAGTCGTTAGAAAATTACGTCACATTTGTCAAGTGCAATTTTAAAGCTTTTGCCTAAAATCACCAAATAAAAACTTGGGGATTTATTGTACATAAAACCAATATCCAGCTTTGTAATAAAGTAAATTTTACCAAAATCCAACCAGTGGTTCCAAGACTGTGATTATTTTAATGTAGGTAGCACCCTCAAAAAACACGTTTTTTGAAAAGTGAACTGTGGAACTCGAAAAAAATGCAAAAAAAAATCATATTAACATTTCAGGATTTTTTCAATATAGTACGGTTATTGAGCTTTGATTTAAATGTTTTTTGACACAAATCCAACTAGCGGTTTTAAAACTGTGATTCTTTAAAACAGTTACTAGAAAATTTTATCATTTTTAAAGGTGCAACTTTGAAGCTCCGGTAAATGTCTAAAATCACCAAATAAAATTTGTGTAACTTTTTTGTAAAGAAAACCAACATCCAGCTTTGCAATAAAGTAAATTTAATCAAAATCCGACTACTAGATCCAACGTTTTGAAAATAATAATTCTTTGTTTCTACAAATTTCCCATCCTGCTGGCTTAAAGTGCCACAGTTTTGGAACCGCCTAGCGGATTTTTACGAAATTTACATTTTTATATAACTAAATGTTGGCATTATAGCAGAAAAAACCATCAGTATTATGGAAGTTAATTTAGACAACGTTTGCGCGTATGGAAAAAAGACAATCGAATTTACTTTTTTCCAAATAATAATAAAATAGTCAAAACCAATAAAATATGTTTTTTAAAGGAAACTTGTAACTCTTCTCTTTCTACCTTCGCAGCTAGTCGTTGGATGTTTTGAAAACAGATTAGTCTATTAGTCAAAACATAATTAAAGTAAAAGATCATTTATATTATCCCGATCGTAAATATACGGCCATTTATCAATAACAAACTCCTTTTTCTAGGTTAAACATCTCTGTCGAGGTTAAAAGTCAAGTCTTGGCAAAAGTGCAAATTTATAAACGCGCATTGAGACAGGGTTTTAATTTTACAGAAAACGCATTAAACTGAATTTAGTTGTTGACGAATTTCGTTGTAAATAACTGAGGCCCTAAAGGTAAAATTAATTAATGCTCTTTAGTTGTTTGTCTAAATTATCTGATACAGAACTAATTAATATTACATAGATTAATAGATAACAAATAGAGAGAGAGCGAAATCAGTAATTAAAGGTCATCATTAACTATCTTTATATCTTTGATTATACTGTCGTTGCACAGAAACTATAAATGTTGCAAATAAATCATTTTACGCAAAAAGATATCACAAAGTTAATGCGTAGTAAAGTTTTAATGACTAATTTATTGATGTGGTTTATAAACTTTACCAGTTTGTTTAAAATGGACATAACAGACCATTCTGTAAAATATAACTTAGGTGAGACAGTTATAAGTTATAAGAGAAAAAATTTAGGAATTTGTAACCTCTTGAACTGCTATAAAATTGTTAATTAATAATAATTGGCCAATAAATAACAAAACGGTAACCACAATAATTTGCATAAATATGATATTTACTTCAACTGTATTAAAAAGTCAAAAAAGATGGAATGCAAATTAAAATTTGTTTGATCACAGAAATTACAAGCACATGCAAGCGAAATTCATTAAATGTATACCGTCCCCTTGCCCCTGACAAACTAAAATGTTGTATGAGCCCTGAAATGCATCCACAGATGAAGTAAATGCGGCTTACAAACACTCTTTACTTTTATTTCATTGCATTTAACTTTCCATGTGAAATAAATATTTGAAAAGATCTCTTTCAATTAAAGAAAACTTACAAAAATGGAATTTAATTAAATGAAATTTGATGTTTTGGCTTTCAGAGGAAATCATTAAAGCCAAATATATGAAGGGCTTTACATGGAAATATACTAAAAGAAACGTAGTTGTGTGCAAAGAGATGGAATAAATTTGGCTTTGGTTTCATAATTTATATGAAACAGTGCTGAAAGCTGAAATAAACACGTTGCAATATTAATTGTTCTAATAAATTACTGAAGGTACGTATATACAGTTATACACAAATAAATATTATATGACAAATAAAATAACAATATAATTTTATACTTAATTTATGTAGATACTACATAAAAGAGTTATATTACATTTAGGTTTATTTAATGTGTGGTTAGGCTAGGTGTATTCATAAAATAATTACAACAGTAGCAGAGTTATTATTTTAATAGTTTGTATTAATAGCCAGAATGTTTATATTTAAAGTTTATGATTTTGGTGCAAATTGCCAATAAGAACTTGACCATTAACTTTGAAGTGTAGAAGTAATAACTAATAACTTAATTAATGGTATATTATTAAATATTATTGCTTTCTTAAATTAGCATGTGGCTTGTCCCCCTTGCCAACCATTAATTTTGTTAATTCATTCCGTAGGTGCACATAAATTTAAATTAGAAAATCTCTATAATGACTCTTCTATTTTTATGTTGTTTTCAGCTATTGGCAAATTAACCGAATCAATAATAATTATTAAAGAGATTTGTAAGCTAACTGTGTATATCCTGTTTATGTAAATGAGAAAATCAGGCGCCAAATAAATAAAAATAATAAATTACTTTTAAAAATGTTGTAAACTTAAATATTTAGTATTGCAAATAAGCATGTGGAACAAAGAACAATTAACAATGTATTTCGAATAGAATGTTAATGGATGGCACTGTATAAATAATAATTTTTTTGTTGAGACTCATGAGCGTCTTGCTATACTTAGCGAAGAAATATTTTAGTCCATTGTTCGAATTTAAGCACTCTCCAAAATTGTCACAAAAATAATATAAAACCTCTTAGTTCAATGAACAAGTTTAAGAAAAGGAGTCATTATACTCATTATTTTCGTGTGCAGGTAGAATATTTTCGATGCTATTTTTAAAGCAGATATAAACAGAGATATTTCTCGATTCATATTCATTAGGCTATAACAATTAATTGACAAATAAGAAGGTTGTTTGTTATCATACAGTTCGCATTAAATTTTAAAGACTCGAATTAAGTATCGGTTTTATTGGATTTTTACGCAGCGATTACTTGCGGCAATTAATAAGTTCTGATTTTATGTTCGATAGGTTTGTACAAAGTTTCATGGAAAGTTGAAATGAGGAATGCAGGTTTTTTTCAGGAAACTAGTAAAAATTTGGTTCAATGTCTGGACATTTGGAAGAAGCTTTTAATGAATCTGGTCAAAAAATAATATTTGGTTGAAATGTATTATTTTCGAAATTTATGTCCATAATCCTAAAATTTGGCTGTAAGTTCTTTTGTCCCTTTTTCAGAAGTTCATAGAAAAATATTACACAAAATCTTTCTTTTTCGTTAAATAATAGGAATATGGGTTTGTCTTCTTTATGACTTATTCTAATCGTAATACAAAGGTTTTAAATAAGGTCCTTGGAACAACATGAGGAGTCCACAAAACTACAAATTTGGATCATTAACTTATTTTAATAAGATCCTATAAATGTGTGACACTTAAGAATTTGTTTATTTGAATATTTTTGGCGAGATCTGGATATTATTCTGTCCAATTTTAGAATTTACTATAAATTTTACACAAATTGTAGGAAATTCCAAACCAAATTAGCACTAAGAATTTCAAAATTTCAAAACGACACCTATAGTCTAACCTTGAGCATCTTTATGTTACAGGGCAGGATCTTTCGTTATTCTGTTAGCTTGTTGAATAGCAACAATATGGGAATTATATTTTTTAAATATACCTACCAGAAAATAGTCGTTTCATGTTATTTAGTCCAATATAGTAGAATATAAAGCAACCATTTTCTGTTAATTTCAAAAAATATTATTCATTTCGCGATTGTTGTTATTCCAAGAGTCAGCTGAATAAGACTGATTGTTAACAATTATTGTTATTAATTATAAATTTAAGAAACTTTCTAACGTAGAACTGGAAAATTTGATACACTATAAAATAAAAATATTAATCATCAAAAGCTTATTGATGTACAGGTTTTTGAAATGTCATTTCACATGGATTTTTCTCCACAATATTATGACCTGTTTCAAAAAAGAAGACGTAAAACTTAAGTAGAACTCACTTCCTTAACATGAGAAATTTTACGATAAAATAAACTTTATAAAAAAGAAAAAATATTCCAAATAAAATTAGAAACTTTCATGATCGCTAAGTTAATTTCTTTAGTTTATATTCGAATCTCAATTTAGTTTAGAAACAGCTAACTGAACTTAGACACAAAAAAGTTGAGGAAAAAAAGAGGAAATTAATTATTTTACTTTTGAAGAGTCGGACATTGTTTTAAAAAAATATATAGGCGATATTATGTAACATTATCTCTAGAGCAGGGTAAGCTAAGGTAGTTTTGTGATATTAGTTAAAAAACAGGCCTGAAGGTGTAATAGTTTAGTTGATAAATTCAAACTTTGTAACTTACCTTAATGCCCATCAGAGAGGAATTTACTAAAAATATTACAAATATACAGTGCCCCATTTCATTTCTTTATTTAACCGAATTAGGTTCTTGTATCTAATAAAATGTATCCACTATCGATTTTGTATATTGATTACTTTTAATTTAGCGCTGAGTCCGGCTCTGTATTTAGGCACCGCGTTGGCTGAACTCCAGGTCCAGACACGACGTGGGTGCTCGTATAAGTTGCTGTTACTGACCTAGGGCAAGTCGCAACGTACCGGCCTCGATACTCTCTGTCTTATCGTAAATGCGCAATTACATATGTCGTGACATTGCTAAAGATTAATATTATACTGCAGTTTATATACAATATAATGCAATAATACATTAATCATAAATAATAAATCTAATTACTACGAGAAGCTAAAATTATTATTATTGCGTGATAATTTTAAAATGTAAAATGTGGCCTGATGCATAATATCAGTTGTTTGTGTGCGTTCGAATATAAAAAGTAATTGTGGAATTTTTTTCAGGAAATTATGCATAATTTGTGCTTACAAGGGGCAAATTTAAAAGAAAAATGTAATAAAAATGAAAATAATAAAAAGTTTAGCTCCCCCCACACAGTGGAAGGTTATCTTAACTTGGCTCATGGCATCCATTCCTAAGTTAACTTTTATTATCATTAGGTTAGATCCCCCCGGAAAACCCAGATCAGTCCCCGCCGAATGCCACTTTCAGTCACAAGACTGTAGCTTATACAAAAAAATATAAGGTTTTTCTTGTCAACATGATAATTCTTTAAGTAGTTATTTATGATTTTATGAAGAAATCTTTTGTTTAAAAATTGCATTGTGTTATGATGTACTTGGACTTGTATAACAGACTAAGGTCGATGTAAACATTTATTTTTAAAACCATTACCTACAAAATAACAAAATAAAAAATATGTTGACTCAGGTCGATATCACAGATTTGAGGTTTAAAAATACTGTGTTCACATCATCAGTCGTTCTATACTTGCAGATTAGATATGAAAAAGTACGTTGTTAACAACAGTTTAAGAGCTTAGTGGAGTTGTGCAATTTTTTAAGAAAAACATCTCAATTGAGACATAGAAATCGTCAACAATAGAAGGTTTCAAGGTTTTTTCGTTAAGCAGTTCTGTTGAGTCTTAATGGAATTTCGAACCACAACAATATCGGAATTATAACAATATTTTTTAAATAACCAGAAAAATATTGGAATTTTAAAAGTCACCATAATAATAAACAGCTCGCTGTGCTACAAGTATGTCTATGCACTTTTTCATTATAAATAACAATGGTTTTTAATAATGATGAGTAACACAGCTTATATATCCAGGCCTTAAGGCTAAATAAGTAAATATGTGTTTTTCTACTCCCATACTTTAATTGATTTATTAGACATTTACTGCCTGTACTGTAATTAGATTCATTACGATACAAGTTTATAACCAATAGAAATGCAACATTACAGTACAGCAATATTCCGTCAATATCAAATATTGCCATGAGCATCTGATAGATCTAAAATTTAAACATTGACAGTTCATTTTAATTTTCTGACATTTCTGAGTTTATGATAGTTGCCATAATATTTATTTTCTTATTTTTCATTATTTTGTTTAGTCGTAGAAAAATAGTGTATGCCGCTCACATTTAATGGCTATTAAGACACTCGTATTCATACGACTACGACACTCATCTACGGCTCGTGTCCTAATAACTATCATTAAATGCTCGTTGCATAATATACTACTTTTAAGTATGTTCTATAGTAATACAAAAACATAGATTGCCTAATTAAATGTCAATGGGGTTGAATTCGGCCATGTACCCTCGTGTGAATTATGACAAATGAAGCGGGAATCGAAGAAAAAATCAGATCATGTCGTACGATAGATAGGTTTATTTACCCCTTCCTGTTATTTCCATGTTGCGGTGGGATATTGACTGTCTGCACTATAAAAAAATATATAAAAACACAACAGTCACCGTTTATTAGTTATCGGTAAAAGCATTAGGTGTGTCATTAAATATTAAACAATAAATCAGAGTACACAAACTCGTACAAAATACATCATAATATTCAATAATTTAAACTTTAATGCCTTTTACATCAGGGATTTGTGTGTATGTGAAACGATGTTTCATAATATTAATAAATTTTCTCGCATAATCTATCGTCCTTATTAGCATTTTGTTTAAATATTAATAATTACTAATAATTCAATATTATATATTCATATTACAACGCCAATGTGAATTATTGTATCGCATAATTCGTCGATGAAATATTGTTAGCTGTTGATGACAATGTAATTTGCAAATTGTTTTTTTTTTGGAAAAATTAAATTGCATTGAGTGTTTTAATTAATTCCTAATGAGCTGACTGTACCAGGGAAGGAGCGAAAGAGTTTATTATAAGGGGGTAAATTTTTATTATGACACCGTCAGGCGTGGGAAAATTGAGAAGTTTTTCTAATATTTGGTCACCAACTTCACCATAGAAAATATTCTCCTAACAATGTGGTTTGTCCTAATGATGGTCTTTTATAAACGGAAATTGTTATAATAATTTCAAAATGTAGGTATGCAGTTCGCGATTTACAACTCAGATAAGAGATTACGCAAAAATTTGAAAAAGATCTAAGTATATTGGCTTTGGTAAGCGAGACAAGTAAACATCTCCGTTTTATGCCAAAGCTACATAAATATATATAATATAAATGAACTACAAGTCGACCATCATAGGAAGACAGTAAGCAATTAAGCATAGTGAGGGAAAATGTCCCAACTGTCTTCCTAGGATGGTCAAATTTTATAAAAATAATTAGTATATATTTAGTAGTTAAATTCAGTAAAGTTTTTTTAAGTTCGCAATTTATTTTAATTATAATGTCTTCTATCTAAAACTATCAAAAATTGAAAAACTAATCAGTCATTCCGTTATAGTTTCATTTTGCGCCCCTCATAAATCTCTTAGTCGTTACGCCCCTGTCTAACCCACAATTAAAATTAGACGTCAGTATTATACGCTGTATTATAGCCTTTTAATGTAGTTTAGAAGAGTCCATTTGTTTTTAATAACAATAATAATGCGTATTCTAAGTAAACAAACTTAAAGCAGATTAAAATAATATTTTGTAAACAAAATAATGTGAAGATGGTGAGAGTGTAAATTTCATAGCCTTGGTTTATTTTCAGTCATATTTTTATCTTGACCGATAATAGTGTGAATGTTCATTTACGCATTTACTTTCTGTCACAATAATATTTATTCCTCGCCCGGTTTTCGCACACATACACGTGGAAATTAAAGTTATTTTTCGGTAATTTTATAAATATTTTCCCTGCGATATTGACATATGTAAACAAATTTTTTTATTCTCCACACGCGTTTGCATTGTTTATTGTTTTTTTGTCCTCGTGGAAAAAACGCTAAATGCAAAATATTGTTTTTATTTTCCATCAATATTGTCGTTAGTAAATATGTCCAAGTAAAACGACACATTATCTAGTCTAGATCAGACTATTGTTTATTGTTTCAGTGCATGCTATCGTTTCCCTATACGTGATTAATTTTTTTAATATGTTTATTTAATCCGGCGTTAACTCTAATAGACACAAAAGGCAATTTAATGATTAATGCATATTGTTTATGTTGTGAAACAAAATATTATCAGATAAAGTTCAGAATGATGGCAGAACTGTTTTATTTTGTTTTTCTATAATTTACTCAATAAAACTTTAAAGCGTTATAAAATATTTAGTCACCTCTTGGTGGCAGAAAACTTATTTTGAATTATATAAAGTTATTATTACTGTATCATTGGGAAATATCATATTTATATTCTTTTGAAAAGTTTTATATTTGAAGATATGTTTTATAGATGTGTTATTTTGATCTGCAATAAGTTTTTATTGTTGGAAAATATACAGCAGTAATAAATAATTAAATTTATATTGGTATGGCATCTTAGAAAACTTACTTGACAACATAAAGTGTTTTTCATTAAAAAATAAATAAATATGTAATATAATACACTTGGAGCAAATTAAGATTTTTCATAAAACTTTACAACAATAAAATACCTATTAGTAATAAGAAGTAAAGCTATAAAGACATTTGTAAAGCTTTTCTTGTATTATATGTCTCCCTACAATGTAATTTTATCGGGGAAACTATTTTAAGTTTAAAGTTGGTTGCCGCAATTGTTCTGTGTAATTTGCTGATGATAAATTTATTAAAGCGAAAGAGTTAAGTTTGCTGAACCGTAAGCGCTCTAGTAAAAGAACTAAATCTGCAAACTTGCCGAGTTTCAGATCCTTTTTAAATTTTCCACCGTACAAAAGTGTGATAAACTTACTTCTAAGTCGTCGGAGAAAATGATGGATTCTCTTATAGGAAAAGTTTTACTCATAACTTGAGCTGTCTACTAAAATACTCAATTTGAAACAGGGCTCCCATCTGCTCAGCCACTTCCAAAACTGTTTCACTGTTTTATATTAACTTTCTCTATATAAGAAAACATAAAAGTATTTATTATATTACACAATATGGATGGAATAATTTTGTAGCAAACATAAACATTTATAGCTCCTTCTGTTTCCGTATAAAACCCCAAGCAACATTTTATAATATTATCAACAAAAAACATTGAAGCGCATGTAAAAAATCTATTCATTTCAATTGTTGTTAATAGTAATCCATGTCTATAAGCTATAAGGAAAACATTACCATAAAATTGCCATAAATAAATAAATTGCAAAGCTAACTAGTTAGCGATGGCATTAACTATTTAACAAACAATTATTATGCCGTTTAGAACATAGCTGCAGGGAAACTGGGATATATATTGCAGGAAATCTTTGTTTCCCATATAAACAAACCAATGTGGACTAACAGAGCTATAACATATTTTTTGAAATTCGCAAACAGTTCATAAAGTGTAGCAGCATTTCCGTCAGCGTCTAAATATACTTAGAAGTTTGGTGCACTTTTAAAATGGTTGGTAAACAGCTAGAGTTCAAATACACGGCTTGTAACGGTGAATGCATCAGGAGATGAGGTTTTGTACTTTTGCCAGATCTGTCTCTGTGCACATTGCACCCTGCAGGATATTAAAAATGTCGCGACATCAAAGAATCCCGCTTGTTTTTAATATCGGCTGGCAAATTGTTAGAAACCATCGTTTCTGCGAACACACCTATATTCGGGAGGTGATTTTTTTGTGTTGTTGTCCTGCGTTTTGTGCACACGGTTGTAAATAAACGCGTGACGACTTAAGCACTGGGGTTATTGTCGTTTTTAGAAATTATACAGCGTTTTTATTATTTGCTGTAAATTATTTTTCATGAGAGAGAAGTGCCTAAATGGTCAGCTCGTCTTGTCCCAGGCCGCAATATTTCATTTTTATTTTTGAATTTAACACGCACCTACCCCCATAAAAACCTTTTTAATTATTTAAATCTTCCATATAGCGACTTACTGGAGGCAATACTCTGAACTCTGATGCCCCCAAGCAAAAACAATTAGCACACTGACTGGTAGAACAGAAATGCCCAGTTAGACACAGAAATAATTCGATTTTCCTTCATCTTGCCAACTGATGGCATAAACTTTTCTTTCGTTGAGGAATAAATCCTGATTGAGCACTTGTTGGTTAACACCTACATATATTTTTATTTTATTATGTAAGATATAACTTTGGTCTAAGTGCAAATCCAGCAAATAACCATTTTAGTAGTGAAGTAAAACAGTTTAGTTCATGTTTACCCTTAATATGAGAAGCTATCAAAATTTACAACTGATAAACCGTTTAAGACATTAACATATGCAGAAGTTTATTTCTACTTTAATCTGTTGTCATCATTTATATGAATTTGGGGTCAGATCTTGATTTGGCGTCTGTCTTTAATCTATTGAAAATCTAAAGAATTCGACTGTCTTTTTTCTATAATTTACATTCAGTTTCTTTTTGAAAGACAATTTTAGAGGCTTGCAACCTAGAATGCATTTATTCTTGTATTGCAGCTATTAATTCTTGTTCATAATTTAAATTTAATCTCAATTTATTATAAGAAATATTAATAAAGTGCAGGAAAAATATAACTAATGACTCAAAATTAATCAATTACATGCTCAGTTGCTTTGAAATCAAGTAATACGAGTAGCATATGTTGAAGGAAATTAAGTGAGATTATGGTCCAGTTCACTAACTTGGTCTAATTAAAAGGCACAGTCCTCATTGACTTCATTAATGTTACATCGATGATTACAATCGCTTCTATTTTAAACTGGAGGTGACACGTCGTTATTTTTGCTTAAATTCAGTTTTCTATTTAATGAGAAATAGAAAAAATATTACTTTTTTTGAAGATATTTGTATTTTCATAGTGATTTAGTTTGTCTAATCACTAAACCACTTTCTTGTTTTATGACTTACTCATTCTCTTATAAAACTGCTATAAAATAACCATCAAATCTTTTAATATGATCAATTTATTTGAACTAGAAGTTCGGAAGTATCCAAAAATTACATTTTCAAACTTTCTTTAATACGGACATATTTTGATTTTTCCTGAAAAATTTTAAATAAGATATTAAAAATCGGTAATATTTCAGGATCTTTGATTTTTCGTGGTTTGTATTGAACACCTAGAGAATTATTTTAAATAATATTCTTCAGCAAACACTGAGAACTTGTTAGAGTTATTTTTGCTGAAATTAATTAATTTGAAACTATAGTTTGAACCTGAACATCGCAACCTAAGTTTACAGTTAGTTGAAACGGTCTTTATCCAAAACTTCTAATCCCCCTCCTCAAGCATTATTATCCTCCCCCAGAGAATGTAGTCGTTGTCACCGAATAATCACTATCATAATTTCCGCGATTTGTTTGTGTTTTCATTTGTAAATAATTTAGCAAACCGAGTTGATACGTGTGTCCATGAAATTTTATTCTTTTTTTATTTGAAAAATCCTTTTAGCAGGCAGTTTATAGTCGATTTTGTAAAGTAGATATGAAGCAGTAAAATCTTGAATGGAAGGATAAAAAGAAACGAAGGTAGTTTAAAACTGTTCAACAGTAAATCGAGCACTTTTAAGTCTCGACGAACCTCCCTGTGTAACGAGCACATAAAGATGCATTAGGACTATTTGTGTATATTATTGGGGCACTTTACCGACCATAAAAACACTCTCTAAACACAGCAGCTGTAAAAATGGCAAACCACGAATAGAAATATAGCACCACAACACACTACTGTCAAGATTTTCAAACAACCAGATATTTCAGGTAGACTGACAGGTACATCCTTTTACGACCCTGTTTTACCACAATTTTCCCTAATTTAAAACGTAAATATTTGCATTTTTAGATCCATCTTAAGGAAAATAAACAACACAGTGGGGGGTGATTGTGGGCCATAAATATATCAATTAGCAATTTTCTAAAACAACAGCCACAAATAAAGTAAAACGTTTAAACACCCGGGCAAAAACTTCGGTCTTTGGTGGCGTGTATTTTCAATTTTAAATAATTAATGTTTTGGAACCATCTGTTTTTACACATGGTGGAGAGGTAAACTTTATGATGTGTAAAACACAAAAAGTTTGACTCAATATATACATGCATATACAGCCACTATTTCCCAAGTAATTTTCTTTGGGTTGTTACAGAATTCATTTATACTTTACATTCTCAACACTTTTATGACTAGCGTTGTACATAGTAAAGTACATTCTATGTTTTGCTATAAACATATAATAATTATGGATTTTACGTTCAGGATATAAAAACACAGTGAAATGTAATTATAATTTTACAGGTACTATAAGTAATATATTTACAAGTAACATACAAACATGTTAAATAAGTTCTGGTTTTATTTCTGTTACCCATGGAAATAGCTGAGGGATAATGAAACTAGAATACGGAATATATTTCCACAAAAACAGATAGATAATTTTGAAATTACTCATAAAACATTTTGTTGCAACTCGTAAGAACTAAGAATAATTTGTGCTTTTATTTATGTCGTAAGTATTAAGAAATTCATAATTGTATTACTTCTGCAATATTTTGCTGACGCCGATGATGAGTAATGAAACCGTCCATTAATCTTTAGGTAGCAAATATGATTCACTATGATGAACAACTCTATCACCAAAATTGTTTTCTTTTTGGACAAAATAAAGAAATGTATTGAAATCGGGTTCCTGGAAGCCAAAAGTAAATTCACTTTCGATTAAAGAATACCACAACTAGTTATGTGGCAATTTTGATGTCGTTTAATACATTTTGCTAGCATTTTTTTCAATTATAATATACAACCAAGTTCAAAATTAATGGAAAAAGAAGAGATGTTGATACAGGTATAAATTAATGAGTGTCTTCGGAAATCCTTTTGGTCCAATTTCTCATCTTGTCTCCTAGTCCCATCTTCCCCACTTTTTCAAAATATTCTTTAATTTAATCTGATATCTTTATTTCTTCTATTAATGTAATAAACAAGATTTTTTTTTCATTATACGAGCCCTAACAATTAAATCTTCGGACAAAAGTAAATTTTTGAAGTATGAAAGGAGAACTGGAAATTTTACGCAAATAATTAGTAAACACCTAACAATACAATAAGATAAAGCCTTAATAACAATATTAAGCATGGAAGAAAATTATTTATTGGATTTAACAATATTTTAACCTTAATAATTAGCAAACTTTACAAAATGAATTTGCAAATAAATGTTGGGATAATTTTTAATTTAGGACCATTGATAAGAGGTTACGTCTCCTTTTGCTTTAATAGCTGCCTGTATTCTAGCAGGCACTGTATTTATCAAATTTTGGTACAACTCTGGCGTGAAACTGTCCCAAATTTCTTCTACTTTGGTCTTTAAGTTCCCAATGGTTCTTGGTGGATTATTGCGTAGAATACGTTTAATTTTATGCCAAAGAGTTTCTATGACATTTAAGTCCGGACTGGATGAGCGCCATAAAAGCACCTTTATGTCGTTTTCCCCAAGTTCCAAAACTGATTTTTTAAAAACAGTCGTTAGAAAATTACGTCACATTTTTCAAGTGCAATTTTAAAGCTACGAAATATGCCTAAAATCATCAAATAAAGACTTGGGGATTTATTGTACATAAAACCAATATCCAGCTTTGTAATAAAGTAAATTTTACCAAAATCCAACCAGTGGTTCCAAGACTGTGATTATTTTAATGTAGGTAGCACCCTCAAAAAACACGTTTTTTGAGAAAAGTGAACTGTGGAACTTGAAAAAAATGCAAAAAAAATTCATATTAACATTTCAGGATTTTTTCAATATAGTACGATTATTGAGCTTTGATTTAAAGGTTTTTTGACACAAATCCAACCAGCGGTTTCAAAACTGTGATTTTTTAAAACAGTTACTAGAAAATTCTATCGTTTTTAAAGGTGCAACTTTGAAGCCCCGATAAATGCCTAAAATCACCAAATAAAAACTTGTGTAACTTTTTTGTAAAGAAAACCAACATCCAGCTTTGTAATAAAGTAAATTTCATCAAAATCTGACTACTAGATCCAACGTTTTGAAAATAATAATTCTTTGTTTCTACAATTTTTCCATCCTGCTGGGTTAAAGTGCCACAGTTTTGGAACCGTCCAGCGGATTTTTACGAAATTTACGTTTTTATATAACTAAATGTTGGCATTATAACAGAAAAAACCATCAATTTTATGGAAGTTAATTTAGATAACTTTTGAGCGTATGGAAAAAAGACAATCAAATTTACTTTTGTCCGAACATTTAGTTGTTAGGGCTCGTATTATAATGTACAATCATTTCAAAATACGAGTAGATTGAAGAAGAAGAGATTTTGATATATGTCCAGAGCACACTTTGTTTGAATTTTTTAGTGATCCTCTAAAACCTTCGATGATACCTTGGAAAATCATGATTTTTTATAATTCTTAGTTTCGAATTAAGTTTTGATCCTTGAACTATTTAAGCTGCCTTTTTTTAAGTTTTTCCAAATATTACCAAAATGCCTATAGAGAAAGAGAATTAATTCTGATGAACTGTCCCTTCAGTTGGTTAATTTTGGTGCAAACGTGTGTCCAATCCTCAAGGTTAGTTTCTTTTAATAACTCAAAAAACATTCCTGTTCAATGACACCATCAGTCAGTGTGTTGAAATTATTTAAATTCTAAATGCAGAGGGTTATAGACTGGGTGTTTTAATCTTGTTTACAATTGTGCAAATGTCCATTTGAAAGCATCCTTGATATAATAAAGTAATATACGTAATAAAAATCCTTGTATTGTCTTTGGTTTATGGCGGTGCACAGTCATATATTTAATCAAAATAAAACAATAATAAATTACACCCCAAAAATAGCATTAAACAAAAGCTATATGTTATTATGGTGCACGTCCAATATACACACAGTGCACAATGAATCATCAGAGTTCACTACAATGCAAGTATAACCTTGAAATGTAATTATTGCAACCTCAGTTAAAAGTAACAATAAATTTGTGATATAGTTGTGTACAAAATGTTGCTGAAAATTTATTAATATAGCGATGAGCCCGGTAGTACATAGTATAAGTTCATGACTCATTGTTCGTATATCATTTTTAGTTGTTTATAGAAATCTATCTGTCTAATTCTTCGGAAATTTATTGGACACCATGACAAATTGTCCTATTAATTTTATCAAGATGTTTTATTGGGCTTTTAAGTTTCATTATTTCTGGTCTTTTTATTTTAATTCATCAAGTGGTTGGAAGTGTGAGTTTTTAAGTTTAGCGCGCGCGATAATCCGCGGCCATGTCCTGAGGTGAATAGTAATGAAATAAAAATTACAGGTTCGAGTAATTCGTTTAAGAAACTGAATATATTGGTAATAATAATAAATCAATCTTGGTTGTTCAAGTAGCTTCAAGTGCTCAGTGACAGCCGGGCATTATTCAATTAAAAATGTAAATTTATTGCGGACCCCATACAGATAAAAAAGTATCACATATTAAAATGTACGAATTTAATTATGTTTTACCGAGGCAGATCAAGTTATTTACAAAAAACCAATCTTGATTAAGTTGAAAATAAAAACAATTTAAGAAAAGTGCATGTCCATAATTTATAAAGTGATATCAGATCATAAATAACAAAAATTAGGTGTGTAACGGTTTTAAAAGATCTGTTGTATGAAAATAATAACACGCTATGTAACATTTCGCCGGGTTATCGATGTTAAATTATCTTAAAATAAAATTCCTTACAACTTTATTAGCTCGGTTATAAATTTTAACTTTTTTGGCTTGCGCTGACGGTGTAATATAAATGAGTATATACTCTCGATTTGGCTACTGTTTAGTCCAAACCGGTCTTAAATTTTAATAAACCACTCTTCACCAACCAGGCGCGTTTCAGAATTGGTCACTTCGTCGTAGAAAATAGTCGTGAATATTAATTCTTAATTCTATGTTCCCATGCACAGCACCTGCACCTGGCTCTACAGATACTCGAACTCGTACTCGTACACACATAGACTTGTTATAATACACTATATACCTACCTACACCTACCGTTCCGTTATAGTATAAAATCGTCTTCATTAAGCTACTGTATGTTGCTACTACTGCCCATAATATCTCCACACGTGTGTACCTCTCAGCCAATTATTTACTATGTTCCTGTAGTTTATTTCAAAATTTAATTGGAGATTTAAAATAATTTGTTTCTTACAGACGGTATATGAGTTAGGTCTTATAGGAAAGACGTGGAGGTTTATTACGTTGTTGTAAATTTTAATGAACATAAATATCTCTTCTTCCTTTTTATGATGTAAAAATTGCTACTGCAATTTAATTGTGTGGATATGTTTTCTAGGCAGCCTTCATATTATTTATTACAAAAAATAATCTGTGTATAACCTGTGGCGAACTATTCATATGGAAAGAATACAATTTAAATTGTTGTTTCTCTACGTGTTTCTGGATGTTCTTTCGCATTCTCAATAAAACGATTTTTTGTTGCTTTACCCACAGATTTTAATAAAAACAGAACTAAAGCAAAGGTAATTAGGGAAATGTTTTTTTTATTTTGTTATTAGTGAGAAGTAAAGATAACCTTTTAACTATGCCGAGTCACTTCTTCCTCCAATTTCCAAAATATTTGAGATGTAGCTTTGTTATTCTTCATTTCCTCTAATGTCTAGTAGACAAAAAAAAGCTTTCCATCTGAAAAAAATCAGCAGATTTATCATTGAAGCAATCTCCTTTTTTCACCATCTTAATAAATTGCAACTAAGAGACTGATCATCTTTCAATCTTCTCTGAAAATTCTAACCTCATGTTTATCTAATTCGTTCCAAAATTCCTAAAGTAATTGTAATTGAAGATTACCATTCCTGAAGATTTCTAATTTGTCATTAGTACACAAAAATAAGTAGTCATGCTTCTAAATCTGCTGAACTTTTTAAGCAATTCGAAAAGCAGTTTTCCAGCTTTCTTTTTCACCTTCTCTTACATTATATCTGAAAGACGAATCATCTTTCAGTTTTATCTAGAAACTCTAATCAATTCGTATGAATATTCCTACGTTAGTGTAATTGAATAAGTTGCTAATTCGCTAAATTTGAGGAAAAACTATTGAAGCAATTAGAAATCAATCTTTCAACAGAAGATTACATCAGCAATAATTGTTACAGGATGCTAAACAACTATAAAGAAAATTTAGTGTTGTTAGATATTAATTAAAATTAATAAGATATTGGTCTTTTTTAATGTTTATTTCAATTTACTACCCAAGCCAAGCATATTTAATTAATTTCCTTAATTATGCTTATGTTGAGGCTATGAAAATTATAATATAGATTATTTTAGGAAATATATTTTTTAGATATTATATGTGCAGCTAGAAAAATCTTGCTCCTTTAAATAATGGATACATTTCATTATGATGAAAATTATATTAGCACATATCAATGGTTCTTGTATAGTTTTGAGTGTTAACTTCATATCTTTGGTTTTTTTATGTAAAACTGATAAATGTTATTGTGAAAGCATATATGCAAATTGTGGTTTGTGGTACTTGGCATTAATCATATGATAAATGTGAATTTATTTTAGATTCTTTCTGATAACCCTACATGATGAGATTTCAGTCAATGTTGTTGGTTAACCGTAAATTTTCTAGAAAGTTCTGTACTAACTTTTTGTACAATTCGCTGAACTAACTAAATATCTACAGTAAAGTTTACTGAGCGCGAATGTGATCTTCACACTTTAAGTAGCAGCAAAATAGTAAAAAAACTACTGCGAATTTGAGTCTCAAATGCGCATTCTATTAATTCTTAAACAAAAAAATCACATTAGCAGAATAAAATAATAAAATAAGTCAATAAAAGAAAACTAACAAAATTAAGGATGCTTCAGTGGGCAGTTATAGTTTAATTTTTTGGCAA
Source organism: Pediacus dermestoides (assembly GCA_963942485.1). NCBI lineage: Eukaryota > Metazoa > Arthropoda > Insecta > Coleoptera > Cucujidae > Pediacus > Pediacus dermestoides. The sequence continues at coordinate 7,849,863 of OZ012629.1, forward strand.
CAGTTTTAAACTTTTCAGTGCGATATTTTAGGTTAGGTAATTTCCACATTTTCCCCGATTATATCTTTTCCATTAACTTTGTATATACATCAATTTTCTCTCTGTGCAATCTATAACTTTCCCAAATTATTGACATTTGTAATTAAGTTTCGAAGTGTTCTTGAAGGAGACTAAGTTGAATGAGAGCGTTTTTTTGGCATTATTTTCAATACTAACCTCATCAAATATACGAAATCTAATTTAATTTTGTATCAATATTGCTTTTGTAAGGATCAGTGAAGAAATGGCGTTTGATTTTCAGAATATACTATAGAAATTTTCTTAGTACGAGCCCTAACAACTAAATGTTCGGACAAAAGTAAATTTGATTGTCTTTTTTCCATACGCGCAAAAGTTATCTAAATTAACTTCTATAATATTGATGTTTTTTCTGTTATAATGCCAACATTTAGTTATATAAAAACGTAAATTTCGTAAAAATCCGCTCGGCGGTTCCAAAACTGTGGCACTTTAACCCAGCAGGATGGGAAAATTGTAGAAACAAAGAATTATTATTTTCAAAACGTTGGATCTAGTAGTCGGATTTTGATGAAATTTACTTTACTGCAAACCTGTATGTTTTCTTCACAAAAAAGTTAAACAAGTTTTTATTTGATGATTTTAGGCATTTATCGGAGCTTCAAAGTTGCACCTTTAAAGATGATAGAATTTTCTAGTAACTGTTTTAAAAAAATCACAGTTTTGAAACCGCTGATTGGAATTGTGTTAAAAAACCTTTAAATCAAAGCTCAATAATCGTACTATATTGAAAAAATCCTGAAAAGTTAATATGATTTTTTTGCATTTTTTTCGAGTTCCACAGTTCACTTTTCAAAAAACGTGTTTTTTGAGGGTGCTACCTACATTAAAATAATCACAGTTTTATAACCACTGGTTGGTTTTTGGTAAAATTTACTTTATTGCAAAGCTGGATGTTGGTTTTATGTACAAAAAATCCCCAAGTCTTTATTTGGTGATTTTAGACATATTTCGTAGCTTTAAAATTGCACTTGAAAAATGTGACGTAATTTTCTAACGACTGTTTTTAAAAAATCACATTTTTGGAACTTGGAGGAAAACGACATAAAGGTGCTTTCATGGCCCTCATCCAGTCCGGACTTAAATGTCATTGAAACTCTTTGGCATAAAATTAAACGTATTCTACGCAATAATCCACCAAGAACCATTGTGGACTTAAGGACCAAAATAGAAGAAATTTGGAACAGTTTCACGCCAGAATTGTACCAAAATTTGATAAATACAATGCCTGCTAGAATACAGGCAGCTATTAAAGCAAAAAGAGACGTAACCTCTTATTAATGGTCCTAAATTAAAAAGTATCCCAACATTTAGTTGCAAATTCATTTTGTAAAGTTTGCTAATTATTAAAGTTAAAATATTGTTAAATCCAATAAATAATTTTCTTCCATGCATAATATTGTTATTAAGGCTTTATCTTATTGTATTGTTAGGTGTCTACTAATTATTTGCATAAAATTTCCAGTTCTCCTTTCATACTTCAAAAATTTACTTCTGTCCGAACATTTAGTTGTTAGGGCTCGTAAGTTCGTAAAAAATTGGGACCTCCTTTTGAACTGATGTTTTATAGTCAGTCACATGGAGCTGCCCAGTTTTTCAAGCACCATATTAGGGTATTAATGTGATCGTATTTTATGAAAATCGTTAGAATAACGATAATTTGGAAATAACATACGGCTTCAAAGTTATATTTTCTATTAAAGTTTTTTTATTATCGAGTTTTATTACGTGTTATTCGAATAATTATAATTTCTGTAACTTATGCTGTGGTGTGCTGCAGAGATATTTCATGTGGATTCACACCAGACTCAATTAATTGAACTTCGTGGTTTAGTAATAAAAAACATAATGGATGGTATTCTCATGGCTGGTTGTAAAAATATCATTCAATATTGTAATTGGTTATTTTGTCGGGTGAAAAGAGACATAATAAATAATGTTACAAAATGTCTTGTAAATTAAAATTAATTATGTTTAAAATTAATAAACCGTATGCAACATGTATTTGTGGTTGACCACAGGAAAAACGTAAAAGCATATGTTATTGCTAGTGAATAGAAGGCATTAAGAATGAAAGCAAAACACGTCTAGATCATTGAATAGAATTAATTTAGCAAAGAAGAAATCGCAAGTTATTCAAAGAAACTTGTTTGTGTTTGTATAAATAAGAAAAAAGCTGCGGGTTTTCTTCATATATAAAACACGACTGCGATATAAAGTTATAGTCCCTCGGATTGAGTCCTACGTGTTGCTTCATATTTAAAGCAACATTATACTTTTATGCAAGCCATACCGCTATTAATCTTGCATTAAATTTAAATACAATCGTAAAAATACATTTCTCATTTCTACCAGAACGATCTGCCGCACGTCCCGTTTACATGTTGTGGTTTGACGTTAAAATACAACGTGTGTCTACGTTTATCAAGCATCTTGAACTGCTTTAAATAGACCGCATAAGTCCGACTGGCATATATTATATTCTATATCTCGATCTTGGACTGGTTTTTTCAACCGTGGATATGTCAACGCTCACAAACGGCAAGTGAAGCCGTGTTTTTCCTTGTTGTACAACTTTTTCAATCGATCTGTCACTAGGCCCCGTTTGCAAGTTTATTACCGACAAACAAAACAAAACCGTATTTGTGAACTTGTTACCTATTTTTAGGGATTAGTCAAATTCAACCACACCTAAAACATTCACCACAAGAAAAAAACGGCAATTGTGCGTTGTGTGTTGTGTGTTGGTCATATCTGTCCATCATTAACCATAAGTAGACTTTAGTACAATCACAGCTTGTTAGTATAAGATCAAAATTTCTTTAAGAAGTTTTCTAAAGACTTAGACACATTGCTGTTTGAATGTTGGCATTGTGCTAATGATTGATTGACAAACATATTTACAGGATAAGTTAAATAGATATTTGAAAGTTTCTATAGAGAGAACATTATCTAACGTCTATAATCACCAAGTAAGAGTCATTAATAAAAGCAATAAACACAGTTTTTTTAATGAAAAGTATCTTTAATTCAAGGTTAGATACGAGAAAATTGTGATTAAAATACATTATGAGTTGGAAATACGGTTTTAGTTAGTTTGTTTGGGAAGTCGCTGATCATGTTTTCGTCAATACACTACAATATATTTTAAAACTTCAAGGAAAGTTGTAAAACTCGAGGAAACCACTAAAACTTTTTAATAATAACCAGGAATATAATGAATTTTGTGCAATAGATAATAATCTGGGTTTAGAACATTCATTAATCTGCAGTAAAAGCGTTTCACTTGACGGATATTTTAGAATAATTTCTATTGTGAAGAAAATGCACTTAATTATAATTGCTAATTATTCTGCAAACTACCAAAGACATAGTACAGAGAGAAACAGAAAATAAAGCTGCAATATACAAATTACCTCAAGAATCTGTGTAACAATCGACATATTTTATACAGGGTGTCCCAAAATTAGCGTGCAATATTTCTAGGACAGGTTGTACTTATCAAAATATGACGAAAAGTTTATATTAACATGACTCGAAAAATGCTTCCTAAGGAGGCTAGAGCCCTCCGAAAGGGGGATCCCAAAGAGGAGTTTTTTGTAATATCTTTGCAGCTGTTTGAAGTAGATTCATGAAATTTGGTGAGTTTGAAGCTTTTATAATTTGCCACATATTTATTTTTCCAGTTTTTAGAAAATTTGCCAGGGGCGTTACAGACAGGGTTGGTGCTGGGTAAATATTGCCCCATATTTTTTGTGTGGATAATTTTTAAATTTTTTATATCAAATTATGAAACTTGGTTTATTTTTACACAAAAAAGGTCGTCTCAGTCGATCTTTGAATCTTGAACCGTTTTCGAGTAAAATCGTTTTGAAGAAGTCACCTCCATAAAAACTACACTAATAAAAATAATCACAAAATTGAAAAAAAAATTTTGATTTTGATATTTTGTTTTTATTATTAATATTTGACGAAGAACTGCTAAAAGAAGTAATAAATAGCTATAAATTTTAATCCATTGTCTACTTTTGATAAATTTCAATTTTGTGATTATTTTTATTAGTCTAATTTTTAGTGACGTGATTTTTTCAAAACGATTCAAAGATTCAAAGATCGCCTGAGACTATCTTTTTTGTGTAAAAATAAACGAAGTTTCATAATTTGACATAAAAAATTTAAAAATTATCCACACAAATATGGGACATAATTTACCCAACACCAACCCTGTATGTGACGCCCCTGGCTAAATTTCTGAAAATTGGAAAAAGAAATATGTGGCAAATTATAAAAGCTTCAAACTCACCAAATTTCATGAATCTACCTCAAACAGTTGCAAACATATTACAGAAAACTCCTCTTTTTGGGTCCCCCTTTCGAAGGGCTCTGGCCTCCTTAGGAAGCATTTTTCGAGTCATGTTAATATAAACTTTTCGTCATATTTTGATAAGTATAACCTGTCCTAGAAATATTGCATGCTAATTTTGAGACACCCTGTATTATAAGAATTGAAAGTGACGCGAAAAAATGCTAAATATGGCAGTAAGAAGAAGGAAGATTATCTACAAGAGAAAAAAATGTGATAAAACAGGACTTCTCCTCCTGAATTAATAGAATGCTTTCTAGTTTTATCAGTGCTTCGGATGGACGCACTTTCGCTAACTTTTTTTATAATAAGACGCCAGAAAAAACGATTTTACGTGAATATAAAGTTTATAAATTTACGAATCGCATTAGATAAATTGCATAATTTTGGGACTTTCTGTTCTTGATTCCAAATGCAAAAAGTTCTGATGATAGGAATACACCAAGGAATTCTTTGGCTTAGAAAAAACTAATTTTAAAGTCCCAAGTTTGTAATATCTATAAGACCCACTTAGGGTCTACCTGAAAAAATTCACTGTAATTCTTGATATTTGTTTAGTTGATATGGAAAAACCAAATTATTACTTTAATTCCAAATAAATATGTTAATATATAGTAAAATGTTGAAACAGTAATTCAACTAACAGTGTTGGATAATTATCCTAAATAGGAACAACTTCTGGAAGACTATACAAATTACAACTACGCTAATTCAGAACTGAAACTTACACAATTACATTAAAGTACATACTAATACGTTTTCAGTGGAAGCACAGCGAGAGCATTTCCCTAACGTTTCATTAGATGGCAGGGTGCTAAAGTAGGAGAAATACACTGTATAACGTAAAGTGTAAGAAATTTGAAAAATTTTAATGTCTAGAATCCCGTCCCAGGATTTTAATAAACATAAAACACGTTTAAGATCATTTCTATTAAATTTAATAAGTGTATTTAGGGTTCATATGTGTTCTGTATGCACTGCAGAGTGCAGAATCAGTGCCTTGAGACCAACTAACTTGGCTAGATCTGAACTTTTTACTTAACGGCAAGTTTCATCACTTTTAACTAGATAATTAGCTTAGGAAACGTTACTGCTGCATTCATATACTTTTCTTTACTTCCCAGCACTAATTACTTTAACTTCTTTTCTTTATTTTTGAACATGTCGTTCGTGTACAAGACCATGCTGCCCTACAGCGCCATATTTAAATTCTGACCTTAATCTAGCTGCATAGTATAACTTAATGACTCATATTAAACAGCACCAATTAAGACGAACGAACGCACAGAAAAATGTTGGGGAAATAAAGTGATTAAACACAACAGAGGTTGAAAATAATTTAATGAACACAAAATGGATGCAACTCTGCATGTTGCAAGGCAATATGTAAAACAGTAAATAAATGTTAGCGTGTATGTTTCGCGACATTAAAATCAGCAAACAACGCCAGTTCAGAATGCGTGGATAAAAAATATCACCATACATCCTGCAAAGCACGACAACGACCTAACCAAATTACTCCAAATATATTCTCTCGTTTGAATATTTTTACACGGGAGTTATTTTTGTGTTAACACCAAACGCTGTTATTTATATAATGCGATTTACATTAAACAAATTACCATTTACTATGCGAGGTTGGAAAGCATTTTTGTTCCACTGTAATCGCAAGATGTGATCTTGGAATTGGTGTTTCGAGTAAGTATTCTAGCTCTTGAAGGTTTGATTTATGAAATTATGCTCAGCGTTGTATTGGTAAATGTTAACTATTAAATTCAAAGTGAGATTTTTCAGTTGTGATAAAAACAGAGAAAATTGTTAAATAATTTGAATTTGCCGCCTTTTCCTTCTTGATAATTATGAGTCAAAGATGTTAATATACAGTTTCTAAATAAAAATTGTTCGTAATTGTATAGCAAATCTAGATTAGAATCCTTTTTGGTTTATTCAAACAGGTTGATAGAAATTTGTTTCAGGACCTGAAATATTATAATGGCGGCTTAAATGTGTCAAGCAATGTTTAATATAACATGTTTTAATAAAGTAATATGCTTAAACCATTATTTTAATTGGCAGCCTTTGATAAATATCGACATAATCACGATGGAAACATATGAGCCAGGTTTAATCTTTGCCAAATATTGCTCGTTAAATTTGTAAATTTAAAATAAACTTTTCATGTAGCTTGAAAAATGTTTTAAGCTGACTAAAAATTGATGATCGGTAATTATTTGGCAAAGAAAGTATGCTCAGAAAAGAATTCAGAAACTGACGCAGGTAAAGTCCTATAATTCAGCTTGTCCTCAATAAAAATTGATCGATATTTTCGATCCATTCAGCACAATAATTTTGTTTTCGTCGAATAAAAACTTGCATATGTTACATTTTTTGTTTTATGATCTTTAAACGAAGAAATTTATTGGTTTTCTACCTAAAATTCAATCCTCGTCCCCATCATAAATATTTACAAAGGTCTTATTAGATTTGATATATTTCAGTAGTAATTCACTGTTAATATATCTAACTTTTTTTATGGCGTATAAAAAACGTTATAAAAACTAAATAAAAAAATGATAATACCAATATAATGACTACAGTTACTGCCATAAAAAATATAGTTTTTTTGTCGTTTCAAATAACTGTTCAATGGTTTATTTTATTGTATATTTTTAGATGGGTGTAATAAAAAAACTTTGATTGATTTTCATTTTGACCCAAAACTTTCACCCATCATCAAGTGTTCTACTGAAATAAATATGTCAGCATGAATTTGTGATTGCAGTGCTTTAAAAATGTCCACCCACAGAAAATAATGGTTTTCAAAAAGTAATAATGCCATAAATAGGCACCTAAACACAGATAAATTAAAATTGGGTTAAACAGAGATTTATGAGGCTGTCGCCACAACTAACATTCATTTGTATTGGCAAAGATTATTACAAGTTGAAAAACTGTCAACATATTGTGAATAACCTACCCTCTTTACCGTGAAGAGCTTCCAGGGACAGACCACTTATCAAAAGGAATATCCCGCTGAGTAATAATTAGTTTATGAGCAAAATAACTGGTTTTGTTTAGACTTTTGACAAGTTTATTGTGTGGGATTATAAAAGACACAAGATTTATGGCGTTTTCCATAAAATTTTCTAAAAGACAAATAACTAACGCGTTATTTTGTATTCTAATTACAGCGAGAGGAAATTCAATGTCAACATATGTGACTCAGTTGTATTTTAAGGGTTGCCACCAAAGACGTTCGTGTCACGGTATGGTGTTCACTGAAAGTAAATTTGTTTAGTACTTTTGGAGGCCTTAGCCGGTATATAACGAGGCTCTATAAATATATTCGCACATGCTATGATTGCACTACTAATGTTTATTTTATTTTCACGATTTATTATTTTCACATTTGTGCAGCTAATTTCAGGCATTTTGTTGGCATTTATGTATTTCGGCTTTTAACACTAATTTAATATGCCGAAAGGTTTTTTTGCAGGCATGCTTGCGGTGTTCTAAACCGCAGAAATGTGAGGTTCTTTAATGGAGGCAGTAAATTTCGTACGGAAAAAATTATTATCTTGCTGATACAACATGAACAATATCAAATATATAATAATGTTAATTCAAGCTCGAGTACTTATAATTAAATATTTTTAAAATTATTAATAGGTATAGCACTAATATATAAAGCATAATAATTTATAAAATTATGCGTTGTATATTATTTTTTTTTTAGTTGAAAGCTCTCGGGAGAATATAAATAAAAACATCTTTAGAAGAGAGTAAGTAAATGAAGTGCTCATAAAGTTTTCCGCTTGAAGATTTAGAGCCATTAACATGGCATGTTTAAAAACCGAACCCTGAGTCGAAAGTATCCAATGACAGGTTTGAGGTACGCTGGCCATAAACCATAGTTGGTCCCATATATCCTCACTAATTACAAGCAGAATTACAATCCGGTCTCGGGGAACGAATAACACTCTTGTTGGATAAATAACATCCCCCGACCTTGAGGCCTTGCCAACACATATTTTCAATTATCTTATTTGCTTTACCGCTTCTGTCAGATTAAAGAACACTTCACATGCTGGAGTCGCTTCTACAGATTATAAATTATTCTCAAATTACTATTAAAAGGACCTTCAACAACACATACGCTGTGTTGGACTATATTTAGTTACATATTTTTTATGCAATATAATGTAATTTTAAACTTGGAGATTTATCTGCGAAAACAACATATTTAAAATGTCTTCAAATGGTTCACAGAAATATGCACTATATGCGAGGACGATGTTTAGAAAAACAAACAAGAATATCGGGGGAATTATGAATATAACTGCTTCGTTTTGCGCTTTTACACATTCCATTCAACAAGTTTAGAACTACTTGAAAAAAATAAATATTACCTGAGAGCGAACGTATATATAAATCTACTATAGTCCCCTTTTCAATTCAAAGCTTTTAATTCTTAGACAGGTAGGTACTTTTTTTTCTTTCATGTAATGTATTCATACTGCAAATGTACGTGTTGACAAATTAGACCAAGCTTCTTAACGCAAAGTTTTCTATTTAGTTCCAATTTTTTTATATATCGTCGTTCGTGCTTTAAGAAAAGCTTCATGAATAACGGATTAAAACTAATCCTTTTATCCTTGTTATCCTCCAGACAGGTGTCTGTAAACATTGGTGTTTTTTTCCTGTGAAGTGCATAATCATTACAGTTCTTATTAAAAGCGTTCGCTTTGGATTTGGTATTAAATTAGGTTCCTTATGGCGAGGTTGGTGCTTTCATGGGCGGCGGCAGGACGATTTGAAAAGGGTTCTGTGAAAATTAATGATTTGGCGAGTTAAAGTTTGTTGAATTCATCTGGATCAGGATATGTATGTAGCTGATTTTCACCAACTGTAGCAGTTTTTAGGACGGTAGAGGTTACCTACACCATTTTCCTCCACAGCTGCCCTTTTTTTGGGATTACAGACCCCGATCATTTTCTGTAACTTCTTATAATCTTCAGGATGAACCCATAACTTTGATCCAATGAGCCCATTGTTGGACCTTCACGAATCACTTGATAAACCCCGAACAGTTTGTTGCACCCTTTGTGGATTCTTTGAAACCTTTGATGAATCTGGTAAACACATTATTGATTCACTGACACTTTATGTCTGTCTGCTTTTTCTGGGATTTCTGTTTTCCTTTTAGTATTAATTGGAATCTTTGTAATAAGATCCTGGTACTTAGGTTCACCTGAAAGAATTTCTATTATATTATGCAGAAGGTGAGCGAATTTCGTATTCCATCCTAGCAGTTTCCTTCTCGTTGTTAGTCTTTACAACAACATGTTTCTGAGTTTTAATTTCTGTTTCTTTCATAATTTGCTTATGATAAGATAAATACGAGCCCTAACAACTAAATGTTCGGATAAAAATAAATGTGATTGTCTTTTTTCCATACGCGCAAACGTTATCTAAATGAACTTCTATAATATTGATGGACTTTTCTGTGATAATGCCAACATTTAGTTATATAAAAACGTAAATTTCGTAAAAATCCGCTCGGCGGTTCCAAAACTGTGGCACTTTAACCCAGCAGGATGGGAAAATTGTAGAAACAGAATTATTATTTTCAAAACGTTGTATCTAGTAGTCGGATTTTGATGAAATTTACTGTATTGCAAACCTGGATGTTGGTTTTCTTTACAAAAAAGTTACACAAATTTTTTATTTGGTGATTTTAGGCATTTATCGGAGCTTCAAAGTTGCACCTTTAAAAATGATGAAATTTTCCAGTTACTGTTTTAAAGAATCACAGTTTTGAAACCGCTGGTTGGATTTGTGTCAAAAAACATTTAAATCAAAGCTCAATAATGGTACTATATTGAAAAAATCCTGAAACGTTAATATGATTTTTTTTGCATTTTTTTGGAGTTCACAGTTCACTTTTCAAAAAACGTGTTTTTTGAGGGTGCTACCTACATTAAAATAATCACAGTTTTGGAACCACTGGTTGGATTTTGGTAAAATTTACTTTATTGCAAAGCTGGATGTTGGTTTTATGTACAAAAAAATGCCCAAGTCTTTATTTGGTGATTTTAGGCATATTTCGTAGCTTTAAAATTGCACTTGAAAAATGTGACGATTTTCTAACGACTGTTTTTAAAAAATCACAGTTTTGGAACTTGGGGAAAACAACATAAAGGTGCTTTCATGGCCCTCATCCAGTCCGGACTTAAATGTCATTGAAACTCTTTGGCATAAAATTAAACGTATTCTACGCAATAATCCACCAAGAACCATTGGGGACTTAATGACCAAAATAGAAGAAATTTGGGACAGTTTCACGCCAAAATTGTACCAAAATTTGATAAATACAATGTCTGCTAGAATACAGGCAGCTATTAAAGCCAAAAAAAGAGGTAACCTCTTATTAATGGTCCTAAATTAAAAATTATCCCAACATTTAGTTGCAAATTCATTTTGTAAAATTAAAATATTGTTAAATCCAATAAATAATTTTCTTCGATGCATATTATTGTTATTAAGGCTTTATCTTATTATATTGTTAGGTGTTTACTAATTATTTGCGTAAAATTTCCAGTTCTTTTTTCATACTTCAAAAATTTACTTTTGTCCGAGCATTTAGTTGTTAGGGCTCGTATTACTAAAAAGTTTACACTGGAAATCAAAGTGGGTGAAATCGGATGATATTTTGAAGCTTCGGATTTTAGTTACTTTTTCTGGAGTGTAAGGATCTAAATGAATTTTTTTGTTTCATCCTATAGAATTTGTTTGATATAGTCTTGGGTTGATAGAGTAATTAGAGTCCGAATTTTGGTTCCTAAGAAACTTGAAGAGCAACACTTCCGCAGGACTTTGGAAGGAACTTGATTATGGAGAAATTTTGCATCTGTTTAAGAAGAGTATGCGAAGATGTGTAGCATTTTTACTAGGTATTATATTAGGTCAATTAATTATCATTAAATAATATATGGAGGACAAGAAGAATGTATTTCTAATTTGTCCTGAAAATATAATTTCTTTTGTTTGCATGTTTTTTGCTACTGAATGTGGTTTCGAAGTTATTTTACTTTTGCAAAAAGCTAGATCTACCAAATTTATAATCAAATATAGATCCGAAAAATGACCAAAGCAGGAATAGGATGGTTGGAAGTTAGGAAACCTAAAATTTTTCCAACTCTGAGAAAATAGGTCTAAAAGAGGCAACACAGAAGACGCAATTATTTGATTACAAAAACTACTTTACAATAACAATATAGAAAGAGAAGAAACAAATTTCTGTTCCTAGTTTAGTTTTTATCTTCTATCTTTTTTCGTTTTCCTACACCCTTAGTTTTTTCCATCAGAATTCTCTTTTCACATTCCGTCTACTTAATTTCTTTGAACTTATTAAACAAATTGAATTTGAGCAAGAATCAAAAATTAAATCAAATTTAATATTTTTCTTATCTTAACCTAAACAATACATTTCCACGGAACATTTTCACATTATAAATCTCACAATAATACATCTTCGCCATTTGAATTATACACACAACATGGTCATTGTATTTTCAAATACGAGCAATATTATTGTGTTTTTACGACTGCTAACTTACACACATACACACGTAATTACTCACGACGGGTTTATATCTACCTTTTTTCTTCTTCGTTTTTTTTTAATTGTGTGTGTCTCTGTGTGTGTATATTTTAAATGTCAATAGCCAAGAGATTAATTAACCGCATGACTATAACAAATTTCAAATAGTAATTGTACATTTTATTTTACCGTTGCATAATTAATTTTAATACATTTCAATTAAGTTAATTGTTTTTGACAACTATTGTTTCAGGATTTATTGCGGTACGCTTGGTTAACACACGAAGGACATAAAATAAAAAATGTGCAAAATTATCTGAGTTTTTGCAAAGACGAGACAAGTTGCGTTGTGTGGCGATTGTGATTGTGATGCAAAAACCATTTCCAATTAGAGAGAAGGGGTTAATGACAATTTTCTGATCCTTTCTTGTAAGTAATTTGCTTTGGCTGGAGTATATTAGTTATTAAACATATAATCTTATAGAAATTACTGGCAGTGTTTGTTGTTTAAGTTTGTTGGTAAAGCCATTTCAAATGTTCTGTAGAACATAGAGGTTTCCATGCTTATGATGTTGTAATTTTGCTTGTCTTTGTGGCTTGGACTAGTTCGCTATTTAAGCTAAAATACTTGCCTGTGTTAATTGAATTACTTTATGAAGTATGGTGGGTAGTGTACACCATTATTTACAACACCATACAATGAACGTATTAAGTTACTTGGTAATTAACACTTCTTAAGTAAAACCCGATGATTATGCATTAGATTTAGGTGCAACTCATAGGAGCATCGCACAATCCATCACCAATAATATGAATTCCATTGAGTTGTTTGTAATACAGTTTGCAGTGTATTATATTTTCTATCTGAATATCTTTTACATGCATCAATAAGTATTCATAGAAGTATGTGTATGAAGAATTTCCGTTTGACTGAAAATTATTACAGTCCATTGGTTGGAGATTTCGCTTCTGTAAATAGCCGGTCATACCTTAGATGTTGCATCAGATATTTATTGAGATGATGATCAATAGTTTGTTATGATCTGCACCACCGTCTGGATTAAGTTATAAGTGAGGCGCTACATGAGTTATATGTTGCCAAGGAAAGTCATCAAACTTGGCTTTTGCCAATTGCCAAATACATTACCACTACCACTATCGAAAAGTCATTTGCAAAGTTCCACCACGCGGGATATCCTCAGTCACGTCACAGTTTGTTATAGTTAACAAATCGATTCGTCATGAAATGGAATTATTTTTTTCCGATCAAAACCAAACCCAAGAATTGGGGGGTTTAAATTTCAAACTTAGTTCATTAATTTACATGTGCATAGGAATATGTAATTTATATATGAGTAAACAATGATGTGAAATGGAATGAATTTTATATGTTAATTAAATTAAAACTTACTACATATCGCATCCTCGCAAGTTGAATTTAAAAGTTATATTTACATACATTATTCGTTATACTGTAATTGTACAAACCTGAAATAACTTTCTGTGCAAAATTGAATTTCATGTTTATATAACATTGAGAGCGTAAAGCGAATAAATGACAGACAGGGTGGTCCAATTTAAATCAGCAGCGCAGTTCACTTATGACGAGAAATTAATATTACATTTTTAATACTGTTGTAATTTTATTCCTCTGCATACTGAATTCAGGAAAAATTTCAATAAAACAAGCATAATTTGTTGAAACACTGGGGAAGGAATTGTCAGGGCAAGTTTGTAAAAATATCAGGGCCGGTTTCTGGATATTCGATTAATTTTGGCAAATGATTAAATTAAGTTGCTTTTAATCATCAAGTAAAGTTAAACTGAGACACAAGAAACCAACCCTTAATAATATAAGAAATTATTAAAAATAAACTTTGTAGATAATTTCAATTGTATTTCAGATTTCGGGATTGAAACAAGTTTTCATATGGAGGTCTGTGCGGAAACTCGGAAATGCTGCGTTTTCTCAGATACAGGATGTAGAGAATATTTTTCCAAAATGTTTTTTGGATATATTTTGAGACGGTTTAAGCTACATGTAATGTTTTCTTGAGTTTATGAACCTAAGCTTTGATAAAATATGCATTTATTTGAAAGTCTGGTTCCTGTATAACACCAATTTTGTTACCTATAACTGCAAAAACAAATTACACAAAAATGTTGTACTCTTCAGGATTTCCTTATTGGTATTTAATTTACCTTCTTATATTCCTATCCAAATAGTTTATGTAAATTACAAATCTAAATTTATGGCAAACACATTATTATCAATGGAACTGCACAATTTTGAATCCAAGGTCATTGGCTTTGACGTAAATATAGAAATACTCTTCAGCATTATGTTGTTATGTTGAATAGAACATCTGCACAAAATCTAGGTATGAAATCATGGACCATGCTTTGAATTATTACTGGTCTGTGAGTAGGTACATACTTGAAACCCATCAAAATCCGAAATATTTCAAGTTGACATTTCTTACAAGGTCGTGGACATAAGTAAAAAATATTAAGCTTTTGTTGATTATTTCATCAACTTGCTGGAATAGGAACGACTATTAAATATCAATATGTAATAAAAAGTGGTAGCGTGATTATGTAGTTTGTAATGACATAGAAGGAAGTAGGTAGTAGATGTTTTTTTATTCGTTTGGAAAAATTATTTCCAATAGTTGCAGACATATAATCATCTGTTTGCAGAAAATAACTACATATATATATGCTTATACAACATACAATCATGTGTATGTGGAAAACTCTACACAAAACATTTTTTTATTAGTAATAGAGGAAAACTAGTTAAAAACTTATAAAATATTAAAGCACGGTAAGTGAGTAGTTTGTAGCAAAAGATAATGTTAGTTTACGAGATTTTTATGAAGTTTTTTTTCGTACGCTTGCAAGAATGCAATTCCAAATCCACTCGCCGACAAGGTTTTTAATTTTTGATAAGTGCAGTTTATTATCATACGAGCGGTGGCCCCCCGATATATCAGAACATTAAAATTAAACTTTTAAATCTGGGGAGGCCATTTGTGTGATATGAACGCTTGCCTTCCAGTGTGGCTGTAAAATATTTTTATGACATTCAAGGTTTACCAGATAACAGCCCCACATACAGTATAATGTTAACTTTAACTATAACCTATAACTAACCCACCACTATACTCTCTAAAAGTTTTGATTATGTTTTATGATTATTCCTATATTGTTTCTTTTTGTTTCCATCTTGGTTCTATGTCATGATGTCAATAAGTAGATCTGTGGGTTGATGCTTAATAAATAAAGATTATGCCACATATGCTTTTACGACTATCTTAAAAGTTATAAAAAGAAAGCTCCTAAAAAATGTACACCACTCGTGTAATCGCATTTGAACCCCTGTGCGCCACTCAAAAAACATATTTTTTATGCCTAATAAAACCTAATCTTTTGTATTATTTTATTAAAGCCCTGACTACATGGTATTTTAATGAAGATATAATTGCAAATAATGTTTTGTGTGTAATAAACTCAGGCTTTATGTGAAATTGGTAAGAATTTGCATAGATATCACCCTTATTAATGTAGTAAAGTGTAACGACAAACGATAAAAACGTGAAATAAAAATTCAACAGGAATGTCGGTTGTAGGTATGTGAGATGTGATACTATATATTTTTTTCTTTTCGAAAACACAAACATTTCCTACAGGTGTTCCAATATAAATGTGTCATAGGAATGTTGTCCATTTGTGGTGCTACGCTGGGAACGGATCATTTTTATTTTCAGATTGATGCATAGGAATGATTGTCATTTATCACTATTATAAATTTTATACGTCCTTCATTAAACGTCATAAAAAATGAATGACTTGAACTTCAAGTTTGTCTTCGTTCAATGGGGATTTGGACTTATTAAAGAAACTATTGAAGGATGCGCCCATAAAAACTGAATGGTTTATTTAAACTAATTTTGCCTTCTTTATCTACTTTACTTAATACAGACAAATACACCAAAGGCTTAGATTTTTATGTGAGATTTTATGTTAGAATGTCTAGACGAACTAATTTAATTTGTCTATAAGTTGCCTTTTTTCTAGAGGTGCATATGACGTATCTGTCTGAAATGTCCTCAGAAGATTCATGTATGGAGAAATTTAATCTCTGTCTAGGATAATTTTTTATTTCAATGTAAATAGACTCATAAAATGTGAAGGTGAAGTGTATAGACTACAATATTTACCATTACTTTAAACGTTTAGTAAAAAAAATGGTAAAAAGGTTGAGAATGTAGGTTAGGGTTTTATGACAAAACCCAATAAATAGATATAACAGTAGTTTATGCAACAAGGTAGGAATTTAGAGATTCTGACGAGTGTGAAAATTACGCCAGAGCGAAGCGAGGGCGCAAGAACACGAGGCAGAATCAATTCATTTTTTCTCATACCTGTACGAAAATGGCCACTTCTTTTGCGTGAAACGCGCGAACAAATTGTAACAGCATAACACTGACATTTTTGCTTGACACTGTGCGGTGAGAAAATCACCTTGACAACGATAAACAAAGACAAATAACTCCCGCATATCAGGGAGGGAATGGCTACCCAAGTGAGAAATGTTACCCCCACTCCTTATTTTCCGCGACTACTAAAAAGACGACTTTCTACCCGCATTTTACGCAAATAAAGTGGTCATTTTCGTGTAGGTATGAGAAAAACAATATTTTGAAAATTATTTACTGACACGATGACTTCGACACATCTGAATTTTATTACATCGAAAATGTCCCAAATTCTGTAAACGCATTTCTCTTATTTATATATCCAGAAATCTATACAAAAGCATCTTCTATCCTTGTCTCACTAATTGAAAGATATAAACTGAAAATCTGCGTGAAATTAAGGTTAGTCTACAAAAGTTACGTTGCTACATAGCCTTATCCTTATAGTTTATAGTTAGTTCTTGTTGAATTTATTTTTGTCAGTGAAAACACTTGTTCTTCCTGTAATCGCCATTTTTCTAGTACATTCCACAATAAAAATTAAATCTATAATCCATAAGGCTGAACAGTGTTGTGCTTGACCACAATTTCAAAAAGCGTTCGTAAATAAAATAAGTAATCATTATTTTACAATTTTTATTTACGAGGTAAACCCATTTATTACCTATGTCCATAAAGCTTTCGATCATAAAAATCAATTTATTACTTTTGGAGACTTTAGGGAATTAATTTTTATTTTTATTGTAGCTATACGTTCTCGCGGCTACGTATATTTTAGAATAAATAAATAAATAACTAGTGTTAGAATTGGATAGGCTACGGCAAAGCCATTTTGCATAGTTTTTGTGTCTGAGATCTGAGGGTGCCCGTCAGACAAATTACAAGAAAAGATTCGGTTTTTCAAAGAAATCTCTGCCAAACCACGATAATCTGCACAAAACCCAAGACCATAAAATTACAGCCTATTAATTCCCGTGGCACCTGTTGGAAAACTTTCAAAATTGAAACTACGCATCAGCACCACCTTAAAGAATATACCACCTCATGCACACTTAAAAAGTTACCTGCCGTGCACACAAAGTTCCTGCCATCTTTATCTAATTTAAGAGATTTATAAAAGATAATAAATAGGGAATACAGAAACGTAAGCTTAAATGCAACCTATTTTTTTGTCCATATTTCAATACAAGACTTGGCTGATTGGTAGACCGAGGGACAACCACTCGGAAAGGTCTTTATATAATGACTGTTAACCTTAACAACACCACAACAACCAAAGTGACTACTGAGTGATCCTGGAAATAATCTACGGTGATTGTTTTCTTGGTCTACTAGCCTTGTACCGCACCTATAGGGAATACTATACAATACTACTGAAAGATGTGCCCCCTATATGCGTATTAAAGCCGACCATGTATAAACAATCACCAAGAAAGCATAGAATTCCGTAGGGTATTTGTTTGAGCAACTAGTTAAACAACCAAGCATGGTCCAGGTAACATTTTAAAAGGCACAGATATTTTTTAGTTATTTTTGACAAGCTTTGTCAACGAGATAGTAGATTTTTTTGTTGGATGATGAGCTCCAACTGTTTGATAGGATTATGTTTAGTTAATTAATTAATAAAATTGATGTATAACCCTGGGGTGAATACAATCATTATCAACTCGATATTGATGTTAAGCTTTTAATACATTAATTTTGTCTGCATGGTTCAAGCTCTGGTAATCAATTAGCAACAATCAGTTTATTGCTAGTGTTTTATTATCTTTTATTATAAGTTACTAATAACATTTCGGCTCTAAACACGTTGTAAAAGTGGATTTATGTTCGGTACTTTGGGGGAATGAAGCACGGAAAATCAGGACCGGTGATCAATACGAAAATATATTAGGTTGAGATTTCAATATTTTATATATTTAAGATAAACTTGAAGTTTTAATTAATTAATCTACTATTATTGTCTTACTTTAGTGTCAACTTGGAGGAGTGAGAAAGTTTATAAAAAAAATTCAGGAAATATGGAATTTTTGATGCTTCTTAAATAAATGTGTCCTTCGCATTTCAGGATTTATTCAATTATACCCTGGTGTGGGTCCTAGTACTGAACCCCGAGACACATCTTACCTAACCCTACTGATGAATTTCAGTCAAATTCTGCAACTACTCATTAAAATTTAACTCAATTACTTCAGATAAGTAATAGCTGCAATTAACTTTTCTATGTACGTTTTAGTTACGAAATAAATTGAAAATAAATATCTCAGCAATAAAGTAGTAAACTAGAAATGTAATTCATCCAATTACAAAGGCAGTAAAACATGCTTTTAAAATAATCCTTCATATTTTTACGATCATTATACATTACCGAGATGATTTTAGTAAAAAGACTTTTACTACATACAACAAGCTTAAAATTTTTGTTATATTCTTGTAGGTAGGTATAGTTATTATAAATTTTAGTAGTGATATTATATGATGAAAGTTTTAAAAGGTTATATGAAAATTTTATGTTTGGAGTGTATGTTCTTTTTCCATCTAAGATAACGAATTTAAACTACTTAGTACTTTATGAGAATCAATCATACATGAAATGGATTTCAAAGCTTTTAGTCATACCTTGGGAAAACAAAGAAGCATTTTACTACTGCCGTAACACAATAAAATTGTCCATTTGAAAATTAACATTTTTATTATGATTGTATTGTATATTGTTGTGCATTTATTGTCACAGAGACAAATAAGTATATGAGTTAATCTTCTTCTATAATTTACAGTGTTAAATTTTGTGTGTAAAACGGTTAAACGCTTTGGTCTGTGGCTTTTAAATTGTCAGAAGGTGAAATAAATTTAAAAATAACACTTAAAATGACAGTTAAAATCATAATTGGCCAAAAGCCCACCATAATAAAACAATTTGGGCACGTAAAAATATAATTAAACATCAAAAAGCCATCAGAACTGTCTGCCAAAATTATACTCACCACTCGACGGTTTGCAAATGCCGAAGAAAAAAATATTAAGGAAAAAAAGTACGAAGAACAAAACCAGTTACTGCAGTTTTAAAAATATATCTGTGCAAGATTCGTGTGTGCTCCTTTGATACACCGTACCAGTTGCTAAACTGCTTCGTTAAAAATGTTACAAAAAGAACAGGGGCTTTGTCAGTTTGTGTATGTGATTTATAAATGTAGCTATAAGCGAAAAACCAAAAATAACATTAGCCAAATGTAGTTACAGAATGAGAGAAAAACGCAACAGAGAATTTTTGTCATTTCTTCAAGTATTTTGTCTGTGTCTGATTGATATCGTCATTATTTCTATAAGTAAAACTTTCGAAAGAAATTTTGTTTGTAAATATGTTAATTTCAACGAAAACTTTTGGATAAATAGTCAAGTTAAAAACATATTCTTTGATTCCATTTCATTAAGTCAAAATTGTGAAACTTTTCCAATTTGTCTCTGTGCAAAGAAGGGGATGCACGAGTGGGGGTAATGGTTTGATGAAATTATAGCAAAATAGAACAATTTAAAGTTAGGTTATGAATGCTCTCCTTTCTGAAACAAAATGAACAAACCAGTGACAGGACGACAAAGAGGACTTAAGGGATTAAGTCTTTGTTTTAACGCTTCCTGCTCCTGGTTCCATACACTTGTCAAACTTTACGCCACAACTTCACATCCAGATAGCATTTTATTCGTTTTATCTTGAAGCGAGTTAATGTTTAGGTTTAGATCACCTGCGCAAATCATTTATCCAACCTGTAGTTGAATTTTTATCAGTGCACACTTTCCTATGCAACATTCTGTGTAATTACCTGGGATTCAACACACAAGCATCAATTGGACAACCTTTAATTTGGGGTATTTAGTTTTTTGCCGCATCAGAATGCACGTTTTTCAGGTAGTGAAAGAAGTTTCGATTAAACTAGTGGTGGTTGTGTGTAAAAAACATATAGTAATCGGCCGATATTATCTTCTACCTGTAGTAGGGGCCTTAAGTGACCTTCGAAATCCTAACCAACTGACCGGGACACTATCTAATTTTTAACAGCTGTTGCTGACATCTGCCTCAAATTTTATTAGTACTTAAATACGGCTCTGTGAAAATCACCCATTGGAACTACAAATTACTTAAATATATATTAATGGGCAATAGGAATTTTCGGGTGGGTTTTTTAATAATGAAAGAAGCAGTTTGGGTTTCGTATAAATTCATTGAAAAACACTTAGAAATAACCGTAAACAACCATCATCAAAACCCCTCTACGTCTGTTGTTTCCAGAAATTTGATAAGTAATTACATGTTTGTTTGATTATCACCAATTAGATTGTATTATAAAATTAGTTAGGTAATCAACTTGTATTCGTGATATAAACAAATACAATTCAAAGATCAAAAAACATCTCGGCAGCCATATTAAATTTAAATAATAAACATAAACTTTTCTTTCATTTTGCCGATCAATTGACGTAAAATATACACTCATTTGAAGACAAAGTTGTAAATATCTGCTTTAGTTAGCTTTAGTTTACGGGCATCCTGGTAAGATTTGCTTACATGGTGGTCTGAACCATCGAAGGTCGATAGTAAAACTCTGACTTTTATATCTTGTCCATTATGTTGATTTCGAACAGTTATATATCCATTCAATATTGCTATAAAAGGTGTGATATAGTGGCTCATTAATGGCGAACATCTCGTTCCGTTCCGAGCACACACACACATATACACAAACAAGCGCAAAACTAAAACAGAAAACTATGTGCTGTTGCTGCTGTTTATTTTTGTTAAGCCTCTGTGTGTATGAACAACCATTTATCTTTTATAAAATACATTCGAAGCATCACAGATCGTAAAATTAATTTGGCTTTTTATCAGGCACTGTACTACAAACAAATAACTTGATTGAGAGTGTTATTTATGGCAGCAGATAGGTCTATAAATATTTTTTAAATTGGTTTTTCTATTTTAAAGAAGATGCCAGTGGAAAGTTGTGGGTGGCGGTATTAGCACTGGTAAATGTAACATGTAACGCGTTGCATGAGAGGTGTCGCCATTGGAATGTTGGGGATCTTGAAGTTTTATCACCAAATTTTTAATAAAATTTATGGCCTTTCATTTTCAAACCGAATAATAATGTTGAATTAGTCTCCAAAGATGATAAACATTTAGGAAGAGGAAAACGATTTCAGTTTACGTTAAACCTTCTATCATTTCAGGTCATCTTCAAAATCTTAAGAGATTAGGAAGTCTCATTTTTAAAAAAGACCGAATTTTTTGGACAAAATGTTTTATTGTTAAAATGTCCAAAATATAATATTTTTCTTTAAGAATTTTCTTACAAATTTAGGTTACCTATGTCTGATCGTCCGAAAAATATGGCACTTGATGATCTCCATAATTTAGCTAATTTGCAGGTTCACTTCTTTTGATTTAGATTAGATCTTGTATCTTCAAATGAAATGTTACTTTTCCTTTAAGTTTCCACTATAAAGCAATAGAATGGACTCGTAGTTCTATAAATTACTAGATGCTACTCTCATGTTTTGATGATTACTATTATGACTTTTTTCAGTTATCATTACTTTTGCTGGATGTTCCTCTTAAGTCTTGCTTTCTTTGGTTGTAGCTATACGTTCTTGTCAAACATTAAAGGAAATGCTCCAAGACTCTAGATAATCGTGAACTTCTTGGCTGAGAAATCGGCTCTTCCAAAAGGTAAGCGGGTGTATCTAGTACCTATCACATCAAAGGTTCATAATCAAAACTTTACTTAAGTTATTTCAATTTCTAAACTCCAAAGAGATGAATGGATATCTGGATACACTGACTTGAGACTTACTTAGAAGATGGACAAGTGACAACAATTTCTGCTAATTAGCTATTCTTGAAGAGATGATTTTAAGGCTTATCCTAGAACTGAGATAATTAATTCTACAGATTTGGTTTAAATTATTGCAGATGATCCTCAAAGTAGAAGATCTATCTTCCTGTGTCTCAAAGACGGAGAAGTGATTAGGTTTCTTTAGAAGTTATCGCTTAAGATAATAGCTAATAATAGCTTCAAACATTGTAAGAGACAAGTTTGAAACCTAGCTTCAAATTATAGATTTAAAAAAGCCTAGTTTCCTGAATGAATTTGTAATTTACTGAGAAGCTGGCAGAAAAGCACGGTTTTTTCCTAAGAATTCATTTTTCTGTGTAACCTGAATCAAAATTCAGTTAAAAATGATGCTTTTATTAAAAAATTCCGATTACAGTTTGCATTTACTTAAATACAAAGTTTTCATGTTTCATTGAAATCACCATTCAATCGTAATATTTTTTTGCCTAAACTCTTGTTTCTAAGTTCGACAAATTTTTTCTTGTCTTTGCCTATGTAAATATTCCTAAAGTTTTTGCTTGAAGTTTACTGTGCCATTTGTTATTTATTGTACATTCGCGAATACAAATAAAAAAGTACCTACAGACGATTGTGATTCAAATTCAACTAGAAAAACGACTGATCGACCAATTCAAACTCTATGTATACAAATAAAATAACAACAGACCCTAGATATATGTAGCTAAAAAAAAAATGTCGTCATGTCTATAAAAATATTTACAAATGTTAGGTAATTGATTATTTGCTGACACAAACTGTAAACTATACGACATATTTTTTTCGGGGGATGATTGTTTTATATTTATTTTGGTGTCTGGCTATACATACAAAATGATGTTTGAGATTTGCAGCAGATATTTTCCTTGGTTATATTCCTTTAAAAATGTATGATACAAAGCAGCAGTCACTTAGAATCAAGATATGAGAAGTAGCTAACAGACTATCCATCAAGCCAGCCAGGGCAGCCTGTCTGGGATACGAAAATTATCATTTAAATGTTACAAAAACATGGATAGGAATCATGATTCAACAGGCTCAGAGAAAGAAAAGTAACTTGGCTCTGTTGGTTCTCTTGTATAGCGCATACATAGTTGCTTCAACATAAAAATTTAGAAAAGGGGTTTCTAGCTTTTTTTATTTTGTAAATAATATCAACTGAAGACGTGAGGGCATTTCGAAACGACGCCCGGGACCTTATTCATCATCTGCTTTTGTAAAGAATATTTTCTCCTTTACCGTGAATACTTGGTTGGCATCCTGTTTCCATTGAAATTTACACAGTCATAAAAAAGTATATTTTTATTACTTAAAACTTGCTTCATTTATAAAAAGTCTGAAGTGAGTTATGTGCCACCAGCCTAAATATCAACATCATATAAATGTGAAAAGTTCCTCCATTTGTACTAATGCCTCCATTTTAATTTGCCGAGTGCCTCCGTTGGAATTTTCTGCTGGTACATTTTCAAAAGTCCACTGTATAAAATCTCTTCGTGTCGATGAGGCCAAGTAAATTATTAAATAACAATTCCACAACGCAATCCATGTTATTATTAATTGTCGTAACTTAATTGTTTTTTTGTCCATATGTGCATTTCCCAAAGGTAAATACATTATTAATTAGCGGCTTTGTTATTGGATTACATACATTTTTTTATAGCATCTGATTACAACTATCCATTATAAATTTTTAATACACCCAAAGACGTAAAAGCAAAATTACTAAATTAGCATTAAACCAGTGTGGATTTGACCCAAATTACACCTTAAAAATCTAATGAAAATTTTAGGTTCACATCACGCAAAGGAAGGGCCAAAGCACAAGGGCTAATACATTATACAAACACATATCAATTTTCAACGCTTTAAGTCATCGGGGTGGGTATTTATATTGGATGACTTTTTGGAATAACGTGTTTGGTGGTTCTTTTTCGATTTGGGAACATTTCCTGTAGCCTTGGATTTGTTATATTAACCACTCCAGCTGTAGATATAGATGAGAACACACCTTGAAGTTCACAGGTGCGGCCAAAAACCGTGTAATTCAAATTGCATCTAATTATATGATAGATGTTATACTATTACTATCCCATTAACTTTTTGATAAATGGGTCGAATTTTATTAATAAATTGCCCTTATAATTGTCGTAAAATACTTATTAATTTAATTAATTACCAGGTACGTTACCACATTGTTACATTTTTATGTAAATCTCGCATATATGTAAATTTTTATTAGCTGGTTATTAAGTAATTACACCAAATTATTTGCCCTATACAATTTTCATATTAATCCCCAAACTAAATTATTTCTCACTTATTATGTACCTATTATAAGTATGCATTAGAAGTACATTTTGGAAAATATCTAATAGTCAATCGAATCCACGTAATAATATTTCAAGAAACTACAACAGGAAATGAAATACAATCAAACGGCATCTCGTTTGAGTATATTATGATTATTTTCAAAATAATATCATGTTGATGGCAATTTATTATTACAGTCAACAAAAAGCAGAGAAATGTTATAAGATCTCAAACCGAGTAATACAGAAAGTTGCATGAAATAAAATCATAATAATGTAATTGTTTGTAATTTGTTGGGATGGATTTTTGGTTTCATCGTCATGCTTATGAGTTCCTTAACAATATTTATAAATATGTACTTGGAGACCTTGATTTAAATATCAAAAGCATACTTTAAATTGTGGAAGTTTTTAAAGGCATCCTGATTATAATTATTTCATTTTCTTGAAATAAAGTTACTATTTAAAAAGTATCCAAAAATTTCTAATTGTAAGCTCAATTTAATGTAACATCGTAGTTAATCAAGTTCCATCTCTTCTCTGGAAGTTTGCGATTAATATGGCTGTCTGTACTTTGGACAAATCTCACAGATTTACCTAAACCTTTATTTTTTGTTGCAACTTGAATTGCGTAATAACTTGCTTCTAAATTAGATAATTTTTGGTCGAAATGCGGTAACATCGAACAATAGCCCAAAACTTTTTTGTGTCTGCTTTGAATAAAAAAAGGTTTTGGGTTGGAGACCCCCCAAGAGCATAAACGAACCTGAATATTACCGGACGTGACAATACTCACCTTGGTTGTTCATGCCTGATTATTATTGCTTGGTTCCGTAATAATTTTATTAAATTTATTTAAGAAGCATTGAATTTGTTTCGTTAGAAAGCTCGTACTTGAAAAACTTGGTAAACATATTAAAGTTATTTTATTCGAAGCTAGCGATGATATTTTTGGTCAGGTCGATGGAAAGGACCCGACTGAAACACCTACCTAAATATAATAATATACCTATGTATCTATTTTTTTTTAATTGTCCGTTTTGAAAGGGCAGTGTACCGAAAGTCTTGCAAAAGCTCAAAATAAATTATATATAAATAAATTTCTCGGTACACCACTGATTTCAATGAAAACAAGTCTGAATGACGACAAATCTTTCTATTTTTCTCGTTTCATCTCGAATAGCTGCTGTGGCCTCTACAAAGTTCAAAACACCTGAAATTATATTTATTTCTGTCACACAGAACATACTCACCAGTCTGTTTCCAGTAGTTTATAACTAACTACAAATATACCGAAACAGAAATTTAATATTGTTGTAGGTCAGGAATTGTAACCATATGTACAGAAAAAATGATCGAAAAAGGAAATGAATCATTTATTATTTAGAGAAGGTCAGTGGCCCGTTTAACCTTGATATTTTGCGATGTGTTATGCCATTTCTAAGTAAAACTAAATATTCCACAAGTTTTTTTTGTCATCCGTGTGTGGTGTGAATGTGAGCATACAACACACACACACACACACACATGACGAAATCAATCATGATTTGAAATTTATTTGATCATAACGAAAACGTGTTCTATAAACATTTTATTGTATATAAAATTAACGATTAAATTTGCTTTATAAATTTCCTCAGGATGCGTACCAGTTTTAATTTAATTGACATTTTTTTCTATGTTCTCTAACAAAACCATGGAAAAAACTTTTACAGCCCAAATAAATTAACTTTTGTGAACGTACCAGGCCGAGTTTTTAATTTATATTCGACGCAGGTATAAAGCTAATGTTTTTTTAGTCGAACATTGGAAAACATTTTTTGCTGTGCCGTAAATTATTTTTTTGTAAAACGCACAGTTATATAATCAACAACGGATTGAATAAGACTTTTGAACATGATTAGGTTTTTTGTAATTATTTATACACATAAATATAAATCCATGGAAAATGTTTACTGGCACTTTTTATTATTTTAAAACAGACAAATATATGTATACTATGTTTGTTAAAAAAAATCAGTTAGTGCCCCTCCCTACATTTTAATAGAGATCGCTGTAAAAACTCGAACTTTTGCGCAATCTGTACTGCGCACTCAAGGCCACATTTCCCACTAATGTCACCAAATAGTATAGGTATAGCATTTTGCACTCTACGAATTAACCCAGAGTTAATCTATAAATTGAAAATATGCCTTCAGCCCCAAGACTAAATAATTTAAGGCCACTTTACCTTCATTTATAATGTTATATTTTGAATAGTAGTAAGTGATAGTTAATGCAGGCGGGGTGTAATAAATTGTCTGTAATTTATACACGCAGGTCGAACATTAGGAGTTGAATTTCTCAAAACATTTTATAAGTGTAATGACACATGTGTCCCAAAACATTAAAGTTTAGTATGTGAGGAGGCTAATGAGTTTCTTAAATTATTGACGAAATGATTTCACAAGTATAGAAAATACATTTGCATATTCATTGGAAATACAATAAAATTTTTTGGTATATTACTAGCACAACTATAAAATACAAATAATCTTTGTAATAGTTTGAAACATATATAATTTTTTGCCCCACCCATTTATATAATGTTTAACAAAACGCAAAAAGCTTAAGAAACTTATAATTAGGTGAGGCTCAATTTGCATAATATTTTCATCCGTTAAATCAGATTTTTAATATGATACACTACACAGAGTATCATCAATAATTTCATAATATTACCCAACTTTCACATAATTATTTTTCAAACTGTCCACTTACAATAGCAGGGTGTGACATATTATGATTATGGTTACTTGTGACATTTTATGTAATTTCAATTATCCGACACAGTACATTACATCGATTTTTTTCCGGTTTATAATCGAACTAAAGAGGTGTTGCCAATTCTTAAGCGTTGCGTTGAAAGGAGAGTAACAACAACAAGGATAATGCGGTTGTAGAGAACACCAGTATTTAAGTCGCCCACAAGGATTGTCAGGAAATGAAACATCGTCAAAGTAAGTGAGTGCAATGGCCATTTGAAAGTGGAAAGGTCAAGGATTTAAATTTACTCGTAAAATAATTCTATATTTCTCTCGTCATTGAAGTTTTTTGCGATAATAATGTTTCCTATTTAAGCAAAAGTTAATAAATAACCAATAACTTAAATAAAAACAAAACAGTTAACCAATGAAAATGTAATTTATGTGGTGAGTGGTGGACCGTTAGAATACAATAACATGAAGAAGTTGTTTGGCGCAGGAGGACAATTAATAGGATACTGTTGTACTAACTCATTAAGTAGGTAACTATTAAAATTACATTAGCATCTATGAATACTTAAACTATTGAGACATCTAGTTTTCATTCGTAGGTAAAGAATATTTCATATATTTTAAAAATCATTTAAAAGTTAAAAAACTAAAACAGATTCGAAAAGCGAACCATGAGGCATTCAATATTATCAACATGAAGTTTCTCGAGTTCTACAAACAGGACTTTCTTTGCTTCTGTCATATCGATATTTTTCTGTTTCTTAGCATTCCTTTTATTCTTATTTGAACTGTTTTTATATGCCCCCGCAAGACTATTTTACAGGAACAAACCTAAACTCACCCGACAAAAAGCTGTAATTATCCTATTTTTTCTAGTGAAATAAATTGGACTTACGTGGTTTAAAGTATAGGAGTAAATTGAGAATCTGCCGTGCATTAAGATCTGCTCCTTCTTCTTTTATAAGTATTCTCCTGAATGGACGTTGTGGTTGTGTCATCAGTACCTAAATATTTCAGGTACTCGCTCTTGAGCGATTTTTTTGAGCAACCTGCTCCTTCACGTAGTTAACCTAGCAGGATGGCGTCTTGCTTTTCGTCTCTTACCTATACTAAGAGTTTTCCCATCGTTTAAGATCTAGAAGTTATATAAGTGAGCAAGGAACTGAAGATTTATTTTAAAAACTAGCAACATACATCTTGTTTTTCTTGCGAATTTTTCGCTCACATCCTCCGATCGGTGTATGAATAATTTTAGTAACTTGATTTCATCGAACGCCCTTTGAACCGCAGTAGCGGCAACATATAGTTTGTGGTGTCATCTCTATGGAAGTGAATTAATGAAGATAAGATAATGAAGCATAGGCTATAGCAAAATTAAACGTAAATTTGAATTGGAATAAATGAGTATATTATTAGAATTGTAGATTTGATAGAATATCTTCTAAACTCCGCTTACTTTTTGAGGCAGATGAGGTTAGGTGACATGAAATAATACTAGCTCCTTATATTTAACCTAGTTTAACCACATAAACTTCCAACTCGTACATTTTCACATTATTAATAAAAATATCAGGGTGAATTTCGTGCCGTGCACATATTATGCTTCTATTTGTACAGTGCAAGACATTTTAAGCATTGTGTGTACCCTGCAACATATTCCTTGTATCATTTCACAAAAGCCGAAACTTTACCGTTCTCATCATAAAGAAAGCCTGCCTTTCTGCCCTTTTTAGCTTTGGCAAGATTTATACAGAACTTTAGTAAAAAAACTTTTACCTTTTTATCTTAAAAGAAAATTTCAGAAGGTTGTTTTCCTTTTTTTCTCTCTAAAAATAACATATAATATCCGTTTTATATATAAAGATGATACAAAATCCAATGTAAATATTATCTAAATGGTTAGAAGTTCTTCGGTGAAGTTGTTTAAACTTTCAGAGAGACGAGACTCAATGTGTGTGCTATGTGTCTAGAGTAGGTACTCGGGAGTATATGCCGGACGAATTTATAATACAACTGTGATGTTTCTAGTGTATTTTCATGTTAATTGTTACTAGTTAGCATGTGTAATAGTGTGTACCAAGCGGCACAATACACATGTTAATTAAAATGTCGTTAGGTGTGTTGAAGATGCTATCTGTTATTCCAACCATACACTGATTCACACAAACTTATGTGAAGAGATATGTGTACGTGAGGTGGTTTAGTTTTTTTTTGCTATAAATTAAGTTATTCGGTGTGGTTGAATTGCAATTTCAGGAGAGCGCAGCCCGGTGATTAAACTGCAATGTTTGATTTAAATTACATGAAGATTCAAACAAAAAAACAGACTGTATTCAACTGTGTGTGTATTTAAATGAACGTTAATATTATTCACATCAGACATTATGAATAAGTTGTCTTTTCTAGTGGATTGCCGTAATTAAAGTTGACTTTGGTTTGGAATCCTTTCACATAATTAAAACAATACAATTAAAGGTGTAGGTTTCTATGAATTAAATTTTAAATATCAAATATGATTTCCCAACGAAAACAACGCAATTATACTGAATGATGACAAGAAAAGGTTAATCACAGTTTTTAACAAAGAGCTATTAGACAACACAATTCTATAAAAGGAAGCTTGATTTTAATAATAATTACGAATTTGCCAATAGGTGATTTAAACAAATTATTATTTGGGTTCGGTATCTGATACAACAAAACGTAATTATTGAAATTGTTTTATAATGGTTCGTCTCTACCAAAATAATTTGACAGCTCGGCAGGGATTTTCAATTACCTATACGAGTACAATTATTTTATATATACGACTATTTATATGTAAAATAGTAATATTTCTATAATAGGATCAGTACGACAATTTTTAAAGATGGCATGATTTATGGGTAATCATAGGAAAATAAGGCTTCGTCCCTTAAACAGATTTAAGGGTTGGGCAACCAACTTTACATGTACAAGTGCGTGCAAATTAATTATGCTATAGGTACAAGATATTACTTAGTAATAAGAAAATATTGTAATCGTGATTTTTCAATTAGAATATTTTATTGGATTTACATGTAATAATTATTTGCATGCTACGGTAACGTAACTGCTACTTACTTAGTAGGTACTTGAATATGAGATAGTGTGCAGGATCTCGTAGATATCAGAACGTACCTATTTTATTTATATATTTTTATTTTATGAAATGTTAATGGCTACAATGTTAGCACTTCTAGTATAGTTCCACATAAGTTTGAGGTTTTACCAAAGTTAATTTTTTATTATCGCAAAAAATCATATGATGTGGTGTTCAATTGAAAAGTATAGACTAGAAAAAAGTTAACATCGAGTAAGTTATTACAGTTCATGAAAAAGTTAACTTTTTGTATGCACTTTAACTCCTAAACTATACATAGACTACAAAATTAATTCTTTAGGACATTCATTAAGGTATGTTTCTTAAACCTGCAAAATTTCAGTGCTGCGGTTTAAAAAATATTCAAAACGTGACATTTTTTCCATACAAAATTAACTAATATTACGTCCAAATTATGTTTATTTCCTATAGTTTCGAAGTGGGAACTAATACGATAGTTACAAACTAGAATAACGTATTCTTTGAATAACGGAACAATTTTGAGTCAAAACTAAGCATGTTAAGGTGGTAGGTATAATTTTTTTTAAAAATATTGAAATAAAAATTAATTCAATTTCTGCTTCTCTTGTTTGGAAATAAACGGAGTAACAACACTTAATCTCTTAAATAATCTGATTAAGGTTAGTTTAGAAAATTATTGAGGTTTGTCGATGCCCTATAGTTTGTAAAATTAATAATGAACTGAAAAATTGGAAGAAGAAAATGTTATATTCAAAATTTGGATGTGTACTTATGAATAATATTCAATATTTTCTCTATAATTTCTAAGTTCTTTAAAGTAGAAAATTTATTTTTAAGAACAACATAATCGAATTTTTATTGAACCCAAATTACTGTTTTGTCTTTCTTCTATGCTCTATAGTTTAGAAACTAAGTCGAATACCATGAAATACAAACCAAAAGTTTTCTTTAAGTAACAGGCTAAATTATAAAATTTGTTTCAATTATTTTCTCAAAAACTTACAATTTTTTAAAAATATTTTCTTCTCTGTGTATTATAATTTAAGAATTATGTAAGTATACACCTAGATCCTGATTCGTAACGTTAAAGTTGAGACATTTTTGTTTTCATGAAATTTTAAATTAGAGTTTTGTAGTTTCAAAAATGAACCAATATCTACGTTATTTTCAAAAAAATCACGTGTTTCATACCCAAATTGAGTCTAAGGTTCTATACCTACTTTAAAAAAAATTGACATAGGTATTATTTGAAATAAGCTTAGACAATGCTTATCTTAAGAAAATATCCAAACTTGATGGTGATTCGATAGGAAAAATTACATTAGCGAATGAATGAAGCAAATGAACTTTACATCTAAGAAAGTTATCTGATGGTTCACGTAAGATATTTTTTCTCCAAATGTAACATCCCCAAAAATCTCTTTATAAAACTCAATGCTTTCTGAAGTACATATATTATGCAAAAAAGTGAGATCTTATAATAATTACAACGTCCGCCTTTCGTAAGCTGTTAAATAATGCACATAACTAATTGCATTCGTCGTCTAAACTTATGCATGAGTAAAAAAGAAAAGTAAGTGCACTTTTCCATAAACTGTCCTCTTACATTTGTGTTAGTTTTTTGTAATTTGTTAACTGTGCATTACGAGAACAGAAACTAAACTAGGCCAGTTTTAAAGATGATAGTACCATAAATTTCAAATAGTTCTTGAGAGTTAGGCATCCCATCTATTGATTACTGATCCAACAAAATCCCATTACTTTTATCAAACGCCACCTAGGGTACAAAATGAAAAGTATAATCCTAACAGATGACTATCACTGTGCAATGTGTCATTTTTACGGTTTGAAAATCACAGCCTGCTGTTATGAACGAGTTGCCCTGCAGTGGTCGGTCGCAATTTTGAACGATCATAAAAACTAGGCTTTAGATCCCCCATTTTACATTATCACAAGCTGCTGCGATCTCTGTATGTGTATTTTATATATATACACACACATTTATATAGGAGTGTGTGTGCGAGGACGCGCAGGAGTCCACAGGAGAGTGCATATGTACACGCTCAAACCAGTTCAACTCTTTTAAACCATAAATTTAGATGTGTTGATGAGTTTTCGTTTACCCAATACACAGACTTTTAATTAAAAACTAATGATTTATTACCGCAACCAAAGAAATATTTTTTTTTGTAAACGATTTATGGGTTTATCAAGAGCGAGAGGAGAAATTTGCAATTGCACAACGCAGAAAAACTTGTAATATAAACAAAATAAAATGAAATCGTTTAGTACATGCTATTTAAACCATCCATGAGAGTAACGATTAAAAATAAGAAATCACTTAGAGAATTCATCTGCTGGTTGTTATGTTAATCTGGAAACATTATCAAATGGATACAATTGGTATTTATCTTTCATAATAATAAAAGCTTAATTTCTTTAAAAATGTTTGAAATTTAAGATCAGTGAAACAGTAGGAACAATTCGTTTATTGGGCTAGTCCACCCCTGTCATAAAAGTCTCGTCTGTTAGTCTTTAGGACTAAAAAAATATTACTTATTGTGTATCTAGCGGTTCTAGTAAAATGTTAATAGGAATATTTATTGAATTTTACGACTTTTTGAAACTATGTAAAACGTTAACTTTTTAACAATATGTAGGATTATTTAGAATCATACAAGAAAATAGTCTAATACCGGGGATAATCCATAAGGAATTCATTTTCTTACAACACATTTTCGCTAATAAAATTATATGCAGGGATAAATTCGAAATTTAAATCGTTAAACTTGTACAATCTCACGCAAATAATCTTTGTGTCATTGAATATTTTCAGTTTTTCTACCTAGCCACGATATCGCCATCGTTTTCAAATTTTTAGTGTTCAATAAATGGAAATAACAGAAATTGTTTTACTGAAAATTGCATTTTACTAGTCGTATAAATATTTTTATTAACTTTTATTATGTATCATGAAAAGTATATTTCTATTGCATAGCACGCAATTTATTACTTTAATAAATATCCGATATATGCACCTATATTATATTCCCTTTTGGTAATTTGTTAGTTTATAGCCCAGTCTGTATTAAAATTCCACGAATACAATGGCATAAAATAAATTTAAGCATAAAACTGAAATTGAAATTAATTTATTTTGGCGTTTGTTCGCGATGTTTTTTAAAATACCTAAAAAATACTTGCATGGCTGATATATTCTCGTTCTCGACCTAATTTCAAAGAAATAAGGAAGAAATTTGTAGATCATTCACTTATACAGTTTATTAACAATGTCAATATATCACCCACAAAAAATATTTAGGCTAAGTAAAATAAATGTTATTTTTTGGTTGTGTTTTTATCTGCACACTTGTGTGTATGTTTACTAAAGTCATAAGCTGAATCAACAGTATTTTTTATAAAGACATCTTTATAACCGACTGATATCATGCAGATGTTGCTACCAGCACCTAGTGGTAATAAAATCGTGACAACATCACAATACCACAATTATTTTATACAAAAATAATTAAGTACCTACCTCCCCTGCCTCTTAAAAATATCGTGTAAATATTTACAAAACAATCTTTTATGTGAAATAAATCATGTCTGAAACAAATTTGAATACACAAAATTAATCCAGGAGAGTATTTAGTGAACCAGCTGTGGCAAAAACTCCCAAACAAAACAAAAACCTGGCCCCAACTCTCTTGGCCAAACCCCACATACGAGTACACACGTGATCACACTGGCTAACCTAACCTAAATCTATTTGTTGAAAAGCTCGCTGTTGGGTTCGCTCTTTCATCATTTCTAGTATTAAAACCACTCCATACTCTTTATGTGGAGCAGCTGTCCAAATGAAGTGTAACAGCCTTTTGTATTGGCAATGTTCAAAAATCATCTGACACACACACCCTTCTGCTATGTGATATGCACGTGGCAGTAGAATATATCACAGTTTATGATCGACATTTTCTGAACACCGAATAGACAGATATTGTGCGATAAATTGGTGATTACTGATTAAAATTGTCATCATTATGATGTACATGGGAAAAATAAAAACGGGGAAACGTTTCACAGGAGTTTGAAAAGATTCTAATCGTATGGTAGTAATTAAATTGGGATTTGTGGTGTAAATATTAATCCCTACTACTAGGGCAAATAATAACCAGTAAAAACGTAATTTAGAAATTTCGGGAGCAAAATTGTATGAATTCTCGGATACCGATTTTGAGTTTCGCAGAAAATGCATGTAGGGTAAAACTTTAATAATTTATTTATACAGGCTGTCCCTGGATTGACTGGATGCACCTAAATGAAAAAAAATCGAGTTAAAATTTGATGTTTGTAGTATCAAGTAAAGAGCTTTTTAAAGAAATATTGAAAAATTTTACTTGAGGAAGGCATTTATAATTTCAAATTATAACAGTATGACAAATTTGAAATAAAAAGGATTCGTTGATTTTTTTAAAAAGTATAAAAATTGAATAGACCTACAGATTGGAAATTTGTCTTACTATTATCTACAATTTTAAAGTAAATTTTTCGAAATTATCTCTTTTGAAAGAGGACTTACCTATACATAACATAAGTTTTTGGAACCAGTCGAGACCTATGTTGCAGATAATCCTGGGACAGCCTGTATAAGTGTATACAGAGTGTTCCAGAAGGCTTGCAACTTCTCGTAAGCTGGTATCTTAGTACAGTACAGCTTCGCTAATCCGGACAGATAAAATTTCCCCCTTGTCCGGATTGTTGAATTTTACGGATTACTGGAATATTTAAAAAAAGTGGGCAAATTAAGCGAGAAGAAGTTTATTAATGATGAACAAATAAAGGAAATATATTACTAATGTACTTAAGCAGTTATTTAAAAAATATTATGAACACATTATTAAGTTTTATTAAAATAAAAATAAAATTTTTGCTGCTTTAACGTATATTTGTATCCTCATCATCGTATTGTTCTTTTGTCCAGAGAGGCGTCCAACTTTTTTTTATATTTTTTTCCGTTTTTACTTTCTTATACGAAGTAATAAAAAAGTAGGTATAGTAATCGTGATTTTTTTTCATTATATTATTCTATGATTCATGTGAGTTAATGACACCTTCCTTTAAATAATTGTAGCTATTCAGAGCAATTGGTAAATCGCCATTGTCGATAGAAATGAAGTGAAATAATAATTTCTTTCTATAACCCACTTTAATATTTTGGATTAAGTTTTGGTCCATTGACTGTATTATTGTTGTACAATTCGGGGGTAAAAATATAGATAACTTTAAACTTTGGATCAAAATTTAAAGCACCCTCTGTTGGATATAAGAATGCGTTATCTAATAATAGAAGCGCTTTTTGTGGTAAATTTTTCTGTTTTAAAAATTTTTTCTGACTGAATGGGCATACAAAGAAAACGCAAGCCTAACTAGAAAATAAGGGGAATTCCCTAACTTTGTTTATGATTTGATCACGAAGTTTTAACGATTTTTAAATATGTCCGGGTTGTAGAGGTAAAAGACACAAAACTGTCCGAATGACAGCAGTGTCCGAGTTTGTGAATGTCCGGATAATCGAAGCTGAACTGTATATATAATGTAAGACTAGTTTTCTTCACATAAATTACAAGGGAGTTATAGGTTTTATATTAAGAGCGATAAAAACTGACCAATAACAAAAACTACCTACTTCTCATTCGCCTGAAAATTATGAGTTTTAAAGTTTTCGAATTTCCAAGAATTTCTAAGCTTTTTGTAACTTTTGCAGGTCTTTCGATGCATGATGAACTTTTTTCATAGACAAGAAAAACGTTAAGTAAATCATTTTGAAACGATCTTGTTTATTAACTTTGAGAATTATCTGCCAATATAAAAAAGTTGGAATTTTCTGCAAATAAAATTACACTTAATGTAGCTCTCCTTGTGGAAAAAATCTAATAAATTACATACGTCAACTTCTTGTATCAAGCGATTTATAAAGTAGACCTACACAAAACCCAACGGAACTTTACCTAGGTCTCAAGTTTCATGTAACATGCAACTTATTTTAAAACAAAAACCCCATATTCAATTAAAACGGGCGATACATACTATGACGTAAAACCGTACTCTGCAGGAACATGCTTGTGTATAGGTACAATATTTTCTTTCTCTGCGTTTGTGTTTTCCAGTTAATCTTGTATAATGTCAATGTCACGCACACGCATTATATCCGGACCAGTTACCGAGTCACGATTATGGAAGAAAAACTTCTTACCATATTCCATACAAGTCTTACATAAATTTGTATCTTAAGTGAAGTGAGTAAGCTTACAGATATAATATTGAAAGTAGATGTAGAAAAAGGAACTTGCCAGCCATGGGAAAGAGTAAAACTGCTAACATTTGCTGCAAGTAAATGGCGGTTGTCAAAGTTAGTTGTGCTTTTACTGGGAGGAAATGAACAGTTAGAATGTGTGTTTTGGAGCAGGGACGAAACGAGAAGAATTTTGGGCTTCAGAACGGTTAATTTTGAATATATTATAAAGAAAATTAATACATACTCGAATTTTTTGCACTTAAGAGTACGCATCACCCTTTTAAGTAATAAAATATTCCATAAGTTTGTAGAATAAAACATGATTTTAGATATGTAGAATGTCTAAAAGTAAATGTAGGCCATAGGGCGTTTCTGAGATTTTGATTTTACCAATTAACATTTTATAAAAATTTAGAGCATTTTAATATATAATACTTACCTACGCATTCTAGTCTAGATTTCATTAGTTTTGTCCAAAGTTTAAGCAAAATCATTCTGTAATTTTAATTGATAAGCCAAATTCACTGGCCATTTCCACATATTATTATAAAAAGTTAGGCTCCTATGCCCCATTGAGATGGCAGTGACACGTTACTTTGTCGTGACGTCAGTTATATTACAGTTGTTTTACCACGACCATTTCCGCGTATAAATACTCTTCGCGTACGGCCCTGCCTCCAACAACAAAAATATTGCCCCGTTTGCCCTTATAGGAAAATGTTTCCCACATATATGGATGTCGTTTCAATACTTAATAGAGTACGCAATCTTATATAAAACACGCGTGTTCAAACTTAAGAACTATAGCTATATTAGTAGTAAAGCCTTTTCGAATGGTTGTGCGCTTTGTTTGCCAATCAAACTTTTGTATTTATTATATTTTACTAATTGGAACCGGATTATTTGTATTAAACACGAACAAAATCCAGCTGCTGTTTATTGCAGTTGTAAAAACTTTACAAACGGATTAAATAAAATCGATTTTATTAGCGACTTGGAGGAAATGTTTATTATTTTAGCGTCTTCATATGGCGTATGGGAAAAGTTAACATGGCATGCCAGTAGTAGTCAATAATATTTTTATTGGAAATTTTGCGTTTGCATCACTAGTTTGCTAATAATGCAGAAAAAACATCAATATCAGTGAACCGAAATGCAACCAACCAACCTGCTACTGTTTTTTAATTTGCATTTCATTATAGTGTAATTTATAACTCCTTTACTTGCACCAGAGCACCAATTGAATTATCATTTAACGTTTCCAACGGTATATGAATAAAAGTGGCGGGATTACCGCACGATACTACGGAAAAAATTTACATAATATTATTCTGTGTTTCTCAATTAAAAGTTCTTTAATTTAGATGTCCAAATCAATTGATTACTAAATGATTATACCGCGGCCTGGCGGCAATTAATTGCGGTAAAAAACGTCTTTGCCACTTTTATTTTTATGTTCGTGGATTTAAATACACAAAAATAGTTCGTTCCATCGGTTAAGAAATCTAATTAAAACGTTTTTTTCGTTGGTTCGAAATTGTTCCGGAAATATAGTTGGTTTAAAGTTTAAGTGATTTTAGCTCCAACATAATAAATTTCCAATATTAGGAAGACATTATCATTCATTTTAAAAATAGCCCAGCTGAATATTTATTTTACATTGGCGAAGATTAACGATTCCAACCCGTCGATAAATCATAGAATAAAGTTTTAACAACAGTAGATCGTACAGTAAGAGTGCCTACAAATCATTTCGACATCAGTCTATTACTGTTAGTGTTATTTAACAATCTCGAATTGCACAATTGAGGAGGAGAGATAATAGTATGCACACTGTCAGGGACGTTCCGACAGCTATTACTAAAGGCAATAACATATAAATATTAATGTATACAGTGTACTTAGCGATCCTATGAATAATAATGAAATATATAGCTGTTATAGCCACAAGTACAA
Organism: Pediacus dermestoides; assembly: GCA_963942485.1. Classification (NCBI taxonomy): domain Eukaryota; kingdom Metazoa; phylum Arthropoda; class Insecta; order Coleoptera; family Cucujidae; genus Pediacus; species Pediacus dermestoides. The sequence goes on from OZ012629.1 coordinate 7,888,695, forward strand.
AAGGAATAATATGCGAAATGCATGCTGTATGCAAACCTCAAACCAAACAAGATTTTAATTAAAAATAAATTCCCGCTAAGTGCAACCCTCTTTCTAACGATGTGTCGTGTTTTCTGCAACTGTCAGCCAAAGGAAAGTGTTAATCGGTTTTCGATGCTTTTTAAATATTTAAACTTTTTTTGGTTGGTCGATGTGCTCCATCAGACCTCAGATCCGACACATCCCATAATTGATGACTGACCAGTTCTTGTACGTTTTACACCAAAACAGATTATAACTACCTTTAAAAAACTGGTTAAATTGATTTTCGCTGCATTTAATGTGTTAAAGGTTGAAATGCACTTTTTGTTAAACTACACTGGAATGGTTGTTTGTTATTGTATTGAGTTTCATATAAAACACTAATCCAAGTTAACGAATCAGAACGGTAAGCCGTGTTTCTTTGCAAAAGGTCATTCCATCAGCATCGACAAGAAAACATTAAATTAGAGCATGGCTAATCAAATGAAAATGATTCGACAAATACTAAATAGTTAAAAGCAGCGGAAACTGATCGGGGGCAATGGATGCAATGTTTTGGAAAGATCTACAGATTTCAATTAAGAAAGAGGATAAGAGCTTTACCTGCCAGGATTTAACGACTATTACCCAAAAACGCCCCCGCCTAACGACGGCTACTATAAAATTTTCAATCGACTTAACTCAATGAGAAAAAAAAAGTTACCAGTTGCCAGTTTTAGTATTGCGAATGGAAATTCTCTTGTGTATATACAGAGCGCACAGTCAAAGGACATTGAGTTTTAGAAATGCAACAAAATATTCTTTTACTCATATTCTTGCATACAAATTACATGAATTTCGTTGTTATATAGGTAGCTTTGTATTTTATGTGTTCATTTTTATATTTTTCTAGTTTCTCTTGGTGCAATCTTTCGTTTTACGACGAATTTTACAGTAAATACACAACTATATGCGGACGAATAAAATAAAATTAAAAAATAGGTTATTCATAACAGAATACTCCACTTTAATTATCTGGGGATTACATTTATTTTACATTTATTAGGCTTTAACAGGAAAATGAAACATGTACTACAGGAATATTCCTTATACTCGCACTATTTGATAGTTTTTTTCCTATACAAATTAAAATTCCCAGTGAATTAAAAATTAATTGCAAAATCTTCAATGATGTCTACAACTAAGGTGGTCTCCCTCAACATATTTTATACCTGAATCCATAATAAATGTCAAATTCATGTAAACAAATTTTTACACAAGACCGTAATAATTGTGAAAATAACCATGAGCGTTGAAATTTGTAATGAACGTGGGTTGACCATAGATATTGTATACGCAATAAAATAGTTGCTATTCTGGTTAATAAACATAACATTTAACCATCAACCAATATTCTAATACATAGTATAAATGCACTTTAATGTACCTGTAAAAGTTTAATTGGATGAGCTGGAACGCAGTGGCGGAACTGCGTGGGAAATACAAGGTCACAATTCTATAAAATTATTTTGTTCAGGTAGGATCAGTTCCATAATCAAGTAATCAGTCTAAGTCTCACTAAAGTCGGTTTTTATTTTGATTATGGCTAGTTTTTTAAAAATTGTAAAAATTCCAAGTGAATGCCAAAAATGATGTTTAAATAAAAGTAAAGAGGAATCGATAAAGTATATAGATAGACTACGAGCCCTAACAACTAAATGTTCGGACAGAAGTAAATTTTTGAAGTATGAAAGGAGAACTGGAAATTTTACGCAAGTAATTAGTAAACACCTAACAATACAATAAGATAAAGCCTTAATAACAATATTATGCATGGAAGAAAATTATTTATTGGATTTAATAATATTTTAACCTTAATAATTACCAAACTTTGCAAAATGAATTTGCAACTAAATGTTGGGATAATTTTTAATTTAGGATCATTAATAAGAGGTTACGTCTCTTTTTGCTTTAATGGCTGCCTGTATTCTAGCAGGCATTGAATTTATCAAATTTTGATACAATTCTAGCGTGAAACTGTCCCAAATTTCTTCTATTTTGGTCTTTAAGTCCCCAATGGTTCTTGGTGGATTATTGCATAGAATACTTTTAATTTTATGCCAAAGAGTTTCAATGACATTTAAGTCCGGACTGGAAGAGGGCCATGAAAGCACCTTTATGTCGTTTTCCCCAAGTTCCAAAACTGTGTTTTTTCAAAAACAGTCGTTAGAAAATTACGTCACATTTTTCAAGTGCAATTTTAAAGCTACGAAATAGGCCTAAAATCACCAAATAAAGACTTGGGGATTTTTTCGTACATAAAACCAACAGCCAGCTTTGCAATAAAGTAAATTTTACCAAAATCCAACCAGTGGTTCCAAAACTGTGATTATTTTAATGTAGGTAGCACCCTCAAAAAACACGTTTTTTGAAAAATGAACTGTGAAACTCGAAAAAAATGCAAAAAAAATCATATTAACATTTCAGGATTTTTTCAATATAGTACGATTATTGAGCTTTGATTCAAATGTTTCTTGACACAAATCCAACCAGCGGTTTCAAAACTGTGATTCTTTAAAACAGTTACTAGAAAATTTTATCATTTTTAAAGGTGCAACTTTGAAGCTCCGATAAATGCCTAAAATCACCAAATAAAAACTTGTGTAACTTTTTTGTAAAGAAAACCAACATCCAACTTTGCAATAAAGTAAATTTCATCAAAATCCGACTACTAGATCCAACGTTTTAAAAATAATAATTCTTTGTTTCTACAATTTTCCCATCCTGCTGCGTTAAAGTGCCACAGTTTTGGAACCGCCGAGCGGATTTTTACGAAATTTACGTTTATATATAACTAAATGTTGGCATTATAACAGAAAAAACCATCAATATTATGGAAGTTAATTTAGATAACTTTTGCGCGTATGGAAAAAATCAAATTTACTTTTGTCCGAACATTTAGTTGTTAGGGGTCGTACATTATTTATTTTGGAAAAAATCGCATAAAACAATTTATGGAATTTACGCTACGTACCATCCGAAGGAGTGTTATAACTGTTTACAATATCCATCAGTTTGCACCTCGATGGTTTTAACATTAACCAGTTACTTCACTTCCTATTCAAATCGTCCATATATTTTCAGGACGTCAGCTCCACTATCCACCTTGTACAAACAATAATAAATTATCGTGCATGATTTGTGAAAGTACATACTACAATATCAGATTAGATTAGTTTTTTCTTTATTGGCAATTCCGTCAACAATAATTTCTGTTGTAATTACACACTGACCATGACATACTGCTGACGTTGTAACACAAGCCCTTGATGGTATACCAACCAGTAGTATATAGTGTTATGAGATGACCAAATAGTAATTTGGTATATTTGGAATAGTCGAAGCGTTCACGGCCAGAGTGAACTCCTCTGGAGGGTGAAATTCAGATAGCAAACTCCGATTGTATATAGACGGCAAAAGCAAACACTGAAACCGAATACATGCCACATTTGGGAAGGCCCTACACAACCTTACTATGATTTGCATATACTAACCTATCTAAATACGGCTATAATTAAATGTAAATACTAAGGAAGCTGTTTGAAAACATCTTACGATGGAGGGTTTAGAGTATTGAGGAAAAATTACGAATTAATTGGGTGCTGCTGAGATCGGTGGAATGTTAATTTAAAAAATATAAAAATAATTTGAGAGGATTGGAAAAATCATTTTTTTCTAATGTTAGGTACTTAAGTAGATAACGAATATCTAGTTATTTATTAGTATTATTATTTTACATAATAGCAAGTATTGAATTTTCCAGTAACTTCATCAGCTTCATTTATTATTTCCTCATAACGAAAATTTGACATATTTAAAATGTATACAGGTTTGGTAACTGGAGCCAATTTTTGGTAGTGATGCCAGTTGCGTTAGTTCTTTCAAACGCCGCTAGAGTCACAGTGATCGAGAGATGTTGTTTATCTGTGATTATAAATACTATGGATCCAGCGCATAACAAAAATCCTTGTGATCTATGATTGAAAGACATTTCCCCCACAAAAGCTTATTTACATTATCTATATGAGTTTTATGATTTAAGTTGTTTATGATTATGATTGTAACTTTGTCAATTTTTCCGTGGCGTGTAATAGATCTAACGCAACTGGCATATAACAGAAGCATTACCAAAAATTGACTCCAGTTCTCAGACCTGGTTCTAGCTTCAATTAACAAAATATATGAAGAGGATTTGAGTAGTAGAAACTTTTCTTAATTGATTTATGGTATATCGAGTCGAATGCGGCCAATTATGTTAGGTTGGCAAATTACAAACAAAAAAGTGGTTTGATTTTCTGCCCAAACTTACAAATGGTTTTTTAATTATAACTCTTTCCTATACACTTCTGATATATAAAAAAGTGAAGTAATAACCCAAGAATAAATGAATATTTAATAAACCAATTTACTTCCAAATTCTAATAAATTATACAAACACTTGATGTATGAGAATACGTGAGAGCAACAAGTTTCTGCCTAATTTACATTAATATAAGAAAAAAATCAATTTGTTGGGCACTTTTAGTGTCGCACCGTGATGATCACATTTATTATGTACAAAAATAACGGGCTATGAAATATTAAATGTTATTATTGTTGGAATCACCTGAAAATTTCCGCACATTATAATATACATACAAAGTATAATATAGATATACCCATAAAAATCAATAGTGGCACTTTTAAAGTAATTTATGGTTAATATGTGCTTTGTAAACGCATGCGCTTCTAATATATAAAATTGAATTACATTATTGGAGTGTTGTTGAAGAAGATTATAGCGTATATTGAGACACGCTGGAAGATTTATATTTGCCCAGAGGGTATTATCTTTCTTTTTATTCCGCGCGTCCAACAACCGACTTGTTTGACCATAGGAAAAAGATATATAACTGAAGGTATATAATAAAAGTCTCGTTTTTCATTATTGTTATTATTTAAATACCAACATTTCTATACGCTCTGAAACTGTTTCAAACGAGAAGTAGTTAAAATAATACACATTTTTCGTTAATGTTAATTATTACTGACTGAGTTCTTTTGTTTTTCTGTTGGTGCTGTTATGAAAAACAGGACTGTACAACCCGCACCCCGAAAGCTACGTTATAAATCATGTCCCTAATAAATATCTTTAAGTGGTCGACAAACACAATACAACAAAGGCAGGATTCATGCCCACAAAAACTGCCATTTGTCAACTCTCTGCCTGACTGTATAGATAAGTGATTAAAAAAACAAAATCCGATTTAAATAAACTTTTGTTTTGGAAATTTTGATGAATTGAGGTTAGGTTCAAGATTGCTGTGTGTTACTGTGGAAGGCATTTAAGAGTTTTTAATAAAAGGATATAATTCATTTTGTTTTTCCAGCGCAACGACGACGCTGCTACAGTCATATTTTTTCGTCTATGCAGAGTATATTTTAGATTCTATTTTTTATCAATCGTTATTAGGGACAAAACGTCCATCTGTACAAATAGCCTGGTATTTCAATGACAATAATATTAATCAAACGATCAAACCCCTTCTTTAAACATGGTTATAAATAATTTTCACGGTTGAGTTTGTCCGTGAGAGAGACTACACAGCATTTGGGTTGAAAAGTTTTTGGCACTCGACTTGGTGATTTTAGCCATGTACAAACAGTACGGAATCAGTTCGTTTACACCCCGATATTTAATGACGATAATCAAATACAATGGAACCGAATCCCCTAATATAAATCAATCCCATGTTGTTAGCGCTTTCGATTGATTCAATAGGGTGAGTGAAGATGCAGATGCGGACGTACGTAAAAGCGCACAAGCGTGAATTATGGACACGAACGCTCTTATATGGGGTGAAAATTGGAAAAATATCGGTGGGCCCTTATTTATGGAAATTGAGGCGTTTGGCCAGCTAATAAATAAAAGCAGTAGTAAACTTATTTTTATTAAAGCCTGTGATATCTGTTGTATATATAGAGGCGGATCATCTACAGAAGGTTTTATATTAAGGATATTCTATAAACGAAATATTTTTACGAGCTACATTTTTATCTTAGGAAGTCTTTTCAGCGTTTTTTCAGTGAAAAGAAATCAAGTGAAAAATAAAACTATACAAACTAAAATGTCTAAAAATTAAAAATTTGCACAAATGATGGCTAAAAAGATAAAGGCATAAAAGTTGTACCACACCCTAAAATCATAAAATTATATAAGAAAATATGTCAGGAACTCCCAAGTAACCCTACAAGGCTGATTTATATCTATTTTACTTTAATTAACTAAAGTGGGGCAATTTTTCATAGTAATGTAGAAGTCGAAACTAACATTAACCTTCGTACAGACCTGAACATTGCGCCGAACGACGAACAAAACAACGAACCGAACATCATACAAAGTTGAGAATGTGCTATTTTGTGCTGTTTCCAGATTTTTTGGAAATGGGTAGGATTTGTAAATCTGTTTGCAAACGCGTTTGTATCCCCGTCCAAATTGGTATTCCGTTTGCTGTTCTGTTCGTTGTTCTGTTTGTCGTTAGACGCTTGGTCTAACAGGGCTATTCACTAAAAAGTCGTTAAATAAATCGTCGTTGAGAAATTTCTTAACGACATTCGTAATGACTTTGACAAAAATCATATTCTGCAACTACAGTCGTTGAAAACTGTTTGATGTTGGTTCAGGATAACGACAGTCGCCTATTTTTATAAACTATGTAGTATAAACAGCTATCTTCATATAGGTTTTTTTAACCTAAAATTTTCTATTGTTGACTAGATGTTGTATTTTCTTGTCAATTGTCGATCTATGTACAGGAATATTCAAAAATTAAATGTCTTATAACTTTTTTATTTTTTAATATGGAAAAAAATTTTTAATATGATAGTTTTGGGGATATTTCAGGATCATTCATATATCTTATCAGCTAAATATTTGAGCATGAAATAAAATAAAATTGTATAAAACATCGATTTTCTCGCTTATTTAAAATTGGATGGAATTCCTAATTTGAAATATTTTAAAAACAACTGAAAAACCGCACAGGGTATGTTATACAAAATATGTCTAGACCTTCTCCTAGAATCTAAAAATGCGATAAAAATCATACCATCCAAATTTTAAATAAACGAAAAAATAGATGTTTTATATATTTTTTTTTTATTCGATGCTCAATTGTTTGATGATCCATAAAAATCCCCAAAACTTTCATATCTTTAGCTAGAGAATTTTGGTAACTTCCATGTGCAAAAAATGGAAAGCAGTAAAAAACTTAAACAGAGAGGAATTTTTGTACATCTCGGACCCTCTCAAAATTATTTCCCTACTAATAATATCCTATAGTTTTTTCGAAAAAAGCTATCAGATATTTCAAATGGATCGCTATCTCTCAAAAACGTCTATTTACCTGTCATCAAATCAAATAATACGAAATATGCATGAAATTTATGTAAATAAATGTTCAAGTTCTGTTAAAACATGTAGTAAAAGATTTCTTTGCATTTTCGTTTAATTTTTTAGCCTAACGATTAGACAATATTCGTTTACGATGCCCTGTTTAGCTGCCATCTACTAACGACAATTTTATAACGACATGTCGTTAAATAACTACCAAGAAAATAATACAGAATACGTTTCATGCGCCCATTTCGCTATTAGACGACTATCATAATTCAACGACGTCGTTATGAATTAGTGAATAGCCCTGTAAGTCAGATAGGTCAATTTTAGTCATAAGTAGGTAAATAGTACTTAATATTTTGGTAAATGTGCCCAAATTTGTTCCAAAATTTTGTCCAAAATTAAACTTCATACAGAAGTGAACATTGCGGCGAACGACAAACAGAACAACGAACCGAACATCATACAAAGTTTTAAATTAGTATAAATTTTAAAATCTTCAGCATATGAAAGGCAGCTTTTTTTAGGACCAGTAGTCACATTTTTGACCAAAATTCAAATTTCTACCACCAATTAAAAAAATATTAAATGAAAAAAGTATACCTACTTATTTGCCATGTAACTATTTTGAAATTGTGTTTGTTAGGTTTTGTCAATGTAATCAATATAATTTACTTATTTTACCGACATCTTGTATAAATCTAAATAGAAATATAAAAATAAATTCGTCCTCAGTCTGTTTTTTGACAAACTCGTTGACGTGTGCATTGATCCACACCCCCAAACTGTGTAAGTGTTAATTAGTGAAATATAAAAACCAATGTTAATGTTCCTTTACATTAATCTCCCATCCCTAAGTAAAATCTATTTATTTAGTTGAAGTTACCCAACCCACACACATATTTCATGTACAAATTAAAAACAACTGGCATCTGTATAAATACATTGAAAATGGTGCGAACAATTTCGACAGTTATTTATCTAGTCATCTGTATCTGTAGTCGCATGTCAACTGTTCATATCCTAGTTGTCACTCATAAAGAAATTTGAGGGTAGCAACTTATATACTACATTCATTAAAACATCTAATTTTCATTATCGCTCCCGAAGCCCGACACGTGTAGAGCAAATTTATTTTCAGCCTCATTTGTAGATTGCTTTGTAGACATTTTAGTGATTGTAGCAGTGTAAATGACCTTAAGTAATTAATTATTATATGATGTAGTGTGGTAGTATGGGGTGTGTTTACTATACACAATACCACCGCTTTCCTTACTTTATAAAGACTAATGCACAAGCCCGTATGTTATAATAGCTGCTATACAAACTTGTACAAACCTGACATTTGATAAATTATGCACAACATGCTTAATTAACAAATATTGACATATACATAATTGCTCCTCAAATATATCATAATATACACTACCACACTTGTGTATTTAGTCAGTGTATTCATTTTCTTTTCTTTGCGTTCATTTACCAAAATAAATATCCTATACGAGTTGTAATAGTTTGTTATAAAAGGAACTCAGGTGGAACCGGCAAGTGGGAAAAGGACACCAACAAGCTAATTACTGTTATTTATATAGATTTAATGATTTGATCACAATAAAACACACATCACAATGCGGCAAGTTAATATACGGGCAGTGTACCTATATTATATAGGTGGGATGTAATTAGCATATTAATAGCAAAATAACAAAGTAACTTGTAACATTTTTTGTTGTTGTTATTTTTGTAACTGGTTTCGTGTTAACGATAACTTCCTCGATAGCACTAGATCAAAATAAAATTACGCTGTAAGAATATTGCACCTCGCCTTAGGGGTTGCATGTGCACCTCACATTATTCCAAGTCTCACTCGCCTGATATATGTACCTGCAACCTGAAAAATACTAAATAAAATATTAACCTTTTAATATTATCTTTTCATAACACGAATTCTATTCAAAATTTCTATATTCAACACATAAAATAGTTGGTGACACGCAGTTATAAAACATTCTGTATAAAATATGGGGAATAATAAACGCTTGACGCTGCCTGAACAAAATACATACACTTCCTTTTTGATATTAAATTCATAGTGTGAACACTTGCACATGGCAACTTGCATTTTATCAGTTTAACTAAGTTTTTTCACTTGCTTTTGTTAGTAAGTAAACTTAGTTAAATTTGATTCACCAACATAATTTATAAGAAGCTCAGCAGATTTCTTTTTTTGAAAGAAAATTGCTCCTCAGATTTACGCGAACCACGGATAATTTTATTTGGAAAAATGTCTTTTAAACATGAGAAGGATTTTACGGTAACCAATTTTTTCAGTGTCTTGCTCTGAAACTACTGCCAAAAATTACGTCCTATAATCATCACAGATCAAGAAACTGATGGTTCATCAATATAACAAACAGTATAAGCAAGAAGATATAATTTAGAGCTTAAAAGCTCGTTAAATTTTGAAAATAATAAAATTTCTTTGAGGCTAGCTCGCTTTAATTTCTATTTCATATTATTATTTTACATGATATCACTTTAGTATTTTCTAATCGCGCATCAAATCACTCTTCTGTATCCAAACTAACTTGACCCATAAATAATTAATTTGATGTAGGTAAGTATGTGAAAAAACCGGTTGACACACAATAACAAAAGAGAAAAAACTAATTTAGATAAAGTGCCTTTTTAGCTACTTTAGTACAGTATCCAGACAGATAGAAACTAATGATAAAGTAATATAGGTACCTAAACTAATTAGTTACAAGAAAACAGGAAAATACAAAAGAATTTCGAGTATGTTGGACATGAGCTTTTCGTTGTATGGGAAAGAGGACTTGGGCACATTAAGGGTAAAACACTAATATATTAGATTATTAGATGCGATGGAGGTTACTGCGTACATTCATTTTCTTGTTTCTGTTTATTTTTATGGACAATATGTGTTAGTGGTTTAAGTTAGATTGAATCTTGGTTCGGTACCTGGTTAGCTTTTTTAATCTAGATTTAAATCAATGCTATAAATATATACTTGAGTTTTTTCAGTAGGTATCGCAATTAATTCTAAATTACCTAATCATTAGTTATATTTCACTAATGACTAATCGTTAACTGTTACTAAATAATGGGGTATTTATTCAAACAATTTATATTGTAATAAGCAACAATACTATAAGATCATGAAAATAAGGTGCTAATTCTACGAGCCCTAACAACTAAATGTTCGGACAAAAGTAAATTTGATTGTTTTTTTTTTCCATACGCGGAAAAGTTATCTAAATTAACTTCCATAAATATGGTTATTTCTGTTATAATGCCAACATTTAGTTATATAAAAACGTAAATTTCTTAAACATCCGCTCGGCGGTTCCAAAACTGTGGCACTTTAATCCAGCAGGATGGGAAAATTGTAGAAACAAAGAATTATTATTTTCAAAACGTTGGATCTAGTAGTCGGATTTTTAAAAAAATTACTTTATTGCAAAGCTGGATGTTGGTTTTCTGTACAAAAAAGTTACAAAAGTTTTTATTTGGTGATTTTAGACATTTATCGGAGCTTCAAAATTGCACCTTTAAAAATGTTAGAATTTTCTAGTAACTGTTTTAAAAATTCACAGTTTTGAAACCGCTGGTTGGATTTGTGTCAAAAAACCTTTAAATCAAAGCTCAATAATCGTACTATATTGAAAAAATCCTGAAATGTTAACATGAATTTTTTTTGCATTTTATCAAGTTCCATAGTTCACTTTTCAAAAAAACGTGTTTTTTGTGGGTGCTACCTACATTAAAATAATCACAGTTTTGGAACCACTGGTTGAATTTTGGTAAAATTTACTTTATTGCAAAGCTGGATGTTGGTTTTATGTACAAAAAAAAATCCCCAATTCTTTATTTGTTGATTTTAGGCATATTTCGTAGCTTTAAAATTGCACTTAAAAAATGAGACGTAATTTTCTAACGACTGTTTGTAAAAAATCACAGTTTTGGAATTAGGTGAAAACGACATAAAGGTGCTTTCATGGCCCTCATCCAGTCCAGACTTAAATGTCATTGAAACTCTTTGGCATAAAATTAAACGTATTCTACGCAATAATCCACCAAGAACCTTTTGGACTTAAAGACCAAAATAGAAGAAATTTGGGACAGTTTCACGCCAGAATTGTACCAAAATTTGATAAATACAATGCCTGCTAGAATACAGACAACTATAAAAGCAAAATGAGACGTAACCTCTTATTAATGGTCCTAAATTAAAAATTATCCCAACATTTAGTTGCAAATTCATTTTGTAAAGTTTGCTAATTATTAAGGTTAAAATATTGTTAAATCCAATAAATAATTTTCTTCCATGCATAATATTGTTATTAAGGCTTTATTTTATTGTATTATTAGGTGTTTACTAATTATTTGCGTAAAATTTCCAGTTCTCCTTTCATACTTCAAAAATTTACTTTTGTCCGAACATTTAGTTGTTAGTTATAAACTGCGTTTATAATCAAAAACACAAAAATGTTCTGGTTACTAAAATTTACATTTTAACAATTGCGAATTTGTTGCTTTTTACAAAATTTACAATAAATCTACAATTTATATACTCATCCCTTAAATATACAACAATTTTATATCCACAAACATATTTTAAAATTTTCACATTTTCGAACGATTAATAAAACATCAGTTAAATTTTGTGGTGTAATATTTTAAATTATCCTTGAGCGGCTCCTGGAAAAACTTTATCACATACGAAAAATGCAAGAATTTTCTATATAACAATGAAGTTTATCACCCTGAAACTTTAAATAAATTTCTCAAGGGGCCTCCCAACTTAATAACTGACTTTTGAGAGAAATTGCCATTATACTTTATATCCTATAAATTTCGGCACCACGTCTGCCGCTGTTTTATAAACCTACATGATTGAAATAAGAATTTTCTGTTTTACTTTTAATTCCTGTTGCTTGTTTTATTTCCCTAACATAATATAATATAATTTTTCTATTTTATGATTTGCTGCATCAGTGTTTGTTTCATTAATAAAATAATATGAGTTAATGTAACCGACAATGTTGCACATAGTTACAAGTTTCATGTAAGAAAACACTGTACCTACTCTCCAACATCTGGCATTCGGCAGAAATAATATATTCTGAAATCGTTCCAGTCAGCTGATTTTTATCTCGTCCTACTATGTTATATGTGTGATACCTGAGGCAATGGATGAGGTATTGAGGTAAATTTAATATAAGTTTGCTGGAAATAAACATTTTTACTTGTAGCTTTATTTGTAATGATTATACAGCGCGCTAGCCAAGAAAATCATTTAAAAACGTCTGATGAGTTTGAGGTTTTCCCATCATAAACTTGCACATTTCGATGCACTAAATCAAAACACAATGTACGCAAAATTGAAACATTTTTGTGGTGAAATAAAAATTGACATGTTTTAAAACTTTAAACACACATTTTATTTTAATGTTTCCCGGAACATGGTTCACTCTCAATAACTTATATTATATCGGTATGCAGTGTCAGTACCAATATGGTGTTTCATTTTTACTTTTATGTCGAAACACAACAATAAAAATGCCTTTACGGCCACCCATACAAGTTAAAATAAAAACGACATATCCTGGTTAGGTACATATTTTACCCATGACTACCAGAAATTATTCGATGCACCTTTATGCATGTTGCACGTGCATTTATACAGTCACGCGAAAAAATTGCCTCTAAATATTGCATTTGCATTAAGCAAATGGTTAGAAATTTGTCATGTCCACCAGATAAGTAGTTAACCAGGTACTTATACGGTAGGTCAATTAACGTTTTGAAATACAATTAGTATGATTCTAGCGATTTTACTCTTTGGTACATAAACACACAATTCCTTTTTAGATTTTCACAACTGTTGAAAATTTCTAACTCAGTACACAATCTGCAAGCAGCTTACAAGTTACACCTATTCTGTTTTAATAACGTTATTCTCCTTTTTAAACTTTAAGTATGCCATCAACTATTACCAGAATTTTTAATCCTTCGTCACATTATAAATATTATAAACTAGTAGAAATGTTTTGATTTTAGAACTGCAACATTCAAATTTCCTACATTTTTTGGCAAAGTGGCTCGATATGAAATAGTTATTTATGTTACAAGTGTTGAATTGAAATCGATCCATGACACTCAGTCGAACGCTGTATGTGAGTGAGTGCCAAAATCAGTTCCTTTTTCTTAGCTTAGATTTCTCGTTTTTATTTTGCAGCTCTAGAGCTTTCTCATTTCCATTGTAGCAGGGTAACTGTCAACGTAAAATGCCAATTACAACTATTGCAGAACAAAAAATTGTTGTTATACTCTTAAATTGATTTCACAGAAAAATATTGTAATACATTTCTGCTAGTACTGTTTTATCTTTATAATATGTGTGAAAGTTTCCTGAATTGCGGTTTTCTTGATAACACTTTTCTATCGAATTTATCGTTATAGGAAACGCTGACTTCTACAACAACACACATAAAAGATGCGTGCCGACGGAAGCAACGATTAGTTCCAATCAGTTTCTGATGTAACAAAAACTGATTAATTCTAACACGTAAATTATAACACTGCGCAAATAAGATACAACAATAATGTTTGTATATCGTGGTTCAAAGTACATAAACCCCGTGATCAAATTATGTGAGAATAAAACAGGTGGAATTTTTTTCTTAAAGAGTCTAGGCGGTTTTAATCGATCCGTTTATATACCTGACTTTGGCAATATCTTTTGCACGGGTAGGTAAACTAAGTAAAGTTAATGCGTGATGACAGATTTCGTGTGTGGCCTACCAAAATACCCGTGCTTCTTGGAATCACGGAATGATTAGTTATTTTATTTTATTCACGTCCACAGAATTGGCGATGCGCCACCACAAAGGAAGTGAAGTGTTAGAAATCGGCACCTTTCAAAGCCAAGGTTAGACTATATGGATGGTAACACTAACAACTACAAAACCTATATTTTTGCATAATATTTCTGTTAACAACAATATTTATACGGTTTGTAGACAAAAGATGCAAATTAATTTTATGCAACAGTAACCAAGTTAATTCAAATTGAATTTAGATCTTTTATTTTATAATAACAACTCGCAAATTAGTTTGGTGTTTATTCAAGGATAATTCCAGGATCGTCTAGTCGAGTCCACGCTGTTCCTTACGGGAGTCCCCTGGATCTTTAATTTCCTGCATAATTGTAGTACGAACAATAAGTTAAAGTCATCTTCAATTATTGGTAACCGAACTGCATTGCATTGTTCTTGAAAGGAAACGATTACAAGAGACACGCCGATTAACCTGTTAAAGTACACGTCTTCAAGTGTAATGCAATTAAAAGCGCCTCTTCTCTGTTAAATAAGACGGCCCCAGATCTACATCGTTAATGATCATTTTCAAGAACAATTATTTCTACTACTTCTTGTACAATGGTTTTTGCTTGACGTTTAGTTTGTCATTACAAGTCTATTAAACTTGTTTTGTAATTAGTAAAGGGTTTCTTTTACTCTGTAAACTAATACTTCTGTTTTATTTCCATCTTGAAATCACTGGAAACTCGAAACATTTATTTAATCTTGTCTCGAGTTTATAACAAAATAAATTTGCTATTTTGCCCTTGGTGTCTTGGTGACCTTTTTCGTCTTTATAAAATGATAAATTAATGTCTCTATACGCTTTTCAAATGAAAGTATGTTTTTTCACTGTGTGGAAAGTCTTAAATAAACAAAATGATTTCGAACTAAGGCAATTAGTTTACGAAATATGGTTTTAAAATTCCAAAGTCAATTTATATTAATTAGAAAAGTTCTTGTGCCAACTTCCATATAACTTTCCTGCAAAAAGCTTAATATTGTATTTAAATATTTGCCATACAATTTTACTGTATTATAATTTCAAACTTAAAGCATCTAGCTTTATAGAGTGAGGTTTATTCATGTTCTCCGCTGTCAAAGTTAAATCCCGATATTTTGCTTGTAAGACGAATGAAGAAAACTCCTTGTCCCCAAAAGTCACCCTACTAATAAGTTTTTATGCTTGTCATATATCCCATAGTACGGATTCATTTCGACATTAATTAATCTTACCCTATATTGCAGTGCTTTACTGCAACTTAAGGAATGAATTTAGCAGCAAGACCACCACGTTTAGTCGATAAACGTGGAAGGGTGATTGAATAAAGGACCTAATGCTCAATTGGTAACTATACAACGTGAATGTAGATTGAAGGGTGAGATTTGAAGGAAACTTCCCTACAGAGCTTTTGATGGATCACCTTTTTTATAAGCTCTGAACCCTTTGATATTCCTGTTCAGGTAGGCAAAAAAATTAAGTACGACAATTTTGTAACATATGTGAAGATCCAAGGATAATTAACTGTTTAGTAGTAGTATAGTAGTAAACAACGAATGTAAGGAAACAGTCGTGCGATTGTACTATAATAAGGACCATAAATGTGCCTGGTGAGGTTAAACAAGATAAATGAACGGTGATAAATTTTGAAATATGTATTCAATTTTCCGTGCAGTTGGAGGAAATGTACTAAAAAGGCACAGTCCTGTCGCTTAAGCCCCTTTTGGCTATCGACCGTCGATTAAGGAAATACTTATATAGCTAATAGAGGTCATCCACGATTTATATTATATGTATACGTATTTCAGAAATATATATAAAAAGAAAGTATAAAGTTGGTGAAGTGGAACAGAGGCCTAATTTTAGGGTTAGGAAAGTTGGCAGTAGGTAATGAGTTTGAAATTTATTTGATCATAGTTTTATTTAGCAGATAATTTAGAAAGAAATATATTTTGCGCGGCTCTCAAGTTAAAGGACGATGTTTCTTTAAAGGGAAAATGTTAAAGGTATCACATGGCTACAGGATAGGTAACTGTATTATGAGGAATATTGAAAAAATCGTCCCATGAATCTCTTTGTGAGTTCTGTATTAAAATAAATGTGCGTATCAGAGGAAACTTTTGCTTTAGTTCATACATTTTTTATTACATATAAGAATGCTATCATATTTTTTTGTAAAAATTAATATAGGTAGATATTTTATATTATATTAAATGTGTTTTATTTTTTCTAGGTAATTTTTCCATACGCGCAAAAGTTATCTAAATTAATTTCCATAATATTGATGGTTTTTCCTGTTATAATGCCAACATTTGGTTATATAAAAACGTAAATTTCGTAAAAATCCGCCTGGCGATTCCAAAACTGTGGCACTTTAACCCAGCAGGATGGGAAAATTGTAGAAACAAAGAATTATTATTTTCAAAACGTTTTGGATCTAGTAGTCGGATTTTGATAAAATTTACTTTATTGCAAAGCTGGATGTTGGTTTTCTTTACAAAAAAGTTACACAAGTTTTTATTTGGTGATTTTAGGCATTTATCGGAGCTTCAAAGTTGCATTTAAAAATTATAGAATTTTCTAGTAACTGTTTTAAAAAATCACAGTTTTGAAACCGCTGGTTGGATTTGTGTCAAAAAACCTTTAAATCAAAGCTCAATAATCGTACTATATTGAAAAAATCCTGATATGTTAATATGAATTTTTTTTGCATTTTTTTCGAGTTCCACAGTTCACTTTTCAAAAAACGTGTTTTTTGAGGCTGCTACCTACATTAAAATAATCACAGTTTTGGAACCACTGGTTGGATTTTGGTAAAATTTACTTTATTGCAAAGCTGGATGTTGGTTTTATGTACAAAAAATCCCCAGGTCTTTATTTGGTGATTTTAGGCATATTTCGTAGCTTTAAAATTGCACTTGAAAAATGTGACGTAATTTTCTAACGACTGTTTTTATAAAATCACAGTTTTCGAACTCGAGGGAAACGACATAAAAGTGATTTCATGGCCCTCATCCAGTCCGAACTTAAATGTCATTGAAACTCTTTGACATAAAATTAAACGTATTCTACGCAATAATCCACCAAGAACCATTGGAGACTTAAAGACCAAAATAGAAGAAATTTGGGACAGTTTCATGCCAGAATTGTACCAAAATTTGATAAATACAATGCCTGCTAGAATACAGACAACTATTAAAGCAAAATGAGACGTAACCTCTTATTAATGGTCCCAAATTAAAAATTATCCCAACATTTAGTTGCAAATTCATTTTGTAAAATTTGCTAATTATTAAGGTTAAAATATTGTTAAATCAAATAAATACTTTATCCATGCATAATATTGTTATTGTATTGTTAGGTGTTTACTAATTATTTGCGTAAAATTTCCAGTTCTCCTTTCATACTTCAAAAATTTACTTTTGTCCGAACATTTAGTTGTAAGGGCTCGTACTTCGTACTACTGTAAATTTCTTAGTTCTAATACCCATCTGCATATAAAGTTATAAAAACAACAAGTTACGGAAATTCATGATTTTATCCAATCAACTGAAATCAATTTTGTGTGAGATGATGCTAATTATTTCCCAAAATATCATCACACATCATAGTTATGGCATATAATAATTATAAAATACAAAACGAATACTTGACTAAAATTATTAACTTACAAAAACACCGGTCACTTTTCCAACTACTAACACCAGCCACATCTGTTGTTAATAGTTAAAAAAACGGCCGGAGTTTTTGAAGACACCCTTATAGTTAAATCAACTCGTGAACCCAATATGAGCAACATTTTTGATCAGTTTTACATTATAAGTCATAAATCACTTGATCAAATTACACACAATTAATTGGAAGAGTGATCTTAGACTAATTATTGTATTTATTCTTGCTTTAACCAATTTCCTTAATAGCAAACCTTATTCATATACAAGCCATACAGAATCAAATTTCGTGGTAAATTAAAATAGTTAATAATCTCTAATAGGTGTGTTTCTTGTGTAAAGCATGTAATAGACTCATACGTACTGAAAATGTAATAAAATTTGTAATATAAGTAGCACCACAGTAATTTCAAACTTTTAATTACATTGCTTATAGAAACCATTCAAATTGAACTCTATGCGCGCGATATTTATAAAACTTCATTTAACTTCTCCCAATATTGCCAACAACTATAAAATATTACGTTAAAGTTTAAAATCAGTATATAATATAAATTGGAGTTTCACTTGTGTGTTTTTTCTCATATTGTAAACAATAAAATAATACTTAAAAATTCAAATGCGGCTGGTATCATTATGGTTTTATGGATTGTGTTCAATTTCCGTTCATAAACATTCAAATTATGACTTTGGAGATAATATGCACATTACCCCATATTGATCAATAAATAGACCGTTTTACGGTAAATTTGGCTCGTGGTCACCCAGTTGTAATGTTAACACAGCGCCATAAAAATAAAACCATAAACAAATAAGTCATAACTATAAAAACCTAATATACATATAAGCTTTTTCCTCTGCATTTACATTTACACCCCCCGTTTTAATGCATCTGTATCCAAATAATCTACCAAGCCATATTTTATCAGTTATAGGCTTCAACATTTTAAAAGCAGTCATTAATATTTATTTAAATCCAGTTTAATGTCTCAAAATATTATAGCTGCATAGCATGTTAAAAGGTTTTATTTCTAAGTTATTATTATTTGTTTTATTGATTTCAAACTGTTCCCCATTTTGTCCCGTGTGCGCCTCAGGCCATAAAGCCACTTTTTCACATTACTTAAAGCTTTTAACTGTACGAAGTACGAACACAACAAGGAAAAAATCTGTCGCCCCACGTGTTCGTTTTGCAATAAACATTAAAATTTTTGGAAATAATTATAAGATAAACAGTTCGGTGCAACTGTATGCAAAGAAATAAATAACATAAATATGTCGATCACGACTTTTTCAGCTGCTGTTGGCGTTTACGTTTCGTGACTGTCCTGGGTATGGGGGCCGATTCCGCAATCATCGCGGCTGCAAAAATGATGATTAACGATTGTTGGTAAATGTAATACAGTAGTTAGATCTCTAGATATCGGCGACGAATATATTAGCGACAATGTTTGAATAGAGCCGTTGTCTTATTAAATATATGTCAGGCCACTTGGAATTGCACTACACAAGTGCACATGTTTGTATCTCGTTTCCTATCAATAATTGAACAACGATAGCGACTGATGATTGTTAGTGAAAGTCAAATCTTGGAGCGTAGGTGCAGTTAGGCGAAGTCTATTATTGCCTTTTAGTCATGAGTCATTTGTAATTTTTTATTAAAACTTATATTTAGTTCCTTTCTACTTCTACTTAATGACATGAAAACGCAGTAAATCTAAACGAAATACTAATTTATTGTAATTACTCTGCACGAATCATTTTAATGTACTTTAATTGAATTTATAATTTTTTACATAACCACTTATGAAACTCTCCTTCATGCATATTTATTGTAATCTGCTGTTCTGTTACACTTACCTAATAAATATGTGTGAATTATGTCACAACTTTAATAATAATTGCATTCTCTACTGATGGATGACTATGACTAACCTTATACAGGCCATCTAGGTTTTTGAAGATAATTTAATTTTCCACGATCCTAATTCCAAAATTTTTGAATAGGATGATAGGATTACACTATTTACTTAATATAGTTAGACGTTAGACCAAGAAAAAGCTTCAATGACAGTGATATCAAGATGGACATGGGATGATATTTTGGTTACTAATGAACGACCTTGATGTAATAGTTGAAATGATGGTCATCTTGCTGACCTACATCGGAACAAGCCATTAGTTGCAACTCGGAGAAAAAGAGTTTATATCTGTTGAGACTGAAGTTCATTATCTGTTTTTTGGGTAACTAGACATTTGCACAGAAAGATTTTAGGCGGCTAAATGGACCCATAGAAAAAATAATAAATATAGCAGACTTTAAATTTTAAAAGGAGAGAGAAAAGCATCACGGAGGAATTTTTTTTGTGATAAGCGAAATAATCTTTAAGGACGATATAGGTATTTTCTATTATTTTTAAGTTAAACATTATGTTAAATCTTATATGAGGGACATTATTTTATAGCAATTTTGAAAAGTGAATTATGATTAAAGAGAGCAGAAGAAAAATAAGGATCTCATGATTTGAGAGCAACAAAGGCGGAACCTTCGGGCATTACGTTTAGGTCCACATGTATGAAATTGATCTACCTATTTCATATTGCTATCTCTAAAAATGTAGTATATTTACAAGAAAAACTGATTATATTTATATAATAAGTACATAACATAACCTAGTCTTTCTAAAATATTACCTTCTCATAAAAATAAAATGGGTAATTTTGATTGAATTAAATTATTACAGAGATATGTATACAGAGTAACTAAACTAGTTACTACGTGAGACGGAGAGCAACGTATAGTACACAGTGACCTGGACTCTGTCCTTGTCTTAGCAGTCGGCTAGTTGGCACGTCTATACGTAAATAGCTACATCAATTGTGGTACTACGAGCCCTAACAACTAAATGTTTGGACAAAAGTAAAATTTTGAACTATGAAAAGGGACCTGGAAATTTTAGACAAATAATTAGTAAACACCTAACAATACAATAAGATATAGCCTTAATAACAATATTATGCATGGAAGAAAATTATTTATTGGATTTAACAATATTTTAACCTTAATAATTAGCAAACTTTACAAAATGAATTTGCAACTAAATGTTGGGATAATTTTTAATTTAGGACCATTAATAAGAGGTTACGTCTCCTTTTGCTTTAATAGCTGCCTGTATTCTAGCAAGCATTGTATTTATCAAATTTTGGTACAATTGTGGCGTGAAACTGTCCCAAATTTCTTCTACTTTGGTCTTTAAGTCCCCAATGGTTCTTGCTGGATTATTGCGAAGAATACGTTTATTTTATGCCAAAGAGTTTGAATGACATTTAAGTCCTGACTGGGTGAGGGCCATGAAAGCACCTTTATATCGTTTTCCTCAAGTTCTAAAACTGTGATTTTTTAAAAACAGTCGTTAGAAAATTACGTCACATTTTTCAAGTGCCATTTTAAAGCTACGAAATATGCCTAAAATCACCAAATAAAGACTTGGGGATTTTTTTGTACATAAAACCAACATCTAGCTTTGCAATAAAGTAAATTTTACCAAAATCCAACCAGTGGTTCCAAAACTGTGATTATTTTAATGTAGGTAGCACCCTTAAAAAACACGTTTTTTGAAAAGTGAATTGTGAAACTCGAAAAAAATACAAAAAAAATTAATATTAACATTTCAGGATTTTCCAATATAGTACGATTATTGAGCTTTGATTTAAAGGTATTTTGACACAAATCCAACCAGCGGTTTCAAAACTGTGATTTTTTAAAACAGTTACTAGAAAATTCTATCATTTTTAAAGGTGCAACTTTGAAGCTCCGATAAATGCCTAAAATCACCAAATAAAAACTTGTGTAACTTTTTTCTAAAGAAAACCAACATCCAGCTTTGCAATAAAGTAAATTTCATCAAAATCCGACTAATAGATCCAACGTTTTGAAAATATGTCTTTGTTTCTACAATTTTCCCATCCTGCTGGGTTAAAGTGCCACAGTTTTGGAACCGCCAGGCGGATTTTTACGAAATTTACGTTTTTATATAACTAAATGTTGGCATTATAAAAAATAAAAAAGACAATCAAATTTACTTTTGTCCAAACATTTAGTTGTTAGTTATAATTATAATTCATTTTCCATTTAAATTTACATTTACGTTTATTATAATAATATAAATTATAACAAACTTAATATTGAAACGGCAACAATTAGAAACTCTACTATACTTGGAAGAAATATTACTTTTCCATTATAACATTTTATCAATTTTCAAATCTCTTGTGACAGTCTAAACACACTATGTAGAAGAAAATACAAATAGACTGTGGAATATCACATATTCTTCCTCCAACACTGGTAAATATTGTGGTGTACTTCCACGAAATAAAACAGACAACAAGAAAAATACTATTCCTCCAGTTAGTTAGAAATCTGTTGTGAAAGTATATTGTGAAATAATTTTATTTTTACAGCAAACCTCGACTCGAATAAATCTCTGAAAAATTGAGACAGAGTTTTAGCATTTGTTTTCTTAACTCGGCCGTATTATTGTATATGAACAGCATGAGACCTTATTTATTTCTGCAAGAAAACAAGCCGCCAACTAAATAAGAGACAAAAAAACAACATGCGTAAAAAAGGAATCAACTGACTGTTTTCGTCAAGCCCCGGCTTTTATGTCTGCTTTATTGACGAATAGGTCTTTTCTACAACGGAATTTCGAAACATATTTTATTAATATTTGCTGGACTGAAAAAGTTTACGATACTCTTTTTCATGTTTGACTGGAAATACACCGAAAAAAATATGGGCTTGGATGTTTGGATGTTCCATTCGATTCAAGATGCGTTTTGATATTATAAAATAATATTATAGTGTTTGTTTCGCAGCATTTATGAACTGTTAGTAAGTTGAAATTGGACATAACGTTAAATCTGTGTATTTTCCAAGCAATCTACTTATTTATTCAAGTCAGATGGCATCCCAGAAGAAACCAAGATAAATTTAATATAATCAGCTCAAAGCTGGGCTTGAGAACTAACTCTACACTGGCGGCTCCTTACAAGACTTTATTATATCTTTATAAATCTTGCGTAACAATTTTCCCTTAAATATATTGCATTACACACGATTACATTTTTAGGCTTATTATCTAACTAAAACGCCGTACAATCTAATTTAAAGACGTATTTTATCTACCAAAAACGTGTTAAAATTTACAAAACCCAAACTCATCCGGAACATTGTTTTTTTAACAAGCACTCACAGCGTGTTTGTAAAGATCTCTCTCTGTACCAGCATCTATAATAAAAATAACGTAATTAATTGTACACGTTGAATAAAGTTTAACAAAAAAAAAATCTAGATAGGTACATAGGCATTAACCAACAATTACTGTGTAACATTTCTGGCTGCAGAGATCGTTAATGCGGAAAGATCAACAATCATCAGAAAAACTAGTTTTATTGGTGTAAAAGAACTTCTCTCTCTCAACAATGAATAATCACAGTGTATGTTCAATAAATTCATTAAAGGCATTGAATCTCGATTTAGATTACTATCTGAGGAAAAAAATGTTTAATTAGTTTATTATAGAAATGGTAGCTGCATAATTAACATGGCTATACAAAATCAACTGCGGTACGTCAACGTCGTGTTCAACCGACATCGATTCTTTTATTACGTATAGCGTGAGTAATTAAAGTTGCTTTGGATCAGATATTTTATCGGAATTATATTGAATATGTCTGCGTAAGTAACATGTTGCCAACGCTCTAATGCACCTATTTTATTTGTTCGGTTTTGATGCGACTTAATCACATGTACCGATTAAAAGTACCTATTATGTTTGATATATCAATTAATTTGGATTGATGGTAAAAACTGGCGGATTTTTTTAGTCGCATTTTATTAGAGTGCCGTCATAATGTGGGCATGCCATTATTTTTTGAGTTCATTATCTAACATCTATATGTTAAACCACATTTTATAATTTCTTAGTAAATTTAACATAACCCATCATCTCTTATAAATAATTATTGTTTAATGGTTGTTTGATTTTTACAGTGGAAATAAAGTTGGTTCATTTTAAATTTTACCATAAACGTAAACGAATCTTATAAAGTGGTACAATATTCTGACAGCTTCTTACATAATATGATTCTGTGCGTCACAGGGGACATCGAGAAGGTTTTGCAGCGAAATGAAAAGTCTAGAGTTCTTGAAATTACTAAATGTTTCCCGTCTCAGATAAAAATACTTGAGAGCAATAATTTAGCATGAACTTACGAATGTTTAAATAAATGTAGATTTACCTACATATATTGGGCGTTCCATCTTCTTTTGTAGCAGGTCTTTAAGAGTTGATAGAGGACTTTTTTTTTAAGAAAAATTCCTATCAACATGGATCGTAGATATAAAGGGTGTTATAAATCGATTTAAAAAAATTTTTAAGGTACATTTCCAGTATGATTTATGATAGAGATCCGCAAATTGATGGTTAGTTCTTCTTTTAAAAATGTCTTCTAGGAACTATTAAAGTCCGTATAGTAAATTTTTATATTTTTCTAACTTTTCAGCCTCTTCAGGATCAATTTATTTGTCAAAAATGTAAAATAATCAAAGCCTTTTGTTGTCCGATATGCCAATAACTCAACTTGTAAATTACTCTATCACACAAACACCAGAGGGCGTTTGCTTTTGAGCCGATTTTTTCACCTAAAACTAATTACAATATTAATTTTAACTGTACGATGGGGCTTATCTTAATTACAAGACGAGATTACCTACCAATCTAAATGTGTGATTAAAATATGCATAGAGTATTGAAATGATTATTAATAGTCAGTTAAAGTTTTAATGAGGCGTAAACGAAATTAATTGTTTTTTCTTCGAACCAAGCCAATAAATAACGTAAAACCAGAAGTTGGGACTGTTAGAAAAATCCTATTGAACGTCAAAGTGTACATCCTGTAAAACTAATTATAAAAAATTCAAACAAGTTTTATAGAAGGCAGCAGCGAGGCTCAAGTGTACATAGATTTATGATGGCATATTTACAGCATGCAAATTAATAATAGGTGATACAAACTATATATTATGCGAGAGAGAGAATATCAATTAAATGTTTTTATATGCAGGTACAGCAACAAACAATGTGTATTAATTAATTGGATAAATATAATGTAGCTTGTTTGATTTTGCAGTTTACTGTAGAATTATGCCATCCACCACTCGTGTGTAATTAATTAAATTCCTAAAATTACACCTTAGATAATTAACAACAAGTCGGAGTAGCAACATTGTATTAATATGTGATATACGAGGGAGTTGTTTACTGCAAACTGCAGTTACACCAGCCAACACTTTTATTTCCTCAAATTTCTTTTCTTAATTTAAAATAGTTTGTGCTAATGTTTGAATAAACATGGTAGACAATACGAAAGTACCTAGCATAAACCGGCTTATTTTTCCCTTTGTTTCTTTGTTATCCTTTCCTTATAAGCGCAGTTAAAAAAATCGTAAAAATGAAACAAAGCGCATTTTGTTGCATAATACAGAAGGTGTTAACTGCTCTTCCCGTGGATAATAGAAAACAGTTTTTCTGTTACAGATTTATGTGTGTTTTCTTACAATTTACTAGACGACTGTAGAAACTATAACTTGACAACAAAATCCTCTGCTGCGTGAAGCAGCACAATTTGTAGAATATTTTTCTTCCTAATGATGATCTCTAAATGTATCCGTTAAATCTGTGTTGTTTTAATTATGGCGTGTTTAGTCATTAACGAACACACTAAAGAGCTTTAAGCAGCATATACGTCGAGTTTGTAGTTTATTATAACTGTATGGTATAGAGGGGTAGAGACTTAGACTTCTATTGTAGATTTCAATCACCATAAGGGTTTTGATACTTCCCTTTTGAAGGCAGGGTTCTGACTAATTGGCACAGATCTCAAAGTGTGACGTCATAATACTTGAGTTATATACGCGTTTCCGGTTGCCTTCACATGACGACCCACTGTTTCCTTGTAGTTCTGACATCTTGGGTTTTCAAATACACATAGTTCTGTTTCGATTATTAATCTTGCTTTAATTGATGCCGGAATGAATGGACCAACCCTCCTGAAATGTCTGCAAAAAGTTTGAATGGTACTTGAAACCAAATGGATTAAGACTAGTGAGTTTATGAGTCTTAGGGAAATTAAGTTTCCACGATCATTATATTGCGTTATTAATAATTTGGCGCTTTAAGGGATTTTCAAATCGTCTAGTTTTCCGATAAAACTCTGAATTTTTTAATCCTGTGGCCTGTGCGGCAGAAACCTGATTTTGAAATACAATTAGTCGTGTCTTTATTTGCTCCTTAGTGACTTTTTTGAATGATATTCTTCTTTTCTATTCATACTTATGCTTTTCAATTATCAAATTGCACAGTCTATATTATAAGGAACCCTGCATAATTTTAGGTAGGTATCCTCGATTTTGGAGCAAAATTATGGCTAATGCCAAAATTATTACCATATTTTTCAGTTACATATTTTATGGTAAATTGAAGCATACTATAATCTGACCTAACTGTAAGAACTCATCTTAATCACTTCTATTTTACTGGTACAATGTAATTATAAAAACTTTTCCCTTTTTATAAAAAAGGTTTGTAATTTGCCATTAAATAAATAGTGTATAATGTCATATGACCGGTATATGAAACGCGCACTGTGGTATGAAGTAAATTATTATGATTTTATTACAGAAAATGCAGACAAAACGTAATTGAATTGAAAATTGCAATCATACCAACATGAGAAGTTAATAAAAAGATAAATTACTGGGAGCATAGTTTGAGTCAAGATTTGTATTGCTTCAACACACAACGTACACATTCATACCGTGGTGTGTTTGACTTGATATAATATAAGCAAGAAATTGGTTTAATGAAAATAACTGCAAACACCTGCATCGGAAAATAAATTCCAATCATAATATCGTTGGCGATCTAAAAATAGAAAATGGAGTAGTAATCAGTAAAACGGTTCCCACGTATATATGATGATCAACATACAACATAGGAAATTCTCTTTTGTCGTATTATAAAATGATAAAGCAGTTGGTATTGAATGTTCATGTAATATGTATGAAAACACTGTGATTCAGTCGCCATCTAGCACTCTTCTATATGATGTTTAGTTGGGAAAATATCAAAGATTGAACGCGAGAAATCAGTCTTTCCTCTGCATGTACATTTTTTCGTCCAATTCCGTTGGGGCATTCAAATCTAAAATTCTGTTGAAAGCAATAAATCAACAGAACAAATTCTTATTATTATCAAGTTTATCGTTAGGTGTATCGCAGGCAATAATACATATGAGGACAATTTGCTTTTATTGTTTCCTTACTGCTGATGATTATCCAAGGTTATGTTAAATATAGCAATAAATAATAAAGCCATTTTGTCACTTTATAAAACGACTTTTATGGTTCTACAAAAAGCCAGCATTACTTTTCTTTATCGCTCAAAGTCAAAAGCAATGTAGACATAAATGTTGCTTTTATTTTTCGTTTGGTTATTTTTATTTCGTATTATCAGTGATAAAAACTGTATTTCCTGCTTATGAGCTAACACAATATAATAGACATATCGTTAGTATGCACGCGACTTAACCTCAATCTAAGGAAACACTATGGCTGCCAAGACTTTACCCAAATTGCGTGTTGCCATCAGATATGTCAAATAACACTTAAATTCAACACAATTATTTTATAACATAATAATAACGAGAATATTTTTTTCGTTTATTGTAGGTGCCCTGCAGTTTTACAAGTTTTTTAGTTCATTCCATAGCAATAATTTAGAATGTTGCTTACAAAGTTAAATTATAACAGAACTAACTGAAATTAATTTAAAAAATTATACCGAATCATACAATCTGAGCTTTCTTAGCCTGATGAGAATTGGGAAATACTAGGATTGTGTACTGTTTAGTATATGGATGTGGTTGGTTTCAATATCCAATTGTCCTTAAAGGGCAATACAATGAAACTCCTGGGGATGCTCCGTAGACTTCCTTAATTATCATGGACAAATAATGAAACGTATCATATTCAGAGCTTATTTTTCGTAACACCAGATATGGCTTTCTAAATAATTTATTTATGAGAGCTATAATGAGTCCAAAGCGGCTCCTTGTGGTACACCGTGCTTAATATTGCTTAACTTGGAGCCTGATTGCTTGCTTTTTATGAGGTAAGACTTCATAAATGAATGTGGAAATTCAGTAAATCACTAACTTTTGAGTAATGAGGTCATGAGGGACACAGTCAGAGACCTAATCATTCTTGAGTATGCTATTTTATACTTTACGAAATTCTAATACTATAGTAACTGTTAGACAGTTTTTATTATTGGAACGATTCTACTAACTTTAAAGATGTCCTGAAAATTCCTTGGGTGAAGTAGATAAGCAAGTCAGGCAATCCACGTAATGTAATAAAATTACAACGCATTTAGAGAATTTTTGATATTGAAATTTGTATGGTAAACCAAAACTAGACTTCAGAGAGGCTCCTTGACACACTCCCCAACTTACTTAACGCGAAAAGTTATCGGATTCGCATAATAATTTCAGGTTCGATTTCAGCTCTTTTGTGCGAATGTAAAAACTGAACCCTGCTGCTGGCTGCGCTGCTGTTTCCGCTTCGTCCAAAACGTCTATCACATAATATGATTTCAGTTTAGCTATTTTTGTTTTTGTTATTAAAATTTATCGTTGTGACAAATTCCCTGGACCAAAACAACAGCATATAACTGTTTCTATAAAGGAGGCAATATATTTGCCATGGCCTTTCTTTGATGATACACAAATAAATCTCGCAACCTTGGCTAAAATACTGTTTGACATATATACATGTAAGATATAGTATTTTAGCTTAAATAGAACAAAACCACTAAAGCCATTTTAAGATTTTATCCATTGAAACACATATAATATAAAAGCTACGGCGAACTAGAGTTTTATTACATCAGTTTAAGTTTTTAATGTTTTGAAAATAAAATGCTCTTTTAGCTTAAAGCTATAATGTGGTGTAGATTAGACTAGAGGAGGGAATTGGGAAACTTATACTTGTCTGTCTGCATGTAAGCGAGTGATTATTGAATGTATTATTATTATTATTCGAAATAATTATCGGTTACATCAACATTTATTAATTCGTATACCCCCGAGAGATAAACAATATTGTTTAAGGTCAGCTTAATCTGGTAAAAGTAAAATCTGAAATATACAGAATATTAAAGCAAGGTAAACATGCAATTCTATAATTAATCTGATAGGAAAAATAATGTGCAGTACTTCACATTAAAAATTCAACAGTTCTCTGATAGTATGAAGTTGATAAATTAAATTTTTAAGTTTCCTTAATTATAAATTATTTTTATTTGACTCGCAACAAGCTTTTTGCCATTAAAAACTAATAATTTACAATGCGGTGCCCACGTAACGCCACTCGTGGGGTCACTACAACTTCTATTTCTATGTATTATTTACTGCAGAGAAATAAAAATCAATTTCACCGGCAAGCAATAAAAATTATACAAAGATAATACAGTATAATTGGAAAATGGCCGATAGTAAGGAATTTTTTCGCCTTTTTATGACTGCTTCAGACTAAAGCGCATTTTTATCTTGATGGTTTTGTTATCAAATCATGACATAATTCACAAAAACCATTTATATTGTTTAAAAGTCCTTAAATACTTATACTGCATCACCAGTGCACTCAGAATCAACTTTATGATGTGAGTAGTTTATTTGGACTAACTGGGGTTAGGTGTAGATTCCGTCTGAATTTTAGAGATAAAGAGGACAATATTCCTTCCATCCAGTTTGCAAATCTTCAAAAACGGAATAAAACAGTAAACTGGCTCTCAAAGTGATTAAGCTGATGGAACAACGATATAAAATTTCAAATACTTTAAATAAAGAGAGAAATTCAAGGGAACTAAACTCTACCTGTGAAGCGCGCTGACACCTAATCCACTTTTTCTTCACTTTCTCCCAAGTGGTGACCGAATGGCTCCTCAAAATGGGGTTCTCCTCTACTTCTTACAGTTAAGTGAACTTAGTGCACTGTCATAACGCCTACCAAACTATATTTCTTCAACTTAAAATGAAGAAGGACGTTTGAGAGTGCTTTGAGATGAATGAAAGACTCCCAATAGCTTTAAAGAATGCATAATTAAAGAACAATTGTGAAGAGCGAAGTGATAGTGGGCCGGACAGAATGAAACTAGATAGACTCTGAAACTTCGAAAATGGATAACAGAAGAAGCATCGGAAGACCTTAGGAAAGATGCAAAGGCGATATAAAATTGTTCAGTGTGTAATAAATAGCTATAAAAAAACTCAAAATGGAAAAAATAGCAAACATCAAATTGTAAGTTGTGAGGAAAGTAAGGTTAAAGAAGAAGAAAAAAGTTTCTTTAAAAAATTTGATAACCTGCTGGCTTAAAGGTATTTCATTGACACAAGAAGAAAATAATGATTCATCCATTAGGAGTCCAAGTTCAACTTATGTAAGGTCATATAATTCGTATAAATTAAACGGTGAACGTTTTTATTAACATCAAAATTGTTTGTAATCCTGCAGACTTATTGAAATCAAATTTTCAGGCCTTTAGCAAAATCTCTGCTACAAAATAAAGTCAATGAGTGTCGATTATAAAAACGTCCTTTCTTTATTTTTTTTAATGATTTCGTCGCACACGCAGAGAGAAAATCGTCAAAAGCAAACACAAATTGAATACAGACGCCCTTAAAAATACATTTTCAATCCACGCCATTCTCGCTTTTTGTGCTAAATAGCGAGATATAGAAAGAAAAGACGCGACAACGATACAGCAGAAACAAACAAGTTTAGAGGTAAAGGCGTACACTTAAGACTATTTGTCACAATAAAACTTCATATAATGTAATGGTTACTTCGAAATTAATATAAAAAGTACGCAATGCATTCGCTGTTGGTTGCAGCTAGAGCTCTAGCTAGCCAGCAGCATCACGTTCATTATGATGACAAATACTAGGTCGTTGTGATATCGTGAATCGTGTACTTTTTTTCTTCTTTCCAAGTCCCAGCAGCTTGTATGTTTCTTTGTCAAGGTTAAAATTATCACTGCGTTGTAAAATTGCCTGAAAAGAATTTAATCTTGTGAGGAATATTGTGTTCGGTCATTGTCATCCAACATGTTTCTTTTTACAACAAAATCTTCTTATTAAGCTATAAATAAAATCCATAGGAAATCTTTCATCACGGTTTGCTTTGACATAATGAAGTTAATAAAATATATTTGATGCATAATTATCTTAGAACTCAATACCACAAGTAACGGACATTTCCCATGGAAAAGTGTGAACAGTAAATCGCATTTTGTTGTGCTGTGTTCGTATTCGTAACGTAATAATTTTTAGCTGAGGCTTAAAGGTCACATGTAAAATTAGAGTTATCAAAATCGTTTCTAATGTCTATCATCAATCGCCCATTTCATTAATTCAGTCCGACCGCCAAGGGAATCTAATTTCCTTAATTCACGAATGAGTTATTTTAGTGTTTTTGCTAATGGTCGCTGTACAGAACTTTTGGTGTCGATCATTATCGGGAATTACTGAGAAGATAGCTACAGCTAACGCTATGCTAATGCTGTTAACTAAACCATAAACAACCGCCAAACGCAACATAATAGCTTATACATTAAACATGTAACGATACAAGTTTATTTGCATGAGATGTGGGGAAAGATTTTCGGTCGGTTTATAAACAATGTTCATCTGCAGTATGAATGTGTGTGTATACTTAGTGTCTTAAATACAGTCACAATGTTTACACTGTTGAGAATTAACCAAACACACCAAAAAATATCGTATAATACCAATTTTTTTCCTGTTTGTTTCGGGTGTGAATTTCCTTAATAGAAGATAAACAAAGAACATCAAAGACCCTAAATATAACTCCATCATACAAAACTATGTACTAACAGGTTACAAAACACGCGGTAAGTTTATTTATATACCAAGAATAAAACGAAATTTTGGACGTGCAAAGCAAGTAGTTGACATTATGATTGACGACATGTTTTAGAGGTATGTCACTTTTCTATAAAGGGACTCACGTTTGATTTTTACTTGTGATAAAAGGCTCTTTTAAAATAGACATATTAGTCATGGTGTCACATCAGCATTGGTCCCTAGGGACCACCAAAATGTTTGCTCTAACCAAAACACAGACAATTAATGGTATTGGAGGTTGCAGTTAACCCAACGAAGGACGGTAGGTATAGGACGGAGGAGGGTGAGCCACAATTCCTTAGGTAGTGAAAATGACAAGCGATAGGAGAGAGTACTACAAACTACATCATCTATACTTTGTTTTAGGGTTTGATTTTCAAATATAGAGTTCGTTTTTGCTGCACAGAGAAAAGCAAATAAATCCCATTTTACAGAGACAAATCTTATTTTTTAGCAAGAAGTAAAACTGATGATCTTAAGTGCGAGCTTTTGCAACAATTTCAAAAAATTTAAATGCTAAAAATAAAAGATGTAGGGTAAATAGTTAGCATAATTTTGAGGGTCCTAAAATCCAATAACTGGTTAACGTTTACCATTAGCAATGAACTTGAGGTTGTCATGTTGCTTATTTATGAAAAAAGCCAGAAAAAATTGGTTTTTATTTTAAAGATACCTTTGATCAACTGCTAAATAGATAAAATGGTCAGTTTATCTTGAGATTAAAACTAACCTTCCAAACGATTTCACCTAGATTTTCCTTAAGGAGCGAAGCGAGTAAATATTAAGACAGCTTTAATGAGACTCCCCAAATATACCTACGTAGACTCATTCGCTTTTCTACAGCCATTTAATCAACCGGTTGAACAGTGAATAGAACTTTTTTGTTCCACAAGTGTACAGAATTAAATTTATACGGTTTTCGGTCGGTTGGCATTTATAGAAGTTATTGTCATTGAACAAATAAGTTGTAAGTGGCCTTTATGGAATATACAAAAAGGCAAAATATAGTGCAACATTAAATCTCCAGTGCATCCGTTGCAGTTATAGGAAGAACGACTTCTCTCCATTCGACTGCAGTGGATGGTCGGTCACATTCAATTGCTCACGTTTCATGCACGTTTCCCGTCGTTAATTTTTACTGCCCTTGCAATTACTGAGATGTACCGACTGTGTACTGCAAATGACGGCCTCTTTATGACCATGTATTCTCTCTGATTCTCATATTCTATGCAAGCACACCCTGAAAAATACGATATGTCGCTTTGTGTGTGTCTGTATTGCTGGAACGGAGTTTTCACTCTCCCTGTAGCTTTCTACACATTGTTATAGGTATAAAGGTGTATGCTAGAATCAACGTTTAAAATAATAAAATCGGATTTGTTGTGTCGTGTAAATATTATCTCGTGTCTGGAGATTTGTGCTTCGAAGAAAATCTATTATTTGATTTGCATATACATTGATATGTTGATATCACTCGATTCAATATTCAATGCAATGGAATAGAACTATGGAAACTGCGCCATAAAAGTTTAGGTGGATATCGGGCTAATTTTATGATAAGGATTTATTCTAATGTGGAGATGAAATTACTGGTTTATGTTTTGAAACTGATATGATGAATACAAATTGTCGTACAAGTAGATCATAGTTTTTTATAATAATACCCTATTTATATCCCAGAATTTTAGGTGGATAAATATTGGGAGAATCAAAATTATCGTATCATTTCTTTGAACGAAATTTTAATTGAGTTAGCTTAGAAGTCGAACGCTAATGATTTGTATATTTTGTCTCTGTGTTATACCAGGTGCCCGTTTTCAAACCTGCACATAGGGATTTAACATTATTATGAATTCTTGCTCGCCAATTCGGCCTAGAGAAAATATTTTTTTATCAGTGGAATGAGAAACTTATTGCGCATCGAATGATATCAAAAACTACATTATTTTTATCGATTTTTATAGAAAAATATTAATTTAAATTTTTTAATCGAGTTGCCATGATATCCAAAACCTAAAAACTTTAAATTTTCAATATAGTACCATTATTGAGCTTTGATTTAAATGTTTTTTGAGACAAATCCAACCAGTGGTTTCAAAACTGTGATTCTTTAAAACAGTTACTAGAAAATTTTATCATTTTTAAAGGTGCAACTTTGAAGCTCCGATAAATGCCTAAAATCACCAAATAAAAACTTGTGTAACTTTTTTAAAAGAAAACCAACATCCAGCTTTGCAATAAAGTAAATTTCATCAAAATCCGACTACTAGATCCAACGTTTTGAAAATAATAATTCTTTGTTTCTACAATTTTCCCATCCTGCTGGGTTAAAGTGCCACAGTTTTGGAACCGCCGAGCGGATTTTTACGAAATTTACGTTTTTATATAACTAAATGTTGGCATTATAACAAAAAAAACCATCAATAGTATGGAAGTTAATTTAGATAACTTTTGAGCGTATGGAAAAAAGACAATCAAATTTACTTTTGTCTGAACATTTAGTTGTTAGGACTCGTATACGAATGTGAAGTTAGCGTTAATATTGAAGCGTGAGAGTCCCGCCATTATATTTATAAGAAGTGGATAGGTTAGGTTAGGTACCATTCAAAAATAATCTACAAAAGTCCAAAACATACTCTGTGGGTGTCTCTGAGATCATCCTTAAAAGCTAATTTTGCTTTGAATTTTTAAGGGTTGCTATTATATTTAGCAAATTCTTCAGAAGTATTGAGAAATATAAATATCAAAATGATCATAAAATAATTTAAGAATAGAGAAATATTCATGGCAAACCTCAAAACTATATCCTGTATAAAAGTATAAAAACTTTCAAATCAGGTATTTGTAAAAAAATAATAAATCCTTGAGGAAAGTCGTAGGTTTATTTAATTGTGAAGAAATTACTTTTAATTTTTTATATCAAGCTCGCTCCTTAAGTGTTAGTGGTTTATTATAATAACAGCTTAAGAACCACTGTTTTACTTTATATCTTTAAATTTTAAAGTTCTTTTTCTGTAATGCGAAATAGTGTAGAAAATTGTAAGCTCAATTTTTTTAAGTACAACGACCTCTAGTAGTACCTTGAACGGGACAATTTATAGATATTTGAAATCAATATCCGCCAGAAGTTTTCATTTTTTACAACTTAATGCGTCAATCTTATTAGAAGCCCATCAGTTCCCAATAAAACACTTTTTACGATACTTTATTTTGGTCCCCAGTAAATTTTGTGTCTCTATAAATTACGTTTAACAAAACTACTGCCGAGTGTAAAATTCCACAATATTTATACAGAAGTGGTTCGTGGTAATTTTAATATTTAATTGCTTTTACAGGGAATAGCGTTATCAATGTTATACATGGAAGGCGTAAAATATAGTGTCCCTATAGCCTCGCAACACAAAACGAAGCCTTTAGAATGGCTTTAAATAGGGTTGAAAATGAAAATCGTGGAAAATAAAAATGTCACGCTGTTATCAAATTATGAATCATTATGAACGACCCCGATCCCCGCTGTAATTACATAGGGGGTGATTGCACCCTAGTTGTTCATTGCAATCCTTGAAAATTCGTCCCCTTTCATTTACAGGGCTTTAGTTAAAAGCAAGTTGAATTGTGATTTTTCGTGGTCGGTTTATAGTCATTAGTGACTCGTTTTTTTCTGTATAAAATTTCAATTGAATAACATAAATATCAACAAAAACGGGCGACGCTTCGAAGAAAAACATTTCAACCCCTTCTTTGAATTTACTAATTATATTCTGGAATTCAAGAAATATATCGTTATTTTTTTCGTTACAGTACTTTGTTTTTCTATGTAAATTTCAATGCGATAATTTGCCCCCGTTTCAACGAGTTAACTATGGTGCAACCCCACTGGTCGGTACTTAGATATAATATAAACACTTATAAATATTATAAAGGGTTGTACTTAGTTGTGTTTTAACTATTTTTTTTTGACGTGCACTCTTCAGTATGGATTTATTTTAACGGTTCAGTGAAGCAGTAGAAACAGACGCCATTCCATTCGGGAATAAACTTTGTTAAAAAATGCATTAAGATACATCCGCGAATGAAATAGACGATTCTATTCGATATTGGCATAAATTTATTATTTTCTTCATCGATGATCGAATGCAATATTATATAAATGTGTTTCATACGGGAAGTAAACAGAAATATACGTGTAATTTCCATTAGAAGAACACAAAATCGCAAAGAGAATTTCAGCTTTTCGAATGATGTATTACTGCATCAAATATTTAAGTAACAACATATAAATTTTTCTAGGGACTATAGGAGCATATTTACAGTTTCAAAATAGTGCAATAAATTTTGATTTTAAGCACAATAACTCAATGTTTTCGCTTAAAGACAAATGTTCTATCTAGGATAAAGTTATCTACAATATATACTTATAAATGATTTGGTTAACTCGAGACACTAACTACTTAATAAGTAGATATTAAATTAAACAACCACATAGTAATTTCCCTGCAACAACAATGCATTAAAAAATTTAAATTAGTTGATTGGAACTAGTGGTTGAGCTGTTGAAAATACAAATACAAACACCGTTATAGTTGCTTTGTATTTTTTATACTCACAATAAAAACATAATGAGAATTAGGTCTGTTTGCGTTTCTAGTTGAAATTAGATCGTAATTATTGGTATATTACCAATAAAACCTATAATTACAAAACGTTTTAATACACAGTTTAAAAACATGTAACTGTAGCTATTAAACCTATAATAGACGTTTGCGGAAACCAACGTTGATTGTATGTGAGATGCATTTTAAATAGTTGATATAGGTATACGCGTATATTACTTGTTAATACGACAAACAATTCATTTGCATTACCTCAAGGTGATAAAACAATGTTTGTTATGATGGAGAGGCTGCCGTTATTTGTTTTATATAAATATGTATTATTTTATATTTATTTATTTGTCAAGTGTTATTACGCTTTCTGGTCAATTACTGTTGACATTAATATTTATAATGTGAGTTTTTACTTGACGCTGATGAAGTTGTCAAATCCTGTCTTAACTAATTTGCATCGTGGTAATGCATAATCTTGATAGTTGAAGTGGGTGAAGAATGTTGCTTTGCCATGTCTAAAAATTTAATTTTTTCGTAGAAAACTATATTAATTTTAAACTAAAGAATTTAAAGATTACGTTTTTTTCTGGATCTGAAGTAGACTCGATTTTAATCAAAAACAGGATTTATGTCTAAACATTGTAGGATTTTGTCGACCCCAGAAACATATGCGATGTATTCAACATATTGGTCTGGGTCTCTAGGAAATCTTAATCCTAATTTTGGCACTGCACTGTGCACCTTAATCATCGATATGTTTTGAACTTAGCAGAATAATTTGAAGAAACTGAGCATGACACGAAATGAAAGAGATCTTAAAGTAGAGTCTTCATGAAGGTACCTACTAAACTTTATGTGTTGGGTCATTACACAATATATTCTATAATATCCCCTCATCAGGTTTCCAACGAGTCAGTCTGTCAAACGCTTATGCAAAATGCTTCATAAATTTCATTTGTAATTTAAATAATAATTTTTTGAATCAAACTTAAATGAACCCATATAGGTATTTAGATTTTGGAGAATCCGATTGTTCCCTTGGTAGATAACCTGGATTACGGAATCTCTTGAAACGCAAGTTGATGCAGTTGGAAAATGTTTTTATTGAAAAAGCTCCACCATATTATTCTTTGCCCGTCGCGTTGAGCAATTTTTGAACGATCGCATTTTCGGTAGGTGGGTTGGAAGAAGAGAATCTATATAGAGTTTCCAGTAAAGACAACAGATTTAACACCACTTGGCTTCTTTATTTGGGGTCAAAAAATTCGAGAACTCGTAGATATTTATACAGTGTACTCTCTCTTAGCGGACACCTTTTGAAAAACCGACAAAACAATATGTCTTTGTTCATAAAACATTTCCTCTTGTATGGTGTAATGCAGGAACTTCGAAATTTCGACTAACAATTATGCCTTGCGTTAATATGGCAGGGGATTCGGAAAAATTGTTTGTTATTGGAAAAGCTGCTAGACCTAGCGCTTTTTGTAAAATTAATTTGGATAGTTTACTAGTAATGAGGCGATCTAATAAAAACGCATGGATGACCTGCGACATAATGTCTGACTACTTGCTACAATTTGACAAAAATTGAGGCTTCAAAAACGAAAATTTTGTTTTCCTCGATAACGCTGCATCTCATCCACGTGATTTAAAATTAACAAATATCAAGATACATTTTCTTCCTCTCAATATCACCGCATTTCGTTAACCGTTACACCGTTAGAAATACTCAAAAATTTTAAAATCTGGTAGGTATATCGATCTAAATTTTGTCGAGACTCTATTGACTCTTTAGAAAACCTAGTAAAATCAAATAATGTCTTAGATGTCAGATTCATGATACTGATACAGAATTTGATCCTGACGACGAGTAACCTTTGTCTTCTGTTGTTGAAATGTGTAAAACGATGCATCAAATTACAGAAAATACTATTGATTTTGAGACATCAAAAAAACTGATAAAAAACTGAAACTATTATTGTAGGTGAATGGAAAATCTTCTCTTGAACCTTTATTAAGCGGACAGAATTTGGGCGACCGCAGGTGTCAGCTTAATAGAGGGTACGGTACACTGTAAATAGTTTTCTTGTTTCCTAAAATGTTCACTTTTGATATGTTAATAAGTCAAATAGAAAAAGTGTGTTTTTGTAAGATCTTCATTTTGATTTTTCAGAAAAACCACAAAAGTATTCTTTTATCGTTAACAGACTGGATAATTTTACAGGTGACGAAATTATAAAAAATGTGATAAGATGAACATTCATTTTTCTCATTTCCTACGTCGTAAATAATTTGTATTATTTTATAGAGATTTAATTCCAAACTGTCATTTAAGAATAATTTTAAAAAGCCACATTTTTCCGATTAATTCATATGATTTAGATATAGAGTTTACTTACATATACTAACCTCAAGACCGTATTTACAAGCAGATGATTTATGGGACTCTCAAGTTATTATAAACTAAAAAATCCATGATTTCGAGATAATCACCCCAATTCAGTATGAAAATTGCTATCCATAACAACGTTGTTATCAGATTTACAGCGTCGTCATTGGTTGGCTTGTAGTGACCAACCAATAAAAATGCTAAAAATGTCATAGCAAGATTGTTATGGATAGCAATTTTGATACAGAATAGAGGTGATTATTATCTTATTTTCAGTAGTTGTTTGTTATCAGAGGTCGTTTTCTAAATAAATATTTGATCATTTATTATAGCTCGACTGTTGGTCCTTGAGGAACAGCTATACCTAGTTTAAGTAAATATCCAAGAAAATTAATAAAATTATCTGACATTTAAGCGTACGATGATGAAATCAAAAGGAAATGTGATTACAAGTTCTATACTTATCGTATTTTACTAAACTATAAAAATAAATATTTCAGAAAAACTTAACTTAAAACACTCCTTCGTATTTTTTTCATTTTCGACACATATTTCAATCAAGCGAATAATTTTTATTATACAGATATAATGTCAAATTGTCATTGAAAGATCATTGATAAAAAGGCCACACCTTCCATGGGTAAATTTACAACATAATAATACCAGATCAAAACGTCAAAGAACAATGGAAAGTGAAAGTGCAAATAAATTAAAGATATCTTCATGTTTTCCCACCCACGCAAATTTGTGAATTTTAATAATATTTTTTATGAAACAAAATCGCAATAAAAATAATGATACCCGTCACAGTAACAATGTACCTCGTTAATAAACTGAACCTTTTTTAATGTTGTCGTGTACCGTTTAGTTTCATAATTTTTTAACTGATTATTTTTGTTTAACAAGTTGGCTTTTATTATCTCTCCATTCCTTATAAATTTCAGCATGAATTATTTAACGTTTTATACTTTTACTTTTTTTGTTTGTTTTATAAAAACAACTTGTTAATGTTCTTCGTTAATTCGTTTTTTCATTCGTGTCGTTTGGGTGTTGTCGGCAAAACAAGAAAATAAAGCACCCCAGTTTAATTTCGTATTTAATCCATTTGAATTTGATGCGGTGGTTTATTCCGCAAACATAATTATTAATTAAAATATTGTCGCAGTAATTGTATAAAAAATCCCTGCGTTACAAAGTTAGTTGATTGAAATTAAATAGGAGCAGCATTTATTGTGGAGCAACTTCGCATTGATCTGATAACTAAAATAAACCTAGTATGACCAAAATAACACGAAAACTCAAAGGAAGTCCTCGAGGCTTTTCAGGAAATTAAGCTGTCATTTAAATTTGCTGTTCTCGTATTTTACATGTTTTTACTAATATAATTAATTAATTCTCTTGCTAGTGAAAAAATAACTATCGATTAAACCGCTCGCTACCTACATCATTATACTGAGTGTTATTCCTCCATTAATTATTAATTCTGTGTGAGTTGAGTATATATCTGTTACAAAAAACTGCCTGTTTTTCAAACGAGAAAAAAGTAATTAAACCGGTTGCGTTTGTGTACAGACGGTATCAATATCAAAAGTAGTTTGTACGGATAATTGGACAGTCGTTGATCAATACTGTAGTCTGTATAGTGTTGGTCCTAATGATCCTTTTAAAACTTGTCGTTCAAACATTAACGGCGTATTTTGTCCATATTAATTACAGTTAAATAGTTATATTTATCAGATTAGTCTAAATGAAGCTACACAATGTTAAGCATTCGGAGGGCTTCATTTTAACCAAACAACTTTAATTACTTAAGCATATTCATTTAGATTTTAATTAAATTAACTTTGAATTGATTGAGGGATTATTCGGTAAAATGAGTGATTTCTAAGGTAACATTTGAATAATTGGTTTGGTTTCCAGGTGGTTTCTTGTACGTTGTAAGCTGTAACATTTTCTGTGTTTGTACAAATATTTCCTCAACTAGTTAATGTAAACTAGATTATACAATTACTTAATTCAATTACACATATCACAGTAAGAAAAAACAACATTTGAAAATAATTTATTGATCACGATAAAAATATCATTAGCAATTTTCCACAGTTCTGTATGCATTCATGCAAATCCAATCGCGTATACAGCCTTTCTCTGTTAATTTTGCCTCTCCCATCTTATTCTTGCCGATACGTACTTCGTTCTGCTTCTTTCAATTGCCTGTGTGATATATTTGAAAATTGTTTAAATATTTAAATGGCATTGCAAGTAAAAACAATAGTTAGATTGTGCAACCGAATTGCCTTATGGACGTGTGTCACTTTCATCAGTTTCAATGATTGCTGTTCTGTCGCCATATAATCCAAAGATTTACTTAATTGGTAGTGGTGCTGGATTGTGTTTGTAATTTTATAAATTGCACAAAAATTCGTGTCGTGACGATTGATATTTATTTTTCACAAACGAGAATTTGTGTTGAAACTGTTGAAGTAGTTTAGGTAAAAACTATGAAAAAATGTACTTGTTAGAATATATTTAATAAAATCGATGGTGTTTTTAATAATTCCTCAATTATTCCTCAATTAAACAGTTTGTTTCTGCAAGACATGTCACCCCTTCAACGTTTCCCAAATGGGTGCAAAATAATACAAAATCTTTAGTATTTCAAAAAAAGGCCGCTCATAAACGCTACAAATCCACAGGTACATTACAAGATTATGACTATTTTTGCGATTTAAGATCTAGGGTACAATTATCCCTTAAATCTAATAAGGATACATTTTTGCAAAATTGTCAACGAAATATAGTGAGTGATCCTAATCAATTTTGGTCTTATGTGAAATCTGTAATAAAAGATATGAATATCCCAAATTCAGTGATTTTCAATGATGATTCTTATTATGGTGGTGAAAACATTTGCAACTCATTTGCCTCTTTTTTTCAACAAAATTATAATATTGATAACTACAAATTTAATAAAACCTGTTATGGTACGAATCTTGATAATATTACTTCTTTCACAATTTCAAACGAAGACATTATTAAAGGAATTTGCTCATTAAAAAACAATTCCTTGGGCATAGACGATATACCTGGTATATTTGTCAAAAACTGTAGTGAATCACTTTGTAATCCGCTCCGTTTAATATTTAATAAATGCATACGTGATGGCACTTTCCCACTACTATGGAAAACCTCCAAAATAATCCCAGTACATAAATCGGGTTCTAAATCTCAAGTAAATAACTATCGACTAATCAGTATAAACTCTAACTTTGCAAAATTATTTGACTTATTACTATCTAATGCACTTTATTCTCATGTTTCTAATGTTATCATTGAGGAACAGCATGGATTTGAATCTGGTAGGAGTACTGAAACTAACCTATTGCTTTTTACAAACTTCATCACAACCTCAATTGAACAGGGTTTCTCTGTTAATTGTGTTTTCACCGATCTACAGAAAGCATTTGACAGAGTACCTATATCTTTATTGCTCCATAAACTTGAACATTTTTATTACATTTGTGATCCACTACTGTCTTGCATTTTTAAGTAATCGAACTCAAACTGTATGCATAAATGGATTTCAATCTAAAAAAATTAATGTATATTCCGGAATCGGGCAAGGTTCTCATACAGGTCCTATCCTTTTCTTGTTGTTCTTAAATGACATCAAAAGCGTATTAACTAAGTGTCATTTCCTTCTTTTTGCTGATGACTGTAAAATATTTAAACGCATCGAAAATATTAATGATCAATACCAACTACACAATGATTTAGATGTGTTCAATAGTTGGTGTAAAGAGAATGGTCTATCCCTTAACGTCTCTAAATGCAAGACGATGAAATTTACGCGACAGACATGCCCCTCATATTATCATTACATAATTGATGGTTCTGAACTTGAAAGCATTTATACATTTAAAGATCTTGGGGTATGGTTGGATCCAAAACTCACCTACATTGATCATATTGACACTGTAATAGCAAAAACTAACAGAACTCTCGGTTTCATATTAAGACATGCAAAAGAATTCAAAGACATAAGATGTCTAATTATTTTGTACACAACTTTAGTTCGATCATCTGTGGAGTATTGTTCTATAATATGGTCACCAATGTATTTATCTCACATAAATAGAATTGAAAAAATTCAACGCAAATTTTTGAAATCACTTTGTTTCGTAAATAACATTGACTTTTACAACAATAATTATAAAGATATTCTTCAGTACTTTGATCTTCCTCTTCTGTGTGAGCGTCGCTTATATTACGAATTAATATTTCTTTTTAAAATTCTGAATTATCTCATAAATTCTCCTGATATCTTGGCATTATTTAAATTCCATATTCCTACTCGTAATTTTAGAAATTTTAAGTTACTGCAGAATAGTTACCATCGTACTAATTATGGATTAAACCTAAGTTTGAATCGTATGGCCAATACAGTAAATAAATATTATGACGAGTGCAATATGTTTTGTTCATCCTTGATACAATTTAAGAAGAA
The DNA here is from genome assembly GCA_963942485.1 of Pediacus dermestoides. Taxonomy (NCBI): domain Eukaryota; kingdom Metazoa; phylum Arthropoda; class Insecta; order Coleoptera; family Cucujidae; genus Pediacus; species Pediacus dermestoides. The sequence continues at coordinate 7,932,244 of OZ012629.1, forward strand.
TGTTAAATGTGTTATATTTCATAAAACTTTGTGATTTATTAGGTATAAGTTTATAGTAATCAATGTAAAAATATTCTAGAGGTTTATCCGTAAATAAATAACTAATAATAATAATAAGACTAAATTTTGGAAAATATTGGGTCTACAAAACTTTCTTAATAGGGTCCATGTATAATATTGAGAAGAGATTGGAAAATATTCAAATAAACCAGAATAATATTTTTTTATTCGCTATAAATTCAAATGCTGCACATAATCTGTGACTCATTGCACCAACCTTATGAAGTTAGCAACAGGCAGTTTGTGTTAGTTAGCAATAGGTTAGAATTATGGTTATTTGCTTCGTCTACGGTCCATTTTTTGAGTAAAGAGTCTAAAGAGCTAGAGAGAATGGGAATTAAAAATATTTGGGCAGAAATTTAAAAATAGATTAAATTGATTGGCTATTTTCCGATTTAAGTCGTTAAATAGCCAATTAAATTAATGTATTTTAAATTCCTCGCTTAATATTTTAGTTCGAATTCTCTCAATTAAAAAATTGATGATATTATTATGCTTTATTATAGACATTTTAAACAAAATTATATAAGAATTCCAATTTTTCAATGCGCTTTTAAATTTTTAAATAAAACTAAACACAATTTATATTCTTTCCTTATAGTGTAGCTAACCTAACCTATCTTAAAAATTCTGTAATGCCAACATATTCTCATGTTGAGGTGAATCATCACAGGCGCGAATTTTGAATTGGCTAATATTTTGGTGATGATCTGCAATTTATTTTTTCGACATATAATATAATCGTAAAATGAAAAAATACGCTTATAAAATATTTAGTAGAATACACTTCATATTTCCCATAATCATAAATCCATCACACCTTCTGAAGTAGGATTACAAACTGGGGAAAAGATTTATAGATGAAATTTCGAAATTTTTAATGGTACATCATTTTGAAGACTTAACAAAATCAATCGAACTAGATTTTCTCTTTTGAGAACAAATGAAGCCAGAAAAATGTAATTATAATTGTGAATTATAAACCTTATAATTTTGTTTTACTAGTAATTTAATAAGTTGTAGATGGAATTAATGATTTTAGGGAGGAGTGCTAATAACATTTTGTTTCGATTAAAATGAAGTGGATCCAGAGTTTTGAAACTCAAGCCCTCTTTCAATTTAGTAAATAAATTAGATACCCTCTAGATTGTCCAAACAACCGTTTGTTATTTTATGCATTATATAATATATATTTCGTACCCAAACAAAAATAAAACCCTAATAAAAATTGTATCCCCTAAACAAAATGCAAATATTGATGATATCCACATTTCTACATTTCAAATTGAATTTTACGAATTTTTTTGCCCATATACTGTATACACTCAGTTTGCAAACAGTCCGCATATTATAAAAACGCGAGAGTAAACGTTTCAAATTCAACAATATCTATCTCTGTGCTGCTGCTGATGCCAATATTGGAAGAGCGTTCGACTTATCAGGGTATTTTGTTGGGGTGGGGTTGGTATCTGTGAGCAAAGTGGATTGTAAAGTCGGAGGCGCGATACATACGATGACAGAAATAGTCCCAATCACAGGATTGCCCGCAAATTGTTTTCAAGATATCGCTGATTCCTGCAATTTAGGGCAAGTGTTGTCGCAATATATTAACCCTTGCAGGAATAGGAAAAATCTACTCGACTAAATATTTTTCCAAACATCTTACGAGATTTAATATTGTAACAACTTTTTGTCCCTTGGTGCAGATCACACAATAAACTTTCCAGTTACTTATCTATTAGATTTACGTGATCTATTTCCAATTGTCCAACTTGATGCATGTTGTAATGGATATTGAACTAGCACGCTTAATATATCGCTTCGATCATGTAGAAACAATTTTTGTAAAAGCACATCAATAAATGTAAACTAAGTAAAACATTTTAATAGTTAAAGGATCCATTTAAACTGATTTATTGGTTTATTAGCAGCCAATGAACTGCTGATGTTCCTGAAATACCGAAAATCGAGCCAAGAAGTAGATTTATGTTCCAAGCAGGCGTCAGCTGGGATACGCGTAAACACTTGATACTTTTTATTACAGCTCCCTACACACTGTTATATTGAAATTTGATAATAAAAGGATACACAATAAAAAGCATTATAAGAGAAACCTCTCTTCCATTTATATATTAATTTTTTTGTTAACCTTACAAAAGTTACGAACAGTTTTTTATTATTATCATTATTAAACTCCCTTTAGCTTAGACGTTTGCACTATTCGTATTCATCTTCAAGATTTTCGTTTTATTACCATTTTAATTAAATTTTTTATAGCCACTTCTCTATAATTAATTACAGTCGTGTTTATTTGTTTGTAAATAAATAAATTTGGGTTTTTATAGTACCTGATGTATCGGAGCAAAGTTTTGGGGAATCAATTGATTTCATTGATTCACCACATTTCAGCCTGACTTTCGTTCCAAGCTGTCAGTTTCATAAAACTGATTACATTTAGAATTGAATACAAGATAAATTACGGGATCTTTCTATAGATTTTATTCCTCTCACAAGCCATATAATTTATTATGTTTATTTTGTAAAATAAGTACATTAATTTATTACTAAATTAGAACTCGAGTAGAGATCTTATTGAAATGAATTATCCACTGAAAAATTGACAGAGGGAGGTAAATTAAAAATCTAGCAATTACCTTCGTGACTTTATTGGGAAAGAGAAAAGGGAAAAATTATAAATTACATACATAGTTTGAAAGAAACATATTACTTGCATATACATTATAAATATTAGTGAGGCAATAATTGCATCTTGCAACAGGTAAACTAATTAAAACAACGACTACACAACAATTTTTTGTTCGTTATTTTATTAGGAACAAAACATAATTTGTTTATTATTACCATCCTTTTAACTATATTGCAGAATTTAACGAGTGTTTGAAATATGGCAATAGATAGATATTTAGAAAAAGTTTTAATAAATTGTGTTACTTCAACCTCGAATATTATGTTGATTTCTAGAGCAGAGGTGCGTTTTATATCCATTAGGTACATCCCATATTTCTTAGCTTCACGTCAAGATGATTCACTTATCTGGTTTTAAACGACAGAAAAATTTTTAGCAAAAATATGTCGAGTCTCTACGATCGTTTATAGAAAGATGGGGATATTTAACTTTTATATATTTTAATTAACTACATAACAAAGAATGATTCTAGTTCTTGAGCTATCCAATTTTCTTTATTACTGGTTTTTTTTTGCAGCACCAATATGCAGAGAGTATTTTCCATTCAATTTAGAAACTTTTTTGTATCTTACAATTTCTTGATAACTTAACTTTTTTTTCTTATTTATTAAAGAGGTTCTTCCCTATTAAATTTCCGAAAAAAGCATCAGTACAAAGTTGTAGAGAAAAATATTTCCTACAACTTTCCTTTTAATATTTTTTTGATATTGTCAATATTTAAAAAGATGTTCAACAAATAAGTTGCAAATTTTAGGGAAATTTTTCTCTAGTTAGGTACTACTTACTACTCTTTCCCCAAAAATTTCAACTTATTTATTGAATAACTGTTTAAATATCGACAATATTAAAATAAATTAACAAGATAAGTTGTAGGAAATATTTTTCTTTACAACTTTGTACTGACTCTTTTTTTCGAAAATTTAATAGGAAAAAAGTTATTCAATAAACAAAAAATTCAACCCTTAATTGAGGGCTGGTGAAGGAAGGGCGGGGTCTACGAATACACAAACTCAGTTTTAAACTTTCAGGGTGACCCTCTAGAAGATTCTACAAAAATTGGCTGTAGGGTAAAAAAAGTCTATTTGAAGACTTTTTTTCTCTCTTATTTACTGTACTATTAGGTTATTTTGAGCTAAATTATCAAAAAATTATAAGATACGAAAAAGTTTCTAAATTGAATGGAAAATACTCTCTGCATATTGGTGCTGCAAAAAAACCAGTGGCGTACGTTTTATTCAATAAAATGTTTTGAAGAAACCCGTGCGCACGCCCCTGTGTTCTAAATAAAATAATTCCAACCACTATTAATAAGAGAATACAAAAAAAAAGATCTATGCAAAATTTCAGAAGGCTAACTTATTTGTTATTGATTTATAGCAAATTATTTAAAATAATTTATTTTCTTTAATGGCCTGTACGTCAAAAAGGAAGCAACATTCGACCATAGTTTATTAGACAAACCACCTTTAATTTTCGCTAAACTATCGACTGGTGAAATCCTGACGATATAAACTGGGACACCCTGTATAAGAAAGTGAGGTACAAAAGAATCAACAATTTACGTTCTGCTAATGATACTGATAAAAAATTCTATATGTTCTAGAGAAAAATCAAATGAAAACTAAGATGATAATAGAGTCCACACCAGCTTCAGTTCTTTAGTTCATTTAGTGTCACTAGGCTTAAAAACCCTGAAAACGTCAAGAAAGATTATACTGATGGCTTTCAGCACAAGATTCCGCTTACGAGTACCAGGATTATTTTCAGTCTCACTGTCCCTCTTTAAGGGAGAGTCTTAGAAACTGTGACGCACATGTCTACTGAAAATAAACCGGGTATATGTATATATATACCAGACCTATTTTGAGTTTTAATATTTGAATAAAATTTTGTTTCCGACCCAATTAACAGCGAATAATTATGTCATCAATTTGGCAACCTATTCCTATGTATTTTATGCGTTTAGATTATGCTAATTATTCAAATTATTAATTGGTTTATTCAAAGCAAACAAACAAAAAATCGAATTAGTTTTATAAAGCGACCATAAAAGCTAATTTGCATTTATACAAAACATTAATAATACAAGATAAGTTAATAGAATTCCATACAAAATCAATTGGTAATTAGTGTATGTATTGAATACTAACTAGAAATATTATTCCTAACGCAGTGAACTATATTATAACATACGCCACGGCTTATTGTTACATCCAGTTCTGTCATACACACAATACTACAGTTAATTAAAATTTTATTTAATTATATAGAAAATATCAATTACATAATTAGAAATTAATATCGCATTTGTATTTTGTACATCATATGAAATTAATTATTGTACATTTCGTAGCTAGAATAGTATTCCGTATAATATTTTTGAGCGATCCATGATTTGGTTTCATCTGATTGATTTTCTATGTGCTAATTAACCTGTTTAATTAGTCATCGCTTTCATTGCTTATGCTAAACTATTTAGTATGGATATCATATATTTAAATGTAATCAGTGGTTTGATATACACTGTAATGTGTAAACAAAATACTATGTTGCAGGAAATCATGCTAGAGGCAACAATAATACAATGCAAGAATTTTATGAAAATGTGCTAGAGAACCGAATGCTTTTATGTTTGTTAATTAATAATTTATATAATCAAAAAATATTTGGATTTAACCTGAATTTCGTTTTGTTGCTGATGAAAAATAAAATAAATTGTTGCCTCGAGTAAAACTATTTTAGTATAATTTAACAATTGATGGAACGAGTTATCCATTTTTAATTAACATTGTTGCATGAGCATGATGTTACATCTACATTGCTGAAAGCATTATAAAATATAAAACGTGATATAAAATATCATCCATTAGTCATTTTTCCAGCGCGCTTTAAAAGAAAGTATTCAATACCCTAATTAAATTTACTTTTTAGTTCCATAAGAAAATGATATCCTGTTTTGTGCTGAGTGAAACGAATATCCCAAGCGTGCTTTACACTCTAGCTGATGATGATGATGATGATGATAAAGAGTTTCACAAAAAAGCCAATGTTAAATTAAACAGGTACAACCAGTAGATAACACAAAAAAGTTTACATGTCCTTGAAAGTGACAATAAACAATCATTTGTAAAGTAGCATGAGCTGTGTTTGGAGAACAAAATATCAAAGAAAAGGTTAATATACAAGTTAATAATTCTTCCACAATGTTTAATGCGTGCAACAGCTTTAATAAAAACCTTCACGCATAGTATGATAGCCATTTCGATGAAAAAAATATTTGAAAAGCGCGTCCGTTCGACCGTGCTTACCAGACTGGACTTAAATACTGAAACGATGAAATGCTCTTTATCCTCCCGCGTTCGCCTCTCGCTGTCAGTATGGACATACAGTAATTTATAAAGATTTTTTGTTACACTCAACCTTAACGGAATTTATTTTAATTAAAGTGACAATTATTTGCTTTCGCTATGATACAATATGTATCGAAATTATTTCAGGATTAGGTTGTAATTATTAATATGTATTGATTCCTTTTTAAATTAAAAGTCAACACTAATACAAAATTTGGAACTAAGGACCAATATAACTGAAAACGTAAATCTTTACTGTAACTTTTTTACTAAACCTTTTTATAATTTATTTCTACAAATGGAAGAAAAAATCAAAACCTCTTGCAAATTAGGAGAGATATATTAGTTTTGATTTAAAAAGCAATCCATGCAGAAGTGTTAGATCAGTAAACAGCAATTTCTGAAGGTCTATTTGTGGAAGTAAAATCCAAAAAAAAACGGTTAGTGAAGAGGTTGCAGTAAATATTTGCAGTTTTCAGTGATGATATAAGGACTAACATCACTGAAAATCTTTACTGATACATGAATCAATATTACTGAAAATTCGTAAATCTTTACTGTAAGTTCTCTACTAACCCTTTCATATATTTTATTTTTAACTTCTACAAATAGAAGGAAAAAAGCAAAACCTCTTCCAAATTAAGCTAAGGACTCCTATATAAAAAGACATCTATGCAGAAGTGTTAAATAAATAAACAGCAATTTCTGAAGGTCTATTTGTAGAAGTAAAATCCAAAAACTCAAAAATAAACTGGCAAATCTTTACTGTAACTTCTTTATTACCCCTTTTTTGGATATCTCTTCTACCAATAGAAGGAAAAAAGCAAAACATCTGCCAAATTATTATTATTATTATTAATTTACAATTAAACCTCTAGAATATTTTTACATTGATTACTATAAACTTATACCTAATAAATCACAAAGTTTTATGAAATATAACACATTTAACATTCTTCTTAAATTGTATCAAGGATGAACAAAACATATTGCACTCGTCATAATATTTATTTACTGTATTGGCCATACGATTCAAACTTAGGTTTAATCCATAATTAGTACGATGGTAACTATTCTGCAGTAACTTAAAATTTCTAAAATTACCAGTTGGAATATGGAATTTAAATAATGCCAAGATATCAGGAGAATTTATGAGGTAATTCAGAATTTTAAAAACAAATATTAATTCGTAATATAAGCGACGGTCACACAGAAGAGGAAGATCAAAGTACTGAAGAATATGTATATAATTACTGTTGTAAAAGTCAATGTTATTTACGAAACAAAGTGATTTCAAAAATTTGTGTTGAATTTATTCAATTCTATTTATGTGAGATACATACATTGGTGACCATATTATAGAACAATACTCCACAGATGATCGCACTAAAGTTGTGTACAAAATAATTAGACTTCTTATGTCTTTGAATTCTTTTGTATGTCTTAATATGAAACCGAGAGTTCTGTTAGTTTTTGCTATTACAGTGTCAATATGATCAATGTAGGTGAGTTTTGGATCTAACCATACCCCAACATCTTTAAATATATAAATGCTTTCAAGTTCAAAACCATCAATTATGTAATGATAATATGAGGGGCATGTTTGTCGCGTAAATTTCATCGACTTGCATTTAGAGACGTTAAGGGATAGACCATTCTCTTTACACCAACTATTGAACACATCTAAATCATTTTGTAGTTGGTATTGATCATTAATATTTTCGATGCGTTTAAATATTTTACAGTCATCAGCAAAAAGAAGGAAATGATACTTAGTTAATACGCTTTTGATGTCATTTAAGAACAACAAGAAAAGGATAGGACCTGTATGAGAACCTTGCCCGATTCCGGAATATACATTAATTTTTTTAGATTGAAATCCATTTATGCATACAGTTTGAGTTCGATTACTTAAAAAAGATCTAATGCAAGACAGTAGTGGATCACAAATGTAATAAAAATGTTCAAGTTTATGGAGTAATAAAGATATAGGTACTCTGTCAAATGCTTTCTGTAGATCGGTGAAAACAGAATCAACAGAGAAACCCTGTTCAATTGAGGTTGTGATGAAGTTTGTAAAAGCAATAGGTTAGTTTCAGTACTCCTACCAGATACAAATCCATGCTGTTCCTCAATGATAACATTGGAAACATGAGAATAAAGTGCATTAGATAGTAATAAGTCAAATAATTTTGCAAAGTTAGAGTTTATACTGATTGGTCGATAGTTATTTACTTGAGATTTAGAACCCGATTTATGTACTGGGATTATTTTGGAGGTTTTCCATAGTAGTGGGAAAGTGCCATCACGTATGCATTTATTAAATATTAAACGGAGCGGATTACAAAGTGATTCACTACAGTTTTTGACAAATATACCAGGTATATCGTCTATGCCCGAGGAATTGTTTTTTAATGAGCAAATTCCTTTAATAATGTCTTCGTTTGTAATTGTACAAGAAGTAATATTATCGAGATTCGTACCATGACAGGTTTTATTAAATTTGTAGTTATCAATATTATAATTTTGTTGAAAAAAAGAGTCAAATGAGTTGCAAATGTTTTCACCACCATAATAAGAATCATCATTGAAAATCACTGAATTTGGGATATTCATATCTTTTATTACAGATTTCACATAAGACCAAAATTGATTAGGATCACTCACTTATATTTCGTTGAGAATTTTGCTAAAATGTATCCTTATTAGATTTACGGGATAATTAATTGTACCCTAGATCTTAAATCGCAAAAATAGTCATAATCTTGTAATGTACCTGTGGGTTTGTAGCGTTTATGAGCGGCCTTTTTTTGAAATACTAAGGATTTTGTATTATTTTTATGGTAAGTATATTATACTGTACTATGTTAGATAAGTAAACAGCAATTTCAGAGGCGAAACACAGGACAGTTATTATAACAAGAAAAAACAATTCTTTTCAGTTAATTGTCTTCGTTTGGTAACTGGAGTGGCCCTATTCCCTATTGGAAATTTCCTTTCAGTCCAATCTGTACCATGTTCAATATCTTATCTCTTACTGCTTTCTAATACCCATAAGTGTTTCGTAGATGCCCTACAATATGTAAAGTAATTAGTGCATAAGATGGTGCCTTAACTCCAAACTACAAACATCCCTGTCGCCACAAAATCCTTAGGTGCAAACAGCACAAATTTCACCCTTTGAATACTGTAAATACTGTAATACAACATTAACCAAAATACTAATTTGTTACTGTAGTAATAATAACTTTATCCATTTCTGACAGTAAATGCAGTATGCAAAGCATCCGCCCTTGGGAAATGCGAGAGAGGTTGGGAGTTCAACATGGAAACCATTCAGGCAAACTTTATTGTTAAACAAATCTCTTATTTCATTAAACGCTTTGATTAGAGCTTTTACTTGTTTACCAGACCATACACACACTTTGAATAATGGACGCTTAGAGCATTGACTCTCTCTCACACGATACATATCCCAAATTACATTTTCATTTTATTGCCATCACGTTCATTAGCTGTCACAAAGGAAAAAACCGTTTGAGAAGATTTGTTTTAATCTTTGAAGGGAAAAATGATTTTTATAAACATTTATGGGGATAAATGTGGCCTTGTATCAAAGAAAGGAAATAAGTCGCGTTATTGGGGGCCCATAAAAATTTACAAGCATCGACTTAGTAGAGGAATTTAATTAGCAAAATAGAAACAAGTACATATAATCTAATCAATAAATTATGCGATGATATCAGTGTTGTATGTTAGTGTATAGCGAAAGAAGAAAAGGAAATTGTAATACCAGTTAGGACCACACATCATCTGAATTATTGCCGGCTACAATTTGGTAGTGCCACTAATTCCTATGCGAGATACAACCCAGTGAGCATTTAGAGTGCTCTTTTACTTTAATGTTTGTTTCGGATTTCTGTTTTTATTGCTTCTCTACTTTGTGTATAGGAAGTAAAACATAATCAGATCGCCTTTCTGATTTAAATGCAAAATACCCTACCATAAACATGTTCTGCTACACCAGAAACAATAAAACTATTAACTTTACATGGGTATAACCGTTGGCTCTTCCGAAAATAACCGGCACTGGTGGGTCATAAATTTAGAAAATATCAAAAAACCGGTTTGGAAAAAATGATAAACAGAAACAATGAGCGCACTTAGAGTGTGTGTCTGTGGGAAAAATAAATCATTTTCGGTAATTGTTATTCTGCATGATGGTGTGTGTACCTACGGAAATTTCGTAGAATTGTTTTATTTAATTTTTTATAGTACTATAGCTGCGAATGAAATAAGCTTAAAAACAATCGTTTTTACGTTAATAATAATAATAATAAACAATTTCTTTCCATTGGTCATGGTAAATAAAATATAATTAACTAAAAAGGATTTGTCTTTTTGTCGTTTGCTGTTTGTCTCATGAACGCAACGTCTAAAGGTTTTTTACAACATTTTTACTTATACACAATGTATTTAATCAACGATTTAAGATGAATAGTTTTAATAAAAACAATTACCAATGAATGAAACCGGTCGATTGAAGTGCAATTTAATTACACTGGAAATGAATTATAAGGATAACAAGCGAAAAAGCAAATTAAAATAACATGCTTTTTATATAATTAAGTCCGCGCTTTAAGCAGAACAACAAACCAATTAACTTAAATATTATTTAATTAAATCTCCTCTCAAAAGTACTTTGTAATGTAAATAATTCACAAAAAACCAATATGACTAAAGATCTAAAGAGTATGACACTGTGCAACCTTGCAATTCACCTGCATTTCACGGTATCACTCCCAATTGGGCAGGGGGGGCTGCAGGGAACTAATGTTAATGCCCCTGTAGCCAGTGTTTGGCCTTGAGACAGACCCCAATGCAAATAATGGGGACCATGCGGTTGAGTGCATCTCCCGGAATTTCTCCCCCCAATCAAACAACCTACAACAGCGTTTGCCATTCAGGAAAGTGCGTGGGAAATTCGCAACTCTCTGTATATATGCATAATTTAATTATGGCATCCAATGGATGGGTTTTATGCCCCCATACGTGAACTCCCCAGGTAAAATTAAGCGATGGAAATTAATGAAGCTGCATTTCAGACGTCAGTAAATTGTTTAAGTTTGGGATCAATGATCAGAGAAGAAAAAAAAAAGGTGTAAAAGTGTTTCTTTGTTTTTTCTAATCTATTTAATTACATGAAATCAGAAATTCTTCTGGAAATTTAAGGATTTACAATACGAAAAATATGAGGACTTCCTTGGAAAGAAGAGTTCTCAAATTTTTTTATATTTGAGTTATTTCTATAAAAGATTTACTATTAAGTGCCAAAACCTCATCGTAATTTTTTAAGGTTATTTTTTGTTTCGTGAGAAAGTCAATTTAAGGTAGACTAGTTGCCTAGGTACCTATGATCCCTAACTTATGACTTCTTCAGGGATGATGGATGTTATCTTAGTGGTCACACTAGAAGTATTGTCCATAGATCTATTTGACATTTTTATACATGTATCTGTTACTGTTCAAGTTACAAGAACTTAAATAAGATAAAGAGGAACTCAGTTCCAATGGGACACTTTTTTGTACAAATTGTGAATAAAGTTTCAAAATTAAAAACCTTTGGATCCATTTTTTGAAATTATTTAGATAAAATTCCGTATAACTACACATAATTTTGGTTGAGATGTAAAATAGTTTGACAATTTTGTATACTATTTATCGACTATTTATAAAATTCTGACAAATTTTGAAGTAACTATCTACAGTAGGCCTCCCTAGGCCTATATCTAGCCTAACCTTATCTAATGATCACCGAAATTTGTGCCGATTTGGTTTAAATTTATTATATTGTACCAATTTTTTGGTAATAATTTATTTATAAAAAAGTAAACCACAAGAAAATCCGGGCATTTTTTTGAAATTAATGATAATTTTTAAAACACAATCTTAAAATAGGCGAAGTTTTTTAAGTGACTCTATATTAGGCAATAAAAACCAGACTTTTTGTTGGATTTGCAAACTGCTTGAATTTTCTATTGCATACAATTTTTTTTATTTATAATAAAGCAAACCGCAACGAAATCCGTCCATTTTTTAAAAAATTAAATGTCTTTTAAGAAAACGAAATCTAGAATTAGACGAATTTTTTAAATGAATCTGTAGTATAGTTAATAAAATGAATAATTTTGGATGAATTTTCATTGTGTTTAAATAATCCAGTAGAATCAACTGTAACAAAGCAAGCCGCAAGTATATCTGCACATTTTTTGGAATTTTATGACGTTTTAAGGACACAAAATATAAAATTGGACAAATTTCTTAAGTGAGTCTATGGTAGGCAGTAATTTTGGACATATTTTCACTCGTAGGTCCAATACTGTGCTCCAATGATTAAGTGATGATGTTAACAAACCTAAGAAGATTAGAAAAAAGCTTTTTGTAAGGTTAGAACCGCTTTTCAGTAGTTTAAGTTAGGTTAAGTTAAGTTTCCTTAAGGCGCCAATTTGTGACAGTACTTAAACTTCAAGGATTCTAACTGACATTATATTAGAACAACGTGTAAAGTTTCTTGGAAAGTAAAATAATGTGCTTCATTTGAAATAATTGATAAGGGATAAAAGATAAAAATGCACAACATGTACACTATGCGTTAAATATGCAATATACCATAAAGTTTTTTTAAATTAATTTTCTCGGTCTGATAATTTCGCAAACACAATACATGATCGTAATTACATATTTGCGCAACTGACATCGGTCATTTAATGAAAAAATATCGGCATAAAAAGCAATCAACGCAGTTTTTGCTGCAACCAATGGCATTCCAATTTCCATGAAATTTATATTTCGAGCTTTGTCATTTTTTGCATAAAAGATGATTGTTAAAAACAATGACTATTGCTACTTATCAGAGCAATGACAAAGCAAGTTTTTTTTGTGAAATAAACGTATTATTATGTAAAAACTAATAATACTTTACGCACTATTATATCAAAAATGTAGTGGAATTAATTTTTGTATTGTATATTTATATATTCAAATTTTTATGCGTGACCCTGCTATAAAAATTCAATTACATGTGTTAAAACATATTAGTTTACATTATTATTTATATACCCTATAATTTTTATACCTACTGTTTTGTTACAACGGACTGGTGAAGTGATACAAATCAAAAACGAATATAATATTTTATATATGAAAATACGGTTGCTTATTAAAGATCTAACACTGATAAATTCTCGAGGTTATATAGTTGGTTGGAATAATTAGGTAATATGTAATTTAATAAGAAAACTTGTGAGGGTTATGCAAATACACACACTATCATAAACATTATGAAAATTTTCTCGGTCTGATAATTTTACCAACTTTAATAATGCATGCAACAAATTATGTACCTATATAAATAAAATTGCGTAATTCACTTCTACTACACAAGTTCACATAAAAAAATTGTGCTCTTGAAACTGCAAACAGGATTTAACATTATTTATTATTTAAATTATTTCATATATGGTTTTGTTTAGATGTTTGGAAGAAGCTGCTTGGATTTTTCCTGGTGTGGTACTATTATACAAATAATGTGTGATACATACTAATTTACATAATTTAATTATTCAACAGTTGCTATTAATTAATTATATAATATACCAAAATGTAATTATCTATTAGTCGATCTTTTTTTGTGTTGTACGCACCACATTAAATATTTATCCCCTAATTAAGTCGTTGGAAATAATTATAGTTCAATTACATTCCATTTAGACAAGACTTTTTATTTGATTGGAAATTATTTTGCATAATATTACATTCTACACGTTATAACAAATCGTTTTACCCTGCAATAGTCAATAGTAAATTTTAATAAAATCCCGGCATGTAAATATTATTGACTGTATTTTAATTTAAAATTTTAATAAAGTATCTGTTTCCCCTTATCGGGAAACTCATTAATTTCAGTCTCAAGTTTTTCCTTTATTTTTTAAACTTTAAGTTTAAGTGCTTATAAATCATAACTTTTGTAAGATTTATAAAGAACTGAATTCACTCTATGGAAAATTTTAGATTACTCGTTTATGGAACATAATGTTGATTGGTCGATGTTTTAATAATTATTATCGATGTTTCAATGAAAAAGTTTTACGCTTTAACACAAAAATAAAATTTGAAGATTCAAGGTTGGTAAATAAAACGCTGCGTTTTGTATAAATATGTCAACTATAGTTGATCGAAAACAAAATTTACTCTGTTAGAAATTTGAGCCATTTACAATTAAACGTAAAATTCGATATTATATCTAACCTAACTTAAAAGTCGATTTCTCTTGAAGTATTTACAGAAGTATTGTCCGCTATTTAAAATCGAATCCGAAGAATTAAATTTTGCAATGGACGAGTTCTAGTACTTTTCCCCTAGACAAATAGTTGGTGGTAGGCGTACCATCTATGGCATCATAGGTTGCCAATTTAATTCAATCTCATAACCCTTGCTAGATTTAACTCTGGATTAACCTCGGAATTAGTTAACTCCTGAAAACCCCATTTCATAAAATAATAATTTAATGCATTGACTCCCTATCTTAGAGTGTATCATTGTTTGCCTACCTCTGGCACGTATAGCTCTAAATTTGGCAATAAAATTTTTCCAATTGATTTCTGGGACTGTTGAACTAAATATTACTTGACCTAATTCTGTTAACTTTTAAAGAATAATTCGAGTACATTTTTATTTAAATTTCCAAGTGAGGTAGTATGAGCCCTAACAACTATATGTTCGGACAAAAGTAAATTTTTGAAGTATGAAAGGAGAACTGGAAATTTTACGCAAATAATTAGTAAACACCTAACAATACAATAAGATAAAGCCTTAATAACAATATTATGCATGGAAGAAAATTATTTATTGGATTTAACAATATTTTAACCTTAATAATTAGCAAACTTTACAAAATGAATTTGCAACTAAATGTTGGGATAATTTTTAATTTAGGACCATTAATAAGAGGTTACGTCTCTTTTTGCTTTAATAGTTGCCTGTATTCTAGCAGGCATTGTATTTATCAAATTTTGGTACAATTCTGGCGTGAAACTGTCCCAAATTTCTTCTATTTTGGTCTTTAAGTCTCCAATGGTTCTTGGTGGATTATTGCGTAGAATACGTTTAATTTTCTGCCAAAGACTTTCAATGAGATTTAAGTCCGGACTGGATGAGGGCCATGAAAGCACCTTTATGTCGTTTTCCCCAAGTTCGAAAACTGTGATTTTTTAAAAACAGTCGTTAGAAAATTACGTCAAATTTTTCAAGTGCAATTCTAAAGCTACGAAATATGCCTAAAATCACCAAATAAAGACTTGGGGATTTTTTTGTACATTAAACCAACATCCAGCTTTGCAATAAAGTAAATTTTACCAAAATCCAACTAGTGGTTCCAAAACTGTGATTATTTTAATGTAGGTAGCACCCTTAAAAAACACGTGTTTTGAAAAGTGAAATGTGGAACCGGAAAAAAATGCAAAAAAACTCATATTAACATTTCAGGATTTTTTTAATATAGTACGATTATTGAGCTTTGATTTAAATGTTTTTTGACACAAATCCAACCAGCGGTTTCAAAACTCTAATTCTTTAAAACAGTTATTAGAAAATTTTATCATTTTTAAAGGTGCAACTTTGAAGCTCCGATAAATGCCTAAAATCACCAAATAAAAACTTGTGTAACTTTTTTTGTAAAGAAAACCAACATCCAGCTTTGCAATAAAGTAAATTTCATCAAAATCCGACTACTAGATCCAACGTTTTGAAAATAATAATTCTTTGTTTCTACAATTTTCCCATCCTTCTGGGTTAAAGAGCCACAATTTTGGAACCGCCGAGCGGATTTTTACGAAATTTACGTTTTTATATAACTAAATGTTGGCATTATAACAGAAAAAACCATCAATATTATGGTAGTTAATTTAGATTACTTTTGCGCGTATGGAAAAGAGACAATCAAATTTACTTTTGTCCGAACATTTAGTTGTTAGGGCTCATATTAACGTACTAACTTATTATTGAAAATATTTTTTTCTGTTTTCTCAGTTAAACTACTCTTACTTAAGTATGTAAGTACTGTTAATTCTGACCTCAAATGATCTTTCCATACCACTCAGTAGGTACTTTATTCACTTCTTGACCTTTATAAATTAAAAAACAGTTTCCAGTTCCATGCTTTAATTACGCATTTCTTTCAACATTACTACGAATTAAAGCGTTATTAAACTACATAGACGCTTTTTACTACTTCACACCATTTTCTTTATCAAAATATCATAGGTAGGTTAGGTAGGCATATCTATTCAAATTCAAATAAACTTACAATGTTTTATAGATAACTTCCTCTACTTAAAAGGCGATTATTACGATATGGTTTCATACATATACCGTGTAATGATTCCCAGAATCACCCATTGTATTTAAAACAGGAAAAATCAATTATTTTGACTAAAACACACGTAAATTTGACAGGTTAATTGCCGAAAAGATATAGCCCTAATTTCCTGCAAACCTGTCAAAGATAAGCTCGTAAACTACACCTGCGCTTGGGTGCATCCAGGAAAAGAATTTTATTTAGGCACATAAAGGAAAGTTATCATGCGAGTAAAAGTAAAAATCCAAATGGCATAAAAGGGACATAGTGAGTGAATAATGTGGCAACATAACCTCAATACGGCATTGCACGCGCCAATAATATAACAATATCAAGTAAACTGCGCCCACGCTTGCCTATTGACACACATCTAGTGACATTTGAACATTTTGCTTCCTATCAACGGCATGACTGGCTTTACAATGCACCATGGTACAACTCCCGCAACGCCTTGAGCTATTCAACAACTGTTTGTGTTTGTTTGAATTTACAAATATAATACGCAAACAATAGAAAGTTAATTGTTCGCAGTTGAGCAAATTGAAATTATATGTTGATTTGTGTAAGTGAATTACTGTGGTGGTGGGGGCGCACATAGTTTCTGTCGAAATCGACGGATGGCTGGAGTTGGATTTGTTTACATAAAAAGCTGGGAATTGTCTTAAGGAATTTTGGGAAATGGATGAAGAGAATCATCCTAGAAAGTCATACTTGAGTCGTTGTTGTGTTACAGATTTAACATATTTGCATTTACAGTTGATATAAAATAGTACCAGTTATTGAACTTTATCTAAAGATAAATTGAAATTCCGCTCTGTACTTTTTTAATAAAATTTGTAAAGACCTTATTTTTAGAAAAAGTTTTTAAAATAATGATTTCTTCATAACTTTTTTGATTTTTCAATAGAAAAAATATCCTTAATCATGGACAGATTTCGACTGTTCGTTTTCAAATTGTATACTAAATCTGTATGAAAAGGATAGTAATACGTCACGTGACTATAGCGTTTATATCTTCCATAGTACATTGTTAAGAAACCAAGTTGAATTGATAATTTTTTTTTAAATCCCCTTAAAATTCGAACACCAATATCCAATATGCATTACATGATGCACTTTTTATTCTATCCTCCTTTTAAGGATTCAGTATAGGAACGAAAATCAAAAAGTAATAAATGTGCAATAATTAATTGTTAGTTTGTAATAATATCCGGTTGAAAAAAATAATGTCTTCAGATTTATAGAAATTTTCGACTTATATGGTAAGGACACTTATCGGTCTTAAGCGAAAATGCCATTTTTTGGCGGTCTGCGTTGATTTGCTGTAACTTGGACAATTTATTATAAGTTCCATAAAAATTGCTGAAGTTACACTTTGAATTTGGCAAAACATGAAATTTTAGGTAAAAATCGATGTTTTTTTTTACTTATAGTAACTCACTTTCATCGATTTCCTAATTTAAATGTCCACCTTACATGAATTTCAAGTAAGAATCTTTTTCATTTTCGCTAATTTCCAAGTTTTCCTAACTTTTCATGTAGCTGCCTTGAAAAAATAAGCAGAACATACACCGATAAAATATCATCGCTGAAAATTTGTATTATAAAAATCGTTCAAAAGATAAAAAATCAAATTACCATAAACCAAACTGCGGATCTAATCGATGAAGGGAACGACGAGAGTGACCGCACAGCCTCTCCTCCCCCTCCACCCCGTCGTGTCGTCTTCGCCATCCAGTTTAAATTTCCTTAATTTCCAAATGGAATTGCCGGGTTGACAGCGCAATTTTGGGGATTTTTTTACGATCCGATTAAGTGTTGTATTTTTCGTCTGCGAAAATACCAAACATAAAAACCGTAATTAATTTACCACGCACATTGAAAAGAAGCAGAAATATAATAGAAGCAATAAAAGAAAAATTAGATTAATCGAAAACCGAATTGGGGGAGAATATGCATTGGGTTAGCGTTTGGGTGTTTTTCTAACATCCTCTGCGAACTAAAAGCTTGGAAATGTATTGCCATTGATCATTTATAATGGAATCAATGTGTAAGTTTTTTTTATGTAGCCATGATTCTGTTGGAATCCATGCACCACCATTTTGAATACGTCAATTCGGTCTAAAGAATTTTACAGCGTAATACATTGTGAATTTAATCAAGACGTATGGTGATTCTTTTATGTCAGGCGAGTTTTATTTCAGTGTTTTTGACGTGAACAATGAGAGACGGTTTCATTACGGCTTAGATCTATTTAAATTGCAAAATTGCATTAAAATAAAATAAATACGAAAAGTACCGACATTGTTATTTTATAACTTAGGTAGGTATATTTAACACAAAAACAACCCAGAAAGAGGCAGTAGGTTATATATTTTATTCATCCAGTCGAAACTTTGCCTTCAATCCTAAGCTCGTTAAAAATTTCAGTGTTTTCAGTTTGCTCCTTTGAAATATAAATTTACTTCCGTATAACTCTGACAGCATTGTTTTTTTCTCTAAATGAATAAAAATGTAATAAGTGTATAAGACATTCGATTTTCTTGTATGTATTCGTTTGTTTCTTGGGGAATTATGTGATCCACCTGGTGCTGGCTGCACAATCATGTAGTACTGCGTCCCCAATTCCATCAGCCAAAGTTTCCACGTAAACTGAAAAGCAACCAACAGAAAACCAGACATCCTAAGAAATATATGTAAATGATCCAAGGGATTGTGTAGAATCCCTTGGGTGGTTTTATTTAAAAGAAAATTGTTTGATGGATGACTTGAAGTGGTGCAATAACTTTATTCATGTTGATGGCCTTATTATGGAAAGGAATATTAAATTACACAGCCTGATTGTAACAACTTGTCCTTCTTGAAGCGTTGACGTATAGCGTTATACGTCACATGGTAGTTTTTCATTTTTCTACATTAATCATATTTGAAAATATGCGGTGTTGTTGCGTGCGGATCCTATTAAGGCAGCTGTGCGCCATCTACATTGCATAACTGATGTTTGTTATGCCTGGCGCAACACTAGCGAAAGTTGATACGGGGTCAATGTCAGAACACTGCTGTTGCACTCTCCAATCGACAGAAATTAGCTCTGCATTTAAATGATTAATGGATTAGATGGACAGGATATTAGATAGCTTTTCGAGATATATCAAATATAATAACTTTGTTTACTGTTTGTCTATTGCCAAGCAAACTTAATTTGTTGTCTGTTCTACTTTACCAAGTTAAATGAAAACGCGGTTAATGAAGATGCCACTAAGTAGGGTTCTTTTGTACCTATATACATTTTAATAACTAGCACAAAAAAGAAATATAAATTATCTTTCTGAAATGATCCATCAAATATTTGATATATTATTTGTAGTAAAGATGCTACTACTTCCGCTGGTTTTGGCAAAGATTAAAATGTCACTTTTACTCCCTAGGGATTAAAAATGTGAAACCTCCAAGGAACTAAAAGATACACTTTACTTTCTTGGTATACAAATATACTACGAGCCCTAACAACTAAATGTTCGGACAAAAGTAAATTTGACTGTCTTTTCCATACGCGCAAAAGTTATCTAAATTAACTTCCATAATATTTTTTTTTGTTATAATGCCAACATTTGGTTATATAAAAACGTAAATTTCGTAAAAATCCGCTCGGCGGTTCCAAAACTGTGGCACTTTAACCCAACAGGATGGGAAAATTGTTGAAACAAAGAATTATTATTTTCAAAACGATGGATCTAGTAGTCGGATTTTGATGAAATTTTCTTTATTGCAAAGCCGGATGTTGGTTTTCTTTACAAAAAAAATTACACAAGTTTTTATTTGGTGATTTTAGGCATTTATCGGAGCTTCAAAGTTGCACCTTTAATAATGATAAAATTTTCTAGTAACTGTTTTAAAGAATCACAGTTTTGAAACCGCTGGTTGGATTTGTGTCAAAAAACTTTTAAATCAAAGCTCAATAATCGTACTATATTGAAAAAATTCTGAAAAGTTAATATGATATTTTTTTGCATTTTTTTCGAGTTTCACAGTTCACTTTTCAAGAAACGTGTTTTTTGAGGGTGCTACCTACATTAAAATAATCACAGTTTTGGAACCGCTGGTTGGATTTTGGTAAAATTTACTTTATTGCAAAGCTGGATGTTGGTTTTATGTACAAAAAAATCCCCAAGTCTTTATTTGGTGATTTTAGGCATATTTTGTAGCTTTAAAATTGCACTTGAAAAATGTGACGTAATTTTCTAACGACTGTATTTAAAAAATCACAATTTTGAAACTTGGGGAAAACGACATAAAGGTGCTTTCATGGCCCTCATCCAGTCCGGACTTAAATGTCATTGAAACTCTTTGGCATAAAATTAAACGTATTCTACGCAATAATCCACCAAGAACCATTGGGGACTTAAAGACCAAAATAGAAGAAATTTGGGACAGTTTCACGCCAGAATTGTACCAAAATTTGATAAATACAATGTCTGCTAGAATACAGGCAGCTATTAAAGCAAAAGGAGACGTAACCTCTTTTTGTAAAATTTGTTAATTATTAAGGTTAAATATTGTTAAATCAAATAAATAATTTTCTTCCATGCATAATATTGCTATTAAGGCTTTATCTTATTGTATTGTTAGGTGTTTACTAATTATTTGGGTAAAATTTCCAGTTCTCCTTTCATACTTCAAAAATTTACTTTTGTCCGAACATTTAGTTGTTAGGGCTCGTATTCTCATTAAAACTAAAAACATCACTTGAAATTGAAAAAGTTGTAAATTTTTGAAAAAATTATTTAAATCGTGCCGGTTTTTGTAAAATTTAGTCATACATGGACATAGGCAAGAATTGAAGCCAATAAATCGCCTCGAGAAAAATTGAGATTTCTGGAAGAGATTGATAAATCACAAAAAAATTTTGGTAATAATCATTCGAAAACTCAGAGTTTCATGCATGTAAATTTGAAGTGTAGGTAAGATCTCAAATAAAGAAGAAAAGGGAGCTGTTATCAAAAATTAGGCCGAAAAAGTAGGAATTATTAGGAGGAAGAAGAAATTGGAGATATGCACGTGCTGATGGAGATGGTTAGAGTTAGGTTAGGTTAGATTAGATTCTGGTAGGTTTGATTAGGTTAAATCTTCCTTTTAAAGATAAATTTGTGCATTTATGAAAAATTCCAGAAACATTTTTTTATTTTTAACAACAAATAATACGTATGTATTAAGAGTGAAGAATTAATCTCGCATCAGTTTACTATAATTTCTAAAGCTGTAAATAGGCGACGTCCTTAAATTCCGTATTTGGATTTGATTTGCTTCTTACTTGCAATTAGAATCTTTTATATTAATTCTGAGAAAAACTGTGAATTAACTTTTTCAAAGCAAGATTGAGCCAAATTATCATTGTAACTCTCTCTCATTTTCTTAATGGGTAATTCAGATTCCATAAAATTACTGTTAGTTCAGATGAACAAATTACTACGTTTATTTTTATAATATTGCAATACACTTCGTTGTGTCGCATGAAATATAATTCCTAATCCAATTTATTGACTCTCTAATAATAATGTAACACACTAAAGAAAACCGTTTAATTCAGAATTAAAAAAATCTTTTTATAAATAACACTCACACCACACAATCACAAAATACAAATCGCATTTCCAGTAATCAACATTTCCAAGTATTGCTTCTTTTTCTCCAAAGGTCTTCTTTCGTCCATTGTATTTCAAAGTACTATTTACTGTTACGAATGAATTACTTATCTATCACAAATACGTTCTGGTTATAAAAGTTTGACATCCCGTATATAATACCTTATTCTTATTGCGGAAGAATTTGATTCGTGTAAGACAATGAACAATAAGAAAATTTACACAGAAGTCATGGTCGCCTAATAAGGAATGCCGTATGTATGAGGTGACTGCGTTGTAACCTTCCGGATGGTCAACGATGGATCCACCCACCTTTCAAGAGTACGCCGTAACTACGTATTGTGTGTAAATCCACATCCGTGTTTGATAATTGTAACATGAAAAGGAACAGTTCATTAATTTAGTTACAACGTTTCTTTACGACCACCTAGTACTTGTTTTGAGATAATAGGAGAAATTATTTTAGGTTGTTGTTACATGCTTGTTTTATTGATAATAAACAAGTCTGTTTGTCTGGATGATTATATAAATTTAATTTTCTTTGTTTTGCAAATTGGATATTGTGGGGAAAATGCGTTCACTTCACAGCAAATTAACTATTCAGATTTTGTATGGGTATAATATAAAAAAAAAACATTCAACGAAATTGGTTGTATTTGTGATTTTAACTTTTGATAAAAATAATTAAATTTATGTAGATTATATGTTGCCATATTATTATAATACAATTATATCACCTACGGTACCATAAATTCGGAAGCGCTTAACATAACAAATTACCAAAAATAACATTCATTATTTTATTTCTGCATTATTAACATTCACAAATACACGCACCTAAAGCAGCAGGAAAAATTATAATGATGTGTGTTTCCTTTTGTTATCTGATTGCGACTTGTGTTTTATGTTTACTAAATAATAGATTTGTTCGGATTAACAGCAACACCAACAATTTGTTCTAACTGTGAAATTTAAACAATAAAGGAAAAAGAGAAATGTTGTAAAATGATGTTTAAAGTGTGATGTGACGTGATAAAATCATGTTTACGATAGGAAATTATGTCAGGTGGGTACTAGAAAATCCGAGTGAATTACAAAAATAATTCAGGGTGTTTTTAGTGCTTTTATAAATAAACATTACGGATTTAGGGTGTAGGAAATGAACAAATGCGAAATAAAACATTAAAAGCCAGTTATAATTTAATGGTGGGGCTTATGTTCAATAATAAATTATCAAATTTAAACCTCAAAATGATTTATAATTAATCATAAAGCATTTTATGTCTTGGGTTGGTTTGGTATAATATTTTCGTGCGTTAAAAGGGTAAAATTTACATTACAGGTTTGTTTTGAATAAATAATTCAACATTTAAATTATACCCCACCTACAAGTGTATAAAGTACGTCCATCATTTCTAAGCATATTAAATATGCGAGTGAGTGTGTAGAATCCTTTGCCATGCGTGAAATTAAAGGTGAGTTATAATGATTGTTTTATAAAAGGAATTCGAGGAACATTATAACGAGAGAAGGATGTTCACCCCACATTACATATTAACATCCGTTGATCCTAATTTACATCTAACGCATTTAAAAGTTTTGTCACAATGAATAGGCAAAATACTAAAGGAAATATCATTGAGGGCGTTTCTCGTCACGCTTTAAGAATCAACAAAACAAAAAAGAACACTTTACATGTAATAACAATAAATTCTATTTTAGAGGTTCACCGATTGCTGAGGTATATGAACGGCCGAATCTCCAAAAGCCCGGAACGCATATTTCCGGATTAATCAAACCAATGATTCTTAACTAGGATAATTTAGTGGAATCTTGGAAAAGAATCGTTAAATTTAATACTTCTCTTCCTTTTAGCTTTTATTTTCGATTTATTCACCCACATGAATACTAAATGAGGCTCCGCTACGTAAATAATTTGTTTTGTATCGTGAGAAATGAAAAATAGAACAGATAAAGTAAATTTGAATGCTTGAGTAATTTTATTTATGCCTATCATAGTACTACAGATCTTTCTTCTAAAATAAATTATGTCTGTTCAATTTAATTCACAACATTCACTCACTAGAACGTTACAAATTTGGCGTCATTTCACAAGGATAGATGATCACACCTCCTACATCTTACTACACTAATTTCTAGTAAATACCAAATGCTATATCACTGGTAAAAATTATTATATCAAGTGAAAGGTACACGAATTCAGTTGATACATTCCATAATAGTACAGTAAAAACTAATTGAATACGTTTTTTATCAACAGAAATAATAATAATACGATTTAAACCTTGGATGCGGGACTATTATTTACTTTTTCTGTATTAATTATTTGTAAGTAATTGTACGCGATGATTAATTTCAAGGCCACAATGTATATACCACTAAATATAAGAGAAATATTACAGAACGCAATAAATTATGTAGTGAATAATAATTATTAATCTAATTAGACATATAAGAAATGTTAAAAACGTTACATAAAACCAGCGAACAAAAAAATATTAAAAATGTACCTAAGTAATTTGTAATATTTAATTATAAACTATTAAAGTTTACGATCAACAATAATTATGAAGTTTTAACAAAGCGAAATAATGTGTGAGTATTTGCAATGTAAATTAATTATTTTTATTGCCCATAAAGTAGCTATGTTGTGGCATGGTAAAAATATGGTTAATATAATAATTAAAGTGTATCTGTAATAGCGATTCAGTTTATCAACGTTTACAACTATGGCTCGCGTTTCATGTGCTCTATCCGTTTTATATCATTTCCAATGAAAATTATCATAAAAGCAAGGTTTACACTAATTCTGTTAAAACTAGGAGCAATATTTTGGGTTCAGTAGAACAAAAATGAAGCAGAGCGAAGGTTTAATGGCACTTCTGTAAAATTAACTGAAGTGAAACCAATACTTTTTTTGGAACAAAGCGAGAATCGACTCAAGATACACGAACCTCGATAGACTGAAAGCAGATGAAGATCTAACATCGGAAAGATCCCATCCAGAGAACAGTCATCAGACAGAGCTATGATATTTTTTCTAAATTCTTCATCCATTGGAATAGTTGGGTCCATTCAAGAACTTGGTGTGGTCAACATCCTCGAAAGATTTTTGAATCATGTTGATAAACACTTTGAGGTTACGAATTGAAAGAAGCATTGCAGAAGGTGGCCCTAAACTTAGTTCTCTACAAAATTCGATGTCCAAGGAGTCGAAGAATGCCTATCTCGACACAAGATAAAGTTGGCTATAAGCAACCAAACAGCTAAGATAACAAGTAAAATAGTCTAGAATCTAGACGACATCAAGTGAAAAGTTCTTGACGCTTTTAGTAAGGGAGACGGCTGCAGTTTTACTATGTAAAGAATCGAGCAGTAAGAAAAAATAAGCTGAGAATCACCTTGAAGGACATAGAATGAGAAACAAGATCAAATAAAGAACCAAAGTCACAAAGGATGTAGAGCAAATCGCGAGATGTAAAATCAATATGCAATAAATGGTTAAGGTATGAAGAAATGGATGAGACGAAACAGGAAGAAACTGGATAATGGAACGAACATACCTGGACAAAAACGGAAAAGTTTATATTACGACTGAGAAAAAATCAAACTTCCAATGGTTGATGAAAGAGTGCAAAAATACTGACACAAAACTAACAAAATTTATTTTGAATTCCTCGAAAATTACCGCGCCGCCAAGGAATCCTAATAATTATCGGGAGGCATAATTACAAAATCAAAATACGCATAAAACCAGTATTATTGCTACCGTTTAACACAAACCTAAGTACTTAATTATTTATATAATGCTCAGACTACAGACACCTGCCGACATCACTTAGTTAGAGACGTGATTCCTACGTTCTCATTTCCCGGTGTTGATCCTTAAATTTGGCGCCTCTTATATATATTCTTTCATAAACTATAGCTAGGACATTGGTATGATGCCTTCACCAATTGCTAACCGACCAAAATTTTTTCTGATTTTACATTTCATATGTTGTCACGAAAATTTACTCGACTGTATTTTTCAACCCAAAAGTAATATTTTTTCATACCATACAAAAAAAGTTTAATTTTCCCTCAAAATAAAATGTGTTAGTATAATTTTTTTTCAATTACCTTGTAATTGTCTACACACTCTGTATTTAGCATATTTAGCACAGCAATTTTCGCCATAGTGAATGCACTGCCCTTATTACGTATTTAAAAATGCATTATTCTTTATAGGTCTATCTGCATAATATTTAAATCACTAATTACATAAGTGTACATTAGCATGTTATTATGCCGCGCTGTTTATATCAACCGTAATTTCTTGTATTTATGGAGATATAAAATTAAATAGACCAAAACGTAATAAAAATGTAAGTGTACAGACAGTATTATACTGTTTCGTACAGCAACTTGGTATGCAAATGACTTGAAAGAGAAGATGAGGTACTTGAGAAAATACTAACATGTAAATACCTCAACTAATAAAAAGTAGATTACTGCACAAAGACTTGTAAAATAGTTGTGCGAATATTCAAAAAGTTTTAGTGACAATGAGAAGCTTTTCTACTTTTCGTGTTGTTGTGTGTTCTGAAACAAACCGCTGATTTATTTTGTACAGTTCTTCTCGATTTCCGTTTGGAAATTGTGTAAATTAAACCGTGCTTCCTTGATCCATATTGTATATCATGTCGAAACAAACGATTTTACTAATTATTTTTATTGGATGTTACCTCACGATTTACTCTGTTATACAAGCATATCGAAATCTTTTAAGCCAATAACCTTTTCCCAACGTGAACTTGTCTATTTAAGTAACAATTAACAATCACCCAACAATATTATTGAGACCAGCCATCCACTGATGTACAAATTTCTAATTCGATACGATTATCAGACGTTGAGCAACCAAAGAAAAAAAACCCAACTTAAAAAGTGCGTAGGAAGTTCACAGAGTGAATTATGTTCGTGAGGTGAGAGTCACAATCTGATCAGCTGCATTATTATACTTCAAGGACACCAATCGTGACGTCACGCTGATCTCCAATCGCTCATTAAATTGTTATCTGCATCAACGGATCGACCTGCCACTGACCCAGCAAACAACGATAACCCAGGTTGTTGATGATGACGATGGAGTTTCAGAGGGGTGACGCGGCAGGACTTCCAATTGTGACTTGCATTTTTTACTTTATGCATCTATTTTAAGTGGAGAGACACATAGAACGTTCATTGTTCAATAGTAATCACTTTATGGTTTAATGTATGGTCAGTAGGTAAATCCGAAGAAAATTAACAATGGACAGCGGATGATTGCTAGTGGAGGTATCAAGGATTTGTTCAAGGGCAGGAGGGGCAAGGAAACAATACAATGATGGCAAATGTGGAAAATTATGTGAGATGTCAATAATTTAAAGTTTAACATAAAATTCACATTAGGGTTAATAATAGTATAACTTACTATTACTCCTATATTATGTACTATCATGAGTTCTCTTTGAAAGATGGACATGCTTCTATTGAACTCAAAAATTAATTTTTTTTTAATTAGCAACTACAGAGTGTTAGTTGCATCTTTATGTTCGTATCTCAATTATTTCTACAGAAGAAACAGTATAAGAAGAAAAATGTAGATGTTTAACATTAGTACACTTTCTAAAAGATTAATAATCCTAAATACACAGAAACAGTACTGCATCCCTCAATATAATCATAGATATCAACTCATTCAGGAATTTGTGGGAAGAATGGAAGAGAGAACCTAGAACTTAAACTAAAGTTATCGAAGAAAGGAAGAATATTCTTAATACCAAGTTCAAGGTATGATATGTAAAAAACGTAGATACTAAGAAAAATTATATTAATGATAATAAACTTGGAAAATCTTGGAAAAAATAACTCGGAAATTTAGTGGTACAAGATCTTGTAGCAAAAAGAAATTTATAAGAAAAAAAATATTTTAAGATTTTTTGATACTTTAGGAAAAATATTTTCATCAGTAATTTGTAAAAAATACTTTTGGTTATTCTAGTCAAATACGAAGGGATGACAGCTGATGAAATTTGTGCAAGAATTTTCCTTTGGGATTGAGTTCTTCTGAGTTCCTGATACTTATATAAAGACTTACCCAGAGGGGAATGCGCGTCTTTAAAACTGTCATAAAACTGAAAAAATGGACAGATCTTACGATTTGCGTGGTTACAAAGAGACAAATTAGTCTCGTAGAAAACAGATTAAAGATCCAACGAAATTTCAACCTACTACTACCTACTATAGTTCAAAATTTAGTTAATTTTAGGTTTGTGTTTCTTAAAAGTGTTAAAAAAACTCCAAAAAAGACAGAATTTCTTGTAGTCTGCTATGTTATAATGAAACAAATTAGTTCCGGATTTTAAACCAAACTATAGGCTCACTTCGAAACTTGTCCAATTCTAGACTTTGTGTCCTTAAAATTATCATAAAACCTCCAAAAATGTCACCTTTCATTGCAATTTAATATAAAGGGACAAACTGGTTCCACTACAAATTTCAAACAGATTGAAAATTCCTTGGAAAATTCGGATTTTATAGCCAACTATAGACTTATTACTTCGAATTTGTCCAATTTTAGACTTTGTTTCCTGAAAATTGTCGTGGAATCTTCAAATATAAATAAATGTCCTTGAGGTTTGCTTTGTTACAAAGAGAAATTTTAGTTTTACTTCAAAATTTAAACAAAAAGAAAATCCAATGAAAGTTCTTAATTTTATAGCCAACTCACTTAAAAATGTGTTCAATTTTAGACTTTTTGTCGTTAAAATGATCGTAATATAGTCCGGAGGCTGTTAGGATGTTATTTAAGTGCGGAACTCGCACGTTTTTTTATAAAAATTGTGCGCAAGTTCGACGCCACCCTACAGATAGGCTTAAAAAATTTGGACACATTTTTCAGTTTAGAAAATTTCCAGACTAATTTACGTTTCAACTGAAATTTATACACAAAATTTTTTTCTAAATTTGATTATATAAGCAATAGTTTTGTATCTAACTTGATTTTCGCAATAATTTCAAAAAATGGACTCAAAACTTTATGTCTAAATTTTAACCATATTATTAAAATTTTTCCCTGAGTTTCTGTAACTTGTACCCCCTCGGTCAAACGTAGAAAATATTGCTTTTATTACTAAAAATTTTATTCAGGAATTACATGACTTAACTCAAGTATTTTAAAAAGCTTTGCTTGTTTCAGTGAACTCATGTTTCAATGGCAGAAAATGCTTTTTTTTACATTTTGTGTTAAGCTAGATATTTATCTGAATCTCAATTTATAAATTATAAAAAGGATTATAACCTAACCTAACGTTCTATGAATTATCAACCATAATTTGGATACCTAACCAGCCTCAATATTTTATTAATGAAACCTCTAAAAACTGTAGACCATGAAAAATAGTCCCAGCTTAAAGTTGTCCCAAGAGGGTTGCCAATGAACAGCGGACAGCACGAATTAAAGTAAATGAGGTCTTTAAAACTACAGCGTTTGTCTGATTAATACATAGATGGATGACTCTCCTCCAAGGTGGGGTACAAGACTATTATAATTAATGTGTCTCTCTGGTTGTTTAGTCTAGTAGATTATTAAATGAGTGACGGGGGCGTCATAGAGGGGTAATAGCACGTGAAGCCACTGGTCACCGATTCCCACGCTTACGTTTAGGAATACATAAACATAAATTATAAGTGTACCAGTATGTCGTGCTCGAAGATCAGTTTATACCTGGTCTGCTTTTAAATTAGAGTTATTATCTAGCGACCTCTTTTATTTGCCTACGGGAAGCCTACACCAGCAACTTAAAAATTCTGCTATAATTATTACAGTTAAAATTCTACTGTTTCTATGCAATTTCCATTTCTGCCTGGATGGAAAAAATGAAAAGCATACCCTCCAACTGTGTTTTATATTCAAAGATTGTGTTTTGAGCATCAGACAGTAAAATGATTGGGTTAGACACAGCCAGATGATTATTACAGAGAGCTAGAAGATTTTCGACGATTCAAAACAATAATTGTGCAATTTTTTGTTTGTTGTCAGTAAATATAATAATAATTATTGTTATTAAAACATACCGAAGGATTTTCGACGGCTTTCTCTCTACTGTGTTGTTTATTGTGCAATCTTATTATAATTTTATGTAAATATTTATTCCTAACATTACATCTGAAGAGATTTAAACGCTGATTAGTGGAAAGTAGTTATTAAAATTCCACATTGTATAATATTGCTGTCGAAGACATTTATACAGCTACTGGTTTTACGCGTTGACAGTGTCCATACATTTATGAAAGAAGATTAACATACATACTTTAACATTCTAAGCTTGTACTATGTCTAAATCCTCTTAAGTTGATCCCGCGCGCTATAAGGTTTACATACTATTAAAAATAATGAAAATAATACGACTCCAACATATTGATTTTTTATTTATGATTATCCTAAGAAACTCTTGTATAGCTTCAAGTCCAAGTTTCGTTTAGCACACTGCAATTATTCGTAATTATATTATTTATACTAACGCGTTTTTCTTATACATATAATAATACAGAAGTAATTCCTAATTACTATTATTTAGTAATAGTGATGAGTAACACCAATAATTATTTAGCTGGAGGTGACGCTGAGCAGAAAACGATTTTTTACATTTTTATGTACAAGAATGATGAACCTGATGAACTTTACAGGCTTCCGGATCCGGAACTGTCACGTGTTCAGTAAAACCCATAAAATTCATTTTGAAATGTCTGGCGTACTATAAAAAAACGACGACAAAATTAATTCTAATTTCAATGTCTTTAACATTCTCGGTTGTTAAATTTAATTGTCCTAAAACAAAAATTACCTTTTATTTGATGCGTATACACAAAACGCTATATGAATTGTTTAATTAAAGTTTTTCGCGTCATAAATTCTGATTTAATGTTAGACACTACAGGAAAAAAAGTTATTACATCATTTATTTAATTTGTACGTACTTAGCTTAGGTATAATAACACTTTATTTTTATAACATATTGTTTTATTACATTCATAATTGTAATGAAGTATTACTTGATTTATTTTTCAACAGTACAGGAAATTTTGCTATTAAGTAAACAGTAAATTTTAAGCTATTTAACTTTAACGAGAAAGAATTTCTTTTGTGTTGTTATTGTACACTATAAGATACTTTAATTTGTTCGAATTTTTTGTCATCATTCAAATTAATATGAATATTTTATTGCGTACAAAAACATCTGCTAGATATCCAAACGAAACCCAAAAAGTGTAATAATAATCTTATAATTTACATTTCAACCATTGCGTGTTAAAAATTAGAGGAAGCGTATCTATTTTGAATAGTAAATTTTAGTTTTTAAAATATTTCCCTGTCAAATTTTGTTGTAGGCTATAATTATTACAAACATTAAGCTGTCGCTTTTTGATTTTAAGACATGAGTATTATGTAATTCGTTATTTTTCAGAAATTGTTATTAAAACAATCATTTTATTTAACTATTTAATTTATACAATTATCGTTGTTTTATTTCAGTTAAAATATATTATTAAAAGTTGGTTGTTATTTATCTGATTTACGTTTTTTAAAACTTTCCAAACATCGATTTATTATCAGGTCTTATTTTGTGAAATTTGCATCAATAACAAGGCAATTATTTCCGAAAAACATACCCAAAATAAAAATGTTTGTTAGTGTTATTGGTGGCGTTGCTTTCGATAAAATCCAATTTATTCATTTCTATTTTTGGCTGAATTGCACGCTGATGTTTCGTCAGGTTAAAAATGTTTACAAGTTTTTTCCTACCAACTCCTCATATAAATTGTTAATCTATCACGTTGATGTTATGGAAATAATGACTTTTAAAATTTGTTGGAGTCGTAATCCATCTCGAAACGAATTGTCCAAAACTCAAGTTGACTACACGATATTATGTTGAACATGAGTAACCGCAATCCAACATAATGTAAAAGGCAGGTCGGATGCCGATAACAATCTAAATTCGGGGCATTCATAATGTCATTTAAACGCTACATTATCATTTACCTAATGTAATTAACTAAGAAGATTTAAAGTAGAAATGTTTGGAATTTTTCTATGTAACTATACTCATTGTTATCCGTCAATGTCAATGACAGCAGCATTTCTTCCTGCTCAGCGAGTTTGCTTTAAGCAGCAGGAGGCATTGGAAACCT
This sequence comes from Pediacus dermestoides, assembly GCA_963942485.1. Lineage (NCBI taxonomy): Eukaryota > Metazoa > Arthropoda > Insecta > Coleoptera > Cucujidae > Pediacus > Pediacus dermestoides. Next base: position 7,964,656 of record OZ012629.1, read on the forward strand.
TGACGACTTTAAGTGTTAATTTAGTAAGGAAAAATACTTCCGTGGCGCCTTTTCAAGCATGACCTCCTTTTCATAACATCACTTATACTCTATGCGCGCAACGCTCTATCTCATACTCATATGTATGCGTGAATGATTTTATATATACTTAAAAATGGATTTACACGCGTCTTGACTGTTAGCTATTTGATCCAGGTGCAAGTTATGATAATTTGTGTGGGATTAATGCAATTACTAACACTACAACTAACAGCACCTAGTATTATGTACCCTTTTCCGGTCTTATATTCCCTTTTATGATAGGTATTAATTTGTATCTGAATTATTTATATGTATCAACACCAACATGGGTAACAGCTAATTAAATTGCGTGTTAAAGATGGAATATACAATTATACAACTGTTCTGCAAAAAGCCATAAAAGTCCAACAGCTTTTTGTGGGGTTTTCACAAAACATTTAAACAGTTATTTTGTTGGAAGTAAATACGTTAATCTATTCGTGCTTCTAATTTCCGATTCCATTTTTCTGACAAATTTTTACCTCATTTTCTGTATAGGTTTTCATATATAAATATAGACAGCTACTCATGTTAAGTAATTCTGGTTTAAATCGGAATAAGAACATAAACAAATTTATAGTTATCCAAATTTTTCCTCACACTCTTCTATGTTCTATTTCTATTATGCACATTGTAGAAATTATAGCTTCTTTTTTTAACCTGTAACCATTGGTTGAAGTGGTACTGGTATCGTCTCCTCATCACGCCTGATCTTTTCCTTCTTGACTTTTTTCGCGTTATTGTTCTTTCTCTTAAATTAGATGATAATAAGAATATTGGAGCCAGTACAGAAAAGCAACCTATAGAAGGCGAGAATCAATTATAAACTCTTTCATATTCTATCCAAGACTATGTATTCACACAGAATTCAGAGATTTAGTGGGAAGACCATATGTGGCTAGAGTGGCAGAAGAAATAACTCATTAATAGAAGAATGCGAGAATAAAGGACGCGGTGGAGACAAAGAATGAGACTGGAAAATGCAGTTGATGGGATACTAAGGAATTTTATTAGCTAGAAACTGGAAAATAGGGAGGGGATAAGAGGAGAAATTGAGAGAGGTCAAACACCGACGCGGAACTTAAATCCTTAGAAGACGAGAGAGCTTTCCTCAAACTTGTTGGTATTTTGTCCTCGTAATCAAACATTTATTCAATAGTTTTCTAGAACATTTTCTTTCAGGATTTTTGCAAATGGATCTCCTGGATTTCGTGAAGTGAAGCTCTAGTTTCATCCTTATTAATATCTGGTGTATCCTTTGATACACCTTTTTTCAGTTTTTCAAACAAGTCCAAAACTCTATTATCAGACCACATTAGAACAGAATTCGTAAATTTATTGGGCAGAATAGGAGAAGAAAAACTCGCTATAAGAAAAATTAAAGAATTAAGGTCGAAGTAGAGACAAAGAATGAGACTGGAAGACACAGTTGAAGGGATGTCAAAAAATTTTTAAGAGTTAGACGCTAGAAAAAGGCTGAGAGTATAGGAGGAGAAAATTGAGAGAGGTCAAGGACCGACACGGACGTAACTCCTTAGAAAGAAGAGAGATATTTTTGCAAATTCGTTGGTATTTTGTTCTTATATTCAAACGTTTATCCAAAATCTTCTTTCAGCTTTTTTGCCAATAGGTCTTTTGAATTTCGTGAAATGAAGCTCCAGTTTCATCCTTATTAATCTCTGGTATATCCTCCGAATTTATATTTTTCAGTTTTTCAAACCAGTATTGCTTCGCTTTTCGACTCTAAAATGGTTGATTTTATATATTTATACTTTTGAAACCCCATGTAGGAACACAATCTATAATCTCACACCTCCAAATCGGTAACAGTGAATTATGACGAAATTTTGGCATAAAATAATCTTGTATTTAAGTCATAATGCAAATTTTCAAGAATGTCTGATTCACAATTTTGGCGTTTCAGATATAAAACAGTTACTTATTAACGAAAATTTATTATAATAATTTACACAGATTTGTTATCACCTTCGAACATCCAATAAATTATTTTTATGCACATTTATGCACAAACCATAAATTAATGTAAATTTAAGACAAAGTTGCGTTTTCGAAATTTATGGTGCAACTATGAAATAACGGTATTTAAAATATTTGGAATAGTTTGTTATACATATTTTTAATACCTCGGTCATTTATAACATCCCATGTCATGATGCAGTTGAAAAATTGCAGTTTCTTTTATAAATATTTAAGCGATTTGCCAAATATCTACTATAAGCTTTTGGAAATTTGTCAAAAATTTCCAGATTATTCCATTGCATCAGTCGATAAAACAATTAATTAAACTTCTGCGTTGTACTTATTATATTATAGAAAAACGCATATTATAATTCTTTGTGTTTCTAATCAACAAACTTCTGATAATCCGCTGGTGATTAAAAATATCTCAAGTAAACATTACAAATAATTTAATCTATGATGCGCGCCGTACTAATGCAGATGTTTGTTTATTTCTTTTGTATTTGAAAATACAAAAGGTCACAAAGCGCTTTTGCGTTATGAAAAAATAATTAATTATACTCGTATTGCGTAGAATATTACCCGGGAGTTCAGGGAAAGTTCCATAAATAACACTACATGTTAACTATATCGAAAAATGATATCTATTCTGGAAAAAATACATATAATTGTTTGTCGGTTTGTTTAAAATAATTAATTCTGGGATTTTACAAACATATTTATTGGAATCGTGTAATTATATGAGTTGGAATATAATGAATAGCTTTCAAAGCTATAATTACAGCAACATGTCATATACCTACCTAACATAATGTTTCCATTTTTTCCGCAATATTATTTTCCGAATCGTTCTAGTAATAATATTTTAACCTTGGCTAATTGCCCTGTAGTCAGCGTCGTGCAGTCTGGCTAGGAATAGCTGACGTCAATGCATTTTTTTGCGATTTTATTAGTTTCACCTGATGCTTACCTGATTCTAACGTCAACGCCAATTTAGTAAATTATCGTTTGATTATTATTTTTCCATGGAATGTCTGAAGCATATTGAATTTATTTATAAAACGATAATTACGATTTTCTAATGGATATTAACCATAATATATCATAATCCAGTATAGGAATTTCTAATAAATTAGAATCTCACAATCAGCCAAAAATCCTTTGATTACATAAAAATGTGAAGTTAAAATGTAATATAGTTTAGCATTTCTAATTCCAACAACAAATTAATTTAGTTGTCGTGCGTTCAAATTACAACGTACTTTATGACAAACACATGTTAATATTTCAGGCTGATTCATCTGAAATATCCAAACTAAACTAATGTGTTGCGCAGTAAAACGTGCACAACCCTTTGTTACTAATTAAGTGTCTAAATATACATGCATACTTTTACTGCCTCTTTAAATGCACTTTATCCGCTTCATTATAATTTATTTCTACACTATTTTAGTACTTACAACGAAACAAAGGTGACTAATTTATTATTGTTAAGAATTCAGCGTGTTTTGTGCTGAAAAAGTATGTAATTCTAGAAATTATATTGTACGGAGAGTAGTTAAATTTTTTTGTTAATTACATTATTGGAATATAATTGCGTACAATGTGAAGGTATATTTTATTATAGTTAAGTAAGAAGATCTAATAAATAAAACAATAAATTGCAATAAACTAAAACATAAATATAAGGTCCGATAAAAATAATCATTTATCAAGAAGACACATAATGTTTTATACTAGCTTATCTTGCGGCATTTTCACACGTCCTAGGCGATATTCCATATTTTACGACATGGTTTATCTTTTTAAGGTTTTGTTTTTATTAAATATATCCCAGAGCATTGGTTTTTATCTTATCTGAAAAATCTGATCAATCCCACAAGACAAGATGACGGTAAACAAGCACTGCTACTGCTAACAACTACCGTTTGACTGTTTTCTAATTATATTAATTGCCAAGAGCTAGTGTCAGTTCTTATAAATTATATAATTAAGCGTTATCAAAGTTTAGGTTTCATAAAAATTTATAGGTATAATTGGAAAAAAATTTATATAACATATTCGATGTACAATATTTATATACCTACGTTTACCTGCCAGCATCAATTAACTTTTTAATTATACATTTTTCAATTCTTGATTTGTGTTTTTACTATATTATTCATGTAAACCCAGCAGTTATGTTTTATAATTAATTTACAAGGCGAGATCAAAAAGTTTGATAGATATAATAGGAAACAAACATTTAATTCGAAATTAATTCAATCATTAATAGATATAGTTAAGAATGTTGTCCTATAACCAAGGAGATTTAGATAACGTACGCCACTGTATTTCTTTGCCATTATATCCTGTTAAGGAAGGAGCAAGAGCCTGGCAGCCCTTTGAGACCTGCCTTGAGTGTTCCCAAAACTAGATTCATGAAGATTCAGGTATACAGGGATGTCTATGTCAATTCAAAACTACGATTAAAATGCTGTTATTCCTGTTATTCCTGTTATTTATTATTAATTGATAAAAAAGGGTTTTTATTCGCTGAATTTTCGGAAGATAGATATGGAGAAAAAGAAACCAACAAATTATAGATGTTGTTTTGTACCATACACTTCAAAAAATCATCTAGAAAAAGTGTTTGTTTGTGTTCCCAAAAATTTATAATCCGTAGTTTTTACGAGACAACCTTATTAAAAGAAAAAGATCCAAGAAATATTATAAATACCTATTTCAAATTTGAAATTATCACATTACTGTTGTCCACTTTTATATACATAGGTACTTATCTTACCATGTTTGCATTGCGAACTTCAGCCGCATTAAACTTTTCACTTCCTCAAAAAACTGAAAAACTATAAAGTCATCGATTTTTGGCAAATTAGACGCATCTGCTTTCTCAAAACCACTTTCTTTGCAAGTTCAAAAATGAAAATAAAACGTCAACTACAAGATTTTTCAGTAGTAACATTATGTCGTCACACATCAATCGCGTTGAGTTTCAAGTGACGTGGTTAAATTTAAATTATATCCCAATTTTTAAAACCGTATAATTAATTATTGAATTGACGAAAATGTTACGAAAATTGATATTTTAATGATACAACTAATTTTCAATTTGTTATTTTCTTTTTATGTCAAGACCCAATTTGGATTCTGAACAAAGAGGTGACTGACGAGCTTCCTTAGATCATGTGCTTCCTTACTGGGGAGGGAGCTCACATCTGAATTAACAATAAAGCAAGTTTAGTCGATACTAAATGACTGGAATCATCAAGAGGAAGTAAAAGCTGCAGACTTTATCGGAGAACTAGTCAGATCTCTGTCTTTCTGGTTCTGAGGAAAAAGTCCAAGGATCTGATAGGAGTCTTAACAGGCCAATGCAGGCAATAAGTAGTAGGAGTTCCAGGAGGTATGAAGAGACAACTAGGACAATGTGAGGCGATAGTACCATAGTACTTCGGAGGAAAGAGTGATTAATAGATACTAAATGTTTAAATCGAAGTGACTTTACATGCATTATTAAGAGGATGTAAACAAGAGTCAAGACCTTTATTGGAGGACCAGATTAGATAGGGGTTCTTCTAAATCTTAAAAGAAACTCGAACCTTAAAATCCCTGATAGAAGTTCTAAATAAAGACCATTGCAAGTACTAGTAAGAGAAGAGAAAAGGTCCATCGCTTCTCAAAAATGCTATAAGGATGATGATGGGAGTTTTGGGGTTAATTGTCATCAGTCTGTTATACTCCCCTTTTTTAACATTAACATTAACCATTAAATGCGACTATTTATATTTAACTTTCCCAGTGTCTATCATTTCTAAAACGAATAAAGTAACTGGTGATTTTCACTTGCTTTCAGATTGTTTCAGGAAAAATAGAAAAATAGTGCTTTAGTTTTATTGTGTAGGACATAATATAAAAAATAAATAACCAAATAAAAAATCACAATTATTAATTTGTACAAAATTCCAAATTTGGAATTTCAGTTCTGTTCCTGAAAACGTGTTTTTTTATTTTACATGCCGAATCATACATTTCTCGAAATTCTTTTCTTAACGCTCAAAAACTGCTGTTATATATAATTAATAGTAATTACAATAATAGATAATAATTTCCAAGTAAACCGCGTTATACCATCCAACATTTTCACGGTATTATTACGATATGTACTAATAAATTAACAGAACTGTTGTGAATCACTGTATATTATTTGCAGGTAAATACTATGAGTAATATAGAAGGAGACAACATAAATAATCATAAGCAGAAATATTCTATATCGCAGACAGCCTGTCGCCAACGAATAATTTACACTACAATATTCAGAAATTATATTTACGATAAACTAAGCATACTATATGATGAAATTGTATATGTGTGAGTGTGTAATGGTCTGATAAATATATATTATACTACGCAGTATATAATAATAACCTTTATTATGAAATATAGAGAGTGTTGTACTTTGAAAGTTGTATTATATTTAAGAAAAATATAATATAAATCCAATATTATTCATATTCCTTTTATAGAAACATTGATTGTTGGTGTGAAATTTTGCTTATAGTTATTATATCTCGCCCAATCACGACCATAATCGTAAATATTACATAACCATAAACTAAGTTATCTTCATTGCGTAGTCTCTTTCAACAATTTTTGAATTTTTTAAAGTCCTTATTATGTTATAACCAATTGGAATTACTGGTATTAATTTTTATATTCATTATCAAGCGTTGCAGATGTTTGCATATGATGTGTTATTGTACACAAACAGCAGTTAAAATATTTTTTTTGTCATTTACTGCGTTTCAAGATAATTACATACATTGACCTACCATACTAAAAAAACAACTATAAATTTCTTATCGTATACTTAAATATCATTTTTATTGTAATATTAAAAACAAACAAACAAAAATTCTAGTGAAATATGATATTTGTTGTGTGTTGTACTGATGTACAATGTGTATGGTGATGAGATGAGTTTAAGTGAAATTTTTAAGGTCATTGACAGAATATGCTGCGCAATTTGTTGATTTGTTGCTGACAAACAGTTCATATTATAAAATGATAAAATTCTTATCAGACACAGCTGCAGAAAGTCTGTCGCCTCCTAACTGACATCATCAGCTGGGGGCTTGATCAAGGATATTTTATATCAAAAAACGATTAAAGCACACTATTACCCAATGAAGATTAATCATCATTGTAAACATTACTACACTTATCTCTTACAACCACAGCTGTACTAGTAAAAACACAGCTCATACAAAACAAATGTACCATATAGGAAGTTGGATGAAATAATATAAAGACATCATGCACCTGATTGTAGGAAAAGTGAGAAATTAAACGACAACTCCCCATCAACATCATCATTAAAATATTCCATATTTTTTTCCCAGGATGTTATTGACTTCCCCAAATAATATGACAGCATATTATTATTAATAACAATCGCCATAACTGGAACAAAACATACCATTTACAAATTATACGAAATTATATGAATATTCATAATTTTTTTTACAGTTTTAATAAGAGTATCGACCCGGAGCGGAGCCGAGAGTACTCTTTCTCAATTATTGTGGATGTTGTCATAGTGTCTCTTTTTTCGTGTATATAATTTTACTGGTGATCGTCCGTCCATCCTCCGTTGTGTTCGTATTATATTATATACATGTGTAGTAGAGTGATTACATGGTCAACGACCAGGATTTCAAGAAGGACTCAGAATGGAGTAGCACAGCCCGTCATTAGTGGCTATCACTATCCATCCAGGGTCATGACCGATTGCTATTAGTCTGTAGTAGTACCGTGTACCAATATGCGGTGGCAATGCATTTAATCTACATGCCCATTAGTGATATGGGTATAAGTTTTTCAATATTTATGCACTCTCGCTCTGCGGCGATGGATGATTGAGAAGAATTTTTTATAATTCCTGATGCTAATGGAATATACGCTGTTGGGATGTGGTAAAGTCTGTGAAAATATTGAAAGAGTATTACCTAAATGATAGTACAGCTACGTAGTTAGTGTAATTTGTTTCACAGAATTTCTTAAATTAAAGTCAGGGATTATCTTCATTCGGGTAATAGTCGTAAAGATTTTGGTATTCCATAGGTAACCTCACATCATTAAAATCCTTCGTTATCGTCCACGGAAAATCTGCTTTGTTTTAATGTAATAATTCTATGTAGTAGATTTTTTTTTTACTTTGATGAAATATGCGAGATGTCCAGGATAAAAATATTAAGCGTAGGGATCGCACTTATTTAAACATATACATTACCATTATTATGGTTTATAATTAAATTTGGAGCATATTTATCCGAACCTATTTTTTAAAAGTCTACCACTAAACAAAATTTCTACTAAATTGGAAAAAATTCTACGAAGATTGGTGAAAAACATCAAAATCTTTACTAATTTTAATTGAGTTGATTATTTATCACATTTTTCTGCAAGTTACATTAAAATCAAATCCAACCAGTGGTTCTAAAACTGTGATACTAGAAGTGTCGATCCATGAAAAATAGTGCTATTTTCAAGTTTCATTTTAAAATTTTTGTACATCTAAAACTAAAACAACCTTTAGAGCCTTAGAACTGTTTTTTGTAAGAAAACCTACATATCGCTTTGCAAAAATGGAAACTACCTTAAAATCTAATCAGCGGTTCTAAAAATATACCTACAGCTGCTACATTACGAGAACCGTTAATATTTTCTAAGTTTCATTTTTAAGATATGAAAAACCCTCACAAAGAGCCTTTAGGCCTTTGTATTATTTTCTGTAAGAAAACCAACATTCTACTTTGTTAAAATACAAACTACATTAAAATCTAACCAATGATTATAAAATTGTGACACTAAAACTGTCAATATGCAGAAACTTTTAACATTTTCAAATTCTCAATTTGAATTTGAAAGTTAGAAAAACATACAAATACGACATTAAAACCTTTTCTTGTAATGAAACTTTATGTGAGGTTTTGTAAAATGTAAATTATCTTAAAAACTGATCATCTGTTCTAAATATTTGTAGCTAAAACCATCAGTGTACGAAAACTGATGCTAGTTTGAAAATTTTCAATTTAAACATCTGAAATTCATACAAAAACCACAATTAAAGCTTTAGAAATTATTTTTTATAATAGAACCTACATTCCACTTTGTAAAAATGTAAATTTATATAAAATCTATTAATCTAAACAGTACATAATTCTTAAAATATCGCCACACTACGAAATCAGACACTATTTTCAAAGTTTCATTTTAAATGTCTGAAAAATACACAGAAACATCTCTTACAGCTTTGGAACTAGTATTTCGTAATAAATCTAACATTCCGCTTTGTAAAAATGAAAATTACTTTAAAATCTAACCAGTGGTTATCAAACTGTGACCCTAAAACTGTTAATCCATGAAAATTGGTGGTATTTTCAAACTTTAAATTTGAACGTATGAAAAATATACAAAGACATCCATTAGAGCCTTGGAACGCCTTTTTCCAATAAAACCTACATTTTGTTTTGAAGGAATGTAAATTTTCTTAAAATCTGTCCAGTGGTTATAAAACGATTACACTAAAACAGTCTTACTATAAAATTTAGCAGAATTTTTAAAGATTCACTTTAAATGACTGAAAAAACACAAAAACAGCCTATAAACGATGTAATAAGTAAATATAGGAATCGTGATTTTTTCCAATTTCGGTTTCAGTATTTTCCAAAGATCAGAATATCCGGATCGTATAAGAAAGTCAAGTTGGACACGTCAGATAATTTTAAATAATACGAGCCCTAACAACTAAATGTTCGGACAAAAGTAAATTTGATTGTCTTTTTTCCATACGGGCAAAAGTTATCTAAATTAACTTCCATAATATTGATGGTTTTTTCTGTTATAATGCCAACATTTAGTTATATAAAAACGTAAATTTCGTAAAAATCCGCTCGGCGGTTCCAAAATTGTGGCACTTTAACCCAGCAGGATGGGAAAATTGTAGAAACAAAGAATTATTATTTTCAAAACGTTGGATCTGGTAGTCGGATTTTGATGAAATTTACTTTATTGCAAAGCTGGATGTCGGTTTTCTTTACAAAAAAGTCACACAAGCTTTTATTTGGTGATTTTAGGCATTTATCGGAGCTTCAAAGTTGCACCTTTAAAAATGATAGAATTTTCTAGTAACTGTTTTAAAAAATCACAGTTTTGAAACCGCTGATTGGATTTGTGTCAAAAAACCTTTAAATCAAAGCTTAAGGATCGTACTATATTGAAAAAAATCCTTAAATGTTAATATGAATTTTTTTTGCATTTTTTTCGAGTTCCACAGTTCACTTTTCAAAAAACGTGTTTTTTGAGGGTGCTACCTACATTAAAATAATCACAGTTTTAGAACCACTGGTTGGATTTTGGTAAAATTTACTTTATTGCAAAGCTGGATGTTAGTTTTATGTACGAAAAAATCCCCAAGTCTTTATTTGGTGATTTTAGGCATATTTCGTAACTTTAAAATTGCAATAGAAAAATGTGACGTAATTTTCTAACGACTGTTTTTAAAAAATCAGAGTTTTGGAACTTGGAGAAAACGACATAAAGGTGCTTTTATGGCCCTCATCCAGTCCGGACTTAAATGTCATTGAAACTCTTTGGCATAAAATTAAACGTATTCTACGCAATAATCCACCAAGAACCATTGGGGACTTAAAGACCAAAATAGAAGACATTTGAGACAGTTTCACGCCAGAATTGTTCCAAAATTTGATAAATACAATGCCTGCTAGAATACAGGCAGGTATTAAAGCAAAAGGAGACGTACCGTCTTATTAATGGTCCTAAATTAAAAATTATCCCAACATTTAGTTGCAAATTCACTTTGTAAAGTTTGCTAATTATTAAGGTGAAAATATTGTTAAATCCAATAAATAATTTTCTTCCATGCATAATATTGTTATTAAGGCTTTATCTTATTGTATTGTTAGGTGTTTACTAATTATTTGCATAAAATTTCCAGTTCTCCTTTCATACTTCAAAAATTTACTTTTGTCCGAATTTTTAGTTGTTAGGGCTCGTAGTATTGTACTCAAAAAAGAACATGTACTCGAGGATCAAATCCAGTACCGTAAATAACTATTTCAAGATTAGTTTTAATGTTCAATGCAATTTTTAAAATAAATTAATTATTAATACAGATATAGCCACATCTAAACTTTGTTTAACCCAGGGCCCCATAGTTCACCGTTCGCCCCTGATAAGAAATACATTAGACCACAATCCAGTTTTGGAACAGGTTGTTGACTTTAAGATTAACAAAAATTTTTAAGTAATAAGTACAAAACTATCGCAAAACTCACGTTAATTTAAAAAAGCAGTTATACGTTTATCTTAAGTTATTATTTCGATTGTGCTAAGAAAACACAAATTGTCTTCATATCTAAACAAGCAAAAACAGTTCTGTAAACAACGTTTGGTAATTGACGTAAAATTGAAGGGATTTAATTATTATTGGGTCGTGGAATATTTTGTTAAAATTGTAAATAATGAGTTATATTTTATTTTCTGTTGGTGATGGTTTTATTGTATACGAATATAAATAATATGAAATTAGTGGTAGTTATTTTAAATCCCTGACTGGTTGAATGCATGCATTTACCAACATAATTATCAATGGCCACATTAATATTGTATGAAATCCGCTTTTCGCACAATATTCCGAAATAATGGTTTTTATACAGTAGAACAAAACAGCAACCATATTATATTACCTGTCATTAATCCATACTGTATATTATTCCCATCAATACGGCATGATTATATATGTACAAATTGCTCTTCTATATTCCACAAAGTGATGTTTCCAATACAACATATTTTTAAGATAAAATACATGTTCGTCAAATTACATTTCCAGTTGGCAATGCTATTGTATTCAATTTGTGGTTAATGGACAAACTAATAACTGGTAATATCAGTTTGTGTTGTGCATATGAAAGTTAATCAATCAATCTCAACAAGTGTATTGATTTTTAAAAATACTGTTAAATCGCATATTTCTGCTTTTAAAACATGAAAATCCTCTTAAAGTGCACACTACAAGAATTTTATGGGAGATATAACAGAAGCCAGTGGCGTAGAGTTATCTTCCCACAAAAATTAATAGCACAAAAAATATAAATAGTTTAAAATATGATGAAACTATTTCGCAATATGGTTCATCACCCAAAACTATTTGTTATAGTTAGATAGTTTTTTGTCTTAACTTAAACGTGCCCCCGATGTTGTTTCAAACCAACCTAATGACTAATCTGACAACCATATAGGTCAAACTCCGATGTGTTTGTACACGTGTTCTTTAGAAATCAAATCCCAGTAGTAAAAATTTTATTTCAGATTGTTTTTCTTTGTATTTTTTTGGGTTTGTAAAACGTCGTTACGTGTTGAAAAGGAGTTATGAAGCGCAAAAGAATAATTTGGGATCGTGTTATATTTATATTCTTAGAAATGTCTTCTTTGTCTACAAATGTAAGATTTGTTTGTGTGACGAAAGTACTTGACAAGAAATGTATGGTGGAAAATGAATCACTTTACATTAAGCTTCCAAACTGTCTTTTATACAAGATATTATTGTGAGGATGGGATTACAAATATATTATTTTAAAATTAGCTTTGTTAAAATGATTTATTATTATTATGCAGGCCGACAAGTGTAATTGTGTAGTACTCCTCGACCAAAAGAAATAGATACTTGTATACAGGGTGTTTCAGTTTATATTGTCAGGATTTCACCAGTCGATAGTTTAGCGAAAATTAAAGGTGGTTTGTCTAATAAACTATGGTCGAATGTTGCTTCCTTTTTGACGTACAGGCCATCAAAGAAAATATATTATTTTAAATAATTTGTTATAAATCAATAACAAAAAAAGTTAACCTTCTGAAATTTTGCATAGATCTTTTTTTTTGTATTCTCTTATTAATAGGGGTTGTAATTATTTTATTTAGAATACGTACGCCACTGGTTTTTTTGCAGCATCAATATGCAGAGAATATTTTCCATTCAATTTAGAAACTTTTTCGTATCTTATAATTTTTTGATAACTTAACTCAAAATAACCTAAAAGTACAGTAAATAAGGGAGAAAAAAGGCTTCACATAGACTTTTTTTACCCTACAGCCAATTTTTGTAGAATCTTCTAGAGGGTCACCCTGAAAGTTTAAAACTGAGTTTGTGTATTCGTAGACCCCGCCCTTCCTTCACCAGCCCTCAATTAAGGGTTGGATTTTTTTGTTTATTGAATAACTTTTTTCCTATTAAATTTTCGAAAAAAAGAGTCAATACAAAATTGTAAAGAAAAATATTTCCTACAACTTATCTTTTAAACTTTTTTTGATATTGTCGATATTTAAAAAGTTATTCAACAAATAAGTTGAAAATTTTGGGGAAAGGGTAGTAAGTAGTACCTACCTAACTAGAGAAAAATTTCTCTAAAATTAGCAACTTATTTGTTGAATATTTTTTGAAATATTGACAATATCAAAAAAATATTAAAAGGAAAGTTGTAGGAAATATTTTTCTCTACAACTTTTACTGATGCTTTTTTCGGAAATCTAATAGGGAAGAACCTCTTTAATAAATAAGAAAAAAAAAGTTAAGTTATCAAGAAATTGGAAGATACAAAAAAGTTTCTAAATTGAATGGAAAATACTCTCTGCATATTGGTGCTGCAAAAAAAACCAGTGGTGTACGTTTTATTCAATAAAATGTTTTTGAAGAAGCCCGTACGCACGACTTTGTGTTCTAAATAAAATAATTGCAACCACTATTAATAAGAGAATACAAAAAAAAGATCTATACAAAATTTCAGAAGACTAACTTTTTCTGTTATTGATTTATAGCAAATTATTTAAAATAATTTATTTTCTTTAATGCCCTGTACATCAAAAAGGAAGCAACATTCGACCATAGTTTATTAGACAAAGCACCTTTAATTTTCGCTAAACTATCGACTGGTGAAATCCTGACGATATAAACTGGGACACCCTGTATAATATGCCAAAATGTACTAAATAACTCAAAATAATCGCTTAATAATTAATTTCGGTTTTACAAAATGGCTTTTGTGTTATTTCATTCACTGTTGGTATTTTGATTTATTAATTGTAAACCCTCTATTTGACAAGCAAGATTATTAAATTAGATTATGTCAATATTGACTCTGAGAAGGAGATTGTTCAGATGCCTTAGTCAGAATGTATAAAGTCTTTTGAGAGAAATTTTCATTAAAATTCAATAAACCAAAATATAGATCGCTTCCAGATATACACACGACGTTCAAGTTTCTATACAATGTTCGAAATTTACCAGGTATACTTAATTAATATTAAACATACTTAATCAACCTATTGTGAGAGCGGTATTTGATTTTCAACCGAAACTTTGTATCCAATGAAATTGGGAAACTCCTGCAAACTACAGGAAAAAATTGTATTAAGTCCCGGAATTTATTACGTTGAAGACAGAAACAAGATGTTAGAAATTTAGTTGGGAATGAGAACAATAACAATAAAATTCGAAAAGAAACAGCATTGAAACTAGTCTTTCAATATCATGGTAAATTCAATGCTTGTATATATATTTGCATTTCGTATAGGAAACTTTGAAGTTGCCAGTGCACGTACAAAGCAAAATGACAAACATATAAGAAAGTTTATATAATAGTAAAGCGATTCAAAATTCATACATTTGGGACAAAATCAATTTCCTCCAGTTTACATCGGTACTATAAAATGATATTATTCCAATAAACTACTAATAACATGGAATAAACGTATAAAACAAACTATTTTCCATAAATAGAGTGGGGGCGGATGAGTTATTTAATATGCACGTGGAAATCACACACCTCTATCCTTTTTCCACCGAATGCTCAAACGACCACCTGAAATTTCAGTTGCAATTTGAATAACTTCCACATGAAAACCCTCGAATCTTAAAATAATCAGATATTTACGTGAATCGCAAAGCATATCGTGATACGGTAAGTGTCGAAGTTCAGCTTTAGTTTAATGGTTTTTCATGTCGTTGAACTATTCTCATTAGGTATTTTACCTGTTATCAGCCATAAACTGACGTTGTACCTGTGACTAATTTTGAACCGTAACCGGCTAATCGAATTGTGATTGCTTCCTTGTTTGATTTAGTTATGTAGGGCGACCCACTAGATAACTTCTCAACACGTCTTAAGATAAGAATATATTTCTATCACTCTGTGTGCACTCAATAACGACCTCAAATCAATTTCAAATGTAAAAGCTGGCACACAATATTATTGGGGGAGATGCAGACAAGTCACATTTTAATTCGGTGAAGGAGGAGATGATGCGATGTTTTAATTTTAGTTTTAAAATATGCACTGTTTGGTGTAGCTTGATAACTTTCATTCATTTTTAAGTTCCAACGTTTATACATTTTTAAACTACCTAGTTTAGTTTTTTTTTATAATTAGATCATGATATTCAACCAAAAAATAACTGATTAGTGGGTAATCTTCATCCAATTTTAATATACGATAGAATCTAACTGGAGCTACGACTGTTCCTTATGGTACTCCATTCAGTAATAGTTGCAGAATTGAAAAATGACGTATGTGATAATGAATGCAAAAATATTAAAAGTGGCCCAGCCCCGCAAAAACTATCTTTATGCTAAATAGAAGTAATAATTTACTCGTTTTTGCGGTTCACCCTATCGGTGTCTATAAACGCAGGTTTCAGATATCCTTCAACACAGCAAGCAGGAAATTTTCTTGCATTCCCATTAATATCATTAGACATTAAGAATCAATAAAAACGTGACATATATCTGGTGAAAAAAATATTTCAAATTGTTTCATGTAAGAATTTTCTCATGCTCCACAACCAAACCAACAAATGTGTTAATACTGACATTTACTACAGTTTTCCATATAAAAATGGTAATAAAACGCACACTTTTTTCCTGACAGCAGTATTTCAAAATGTCGCAATTATTACCCGGTGATTGATTTATTTTAATTTGTTTTAATTGTACAAGGTTAATGGTGGAAGTGTTTGGTAGAAGCAACTACCACAAGGTAAAATACCTTAAAGAGTGGCTCTGAAGATTGATTTATTTTTAACCTTCTGCTACCTGCCTGCTGCATACCAAGTCATGGGAACTGATTTTTAAACAGCAAGAGAAAAAAATTGTACGTTTTACTCTAAAACTGAAGGTTTGATGTTGTTTTTGATGCAAGTGAAGCGCAAGCACTTTTCTTGCAAATTGTCCTGGAGATTAATGTCTACCATCCGCAGACAATTGTTTTATATTCTGCAATAATTAAAAACTTCTGAGGTTAGTTGAAAGTGATGAAAGTCACGTCTCAACGTGCTGGTTTTATTCGTCTTTTACAGACAATCTTCTAGGAAAATTCATATATAAATCTAGACTTCTAGGAGTTGGATAAACATCGTAATTCATAATTAGCTTCTTGGTACTTAATATTGTAAAATTTCCGGGGCGCACACTATAATACACATATCCCACACAGAATCATTTTTCTGTTAAAAACTTTTCCGACTTTGAACGAAACTTTAAAACAGAACTTTGCAAATTTCCGTACTGTTACGTGATTTTATACATATACACATAAAACCTTGGAGAACTTCATAGAAAATTAAACGTTTTAACTTTGAGTGCTCTATTACGAGAAATTTATTTTAATAGAATCTCCTCTGGGATGATATGAAAGCATAATTAAACTATAAGATAAAACAAAAAAGTGATGAGTTGACCATCGCGTAGAAATTGTGTTATTGAGCGTGAGTAGATGTATACAAAGTATAATAATTACTGTTGATTATAATGGGTAATTTTGTGATATAATAGGTGCTTTTCATAGCAGAGTAAATTAAATTTATTAAGATATTCTCCACTAATGAAGCTAAACAGTTAGTGGTATTATTTATTAATAATTCTGCAAATCAATGTCTGTACGAGTGAATTATGTATATCGAATAGTTTCTCACGGTGAGGTTTTTTCCTCTCAAATAATATTATGTATTTAACGCAGGTGTTCTATACGAATGCCCATTTGACCATGCATGAATAAGGAAAAACTAGTAAACTTATTTTATGGGAGTCATAAATGGCGAATAATTATATCGCCGACGTAAATTGGCATTCCTTACTAAATACTTTTTCATTACTTTCGTTTATGGTGGTAAATTTAAACTGTTGTTTCCCAAACATCTAACTTAGAAACTGTGCATGTGCAGCCAAAGGAATATAAACAACCTTTCAGCAAACTGCATCGACTACATATTAATAACTATTAACCTTGCAATTGACATTTGATGATATAACCTTAACATTATGAAATTATAACACTTATTTTTTATGAAACTGGTATGTTTATAATATTGGGAGGATTTAATTTATATTATCGATTAACATTAAAATACAAACAACTTTTTCTTAAAGTTTTTCTGTTTTTTTAGTATAACCATTTTTATGTTTTAATTTTATAGTCACGATTCTTCTACATATTGACTTAAATATTAATTAGAAACACTCGTTAATATCACTATTTTAACCTAATGCTTCCAAACAGGATTAATGGGTTATATTATAATGAAACTAATCCACTTCTGCGAAATATAGCTGCGAGATTATGTGGGTATTTGGAATAATCCTTCTTGGTTAACTTAAATTTGACCACAGGGATTCGAAGGAAACCACCAGGATTTATTGCAGTTTTTATCGTGCAATTTAAAAGTGAAAATAATGATCGTCCTACATATTGACCTATTTTTGTTATTTGAATCCTCCAGGTTATGATTGTAGTGTTTTGTAGATTTACCATCAAAGAAGACTGTCTTCATTATTTAAACTACTTTCTAGATATAAAGAGCACTACCTTGGAATTTTTCGATGATGCAAAAACTTTAGATTCTTAAAATAGGTGTGGTTTTACGGAAATGATAAGAAAAATCAGTAATATGCCAGTTTTTAGGGTTGGATACACAGTGCAACAAATTCAAGGGTCATCTCATGGAACAAGAAACGGTCTTTATGGGATTCAAGTACTAGTATAGTATAGTCAAACCCCCGAAGGGTTTATTCAGATTGGCTCGAAAATTTAAGTTATGGCCATTTGAATTTTTTTCGACAGTGACCAATTTTAGTTTATAATCGCTCATTGTTTTGTCTATAAATTGCATTTTAAGTTTATTATTTCTGGATAAATATGTTGGAACCTCAATAAAATAACTCATCTGAACATATCAAGTAGTGTAAAAAATATTTTTTTGTATTTTTCGTTGAAAATAATCCGAAAAACCGCATTTTTTAGCATTTTTTGTTAGTATTTCGACTTTTATTCAGAATTTCTCATTATTATTTCTTTCAAACTTCAATGAAATTAAACTTTGAGATTAAATAGATAAATTTCACGCATATATCAATAAAGAAATATTTATTTTTGGGAATTTTTCGTCGACCAGTAGTCGTTAGATCGCACTTTTATCGCATTTCTTGTCAATATTTCGAATTTTTTCATTCTACCCAAAAAAATTGTGATGATGATGAAAAAAATACTTTGATCTCTTGCAACAAATGAAAATACATGCATTGAATACCTATGTTTACCATTTTATTTTAAAGATATGAAAATCCAAATGAACATTTTTATAATGAAACAAATCAATGTGTTGAACGTACTCTCTTTGGCGTTGGTTTTGCTTTATCTGGTTTATCACCATCGCTATCACTCGAATCATCATCAGAATCCACATACTCATTGATCAACTCGCTTTCTTCTTCTTCCTCATTCGAAAATTTGAAGAGCTTCTTGCTCCACCAGCAAATTTCAGCCAAAACAGCGTCAGGTGATTTTTTTTGTTGGAAAGAGCTCAATGTATTTTTTCATCATTCATCAATTTTTTTTGTAGATTAAAAAAAATTTCGGAAAATTGACAAAAAATGCAATAAAAGTTCGATATAACGGTTACTGGTCGACGAAAAAGTCTCAAAAATTAATATTTCTTTATTGATATAGGTGTGAAAGTTGTGAATTTGATCTCAAAGTTTAATTTCATTGAAGTTTGAAAGAAATAATATTGATAAATTCTGATTAAAAGTAGAAATGTTAAAAAAATGCGATTTTTCGGCTTCTTTTCAACGAAAAATAAAAATTTTTTTTTTCATTTGATATGTTCAGATGAGTTGTGTATTTGACTTTTAAGAATCATTTTATTAAAGTTTCAGCATATTTATGTAGAGATAATAGAATTAAAATGCATTTTATAGACAAAACAATGAGCGATTATAAGCTAAATTGGTCACTGTCGCAAGAAAAATTCAAACGGCCATAACTTCAATTTTCGAGCCAATCTGAATAAACCCTTCGGGGGTTTGACTATACTATACTAGTACTTGAATCCCATAAAGACCGTTTCTTGTTCCACGATATGCTGTTGCATTGTGATATAAAAATAAATCATTTAAAAATTCCTTGTTTTTCTTTTTCTTTGTATGCTACATTCGCGCAACACAAGCTTATCATTATGGTAGCTTTTATTAACCACGACTCTGAATAGTCACTCAAAATCAGCTGTTCTTTTATTCTTTAAATTTAACGTCTTCCGTAGCTTCTTAATAATTCTCTCGTGATTAAGTGTTTGAAGTACGACAGCTACCAAGTCTTAATAGTTCGTATTACTTTTTGATTCTTCCGATCTATGACTCTATTCATCCAACTAAAGTACATTTTGAATCTTTCCATTTTTTCAACAATTGTGTCAGAGTTCAGAACCTTAACATATTTTGAATTCTAGTTTCAGATCTTGTCCTCAAAGCTGAGAGCAAAATTACAATTGAAGAATTTGCGGAAGAGTAGTTAGAGTTTGCTGAAAGGGTCTTTAAAAATATAAATAAAGATTGAAGAAATAAATCAAAACATACGCATCTCAAGAAGTGAAAGTAATTATCCTAATTTGCACGATAAATGTAAATGTATTCTAATCCTCGGTGAGCTCATAAATGGAAAATTAAAGACCCTATATTGACTCTTGTGCGTTTGAGGAAAACAAAATGAGTTTCTTCAATTCCTTCTACTTTTTGACAGATATATTCTTTCATTGAAAGCTTATAGAAATATTTTCAATTAGGTCTAGTACTAAGGCGCATTTGGTTCTTCCGAAGACGACCGTGGTTCATCTACCGTTTGCCTTTTAAATCCCTTTTTTCACCTCTTCTGTTACTGAGGTTCAAAGTTAGTCTTTAGTTTTGACTTTGATAAAAAGAATATAAATTTTTTGGAAAAACAAAATATGCATGAATAAGATATGATCAAGTATTCAAAATTGGTATAAAATTTGGAAGAATCCAAACACGGATTTATTGAGCTCCACACTTCCTATATAAACAACCATAATTGATTCACTTAAACTGCGTAAAATAAACTTAAGGAGTTCCTTTCATAAAATTATTTAAATGTCAAACAAAAAATCAGATCCTTATAAAAGCATATACATAAAAAGATAGACAGTTCTGTTATTATGTTTACTATCTATATCTAGATTCGTTTAAAATTCTCCATCTGGTCTGAAAAAAAAATTAATTTAGCATAAAAGCAAACAGTAAACTCATTATTCGGTGCTTTTAATCAAATATTAATATCATCTACCTTTTAAGTCAAAGCTTCTATAATCGTATAATAATATAACATTAATTAAATTTGCAAACTCCAAACACGGCTTTTAATAAAAATAACATGAACTTGACATTACCAATTTGGAAATACGAGTTGACTAAGATTAATTAGTATAAATCAGCATAGGTATTAATAAACCTGTCCAGGAGCAGCAAAGGATAATTTGATAGAATTATTATTATATGAACGGATGTTATGTATAAGTATGATCTCATTAGGCCTTTGTAATTACAAACTAATTCGTGACATAGAAAAAAAGCGTTTAATTTATACGAAATTTAAGCATAATAGAAGAAAAACCCGTTGGATTATCTAGAAGAATAATTACAGTTTAAACAAATATCACTGCATAAATCAAGTTTAATATTTATATTGCTTTAATCATAATTAAAGAGGTTAGTAATTAATTTGAACGTTCGTGTGTTCGTTCGGTCTTATTTGTTTTTTCGTTTTGTGTTTGTAGAAGTACAAACATTATATTATTTTAATTAAGATCAAAGTGGAATACCGCAAAACATGACATTGGGAGAGAGGGTTTTATACATATTTATAAATATGAGTTCATTTTGTCTGCTTAAAATTACAATTCCACGAAATAATCGTTGCGAATGGCTACTTTCCTTATTTGTATGTGGAAGAATAATAATCATTTGTTGAATAAATTAATCATTTAAACACAGTTTATGATACGTGTAGTAGTAAATTAAGAGTACCTGCTATAAATAGGTGTTGCATCTAATGTATGTGTGGCAACCTGTAATCAATCTGTCATATCCCCATCAAAATAAAAATTACCAAAATGTTGAGCAACAGATCTGTTGTAAAAATAGACGAAAATCTCAACGTGTTCTATAAATTCCTTGTCAGTACATCTATAATTTTCCTCAAAATATTCCACTAACTCACATTTTAAGCTTGCGTATCTAATGGTTGGAATTGTCAATTGACATAATGTTCCGAAACACATTATATTATACACACTCACAACTATCACGCCTTTCTGGTTTGTCATAAATAATTTCTGTATAATAAATAATATAATGTTGCTATTGTGTTATGTGCACTTCGAATTATTCAACAAACATTTTGTTGTTGCCAGTTTTTTTATTGAAATAATTTCATACTGAAACTCATTTAAATATTCATGAATAATTGAGGAGTGATTTATTGACAAGGCAATTTGTTTCTAAGATAAACTGCATAATATTATATTTGTTTTAAATGCTCTTTTAATATAGCAATAATATAGAAGAAAAGTACGAGCCCTAGCAACTAAATATTCGGACAAAAGTAAATTTTTGAAGTATGAAAGGAGAACTGGAAATTTTACGCAAATAATTAGTAAACACCTAACAATACAATAAGATAAAGCCTTAATAACAATATTATGCATGGAAGAAATTTATTTATTGGATTTGATATTATTTTAACCTTAATAATTAGCAAATCTTACAAAATGAATTTGCAACTAAATGTTGGGATAATTTTTAATTTAGGACCATTAATAAGAGGTTACGTCTCCTTTTGCTTTAATAGCTGCCCGTATTCTAGCAGGCATTGTATTTATCAAATTTTGGTACAATTCTGGCGTGAAACTGTCCCAAATTTCTTCTATTTTGGTCTTTAAGTCCCCAATGGTTCTTGGTGGATTATTGCGTAGAATACGTTTAATTTTATGCTAAAGAGTTTCACAGACATTTAAGTCAGGACTGGGTGATGGCCATGAAAGCACCTTTATGTCGTTTTCACCGAGTTCCAAAAGTATGATTTTTTAATAACAGTTAGAAAATTACGTCACTTTTTTCAAGTGCAATTTTAAAGCTACGAAAATTGCCTAAAATCACGAAATAAAGACTTGGGGATTTTTTTGTTCATAAAACCAACATCCAGCTTTGCAATAAAGTAAATTTTACCAAAATCCAACCAGTGGTTCCAAAACTGTGATTATTTTAATGTAGGTAGCACCCTCAAAAAACACGTTTTTTGAAAAGTAAACTGTGGAACTCGAAAAAAATGCAAAAAAAATCATATTAACATTTCAGGATTTTTTCAATATAGTACGATCCTTGAGCTTTGATTTAAAGGTTTTTTGACACAAATCCAACCAGCGGTTTCAAAACTGTGATTTTCTAAAACAGTTACTAGAAAATTCTACCATTTTTAAAGGTGCAACTTTGAAGCTCCGATAGATGCCTAAAATCACCAAATAAAAGCTTGTGTGACTTTTTTGTAAAGAAAACCAACATCCAGCTTTGCAATAATGTAAATTTCATCAAAAAAAACGACTACTAGATCCAACGTTTTGAAAATAATAATTCTTTGTTTCTACAGCTTTTCCACCTGCTGGGTTAAAGTGGCACAGTTATGGAATCGCCTAGCGAATTTTTACGAAATTTACATCTTTACATAACCAAATGTTGGCATTTTAAAAAAAATCATCAATATAATGGAAGTTAATTTAGATAACTTTTGCGCGTATGGAAAAAAGACTATCAAATTTACTTTTGTCCGGACATTTAGTTGTTAGGGCTCGTATATAGTAGACAAAAATATGCATATTCAGGGTGACTCAATGGATGACTTCGATCAAAATCGATGCTCAAAAACTAAAAGTTTAATAATTAATTCATAATTAAATATCTAAGAATCGTGTACCTTCGCCTTAGCTTAGAACTAAAAGTGGGTCTCGCTACCGAGTCTAATACACGTTTGAAATAGTGACTCTACACTCTACTAACATAAACTAAGACTTGATGGTTAAAATAGCTATTTAAATATGTTGCCAAAAGTTCCAAAAATTAAATACAATTTTCGTTTTAAGTAGAGGAAGGAATCACTATTTTTTTTATTTTAATGAAATAATTACATAAACTGACGATAATTGGGTGTTTGACCTTAAATATTCAAAAAAATTATTGTAATTTCAGAAATATGCAATTTAATGATCTGTTTTTCTCTTTCATAAACAAACCAAAATTAATTTGTAAGTTTTGGTGTTATTTTCAGGGATAAGTTAACCAAATCATCCCTCTCCCTGCTCTTTCAGTGGCTTGTGCACCTCGACGCTGGCATAATAAAATTTAAGCAAATAGAACACAGTATTTATACGATTAAATTTGTTAACAGCTGGTACTTTTTGTGAATTTAAGACTATCCGTATTCAGCTGATGCCGTGTAGGGAAGAATTATCGGCTTAGGGAATAATGCCTGAGAGTGTCGCGCATCTGCATGCCCTGTAATCGGCCTGGTTGGATTTATTTGGCTATAAAACTGATTCTTTCGGCCGTACACGGGGACTTCATTAAGGTCCTGTAAGATGCATAGTCCACATTATTGCCTACATTTATATCCATTTCCAGCAGCTTTCACAACCATAAATCCATTCAACCACTTCAATATTACTGGACCCCTTCTCACACCAGACACTAAATATCTCCATCTCGTTTAAATGCGTGGATTTTTAACAGGTGCGAAAGGAGAGAAGTAGGTATATATGGGTTGGTACTTGAAGCGAAACGTACGTTGATGTTGTATGCATCTGATGTGACAATTTCCGTATTTTATATTCCGTTCCGGTCGAGGGAATTCGCAATATGTCTTTGTCACTTTTAATAACTTTACCAAGCAACATCACCGAACAAATTATTAATGAGAAATATCAAACATCCTACTACAGGGACTCTAGTCTCATCTCATACTATACCTATATAATATATACTAGTAGTTTTGTCTGTTTCATACATTTTTATCGCTGGCATCAAACTATCAGTCTCATGGGAAGGGAATTTTATGCATTAGCACAACATTTTTGAAATCGGTGACACGAAAACTAATTATGATTGGAAGATGTATTTTTTGAGAACAGGTTATAGATCCTTATGGAGTTATGGTTTAAAAACATGATAGGAAAAGTGATTCTGAAAGGATAGAAAACACTGTAGACTACAGTTTTCTAATGGTTAATAATTAGGATTTGTAATTAATTTAACCATAGTTCTTTTGCAAGGAAAATCATTAACAGGACTTCCATTAAGTCTAAAAATGAGCTTAGAAATGGCATTAGGTACCACCACAGGACTAGTGTTCATCATGTTCTTACATTAATGACATATTTTTGCATATCATTACCAAATATGCATTTTTATAGTTTACAGAAGGATTTTTCTTTTGCGTATTTGTAATCCACATGTCAAGGTGTCAAACTTATGATCACGTTGATTTTTGAAATTTCGTCGACTCAAAGTGATATAATTAGCTTAAAAACAATGACTGTATTTATTGAAGATATACAGGATGTATCAGTTTTAATAGAGCAAACTTTAATGGTACATTCTCCTAGTCGTCCTGATTCGGAAAAATGTATATTATATACATCTATCTCGATTCCTAAGAAAGATACAGGGTGTTGAAGTTTACAAGAAAAAAAATGATTTTTTTGCAATAACTTCTATAAAAAAGCTGGGATTAAAACAAAATTTTGCATGTCTGCCCTGCTCCCTAAGGACACTTTTATGAAGATATTTTCGATTTTGGGGAGGCACCAGTGGCATGCAATTCGGCCACATCTCAATTATTTCAAAGAAAAAAGCATGCCACTGTAATTTTTAAGAAATATTTTTTTATCTATTGAATTCCTTGTTCAATTTGGAGTAAACTTTGCTTTTACAGAACAAAAATTTAAGTTTTAGTTCGAGAGATAATTAGCTTTTTCGAAAGACGTGCCAACTTGAAATTAATCACAAATCAAATAGGAAATTTATTAAAAAAGAAAAAATAACAAAAAATAATTATAAAATTACAGCAACTGTTCAAAATGCAACCCGCCAGCCTCGATGCATTTCTGACAACGACGAACTAACGAATTAACAGCAACTGTCATCATTCCCGGATTTTTTAGTAATTTCAAGTTAGCACGTCTTTGGAAAAAATTAATTATCTCTGGAAATAAAACTTAAATTTTTGTTCTGTAAAAGCAAATTTCACTCCAAATTGAACAAGAAATTCGATAGACAAAAAATATTTTTTTTAAATTACAGTAGCATACTTTTTTCTTTGAAATTATTAAGATGTGACCGAATTGCACGCCACAGAAGTAAATTTTTCAAGACTTCACTGCCACAAGCAAACACTACTAGAACGTTGCAAAAAAAATTTTAAATGAGGCTAGTACGACATAAGAGAAATTTTTTTCAAATCAAATTTGGAATGATAATAAAATTTTAAATAATTTTTAGGAATTTGGAGAAATGTAGAAGCAATAGGAACAGATCACACAAATCGGTGTGGACTTTTGATTACGTTATTATGAAGAATACTTCTAAATCCTACCAACAAAATATAAACGAACTCCGCTTATTTTTTAGCATTTCCTAATGCTGCTTATCCTAAATTAGGTATGGAATAAGAAAGAAATACATTTTACAAAAATCGTTTAAGTAAATTGTACTTTATCGCCAAATTTAGCCCAAATTTATAATGCACCTACACTGCTATACAAGGAAATAAAAATAATTGCCTGAATTCTTACCCACTTGCAACCAAAAATCTATTTTGATAATACGAACTATTAAAAGGGTTTTGTCCGGAAAAATTACCAACTGGCTGGATTTTTAATAATTACCATTTAATATTATTTAATATAATTTATATTATATTTAATATATTTATATATAATTTAATATTATTTTTAAAGCATTTTCTTTTTCTTGTTTTGCTGTCAAAGGAATTTCCCTTCCCCTTATTAAGAAACCAAGCGATCCTTGATTTTAAACTTTAAGGTTAAGATTTAGTGTTTCAAAATAAACGTGCCGAAATAGAGTAATAAATCGTTTTAACTATAATGTAATGGTTGATTAATTATTAGTTAGTGCAATAGGTACTAGTGAGTGGATTTTTAGTGGATAAAAGTTGATAAAAGTGCTTAATTTACATATCCAAACATTGGATGTTTCAAGTTTTCAACTTTGGAAATATTGGAGACCGCCGCTTATTTTTAGCATTTTCATAATCAGGAGATCCTAAATAATAAGGTAATTTCAAAATTTTTCCAAAATCGCTGTTAACTACATTCACCAAATTTTCCCAAATATTATTATCCAAAGGTCATTGATAAACATTACAGAAAATCTAGTCGTACCTTTATCTGGAAGCCCTTTTGCTTTATTCCCGTCTGTTGTTAGCGGAATATTCATAACAATGACACAAAAACCAATTCACAAAATTTGTCCACATTATGTTCATTTTATTCAACACGCCAGAAAAATATTTGTTTATATTTACCGAATTATTAAGATACAAGAACTAAAATTGCACTTATTCTGATTTATAAATAGAATACCCACACCAAACTTAAACACAATTTTAAATATAATACGGATTATTTCTATATCGGAATGTACGGAAAAAAAATTCATATTTTACAAGAGAGAAACGAGGTACACATTTGAATTTTTTGAATAGTTTGGCTTAGATATTTAGAATGGTTAAAAAAAATACCACTATTTCATGAGAAATAAATTCTTACAAGAGAAAATAATTATGATGTTATGGTATTTAGTAAAAATGCAAATAAAATATATAATTTTTAAAATTAAGACGTTACAGGTTTGGTTTTATTGTATTTCGCAAAAATAAAACTAGTTATGTACGATGTTAATAAATATTCATAAAATCAGGTTTTGCATCCAGGAAAATATATTTTTGATTCCACATTATTGTCTGCAAACTATAACAAAATGCGAAATATAAAATTGTGTATGTAGTATTGTAGTATATTATATCCTCAACATGTAAATGACTAAATTAATGCACGATCCAACAAACAATAGAATATTTTAATGTCACGTTAGTAAGTATACTTACTACATTAGATAACTACTAAATAGTCATTGCGAATGCCAGAATTACTAGACTGTTTGCCGCCTGTATGGTAATTAGAATACATTGTAATATTATTCTATAGATATGTGTCATATTATCATATCTATTACACAAGTTTTTCTTCTACCAAAAGTGCTATAAAAATAGGTAAAATTGTTATGTTGAATTGGTCAGATAAAAAAATATTTACATACATAATACATGTTTGATGATCAAACATGCCGCTACTGGTGATATCATTGATAATGAGCAACCTTGTGAGTATTCCACGAAATTACTTATTATTTGCGTGTGTCAGCTGATCGCGGGTCGAAGCAGTCTGCTTGGCTACACATTTACTGATAATAAATTGCACGTTTAGTTTTAAAAAATAGATATCTACATCCTTGCCTTGTTGCAAATTAATTATGTACGTGGAACATCAGGAAAATTTCAAGCGATTTGTTTATGATTATAAGACACCTAACATTGCTTTTTAACAACAAGAATTAAAAACATCAATGCATAATAATTGGATTTATGTCCAGAAAAACAATCAGCCTAAATTCATCAAATAAAGCTGCTTAAAGCCGAAACAGCTGTTTAAGTCTGTTTCTTTGAAATACAATTTATTTATCTTAGGCGAAGAGAATATACCATGTGTAGCACAGATACCATTAAAACTACTTTAGCTACTTTTTATGTATAGGATAATTTAATCAATTTTATGTTACGAAACAGGAGCGAGTGTCTAGAACAGCTGATGGAAAATATTCGTAAAATGTGTGGTTATTTTTATGCAACCCAACGGACAATGGATTGGATTTACATACCGACGTAGGTACCTAGTTTGAATAGAAAATTTACACGATGAGGATATTGAAAAATAATTATTGGTATTACGTAAAATGCATGGAAAATCTAAATATGTAGGGGAGTTTATATATTTTAGAAAAAAGCATCCCAATCCATTCTGTAGAAGGTAGCCACTTTTTTAAATCTTATCAGAAATATATCTAAGTGTATAAAAGTGACGAAATGGCCCCAAAATTACAGTGGCTAGTTGATTCATTTCGTTTAGAAATTACTTCAAAGTCAAATTTTATAATTTTTTGGTAATCTAGCTGCTAAAATGATTTTCCTTAGATTTTGCAAAATGTGGAACAAATATAAACCTTGTTTTGGAAACCACTAATTATGTAATTAATTTCATTATTACTCCCTCTTAAGTTTTAAACCTATGAAGCCACGATGACCGCCACATTTAAGAAATAGTCACATATTAGTAGTTTTTTCGAATTTTTTGTTAAAATTAAGTTTATTTACAAGCAAATATTACCTTAAAACCGACATTGTCCTTCTTAATTTGATAAAATTACAAATTTATGCACTAGAAGTTAACTTTACTAAAATTTGCCTGTTCACGAAATATTCCAATTTCAAAATACAAAACATTTAAAAAATTGTAGATATGCAAATAACATAATATAGATAGTGGTTCCTATTTCTGACAAACTTCGTAGAAATTTATCTCGCTGCACACTCGGCAACGATTTTCAAGTTCAAACTTACAAAAAAAAAATAAAAGTCAAAAGCATAATTAATTATCTACGAGCAGTTTTTTTTCACGCAAATCTGTAATTATTTTGACATTATTGACCGGTCAAAAGTTGCTTTAAATATAATATTTATAATCATATTTTTTGCAAACGTTTCTAAAACATAGTGTTGTATACCTACCAGTAAATTATGGAAGACCTTGGCCTCTGTTCAATTTCAACAGTTGGCGAAGGCATTCCGTAAAGTTATATTTAATTCATTGACGTAAAACTCAAAATTAATCTTATTGCTTGTACACTTCAACAGGTACCTAATGTAGGTAATTAGTTGTTTTTTCAAAAATATTAAGAAAAAACGAAAAATTGCATAATAATTATGAAACTAACAATGTAATGAAGTTGTAATTTGAAAATATAAAATAGGAAAATGTAATGGAAAAATAATGTAATTGATTTGTGTGAATTCATTTACATTATTATAGTATTTATATTATCATTAAAGGTAAAGTTACAAGGTCTAAACATCCAAGGTTGTATAAATCAGCTGTTTTGCCGTTAAATTGTGCCTATCCCTAATCTTAAAATTGCAAATTATATGCAACAGTACCCATGTATATGTATAAAATAAATAATGTATAAGATAATTATAATTTCCGTAAACTTATAGACACACTAGTATACTATAAAGTGAGAAAAAACGAAGCTAATCATCGAACTATCTTATTATAGACTGCAAAATCTACAGTACTAATTGATGATATTTACAAAGTAATTTAACATAATATAAAAAATAAACAAGTTTATAAACTATTCCAAATCTGGATTTACTGCTGGCGATTAAGCTTGTGTTTCATGCGTACTAGTACTAGATTTATCTATAGTTTATTTAATTCTGTGGACTTGAAATAAATCATTTTAAAAGCAAATAGAACAGAACACTATACAGACACCAGTTACATATAAATGTTGTTATGTAATAAATTAATAATTGCAACAGAGAGGAGGAGGAGGTGTAAAAAGAATAAAATTATACATGTACTGATGCAGTTTGCTACGACGTTTGCAATCATAATTAATTCGTTTTTCCTTTACGTTGCTCCAAGATTTTTACTTTCACTAGTTGTAATTATACAACACAACGGCGTCTAGTAATAATTTATGCTAAATTTATATTAAAATGTTTTGTCATTTGAAAAGATGTTTGTGTACTCGTAGTTGTTTTATAAACACACAGGAACTTATTTTGTATTCCTGCAACGGCGAAGGTTAGACATCTGAGCCAGATGTGATGGAAACAATGCCACGGTCAACTATTTATTTTGCAGGCAGTTGGCCAAATAATGTGGAATAGGAAGGAAATTACGCAAACTAACAGCGGTTTGGTCTAACGATTTTTTCGTAGAAAGAAGGATTATTTGAATAGGTTTTAAGTTAGTTTTAGGCTGAAATGTCATCTAAGAAAAGAAAAATGAATGAAAACACTTTTCATATATTTTTTCCCATACACTTAGTTATAGGAAATGTTCGAAAGTGCATTCATTGGTCTGACGTATTTGTTTTCGTTATTCCTTGAATGGAAAAGAGCCACTTCTATTCCGATCTCCCCCAGTTTTTCCGTTAAAATATACGAGAGAAAAACAATATCTCTATCACATAGACCAGGGAAAAACACAGTCACTTTTATAAATTTCATATGTTTTCCTTGCTGTCACATTTGAAAACAAGGGGTGGTTGTACATTTATTTTTATTATGAGGTTATTTTTAGTGAATTATGTGTTTGCGATCGGTTTTCGGGTCGGTATAGTGTGAAATTATCATAAAAGTTCAGTTAACAGTGGGATATGTGTAAACAAGTGTAAGTGTCATGCAACGTGGCAAACGAAAAGTGGTCACAGTGGGTAACTACCGCTTCACGGGGAAATTACTAGGAAAAGGAAACTTTGCCAGGGTTGAAGAGGCCGTCCATAATGTACTTAACGTCAAGGTAAGTGACTAATTCTTTATAAACGGCCCATAAACATGACAAACTTTTTAAATTGTTGGTTGAACCAAACTACAGAAATTCACAAATCTCATACAACCACAAGAATTTCTATCTGTTGGTAGCTACATACTTTATATTTAGAGTAGCTAACACGTTTACTGTATGCCCCATAATTTATTTTAATATTACCCAAACCGCATTAAGTACTACCTTTATGGGCAGTGTCAAAATGACGCTTAGTGTCAAAAATAAACTGCAATTTGATGATTCCATTCGTATGAGCAATATGTACCAATTTATAGTTAAAGTTTATTTGTGGGCATGAAGAAGAATAATTACCCAATATTTCTTGTTTTTATTAAGGAAACTATATTGAATAATACAATATTTTATTTTATAGATATGAACAAGGTAATATTAATTTTACAATGATCATAAATCAAAACCAGCATAACTGAAAGTGAAATTATAATCGACAAAAAATTATTTCATTAAACAGGAATCCGTATTCTTATCTGGAACTTATGAATTTATTTATTAACAAATTTTACTCCGTATTGATGACCTACAAAATTATACAGGATATTGGTAAAATATATTTTCCGCGTAAAGATGGATAGTATAATTGCTACGTAATTAGTTCATGTGGCACAGGTTAAATAATGACGTTGATTTGATAAACATTTTTGTAAATTAACTTTGAACTACCTGCTCCCAAAGTTAAATACTTTGCCTTGCAATTTCTGGAAAATTCCCCGAAAATTTCAACAATTTCCTTTGAGAAGGCAAAAAATTCCTGGGTAGCCAGCATCTGGTTAGTCACGACAAAATTTGAAGAATAAAAATTCCTTTTTACAGAAAAGTGCCACAAAAAATACTCACATTTCCAAAAATGATTTTAAAGTATTCTAAA
The DNA here is from genome assembly GCA_963942485.1 of Pediacus dermestoides. Lineage (NCBI taxonomy): Eukaryota > Metazoa > Arthropoda > Insecta > Coleoptera > Cucujidae > Pediacus > Pediacus dermestoides. The sequence goes on from OZ012629.1 coordinate 7,996,745, forward strand.
TTCACAAAAATTGCTCAAAATGCCTGAATTACCTTAAGATTCCTTTAATTTCCTTGTAAACACCCCAATTTCAATGCAACTTAAGCGGTATGCCTTTTAAAAAATTCACAGTTTTCTTCGAGAGGGACAACAAAGTCCGTTAGGTAGCCAATACTTCAGATACCTATCGTATTTAGCTCATACTAGCTCTATTTTTACCTCATGTTCGCTTGCCTTGACAGTGCAAGAGATGGAGAGGTTCACTTGCATGTCTACTGAAAAGAATTCATATACATTTTAATCTTTTTGTTTACCTGTTTTTTTTTCTAGGATTAATATTTGATATCTTCTGCATTCTCTATAAAATAATTTCCACAGAATGGTTAAAAGTTCTTCTGCAAATGCTTGGTTAGGTTCCTAATTTCAATAATGCTCTCTACATATTTTCTTTTTCTGATTCCATTCATTGTACTTCTAACTGAAACATAAAATAAGTTGATATCTATTGAAGATTTTGAAGCACTAAAATTTTAACAGCGCCTGAGGCAGTTGTAACTTATCTTACATAATTTTTAAATATTTATATTATTTCTATAATATTGCATGAAGATACTTAATAATTAATTGTATCTATTATGGTTCGTATTTTTGACAAATAGAGATGCAAATTTAATTCAAGTTATTTGATAGGAGTATTATAAAAGTGAAATAATTTTTCTGTGAGTGCATCAGTGAAATATGTCTTTTGTGAGGGATAGCATAATGTTAAGAATTGGTTTGTGAAAAATGTGAGTAAGTAGGTATGCAGGTAGGTAGGTAGGTACGTCATTTTTGAAGGACGTAGATAATATTAAAAAGAGTAAAGTGTATTTGAAAAGTTGTGTGGCGGCGTGGAATAGAAATATTTCTATTACATTTTATGTGAGTTATAATACGGACCGGGAGCTATTTTGTGGAGGAAATGATATTCGGGGAAGGTGTTATATCGCAGCAGATATTGGACAATCTCCTTCCTCGTGGGGAGTGCTCCCGCAAGAGTGATGATCTACCCTCGCCGCCCCATCAAATATAATAAAACGCCGTCTGATCTGGCCGCGGACAGCATTTATCTATCCGGGAAATATGTGACGTCGTTCCTTTCGCGGAACAATGCGTCCAATGTGTCCATAAATGTTGATCTAGCACCGAAATTATTCTTGCTTTCATTCGACGGCCCAAGCGCCGTGTGACGACGTCGATGACGCCTATCCACCCCGGTTGTGCATTAGCATAGTGGCAGTGAGGCGAGCTTTACAGCCCTTGCCCTTGCCGGCATAAACATTTAATTCGGCCCGATAAATCACTGGCCTGTTCCGTATAATGAGACGAAGATGCGGCCCCGTCAGGATTTTACGGCCGCAGCATCAGCCGCAATCCGGCAACAATGGACACACGTCACCGACAGCGGAAGGAAACAGTGATGATCGATCAGCGGATGGACGGACCGTCGGCCCGATTGATGAGCCCGACCGTCTCCAAGATAGCTTTTCGCGGTTTACGACTAAACTTTGCCTCAAGTTATACGATGAAATATGGGGCCATTAGTAAATTACGTGTACAAAAGATCAACACCGAAAGGGGACCAATTTCAAATGCACGTATTTCACAAACTTGACTCCCAAGAAATTAAAACTATAAAGACAAAGTGTTGCCATGCTTTTACGCACGAAAACTCCTAAAATTATTTTTTATCCTACCGCCCCTGGAGCTCCGGTATATTAAGGATCATATTACAATAATATCACGAAAAACTTGTAAAGTTTTACCAAAGCTACACAGGGATACGATAGCTTATTTTACATAAAATTTAGTTCAAACTTATTGAAGGCAATTGAAACTTTAAATTCTAGATTTTAACTTTTAAACATTGAAAATATCAATAAGTTGTTAATATTTTTACGGTTTTTTAGTACATAATTTATATAAGGAAAGGATTTGTACCTACCTACATAATTAAAAACAAAAATAAGATCATTCCGTTTTTTATTGATTCAAATAGGACACAATAAGCTAAGACAAGATATTATTGATTGATTGGATAAAAAAATCTACTGAACAAGACAAGATTTTTGATATCACGAATCTTCCTTATAAGCATGACAATAATATCATACCTTGTCTTAAAATCTGTAATAGAATAAGGAAATTGTTAAATTTCTGGAATACGAGTACAATAAGGAAAAAGATAACTCTTATAGGTACTTTAGTAATAAATCAAAAGTTTATTGATTGAATATGTAACATTAAAATTTTTACGAGATACGTATCATTTATATCACTGGAAACATTTCCTACAAGGCTATTGTCTTCCGGGAGCCCCCTTACATAAAATAAAGCCATAAATAATTAAAATTTCTAGTACCTAATGTTACTTAAAAGTAATAAATAGTAATTTTTGTACGTTTTAACAAACTTTGGGTTCGGCGACCGCCCGATTGACTTCTACCTATTACACAACTATTAAAGCTTAGTTTTGCACAGTAATTGTTTTAAAGTCGTTAATGCAATTCGCAGCATCCAACTTATCCGGTTGCAGTAGTCCGGTGATATATTTTAAGTTTATACACCCAGGCACGACATTAACTTTCAGTCAGGTCTCGCATGCAGACCATCAGTCTGCGTTGCAGATTAAGAAAATATCTGCGAATAATGGTTACTTTCAATAAAACGTATAATTTATAACACACGAAGACTACCATTACTGATGCTATAACTGTGATAAATTTGCTTAACGTTATATGCTTACATTTCTTGCTTGATGGTCGATGCTCAATTATATCGTAATCTTTATATGGCTACTGGATGCTTGTAAAAACATTGGGATTGGTTAATATGGAATGGTGCATTCAAGCGCAAGATATATACTTATTTTATAAGTCAATATTGTAATTGGTGTTGCGCGAGTACAGAATAACTAACAGAAATCCTTGCAAAAATAAAATGAGACTAAAACTTGCTGTGTACTTAGTTGATGTTGGAGAAAGTTTTCATTTGCCGTTTTAAGGTTAATCGTGATATATGAGGGACCATAACCGATTGAGGTTAACTTAAAATCTTTTTTAAACTTTCGGTAGGGGGTTAGGTAATATTTTATTTTGGGAACCTGTGATATTTGAATGGAAAGTGGATAATGGATTTTTTATTTTTGTTAAAGATTACAATTATGTCACCCTGTATATACTATAAATCTTTTAGCAAAGCATTATTTTCTAAGAGGATTTTTGCTTGTGTTATCTTAATAAATTGAACATTTTACGTGCTTGTACTTTTTTGTAAAACACACTTATCTAGTTTCCATTTTATGAAAATTATTATGTTAAATAATAGCACGAATCCAAACAATAATTACATAGAGCCTATCAAATTATACTCGTAATAAATCTCATTGCCTATTAATGTAGTATCTCAAGGCGAGATTATTTATATTCGCTTATCTTCCAGTCTTAATATTGCGGTGCGATTTTTACCACAGTGTGATTTTTGTAACTCTTGTATAGCAGCATTATTTTTCAGTAGACAACTCGTCACACTATTTCTGTCTCTGCCTCACCTTCATCTTCTTTGAAAATGAGAGAGAACAAGAGTGTGATGTCCTGTCTACTGAAAATATTTCAACTATAATGTGCAAATTACACAGAGACTTTCTTATATATTTAAAAAGCTGACGAGAATTGTAGACTTTTTTCTGGAAACTATTAAACATAAAGTTACTCTTGACGGAAACACCACACTGCATTTTATGCGAAATAGCCAACAAAACCGAGTTAAATATATAATAAAAGATGTAGGTAATAACAGGCATCTTCTCAACACTGTTGTCAGTAAATCTGCGGCGGCGGCAAAATGTTTTTACCGATGGCAATTCCACTTGCAAACATATTGCTAATGGCGACTGCCCAGGAAATTAGTTGCAAACTGGGCCGTAAAGCAGTCAGCCGCATGCTATTACTCTTCACTTGTTGTTTACTTGTTCGTTGTGGATTTTTTTTCTGCAGCAGCGGTCTTGGTGTTGTCAACAAGTTGCCGGGAACTGTGTGTTGTTCTGCTGCGTGTGTGTGATTTACCACATCATACGTGGCGGCGACGGCGCGGGCACTGGCGACGGCTTCGACAGCGTCTTTACACTTTTGATGAGGGTCCACTCCCCCCAAGTTGACTGTGTGTGTTGTGTGTTGATGTATCGGTTTTAATCGGGGTCACCTTCATCCCGATACACACAACAAAACTGGTATCTGGGAAAGAAATCGCTCTAAAGGAGATTGGTTTAAGTTCTTGAAACAAGTTTATATTGTTCGAGAGGCGGGTTGAAGTTTCTTTTTTTCTGTAAAACTCAAATGGTTGGTGTTTTGCCATATTCTGAAACTAGTCGATTCATTTAGTCATTTCATAGGTTAATTTATCTCTACACAGGGTATGTGGTTACTTATCAAACATTTAGGTATATTTTTTGGATAAACAGAAAAATAATGAAATTTGGACGTAGAGAAATTAGGAACGGCTTCAAATAGTCTTGGTCATATGAATTTTAGTTATTTTATATTATGTTCAATGACAATTAAGGAATGTCATTTTCTGTGAACTCAAAAATATCATTTTGTGAGCTACAAATTTTATCAAATGATGATGGATAATCTTAATTATGAGTTAATTTCTTTAGATATCATACCTATTACTTAATAAGTGCCTAAAATCGACAAGGTACAAAACGTTTACTCAAAAATTCGATGTATTAAAAGGCTAAAGATGCCAACTTTATGAACCGCACTCTTTGTAAACTTTATAAAAACTGCAAGAGTAACGACAACGCGAAAACATGCCTGTTGAAAATATGGCGGATGCGCCGGGATTATTTTAGATTACGGGAAGTTTTTGACAAAAACCTAATCCTCGACGTCTTATATAAAACTCTAATGTTTTTCTCGTAGTAACCCTGAGATTAAACTCGTAAAATTTCTAAAAATAACTTAATGGTTTATATCGATTTTTGCTTTTATATCAATAAGAAGGTACATATACTATAACAATCGTGATTTTTTTCGAAATCGAGATTTTGATGGATTCACACGTTTTAGAGACCCTTTGAATGCAGTTTGATTATTTTCGAAAAAATGTCTGTGTATATGTGTGTATGTGAGACTAAAAGTGTCAATCTACAGAAAATTGGTGTCATTTTCTCAATTTGAACGTCTGAAAAACACAAATACGGCCACTAAATCCTTTGAAGTGGTTTTTCTGTAATGAAACCTACATTCAGATGTAAATTTACTTAAAATCTGATCAAAAGTTGTAAAACTTTGTCTATAAAACCACCAGTGCACGAAAACTTCTGTTATTTTGAAAGTTTCAATTTAAACGCCTGAAAAACATACAAGGATGGCCACTATAGCCTTAGAACTGATTTTTTGTTATAAAACCTACATTTCACTTTGTAAAAATGTAAATTTACTTAAAATCTAAACAGTTTGACTATTTTCGAAAAAATGTCTGTGTATATGTGTGTATGTGAGACTAAAAGTGTCAATCTACAGAAAATTGGTGTCATTTTCTCAATTTGAACGTCTGAAAAACACAAATACGGCCACTAAAGCCTTTGAAGTAGTTTTTCTGTAATAAAACCTACATTCAGATATAAATTTACTTAAAATCTGATCAAAAGTTGTAAAACTTTGTCTATAAAACCACCAATGTATGAAAACTTCTGTTATTTTGAAAGTTTCAATTTAAACGCCTGAAAAACATACAAGGATGGCCACTATAGCCTTAGAATTGATTTTTTGTTATAAAACCTACATTTCACTTTGTAAAAATGTAAATTTACTTAAAATCTAAACAGTTTGACTATTTTCGAAAAAATGTCTGTGTATATGTGTGTATGTGAGACTAAAAGTGTCAATCTACAGAAAATTGGTGTCATTTTCTCAATTTGAACGTCTGAAAAACACAAATACGGCCACTAAAGCCTTTGAAGTGGTTTTCCTGTAATAAAACCTACATTCAGATGTAAATTTACTTAAAAACTGATCAAAAGTTGTAAAACTTTGTCTATAAAACCACCAATGTATGAAAACTTCTGTTATTTTGAAAGTTTCAATTTAAACGCCTGAAAAACATACAAGGATGGCCACTATAGCCTTAGAATTGATTTTTTGTTATAAAACCTACATTTCACTTTGTAAAAATGTAAATTTACTTAAAATCTAAACAGTTTGACTATTTTCGAAAAAATGTCTGTGTATATGTGTGTATGTGAGACTAAAACTGTCAATCTACAGAAAATTGGTGTCATTTTCTCAATTTGAACGTCTGAAAAACACAAATACGGCCACTAAAGCCTTTGAAGTAGTTTTTCTGTAATAAAACTTACATTCAGATGTAAATTTACTTAAAATCTGATCAAAAGTTGTAAAACTTTGTCTATAAAACCACCAATGTATGAAAACTTCTGTTATTTTGAAAGTTTCAATTTAAACGCCTGAAAAACATACAAGGATGGCCGCTATAGCCTTAGAATTGATTTTTTGTTATAAAACCTACATTTCACTTTGTAAAAATGTAAATTTACTTAAAATCTAAACAGTTTGACTATTTTCGAAAAAATGTCTGTGTATATGTGTGTATGTGAGACTAAAAGTGTCAATCTACAGAAAATTGGTGTCATTTTCTCAATTTGAACGTCTGAAAAACACAACTACGGCCACTAAATCCTTTGAAGTGGTTTTCCTGTAATGAAACCTACATTCAGATGTAAATTTACTTAAAATCTGATGCACGAAAACTTGTGTTATTTTGAAAGTTTCAATTTAAACACCACTATAGCCTTAGAACTGATTTTTTGTTATAAAACCTACATTTCAATTTGTAAAAATGTAAATTTACTTAAAATCTAAACAGTGGTTCTAAAAAATGGCACTAAAACTTTCACACTGCGAAATTTGCCTCTATTTTCAAAGTTTCATTTTAGAGTCTTTAAACTAGTATCTTGTAATAAAACCATTCCGATTTCTAAAAATAATAGCTGACCAGTGATTATAAAACTGTGACATTAAAATCCATGAAAAAATTTTTTTTTATTTTAACGTCTGGAAAATATACAAAGAAAACCTTTAGAGCCTTGGAAGGAGTTTTTTTCTAATAAAACCTACAATTCCCTATGTGAAAATGCAAATTTTAGTAAAATCTGTTTCTTTTTAAAGGTCTGAAAAATGCACAAAAACAGCCTTTATAATCTTTTAATTTTCTTATACGAAATAATAAGGAAGTATAGAAAATTAGAATACTTATAGGTATATCCGCATCGTATAAGAAAATCGTGTGCTGGGCACATTAGATAGTTTAGCTATATTTTACACCATATTCCCCGGTGACTCTTGATTGAGGTTTAACGCCGTTTTATTACAGCATGAGTCACAACGTGCTATGCACTCGTGTGAACTCACTTTCTCGATTAATTTCCCCAAAGTAGTTGCTCTCAGATGACACACACACATGTACACATCTGAGATCTATTGGAGAATGTGCACCATCACATCGCGCTATGTTTCCAGTTCCCAATCTCGTTGCAGCAGCAGTTCAGTTTACGACCTTGCCAGGGTATAGATGAAGGTGAGTTGGCGGACAAACACCAGTGTGTACCCGTGCTCGACTCCGCCACTACCACAGCGTAGCTAGTCACCGATTCTGCTTTAATTAAGCGGTCCGCCCCCGAAGTTGTAATCCAACCGATAAAGAAGAACACCGAGAGAGGATCCTGGCGCTGCTACATAACTCTTGTGTCCGCTACAGAATTTGCATCCGCAAGCAATTAGAGCAGTCGTTCTGAATCCACTCTGGATTACTAGTAGCTTGCAGAGTCTGAGACTTTGTCGGTTTTATTGAGAAATCGGTATCAGCATGGCCATTCTCTTAATTGTGTGCACCCTCCCCGCGACACTGTTACATCCAGAAGGCGAATGAGCCCAATATAATTTCAAACTGTAAAGCCCTTGCAAAAGACAAACGATTTTTTCTGTTGTATTACGTAAATGTAATTAAATAAACTGAAATGTACACGGAAAAATAATTTTATATTCCACTGAAACTGAAAGTTATTTCATTAGAGGCTCTATATTGTATATAGTTCAGTGGTTCAGTGTGTGTTTTTTCTTGTTGGAGTTGGAGTGAAGTTAGCAGGCTCTTTAAACTGACAATGATTGAAACAAATTGTTCATTTAGCTTACCAGTTTCACTTTCATTTATTACGATTTCTGAGGATTTCTTAGGAAATTGAAACGGCGCGCTGTTACACTGATCAAGTCAATTTAAAACCGTTTAGAAAATAAAAATCTACTGGAGAAATGCGCTGATGATATACGACAAATATAAGAACTAGTTTCCTGGTTGAGATTTATTATTATATTATAATAAAAATGATTGTCTAAACTAAATGAAAAATAATATAAATTTATAAAACTATGATGTGGGGCAAATTTTAATCTGGAAACTAGAGATAGTTTTATGAAATTTGGAAAGTGAATATTGGGTAGGTAACATACTTTAAGTTTGGGAAGAACTAAGATATTTTGAAGATAAAAAATCCAAAAAGTGTAATTTTGCACGGTATTTCTACAAAAAAAGAACACCAAGATTAAAATTGATTTCCTAGTACATTGCGCAGCTCCGTTTCTTACTACCACACTTAAATATTTTGCTTTAATTCTTTCTTTATAAAGGAAAAACAAATTACATCTCTAGTAAATGGTTTTAATTTTTTGTACGTTTAAGTGGCTTTCAATTGGAATTCAAATGGCACCAAGTACAAATAAACACTTTTTTCCTCTGCTATGCCTAATGATCAATCTGGCGAGCAATTGCCGGTAATCACGTATAAATGACATAATTTACGAAGAAGCAATTACGTATGTTGTGACTGCGAACTGTCTATGGATTAGCACGGTCGGTGGTCAAGAGAAACACAGATCACTGAAGCTGAGCTTCATAAATTGCACCTCCCAAAGTAACAAACTTGATTAAGAAAACTGCGAGAAGTGGCTGAGTGGTCGGTAACATGCGAGAGTTTTTTCCGGTTTTTTTTAACAAACTTCCATAAGCAGAAATAAGTGTTTTACTTTGGCGTGCTGCTGCTTCTTCTGCTACGAAGGATGTATTGCAATGAAAATAAACACGCTTTATCTTTTACAAAACTTTATACCAACACGGCTACTTTTTTATATTATATTTTAACCGTACGCTTTAGGAAAATAATTGGCAATAAAATTCAGTTGAAAGTTCACGCAAAGTGGGTCAGTCGGAGTTACATCACCCAAAAAATCTTTTTTATTGTTTTATATACATCGCAGTGTATACTTTGAACATAATAACTGAAATTGATGCATTACCTGAGGATCACCAATAAACAACTCATAAATTACATGGAAAAATAAAAATTGTATAGTTGTTTGGTTTTGCATGCTTCCTGTGTGTTAAGTCAAAATTACAAGTTGCCAGGCATGAACTTTGCTATGTATATGAGGTTTTTTCTGCCGACTGACAATTTTATTTTATTTTATTTTCACCAGCCATTATTAAAAGCAATATTAATTTGTGCGCGCTTTGTTTCGCCTTCATGTGTATAAAATTGTGAATTTAAATGTTTGCGGTAAACGATTTGGAATCCCCGAAAAGCAAATGACGTTTACAGTAAAGTTACGTCCAATTAGTTCTCTCTGCACGGTCTGTATTTCGCAGTCCCATAAAAGGGTCGAAAATGGCCAAAAGTATATACGCCGCATGCCACCGCGCGCGCTCATTCAGTGAAAAAGTTATCGCAATCGGTTTATTTGTTCAAACTTGATGATTTATCTGAAGAGGTCGGTCGCATACATGTCAATTAAACGTTGCCGTAGCTACATATCCGTCTCGTTGACTTCAGTTGCAATAACATAAATTTGCTCTTTGATTTTGCTACTTTGAAAAGGGTCGTATGCATTTATTAGCGCCCAGGGGTTGAATGACTGTGTGGCGTTCACAACATCAGACGGTCGAGATAACACGGTATAAATAATTGAATGAGATGCAAATATGGAGCTTTGGGCCCTTGGTGTGCCTCGAGAAATTGTCCGCATCGCGCTTTTCTGTATATTTTATCGTTTGTAGCGTTCTGTACGTGTTGAGCTGCTGATAGATGATTGAATATTTGATGACGTGAAGGTGGCGTATGTTCGTAAATGATGTAAGCTGCATTACTTTTTCCCTGCTTTCATCCGATAAATAATTTTACACTGCACCTAACTTAACCTGATCTCGGCTCCCTATATTGGACGCAGGGGGCCACATAACACCTATAACATCATTAAATAAAAATTTCTATATAACACTACGCTATCTTGCACTACATTATCATCTAAACAACCCAATTTTCCATTTACGTTTTTTATAACGTCCGTAGGTATTCTTCCAAAAATAGGGCAAAGCCAAACCAATTCCCGATTCTGCTGCAACGTGGCGTGAGTGCTTATAATTTGTTGCAATTTTAAATTCGAAGAGGATTTAAGAATTTTTTAAATTAAACAAATGTACTAGTAATAAATATTTTAAATTTTAATGCCATTTTTCATTAAATTAAATTCTAAATCTATTAAAAGATATACAAGGTGTCCCAGTTTATATCGTCAGGATTTCACCAGTCGATAGTTTAGCGAAAATTAAAGGTGGTTTGTCTAATAAACTATGATCGAATGTTGCTTCCTTTTTGATGTACAGGGCATTAAAGAAAATAAATTATTTTAAACAATTTGCTATAAATCAATAACAAAAAAAGTTAGTCTTCTGAAATTTTGCATAGATCTTTTTTTTTGTATTCTCTTATTAATAGTGGTTGCAATTATTTTATTTGGAACACAGAGGCGTGCGTATGGATTTCCTCAAAAACATTTTATTGAATAAAACATACACCACTGTTTTTTTTGCAGCACCAATATGCAGAGAGTATTTTCCATTCAATTTAGAAACTTTTTTGTATCTTACAATTTCTTGATAACTTAACTTTTTTTTTTTATTTATTAAAGAGGTTCTTCCCTATTAGATTTCCGAAAAAACATCAGTACAAAGTTGTAGCGAAAAATATCTCCAACAACTTTTCTTTTAATATTTTTTTGATATTGTCAATATTTAAAAAGATATTCAACAAATAAGTTGCAAATTTTAGGGAAATTTTTCTCTAGTTAGGTACTACTTACTACTCTTTCTCCAAAATTTTCAACTTATTTGTTGAATAACTTTTTAAATATCGACAATATCAAAAAAAGTTTAAAAGATAAGTTGTAGGAAATATTTTTCTTTACAATTTTGTACTGACTCTTTTTTTCGAAAATTTAATAGAAAAAAAGTTATTCAATAAACAAAAAAATCCAACCTTTATTTGAGGGCTGGTGAAGGAAGGGCGGGGTCTACGAATACACAAACTCAGTTTTAAACTTTCAGGGTGACCCTCTAGAAGATTCTACAAAAATTGGCTGTAGGGTAAAAAAAGTCTATTTGAAGCCTTTTTTCTCCCTTATTTACTGTACTATTAGGTTATTTTGAGTTAAGTTATCAAAAAATTATAAGATACGAAAAAGTTTCTAAATTGAATGGAAAATACTCTCTGCATATTGGTGCTGCAAAAAAACCAGTGGCGCAGATTTTATTCAATGAAATGTTTTTGAAGAAACCCGTACGCACGCCTCTGTGTTCTAAATAAAATAATTGCAACCACTATTAATAATGGAATACAAAAAAAAGATCTATGCAAAATTTCAGTAGGCTAACTTTTTTTGTTATTGATTTATAACAAATTATTTAAAATAATTTATTTTCTTTTTTTTTTAATTTTCGAACGTAAAATGTACAAAGTACACTAGCTGAGAAGATACATACAATTTAAATAAAATTCGTATTTTTTTATAAAAGTGAGCGTATTTATCCACACCCCGCAAATTGACATAATTTTTTTTTAAGCACTGAAATAGATTGCGATGCGAAGACTGACTACATATACCACACCTTGGTAATTATCTTAATATTCCTCACTATCAAAAGCAAATGCTTTGCACATCCATCCAAATATAACCTAGCCTTCTCTCCTGAGAAGTCGCTGGCTTATGGGGGTGTGGACTCTCAATACAAACTACATTTACTGCCTATCGGCTATGCCATCAATATCATGGGCAGTTATATGCGATTATGTGCGCCGTGTAATGTGTAATCATGATGCATGCGTTAGCAAGTGTTCGATATTGTTCTCTGGAACACCGGTACACATACCTTGCACCAAGTCGTAAAACAACCACCATCCCAAACCATTAATTCTATATACCCAAAACCAATCATCCAAACAGCAAATATATTTTAATTTGAGACACGGCAACACATTCATTGTACAGACAGTGGCAAAGTGCGAATAACCAAACCAAAGTCGTTAAAGAGGTAAAACACAATTGGAGCAATTGACCCAACACCGGTTATTGCGATTACCGGGGCTTCATCGTCGATGGGAATTGCCCCCTTGACGCAGCATTTCAGCGCTGCACTAACACTACATCACATGGACCTCGATCCCATTTAATATTTATTATTGGAATGAAAATATTACCGCAAATGTGCGGTTGGGTCTCCTACCGCTTATCTCCTGTTCAATTTCGGTATATGTGGAACCTGTGTATGTGTTGGCAATGGAAAAAATAAATTTGCATTATGGATGGTTGCACAGTGCGCTGTAGGTATATGGGAAGACTGAATTAAATAAATGTTGGTTTAGGATTGGATAGCAATTTGCGATTGAGAAGATGGGTTTTTATTTAATTGAGTTTTCAACTGTAAGTGATGGGAATGTAGTGGATAACTGAAACAATTTCCAACTCTGTGACTGTATATGATCTAAGCTTAGAGGATGGCAGTTAGTTGAGTGGATCTCCCTCTATAACAGTCGAAATCTAGAGAGTGGAGGAAATAGGGTCACTAAACTACGACCGCCATCTTTGAAAATTGTGGCCCAAACCTCATTTTCACCCTTTTTTCGACACTATAGATTTTATGAAAAACCGTCTTAAACAAAAAATGACGCACAAACTATGACACTCGCTCTATATTTTTGTTCTTATAGGATTTTTTCGATAAAAGTTGTCTTTAAGTAAATTTTCTTTACTGCCTCTCACGTGAATCATCCGAGAACAAAAATGAAAGACCAGATTATTTTACGTAACCTTCCCTCAATCTCGTTCAAGTTTAAAAAAGTTATAAAAGTTAAGAAGTCAATAATTTATCAAGATACAAACATAAAAATTAAGAACTTTCTGTATTATTTCATTTCTGGAATATAAGGATCATTCTGACAAAGATCCATTTTAAATTTCTTTAAAACAAGCAGGCTCATAGACAGCTGAAGAAAGTTCTGCTTTTCCATTTCAGTTATTTTTAACATATTCAGGACGAGTCCTTCTCAAATGAACAGCCTGTATATTCCAGAAATTGCATAATACTTAAAAACAATAACATAAATAATTTATTAAATAATTAAATAATTAAATTTGCAGAGAATCCCAATAGGGATTTTAGTATGTGGTACCATTAGGATATTAGTCTGATAATTTTTTAGTTTGCGTATATAAAAACATAACTTTGTTCAGATTTCTTCGGTTAAATCTCATTAATTGCCTTCATAATAACATTTTGCAGAACCTATTTGTTATAAATACAATGTAATTGGCCAAAAAAAAAACAACGAATAGATAATAAATCAAGATTAAGTCGTGTCTAGGCGTACCAGAGTATATAACACGATGTAACGAATATATACCAGGAAAAATTATAAATCATTTTATTTGTTTATTAACTCACGCACAACGGCAATATTTATCGGTGGTTCCCACGAATCTATAAAATAAGACATTAAACCAATTAGTCAAAAATTAGATAACGAAATTATATTACCTAATTTAGAACGGGTTTATGTAATTATTAATGGCTTTCAGCTGAAAAGTCCAGTTACGTGCAGACAGACGTAACTGGACCTCTTTTCAATAGCGAAAAAGATTTATTAAGCCTCGGCTATTAATTTTAACAGTCAACTTAACTGCGTGTAAAATTAGATGTAAAGCACTATTGCAAAAATTGTTTAATTTGATTAACGTCATCATCATCATCATCGACAGGCAATTAGTGTATGAGGCCAGTGTATATCTTATTATGCTGTTATAAAAGCGCAAAACCTAATGAAAATGGAATTATAATCTAATTTACATTTGCTAGTACACAATTTTGACAAAGATTATAATCTGTATTTGAATCGTGACCGTGATTATAATTTATGAGTTATTTGTTATATACGTTGCAAGTCCACCAAGCATAAAATAGTAGTTTGTAAACAAACAGCACTTATTGTGTAAGAATTAATACACAAGTAAATGAGCACTGGTGTGCCGGATTTGTTGGACGAACCAACTGGCTGGATCTCAAAGAAGATCTACTTCTCTCCGTCTTGTTTGCTTATCCGATCCTATGATCTTAGCCTCGGTCTCAGTCACGTCCTAACCTAAGCATCAAACATCTCTAAATGACCATTAGGTAAAGGAAACCAGTTCTGCCAACGTACAAGATTGGATAGCGATAGCAAATTAGTGCGAGCATTAAATGTTTTGGTTTGTACGGGAGTTGGGATGTTCCCAGTGTATAATGTATGAATTCAATGGTTTTGTTTGGACAGGTGGACTTTAATTATATCAAAACTGAAGGGGTAATGAAATGATTTTTGGTCAAATCAAAAGGGCAAAGGCTGTTTTGACGGGATACAGAGAGTTTTAAGACGAGATTTGTAATATATACGAGCCCTAACAACTAAATGTTCGGACAAAAGTAAATTTTTGAAGTATGAAAGGAGAGCTGGAAATTTTACGAAAATAATTAGTAAACACCTAACAATACAATAAGATAGTCTTAATAACTACATTATGCATGGAAGAAAATTATTTATTGGATTTAACAATATTTTAACCTTAATAATTAACAAACTTTACTAAATGAATTTGCAACTAAATGTTGGGATAATTTTTAATTTAGGACCATTAATAAGAGGTTACGTCTCCTTCTGCTTTAATAGCTGCCTGTATTCTAGCAAGCATTGTATTTATCAAATTTTGGTACAATTCTGGTGTGAAACTGTCCTAAATTTCTTCTATTTTGGTCCCCAATGGTTCTTAGTGGATTATTGCGTAGAATACGTTTATTTTATGCCAAAGAGTTTCAATGACATTTAAGTCCTGACTGGGTGAGGGCCATGAAAGCACCTTTAGTCGTGTTCCCCAAGTTCCAAAACTGTGATTTTTTAAAAACAGTCACATTTTTCAAATGCAATTTTAAAGCTACGAAATATGCATAAAATCACCAAGTAAAGACTTGGGGATTTTTTTGTACATAAAACCAACATCCAGCTTTGCAATAAAGTAAATTTTACCAAAATCCAACCAGTGGTTCCAAAACTGTGATTATTTTAATGTACGTAGCACCCTCAAAAACATGTTTTTTGAAAAGTGAACTGTGAAACTCGAAAAAAATGCAAAAAAATTGATATTAACCTTTCAGGATTTTTTCAATATAGTACGATTATTGAGCTTTGATTTAAAGGTATTTTGACACAAATCCAACCAGTGGTTTCAAAACTGTGATTTTTTAAAACAGTTACTAGAAAATTCTATCATTTTTAAAAGGTGCAACTTTGAAGCTCCGATAAATGCCTAAAATCACCAAATAAAAACATGTATAACTTTTTTTGTAAAGTAAACCAACATCCAGTTTTGCAATAAAGTAAATTTCATCAAAATCCGACTACTAGATCCAACGTTTTGAAAATAATAATTCTTTGTTTCTATAACTTTCCTATCCTGCTGGGTTATAGTGCCACAGTTTTGGAACCGCCGAGCGGATTTTTACGAAATTTACGTTTTTATATAACTAAATGTTTGCATTATAACAGAAAAAACCATCAATATTATGGAAGTTAATTTAGATAACTTTTGCGCGTACGGAAAAAAGACAATCAAACATTTAGTTGTTAGAGCTCGTACTAGAACTTATGTAAGAAAAACTATGGGCAGTATAGTATAAAAAAAAACAGAAATTAGAAAGTTTACGGCGGAAGAATAGAGTTCGAAGACCCAATTTCTCTCTTTCCTATCACCTCTTTCATCTTAGTCTTCAATTCTTTTCTATTTTCAGCTGCTCTTCGCCCTACTCATTTCCCTAAAAGATTTCTTGCACGTTCTGCTACTTTGGCTTATATGCTTCTGCTACTCTGCCCGTAATCCTGAATCTTACATTGAAGTGCTTTTTGGAATTTGATGGTCGTCCATCCTTGACTTTTCCTGGCCAGCATAGTTTTTGTATTTTGATACACTCAAACAGTATGGGAACCTTATATTGTTGATTTAGGAAGGCAGGAAAATTTAGAGTGGAAGAAGCGAGTTCTGAAGCTGTAAGAGTAAACGCTGAAGCAAATATTATGAGTATGAGATTTTTTTGTTAAACATAGAAAATCTTAGTGTCCAATTTAATTCGCAACCCGTCACTTCAAATTTAATATTTTGGATTTTCCGCTTATTAAATGATAATTCGAATATTCAAGTGAGAAATTGGTATCAAGTATAAAATTACATATCATTATAAACAATGCAGCTTAATGCTTAAGTATATCAACTAATATATTAGTATAATTAATGGTGTTTACATGTTTTGAATAGGAGTTTATTAGCAAAATGAAATAGCTAGTGTCTGGTAAATAGTGAGAGTCGATGTAATGCAAAGAGGTAAAACAAATAAAGGGATGTTGTTCAGTCCGTTAATTTTGGAATATTTGGAAATCATTACAACCCGTGGCAGCAATAAATTGCTCGGCTACGGGAATTATTACCGGTAGAAATAACAGGAATGCGTTCGAATCCAGCTACCACTGCATACCGTACATAGGGCTGAAGTTCCACTAAAAGCATAACCCACCCATCGTAGGCCCCTAAAACATAAACACGGGTTATTCGTGCGCCTGGATTATTAGTGCTGACCACACTACTAAAATAATAAACAACCCAGCTACCATTGACGCCAAGGATCAATGAAACACTACCTACATACGAGTACAACGATTTATAATTAAATTTAACAAAATAGGGGTGAAAACTGGTTGTCTTTTTTTGTATAAACATTTGTCGCTCTGTTATTATTTATATCGCTCTGTTTATGGATGCATTTGTTAGAAATTGCGCGTGTACATATGTATAACATGCACGAAATTAGTTCAGACATGACACGAACAAAAAGAAATCCAATTTGGTGAATGAATTTTATTGCATCGTGTGTATACATACTTATATACGTTGTTGCTGGGACAAATTGGTAGAATTTTTCCGCCTCTTAAGCAAAACAAGGATGATGATTAAATGAAAATTGTCTACGCGGAAGTATGCATTACTTTTAATAAGTTCGCTGTAGCTGAATAACACGTGATAATTAAAACAGGAGTGGGTTTTTTGCAAATTATATTTGAACTAATAATACTTGCTCAAATATACGCTAAATTAGTATTTTAATTACTGGTGTTTGTTCGTGTTTCCATTCAAAGGTTTTGTTGTTACTGAACAAATTAATATAATGTAAACTTTTTATATGTATATTAATTAACAAACCATAAATATACGTTTTATTTTATATTTGTTTATGTTATATAAATTAATGGATAAACAATATTAGTGGGTACAAAAATCATTTGAGTTTATGGAAATTTATTACATAAATTTGTTTGCATATCGTTATAGTTTTTTTTGCGGTTTGGGTTTCCCGAATTTCCTAGAGTTCTATAAAATTGACGCAGTTCCTATGGTCGCTTTTCTATGAATTCACAGTAATAATTAAAAATCGATTAATTTGGTCTTTTGAAGGTCGGCAGAGAAATTATTTAAATTGTAGTTCAAGGTAGTACGCCGGTCAAATTTAAGGTTAAAACTAAATTTTATGAAAAGGACCTAAACCATAGATGTAGATATAGACTCATTTTGTTATAGAACAGGACAAAGTATAGGAAGTATGCGACAAATCCGTTCCACCTCCATGTAGAAATTAGAGAAACGGTTGCATGGATGAAGTTTTACATGCAAATTAATGATGTCTTCTCACCATATTATTATTTCTCAAAAAATGTAAATTATGATGTCCCGTATTGTGCTAACTCTTATGAAATCGCATTGTATAATCCGATTCAAAACGACAATTCTGAAAATACACTTCAGTTGCTAGTTGCATTTGAAATTGTTAGAGCTGTGGCACTTATTAGAAAGTGGGACGTAATTTTTCAAATTTCGTTTTTCATTGGACTGTAAAATATCTGCCCTTATTCTCTTATAGACTATGTAAACTACTTATACTCTTATAATTTCTGAAAATGACCTTATTTACATGTCATTATATGAATAAGAATTTCTATCGCTTTTTTAAATTTACAAAAATTACTAATAATAATTATCCAATTAGCATTTAAAGATGTAACTTCTCACGAATTCCTTCCTACATTACCAATATTCTTGTAATAAATCAACTAGAAGCTGAATAAGACAATTATTTAAGTATTTTTTAACTTTTATTTGCAACGAATACATTATAAAGTGAATTATTTACGTGTTTATAGAGTTTCATTTTACTCCTTAGTCACTTCGTAAAAGTTCCGTTAAAAATTCTTGTTTACTTGAATGTTTACGAATCGTGTGCTATCAAATGATGCAGCTTTAAATCCTGAGATTTTCTCTTAAGATATAAAATTTTCTGGGCAGATATGCCAGGTTAAAAGGAGCAAATAAAACGCCATCGAGTGGTCTTCTATTTGGCCTTGGCCAGTTCCACAGACCATATCTATCTGTATTCAGCAAGTGGAGAACAACTTCTTCAGAAATGCGTACAGTACTTAGAGACTATTAACTTGAACATAAATCTTGAAAGTCAGTCTGACATAAATAGAACAAAACGACAACGACGACAACGTACACCGTCGTGGTGGACTCTACAACTCGTTTATTGGCGAACGAAGTGTTTTCTCTTTGCACGGTCGGGCTTGGGGAAGCAAAGCGAGATGGTTCAACGTGGAACGAGTTTAACTGTGATTGCGCTCTTATCACATTCATTTACATATCTGGGCGCATCTTCCTGCACACGTGCGTTGGTAATAAAGAGAAGCCAACCGGTTATCAGCCTATTAATCGCGGGCGTATGGTCATCGCGTAGTCCTTTTATTACTTAGGGACAACCAACATCTTTCACTGCACGTAGTTTCATCATCAATAAATAGCCCCCAAGTAGATTTTTTAGTCAGCGCCCTCTCTTGCGGCGCACTTGTTGACGCTGTAACATATTAATAATCAAATCACAATAATTCTGTTAGCACGCCTCAATTTGTAGGGATATATAAGGAAAAACAAACTCGTCTTTAACATAAACGTTGAATTTTTATTGTGGATGACTGTGTCTATTCTATTGTAAATAAAAATGTAAGTAGATGTGAATGTAGAGTGTCTGTTGGCAAAGTTTTCTTTTTTATCGCCAACACAATAACATACTAACTGAGATATTCCGCACTGACATGGGGACGTAGGGCCTCGAAAATTGAGAGACAAACATATGTTTCTATTTTCACTTATAAAACTCGACATTTCAGTGAGTGAATTTGAGACGCAAGCATTTCAGAGCTACATATTTCCTGGCAGAGAACACGCAATCTAGGCATTTCCATGTCTATTATGGTCCGAAGGGTTCCTATATTGCTATGGTGGGTAAAAGTGGGAAGGGTGGCAAAAGGGGTTGAATGTTAAAGGGAGCGTTCCAAGTGCAGTCATCATCGGGCTTGAGGAAGACGTCAAAAGAAATGAGTCGTCTTGTTGCTATTGTCGTGGAAACCAAGGAAACTCTTTTTCAGTTCAGACTTTGTGTGTATCTGTGTATGTGTGTTTGGTACAGTTGGAAAAAATATAAATAAAACTAGAACCCTGTCAGTGTGTTTGTATACGAATACACGGTTACAAATAAATTCCTTTTCTGTTTATGTCGTTTTATATCCAAGTCCGAGGCGATGAAATATTTCTTGTGGAGAATGACAATTTGTTAAAAAGTTTTCTTGTGTGAAAAAACAAACTGTTTCAACTTAAGGGATGGTGGAATATATCAAAGATAGTTTGAAATCAATTGATTGTATTTTATCGTCATCTCATCATGTTAAAACAAAGTTTTCTTTTGGGAGTTTCCGAGTAACAAATAATTTCTAAGGGAAGCGCGCTGACAGTATATCAAGGAAACGACATTAAAGAAGAAGTGCAGACAATTCAGTGTGAATGGGCATTGATAAAAACCTATAGACAGGCCTTGAAGGAGTCCTTCTACGAACGATAAGATTATTTAACTGCAGCGTCTCACTAACGAGCCGCTTTGTTTGATATAAACCATTTAGCCATTACCGTTTGGGTTTATTTATAACTAAGTACATCAGCAGAAAGCGTCCATTAGGTACAGAACAAGTTGGGAGAAGAAATAAACGCCCCAAGGACGGTGTGTGTTCTGGCCACAAACGATTACTGCCGGTGATTCAGGCCACTTTGCTCTCTCCAGATCAAATAAGTTTTTCCAAAAAAATTTCCACGTCAGAGCAAATTATCAACAATTTACGTTGTCCATGACAAGAACTCAGTCAAGGTGCCTCCCACGCTTCCACTCCATCATTTTGCGCTTGATAACGGAAAATATTTTAATGTGGCTACAGGTTGAATTCTGGATGCTATCTAAGCGGATGCAAAGAGCATTATTTAAGTTGGAAAATCCACAACTCTTCCCCCTGCCTCAATTTGCTTACCTTAACTTGACAGAGTAAATTGTTTCGTTAAATAAATTAAGTTTTTCATGGCAGTTTTTCGTAAGGGTTTAATATTTTACAAGGAAAAGGGGGAAAGTGAAAAAGGTGTTGCTAGGCCGCGGTTGCAGAAAGGAATTCAAAGAACGCTGAAACTGTTGGTGGTAGAATACACGCATATATATATAGAGTGGAACTGCAATGCTACAAACGTGGACTTTTAATTTCACCGTAGATTAGGCACCGGGAGTCGGCCCGAAGAGTAATTTGGGTAGCGTTTAATTATTGCCACGGCGCGGCACTAGCTCTCTTGTTGTACAGCCACCTCCTACTAGTAGAGGCGGCAATGGTGGTGGCGGCGGCACTGGTGGTATGGAAGAGAAACGCTGCTTTCCTCGTTTCTGAATTAAATTTACTACGTGACTGCACTCGAAACGAGGACACAACTTATATTGCCGATCCCAATTACGCGACTAATTACTCCCAGTGCTATAGCCCAGTAGGACTCGGAAAAAATTTGTACACAGCTGACTGGTTAATCCTCGATCATTTAAAAAAAAAGAATAGGGAGATTGTACCGGTAATTAATTATGTCACCAACTGGAGTGTGGAAAAGCTCTGGAACAGTTTAGGTTTCTTATTTTTGTTCGTCAATATGAGGAAGCTTTGTTAGTTTTTATTTTATGTACCTACATTATGTATAGTTCCTTATTTCAAAATATTTTAGAAAACTAAAAAACAATCATTTTAGTGTTAGATTATATTTATTAGCAACATTCGAGGCCACCCTGTATTCTAATATCTTGTTAGAGTCTTCGTTCGGTAACAAAATGAACAAGATAAATATCTACCTACATATTTCTTAAAATATCTGCTTCTTAGGAAACGTTTTTAGCTAGAAATCGAGAAAAAATATATTAATATTGAATGAAAGGACACCAGGACATCAATTCTCCTGCTACCTGAACAGGCTTTAACAGACACGGTTATATTCTTCCATTTCAGAAAATTGTTATTGTCAACAACATGTAAGCTCCAATTGACCTGCATGAGTTAACAGTCTTTTTATAGCTTGAAATATAACAGGTGAACAGAACAGAACAAAATGAGCAGGATATTTTTTTAGTTTACGTGTTGGATAATTGTTTATGAAGTTTGCGTTTAACTCATTTCATTTCTGTATTTTGTAATATAATAATCAAAGATAAAAATGTATTTTTGTTTGTATATGACATAAATAAGGACCAGTTGTTCCACCTCCAGTTATCCATTAGATAGTTATCGGTAACTTAGAATGTGAATTCTATTGTCATTATTTATGTTTACTAAAATAGGTATATTCTAAGTTCCAGATAACTATCTAATAGATATCTGAAGGTGCAACAACCGGGCTTAAACAATTTTGAACTAAAGCTACATTCACAGCTTTCAAATTAGTAAATAAAATTAATGTGTATAAAATTCTCCCTTGTGATTCACTATTTCCAAATTTCTTTTCCAAATATTGGGTCACTACAATTTTCTTTGCTACTGATGTCTGAATTCAAAATGTTAATTGGATAAACCGTTTGCATTCTTTCACGATAATAATACTGCAACGTCCCATAAAATTATGCGCTTTAATGTATTATTTATAATTAATTACGCACGTAAAATATGAAAACATTTTACATATTTATACTGTAAAATTGATTATTTATCTTTTAAGTAGTCACAGTGACTCAGTTGATTTAGTTGATTGATTTAAAATTCCTTAACATGCATATATCTTCTCTAATGAAAGCCTTGAATAATAGGGGTGCGTTCCAAATTAAAAATGATTGTGGTATTTACAATAAAGAAAATGGGGGACGTGGCAGCATACATTTGGCAACAGTTTTGATGTTTAGGGAAATATATTTCAACAAGTAACTTGTCACGTAAAACCGTAGTGGGTTTTTTAGATTTATTAGATTTGAACCCGCCACATATTTCGGGTAGCAATTTCATATAAGGCGGCCCATAAAAATAGGACGACATCACGCTCATTTTAGCGTAGTTTAAATTCCCAACCATGCTCTGTAGTTGTAAATTCTCTAATAAGGGACGAAATCAGTGTAATAGTACACACCCCTCGCACAGCGGAATCAATACATCACCGGGCATAATGAAGACGAATTTCTGAATGCCGTAAATTTATGACATTCCACTGTAAGGTAATTCCGAATCCCGGTAGACGACGACGACGACGAAGACGACGATGGCGGCGTGTACTACCCGCCGGCGGCGACCTAATAATAATGAATCTCCAAGCAAGCCAAGCCGGGGGTTGCGTGCACTCTGATTGTTATGTGTTCCTCCCTTTTGCCTGGAATATTTTTCAGCCTCGCGCGCCCGTCTTGAAATATGCTAAATAACAATCAGTATCAGGAAATCAGTCGCACAGCCAGCCATTTGCCTAAATTAAAATGTTCCATAGAAATCAGCAATCTCCTTAAACGAGTATCATTTTCACTAAATCTCAGTATTGCCATTGCTGGAAAGGGATGCATTTCAGCGTATGCAGTTTTCGTTCGTTCGACATGGTCCTTTCATTCAGTATCAACATTGGCTGGCAAATTTGCGTTGCTCTGCTGAAAATTGAATCGAAAATCAATCTAAAACAAACGGCTCCACGATCCGTCCGGGCCAATCTCGGAAGTGCAGAACACTTCAATGATGAAATTATTTGGAAACTGTAAGATAGTTTTTAGATAAACGTGCCATGCCAGGGCTATATACGTGTGTCTCAAGCAGATACTTGCATTTTTTCCATCATGCCCTAACCCCTGTAATATTTCTGATGGGCATTGGGCGTTTGGTATGGGGGGTAATGCTTTATGATTGAACACGTCATCGAATCTGGCAATTTTTTCCGGCTGTAAATATTGCAATGTGTTTCTGACGTTGCCAATGCCTCTCAATTTACCACTTAAAACATATTCATGGTCCCCCAACGATATATGTAGCAGCCTTGCGTGAAAATGAAAGAATTATTGATAATATGATAATGTAATATGTATTTATGAGGGTGTGGAATGAAATATTTTTTAAAGTTAGTCAGATTGTGTTTATAGATTTTCACGCCTTAAAATCTCTTTCATTAGACCTTAGCAAGAGGTGAGGTCCAAGAATTGTATTCTTTCTAATTTTATGAATCCTGAACGTTGTGTGTCTATGTATATTTTCCTTTAGTGTAGTCATGTTAGTACAAAATTTATAAATTAGTTGAAAATGTATACTTTCTGAGATAAATGTTGAAAATGGGATTTTGACCACATTTTTTCATGATAGCAAATTTATTTTTCGGGGACTTTTGGTATGTTAATCGAGTAACTAAATACCAGGTATGTTCCAAGTCTCCAGCTTGTAGTAGTTTTCCTAATTTTCCTAAAATGACTGCACTAGTTATAAAAGTAAAGACCAAAAAAGTAAAATAAATAAAATTTGTTTTTAAGACAATTCGGAATTTCACAAATAAACTGCATAAACTAGAAATTTCATTCCGAAGAATTAAATAATGATTCAGAAGCAGAATGTAATGGATTCAACTGAGATAGTACAAGAAACCATCAGAAGAATTGAAACCTTGAACAATCATGGAAATTTCCTTCTGTTAAAGCGCCACAAGTAACAGTTGAATAGAAAAATTAACATTTTGAGGTATTAATTCAGGATTGGTAGATGACTCTGACTCTGGGTTTTCTCATGCATATCAATTTATTCAAGCACATACAAAATGACCAGTTGGAGTGCTGAGATCTCTAAAATGTGCGGTGAAGGTAGGGTAGAACCGTTGCTGTGGCACGCACAATATCATCGACCCTCTGTCAGGGACATGGACATGGCGAATAGAATGGTAATGTACCGATGAACTCGGTCCGGTGATTTGGAACGCAACGCAGTGTCAATTTACTGTTCGACCAAAGGACTACTACTGTGGAACGAGGACATTAACAAGGGGCCCAGGAACCCATTCCGTGTCAGTTGTATTCAATTGACACCGTTGTAGAATCCTGTGGATCTGCAAAACATGCGTCTGACGTTGAATTGCAAATCCCTGATTAATTTGTGAAAAGGCCACCACCACACACATAGTCACTATTTCCTGGAAAGCAATTTTCCTTCATGCCAATTTTCGAACTTATATTATACTGTTACAAATTCCAAGTTGTGTGATGAACTAACTATATTCTACACAATGTAGCTTCGGCTCAGCTACCCAGAAAACTGAATTTGTTTAGGTTTATATAACAATTTGTAGAGTTAAACTCAATTAACTGTTTTAGATAAAGGGGCTTAATGTTCTATTCTGTGTATTATAGCCCGCGCATATACCTTTATCAATAAAACACTCGTGTTTACTTGTATAAGAGTAGCTGCAATAATTTATGTTTCAATGGATTTTATTTCAAACTATTAAACTGAGTTTAATACAGCAAGTTAAGGGATGTAATCCGCGGGTTTATTTCCTAGCATCAGTATACTTTTACAACCATTTGTTGCTATCCATAAAAACATTATTGTTCTTTAATAATTATTGTTCCAATAATGAAAAACATTATACACTAATGAGTTTTGATCAGGTAACATTTTTAATGTAATTAAAAATCGAATCCATACGAAAATTTGTCATTAGGAGTAACATTAGGACGGACGGACGGTCAGACGGTGAAATTAAAATAAAATATTAATATTAACATTTGACAAATTTTTGAAATTGTCCAACTAATTTCATAACATTTTTTTAAACCGTTCAAACGTGTTGTTTGATAATTTGGAAAGAGTTTTGAGGTGACCATATCAAATTTTTACAGCACTCTATATCCTATAGGCATGAAAAAATAGGATGACAAGTTCCTATAAAAATTTTTCCCACAGGCCCTCCCTACGAAGATATGTAGCCCTAAAGAGTGTCGCTGGAAATCGTTTTTTTTAATAACTTTTAAAGTACTTAATAGAATTTTATAAAAAGTTAATATGATGGACACTACTAAGGACCTCTTGAAATAATGTCCTTGACACATATCTAGCTTATTTAGTTTACCAGGGCAGACTAAGCTTTACAACTTAATGCCTAATCTTTTAACACCCTGTGTGAAAAAAATTTAAAACAACAAAATCAGGTAGCTTGAACCTTAGACTAAAGAAAAGCTACTCTTGTTTATTGTCGATAAAGTGGACCGTTTTCGAGAAAAAGAATAATAAAGAATTCATGTTTTATTAAGTCATTAAAAAAAACTATTTCTGAAAGAAAATCAAAATTTAAAAAAACGCCCGTAGGAAAAATTTTTATAGGAACTTGTCATCTTATTTTTTCGTGCCCTATCTGAATCCGAGAGATTTCCCACATTTTCCGGGACACCCTGTATATCAACAAGAGCGCCATTTTGTACCTAGCGACATAAGTAAATATACTAGAATTATTTCCAGTAGACATGTGCATCACAGTGTCCCTCTCTCTCTGTCTCTCATTCTCAAGATGGCGGAGTAAAAGAGGGAGAGACATTTAAGCTCCTCCAATACAAATTTTTGCATTAAACTCAAAGTTACATCGTGAGTTACTCTTACTCTTCCTTTTAAACTTATGAATTTTGTTCTGGGAACCTACAACTTTCTGATTGTAAACTTTAAAGTAGACCAACTGAGAAAACTTTCTTTAATGGAGTTTTGTGTGTTATTTCAATATTTCGACTTCTTTCATCAAGAAAGTTAATTTTTTTAAGTACACAAGAAATGACATAAACAAACCAATTACGCTAATTAATTTTTCCTGTGCGGCATAAACCCTACAAAAATTACATAATGACATAATCTTCTATCTTATTTATATCTTTGTACCTACCCAGTTTTTTCCACGTTGGAAATTCCGCGTGCTGGCAGTGCTCTCACTTAAAAATTAAATTCGTCGAATCAAAGCCTGTATTACTTTTAAAAGGAAATGGCATGCACAAGTCCCCCCCGCTCTTGGAAACGGCGGGCCAACGTTCCCGTTGTCTTCAACTCCCGCTAGGCTAATTTTTCATCAAAATTATAAATTGTTGTGCTGAATTTACAAGCGCGCGCCATGATAAAATTAAATATTAACTTACGAGCGCGGAATAATTAGGAACCTCGTCTTGTCTTTAGCTGTGAGTTATTCTACTGGAATTGTTTTATTAATTAAGTATTCACAGTCTTCAAATTACTATTTCCGTGATTCGTCACGAATTCTTTTACAATGGGACATTGGAGTAAATTGGATTATGTTTGATTGGAAAAACGCGGCATGGGCCATCCAAGTGTTTTTCCATTGCAATTATACGGGGGATGGAAAGAGGATGAACCGAAGGGGTGACAGATACATTCGTAGTTGCTTTATCTATTAGCCTGTTAAGTTAAGCTCATGGAGCTTAAGCACTTTCGCTTCCCCTATAGCGCTCGGATAATATCCATATACTCGAGTAGTGTTTTGTGTGCTAGGCTGAAATTCAGGTTGCGTGTGGGGGCGCCCTCACGCGGTCATTATAGGAGATTAGCTTGACCGGTAGCACTTACTACCGTGCCAGATCGATACTTGACACTCGTGGCACGCATATAGTGGGTTATGCGTACGTTGGTCGTAGAAATGTTGCTATAAATCGGCATCCAGCAGTACATGAGGGTCCCCCCACCTTGTGCTCTTAGCCAAAAATACAGATTTAATGATACTGCGATCGGGCAATTAGCAGGAAAACGAATTACACCGCAGTATCATCTGGAAAATGTTTCGGTTGCATGAGAATTTACACCTTATACCCAGATGGTTTGTATTGCCAAGCCACTAATTTAAAAATGATTGTATATGTTCTGCAAATATTTGATGTTTTCTTAACAAATACTCCTAATAGTGTTTACACAAAGCTACGTAATCATATGTGAATCGATATAACTTCCTCAATATATTTTTATATCAACAATATTAGTAAACACAGGAATTCTGTTGCGTTTTCCCGCTTTTCCGCTAGTATACAAAAGCTAAATAATTAGTTAATGAAGCGTTGTAAAACATTTTTTATGACTCATGCATTAGTAAAAATAAAATAAGAAAAAGACGTTTGCTAAACAAGGCAATTTAATGAATTTTTATAGCCCGTATAAAAGCTTATTGAAAACTAATAAAATAAGCAATAATATTGTGTAAGTTATTTATCAATTTGTTACGCTATTGTTTGTAATTTCATAGCAAAAACAGCTACTTATGATTGAATCACGTTTTCAATTATTTAAAATGTCGTCCGTTTAAATTTCAGCTAAAAAGGCAAAGTGCTTTCATGAATATCAATGGAGTTACTTCTTTCAGTCTTTAAAATTCACATAACATTTCCTTCTTGAATCGCAAGGAACAAAAATTACATAATTAAATTTAAATCTGCACTACCTATTAAATGTATTATTAGAAAAAAATAGTTTGGATTCGATTTGTTATTATGTAATAAAAATATCTATACATATGTTAAACCTTGTTTTGGTGACTGAAAATCATTTAGTTTGATGTTGTCAGATATGAGTGTGTCTTTGGTAGTGGAGTGAATTTGTGCGTTCGATTACGATTTGCGACTTGATGGATCAATCACGTCCCCAATTCGCGCACGCAATATACCGCCTACGCGACTGCTGCCATTGCCTAGACGCCTGACAACTTGATGAATTTATTACCTTATATCCACGATATGTTACTCCTTAAAGAACATCAAACTTCTTTATTTTCTTCTATAGTCGACAATAATGCCGCAAATCAATAGCAAAAAGATGCTTGGAATAACAGAAAAAAAACAGAGGGAAATATTAATTTCAAAACAATAATAAAAGTTGGAAACATCAATCGTAAAAATTAATTGCAAACACAGTATGATGGCTTTTGTATTGAAATTATCCAAGTCCAACAACAGGATTATCAAGCATCAAGGTCAGTTGGAGAAGAAAGATTCTTTCATTAGCAACTCGATGCTTACAAGATTCGCAACAAATTAAAGACGGTAATGGGTTTGGTCGATCATGCACACAACGATTTACCACGATCTATATTATCGTTTTTTTTTTGTAACTCGTATAAATTAATCTTGATCAAGGTCACAGTCGAAAACTACAATCACATTACTTAAGAGGATTTATTTTGAAATATTAGAGTAACTATTGATGTTACTTATATAATTTATCATTGATTTCAGATAAGTTTTGTTGGTTGATTCTACCTGCAGAAACCAACGTAACATGACAAATACCATTATGTTAACGAGTTGACATGAAAAATTTGAACAAATTTAAATGTGCAGGCAAAATCAAGGAAATTATCTGCGAAATCAATAAAATGTTTTGGAAATTTATCATAAAGCACACATAACCATCAGGATCGATTACTATCACTTCTTGGAAATGTATTTTCGTATATAGAATGTGATTTTTATAAAATATGCATGGTGCTATTTGAAAATGAAAACAAAACCTCGCAGAAATTCACATCCAAATTGCCTAACATGGAATCGTTTTTTCGTGGCATCTGTGATGTTATTAGATTAGATCAGGATAAAATTTACTTGCCTTCCATAATTTTAATATTATGTATCCATTTTTATAAAAATTTCTAGTCACTGTTTTATTAAGAACTGCCGTTGAAACCTTAAGTTATATCTTTAAAGCCCACTTTTTCCATCAGTAGTTAACCTTAAACCTTAACTAAGTATAACTTATTTTCCGTACGTCAGGTTTTTGCCATTATGGTTTCAGGTTAACTAAGAGTTAAGTTTTAATAAACTATTTTCAATTAAAGTTAACCTTGATTTCCCAGTTAACTAGAAATTAGAGTGGTAAATAAGTTCATTATTCGCAAGACCATAAAAAGGGTCAGCCGTGAGCTCTTAGAGTTCAAATGAGGAAAAATCAGATGCTAACTTAAAGTATCGCAAAATTTTCTATGCATATTGGTCTATACAAATTTCTGTTTTGCATTTTTTGTACAGATTTTTGTTTGATGATCTCGACTTTCAGATAAGCATTAAATTTTTCTTCTAATTTATTCCAGGCACTTAGCTTCTAATGTCATCTTACATACCCGTTAATTTTGCACTTTTTATGCCTTGAAACTCTTTAATAAGAAACAGACTATCGACTGAAAAATCGTCCCTTAGGTTCAGTGTTCATCGATAGTTAACTTGTGTTCTATAATAGCATGTTGGAAATTAACGTGCAGTTAAGGAAAACGAGCAATTGAAAAACTGGGGCTTAGAGTTCAATTGAATAGAGTCTTCTATCAATTTTAAAGAAAACTCATTTGACTCAAAAAACACGTTTGATCATTTCCTTTCTTATGTGACCTTGTCCTTGTATCGTAAACCAAAAAGGTTAAGCCATTTAAAATTTTATAGCAGTTGAGAATTAACAATTTTAGAATTTATTTACATCTCTTTGTTGACGTCTGACCAAGCTCAAAACTTAAAGTAGGTTAGTTAATTTGACACACTCCAACTTTGGAACTAGTTAGTTCT
Source organism: Pediacus dermestoides (assembly GCA_963942485.1). NCBI lineage: Eukaryota > Metazoa > Arthropoda > Insecta > Coleoptera > Cucujidae > Pediacus > Pediacus dermestoides. The sequence goes on from OZ012629.1 coordinate 8,027,165, forward strand.
TATGTACCTTCCAATGTTTTAGGATGCGCTTTTTTTAAAGTTTTAGAAAATATATTTGTGTAGGTACCGTACCTACTGTGGACGTGGTAATTTCCTTGATAATGTTTCGCTGTTTGAAGTAGAAACCGAAATGAATTTGGCCGGGGTATGGTAATTACACGAGCATTGGGTTGCTAATGATATTAGAGGCTTGGTGTGGTGTTGGCGTGTAGCATGCCCTTGAAGTGTTTTTCTATTTTAAGAAAAAGGTATAAGGTCCGTGCCTATTGCTAATTACGCCCTGGAACGTGTTTTAATTAACATTAAGCCTAATCAAAAGTCAGTGAAGTAATAGAGAAATTGCGTGCAAAGAAAATCATTGTGTGTCAGTGCCATTCACGAGCCATAGTATATCTGAGCTTATTTTAAAAGTTTGTAACCGCATACGTTTAACCCAGAAATTCAAGCAAGAATCGTCGTGAAACATGCACGATCCAATCCGAGATTTAATGCGCCAGAGGCTTCACCTATGTTCTATCTAAACGTCTTCATTCGTATGAGTTGCAAAATCGCAAGGTGGCGTCGGCGGAGTGCACCGCTTTGAATATAAACGAGCGAGCGGCGGCGGTGTTCGCACAGCGAAATGCAACTCTTTAGAATGATTTGCAACGTTCAGCCAGGCCGGTTTTGTGCTGTTGAGAGTGAAGAGCTCCATGTATTTCTCGAGTTTGCTCCTCGAGTTTATCCGGCTTGGAGAGTATCTGATGACTACTCCACGTCAGCCCGAGGCAACACTCTGGTTGGCAAGAAAGCTGCGATGAATAGTACAACCTAAGGGGATGGGCGAACGATATACTGCTGCATTGCATTGCACCAAAACCCAGCAGCAGTAGCACTAGTAGCAGTGTCAGAAATATATACAGTTGCAAAGGCATCAAGTCCTTTTATTTGGACAAAAACAGTTTTCATGAGAAAGGAGTCTAGTTTCATTCCGTATAAAGTGCAATGTAACATTGCCGTTCGCCTTGCATTTAATGTCGCATTATATGAAAACAAATGAAATGAAATTGGGTCTTTACGGAAGCATTACCGCGCCAGTATTATACGAAAATGACTTTAGACTCGTACTGAACAAACATCTCATACGCTGAAACTTTATTGTTGTTAATTAAGTAATTGTACTATGCAGCATCAACAACATACACCAAAAGTTGTAACAGGGGCCCATAAATGCCACCATAACTAATATAGTTATTTGTGCCACCACTCTCGCCTAACAACTACTTATAACTATAACAACTTTTATGCTAAACAAGAATTTCTAACTTGTAGTTTGTATTACACCTATACAGGGTGTTCCACTTTTTGTAACAGGACTTTAACAGTTGATAGAGGATCTTTTTTAAAAAGAAAAGTTCCCCTAAACATATACCTGTCCTAGTTTTCGTAATTTTGGTTATTTTACAAACAATTACTTCCCAAAAAGAAATTTCAGAGAAGCTATGTCACTCAGCCATAAGTAGGTACGTCAATGAACCATATTATATTTTTATCGTAACACCATAGATTTATAGTTTACTAGAAAACTAACTAACTTACCACGTAACCGTTCTGCATAATGTACCGAAGAATATATTCAAATTTTATTTTCAACACAAACAACCTATCTTTAAAAGTACTTTTTTTCTTAAAATGTCCTCTTTCAGGCTTGCTACAGGAAATTGGAACACCCTGTATACTTATCACTTTAAATATTTAATATTGATTAGATGATTCACTTTCCATCACCTCTGATATCATTTTTATTCCCGTCGTGCAGTATAAAAACTGTTCAATTGTTAATTCTTTTGTGAAATTGTTGGGTATTGTGTTATATGTACATAAAATTTTCATAATAAACTACAATGAATGCAAGAATTTTTGTTGACGCAATAATGTATTAGTTTGTTCAAGAACGTCTCTTGTACTTAGGCTTTCAAATCTCAAGGTGGCTGTTGGTTGGTATCTTAACCGAAACCAAATTACTTGAAATTGTTGTTTTTAGTACCTACCTAGTCAAGTTTTTGTGCGTTGTTGAATATTCAATTGCTTTTACAAATATTTGACAAGTTTTATTTAAAACAGGTGTAATTGTGTGATTTTTGATGAAACGAAGCGTTTCTTTTACTGATGAACAAATTGATGAAATGAAATTATGAAATATTTATATACAAATAGATGATATATCTTGGACTCTGGATTAATCTCGGAATTAGTTGAAACTGTGCATAAGGATGAGTTTTTCAATTGATGATCATTCTTAACTGCTAGTTAATTGTCTTGTAACTAAGGAAATTAACTTATAGTTAAGTAAACATTGAAAAACTGTGTCTACTTTTTTTAAATTTTATTATGTAGTGCGTATTAGGGTTTTCTATTTACTTTGTTACCGTTTGTTTTAACAAAATTTATTTTGTTAATAAAACCACGGGCACCATACTAATTATGTTTCGTCCAATTTACATAAAAACAGTTGTTGAAATTTCATCGCACAGCCCATCATTTTAATTGGCTTTATTAAAAAAACCGTACATTACTAAGCAAGGACAGTAAATTGACAAACGCAAGTCGCCATCATCGGACCAAAACAAGTAATTAGCGCGACGGCAATTGTGTCTTGTTGATCTAGTGACCTGTGGGCGACATCCGGGATTCGCTTGACCTCGGGGTCAAACTATATCGAGGAATTGGAGTGAGCGAGAACACCAAACCACTTGGCATTCGGAGGCCGACCTCATTAATGTCGGAATTATGGTACTTCCGGTGATGTCATCCGTCGTGACGGATGGCTATCGATCTGCAGATGTCCTGCAGCCCTTCGTTGCTCCCCCACCTACCAACCAGAAAGCGTCTATCTAGCCTCACTTGATGGCAGTCGACGACGACGACGATGTTTCAGTGAGAGAGGGATTGTAGATATCACACACACCAAGCAACTGGGGGGCGATAATGACACTAGGGAAAATTGATGGATATGAGCGAGGAAAAAATAAACTTCTGTTGGAGCTTTAAGAAGGGCCACGATAGCATGATGTGCAATCTTCGACAATATTGCTACATATTCATTATTTCAGCAGAAAATAGTAGGGTGTGTCATAGTTTCTTTTTCCCACATGTTCTTCTATTGCTTTAATTAAATTTCAAAAGGATTTGCTTTCTATTCCTCTCCTCTCCGGCTAGAAACTTTATCCAAGATTCAAATTTTACGTTTTTGGTGCAATAACTCTTCACAGTGCTTTGTACATCCACATATGATTGGTGTACTATAGAAGTAAGCCATCTTTCATTATGCCAAGGCATACATAGAAGGAAAATAGCAAAACTACTTTTAAAATTTCTATGAGTTATAGCTAAGTCGAGTCTATTCATTCAGTCACGAGATATTTGAAACAATTTGTTCGCAACATAAATTCAAGAAGTAACCATCGAACAATGTTTCATTCAGTTTACATGTACGTCCCGCGTATGCAAACATTGCAATGAATCACATACAGTTCATAAAGCATTTCAAATCGTTCTCAGCGGGTATGTACAAGCAGAACGCCGTTTTCTGCATCGAAGGTGAACGTCACCCATACACACACACTAGCATGCGATCAAGGTGAGCTCCATAAATTCACATATCGGTTTACTCAAAACATTACCCCTCCAGCACATCAACATCCATTAATAATGATTTCGATTGAAATGGAACGGGTCGAAAAGTTGTTAACGATAAAAAATCGATATTAAAAGATTTTGGTTAGAGTATAGTAAGCTTACATGAAGATATTCCTAAAAGTTTTAGGTGCTACTAGAAATAACAATATAATATTTCAACAAAACACCTGACATTTTGTAACAGTAACTTGTAACTTTTACAAATTACATGCAATTTTTATTAACTTTTGAAAATGTAGCACGAGTTTTTGTTAATTTCCTAATATGTTTCAAGTCACTTTATAAAATGAAGTAAAATGTCAGAAACTTACAATTATTATGGCGTAAAGTATCCGTCATGTATTAGTAAAATTGGCTTACGAAACTGGTGTAACACAACATCACTTTTAACAATAAGTATTATAGAGGGGTTGTTTAATTATACCCCCCTATTTTAAATAATGTATTGAATAACATAATTGTAACTCTAAAGAATATAAAAGCAAAAATGGTAAACCCGTAATTATTGGTTATCGTTTTGTGGGTTCGCAATTAACCATTAACCGTGCTAAAGGTCGTGCCTTTTCTCCTGCAGCGTATAAATTCGAAACAACCAGTGCGTGCATCGAACAGCCTGAATAATTTAGCGTGTGGTATGACGCGTTGGAGGTGTTGTCCCAGCGTCCATTGCCGCCTCCAATAATCCACTCACTCTCTGTAGTAGTGGCATCCTTGATAGCGCGATCCCCAAGTCGAGCCCTTCCCTTGGTGTTATTAAAGACGCATTACGGGGCGTGATACTATCGAGTTCGGTCAGCCGCGTCACCTTCAACGCTACGCCAACCCGTTGAAGATCCCTCGCGACCACTTGAAATATGTGCTCGTTTGTCCGCGTCCAAGAAACGGGACGCTAAAAAATGCCGTGTCAGCCGCAAGGTCAACCGGCCGGGGACCGACAAGATGCAGGCTTTGACCCCACGCCGCAGAGAGGTTTGTGGGGACGCGATCCATGACCGCTAGCAGGAAAAATTGCAGGAACTATACAATTAATTCTGATACCCAGGTTCAACCAACTTGTCTTTGGTACCACAAAAACAAACTAATTTGCTATAATATAATTCACTGGAATTAATGCAAAATGGATGAGAGTAAACCAGCAGGGATTTCCCTGATTTATTTTTAATAATCGTGCGTAATATTTACCAATAGTGGCAAAGGGCCACTGTTATAAAACTGGCATTTGGCTAATTGCCGTGAAAACGATCGTTAAAACAAACGCTAGGCAATTCTTTTCCTTTTAACAATTATGTAGAATTAAACAAGCCGGAGTTGTACTGAAAATTGCTCACAGGGGGAAAGTTCTCTTTCTGTGTGTATGTGAAAAAGGTAGAATGGCGTTTTGTAAATGTTATATGTGAGGTAAAAGAGAGAAGCCGGCACAAATTTTGTTTCCAGCCTTTCTTTTATCTGTGTTTACTTCAGGAAACTTGGTCCCCAACAGCGTGTCACAGTAAAAGGACCCTCGTTACACCGTTGGACAAGAGTCATTCGTCATATGCAGGAAAAGAAATAAGTAAACAAACTAGCCGACCTAAATATACGGTTTAACCTTTAAGGGAGGGCCGAAAGGATCTTTCTTTGGATGTAGGGAAAAAGGACGCGTAATTGAAACGAAAAACTTTATAGGGAAGTCAATAAATTTTTTAAAGACAATTTGGCTGGAAAATGGAGATCTAAAATATCAATATAGTTGATGTTTTTTATTAGGAAGTTATAGAAGGAATTTAAAACTCAATTTCGCTTAGCTTGAAATGATGAAGGAAAATAATTTAAAATTAATCATTTGTTCAATAAGTAACAAATTTTTAACGAAAAATCCGAACAGAATTCTCTCCCCGTTTGTATCAGTCATTAAAATCGTAGTACTTTTATAGAATATTGTATTCGATACGTCAATTTACTTTATAACCGTAGTTTGATTTTAAAGTGAATATAGTAAAATGGATAGGATTCAATGTGATCCTGATATAAAAATAAGAACGCCAGAATAACTTTGAACATACTTATATCTATAAATTTATAATTTAAAGTAAACGCTGAGTTTAAGACAACTTTAACTTGTACAAATTATAATTCTTTCCAAACAGGAGTCTTCATTTTAAATTTGCATAATTTAATTATTTAATACAGATAACTATAAACTTTCTCTAGTTGTGCTCCTCAAATGCATGGAAAAATATACGAGCCCTAACAACTAAATGTTCGAACAAAAGTAAATTTGATTGTGTTTTTTCCATACGCGCAAAAGTTATCTAAATTAACTTCCATAATATTGATGGTTTTTTCTGTTATAATGCCAACATTTAGTTATATAAAAACGTAAATTTCGTAAAAATTCGCTCGGCGGTTCCAAAACTGTGGCACTTTAACCCAGCAGGATGGGAAAATTGTAGAAACAAGGAATTATTATTTTCAAAACGTTGGATCTAGTAGTCGGATTTTAATGAAATTTACTTTATTGCAAAGCTGGATGTTGGTTTTCTTTACAAAAAAGTAACACAAGTTTTTATTTGGTGATTTTAGGCATTTATCGGAGCTTCAAAGTTGCACCTTTAAAAGTGATAAAATTTTCTAGTAACTGTTTTAAAGAATCACAGTTTTGAAACCGCTGGTTGGATTTGTGTCAAAAAACATTTAAATCAAAGCTCAATAATCGTACTATATTGAAAAAATCCTGAAATTTTAATATGATTTTTTTTGCATTTTATTCGAGTTCCATAGTTCACTTTTCAAAAAACGTGTTTTTTGAGGGTGCTATCTATATTAAAATAATCACAGTTTTGGAACCACTGGTTGGATTTTGGTAAAATTTACTTTATTGCAAAGCTGGATGTTGATTTTATGTACAAAAAATCCCCAAGTTTGTATTTGGTGATTTTAGGCATATTTCGTAGCTTTAAAATTGCACTTGAAAAGAGTGACGTAATTTTCTAACGACTGTTTTTAAAAAATCACAGTTTTGGAACTTGGGGAAAACGACATAAAGATGCTTTCATGGCCATCACCCAGTCCGAACTTAAATGTCGTTGAAACTCTTTGGCATAAAATTAAACGTATTCTACGCAATAATCCACCAAGAACCATTGGAGACTTAAAGACCAAAATAGAAGAAATTTGGGCCAGTTTCACGCCAGAATTGTACCAAAATTTGATAAATACAATGCCTGCTAGAATACAGGCAGCTATTAAAGCAAAAGGAGACGTAACCTCTTATTAATGGTCCCAAATTAAAAATTATCCCAACATTTAGTTACAAATTCATTTTGTAAAGTTTGCTAATTATTAAGGTTAAAATATTTTTAAATCCAATAAATAATTTTCTTCCATGCATAATATTGTTATTAAGGCTTTATCTTATTGTATTGTTAGGTGTTTACTAATTATTTGCGTAAAATTTCCAGTTCTCTTTTCATAGTTCAAAAATTACTTTTGTCCGAACATTTAGTTGTTAGGGGTCGTATAGGTACAAAAAATTAAACTAGGTACTTATTAAAATTTGTACAAAAAACTTTCCATAAACCTTCAATTTTATGTCAATTTTTGCGACAGAGAACGAAATATTTGCAAAAATCCTGTTTGAGGCCATTTTTGCCAAATGGGACTTGAAGGAAGAGGATACCATCATACCTAAGCGATATCAGATATGTCCTAACACTTGACCTAATGATTCTTATAGATTAATTATGCTCAAATGAGTAACTCGACTTAGCATGGCTGCAACTCTTAAATTATTAGTTTTACATGAAAACTGAATAGGAACTTTTTTGTAGAAAATTGAATAGCGTTTAATTTTGTATACCACCATATTTGTAGTAGAACAAAAATAAAGCGAGTTATAGCTAAAACCAACTTGCATAATGCAATTAAAAAAATCTGAGGCGTTGATAATCCAATGCAGTCTACTCTAACCTAACTTATAGTTATTCTGTATAAAAAATATTATATATTATTCTGTTAAATCTCGGTGGATTGACATTTTAACAATGTTTTGTATTGTTATATTATAGATTTTACAGAATGTTATCCAACATAATACCTGGTCGTCTAAACAGTCCTGAGTAAGGGACGCTTCTCAAATTAAGCTTCGACCGAAAAAGCCTTCCGTCCGGCCCTGTTAATTAAAATCAGCACTTTACAAAAGTCGTGTTGACGAGTTGACGCCAACTCGAAAATAACCCTGGTGTAAAGTAAAAATTTTAATTGGGGAATATTTAAGCTACACGAAATAGTTTCCCGAGTTAATTATAAGCAAACACCGTGCAAACCGAGAATATAATTCCTTTTATGACATGGCCCTTTGTAATGTATCCGTTATCCTTGGCACTGCGTATGTACTCGGCAGAATTTTCTTTGGTCTCCAACATTTTCAGACCGGTTTATATTCAATAGATTTTTTCGAGGAATGAAGACACGGCATGTCAAAGACAGTGGTAGTTTTTTAATTACAGCTCTGTTTGCTGACGATGCCTTGTCGCACTCTTTTGACGACGTAATTAGCATGCCAAAGACTAATTAGTAGAGCAGTACCGTCCCGCGGGCCCTTTTTCCCATTGTCTGTTTCAAAAGTGCATCCGTCTGTGCAATGGCAAATAATGTAAAACCAAGGGAATTATAAGCGTAATCCCCGCGAAAAGCGTCTCCAAACATGCGGTATTAATTATGTTTATTGTTCGTTGCGCAGCGCGGCTCCCGTTGGTGTACTTCCATATAACAAGACTATGTATAGGACATTCCAGGTTTTTTATGGTGCCATGTAATTAACTGTGATTTTTATCCGTACTTGGCTCTTTGCGTCTCCCATTTCAAATATTCCATTCATGCATTTCTATTAGGAACCGTGGTTGGTCCTTTTTTTTTCCGTGTCAAGGCGCTGTTGTGATTAAATAAAAATATTCAACGCCGTATTTTATACGTGATAAATTACAGTAATAGTTCATTTAGTAGAGCGGTGTTGGGCTGGAGAAGAACACAGAATATTAATCAATTTCAAAGTGAAACAAGGTTTTTTCTACCTGGGTATATGTGGCGTGTATGCTGGCACCCGACAATACATGGGGGGTGGTCGGTGGTAGTGGCGGTCGACGGAGTTTATATGCAACGGTCAGTGACACTGTTGGCAGGGGGTGGTGTAGTGTTTTGCAACAATGGTCGCTTTGCTCGCTTGGGATGAATCCAGCTGATGAGTGTATCCGGTCGGCCGTGAATACAAATGCCTTACGTAGGCGAGAAGCCAAAGCCTCATGGCACTTGACTGCACAATCTGCGTCTTTTTAGATATACATCTCATTTTTATATGCAACCAACCAAATATCGTAGTTGTGGGGATGAAAAAATACTTGGATAAGATGAATGTAGCTGATTTTCGCAACCTAAACCACAGCACCGAACTACGAAACATTAATTCATGTTGAAAGCTACGACAAGTGCAGGGAATGATAGAAGGACATCCCGAGGAAGCAGTGCGAACTCTATTCTTAAATATGTCGCATTAATTCGTGTAAATTTTGTTAAATTTTTAGGTCTACTATTTCTGTACTGTGGTATAGTTAAACTAAAAAGGGTCGAGGTTCAGGAGCCTTTTTAAGACTCGAAGCTCATATTAGAATTAAGACAGCAAGTTAAATAGTGGCTTAATGACTGGGTTGATGAGACTGTGAAAGATACATGCAGAAGAAGTAAAGGTTTCGGGCAAGTTAAGACCTTATCGGAGGACTGAACAAATTAAAAACTTCTAGTTCTTGGGTAAAACCTTGTGGTAGGAGTCTTAAGAGCCAATACCAGATGAAGACGTTACTCTTTAATGGGAGGAAAAGAAGATCCCATCTGCCCAAATTTCGAGAAAATGAAGAGATCTCAAAGCATGGCATCGATTCACTACATAAAAGAATGTGAAACAAGAGGCACTGCTACTGGTCAAATCAAAAAGAAAACTTACCGTTGACGTGACGATTAAGACCTGAAACTCCGACCTTTCATTTTTAACATTATCTCTTTTGCGAGTATCTATCTCTTACGCTTATAGCAAATTTGGTCTCCTTTCATTTTTGTCTTGCCCCAACGTTTTTTAACGATTTGTTAATTTTTCCGAGATTGACCCTATCTAAACTTCCTTGTTATTTCAGTGTGTATGCAATATGCAGTTAGTCACGTGCCCTCAACCATTTTTTATTAAATTAGCTCAAACCACAGCAAATCACATATTATCACTCTGTAAATATACAAATTATATCCAGGGTACACTGGCGTGTGATAAAATGTGTTTGTTTTTAATCATATTAATCCACATAAATATCTCGCTACATATTTGGATACGTAGCAAGCAGATTTAAATTAGTCCCCAACATAATTACGGTCCTTTTGGAATACTATCGATGTAAATTTGTGTTAGGTGAAGGGTGGTTAAAGGGGGTGGTGGCGAGGTTGTCCGATGTGCCAGTCTACCGTACATCTCAAACCAACCAACCCTATTTAATTTCCCTTGTGAATTTACATCATCATAATTCTTGTCAAATTTAAAATTCATAAAAGTGCATGCGACACTGATATTCGAAGCAGAAAAGAGGTAAGCTATGGCTTTGGTATATGTTGGAGCAACAGTGGCACAGAGCATGCGGGATTTGATTATTATTAAACAGAAAATACACGACCGTTTAATGTGATGGCGCCTCTTGTATTATATCCTACCCTAATTATATTAATGCACGGAAATGTAATTAATTTATATAGGTAGAACAGTTTGAAGGGGAAGATGATGTAAGATTTAAAATTAAGTTGGTGATGTGTTGGGGAATTAATTCTGTTAGATAATTAAGTTCAGTTGGATTTGGTTTTTTGGGTCACGGAAATAAGGTTTGATTTAAATTGCATGTAGATCAATGATTTTTGGAAAGAAAAGTTTGTAGTGGAACAAAATTATTTGGACATTCCTCAAACTCAAGAGGGAAATTTTTAATTTACACATAACACATATTTTCCTGAGTATTTTCCAGATGATTATAATATTCGTGAAAGTTTGCAATAAAAATCAATTTTTAGGTTACAATATTTCGGCGTTGGTATGATTTGAAACGAAATAGCCAGAATATTTGACTGTTTAAGCTTAAGCTTTTCCAGAGCAACGGAAGCTTTCAAAACATCTAACATTTCGGTTAAATTTGCTTAAAATAAAAACCAGTGAACAAGTAACAATAAATCAATGGATTTTTTCCGTTACTTTCATACATATCAATAGTCAAATGACAGCAGGAAATTAGATCACCGTGTATATTGATGACGTGCAAAGCTTTTTCCTTTGCCACTCTGTTAGGTATATGAATTAGTTAATATAATAGGATTTCTCTTGTAATTCTATTTTTTGTGAAATTGGTGGTTATCAGAATTTGGGGCCGAGATGACCCATTTCGAGAACGTAGGGTTTGAGCAAAATCATAACTTGTGGATGCCTTAGGGCCTGTCGCTGCTGCTTCTATATACAGTACAATGCAATATAAGCGCCATTTCATAATTTTTATATGTAAATTTTTGCATGTTCTGTTGCAAACAGGAAAATTCCACCTGAAGGCAAAGCCGCTTAAAAACGTTTTTAGTTAATAAATGTGATGTTTTATTTGGGCGCATTTTGTCGAAGCATTCCAGTAGTGTAATATATAAATATATATTATTTAGGCGTGGTATTATTAAATATGGTGAATGCGCCAGGAGCGCGCCGCACGTCGGTAGAGCTTTTTAAATTTTCGCAGCGGGAATGCGTAATATGCCGCCCAATCTGAAATTCCTGGATATTTGTGTCGGTGTGTTTAATTCCGCTTTATACAATTATTTGCAGTGAAGGGATTTGGGGGCCTGTGCATAGCCGAATCCCGGGAGATTATCCGCTATAGCTTTCGCCCAGCAATTCTCAGAACGTGCAACCTTCTCGATAACGGGGCTCTCCAAAGTGGGTAGCATTTCGAAGCGGGTCAAACACAGCGACCGTGCTGACTGGTGACATTTGCCGCTGATGACGCCGCCACTTGAAGAGACGCCCTGGTATCTGGCGGTGGTGTGATAAGACACCGCGTCGACAAAACGGGGACCTTTACGACACTCGCTAACAGCTCACCTACAAACACAATGTCACAACTTGCAACGACTGCCAACACTTGCCTGCTTTATAGATTGTTTGATCGGATGAAACGGAGCAAACACGCTCTTTTTAAAGGCGCATTTGATACTCCACTGGACCGAGATGTTGTTTGCACCATGTCATGTTCGCCAGCCATCACCAAAGTATACTTAGCTACTAAACTTTACAACACTCATAAAGAATTCCATCACACTTTCAACGTTTATTCATTTATTTGACAATATATATTCGACAACAAACCGATTCAACCGTATCGCAATATGAAACTCCCATCATCAAACACAATCATCTCTCTTATATATAAAATAAAAAAGAAAACACTGCTTCAACTTAACATTAATAAGAGATAATCCCGCGTTTCACAGGAAAAGATAAAGTGTTGAAAAACGAGGATTGCTTTTAAAATCATTTGATGTATTTTTAAGTGTCGAATGTAATAAAAAGGGGCCACAGCGGCATTTCCTGCAATACAATTGGTGGAAAATCTTTAAAATAATAGCAGTTCATCAGGCTCAAAGCCGATGGATGTTCCCTGGTGGATGAGAAAGAGGCAAGAAAACGTTTTTTGGCCGTCAGGGAATTAGAGCTGGTGTTAATGACTTTTTCATTTAGTGGCGCAGATTGTGACGAGAGTTCTGGCTTGTGTCTTAGCGGGCGTCAACAATGACGCGTTTTATTATCGGCAATGCAGTGGAATTCTAGGCCATTGGGCTCTGCCCGGCTCATTTCATTTCTGCAACATCCGTTGAGAGAAATTTCGGTGATGCAAGTTGTTTACCACACATGGCGGGTGTGTATGTTAGACTAGATGCAGTCGTAGTGGAATTCTTAAGTATACTATATCCACTGCATGTCTTCTAGTTTATGCTAGTTTGACTTGAGAATTTATATTTGTTCATTTGCATGTGTGCATGCCTTTGGCTGGTTGTTACAAATTATTTGCGACAATGTTCATACTCTCCTGATGTTACATATTTTAATTAAGATTAGAAAAGTTTTTGCTGTGTAGATAATTTGAAGGAACAATAAATGAAATATTTGTCATATTATTACTAGTAACAATTGAGGGCGAATGAGGATATCAAGAGTTTTCATAGGTGCATCCTGAAAAACAAAGATTTTCTTATTGAGTAACGAATTTCTTGTGGACAAAGATTTTGCGCAAGTTATTGTTGGTCTTATGGTTTTGAGTTGGGAACGTGATGCTACTAGAATTGTTATAGATTCTAAAAAATGTATAACATTTTCATGTACCTATAACAATAGTCAAGGAAATTATTTTCAAATGTTATTGCACTCTCTTTGTTTTTTTTTTATTCTTGGTGTTCTCTTCCAAAGTATCTTTTTTTATGGCTAGGTTTCGTCTTCAGGTATAGGCCGATGGAAATGGCCAGAACGCGTTGTGGATGTTGCAAAATTATCAATGTTTATGAAATCAAAATTTGATCTTATATTTATTCTATTCTTAGGTTCTTGTTATAATTATCAATGAAAAATGTTATACTTACATTTTGGTGCTTCTGTTTTATTTTCTCGTTTTCATATTATTTTCCAGAGGTTTCTATGAAAAAGTAAATATTAACAAATACATAGTATGCATAATTACTGGCGTTAATTATCATCGTCATTATATTAAATTTATTGTAAATGGGAAAATGCAGTTTCGAATATAGAGATGATTTGCTAACAAGTCACCCCCAATATTCAACTATCAATTACTAGCGATTAAACCATATATTTCCTGGAAAATATTATATATAGTATATAGTTTGTGCGAAATCCGATGTAATTGAATGCAGTGGATTAAATATTAATTGATTCAATGGACAGCATACTCGGAGCGGCTGATATATAGTATCGCAGTGTGTTGCATTGGGGGATGATAAAGGCCCCAGCATCCAATATAAAATGGTGCGGCTATCCCTCGAACACAGAAACAGCATTTCCGGGTCCAGAGCCCAGGTTTGTAGTAACTCCAGTAATCCACCCGGACTGGCATGACTGAATCGAGCCAGGTATCAAAATAGTGTGTGTGTGGATGGAGTCCGGTTGGCTGCCGGAATCCGGACAAATTCACCAGCACGGGAAAAACAACATCATTACGTAGGAATCGCATGGAAACTTGCTTAAAATTTGTTTACCTACGGCTTTTCTATATTTTTATAGTGTATTAACTGCGCTTTTTTTTCATAAATTCTACACGAAAGTTGGGTATAAAAAGTTTGTAGGCGATTGACGAAGGGGCTCTATTTCGCGTTTACAGCTTTTTTAGGTGCAGTTTCTCAAAACAAGGACCGTGTTTTTGTACCTAAATGGTTGGCGTATATACTTAAAATTTGTCGATAAAATTTACTGAGCCTATTTTAATAAAACTCCCAACGGTATAAAGTGTAACAAATAAGAAAGTTGTAAAGTTGATTTAATAATCTGATAAAAAAAAGTTATTTTGGCTTTAGCTGAAACTTTAAATTAAACATTTTATTATAAAAATTCCTCGGCAGCACCCGCACCCACACATACATAGCGCAAGTTCCTTTATACCGAGCATATTATATGCCGAAAACTTCCGACTTGTATTTTTCCCAAATAAATATGTTAAAAATGTACCCGTAAATGTAGATTGAGCGTGTCGATATAGTTCAACTTTCATCATGACTAATTTTAGACATATAAATGTATAAGGGTTAATATTAAATCATCGTTATTTAAGGCGATTACACTAATGTTTTAACGCTCTATCGCGTACTAAAAACCGGGGCACAAATCTCTCACGTTTGCGAGCTTTCGTGTTACATATAAACACACTGCATGGAAACGCCATATACAATCGAGGAAAGTTTTTATGTTTTAGACAAATAATTCATTAGTTTTAAATAAATATTCTGCGTGTTGTGGGATTCGGACGTGAAACCATCTAGATTATACGCACCATTATTAATTACATGTCAACTGTTTATGCATGTTTTAATTTTATTGTTTCGTGTAATGAATAGTGCTTTCCATATGCTTTATTATATTTGATAAGAACCATGAAAATGGAAAGGTTTTCTTTCGTTATATTCACAGTATACGCCCTTAAGAGTTTCCAGAAATTATTATGAGAGGTAAATTTGGTATTAAAAACCATCAGGGCGTTCACCTCTGTCAAAATAATTAAATGTTCTTTAACTTAATATTTTAATCAAGGTCTTTTTAAGAATTGGGGGTGATATGTCTTTAACTCTTCCTTTCCATTAGCTGCTTTTTTGTTTATTTTTTGGAATGATTCAGTTTTTCTGGCTTATTTATACCTGAAGTTTACAGGATCTTTCTTCTTTGGTACTACATTTTGCAGGGTCTTCGGTTTGATCTCTTTCCTGGACGTTTTCTTATCCACCTTTCTTTTTCGGTTTTACCCCTTCTACTGTATCAAATATTTGATTCTTCCTCATTTTCCAGTCATCTGCGTCCTGCATTGCATCGAGTATTTTCTTAACATTGGAAACCATTTATTACCCTTTCTTGTAAAGAACTTCTTATTCTATTACAGTAATAAAGGATAATGTTTGATAAGAAAAGTGCTTTTTAATTTGTATTAGATTTTATAAGAGTTTACAGGATCTAATAAATTTCGTCTTTCTTTGGTACTGCGATTCTCATAATTCTGGGTCTTCGCCTTGATCTCTCTTGTAAGGTTTTCTTGTCCACCTCTCTTCTTCTATTTTACCACTATATGTCTCAAATAGTATATTCGTTATGCCTTAGCAAACTGTACCATATCTGGCCCCTCTACTCTATTATGTATTTGATTCTTCTTGATTCTCTAGCCATTTTTATTCTGCTTTACACCGAATATTTCCTTAATATTGGAAACTCTTTTTTCTTAAATGCATTAAAGAACTTTACAAATTTGATAATAGGTACCTTATAATTCTTTAATTTTTAAATAAATTTCTCGAAATTATCCAAAATTCAATAAGAAAATTATATAAACTTTAACACCACTGGCTCCGTAGGGGGATGTAGCTTAATTCTTAGTACTTATTGTAAACAATTTCTTATTCTAATTCTATAACAGTAATTAACGACTATTTTGATCAAAAACTTTGGTTTTAATTTTGTTTTGCTCTTATTGCGATTTTCGTAAATAGTTTATGTAGAGCTTGTGTTTGAATATAGTATCCTATGGTATCCAGATTAATACAGTGAGCTGGAATGTAGCGAAGTGTAAAAAAACGCAATAAATTTAAATTTCGTTGGAAAGGAAGCAAAAGTGAGCGCAACATATTCATGAATTAAAGTTTTCTGAAATAGAGAGGATGTAAAGCGAAGAGTAATGTTTCATCTGGAAGTCCCGTCTGCGTGCGTGTGTGTGTGCTTGCTATCTGAAGAATACTCTCGCAGGGGCTGTTTTTGAGCATTAAGCGCCTTCGGATGGGTTAATTCGGAATATTTTAACAGCAATATAGGAGCGCTCTAAATGTATATTACTGGGATAGCAATCCAAAGTAATTGCCGTCGGTCCAACGGGATGTCCGGCGGCGGGTAGCAGAGAGAGAGAGGCGGTGGTTGAGGGGTTTAGAGCCCCATGGTCCCAGCTAAGCGGTCACGTCCGTCGTGCAGGCGATCAAATCCACAAATTCAGCGTCATAAACTCGCACCGAGCCGCGCGCTACGCCACGGCGGGCAGTAACCATAAACTGCGCTTAATATCGCATTTAGGAATCGAAACCGTGTGCAAATGCGGATTTATGATCGTTCTAATCATCCATCACTGCCGGATTAAACGATATCTGGCCAGATTACAGCTATACGTGAACGTCAGCTATTATTAATTATGCACTTCCCTGCCGGCATGTCCGTGGATGTACTTTACCTCATCACATCTCCACGACCGATGAGAGAACACCTGGAGCAATCAGGCTCACTCTGTTGTAATGTATGCACCAAGCAAATACACGTCATATTGCCTCCAGGAGCGCACTGTGACTTCTTCCCGCGGGACTGACACGTTTTCCAGGAATGATCAAAGTTACATTTTTGCCTCGGTATACTGTCTTCATAACACCTCTTTCCCAACATGGGAACTAGCTACGTAATCGCAAACTAAACCGATTTAATGCACTCCCGGCGTGTTTTCGCTTAAATGCAGAAAGCGACGATGTATAATTTGATATTCAGTTTCAGAAATTTCCAAATGCTCTTTCGTATGAACGAATCTACACTTCTAAATACAATTTTAAATATGCAGCGTGGCGGATCTCAAGCCAATTTCACCAACTACATTCCACGTAGGAATACGTACGAAATGGCACAAAATACATTAGGAAAAGTTTCCTTTTGACATTTCCATTTACCATCTTTCAATAATTCTAACCCAAAACTCTTTGGTTTCCTGTACACTTTTAAAACCTGCTCACTCTGTATGTACATCAGTAACTATTTCTGTTATCAACATGACTAATGTAGCGTAATGCATCCAGGGATCCAGTTTCTAAATTTTTAATTCCTCTCCACTCAACATTATTAATATAACAATCTGAAAGTGATTCGCTGCGTTTGCTTTCAAAAAAACTAATTCTTATTAATAGCATCCAGTAAATCAGGCGAAAACAAAAGTGCAGGGCGTAAAAAAATAACAGTTCTTATAGTAATAAGTCAAATGAGCTTGCAATAAATTGTGGAGTATAATTCACGCGAAAATAAAAATAAACTCGCCTAATATCCGGAAATTTCTGTGTAATTTATGCGCGAAAGAAATCCAAAAAGAAAATCGTTTTAATGTTTGGAATCAGTGGAAAGCAAGATAGGGTAGGGTCTTGGGTCTGTTAAATTATTATCCTTGGACGCTCCCCCATAGTATACACTCTATAGCATCAAAAACGTCGGCCGGGTGTTTACGCATCTTTGCAGTCACGCAATTTGCCGCCCATATATGAATTATGATGACCTTTATTAAATTAGTGCGTTCATATTCCGGATATCATCCCGGAAGAGGAGGTACTGTTTTGTTTGGCTGACGCCAAGCACCGGCTAAATATTGTATTGGACCCTGGGCGATTTTGCAATATTAATTTGATTAATTTTATATATTGCCTGCTGGTGGTGCTGGATGGATGTGTTTTCCAATGGGATGGAATTGTTTGCTTAATGTTAATTAAATTATATTCAATTTGCATCGATATGCATCAAATTGCTGTAGTCGTGTTGGATAAAATTGGTGATTGGGGTAACATAAAGATGAGTCATAAGTTTTACCAAAACTTTTAAGGCTGGTTTATAATGGATAATCTGATCCACAAAATTTCAAGTATAAGAGTTACTTATGTTCGTTTATACAGGGTGTCCGGAAATTAGGAGCAAAAAACTCGGGGAGTGATTTTACTCGAAAAGTTAATGTGACAAGTTCCTATAACATTTTGTCGATAGTTCATTAATATTGGGGTTACAAGGCCCTAATTTTTTTTTAATACATTTTTTCCAATAACTTTTTTCTTGAAAATGAGCTGTAGTTAAGTAGTTGGTATTCATTTAATGCAAGCAAATTTTTTTAAGGCGTTTTTCTCGAAAAAGACTCGTTTTATCGTGATGCAGCAAGAGGATCTTTTTGAAGAGTTTTCGATGCTCTTTAATCGGGCGTCATCAAAGTTTAGAAAAAGTGTCTAACAAAAAAGTTCTGGGTCTTTATCCAAAGGTCAACGTCAGTTTCGACTCTTTGACATTGGGGGATTTAGCTCAAATTTGGTGCAAGAATACAAATAAACATTAGTGATAAGTGTGCTAAATTTGAAACGGTACACTAGAAAAAAAGTTAATGGAAAAAATTGATATAAAAAAAACAATCTTTAAGACCCTGTAACCCCAATATTAATGAGCTTTCGGAAAAATGTTATAGGAACTTGACACATTAATTTTTCAAGTAGAATCGCCCCCGAGTTTTTTACTCCTAATACCCTGTATAGTAGATTGATTGGTTGTTAGTTAAGAATAGCAACATCGCTTCAATTAATCGGTTTCAATTTACTTATAGTTAGAGTGAACTTCTAAAAATGTGAATGATTCACCAAATTTGTTTTGATCTAAGAATCCAAATTTGCTTCTTCAACCATTACCTATAACAATTCCTCCTATTCCAATAATGACAACATCGTTCAGGTTAAACAGTGTCCATTTATAGTTAGAGAATAAAAACCGATTCAAGAAAATTGAATTATTTTTTTGAAGATGTTTCATATCTACGGGTAAGATTCCCAATTAAATGTAGAGAGTATTCCCAATAGACAGATTGACCAGACCTTAAAATACCTGAACATTAATGATAATTCCACTTGAATTCTATTCCTCAATCTCCAATATGTGTGCCATACTATTTCGATGTAGGTTAATACGATTAGAGAAACAAACTTCCTCAAGCGTATGGAAATGTGTGTTGAACTATATAACATAGATCCAAAAACAGAAATGCATTCATTTACCAGTTGAAATGACGCCTAATGCCTAGAAATGTATGCACCACGACCTTTTAACTATTGAATAGGTAGAGCTGCATTAATTCAAATCCATTTGCAATTCAGTTACATACGCATACAATGTTGCAATGTTGGTAAAATGCAAAAGCGCGGCGAGT
Source organism: Pediacus dermestoides (assembly GCA_963942485.1). Lineage (NCBI taxonomy): Eukaryota > Metazoa > Arthropoda > Insecta > Coleoptera > Cucujidae > Pediacus > Pediacus dermestoides. The sequence goes on from OZ012629.1 coordinate 8,046,613, forward strand.
GCAGTGAAATATACAAAGCGTATAAAGCACAACAGATTTGATAGTCTTGCTAAAAGGTATCCATCCTATCGCACCTGTGCACCACAATTAAAATTGTAACAAAAATAATTATTCCATCATGATGATGGCAGTGGCAGTGTAAAACTCCCATTCGTCCTCAACCATGTGCCGCGGGCGTAACACAGAGAGGGAAACTGTGCGTTTTGATGGATTACGCAACGTATAATATCGGTTCTGTTGAAATTACATCAACTCTAGAACTGATGTATGGCTCAACGGGATTAAATAATAAAATTATAGCATGAATTCCAAATGTGCAGTATTTGGTTCTGTGTTCGCTTTGTGAAAATACCAATCAACTATTTATCTATCTATATTATCCTGCAAGCATCTACCTACCTGAGGTAATACTGTAACCCGAGTTTATCATTAGTTAATCTTAAACACTTGGAAGGTCAGCTCCATTCCCCCAAACGCTCCCTTGAAAGTTTAAATGTAAATGAGATATTAGGGCAGCCACTAACGTAATTTCCCACTATACGATGACCATGTTTGTTTTGGACTTATGAAGAATTAATTTGGGTCCCCCCCAAAAGTAACATAGGTACACCAATATATAACACACACACATACATACAAGGACGAGACTAGGACGATAAGGCCAGCCAACGTACACCAACAACGTCTTGCCTACAGCCACTTAGCTAATGGTCTATCCCGGGAGACCTACCGTTGATGAGGTACAAACCTAATAGATACATGTCGTATAAATTCCCTTTGATGCCAGTCCTCAAATAAGTTAAATGGGTCCTGCAATACCGCCGGCACTGTTGGAATTATTATTAGCATTACGAATTTATTGGCCAGTCCACTTTGGCAAGTCCTTTATAGGTGTGTGTTTTGGGTGGCCTGTTTCTGCAAACTTGGACAGATGGTTATCCTTATCTGAACGGTTTGCGGTTTGGCAAAGAGTCGTTTTGGTTAAATGGTGCTAAATTTACATCGTGATTATCTGATTTTCAGTATTAAACAGCTTTTGGTTTCCGGTGGGTAAATTATAGTTAAAATATTAGATATGTTGGGAGAAATGTTGGGTTAAATATTTTAAAGGTTTGATGAAATCTAAAAAATGGCTTAGATGCCACAATGAGGTACTATGGTAAATTTACAACTTTTGGGGAATTAAGTTGAAAAAATTGCAGAAAAACTATCTATCTATTATTAAATTACTCGTTTATGCAAAATTCACACTTTATGCTAGCATTGCTAGCAAACCAACTAATATCTAAATTTATGAAATTATTAGTTATTTCTTACCTTAGTTTGGATAACTTTTATCTAACTAGAACCCAGTGCTAAAGTGTAAGTTACTACTGTTAGAGACAAAGTAGCTAGAAATTACGTTAAGAATAAAAGTTCTATAAAACAGAATAATTTTCAAGTTCTAGTTATAGAAACGTAGATATTCTGTCATTCATTTAGAAATAACTTTGAATTGCGTTATTGGTGTTATTAAATTAAAACAAACATACAAAATTGCACCTCAAAGTTGACAAAAAAAAATTATTTTTTATTTATATTTTCTCATTATTTTGTGAGCCAAATTTAGGTGATTTTAGTGTAGTTATTTTAATAAATTATGTAAATAATAAGGTACCTAGCTGATAATTGCGCTTTGGAATTTTAATAGAAAATTGAGAAGACTCCTATATACCTTATAAAGTAAAGTAGAAACCGGTACAAATATTAGCATCGTTTTAAAATTAAGTTCGATAATTATAAATACACAAATCATTAATAAACAATACCTAATTAAGTACTTATAGAGGTATCTCTTCGTAAAAACTCATGTTTTTATTCATTTTATAATTAAACTTTCCATATTATTGTTTTTAATTAAAATCAGTCTCCGTTATAGTTATTTTAGGTGACATAAATTTTGTACATAAACTTGATACCCAATATTAAAACTATTTAGAATTTTAACGACAATATCCATTTTATATTAATTAGATTTAGCCGAAATAACCTACTTTCCTGAATAAATTTCAGCTAATGTTTTTTGCATCATAAAATCTGTAAAAACTGTACACATGAGGAAACATCGTTATTTTAGAAGAAATAAAAATTTATACATGAACGACGACCTTAAAATTTAAAATATATTAAAAACCTGCATTATCATAAAACATTCAAGTTTCTTATGTAAACTTGTATTAAATTAACACATTTCATTATTAATTAGACATATTTAATATCTACAGATAAAAACATAAATAATCTTTTTGGTGATAATAGTGATAACAATGTTTAGTGTGTATGTGTATATGGGCCAAAATAAGCGTTGACGAGGTGGCCGAGTGGTTAAGGCGTTGGACTGCTAATCCAATGGGCTCTGCCCGCGTGGGTTCGAATCCCATCCTCGTCGGTCCTTTTTACTGTAGATATTTTTGTACAATCGTTTGGTTCAGTAGTCCCGGCGATTTTATCGGAAGTGAAAGTTACTGGAAAATAATATAAATAATCGATAATCCTTACAAAGCTCGTTTTCAGTCTATAAGGGCCGGTTTCTTGTATCCTAGTTAAATTTAGTAAATGAATAAAAGCCGCAGACAATTATTGAAATAATCGTTATCGTGGCTTTTAATCAACAAATAAAATTAATGGGGCCACAAGAAACTTGAATTTGCAGTTTAAACAAATATATCTAGGTTCCCTCTATGAAAATAATTACCTGCATTTTACTACAATATTTTTTTTTAAAGAATCATATTAATAGACTTTTTAATTTGTTCCCATCTCACGCCCCATTACCCCTCTCGACTATTTTTATGAAAAATTACCTGCCACAAATACAGGAATGTGACGACACTGTACACCGTTTCTCAATCGGGACATCTTCGAAATTGAAAAAGACTTTTATATTATACACCTACTTCGCTTTTTTAATTTTCATGCTAGGATTGCTAAATGATACGCGTAATTTCCAAGCACGCCGCCATTAATTTGGTCGACGCGTTCTATAATACCGGCACTCCATTAACATTTTTTCGTATCATTTATTTTTTCATGCCGCGGCCCCCTTTTGAATACATTAAGCGCATTTTACACTTGAATTTAAATGTTTGGAAACAAATGTTTATCGCTCAGTTGATATATTTTAGAATGGCCTAAAATTATAATGCGATATTATTAATGCTTCATGTTCAAATTCTCGTTTTGCAGCTTTTATCTTTAGGTTTTATATTTTATTCATCGGTCAGGATGCGAATTGTTCGTAATTATTTTAATTAACAATTAATTTTAATAATTTTTTCATCTTTGTATAATTCACAAATATCGATAGATTCTATGCAAATTTATGGAGTTCATAACTTTCTTTCAGTATGTTATTTGATTGAAAAGTCGCTTGATAATTAAGCTTAGCTACAAGCTTTAATCGAAGAATCATTCGATAATATCTGTGTGTGTAGTTGTGGAGATCTAGAGGTATTATAAAGAGAGAAAATGTATTACATCCCATTTAATGCCCGGCAGGTCAAATACGCTATTCGTCAAAGTATTGTAGTGCAAGCGCATAATCCGAACTGGTCTTCTATTATAGAGAGATATAAGCCCGAGATAGAACTCATCATGTTGTCGTTTAATCATATCGCATTGGGAAATGATGGTCATCGTGATCCCAGCATTAACGTTGAATTGAACGTATAGTAGACACAATAATTTTTTGTATTTCCAGGGTGGAGTTTGGTTATTTTCAATGTTGAAAGGGATGGGCACAGATTCAAATTCATAGTGCACGGAATGCATTTGGAATTAAACGGGTTGACTGATGTTCCACACCGGCACATTCCGACCATCATTCAGGTATGCGACGGCCTCCAGAAATAATTAATTTTAAAAATGTCAAAAGGTTCACACAACACATATGCCCTGTGGATATGAAGCAGAATTTCCACGTCGATTTTGTAACAACGTTCATTTTGTAGACAGAGATTATGTGTTGTGGTTACAGCAAGGGAGCAGAACTGGGACAAATTAGACCTTTTTATCGGCAGTACGTGTATGTTTATGACTTTGAAATGAATGTTGTGGTCATTTCAGGGCCAGTTTTCAAATACAATACCGATGTGTTAAAACCACTCGTCGCTTTGAAATATACAGGATGTATATTTTTTATAACAGAACTTTTACAGTCGATAGAGGACTTTTTTTAAGAAGAAAAGATTCCATAACCATGGGTTCGTAGAACGCGTCATTTTTGAGATACACGGTGTTTACTAGTAAACTATAAATCTATGGTATTATGACAAAAATAATATGGTTCATTTTTTGACACATCTTTTTAGGGAGGTAATTCTTTAAAGAACCAAAATTATAATAATACCTAATGTCAAAACACGCAAAAAAGTTTGTTCTACACTGAGCCAGAAATGATGCATAATCGTAAAAAAATTTAAATATCTCGTAAATATTTGAGTTAACACAAACTAGACCAGCTTAAATTTTTTACATATTTTGACCATATCTTTAATAATTTTTGAATATTTTTTTCAAAAGTTCCATTCTATAAAAATAAATGTCCAAAATAGATGAGTCTCCATTCTACTACTATTGTTATAATATCATCAAATTACAGTTTACTTAAAGTCTTGTTAACTTATCAAAATTCAGATCTCTATCTTAAATTATTATTCTGGAGATATACTCAAAAAATGTGTCATGTTTAAAGGGACTTTTCTTCTTAAAAAAAGTCTTATATCAACTGCAAAAAAAGTGGAACACATTTGCATTTTTGCATACTTACCTAGTAGATATTAAATATAACGTGAATGAAGGGTACTTGTTCAAGAAAAAAAATCCCTCCAAGAAATCGATTTCAAATCGAGTTGATTTTACTAAAGGTCAAGCAATTCTCGCAACAATATTGACATTTGAGGTTTCAAGGAATATGCAATACTCCTGATTTTTTCAATAAAATCCATTGTCACCTGTTAGGTTCACTGTAAATTAAATCACCAACACGAAGAATCATGCATCATGGAAGCATGATAAGAAAGCTTTTTATAGAATTCTTGTGTCAAACATAAAATTGATGTGATTTTTTCCTTATTCCCATCAGTTGTCTTCGCCGCTGCTTTTGTTATCCAAACCAAACATTTTCTTTATGGTTATAAAGTCACGTACATGCGGGAATTGAAAATGTAAACCTGAAATTATAACGGCCATTAAGCAGTTGATCGTACATCGAAATTGACAATAAATTTTCTAGTGTACTGAGAGAATTTACGAGCGTACACACGACAATGCCTCAATATATCCTGTACTTGATACCTAATTTAATAATAAATCCGGGAGCCCTCCAGACGCAAATCGTCGTTTTCACAGAAACTTATGAAAACATATCCCATATTGTCATTCCCGTTCAGCACAGGAGATTAGCTCGGCAGGCGCCCGAAGATTGAACGAGCTCAGAAAATAATAAATCTGCCGTACGCGGTTGTAAGCAACCCGTAAAATTGAATATGTTCGTTGCTTTCGTGCGGTGGTTCGCCTCTTCTCTTTCGTTTCTCTCATTTGATGTCCGAAGGAGCACCATCATTTATTCTTTCTGGCAAATCTGGTGATGCACATTTGCTCTGAGACCCTTCCGCAATATATCCCGCACACATTGGGGCTAATATTGCGAAAAGCCGTAGCCGAAAATTGTTTGAAAAATAAATTAGCTTTTCATTAAATCAAGCGAGAAGTTTTAGCAAATCTGTATAGGTTAGGTTAGGTAGACATGGGATAAAATCCCGCTGAGACTTGGACTTTTTAGTCCAAACTTGCATTGGATGTATTAGATAGAATGTTAAAAGACAATCTTTCTGAAAGCATCAAAGAGGACATAAATCATTTCTGACAACTTCGGAGTCCTTTTTCCGTGGAAAAAAGCAGTTTAGCCTATATCTATTGCTAAAGCTATATCTACAAGAAGATTTTTTTGAATAATCGGATAACGGGTGCAGAAAACCCATAAAACATTATAACTGTAATAAAAACAGATTATGAAATCGTGATCATGTGCAATTTTCGTTTGATTATCGATAGCACGAAGCGCGAAATCGCCATTGAATTCTCGACAGTAAGTTAGCTTTGACAAATAGATGTTTGATAAGTTGGCAGCAGTGGAAGTCGACAACAACGGCCAATTATCGATTATGGTTTTACTCCGTAAAGAATTCCCATTCAAACGAGTTTTTTTGTCCCTTGCAACATTGACAATACACTATCGGCTATCTATCAACCACCTTCGCATACCTACTTTTTTCTTGCATCATCTCAAATGTTAAAACGGCTTTAATGCATTATATACGCGTGCATGGACATTGATGTGTGACGGGCATGATATGAATTGAATAGTTTTTTCTTCGTTTAAACTCAATATAAGATAAGCTGTTATGGAACACCTGGATTTATTATTACATTGTAATAAAGCTCACAACATGGTGCACAAGTAATATCTTTAGTGCGTTTTCTATTAAGTTTATATCACGAGACCTGTTGCTGTTTCTTCAAACATTTACTTTTAATTTTTTTCCAATCACCATAGAAAACAACGGTGAAATTATGAAACTAATCCTAGCTTTTGAATTGAATTAGCGCAGTATTATTCCAATTTAACGAAACAATGCTTTTACCATTTTGAATAAGTCACGCTTTGGATATTTACCGGTATACAGTTAGTAACGTTACATCTGTTCGCAGCTGTTCAAATGATCATATTGGAGCGCCCAATACTCCAAGAACTAGACTATAGGTGGGCTAAAAAGAGAATAATGTAAGAGCTCCTGGGAAACATGCACACACCAACCATGTGATGGTTTAAAGAGTGTGTGTGGTGATTGTTATCGCTTAAGCATCAACTAGCTACGATTCTAAGTGCATAGAGTACGTGATGCGGGACGAGAAGACGTGCACTATCCAAGTAAATCAGGCCTAATTCGTGACCAGTCGTGATGACCGTGACCTGTGTGAACTTAGCACAACTCCCCACGATCTTGGTGTAAGGTGATCATCTAGGCAGTTTTGTTGGAAAAGCTTCAGAGATTTTGTAAATTATATGGAAAGGTTTTCTCTCATGTAAAATAAGAAGTTTTAGAAGGAAGTGCATTGAAGGCATTTTTGGATAAGTTTAGAAAAACTGAAGAAATTTTGTTCTGTGATTAGAGTTAGTTTCGAAATTTATGGTTCTTCTCGATTTCTCCAGACTACACAGAAAAAAAAGATTTATCAAACCAAGAAAGAATTATTTCTTAAACATTCAACATTTTTTAACTCTGATTTCTAATTAGAAAAAAATATTAATCATTTTCTACTAACAGTCATTGGTTTGTAATTGTAAATGCCGATTTTTATTGAAATTACTTTATTACAAAGAAACCGATTTTCGCTGTCTGTGATTAAAATTTCTCTATCTAATAAAATTAAAACAATGCATCTTAGTATGTAACTTTTTCCAAATAATTAATAATGTATTCTTTCATGGAATTGTTCATAAGTTTACCGACGGATGAGTAATTTCCATTAAAAATCAGTTTCTGATCTGACCGCGCTTTTCTAAAGATTCTCAAACGTAATTATTGTGTCGATGTTTTTCCAAATGTAATTTCACGTCGACAGGATATTAAAACAAACACTGTTAATTTTTGTAAATTGCATACGGGCTTAAACACAAACCGTTCAGTGATTATCGTTATCGTTGGCAAACAGTGCAATTTATTATACCCGAAAGCACGTGTCGATTTGATCTTCAAAATCCGTATTGATGACCACAGTTGGACCATTCAGTGATGTATTGTTATTGTTGTAGCAAAATACACACACACTCTCAGTATCTCATATTTATGACTATACACTACAAACGGATTGTTTAGTTTTGGGTTGAGTGGATTCGGGTCATATCATAGTCAAAAGCAGGGCGCGCAGAGTCTCTGGAGGATCGTATGTTATCCGTTTGGTTGTGGCGGCGGTGGTGGTATATTATAGTGGCCTGTACATGGGGCTTTGGTCAAACTGTATCTATTTAATGGGGGAGAGTTTGTACAAGAAATTGCCAAGTGACTGCGCGATAGCTGTGGCAAAAATACACACGAACATTGCCAAGATAAAGCTCGTACCAATTGAAAAAAGCTTCCCCTAATAGTGTAGTTAGATAAGCGTTTAATATATATAGCACCTTAAACAACATGGTCTGCAGATAAGACCTAAGACAGTACATATAAACTGGTGAAATATAAAAGCAGCACGTAGATTACAGTACATGGTTGTCGCAAAATTATGGAAGAGCTTTCTTTGTTGAAGAAGCACTAAATTAAAATTGTAAAATTGGCTTTTTGTTGCCTTTTAATTGATGACTGTGCCGAAGCAATTATGAGCCCCCTGGTGGAAATTGCAATTAAATTAAAACCGAATGAAAAAGTTCGCGTTTGGGTTAGAAATATCGAAATTAGAAACCATAAATAGAATTTAATGTATTCGAAAACGCCATCAGGTAATTAAAGGCGTTTATTAAACATCGAGGTGTTTATTAGTTTACTACCAATACCGGGCGCGTTTCAATGTAATAAGGGCAATTTCATCTGCAATAATCACCTCTAATTAATGCTTGCTTTGTAATTTATCGCATACTTAATGGGTTATTTGGATAGTCGTCAGCAGGAAAACAACACCAGGCGAGCGTATAAATAACAACAGAAAAGCACTGTCGCTTTACAAGTAGCACCTGTTTAAACTACTATGTCGTTTATTTTATGCATGTCGTAAAAAAAGTAAAAACGTCCCTTTTTGCATGTCGCAAAATGATTTCAGTATTATTTTCTTGTCGCAATTAAAGCGTTTTGCTGGAATTATTGTCTAGATTTTATCGTTGGAATATTTTACTGGAGAGGCGGCGTTTTTACACACCACAAAAAACAGAGCAAAAATATGCTGTACAGGATGAGTAACTGGAGAATATGTGTGAGTAATGAAGGTTAAATATCATCAGATGATCACAATTTTTAGGAAGTCCATCTCCGGTAAAATAAAATAATTTTTTAACTGGAATCATTATTATTCTAAACAGTTTGTAATTGTCCAGCGGAACATTACATCATTAAGGTGGGTTTACACGAATGGAAATTTTAAAAATTATTAAATTAGTATTTGACGATTCTAAGTTTCAGTATAAGGGTACGATTTTCTTTAAAATTTTCAGTTTTAAGTAATTGTTAAAAAAATCATAATGTATTGTTACACAAATGTACTAGATTTTAGGTGACTCAGACGATGATTTCTTCTTTAAATGATGCCCACTGAAGCATCCCCACTTTATTCATTTCACTTTATTCATCAAATCTCTCGGATTCAGATAGGGCATAAAAAAATAAGATGACAAGTTCCTATAAAAAATTTTCCTACAGGCCCTCCATACGAAGATATGTAGCCTTGAAGAGCGTCGCTGGAAATCGTTTTTTTTTAATAACTTTTAAAGTACCATACAGAATTTTATAAAAAGTTAATATGGTGGACACTACTAAGGACCTCTTGAAATAATGTCTTTGACACATATTTAGCTTGTTTAGTTTACCAGGGGCAGACTAAGTTTTACAACTTAATGCTTAAACTTTTAACACCCTGTGTGAAAAAGACTTAAAATATCAAAATCAGGTAGCTTGAACCTTAGACTAAAGAAAAGCTACTCTTGTTTATTGTCGATAAAGTGGACCGTTTTCGAGAAAAAGAATAATAAACGAATTCATGTTTTATTAAGTCATTAAAAAAAAAGTTTCATTCCAAAAAAAATCAAAATTTAAGAAACGCCTGTAAGAAAAATTTTTATAGGAACTTGTCATCTTATTTTTTCATGCCCTATCTGAATCCGAGAGATTTCCCATTTTTTCCGGGACACCCTGTATGGGGCGATGAAAAATATTTTTTTCAGTACAATTTAATATCGAGATTTCCACGTTTTTGCTTCCTTTTGAATAAACAGCAAAAAAGTAAAAATATATTCGAATTTACATATTAAATAACAAATATTTAGGGCTGTCTTTTTATCTTTCAAATAACTTATTAATAGGTGTTAGACAAATTGGTTGAAAGGGAGATGCAGCTGAAAAGGTCTAACCTTAACTTATTGTTAATTAAATAATTTTGATGATGGTGTCCAACATGGCACCTATCAAACCTATGACAAGCGTCTGTACGACATTACTGATGAGTCCTCGATAAAATAAATCTAATGGTATTAATTCAGGCAAACGCGGAGGCCACCGCATGATCTATCGATCTGAAATAAATATTAAGCGACTGCCGGGAGCTTCTACCATAATGTACCACAGTTGAAACGAGGGATTCACTATCATATTCAAAAAATTTCCTCTAAGGTCTCGTTTTAATCAGTAGTTATAACTTTTAGTTATTATTATAGATACAATAACTTCGATTTACTTCAATAAAAATGGTTCATTATGATTTTATTAGTATAAGTTTAAGTAACTATAGTGTTAGTTAAGTTATCGATGAAAAAACTGGTAAAAAGTAGGTGTCTATTATTTCATTATTAAAATTTTATTTACCTTTAGTAATAAAAATATTAATGGTGAGAGACACAATAATATAGTAAAAATTAGTTAAAAATCATGCAGTGACCTAAAAGTAGTTTCCATTCTCCTCATGCAGTATCTTAATTTGATGAGGTTTGTTACAAACTTATTTATGTCCTAATCAGAGAATTTCCAACGCCATTCACATAATTAAAATCCACCTAACTTGTTGCTTCCGCATGTACCCGTAGAGTGGGCCATTCAGTTCAGGTGTAGTTTATCAAGCATTCACCAATGCCAATGTGTAAGTAATTGCCAAAGGTAATTCACATTCGCTATCCTGTAACAAGAAGGAGATCGATACTGCATGAACAGTTAGATGTTTTAACTCTGCAACCGGTGTTAATTTAAGTGGTGTATAATGTACTGTACTCATTTCCGCGTGTGCTTGTCTCACCCGGGGGCGTTGAAGAGAACTGTACGTTTAATTAAGGATAGCCTCCGTGCATCACATTTGTATTCAAATAGCACTGCGGACCAACTTAACACCTATAGTGGCGTGGATTAGAGAGCGAGGGGAATGCGCACAGAACTAGAAGAACCAGAGGGGGCCTTCACCCAGAAATTTACAAGCGGACTTTATCCGCTGGATTTGATTCCACCATGATAAGGGGGGCTAATGTGGCACAGATACGCAGTGTTTATGGGATGACGACGGAGAGGGGGCTCTCTTGGTTTGTGGGGTTTATTTATTGCAAACCCCATGTAGTTCACGCAAAAGCCAAATTGGACAATTTACTGTAGATTGCTCATTTTGGGTAGTTGTTGTGGGACATTTTTACTAAAATACGATGTAATTAGGCGAGTGGAGAGATTTTATCATATGAGTAAATGGTGCTTTGGAAAAACTGTAACGTAAAATTGAACTGGGTTTTTTTCTGTTAAATTCAAGGGGATTGTCCGATGGAACTTGCGACGCACAAAAATAACATCATTAAATTAAATTGTGATGAATCGCGATGGGTAGCAATTTACTTACTTGCGTAGTAAATGATTTCAGTTGATTTATTAATTAGATAAATCTGTTTAAGGGGTGTGATGCGTTAAGGCATTTATAAATAATGACGTAGACGATATCCAACGACAACAAGCTAATTAAATTTAAAGGGTAGGAAATCGAACAAACGATTTCAGTAATTACGAACCTTTAGTCAGTGATATACGCCGAGTACACACCAAATTCTATTTAAATTGTATGAAATAATATTTTATGCTTTCGATTTCTCGGAAGCGCCATCCATATTTCAGATCATATGTGTATTATACGCACTTCAAGCGAGTCTAAGCGAGCGATATTCATGAGGCGAAGTAGATAGTGATTTATGTTGGCCAAAAGGTAAAGCGCAAACATACGCGCCGAGACGAAGATGTTCTTTTACGTACGAGGCGCCCTCTTTATCCGCATGAAAAACACTGTATGTAAGGTGGGGGTGGAACACGCTAGTTTCCTGCAAACTGTAGCCATACAATAACACCACCGAGAAGGGTTGGAAAAAAATACAAACAAGAAGTGAAAGAGAAACTGGGTCTCAAATGATATAGTAGCTGCTTTTATTTGGTTAATCTGAATAACGTCATTGTTTATTAAGGATGGGCTTGGGGAAAATGGGAGATTTATTGGGGAATGAAAGGGCATGGCGTGGTTTAGTCTGATTTTAAATACCAAGGTTAGAGTGTGCGGAATTTATTAAAAAAAAAACAAAGAGATTATTGGGGAAGTTATATATAGTAAACAAAGAAGAAATTTTCTAGTGACTGTTTTTTAAAAATATTTTTTAATATTCAGGGGTTAGGTATAGTTTTTATCTGTGAAATGATCTAGTTTTTCATTTGATAGTTAACCTTAATTAATAGTTAGTTTTCTGGGTTACCATTGCCTTAATAACCGTATCTAAAGAAATTAACTTTTAAGGTTAACTATTAATTGCAGTGATTCACACAATTTATTGACTCATTTTTACAAAATTATCTCTTTCAATCACAATTTATACACAAGCAATATTATGTATTCTGATTTCCCTAAGGGTTTTGATTTGGCTGTCGAATTATTCATTCAATAGGTACCTTCATTAGACGCCTGAAATATTGAGAACTGTTACTAATTTTGATTGATCAGAATATTAAGAATGAGCAAGTTTGATGTAATATTTGTATACAAGGTTTGCAGGATCTTCCATTTATTTTATTATTGATCCCTCTAGAAAGCAATTTATATTTTACTAGATTGTCCCAAAACTTTCAACTTCTAGTCTCTGTTAAGTCAACTCAAAACATTCGTAGTTATGTTATTAATTAACACACAACTAATTATGCTTTTAACGACTGTGTATAGACAGGCTTGTAAACAAGGGAATAATCTTAATCTAGAATTCTCTTTGTCAGTTAATATATTTAAGTCACAAGAGATTCAAACCTGCAGGCAAAGATGTACGGATTAGTTAACATCGTTTTTCCAAACACTGGCTTTCTTTCGAAAGGTAAATAAATGAAAAACGCTGAGATGTTAGGTTATATTAGGTTGGAATTCATAAAACTGCAAAAAGTTTTATTCCTTTTACTATTAAGCTTTTCTTATAAAGTTGAGGATTAAAATCTTGCCGAGAAATTGTTGTAAACCCGGTTAAAAAAACCAAACAAATCACCACATACAGCAGAATGTCGATCTCGATTATCCCACATCATCAACTAGGGGATATCAGTGTTGCAAACCGAGCGTCAACATTAAAAATGCCTCTATCCCACTCCGTAACGGAAATTGGAGATTTGCGACACTGATTGATGTAAGGATCAAAGATAAATTAGATCGGCCGCTATCGATAATAGGGATTTCGATAAAGATTGCATATATGTAACTGTTGATGTAATGCATCCATGGCAAAGTTGAATGCACTACATCTTGTTCGTTTACCAGCCCCACATGTGCACCGTACCCCGCCCCGCACTCTAGTCTACATGCTCGTGTAAACCGCGATAAGACATGATTAATTGCTGTAACAGAGGGCGCCAATGCAACATGCTAAATTATAAGGCAATGATACCCACCCAGTTGCTGGGAGGAAAAAATAATCAAACCCATTTGGAGTGCAGGAGTAAAGGTCATCAGGATTGCCCCTCGATCTCCGAAGGATATTGTGGTAATATGGAGATTTTGTGGTTCCAGTATTTTAGCGTTTATGACTTAACCGTCACGTATAGTCGAAAAATTACGTCTTTTTTAATACCGGGCGTCGATGTGGTATCAGTGAAACGCCCAAATTGATTTTATAGTATTTTATAGTGTTATGCAAATGCAAACAAAAGGAAATTTATGTTGCCCCATATAAAACCGCTTGGTTTATATGTGGTGCACGCGCGCTTTTGTCGGTTTTTGTAGGTGTCAGAGAATGATCGGGCAAACAGTATAAGTATGCGAGAACAAGATTGCACACAAGTATAAAAAGCGAGAGGGCACTGGGGGGGTTTACAAGAAGGACGACGGGGATATCATATTTGGAATATTACGGTCTGAACGCAAACACGCACTAACTTATACGGCTTATTTTATCCACTTTAAAGGCGCTGTGTAATAAAATTTAGAATTCGTACGAGGGTGTTTGGAATAAAAGCCTGGTTGTTGGCATGTTTGCGTAAAAGGGAACTCTCTGCTTGATTCTCTAACAAACGATGGGCTGACGTAAAATGTGGAGATAAAATCTACTTGTATTTAATTAAATGGGATTTCAAAGATGTCTGCTGCATTACTCCAAAACACGTTCCAATTTTTAAATTCAAATGTATACTTCGCTCTTATTATTCCGGTTTGGGGTGCAGTGGAAAAACCTGATTAAATATTGTGTAATTATTCAAGGGCGCTAGATGCTTATGTCCCATTATATTTTCGGTTTTACGACGAATTAACTTGGGTGTTTGGTACAACACTTAAAATTTAATGATCTCATCCACTAAATCTACATTTTATATGTTACATAAACAAACAATATAAAACAGATCTCTTCATATGCCTGTAGCTATCTAATATATCCGTCCATGGTGTATTTAACAATGTAAACGGCTAAAGGTGTTTAACTGCTTCATTAAATAATGTGTTTGTTTATACGCACATTTACCCAATAATAATCCCAATAAATTTACTACATTCAGCTGTAATCGCCTCAAATTTAACTATGTACTTTGGAACAGTAACTTTACTTCATAAAAGATGCAGAAATAATAGAATATTTTATAATATTAACTGAATTTCATAAGTTTCTGAAATATTCTGTTTGGTAAACGACTTTCAGAAACAATTTTATGTAGTAAATTAAAAGCAGTGACTATTTTTGCACATTTTTTTAAGTCTCAGTTTCAATCTTCTACAAGCTGCAAAGTTAAATAAAATCACGACATAGTATAAGAATTTTTCAACAACGATTTTCATCCACTTTAAAGCACAAATCGAAGTAGGTAAACGCAAAGCAATAAAAATCGTTATTTTTGTTATGAATTGTTAATTTTAAGAAGATACTACTTTGATACCTTTACCTAGATAAAACCATCTAACCTAACGTAACCGGCTGAAAATTTCGCAGATTTATTTTCGGTCTCCTTAAAATACAAAATTATACGAGCCCTAACAACTAAATGTTCGGACAGAAGTAAATTTTTGAAGTATGAAAGAAAAACTGAAAATTTTACGCAAATAATTAGTAAACACAATACAATAAGATAAAGCCTTAATAACAGTATTATGCATGGAAGAAAATTATTTATTGGATTTAACAATATTTTAACCTTAATAATTAGCAAACTTTGCAAAATTAATTTGCAACTAAATGTTGGGATAATTTTTAATTTAGGACCATTAATAAGAGGTTACGTCTCTTTTTGCTATAATAGCTGAATGTATTCTAGCAGGCATTGTATTTATCAAATTTTGGTACAATTCTGGCATGAAATTGTCCCAAATTATTTCTATTTTGGTCTTTAGTCCCCAATGGTTCTTGGTGGATTATTGCGTATAGAATACGTTTAATTTTATGCCAAAAAATTTCAATGACATTTAGGTCCGTACTGGATGAGGACCATGAAAGCACCTTTATGTCGTTTTCCCCAAGTTCCATAACTGTGATTTTTTAAAACCAGTCGTTAGAAAATTACGTCACATTTTTCAAGTGCAATTTTAAAGCTATACGAAATATGCCTAAAATCACCAAATAAAGACTTGGGGATTTTTTGTTCATAAAACCAAAATCCAGCTTTGCAATAAAGTAAATTTTACCAAAATCCAACCAGTGGTTCCAAAACTCTGATTATTTTAATGTAGGTAGCACCCTCAAAAAACACGTTTTTTGAAACTGCGGAACTCGAAAAAAATGCAAAAAAAAATCATATTAACATTTCAGGATTTTTTCAATATAGTACGATTATTGAGCTTTGATTTAAATGTTTTTTGACACAAATCCAACCAGCGGTTTCAAAACTGTGATTCTTTAAAACAGTTACTAGAAAATTTTATCATTTTTAAAGGTGCAACTTTGAAGCTCCGATAAATGCCTAAAATCACCAAATAAAAACTTGTGTAACTTTTCTGTAAAGAAAACCAACCACCAGCTTTGCAATAAAGTAAATTTCATCAAAATCCGACTACTAGATCCAACGTTTTGAAAATAATAATTCTTTGTTTCTACAATTTTCCCATCCTGCTGCGTTAAAGTGCCACAGTTTTGGAACCGCCGAGCGGATTTTTACGAAATTTACGTTTTTATATAACTAAATGTTGGCATTATAACAGAAAAAACCATCAATATTATGGAAATTAATTTAGATAACTTTTGCGCGTATGGAAAAAAGACAATCAAATTTACTTTTGTCTGAACATTTAGTTGTTAGGGCTCGTAATTATGAAAATAATTTTTCCATAATATTATGGTTCAAGAATTTCTCTTCTGGAACAATAAACCTAACGTTACATAATAATTTTAACTGACCCTAAACCTCAAGAAAGAAATAATTGTAATTAGGTTTGTGTCTTCATCTCGTATAATTTTCTATCGAATTCAAGTGGACAGTAAATAAATATTCTTTCATAATCTAGTTCTAAAAATTTTCAATAAATCTGCCTGATTTTACAATTATTTCATCCGTAATTTCTATAAATTATGCAATCTTAGCAATATAGTGAGTATTTAAATTAAAAAATTCCTGAAAAATGATTAAAAATGTTTTGGTAAAAATTACAGTCCTGACTGCAAATAATTAATTTCACCCCCTTGTTTCCAACAGTTTTATAAAGAAATCACAGTCGCCAAAATAATTAAATTATTCAAACATTTACACTCACATCAATTTATCTCCACGCGCGTGAAATATATTCAAATCATAATTAAAAGCTCTGTTGGTGGTGGTAGTAGGTCGCATTGGACGTGTGAATTTATTGCCCACCCTGTAGTATTAATTTTGTTGGGTCTCTGGTTGATTTGTGGCAAGTGGCGAAAGAATCAGCATTCCCGCCCCCTTATCTGTCATCAGCTTTTTCTCTATACTCCCTTCACGTCACAAATGCTTAGAAAAATCCGGTCGCAGCTAAAAATTACCAACCGTGGCAAGACGAACCGATGAGGAGCAACAAAAATCCTCAATAATCTTCCACCCAGTTTTAGTTTGAGAGCATCACTCCACACCCGGATTCCAATTTTTTTGTCCTTTTACTTTCGCCTCGCCGTTTTGTCATCCGTGAGATTTTCTTTTGATGTTTGTTTGTTATTTATTTTGTCGCTGGATTGTAATCGTTTGAGAAAGTCGTTGAAGATGACCCTTATTAATTTATTTGTGGATCGATTGGTGGATACTGTTTTTTATTATTGGGGACGCCGAGGGAATATTTCAAGACAAATCAAAATTCTCAGATATATAATAATGCCCAAGGAGACTTTGGGAGTTTGGTTTTATTTTTATTCATGAAGGAAATAAAAATGGAGACGGAGTCCTACAGGATGTTTTTGTTGTTTGGTTTGCGCTGATGTCGGAAATATAACTTGCGTCTTTTTTTCTTGTTCAGTTTTATTATTATGTTAAAATTTTGTTATGTTGGTTGTTGGAAACTATTTTTGCAAGCTTTTGAGTATTAAGGTAAAAATGTTTTGAAACTTAATGAAACTAAGTGCTCTTTCTTTGGTGCTTTTCCCGGACTTACAACTTAATTCATTCCTTAAAGGAGTATTTAGCTTTACTGAATGCTGAAAGTTTCAGGGTGTTCATAAATAAATTAGAATTTTCTTAATCAAATAGATAAAAGCCAACTCGAATGAAACCGTGGTTATAAATAAATAATCTGTTTGAGTAAGAGTTTTATATAACAAATTCGTATAAATTAATTATAATTTTTCAGTTAACTTCACGTCTTGATGGTAATGTTGTTACTAGGGTAAAAAACCATTTATTTTGTAGTGTGCATAATGTAAGGGCTGTAAGTTTTATCATCATCTCCCTAGCTAACATTGGACGGCCACCTGTTCGACCTAGAGTACGGTTGAGTCAATATTAATGATAATGCTTTCATCTCTTGTTTGAGATTTTCCATCTTTTACAGTTCTTTCAATTACTGAGATTGTTTCGTCGAGCCTTTGCTCTTCCCTATGAACGTAATAAAAACACACTCACCCGCCCAGTTATGCCGATATTAATATTTAAGAAAAGCCAGGCAAAATTTTATGTGGCGCTTTCCTTTCTTTACGGTTTTGTTATAGGCATCATATACACACAGAAAAAAAAATACTAAAGAAAAACAAAATTATTGCTTTTGAATAATTTGTAAATTTCACTTGTTTACTTTAATAATGGAATTCGGAAAAGAATCATAATTTATTTACGTGAGTTTAGGTATAATTTCATATGTGTGCATTATTGATGCAAAGTAAACGTATGAAGCGAGCAAAGTAAAATTTTAGTTGAACTTTCTACGGAATGGATTAGTTTGCTAAAATAATTATTGTGGATAATGTTGAAAAAAATCAATATAAGGGGGAGCAAGGCTCAACATATTTGTCGGGTCAAAACGCAACAGCCTCAATCCAGGGGATTAATAAAAATAAATGAAAATCGTCATGTCATTCTTGATTTCCTTTTTCCCTGTTTGACGGCGATTGTAATCAGGCCGGAGTGGGAGGGCGACCGCTCAAACTCAATTTGGCGGGGCGCCACCTGCCACTCCCGGAAATAATTACACGGGGTGAACGAGTCGTCGTCCTGGTGGCATGTGCCAGGCTCTTTGGATACGTTTTCTCGCAGTTGGCTCTGATCCCACAGCCTACCGGGATAAATTGTTTCCGGCAAGTTGCTTGCTAACTATGCCTAAGTAGGTGCTCCCGTGGTCGATGAACAAGAAACTCTGTTCTCGATTACCGATTATAATAATGGTGCGATGTTGTATTGTATGCTGGGGGCCACATTGTACTGCACTATTTCCGTAGGAACGTAGCAATAAGGTACACGCTGCTAACGGGACCACTTAGACTCGAATCTTGTACAACAGCAACGTGAGTTTGATACATAATGAGCAACTTGAATAATAATTCAGACGAAACCGCTATTGTTCAAAACAATCCAATATGCCACTGACAATATTAGTTAGTTATTATCCGTACACTTCAATGCAGACAACCATACTTTATTAACATCATTTTGTAGCATTATATTGAATTCAAATCATACACTCGGCAATGATAACTTTGTATTCAAAAACTTGAGGAATATTTCTATGAAATTCATGCCTGGGTTGAGATAATCAGTAAATTGCCACTAACTAGGCACAGCACAAATAAATTATGTATCAATCAATATTTCCGGGCTTGTTGGTATCTAACAAGGTTTTGCTTAGAATTTGGAAAATTAGTTAAAACTTGATGGCTGGGCGCACCTAACATTAATGCGACTTGAGATCGGTTTATTGCTCTTGAAGACATTTACGATGGATTTTGATTATTTTACCTAAAGTATTAATACGAAAAACAACATTAGTTTCTAATCCATTTTTGTTTAGTACTATTTTATATCAAACCTCAGTAGGTAATTTATCTTGCTACCACTAAATTAATTATATTAAAATTTAAAACCGTCTTTTAATCTCAACAAATTATAAATATAAATAATTGTTAAAAATATTCTATACGCCAGTTAAATTTGAAGTTACCATCAAGAGGCGAAAGGGTAATAGGTAATTCGAGTTAAATATTCAAGGCCATAAAGTTTAAGTAATTTGCTTATTATATTAATAAGAAATGTATCAATAAAATAATAGCTATTTATGCAACAAGTATATAATCTACGACTTTATTGACGAGTCTGATTTATGGCAGAGCGAGCTTGCGAGCGAGGCTAATAAATAGGACGAGTCAATAAAGTCAGATTGTATACGTGTTCCATACAAAGCTTTATGTTCGACTGCGAAAATTACCTTTTAATTATTTAGAAAAATTATAAATGATAGTAAATACATTTATTCGGGCAGTATTTATTGTGACATTGACAGCTGATATATTGATATTTTACAATAATAGTAAAATAAAGTTCCATTATACACTAGTGTATAAAGAGTCACTTTAAGCACGCAAAAGTACGTCATAAACAGCACTTTACGATGTAGTCGTACATAAAATAATATTTTTAGTAACATTTTGCCGATTTACTTGCCTGAAAATGAAACAGAAATTTACTGTCTATTTGATTTGGAAATACTGAAAATGAGCTTAAAATTGGTTTTCGATCAAAGTAAATCTAGCAATATGAAATTGCAATTCAAAAGTTTCTAGTCGATCGTTTCTTGTAAATTCAACCCTAAGACACAGTATACTATTGTAGGAAAAAGAGATGATATGATCCCTGAAAATTATTGTAAAATACACGAGTAATTTAAAAATAAAACAATGTTTTGTATGTTTGTTTGTTTATTTATATTTATATACTTTTCTAGAATTAAATTCAAGCTTATAAATGTTGTAACATAAAACCTATTTATTCAAAGGGATTTATTTTTGAAATAACGTCAGCAGTAATTTGAAAAATTTTCATACAAATTAAAATATCTACTCAAATAATAACACATGTATAGGTTTTTACAATAAATTGTAAAAAATGTTTACTATTGAATTCAATTAATTTTATTTACACACAAAATATAAACATGTTATTTTTGAGCTGTAGAGAAATGAGTAATTTTTTGGAATGAAATATACTTCCATTTTTACCCTTATTGTATCAATATAACTTTGTAACTTTTCCCAAGTTTTGAAAGTTTTCTTCCTGATGTGACAGTAGGTAATTACTTTTACCTAGACACTGTGCGTTTTTGAAAGGTTGACTTTTTGACTAAGAAAATATGACCTGCATTATTACTGAAGACAAAAATTTGCACAGATAATTATTATATTTGTTTTGTAGTTATTTTTTTCTAAAGTTTTACCAACTTGCTTGTAACAATTATTTCTGACAAAGTATTTATAACTATTACTCAGACAGTTTTTTTAATGATACATGTAAATTTCATAGATTGTTGAATACAAATCGTGACCTTGCATCTTAGGCAAACATATAATTTGACAACAATTGTAATTTGTAATTTCCCCATCAATAACCATAATAATTTGTTTATTCAAACAAACAGTTGGTCCATAATACACAATGATTTCCAATGTTTAACGAAACGCCTGTTTGTTCGCATCCTATAGTGTTGTTTAAAACGTAATTACAACGTACAGCTGGAGTCAAAGAGTTGTACCTCGCGCCCCCCTCTGCCAAACACCGTGTGTTGTTTATGCTAGGCTATCCTTCGTGGGGTTTATAAACACCCAGTGTATTCAGCCAGTAACACGAAGTAATAAAGTAGACGAGTCGCTGGCACTGGCATACTGGCACTGGCACTGGCGCGCAAATAGGAATAGATACTGGGAGATGGAGTTTTGCAAAATGTAAAATAGAGTCATGCGGTGCTGATCGTGCTCGCGGGTCACGCATTCTGACCCCGCGGGGCACCGCGATCGTGAACTTCTCTCCGCGATTACCACCAGTTGCTGACTTGGGTCCAACTCGCGATGTATCCATCTACTCAAAAATATTATCAACTGTACATCGTAAATATGTTTAGTGCCACAATTTGTTTCACTATAAGAATAATGAATTTCAGACAATTTTCATTTTTCCAGCTTTTCTTTTGGTAAAAATTCTATTCTATAGAGTATAGAGCACAGTTAGTAGTTTCTACCTACTGTACAATATTATATAATATTTGATTTAGTTTGGAATAAAACACCGCTGGCTTGTAATAGAATTCCGGTATCGTGGAAGCCCATGATGTGATGTTTAAACTTGGAACGGTTTATGCAAGTACAATCTCATAGTAAAACCAGCGATCTGGAATAATTCCTTTCCCGCTGTGAGGGAGCAGAAACCGACTAGGTCATCACCAAAGCCACTGTCACAACTTCGATCGAAACCTCTTCAAGACTAGAGTTGCAGGTTTTTTATATCCTGCAGCGTCTAGCACAAAAAAAAAATGTTGAAGTGGCGTGCAGCAGTTTTTCGGGTGAAAGGGCCCCTTGACAAGTACGCTGATTGCAAGGATTGTCAAAAATGAGAAGTAAAGGGTAGATAACTAGCTGCTATATGCAATAAAAGAGCTTGATTAAGAGACGCCAACGACCGGGCTTACTAATGAGAATGTGGTCACCCATTGAGTGGATGGCAGTATGAAACCTTTCATTAGGTAAAAAACCCTTTCAATGAGAGTGGGATTTATTTTTTATTCTAGTTTACCTTCTCTTGGAGTGAAATTTCAACAAATATGATAGCTAACCTAACCCCCCCTTTTGATAATTTACGCATTTTTAAAATATAAGTCACTCAAAAATAATTAATGATTTTAAATGTTTAAGCGCCGCAGTTAGTTTAAGTATTGGAATTCCAAATGGATCACTTTCAAGTCCCTAATTACTCGTATTTGATTTAAACGACTTCAGATCGTAAATTCTGGAATATATGACAAGATTCTTGTCATATACAACATATGAGGAAACAATAAGAAACCTTAGAAAACACTTTCAGTATTCCATGATTATTGGGAAAGTTCCTTTACACTAGACCTTGAGAATAGCCAAATTTAGCTGAATATTTTAAGATAGGATCCAAATTTAAAGTTTTCGTTTAATTTTTAAAAGGTTTACGGAACAATTGTGCCATATGTACATGTTTTCCATTACCAAATCAGTCAATAAAGATATAAATAAAAAATTTAACTAGGTATACCTAAGTCTAAAAATATTAGGAGTTGTAAAAAGAAATTAATAAATTTTGTAACCATTTTCGAGAAAGCAAATATGTTAGACTGTCAAGACAACTTGCCTGTTCCTAACTTCCATAAGATTTTGGCGCCTTCAATAAGGTTTTGAATTTATGCTGATTTCAAAAAAATATTGATATGGTTTATTCTAATATTTTCACTTTATTATTTATTTGTACATATAAAGTTTTGGAGTTCTAGTTAATTGATTGTCCCTACTGATTGACCTGTACTGTATTCAAGGATTCCTATACTTCTTTACTGTATTCGTTTTTGTTAACAAAATTTTATTCGTGTTGATCTGCTATATTGTTTTTTCCAATTTTAATTCTTAATTTTCGTACCCATAAAATACAAAGGAAATTTCGAAGTAGGGTTAATATTTATGGGCATGCTAAAATATTCTATTGGTAGTTAAAATAGTTGTCGATGAAGCAGATTCCCTATTAATTTGCGGCAATAAAAAATCGGCATAGTAGTTTCTATTATTTATTTTTGTTAAGTGCTAAATCTACTTTTTTATGGTTGTGGAGGTAGTTAAAGCAACCGTTCTTCTACAGAGAATAATGACATAAAGCCATAAAGTTGGAAATGATTAGTTGGCCTGGTGGCTGTTAAACCAAGTCGAATGTGAACGACTTGACAAAATACACTCGGTAAGTTTATTGGGTACCGATAATTAAACTCGTATAGTGGAGTAGCGGAAGTGCGTTTCGTACATAAAACCGTTCCCTCTTTGTCCGGTGCGTGTCATATCACTCCCGAAGGCAAGTTCATCGAGCTGACCGCATCGAATTGCTCGTCCTACTGACTATGCAGGCATTCAGACGATAAAATTAAGCGTACAATTAATTCGGCCTATCTGGAGTAAACATCCAGCCGGCTCCTGTTCCCCAGTTATCTCCCCGTTTCCTTTATCACTTCCACCCCCGGACCGGATTACTTCAAAGTAACCGCCCAGCGACTTGAGCTGTGCCTAACGTCGACCGTTAACTACAGCCTCCATAAATATGTAGATCTATTATACCCGGGGTGTCTTAGACGTCTGTCTCTACCCAAAACCATTCCGCTATTACCGCACTCTCTTTGAATAAACCACAAATATAAATAAAACTTGCAATGTAAGCTGGGTAACATTAAATAAAGCACGGACTAGGACGCGAAATTATTTTTTTCATTTTCATTTTATCTGATGTGAGGAAGAGACGCTGTCGCATCGAACACCAGGGTAATGAGGATAATAAGACTGTATACTGTAGTCCATCAGGAGACTGAAAGCTCAATGTATATACAGTATTCATGAGGCTAGACAGTGAAATTCATGAGCAATCAGTAAAAAGTGGCCTTCAGACCTTTGCCGTCACTTGGAATTAGCTGTCAAATTAATCATCATCAGTCATTGTGATCCGTCATACGAAATAAACATCTTTTATTAGCATAACCCAGTAGCGTTGGGTGTTTGTGTATGTATATGAGACTTATCTCGCATTTTTCTTCTTTAGAAAAAGTTTTATTATGTGTGGCACTCGTGTTTTCCTTTTTTGCCTTGCTAAAGCAATTTAACAACATAAAGTTTTTTAATATACTAGGGACGGTATTGTATATTAAAATTTGTAAAAGGCGTGTTATTAATTTTTAACACTGGCGCATTCGCCAATTTTGAAACATCTTGTTTTTCCACGTTAAGTTTTAAACTGAATGTATTAATAAAGTGACGAGTTTTGCTCAAACACTCTACTTGCTTTAGTTATTGGCAGCTACTGATGAAACGTACCAATTTCAAATAGGATGACATGGTTTATTCAGAATCGAAATTAAACTTTTTAATGTAAAGAATTAAAATTAAAAACTGCTGTTACAATATTAAACTTAATCGTTAGAAAATAAAATGATAAGAATAATCATCATCATAATCATACCTATTTATATTTTACAATCCATTGTTACTAATGGTTACTCTTCAAAAATGTTTATTACAAGTTGGTTTTGTTATTTCATTGGAAGCAGAAACTTTTTATATAATATTGATTGCTATTAGGTGCGCCATCTATTTCGTAGTGAAAGCGTTTTGGGGCATCAGTGTATCCTACTATTATTTTATCGTCCCATTCAGGGGGAAAAGTTTCTGTCAATTAAATTATACAGGGTGAATCTTAATGAGCTACTATAGTAGAAAATTTTCCAATTGTTGCAACTTTCTTTTGTAGAATCACTAGTTGATTTAAAAATGTTATAAAAATAAATCTGAGTAAAATATGAATCAGATATTGATAGTCTATTAATTTTGTTGGAATTTCTTAAATAAATTTCCAGTGAAAATATGATTAATTTTTAATTTTTCAGCAGGTTCACTCAATTCGTAATTCGTATAGTATGTCCCCATTTTTGTCACGTATTTCTTTCTTGTAATCTGATTACGAGCCCTAACAACTAAATGTTCGGACAAAAGTAAATTTTTGAAGTATGAAAGGAGAACGAAATTTTACGCAAATAATTAGTAACCACCTAACAATACAATAAGATAAAGCCTTAATAATAATATTATGCATGGAAGAAAATTTTTTATTGAATTTAACAATATTTTAACCTTAATAATTAGCAAACTTTACAAAATGAATTTGCAACTAAATGTTGGGATAATTTTTAATTTAGGACCATTAATAAGAGGTTACGTCTCCTTTTGGTTTAATAGCTGCCTGTATTCTAGCAGGCATTGTATTTATCAAATTTTGGTACAATTCTGGCGTGAAACTGTCCCAAATTTCTTCTATTTTGGTCTTTAAGCCCCCAATGGTTCTTGGTGGATTATTGCGTAGAATACGTTTAATTTTATGCCAAAGAGTTTCAATGACATTTAAGTCCGGACTGGATGAGGGCTATGAAAGCACCTTTATGTCGTTGTCCCCAAGTTCCAAAACTGTGATTTTTTAAAAACAGTCGTTAGAAAATTACGTCACATTTTTCAAGTGCAATTTTAAAGCTACGAAATATGCCTAAAATCACCAAATAAAGACTTTTTTTGTACATAAAACCAAAATCCAGCTTTGCAATAAAGTAAATTTTACCAAAATCCAACCAGTGGTTTCAAAACTGTGATTATTTAAATGTAGGTAGCACCCTCAAAAAACCCGTTTTTTGAAACGTGAACTGTGAAAGTCGAAAAAAATGCAAAAAAAATCACATTAACATATCAGGATTTTTTCAATATAGTACGATTATTGAGCTTTGATTTAAATGTTTTTTGACACAAATCCAACCAGCGGTTTCAAAACTGTGATTCTTTAAAACAGTTACTAGAAAATTGTATCATTTTTAAAGGTGCAACTTTGAAGCTCCGATAAATGCCTAAAATCACCAAATAAAAACTTGTGTAACTTTTTTGTAAAGAAAACCAACATCCAGCTTTGTAATAAAGTAAATTTCATCAAAATCCGACTACTAGATCCAACGTTTTGAAAATAATAATTCTTTGTTTCTACAATTTTCCCATCCGCCTGGGTTAAAGTGCCACAGTTTTGGAACCGCCGAGCGGATTTTTACGAAATTTACGTTTTTATATAACTAAATGTTGGCATTATAACAGAAATAACCATCAATATTATGGAAGTTAATTTAGAAAACTTTTGCACGTATGGAAAAAAGACAGTCAAATTTACTTTTGTCGGAACATTTAGTTGTTAGGCCTCCCATAACATCAAAAGTTCCTACTAAAAATATAATGTTCCATCTGTGCAAAATTATTATAATAACAAGCAGCAAAAATCTTTTTTGCCAAACAAACAAAACGATTTCATAAGCAATAAATAATGAGATTTAATTTTGCTAGTCTCTCAATATTGATGGCGACCATAATATTTGTCAATTCCACCGTATTTACAGCAAGCCAAAGCAAATGAAAAAAGTTTTTAATTTGACTATAGTCCGCCTCGGAGATATATGTTGATGGTTAGAAAAGCAAACAGCTGAGTGTTTCATCGAATGGACTAGTCACGTCGGTTGGTCACGACATCCCGGGACGTCCATAAAGCTGCAGGTAACGGCCGAACGGAGATTTCAAAAATCGGCCACCACGACTCGCTCGTTATTGCTCCAGTTAGTAGTTATTGTTATTCGGAACAGATTCGTGGTTGTTTGACATAGACGCGCGCGGTTTGTAACTTATTGCATTTGAATGCCACAATAACCCAAAACTGTTTGAATATGTTGTTTTATGTTAATAGTAAAAGAGTTTGTCGAAGGTTTTTCGTTTATTTTGGAGTGTTTGCCTATTAAATATGTAGACGACACCATATAAGGAAGGCAGCAGCTTATGTAATCATCTGTAATTTGCTTTGACGTGAATATTATTTGTCCGACCCTTTAAATCCCCCAAAAGTCCTTTAACGTACCACATGCGATTACCAGTCGACGAACTTCCATATCTGTATGGAAGGTTGTGTACGTGTGATCCTTCGTCCAGGTCCCCACCAGAGCAATTTCCGAGCAAAGGCAAAACAGAAAGTTCGCAATTCTAATTACAGGCAGTGAGATATTGTTATGAAGCTGGCGCCCAGGCACGCATTTCCTCGGGAACCCCTTTTGCGTTGTGGTGTTTGCAGAGTAACTAAGGGCAGGGGGGTGCCCTCCCCCTTGTCGCACAGCATGCGTGTGGGTGTACACTCTGTCTTTTCTCGTGCCAGTGTAACTTGGTTGCTGGGTGCCCCTAATGAATAAGTCACAGGCTAATTATTCGCGATTGTCGTTTAAATAATGACGAGCACGCCGTTGGTTGACGACATCGATCAATATGCAAGGCTAGGCTACGCAACGCACCGGGACGCACGCACGTGCCATCTCAACACCTGCAACAAATAAATAAAATTTGTTGGTTTTTTGTGTTTTTATCATCTCACTAAGAGAATTACGTAAGCAACAACGTAATAGTAATTGCTTCATTCCGTCGCAGAATATTTATAATTTTGCTGAGATAATATGAGTTAAATGTCTCTAATGATGTCAATTACAAGTTGATGAAAAAAAATTCAATTCACTAGACGGAGCATTATGCTTATACAAGATTCTGATTCGTTGATTTTGGTTTTAATACAACATCAAAAGTCTGGAAGCATTGAACTCCAAAATATTTACAATTAACTAGTTCAGAATTTGAAATTGAAATTCTTTTCCATTCCAAAAAGATTTGTTCCTGAAGTACTTTTCTCATTTACTAAAAATATTCATCTTAACTAATTTACCTCCCGAAATACCGACAGGTTTGACAGTTTGAGATGATAAATTGAATATTTTGGACAAGATGACACTTATGAAGTGCAAAATTGACTCGTGTAGGAGAAAAGTTCGTGAACATCAATAGAAACTTATTCTATAACACTCAGAAGTTGTGATCTGTTTTGAATATCTGGGAAGTAATTACTCAGCTAAGAAATTGCCGGTTTTTCGTTCTATCAAAAATCGGAAACTAATGTAATTTTAGGATGTTTTAAATATTTTTTGTATCTACTTCTTTTCATCAAAGAACAGTTTAGTCCATATTAGCGGACCTATTTTATAGGGATGGCAACGAGTCAAGTCCCTCACACTATTATTTCTATAAAGTCGACGTTGCCAATATGTTAGAAAATTCTATTAATTTCTTAAAAACTGTAATGAATGAAGTGTAACCTCTATAAAGTAGACAAATAGTTTCGTAGCTGAACTTTAACATAAAGCGGTTATACCACCAGATAATTTAAGTTGTGAAGTCTGTCCCGCAACTTGTTAATTTCTGTTGGTTCGCCTTTGTGCATTCTATTTACCCCCGTAATCTGCATAAGACTATGATGTTGTATGTGTGTGTGTGTGCACTTTGCCTCCGTGGTATATGGAGAGCCAGCCAAGTGCATTTTGCATTGTACGGCCGCCACTAAATTAGGTACAGCGTGTGTACGCTGTTAATCGGTGTATACGTGGCACATATGCATTATGCAACCCACATTTGTCTCTATATTGCACAACAGGGTCCGCCCTGTTTCCCTCTGCTGCAATCCAAGCTGGCAATTAACATTGAATTAATTTATTTCGTGCCCTCTTACTACTACAACACACACTAACGTGCTAAACTTTACATATTTTATACGTTATCGCTTTTTACTTTACATGCAGCTTTTCAAATTGTTATCGCGCTTTGGATATTGTTCTTGAACTTTGTATGTGTAAGTTTGTAGAAAATTATATTCTAGACATTTCAAATACCATATTATATGTTAACAGGTTAAAAGTGGTGGTTTATTTAATGCACAGAGAGGAGAATTGGTTGTGGTTCAAGGAGATTGCAACAGTTCAATTTTATTCTATAACGACACAACTTAATTATTCTTTAGTCAACTTTTGAAATTTATTACTTTTTGTTCATATTTATGACGACAGAGTGAAGTACTATTTATTAACATCGAATTAATCGATATTTTTGCTGTTAATTGAGAAGCAAAAACTCTCAAGTTAATTGCCAGAGGTAAAAAATAAAACACCACTAGACGACCAACTTATTATTATTGTAAATAATAAATAATAATTTTTATTGGTCTATAAAGTTTTTTCAAACATGTAAATGTAGTACATATAATAGTAAATATAATTAAAAATATATTATAAAAACTACATTTTAATTACTTAACAGTTTAAACAGTTGTTGGTTATAAATAATTAATAAAAACGTTTGACGTTTATTCATTTAATTATACATATTAAGATTTATAACCGCTCACTCCTACATGATTCTATATATTATATAAACTATACGTTTATTACTTTTATATTAATTTCATGTTTAATTACCTACTGTCCTATCCAGGTGTCCACTCTCACAGGTTTGCATAACATAATAATTAAATTAAACAATCCATCCCAATCTATTGCCGCATTTTGCAAAACTGAAATATTTATAAACATCTGTTTCAAAACTAACAGCTTATACGATGTCAGCATGTAGTGGTCGCACGTGTTCCGTAAATCTAATTCCAGACTAGACGCTATATGCAGCAAAAATTACAACACCATTCGGTCCATTTTTCCATGGACTATTAATCTGATATCAGATATTTTATGCACAAATCTATTAAAAGCAAGTTATCTGAAAGAGGACCCAGAAGACCCACGCAAAGATTCTAAATCATGTAGGGAGTTTAAGGTGCCGTTCGGGGGCATAATCCTACTTTGCAAAGTTTCAAGCTGGAACAAGGGTAAGTTTGAAGTTGACCCTAAAACTAGTTAGGTACATTCACAGTTACTTCTTATATTATTTATATAAGTAGCTTAAGGCGGCGTGTAGAAACGCATGTCGGTTTTAGCCTTAAGACTTGCTTCTTTCTACTGGTTGTAGAACAAAAATATTTACCGTGTTCTCTAATCAATGTTCAATACAAATGACATCTTGTTTTAGATCAGTTAAGTTATAATTTATAATATTGGATTAGGGTTGTGTAATTTGGTGTTGTGGGATCGGTATATCGTCTTTGATCTTAACTACCCTCCTCTGTGAGAAACATTTTGTTTTGTATGTTTCGAAATACCAACAGTGTTCACCCCACTAATAATTAATCATTCGCCTCTACTGCAAAACTTTATATAAGACGTATAAAGACGACGGCCGAATCCATTTCCTTGTGTATATACCCTGAGAGTGCTTAGCTTTCCAATTATCGGGTGTTATGTTACCTGTTCATTCGATGCCGCGTTCCAAATAAGGGCAAACCTTTTTTTCTGAGAAGGTTGTTTAGGCACTGTAATTATTTCAGCAAAGATGTTAGAGGGGATTGATCTCTAATAAAATATTTTAAAAATATATTTGCAGGAAATGGACTGTAAAGATTCAGAAAAAATATACTGCTCTAATTTACACACCATATTAAGCATGTTAGTTCCTATAAGGCATTTCATCCCTAGGGAGAAAATTCATTACGTTCGACCGAAGCAACGTGTAGAAAAAAGTATTTACCTCGATAAATTATCATCTATCTTCGGATTATGCTTTATCTCCTTTACGTTTTTAGTTATCGCTTTTGATTGGGTGAAGCTTGTTTGTAGTGTAATCTAACTAACAATAGCCAGTATGATGTGTATTTATTTAGTTTTAACTGGCTGCCATTTGTGTTTACTGTTGCCATTTAAAATGAAAAAGGTTAGTTTAGGTATGAAACTAAAGAACATAATATACAAACCATCCTTATCTACATTGTAACAAGTATAAAGTAAAAGTACTAAAAGTTTTATGTACTGAAACTCAATTTATAGATTACGTATTAAATGTTTTATTAAATGTCATGAATGCAGACTTTGTAATTTTAGATATGCAATGAACACTTTGGTGTAATATAAATACTTAGGTAAACTACAGGATAAGTAAACAATTTATTTGCCAGACTTTATTGCGACATTTAAATTTTTTGTCATTTTTGTAATAGTAAGTAGCTAAAGGCGAATGAAATCATAAAAATGAGTATATTCGGAATAGGTACCTTAGGAGATTGTTTCAATTTAAAAATTGTTTTTCAAACATTATATCCAACATTTTTCAATTAGTTCCTGTAAAAGCATAGCAGAAATCATAAAAAATTGTATAAAAAATATTCGGGTGCCCTAAAACGAAATTTATTCGCCTAGCTCAGTTTTTTTAATCAATTTTGTCGCATAAGGATTTGCTTGTATTTACATAGGACTATAAAGAAATATTTTCCAAGTTAATACAACAGTGCGATGATTGTCAAGAGATAAAGATTTCTCCATGGCGGTTTAAGAAAACGTATAAAAGCCGATATAAAACGTGTTGATAATCCAATTTAATATAAAGTCTGGGATTTAAAGAGCACAGTGCTGGTAGGATATTCGAAGGCAAAAACATCTATAAAAATTCTCCCGGTGGTTGGTATTTCCTTTGAACTGTTTGAAAAAAAATTCCGAAGATTTGGGATATTGCGTGCGCTGTATAGGTATGCATTATTAAATCGGGACATAAAACGGCCAGTTTTGGGAGTGAGGACTATAGGTGGCGATCCTTTTTTGCATTCAATCGGCTTAAACGCCACCACCGCAACCCCACAACATCCACCAGTGCATTCTACAGAAATGGGCAAGTGCGCGCGGATTCAAACGGCTCAACAGACGCGTCATAAAATAATCATTGGGACAGTGGGTAGATTCTGTATGGCGGCCCCGCGAGGTCAATTCGATCTCCCAACCGCAGATTATGGGTTTACCGGACCCGGTCCTAGTGCGGCAAAATATAGAAAAAACACCAGTATCGATTTCTAAGCAGGTTTATGGACCCTTGCTCACGGGTCAAATATTATTGCCCTTCCTGCTTTATTGTATCTACATACATACTATATAATATATCTTTATTAAATATAAATTTTTATCCCCCACGCTGACGCCGCTGGGATGCTCTTTTTATTTTCGTTTATCATTTTATTTTTATGACTTATGTGTCATTTGAATTAATTTCACATGAAGGTATAATAAGGCAAACTATTGAAACGAATGGCTTTCGGGGCCCTTGGATATATAAAAGTTTTTATTAGCACTGGCGCATTCGCCATTTTTTCAATTATAATTGTACAGTTGCCATGTTTCTTATATTCTGCATTATTCATAGTCTATGTAGGTACATAAAACGTTTTGTGCTAACGACGACTATATTCCAAACATAATAAAGTAATACTTTGGCAAATAACTCAACTAAACTACATGCAGTTTGAAATAATCCATACAAACTACCCAGATTGTCCCGGAATTTAGAACTCTTACAAATAATTATCAAGAGCAAGTTGAAAAGTTCTGAAATATGGTGTACAGGATGTTACAACATGCAACAAAGATTTTATGGCACGTCATTTAATAAAGCATCTCTTTTAACATTACTTCTTAGGCCCAGTTTTTAACGATTGTAAGATAATTATTTGTATTTTGTTTCATTAAAGTATTCTCTTTTACAATAGTGCCCTCTATAAATTCAAGCTGATTCGCCAAAAATCTAAAAAGTATATAGGTACTAGCGAGCGATAAATTGCATATGAGTTAATTAGCGTATTAGCTTCAGTTAAATGCAATGCAGTTTTGAAAGTTTCATCCAGTTGCATAGGTTCTTATAGATTTTAGTATCGTTTCACGTGCCGTTTTACGGTTTATATGCGCCATCGCTAATGCTTTATTATTTGCAATGGAGCGCTAACACTCGACAGCGGTGATGGCATAATTCCTGGTAGAGATTTTAATAGCCGATAAAATTATTTGATATACCATTGCACTGTTCATTTTGCTTTCCGGCTTTAAACTTTGCCAACGCTAATATGTGCGCTGCCATTTTATGTTTTCAGATATATTAGTGGGACTTTATACTAAATATGTTAGATTTAATGCCTAGAGTGGTAACCACTTTCGTTTTAGTGCAAAGCCAGTTAAAATACCTCGTTACATGTGTTTTTAGTACAAACTTAAACCGAGATATTCAACCCTGCTTAAAGCGTATTATCAAAACCAATAGAATTTTGTTGGGGAAATATGATTAATTAACAACCACACCATCATCACGATTTTATTCCAGTTTCACATAAACTACTCGTACCTAGTTGTGGAATAAAATCTGAAATACCGTTGGTTACTTGATTATGACTTAGAACTACCCACATAACCTCTCGAGCTTAATTACTCGAACAATGGACAAGAAAATACGCTTCATAAAACGCAGAAACGGGATGCACCTCGTAAAATATGAACCACTCCGAATTGCTTTAAGCAAAAAGTGTAATTGCAAATTGGCCGGCGCGGCTTGGAAAGCTCCGTGATGATGGCAGGTCATAAACCGAGCTAGTTATGCTTGGAGATTACAACGGCCACGATTGGTTTATCATTGTTTTCTGGGATGAGGGGTGTCGCCACGCACTACACCTTTAACTTTTTGCCACTTAATTATCCGTAATTTGCGAGTCGGTTGTGCATTAGTTTCCCTAGTTAATACTTCAGCGATTACAAGAGGTTGTAGGGATAATTACGGAAGGTGAAATGTGAGTTGATTGGAAAATTGATTTTTATTTCAGTTAAAGTCGGAGTACTTAATTTACTGCGTGACCACATATAAATCCAGATGAACACTGATTTTCTATATAATATACTTCCAAAGACTTCGTGTAGCATAAAAAAAATCCATCCGCATGCACCGATTTCCAACACAAACTGTAACTTATTCCTGTATAATTATTCCCCGGTTTATGTACATTGCCTTTTTTTCCAACTTGTGTAAGGTATAGGTATAAAAACCTATGCGACAAAAATCCGATCAATAATATGGCCATTGTTTTGCGTGACTCAAACTTATTAGTTAGCTGCTTTTAGAATTAATCGTTTGAAATTTAAGGAAAACGATGGTGGCTGTCCATAAAGCCTGACGAAGCGACAACTTGTCCGATGACAAGATCCAAACAAATTACGCAAACATGGAACAAATTTGTCACGCTCACAAAAGCTTGTTCAAGAATAAAACCAAATCATATTATCGCACGCAACCCTTTTACTAAAAACACCCAAACACAATCTCAACTTATGTACCTGTTTTATGGGGAAATTAAAGATGCTATTTGGTAAAACGATTTAATCCACTAAAGAAATTATGCTTGATGGATATTTCAGTTTGTACATTGTTGTAATGTCAAAAATATTATAATTTTTAATACAATAGTGAATAGGTAATAAAGTGAACATTTGTGTATTATTCTAATTTCGTTCTGTGGTTGTGATTGCACAAATTCCTTTGTTTCGAAATCGGAAATACTACTGCTTGTCTATTTAAGTGTTTTATCGCAATAGTGTTATTCAAAGACGTTATCAAAGTGAAATGGTATGCTTAGCGTTAGTCATTTACATAAATATCAAATACAAATTGACTTTTCGTATATTACAGCCATAGGATATTCCAATTTACATAATGTAAGTAGGTACATATAAAAATTACAATTTTGAATTAGTTCTTTGTTGGATTCATCTTTATTTCAAATTTATCCTTCATCACATAAAGTTTTTTACATACTCAAAGTGGCATTAATATATTATGTAGTTTTACAACATTCCATTACCTGTCGGACATAATTATCGTATATTAAAGTATATTTTAGGCAGATTATAATCGATAATTAAATCACACAGGTATCAGGTGTATGCATCTCCATGAAGAAGCCACAAAAACATTTCACTTGTTGGTCATAAACAGGTATAATCCCAACTACCAGGGAGATCTCGCACTGTTCTCAAGATAAAAACAGTTATTTATGCCTGGTACTTAAATAATTACCGCCATCAAAAGCAACCGAGAGAAACGCAAAAAAAAAACTTGCAGCTTGTGCAAAAAACCTACAACACCACACCATCACAAAACTTATTTTGTTCTTGTTTCCACATAGAAGATTTTCCCTCGCGCATTGGGCGTTATCTAGTGCCGTTGCCTTGGACATTTCTTGTGCCTATTTCCACCGTATCGCATCGACGCTGGATTTTCAATTACGCGCTATTTGTGCCGCGCGTGAGATACTGAAGGGTGCTGGATTACGGCCGAATAGATGATGAACACAGTTGAGAAAAGGGGATGCTGCAAATGACATCTTTAGTGTGACGAAATTCTTAGGTATTATCTCCAGAAACGGCTTGATTAATCTTGGTACGGTTGCAACTGATACGTAAACGTTTTTGAGGAATATTCTATGGAAGTTGGGGCATTATA
Source organism: Pediacus dermestoides (assembly GCA_963942485.1). Lineage (NCBI taxonomy): Eukaryota > Metazoa > Arthropoda > Insecta > Coleoptera > Cucujidae > Pediacus > Pediacus dermestoides. The sequence continues at coordinate 8,082,293 of OZ012629.1, forward strand.
TACGGCCTATAGTTTGGTGATGGAATAAAAAGCCAATCAGAGGATGATGAGACGGCAGACATTTATTACCAGCAGTACGATTTTGGTATATCTGGTTTAAATTGTTATCAAAGGAATTAATTGAGAGGGGAGTTATTTGAAAATTAACTTGATCTAGATTTTTAGTACCTTAACTAGTACCTGCTGAAACAGGAAAAATTAAATTTCACACGAAATATGAACAATAGTAGATAATGGATTTGTGAGAAAATATAAATGTCCAAACAATAACCTTATTGGAAGAATCAACAAATTTTTGAAAAAAATAGTTAAGTATTAAACAAAAATTTCAAATTACCTATATTTTTTTAATTTACCAAATTTCTTTATATGTAGGTACTAGGAGCCCTAACAACTAAATGTTCGGACAAAAGTAAATATGATTGTCTTTTTTCCATACGCGCAAAAGTTATCTAAATTAACTTCCATAATATTGATGGATATTCTGTTATAATGCCAACATTTAGTTATATAAAAACGTAAATTTCGTAAAAATCCGCTCGGCGGTTCCAAAACTGTGGTACTTTAACCCAGAAGGATGGGAAAATTGTAGAAACAAAGAATTATTATTTTCAAAACGTTGGATCTAGTAGTCGGATTTTGAAGAAATTTACTTTATTGCAAAACTGGATGTTGGTTTTCTTTACAAAAAAATTACACAAGTTTTTATTTGGTGATTTTAGGCATTTATCGGAGCTTCAAAGTTGCACCTTTAAAATGATAGAATTTTCTAGTAACTATTTTAAGAAATCACAGTTTTGAAACCGCTGGTTGGATTTGTGTCAAAAAACCTTTACAAAGCTCAATAATCGTACTATTTTGAAAAAATCCTGAAATGTTAATATGATTATTCTTTTTGCATTTTTTTCGAGTTCCACAGTTTACTTTTCAAAAAACGTATTTTTTGAGGGTGCTACTTACATTAAAATAATCACAGTTTTGGAACCACTGGTTGGATTTTGGTAAAATTTACTTTATTGCAAAGCTGGATGTTGGTTTTATGTACAAAAAAATCCCCAATTCTTTATTTGGTGATTTTAGGCATATTTCGTAGTTTTAAAATTGCACTTGAAAAATGTGACGTAATTTTCTAACGACTGTTTTTAAAAATCCACAGTTTTGGAACTCGGTGAAAACGACATAAAGGTGCTTTCAGGTCCTCATCCAGTCCGGACTTAAATGTTATTGAAACTCTTTGGCATAAAATTAAACGTATTCTACGCAATAATCCACCAAGAACCATTCGGGACTTGAAGACCAAAATAGAAGAAATTTGGAACAGTTTCACGCCAGAATTGTACCAAAATTTGATAAATACAATGCCTGCTAGAATACAGGCAGCTATTAAAGCAAAAGGAGACGTAACCTCTTATTAATGGTCCTAAATTAAAAATTATCCCAACATTTAGTTGCAAATTCATTTTGTAAAATTTGTTAATTAATAAGGTTAAAATATTGTTAAATCCAATAAATAATTTTCTTCCATGCATAATATTGTTATTAAGGCTTTATTTTATTGTATTGTTAGGTGTTTACAAATTATTTGCGTAAAATTTCCAGTCCTCCTTTCATACTTCAAAAATTTACTTTTGTCCGAACATTTAGTTGTTAGGGCTCGTATAATTGCATATGCCTTTGACATTATATCCAATTGCCCTTTCCACTGTGCCTAAAGAAAACATAAAAGTTCCATGTAGTTTGAGTCCAAAGTATTTTATAGAAATATAGCCAAGTTATTCACAAAATTCATGTACAGTAACCCCAGTAACCCCAGTCAAAGTCAATAAGTTTCAGAGCTAGAATAGTTGAATAGTTTTTAAATTTTTTTTCTGTATAGTTACAATCTAACCTAATATAAGATATCCTCTAGAGGAAGTAAAGAAGCTAATTCTGCACCTAGGGAGGAAGGTATATTGTTTCCTCTCGCAGATTTGTTCGAACGAAGCGAAGGCAGTGATCATTTACTTTATACCACATGATTTTTTGTATTCTTTACAATATGATTAGAATAAAGTAAATAAAATGAAACTAAAAATTTTGACAATTCTCAAAAATTTGACATTTACAGGAAAGTGCAAAAAAAGTATTCGAAATGATCCTTTTTTAAGTGTAAAGTCTAAATTAGAATATTCCGTATTCGGTTAATTAAAAGTAAACTAACCATTTAATTTTTATTATTAGACAAAATAACTTCGACAGAATGTCATTTAAAATCCGTAATAAATGACTAGCCAAATCCTCCATATATTGGTTTCTCTTTATTTTTTCCGTCCAGTCGAATTCACGAGCTAATTTCCATGCATGTACCCCGGGTGGAAAAGGACATGTATTTTGGGTAGAATGTGAGGAGCCAGAGCCATCATTGAGTTCGCGCCCCCCTTATTTATGGGCTCCATAAATCAGCCGGTCACAACAATACGCACAATAGCTACCGGTCTTCGGACACACTCGATAACGCATTGCACTGAATCTAGCAACCTCTGATACCGACGCTTTCCTTTTGTATTCCCAAATTACAACATTAATTAGAATGATAAAAGCTGGTGCGCACTGGTTGTTGTATTCTCTCGCTTACAGTGGCACAGCTCTTAGATTTCATAAGTTTTTCAAGTGGGATTTATCCTCAGATTAAGATTACCACTCCCTTGTAATCTCGGTAGTAAGTATTGGTTGTGCAACAGTACCAAAGTGTAGTGCCGGTATTAATACGAAATACTGCCTCAATTTGTTTTACTAACCATTCGAGGATCATTAAATTCAATTGCTTTGGAATTAGATTATTTACTGCATGTTTTAACTACTCACTCGTACATCCAAACTGTTAAGGAACTAGTTTTTGTGTTTGATGTCTTTTAGGATGTCATCTGGTGATGTACGTGCTTGCTTTCTTCTCAAAGCCGCTGACATTCTCTTTAAAAATGTTTGAATGGTGTGGTCCAAACAAAGAAAACTCTATTAGAAGATGGGACACTGAAATCAGGGGCTGTGTGATGATATTTGAAATAAATGAAGCCGATGATTTGAAAGAAAAGCGCTGACACACGACAGTTCCAATAAGAAGAGCACAAGAAGCTAGTGTAGCTGTAAATAACTATTTGCCCGTCGACCTCCTCCGAAAGATGACATTATTAGTAGTGGAACAAAGAAATCCGCACGTTTACACTAGTTTTGACAGGCACATTTCAAATGGGGTGGACATAAAATAGTTCAAATCTTTTAACGATCACTTAAATCTTCTTTTACGTTAATTACCCGTCCGTTATGTGTTGAGCCTTTTATAGGTTGGGAGATGAAATGCTCAAAATAATTTTAATGTTTGAACTATAAGGCAGATTTAATTAGTAAGTAGGTACATAGCCGGCGGTACTTTTATCTTTGCAACAGCTATGTGCCTGTAATACCTAGATTTATAGTTTACACAGTTACCCATGATTATTGTGATTTATTTCCAAAGGCAAATTTGTGCCTGTTTTAATTGCATTTCCTGCAGCAATAATAGTGTTTTTTCTTTGGTTTCAGGTAAGCCAGCATCTTAAAGAGTTAAACGGCGGTTTCGGTACATCCACCTCAACAAGTGTAAGTTCTTAAATTTTTAATTTAATTTAGACGTCACGCCCAGCTGTTCATTTTATGGGGCACCCACGTCCAATGTCCTTAAAATTAATCCACCATTCAAAGAGAAGTTAAAATTGTTTTACGGTCTAAAAAGATGGTCGCATAAAATATTTAGATGAGACCGGTTTACGAACTTAAAATAACCCATAAAGAGAATGAAGTCATGCCCGGAATACGCCGCTAGAGGAAAATAATCGAAAACTCTTGTTTCCTTGGGTGTCAACAAGTAAGAGAATTCCTACTTAAATTCTCCACCAGCCATTCATAATGCAAAAGATGAAAAGAGCCAAGTCAACCTGCGTTTTCAATTACACAATCAACATCTGGCAAGGACAAGATGGTTTAGTTAGAAAATTTGACTGGTTTATCTATGTAGGGTTCGGTATTGCTTTGTAGTTTTGTGTGTCTTTTACCTGTGAAATTAATTAATGACTTTAGGATGCGTTAATTGGTCACAAAATGACAATATTATTTATTTTTAATTAAAGTTTAAGGTCACAGATTTATTTCAAACAATCAAGATGTAACCAACATCTAATAAAAAATCGATTTTATCTATAAATTGACAGAGAACTTAATATTATTAATTATATTTTAGATATCTAGAGGATGTGTGAGATTTTTATCGGAAAATTCAATTGTTACATAAAATAACAGTTAAAAATGCTTAATTTTCCCATATTTCTTTGCAAATAATTGATACATTGTTACGAAATTTGGAAGATAAGGGGACGAATGTTTCATTAGAAATTTTTATGCAATTTCAATATAAGTACATAACCAAAGCCCGAAGTAGCGGTCAACGTTTTTGCTACACCCATCATATTTTTACACTATACGCCATTGGTTTTGTTTAAAAGTTTTGTGTCTAAAAAGTTATCGTAAATATTTGGGTAGTAAGGTAAAAGATCCAATTTTGTCACTGATTTAATTATCGTCAGTTTCTAGGTTTTTGAGTAAAATAAGAAATTAATGATTCCTTCTTATAAAAAATACTACACCCAAAGTATTTCTAAAAGATTTAGGAAAATAAACCAAGTGTTAGTTCTAAATTAACCCAATTTTATATATTTTATAAAAAAAGTAGTAAGTTACCTTTAGAATTAATTAGATAATTTTTGAGGTGCTGTAATATGAGTTTGGGTGAAATAACAAGATATTATCTAATATCTAAATGTAATCAGTTTTAATTATGGTATGGTAGTAATACATTGAAATTAAATTTACTTAGTGTTTCATTATCATTAGATTTAATGTACCTATCTGCAAAATGTCTATGTCAACCCCTCCGGCAACATGACTTGCTCATTCTGAATATTAGTGTAAATTTCCAACCCGCAACCTCGGAGTTTCTTGTAAACTAATAACGACGTTCATTTCAATTTGTAACTGAATCTGAAAGAGGCGCATATCATTGAAGATCGATACCGTTTTCTCGCACTGACAAGCATCAGGGGCCCCTATTGCTTTTCCACGAACGGGTTCTCAAACAGATAGCCAGTGTATGGTGTGTATTTATACGAACCGAACGTCGACGAAGACGAATACGTCAGGGTTGCCGCTAATTGAATTTACGATGACAGTTTGTGCCCCAGGAGGCCGTATATTTGGCGACGACATCACTTCCGAGATGCCAATATCTCGGGCTCCCCCAGGAACGATCCACACAGCTCGCTCGTTTTCGGCCTCCCGGGGCCCCAAACTGGTCGCCAACTTCAACTGTGCGTGTGGGGCTTCTCTTTAACTCATTCACATAGGTAATATCCAACTCAAGCAGAACCGAAGCCCCATGCATAAAGCATAAATAACTGAATTATCATATAGCGCTCTCTCGCACCCCTAAATCCAAATATCTTAATTATAGGTGGGAGATGGAAATTTGAATTTACGACTGTCAAAATGTTGTAAAATCAGCACACGTGTTGGCGTTTGTAATTACAAACCAAGGTAAATATGTGTGCCCCAATGGAATTGAATCTGTGTCGAGTCACGTTTTGCTGATTTTTATTTGGCCGAATTCATTTTGGAAAAATCACAGAACAGCCTGTTATATGAATAATTACAAAATTGTTTGGCATCTCGAAATATTTGCAATATACTTAAATGCAAAAGAAAACACTATTATCTATCTATTAATTTATTAGTGCATCAAAATAGTCCTGTTATGTCTGTTATGTCCTGGATCTACTTTCTTATACTAAATCAGAAAACGTATTTTTTTCGACCTCGAGTTTCAGTATATCTGCATGGTATAAGAAAGTAGATGCAGAATATATAAAATATTTAAAACATATTTGAAATTTGTTCCGAGTTATGCAGTACGGAATAAATACTAAATTTTCTGAGATTTCTTGTCAAATATTTCCGTACATTTTTCGTTTACCTTAAAATGGTTTCAAGGCAAATATAAATGAATTTCACCATCAATTCAGAAACGAATGGAATAATAACATAAAATTAAATTAGTACACCATCGCATTGCTATTGAAATCTAAAAACGCACATCTGAGTCGGTACCATTAAATCATAATCAACCTGCTATTATATAATAATTTGGAGTTAATCTTAAACATTTCCCTCGTTCCGCGAACACTTTTAACTCAATCTCCGAAGGCCGTAGAAAGCAAAATCGAGATAATTATCAGAGATAATTACGAATTACCAACGACAATGTGCTCCATTCGCCCCCAATGTTGGCTTCCCACTTCCAACCCCCTTTTACCACCACCAGCATCAGAGTGGAGTGGCCGTACAGGCTTTCACTGTATGACGTTCCCTCTAGATGACAGTCCACTGTTTGCTCGATATCTTTACTGAAATGGATTCCTATTGTTGCAAAAGTTGCTTTGATGTTGGTAGTGGATCCACGGCTCTTGAGAAGGCGCAACTTGTGGTCAGGTGTTGACACTACACTTCACCGTCATCCGTTTCACTGAGATCGGCACGGCGTGTTCAGAATTGAAATCCCCTCGTTCTCGTAGAGTTCTTCGTCCTGATATTATTGAGAAATTGAGCTTTCAGTGCGGATATAGGGATGTTGTTGTTGCTAGTGCTGCTAGACGAGCGCTGTGTATGCTGTGCTATATAAAATCTCTTACATATCTCGCATCTTAACAACCATGCCATGAGCTGCTGAAAGATTTCGGCAAAAGAGGCATTATCACAAACTTGAATTAGCGCTAATAGAACTCTATTATCTCGTTTAATAGGCAACGCATTATCCTTGGCCATTTGAAACTCTTATTTAGGGGATCATCAGCGTCATTTGCAACAGTTTATAACAATTACTAATTAAGTTACTTACAATGTTGTAAAAAAACGCTCGCCGCGTTTTAAATAAATTTAACGTAAGGTTTATCTGGGTAGAGATAAAATCCAATACTAAAAGGGAAATTCTCGGGCTTTCGTTTTGGTTTACTTGTACTTAAATTCTGCAGATTATGGGCCTATATTTTTTTAGGGAAAATAGTCTATTTAAGGGTTTTTCAAACTACAATTAGTGGAAATGGCGGTTTATAAATTATTGTTTTCGAGATTACATCTTTTATGTCTTATACTATAAAAGACAAATAATGGATAATTTATCCATATTTTTCAATTGAATCATTACGTATAACTTTAAGTTCTGGATTTTGTCAAAAAAATATCATTGAAATCATATATTCAGCTGAAAAAAATGACGACATATAGATAAAGTTCAGATAAGTAACAGGAAAAGGAGTTGCTTGTATCCTTGTGCAAAATTTACAAAATGAATTTGCAACTAAATGTTGGGATAATTTTTAATTTAGGACCATTAATAAGAGGTTACGTCTCCTTTTGCTTTAATAGCTGCCTGTATTCTAGCAGGCATTGTATTTATCAAATTTTGGTACAATTCTGGCGTGAAACTGTCCCAAATTTCTTCTATTTTGGTCTTTAAGTCCCCAATGGTTCTTGGTGGATTATTGCGTAGAATATGTTTAATTTTATGCCAAAGAGTTTCAATGACATTTAAGTCCAGACTGGATGAGGGCCATGAAAGCACCTTTATGTCGTTTTCCCCAAGTTCCAAAACTGTGATTTTTTAAAAATAGTCGTTAGAAAATTACGTCACATTTTTCAAGTGCAATTTTAAAGCTACGAAATATGCCTAAAATCACCAAATAAAGACTTGGGGATTTTTTTGTTCATAAAACCAACACCCAGCTTTGCAATAAAGTAAATTTTACCAAAATCCAGCCAGTTGTTCCAAAACTGTGATTATTTTAATGTAGGTAGCACCCTCAAAAAACACGTTTTTTGAAAAGTAAACTGTGGAACTCGCAAAAAATGCAAAAAAATGCAAAAAAATCATATTAACATTTCAGGATTTTTTCAATATAGTACGATTATTGAGCTTTGATTTAAATGTTTTTTGACACAAATCCAACCAGCGGTTTCAAAACTGTGATTCTTTAAAACAGTTACTAGAAAATTTATTCATTTTTAAAGGTGCAACTTTGAAGCTCCGATAAATGCCTAAAATCACCAAATAAAAACTTGTGTAACTTTTTTGTAAAGAAAACCAACATCCAGCTTTGTAATAAAGTAAATTTCATCAAAATCCGACTACTAGATCCAACGTTTTGAAAATAATATAAATAAATAAAAAATAAATAATAATAATTCTTTGTTTCTACAATTTTCCCATCCTGCTGGGTTAAAGTGCCACAGTTTAGGAACCGGCGAGCGGATATTTACGAAATTTACGTTTTTATATAACTAAATGTTGGCATTAAAACAGAAAAAACCATCAATATTATGGAAGTTAATTTAGATAACTTTTGCGCGTATGGAAAAAGACAATCAAATTTACTTTTGTCCGAACATTTAGTTGTTAGGGCTAGTATATTGTAATTGTCTATATCAAAATTTTAGTGTTCAAACAATTTCAATGTTATTTTGTGGCCAAATTTTGTCAAGTTTCTTAGAAACTTTTAAACAATTCGTAGTTAAACAAATGCTCTGAAGAAGCTTACATAAAGGAGCGAAACTGTCAGCAGAATAAATTAATTTGTTTCATTGAGAACGGCTATTTTTGTTAAAAAAAATACTCAAAATAAAATCCGCAACAATGAGCCAAATTTCATCCTTCCACGTACCATGTTTAAAAGTTCAGTACACATATTGTATAACAAAGGTTAATGTGGATATTATGCATTTAGGTTTCGGTTAGAAATTATATCGAATTCTTCTTAAGAAGCCTTCGTAACTTACAAATTTTCCTTATAGGTCATGTTATAGTCATACTTTCTTTTTTTAGAGAGACCATGAGAGGATTCAAACTTAAACACCACAGTAAACATAAATTGATAATTTTTGCTTTTGTTTTTTAATTTATTTAAAGAAAATTTGTACTTATTGACATGACAAAATTAGAAAAATAATCTCTATTTATAAACCCAGAATATTGTATAATTTTATCCCTTAACTGTCTCTAACTGATTTTCCGAATATTAATTAGTTTAATTTTATTGTGGCCCTAACATTTGGACCGAATGAGGGTTTATGTTCGTTTACTAATTATATTACTGTGTGTTTTTCGTCCTAAAAGCAAACAGTATTACGTTTAATATGAAAATCGACCCAGGAAGCTTATCAAAGTCTCTGCTAATAAGGGATAAGGTGCGTGAGGACGGTATATGTGTGTGAGAATACGCAGACGGATTTTAGCCTAGGCACTACTGGTAATTTCTCCAGAGACCACTAAGTAACAATACTATCACGATAATAGGCCTGCGTTCCACGTAGACTGTACTAGATTAGAATATTCCTTGAAATGCATGGGGACTGATGTTAATGAATAGAAATTATTTTGTGAAAATATTCCATTTAGTTCTGAATACAAAATGACGTATTATACAATTTGTTTGCAGTGTATATGTGCTGGGTGTGTTGTATGTATTCTTTTGTGTTGTAAATCCGTAAAAATATTAATTAAATTTTCAAAAGAAAATTTTCCGGTGTTGTGCGATCGAAAAGCCGTAAAAGGAAATAGGCGCCCCGAAAAATTCTTAGCTTGCGTAACCAGCGGAGAAATAAGACACATTCTTTTTATAACTGGGTTGTTTCTTTGATCTTGGCGTCAATCAGTCCACTGAACGCGCAATAAACCAAGATTAATGACTGCACGAATTACCAGAATAATAAGGAGGCCCGGATTACGCTGGCAGCCTATATAGGGCTGCGAGCAGCGAAGAAAAGGAACTGTAAAATCCACTTCAACACAGTCAGTCCTTGGCTTTCTCTCTTTTTTTTTAGGCAAATCCAATAAATATTTGTTTGCCGCTTTTCAATCCCCACTTTTGCTGTTGGATATAAAATAGAAATAGACTTTGTATGTGTGTTAGTGTGTGTCATAAAAATCCCTATAAACCATTTTAATTTAATTACAAAACCTAATGTTTATTAAGCTGCTTGTTTGTTTGTTAGTTGGTAGGGGTGAAATTTTAATTCGTATGCTGTACATTTCCAATTCCAAAACAAATTTGGAATTTTGTTATAACGACCCACGTGGAGCGGATTTAAAATACTCCAGGATACTATTAACCGCGCGCTTGCAATTTCCGAGATCACGGTCAACGCCAACTTTCGGAGATTGAGTTGGCAAAGTTGCTTAATAATCGATGATGAAGCCACCCTAACACACATCAATTGGGTTTGTGGAAAAAATGTCGTGGCGAGTCTTGTTCGATTTTAAATTATGTTTGCCAGAAGGTGATGTTGAGACAAAAATCCAACTTGTTGGAAAATTCTTCTATCATTTATTTTTAGGAATGTACATTTATAATTGTTTGGCATTCTAGTTGATCCCGATGCTAGTGCGGCTTCACTCGAATAATTAATGTAGTTTTCTAGGTATATATTCCTTGTTCAATTAGGATGACGTAAAGAGGTAAGGGCCGTCACTTTAGACAGGTTGCAGTTGACCAGAAGCCATTAGCCTAATAACCAAATACTCCTCCACCACACACAGTAACTGGAAGGAATATATTTGACAGGGGATTATTAATTTAAATTTCCCTTACAGCTGTTTCCATCAGCTTGGCTGACCCAAAAGTACTTTACTTTTCACATAATAATGAAAATATATAGAGTTTGTTGATAGGATGCGAAGTAGAGAAATAGCTGGACCAATTGTGTCGACATCATGCACACCCTAGAGACCGTCCGGTCGGCCCGGTTATATCGCTGAAGTTGGCACGTTAATTAAGGAGAACCAGCCGGATTGCTGACTGTAAGGCGACGGCACATCCCGGATTATCCTGCAGCTTTCTTCGCATCCCGCAGTGTTGATTGCGCAAATTTCATACCTCGCTAATAACGGCCTATTTTCTTTTCGGACGATGGCTTTGATGGGGGAATCTCATCAAGATGTATAGAAACACAAATCATGAGATAATTTTGTGACATTGTAGAGAACATAAAAATAAATACTGACTCGGCATTGAGAGCTAAGAATAAACAACAAAAATAGGTGATTACCACAAGTGGTTTTGGTTTAAAATAGATATGTTGTCAATTTCCAAGAATTAACATCCTGAAATACGTGAAATATCGACTGAACTTTTTTGCAAAATCCTCTACAGATATTTTACTTAATATAAAGCTACAAATAGAAAACAGACCCATGATTTGATAAACCATCAGTTGGCAAACTACCAAACACCAGTTTTATCTAATAATTTACTACGTTTAACCTATAGGGGGTTTTTTGTCCGAATTTATTATTGACAAAATAGTTTATTACATACGTAATGTTTATTATGTTCTGGTTTTAAATTCATAAGAAAATTGATCCAATTCTTTTAAAGCAAATATTTATAACATATATTTTGTTGTTTCAAATTAAAGCTTACGAAATATTTTATGGAGAAATACGATTTCAATATATTTATTACGTTTATGCATTTATTCAATATGTACCTACAGGGTGATTCAGGACCTCTTCGCCAAATTGACAGAGGTAATAGGGGAATAGGGGGCTCATAGCGACTTCCTTGATGCTCTAAGCCCCTTTTTCTATATGACTGTAGGCCAGGCGAATAGGCAACCAATTAAGCATTAATTAGAAGATAAAAAATTAGAGTAGCAGTTGGGACGATTCAAACATTTTCCTTGCGTTTTTCTGCAATTTAGAGTTAAATTTGTTGGTGATGGTTCCTCATAAACGTTCACCCATCTAAAGTATCAAAGTATCAAAGTTGGAGTACGTAATTTTGAGCAATTGCTTTAAAATTTACTTTTTATTGAAATTTACTTCGCATTATAATTTCTGTCCCCCTCGTAGCTTTTCTTGAGTTTTCTACTAATTTACACAATTAGAACTCCGAGGAAGTATAGTCGGATCCTTGGTTATATAATGAAAGTCTCTTGAAATAATGAAACTTGTCACCAGTTTCTAATTCGTGAAGAGGTCCTGACTCACCCTGTATTCCGAAAGGCGGATTGTTTTAATACCCCGTAACGTAAATAGTACACAATACGCTTTTAATTCCCTAATTAAGATCCATCTAGACCAATGCAACAAACCACGCAAAATATTTTATTAAGTTTTGTGCGCACTGAAAAAGAAATATTTATTTACGATAACTAAAACAAATTTGAATATAGCCAAACTATTATTACAGTTTTACTAAAGAGATTTTGTTATATTATTAGAATATATTTTTATATTTTAAAACAAAACCTACATTATTTAATGAAACCTACTTTGAAACAATTTAAAAAGTGAGGATTTATAAAAACGAGTTCTTAAAGCTGTGAAACAATGTATGCGTATCATATTTAGGTAAAATTTCGCTGTTATTCATGCAAAAATACATCTGTATCATTGAAATAATCTGCAGGAGTTTGAAAGACAAACATCACAGAAGTACGTATTTCGTCCTTAGGGGGGAGTGAAACTGCGCGTTATTCAGGAACATGTCGGGGGCATCGGGTACAAGACCCGCGAGATAGGCTTACGTAAGCGCTCCAGTATTCATAACCAGGAGTTGTTTACGTGCGCCCTGCTACACATTGCCATTACTTCATTCAATATGCACGTGTAGCGCGCGCGAACAGGCGGGCAGATTACGTTTGCCCATTACGACACAGCCAGCACTCATCCTTTTCGTCAAGGGTGGGGAGAATGACCGGGTCCTGGGTGCGGGGAATTACTTCTTGGATTAGCATGGTACGAGGGCGCCGTCATTGCTGGCGCTGCCACGCCGCCATCAACGTAATTACGCTGATAACTGACAAGTGTTAAGCGTTCTCTCTCAAATCTACAGCAATCGCTCAACGATAGTGCAGAACTTCAGATCTCTGTGGCCGTGTTAATGAGCACAGAGTAAATGATGTCATCCCAAAGTACCAACATTTGCCGCAGTAGTTTGGCACAAAATTTACTCACAGATAGCTGCAATCTAGTTACCACTGTAAACTTGTAATTAACGATGATGGAATTTACAAATACAACCAGGTATTTGTTTATCTAAATTTGCAGCATGTCACTACAAACAACGATAAAACAAAAACAACTGTGTGTACTTTGGGAAGATTTGCTGAAAGCACTGTGGTTGAATTGCAAGATATGATCAATGAAGTTTCTACCATTATTTTGTTACTCGTATTAGCTTCTACAAAGACGACTACATGATATCTCACGACAAATCTTCCAGTTTATACTGTGAGAAAATTGTTCGTTTCTTTAAAAATTAATACAAATTAGAAACATATGTCGTCTAAAGTAAAGTAAACATATAAATCTAAGCAGCGTACAAAATTTCCTTTTTAAGTAAACAACATAACTCCAAACAGAACATTACATCATAAATTTTCCATAATTTAGAAGACCTACAGTATATTTTTACATACATTGATAAAAACAAATGTGCCGAAATAGAATTTTGATAGATTACGATATTTATAACCCTAATCAAAACACAATAAAACCAACATAATTTTATCATTCCTTTTCCCCCAGATTTATGTGCTGTTATTTACATATCTCCCGCCCTATTTCTTCTTGTTTCATTATAATTTTAATCAAAATAGCCTTGGCGCCCAAATGCTCTCAACTGTACAAGAGAGTAGCGGACACTTTTTATTTAACTTTTAATTTTGGCGAAGGCGCCGGTATTCCAGACAAAAGGACGAGGAAGAGGGTAAAGTTTGAATACTAATTTTAATATAACCAACTGCAATAATATAATACGCGCCAGTTTGAGGTGTGGAACCTCAAATGGATCACTCAGCCATCAATAAACAGGGAGAGTTTCAACAGCTTGCACACAAATCTTGATTCTAATGACCTGACTTAGCATATTGATGGAGAGTGGCTCGGGGCTGTACAGATGAGCAATCTGAATTAATTTGGGTGGTAAACATGAATACCAACAACTGACTGATGGCTGACTACAGCTTGTATATACATATAACTTGTATTGAAATGTTGTTTGTAGATTACAATCGTACAACGGGAAAGATTATGCATTTGGTTCTTGATGGGCAAAATTTTGTTACTATTCAAGAATTTGTTTTCATGATGATGTCTTTACAACTATTGAAGACTCAACAATTCCACAAACATCAGATAAATATTTAATTATAGAATAGCGCAAATTATTGTTTTTATTGGCTGTAATTTAATATGGATTAGCGATTATGGCCAATGAGAGTTCGTAAAATTCAAATTAATCTGAGAAAAATTAATTACAAGTTTAATACGAGCCCTAACAACTAAATGTTCGGACAAAAGTAAATTTTTAAAGTATGAAAGGAGAACTGGAAATTTTACGCAAATAATTAGTATCTAAGCACCTAACAATACAATAAGATAAAGCCTTAATAACAATATTATGCATGAAAGAAAATTATTTATTGGATTTAACAATATTTTAACCTTAATAATTAGCAAACTTTACAAAATGAATTTGCAACTAAATGCTGGGATAATTTTTAATTTAGGACCATTAATAAAAGGTTACGTCTCCTTTTGCTTTAATAGCTGCCTGTATTCTAGCAGGCATTGTATTTATCAAAATTTGGTACAATTCTGACGAGAAACTGTCTCAAATTTCTTCTGTTTTGGTCTTTAAGTCCCCAATGGTTCTTGGTGGATTATTGCGTAGAATACGTTTAATTTTCTGCCAAAGAGTTTCAATGACATTTAAGTCCGAACTGGATGAGGGCCATGAAAGCACCTTTATGTCGTTTTCCCCAAGTTTCAAAACTGTGATTTTTTAAAAACAGTCGTTAGAAAATTACGTCACATTTTTCAAGTGCAATTTTAAAGCTACGAAATATGCCTAAAATCACCAAATAAAGACTTGGGGATTTTTTTGTACATAAAACCAACATCCAGCTTTGCAATAAAGTAAATTTTACCAAAATCCAACCAGTGGTTCTAAAACTGTGATTATTTTAATGTAGGAAGCATCCTAAAAAAACACGTGTTTTGAAAAGTGAACTGTGGAACTCGAAAAAAATACAAAAAAAATCATATTAACATTTCAGGATTTTTTCAATATAGTACGATTATTGAGCTTTGATTTAAATGTTTTTTGACACAAATCCAACCAGCGGTTTCAAAACTGTAATTCTTTAAAACAGTTACTAGAAAATTTTATCATTTTTGAAGGTGCAACTTTGAAGCTCCGATAAATGCCTAAAATCACTAAATAAAAACTTGTGTAACTTTTTTTGTAAAGAAAACCAATATTCAGCTTTGCAATAAAGTAAATTTCATCAAAATCCGACTACTAGATCCAACGTTTTGAAAATAATTATTCTTTGTTTCTACAATTTTCCCATCCTGCTGAGCTAAAGTACCACAGTTTTGGAACCGCCGAGCGAATTTTTACGAAATTTACGTTTTTATATAACTAAATGTTGGCATTATAACAGAAATAACCATCAATATTATGGAAGTTAATTTAGATAACTTTTGCGCGTATGGAAAGAAGACAATCAAATTTACTTTTGTCCGAACATTTAGTTGTTAGGGCTCGTACAGACGTTCGTAGAATCGGTCATTAACTTGGTACGTTAATCAGATAGGGTACTAATGGGACATTTAATCAATTTTTGTATTGGTAAAAAAACTGAAACTGTTCCTCCTCTTATATTTTATGTTATCTCTATACATGTTTTATCGTGTGAAAACTGTTCCTTAATAGTTAAAATAAGTCTCTTAAATGCAAACAAGTACCTAATTGTTTAGAATACGAAATTTCCAAACATGAAGTTGGTTTTAATTATTAATATTCAGTTTTTGTTATGGTGCATGGTGTTAAGTTATAAATTTTTATGCACTTTTATTAAAACGTTATGTTAACAGTATACAAAATGATACTATAGTGACAAAATTTAGTAAGGCACAACCTTTGAAATCCCCTGGGGATGATGTGATATTTATATATTATAGTTATATATTTGGTACGTTGAACCAGTGTGGAGGTAGTTGTGCGATAACAGGCAACCATCCAACCCCCCAAACCACTCAATATATGTGTAGATTGAGTCCGCCTGGTTGAGCATTTGAATTTGTAATATGAAAAGCGTTGTCGTCAATCACAGTTCTCTTGCCGCAAGTCCTCAAGCCTTCGATGACATTCTAGTGCTTAGTAGCTCGGGTGTATATACACATGAAGTGGATCTCTCTCTCTTTTTTTTTTGTCGGTTCCAACCAACTTTTCAGCGCGCTTCCACGACGGCTTAATTAAAATTTCCACGATATACACAAGTTCGCAACAACAACAATCTACTACACGACTGTTCGTAGCTGATAAAAAAGAATGCTGAAACGATTCATTCAATCGACTAATGGCGTCGCTCACGCATTTCGCCCGGCACGCACCGCCAAGTCGCCCCCATGCATATGCAAAGCTCGGATATGTCATGAAATATGTAGTCGCCGCCAGAGCCATGTTTTTTACTCGAGCCGTTAATCCGATTAGGGAACCATTGCAAACTGCTCGGCCGTCGTCTGCATTATTTAATTCGGACCATGTTTAAAAACTAGGCAGTTTCTTATGCCACTTTAACCCGCTTCAAGTTGCACGCTATCTGTGTTTATCTCAAACACGAAGCGCCGCCGTCCACAGATACAACTTACACATCGCTCAACAACTTTATTTCCATTCAAAAAGCCCTTTTATCTGATTCAACACTTTCTTGTACATCAAACGCGACAGTGCATAGTTTTGGTTTTTATTGCAGAGACGAGATGACATAAATGCAAATTCATTTTGGGACGGTTTAAGTTTCAAGTAAATGTAATATGACCTAACTTAACCTAAGTACTTAAACTCTTCGGTTTACGCCAAAGTTTAAGTGTTTCTTGTTCTAGCATGACGATTTATAGAGCATCATGTGAGGATTATTGGTACAATCAGTTGTTTTTTATTATTCTTAAAGTTTTAAAACAAAAACTGCTATATTATTTTGCTTATCATGACGACAATGGGACATTTGCGTTGCAAATTCAAAGTACAGTCTGTACCTGTGTAACGAACATTTGCAACCATATTCGAAAACTTTTGCATTTTGTTGACCCCCCTTTGTTAAAAAATCACCGCCCCGAGTAATAAAGAAATAAAAAAAATATATATTTCCGTTCCTCAAAAATTTATGCAAATTGGCATGTGGCTTCAGGACTGTATCATAAGTATTAAATAAATTTTGCATAACTTTTGGAATTTTGTACGAAGAATTACAACAAAATTTACTAATTATTTAATTTAAGTCAAGGTTCCGTTTAGCTATAAAAAGGTTGCAAACTAAATGGAAGATTTGAAATAGGCCACTTAACATTTGTCCAAGTTTGCATAACTTTTGTAATTTTGTACAAAAAGATATTGCAAATTGTTGCTTGTTCAATTTTTGACAACGTTCCGGTCATCCGGACGGGTTGCAAATTTAGACTTAATATTATTTTAGCGTTTTCAAACTTGTGTCCAAGTTTCAAAACTTTGGGAATTTTGTGTATGTACCTTTTTTGCTTAAATGACTGGCCTATTAACTAAGTCTAATTATATTGCATCTTTTCCCTGGCGTTTCCGTTAAATCACTCGTTTAAAAATAATTGGTAATACTCGTATAAATTTCCAGTGTCATTCAAGTTTCTGTGGTAATTAAATTGAAGTGATTTTGATGAAAATGTCTTTTTTATGTAACATTCCCGTAGCTAACCTAATAACTCAATCTCGTATGAAGGAAACGCCTGCCTAGCTGCCAAATATATAGCCATCGGTTTGCTAATCGCAATTAAATAAAACATAAATCACGAGTACAAGTTGCAGTGAAAGAATGTTATATATACACACAGCAACGCCATCAATTTAATCGAATACCGTAAGCCACACCTTCGTCCTAAATCCCGAAATACAACCAATATCGAAATCTTAAATAAATCCAAATTAAAATGTCATTGTGACATTCAAAGGGCTAAATTGAAATTGCGGGACGGACGAATACGATGAACAGCAATGTCAATATCCGGACCACTAGTTCTAATTGATCAGGCCCAAGTTGGGGTGGCGTCTTGCTATTTCTCCCTTAGCTACGTTGAACACCGTGGGGAGGTTCTTTGATTAGGCCAGCTGATCGCTAGTTGAAACGGCTTACTGATATTTTGAACAAGTAGGTTGGGTTGTTATGAGGTGATCGATTTGCTCTCTCGCTCCCTTTCCACAAGAACGTTTGCAGATACTCGATCTGAAAGCCACCTAATGAATTGCCATAATAAAATCCCTTATTTGATTTTCACTACTATTATAGCCTATTAAGTAATTGCGCGCCGTCTCATCTTAAAGGTACCGCTGCTATTATTAAATTATTATTTATGGAATTCGCGCGGGCTCTACGCTATAGTGTGAAAGCTTTACAATAACACGTTAGCGTTCAATCCAATTTGATCAAATTATCCCCCATGTAATAATTTACAACTAACTCTGAAAAGTTTTTAATGATAAAAACCGCATAACGCTGCAGCTCTTTGATAGCTATCAAACAGTAATTAGCTCTAATTTAATAGATAGTTTGATGAGAGTAAAACTGTCGTACGCCAAAAACCCGTGTTACCGGATAACCACAAGTACAGTCGTACATTTTACTATAGTTTGTAAGAAAAGTACTTTAGAAGTTCCACCGCAGTATACTTAACTCTAATGGCCTAGTGGAGCATACGGCGTCTGGCGTTTGTGGTTTAGAAACGCTTGCATAGCCGACGATTGCACCGTTATTTTAGCTACGAAGAAGTCCCCATCTTAAGTTCTCCTTCTAATCTAACGAGCGGTCTAACTGCAAGTGTTCGCCAACCACTTTTTGAGAACTTCCTAGTCAGCGTTCATTAGTACGAGCACACCGAGTCCCATCAACTGCTCTCTCCTTCCTTCATTAAAGATATTTTAGACTTTCCTTCGGGTTGGTCCCGGAAAATAATTTACAAGAGCCAGATAATCCCCCACGGAATAAGTAACGAATAATTTGCGACGTTCTAATTAAGAAAAAATGCATAGAAAACACGCGGCGACGTGACGCGATGGGTAATTTCATTGGGAATTTTGTTGACTTCATCAAGTACCTGCTTACGTTTAGTACCGGATGGAATAAATAATTTAAAGGAGAAAATTAAAACAGTGCTCTTGAACTGTTGGATATGTCCAACATAAAAAATAGGGATATGAGTGCACATTTTCCGACATGGCGTGTTTTTCAAGAGTTGCCTGCAATCTGTAATTTGGGATTTCTAAAGCTTACAGAAGACCTTAGGTACAGACGTATATATCATTATACAGGAAAGATTACAAAATTGATCACTGTCGGCTATGCCGCTAGCACATCATTTAGTACTTTCAGTAAATGTGAGATTTCTTACTCCTTAGTCCGAAAATAGCTTTTAGAAAATCCTAATTAAATACTCGTGCTTATACATCCACTAAACCAAACATCAAATTTCGTTTGATTCACCTTCCGAACTATTTACACCTTTATTAAATTCATCCAGCTTTGTTGTGTATATTTTCCTACAGTTACACAAAGAAACTAGGTGTGTGTGACTGTGTCATTTGAGCAAATTCAACGTTGACAAATATTTACAATGTAACCTCACATATATCTCTGTGGAACTGTTGCCAACCCCCAATCTGTATTCGCATTAGATGTTATATTGAAATTGGCGTTTGTAAACACTCGTCACATAATTACACGAATGTAATGGTTGAAGCATACACAAGAGGAGGACAGAGGGAGTACAGGGGGAGTAGTGCAAGGGGGGAAGAACCCAGAATTGTGTGATGACAGAGCTGTGTAATTACATATCGACAGGTTGACATGGTGAACGGCTAGTATGGGAGGTGTGCGCCCCGGGCGACAGTTGTTCGACCGCGTTTAATTTACATGTAATTAGAAGTGGCACGTGAGGCCACCCCGGGCACGTGCCAAAAGCTGGCCTGTATATGTTATGTACTCCTCACAACATTACATGCACATGTACAACACTGTTATGTTACAACATTGCATAACACCACATGCGGATGGAACCCGGAAGGAGTGGTAGCGTCCTCAACACCAAATGACAATTAGAATTACCAGCAGGTTTTTCTTTTTGCATGAACAAATTCAAGTTTCTAAGTGCAGTACAATAAATCAAGATGAGACGGAACAGGAAGAGGTGAAGGACGTCCACTGGATGACAATAATTAATTGCAATGGAGACGTCAGTGCACTCGAACACTTGCAGCAAAAGACGATTGTAGTAGTTTGTGCCAAAGTTTTGAATTAAATGAATTGCTCTGGGTGCATCAAGTTTATTTCAATAAATTTGTCTCATTTGTTTAGAGCGATTGTGCCCTCGGGGATGGTTTAAAAGAACTAATCAAACCACAACTGAACTTAAAGTACATATGTACGTATTCCACATATATTCGACTCGTTATGATAATGGATGAATCTGACTTCATATCGATAAAGTTTTACAAATTAACTATAAAAATCTTGGAAAGTTTAAATATGGACAATCATTTTAGTTCAAAATTATTAATTAATTAATAAAACTCTTGCAAGTTAGGAACTTGGTATATACGTAGTATTTGATCACCGAACTAACGTACTAAAAGTCCCCTAAAAATGAAGTTGTGCTACGGCTGCCATCTTTGAAGATGGTGGCCAAAATTTCATTTTTCATTCTTTTTCGGAAACCATAACTAACTTAAAACTAACGAGAACCAAAATTAAAGACGAGATTATTTTTTGTAACCTTACTTCAATCTCCTTCAATTTTAAAAAAGTTACAGAATACAGAATTGCCAAAAATGAAATATTATACGAGCCCTAACAACTAAATGTTCGGACAAAAGTAAATTTGATTGTCTTTTTTCCATACGCGCAAAACTTATCTAAATTAACTTCCCTAATATTGATGGTTTTTTCTGTTATAATGCCAACCTTTAGTTATAAAAAAACGTAAATTTCGTAAAAATCCGCTCGGCGGTTCCAAAACTTGTGGCACTTTAACCCAGCAGGATGGGAAAATTGTAGAAACAAAGAATTATTATTTTCAAAACGTTGGATCTAGTAGTCGGATTTTGATGAAATTTACTTTATTGCAAACCTGGATGTTGGTTTTCTTTACAAAAATAGTTACACAAGTTTTTATTTCGTGATTTTAGGCATTTATCGGAGCTTCAAAGTTGCACCTTTAAAAATGATAAAATTTTCTAGTAACTGTTTTAAAGAATCACAGTTTTGAAACCGCTGGTTGGATTTGTGTCAAAAAACATTTAAATCAAAGCTCAATAATCGTACTATAATGAAAAAATCCTGAAATGTTAATATGAATTTTTTTCGAGTTCCACAGTTCACTTTTCAAAAAACGTGTTTTTTGAGGGTGCTACCTACATTTAAATAATCACAGTTTTGGAACCCCTGGTTGGATTTTGGTAAAATTTACTTTATTGTAAAGCTGGATGTTGGTTTTATGTACAAAAAAATACCCAAGTCTTTATTTGATGATTTTAGGCATATTTCGTTTCTTTAAAATTGTACTAGAAAAATGTGACGTAATGTTCTAATGACTGTTTTTAAAAAATCACAGTTTTGGAACTTGCGGAAAACGACTAAAGATGCTTTCATGGCCCTCATCCAGTCCGGACTTAAATGTCATTGAAACTCTTTGGTATAAAATTAAACGTATTTGCGCAATATTCCACCAAGAACCATTGGGGACTTTAAAGACCAAAATAGAAGAAATTTGGGACAGTTTCACTCCAGAATTGTACCAAAATTTGATAAATACAATGCCTGCTAGAATACAGGCAACTATTAAAGCAAAAGGAGACGTAACCTCTTATTAATGGTCCTAAATTAAAAATTATCCCAACATTTAGTTGCAAATTCATTTTGTAAAGTTTGCTAATTATTAAGGTTAAAATATTGTTAAATACAATAAATAATTTTCTTCCGTGCGTAATATTGTTATTAAGGCTTTATCTTATTGTATTGTTAGGTGTTTACAAATTATTTGCGTAAAATTTCCAGTCCTCCTTTCATACTTCAAAAATTTACTTTTGTCCGAACATTTAGTTGTTAAGGCTCGTATAATACTCATTGTTTTAAGATTAATAACTGAATTAAAGAATAGTTTTCAACAGTCAAAATTTAAATTTCTAGCTTAATGACACCTCTTATAGAAAGATATTTTTTGGAAAATGGTCATCATTTTCCAAGATGGTGGTCGTAGCACAAGTTTACTTTTGAGGGACTTTCAATTTGGTAATCGAGTGACCAAGTATAAAATGTTTGCTCTGATTAAGTCCTTAAAATAAATAAAAAATTGTGAAATATATTAAAATTAAAATATGATTATTAAATCCGTAAATTAAATCCAGTAATATCCAAGCTTTATACGTTTCCATCAGTACGACACAAAACCACGAAATTGACATGTCGATATTAGAATAGTTTGTTCCTCCCATATAGTAGAACATTACCGTACATGCATACACAAAACATGGAACGTCTTACACAAGTTTCGTGAGTGATTAGATTAAGTAAACAATTTACAGTGTAATATGCTTCAATCAAAGCCCGCGAACTCGACTTAGGCATCAGTTTGCCGATTTGCACAAGTTACAATAGCAAACCTGCCAGTGACAGGACGAGACTGGGTTTAACCTGACAGGTTAGTTTGTGCATCTCTTTTCCGCTCGAATGATTACCATCCGACATCTCGCTTGGCATGGTGTGTTGCGTGAATGGAGAGTGAATGAGATGCAAGACCGCTAATCCCTTTCCAAGAAGCATTATTAATGAGGCGACCAAAACTTTGGTAGGCTGACGTTATTCTGCTGTGTTCCTTGAAACAATATTAGCAGAGTCTATCGATCTTAACCTGGGGTTTATGCTAGTTCCTGGAATGGATGCTGCTTACCGAGGGTATGTTTCAACCACTCCAACAGATATTAATGTAGTAAACTTGTGCTATTCTTCATAGACCACCTCTAACTTATCCTACATTATTTGCTAACATATTTCAGTGGATTCCTGTTGGAGCTCCTCAGCTGGGCCAAGCCAAAGAATGTTTATATTTATCCAAGGTGTACGTTGATTTAGCAAATTCCCAAGTGATGCAATTTAACGTCTTACTGAACACCAATAATAGTTGTAATTTTGAATTATAATTACTTACTTTTAAAGTGCCTTCATTAAAATTAATCTACGCTTTCACTATTAAGTAGCTGCATAGTGTTAGAGACAAGAACAAGCGGTATGCTCAGAGTCAGACAGTTGATTAGTGTTTTAAGTAGCTGTACTTATGTACATTGCCTTGGTAATTTTCCTGCTTTGCCAGTTGCAAGATAACGAGATGTTCGTCGATTCATTATTCGATATGCAGCCGCAAAATCTCCATTTGAATTAATGATTCGTCTCTCAGATAAATCCTTAATCATGATAAATGAAACTAAGATGAATTTACGAAAATTTCAACACTATCGAAGTTTGCAAGTGACATATGTGTGGTTGCAGAGTTTAATTAATTCCATTAAGTTTTATGATTTTTGGTAGCAAGGGAGGATGCTGCTTTAATATCTTAATACTTAGAAGCGTCATCTATCAGAAATGTTCTATTGCTTATTAATTATTTCGTGTTTGAGTGACTATACAGTCAAGTTCGACAATTTCGTGCTATGCAGAAAATTCAAATTAAGTTAATACTTCTTTTATTTGTATGAACGAGTGGGTATCTAAAATGCATAAATAATTGAATGAAAGCGCGTCGGTTGGTTGGGGTGTTGACAAGCGTCAATAAAAATTACGACGAAATGGAAATGAGCCTTGCTGTCAAATTGAATTACGCGATAATTCCGTTTATTTGTCCTTGAAATGCATCTTCAATTTCCTGTTGTCTGTGTTTTATTACAAATTCCTTTTAGGGAAAACCAGGCAAAAATTTACAAGGTAACAGGTGGAATTAATTCGATTTTATGAAAAAAACTTTTCAGGATTTCTCTGCCATGAATATAATCACTTTGGGAAATTGTGGGGTGTTTATAAACTATTGCAATTAAACTCCGGTAGCTCCCCCCGAAGGGATAACATAGTGTTGGACAAAGATTTAAGTATGTTTAGCACATTGTAGCGTATAAGAGGAAATTATCTTGGTGAGTGAATACGTGCAAGGAACGTTAGCAAGTGCATTTGCAACCGGTGTGTGGCGTTGTATAAATTCCCGCTGATTAGGGAGATAGGTGCATCCGGAGGTTTAGCCAGCGGTCGCACGTGCACAAGCACCCCATCATTTGCATCCCTGCAGGTAATCAGTTTCGACCCAATTACCGCCTAGTTCTAAAGCGGCTAGCAACAGCAACCAGCCAGCAACAACACCTCAAGTAGTATGGAACACAACAGTGCCCTCTAGAATACTTTACTTTACACGAGCACCTACATGAGTTTTACAATTTTGCATTTTAATGAACTGCGGATTTGCTTTGCCTTGGCTCTTGTATGGCCACTCACCGTCGATTAGTTCGTGCAACTATGTTTCAATTAAGTTGTAATATTTGCTACAATATGCAGTTTGACTATGCACACATGGATGCGTTTAGGATATGCTATCTATACTAATTTGTTCTACAAAGTTGATGGGAAATTCAGATACCAAACAAGCTATTCGTGTTTACGTGTCTTCATAGTCTCGATGGTGAGAAGCGTGAAAAATTTGAAGATAATAAAAGTAGACTCCTAACTACCAACATTTTATATGTAATTTAAAGCGTGTCCCAAAATTTATCAAGTATCTCAAAATTCTTCTTTTGTCACAGTTTTGGAATCAATAAATCATCCTAAAATTTACATTTTTAAATTTGACTGGGAAATACATAATTGAAATAAGTTTAATTGGTTTTTCCTGGATACCTCGACAAATATATTTTCTTAAAGAAAATGGCACCTTTTCAGTTTCTTTATTGACATTTTGATATTGATATTATATCAAAAATCTAAGATATGCTTATGTAACTTAAATATGAATAACATGAAATCTTTTATTTGTGATCAAAATGCATTTCACTGCCCCCCTCCATTAAAAACCTTCCACCCTTGATTAACCGTTTCGCATTTTTTGTCGTTATCTTTTATAACAGCACACAAAAGAAGCTTTTAAAATACTTGGCACAACTCTAGTATTATAGTGCCTTTAGAATCAACTTATAAAATTGTTGAACTAGCAAAAATAATCCAGACAGATTGAACGATATTTTTTACTATTGTTTATAACAGCCGTGATGTAGCACCAGTTTCTAAAACGTATTGTCCCAGAAACTGCAATGGAATTACCAGTAGAACAATTGACGAGTCCTTGTGGCATCTTTCAACGTAACGACCTAGTCGTTGGGCAATGGGTAATGTTCTTTTGAAAATATATGTGCCATTAATGACTCAATTGAATTAGACACCTAAATTATGTGAGCTAATGGTAGTAATTCGATTGGGCGGTCACATGGTCATCAATACAAGACCCTAATGGTCCACGTTCCAGCAACAGTCTTCCCGTCTGCTGTTGGAATCGGATTACCCCCTTTATCTACAAATTATTGATCCCAGAATTATACTTTGGTGAAATTATTATTTTTTAACTAAGTATTTCGTTGAAAAATTAGTATAATGGTGTACACTTGCTTTTTTTCTTGAAAACACTTTGTATTTAAATGAAGGGTGTTACTGTAAAAAATGTGGTACAAGTGCTTATTTTTACGGTAGATGTAACAGATGCGATTTGGTAACAGGTAACAGTTGTGAACAGGGCTGAACTAGCAAATTTCCCAGAACTGAATACGGAATTAAATGAACCCACGAACATCGAATATACACTAATTAATTAAATTGAAACGCCGAATTCCAGAAACAATTATTGACAATATGCTGCGCATCGGGAAATTGGTATCTGATTTAATTACAAAACGATTTTCGTTTGATGTGTGTATCATTTTCGCAGTAAAGCTTTGATAGGTAAATTTTTATTTACAAAAAAATATCACTAAAGATTACGTTGATTTAAAATAAATTACAAGGTGAATTGGAAGTTTCTCTTGTAATACTAGCAATAAACAAAGTATTTAACATAATTTTAGTTACAAAAATCAAATATAATTTTTTTACTATAGAATATGTTTCAAGATAGCCAACACTAAATGGAAGTTATAACTAAAACTAGAAATCCATTATTTAAGATGAAGAATGTAAAGACAAAAAGATTTTCTACAGCTCGTGGTATTTTTTTAAATCTAGCAGTTACATGAGATCGATGATACTTTTTTCCTATTGGAAGATTTTTCCAATTTTCAGGAATATAAAGTTAATAAGAAAGTTATTATTGAAGAAATGGAGTGAAGATTATTTCGCAAATTACAAAAGTATCAAGGACTAAAGAAGTCCATTGAGGGAGAACAAACATTAAGGATATCTGTGGAAATTTTCGATAAGATTTGGCATATGTACACAAGAAGAACCAGTTTCTCTTGTAATATTAACAATAAAGAAAAGATAAAACATAATTTTAGTTATAGTCCAGTATAGTTAGTCAGATTCCTATGGGTATTATTGCAATTCATTGGGTAAGAAAATTTTGTTTTGCCATCGCTTTTCCGCCATCTTGAATTAAGTAGTGAATTCTTATCTCGACAGAAACAGCCGTATTTTTTATTTTATCGAAAAAATGGCAGATACCATTTTTAACAAGAAAAACGTGTTCTACAAATTAGTATACTTGATATTTCTTCATATTTTGCGTATTTAACGAGTAGTAACGGATTAATTTGCAATTTTGTTGAAAATTGAATTCTCCATAAAATTGCACTGGTAACTTTTTTGCTAATTGCAATTGTTTACAAGTTTGTTATACGTCCAATTTTCCTCGTTAAATACGCAAAATATAAAAAATATCAAGTATACAAATTTGTAGAATTCGTTTTTTTCGTTAAAAATGGTATGAACTGTTTTTTCAATAAAATAAAAAATACGGCTGTTATTGGCGAGATAAGAATTCACCCCTTAATTCAAGATAGCGAAAAAGCTGCAAGGGGTTGATGGTCGAAAACTCGGATTTAAGCTTTCTATGTGGTACCCTAACGATAGTAAAAAAATTTCTCTTACCCAATGAATTGCAATAGTAAATACTAAATATACTGGATTATTAGAAAAAATCAAGTTCTAAGATACAATTTTCTGTTTCTTTATTTCAACATAACTAAACACTTAATGGAAGTTATAACTAAAACAGGAAATTCATGATTTAAGAATGAAGAAATTAAAGACAAGAAGATCTTCTGTACCTCATTGGATTCTTTTGAACCTAACAGTTACATGGGATTGATGATGCACTTTTCTTCCTTTGGGAAAACTTTTCCAATTCTCAAGAATATAAAGATATCTAATAAGAAAATTATTATTGAATGAAGAGAGTGAAGATCACACAACATTCTACTACAGATAGTTAATCCTGGCAAATACTAGTATAGTAAAGAAAGTAGTTATTACGTAGAAATAGGACTGTGCAATCCACAATCCGAAAAGTGAAGATGTTTCGACTACATATCACCATGACATAGGTATTGAAATTTAAAAAAAATTATTTGAAAAATAGACGTATAGAAAAAATCTAGAATTGTTGTCGATTTATAAAAAGATAAACCAGCTTTATGTTTTGATTACCATGTATATGCTTTAGAAAAAACCCGCTCTTCCTTCGTATTTTTAATCTATTAAATTACGGCTAATATAGATTGATAACACCGTCACGTGATACAAAACAAATGAAAACACCTAAACACCATGACAACTCTTAAGTAATTAAATTAAAAAACGAACGATTCCCATTATTCACATCCAGGCCACTAGACCCATAACTCAGACGTTTGCTTTTGCTTAACACCATTTCAATTTTTAATGATATGTAAATGTCACATGAAGAGCATTATCGTTGGTCGTACTGTCAAATGATACGAATCTGACATATTTCATAATATACACTATATGTGCGTTTTGCATGATTTGAATTTTTCCAGTGGCACAAGGAAAAAATGTGAAAATGGGGCGCAACTTAGCGCGAACTGAGGCACGTCAGTCATTGTCATTTTAGTTCAGTGAACAAGCAGGAATGTACGTCATATACAAAAGATATAAAGACAATGTAGGAGTGATGTTGATGTTGTAATATATTTTTGAGGTTTAAGTATGTGGTTCATTTAATTGTACAGTTTGTGGGAGTATCTTTTTAATATTTATATCCACCAGCTTTTGTGCGTTTACGATACCGCCGAGTAACGTTTCACTGAGTTAGCTATCCGAAACTGGGAGAGAGCATACCTTCTCAGATAGTGAATTTGTGCAGTCCATTTATCACATTAACTTTAATACGGATCATATCTCATTTTGACAGCGAGATGAAGTCAAATTAATATTATCACCATTTATCATTATTATTGTTATTACATTATGCTACTAAAAAAATAATTAATTCGTTTTCCTTTCGACATGAAAACGTTGGAGGTGAATTAATTTTAAAATAACGTTAAAACAGCTGTTTGAGATAGCTGGAATTTTAATTTTTCGAACGTGTGTAAGCTTTGTTACTGTAATAATTTATAGTTGTTTGGACCTCTTTGACAGTGTCTACAACATTGTCAATTTTTCACTAAAGACAGTCAATCATGTTTTGTTTATAAATTACTATCGGTGAATTGTTCGTAAAGTTTCAAATCCATTTTTTCAAACTTACATTTCGCCAAACACAAACAATAACTTTTCGCTATGATTATGTTTACTTTACATAAATTTAAGTGCTTCAATATATTTCGTTGTTGTTGTTTAAAAAATCGCTTTCTTAAATCCACACTGAAACTCGCAAACTGCCGTTTTTGTTTGTGTTAAATGTTTTGTAACTGGTTTTTTTTATCGATTTTAAAACGTTTACGTTCTCCCTGCCTGAAAGTTAAAATGAAATTGGTGGCGGCGAAAAAGTTCGTGGATGACTGTATTATTTACCTACATTGAGAGAAGCCAGATATAATGACGAGTTTAGACAAAGTTATGAACATTTCAGGGATGTTATGTTGTTGTGGCAACGGCGTATTTATGCAACGTTTACAGGGGAGTGTTGAGGCCCTGTTGGCAGGCCTGAAATATTCATCTTCCGGTGCTACTCAATTTTGTAAGAAAACATCGCATGTAGCAGTTTCTAACTTTAACAATTTCCACACAACTTTCTTGTATATATTATCTCAAATCCTCTTCTTTAACGTCCCCTGCGCCCCGCATCGTTTTTACCTCCTCCTCCTGTCTTATTTCCAGAGATACTTTTTTCTTCATCTTCCCTGTGCCTTTGAAAAATTATATTCGTTTGTTATACTTTCTCCTCTTTCGCGAGCTTTATCTAATGTATTCGATTACGTAAACGAGAAAATAACTAATGACATTTATTTATTTCAATGACGCAGGAAATATAACATAAAAACGGGGAAATTTCCAGCATAAGCACCGTTTTCAAAGCTCATCACCACCGAAATATTTTATAAATAACTATTTTGTGATTACATCGGAAATGTCTTGAAGGAGTTGAAATGCAAATAAAAACAATGCATTTTTGAACTGACCTACAAAGCAACCCAGTTTCGGTTAAGTAGAACCAGTGTCAACTATACATTTACACTTGTATCAACAGTATCACATTTGCCGAAAATCCCTGGGGCTTTATTTTGCAGCGCATATACGGGGATTGCATATAGTGCAGTCGCACAATTTACATAAACACGGCCAGGCAAAGTCGAAAGTCATGTTTCCGGTTATAAAGCGGGGCGCCTGAACGGCTACGTTTCAAATGCATATATACCGTTTGGTGGACTGCTAAACTGGAGCCCCAAAACTCGACAACTAGGGGGTCCACAAACGGATGGCACACCATGTCCATTGACTATCAATCAGTGCGGTCGAAATCGACCAAAATCTGATTACAACAAAACATAAATCTAAATGGTGCTGACGTTGCAACGGCCGCACAACGCACACTATGCCTTTTGCCAACATCTATCACTTTATACGGCGGCTGCAGACGAGACCTTACATCAGATATTGATCTTTTAATAATGTAGTTTGGTGCACACGCACACTTACTTGGAAAATTCCATAAGGGTGTCCGAAGCCCAAAATAAATTATTGAAATTGTCTTCTTTTCAATTTAGCACATCCTCAATAACTGGAGTATTCTATTCAACAATTCAAGACTCTGTACTACTGAATTCATCAGAGATGAGACCCATGTCATCATTTTATTTAGAACATTAATTTTATTGTTGAATGAAATTGATGTATATTAAATATTACATCAAATCTAGGCACCAGAACTCTAAAGTTTTTGTGAAATTTAATGGAGAAACTGAGCGTAAAAGTATAAACAATAGTACTTAATTATGTATTTTCTCTTTGTGACTAAACATTTTGTTGTATCCTGTATAAGAGAAACCTTTAGAAAAAATGCTCCCTCATCATTATCCCAAAATAATAGAGCTCCAAAAACCGAAAATGTAATATAATGTTTCAGTTTGACGGTCGTTAGCAAAAACCTCGTTGTACGTGGATCGTATTTTTTGTGTCTGGCTATTTTCAGTGAAAAAGAGGAGCAATGATACCCCAGGTGGTTGGTGATTAGTTCCGATCAGATGCGACAGTGGCGATGTAGGACGGGCGTGCAATAAAACCACATCAGAGTTTTATGTTTCCGATAGCGACTGCCTCACTGTTTCAGTGAGATTGATAATTTTTATGAGCCCATATAAAAAGAAGTCGTCAGCAGTGGAAGTGCTTTCCAAGACGCAACTATCCTATAAAGGACTTCATCAGGACCACGGCGATTCATAAAAATGCAACCGAATGCTTTTATCAAAAGTGTGCACATATGACAGAACCGTAAAATGAACTTGTACCTTCTAACAAAGCAACGAGATTATTTTATTGCTAACATTTGAGGTCTGTTCTCCTCCATACCCCATGCGGTTTCGTATATATGTTACAATCTTAGCCACTTATTGGCAGAAGTAATGAAAGAATATATTGTTGATGGAAGAGCCACTTTCAACTTAAACTTTTAAAGGATTTTCGTTCATAAAATCTTATGACTTAAAAATGTTGTTTTCCTTCTTTTAAATTCTACATACTGATCTATATTCTCTTACTGTTCTTTGTCCTCTAAAAGTTATCCTGTGAGTTTATTTGTGATTTATGTTTCATTTTCCAACATTGATGTGTTTTCGACCCAATTACTGTACTGATTAAAAAGATCAATTTAATTGTATTTGTTTCCTTGAGCGTACTCCCATCTGTTGCGCTTAGAGCAAAGGTTCAAGTTTCAATTAAAGTCGCTATCGAAATTCTAAATGTTTGTTTGAAATAGTTTGGTCAATATTACGCTTTAAATCGTAAAACTGAGATAATCGACGGTTAAATCGTTAACGCATTGGTCAATTTAGTTAATAACGGAATTTTTTTTGTACCTAGACAAGGTACAAATTTCTTAATTATAGTTATGACAATTTGAGGTTGAGTTATAGTATAGTATTCCGGTTTCTATTGTAAATATTTGTTGTCTGGCAGGAGAGTTTTATTCAAGTTTGCATGAAATTTATGGACCTGATGCGGCGTCTTTTATATGTTGCTTCTGTGATGATTGTTATATATGTAGTAGGGATAAACTTTGGGTTGTTCCCAAGGAATAATTCATTTTTGTAGTATCCC
Organism: Pediacus dermestoides; assembly: GCA_963942485.1. Classification (NCBI taxonomy): domain Eukaryota; kingdom Metazoa; phylum Arthropoda; class Insecta; order Coleoptera; family Cucujidae; genus Pediacus; species Pediacus dermestoides. The sequence continues at coordinate 8,114,237 of OZ012629.1, forward strand.
ACCGCAGTATATTGGTAAAAGATGTGGTGCGGAACATTTCCAACTATCTGACAGACCAAACGTTTAGGTGCCTGAATGTCGCCCGCTAATACGGCCGATGAATCCATTTCTCAACGACACCTTTTATGTTTTTCAATGATCAATTTAAATAAAATCCCGGCGCGGCGCCACACGCTCTCACATGATGAATGAGGGCCTGACGTGCGCCAAAACTTTTTACACTTCCAAGACGAATGCGAACTGTTTAAAGTTGCAAAACGCGTTTATTCATCCTATTGTATTCCCCGGGCCCGATTCATAGGCCGCTTCTTACACTTTGCCTTGGACAGATACACGACAAAAAGTGCCTTCTGATTAATCTAAGGCTTTTGTACGGTGTAAGATGATGTCGGGGCTTATTATAGGGGAGATGGAGAATCTCAGATATGAAACATACACTCAAAGGAGCAAAGCACTACAATTATTTAAACGACACTGCCGTTCCGAGCCGCATTGTTGTCATGAATAATTGTTTAGCCTATTAGTTATGTCATGTGCACTCGCTAAGTAATACACGAAATTGATATTCTTCATATTGTCGCTAGAATCTATCAAAGTTTCCCCTTTTTGCGCTAGAAACAATGTCTGCAATTATCTTGCATTATGCACTAGAAACTTTCCAAGTAAATTATTCATCAAGAAACTTACGGGGCGGGGCGGTTTGTAGGAAAAATTAAAATTTAATCTATAGTTTATAAATAATTTATTCTTTTTTACACAATTGATGATGTTATAGGATCTAACCTCATCTATACGATCTTCTGATTTTGCACATTTTTCGTTTATGCTCCTCATTAATGGAACGATTTGTGAATAAATCAAAATTTTATCTGCAGCTCACTGAAAACGTTAATAATATACAAGATGTTCCTTTTTTAGTGCTACAAACTCACAAATGTTCCTATGGAGTTTCATTTCTGAGATACATACAGGGTGTTGTAAATAATTATATTTTGGATCTATCTCTAGAACGTTTTAACTTTTAGATCTAAAATTTGATGGCTTAATAAATCTTTAAGCGAACTATAATCTGTAGTATTATAACAAACATAACATGGCTCAGTGGCGTACTTATTGGAGAGAGTGATTCATCGTTTTTGGGTATATCTTTTTAAATTCGTTAAATTTTGTAAAATTTAATATATAGTGATCTAGAAATTTTAAGACCACAAATTATTTTGTGATTTTTTACACAGTTACGAGAGATATTAAAGGATTTTACACGTTTATGGTCCTTAATAATGGAACGGTTTGTAAATAAATCAAAATTTTATCAGCAACCTACTGAAAACGTTACTAATATAGCGTGAAGTTTATAAGTTTATAACTTAAGGACCATACTTAAATAATTTTAAAATAATCTATAGCTTATTCTGCGTTTCACGAGAAACATGAAAGGACCTGACCTGGTTGACAATTTTTTTATAAATTCCAGAACTAAAAAATGTATATCGCCTGTAATCTCTGCATCCCTAATCTTAAAAATGAAACTCACAAGAAAATGTGGCCCACATCATATAAAGTCTGACAATCCTTATTTTAGGGTAAGTTAGCAATAGGTACGCTTTAATATCTCTTTGTAAAGATAAATATTGTAAAAGAGTGAATGTGTCTATTGGCTAAAAAGACAACTATGTTAAATATTTCGCAGTGACAAATGACAAGGATACTTTGTAAAATATTTGGAGGACAATTCCACGTATTTAGTATTCAGCAGGACTCGACTGTAAGACAGTTTGCAATTATGTCCAGCGAGACAAGGGTTGGTAATCCTTTGAAAGGACCAACTGACGTAAAATATGTTAATACAGCTGCAGGGAAAGTGTCATTATTATTTGCTGTTAATGGTGTGCTTCTTGTCCGTGCATTTTCCGTGGTACAAACAAACCACAATATAATCCCATTATTGTTGATATATTTAGGAAAACTTATAGACTAACCTAAAAACAAAAGTTTTTTGCATGTCTTATAAAATTACTTTGGTAGTTGCGGTTGATATGTGCCTAGGAAGTTTGCATAAATCTCAGTAAAGTGTGGTTAATATACTGTTGGAAATACAAAGGCAAAAACTCAAACAAATCCTATTTCCTGTACACAAAAGCTTTCATGTAAATTTCAGTTGGGCGTGTCCTCAACTGCAGAGGGCGTAATACGTATGAAATACTTGAATCTAAGTGCTAGTTAAACACTACAAAGTAAGCCGGTTAGCGTTGTCTTTTTAGCGGTCTCGTGACGACAAAGTTGTAATTATTATTTTAATAAGTACCTCTGAGACAGAGCGGTAGCGCACAGTACAAACACTGATTTAGTTTGTAATTTGACCGCGCCTGTTCTAAATGTACACGCACACACATAACTTCTGGTTGGGGACCTGCCTTTCGGTGGTGGAGGCTTTGGGGAAATGCGAGTGACACGACCTTTGCGGTTGCTCTTTCCATTCCGGTGTGCTACTCGCACTTCTCATTACCAGAAGTAATGCCGACTAAAGACCTAACTAGGCCAACAAGAAATTATCAAAATTCACCCCCGGGCTTTACCTCCATCATTGTCCTAAAACGGGTCCAATCACACTACGTTCACAATTACCACAACGAATGGAATTAATTAAATTAGCAGGCTTGATGATTTTCATCACACGTGCAAAAAACTCTTTTTTTTTCGGCTGCGTAAACATATTTTTTTAATTGTGTGTTATATAGGCACCAATTGCGTAATTTCCAGCAGATACTTTCACGGCCAGTTAATAGTCATATTGCTGCACGAATTGTTGGGAAGGCCTCTATGGTTGGGCCATTAGGAAAATTTGATGATAATTACATTGGATGAATTGCAAATGGAGAGTGTGGTGGAGTACGGTCTGTGGCAGCCGCAGCATCATCAAACCTACCATCCCCTAATTATGTAAAACTTGCGTTATTAGATTATAATTAAGGAAACGCACGGCAATAATGGCGATACGATGTGAAGCAAAAAGACTTAACGCAGCCATTGCCGCACTAACGAGTTTCCAACAAGAACTTGAACAGCTTTGAAGTCAACAGTGCCATCAGAAATAGCTGATGAAAACCTCACGGGACTCTCTCAGCGCGCGAATTCCGCCTTGGAAATTGTGGTTACAAGGTCGTATAATTGCAAATAAAATAATAACTTTCTAGAAGATATTTGCTTGAACAAGCATTTAGCGTGTTTAGCATACTTTTTCTCGGAGAAAATTGTAAAAATGCGGGAAGAAACTTAAAGATAAAAATAAACTTGTACATTTTTTGTTGTTTTGAAATATTTTGCCGTGGTTGTGTTACAGAAAGTTCCTATCATGATAACTGCTGGCCATTATTTAAACTACACTGTATACAGGGTGCAATAGTCAGGTTCTGTAAAAAGCATGTATATAGAAATATATGAAAAATTATCCAATTTCAAAGTTAGTTTATTAGATTTTTGTTATACGAGCCCTAACAACTAAATGTTCGGACAGAAGAAAATTTTTGAAGTATGAAAGGAGAACTGGAAATTTTACGCAAATAATTAGTAAACACCTAACAATACAATAAGATAAAGCCTTAATAACAATATTATGCATGGAAGAAAATTATTTATTGGATTTAACAATATTTTAACCTTAATAATTAGCAAACTTTGCAAAATGAATTTGCATCTAAATGTTGGGATAATTTTTAATTTAGGAATATTAATAAGAGGTTGCGTCTCTTTTAATAGCTGCCTGTATTCTAGCAGGCATTGTATTTATCAAATATAGGTACAATTCTGGCGTGAAATTGTCCCAAATTTCTTCTATTTTGGTCTTTAAGTCCCCAATGGTTCTTGGTGGATTATTGCGTAGAATACGTTTAATTTTATGCCAAAGAGTTTCAATGACATTTAAGTCCGGACTGGATGAGGACCATGAAAGCACCTTTATGTCGTTTTCCCCAAATTCCAAAACTGTGATTTTTTAAAAACAGTCATTAGAAAATCACGTCACATTTTTCAAGTGCTATTTTAAAGCTACGAAATATGCCTAAAATCACCATATAAAGACTTGGGGATTTTTTTGTACATAAAACCAAAATCCAGCTTTGCAATAAAGTAAATTTTACCAAAATCCAACCAGTGGTTCCAAAACTGTGATTATTTTAATGTAGGTAGCACCCTCAAAAAACACGTTTTTTGAAAAGTAAACTGTGGAACTCGCAAAAAATGCAAAAAAATGCAAAAAAATCATATTAACATTTCAGGATTTTTTCAATATAGTGCGATTATTGAGATTTGATTTAAATGTTTTTTGACACAAATCCAACCAGCGGTTTCAAAACTGTGATTCTTTAAAACAGTTACTAGAAAATTTTATCATTTTTAAAGGTGCAACTTTGAAGCTCCGATAAATGCCTAAAATCACCAAATAAAAACTTGTGTAACTTTTCTGTAAAGAAAACCAACATCCAGCTTTGCAATAAAGTAAATTTCATCAAAATCCGACTACTAGATCCAAGGTTTTGAAAATAATAATTCTTTGTTTCTACAATTTTCCCATCCTGCTGGGTGAAAGTGCTACAGCTTTGGAACCGCCGAGCGGATTTTTACGAAATTTACGTTTTTATATAACTAAATGTTGGCATTATAACAGAAAAAAACATAAATATTATGGAAGTGAATTTAGATAACTATTGCGCGTATGGAAAAAAGACAATCAAATTTACTTTTGTCCGAACAATTAGTTGTTAGGGCTCGTAGTACACAAATATCAAAAGAAATGTAGAATATCTAGAAGTATGTAAATTAGATTTTAGTTATTTTCATCGAATTTTTTGTTTCGTTAAGGCAGAACTCATATTCTTATCTTTCTTAGAATTTTTTCCATTTTCAATTACACACAAAATAGTATATTATGCAATGAGCATTTAATGATAGCTATTACGACACGACTATGAGATTACAAGTGTCTTAATAGTCATTAAATGTGAATTGCATACACATTTTTTTCTAGGACTAGTCAAAATAATAAAAAGTAAGAAAATAAATATTATGGCAACACTTGATACTGATATTTCTATTGATTATAAATTTGTATCGTAATGGAAAATCTGTATTATAGTGAACCTCATTACAGTACAGGTAGTAAATATCTATAAATCAATTAAAATATGGGAATAGAAAAAATGTATTCTCTAACGAAATAGAATTAATTTCACTGAAAGCGATCTCAAAATATTTTGATAATTTTGGTTAAAACTTATATTTCACCCAAGAATACTTTCTTAAATGAATAATGTAATGTCTTCAAATATCACAATTTATTCAAGAAATTATTTTTTCTCTTTTCTTTTACTGTAATGATTTTTGTAATTATACAAGAATTAAAAGTATTCAGAATGCATTCATGTTTTCCTCTAGTTTTTTTACTAAATTTCTGTGGTGCTTAAATACTAATTTCCTAAGGTATTTCATTAAAAATTCATTTAATTAAAAATTAACGTACCGACGACCAAAAAAATTCCAAAATTAGGTGTTGCCCGCGTGTGCACTTCCATCGTCTTGTTATTTTAATTAAAAATAGATTTACCAACTCGAACATCCCAGAAATAAATTACAACCTGTAAGTCGTGATACGTTTTTCTATTGAAATTCGCCGCTTCGGCTCATCCGCTATAAACTTCTTTCGCACCTTTTCCTCAATTGATCAAGCAGGGCCCGATGAACTTCTTCATTTCCGGCAGCCCCCCGTTTCTTTGAAGTGGCGTAGATTGGATGTTCCATTATGCACACCAGCTGTAAATCTGTTTGCACCTCTTTGATTCCGGGACCTGGTGTTTTTGGGGCGAAGGGGGTGCGCCCACTACACTCCCCCCTGCTCAGTGAATGCACGTTTGCCATCTGTCATTGTTTGCGCCTCGCATTAATCATGTAGAAATTAAACCACGACATATCCGCGTTGGTTTTTCTATGCTGTATTATTTGTAAGTCAGTTTAATTCCCAAAGAATGTGCTGTTGTGCTGGCTGATGATGATTTCCATTGTTAAAGAAGTTGGATTGTTTGAATAAGTAAAACAAGCTGGGTGCATCGGCTCCATGAATATTTAAACGCATTGTAATTGTACATGTCTGTAAATTTAAATATTCTTTCAAGTTTTTTCCAAGCAGGAATAGATATAAAGCAGCAGGAGTTATTATGGTGGAGTTATGACATATTTTTTCTGTGTAAAACTTTTAAATTAAAACTGAATGTGATAGACACCATTTCGTTCCACTAGATTTGCGTATATCCCAATAATCCGGTGTCATCTCCCGTCATGCTGTTGTTCATTTCCGAAACGCCGTCATCGAAGTTGAGCTATCGATTTCCGCTCCACCTGCAGATGCTCCCTCTCGCAATTCTGACATTCTGATTGATCCCAAGAAGCGTCTGCGTTATAGGAAAACGTCCGTGCGTTTGATATCTTTTACGTAAAAGATTGCTCGATTATAAAAGGATGACAACCATTAAAAATACTGTCAAGGATCTGTGCGAGAGAATTTTTCGGCGAAGACGGCGTCTGTAGTCCGGGAAGTTTTTGGAACTGTTCTGGAGGGTAGAATATTGAAATTTTACTTTCATGATGTGTTTAAAGCGAGGTGGAGGCATTTCTCTAGATGATTAAATCTATATGAGGGGAAATAACAGTTTCCAAGGCTGTTAGCTCAAACATACTTTGAAATATTAACTTCGCTTTCTCGTGTATACTGTTCATATTGCTTTGAATTTTTTTTGTTCGGAAAACATGCAATATTTCTAACCCAACAAAAAGTTAATTAAGAATTTAATTTTCCTATTTACACTTTAACTAAAGTTGATTATGTAAACCTAAGTCAGATAAATGGAAAAGTTAATTGCTTGGAGACATTTCAGAGGAAATTTGCAACTATCATGTATTGTACTTTGTATTTATTTTTGTAAAGTCAATGGCATTTCGAAGTTGTAAGTTCCTTAGAATTTCTACCAAAAGAAAATAATGCGAGCATCACTTCATTACTCTTAAATAACTGATGGAAAAATCCTGACGCACAGATTTCAATTCTTTGTTTAAAATTATGAGTCCTTGCATATTGAAATAAGCACTTCATCAACTTTTCAACAAGTGTCAGTCGGTCATTATAAGACTGGTATTTTATCTAAATCAGTCCAACAATTTTTATGTCTTAATAATAATGTTGGATGTAATTTTCTATGTTTGATTAGAATCTAACAGTTATTAAGAATGATAAAAATCTAAATGTTAAAGCAGAAATCCGTGATAGAGTAGATCAAAATAACCTACTTTTAGTAACATGAGACATACCGAAGATCATTAAACCGACCTTTCAAATGTTGGTGTTTTGTAAATTTCTTCAAAAATCATGAGCAAACCTTCATACCACGAACCTGGAGTGTTACTACTGAATATAGAACAAAGAAGAACATTATATTATCTTCTGTAAAACCAAATATGGATCTGAAGATAAAATCGAAACGTAGTTTAGCGGAAGAGGCACTTCTGGTTGAATAATATTAGAGATTGTACAGGCATAGTAATTTTCTTGGTTACTTGGTTTTAATAACAGTATCTAAACTGATTGAAAACCTGGACCTAATAAGAGTAAGAATAAAAGTGAAGATGGGCTTTTTTATTTAAAATCTTAAAAGATGACGAAAACTCTAATATTATCAAAAATTTTAAAGTATTAAATGGATTAAGCTTGTGAGGACTATCTTACAAAATTAACAAATTTAACAGCGCAAAAATAATGTTCCTGTTGGAATTAATCATATGGGCTTCTCTCAAAAGTAACTTCATGTTTCCAACATAAATTCAGATTACTCACAAAATATTGATGAAAACTTAAGCTGCCTTCTATATCAACTCCCAGCCCATCAGTGACAAATTCATCTAATTTCCCACCTTCAGCGCGGTGTTATTGAAAACTGTGCGTCCCCACAACTTCTATAATTACTCTTGGTGATGACGCATGGGAAAGCACCCTTATTATTATTATTTTAGTTGCAGCAGCGAGGATGATAACTGCGCAATTGAAACTATATCGGGCGGAATGTGATTTACACTTGAACGTTGGTTATCCACCTTTGTTCAAATCTGAGTATATAACAGCATCTCTTTAAATAGTTTCACATGAGATGTTTCTGACGAGGCAGTAGCACTGGCAGGCAGTAAATGTATACCCATCCACCAGTTATCAACTGCAACTCGAAGCCTTAGGTGCTAGACAAATGCTTTGTGTTTTCATTTTCGTCAGTCATGTTATGTAAGATCAAAGAGGTAACTGATGATGTCCAATTAGGAGTTAGTGTTAAACAGATGATGGGTATAACGTGTGGGATTTTGACGTGAAAACTGCTGGAAAATTCAGCTATTGCAAACAGCAGTTGTATTCCTGCTAAATTTCTCGTTCTTTTATATGGTATAGAGAAGAAAAAATGAGATATTTTCTGTCTCAGCCTGACATTTATTCACATATGTTGATTCAAGGAACAGACAATTGGCGAAACGCCATGCACAGTGGGAAATTTTATTGTTATGGTAAACTGTTATAGCCGGAAAGTAATCTAATAAAAATCTTAAAAAACACACACAGTGGCTATAAAGTTAACTTAAAACAAATACTATTGCACCAATATTTTATATTATTTTTCTATTTGGAGTTTTATTATGGAAATGCACAAAATATGAATTTATATTCTTCGCGTTTGTTCACTATACAAACACACACAAACACACCCCTATAATAATTTAAAACTTTAAATTAGTTTCCATACACAAAGAGAATTTGTAATGTAACAATTGCTTAATAAATTGCAGTAGATGGTGGATTGAGGAAATGGCGTTCAATTCAATATATTACATGAATTAGCTCCATACAAATAGCGGACATAATACATGTCGGAACATAGGTAATACAATATGGCCTTATTGTTAATTATTAATGATAGCACAGCAAATTGTTGAATAGTTGTAAACTAGTCGACATTGTTGTGCTTTAACAGGTACGATAATTATTAATTATTATTAGTTATGGTATGTATAGTTGAGTTTGCATTGATATGCCCATCGTTAAGACACATTCGTGGATAAACACTGGGGCTCTGTTGTTTAGATATGAGCCAATTAGGACAAGCATAAGGGTGGAACAAATTTGGGTACTTTAGATGTTTTGTTCATTGGAATATAGATACAGGAAACAGAAACAGCTTATTGTTTAACATGTTGGAGGGACAGCGATTGGTTTAAAAGATTTCTAACGAGTTGCTATTTAGTAGCCTGTTCGATGTCCAGACATAAATTCACTCGATTTTTATTTTAATAAACACTCCTGGATATAATATTATATAATACTCATGCGACAATGGTATCTTTACTGCAAGTGCGTACGATAAAGTAACTCAGCATTACATATAATATAATTATGCATAATTAAAATTATTAAGTTAATTTTAATTTTATTTTGTCCGCAACACTATTTTATTATCGCACTTATGCGATTTCCCAACTCGCCTAAATACTAATTTCGCATGATTGTGCGATAATAATGTCTTTATGCCACTTGTTGCATAAGTAACTCTTTAGATAGTTTAGATTATTAAATGTGATGTCAAATTATTGGCACTGAATGAATGAAACCTTTCGCTTTTAACTTTATATATTTTTTATCCATCATGTTTAAAACTAATGGAATTCTTAATAAATGACTTTTATGCTTGACTGTATATTCGTGGAATGATTTTGTTGTAATTCATTCGCGTGCCCTAAGCCCCCCTATAAGACTCTGCCAGCATATATCTGAACAATTTAAATGTAGAGCCTTGTAGACCGTCGTTGAATTTGAAATTTAATTCAAGAGCCAATAAATCGAAAACCGGAAACTGTACAATTCGTTTAGATGCGGGAAAAGACGGCAAACTGAAAATAGCTGATAATTTTTATATAAACGCTTTACTCCACAAACAAATTCGATGCATAACGTAAAAACCACAGCTCGTTCTTTCTGTTTTTTTTTTGTGCCTGGTCCATAATGAAATTATAACCTACATATTTTGATTAGATTTTTTGCGGTTTCCGAAACAAGATTAAAAAAGGGGGAAAAATTATTTCTATCTGTGAGCACAGAGAAAAATTCTCTAATACATGTATAACATGATATCAGTAATTAGAGAATTTTAATTAAAAATCTAAGTGGTACAGAGGTCTTATTAGCCGGGTTGTTAAATGGAGGTGGCAGCTGAAAAATACCCTAAATTAATTGTTTTGATGGAAGCACCCTGCCATGTATAATTATGTTGGAAAATATAGCGAAAATGAAAGAGATTTTCCTTTTTCCGACAGCCTTGTTGCCCTCACGCAGATGATGAGATTAAATTATGAAATACGATTACTTTAATTAGAAAATAATTACATTGAAAGTCTAGTAACTCAATAAGCCATTATGTGCATCGAAATAAGGTTTAGTTAGGTATTTAGCTATTCAATTTCAAATAATTTTGTCGTAAGCTGAAAGATTACAGATAATTTATTCAGTGTCATCATCATGATTATTTAACACATGTACCTGGCTGTATCAACTAAGTAAAATTTAATGGAATTTGTGTAGTGCAGTTATTTATTAATGTTGCTATTATTGATGAAAGTGTGTTTGTGGAACACTTTGTTGACAAGCAGGAGATGTCTGTGTGTCAAAGTTAGTTTAAATGTAATTACAGTGATGGTATTTACGTTGAATTTGTAAAATTAGTTTTAATAAAGTTAGGATACATGGCACAGTACATGAGCATACCGCCGCCGTCGTCGACGTCGTCGTGCTAGTCGGAAAGATCTGTTACAAGTTTGCCAAGTGAAGTTTTTGCCGTTAGATAGTTGGCGAGACAAGCGCCAGAAACTAGCTCTTTCATCGTCGTTCTTCCTGTTACAATAGTCACTAATGACGATAGTTGGGGAAGTAAATAAAGAATCCAAAGCAGAATCCAGGCGATTATCAGTCTGAGTCGCAGGTTGACTCCGGGGAATCGTTAAAACTTACAGAGGGACTTGGTGACGATGTCGATTTGATGCCTTGCCTACGACCAGCCTAATCACTAAAGGATTTTCCACTGACTAGAACAAATGACTTTTGTTTCAGACAAACTAGTTTTTAACACACTTTTTCCAACTATATTTCTACGTAAATCTGACCGACAAATCCACATCTTCTATTTTATTCAATAATATATAACTCACTCTCGACTCTAACGCTAAATGGGCTATTTTTTCACATTGAAGAACGAACGTAATAAAGTATTAGGCTGCTTCGCTGTAATAGACCTCTAATTCCAAAAGATATACGTATTCCTGAATAACGTTTTTAAATTAATTCTAGAAAATTATTTATTGATGTACGAGCCTTAAAGTTATAACTACGATATGGGTGTTAATATTTTAACCCATTTTTAAACAGCATGTCCCTGTTTTAACTATATCTAAAAAAATTGCCCTATTTTTAAATCAATATACAGGGTGTTCTCGAACTTGGGTTAAATTTAACACAATGTAGTTCACATGTAAATAAGACTATCTGAGCATGAATTAACCTTAAACCTCCAAAAATAAAAAATAGGAAAAACTTACCATTTTATTTATATGGAAATATTGAACTACGGACCTCTTTATCGCATGGGGATTTTTCACAGCCCATGTGTGAGTGTTGTGGAAGTTATTAATACCGTTACGAGTGAAAATCTTCGGACACCAAAACGCACCTAGTGAAATTTTCTTCCGCGATATTTTTGCACAAAAGCCACTCACAAAATTGAACTGTTCTTGGGGCATCAAAGCTTGCACACGTTGCACATGAAATAGATACAATTGATTTCCTCGTTTGGTACGCCAAAATTTGCTATGAGCAACACCCACATTTGCAGCAATTTGACGGGTACTTGTATTTGGATCTTCTTCAACTAAATCCAAGATTTCTTCCTCGATGGCAAGCATGAGATGAGGTCGATCTCTACCTTCATGTATACGATGTTCTTGAAGATTCGCGGTATCTCGTGCAAACTGGCAGATGTTAATAAATCTACGTGGAGCGGGATGAGCCCTTACAGGAAATCTATCTGCGTACAGACGAGATGCTAAAGCAGCATTCTGTCTGCTTTCGCCGTACACAAACACCATGTCCACAAGTTCATTGTTACTGTACACATGAGTTTTTTTCACACAAAACAATCTGTAGAACTGCACACAATCACTCACAGCAATCATAAAACTAACTTCCGACATCAGTCGATATTATTCCAGTAAAAAAACGAAAACTTTTTGCCGCTAAATACCAGTCGGTACATACGAAAAAATGCGTTGGTTTTAAGAAGGCCAGAGTTGGACTCGTATATTATGAAAATTATAAATGCTAATTACTCGCTTATTTATAAACTTTTACTAAGAAAATTTTTGGTGAAATGCATTAGTTTTCTGTGTACTATCACGTGTTACTAATAACGCCCCAAGTTCGAGAACACCCTTTTATACTATCTATGTACTCGTATTTAGTCATAACTTTGCAAAATTTACTTGACTGTTGGCCTCGTTTATAAATATAAAATATCTGATGTGCCCAACACATGACTTTCTTATACGGATAGTATCACAATAATTACTTTTCGACCCTCGGATTCAACTATCAAAGCGCGCTATGAGAAATATAAAGTGTTTTAGGAATATCTCGTTTTTTTGAAATTTTTTTGACGGAATTTCAAAAAAAAGGTCAAACAAAATTTGTTTAAAATTCAATGTTAAAGAATAAAAAATGTCATAAATTGTTTATTTTTCAAGATATTCTTAAAAAACTTAAAAATGTCATCAGGTAACTGTCACTTGTTTTAGTGCTAGATGAAAAACATTGAATGTGGCACCCACAATTTTGTTCAAACTCTTAAATATGAAATTTGAATCAAATCCGATAACTCGTTTTTGAGTTATGGTGGATACAGACAGACAGACAGACAGACAGACATCATGGCGAAAATGGTCAAAATGGATTCAGGGGCCCTCAAAACGTGTAAATCCATCAAAATCTCGAAGTCGAAAAAAATCACGATTACTATACTTCCTTATACTTCGTATAAGAAAGTAAAAATAGTAAAACTTAGCCAAATTGGATCTTCCTGCACCAGGAAAATTAATAGTATATTATTCAATGAATGTATAATGATGGTTATTATTCGAGAGGATAATATTTGTATTCAATTGCAAATGTAGTTTTCTCTTTGATTTTATTTATGTAAATGTGAATAAGGATTTTTATATCTTTTTTTTTACCCATAGCATGCAAATTAAGTGAAAATAAAACCATGGTGAATTTTTAAACTATAAATGACAAGTAACAAAAAATTATTATTATCGGATTTAGAGTCAAAACCTACTTTTGTTTACAGAAAACTCATACAATTGTATTTATCGGAAAAAGATATAAGTTGGACCAATTAATCTTATTTTTATAGGTAATTCATCCAAACAAAAAACTTACACTTAAACGAGTCAATTTTATTGTTACATCTGTTATTACAATAACTTAAAATAACATGTTATAATAGATAATTATGATAAAGTTAGGTTTAACATCTTAATAAATAATAATTATGACTAATTATATTACCCATATTATGATGGATGGGAATAGAAACATACTATAAGGTTACTTTAAAATACGCATGAGAATCTTTAAGAATTTATAATTAATAAATCGATGAAATAATTAATCTGTTATAAATCAGAAGGCCTTTGGTTTTGCAATCATTTCTCTAAAATATTTCCATACCGAGCTTAAGAAACCAAAAATATCCAAAACTTCTTGCTGGAATTACCTATCTATTCCAAATGAAAATAATTCGGTAATCATGAATGAATTATATCCCGGAAAAGCTCTCGGACTCGACCTCATAACCGCCAGAATCTAGCAGTCTTTCTAAAAAAATAATCATCCAGCCTTCATTCCGTTTCACGTAAACTTTTTGGAAATTGCTACGCGTTATACTATAACATTAATAACATTTTAGCGAAAACTTTTCAGTCAGTAGTTTTAGATTATTTTTGCTTGCTTTTTACTTTCTTATACGTAGTATAAGGAAGTATTGTAATCGTGATTTTTTTCGACTTCGAGATTTTGATGGATTTACCCGTTTTGAGGGCCCCTGAATCCATTTTGACCATTTTCGCCATGATGTCTGTCTGTGTGTCTGTGTGTCTGTCTGTATCCACGATAACTCAAAAACGACTTAACGGATTTGATTCAAATTTCATATTTAAGAGTTTGAACAAAATTGTGGGTGCCACATTAAATCTTTTTCATCTAGCACCAACACAAGTGGTACTTACCTGAAGACATTTTTAGGTTTTTTAGGAATATCTTGAAAAATAAACAATTTACGACATTTTTTTATTCTTTAACATTGATTTAGAATTAAATTTTGAACAAATTTTGTTTGAAACTTTTTTTGAAATTCCGTCAAAATTTTTTATTTATATAGTGGCGCCATCTATCTCTGATTTACAAAGTACATGTTGTTTACATACAGAAATCTATACCGTTGAGGAAATCGATTGTAGCATTACTATTTGAAAAGATCGACGGCTACAACGGCTACGGTTTTATGTTTTGGATATCATGGCAACTCGATTAAAATTTTTTCTAATATATACAATAAAGTCGTGAAATTGTATTATGCATGCAAATCTACATTAAAGATATCGACGCCAAATTTTTTGTGAATGCTCTTTCAATTTTTAGACGTGTCGACAAAGTAACAAAAGTGTTTTATTTTGCGCCGTTTTTTAATAATTATAAATTATTTACATATTTATATAGTGTTGCCATCTATCTCTGAGTGGCTGTTGTTTACATTACAGAAATCTATTTGTTTTTATACTAAAGATTCTATTTGCATTAAACACACGAAGAGCTCGAATAAAGTTATAAAAATTTAAAAAGTGAAAACCAATTAATCCAATCCTGGTGAGAGTGGCTATATCGCCAAACACCAAAAACTTGACATTGCTTTGCAATCCAAGTACGAAGAAGAAGAAGAGATTGTTAGTCAAACAGCTGTCAAAGGCAAAAGATCGAAATATTTTGATGAGAAGGATTATTGTGCACTGCACAGTTTGTTTGAGTGAAACGTTGACCAAAACTGAGAAGTATTTTATAAATCTTTAAAGTTTAGCTACAGCAAATTCAAAGATATCAAGCATTTTTCGCACTGTGGAATTTTCATAAGTATTCTGTTATTTATTTGTCCTAAAATCTGGCAGTAATGAGTGGGACAAGGACAGATTTATGCGTATTGCAATAAGTGCGACAGAGACTATTTGAAAATTGCTGGAAACCCTCAAAATTTTTACAAGAAATTTAACTTAATTTCTTTAGGAAAAGTAATTATTGTGATACTATCCGTAAGTATAAGAAAGTCATGTGTTGGGCACATCAGATATTTTATTATCTTATTTCCGTTAAATCCTCAAGGTATGCTCTTGTATCATCATGCGATGCATTAAGGATATTATTCTTCGTAAAATATGTAATTTATCTAAAGGATGTGATAAGCCAGCTCACAACTAGAAAATGGAAATATTGAAAAATATGAATAAATCCATTTTAATCTCTGAAAAGGAAAAGTGCACATCTTATACATCTCAGGAAAATAACGAAACGAGAAAAAAAATGAAACGGAAAGGAATTGATGCCGGGCAAAAGGAAAAGAGAAAATATCATCGGCTTACATTACATTCACTATAATATCTTCATAAAACTGGCTAACTGTTGTAAGAGAGCGCGGGTTTTGCAGGTGTCTGAATATAAGAGGCTCAACAAAAGAGCTCCCTAAGCGTCTCGAAAAACGTCTTGGAGATGTCATCGTTTGAATGCTCGGAGGGAATTGCTCCTTCCATCTACTCCACGAGCGCCGTCGTCATTCTTGCCTGGAATCGCTGAATCGAATGTTAACAAATGAATGGGAATTCTGCAGCTCGAGCAAATTCTACTTATACAGAGACATTCGCCAGAGCGGAATGATATTTTAATTTATAATCTCGCCGGATTCAAGTAATGGTGCTGTTTTGTATTGCATCTAAGCGAAAAGATTACTAAGTTTGATGAAAAAGTGCTTTTTAATACTGGGATTAATGCTGTAGCTCGGCTTACCATTACGAAAAGTTTGTTTTTGTGTTGAATAAGTATTGTAGAAAATTATAATAAAAACTTTTCCACATTTCTGGCAAATTGATATTTCTACAGTTTTGTCAACTCCATATTCATTAGCTACTTTTAATTAACTAATATACTATAGAAACTAGAATAGTAACTAAATTATAATAAATTTGCATAAACTTTCAGACGGGCAAGTCTCGGAAAAGATATTAATGAATTTGTAACGATCTCTTTAAGTTACATTCGTTTTTTTCCATTGTGTGTAACTTGTACAAAAATGTCTAAGAAAACATTTCCTGTCCTATATAGTAGAATTGTGACGGCTGAAAAAAATAGATATAATACAAAACAGGGGGAAATGTCTGGATCTACACGAAATATAATAAATGACACCATAATTAATTAATTCCATTCATAAATCATACAGTTGTCACTGAATAAGAAAATTATACACTGCAGTGTGGTAAAAGTTTGTATAAAAATTCCAACAGTATATAAAAATTCCACCGGCCAACATATATTTCACGCATGACGACGTAGTACGTACAGGGAACGTTAATTTCCGCAAGCATTTTGCTACCCGAAAGCCCTTTTCACTCAAGTTTATTCATTGGAACAGCTACATCTATTCCGGAACTAAATTTTCATATCATATAATATAGCATACATTATATACTTTTTGTATTGTGGTGTGTGTGAGGTGTGGCTTTTTTATTTGTTTGATTTATGTATTCCAGAAATATATATCATGCGAATATTTATATATACAAAAGATGCATGCTGCTACTAGAAAACTTTGGAAATTTTTATTTTTTATATTCAACAATCTGCGAATAAAATCAGTTTTGATGGTAAACTGTTAAATGTGGTACAAGTAACTAAGCTAATGTACCATGCACTGTCACCGATGATAAATGAGCAGTATATTGAATAAAACAAATCACTGCGACAATTAGAGACACACGATAAAGGCATGGACACAACGTACCACGCCAGTTGCAACTGAACACGAATTTTGGATTAATTAAATATCAGTCATTATGTGGGAAATCCTGGAATTCCATCAAGGTCCATCATTCACGTACGATTAACTGGAAAACGGATTGATTGGGGAGTGATTTGCGCTTGTACATACATAATGTGCAATCTGGGTTTAAGATTAAGCTGTATTAATAATAATTGACATTAGAATAATAATGCACGTAGTAAAATTGTTGGAAATGGTTTTGTACCAAATATGTTATATTATATGACACTGTTTTAATTAAATTTTGTTAAATTCTGGTCTAAGCACCTCAATATTTTTTTTTATGCTATTTCCTAAATTAAACATAATTTATAAATACGTCTTTTATTAAAAAAAGTATTTTCCTTGAAATAATTAGTGTCTTTAAAATGTTTTCAGTATAAGTTTATTATCACCTATTCTCCCGATTTCCGTTGATCTCTGGCTACTGATAAAAACTGTAGAAAATAATGCACTCAACATGCCGGGAAGTTGTCTTTACTGATCTACCTCGTAGGCTTACTTTCCCCCCTAGTTACGTAAATAACTCTTACGTATATTTTATTTCAAATAAGGAACTTTTCTATAAACATTTCTTTTCTACAAAACAGAAGTTTTGCTTTTCTGTTGTTAGATATTTTGTTGGCACTTTATTTCCTTCCCATAGTTTTATTATAAACACGATGTAAAAATAAAAATAGTTAGTAATAGATGTTTCATCTTTTTGTTGTTGAATAATCTCCAGAAATTCCTTTCCAATGAAGATACATATTATTTAAGTAGATTGTGTAAAAAAGTGTCTATTAATAATGAACGCTGAGGCAACGCGTGTTTGTCGATTTAAAATAATGTCGTAACTTTTGCTGAAGCTAGCCGGAAACTCCCATTTCTCACGCGCAATTTGACGAAGTCTTTGAAAACCCCATGCTGTCACGTCGACTAAAAATAAGTTACTACCATTTCAGCCATATAGAATGTTCAGCGCGATAGTGTTGAGTAAATTTATCAACTGGCAATCTCGACATCAAAATAATGTAGCTATATATGTAATCCAGTGGGTTTGTTGTATGGAAATCTATTGGATGTCTTTAAACACAAAAAATAAAATATCGATTGGGTTCAGCGTAACGATTGTCAAAGTGTTTAAGCCAATTCGTTTTATGACGAAAGGTATTTTTCCGAGTCATTTATTTTCTAAATAATCGACCATCAGTAAAAGGAATATACGCGCGTTATGCGTGTAATGCGTAACCCAATTCTTTTCAAATTGATTTTGCTATTACGCGTGTAGGGCATGCTTGAAAAATAAATTCAATCAAATTAATCAAACGCAGTTTAATCGGACTATAAATTTAACATACGACAGTAATTGCCGTATAAAATGGGCATTCTAAACAGAAATACCTACGAAATAAAATATATTGCATGTATGCGCCCCTCAAACCAAAAAAAGATGTACAACCTCGTGGTTTTGAATCATTAAAAGTAATGTCCGTTAATTGGTTGCTCTATTTGTTTCAGGTAGCTGTTAAAATAATGGATATTAGCCAAATTCAAGAGGAATATGTGATAAAAAATCTTCGTAGAGAAGCTAAAATTATGTCAAAGCTCAACCACCCCTGCATAGCTGCACTATTCCAAACAATGCAGGTAAGATTTAGATTGTAGAAATTCAAAAGAAAGTCAACAACTGAAAAAATAGCGCAAGCTCGGATGTTATAAAAGTTTATCTGAGTAGCTGCAATCGCAGAAATGGAAAAGCGTCAGGAGCGTTAAGAAATGTAGAGTAGTAGGTCGGGGTAGCTATTTTGAAGACTGGCGAAATGTTCCTGGAGCATAGGATCCGGCATCAGTAGGGGGCACTAATAAAACGCCAGATCAAGCAGCAGTGACCATTAGCGATGCAATAAGACAGCGGGTCGTAAAGAGAGATCAAAGTGCTGAGTAATATTTGCCAAAGCTCCGGCAGCTGGCGTTGATGGTCTCCCCTCTCCTTCTAGTTGCTATAGTTTTTAAAGGAGCCAAGTTTCGTGTTGCTTTCAGTTTTCAGTCAATGCCACTAGCACATATCCCAGCGTAAATTCTACCCTCTAATCTATTCAGCACAGACTTGTAAAATATTTGCTACTTTATATCCGAAGAATGGCTGCGATATTTTACAGAGAAAAAATACAATTTGTGGGTAATAATTTTTTGCTACAAAGTTACAGTTGAAATTTTATTACAAACAGCCCGGTGTTAACTTAATTGACAACTAACAGGGAATTGGTTGGGGTTGTTTGTCAACTTGTGATACGAATCGATTCCATTACGTTTTTGTCTGGTAAATAATCCATCAAAATTTTTATTGTAATTGAAAGTCGTACAAAAATGCGTAGCCAAAAAACCATTTTTAATACACTTATACTAGTTAAATTTTATGTTCATTTGATATTCCCTCTACTAAAGAATCCGATCATTTTTCCATTTTATGACCAATAAAAATAGCTCTGGGGTTATTTAATGCCGTTGGCATAATTCATTCGCGGCAATCTTTGATGCTTTTCGAAATCACTGGTAGCTACGAGGGCAATCAACGCAGACTACGTTTTTATTGTGAGGTGTTTAACCATTTTGGTTTTACGGCATCGTAAACGAAATTTGGGTACAGAGAGACCGGTGTGGTGGAGGTGATGGGTATACATGCGTCTCCTTAATCCGACATAAAATATTCCCGATCCGGTTGGTAGGTCTACCAAATCGTTTGAGACTTAAATAGTGAATTTATTTTCAGGACTTATGGCTTTTTACTTTTAATTACTTTTAAAACTTCTTAATCGCCAACAACGCCGTCGGCCGATTGATTTTGAAACTTGTTCCTGCTTTGCAGCGACCGACCTGCCTAAGTAAATTTTTGTGCTTACTGGAAAGTTTTTAACTTGTGTGTATAAGTGTTTTCTTCGCTTCATCGAGATACTTTTCAAGCGCTCTTTAAGTTTGTTTAAAGTTGGTCATAAATAGGAAAAGGGAAGTTAGATTTTTCGTTTTCCATTATGAAACTGTAACAAATTGGAAGTACATGAATAGACAATTAGTTATGTGTATAATTAGAGCAGTAGATTTAGTGGTGAGACTAAGACTAAAGGGTTAATTGCCCTGTTGGTTGTAAGTTACCTTGACTTACGCACTATCTGAATCTTTAAGTATGACATCTGAGCGTTTACCTACTCCCCATACCCATACATATTCTGTACAACCATCCACTTTGGCAAATTCCAACCACATCCACTTCCAAGATTAGATAAACACGGCCCCAGGCGCAAACTTATTAAAGTTTATAGTTGCAACACCAACATTTATCCAGTATAATTAGCCATGCATCATCGTAGTTTGTGCGTGCGTGTAGTGTGAGTTGAGTACGGCCCCGTTTCGCCATTCTGCTTGTACATTATTGATGCAGGGGACATCAGCTGTTCGTTTGCCCTGCGGGCCTTTTGGGGGTGGCAGAGAGAACCTACGCATCAGATGTTTTCGGGGGGGTACTGGCGTTTCAACATAGAGCCCAGCAGGAGCCCCCGTGCGCGCTCTCTCGGTTTATATTCACATTTTATGAGACGCTGTAACGCGGAGAATTGCTCGGATGTATGCGGGTGCGATTAGGATGGGCCCACCCGCCACGACGGTCTCCCGCTCCATGGAAATTGACTTTATACAGGGGGTGCGTC
The DNA here is from genome assembly GCA_963942485.1 of Pediacus dermestoides. Taxonomy (NCBI): domain Eukaryota; kingdom Metazoa; phylum Arthropoda; class Insecta; order Coleoptera; family Cucujidae; genus Pediacus; species Pediacus dermestoides. The sequence continues at coordinate 8,135,181 of OZ012629.1, forward strand.
AACGGCGCTTCCGCCACTGTCAAACACGTCATTACAACTCGCCTTTAAATAAGGAATTTTGTCGGGTGGTGAAAATGTTTCAGTATATGTCTGATCAATAGTGGTGTACAGCTTTCCACAAAGAAAGTCAAGTTTTTCAAAAAAAAAAAATTAAATATAGATAGAGAGCCTTTAGTTTACTGAAAGTTGTTTATGCCATGCTTTCTACTTATATTCCTAAACAACTTCTTTTTCTCCTTCCAAATACTCTGTTCATTATAATACAGGTTTTAATTCAGTTTTTTAACTTTAGTTCTTTTTAAAGAAGCAGACCTCCAAAATATTTTCTTAGAATATACTCTGACATTCTGAAAAAATAGTACAATCTAATCTTCTCCCGATTATCAACTCATTTATGTCATCGTCGTCCATGTCGAAGCATTCTAATATATCTTAATTTTTTCAAGAGAGCGATCCACTAACCTCTGCAAATTTTACTTTATTGGATCTGACCAAGGATCTATAGAGACAGGATATGCGACTTCGTATACCCAGCAACGAAAACGTGCCGTATAGAGTCCAGAACGATTTATTTTCTTTCTCGCACATATACACGCATATACACATTAAGATTTGACAAATTATCGAAACTGTCAAGATCTGACATTTCAACAGCTGATGCACTATCCGACCACACCATTGGCCACCATACGTTACGTCACGAGAAAGCTCCACCCACCTCGACTCTACAATGAACGTAATTTCGCGCGAAATGCATATCCTGTTTCTATAGATCCTTGGATCTGACTTTTTCCCAATATTTGTGAAAGTTCCTTATTGCTTGGCTAGGAGTAAAACGAACAAATCAGTTTGCAAGATGTTTATGCCTGCCCACTGAAGCATCTTCACTTCATGCATTTCAGATTTATACAATGAACCTCTCATTTTTACTCTTAATAAGTAATAAGAATTACAAATACATTTTCCCATAAATAATGTAATATTGTAAGATTCTATTCCATAAATTTATTTATTACCTATTTTTATGTATCTATTTTATTAATATTTTTAAAATGAATGAGTAATGAGTAGAAGAAAAATAATTATGTAAATTCTATTCCTTTTAGTTAGTATAGTACCTCACTACGTATATGTAGATAATATTAAATTTCTCTTGGAATGTGATCATATTTTATTAATTTGTAAGTCTCTCGTGAGGCGTATACATGAAAATACGAAATATTACCTTTCCAATTGCTTAAATAATACAGCGTTACAGCATTGTAAATGTAATGAGATTAGAAAGTAGATAGAATCTTATCATCCGAATTCCTTCTTACCTACCCACATACAGCAGTTAAATTTAAATTAATGATTTTTGCGTTCCTTTATATGCGAAGATTTGTTTCAAGCGTATCCTTGTGATATGAAAGATGTAACCCAGATATGAACAAATGCGGGCGAAATTGAAAATCCAAAAAATTAAAACAGCGCGATACGTATCTCTCTTTATATTTAGGCATACTAAAAGGGACGAGGAATGGCAAAGGGACCCTCGGGTCCCCGCACACTCTGCTGATGAGTTCCATCACAGGGTATGCGATTACATCTACTCCCGGGGGTACCCCGGATCGCCTTACATGCCGTGTGACAGTCGAGCCTGCGACTCGATTTGATTAATCCTCCCATAAAAGCGATCGCTGCTTTCAGCTCGCCTCCCTAACCTCACATCATAGATTTAAATAAAAGTAGACGACGCAGATGCAAAATCCTAACTGGAAATGTCAACTACTGCCGCATAAGCCCTTGAAAACAAGGGGGCTCGTAAATAGTACATAAAATTTCATATATCAAGTAAACTCACCTGATTCCTCTGAATTACTCAAGGAATGTAGATATGAGTAGAAGTTTTATGATTCGCCTACACGTAAATAGCATTGTCAAGTGAACAAACATTAGTTAATTAAAATTTTAATAAAAATCGTATGATCCCAATTCATACTTTCTAATTTGCTCTTTGAAATAAAAACTTTTTACATTGCAAATCCCTATGAGACGATAAAATTAGAATACGCTTTCAATGTGTTGTCAGTTAATTACTAAAATATTACATTGTGCAGAATCCTTGAAAATCTCATGTAAAACAATACCTACTATGGCAGAGCGCGCTGGCTTTATTTCATTTTGTTGTTGACTCATTTCTTTTTCATTTTATCCAATGGTATACAGTTTCCTCTGTTTCAGAGATCTGATAATGTATACTATCTGGTTACCGAGCTCGTATCCGGAGGCGACCTGTGTTCGTTCATCAAAGGACAACGTAACGGAAAACTGGAGGAACGTCCAACTAGGATATATGCCAGACAGTTCGCGTCAGCCCTATCTCATATGCATAGTTTGGGGGTAGTTCACAGGTAAGTGAATAATTGACATTTCCTGTAGCATGTAATGGATTTAGACGGTGATGATTTTTCAGTTGTCGTGCGCATGTAAATTATGCACTATAGCGGAATGCATAACTAGACTGTAAGTGTATAGGTTTAACAACTATTGAATAAATTAAAATAATTACGCTTGGTTGCTATAAAAATTTGCATTAATCGATAAATGGTAATTTGTGGAATTCTCTTTAATGTTGGATAATTTCTCTTATTAATCATTTATATAAAAGTATGACCACGCATGGAAAAAAATACTAAAACTCCCCGAAAAATTGTGTTATGGTCACCATACTGGAAAATAGTGGCCAAAATTCAAATTTCCACATTTATCTAATTGCGAATTTTTTACTATACAATGACTACACTAAAACCTCTGTAAACTTACTCAGATTTGACTATAGGCATTCGGGGGGGCATAAATTAAGAATACATGAAAAGGTTTCAATAATTCATTTTAGTGTGTAAAATGTGTCTTTATGATAAAATATAAGTAGTACGATATTAATGGTCTTGTATTTGGGTAGATAGTTAGATATTTAAGACATTTTAAATTTTTAATAAATTCAATATGGCACTTGATCTATCAAATTATTACGGTATGAAATAATAACAATTTATATCAGTGGTCGATTAATTCCACATATAAAATTTATATTTCAAATTATAGGGATGCAATGAAATGCGACTCGTATTGTATTGATATACTATAGTTAATTGAGCTGTATATATTAGGAGCAGTAATAGACTGTTAAGGAAAAGAGGATAAATAAATAAAAAATAAAAGCGTATGTCTCCTTAGGGTCGCATTTGAAGGAGTTTTTATTATTAAAGAAGAAAAGAGACGGTAGTTTAGGAAAGAAATTGCTCATAAACAAGTACGATTGCATCAATTTTGTATTGACTTTTTACTACACAGCTATACTAAAGCATTTAAATGTACAATGTAACTTTTTTGGAATTGGCAATGTAATTTATGGGCGTGCTAAAAATTTAACGTTGAAACTGGCGAAAGTTAAAAGTCAACGATTGAAAACAATAAACATATCCATATCCCGTACGGGCGAGATGTCTGAATACATCCCAACTGCATATTTATGCAAAGACGTCATTCTTCACGCTTTTTGTCCGACACTTTACGAGGCATACTCCTTATCCGGGACAATCCTACACTTCCCCGTACTGAACACAACTTGTGTTTTCTCTCTCGTTCGCCTGTCGAATTGCTCATATATTTTCTCATCGTTTCTGACAGCTCGGATGTTGATGCACCAAGCAACATCACCCACGTACACTATTTCCGCACTATCTTCCACGTTCAGTGGGAAAAGGAATATTTAAACTTGAACGTGTAGCCGTGATCCTGCAACGAACTGTTGAGAGTAAAATATTATTACTGGCGCTATTCGGCATTGGTATCGCGTAGCCTTCTTGATGTTGTATGTTAATGTGTGTGGCGTTGCATTTTATTTGGTAAATTGAGAAGTCTTGCTTTGCATTTAGGTCACACTTTTTATCGGAGCCCAGGATCGTTGATTTTGATAATGTGCAACGTTTGAATTTAAATGTTTTGGATGGTGATGGGGGGTTTTTCGTTTTGTTGATTTATTACCCTAAATTTTGTGTGTCAAGAGGGAAATTTTCTTTTGGTGTAAATTTTGCTTACATTGCAATTTTTCAGGTCATTTTGGGTGTTTACTTGGAACATCACATAAAGTGTGTTTATGTATATGACCTCTGCAGCAACCCATTACTTTGTTGCTGTAAATAATCTGAAACAAATTTTGTAAGTTTTGGTTTTTATGTCGTTGTAAAACGGAGTTTATCTACATTTTTCAAAACAAAGTCCGGAAGTGAATCGATTGAGCAGGTTGGGATCAAATTGCAACATCTGACATTTAGACAAGAAGTAGCTAATTTTTTATGGGTGTCTATGTATAATTAAATGAAAGAAATTATTATCTTTTAAGTATTTGAAGTCCTGGCAATCGTAAATTGATACCTCCAGTTTGGATATAATGCAATTTTATTTCATTAAGGTATTGAAAAATTAACTGAGCTCTACCCTACTGCTATATCTGGCACTACCTAATATTTATAAATCCAACAAAAAATTAAAATAATGAAAATAGAGAAGTACACCCATCCACTAAACCACGACTTATATAAAATAATAGTTTATGTAACAAGGTAGGAATTAAGAGACTCTGACGTGTGTGAAAATTGCGCCAGAGCGAAGCGAGGGCGCAAGAACACGAGGCAGAATCAATTCCTCCCGTGTAGCATATTCTATTTTTTCTCATACCTGTACGAAAATGGTCACTTCTTTTGCGTGAAACGCGCCAACAAATTATAAGAGCATAATACTGATATTTTTGCTTGACACTCTGCGGAGAGAAAATCACCTTGACAACCATAAACAAACACAAATAACTCCCGCATATCAGGGAGGAAATGGCTACCCAAGTGAGAAATGTTACCCCCACTCCTTATTTTCGGCGACTACCCTAAAAAGGTGACTTTCTATCCTCATTTCACGCAAATAAAGTGACCATTTTCGTGCAGGTATGAAAAAAAATAATATATAAAAAGTCGTCTTTTCGTAGTATAATTTAAAATAAATTATGATAGATGATTTATAGTAACAGGCATCTTAGAAAACCCCAAACAAGGTTGCCTGTATATCTTTTAAAAATTATAACTTCGTTTTCTTCTCTAATAACATCGTACACATTTAATAATATTAAACTTCCGACGACTTAAGTTTACTTACTTTCTTATGTAAATTGTAATTTTTTTCACAATTGTAACTATTTTTCATTAGTATGGCATTTCTACTTGTAAAATAATTGTTATTACCACTTGTGAAATTATGACATTGTAACTTGTAACTTTGGTAATATTTTTCAATAAAATTCCATTGACTGTAATTTTCATTTACGTTATTACCTACGTAAAAATTATAATAATAATAATAATAATCTTTATTTGTCTCAGGAAACGATACACATTTCATAGATAAGTCAGTGGCAGGTTATTAATATATGATAAAATACAAGCAAAAGAGAGAAAAAAAAACAATTACTCCAAAACAACCAAAACGGTAAGATACAAAGTAAAATTTCCATGAAATAAAATTGAGACATTACAAACAGTTTAAAAAATATACACATCTTCACAATGTAAAAACTTATGGTACTACAAACAATTTAAAAATATATTTGGGTCGAGCAAGTAAAATTCATCAAGACTATACAAACAATTACAGGTTAAAACATACTTTAAAATTTTCTGAAATTTCACAAATGGGAGATAATAGAGTATGTTGTATGTTAAGAAATATATTTGCCATCTGATGTAGGTAGTACCAATCTCTTCACCTGTATTCCCATTTCATCCTTTAACCACTTTCTATGTTTACGATGACATTATTAAAAATCCATCCAAGCAGCAAACATCATAAATACAATTTCATTCTTTGATGTTTCATTTCCTTGTTCCGCCAAAGATGTTTCTACGCCTGCAAAATGAATAGGCTTGCCAATAAAAGTGTCTTCTAACTTATATCGTGTACAGATACATCCACCATAGTAAACAGAGTGATTGTTGTTATTATTCATGATCAATTACAAGTGTTAGCTTGACGTATGAAGGCGATTGGAGTTGACGTAAATAACAAGAAACGATTTCTTATTAGAATTATGATATGCTTCAGTAACGCCCACCATGTTTCATATCGTAAAATATGTACCTTACAGTTGTACGTTTCTTACCTGGCGTCGTACTGAACAATTATTGTTATTCACCTGTTGATGACAGGTTTTTATTTCGTGAAATAAACTGAAAACTGTGACTGGTATTTTATGTTCTGTTGTAACTTTGGTAAAATTTAATATAATTCAATTTAGTTTATTGCAGCAAATAAGGATTATGAAGTGGTAGATATTCGGAGCATCTTCGGCATTTATCTAAAATGGAACATGTCGCTTGGTTCGATCCGCCGGGATCGTGTATTAGGTTAAAACGCATCATAAACAAACTAAAAACTAATATTAAAGTGCAGCTGGCGCAGAAGTCCTAGCACTCCAAAAGTTGGTAAAATATACTGTAGTACAAGTGGAGTAGATACTCTGCGAGTTTTCCAAGTACCACATTGAACTGTGTACTTAAACTTTCAGCTGTAAAGTTACAAAGTTGCAAACCTGACTCCTTGATTTCACTGGTGACTTTATATAAATGTGTGTTATGTCATGCCTACCTAACAAGAGATAATTTTAAATTTTTTATGTACTGTATAAACAGAAAAATATCATAAATAATTTCTAAGGAATAATTTATCATGTAATTGAACCGTTCTTCCAATATCCAATGAATTTTTTAGTATAGCTTTCCGTGTAGAGTTTTATTTCCGTGACCTAACTTAACGTCCACCGTATTGTGTTATTAAGTTATTATAAATTGATTGCTTTATGTTCGATAACTCGTCATTGATTTCTGCAGTATTATATCTCAGTTATTTCATAAGATTGTATGATATTCAAATACAAATTATTTTTTTTGCCTGATGTGTGATTTATTAAAAAGAATCTGGGATAAGAATTTTGCCGTTAAAGCCAATATGTAAGGGTAACTGAAGGGATAAGTGAGTGGTGTGTGAAAATTTGGTAGGTGGTCATTTGCGAATTGCACCTTCGTTCAATTAATCTGTTTAATCAATCAGAAGGATAGAGGGCGGGCTCTTAATCAAGTAGTGCGCGCGGACAGGAAACGCTCTAACCGGATCTTGTACCAGATCCAATTTGATAACGAAGTGACCCGATCTTTGCCGGTCCTGGCCGCCAAACTCAATTAGGACTGGTTCCGGCCTCTTGACTGCAGGCACAGAGTAATTTGGCTCCATTAGGACACGACAAGATTGTGTTGTTTAAGAAAACATGGACACTAATGCCCTCTAGACCAAATATACTGGTTTGGAGCTAACAGTATGTGTGTGTGGTTCCATGTTTTTAATGGAGTAATTATTTGAAGACATAAATGTTGTGCAAAGGCCAGTCGACCTAAATTTTCAAACCTCAAAAGAACAGAATTTAATTAGAGAAACATTTGCAGGATTCTAGGAAAAAATAACTGTCGAAGAGATTTCGAATTTCTAAATTTACTTACAATGTATTGTTGTAATGTTCTCAAAAGGAGAGTTGGATTTGATTGCGTCTGCTTTTCCTTCAATTAAATTAAACTGAAACAAGAGCAGCGTATATTTCAGTGAAGCATATTTCAATATAATGTTTTGAATAATATTGTTATATTCTTAAATGATTTGTTGAAAGTTTATGGGGCGAATAAAGTCGTTTTATCTAAATATGCATCTTGAACAAAATATAATAAAATGAACTTGTTTGAGTAAAACTTTTGTGTCAGTGATGTTAAACGACGGAAAAATAGAGAAATACCAGCGCACGTAAATTAAGATAAAGAACTGCAATTCCTCGAGTGTACAAGAGTGTAACGTCCTGTATTGTAAACATTCAAGTAATTCACCTATCCGGTCCCTTTTACCCAAATTGAAATATTTCACATATTTTCCTTAGCTTATGCGGTCCATTCACGCAAAGGTAAAGGCACGCTAGAGGTCGTATACACGTTAAAATAACATAACCTTAAAATCCAATTATCTTATGATATATTGTACTAAAATAGCTATAAAGCCTTCCTACCGAAAGGTCGTAACTTTTTTTTATAACAAAATTGATTAAGCACGCAATACCATGTTTTATATTATATTAATTTTATGAATTAGGCATCATGCGGTGGGGTGAACATTTGTCATTATGACTTAATTTTAGTTAACGATATTTGGAGTGTTACGACTTGCGTTCTACCTCAGCCATATCCTTAATGGATCAAAAAATATAACATCAGGTAACGTTATGTTATAAATAACTTACAACCCGAGAAATATTATGTATTTTCCGTCGTTTGAAATGTTGAAAGCGGCTAAGAGTTGGTGTAGAGTAGGTAATGGTAGTGCTCTATACTCCTACTGTGGTGTTTCAAAGAACAAAGGGGCTTTATTGTCAAATACAATTTAAACGGAGTGCATAAAATTTAAAAAGTTCGTTTAAACCAAACGTATTCAGTAAATGGCTGCGATATAACAAGATAAAAAGAATTCCATACCGTTAAGAGCTGTAGCTATATTAAATTCAACAAGCAGAAAGTACTCTGACTAAACAGATATCTAATCAAAGAAATAGTAAGTACTTTGTTTGAGGTTGAGTGAATTGTGAATTTTGGCGAATGCGCCGGTGGTACATATGATGTCTACTTTCGTTACTTTCCAGTAATCGCTTCTATGAAGTTACTTTGATTAATTTTTATTTACATAACCACGCACTGATCACATTAATTCTTATTCCACTCATTCAATGTATTTATAAATCGAATCTATAAGAGGGGATTTGTGAGTAGTTTTTCCTGCTGAGAGTTTCTGAAATTATTTTAAATATTTTCCAGGGCTCTTCTAAGCTTGGACGGGTTGTAGTATAATAAGTTATTAACAAGATTTTCTAGCAACTGATGAAACGACCTATTCAAGTTAATCCTAATGTTAAGAATTTAAAATTTTGGTGGAGGAGCCGGTGTCACAAAATATATTAGTGTTTACCGAGGTGTTTATCTTAACATGTGTAAGTTTTCACGGTCAGTGAGACAGTCTCAGTTCTGATGAAATCTGCAGCATGACTAGCGAAACATCAATCAAGCTATTGGACTCAATGCGACAATTTCCAGAAAATTATTACGAACTTATTGTTAGTATTAACATAATAGCAATTCATTTCCCGCAAAATTTTAAATTTTGGCTGAAGGGCAGTGGCACAAATTTATTGCTTGCAATAATCTTAAAGAGCTTCTGTATAAAAAAGATATTTGTGGGTTAACTAAACTAAACGTCTGTACGTAATCATCCTTTGTAAACTATTTCTGATACATATATACTTATCTGCAAACGTATCGTGGTATTGCCGTTTAAAACACTATTAAACCAAAACCTTTCTAGTCTGTTAAATATCTCCCATTGCATCTAATGAACCACACTGCATAATAGAAACCTCTGCAGTTTACACTCTAAGTAACCATTGACCCCTCTACCTTGCGACATTTAATCAGTGGAAGTAAATCCTGTTTGTAAAGCCCCAATTTTTCGTGTCATCAGGATCAGGTGACGGGAAAATGTTTACTTAGTTCGACTAATTTTGAGGCCATTCGGTTTCAAACCTAACAGTCCAGAACTCATATCGACGGCATGCGTTTACTTAGAACGACGGTTTATTGCGACCTATTTGGCTTTATATATGTCTGCATATATCGCGCACTAGCACGTACTATACTGTTTTCTATAAGCGCCTGAAACAAAAATTACGATGGGTTTTGCCTGCTGTAATTAGATTTGGAAAAGAAAATTGGGTTTTTGCTTGAATATTTTCTTAGATAGTCTCAATTTTAGTTGATTGTATTTGTATTTGGATATATTTATGTGTTTATATGTGAACTAATGTATTCAAGATAAGGAATCTAACTGGCGTTATTACAAATTTTGAGTTAGTGGGTAGCGTATAATCGCGTTTCCCCCAAATCGTGTTCACAAATTTGATATAATAATCGTAAACTAGTGATAGTATCACGAATGGTTTCTACAGTTTTTGACTGGAAATTATATAAATCAAAATAATTTTATGGTTAACCTTTAGTCGAAAGAAAAACTACAATAAAATAAATTGTGTGTTCTTGTGCCAGTTAGTATCTTTTATGGCCATAGCAAAAACATTATTAGCGTCTATTATTATTTTTTTATGGCAGCTTGCGGTATATTCCTTTATATAGGTACCTACGCGGATTCTATCACAATTTTTTAATATATGTATTTAAGTTTTATGGGCGCAGGTTTGAACTTTGAAATGGGTAAAATTTGAATGGTGCGTCGTCGTTTGAAACAATAACAGTTAAAACAATGCGTAGATGTGTATATATTGGTTTGGAATGTATTTGGGGATCGAGAAAATTTTACATTCAAAGCATTTGTGATGTGAAGCAAAGATATCTTTTAAGCCATGTAATTTCGGCCGGAATATACACACCGCTGAGTGTTCTCGTTATTCGAAATTTCTCCGTAATAATAAAGCATTAAAAGTTTTAGAATCGATCGGAATCTCGAGTAGGGTTGCGTATTCATCATTGAGTGCGTCCCTCCTATTGTGTGTTCTTATCTATTTCCAAATCCAGAGCGGGTGCTGGTTTTCCCTAACTCAGGCAGGCAGGCAGGCGATTCTCTTTCCCAACTTTTCTCTTCCTACCAGCACGTGGAACTTTTAGGACGTGTTTCGGCTGCATACCATTCACAAAACTGCGTACAACAATATCGATCATCCGGTCTCGTAAAAGAGATGACAGCTTTCAGCTCATTGTTTAATAATCGTATCAGAATCTTTTGAATATTCATTGTTTTAATGGATCGTTGAAATGTACAAATGACTGTTTTAGACGAGGAAAAAAACACCATTCTTCAAAACGAATAATTATTTTCTAACGATATTTTTCACAGAAATATAACTCTATTCACAATATGGATTATAGATAAAAGAGTTTCGGCCAAGTCAGCAGGAAAGCTGGGATTCTTTTTTAAAAGAGCACCCAACAGTCGGTCATCTGTTAGTGAAGTTTTAAGAGACTTGTATTTGTTTCCGGTAAACTCGAGTCCGGCCTGAATCGTATCCCACAGGATGGCAGGATACACATAAGTCCCGAAGCGAACCGGAAGTGTTCCCTTTACATCCAGACCGGAACATATGATACACATAGGACACGTCGTCACTGGCTAAGTTTAAGGTTATATGTGTGCTGTGTATATGCCGATCAATATCAACAAACTGTTATTTGAACCAAAACATATTTTTCGGTTTTTATAACAACATTTTTAGTATATGGTCTTGTTTACAATAAAAATATGATTGCAAAATGTGTGTGCAAAAGATAGTTTAGTTTATTTTATATACTAAATACTTTCGTTATAAACAGTGCGTGTATTTGAACTGGGTAAAGTCCCATATAATTTCTCTATGGAGTTCAAATAAACGAATTTTTCACACATCCAGGTCATAAAATAAACGAGAGTTTTTGGCTTCGTGTTAGAAACATTTCAACTAGTAAAGCTCACGTTGCATAAAAATGACTAACCGCCTTTTTATTTTACCTTTTAACATACTTTTTATTATTTAGATGTACAAGTCATTAACTTGTGTTAATCCGTGGAATGATGATCAGAGGACTTTTGTTTAATCAGGCAAATATGCAGCTTACATGCGATTAACTAAACATCTGATCATATCGCAAATTACTCTTTTTAAGACTTTCATCCACAAAGGATAATAAAGGCTTGACTGAATTAAAAAATAAATTGGTTTAAATTTTAATATAGCTTGTTAACCTACATCATAAAACCCTTTGAATATATCCAGGTATCACAAAGAAACGGATCCCATGTAACTTTTACACGATTTAATTAATACAGCATTCAAATCCTCCAAACATTTATTCAAAAAGAATTATTTTACTGCGTTATATAAAGTAAAAAATCATTAGCACCTTTGAAACGGGCATATTTTAATTAATGATCCTTCTTTTTGTGAAGTTTTAAAATAACATGCATTCAACACCTTAATTAATTACATCTTGTTGCCTTTTACATCGCATGGTTTAACATCAGCGCAGTTCTAGGTAATCTCAACGTTATTTAATTAGTCGCATTTTTGTAGCAGAGGATTTTTCTTTTTATACCTTTAACCCGAAAGTTGTTTACAAGTTCTCATTTAACTTTTTCATGGTTTTTCCTCGGATAGTTTCAGTTTTAGTGTGTGACATATTATGTAACTAATTGCTGTATCTCTGGTGTTTGTTGTTTGATATTGATGTGACAATAACGATATACGATTACTAAATGTTTTGTGAAAAAAATAAACACAAGTTTTATTGGAGATGACACAGAGTAACCGAAAAAACTTTTGTGCGCTGGAAGTAAATAAGATTAAATCAGCCACGCCTCAGACAAGTACCATTACTGCCACCACCAGGAAGCAAGAAGCGCATGTATATAGAACATTTTAACTTTCATCATCAGACTGGCTTCCGGTCAGTCGTGTCATAGACGAGAGGGACGACGACTTTGAACAGCAAACGATATGAAAGGCCTTACTACTTGAGAGATGGTATTGGAATAGTTGGCAAACGGTCTCTCCAGCTTCTTAACTAGTTCTCACTTCAGCTGTCAAAGCTGGGGAAAACGACGCCAAACTGACATGCGGCGCGGTCAGGCTAATAAGAAAAGTGGCCAGCCATAGAGTTGGCCAACGCACTTTGATGGTCTGACACGTGTGACCTAGGAGAAATTCTTCAGGAAATGTCAGGAATGTCCAACTTAGTTTTGGACTTAACTTAGTATTGCCCATCTCTGGAACATACTAGTTTGGAAACAATACGAAACTCGGTTGGGCTGCGTCTAAATTAATTTCATTAAATTGCTATTCCGTTTGTCAACGCCACAACAAAAGCGGAGGGGTTGGGGGTGGATCTGGTATCTTGATGGGAAAATTATTATTTAGTTTAGAGCAGTCATGTACAGAAACTGATGATATGATATCGGATCATGAATTTGAGAGCAAAGGTGAAGATTAGTCGGGCAATTCTGGGCTTATCTATAACCAAATCTGCAACTTCTGTAAGTTTCTAGAAAAGCTACAATTCTAGGATATATATGTACTTATAGCTACAAAAAACTTCTACTTGTATCACTGTAAATGAGGTACTTACAGGAACGATTCCAGAACTGCCATATTATAGATTTACAGATTTACGAAATTAAAAAATTTAGTAGATAAAGAAATAAATTAAATATTTATAAGAATTTCACAGATTTATATTTATTTTGATTATATTTGTTGAAATTCCGGATAATTTTCTATTAGACGATTTATGAAACGTAAACATATTTCGCAGTTGATATAGAGCATCTTCAGAGACTGTTTATTAATAATTACCGAAGCAATTTCAGTTAATCCGCTCTCCTATTACAGTTCGTAATAATCATTATGCTTTCCTCCAAGTGGAACGACGTTTTTTCCATCTATATAAAAATTGACCTGTAAGTGGAAAAACAGTGTGGTGCGTTAAGGGTGCACGAGGCGCAGAGTCTCTGCTGTGCTGTGAAAACGTTAAGAGTGTAATTACAGTCCGTTAATAAGCGCGAGCGTGCGTCTCGGAGATTGGGCTAATTGGAGAATGCGACGCAATTACCGGCGTTCGTGGTCTCATGGCTACTGGACAAGTCTGAAAAACGTAGTCCTAACGACCCCTATTAGGTGTGGTTACTGTGTCACCGGCCTACGTGATTTCCTCCAACTTGGGAAAAGCAAGCGAAGAAAAATAGAGACGATTAAGTTTACACCGCACCGGTTCAATAAGCGCCTGATTTATTGTTTAGGTTTTGTATCAGATTTTCGAAATGTTTTAGATTTGCCGTGGCAAATGATTGACAAATTAAAATTTAACATACAAAGTACTTTTTTCTGTATCTGGTTAAGGAGATTTAGGGGGGATTGAAATGGATAGAGCCATTCGTCATGTCAAATAGCAAGGATTGTGCATTTGTCGTCGAAGTGAAAACGGGCATTACGTTCATAAGCAGAGAGATGAAATGATCGGAACCGATTATCTTTGTGGCTCATTATGCTGGTGGCCTCTCTCTGTCTTACGCCTTCGTTGCGGAATGATAAATTGAATTGGCCGCCGTCAAGTGTAGGGACTTGTATAGTAGCTAGCTAACAACGCATTTGCATTCTATTTTTGCTTCTTTTTTTTCATCTAATCCTGTTGCTGCTATTTTGCAATATAAGAAGCTTAGCATTTTAGACGAGCTTTCATGATGCCGGGAGCTACTTTTAAATTATGCTTCCTCATTTAGTAACAGTGGGGTGGAGAACGGCTTACAAAAATTAATTTGACAAATAGAGGAGATCAGTTTTCGTAAAAAACTGGAAAGACGCGCCTCTACTTTAATGTAGAATTTGTTTAATGTCGTGTAAGTTCAATCACGTAAATTACATAGAGATTAATCGCATTACAAATAATGCAGAAGTTACACCAAAAAAATATCAATAAAATCGGAGGTTAGAAAAATTTTAACGCGGAGATTTACTTCTTCAGTCATACGATAAGATAGTTTTTTGTCCTTGAATTAGTCAATTAATTTTGAGTTTGATATTAATATTGCCGGGATAGGACAGAAATCAAACAAATTATTTAATCATCTTCATCGCAACAATCTGAACTTGAATTTTAGGAGTGAGTGAATAACAAAACGCTAAAGATTAACATCAACTAAGCTAGGCTGCATAATATTGTGTAATTGCAATAATTCGAGTTAATGTCAGTTTTTACCGTTTTTTCACGCACATTCCTAAATCCATGTTCCGTTTGCTCGGGTGAAATCTCAATTAAAATGAGGCGAAACTTCAGCTGATTGAATATTTTGTTTAATTTCTGGTCTATTTCGGCCATATTTACATCAAACCCAAAATTAATACTCATGATTAATCTTTTAATATTTATAATCGTTGTTTGTCCACTAGAAAGGACAATGACGATTTCAAATAAGTTGAGTAACGCTATAAAGAAAATTAATACAATTAGTTAAATCAACTTAAATTTCATCAGAATAACTTGGAAAAGGAAATAATAATAACAACAATAATGATAAGTAATATAAATTATGCAAGTTGGGGTTTCTAATAGAATTACTCAAGAGTAAATCGTATTTTCTTGAACGAATTCTTTGAAAAGGGACAAAGTTAGAATGATATTTCAATAGAACTGGAAATCTATCTGCAGAACACGTTTTCCATTCCCCATCAACCGAAGCAACAAACAACGCGCCTCTAAACTCACATAACAAAATACTCATCTGCGTCGATGAACACATTGCTTTGTGGTAGGAAATTCTTGGGAAAACATAATGATGGACATAAGTATTATCTTTGATAAAACAACATAATAATGTTATTTTTACATTTAATCAATGCAGAAACTCATGGAAGCGTTGTTATGATTTGAGTCACCTCTAAAGAAATTTATTATGTGTGAAAAATTATAATAACTTTACTGTATTACTAATTAATTTTAAAAGGGGTGGAAGCTTGTGAAAAGTTTGGTAGCTTCTGGTAGGTAAATACAGAAAACTTGAAGTTTAAAGAAAAATATATTCACGCAACAGATCTTCCACCACCACATTCATTATCATTTCATTAACTCGGGCAAGGGAAAAGTTTTTCACTTTCACCGCCCCTCTTCCTACCACGCGCTCTCGTCCATGTCCTACTATATCTATAAGATTCAAAGAATGAACTAAAAATGCCGTGGAAAACACCCTGTGTGTATCTTCCCTCTCTTGTGCTCGGCAAACTTTGCTCGTCTTTTGTTTTCGGAAAGGAGGAACCCTTCCAGCGTATACTTGATGGATTGCTCAACAAATATTTTAGTATTCAAACGACCCGATAAAGTTTTGCGTCGGTAAGCATCTGGATAATTGGAAGGGATTGAATTTAGGTTTTTATTAATGTCCCTGGAACGCTCTATCACTCTGCGGGAGATAATCATTACGTTTTAAGTAAGTCAGTTTCCCTTCGCCTCCGCGCGCGCCTATGCCATCACAGCCGCCGCCACCACCACCAACCAACGTAAAGCACCAGTGCGGGGAAATGTTAGAATTGTTCTCGGACGAATTAACTTCAATTAATTTGTTTGAGAACCTATTCGCATTTTCGTCGTAATTGCACGAAACGAAATTGTCAGCATTATATAAAAGTATTTTCACGGAAAAGTTTTTCGCCCTAAGTGAGTTAACCTATTTAAATTCTAATGCACTTTATATTTTTAAACCTCAAGTAACGGCGAAGAGAATATTTGCTTCGTTTCCGGTAACGTAAACATGCTGAAATAATGATGAATAGTTAGTGTTATTGTGGAGGGTTTCAGGGGAAATCTGCCAAACTTCTGGGGATATTCCTCAACTTACTTGAAATTTGAAACAGTTTTAGATTATGGATGCTTGGAATAAAAGGCAAATAAGCTTTAAGTTTGAATTTGAAGGAAATACGAATTTAATAACAAATTTTATGATAAAACTGAAATGTTTGAAAATCCAACTAGTTAAAACAGTTCCAAATATCCAATTTTGTAAGGAAATCTGACCGAAACCTCACAACTTTATCACTGTGATAAATAGGTATATTGCTAAAAATTCATTATAACATTAAAATCAACTGAGGAATCAGGAATCGAAGATTTTTTATGAATTTTTTACAAAAACGTCAAAATATGTTATTGAAGAATAATGAGGAAAATGCCAAATCACTAAAATTTAAATGATTAAACCTAATTCCTCCTATTTCTTTTCCGTATTTTAAAACTAAGTCAGTAACTTTATTAAGATGATCTTTTCAAGATGACACCAATGCTTCTTAATTTAAGAAGTACCTAGTAGCTTCATACTTTTTGATTCATAAACTATGTAACAAGCATTATGATGGATGAACTGGGTGCCGAGGAAAGACGAGATTAAATTGATAATTTTCATCTCTGGAAGAGTTTTTTTTATTCTAGGAATTCGACGTCCTCCACCTATTAGAAATTTTATGTCTGTAATAAATATGTGTCTGAGTGTTTCACCAGCATTCAACTTTGTTTTCGTTTAATGACACAATAAATTTATAGAAACCAAAGTTTTTCCTGGTATACCATATAACCAGAATAGATTGTTTGTTGTGTGGTATGTGTATAGTGAGTGAGTGAGTCAGTGTGTTTCCCTATTGGTGTAGAAAATATTGCGTCTGTACACTTGACCGAGTTAGAAGTTTTAATATGACACATTGAGAAAGATGTTCAAAATAAAAACTGTTCCTGTAGTTGAATGTGTGGTGAATAATGGCACAACACGCAGGAACATATCAGAAATCTATTACATCTGACCGATAAAAATGACCGTGAGATCAAATAGCCAATTTATATCACAGTAGCCGAAGATACTTTGTTACCTATATGTATCGGGGGCGGTTCACGACAATGACGGATGACGCAGGGTCATCCCATGTACGGTCGACCGAGTTTTTGGTCGGTTTATTGATATATTTCTGACGTTATTGCTTTTCTTTTCGTATCCAACATGATACACCCAATTTTTCATGTATTGAAGCCATGCTATGAAGCAGTATATTAATTTTTTATATCACATTGTATTCTTATAAATATAGAAGCGCGTTATTATTCGCTCATGTCAGAATAATGTGTTTTTTGCAACATTTCTCCACTTCCCGGTTACTTTAACGGGTCTTTTAATGGCAGATGATATTGTACCAAGACACCTACACATTATAGAACAGCCATTATTCTTACATTGTTATGCTTGTGCATAATGAAAATCGATAAATATATGTATACATAAACATAGACAAATTATTTATTTCATTTATCTCTTAAATTCGATTAAATAATCGAGGTGTTAGAATTGTACGCGCGGCATCAGCTTGATGCTGTCTCGGTCTAAGTGCCTCGCCCGGATTTAATCCAAGTAAAAAAACTTAATTCTATATTGTGCTGAAAGGTTTCGTAAATAAAACGTCTCAATTCGGCGCATACCAATTTCGTCTAAGTAGATCTGCATCCGGGCATTGAAAGACGCGCTGTGTACCATTTTGAAGTTACTGCCTTTTTTCTTCTTCTGTGGGTCGGCTATAAATAAGTGACGGTTTGATAGCAGGAATTGATTTTCGACAAAGACCGTCCCACAAAAGAGTTAAGCATGGAGACAAGTGCAGTAATTGAGTTGATGGGTCTAAACAAAAGTGGCGCGATCTGTATTCAGTGCACAGTATAGATGGATTCAATAAGGAAACGGAGTGCATCGGTGCAGCTCCAATTGTGTCAGAAACGGATTACCGGCCTTGGGCTAGACTGGATACAGATGGCCCTATCTGGGAGCGCTAAGCTTTAAGGCAAAGTCTTCTACACATTCTCCCTGAGCTGGTTCGATAATTCCCAACAGTTTTCAGGTGGGATTTTTACGTTCGGCACCATGCGATTGGGAATGGGCTTTTTATGGAAAAAAATCACTGAGATCTTTTGGAATTCAATTTGAAATAAATTGCAGAGCAAAACTCAATTCAACCATTCATCAATGTAATTAGTTTACACAACTAAATTAACTTAGCCTACAATATATTTTAAATACTGGATTGTAATCTAAACTGTAATTTTCGTTTATTTGTTCCCCCTACTAAGTATTTTATTTCCCCCGGAGTAGGTGTTGAAACATTTTAATTTAAAATCGTCGCAACCAGAGCACATCCCATTGCTGGTGATCGATTCCGCGATGCGACCCTATCCCAACAATCTTCATTTAAGTGAGAAATTGGCATAAACTCGCAAAATCGTTAATTACAATCCAACATAGCTGCAATCACATCTGTTCGTTGTGAACAGCGGAATCCGGACGGAATAAATTCAGGCTTTAAAGTTGGGAACATTGGTCGGGACCTGCCAATAAAGCTGTCCTCTGTTGCAGTGACACGGTAATACATGGCCGAACATTCATCACGTTGAGGGTGAGGGGGGGCCCAAATGAAATGAGCAATAAATAAAATGCTGTAAAGTCCGCCGGTGGTCATCTATCAGCGTGTGTGGAGTGCTGTGGTTGCCCCCGGACCCACTCCGGACCCACCACCAGACTGAGTGTGTGTGTGTGCACACGTATCTCCGATATTTCCGAAGCTGGACTTTTATATGGCCCACATGCAATACCTATTAGGCGCACCACTATTTTATCACAACTTTGGGGCCACTTAGTTCACAACAAATACTTTCGTTTCCACATTCTGGACAATTCACTGTTTCATACATTTTTTTCTTGAAAATGTCGTTACAGAACTAAATATTTTACATATAACTTGTCTTAACAGCTGTTAAAAATATTTTGTGTAAAAACGACTGTGTTCCTATTGAGAAAGGGCCTTGGTGCTTTTTTTTGGGAAAATTAGATTATATTGTACAAGTTTTGTCAATTTTTCTTAGTTGTTATGAATCTCTTTTATATTCTGTAATGTATAATTTTATATTTTCAAAAATTAGATTTTTTATACACCTTAAAATATGTGAAAACGTACTCTTAAAAAATTATTAATTTGTACCTTAAACTGAACTTCTTTTTTTATTTCTTGATAAGAGTCATGAAAATCAAAAAAGATGGTGGCAAATCCACAGTTCAGATTCAAACCTGGCAAGACCATGGAACATTCGCACATTCAAAAAATCCTGAATTCGCCACTGAATAGTATTATTCATGATTCAACAAGCCAATAGACAAATTTATTTCTAAGCTTTATTTTATCAATAGAGAGTTATTGTAAAGTGAAAAAGTTGACTTTATTAAGAAAAGTGTTATTGCGATGGCCCTCTCGCTTCGTGTTTTATTTTTAACGACATTG
The DNA here is from genome assembly GCA_963942485.1 of Pediacus dermestoides. Taxonomy (NCBI): domain Eukaryota; kingdom Metazoa; phylum Arthropoda; class Insecta; order Coleoptera; family Cucujidae; genus Pediacus; species Pediacus dermestoides. The sequence goes on from OZ012629.1 coordinate 8,155,180, forward strand.
ATATTATATACATGTTTTCTGTGTACTGTTTACATCAAATTCAAAATTCAAATTTTTTTATATACGGACTTAAATATAATTAATATCTTGTGACGTAACTTTTATGTGCTCCTAGGCACGTGAAATATGTTTTATTTGGGGAAGTAATTGAAGGGAAACTCCTTATCAGTATAAAACTAGTGCACGATGCTCGAAGCAATAAATTTGCGCTTAGGAGTGAAAAAAGGGCGAAAAAATATATAGTAAATTTCCATATTGGTTGGTAAGTTTGCTCAATCCTTAAAACTCAATAAGTATGTGGCAGGATAAGTAAAGGATGACAGCGGTTCCGCCTGGTCGAATCCGGCACTATCTGCTGCTCTTGCTGACTGTGCTGGGCACTATCTACGGCCCTCAACCTCAACTCTCATATTGATCTCGATCGGACGCACTGCAAACTCAGCAACTTCCATGAAAAAATGAGAAAGGGACTTTCAACAAATTTGTTCATTTGTCGGAAGCGTAAATGACTCAATATGTTAAAAAATTAAGTATATAAATACCAGAAAATTTTGCATGTTTATGTGTACCTATGTGTGGCAAAAAACTGTAAAATAAATGTAAAGCAATTCCATCAGAAACATGAAGCGTTGTTGAAAGCCAAACAAACACTATACGGTTTAACCCTGTGCCACATAAATATTTTTATTGTATTTTATAATGTGAGATTAGACAATTTCGTAAGTCAACTTGGTGCATCGTGGAAGTGTAAAATTTATTGGAGTGGCTACTTGTGATGCGAAATATATCTTTGGCTTCAAAGAAAAGCAAACAAAACTGTATGTATACATAACGGTGTAAACACATCTTCTGAATTGAGTTGTTGAGAGTATAAGACGATTTATTTGTCGTAGCCCAAAGTTTCTTCAACTTCAAAAGCATTAAAAATAGTTTCGGTTTTGTTCTGCTCCTCTATACCATTAAATGTGCAAAGGAAATGTAGTGGTGACATCATTTTTATTATGTGACAGTTGGATATTTATTACTTATTAGTTAACCATCATCAGACAATTAATATCCATGAATATATTAAAATGTACCTAGGTTAAAATATTTATTGGGAATTAAATGGTAGAACAATTAAGTTTGGGTCGATGCCCGACAAAACCTTGTAAAGAATTCATGAACAAAATATACTGCACCGCCAAATTATAGCTTACACGAGGTTCTGTCCGTGCAGACTAAACGCCCCATCTCTGAGTCACTTACCTGTAATATATTCTCTTTAAAAACATCTGCAAATTTTATAATCAATAGCACCTGAAAGATTTAAATTTTATTCTGCGATGGGAGCGAGTATATTTTGGAACACACACAATTGTCAAAATAATGTAGTCCGAGTAATTCATAAGTTGGTAATTTTTTAACAGTGTACAGAATTTACTAAAATAAACATATTTTTCAATAAAAATTAAAAATAAGTTGTTTTTAATGTTCTAAAAAATAAAAAATGCTTTTTTTTCAAATATTTAGGAATCATCTTGTATATTTTCTTGTAAGTTTTAAATGTTAATATAAGAAAAAGTTTTATATAGAAAATTGTGATTGTTACTAATTGTAAGAGTCAAAATTCCAAGGATACAATTATTGTGTATAGAGTTTAGATAATGAAAATTGAGGTTGCGTAATAAATTACAATAATCCAAATGTTTTATGAGGGTACCTAAACAGACGGCTATTAGATTCTCCCAATATGAGATCCTTGCTGATATAAATTGGGAAACGCTGGGGGAATATACTCGAATATTTTGTAGTTCTAATTCGGTATAGAATCCATTGAAAAAATGGAAGCAAACCCCCGAGTGACCCTATTGACCTAACAAAGCGATTTTTCCATGCTTGTGTGTGTGTACGTTGGAAAGAAGGGAAAAATATTTCCTCTTATCACGTAAGCAAAATCGTATTTTCAAGGGTCCGTCGTCCTGTCGCCCGTACCCAATCTGTGCCATAAGTGGTCCCCGACGTCCTAAGCCGCCGACAACGAACTTGGTTACTATTGTACCTGCAGGCCCTCGACAAATTGCACACTGTCACTATTGATTTCCAATGTAGCTTTGGCCTGTCGACGAACCGCTTAATTTAGACCCGTTTATCCGCTATCGCTAAATTATTAATGCCCGGAGAGGATCAATCAATTCAATGCATGCATAGAGGATTAAAATTAATTTCCCATAGTGCTGGTCAGTAATCATGGTGAATGTACATCAAATGGGAATCTACAAACAACGAAAAACTGCATCAGACTAGTGATGTACATCACAGTTGATTTTTATGTTTACTTTGAATTATTGAATACGGAGATACTCATGGATATATGCAATTTCAAAACTGCTGGTGTTTATATGCGCTTTATACCCGGTTTTCCCAATTACCACTCAAACATGTTTCGATAATTTAAATTTAGGACAATTTTATGATACAGGCTTTAAACACATTTTAAGCATGGTAATTTTAGGTTTATTATAGAAGAAATTTAATAGTAATTGTAACATCTGGTATAGCGGGAGATGATAAAATAATAACTGCTGAACAAAGTGCTACATAAAAGAACATGTGTACATATCTATTGCTTAGATTAAATAAACTGAAATTACATCATATTTTCTGCAAACTTTGGCTTGCATAACATAATTTGCATAAAGTTGTGCCAAATTTTGAAATAATTTACTGAAAATCGCTTAATATTCGGTGAAATTCCCTGAATATGCCACAAATATCTAAAGAAAATTCTTAGCATCAGGAAATTATTGTATTTATAATAAATTATACTACAATTAATATTTTCTGTTATAATGCCAACATTTAGTTATATAAAAACGTAAATTTAGTAAAAATCCGCTCGGCGGTTCCAAAACTGTGGCATTTTAACCCAGCAGGATGGGAAAATTGTAGAAACAAAGAATTATTATTTTCAAAACAATGGATCTAGTAGTCGGATTTTTATGAAATTTACTTTATTACAAAACTGGATGTTGGTTTTCTTTACAAAAAAGTTACACAAGTTTTTATTTGGTGATTTTAGGCATTTATCGGAGCTTCAAAGTTGCACCTTTAAAAATGATAAAATTTTCTAGTAACTGTTTTAAAGAATCACAGTTTTGAAACCGCTGGTTGGATTTGTGTCAAAAAACATTTAAATCAAAGCTCAAGAATCGTACTATATTGAAAAAATCCTGAAATGTTAATATGATTTTTTTTTGCATTTTTTCGAGTTCCACAGTTCACTTTTCAAAAAACGTGTTTTTTGAGGGTGCTATCTACATTAAAATAATCACAGTTTTGGAACCACTGGTTGGATTTTGGTAAAATTTACTTTATTGCAAAGCTGGATGTTGGTATTATGTACGAAAAAATCCCCAAATCTTTATTTGGTGATTTTAGGCATATTCGTAGCTTTAAAATTGCACTTGAAAAATGTGACGTAATTTTCTAACGACTGTTTTTAAAAAATCACATTTTTGGAACTTGGGGAAAACGACATAAAGGTGCTTTCATGACCCTCACCCAATTCGGACTTAAATGTCATTGAAACTCTTTGGCATAAAATTAAACATATTCTACGCAATAATCCACCAAGAATCATCTTATAAGGCCTGGCACATTTTTTTCTATTCGCTTCTGAAAAAGCAATAATTTGTTGTAAGTTTTGGAGTCTATAGTCAAATCTGATGATAGTTTCATAGGTTTTGAAGCAAGCAGAATTTTTATCAAGAATTACTTTTACTCGTAAAAAGAAGATTAAAAAAAGTTTTTCCTATATATACCCGCATTCATGAACATTTTGTACAGAAGTAACTCAGAATTATTTATCTGTAGTCGTTTACTCTTCTTGCTTTTCCCAAATATTTATTTCTATTTTGATTTTCCACGGTCCTCGTCATTTATTTAGTTTTAAAATAGGAAGTTCCACTAAATTATTCAATAATGTAAATGAAAGAAATGTATTATATTAAATTGAAATGAATATTCGGAAAAGATAATGAATATAGGAACAAGGGCCTCAAATTGAATGGCAAGACGTCCCTGTAGCAAATACTAAATAACAACAATTCAGTGGAAATTCGCTCGTCCTTGGTGTATTGTAAAGGTTAAATATAAATATTTAGCATATAGATTTAATAAGAAATTGTAATACTGTTTGTTTATGGCAGTTGTTAAGTCATGAATATATTCATACCGACGCCAGGACCAAGACAAGACAGTATTTTATGCATAGTAAAAACGATACTTTTTCTAGCAGGATGTCCTATATTCATGATGGTTCTGTTTATAGTTTAGTTTTGCCTCGGTAAATACACAACTACACCGAAATAGCATATGAAACAAAGAAATTTGTAATAAAGTCTGTTTTAATAATAATATAGAAAACATTAAACATTCTGCATAAAAGTTTTAATTGTGCAATAAACTTGACAAAGAATTTTATATAATATTTTTTTCGTATTCTTTGTTCCTCGTAAAACTTTTTAATATACGTGACAAATATTAAATTATACGCATATTGCCATGTGTAAAAACCAGTGTTCATATATTAAATTCTGATTTTATTCATAAAACGAAGATATTTTTTATCATTTTAATAATGCATTGTAGATAAAAGGACTTATAATATATTTACAAAGAAGCTGATGGTTCTACTTTATATAATGGTGGGATTTGCTTTAAAAATAGGCTATTAAGGAACATATTATTAGAAAAACATTTTCATAAAGTAATTTAATGTGTCTGGGAAATAACTTTAATTTAAATAAGTACTATAGTAAAAACTGTTGTGTACATTTTGACAAATTAAATTGATTAATTTAAATCTTTGTGTATGTCCTCGACTAAGAAGATATTAAAATGAATAATGAGATCCGTTCTCTAGCTGAACCATACAAAGTACAAAATACTTAATGTGCCTTTCGGATTTAACAAAGCAATATTAATTTCAACCACGACATTAAAATTGTCGAAGTTTGTACATTTGTCATTTATACTGTGTAATTTTATCATATTGAATTTGGTCTAAGTGCATATTGTCGAGTTGTGCTTTTATTTTTGTTCCTATAATAAAATTTGTCTTATGGATTCCAAGTCCAACGAAATTCTCTCTTTTTGTTTGGTTGATGTTTACACGGTCTGGTCAATGTACCATAAATCATGTGCACATACACTCAGTTTAATAGAAATGTGATACAAAGCGAAAATTTGAGAGATTGTTAGCGTGTCCCTTTATTTTCGATTGAGTTAACGCCGTGCCTTTCCAAATTGAAATTTGTTCTATTTACAGGGACCTAAAAATGGAGAACGTGATGTTAAATTCCATTCAGACCCAGATTAAAATAGTTGATTTCGGTCTGAGCAACGTGTGGAGTGCGGACAATCCTTTGCGAACTCACTGTGGGTCCCCAGAGTATGCTGCACCGGAGCTCTTCGTTACCGGAAAGGAGTATGGAGCGGAAGTCGACCTCTGGAGTCTGTCAGTGAATCAATCAGTTCATTGATCTTCGGACACGATCTTTGCGATTAAACGTGTTCTGTTTTGGGAAACATTTCACTCGTGTACGGATTTTGCCCTTGGGCAAAGAAAGGCCCCTTCTGCTTTCGTCTAAAGTTTAACCCCCCACATCACTGAATAGAAAAGTTTCAAGTGGGCGGGTTTTATTAACGATGTACCAATTTGGGTCGGATTCTACACAATATTTGTTCATCCGGTTTTATATTGCATTATACTATAGTATAATAAGGGGCGTAGAATTTTTTTCAGGGATTAAAAATTAAGGTTTGTTCAATATCGTTAGATATTGAAATTTTAATAATGTTACTTTTCAACTAAATTTGATACAAAATACGTTGACAATGAAAATTTTATTTCATCCCATTAACTTATGTGTTTTACTTAAAATGGATAAAGCTAAATAATTTTCTTGATTTCCAGTTAATTTTAAAAAAAATTCCTTATACCAACTCGAAGAAGCTTTATTAAATGACTAATTGCTTTATTTCTGTAAATTTGTCAGCATTTTTTGGAGCATTATTTTCAGCAACTTTTCTGAAAAATCAAATTAATTGAAAAACAAGAAAGTTATTTAAGTAAACCGCACACTGAAGACTTTTGAGGACTAAGGCCTATACAGGGTGTCCCAGTTTATATCGTCAGGATTTCACCAGTCGATAGTTTAGCGAGAATTAAAGGTGGTTTGTCTAATAAACTATGGTCCAATGTTGCTTCCTTTTTGATGTACAGGGCATTAAAGAAAATAAATTATTTTAAATAATTTGCTATAAATCAATAACAAAAAAAGTTAGTCTTCTGAAATTTTGCATAGATCTTTTTTTTGTATTCTCTTATTAATAGTGGTTGCAATTATTTTATTTAGAACACAGAAACGTGCGTACGGGTTTCTTCAAAAACATTTTATTGAATAAAACGTACACCACTGTTTTTTTTTGCAGCACTAATATGCAGAGAGTATTTCCATTCAATTTAGAAACTTTTTTGTATCTTACAATTTCTTGATAACTAAAGTTTTTTTTTTCTTATTTATTAAAGAGGTTTTTCCCTATTAGATTTGCGAAAAAAGCATCAGTACAAAGTTGTAGAGAAAAATATTTCCTACAACTTTCCTTTTAATATTTTTTTGATATTGTCAATATTTAAAAAAATATTCAACAAATAAGTTGCAAATTTTAGGGAAATTTTTCTCTAGTTAGGTACTACTTACTACTCTTTCCCCAAAATTTTCAACTTATTTGTTGAATAACTTTTTAAATATCGACAATATCAAAAAAAGTTTAAAAGAGAAGTTGTAGCAAATATTTTTCTTTACAACTTTGTACTGACTCTTTTTTTCAAAAATTTAATAGGAAAAAAGTTAGTCAATAAACAAAAAAATCCAACCCTTAATTGAGAGCTGGTGAAGGAAAGGCGGGGTCTACGAATACACAAACTCAGTTTTAAACTTTCAGGGTGACCCTCTAGAAGATTCTATAAAAATTGGCTGTAGGGTAAAAAAAGTCTATTTGAAGCCTTTTTTTCTCCCTTATTTACTGTATTATTAGTTTGTTTTGAGTTAAGTTATCAAAAAATTATAAGATACGAAAAAGTTTCTAAATTGAATGAAAAATACTCTCTGCATATTGGTGCTGCAAAAAAACCAGTGGCGTACCTTTTATTCAATAAAATGTTTTTGAAGAGACCCGTAAGCACGCCTCTATGTTCTAAATAAAATAATTGCAACCAGTATTAATAAGAGAATACAAAAAAAAAATCTATGCAAAATTTCAGAAGGCTAACTTTTTTTGTTATTGATTTATAGCAAATTATTTCTTTAATGGCCTATACGCCAAAAAGGAAGCAACATTCGACCATAATTTATTAGAGTATTAGACAAACCACCTTTAATTTTCGCTAAACTATCGACTGGTGAAATCCTGACGATATAAACTGTATAGATTGTTATTTTAACTTGTATATCTAAATTGTTCAAAATTGTGGTAATAAACACATAACGCAAAAGATCGTTGTCAATTTAGCAATTGCCTAAAGTTGCCATGGCCATTCCACACGCACTCCAGTAACAATATCCCTAGTAACTTTGTCAATTTCCAGTGGCATTATCTTATATGGCATGGTGGTGGGCCAGTTACCCTTCGTTAGCAACCGAAATGATCATGTATCATCTCAAGAACGACGGAAAAGGCTGGTATCACAAATAAACAAGGGACTGGCGACACAACACCGGCGTGCGATTGCCTGCTTTTCAACTGACTTTCGAAATATGATGAACAAGCTGCTTATTGCCGATGCTACCCAAAGAATAACCATCAAGGAACTCATCATTCATCCGTGGATTACCGATAACGGAAAGAAAATGATACGCACCAATCCAATCAGACCAATTCAGGCAAACTGGCATGCTAAAGTAATATTTCAGCATATTTCAAGAACATATCCTGGGGTTTTTTTATTAAATCAGGTTATGGGGATGGGGAGGGATCCATATAGTTATATTTTTTAATAATCTTGAAAGCGAAAGCAAACGTCTGTTCCTATACACACAGAGATTTTTGATTATTTTCTACGCCATTAATATAATTTCTTTGATCTCTTTTAACAGATTATAAGTGAAATAGGAACAATGATGCACGTAAATGTAGGTGTTGTTTTACAAATAATCGGAGACGAACCTTACGGAAAAGTAGCTGGTATTTTCAACATTTTAGTACATAAACACACAACGAATCTACTAAACGGCGACGGTGTAACCAGAACTACTGTACCAATAACCATTGAACCAGATCAAGCCCCTAGTCGCACACACCCCCAAAGAAAAGACAGTGCTGTTTACGCGATTTCCCATGAGAAAGTCAGACAACACCCATGCATAGAACCACCTGGAACAGCACCAGTTGGTACTCGCAACGCATACACCCCTCGGGTACTACTACGCAACAAACAGTTTAACCCAGAACCTGTAGTGGAGGAGGAGAAAAAACTCGTATCATCTGAAAGCAAACATCACCACTTCCGAACGATCATTTGTGATCAAAGTGTGGATTATAGAATGATCACGTCGCCCACATTGCGTCGAAAAGCGTACTCTGCAACGATTTCTGCAAAGTTGGTGCAGCAGACGTCGATGGATAAAGGGAAGGTGGTGGTGGAGGTACCGATTGAGACTAATGTTAAAACCAGTTCGACTAGGAATGGGTTTTCGGCTTCGGGTAGACGGAAAATTTGTGTGGTTGAAGATATGCCGAAGAGGTATCCTGTGCTGAAATCGCCAGTGTTCACTTCTAGGTAAGAAACAAACTCCTAAAAGATATAAGTGTTAGCTGTTAATTTGTTATTAAATAAATGTGTTTAATCGTTTTTGAAGTAACCTATTTAAATAAATTTTTATTATATTACCAGTAAAATTTTATTATAATTAAATAAATACAGCACCACCGGCGCATCCGCCAAAATTTGATTTTTTTTTTAATTTTACACTTTTACTTTTTATTACATCAAAGAGCTCAAATTATAATAAATATAACAGAATTTTTAAATAGATAATTCTTCTGGAATACAGTGTGAAACTAATTTGTGTAAAAAAAATGCTTTTAAATTCTTGGTGGTCTTGGTGTAATATTTATACAGGGTGTCCGGAAATTAAGAACAAAAAACTCGGGGTGTGATTCTACTTGATAAATTAATGTGACAAGTTCCTATAACATTTTTCCGAGAGCTCATTAATCTTGGGGTTACAGGGCCTTAAAGTTTGTTTTTTTAAATCAATTTTTTCCAGTAACTTTTTTCTAGTGTACCGATTCGTTTCAAATTTGGCACACTTATCACAAATGTTTATTTGTATTCTTGCACCAAAATTGCGGTAAATCCCCCCCAGTGTCTAAGAGTCGAAACTGACGTTAACCTTTGGATAAAGACCCAGAACTTTCTTGTTAGGTACTTTTTCTAAATTTTGATGACGTCCGATTGAAGAGCATCGAAAAATCTTCAAAAAAGATCCTCTTGCTGCATCACTTTAAAACCAGTCGTTTTCGAGAAAAACGCCTTAAATGAATACCAACTAACTACAGCTCATTTTTAAGATTAACAAAGCAAGTATTAAACAGAAGCGCGTTTTTCTCGAAAACTACTCGTATTATCGATAATTAACAAGAAGATCTTTTTTGAAGATATTTCGATGCTCTTCAATCGGGCATTATCAAAATTTTGAAAAAAGTTATTGGAAAAAATTGATTAAAAAAAAACTTTGGGGCCTTGTATCCCCAATATTAATGAGCTTTCGAAAAAATGTTATAGGAACTTGTCACATTCACTTTTCGAGTAGAATCAGTCAGAGTTTTTTGCTCCTAATTTCCGGACACCCTGTATAATTTTTCAGTTCAGATAATATTTTCTTATAAATTACGATTAATTAAAATTTCTGCCATCGCCAATATAAAAAATTAACAAAATTATAAAAATGGAAAAAATAATTTTTAGCATATAAGTCATAAAACATACAAAAGAATTTTTATACGAATTTTTATATGTAATCTATTTTTAGGGGTGATTTTGTTTTTAAGTAGGTAATTCCGGAAATCCCAGTTATTTTTACTTTTTCATTCTGTGAAAATATTTTGAATTATTACATAATTTTAAAAAGTGTTCGGCAAGGTTGGTAAGATTAAGGCTGGATGTATGATATATTTTTCTTAATTTATCTAATTTACAGGGTGTCAAAAATGAATTTTTCAATAAATTTTTTGAGTATATCTCCAGAAAGCTTAAAGATAAAGATCTGAAATTTGGTAGACTAATAAAACTTTAAATAAACTGTAAATTGGTGGTATTATAACAAAAATAATATTGTACAGGGTGTCCCATTTTCGACACTTTTAGGGGGTATTGGCGTTATTATCAAAGATAGAGTGTTGCGATTTTCACCTTCCTTTCCTACTTTTTTACGAAACGAAAGATTCCGGGGTCAAATTTGTCATGGCTCTTTTAGTTTTTAATCTACAGAGTGATTCTGAAAATCTTTGTTTTTTAGACACCCCTCGTATTTCCGTTATGCGTCTACTGATCTTGATAGAGTTTTTTACGTAGAATTCAGTGGCGTAGGCAGTTTTTGTGTAAAAGGTTTAGTTTTTGAGATATTGCCCAAACTTATGTTTTTTTAAATGGGACACCCTATATATTAATTTTTATATTGATTAAGCAAAATTTGAGCTTTCCAAAAATATATAATACTTTATATTTATTTTGAAAAACAAGCTCAAAATTCGATATTTTTAATAATTTATTTACTTTTAATTTTTTATTACAATGGCCCTTTATGATAATTATGAGAAGTATTATATTGTTGGTATGTTTTATACAATGCATTAAAATTATCTTTTGAAGTGTTTAGCTTTAGAATAATGACGCATTGTGAAAATTTTGCATTTGTTTCTAAAATATAAGGCATGGCCTACTGTTATAAATAAAGAAAATTATTAAAAATATCGAATTTGGAGCTTGTTTTTCAAAATAAATATTAAGTATTATATATTTTTGGAAAGCCCAAATTTTGCTTAATCAATATAAAAGATAATATTTAGGGTGTCCCATTTAAAAAAACATAAGTTACTGCAATATCTCTAAAACTAAACCTTTTATACAAAAATTGCCTACGACACTGACTTCTACGTAAAAAACTCTATCAAGATCAGTTTTCACCTTTTTGATAAGTAGACGCATAACGGAAATACGAGGGGTGTCTAAAAAACAAAAATTTTGAAAATCACTCTGTAGATTAAAAACTAAGAGAGCCATGACAAAATTGACCCCGGAATCTTTCGATTCGTAAAAAAGTAGGACAGGAACGTGAAAACCGCAACACTCTATCTTTGATAATGACGCCAATACCCCCTAAAAGTGTCGAAAATGGAACACCCTGTACAGTGACGTACTCATCTACATATTTTAGACACATATTTTAAGGGAAGTAAACCATTGAAAAAAATTATTTTTACCGTAGCAAATATTATTCAGTCACTCCACATTTTCAAACTCCACTGTCCAAACTGGCTAATTACTAAATAACACCTTTAGTTTCAGACCAAAGACCTCAGTGTCAAACAGCAAGAACCAAGGCAAACCGGAGGGTCCATCTGGAACCAAACGTGCAGTAACCAGTCATGCAGCAGACCGAATACCAAAACGCTACAGGTAAGTGTGGTTTCTCGGACGGTCTGTTGTAAGACGTATCACTGTTTAGTATATCATCAGTGAAGGTTGTCCAAGGCGCGGTTCCTAAAGTAGAGTCAGACCATCATGGGAACGATAAAAAAATTTTACATAAGGAGAGCTGTCGGGCAAATTCACTAAGGTACGCCTGTGGGGACGGATCGGGCAGACCAAGCACTACACCGTCAGGTGAGTGTAATAAATTCATTTCAATTAAAAGTAAAACAATGAACGTAAGACTAACTATGTAAATTTGTTGTTTTTCTTTTTTGGCTGTTTCTAGTTTTTATGACGGTCTGGGAATAAAATGTACAAAGAGCGCAAAACTTGCCTCTAGTACTCGTACATACAATACCTACCATATAATACTTTTGACTCGTTTCCCACTATAAACACTTCAGCCACAAATAAATTTCCAACAGTAATAAATGTCAACATAAACGGAATATAAGAGCAAGTATATTCTTATTATGTTTTTTTTTCTAGACCCAATGAAGAATTTTAAAAAAAGTTTTATGTATGATCCCATTGCAAGGTCAATAGCTGGATATGTAGCGAACAACATGCCCGACAAGATGTCTGCTGTAATAAAAAACAAACGTAAGATTTATTAAGCTATTGTAATACTTTTTTGTTTTCAGTTTTCTTGGTTAAAAAAATAAAATAGTAGTTGTAGTCTAATAAAAAGAATTATCTGGGTTTTGAGTTTTATTTACCTGCATTAAAAACGGAATAACAAAATGAAAATGTGATTATTCCTAATAGTAGTTTTGCAAATTATTATATCATAGAAAATAGTAAATATGTTGTCACCTGATTATTACTAGTAACTGTAAAGTTCAATTATTTTTTGGCAGTTTCATTTTTTGTTAAATGGCACATTTCTTATAAAATATACTACAATTTTAAGACATTCATAATATCAAAATCTAATTTTTAATTAATGTAACCATTATGCTAAACTTTCAGTCTCCACAAAACAACAAATCTAAAAATAAGTACTAAAATACAAAACAAACAATTATCATTAAACTAATGTGTTGGAACGTCTCGAGTTTGTGTTATAGTGCCTAATTTTATATATCTTGCTGTAGTTTGAGGAGGCGTTTGCGACTGATATCCCGGTGAAGTTATTGATAGACGATCATTGGGTACTTGAGAGCCATCACCTTTTAGGACGGCAACTGGTTTCCACGAATTAATATAATTCACTGCAAATAAAATCCGAGGGTAATTTTTGCTTTAATAATTTCAGTAGAAATGCTCACTTTTATACATTCTAACGCATCCGTCATCACCACTGGAAGCCAGAAGTGTTCCGGTAACATTCCAGGCAACCCTCCAGACAGTGCTGTTGTGATCATCAAATTGTGCTATTGTTTGAACATCTAGTTTTGTAACCCCACTTTGTAAAGTTGTGGCATCACTACAAAAATTTATAGTAGAAAAGCGGTTTTAAATGTTTATGGTAACGTACTCCAGTGGTACCAAGTTGAGTATTCTTATTTCCTTTGTAGCTACAGCCAAAATATGAAAACTTCTACCGAGATTTGGTGAAAAAGACAAATCGTATACAGCATCTGTTATTGAACTAATAGTTTCCAGTTTCGTCCATCGTCTACTGTTTTCACTGTATTCATAAATGAAAACTTTGCCACCATTCGAGGGGTTAGGACAATCACTTCCCACCGCCAGCATTGGAGGGTACATTCTAAAAAACAGTTTAGCATCTGTATGTGTAAAATTTCTTCTAAAAAAATTTTACTTTGATAGCGTGGGGTTCCACGACAAACAGCTACAAGGCAATTTACACTGTACTTCATGTTGTAGCGTCCACTGACTTAAATTCATCACATCGGGCGCCTCGTATATCCTTATAATTCCCTCAGCTGAGCAAGTGGCTAGTTGCAAACCGAAATTCTTAGGGCCAAACTTAACATCTGTTACAGACGTCCTAGAGTCAACTAAATTCGTACGACGTACCCAGTGTCTTGTACCCCGCTCACCAGGACCTAAATTACTATTTACAAAAAAATTCCAACGTTAACTTCAACAAGTATTACCAATTTCTTCCCAAACTGCCGCTGTGCGATCAAACGAACATGTAGCTAAAACTTGTCCAAATTCCGGATGTGCCCATGTTACTTTCCATACAGAACCACTATGAGCCTTCCAACTAGACGTTAGTGTCCATTTCCCGTCGTTACTTTGGTCCCAAACCTTAAAGCCCGGTTTGTTTATTCGAGAAATAAATTGGGGTTTGACTACTTACTTTTACGAAGTGGTCACTCGAGCATGTTGCCATGCGATTGCCGTAGAAATCATAGGAAACATCGTGGATTAAATCTTTGTGTTCAGCGTTAATTTCTTGGGCTTCAAACATAATGAATTTTGAAACGCAGTTTTCATACAAGATGGCTGTACCGGATTGAGGTTATGGTTCGATTAACAAGACATGCGTCAGTTTGAAATGTTTGCATTGAATAGAATTTCATTGAACCGAAAAGGCAAGAGATAAAGGAGTTTTTTTTTTATTTAAATGAATAAATTGATTATAATTATAAGTTGAAGTTAATATTTAATGAACTATTCATTTAAGATTACATGAGAAATCTAAAACGGACTTTGGATATTTTTAATTAAACCCCTTTCAAAAGGATTGTTCGGTTCGTTATCTAAAGCTAGAGAGAAAGAGTTAAAATACGTATATGTTAGACAGAGATAGAAATATGTAATAACCACCGAACAAACCATATTTGTCTTTTGCTTTATCAGTAGACGTTTTCCCAATGATTTTGTTTGATTTTAGATAAAATTACTTCATTAATATATAATTAAGCAAAATTAAGTGCCATCGATAACATTGACATACCATCAAATATAAACAGTATATTTAAGCGTATTGCTGGTTGCCTAAATATGTTAAAGACTACAATGATTTCCACTAGAGGTCACTAAATCTAGCCAATAGCCGTCAGTGTTGCCCTTCCTGTAATGAATTTCTTTGAAGAAGTCAAAAAACGCCATTTTGTTTCTGTGACAATCCTTCAATCAAGAATCTGGTGAACTTTTACACAAAAGCAAGCTAATTTGCTTACACCTTTTATACACAGTGTTGTGTAGTTGTTAAAGTATGTTTGTTTTATTATATTGTTTGTTTCTAGTTTACTGGTGTAATATGTATTTTTTGAAAATGAGTGTTTTGCATTGTGTTTTTAGGAAGGGAGTGCCGCGTCATCCATTGTGTTGTCCGTTATTTGGTGTGTTCAGTGCGTATGATCGCCTCTGGGAGAGACAAAATAACAGTAAGAATACAAAATATGAAAAGAAGTAGTGATAGGGATACTCCACCACGTAGCAAAAGGTCACGATCTAGTATGGGGCGTTACGATGACAGCTCTGATGAGAGAATAACGCCGGATCGCGTCAGGCGACGCACAAGCCGCGCTCGGTCGCCTAGCCCTAGGGCAAGGTACATTTCTCCACACCGGGACGAGTATCTACGTCCACCAGAACGCTCATACCCCTACAAAGTTCTATGCGTTAGTGCGTTACACCCCAAAGCAAGCGATGAAATTATCAAGGATACCCTTTATCGTGAGTACAAAAAATACGGGGACCTTAGCATAAGGATTACGCACGATTTGGATGAGAGAGTCGCTTATGTTTGTTTTCGCAACCCCGAGGATGCTAGGGATGCCAAACACGGCAAGCCCCGTATTATAATCTACGACAAAGTGGCTTTAGTGGAGGCTGTTTACGAAGTGCCTCGATCAACTGATGTTTACCGCAGTAGACCACGTTCGATTAGTCCGGAATATGATCGTCATTACTACGCAAGGTCTCCGGATCGTTTACGTCCAGTTGAACGTTATGATCGTCCCTATGGTCCACCACCCGGTGTACCGGTACATCGGGAATATCGGCGAGAGGCACTTCCTGCGCCCCACCATGAATACCTTGCACGACCACCAATTCACCATGGTCCTCCGCATATGCCACCAGCGCATGGTTATGGGCCCCCACGTCATTCAGCGCCGCGTGCCCCGTTTGAAAAAACCGAGAATAAAAAGGATAAATTCCCCAATTATTTACACCATGTTCAACCGGAGGAAGATCCATTAGCCACTCGAACACTATTCGCTGGTAATTTGGAAATAAACATAACTGAGGAGGAGTTACGTAGGATTTTCGGACGATACGGCGTAGTTGAGGATATTGATATTAAACGTCCCCCACCTGGAACTGGAAACGCTTTTGCTTTTGTGCGCTTTCATACTTTAGACATGGCACATAGAGCAAAAGTGGAGCTTTCCGGACAATATATTGGTAAATTTCAATGTAAAATCGGATATGGCAAAGCAACGCCCACTACCAGAATTTGGGTAGGTGGTCTGGGGCCTTGGACATCAATCCCGCAACTAGAACGAGAATTTGATCGCTTTGGTGCTATAAAAAAAATCGACTATGTTAAAGGCGACAACCAAGCTTATATCTTGTACGATAGCATCGATGCAGCCCAAGCGGCCGTTAAGGAAATGCGTGGGTTTGCCCTAGGTGGTCCAGACCGCCGCCTTAGAACCGATTTTGCGGATGTGACGCCTGGAGTTAGCTACCGTCCGAAACCGCCTTATACAGGTGGTAGTGGTGGTGGTGGAAGTGGCGCAGCTCATGAAGAGGGCAGCTCCGATTACCGCAGGATAGACTACGAATATGATTACGACGGGGCCGAAGCAACTAGTAGTAATTATAGGGGTTACAGAGGCAGACAACCATACCCAGAACGACGGGCTGGTAGTAGAGGTCCTTACAGATATCCTGAGGGCGCCACAGAGGACGAGTGGGGTCGCACCCGCGATGGAGAATACGATCGACGACGCTCTGGTTCACGTGGGGCAGACAGATCTAGATCCAGGTCACCAAGGCGTTCCCCTGACTCAGATTCTGATAGTGGGTCGAGACGTGCTGGTCTTTTAGCTTCCAGTCGCACCCTGCCAGAAGTTGCAAGAAAATGCACAACAATTTGGCAAGGCGCTCTTATCCTAAAGAACTCCTTGTTCCCCGCCAAATTCCATCTAATCGACGGAGATACAGACATTGTAGAGGGTCTAATGAAAGACGAGGACGGTAAACACCAACTGAGAATCACCCAGAGACTTAGATTAGACCAGCCTAAGTTGGAAGATGTGCAAAAACGAATTTCCAGTGCTAGTTCCCATGCAATTTTCTTGGGTTTGGCTGGATCTACTGCTTCCGTTACAAATGATGATGCTACTGTTCAGACTCGACCATTGAGAAATTTGGTTTCGTATTTGAAGCAGAAGGAAGCAGCTGGTGTTATCTCATTGTTGAATAAGGAAACCGAGGCTACAGGTGTTTTGTATTCCTTCCCGCCTTGTCCCTTTTCCACTGAACTTCTGAAACGCACTTGCCCTAATCTTTCAGACGAAGCCATTAAGGAAGATCATCTTATTATTGTTGTGGTACGTGGCGGTACCGCCTAATTTTCCTTTATCCTATTATTTTCTTATTCATCTTGTATCCCTTTTCAACTTTATTTACACAACCTCTACAATGTGTAATACAATACTAAACTGTATCCTTATCCAATTATTTTGTTTAGTACGGTATTACAATGCTATTATTGAAGTATAGTTATATTTTGAGACAGTGTAGCCTTTACATTATGCAGGGGCATTCAAACGTAACTATATTCAAAAAATTATGATGCGTTATCACTTTAAATGCTATATTTTGTTTATACACATTATTTTTACACTTTAATATTAATATTTCTAGAACAAAGTATCTTTTTGATAATTTGATTGTTGTCTAATGTAAAATTTATTTCAGGAAATTGGAGACCAACGTTATTAAAAATGTTTCTGGTCCTTTGTGTAGTTATACTGTGTAAAATTTTTGATAATCATCAGTGTTAATGTAAATAACGACGAACATTTCTTTGGTTTTGTAATTTAGTGCGGTGGACTTTAATTTAAGTGGTACCTAGCAGTTCTTTCCCATTAATCTGCAATTAGTTTTATTTATATTTTTAAGTGGTTTTGGTTCTTGAGACTTATGTGAAAGAACTGTTTGACATAAACGAAACTACAGTGTGATTGTAGTGTACTAGTGTAGTCGCTAAATTATGTATGGTTTTTACAGGAAATGTTTTAATTAACATTGTGATGTAGTGTTTAAGAAAGTTGATCAGTGATTTTACTTTTTGATTTAACACTCGACATGGTCTCAGTAAATTTGTATTTAAGTTAATTAAGATCATGTTTTCTGCTGTAGTGATGTGAAAAATAGATAAGTTCTTTGACGAATTTGTGTTGTTCTTCAAAAAAATCCTTGTGCTCCGTGTGAGTGTGTGCTTCTGGCTCGTTCTTTGATTCACTGAGACATTACTGTGCAAATAAGTAACTTTTTTCTAGGAAATTTTTGTGATTGGTTTTTGTCTATAAGTTTAATTGTGCAAATAATTTTCTTGTGGTCAAATTGAGCACAGTAGTTTGTTGAAAAAAAAAACATTGTGTGAGTACAAATAGTGAACTTCTAGTCTTTTCAAAAAAATGTGTTGTGATGCATTCAAGTTAACTAAAAAAGTTTTGAGTAAAGTTTGAGGTGAGTCGTTTAACAACACGAAAATATCAGTGAAACACAATTGGTAGATTTAATTTTAGTTTGTTCCTTTGAAAAATTTGCATTTTTGTTTCAAGCTTCAGTATCTCGAGACTTTGATAGTCAGTCTGTCATGACCCTGAAACCCACTATCTTTATTCTAAACCGGTTGGCTAGGAGTAAAAATTGTGGGGTTTAAGGTAATGCTAGGATGACTGGCAAAGTCCTAAGTAGCACTGAAATCCGAAGAAAGAAGCTCTTTCTATTTCGGCTCTCAGTAATTAATGAAGCACATTGCTTACTAGAAAAATGACTTGTCCATAGATAAACCTTGAGGAGACGTCAGCAGCCACGCAGAAATATTCTCTAGGAAAAGTCCATTATTATGCAGTCACCGCCAAACGTTTACAATATGGGACAAAAAAATTGCGTCAATAGTATGCAAATCTGAAAACCTAATTTGTTATAAATTTTTAATTTTTCTGACGTTTAACTACAAAATAGTTTGAAAAAAGATTATCTATTTTTTGTAGAATTAATTTTCGAATTTGGTAGAAAATTTGTCTTACTTTTTCCCGTTTTTTTGTCCGTATTTAAACAATTAATAGTACAGGGTGTCCCATTTTCGACACTTTTAGGGGGTATTGGCGTTATTATCAAAGATAGAGTGTTGTGGTTTTCACCTTCCTGTCCTACTTTTTTACGAAACGAAAGATTCCGGGGTCAAATTTGTCATGGCTCTCTTAGTTTTTAATCTACAGAGTGATTCTGAAAATCTTTGTTTTTTAGACACCCCTCGTATTTCCGTTATCTTATCTTATCAAAAAGGTGAAAACTGATCTTGATAGAGTTTTTTACGTAGAATTCAGTGGCGTAGGCAGTTTTTGTGTAAAAGGTTTAGTTTTTGAGATATTGCCCAAACTTAAATGGGACACCCTATATATTATCTTTTATATTGATTAAGCAAAATTTGGAATTTCCAAAAATATATAATACTTAATATTTATTTTGAAAACAAGCTCAAAATTCGATATTTTTACTAATTTTCTTTATTTATAACAGTAGGCCATGGCTAATTTTTAAAAATAAATCCAAAATTTTCACAATGCGTAATTATTTTAAAGCTAAACACTATAAAAGATAATTTTAATACATTGTATAAAACATAACAACAATATAATACTTCTCATAATTATCGTAAATGGCCATTGTAATAAAAAATTAAAAGTAAAATAAAAACTCCTACGTAACAAAAATATTTCATCAATAATGGAAATCTGTCAAATTTTGCATTTGTTTCTAATAAACTAGCCATGGCCTACTGTTATAAATAAAGAAAATTAGTAAAAATATCGAATTTTGAGCTTGTTTTCAAAATAAATATTAAGTATTATATATTTTTGGAAAGCCCAAATTTTGCTTAATCAATATAGAAGATAATATATAGGGTGTCCCATTTAAAAAAACATAAGTTTGGACAATATCTCAAAAACTAAACCTTTTACACAAAAACTGCCTACGCCACTGAATTCTACGTAAAAAACTCTATCAAGATTAGTTTTCACCTTTTTGATAAGTAGACGCATAACGGAAATACGAGGGGTGTCTAAAAAACAAAGATTTTCAGAATTACTCTGTAGATTAAAAACTAAGAGAGCCATGACAAATTTGACCCCGGAATCTTTCGTTTCGTAAAAAAGTAGGACAGGAACGTGAAAACCGCAACACTCTATCTTTGATAATAACGCCAATACCCCCTAAAAGTGTCGAAAATGGGACACCCTGTACAGTAAATAGGGGATAAGAGGCCACAAATAGACTTTTTTTTACCCTACATCCAATTTTTGCAGAATTTTGTAGAGGGTAAGTTTAAAACTGAGTTTTTGTATTCGTCGTTCCTTCACGAGCCCTTAATTTACGGTTAAATTTTTTATTTACTAAATAACTTCTTTTCTATTAGATTTTCAAAAAAAGCGTCCGTACAAAGTTGTAGAGAAAATTGTTTTTTACAACTTTTCTTTACAAATTTTTGTGATATTGTTAATATGTATTTAAAAAATTATTCAACAAATAAGTTGAAAATTTTGGGGACATTTTTCTCTGCTTACTCTACCTGTGTGGTGACCTGGAGAAGATTTTATAGAAAGAAATAAGTGGAAATTGGTACAAATGAGATCGTGTTTTTATTTTGATTGTATGGTTAGCTGAAAAAGTCACTATAATTCATTTTAAATGACAACAATGAGATCCATTGGAGATACAGGTTGAAAAAACGGAAAAATTTATCTATATAAAAAATGTGATATGTACGTTTTTTGTAGCTCTAAGAAAGCTCTATAAAAACATTAGAAACAGAATTACCCTGACATTTACCGTTAAGGAAATATTTAATGAAAAAGAAAAATTGCCCCAAAATTTTCAATTTATTTGTTGAATAACTTTTTAAATATTGAAAACATAAAAAAAAATTTAAAAGAAAATACGAAATATTTTTCTCTACAATTTTGTACTGGAGCTTTTTATTCGAAAATCTAATAGGAAAGAAGTTATTCAATAAATTAAAAAATTAACCCTTAATTAAGGGCTCTACGAATTCAAAAACTCAGTTTTAAACTTACAAGAGTAAAAAAAGTGTATTGCAACTCCCTGCTTACTCTACTACAACTAGTTTGACCAATCTGAATTACAGACTTTGTTTTCAGACTGCTAACGATTGGCGCAGACAGCTACAAAAAATTTACGTATGGTACAAACTTTTTGATCACTGCGTTTATTGGAAAAGAAGTTATCTTCACTAATAAACGAGTTGTGTTCTAGGATTTCCTAATGTCTCTGGAATAATTACTATTCTTTTCCAAAAATGGTATTCTATAATTTTTATTTTTCTAATAGATCCTTTTCTAGTACCCCAGGCAATCAATAAAACATTCATTATCCACTTCTAGTTTTTTTATTAAATTTTTTATTTCATTTAGTTTTATTAATATACACAGGAATGTTTGGTTTAAACAATACCAGGGTCACCACAAATCAACTAAGTGTGTTTTTGTCTTTTCAACTTTATTTTTCTTAATAAAGGTTAATAATTAAACATGGCTTTGATTTTCATGCTAAAAGTGTTTAAACTTAAATGCATTTTAAATAGCAATAAATTAAATGAATATAAGTTACAGATCAAAAAATACATCTCATTCAAAAATAAACCTAGTACTTCTTTAAGCAAAATATATTCTTCAATAATTATGTAAATCTTTGCATAAATATTAAAATTTGGTGTATAGACATTAACAGGTAGGTAAGATATATCCAAAATTAATCTAATTTCACTACAACGACTGGATCATCATCATGACTTCAGGTTTCAAAAAACTGGTACTACCAGCTACTTGAATCTCCCTTTCAATAGATGGATCCCATTGAAACATCAATATGGTGGCAGGTATTAGGCGTAGATCAAGCAGAGTACTCTCCATATCTTGCTCTTCGAATTTGTGACCAGTTGGTGCAGTTAGAATAAAGGGTAGGCCAAAGTGCTCTAAATTATTCTGCACAAAATCGAAGACTTCAGCAAATTTTTCGTGTACAGAAAAAGTACCCTACAAAACAAAACAAAACTAGTAAAAAGGAATTTATCTATGGGAAAAGCTGGTTTACTTGTAGGAATAGTCCATCTGGAAAGCGAATTCTGATTAAAGCAAACTTGTATTTTCTTAATTCTCTAAGCTCGTCTTTTTCTCTCATGGCTTTGGTTCGAAGTTGAAGCTGCTTTTCTGTGATTAGGGCTCTAGAATAAGAACATGATCAGTAACAACATACAACAAACGCCAATTCTAAAGGCGAGCGGGGGCTAAAACTCGCACCATTACAATGCTTAGACATCATTTAAATTTTTTTTTGTGTAAATGACAAAATAAAAATATTCTCGCCTTCAGATTATTTGTTGTATTTTAGGTGACATTTTAGTTTAAGTAAAATAGTTGGCCTTCTAAACTAAATTTACTCCAGCATAGCGTCAATTTGTTAAAATTACCTCATTTGTTGTTCCTTCTTCAATTCCTCTGCAGATATTGCGTAAAAGTCCTGTGGAAGCTCAACTCTTCTCGAAGCTTGGGCCGGTGAAAGTACTTTCAAATTTCTATCAACTTCCAAATCAACACGATCCTCAGCTTTTAGTGACTCTCTAAGGAACTACAAAAACAACTTCAACTTAATGATACGAATAGACAAAAGAATTTACCTCCAAGGTTTGAATTGATTCTACGTTTTCCTCCGAGAAAACCCAAAAGTCTTCTTCACAGTCGTTATGTTGCAGTATTTGTTGTCTAAACCCTGCAGCGTAAATTAATTCTGTTGCTCCTAAAATTGGTAGAACTTTATCTTTGAATGTGGCGTTAGAGCAGCGGATTTTATGAAATTTGGTCTCACTGGGATTGGCTATAATATTGTCCAAATATCTACACAGCACAATTACGCAATCTGTAACCTATAAATTCGGTTACAAAAATTTAATTAAGTTACTGAAGTAAACTAGTTAGGTACCTTTGTTCTATTATAGTTGCAGGAATGTATTATAAGACATGCTGTTAAACCTCGTTCATCTTCCAACTGCTCAAATAAGAAATTTTTAATCTTTGTCCTCCATTCCTCTTTACTTAGTACTTCATCGCTAATAAGTGGACATCGGAAATACACACCTAAAAACCCGTAGTTTAAAAAATATTTAACAACGAACAGTTTTCCATACCGGTCACCGCTAGATTTGGCGAAGCATCCAATTCAGACGACATAAGATCAGCTGCACCAGCAAGCTCAGAGTTTTGGTTCTTCTTTTCAGCGTCCAATTCCCTACGTACTTTAGCCTGGATGGCTGCAAGAGACGTGTTAAAAGGTGCATCTTTTCTTTGGCTTGTAATTCGAGCAAGAGCAGCTTCCGCTGCTTGTCTTGTGGCTTCGGTTGGTGCTGACCTTTGTGGAACATATGCTGGTTTTTGTTTGTTAGACGGAGGCAACGAAGAGGATGAAGTTTCGGCAAGACGATGACCAGGTCCTGCTAGTTTAAATTTAGCATCTGCTTTCTTCTTTGCAAAGAATTTTTTTATTTTTTCAGCCATGATTAGATTCTAGGGGTGTGTTCTTTGGGTAGTTTAAGTTTAGAAACACTGGCTTTTAGTTCTTCTATGGCTTTAGACGTGGCTGGAATGTGAGGGTAAAGTAGGTGAACGAAAATGATTGTGGTTAGAGGTACTTACTTATTTTCATAAACCTATCGCAAATGCGTTTTCCGTATACTTTCCACGCTACAATTATTAACAGGAGATTAATAATGAGGAAAGCTGTGAATATTTGTAGCAACGTCCACCGAAAATCGTCGAAGCAAAGCGATGTTGGTAAAGCTTCAAAAGCTGTCACAATATTTTTACTTTTTGTGTCACGTAAAATTGTTACCGTGTCAGACAAATAAACGTTTAATGCATTCCAATATAGTTGTAGTACTTCGATAATTGACGAATTTAAAAAGTAATCAGCAAAAAACGAGTTCATTACTCACAAAAATTCATCAACTGTCATTTACATATGATTTTTCAGGCAGAAAATTCATGAAAAATGAAGTTAGGCGATGACAGCACACAGGACTCACGCAACACAATTACTTGTTAGTGGATATATCAAACAAACAGATATTTGAATGGAATTTAATGATAATCCAATTATTCTAATTGGGTCTGTCTATTAAAAATAATCTTGATACTCGAGGATAACTTCACGAGAGTGAATAAAACAGAAAACTCTTTAATCTTCAATAACTAGACGTAAGGTGGCACTTACAACGTCGATTGAAACTGAGTAGTTCATTTGTACCATTTGAAAAATTTTAATTTTAAAATTAAATATATTACGATGAAATAAATAGTTTGGTCGGAATTTTTTAATAACACAAAAATAAAAAAGTTTCTCTAGTTCTATAATTTATATTAATAGCAGTACATATATAAAATGTTACATGAAGAGTATTTTCTACAAAATTATCTTTAATAATACTGATAAATGCTTCTTTACATTTAAACAAAATATTTTATCCCCTTAAATCGGAATTAGTACCTACAACCATAGATAAAAAGTAACAGAAGTGAAAAAGTTGTCTTACAGTGACATCTTTGGAAACGTTCGCAAACTATCCTTAGTTGCAGCGCGAAATTTGAACTTAAGAATTTTATAATTCAAAAAAAATGTGGGTATAATTTCTTGTAACTGGTCAAGAAAATAAATAAAAAATAAATTTATAATCGCTAACGATTTATTGAGTATATCTACTACATTTTCAACAAAGTATGTATAAGAAAAAAAATATTTTAGGCCTGCAGGTTTAGCTACGGCTTCAAAACTAAAGTGTAAGCGACGTATAATATTTACCCGATAAATAATAAATCTTTTAGAACCAGGAAGGCCAGAGAAACATTTATATTCTTAAGAGATTTTGTATTGTGAAAGAATATTTTGTATTTTGACTTTACTTATATTAAATATTTTTGAGTGTTTGTAAATTATCATTGGCAGTAGTACTTGGCTTAATTACTAGTTATACATCATATTTAAAATTATTAATGCAAACCGAAGGGGACGTTTAACTCCTCTGCTGAAGAAAAAGAAGTTTACAAAATTTTACAATTTTTCACATAAGGAATTACGATGTCGAGTTAAGAGTTCACACTTCCAGCTTACAACTTTTAAAAACCATTTATATTATTTACAATTCTACACTTAAGTTATGATATAATTACATATATGAACAAAAATGATTAACAAGAGTCGGAAATAATTATAAATGAGTAAGTAGTGGAAAAGTATCGCGACGTGATAAATAAAACAAATAAATATACAACAAAAAAAATAAATAAAAACAGACCTACGATAAAACTTATATAAGTACTTAGTATGTACTATTATATACACTATTGGAAATGATGTAATTTTTCGATGCTATATGATGCTATGAATAAGAATGAAAAGCATCGAACAAAGAATAGAATGATGCTTCAGTGGGCAGGCAAGAACAACTCTCTTACCACTGCTATTCATTCTGAGTCATGCGTTTGGTGTTTCACTCTTACTTATACAGGGTGTTCGCGCAAAGTGGTTCACCATTGCTAACTTTATTATTATTTGAGCTACAAAGTCGGTTAAATTAGCGAACTAGTAGCATTTTTTCCGTTGATTATAATGGTGAAAACAGAAAAACAATTGGCCATCTGGTTTTCGAGATATTCACAAAAATAACATTTTTTAAATGGAAAACCCTGTATATTTTTGCAAAAATCGATGATAAATTAAATTCTGAACAAAAAATGTTCTTATGTTTTTTTGACAATTATTTAAAATAAGCGAGTTATATTGAAAACAAGTTTTCAAAATTTTAATATCAAGTAGCCATGAAAATTATAATTTTGAATATTTTCAATATTTCCGTAATTCTTTCAAGTATTTTTCAACTTGCTTAAATTCAAAATTATGATTGCTTGGTTATAATAAATTACTATTCCGTTTTATGGCTACTTGATTTTAAAGAATTGCAAACTTTTTTCAAAATAACTCGCTTATTTTCAATTATTATCAAAAAAAGATAAGGACATTTTTTGTATAGAATTTAATTTACCATCGATTTTTGCTAAAATATATAGAGTGTTCCATTTAAAAAAATGTTATTTTTTTGAATATCTTAAAAACCAGATGGTCAATGGTTTTTTTATTTTCACCATTGTAATCAGCGGAAAAAATGCTACTAGTTTGCTAATTTAACCGACTTTGTAGTTCCAATAATAACGAAGTTAGCAATAGTGAGCCACTTCGCGCGAACACCCTGTATACTATAACAATATTTTTTCCAATACAGTATAGTACCTACATCTATTTTGAATATAGCTACCTACCTACAAAAATTATATATTTTTTACATCATTAACAAAGCAGTTTTTTACATCAACACAAAAATATGTATAATCTAGTCAGGATATAAACTAACTCCACAACTTCACGGATAAAATTGTACTTGAACAGGCTTTCCAATTCCAATCAACAGACACACACACACACGCATTTACACACTCTCATACACAAATATTATTTGCACGTATGAACGTCTGTAGACCGTATACAAGTCTTGCACTCCACTTGACAACACCACTTGAACTTGCAATGGCACCGTTCCCGGATGGTGGACTTGAGAGTGTTATAACCACGTCCACAACAAAGCAGATTGCAACCGTCGATGTCCTGCGAGGTGCGATTGCAGTTACGGCCTTGAGTACCCAGAGAACCCACTGTGTCATTTCGGACACAGTAGTTTGGAGAGTCCTCCATGTACACCAAGTCGTTGACTGTTGGAATGCTGACGCGAGGGTCGCGGAGTTGGAGGCGACCGCGGCGGTTTAGGCGGACCTCGGTGGCTCCGTCGTATTTGTCGCGGAGGTAGTCACCTGGAAGAGAGGAAAAAGCATTAGTTTGCTTAAGATATCTCTACATCTTAGTACTTAGTCTAAAGCTTTAATTAAAGTGTGGAGAAGAATTGTTCTTCTTAAACTGAAGAACACCAAACCTACATCAACAATTGGAAAATTAAAAAATGCGGAAAACTTGTAGGTAAACATTTCAGTTAAAAGTAGATGTATGTATAATAATGACTATAAATACTAGAGAGCGGATCTCAGGTCGTCATTCCAGGGACCTCCTAAACTATTTTAACTTAGAGAATTATTTTTCTATTTATTGATCCTTCACTGACTTTTTCAAGGCTCTCTGCTACATTACGAAGCTATACTAAAAATGGTACAAATATTTTTCCGGTGAACCGACACCGCGGTTATGATGACTTGATGATCACGGCGGAAATGAAGTAGAGAGGTAAAACAGAAAAAGTTCTTGATGGGCAATTACATTCAGATCAAAGATTTAGGTCTTTAATAATGGGCTGCTGGACTTCCAAAAACAATTAAGAGTCAAGAACATCTTTCCTAACCCATTAGTTGGTTTTTAAAGCAGTGGCCAACTTTACAGACGATGGATTATTTTTAGCACTCAATAGAGTGGAAAATGTGGATTTCCATTTTATCCAACATCCAACCCAACACAAAATTAAATGCATTAATGAAAATGTTTCACATCTAAATAGAAAGAACCAGGACTTGTAAAAATATTCGTAAGGACATACACCATCAACAGAGGATAATATAAAACTTATTACCTACAACTTCACGGGTGCTTTACAGGCTTTACATATTGTAAAATTTCTTATTTTCTCTTTCCAGTAAATGATGTGAGTAATTTTCCAAGAAACTGACTTATGTATTTTGTCTACTAATTACCGCTTCATTCATTGGAAAACTATTGTAGTTTATAAATAAACAAATTTAATAATCAACGACAACAAACAATGATTTGTTAGCATGGAAATAGCTTATTATTTCACATGATTATCTCAACCAATATCTCTATTGTTCCTATCTTGAAGGCGCAATGAGAGAAAATCATCTTGAAAATAATTATTATTCCAAGTGTGGGCAGACGCTAATTACCCTTGTGGTAGCAATTATAGAACCATTAAAAACTTACGAAATGTATATCTGTTAACTGTTATGGTTCGATTTTAAAGAATAAATAAATAATCTTCCTACGGTTGAGTTTTTAAAGTGTGTTTACTCACGATCTTGTAGTCGCCGGGTTAATTAATAAATTTATTAATATTAACCGAACGGTTTTTATTATGTTTTATAATGTTCACAGGACGCTTTCTCTCATAAAAATGTCTAATTCATGGTGTACATCTAGATAATAAAAAAAATTTCGATGTCATATTATGGTAATGTGCATAATAGTGTCTTTATTATCTTATTGATCTTTCCAATTTATTGTTTATGATTAAACTTGGGATCTTGGGAAACAACTATTAGATGTGTATCTTTTGATAATTTCGTAAGTGCCGCAAGGTATCGTTCTAGGTGCATGCATAACTCACATTTTATCATGTGGGATGCACAATAAAAAATCTTTGAAGAATTAGCAGTTTTGCTTTGACAAGTTGTCCATTGTTTGAATAATCAATCACCAACAGATAAATGTATCCATTACTACCAACGAACGACAGAGTATATAGTGTGTATTTCTAGAAACTAGTTAAAGTCTTACATGGTGCAGTTTTCTTGGTAATTGTACCAATAGCAAAAAAGTCATAACTGCAAACTTATATGAACAAAAAAAAGTGCATACCATTGGCTGTCAGGTTGTCAATCAAACGCTTCATTACTAAATCACCGGTAAGACAAGACAAGTGTAGGTATTGTAAAGTTATACATGCAAAATGCCTGTACCTTCGTGTGGGGCCTTTAACAAATAAATGACAAAGACAGTTTATCAAAGCAATCGACCAAACATACAACACAATAACTTCATTCATGTGCCAGTACACCTTTAATTCGTGGGACTGTTGACTGGGTTTATGGTAATGACTTTGATGGTTTCACCCAAAAAAATATAAAGAGAGAAAAGATTGTCAAGGCAGAGGGGGCCCCATAATGTTCTGTCTACAGAAACAACGTAATTTATTTCGGTTTTCTGTCAGCGTATGTCAGGTTAAGTTATTGGAGGTGTTGAAGTACTTGCCGCTAATTATTTCAGGAGGACATGTTTTATGTTGCGGAAATTACTTTGAAATGTGTATCGGAACTTCACCCTAATTCAAGGGAAATGGTTTATTAAAATATTTTTAATTAGCGAAATAAAATAGGCTTTTGTGTCGGTTTCAAATAGCAACGGGAGGTAATCTTATCTTTCCTCCCGTTAGAGACGGAAGACAACACGAAACAAGAGATCAACTAACAATTTTTTTGATATATTTAGTTTATTCAACAACTAACATAATCTCTTTTGAACCTACGATTAAGTTGCTTTTTCCCTGTAACCACAGAGGAAACTCCTTAGTTAATTAC
Organism: Pediacus dermestoides; assembly: GCA_963942485.1. Classification (NCBI taxonomy): domain Eukaryota; kingdom Metazoa; phylum Arthropoda; class Insecta; order Coleoptera; family Cucujidae; genus Pediacus; species Pediacus dermestoides. The sequence continues at coordinate 8,184,523 of OZ012629.1, forward strand.
AAACCTAAACACTTGCAAGAAAATGTCAACACCATCCAGACGCTTGATAATTTATATCTCCATTGAATTTATTGCAATTTTAAATATGCAAATATTAATTGTCTGTCGCAAATTGTCGTTTTTTCCTTATTCGATTATATGTTAATACTATAAAATATTCACACCCCTTAATTACATTTAATATAAATTTATTTAAACGTTAATTTCCATTGAATGCAAACATGATATTTGCGCGAGTGCATCTAAATAAATATTTTTAATAAAATAATAATCTGCAATAAAATCCTTATGGAAATTCAAGTCATTGCTCCCATATAGTTTTAGTGTTAATAAAAGTTTTTATGCTTTAAAACTAATAACAATATGAGTAAAAATAAACAAGTGTTATTATTATTGTTATGACTGGCGCCTTTATTATTATATTATATTCAGTATACGCATTATAATATAATATGCAATCTATATATTTATAGTATTCAATTCATTGTAGAAACGTTTGGTTAAGAGGCAGCATTCTTCAGTTTATTTTAATATCTCATATAATAGGTAGTAATCATTTGCAAATATTTTGTTTTATCGTCAGAATTATGCAATTTATTGTGAGGCCATTTTTAATTTGTCATAATCTGAAAGGTACCTAAGTGGTTTTTAAATTTTATTACTTAATTATACTTGACACATTTCCATTAATGTTTGCAGTTCGTCAAAAATGTGTTGCTTCAAGAGGAGATATTATTAGGTAAGTTTGAAAAACCTGAAAATGATTAGTACTTATAGTACCTAGTAGAAGTTTGAATTTATTATGTAATAGAATAAATTTTTTCTACTCCCATACTTTAATTGATTTATTAGACATTTACACTACCTGTACTGATATAAGATTCATTACGATACAAGTTTTTATCGATAGAAGAAATTTAAAAATTGACAGTTTATTTTAATTTTCTGACATTTCTGAGTTTATGATAAAGTTGCCATAATATTTGTTGTCTTATTTTTCATTATTTTGACTAATTGTAAAGAAAATAGTGTATGCAACTCACATTATTTAATGGCTATTAAGACACTCTTATTCATTACGACACTCACCTGCGGCTCGTGTCGTAATTCTCGTACTCGTGTCTTAATAGCGATCATTAAATGCTCATTGCAAAATATACTAATAGGCGACTGTAAAAATAATTTATTTTGCTATATGCCGAAAATTCGAAGAAATGTGAAAAAGTATGAGTGAATCGATATTCTGATATTCGTCCTCCACTGACATAAATCGACTGGAATCTCTTTGAACCAATTTTAGTCCCCCCAACAGAAGATAAGAAATTTAATAAAACAAAAATCTGCTGTTCTCGTTTTGGTATCACAAAAATTCTTTACAATAATGAAAATCTTCACTAGAAAAATAAATACGAGTAGTAACAGTAACAAACTGAAAGGAAAATTATTATTCCCAGGAAAAGTAACAGATAGCGTTAAAATATACGAGGGAATTTTTAATTCGAGAATTTTTTCTGGCACCAACCACTCTAATGGACTAAAAAATGGAATCTGAAAAACCTACAACTAGATATCTAATGGCTTGAACAACAAAACAAACTCTTTGCATCTTGCACCTTTTAATGAAGTCACCAACTAAATTAAAACACTATTCCACAATATCATTGATAAACTTAAGTAGATTTGGTTGTTAGGCTTTTTTGTTCGTCTTAATTAGCGTTTAATTTCTAGATGTAGAATATTTCCGCCAACGTTATTTTCAATACAATTAATTAAAAGAAAGCAACTGATAATTATGAGGATGAAAAAATCTCGAAGACAGCTGATATCCTCTTGTGGCAGTTTTTGCATAAAATATGCCTGTTTATATTACAATACAAATTGAGTACTTACAATAAAATTGCTCGATCATTTTCATAAACATAAATACAATAAAATTACCATAATTACCATACAGTTTAATACCAAAGCCAAGTAATAATTTAGCTCAAATCGTTATTTATGTTGTATATAAACATATTACTTACAGGATTATTTCAGTGAAATTACAGGGCGTTTTGTGCTTGCTGTAATATAATTGATGGTTAATAATTATTAAAATCACAGTTATTTTTCAGATTGGACATGTCATCATTCACAAAGGGGCCACCCTTGGTGCCGTACAAAACCAGAGCATTTAATAACAGTGCTAACATTTGTTCTAAGGCTGTTGCATTATAAAATCATACTCGTTTAATAGCAGTTTATTTACAACATCCACAATTCCATTGTTCTGATTTATAATATAGCATTATACGTCTTTATATAATCAAGGCGGAATGGGAATGGGAGAGAGCTTTTAACATTGCTCCCCACGACCCAACCGAATAAAACGTCTTTTACCTTGAAAAATATGATTTGTTAGCTAGGAAAATGATAAAAAAACATGCGTGCACTCCCACGCATACATTTTTCTAGCGTTAAGTTGATTTCTGGCGTGAAGTTGACGAAGAATCTACAAGACTTTGACAAGATTCTCAGACTGATTGTCTGTTTTTAAAGCCTGATTAGGCAGCAATAAAATTAAAAGTGACAGGTGATTTCCGTATTCCTCCCGGAGGGGGATTGTTTCGTTGCCGGACAAGCTAAGAAGTAATTTACCTTTCTTGTTGCTTCGTGCGCTTATGTAGATTTGGACAGTTGAATGTGGACAGGTCATAGGTTAGGCCTCTCCTACAAGCACCAGCCAGGCTTTGCCCATAAATAATTATTCTTTTCTTAGATACTACAGTCGTGCCAGGTTATTGTGTACAGTATTAAATTAAATGTAAATATATCCAATTGAATTATAACTTTGCTTACGAGAAGTGCTTTTTAACAAATAATGCTGTATAAATCTTTCCATTTGATATGCTTCTTAGCCTTTCTAATGCAAGCGAGGTGTTTGTTTTGATTAGTAGGTGTTTTACACACAATGTGACAATAACCGAATATTATCATAAAGTTGACGTTGGGAATTAAAAATGGTACAGAGGTAGTTTCCTGAAGGCAGCCCGCGGCTTAGGAAAAGTGCCAGAGAAATATTTCAGTTGGAGTGCTAGACAACACCTACCATTTTAAATTAAAGCATAAGTCTCGTCTCGTATTGAATTTTTTAGTTTCTTCGGTTATCGTAGGAAGATTTTGGGGTAACAGTATTATTTTACGTTATTTTTAGAATGGATATCATTCATTTGCAGAAAACGGGTGAAGGTTCTGGTATACATAAATTTTTCTACGATTTTACATTCATTCTTTGCATAAGAAGAAACAGCTAAGCACAACTTTAAATTCACACAGGACTGGAACTAAGAATTAAAGAATGTACAATTGCACAATGATTTGAGCGCCTCCAGAACGAATAAAATATAAAGCTATTGTTTTAAGTAAAAAATTTTACTTGGAACAGAAATTTGGCAATAAACATAAACAAGACATTGGAATCGAATCTTTCGTGTGTAGGAAGAACATAATTTTACTTTTTGAAGTCCCAATTTGTTAAATAAAAAAAAAAAATAAAAATCTGTGCCGACTGGTATTTCGCAGCAAAAAATTTTCGTTTTTCCACTGGAATACTTAATATCGAGTGAGGTTGGTAGTTAGTTTTATGATTGCTGTGAGTGATTGTATGCAGTTCTACAAATTGTTTTGTGTGAAAAAAGCTCATTTGTACAGTAACAATGAACTTGTGTGTGCCAGCTTTGATGCCCCATGAATAGTTCAATTTTGTGAGTGGCTTTTGTGCATAAATATCGCGGAAGAAAATTTCACTAGGTGCGTTTTGGTGTCCGATGATTTTCACTCGTAATGGTATTAATAACAAGCATAACACTCACATATGGGCTGTGAAAAATCCCCATGCCAAAAAAGAACATAATTTCAGCAGAAATAAATGTTTGGACTGTCAGGTCCGTAGTTCAATATTTTCATATAAATAAAATGGTAAGTTTTCCTTATTTTTTATTTTTGAGGGTTTAAGATTTATTCATGCTTAGATAGTCTTATTTACATGTGAACTACATTGTGTTAAATTTAAAGTCCCAAGTTGGAGAACATCCTGGAAAGGCCATAGGCAAAAATCTTGAAGATACTAGAGTTTGTCCTTTAAAAAGGCCTTTTTCTAAGAGTTGTTACTCAAATTCATGTGGTCTGGATAATTTAAGACTACTTTTCCTAAGATTTTGTATTTCCAATCTGATCATTTTGAATATTTAGAATCTATTCAAAAAGATTCTAATTTGAGCAAAAAGCACTCTCTATTTTATGCTGTATTTATTGACAAGAAATCTGGTTCTAACAGCTCATCTTAGCTCGTTTCGGAATCCGATTTTCTTCCAGGACTCCACTTCTTATTATTACGCTTTTGCTTTTCGTTATTGGCGTTTTTTTTATCTGAATAATATAGAAATTTAATCACCATGTTGATAAAAAAAAATCAGAGCAAGAGTTTGAGAAGGAGTAGAAGACACTTTTCTAGGAAGGTTTACATAAGAACTTGATTTGTTTAACAAATTCATATCTTTCTCTAAAGCTACAGAAAGCTCCTGTTCTACAAAGTTTGTCGATCATACTAGACATACAAAAAACAACGAACTTATTAATCTTGGTCGAGATAATAGAAGGATTTTGCTTTGCTTCGTTCCTCTTGATCTCACCATCTTCTGCCCATCTGCCCTTACCGAAAGTTCAATAGCATAAAAAAAGAACTTTTCAAAATACAATAATTTTAACTTCATTAGTAGAACTAAAGAAGGTCAAGCAAGATTTACAAATCAAGGTGACTACAAAAAGAGCTGATAAAGAATAGATTTTCAGATAAGGAGCTCGATAGCTACAGAAAACCCTCCGTTTTGTAACTAGCAAAAAAGAAGTAGGTGCTAATAAAAAGCAAGCAAAAAGACAAGAAAATGTTAAAATCTGCAGGATATTGCTTATTGACCATGATGAATCTAACATCTAACTCCAATGATATAGAAGAGGATGCTGAATACTTAAATTAACAATTTTATTTAGTTTCCAATAAAAGGGTTCATCTTAATACATCAGGTAGGCACATAATTCTTGTGCTGATCTATGAAGATCAAAAACAGTTCTACTATTTATTCTTGCTTGCATGAAGATGACGAAGTACATAGTTTTTATTTGCGAATTATACTATGTAATTCCTTACAGGGTTTATTATCTATTGTGAGTCTTCCAAAGTAATGAATTTGATATAAATATTTCGAGATTTCTTATTTACCAATTTTTGTAATAAACTAAACTATAAGTTTTGAGTGGTAATTATTGTTTTAGCAACAATTAATGATCAATATGTTTACAGCTTTATCACAAAAGTTTTTTTGAAACACCAAAGGCTGCGTTTAAATAAACAACAACAAAACAGTAATTTATAATAAGATTGAGTTACAGCGATTTAAAAGCCTTCACGATGAAAAATGTGTATTCTAGACACGCAACTTTTTCGGATTCCGTAACAATTTCTTCCAAATTTCTTAATTGTTTGTTATTAAAGTATTTCGTAACACATAAATCAACATCTAATTATATAGAACAAAGTAAATTGCCTGAGATAATTTTTTTATAAAATTTATGGTACAGGTACTTACCAATTTCTCTAAAGGTAGCCAGTTGCTGCCAACAGGTTATCAAGGAGCAGGATCCCGACACACCATGGCATTTGCAAGTCACTTTCGATTTCTTTATTACTGCCTGTAAGAAATATACGTACCAATTATTGAAAAAACAACATTCTTGACTGCAAATTTATGCGACAGTGACAAGATATAAGCCAGAAGTTATATGCTTAAATTAAATAATTACAGAAAGTTTCGAATTTTGGTCGACAAAAAAAACTTTGCAACACTTGATATTGGGCGTCATGCAAACAATAAATTTTTTGTAGGCAAAACGTAGGTTTTCGGCGATAAATAAAGTCTTGTTATCTGAAATCCCAGCACCTACTAGTGTGACAAATGTTGATGTCTAATTAATAATAGAAAAACTTTAATAGTATTCAAAAGTACATTTATGGTCAAGAAACCATTATAGATTTTTTTAAAACAAACTTGTCGTCATAGATCTTCTTTTCTGGGACAAGTCTTTCTAGCACGAGACTGAACAACAATCGGCATGTTCGCTTCGTTTTCTTTTAATAAAGCCATTACTTCTATTAAAACCACATCATTGAACTTCCCACGGTTGACATTATTTGTTACTGCACAATCAGTGTTTGAATCTTTGTTTTGATTACAATTAAATAAGCAAGTGCAGCGGGTTCCGCGGGGGGATAAAAAATACTCTTCAAGTAATAACCATAAGGCTTGTCAGCAAATAATTTAAATAAACGTTCCACTGACTAAGTACGCGTTACATGATGATAAGATCTATAGAATAGAGTGGACGCGATTAATAATTACCGTTTCGATACTTGAAGACTTGTGAATGCCATCGTTGGCAAGTTGAAATGATTAGAAAAAAGACAGATGCAGTTGAAGAATAGTTAAATTCACTGTCGCTTTATCACTTCGATAAGCACTTCTTAAGTTTCAAAGTAAATCCTATTGCGACGTAAATAAACACAAAGAAACTAGTGGCATTCCGAGGTTAAAAACAGGTAACTATACAGGGTGGTATTGGGTTACGTAAATTATGGGGATTAAAAATAGTTGGTGGAAGGAAAACTGTAAATAACTGTGGTTGTTACTGAAATTAGTGATATTTTATAATTGGGTGGATTTTTTCTTTTTAACTTAATCTGCAATTTCTCCGTAAAATTGAAATTAATCAGAGAATAGTTAATTATGAGTTTAACACACGTTTGTGGAACCGGGCTTAAGTGTTTAAAACGAAATATTCAATAAATAAATTGAATTGTGTGAAAGAATTTAATAATACGAGCCCTAACAACTAAATGTTCGGACAAAAGTAAATTTTTGAAGTATGAAAGGAGAACTGGAAATTTTACGCAAATAATTAGTAAACACCTAACAATACAATAAGATAAAGCCTTAATAACAATATTATGCATGGAAAAATAGCATTTATTTGATTTAACAATATTTTAACCGTAATAATTAGCAAATTTTACAAAATGAATTTGAAACTAAATGTTGGGATAATTTTTAATTTGAGACCATTAATAAGAGGTTAAGTCTCCTTTTGCTTTAATAGTTGTCTGTATTCTAACAGGAATTGTATTTATCAAATTTTGGTACAATTCTGGCGTGAAACTGTCCCAAATTTCTTCTATTTTGGTCTTTAAGTCCCCAATGGTTCTTGGTGGATTATTGCGTAGAATACGTTTAATTTTATGCCAAAGCGTTTCAATTACATTTAAGTTCGGACTGGATGAGGGACATGAAAGCACCTTTATGTCATTTTCCCCGAGTTCCAAAACTGATATTTTAAAAACAGTCGTTAGAAAATTACGTCACATTTTTCAAGTTCAACTTTAAAGCTACAAAATATGCCTAAAATCACCAAATAAAGACTTGGGGATTTTTTGGTACATAAAACCAACATCCAGCTTTGCAATAAAGTAATTTTTACCAAAATCTAACCAGCGGTTCCAAAACTGTGATTATTTTAATGTAGGTAGCACCCTCAAAAACACGTTTTTTGAAAAGTGAACTGTGGAACTCGAAAAAAATGCAAAAAAAATTCATATGAATATTTCAGGATTTTTTCAATATAATACGATTATTGAACTTTGATTTAAACGTTTTTTGATACAAATCCAACCAGCGGTTTCAAAACTGTGATTTTTTAAAACAGTTACTAGAAAATTCTAACATTTTTAAAGGTGCTACTTTGAAGCTCCGATAAATGCTTAAAATCACCAAATAATAAGATGTGTAACTTTTATGTAAGGAAAACCAACATCCAGGTTTGCAATAAAGTAAATTTCATCAAAATCCAACTACTAGATCCAACGTTTTGAAAATAATAAGTCTTTGTTTCTACAATTTTCCCATCCTGTTGGGTTAAAGTGCCACAGTTTTGGAACCACCGAGCGGATTTTTACGAAATTTACATTTTTATATAACTAAATGTTGGTATTATAACAGAAAAAACCATCAATATTATGGAAGTTAATTTAGATAACTTTTGCGCATATGGAAAAAAAACAATCACATTTACTTTTGTCCGAACATTTAGTTGTTAGGGCTCGTATTATCGCTAAATTTTGTAAATTCAATTAAATTAAATTAAATTAAAATCAATTCAAAAATGTTTTTACTAAAAAAACACAGTTTAACTATAGGTATTAACTGGAAAATTATCGAATTGGTATTTTCATCTGTTAAAATTGTAAGTCAAATCATTAAATCATGAATTAGAAATGGATGGCTAGAGGTCAGCAGGTAAAGAAATGTTCAGATGCAAAATCTACTAAAATATTAATTTTGTAAACATTAAATTTCTGGTTTTCTACAACCAGGACAGGTCAAACTTTCTCTTGAACGTGAACCTATCGATGCATAGAAATACTGACCATCCCCAACAGAGCCGCAACAAAAAATTTACCTTGGACAGATTCAAGAACATTATGATGTAGGTACCAAAATTTGTAAAAAACAGTTTACTTTATTACGATATTTTTGTATATTACTTTATAAATTATTTCCTCTAATAAAATGAGCATAACGCAACTTCAGGATTTGGCGCTATAATAGCTTTTTCCTGGACAAAATTGGTTTATTTATAAAAAATCATTTTTTCTATTTCTTTTTCCTCTTATAATATTATGGAATTCGATCTTTTATTCTACACGTAGTAATTTGAGGAGTATAATGGCGAGTATAGGATAACCAATGGCCAAGAAGAACAGAACTAAAGATTCTACAATTCTTGACTAATGGCTACAGCACAAGCAGAAACTTCCAAACTCATATAGTAGCAAGAAAAGTTATATACTTAAAGAAAGATTTGCTTGTGGAATTTCAAATTTTTTTAAGTAAAAACGTTTATAAATTATGAACCCTTTGCTATAATTTTGTAATTGTCAATTATTAGTGTAAGGGAAGAATGAGTGGGAAAAATTACAAATGACTATTAATAGTCGTGACACACATGAAAAAGGATGAGACAGGCATGTCTTGATGTAAATTTGGCACAATTGTTCTTTGATTAGGATGACTAACAAATTTATGCTAATAATAGATTTTCTTCAAATAAATCAACGAAGGTTTTCTTGACATCTAACTAAATAACTACAGAGTTACCTAATATTATAGACTATCACTGCTCGCATAAAATTTATAAAATTCCATTCTGTTCCCATAGAAAGACATAATAATAATACTAAACCATACTTTGTAATTTTATTGCAGAAGTATAGCTTCTGACCATTATTTTATGACCAATATGAATCCTGTTACTAAATTAACATTAATGGAATAGCTTGGTTGTTTCAGTGGTAGGTAATAAACTAAGATGCACAAACACTAGCTACCAAATTTAAAATATACAATCAAGATGCAAAACAGGTTTACCAAAGCTATTACGAGTTATTATACCTGCGCCTATCAATTTCAGAGAAAATATAACCATGAATTATGTTGCAGCAGTAATATTTATGACAATCATGGGGAGCAAGCAGCAAGCACGTATTGTTTTCTATAATTAATATATAGTTTACCCTTCTTCCGGCTTCGTTGTTGTGCAGATTCATAAGCGCTCGTCCTTGTTCCTTGGATCCACGTTTCAACTTCCTGTCTTTCTCGCGCACATCCACAAAACTCTGGGTGAATCTGCAAAAAAATCCTATGTTAAGCCCCAAAGCTGCAACAATTTGTTTTGGAGAAAATTTCTGGATCCTCCTGAATTAAACTGAGATTTCAGCTGTTTGGGATTCGATACGGCTTAGACGCCCTGTATAATAAACGTCATGGCCACCCCAGTCGATCTGTCATTTTGATACCACGACGAATTTGTAATCCCTCGGGTAGCTGGCACGAAATAATGCATCCGGAATATGGATTATTATTGACTGTAGCATTGTGGACAACAGAGTTAGTTGTATCATCAGGAGGACCCAGATGGTTTATCGTAATGCAGTGGCGTACCGAGAAGGGGTAAAACATGTTTTTCCAACGATATTTTAAGGGAAATTTCTAAAAAATATATGATACGCCCATGGATTTTTAAGCATTCAGTAAATGTTGTGCCAAGTAGTATTCTTTAAATTCTGGTTTACATCTATATGAATTTAATTTTTAAATATGACAATTTTGGAACTATTTTTGTCAAAATTCTCCAAATTATGGAAGGATTTTTCACTTGTTTCCTTTTAGTACGCCACTGCCGTGCACATGATTCGACTACTCATAAACTACAAACGCTTCGTGTCTTTTATAGTTAGTAAACACTAATGATCTTGTTTAATTTACAACCGACACGTTGAAGTCCGTTGTTTGTTTTATATGCTGCCATGAAGAAAACAAAAGATGATTAATTAAAAAATATATAGGAAAAACATGATTCACAAAAGGATTAATTAACGAAGTACGAAGTAATATTACCTATAGGAAAAAGACCAGAGAGAGAGCTAATTAAATTTGGTTTTTTTAGAATTACTACATAGGAGAAATTTTGTGAAGTAGTACCGACCATCAACATTTCTTATCTTCTATCTACTTTATAAATGGACCCACGTGACTAGTTGTCTCTATAGTTTTCATTCAATTATACTGTTATACAGCTACAAATTGAGATTAGTTTTAAAATGTAGACTTTATGATCATTATGATATTGGTCACGTGACTGCAATTATAAAATGGATACCCTTTATACAAATGATGAAAAGCCTTTAAGAGTCTCACTGATTTCGAAATTTCTTACTTGTATCCATATTCCAAGTTGTCTCCGCATCCTCCCCACACCCAGTCCTTTCGTAAGTCCTTAGGTCTGCTCGTCCTGGAGCAGCCACATGATGACAGTTGTCCATCTCGACATGCCCTCGACACTGCGTGTGCCACTCCTGCGGCAGCTAAGGCATGTGCAAAAGCAGTTTCCCTGCTAGCTGAAACAATATAAAAAGTCTGATGAAATGCCCAGAAGCTCTAGTATATGTCATTTGCAGACAGTATATTTATTTAGGTCTAAGTCATTGGCAATATTTATGGATGTCAGTGAATCGCCGCATTCGATGTTTTTTCCTAATGGTGCAGAAATTGAAACAAGTCAACACACAGGTGCACAGGTTATTTATTGAAATTGAATAGAAATGTTTACTGTGCTTTATACTTCTTATGGCTTCCAAATGAAATTGGTATTTGTGTGTAAAAGGGTTCATGTTTGTTAGGTATTATGATGAATGAGAAAAAACTTGTGTGGTCGAAATATGATATGTAACTGATTTATCCAATAGCAATAAAATTTAATCTGATTATTTACCAGAAGATATCAAATGGCGAAAGTTATACGTTTACAAATAAGTATTAGGTAGGTACTGAAATTACAATTAAGGGCAATCATAAACAAGTGTCAGGGTCACTAATTATAATTTTGTGGTGCTTAACGAGTTACTAACCATTAACCAAGATTCATTTATTTAATGAAGTTGTTTGCAACTAAGACTGATGTCTGAAAGTTTTTTACCACTAATTAGTAACACAGCATCAGGAGCGAATAAATAATTTATAAACACAAAACATTATTTACAGCCTAAGTCATAATCGTTCATCTTTCTCTTCTGTAACACAGATTGGTTAATGTTTTTCCCGATCCCATCAATATAGCGCACTGTACAGAGAGAAACCGTTACCATTGAGACTTTAATGAAACAAACGTGCACCTATAATGTATAAAATGATCTGTAGAAAATTCCAATAACGCTGCTGAAAGCAGATGCAATGGATTCTCCACGCATGATAGGCACAAACCATTATCTTCTTGCAATTATAAAATATACAACGACATGCACGGTGCAGTTATTCATACTTAAATCTGAGAGAGGATAAGCCGTTGCCGCCAGTGGAAATGATACGATATGGAAACTAGGAAGGACTCTATGCAGCAGTTGTGTGTGTGGCATGGTAGTGGAGAATCGTGAGGGCCAGTTGCTGATTTGCATAATGACGCGTAACTAATCATTCAGTGGGCTGTGATTTGTTCACCGCGTGATCCGATTAGTCGCTCCGTTTCTGTCATCCTGACAACAAGGTCTGTCTGTGATTCGTCTGATCAGTTAACGCTGTTACTAACCCTTCGTAACAGTCGGGGATGAAGTGAGGATGTCCAATTTTCTAGTTTCAAGTTCACTCTAGCAGCTTTCCACAATTTATGGATATCAAAACCTAGTTTTGATTTTTTTCCATAAAAAGATTCGTGTCGTGTCACTGATAATGTTTTTGAATTAACCACCAGTTAGTTGCCTTGGTTACCATTGTCTTAATAATGGCATTTAACTTATGATTAAGGATAACTAGGTACCTCGTGACTGAAAAACTACCTTACTGTGGAAACAAATATTTTTAAAATAGCCTGGCCTAAAATCAGTACCTAAGGTCGATTGCCGATTTATCATCAAGTCAAAGAATAAAAATATGATGTAAAATAAATCTTCACCTTTTAAGGTTTAATATACTGTCAAAAATTCGTACAGAAAGCTGATGTATTTCTTTCATTTTAATAGTGTATTTAGGGCTTTATTTAAAAAAAAATTAAAATTTCAAGTTTTTATTAATTATATAAAAAAATATGCAGTAATTTTGCGCTGTTATAGTTTACTTTCTATCTCTTCTTGATTAGTGAACTATAAACTTTTTCGAATCCTTTCTACATCTCTGTTCCTTCAGCAAACCAAAAACCACTTTAACTTCAAACCACCTTTCCAAATGATTTATATAGATTACAATAATTTAAAATAATTAACTGCAAAAATACCACACATGAATTTTATTGCCTTCAGACTTGAGAGCGAAACCGAATATCCACTTTCCTACATCGTTTATGCCACACAAAAATAGCTAACAATAAGTAAAGTAGTAACTGACAAACAATTTGTAAAAACAATGTTGGTTATATGTACCTAACATTCTTTGTATTATCACAATTTATTACAATCATATATTCTGGAAGAGGTTGTAAAATCACGATTTTTACAACAGTTTTACAGCCACATATAAACTGCTTAGGTGGTTTTATTTTTTTATTCTTGTAACATCATTTTGTTCGAGGTTTGTTTAGTGTCAAAGCAAGAAAAGTTGATGTGCTCTTCAATGAATTCACGTTTAAACTTAAACTTTTATTACATCGGGACAATCAACAAAATTACCATGAGGGTGCATAATTTACTTTTTTAGACGATAGTCATAAAATTACCTTATTTTTAGAGATGTTATATAATATAACGAAGATGTTAGCGCAATATCCGTCTGTTTTCAGTGATGTATAAAGGTTGATATCCTTTCAGCTTCACACTGTCTGTATTTGAGTGGATTCACTTGGAAGGAATTAATTAAGTTAATAAGTTTTACTGCCACACAAAACGATTTTTTCAAAGATTTTCGACGATATCATGTACATACATGTTGTCTAATTAATGCAAAGTTCCTCTGCAGTATTTCAAATATAGATCCTATCATGTCCCTTCAGTTCAAACAAATTATATACGACATGTTAAACATTTTTCCACGTCCACTAACCAAATATGTATATTTCTAAAGACAAATTACTTTTGTGTGCATAAGAAATTAAAGCTGCATTTCTCTTTTCCAAAGCCATATTTTCACGCAGATTTTGATTCTATGAATAAATATCACATGATCTTAACAATCCCCATTGCATTTTTCAGCTCATTGACTTGGAAACACTAAAGAAACGACTTAATTCGATTTGAAAAAGGGTGTTGATGGATTGGCGAGTAATACGAGTTTTATTGCCACTACGGTTATCACAGAAATTAAATTTATGTGCATACATTAGATATGCCTGCTTACACTCAGAATTTAACCGATGACAATGTTGAAGAGACCAGAATTGACCTGATGGTATTGATTTGTACTCGAAAATTGATTGATGGACCCAGCAGATTGTCGGAGAGGAAGATTTTCTCTTGGTTTATCGGTTTCACAACAAAACATTTACAAGGTTTGCTATAGTTATTACGAGAGCTTTTAACTGAAATATCCGCGTGCAAACATAGTATAGGAAATTATCACTATTTACTAAGAAGACAAGCCGTTAAAGACCTATAAGTAACAACAAACAATTAAAATTGCGCTAAAAACATTTACACGCCCCAAATTGGTTGAATAATTAGAAATTCAAATGCGGTACTGAAAAAATGGACCACAATATTAAATTTCTTATTTATCATTAGAATAAATTTGATTTATTATATATTTTTTAATAATTTTTACTAACCTATTGTGATCATCGGTCCAAAGACATTGACATCATCCAAGATGGAGCAGTTCCATCGGCGATTTTGGAATTGGTATTTGCATTCGTTGAGGGCTTGTTTGGCTCCGGATGCCACGGCATTCATGTGATCCAAATATAATTGACAAAGGCGGCCTTGGCCACGACTGAGACCAGGAAGTGCGGTGCAGGCTGGCGGGGCTGCTTGGTCGTTTTGCATGAGGTCGTCGAACATTAGACCCATTCGCCTGAAAGAGGAAACAAGAAATTTAGCTTTTGTGGTAAGAAGACAAGAAATAGAGCACGAAGGATGATTGTTTTCTTATAAGTAAAGCCTAGGATATAAAATGACATTATATAAAGAGGACAAACTAGTACCTACCTACAATAGAAATAAATTTTTATTGGCTAGTTTTTGTAAACCTAACAAAAATCAATGCAATTTCTATTTCAATAAAATTACACCTACCAGATTTCGACGAATGTTTTCATAAAATGATAAAAGGCTTTTTTTAAGATGGAAATATAAACTTTAAATATTACCAGTCCTTCACTGGAATGACGATCTAAGATCCGTTCTCTATAATTAGGGACAAGGTGGCTATCTTGAGGAACGCAAAAAATTACATCATATTCTATAAAGTTAATTTACCTTTACCAAAGACTGTTAAAATTTCAAAATGTTAAGTTTACTATTTCCTCAAATTCATCAGACAAATTATTATTGCTCTGGCCCTAGTCCATTAATTATAAATTATTTCATGTCTCCAATAAAGTATTGTACAAAAGTTGAAGGTGATGCACACCGCACAATTACAGAATATGGTTTTATTTGTGCGCTTGTAAATGTATCGTAAACCCATCAAAGGAGAGTATTTTAATAACTTTTGCTTCAAAGTAGCCGCTAAAAATTCTAACCACATGTCAAGTTTTTCCAGATTGCGGTCACTATAGCGGATGCATTTCAGTCGTGGACTATGTCGGGTAAATTCCTTTTGTGTTTAATAAACCTTAAAATGTCTGTCATGTGTAATAAAAGTTAGTTTTTTGGTTTGTTTGTTGATGATTTATAATTTATGCACCAGCAGGATAAGTTTATTAAGTATTTTGTAAGTTAATTTAAGGGAGTTTGTTGCTCATTTACATAGTAAGATTTATTTGAAACATTAACGCAAGAATTCAAGTTGTGTGTAAACTATTATATTCGTATTTATTATAAAATATGACAGCAATATTAGAAATTAATATCTTTCGTAGTTTATACAAATATCCATATAAAAATTACACAATTGTCTTGTTTATTACAAACGAGTGCATTATCGACTAAAATGTCCTATATTTCGTAGGTGCAATGAAAACTTTAACAGCATGAAGTATCTTGAAGTGGTTACCACCTCCTGGTTAACTCCACAGGCACCACCTAATGTCCCGCATCGAATTTACCGCCTTAGACAATGTTTTATTTTTCTACCAAGTCACAACATTTGATTGAATCTTCGTGGGAAATCGATGAATTTATTCAACACTATACAATTTTTCAATTAGTACCAAAGAGAATGACAGTCTATAAAAGGAAAAGTGTCACCCATTATATACGGTTTAATAGTCGAACTGTGTCTTGCTTTTTCCCAGATTTGGTTCAGTTAGATAGAAGAAAAACTTGTTGAGCCCATTGCTACCTTAAACAACCAGACGCAAGCCAATCGTCATGTTATAGATTATTTAATTCAGATAAAAGTTTGTAACTGTGTGTGGTGGATGTTTTTTCTTGTTTGAGTTTGTCCAAACAGATAAACAACATTCCTGTAAATGTAAGCCAAATGGATTATGGGGACTAACTTCAAGGAGCTGACCTTCTAAGCCATTTTAACAAAATTTCAAGTACATTTTCTACCTTTTATTATTGCAACTACATCACACCCTGATTAACTTGCTCTATTTTGTATAAAGTGAAATGAAAATTTCGATTTCGTACAATGTAAATTATGTTCCAAAGCGACACGGTAATAAATCCACCGCATAATTGCAATTGGTTCTGAAGTGTAATAAATTTAATAATGAGGTCAATCGCTAATACAATTTTTGTAATTATACACAGAGATTTACGCTATTAAAAAGCATGAGAATCTGGTAATATTGCTGATCATGTTATTTGATGGCCATAAAATATTATGGTTAAAATCCTCCATAGCGCAATAAAATTAAACTGTAGAAAGTGTTTTTTTTTCTGGGATTTCGTCGTACAACAACCACCAAGTAAAGTCAAACATTGCGATATCTATAACGTTCCTAAATATATGTTTGAATAAAGTTATGCCTTATTTACGACGTGATAACAACACAATTTCATAACGTTAAAAAATAAATCATGTGCATTTTACAATATCATACAATATTGTCGTAAAATATTTATTTTCCGATAAACTACTTCCTACACTCACATTCATTAGAGGCATTTAGGCATAACAAGCGGCATAAAATCGCACTAGAACTACAGTATTTTTGTCCGTTTATTTCAATTATTTGAGTTTATGAAAAGTCATGAAAGTGCACAAGTTCAACTTGCCAACATTATAAATAATATAGGAAACCGAACAAATATTGGTGATAATCTATAACTTACATCCATGTGCCGTTTACGTTAGACCTCCGTGCTGCTCCTGCTAAATTTATGGAGAAGATACTCAGCACGATGCACCAGAAAAACTGCATCATTGCACTAGATTTTCTCCTGAACTTCTCCGTGAACCGCATTTTCTGCAACGAAAAAACGGTACAGCAATGTTAATATTTATGTTTCACTATACATTTACACATGTAATGACAAATTATTTATACATTATGGTTACAAATTAAAGGCATGCTGTATCTCCCCAAGGATAATAACATCCTTAATTGCAGAAATTTATATTAGTTTTTGTTTTTGTAGTGATGTGTTCTTTATATCAGGTAATAAACGCGTGTAATAAACTGTTGACGGATTCACAGAATACAACTTAATGGTTCTAAAGTGACAAAGTTTTTGCGTATTTAGGAAAGCACATGGAATTTATATCTGTTAATGTGCTTTTTCTTCGTTTATTGCAGATGTGGATGTGCGTGGTGTGGATAGAAACTAAGTCAAAGTTTTTTTTCTACTCCCATACTTTAATTGATTTATTGGATATTTACTACTTGTAAGGAGATTCATTATAATACAGATTTTTCATTACGATACAAGTTTATAACCAATAGAAATGCAACATCACAGCAATATTCCGGCAATATCAAATATTGCCATGAACATCTGACAGAAGCAAAATCTAAAAATTGGCAGTTCATTTTGATAAGAGTTTGTGATAAAGTTGTCATAATATTTATTTTCTTATTTTTATTATTTTGACTAGTCGTAGAAAAAATAATGTATGTAACTCACATTTAATGGTTATTAAGACACTCGTATTGCTCGTGTCGTAATTCTCATACTAGTGTCTTAATAGCTATCATTAAATGCTCATTTCATTGTAAAAAAATTTAGATTTAAATAAAAATTTAATTTAAATAAAATACTTTTTTTTTGTAACATAGTTACAGTTTTTATAGCAGAACTTTAATAGTTGATAGATGATCTTTTTCAAGATGTAAACTTCTTATAAACATAAAATAGGATGCTTTGTTTACGAGATACGGGGTGTTAAAAATGAATTTTCCAATATTTTTTTGTATACAGGGTGTCCCAGTTTATATCGTCAGGATTTCACCAGTCGATAGTTTAGCGAAAATTAAAGGTGGTTTGTCTAATAAACTATGGTCGAATGTTGCTTCCTTTTTGACGTACAGGCCATTAAAGAAAGTAAATTATTTTAAATAATTTGCTATAAATCAATAACAAAAAAAGGTTAGCCTTCTGAAATTTTGCATAGATTTTTTTTTATATTCTCTTATTAATAGTGGTTGCAATTATTTAGAACACAGAGGCGTGCGTACGGGTTTCTTCAAAAACATTTTATTGAATTAAACGTACGCCACTGGTTTTTTTTGCAGCACTAATATGCAGAGAGTATTTTCCATTCAATTTAGAAACTTTTGCGTATCTAATAATTTTTTGATAACTTAACTCAAGATAACCTAATAGTACAGTAAATAAGGGAGAAAAAAAGGCTTCAAATAGACTTTTTTTACCCTACAGCCAATTTTTGTAGAATCTTCTAGAGGGTCACCCTGAAAGTTTAAAACTGAGTTTGTGTATTCGTAGACCCCGCCCTTCCTTCACCAGCCCTCAATTAAGGGTTGGATTTTTTTGTTTATTGAATAACTTTTTTTCTTATTAAATTTTCGAAAAAAGAGTCAGTACAAAGTTGTAAAGAAAAATATTTCCTACAACTTATCTTTTAAACTTTTTTGATATTGTCGATATTTAAAAAGTTATTCAACAAATATGTTGAAAATTTTGGGGAAAGAGTAGTAAGTAGTAGTAAGTAGTACCTAACTAGAGACAAATTTCCCTAAAATTTGCAACTTATTTGTTGAATATCTTTTTAAATATTGACAATATCAAAAAAATGTTAAAAGGAAAGTTGTAGGAAATATTTTTCTCTACAACTTTGTACTGATGCTTTTTTGGAAATCTAATAGGGAAGAACCTCTTTAATAAATAAGAAAAAAGAAGTTAAGTTATCAAGAAATTGTAAGATACAAAAAAGTTTCTAAATTAAATAGAAAATACTCTCAGCATATTGGTGCTGCAAAAAAAACCAGTGGTGTACGTTTTATTATATTATTATTATTATAAAATGTTTTTGAAGAAACCCGTACACACGCCTCTGTGTTCTAAATAAAATAATCGCAACCACTATTAATAAGAGAATACAAAAAAAAGATTTATGCAAAATTTCAGATGACTAACTTTTTTTGTTATTGATTTATAGCAAATTATTTAAAATAATTTATTTTCTTTAATGCCCTGTAGATCAAAAAGGAAGCAACATTCGACCTAGCTTATTAGACAAATCTTTAATTTTCGCTAAACTATCGACTGGTGAAATCCTGACGATATAAACTGGGACACCCTGTATATCTTCAAAGAAATTATCACTAAGTATCTACATAATAAAAAATTTACAGCTTGATTACTGTACATAAAAAAATCCTCTTTTGGACCATACTGATATGGAAATAACCCAACTATACACACCTAATATGAAACTTCGTATACACCGCATAAAATTAAACAATTTTTAATAAATAATCACAAACAATTCTAGGCTTCTAACAACAACCGCTAATTAATAAGCGAAAAATAGAAGAAAGTACCGTGGTATGCAAACTGGTTCTATTGTTATACACGACCAAAAAAAAAAGTTCCTCTGAGATTTATGCAACGAGAAGCGGTTAATGGCTCAACTTATCAACATTAATTAGCGCGTGTCTGTTTAAAATAAGAAAAAATCATCTCTGTGTGAGTTAGTCTGTGTAGTTTAGAAATTAACAGTTATTTCCTGAATTTATGACCGCTTAAACGCAAAGTAGCTTTTATGCATCAGTTGGGCGAACGCGCAAACCTTTTTACCAAAGAAACGATGAATACTTAATAAAATTTATCCGATTGCAACAAACTGCAGATACTCAGATAATTACGTTTAATCAAGATCATTTGTAACAATCAATGTCAGTAAGTCTCACAAGAGGACTGTCAGCTTTCTGTTCTAAGAGGTTTAGAATTGCGACCGTGGAAGATCTATATGTATTATACCTTGCAGCAATGACCATACAAGTGTGACAAAAGTCATTATAAGCTAGCTGGACTACAATTAAAGTGCGCACGTCGTCGATCTTGATCGATTAAAAATAATTGATTTACCTCACGAATCAAATGAGATATATTTCTGAGAACACTGATTGATTTTCTGAGAAAAGACAACAGTTTACAAATACTACAGTTATCGGTGTATAAACGCTCTTGGTATTATTTTTTATAAGTATGTATGATGATGAAGAACATATAAACATCGATAGCCTCAAAAGCAGTAGAATAGATTGGAATTAGAGATAACGTGTATCATCATTCATGTAGTAAGATTGCTCGATGATTTAAAACATATAAAAATGTCCAAGAGAAAAATAAAACTGGAATTGAACAGATTGTAATGTTGTGTAAGCAACTAGTGAATTTACAAGGTGTCATAAAACTTTTCTTTATCCTGATTGTACGTTAATAAAAAATTATCACTAAAATAAAAAAATAGTTGACCAGTCTAGTTTAGAGACGCTTTTTTTGGAATGAGCACGAAAATGAAGTTTCACATCGATTTTCTGATATAAATCGGATCTATTAGTGCTGCAGTGTAATTAGGTTTTTCTTAATATTCAGGTTTTCAGCCAATAATTTTTGCACTGTTACACAATTTTTTGTAATTTGACCAGCTATTTATGTAAAGAAGCAAATCAGCAAAGGGTAGATAAACGTTATAAAATTGAATATCTTAAATTAATGTTCACTTGAATCTTCTTAAATCGAGGTATCCCCGAGATTCAGATTAACAAGAAGGGGCATAAAGTACTGTTGCTTTGCAAGATTAGAGAAGGCATTAGCTTAACTTGCAAAACAAAGACAATTAAATCTTGTTACTATAAGCATCATGTCACGGTTTCCACATAAAGAGATCATTTAAAGTAAAATGTGACTTTTCTAATTTCAAGGTAAATTATCAATACTTCTCTATCAACAATAATTTTCTTACTTTAACACTTCATCAAAAACTAGAGGATGCTTATTAAAAACTGTTAAGGACCTTTAATCTTTTAAACTCTGATTTCTGTAAATAATGGTACTTACCTATATTTTATACTAGTTATTGAACATTTTAAAATTACGAGCCCTAACAACTAAATGTTCGGACAAAAGTAAATTTGATTGTCTTTTTCCATACGCGCAAAAGTTATCTAAATTAACTTCCATAATATTGATGGTTTTTTCTGTTATAATGCCAACATTTAGTTATATAAAAACGTAAATTTCGTAAAAATCTGCTCGACGGTTAGAAAACTGTGGCACTTTAACCCAGCAGGATGGGAAAATTGTAGAAACAAAGAATTATTATTTTCAAAACGTTGGATCTAGTAGTCGGATTTTGATGAAATTTACTTTATTACAAAGCTGGATGTTGGTTTTCTTTACAAAAAAGTTACACAAAGTTTTATTTGGTGATTTTAGGCATTTATCGGAGCTTCAAAGTTGCACTTTTAAAAATGATAAAATTTTCTAGTAACTGTTTTAAAGAATCACAGTTTTGAAACCGCTGGTTGGATTTGTGTCAAAAAACATTTAAATCAAAGCTCAATAATCGTACGATATTGAAAAAATCCTGAAATATTAATATGATTTTTTTTGCATTTTTTTCGACTTCCACAGTTCACTTTTCAAAAAACGTGTTTTTTGATGGTGCTACCTTCATTAAAATAATCACAGTTTTGGAACCACTGGTTGGATTTTGGTAAAATTTACTTTATTGCAAAGCTGGATGTTGGTTTTATGTACAAAAAAATCCCCAAGTCTTTATTTGGTGATTTTACGCATATTTCGTAGTTTTAAAATTGCACTAGAAAAATGTGACGTAATTTTCTAACGACTGTTTTTAAAAAATCACAGTTTTGGAACTTGGGGAAAACGACATAAAGGTGCTTTCATGGCTCTCATCCAGTCCGGACTTAAATGTCATTGAAACTCTTTGGCATAAAATTAAACGTATTCTACGCAATAATCCACCAAGAACCATTGGGGACTTAAAGACCAAAATAGAAGAAATTTGGGACAGTTTCACGCCAGAATTGTACCAAAATTTGATAATTACAATGCCTGCTAGAGTACAGGCAGCTATTATAGCAAAAGGAGACTTCACCTCTTATTAATGGTCCTAAATTAAAAATTATCCCAACATTTAGTTGCAAATTCATTTTGTAAAGTTAACTAATTATTATGGTTAAAATATTGTTAAATCCAATAAATAGTTTTCTTCCATGCATAATATTGTTACTAAGGCTTTATCTTATTGTATTGTTAGGTGTTTAGATACTAATTATTTGCGTAAAATTTCCAGTTCTCCTTTCATACATCAAAAATTTACTTTTGTCCGAACATTTAGTTGTTAGGGCTCGTATACATGACAGAAATTCGATATTGTTACAATAGCGCAGCCAGAAGGGATTTCCATTTTACTGCATGATCTACAGTTTCAGGAAAGTTGTACCTAGTATATGAAAATATGTCATTTTTTTCCAAAATTCGCAGTTTGTCCATTGACAATTCATAAAGACAACTTATTTCATTTTTCTCTACATAGCAAGCAGTAACTATATTAATTTAAAGGTTCATAAAGTGATTCTACAGTGGGGGGACCCACTCTGTTCTCCCCCTGACTACACCCCTAATTTTCTTTTTTTATGTCTCAAAAGTGTGTCATATGTTTATTTCTACTTTATTTTTAAAGACATTTTACTTCCATTCCTAATTTTAGCACATCTAGAGATTAAACTTATCTTTGTGAAAATTGAACTGTAATTTGCTTGCGAGTTTGCATCATTTCAATGTTGCAGATGCAGATAACATTTTTTAACTAAATTAATTACATGTTTGCTAGTTTTTAATATTCAGCTAATTAAAATACCATCTTTTAAGGAACACTATAAAATATTATGGTTATTCTGCAACGCGAATTTTCACCAAAATTTTATTATGAGTTTCTGTCACTTTAGCAGATTTGGAACATTCTTTGATTTCTCATTAGTGTTTCATTATCGATTCTTGGAGAACTGAAAATATCGTGTAAAATCTACTTCATTGGTTTTTATATTAAAAAATGATACAATCGGTTAGGTTTAGTGTCTAGTGCACTGTAAATCCGCGTAATTATTTTATTTCGCACTTTCTTCCATGTGCAATAATAAACCAAAAAAAAATTTAAGCATTTTTCGTGTTTTAATAGACATTTCTACGTTGGCTCGACAGGTATTTTAGCAAAATTTCAATTATTAAAATGTAGCTTTAGAGGAAAATTGGATAATTTTCCAAATCTTGTAAAATTTCAAGTAGTTTCAAGATTTTGTTATTCAAATAATGGTTTTCATTAGCTTTATATTCGCTCTTATAACGTAAAAGAAAACCATCTGGAAATAATTAACTGATGGATGTTTTTATTTTAGTTTGCATTTTCTACACTGGCAGTAAAGAACCAACAGGAATTTGGATGATTTTTTTATTTTTAGAGCTTTTTCCGAGTTAAATTATGATTTATTTTAGCAAAAAATTTACGTAATTGGAATACCAGCCCTAACAACTAAATATTCGGACAAAAGTAAATTTTTGAAGTATGAAAGGAGAACTGGAAATTTTACGCAAATAATTAGTAAACACCTAACAATACAATAAAATAAAGCCTTAATAACAATATTATGCACGGAAGAAAATTATTTATTGAATTTAACAATATTTTAACCTTAATAATTAGCAAACTTTACAAATTGAATTTGCAATTAAATGTTAGGATAATTTTTAATTTAGGACCATTAATAAGAAGGTACGTCTCCTTTTGCTTTAATACCTGCCTGTATTCTAGCAGACATTGTATTTATAAAATTTTGGTACAATTCTGGCGTGAAACTGTCCCAAATTTCTTCTATTTTGGTTTTTAAGTCCCCAATGGTTCTTGGTGGATTATTGCGTAGAATACGTTTAATTTTATGCCAAAGAGTTTCAATGACATTTAAGTCCGGACTGGATGAGAGCCATGAAAGCACCGTTATGTCGGTTTCCCCAAGTTCCAAAACTGTGATTTTTTAAAAACAGTCGTTAGAAAATTACGTCACATTTTTCAAGTGCAATTTTAAAGCAACGAAATATGCCTAAAATCACCAAATAAAGACTTGGGGATTTTTTTGTACATAAAACCAACATCCAGCTTTGCAATAAAGTATCAAAATCCAACCAGTGGTTCCAAAACTCTGATTATTTTAATATAGGTAGCACCCTCAAAAAACACGTTTTTTTGAAAAGTGAACGGTGAACTCGAAAAAAATGCAAAAAAAATCATATTAACATTTCAGGATTTTTTCAATATAGTACGATTATTGAGCTTTGATGTAAATGTTTTTTGACACAAATCCAACCAGCGGTTTCAAAACTGTGATTATTTAAAACAGTTACTGGAAAATTTTATCATTTTTAAAGGTGCAACTTTGAAGCTCCGATAAATGCCTAAAATTACCGAATAAAACTTGTGTAACTTTTTTTTAAAGAAAACCAACATCCAACTTTGCAATAAAATAAATTTTATCAAAATCAGACTACTAGATCCAACGTTTTGAAAATAATAAGTCTTTGTTTCTACAATTTTCCCATCCTACTGGGTTAAAGTGCCACAGTTTTGGATCCGCCGAGCGGATTTTTACGAAATTTTCGTTTTTATATAACTAAATGTTGGCATTATAACGGAAAAAACCAATAATATTATGGAAGTTAATTTAGATAACTTTTGCGCGTATGGAAAAAAGACAATCAAATTTAGTTTTGTCCGAACATTTAGTTGTTAGGGCTCGTAGTTGTCTTGTAAATCCTGAAATATTTTATAAATTTGTATTCGGTTTACCTATCATTTTTCATTATTTTATCCTATATTTTATTATTATTCTTTATAATAAGAATTTTTTTCGGATATTAGACAGCCCCGCATTTTACAGTCATTTATGTAGATATCCTTCCGACAAATCACCACAAACTGCCCCGTTGTTAACTAATGAACCAAAATTGACGGCAGCATTAACATACAATATAATTATCTTAAAATTACATAGGAAACACCTAATAATTAGCTACGTCAATTCCTAACAATAATTGACTTCCTAATTTGTTGTGAGCCTCAACACAATTATAAATTAAAATAAATAAAAATATTTGTTGAGAAATTTATTACGAAACACAACACAGTTTTATCTCATTTTGGTACGAGAAAATATTTGAAAAATTTCTTGTTATTTCGTAAACGAGTTCCACAGCAATATGATGGATATATCCATGACTTGAGAATGCATCATCATGACATCGTAAATACCTAACACTGAATTGATTTAAACAGGAATATCTTCACTAATAATAAACTGCAAGACGCATAGCCATCAAAATTTCACGTCATAAAACCGAAAGAGAGTTTTCTGGATAAATTATATAAATAATTATAATTAATAACACCACCTTCACCTATAAATAATGATATAAAGGCTGCAGAAATTTACTGGACCCGAAACATATCTTGATTAAGAATGCAAGAAGGAAACGAATATTATGAGCAATTGTGTTTTCATGATATCATAGAAACATAAACATAAAACTTAATATAATTCGCCTTTGTGTATAATCGTACGCAGATTGAGCTAATCTGTAAAAATCTCTGCTGTTGCTGTTTCAATTCTAATAATATTGCCTGAAATAACTTCCATTTTAAATACAAAAAGCACTAAACGTACACCGTATCTTTACATTTTTAAGAAGCGATGATTTTACGATCTAGTCTTATATGGACTTTGGTTTTCTAAACAGTTCTTTCCAGAAATCTTCACACATTATCCCTAATGTTTCTTTAATTACTGGAACTGCGTAAAAAATTGCACACAGCTGTAGAAATGTTAACATGCCAAGAAAGTCGTCATAAGACATAGTTGGGGCCTGCGAGAATTCTTCACTTTTAGTTTGTTTAGCGACAAAAAAAGAACACGTACTAAATGCCAATAAAAATAATCAAAGAGAAAATCTGGTGAAATCGAATCGCGCTCGTCTTTGTTTTTTATCCTGTCTAAATCCTGCAAATGCATTTTATTGTAATAATTAATTTGATTAAACAAAAATGCACCGACAAAACACGTAACCTGGATAAACCATCTAGACGAAGTGAATGTTTTGTGCCACTTTTGGTCACCACAACAATAAAATTAAGCTGAAATATAAGACAAACAGACATAAGTCCATGGGAAAATTCAAAGTTCAAAATAATGGTCATGCTTTCGTTCATTTCAGGGTTCATGAGCGGTGTGTGACTCACTCTTCTAGACTGTAGGAAAAAATAAATAGATTTATCGTTCTCTCAACCATGAATTTAGGAACCAAAACCATATATTTATCCAGTTTTTTTGGTCTTTTCCCAACAAACAAAACTACCTATTACAAATATTTCTCGGTATTTATTTTTTCTAATAATATAGACGAACTGAAAAGCAACAATGATAGTGGATTTAACAAAGGAGACATAATTATAAAGTCATTTAGTTGTGTCTCTTCGGATTACCCACATCAAAATGCCGGCAATAAAAATCATTCTGAAGTAGATTGTTTAAACTATGCTAGTATCTACTCCCAGGCCGGAAATGAAAGGTTTATTCACGTATTTTTATTAAATACTATTGCTAATTGTTTTCATTTATTAGTGCAATAAATTTTAAAAGATTGATCACATCCGTTTATAAATAAATTTATTTACTATTCTACTTCTTGAATATATGGGCTAAAAAAGTTCCTTGTTTTTCTACGCCATTATAAATAATTGAACAAGTTTTTCCATGTGTACAGTTATTAGCATCAATGATTGTTTAATTACATGTGTTTAGTACATAATTAATAAAAAGTAATAAATCTTTAAGTACTAAAATGAAAAGGAAAATAAATAACGTGGATAAGCTGTACCTACTTAAGGTGCTTTTTTAGGAAAATTATCTGAAAGTTTTCAGTACACGTATAGAAAGTCCTTGAAAATGTTTCGATGTTTTTGTTATTATTATCATTTTACTGAAACAGAAACATTACACTCGACTGCTTCACTTTCAGCCAAATTAAAATGTCGATTATATGCTATTTTAAGTATTTTGGAAAAGTTGGCGAATGTAGCTAACAGCGATTTTGGAAAAATTTTGAAATTACCTTATTATGAACCATAACAACTAAATATTCGGACAAAAGTAAATTTTTGAAGTATGAAAGGAGAACTGGAAATTTTACGCAAATAATTAGTAAACACCTAATAATATATTAAGATAAAGCCTTAATAACAATATTATGCATGGAAGAAAATTATTTACTGGATTTAACAATATTTTAACCTTAATAATTAGTAAACTTTACAAAATGAATTTGCAACTAAATGTTGGGATAATTTTTAATTTAGGACCATTAATAAGAGGCTACGTCTCCTTTTGCTTTAATAGCTGCCTGTATTCTAGCAGGCATTGTATTTAACAAATTTTGGTACAATTCTGGCGTGAAACTGTCCCAAATTTCTTCTATTTTGGTCTTTAAGTCCCCAATGGTTCTTGGTGGATTATTGCATAGAATACGTTTAATTTTATGTCAAAGAGTTTCAATGACATTTAAGTCCGGACTGGATGAGGGCCATGAAAGCACCTTTATGTCGTTTTCCCCAAGTTCCAAAACTGTGATTTTTTAAAAACAGTCGTTAGAAAATTACGTCACATTTTTCAAGTGCAATTTTAAAGCTACGAAATATGCCTAAAATCACCAAATAAAGAATTGGGGATTTTTTTGTACATAAAACCAACATCCAGCTTTGTAATAAAGTAAATTTTACCAAAATTCAACCAGTGATTCCAAAACTGTGATTATTTTAATGTAGGTAGCACCCTCAAAAAACACGTTTTTTGAAAAGTGTACTGTGGAACTCGAAAAAAATGCAAAAAAAATCATATTAACATTTCAGGATTTTTTCAATATGGTACGATTATTGAGCTTTGATTTAAAGGTTTTTTGACACAAATCCAACCAGCGGTTTCAAAACTGTGATTTTTTAAAACAGTTACTAGAAAATTCTATCATTTTTAAAGGTGCAACTTTGAAGCTCCGATAAATGCCTAAAATCACCAAATAAAAACTTGTGTAACTTTCTTGTAAAGAAAACCAACATCCAGTTTTACAATAAAGTAAGTTTCTTTAAAATCCGACTACTAGATCCAACGTTTTGAAAATAATAATTTTTTGTTTCTACAGTTTTCCCACCTGCTGGGTTAAAGTGCCACAGTTTTGGAACCGCTGAGCGGATTTTTACGAAATATACGTTTTTATATAACTAAATGTTGGCATTATAACAGAAAAAACCATCAATATTATGGAAGTTAATTTAGATAACTTTTGCGCCTATGGAAAAAAGACAATTAAATTTACTTTTGTCCGAACAAGTTGTTAGGGCTTGTAATTAAGATCTGATTACGAAAATGCTAAAAATAAGTGGCGGTCTCCAATATTTCCAAAATTATAGGAGTTTGAAAACTTGAAACATCCAAAGTTTGGATGTGTAAATTAAGCACTTTTATTCACTAAAAATGCACTCGTAAGTTGCTACCTCTGCCTAATGATTTTATATGGAAAATAAAAATCAAAAAAGCCTGGATTGGATATAAAAAAATTATACAGGACAATGCAGAATGTTTTCAAGAATCATACCTAAAAATATTTCGTGTCTGTCTTGTATAGTGAAAAATTCAGATTACATTTTTGCCTATAAATAATTTAATACGATTTAGGAATTCGTAAAAAAGTTATTAATTAATTGAGACAAAAACAGAAAAATATATAGGCATTAAAATTCTGTACCAGTGTAATAAAATTTACAAGGAAAACTTCTTCAATGTTCAGTAATATTTATAGGCTCGCGGCAAACGCCAATTTATAGGGGGGTTGTTCAATTTTAAGTGTTCAATAAAATAGGTATAGGTACTTGCATATCGTTAAAGTCTCCAGAAAAAGATTTATTTAAATAACTATGGTTTGTATAATAATTATAGCTTAGTAACAAAGCCCGAGAACATTTACCATTTAAAATTTAAAAAATTTCTAATATTTATATCGTTTTGTTTTTCAATATCTGTCTACAATTTCTTTAAAAAATTCGCTCAGATTCTAAACGCTTTCAGATGAGTATTGGAAACCTATATCTATATTTTTCTATCTATCTGTTTTATAATTTTACGATCGCGTTATACATAAATAAAATGTTCACATAAATAATATCAGAAATGTTAAGTGAAACCTAAATCATAAAGTTAAATGTTAATTCATACCTTTATAGGATTTCTTACCAAAAGAAAAACTAAAACGTAAAATATGTCACCACAAAATTGTACTTATTATTTGCAACATAGTGTTGCTAATCTGTTTTACAGCCTAACATATAATATAATACTATTTTCTTCTAAATTATCTAGCATAACATTACGAGTATTAGTTTAAGGTTTAATTGTATATATAATTTCCTGGTTGTGTCTGACAATAAAATATTTTCCACTAAAAATTTTATCCTTATTATCTTATGTACATACTTACATCATAAATACTTATTACCCAAACGCATTTTCTCAAATCACAAAATAAAAATTTCCATGCACACAAGTTTCTTATTTAATTTTTTCAAATAATTATCCTTGATATCCTTAGCGCGTACAACCGCCACTCTATTTTCACAACACACACATACACTATCTGCGCGTATTTTCTATTAGAACAACCGCGGCAAACTGAATGAGAATGTATAGAATAAAAGAGCCCATACCTACCATCAAGAGTTTCAGGAGTGGAGCTTTCGTACAGCTTTCGTCCTTCTTCTGCACATGGTAGCTGATTGTTGCTCGGTTTTCGTCTAGATTCGTTGACAAAAGGCCGCAGAGTCCCATTCAACCCTTTTTATTTATTATAATTAACCATTATGGGCGCTGAGGTGCTGCGTTAGATTTATTTTTATTTTGGTAATTAGTCCTCCTCTGGTGTATTGTTTTTATTTTGGGTACATCATTTGGGTCTCACCGACAATTAGTAGATAAGAAACAGTAAATAATGTCGGGAATTAATTGTTTTTTAATGATTTATCTTTCATGAAACAATGAGATTATTCATTATGTATTCACCATTATTTGAGCAATTGTCGATGTTTACTAAATATTTAACAATTTTTTGCAATAAACAAACACATTAAATACCAACTAACTATCAATTTAATTAAATTTTATGTTTCTATATTTAGATTTAGAACTAATTATACAAGAAATTGTCAATAAGATAGCTATGCAATTTGTTACATCAATTACTTCAGTTTGTATGTAAATCACAAAAAACTCTCACATTGTGGTAATTAACGCAATTGTTCATCTGACTATTAAGATTTTTGGTGTCTTTTTAAGCAACATCACCGGTGTAATTACCGTAGAAAATTTAATTATTATTACAAAAGTGTGCTATATTCGTATGATAGTTTCTCCTTTCATAGATTTTTTACGGTTAATTTCTCCTGTAATTAGTTATTTGTATCTAATTTTCGTAAAACTTTACGTGAGCAGTTTTAACGACTTACGTTACAAATACTCCATTAGATAATTATTAAGCCAAATTGATGCATCTGTTTCTGACGAAAGGTGTACACATTTAATTACATTTTATTTTCTGTGAAATCAATGCAACTTGAAAATAATTGAGAATTTTTAAGTTGCCCAAACATTCCTAATACCTACAGAAAACTCTCAAAACTATAATTCATTTCTGCTATTCTCTAAAAACTTCTTATATGTATACAGGGTGTCCCGGAAAAAGTGGGAAATCTCTCGGATTCAGATAGGGCACGAAAAAATAAGATGACAAGTTCCTATAAAATTTTTTCCTACAGGCCCTCCCTACGAAGATATCTAGCCCTGAATAAGAGCGTCGCTGGAAATCGTTTTTTTTTTAATAACTTTTAAAATAATAACAGATTTTTATAAAAAATTAATGTGATGGACACTACTAAGGACCTCTTGAAATAATGTCCTTGACACGTATCTAGCTTGTTTAGTTTAGCAGGGGCAGACTAAGCTTTACAACTTAATGCTTAAACTTTTAACACCCTGTGTGAAAAAGACTTAAAACAACAAAATCAGGTAGCTTGAACCTTAGACTAAAGAAAAGCTACTCTTGTTTATTGTCGATAAAGTGGACCGTTTTCGAGAAAAAGAATAATAAACGAATTCATGTTTTATTAAGTCATTAAAAAAAGAAAGTATCATTAAGAAAAAAAATCAAAATTTTAAAAACGTCTGTAGGAAAAAATTTTATAGGAACTTGTCATCTTATTTTTCATGCCCTATCTGAATCCGAGAGATTTACCACTTTTTCCGGGACACCCTGTATATGAATATACATAGAATTAATAATTAGTAAAGAACTAATTAAGAATGTGTCTTTCAGATTATGCAAGCTGCTACGAACCCTAACAACTAAATGATCGGATAAAAGTAATTTTTTTAAATATGAAAGGAGAACTGGAAATTTTACGCAAATAATTAGTAAACACCTAACAATACAATAAGATAAAGCCTTAATAACAATATTATGCATGGAAGAAAATTATTTATTGGATTTAACAATATTTTAACCTTAATAATTAGCAAACTTTACAAAATGAATTTGCAACTAAATGTTGGGATAATTTTTAATTTAGGACCATTAATAAGAGGTTACGTCTGTTTTTGCTATAATAGCTGCCTGTATTCTAGCAGGCATTGTATTTATCAAATTTTGGTACAATTCTGGTGTGAAACTGTCCCAAATTTCTTCTATTTTGGTCTTTAAGTTCCCAATGGTTCTTGGTGGATTATTGTGTAGAATACGTTTAATTTTACGCCAAAGAGTTTCAATGACATTTAGGTCCGGACTGAATGAGGGTAATGAAAGCACCTTTATGTCGTTTTCCCCAAGTTCCAAAACTGTGATTTTTTAAAAACAGTCGTTAGAAAATTACGTAACATTTTTCAAATGCAATTTTAAAGCTACGAAATATGTCTAAAATCACCAAATAAATACTTGGGGAATTTTTTGTACATAAAACCAACATCCAGCTTTGCAATAAAGTAAAGTTTACCAAAATTCAACCAGTGGTTCCAAAACAGTGCTTATTTTAATGTAGATAGCACCCTCAAAAAACACGTTTTTTGAAAAGTGAACTGTGGAACTCGAAAAAAATGCAAAAAAAATCATATTAACATTTCAGGATTTTTTCAATATAGTACGATTATTGAGCTTTGATTTAAAGGTTTTTAACAGAAATCCAACCAGCGGTTTCAAAACTGTGATTCTTTAAAACAGTTACTAGAAAATTTTATCATTTTTAAAGGTGCAACTTTGAAGCTCCAATAAATGCCTAAAATCACAAAATAAAAACTTGTGTCACTTTTTTGTAAAGAAAACTAACATCCAGCTTTGCAGTAAAGTAAATTTCATCAAAATCCGACTACTACATCCAACGTTTTGAAAATAATAATTCTTTGTTTCTACAATTTTCCCATCCTGCTGCGTTAAAGTGCCACAGTTTTGGAACCGCCGGGCTGATTTTTACGAAATTTGCGTTTTTATATAACTAAATGTTAGCATTATAACAGAAAAAACCATTAATATTATGGAAGTTATTTTTGATAACTTTTGCGCGTATGGAAAAAGACAATCAAATTTACTTTTGTCCGAACATTTAGTTGTTAGGGCTCGTATTAGATTTATGTTCAGTTTCACAAATTTGTGTTAAACTTATAATTAACTATTCACTGATCAACTTGAATTTTACGGACTCCTATTGGTCCATCACTAATCTACATTAAACTTCAACCAATAAGAATAATAAATTAATGTTATTTCCTAATTAAATATTTATTCGGCGTTTGTGGAATCGGCCATTATTCATTAATAATTAGTTGCCTTCAGAGGGAGTTTTTACTATTTATCATACTATTTACATTAAAAACTTGGTTAATAAGCGCCAATGTTGCCTTTATATTTGTACCTAAAGCATTCCTCATGAAGCCACAAATTATCTGCAAAAGTACAGTTAAATCTTACGTAATTATTAAATGCCTCATATACAATTTCGTGTGCAATTAAAATTATTTGACATGTAAATAAAAATCTCCGTTGTAATCTTCTTATAAAGCCGCGGCTTTACGACAATCTTTAAATTTAATATTTATTATGAAAATAGCAAAGATGCGTAATGGATTTTATCCGCTTAATACTTTAATTTGATATTTTTAATATGGAAAAAATATACGTGTGTATTCGTTACACCAGCCACTTTAATCCCCTGCTGGGCAGCAGGGATACCATACCATAAAGTAGCAGATAGCATATAACGCATGCTGCAGCAAAAAATTAACTTAATCCCAATATTACAGTCTAAATGTCAACAGCTTTAAGTGGTATCAATTCACACACCAAGTACTTTGGCTTCATGCGTAAATCTGGTATATACCTGCATACAACTTTTTTTTATTGAATGTTTACCAGGTGTTCATTCCTTTCAATTGCACCATTAAAATTAATAGTTTTAATTTTATCAGGTAATTTGTGGAAAAGTATTACAGCTGTGTTGGTATTTTTGCATTTATATCTATCCTGACAACTTTCAGTTTAAATTAAATAAATTGTTCTATTTATTTGACGGAAACGGCTACTTAACATTCTCAAAAGCTGCTTCATAATTTCTATAAAACAGATAAAATCCACCAATGTACATGGAAATCTAATCTACACGTAAATTGTGGTGTGATGGTGCGTGGGGAGGGTACTTAGGCAAGCTCATCGTGAAATCGTGATCATCTTCAATTCTAAAAGTAAGGTATTCGCTTAATTATAGCGAATATTCCAAGAAAATATTTCAAATCGCAATAGGAAGTTTATTATTGTGGTAGGAGGACCAAAAGCTCAAAACTTATTGAGCACCCTTCCATTCTTAAAACTTCTTATATGTTTTAATGATCAATAATGATATTTTTGGAATAATTATAGAATGAGTGTTAATTATGTTAAATATTCACGTTTTTATCTTAAAATCTTACTTATCCCTTCTTATGCATGTTTAGGGACTCAAAATCAACATTTATTTTAAGGAAATAGACTTCGTACTCCTAAAGTAATTACACAATTTAATGTAAGATTACACAGTGCAACAAATTCAGGGGTCATCTCATGGAACAAGAAACGGTCTTTATGGGATTCAAGTACTAGTATGGTATAGTCAAACCCCCGAAGGGTTTATTCAGATTGGCTCGAAAATTTAAGTTACAGCCATTTGAATTTTTTTCAAGAGTGACCATTTTTAGCTTATAATCGCTCATTGTTTTGTCTATAAATTGCATTTTAAGTTTATTATTTCTGGATAAATATGTTGGAACTTCAATATAAAATGACTCATCTGAACATATTAAGTAGTGTAAAAATATTTTTTTTGTATTTTTCGTTGAAAATAATCCGAAAAACCGCATTTTTTAGCATTTTTTGTTAGTATTTCGACTTTTATTCAGAATTTCTCATTATTATTTCTTTCAAACTTCAATGAAATTAAACTTTGAGATTAAATAGATAAGTTACACACATATATCAATTAAGAAATATTTACTTTTGGTAATTTTTCGTCGACCAGTAGTCGTTAGATCGCACTTTTATCGCATTTCTTGTCAATATTTCGATTTTTTTTTATTCTACCCAAAAAATTGTGATGATGATGAAAAAAATACATTGATCACTTGCAACAAATGAAAATACATGCATTGAATACCTAAGTTTACCATTTTATTTTAAAGATATGAAAATTCAAATGAACATTTTTATAATGAAACAAATCAATGTGTTTAACGTACTCTCTTTGGCGTTGGTTTTGCTTCATCTGGTTCATCACCATCGCTATCACTCGAATCATCATCAGAATCCACATACTCATTGATCAACTCGCTTTCTTCTTCTTCCTCACTCGAAATTTTGAAGAGATTCTTGCTCCACCAGCAAATTTCAGCCAAAACAGCGTCAGGTGATTTTTTTTGTTGAAAAGAGCTCAATGTATTTTTTCATCATTCATCAATTTTTTTGATAGATTAAAAAAAAATTCGTGAAATTGACAAAAAATGCAGTAAAAGTTCGATATAACGGTTACTGGTCGACGAAAAAGTCTCAAAAATTAATATTTCTTTATTGATATAGGTGTGAAAGTTGTGAATTTGATCTCAAAGTTTAATTTCATTGAAGTTTGAAAGAAATAATAATGAGAAATTCTGAATAAAAGTAGAAATGTTAAAAAAATGCGATTTTTCGGCTTCTTTTCAACGCAAAAAACAAAAAATTATATTTTTCATTTCATATGTTCAGATGAGTTGTGTATTTGACTTTTAAGAATCATTTTATTAAAGTTTCAGCATATTTATGCAGAGATAATAGAATTAAAATGCATTTTATAGACAAAACAATGAGCGATTATAAGCTAAATTGATCACTGTCGCAAGAAAAATTCAAACGGCCATAACTTCAATTTTCGAGCCAATCTGAATAAACCCTTCGGGGGTTTGACTATACTATACTAGTACTTGAATCCCATAAAGACCGTTTCTTGTTCCACGATATGCTGTTGCACTGTGTTATCGACTTCATATTTCTTAGTAAGTCAAGACAATTTGAATATTAAGGCTCATTTTTTTTTATCATAATTACGAATTCCTAGCTTTTAGCCCTGAAAGTTTTCAATTTTACCAAGTGAAAGTAAATATCTATAAAACCATCATTTACACAAATTTTCGTTTCTATCCGTTAGCGTTAGACTATAACCTCGACTGAATGCATGACTGCATTACATGCAGTTTAAGAAATTTCGACTTTTAAGAGAATAAATCTGAAGTCCGTAATATAATAAAATTTAAAAAAAATTACAACGATATACTATACCTACCAAAAATATTGCGCATTTTTCTGTGACGGCCTTGGTCAACCCTCCAGTTTGATAGCCTGAAGTGACGAAACCCCTACAAGAATCTTATTGACATCCTGCGAAAGAACCTCTCCACTTCCATGTCCAGTGATAAATAAAACTGACTACAACACTAATAATGTATTGTAAGCTTGATACCCCCCTCTGGTGGTTAATTAGCATACACTCTACAACGTAAAAAACTGCATTCACTGGACGAAAAATACATATATCAATTTGGCGTGTTCCCTTTATCTATCACACCCTTTTTCTCCAGCGAGGGTCCATTGTCCCTGAATTTAATTCATTTCATTCATCGACTCAAATTACCTTACAAATTATATAGTCGTCGTCGTTGGACGTGAAGAATCGCTTGGACGGCCTGGCGGTTGTCATTCAATTTAACCTGGCCAATTATTTTTATTTGAATCTGAAGTGGAAAGGAAAGATCTTATCGAATTTCCGCACATAAAGATATAGAAAATGCGTCCCAATTATTGTGAATTGCCTGATGCGTCGAGCTCGAGGAAGAATTATAGTTCGGATGTTTATGCATGTTTTCGTTGTCGGTCATGCACTAATTCAAATCTTGGTGTAGTTTTAGAATATTTTCTGTTGATTGATTTCGCTTGTAAATCAGCGTGCAGAAACCATCGTGTTCTTTAGAACGAAACTCAGATAAATAAAATTGTTCTATCCAAAACTAATCTAGTCAATAGTAAATATGTATGAAGGTTACACAAATAAATTATTTAATATAAACAATTCCATAATTTAAATGAAACGCAATGGCTACATAATATAAGTAAGTGCATAAGACTAGTATAAGTGGACAGGAAGGATAAGGTAAATCTAACCGTAAAACTAAAACAAATAATTATAGTTTTCAAGTATCTCTATAAACATGAAAATAGCCCTTAGCTTATTAATATCTTCTTATTCGCTAAAGCTATGACTACACGTTGGAATTTTTACTTCAACATTAAACTACTAAAGTGCTAAAGTTTTTTTATATAATCTATTGAGCGCTTTACTCAAATTTTGAACTAATTAGCTTATTTCTGTGGCCCACATCTGTAACATAATTTTTAAATAAACTATTGCACTCAATAATATTACAATAGTGCTAAAAGCCGATCCTGCCCTGGTTTGTAATAAATTCAGTTTATTCTCCATGTATTCTCGTATATTCCTTTATTGACACTTTGTGCAGATAAGCTTGCACAGATGCATAATTTAACATTAATTAATTGCTGGATTTGTTTGCGGAAAGATGCTGCAAGCTACAATGTAATTTATTGTACAAATCATACAATTATTTCACGATTAAAAAATGCTAAGTTTATATCAGCTGTAATAAATGCACGAAATGATGGCCGTTTTTGCTAAATATTGAAATTTTGCTCATTGGTTTTATTTAGATATAAAAAATGAAAAAGTAACAAAAATTAAAAATCCAGTTTCCTGCATAGAAATTAAATTATTGCTTTTAAGTCCAAAATATATTTGTATTTTTGAATTTCAGTTGAGATGGTAATTTTATTATGCTTAGACTTTTTTATAAATAATTTTTAAGACTAAGCAAAACTAACCAATTCTTCATAAAATATTCCCGAACAATACACAGACACTCATTTAAACCTATCGAATTTCCATACCCGGAATCCAAAAGAACAAACCACTCATCAGTAAATAATTAAGATAAATCTTCAAACGCTTAATGGTACCGTCAGCACAGTGCACGCATTAACAATTTTTTTTATCTCTTGCTGGAATTTATTGAAGACTTAAATTTAATTTTACGATAGGCTTTTTATTAATTCGTATATTAATAGATTATTTCCAAGAGTACTTTTATAATACGCTTGATGGCGTAAAAAACACAATAAACAATAACAATAAAAGAAAATATATTGAATATCACATGGCATATTGGGTTACAAGTGTTTCAGCCATTTGATGTGGGCACGTAAAAATAGGATGAGTTTTGTTTGAGGATTAAGCCGACAAAGAAGAGCACCTGGGTCTCTAAATAGCCCCTGTAATAACACCCTGTCGCCGACTAAACCAGTGGCGTATGCTGGAAAAAGTTGTTAATCATCGACTTGTCTGTTATTCGGTGCTGTAATAGAAAATTTTATTTTTTATTGTCTTACCTGGTACCTCAAGATCCAAGCGTAAATTCGTACCAACGGCAACTATTCGGTGGGTAAGAAAAAATTAATTTGTAGGTAGTATTTCTAGACATACCTAGTTGGTTTAGCTACGCGGCTATGGTATGAAATTGTGGATTAGTTCAGTCAACAGAAGTCG
This sequence comes from Pediacus dermestoides, assembly GCA_963942485.1. NCBI lineage: Eukaryota > Metazoa > Arthropoda > Insecta > Coleoptera > Cucujidae > Pediacus > Pediacus dermestoides. The sequence continues at coordinate 8,222,988 of OZ012629.1, forward strand.
CCGTTTGGAAAAAAGAACATAATAGATGATGATGGGTTGTGTTCACAAATGAGCCACGTCATTTGCTAATTTCTGGTTGACTCCTTTTTACGAATCTGAAGGATTTTTTGTTAGAAAAAGATTTCCGCTACAGCGAATGTTTTCTGGATTCTGGGTCATTAAAAATAATAGAAACTTTAGTAGGTAGGTAATCCTTATCATTTGCCCACACCATAATATAGTAAAATTAATTTACTTTAAAGGTAACTAATATGTATTACATATGCAAGTGGTTTAATGTTGATTAACATAATCGCTCTTCTCTAATTGAGATTGAGGTACCTATTTAAAATCATTTAATCAATAACCAAAAAGTCAAAAAGATTATTACATTTTAATTTTAATAATACTTTTAGAGTGACAATAAATTTAGAAAGTAAAACCTTCTTAAAATTTAAATTGTTAGTAATGACCATCATTTTAATTAAGTACATACAAGTAATCTTCATAAAATATCAACTGTATATTAAAATTTTTTATTTAATCTCTTTAGTTTGATAAAATAAAAATAAAATTCTATTAAGAATTTGAATTACGTCTTCCTACACATCTACCATTATCTTTACTATTTAATATGACAACATATCTCTATACACTGTGTAGAGTAGACAAAAAGGTTTTTCAAAAATTGAAAACTATTATGGAAATTGGAAGACAAAATTCATGGGAGACATACTTTTTTAAATCCATCAGTTTGAATAATAACGCCAAATAAATTATAAAAAAACGTGGTTTTTAGTAAAAAATTAATTAAGTGATTTATAAGAAAGGATATTTCTGTCTGTTTACTTTTTATGGGCGTTCAAGATCAGAAAGCACGATTTTTTAAATTGCTTTAACCGTTTATTAATTCACAAACTTCGCAAAATTCAAATACGCAAAATTATAAAAATATATAAGTACGCTTCAATTTAGGTTTCATCCCTCCTAAAATTACCCGAAAATGTGAACAAGTTTTCATAAGACACTAGTTTTAGCCGAGGTTTTAGCTATATAGGTACTTACCTAGGATCTAAAAATTAGCAAAACTATTAACAATTTTTATTTTTTACTTCGTTCTGCACTATTTTTAGTAATAATTGTGTAATTAAATAATATATACTCCTATAATTTAAAATTTAAATATCCAAATATCTGATGCGTCCAACACATGATTTTCTTATACGATACGGATTTAATTCTGTTTTTGGAAAGTATATACTAAAACCTAAAACCGTAGCCAATAATCATATTTTATTAATATTAATTCAAATTAATTTCATTATTTGATATCGAATATTTCATATCCATTTTGGTAATATTCAGAATCGATTCAGAAATGTAGCATTGTACAAAAAAGACATCCGGAAAAATTTAGCGATGATAATTTTAACAGATAGATTTCAGGCATATTTAGGTCTTTTCTGTAACATATTTTTTTGAAGGAATAGAAATCTCGAAGTCGACAAAATCTTTCATTAATTATTACTTCGTATAAGAAAATAAAAATGTTGAGCAGATTTGCGCCATCTAGTAGCTTCAAATTATACTAAGAAATTAACTAGACATCTATTCGAATAGTTAATGTCTTTCGTCCTTTTGAAAGTACCCTTTTGTAAGTATTAAAAACGTTTTTCAAACAAAATTAATTATTATCTAAAACTATAATTTAAATAAGTGTACATTTGAACTAAAGTGAAAATTCAGTTACGAAGTTGGTATCCGTGTTATCCTCTCTTCATTCATCAGGGCATCCAACCAAAATAATTGTTATCGTTTGCTGTCGTAAACTAACCTAACTTTTTACGCATTAAATCGGTGTTTGAATTTATTGTTATTTTCGTGTTGTATTAAAATGACTGCCACCAATATTCCTGGGGCAGTGATAGCCCCAACAGTAGAACAAATCAACTCTGACAGAATTACACAGGTAATTTCCGTAACATAATATCTAGGAAGTTGCTTTAGTTTATGTATTTCAGCTTGCAGAAAAGTATTGGGCACCCCATTCAACTGAAAACCATTTGGAATATGACGCTAATATTGTGGAGGATATTTACATGAATGATATCAGGGGTAGCAAGTAAGTTACTATAGAATAGTGGCTTTCCAATGATAACACTTGGATACTTGTTTTAGTTTCTCTGTACGACGGATTATGGTTTTGGAGTTTAGTCAATATTTGGAAAATTATTTGTGGCCAAACTATAAACCCGGTGCTTCATACGCTCACATGTTATCCATTGTGTGTATGGTAAACGAAAAATTTCGTGAACGAGTACAAGTTTGGCAGGTAAGTTCCTACACCAATCGAAATAGAATTGTTTAAACTAATGTAAACTTCCTCAGGCTTTTCGCAAAAACAGCACGTATTTCCCCGATTTCTTCCAACAAGTCCTACACGCCTGTCTCGAGGATGAGCTTCTAATAACCATAAAAGAACAAACCGCTTTACTAGTGTTTTTAAACCACTGCAGTAACAGCATGGAAGAGGCACTTTGCAGAGACCAAGTTAAGCGTCTGGTGTCGCTGTCAATGTGGATTTCCCTACAACCAGCTCGTAGAGAACTGGAGTTCAAGAAATTTCCAAAATGGAAAAAATACTGGCGCGCCATTCAAAAGAAAGACAAACCAGACGAACTAGAAAAACTAACGTGGGAGCGAACATTCTTACATCGATTAATGTTGAAGTTTATGGATGTTTTGGAAACGATTACAGAAGATGGGATTTGTCCCAAGGACAAAGTGCACTACTGTGAGCGGTTTTTGGAGCTGGTTACGGATTTGGAGGCGTTGTTACCAACAAGGCGGTTTTTTAATACAGTTTTGGATGATTGTCATTTGGTGGTTAGGTGCCAGCTTTCTGGTTTGGTTAAGCGACCCGAGGGGCATCTGTTCAGTCAGGTGAGTGGAATTTAGTAAAAGACTCAAAGAATTTTAAATAGTTTTATGTATCTAAATTACAAAATGTATAAAGAGTCGTGTAAGTACATAATAATATCACTTAATTATTAAAATAAATAATACGTAGATTTTTTAAATAATAACAGCCGCCATGTAGGGAGAAGTGCGCATGTTATGGAATGAATACAAAAGTCTTTCGGTTACCATTTCGTAATTTCAAATGAGTAATAAATGTTAGCATTCAAACAAACAGAAACCCTTAGAAGTTAACTTAAATCTAAAATATAATACTTGAGAACAAATGCCTTGTGTTATACATCTAAAGATGAGCTTCTTGTCTTTCCTAATCTAATACGTGCCAGTGTTCATAGCTGTCATTTCATCGCCCCATTCACATTCCGGTTCCGGACGGCAACAAGTACAATAGCAGTTTTTGTAGCAACATGTTTTTCGTATTAGATACGAAACATGTTTCTGGTTGAACACACAAATGTACATTATTAGTGGACCTAACATTGAATTAACAATGATGTGGGCGTTTATCAGTCCCTCGAATTTCGAGAATGATGACAAGAAGAATAGCCAGCAGATGGTCATTACTAGTAGGAGCAGGAGAAACATTCTGAAGCTGAAGAGAAATTAATTTGCAGGCAACATTTTTAGGATTTATAAAAAATTTACCTGTGTCTAAGTTTGTGGTGGATCCGGCCATACGTATGCATCTTATTAATTGTCTTCAAAGTAGTGGCAAAGAAAAACACGTCGACAAGAACAGTGAATGATACTGGTACGAAAAATATAATCATCCCCAAAGATCCTACAAAAAATAGCGTAGGTTAGAAGTGGAATTGTTTCCTTATGGATTTTTCCTACCAATTTCTTCTTGTTGTTGATCAAAAGTTAGAGATGGTTTGATTTCCGGATAGTCCATGGTAAAATGTGCAAAAATAGCTAATGCTCCCAAAACTAAAGTACAGGACCACACATAACCACAGTAGTAGCAGTATTTTTTGCCATCGGTTATGCGAAGGAAAACATTTCTTGATCTAAACAAAAGCAAATGATTAACGAAGCAATTACTATACGATTCAAATATATTGAGCCTTCACTTTTACGAAAATTAAAAATATCTGATGTGTCCAACACATGACTTTCTTATACATTACCATGATACAGTTTTAATCTTTGGAAAATACTGAAGGGGTAGCCAATAATCACATGCAGTCAACATTCAATACGTTAATAATATAAAATCACATTTATTTATTATTATTGTTTTCGTTATCATAGAAACCAGTAAAATAAAAAAAAATGGTCCTTCTAGGATTCGAACCCGCGACCTTCCGTTAGGCAGTCAAGTCCCTTTAGTCACTAGTCTATCTCGGCTGTCGGATTTCGGATTCAACGCGCACTATGAGAAATATAGGGTGGTCCAGATTAAACGTCATTAATTTTTGGATTGTCTGTTCAATTTAGAGGAAATAGTTACTCTTGAAAATTTTTTATTTAATGTTGCACTTTTGAGATATTTGAGTTTGAAGGTTTGGAAACACAACATCAAATGCTTTGCTGAATTAAAGAAAATTTTTAATAAGTTCTCAAAATAGGCTTTGATACATTTTCGAGCTTTTTTAGCCACGGAATTACTCGCTGCCAAGACTTGATGGCTATTTTCGGGATTTTTCAGACCTAACCGAAATTTTCTTTAATTCAGCACAGCATTTGATATTGTGTTTCCAAACTTTCAAACTCAAATATCCCAAAAATGAAACCTTAAATTAAAATTTGTAGAGAGTAATTATTTTCTCTAAATTAAACAGACAATCCAAAAATTGTATTTTCCTCGCAATATATCCAGTGGCGTCAAAAATTGGAGGGAAAAGTGGAATGGCCCCCAGTATCTACGCCACTGGAGATTTTTTTATAAATGAACCCCATCATTATCTTGAAATGTACTACATTACTCTGTGTGCGAAATTTAATGGAAATCGTTCAAGTGGTTTAGAAGTTATGTTAAGAAAACGAGTTTTTATTTTAAACTTTGACACCCTGTATCTTTGTAATAAAACATTTTTGAGCAAAGTTTTTTAATATAAGTCTACTTTTTTCATGATGCTCTATCACCTCCCAAAATTAATGACGTTCAACCTGGACCACCCTGTATAAGAGTTTTTAGAATACCTATCTCGTTTTTTTGAAATTTTTTGGACGGAATTTCAAAAAAAAGTTCAAACAAAATTTGTTCAAAATTCAATTCTAAATCAATGTTAAAGAATAAAAAATCTCATAAATTGTTTATTTTTCAAGATATTCCTAAAAAACCTAAATATGTCTTATCCTTCGTATAAGAAAGTAAAAAGGTTATCGGATAAAGTCTAGGGCTCAATATAATTCAATCGTATAGTAAACGAGTGTACTCTGACTTACTTAAATGTTTTCCAAATGTAGTACCCTAAGCTGTTCAACCAGAAAAAGGCCCCAAGCAAGCTGACATAGCAAACAGTTTCTGCCAAAACCAAACATTAACAACACTGCATCTCATTACATTCTAATTATTATTTACCTGTAATAAGCAGACTGATATGGCTTTTAAACACCGTTAACAACCGTATCATATCGGCAGTTTGACTGACGATAAGACACATACACATAGTTGTAACAATATTCCCAGTCAAATCCCGCAACGTAGGCATAATAAAATATATGATTGCTATTGTTAACAAACAAACAATTCCAATACCATGCGTTATGGGGCTGATAATATTCCGCATTAAAAACTGATTACTTGACATCCAATCTTGTTCGTGGTTTGGGGCACAAACCAAAGCGAATTCGCTGATTAAAGTACCGTCAACTTTCTGCAAAGAATTACATAGGTTAAGTTGCTTAGTTAGGTTAGACTGAGTTACCCTATCCAAGCAGTATTTTCCTGGCTCATAGTCGTGGTGCAAACTGCCGTTGTCTTCTACAACATCGTCTTCTTCTCCGGGTACTGGATGGTCAAAGTGGTGGCGTAAAACGCCGTTTGGTAGTAAAGTCAGATGGTCTGTGGAGTTTTTGTAATGGTATATGGACCATGGTTGCATAGGGCCACAATTTGGAGCCCCGATATCTAACCTATAAAATTTTATATAGCGTCCAGATTGTGCATTTTGTTTTTTTATTATATTAGACTTACGTATGGTTTACTTGTAAGTTAGTGTGTCCTGCTTCGTCTGTAAAAAGTGGTTGCCAACGATTTGGGCCAGTTACAATTGTGCAGTACCTTCCGAAGTAAATTTCATTGTCATTACAGCATTTGTTCACTCGTATAATTTTAATATTGTCCAAGCTTCTAGCTACCTCTGTTTGTACTAATTGCAGGCAGTAAATCCAGACTATCGGCAGAATATTTGTAATTTTCATTTTTCTAGTTTGTGAGGTTATGTTTGTTGTTTCTTTTTATTCCGTTTGTTTGGATTGATTTTCATCGATATCCTTGGACTTTTCATTTGTGGTCCTACCACAAATTTATTATCAAAGTTGATATTAAACGACTCACACACATTTATCAGTAGCCACAAATGTTTTCAGTCACCTATTAATCACTGTCGTCCAGTTTATTTTGTCGGACTTGGTCATATGACTCAGTAACAAATCACTTTTCTAACAAATGCGTCATGTATTTCTGATTCGATATTTGAGTAATGATACTTCCGGAGTTTTTATTTCCCCCCAGGAGCTTTTGTAGTTGTTTAACTGAACCAGGTGGTGGAGAACTCAAGGTGCGAGTGTAGGCAACCAGCATTACATATAACAGGACCGGGTTAGAAAAATTTGAAATTTCTACAAGGTGTTTTTGAAATAGGTGGTCAAAATTTAGAAGCATGTAGAGCAAGTCAAATGATGAAGAAAACCTTCATAAAATTATTTTCTAAAGTGCTTTCTAAGGGAGCTACAGCCCCGTAATTGTAGGCCCTTAAGAATGTTTTTTATTAAATATCTCCGAAACCGTTTAAGATATAATAATTAAATTTTGTACAGCCACTAGGTCTTTTATGCTTAACAATATGAAATTAGTATCATCTGAAAATTGTATTCAAGGGAGTGTCAAGTGGGGGGGGAGGGGGTTAAATATGATCCCAACTTTTTTGTATGTTGTGTTATTTTGTTTTTGACATGAAATCATTAAATGTAATAGTTTTTAACAAAAAAATGATCCACTTGTTTAATTTCGATTCCATGCACCGTTTTTGAGTAAAATCGATTTGAAAATTTTTAACATTCTCTGAACGTGAAGCATTTTTTTTTAATTTTTCGAAATGAATGTAAAAAATTTAGGAGCATGTAGAGCAAGTCAAATGTGAAGAAAACCTTCATAAAATTATTTTCTAAAGTGCTTTCTAAGGGAGTAATGGTGGATCCCTAAAAATGGTTTTTATTAAATATCTCCGAAACCGTTTAAAACACTTTATTAAGAGAAAAACTTTATTAAGGTTTTCTTCATTATTTAACTTGCTCTACATGCTCCTGAATTTTGTATATTCATTTCGAAAATTTCAAAAAAAAAACGCTTCACGTTCAGAGTATGTTAAAATTTTCAAATCGATTTTACTCAAAAACGGCGCATGGCATCGAAATTAAACAAGCGGACTATTTTTTTATAAAAAACTATAAAATTTAATAATTTCATGTCAAAAACAAAAAAACAGTATATACAAAAAAGTTGGGATCATATTTACCCCCCGCCCCCCCAACTTGACACACCCTTCAACAAAATTTTCAGATGATACTAGTTTCACATTGTTAAGCATAAAAGAGCTAAAGGCTGGACAAAATTTTATTATTATATCTTAAACGGTTTCGGAGATATTTAATAAAAAACATTCTTAGGGGCCTACAATTACGGGGCTGTAGCTCCCTTAGAAAGCACTTTAGAAAATAATTTTATAAAGGTTTTCTTTATCATTTGACTTGCTCTACATTCTCCTAAATTTTGACCACCTATTTCAAAAACACCTTGTATAATAATTTTGTATTTTACATTTAATTTCAGGGATAAAGCTACTATGGTAGTTTGTTCTTAAAATTAACGATACTCGGGATTTTGATATGTATTAAAAAATCAGGGATATAAAGTTCTACAAAAATATTAATAAGTTAAAAGAAAATTGTAATATTTAACAGAAATATAAAAATATCAATATATCTCCTACAGTAGTGGGTTTAGGTATAGGGAATACTTAATAAAAAAGACGGAGAATTTAATTTTCGCTAAGATAACAAAAATATACAGGGATTGTCACTTGAAAAAATAAAATTATGAAAGTTGCAATTTTCTAAAAATTAATTTCTTCAATTCTAAACACCCTGTATTTTTACTGCAAGTATGTATTTTAAAGAGGATCATCATCAAACTTAGTTTTTGTATTCGTAGATCCGTCGTTCCCTCACCATCCTTTAATTTTAAGGGTTGAATTTTTTATTTATTGAATAACTTCTTTCCTATAAAATTTTTCGAAAAAAAAACTCGCCAGTACAAAAGTTGTAGAGAAAAATACCTCCTATAAATTTTCTTTTAAAAATTTTATATTGTCAATATTCTTCATAATTAAAACTTAAAACACTTACGGTCAGTTTCATAATCAAAATAAAAGTCGACTTTAGTTCAATGAGGTTTAGACTGTGATATGTTATATGTATCAAAAATAAAAACGACCATTTCTAAACGCCATTTAAACTAAAGTCAACTTACTTGATTGTGGAACTGGCCCTTAACAAACATGGTATCATTAGTATCTATGTTTAGAATAATTTTTCGTGATACTATAACAGAACAGAAATGTGTATCACGAAAAATATTGAACTATATATTTTATATTGAATAGTTTTAGAATATTTGTTAACCTGCTTTTACCAGTTCGACTAGAAAAATAATCAGCATCTTAAGACATGAATATTTAAGTAGGTACATATACCAGGATTAGTTTACGAAGACGTGTGTTACACACCCTCTCTCCCTCTCTTGTATTTGTCCACTGCTGAGAGAGAGTGAAGGAGAGATTACATTTTTCATCACAGTTTTCCTAAAAATAATCGAGTTCTAAGCCAAAACTAAAACTATTCAATCACTGCTTTTCACCAGGAGGAATCTCTGATAAGCTAATTTCATCCTCCAGGTCATCGTCGCATTCTTCGTCTTTTAAGTTTTTCCATTTAACAGGTAATTGTATGTAACATATGTTTTGTCCTGCGAGTTCTCTCACAACTTTTTTCCGAAATACTACTAATATTAAAAATATGAAAATGCCTTGCATTCCGTTTATGCAGTCTGTGATAAACCTGTATAAAATATTTATTTAAAATTAGTTTTATTTGCACATAAACCAGTTTCCTTACCATAGGATGCGGACTATTTGGTTTTCATATTCAAGTACTGCTGAGATAACCTCCAAGGTCCATGTGATACCCATGATGAAGAACATTTTAATACAAAGCATTAACCTAGAGAAGAAAACTGTAGATTTGTTTTAGATGTACTAGTGTACTACATTACCTGTACTTTAGAACTTTTGCTGAACGGTGCATTTGCTTGCAGAGGATACAAATTGTCCAAATGTAGTACATAATATTTGCGCAAAGTAACACTGATATCGGCCCATAGAAATAAATCATGGTTTCACGCAAAGCTGAAACAAAAAAATTTTTGTTGTATGATTGTATTTTGGTGTTAAAGTTTCTTACATCTAAACCAGCATTTTTCCTCAGCAAGTCTAGGTTTCATTCCTTCAAAAAATTGTAAATCAGTGTGGTGACTCAAGGCTAGGATAAGTAAAAGACAGATTGGACCTCCAATTCCGAAAATATAATAAATCATCATCCAACGTTTTATCCCTCGTAGTATTTTGGGTCTCCTAAAATTCCCAGTAATATAGTTTAATTTATTATAAAATTAAACTGATAAATATTCTTACATAGTTTTTCTCCAAATATGGAACGATAAAATGTTGAGCCAAAAAAATGCGTATAAAAACGAAACATATAACAAATACGCCATAAGATGACATTCAGTATTTCCCATATTTCCTACTACGTTGGTTAACCCCAAGATAAGAAACGATGTGCCTAAACCAGTTATAGAATGTAAAAAGCATTGGGCCTGTTCAAAAAACGAATACGTTAAACTATATTTAAATTCAATTATTTCGCATAATCTTACCTACCAAAATATCTAACAAATTTGGACAAAGCAAATAAATCACTGTGGTACCAAATAAGAAAAACGACGAAATAAATGCAAGAATGTAGTACACTGGTACCACTTGGGCATCAAATGACGATTCATCTGGAAAACAAACCAGATACACTGTTTCTAATAATTGCTTCTCTTCGTCCATCATCTGGCTCCAACAAAACCTGCAATAATGTTAACTTTCAGTATCTAGAAGAATAAAATTTTACTGAGTTTACCTAGTACTGTCCGATTCATGTTCACCTAGTTGAAGATTACTATTTGGAAGGATCTTTATGTCGTCACTTTCCGATGCGTGGACTAGGAATTTAGATCTGCAGGGTAGTTGCAACATTGTTGAGTTATTGTCGCATTGTTTCCCTGTGAGGACGTTGATACCTGGGCAGCATTTTTGTTCTGCAAGGACTGTGGTGGTCCATAGGAGGAAGATTGTTAGAATCGCGTACATTTTTGTAGGAAATCTGGAATTATATATTTAATTTTTATATTTTTGGCACCGTAGAAGTGGACTAGTGATAAAATTAATAAGGAGAATAATAGATGAGCAACTTTAATGATCTTTAAATTTCGTAATATGTTTTTTCTGTATGATGTGCTTGACGAGAGATTTTTTAAAATAACTCCATCTTACTAATTCAGTGGTGCCGGTTGTCGCGATCAGATCGAATGTTGCTTCCTTTTTGATGTACAGGGCATTAAAGAAAAAAAATTATTTTAAATAATTTGCTATAAATCAATAACAAAAAAAGTTAGTCTTCTGAAATTTTGCATAGATCTTTTTTTTTTGTATTCTCTTATTAATAGTGGTTGCAATTATTTTATTTAGAACACAGAGGCGTGCGTACGGGTTTCTTCAAAAACATTTTATTGAATAAAACTTACACCACTGGTTTTTTTTGCAGCACCAATATGCAGGGAGCATTTTCCATTCAATTTAGAAACTTTTTTGCATCTTACAATTTCTTGGTAACTTAACTTTTTTTTCTTATTTATTAAAGAGGTTCTTCCCTATTAGATTTCCGAAAAAAGCATCAGTACAAAGTTGTAGAGAAAAATATTTCCTACAACTTTCCTTTTAATATTTTTTTGATATTGTCAATATTTAAAAAGATATTCAACAAATAAGTTGCAAATTTTAGGGAAATTTTTCTCTAGTTAGGTACAACTTACTACTACTACTTACTACTCTTTCCCCAAAATTTTCAACTTATTTGTTGAATAACTTTTGAAATATCGACAATATCAAAAAAAGTTTAAAAGATAAGTTGTAGGAAATAATTTTCTTTACAACTTTGTACTGACTTTTTTTCGAAAATTTAACAGGAAAAAAGTTATTCAATAAACAAAAAAATCCAACCTTTAATTGAGGGCTGGTGAAGGAAGGGCGGGGTCTACGAATACATAAACTTAGTTTTAAACTTTCAGGGTGACCCTCTAGAAGATTCTACAAAAAATGGCTGTAGGGTAAAAAAAGTCTATTTGAAGCCTTTTTTCTCCCTTATTTACTGTACTATTAGGTTATTTTGAGTTAAGTTATCAAAAAATTATAAGATACGAAAAAGTTTCTAAATTGAATGGAAAATACTCTCTGCATATTGGTGCTGCACAAAAATCAGTGGCGTACGTTTTATTCAATAAAATGTTTTTGAAAAAACCGTACGCACGCCTCTGTGTTCTAAATAAAATAATTGTAACCACTATTAATAAGAGAATACAAAAAAAAAGATCTATGCAAAATTTCAGAAGGCTAACTTTTTTGTTATTGATTTATAGCAAATTATTTAAAATAATTCATTTTCTTTAATGGCCTGTACGTCAAAAAGGAAGCAACATTCGACCATAGTTTATTAGACAAACCACCTTTAATTTTCGCTAAACTATCGACTGGTGAAATCCTGACGATATAAACTGCGACACCCTGTAGATTTAGAATCACTGATTAAATTAAATTAAATTAAATTTTAGGACAATTTACATTTTTACGAAAAAAAACTTCATTACGATATCTGTACGCGTTGTCAAGATATGACGTTTTGAATCGAAAAAAAAGTTGAATGTTGACATTTTTTCAAAGTGCTATAACTTTTTAATTAGACTAGTTATTGGTGAACTGTTTTCTCACCTCAACTTTCGTAATTATTATTAAAATACCACTTTTGAAGCATTTTGGAATTTTATCATAAGCCATTTTTCCAAAAAACTAAATTTTTGTAGACCATTCTAGACATTCAAACTATTTTCAAATGGACCGGGGGCCAAGCGGAATTGTAATACTAAATAAATAATATTTATGTCTAAATATTTAAAGAATTAAAGATGTAAGCAATACTCATTTATCAATTATTCACAGTAGATTTTATTCAAATTAATATGTTAATTTTTTTAGTAGTCATTGTTAAGACAATGTTAAACAACAAAACTTTCACTTTTGTTTAAGGTTAACTATTTATTGAGTATTGAGGAGCATATCAAATATAGTTCACAATCCACGGTTAAGGACGATTAACATAGCGATAAAATTTTTTTCATTTTTAGTGTTTTAAATTATAAGTATGTACTTACATACCAAAATTTTGCAACTATTATCCAAAGTTATGGCCAGCAATCATTTCCTCACTTATAGCACATCACACACGAAAATATCTTTTATAAATAACAAACTAACAAACACTTGGATTTAAATAATATTTAATATTTTTACGGAGCCGGTTTTGTATTCAGAACTTGTTTTTCAAGATTAGAAATTGTGATCGTGTATTTTTTAAATAAATATTCTATTATATTGTAATTTCAGCGCCTCTTCAGATGCTTGCTTTGTGGTAGGCAAATGAGAGGGAATTGAATACTTCGCGATTCGTTCAACTATATATCTATAGAATTTTACTGGGCAGTGTAGGATATAATATGTATAATACATATACCTAGTTGAATCACAAATTTAATAGAAAACTGCAAATTTAATTCCTGGTTGTTTGAAAAATAATATAATGCTATTTTTATTGATTAGGTGTAAATGTGTGTTTTTGTAATTTATAAAAACTTCAAGGAATCGTAGGTCGCATTTTAATAAAAATATATTACGTACCTATGCAAAAAGTTACTTATGTAATTTGTGTAGTGCTGCATTTTAAACAATTTGTCACTGGCTAAACACTTTTAAAATATACATCATGTATATGTTTTGAATGACAATCGAAGTTATTTGCGTTGTTTCAAAATTTTAAGTACGAATTCATGTAAATGTGTATCTGCAAAACCGCAAACAAATCATCCAAATCAATGTCTTACTAATCCTCTTGTTTTATTTTTAATTTTTATCAATTATGGTGTCAACAGTGTGTGAAAAACAGTAAACTTGTTAATTTAAATGAGATTTTCTTATCATTAAACTTTCAATTATTCTAAATTAATTACTGTTTTTCAGATGTTATTAAACAAAATTTATAAATAAACTTTGAAAAGAATACCAGGAATTGTGTTTTGTCGCAAGAATAATAAATTTATGCACTTCATCAATGAAATTAATTTTTTGTAGCGTGCGCAGTTTAATCACTTCCAAATACGTATATTTATGAATTATTCAAGGATAACTTACGTCTGTACCAAAAAAATCTATACTAGATGTTGTTTGTTGTCATCAACGCTATTTTTGGGATTAAATTACCTTTAAGTGGAGGAATATTTTGTGTAACTGTAAACTCAATAATAAAATTAAATTGAGAATAATAGAATAATTATTTCATGTACGACTGCATTATAAAGTTTAATTTTGCGGCCATAAAGTACCTAGCTCTTTATAGTACTAGTAAAATAATAGTATATTATGCTACAAGTTTTATAAACGGTATTTTAGTAACGAGTTTTATTAGGCACGAGCGAAGCGATAAAAAGGTAATTTTAGCAGTCGATATAGAGCTTTGTAGCTATTAGGGTATCAGATATCTATTTTTTTGATGCAGCTTATTTGCGTTAAAAAGATAACACGCGATTCCTGTATATTGATTTTTACATTTTATCTGTATACCTACATGAATATGGCCTATTGTTACGATAATCCAATCCGGATGTTTTACGATTATATTATCACACAACACGATTACAATTTTTTGTATGGTATAGGTATTTCCCACCTTTTAAACAAATATAATCGTCGCGTCATTCCCCATTTACACGTATAAGTATTCACGTCATTACTTGCAGGTACTAAAGAATTTTTTAAAGGATTTACCTAAAAAACCGTTTTCTATTGAATTTGTCGATTCATCTCTCTTGTTATTTGTACAATTTTTTAATTTCACCATAAACTCATTTTGTTATGTGATATTTGTGATCTGTTATCCATGAGTTAGAATTCGATCATTTCTAAAATTATTATCGGGGTCACATTTGTGAAACAAATTTTAATTGCATTTTGCTGTTCCTCCGGCGTAGTGTTGACTATTTATATCAATAATACACCACTTGATATGTCTGTTTATGTAACATGAAAAAACACATGGCCGTTCCATTAACACTGGCATATTTTGTAAATAGTATTTGCAGGGATTTTTTTGAAGGAGTATTGAAAATTAGTTCATGATCACCATAATAATTTTACTTTAGGAGATAAATTATTCATTGCTTATAATTATTTCTACACACTTTCTTGGAAATTAATGGGTACGAATTGGAAAAAAATCTTCATAACATATAAAAATATCCACAGAGGTATTCAATTTAAGAATAGGAATACCTAATGAAAAGTGTAGGTAATTTAATTATCTACTACGAATAGAAATGTACTGAATGTTCTATTTTAAAACTTTTCATTGTCTGAAGATCATAATACTTTTAACAGAAAAAAGAGAATTTAATTTTCTGTAACGTACAATACCAGTATACCAGGGGTTCCAATAAATTACAAACACCCTGTATAAGCTAGTGTTACTAGTAAGCCATCAAATTCTTCTTTGAACTTGTTACTCCACTTTTCTTCTCCTAAACTATATTAACATATTTCCCAAATTTCGTTCTAGCTCCTGGATATGCTAAAATTCTACGCACGATTTGAAATCAGCGATGAATCTGGGGATCCCCTAACAGACCACGACATGACGCAAATCCACTATTCAAAAATAACATCGCTACAGGTAACCCTAAAACTTCCCATAAACCATTCCAAATTTATAATAAATTTTTACTCTTGTAGAAAGCCGCTTTTGCAAAATTTCCAGATCTGCGAAATTTTGCTTTGGCCAATGTAGCTAGTGTAGACACCCGCAAGAGCCTCCAAAAACATTTTGATCCACTAAACCAAGAAAACCTCCGATTAATTGCTACGCATTTGAATTTAGTTCCTCCTCCAGATCTGGAAGAAGAGTACAAGTGGTGTAGATTGGATGAAACTTTTTTAAGGGAGTTGTTGGTAAGTTTTGTGGATGTTTTCCAGTAGGGGTTTTCCAAAGATTGTTTTTAGGTTTCGAGGCATGAGAAACGAGTTTCCCAATTGGAGGCTTTGAATGAAATGCCGTTGTATCCAACTGAAGATGTTATTTGGAATGAAAATGTTGTACCAACTGCGTATTTTTCGGGGGAAGGCTGTTTGGCTTTGCCAAAGTTGAACCTACAATTTTTGACTTTGCATGATTATTTATTGAGGAACTTCAACTTGTTTCAATTGGAATCGACTTGTAAGTGATTTTTAGAGTTGAAATCTAAATTTATAAACTTATTAATTTTTTTTTAGATGAAATTCGTCAAGATATCGAAGATGCTGTAAGTCGTTTGTGCCCTTGGTAAGTCACTTTCCTCTAGCTTATATCAATCTTCCTCAATACAATTTTCCCACAGGAAATCCGAAGACGGTTCAGTTTATTACGGTGGCTGGGCAAGAATGGCCCAACCGATCCTGAACTTTGCCGTAGTAGAAGTCGCCAAGCCCAACATAGGCGAAAAGAGACCAAGCAGAGTTCGCGCTGATGTCACCGTAAACCTCTCGGTGCGTCCTGAAATCAAGTCCGAATGGGAAAACCTAAGAAAGCACGATGTTTGCTTCTTAATAACTGTCAAACCCCCAAACCCCATCGGAACCAAATACAACTACAAAGAACCATTTATCCCGCAAGTAGGCCTTCAATCTATCCGCGGTTGTGAAGTGGAGGGAATGTTAGACAGCAACGGAAGAGTTATCGAAGATGGTCCGGAACCTAGACCGGTTTTACCAGGCGATCAACGCACGTTCCGAGTTTGGTTGGATTGTAACCAGTACAAGGACGATATGAATAACACAAACCAAGGTAAAGAGGACGTGTATGAAGGTTTTAACATCCTAATGAGACGGAAACCGAAAGAAAACAACTTCAAAGCTGTACTGGAAACCATAAGAGAGTTAATGAATACTGAGTGTGTGGTTCCCGAGTGGCTACACGATATAATTTTGGGTTATGGCGATCCAAGTGCTGCACACTACGCTAACATGTCAAATCAAATCCACACAATGGATTTTAATGATACGTTCATAGATATGGATCATTTACGCTCAGCTTTCCCAGAATACGAAATCAAAGTCAAAACTGATGATCCTAAAAAACTCGTCAGACCATTCAAGCTAACGTTTGAAGACTTGGGAGATGAACCTAAGAAAACTATTATGGTTGAGCCTCATGTTATCCCTAGACGGGGCCCTTACTTGTTCAACGAGCCGAAAAAGAACATGATCCACTTCACGCCCACACAAGTAGAAGCTATTAAATCCGGTATGCAACCTGGATTAACTCTGGTAGTTGGTCCACCTGGTACTGGAAAAACCGACGTTGCTGTTCAGATTATCTCGAATATTTACCACAATTTCCCTAATCAAAGAACACTGATTGTGACGCATTCCAATCAGGCGTTGAATCAACTTTTTGACAAGATTGTTGCATTGGATATTGATGAGCGACATTTGCTACGTTTGGGGCATGGGGAAGAAGCTTTGGAAACGGAGAAGGATTTCAGTAGATATGGAAGAGTTAATTATGTGTTAGCTAAACGATTGGATCTGTTAATGGAAGTTCAGAAGTTGCAAGAGTCGCTGAAAGTAGATGGCGATGTGGCTTATACTTGTGAAACAGCTGGGCACTTTTATTTGTATCAGATTCTAAGCCGATGGGAGCATTTTTTGAGTGTTGTTAAACCTAAACAGGGAAAGGTGTGCTACAAGTACTAGGGGTTACTTCATCGATTTCTAATGTTGCATTTTCTAGGAAGTTCCGGTGGAAACAGTTGCAGCTGAGTTCCCCTTCCATCAGTTCTTTGAGAACGCGCCTCAGCCACTTTTCAAGGGACAAAACTTTGAGGAGGATCTTAATGTAGCTGAAAGTTGTTTTAGGTATATTGACCATATTTTCAAGGAGTTGGAAGAATTTCGTGCTTTTGAGCTACTTCGTTCTGGATTAGATCGTTCGAAGTATCTACTGGTGAAGGAAGCGAAGATAATTGCTATGACTTGTACGCATGCTGCGTTAAAACGAAAGGAACTTGTGGAAATTGGTAATTAATATGAAAATTTTTGTTAAATTGTGTGTTAAATTTTTGTATTTATACACAGGTTTCAAGTATGATAACATTCTTATGGAAGAATCAGCCCAAATTTTGGAAATCGAGACTTTTATTCCACTTTTGCTGCAAAATCCGCAAGACGGATTCAATCGTTTGAAACGTTGGATTATGATTGGGGATCATCACCAACTGCCGCCTGTTATCAAAAATATGGCATTCCAAAAATATTCCAACATGGAACAAAGTTTGTTTACAAGACTTGTGCGATTAGGGGTACCAACAGTCGACTTGGATGGACAGGGACGTGCTAGGCCTAGTATTTGCAATTTGTATAAGTGGCGCTACAAGAATTTGGGAAATTTGAAACATGTGGAGTCTTGGAACGAGTACCAGCAAGCGAATGCTGGGTTTGCGTTTGATTTTCAATTGATTGATGTACAAGATTTTAATGGTGTAGGCGAATCAGAGCCTAGCCCCTATTTTTATCAAGTGAGTGTTTTTTTACGACCGTAATTAAATTTATCATTTTCTTTTTTAATTTCGTGTTTCAGAATTTGGCAGAGGCCGAATACTGCGTAGCTGTTTTCATGTTTATGCGCCTGATAGGCTATCCAGCTAACAAAATCACGATTTTAACAACGTATAATGGACAGAAACATTTAATTCGTGACGTAATTAATACCAGATGTGCAAACAACCCGCTGATAGGTCGCCCACACAAAATCACAACAGTGGACAAGTACCAAGGGCAGCAGAACGATTATATTTTATTGTCGCTGGTTCGGACTAAAGCTGTGGGACATTTGAGGGATGTTAGACGTTTGGTTGTTGCTATGTCGAGGGCCAGGTTGGGTTTATATATTTTTGCCAGGGTCGCACTGTTTCAGAATTGTTTTGAATTGACTCCGGCTTTTGAACAGGTAAGACGTGAAAATAGTTTTGTTTAGTTTTGGGTTTTGACAAGAGTTTCATAACAATGTTTCAGCGAGAAATATGTTTAATAGATGTGTCAGTAAACTGTGGTAGAGTTTTTAGGCCTGTTATGTAATAGCACAAATATTTAAGCTAAAACCTTAAGATAATAAATCTGGTTTACATATCAAATCAATCTATTTAGTCCAGTCAATAGAGATTTGACTAGAGATTTTTTGGGTGAGTCGAATTTTTCGATTCCATTGCTTAGAGGGCTTAGAGAAAAGCTTAAAATTGAATTTCCGTATCCCCTTCCCCTGCCGTTCGGCCGCCATCTTTAAAAAAGGGGTGACTTTTGATTTTTCGTTTATCTCGTTAATGGTCCATTTTTACAAAAAAACACACGACATAATTTTTGTAGAGAAAAATACGCTCTACATTTTATGTCATTACCTTTTTTTTCATATTGTTATTATTTTCGAGTTTATTGACCATGATAGCCAAAAAATTATGGGTTGATTTGCTTAAAGCTGGGACAGCGCCAGAAGGGTTGCCTTTTCGACAAAATTCGTCGAATACTTTTTGTAGAGGACTACTCGAGACACAAAAAACTCTTCATAACATTTATCATAAAACTAATATTTATCGCTGTACAGCGCTTCAAACGCCGCAGGAAGCGGAGAAAAACCGTTCTACTGCCTCCGAATCTCTGTGAGACGTTAATGATATCCGCTGTAGTGGAATGTTGAAAAAGTAGCAGAACGGTCAAACAATAACAAAAGCACAAAAAATAGTCACAGGCACTTCACCTGGCGACAGATTATACAGGGTGTGTCACGGAGAGGGCCATCGATCTGTAGCTATATGAAAAACTAATTACAGTAGAACTTTGAAAATTTGGTTACCTATCTAATTCAGTTTGCCGGTTTGAACTATAATGTTTTCACGTTTCACTACTTCCGGTTATACCGGAAGTGGGTGTCAACTTTCCTATTTTAAATGGAATACCTACTTTTTTCTGTCATATTTGGATTTGTTGAAAATTTTTAAGGTGACTTTATGTAAAACATTCTATACGAGAAATGCACCGTTTTGGAAATATCCAAGATTTTCTTCATAATAATCGGTACTTTTTAGTTTTTCTTCAATAATTTAAAAAATAATCATTTTAGGTATAGCACATTATACACATTATCTCCTTATTTTTGAACATAGAATCGATTGATTACGAACAAAATTGAGAATTCCATTAAAAAAATGAGTTTCTCAACATTTCAATGAACGAAATTCAAATTGATTTTTTTAACACTGTATAATATTTTAAAATTTGCATTCACAATTTTAGATAGCTTGTAGATCATATACTTTCATAATGCGTTGAAATAATTAGCTTCTTTGCATTTGCTTTGGAAATAATAACATTTATGTGAGGTCATGAAATTGTCAATATTTTTGAAAAATCTTGGTTTTTTCCAAAACGGTGCATTTCTCGTATAGAGTTTTTTACATAAAGTCACATTAAAAATTTTTAACAAATCCAAATATGACAAAAAATTAGGTATCTATTGCATTTAAAATAGGAAAGATGACATCCACTTCCGGTATAACCGGAAATAGCAGAAACGTGAAAATATTTTAGTTCAAAGCGGCAAGCTAAATTAGATAGGTAACCAAATTTTCACAATTCTACTGTTATTAGTTTTCCGTATACAGATTGATGGCCCTCTACGTAACACACCCTATATAATCTGTCGCCAGGTGAAGTGCCTGTGACCATTTTTGGCGCTTTTGTTATTGTTTGACCGTTCTGTTAGTTTTTCAACATTCCAGTACAACGCATATCATTAACGTCTCACAGAGATTCGGAGCCGTAGAACAGTTTTTTTCCGTTTCCTGCGGCGTTTGAAGCGCTGTACAGCGATAAATATTCGTTTTATGATAAATGTTATGAAGAGTTTTTTGTGGCTCGAGTAGTCCTCTACAAAAAGTATTAGCCGAATTTTGTCGAAAAGGCAACCCTTCTGGCGCTGTCCTCGCTTTAAGCAAATCGTCCCATAATTTTTTTGGGTATCAATAAACTCGAAAATAATAACAATATGAGAAAAAAGGTAATGACAAATAATGTAGAGCGTATTTTTCTCTACAAAAATGATGTCGTGTATTTTTTTGTAAAAACTGACCGTTAGCGAGATAAACTAAAAATAAAAGTGGGGTGGGGATACGGTTTTAAGTTTTTCTAATGACCCTCTAAGCAATGGAATCGAAAAATTTGACTCACCCAAAAAATCTCTAGATAGGGTATTTTTTTCGCTCTATTGACTGGACTAATTATAATAATGCTTGTTTTAGTTGACGCAACGTCCGAACCAGCTTGAATTAGTCCTTGAAGAACTTTACCCTACCAAAAGACTGAACAATCAACAACCCCATTCCTCACCGATGGTCATTAACGATATGACTCACATGGCTAATTACGTCTATAAATACTACTCGGAACGTGTCAAGCAAATGAATCAATACTACGAGGTACGTCCCTTTTAATTAGTATAATTTTGTTTTAAATATTGTTTTGTAGCAAACACAGAAAAAGTGGGAAAAACCAGGTGGTTGTGAGGTTCGCACTCACGATTATTTCATCTCGTCGCATCCAGGTGAAGACCGAGATTCTGATAGTGAGGAGGAAAACGATGGGAAACAACTTCCGGTGCCTATTCAGGATGAACCTATTGATGAACCACGACCGAGTAGCGTGGAAATTATTGAGGAGGAACCAGAGAGCATGGAAGAGAGGGACGAGGTTAGGGACACTGGAGAAGTTGAAAATGATGAATAAAATAATAAGTTTTTAAATAATTAAATAAAACAACTTTTTAAAATTTTTTCGTTTTCTTTATATTTTCATATTTACAAATTATACTTATAATAATATATAACAACCAGGTTGGTATTGTAACTTGGTTACATAATAGTAGATACAATATCTACACTTTGTATGTTCAAAAAAACATATTGGAATTTATACAATACAAAATATTATAAATTATGTACAAAACAATAGAAAGTTGATATTATTCTACTCTTTAGAACCACCATGTTTCCCATTTGGCGCAACTTTCGAGATCATTCTGTCCGTTTTTTCTAAACAATTTTCATTTTTTACATTTAAACTAATGCAACTGTTTTTGTGGTCGAACTTTCCACTTCAGAGTCCGAGTCACTTTCACTATTAACATCATCAAACTCATCATCCATCCACAGTTTAGGTTTTTTCCTAGGTTGCCCTTGGTCCTCACACTTTCTTTTCGTGCACGACGCTTGTAGCCCTTGTGTAACAGCGTCTTCAACTAATTCTGGTAAAGCGGAACGTTCTTTATCATACACTTCGTCTTTAAACTCGTGCTTTGGTTTTTCACACAATTTCTCTAGTTTCTTTTGGCGCCTTTCTGCAGTTTCCTTTTCTCTTTCTGCTTGTAGATTTATCCAATTTTTTAAACGTTGTTCTTCATTAATGTCACGTAGTCTTCTACCACTTAAATCTCGGCAGGCTTCTCGGTTGGTGGTTTTTTCGATTTGGGCACCAATGGCTCGTAACATTGAACCGAAACCCCCTTTGCCGCCACGGAGTCTTGGAACAATATTGACAGTACCATTTTCGATGATGTCGGCGTCGTATAATAGCTTCCCATTAACGGTTAGGTAAAAATGATCAAAATGCAAGCCCTAAGAAAATATAACAAGTAAGTAAATTTGTTCAGTTTTAAGGTTAGAATATATAACTTACAATTTTTTGTAGAATGAGGTCTTTTAATGCACATGTGGACAATTGTTCACATGTAGCAAACATATGTTTGTTATTTAGTAGTACTTCCATAATTATAACGTATTTTTATAATAATAGATAAGAAAACTTATAAAGACGTAATATTACTTCAAAAGTCAAACTTGAAATGAGCTTCAAGATGGCGATCGCGTCTATTAGAAGAATTCATTGATACCAACTGAAGGATTCATATTAATTCAGTTCTGCCAACGTATGTTTTTGAATTTATATATTTTTAAGCTATAATTTATTGAAACTTCTTTTCATAAAATAATTCGTATGAAAACTTCCATCAATTTCTAATTGTTAATACGTGAAATAGTGAGCAAAAATATTTACTTTGTATTGTTGGTTGCCTAAAGAATATATTACATAATTTTCTATCGTTGATTGAAGTTGTCAATCAAGAATTATATGTTATTAAATACAAATATATTAAAGTTAAAGAAATATGTTCCTAATTATTATAAATTTTGTTCTTTGCTAAATATTTTCTGTTACTCTCAAATCAATTCGCTGGTGCTGCCATCTAGTACTAATATATAAATTTAAAAGTAGAGCGGCAAATTTGATTTGGATTATTGCTAACGTAGAGCTTATACATTTAAAAATGATGCAAAGAAATAATAAAACAATGATATAAAGTGTAAATATGTTAAAATAGTAAATTATTACATAAAAATTTGTTCGCGTTCGTGTTATGAATCGAGCTTATTTTATAAGCTCCACGCCCTATGAACGATATATTCCATCGACATGTTTATTTTATAAAATTACAATATAATTTAGTTGTCTACTGATATGAGCATTTGACTTTTTTTATTCTCAGGATTTTTAAAATCTCCAGGTACTTGTTCATTCTCGGCGTGGTATTCCCCACTGACGTGAGCCGCCTGTGCCACAGATTGTCCTTGTGTGGAATGGACTAATCTGCCGATTAACGACGATTGCCGTTCTTTGCGCATTCTGAGCCACTCATGCTGATTTACTCTGTCCAATGTTAATCTTAATGTTAAATCCGGCTCCAAGAGGTGTCTCACTAACGACTTGGCACTGGCGCTTAAAGCGTCCCTTACACGCGACCGGAACACCCAATTTTTGGACATTTGGTCCTTTAGGAGTTTACGTAAGTTCGAGTCGTCGAATGGCATAGACGCGTTCAACATTATGAAGAGGATGATGCCTAAAGACCAAACATCCGATAGTTTGGGATTGTAAGGTGTACCATTGACCACCTCTGGTGCTGCGTAAGCTGCAGATCCACAATAGGTTTGACTGAGAATGCGGCGGTTTTCCGAATCTACACAAAATCTTGCAAAACCAAAATCCGCGAGTTTAACATTGAAACGTCGGGATAATAAAATGTTTTCACATTTTAAGTCTCGATGGGCAATGTTTTTGCTGTGTAAATAGTGAAGACCGCTCGCCATTTGGCGGAACCATATCTTCGCCTGTTGTTCCGGAACAATTCCATTTCGTTTGATAAAGTCTAATAAATCCCCATTGTCAGCATATCTAAAAGAAATATTTGAGCTCTAATTGTTTAGTTGAAGTTCTGTTATTACCTCATAAAAATAAAAACCCTTGGTCCCCGTTGAAGAATACTGTGCACTTGAATTATGTGTGGGTTTTCAATTTTTGTTAAAATCTCTAATTCTCTCGGAAAGAATTTTTCTAAAAAATCTTTCGGCGCTTTTTCCTTGTCAAAAATTTTGCATGCCAATCGCATCTTCTTTGGCCCCGAACTGTCCACATAATCAGCCAAATGAACTGTTGCATAAGAACCTTGACCAATCTTTTTCCCAATTAAATACCCTCTTTGCTCCAATGCATTTACTTCAGAATTTCGGGGACTCAAACGAATCGCCATGTGGTGTTAACTTTGCCCTGTATTTCACTTACGTACGATTTTTCGTGTAGAACATCCATTCAGATAATCATAGTTTCTAATAATTCGTATATGAATTTTTACATTTAATTTTGATTTCTTCCTAAATTACAGGTCTTTGACAGGACAAAATTAATTTTGTCACAATGTGGACTTGATATAATCATACTTTGATTTTTTTTCGTCTACCTACATTATTTAAACAAAACATCTTCCACAGTAATTTATGTAATTTTATTACCGCATGTATACAACTACATTTGCATGATCATTATTTTATATTCACCTGCAGAGGCAAAGGTATTTCAGGATATTTTATTCATCATAGATTTAACCACAGCTCATAGGATATAACAACAATAAAAAGTTCATTTAGATAGTTATAAAAAAGTGGTAGCACATAAAACTAATTAATGTGTAAATGTATATTCAATGGAAGGCAATTGGAATTCCCCAGACTGGTTTTAGTTCCAACCATTTTTTTCACTGCAAAGATCAAACCAAGGAACAGGTCACCCAGAATTCGTGATATAAACAAACTTACTGCAAACTTATTCGACGTACCTATATAAGTATCAAAAATTTAATATAATTAAGATAATTGTGTGAACGTGAAAAAATATGTATATATTTAAAATATTGTTGAATCTGTTGAATATTTTCGCTATAATACAGGGTAAGTACTTAAAGACATTTGATTTTATAAGTATTCATACTTTATGCAGGTGCTGGTGCTTCAATGAGATAGAGTAAATACCCATAACCAGTTTTTAATCTTAAACACTGGTTTCCGTATAAAGAAAAGTTAAAAGTTGTGTAGTATGGAAGACAATATGGGTTTTTAATGTTGTTTTAGTATAAACTATGTTATGAAAATTAGTTTAACACTTATGAAGGACATTAGGACAAGCTATAAAATTAATCAGAATAATAACGTCAGATCCTCCGATCTTTTACTCTCACTTTTAAACTTCCTATTAATCATTAACAGATAATATTTTTTCTTATGACATCATTTTAAAGCAGTAAAACCTTGATTTTTTTCCTTACAATAAACCCGCGATGTACTAAAACTTAAAACTAGTTGTTGAAGGCTTCGTTGTTCCATTTTACTGAATTACCATACGTAAAATTTATCCTAAAAAATAAATTTGCACATTATCTTCTCTTGCAGATGGTCACTTGTGCAGAACCCCTAATGATATCCCAGGTCAATGTGAGATAATCTACAAATGCAAACAACTTTTTGAAATACTCCTGAATCGACCAATGTCCAATAGAAACATTGAGTTTTTGAAACGGTCTCAATGTGGGTTTGAAGGAAAACTTCCGAAAGTCTGTTGTCCTTTTGGTGATCACTCTGTTACCATAACGGAATATCCAAAAAGAAATCAAAACAACCCAACAACTGAATATCCAAGAAGAACAACTGATTATCAAAATGTTCCAGCAACTCAATACTCAAGGAAACCAACAAATTATCAAACTGCCCCTACAACTGAATATTCACGAAATCCAACATATCAAACTACTTCCACAACTGAATATTCAAGAAACCCAACATATCAAACTACTACAACTGAATTTTCAAGAAAACAACAACCAACAACAGATACTCCAAACGATCTTGTAACAGAATATCCAAAGCTTGTAACACTAGCCCATGTGGCCTTAAGTGCTCCTACTTTAACTCCATTGTTAAATCAAGTCAATCTCTTACCTAACAGGACTATTTGTGGTATACCTGGATTTCAAGACCGAATTCTCGGAGGTCCCGTTGCAGCTCTAGATGAATTTCCATGGTCGGCTTTAATAGAGTACCAGCTGGATGGTTTGTTTAAGATATCGAAAATTTTCAAAAGTTAACGCTTTTCTATTCTTTCAGTTGCTCCAAATAAAGGTTTTCATTGTGGTGGTGTTTTGATTAATGAGAGATATGTTTTAACTGCTGCACATTGTGTTAAAGGACGTGATTTGCCAAAAATGTAGGTTTAGCAAAAAATTGTAAATTGTTCTCATAATGTTTTTTTAGCATTAGTGTACGACTTGGAGACCATAACACAAATACAGAACTAGATTGCGAAGATGAATGGAACCCCATTTGTGCACCTCCAGCAGTAACTGTACCAGTAGAGCAGCAAATTGTCCATGAAAAATACAATCCACAAGATGCGAATCGCTACCACGATATTGCATTATTGAGACTTGCAAAGAAAATCGAGTATTCAGGTGAATAAAATGGTTTTTCGGATTTCATCATCCCACTTCAACGACCTGTATCTTGGTTTCAGAATTCATTAGACCAATGTGCGTTCCCTCGGAAGATATAGACTTGTATGCCAATAAATATCTAATTGCAGTAGGTTGGGGAAAAGCCCAAGCGAAATCCGAAAGCAACTTGAAACGCAAAGAACGAGTAAGTTATTTTTAAAATATCTACCCAACCGCAAATCTATTTTAATAATTTTCCTACAAGTTGATGATCAAAAGTGACGAAGAATGTCCCAGGCCATTCAGAAAGGGTTCCAGTTTACACGAATATCACATATGCGCAGTTTCTGCACAAGCTAGAAATTTGTGCGTAGACGATGATGGCGGAGCGTTACTAGAATTGAACTTGAGTTCCTCTGCTAAACTTAATTATTTTGCTGCTGGGATTTATTCGTATGGGCCTCCCACTTGCAAGGAAACTGAAAAGTTGCCAAGAATATACACAAGAGTGGACAAGTATTATGACTGGATTACTAGGAATTTAAGACCTTGAGTAATGAAACCTGCCAATTGTAGAAGCGACCCCTATGACCCCAATTCCCTTTTTCTGGAACCTATAAGAAATTTTGATGAATTTAGAACTTTAATGAATAGGAGAATTTATCAAGTCAACTATTAAAAAAAATTTAGTTTTAAGGATATGTTGGCATGAATTGTGATAGCTTTTAGTATTTATTGTCAGATTTATAAAGACTTCACATTACTGGGCTTGAAGTTTTATTTTTATAAGGAATTTGTGACTGTGATTTGATTCTATGAGTTTTTAGATAGAAATAAAATTTGATTTAAAACTTTTATAATAAATACGTAACTTAATTAAGATATTAACTGTATATTCGGAACTGTAAAATATTTATTAGTCCCATCAAGTAAGCATATGTGCCTAATTATTATGCAAAGATTGTCCATTAACTTCATGTAAACAGTAACAGCTTGTCCAAAACAAATTTATTCTGTAATTTTTTTATTAACATACATTTTATAAATAATATCCACTTTTTAAGTAGCCGATTACCTCATCAACCAAATCTTATTATTAATATTAATACATAAGTTGTAACTTTTATTTCTTATACGGTTAGGGTAAATGGCACTTATCATGAATCTGTCTTGTCTTTGGTGTTATTTGACTATAGTCTGACTTAGATTATTTATAAACCTGTGACGTAAACGCGAGGTTAATGTGATATGTGGATTTTATTATTAAAATATCTAATTCACTCTTAAAGAATTTTTTTTTAATTTTCGGCGATATTTCTTTCTTAAAAATTTTGTAATTTTTAACCTCGAAGGGTCTACACAATCAGCCTAAAGAACTCTCCTGTATTTATTTCACTTGCATACGATTTTTCGTAAGTGTAACATTCAGATAATCATATTTTATATGAAGAGTCGTTTATGAATGAAATTTCATTCGTAAACGACTCTTCAACGCCAACTAGGGGTGAAATTTAAATGAACACCCGATATAATTTGTATTATGGACTATTTTCAAATTGAGTTTTTATTTCTTCCCTAAATTACAGATCTTTGAGAAGACAAAATTATATGGGATTGTCACAATTTTAATTTGATTTTCCTCATCTACATTATTTTTCGCAATAGCGAGAGTAAAAGTAAATTTTAAGACGAATTAGCGGGAGTAAAGTAGCACTTTTAGTTTTTTAGCTGCAATTCGCTGCTACTGGTCAATTCGTTTTCGTCGGTTTCAATGGCATTTTCTTAGAATTACTTTACTACTTTCACTGGAACTTTATATAATATACGCTCTTTGGATGTAAATAACTATTAACTATACAATTATTTGAAATTTTATTTTCACGTTTTTTCAGGATACCTATTTCATTTAGGTATAGATTTAATTAACCACAGTTCGTGGTATAAAACAACATTAAAAAAGGCTCATTTTGATTATCAAAAAGAAAATGGTACCTAGCAGAGAAAACTAATTAGTAACTAAATGTCTAGTATCTTCTATAGACGGCAATTGGAATTCCCCAGTTTGGTTACAGTTTCACCCATTTTTTCATAGCTCAGACAGGTTATGCAGAATTCGTGGTAAAAACGAAAAATATTCAAATCATAAAAAAATTGATGTATAGGTACCTATAATTATTTGTATACATGTTAGCACGTTAAAAAATATGACCTTAGTTATAAAATACTGTTCAGTTTGTTTAATATTTTTGCTATTATAATAAGGATGGTAAGTGCATGACGAATTTTAGATTTATAATTATATGTATATAAAAAATAATAATTGTTTTCATAGAATATTAAAAAATAAATAGGTACATCGGTACTTCAACCGCATGAAGTTTTTACGGTGGTAAGAAAACAGATATATTAAATTATTAGTAGTATTAGAAATTCGTTTGTAAAATTATTATTAAAAATGAAACATCGGTTTTGTGAATTTTGTTTAATAATAAGTTTTGTTGTGAAAATTCGTTTAACACTAAAAATAAGTCGGACAAAATATAAAATGAATCAGAATAATGACGTCAGATCATACGATTTTAAACCGATTACAGATAACATTTTTCTGTGTGACGTTGTTTTAATGAAGGAAAATATTGTTCATTTATTTTACTCAAAAACTAAAGTTCCACATTATTTTCCATTTTAAATGGCCTCTTCTGTAGAACACATCAATATAATATAAACAATAAATGTAAGCAACTTCTTGGAACACATCAACATAGACCAATTTCTAATAAACCCCTTGAGTTTTTGAAACAGGCTTTGAGGGAAAAGTTCCACAAGTCTTTTGCCCTTTTGGTGATATATAATTCTATTAAAAGTGTTAAAAAATAATATTGTGCCCAATATAGAAAGATTTCAGGATATTGCGAAATTTCCAGTTTCTTTCTGTTCTTTCAGTTGCTCCAAGTAAAGCGTTTTATTGTGGAGGTGTAATTAATGAGATATGTTTTAACTGTGGTAATGACCAAAAATGTAGGTTTAGGAAAAAATAAAAAATTGTTACCTTATTTTCTTGCTGTTGAAGTTTATTCGTATGGGTCAGAAAACTGAATAATTGCCAAGAATATACACAAAAATTGAGAAGTATTATGGATTATTATTAACTTAAGACCTAAAATAATGAAATCTGCCAATTGAAAAATCGACCAAATTTTCTGATGAATTTGGACTTTAATTAATGGGAGAGTTTATCAGGTCAACTATTATGGAAAGTTGAAAAATTATCGGATTTATAAAGACTTTACACTACTTCTCTTGAAGTTTTATTTTCAGATTTTATGACATATTTTTGAGAAGAAATGAAATTTTTTTCAATAAGATAACTTTTATATGCGCAAAATTTAGATAAAATCCGGTTAACTGCTAAATTAAGATTTAGCGAGAGAATCCCATCACAGCAACTACCTACCTCCTTGCAAAGTGAAGAATGTCCCCTAACTTCATGTAACCACTGATAACTTCTCCAAAATAAATTTATTCCGTCAAAATTTTATTACCGTACAATTTACAAATATGTGTGTCCCCCAAATGGTTTATACTCCTTCATCGGAATAGCAATATTGGTGCACTCCCTTGCAACTTTAAGTGCCAAACAAAACATAACAACACTTTTCACAATGTCCCTGTAATATTTCGTGTCAAAAATGATGGACAATATGTCTTTGAAATGAACCCCCGCCGAATCTGTATGCCTGGAACCATCCGTGGACAAACTGCTTACACCCGCTCCAGAACCAGAAGTATTCGGTACAGTAGCAGTAGTTTGGGTCATGGTGTTGTCTTCCATATCAGTGGTATCTTCGAATTCTTCATCAGACATTTTGATGGTTTGTAGTCAGACCAAGTGATTTTGAAATTGTTAATTTAATTTGTTGGACATTTGCCAGTGAATGACATTTTATCGAAATGTTTGTCACATGGTCTCGTGAACATTATAAAAATCATTGTTTGAGGATATTGTTATATGCATGTAAATAGATTATGGTAATTTGTTGAATATAAGTCATAAAACTTATAAATATTATAAATTTTGACATTTCTAGTTTTGTGCAAGATAAGAATGTTAATGTGCACCCAAAAGTTTATCAATTGTAATAAAACCTGATTAACCATTTGTATGAATAAGTGATTTTATTTAATTTTACGCGTATTTATAAAAGTTGACTCGACATTAATTATCATAAACATACCTAAATAATTAGTGTTAACTCACTGGAAATTCTTCGTCGTAAATCAATTCACTGAGCTGTGGACTTTCCATACGGAAGGTAAACATAATAACTTTGACAAAAATCGTTTTTACAAACTTAATAATAGATTTTCATTTATTACAAATCTTCACCACAGTCTAAAGCATAAATTTTGCCCAGTATTAACTTTTGTAAATGACGTAAAAGATTGCAAATATTTAATTAACATTTTTCCAGTTACGAACTGACCATAAAGCGAATTAAATTATACAGCGGGATTTCCAAGGCAGGCTACAATTCTGTTTCAGATTGCTAGAGATCAGCATGGGTCAACACGAGTGAAGCAAAATAATTTCGTTTTTAAACCAATATATTAGTTATTCTATACATTTAGTGCAAGATAACTGGTTGTTGTTAGTGCATTTGTGTATATGAAGTTCTGGTTTTTTGGAAACATGTACGCAATAAGGACTGTTGTTGTTCTAGTGCATGTGTTCGTTAGTTTTATTAACGCACGTAAGTATTTTTTAGATCATTTTAACTGCTTGAGGGAAATATAACGGATTTGAGTTTTTTACGAGAAATTGTCCAAAAATCGTTTAGTTGTTGCAAATAAATAGAAATAAATAATATTAACCTTGAACAAAATAACCTTGTGTTTTGTGAAAAGACGAATAGAGACAATTTATTACTATGTATGTAACTAGCATTCGGTTTCGGTTGAGTAAAACAAGATTATAAATCAACAAACATTATTACTAAGAATTACTGAATGCTAACTACAATTTAAATAGAAAAAACACTGGAATATTAAGCACTTCATTATTTAACAGTTTTAACTAAACAATTTCCTCTTCCACTAATTTTAGAGTCGGACTTGTGCACGACACCTAGACAAAAATCTGGCGAATGCAAAATAATTAACGAGTGTGCCCCATTATTTTCCATTTTGCAACATCGCCCAATTTCTCCTGGTGATGCCGATTATCTTCGAAGGTCCCAATGTGGTTTTGAGGGAACCCTACCGAAAGTTTGCTGTCCATATGACAGCTCTCCTCCAGAACCTACCCCAACACAACCACCACCACCACCACCAAATACGGGTGGAGGCGATGAAAACAACAACGAAGGGGATTGTATGTGGTTTTAAAAAAATTAGTTATATAATAATAATAATTTTTGTTGTTTAGTGAAACCAGTGAATAATAATTTACTGCCAAATACGTCAGTTTGTGGTTTGGGTACCCAGGACAGAATTTACGGTGGTGAAAAAGCGGAATTGGATGAGTTTCCTTGGATGGCGTTGATCGAATATGAACGACGTAAAGATTTTAAGCTTGCCAGAGATTTTTAGTACATTTCCTTGTTTTCAGCTAATAGACAAAGAGGTTTCTATTGCGGGGGTGTGTTAATAAGCCAAAAGTATATCTTGACTGCTGCTCATTGTGTCAAGGGAAAAGATTTGCCTAAGGATTGGAAACTGTAAGTAAACTAGAGATAAGGAATTACAAACCGGAATTGTTTTTTGTTTGCTTCTTAAACCTGTTTAATTTCTGACAGGTTATTTTGTTATCTAATTTGGAAGAAATGTACTAAAATGACGATTTCATGCTATTATCGAAACTGTTTTAGTTAAGTTAATTCGTAGAGACAAAAAATGAAAGTTCATAAACCATCAGAAGCTTTGTTATCAATAAAATAATATAGAATAAATAAGCAAAACGCGATTATCAATATACATTATTTTAATGCAAAGGAATAGTGAACTTTTGATAACCCAGGAATTTATATTATTTTTTACGAATAAAGATAGGGCTAGAAAATGGAATTATACAGGCTACTATACAGGGTGTCCTAGGAGAAATACGAAATTTGATTCTTGAGGGTATCGGCCTGTGTACATTTTTTATCTTCAACCTAAGTTTAGTTCGATCGTTTGAAAATAAATCTATGAGAACGCGATTTTCTTCTAAAAACTCGTAGGTATCTGTACTATAAAAGAGCTTTTACATGGGTTGAAGTCTGAATCTTCATTAAATTTTCGTTGTACTATAAAATTAATACTTGTAATATTTTTGTAATTATCACTTTAGTTCAGTTTATGTTAGAACTCTAATTACTGAATATTCAAAAACCGCTTGAAACTGAAGTATAATAGTAAAATAGTAAAAAAATAGAAGCAAAGATTTGAAAAAACGTAGTATGTACGAGTAACTAGTCAAAATGATTCAGTTAGTTAGCCTCTGTGTTCACCCGATCTTACCCCACTGGATTATTATGTATGGGGCAAGTGCGAATGTTTATTTGTAAAAATAAACTCAACCCTATTTTAGACCTCATCGTGTAACTTTTATACACTTTAGAAATTAATAAAATATTATTAGATCAAGTTTTTTATGAAAATTTAGTATCGAAATCGATTAAAAAAGTATTTTTCTTAGATTTTGGCAATCTACCAATAATTTATAAAAAAAACGCGATTTTATGATATGAAATATATTTTTGACATTAAACCGATTATGGCTCAGAAACTAGTTTATGTTCAGGGTTAACAAAATATACTGGGTGATGCAAGATAGTCCCAAGATTCACTTTTTGTGGGCTAATTCTGCGCAAAGAAATCTAACTTATCATAAAAAAAAATGTGTATAAAATTTTTGAAACAAAGATATAGACTTAAAATAATAATAGCTTGAAAGATAATTAAGTAATGTGGGGTTTCCTTGAAATATATTTTTAATTTTCTGATGAAATTGTAGGTTTTGAATTAAGGAAAAAGTATCTAACATTAAATTATTGCATTTAATTATGTTTTAACGACAAATTAGCTTTACATAAATGGACTTAAGAAATTTCTTCCTATGTGTGTGACAAACTGAAATATTTTCACGTGATGTATATTATCTTCCTAAAAACTAGCTTCCAATAGTTGTAGAGATAACATGTTAACTTATACTAGAAATATTTTAATATTACTTTTAATCTGCAATTAAAATACAAGTTTGTAATTCCAATACTTGTTGACTCGTTTCAAATTATGTGCATTTAAATTTATTTATAGTATATTGACTTTATTTACAAGAAATAAGAACAATATTAAAATGCTAAAATTAATCTACTAAAATGTTTTCTCTTCTCTACAAACTTTCTTATCGAAATGCTCTCATATTTTTTTGCTTTCTAATAATAATAAGTACGAGCCCTAACAACTAAATGTTCGGACAAAAGTAAATTTTTGAAGTATGAAAGATGAACTGGAAATTTTAACAAAAAACTTTATGTCGTTTTTGCCAAGTTCCAAAACTGTGATTTTTTAAAAACAGTCATTAGAAAATTACGTCACATTTTTCAAGTGCAATTTTAAAGCTACGAAAATTGCCTAAAATCACCAAATAGAGACTTTGCGGATTTTTTTGTACATAAAACCAACATCCAGCTTTGCAATAAAGTAAATTTTACCAAGATCCAATCAGTGGTTTCAAAACTGATTATTTTAATGTAGGTAGCACGCTCAAAAAACACGTTTTTTGAAAAGTGAACTGTGGAACTCGAAAAAAATGCAAAAAAAATCATATTAACATTTCAGGATTTTTTCAATATAGTACGATTATTGAGCTTTGATTTAGATGTTTTTTGATACAAATCCAACCAGCGGTTTCAAAACTGTGATTCTTTAAAACAGTTACTAGAAAATGTTATCATTTTTAAAGGTGCAACTTTGAAGCTCCGATAAATGCCTAAAATCACCAAATAAAAACTTGTGTAACTTTTTTGTAAAGAAAACCAACATCCAGCTTTGTAATAAAGTAAATTTCATCAAAATCTGACTACTAAATCCAACGTTTATAAAAAATAATAATTCTTTGTTTCTACAATTTTCCCATCCTGCTGTGTTAAAGTGCCACAGTTTTGGAACCGCCGAGCGGATTTTTACGAAATTTACGTTTTTATATAACTAAATGTTGGCATTATAACAGAAAAAACCATCAATATTATGGAAGTTAATTTAGATAGGTTCCTAACTTTTGCGCGTATGGAAAAAAGACAATCAAATTTACTTCTGTCGAACATTTAGTTGTTAGGGCTCGTATAATAAATAATAAGGAATTATAAATATAATTAATAATAAATAATAAGGAAGTACAGTAATAGTGATTTTTTTCTTTTAGCGTAAGTGTCAGACTTGGAGAGTACAACACCGAAACCGAACAAGACTGCATCAACAACGGCTTCACCACAGAATGTGCACCACCACCTGTAGATGTTCCAGTCGAAGAACGAATCGCCCACGAAGATTACAATCCATACGACACAAACCAATACCACGACATTGCTGTGTTACGTCTAATTAGAAACGTGAAATATACAGGTATTCTCAGAATTCTTCATCAAAAAACTCTTTCGCTAAACTGCTCTTTTTCCTTACAGAGTTTATAAAACCTATTTGTCTTCCGACGTCAGTTCAAGAACGCAGGCAAACCTACACAGGCAAAAAATTGTCGGTGGCAGGCTGGGGGAAAACCGAAAACCGCTCCGAGAGCAACATTAAACTCAAACTGCAAGTAAGTAGAAAAAACTCTGCGTATTTTCTTGAATAAAATAGTACTTTTTCCTTAGGTTCCAGTGAAAAGTGGTGAGGATTGCACCAAAACTTACAGTGCAGCATTTGTTAAATTAAACGATGGTCAACTGTGTGCCGGTGGTGAAAAAGGCAAAGATTCCTGTAGGGGTGACAGTGGAGGGCCACTAATGACTATCACTGCGAATCAACAGGGCGATATTAACTGGTACGCTGTTGGGGTTGTTTCGTTTGGACCGTCGCCTTGTGGAATGGAAAATTGGCCGGGGGTATACACGAGAGTAGCAAAATATGTGCCTTGGATTTCTAGTAAAATAAGACCATGAGACTTACTATATTTTTATTTAATCTAATCAATACGTATATTATAACTTTTAAGTTTATTTAAGTGTTTTTTTTTATAGTGCCATTAACTGTGTCATTGATCGATATTAAGTAACCATAATTAGTTAAATAATTACGTTGCTAACTTTAGCATCGCCACTTTTATTTAAGTTGTTATAGTTTTGTTAGGAAAAATTTAAAGTTAGTTGTCTAGTGGAAAAATAGTTATTTCTGTATTAAGTGGTAAAAATGTTGCTTTTTACCACTCAGCGTGAATTTTCAGCACGTGCTTCATACAAAATTTTATCCAATTCAAATTCAAAGCTTAAATAAGAAAGATTTGAGTTTCGCCTTTTACAAATGAATAGATAATTTAAAATAATATGCTATAAGTGAATTATTAGTACTTCATGCTTATGCGGTTTGTGGTTTATTTGCAAACTATGTACTTATTTCTATTTCGCTTTAACGAAACTATTTCAGAGAAATTTGTTGAAAACTGTTGTCTGAATATATTCTTCTAAGAAGTGTAAAGTAGGAGTAAGACCAGTTTATAATCTGCAAGAAACTGTTAACAAACAACGAAATATATTTATTATTTACTTACTTTCATAAATGTGGGTAGTGATAAAACTGAAAATTTGTAAGTGCTGACTTGCAGTGGTCTCTTACAACGCTCCATTAGCAAAAATACCATTTTCCTAGCTGATTTATCGAAATTATACCAATTGGACATATAGCAAGCTTCTCCAACTTCCATACTCTAAAATGAATACAACAGGTTGGATTATTTACTACTCCCATTTTAACACTAATTATTACACAAGTAAATTTTCGGAATAAACTAGGTACTTTTACTGGACAAATTTTAATGATTTTAGGATTAATTTACCTTTATTATTATTTCATTTCCAAACCAACAAAACATAGCTAATTCTTCCAGCATAGACGTAAAGAATAAAATCAATTTACAAATTTCAATAGATTTCCAATTAATTATAAGTAAATGAAATCCATTGTTGCAAATCACAACAATACTGCCAGAAAGTTGTACCAAAAGCGCGACTGTAAAAACTATTTCAATATTCTTCACCAATCTGAAATGTTTATAAACCAAAACAATTTCTCAAAACTGATTAAGTTCGTTTAAACAAATTTGTTCTTACGCAATTATTTTCTCGTAGTGCATACAACAATGTGTCAAATATCTAACAACGTTTTTTTGCTTAGTCGTGTTTTTAAATTTTTTTCCTGTCATAACGGAATTATCTTCAGCATCCACAAGTTTTCCTTTTAAAATATCCAATTGGACACTTGCCACTTGCATCAATCCAGCGAGGGTTAAATCCATAGAAATATTATTGTTTGCACAAACGGTCAAAGAAAACGACATTAACAAATAAATTGGGTAATGCATTAAGCCCGTGTGGAAATATGCAGTTTTTACAGGCAGTGGTTGTCTGTCGATTATCGGACCTAACCCAAAGAATATAATACAAGTGAAAGTAGACACCATGTAGCTTCGACATAATATTTTTGACGTCTTCAAGTGATTCTGCAGATGGATACCGTATTTTTCCGGATATTCCCTGAACATTGGATCTTTGAAACTCTTCAAAATTTCAATAAAAGTTTTGCGGTTGTAACGAAAGCAGCTGTACTTGATTAAATAGCAGAAATACGTTGTCCATTCGTATAGTCGGGTAGATAATTCAATGAAATCGTCAACGTTTTGTAGGACTTCAATAGACATTACGATGAACATAGAGAAAATACTCATGAAACAAATAAATTCGTTCAGTTTGTAGAATACGGTTGGGTTTTTTTTAGGCCAATGACCAACGACACTCAATAATTTTTTTTGGATCCTTAACAAGTCTTCTAGTTTAGCCATGTTGAGACAAACTAACAAAGTGATTAGGATACGACATAATTACTCAATTTATCCTTCCTAACAAACCATTAAACATTTAGGTAAATGCAGTTGAAATTGGAAGTAAATTGCATAGTAGTGGGTACCTAATATTTGATTACAGTTTAAAGGTACGTGGTTGCTAAAAGTTTTTCTAATGGGAGATTCCATTGGTATAAACTTTGTTGATAGCAGCAGTCTCCTTGGAGGTGTTATTTATGACCAGGTTATTTCAAGTCTTGGAAACCACTCATTAGAAACATGGTGCTTAATTAAAAATAAAAGCTCGATTTGTTTTAAGTATACGAGGTATAATTATTTCAAGAAACAGAAATTACTAAACTGTACAGTCTACATATTCTAGTAAATACAGGGTATTCCAGAACACTCTTACTTCCTATCTTCCAAATTTGAGACAACTGCCTTTTTAGAGAAACTTGCGAGGCATAATGGTTTCAAAGATAAAAGCGATTAAAAGCAATTAACGGCAGGTTTCTTATGTGTCATATATATTTATATCAAAGATAATTAAAGGTTTTAAAAATGACTGTTTCAACAATTGTAACCATCAGGACCTCTACTAAAGTTAATTGAGATACCAGAAGTCTGCGCTAAGTATTCAGGTTTAACCCTAGAATTATTTAATCAGATGATTTTAAAAAATATTACTTTAAAAGTATCTAAATCAATTTATTTGAAATATTTTTTATGTATATTTTTAGGATCTAACCATTGAAAGTTCAGATTTTGCACGAAAATCATATGACACTAATTTAGGACCAAAAAAAAGATATAAGCATGGTTACCAACAACACAAAATTATTTCGGAAACAGTCCAGCCTAGGCGAAATTTAATATATTGATATTTTTATAAATTATAAATAAAGTTTTTCCCATATAGAGCAGATTTTTTAGCTGTATGACTAATGGCTACCACATCGAAAATGGTGATATTAACTGAAATGTTATATTTATCTACTTATAGGTATTGAAGTTGTTTCGTTTGAACCACCGGATGGGTAGTAAGGTAAAGGAACTACGCCAAAGTGAAAGTAGTTTTGACATAATATCTTTGAATTTTTCCATAATAAACCCAAAAATAATAAAACTACCTGCCTACCTAATCTAAAAATTCTTTGATGGTGTAACATATTCTATCTAAAAGAAATTCCTTAACGGAAGCCTTAAAAGTATTTAAAGAATTTTTATTTTGAATAACTTCAGGTAATTTATTAAAAAGTTTAGCACCCCTGTACATCACATGCGCTTGGTATAAAGCTGTGCTGTTTTTTCGGCAACAGTAAATCTCTATTTCTTGTTTCATACTCGTGTTTGTCCTTAGATGTTTCAAAAAACGATTTGTTTTTATACACAAAACATACAACTTCGTATATATAATATATACATTAATCATCGTCATTATTCGAAGAGACTTAAAGTAATCTCTACATGAATCCCTTGGTCCTATATCTGCAATTATACGTACAGCCCTTTTTTGTACTCTTAAAATTCTGGAGGCTTCACCCGATAGTCTCCAATGCATTATGCCAAATTTCATCGTAGCATGCAAACAGCCAAAGTACAATTGTTTAAGAATTAACGAACTACTCTGTTTAGATGAAATTTCTAGTGCATAACTAATTCTACATAATTTTAAACATAGAGTCTCGATGTGACAATTCCATCTTAAATGGGAATCTATGGTGAGCTCCAGCATTTTAGTATTGTTATTGTATGAAATGTTCTGATTAATAGAAACCAAGAAATTATTATTAATAACACCAGACCGAATTGACTTAAATAGCACACAATTAGTTTTGTTCAAATTTATACATAAATTATTGCTCCCTGTCCATATATTCATTTTTTTGAAAACTGAAATTGCTTCAGCTTTAGCGTCTTCGAGGGTTTCAGAGACAATTAAAAATTTTGTGTCATCCACATACGATACAAGCGCAGATGAGCGCTCCAGATAGGGCAGCATATCATTTATATATACTCGTATATAACAAATAAAGTTGGACCTAAGTTTTTGTTTTCTCACATTCTCCAGTAAACTTATAACTGGAGTTAAGACGAAAACTTTTGCTTTAAGGTAATTATACACAGTGACATCTTGTGAGTCAAAGTTTTTATTAATACATTTTCTTTATCATCATTTGGACTAGTTTAGGAGTTTAGCAATGAATTAATGTCCGAATCGGTCAAACATAGTGGGCGATTTTATCAAATAGCATTACTGATGAAAATTCAGTAGAAGGTGAAGAGAATGCTTGAAATATGGAAACTGCCTGTAAAAATGCAAGGAAGCAAAAAATTTATACAAGAGTTGATAAGTGTACTTCTTTGATATCTAATGAAATAAGACCATAAGACTTAATTTACTTTATATTTTTATTTATAATCTAATAAATACGTGTATTATAATTTATAGACTTAACTTCATGCACTATTTTCTTTCTTTTTCTCTAGAACCATGAATTATTGTTGTACCAAATTATTTTGTTTTGTCTAGAACTTGAGACTTAAGACACTTTTTAGTGCCAATGTGTTTCAAATAATTAATGCTTATGTGACTAGTGTCTTTTGCAAACTATTTGCTCTGTAAGTTGTGGTAACAATTCGTTCTGCTAGAAATGTTACACAGAAATTTCTTGAAAGCCGCCGTCAGAATATACTCTTCTAAGAAGTGTAAAATATGAGTAAGA
Source organism: Pediacus dermestoides (assembly GCA_963942485.1). Taxonomy (NCBI): domain Eukaryota; kingdom Metazoa; phylum Arthropoda; class Insecta; order Coleoptera; family Cucujidae; genus Pediacus; species Pediacus dermestoides. The sequence continues at coordinate 8,263,248 of OZ012629.1, forward strand.
CCAGTTCATAATCTACAAGAAATTTTCATAATGAACAATTAAAGTTTATTATTATTACCTACTTACCTTCATAAATGTGGGTAGTGACAAAACTGAAAATTTGTAAGTGCTGACTGTAAGTGGTCTCTTACAACGCTCCATTAATAAAAATAGTGTTTTTCTAGCATTTTCATCGAAGTTATACCAATTGGACATATAGCAGGCGTTTCCGACTTCTATGCTCTGAAATGCAATATAAAATACAAACTTAGGTAAATACGAGTATAATAATTGAGAAATATTGCGAAGTGATTTTTTTTTGTATATTTTTAATTAAAATGTAAATATTGGAAAAGTATACATTTCTGTATCCTTGTGTTTTATTTGAACTTATGCACTATAAATGCGTAATTTGCGTCCTAGTCAAGTATCTAGGATAGTTATACAATTAATACATATGTCTATAGTAATTAAACAATAATTTTTTGTAAGTATAATAATTTTAACTTTTAAAAGCCATCATCATTAAAAACTCTTTGACAAATTATCGAATCAGATGTTGATTTACCTTTAATATAACTTCATTTCCAAACCAACAATACATAGTCAACTCAGCCAACATGCAGGTAAAGTATAAAAACAACGTAATAAACTGACTAGATCTCCAATTTACTATAAGAAAATGAAATCCAGTATTGCAAATCACAATAATACTTCCACAGACTTGTGCCAAAAGTGCGACTGTAAAAATAGTTTCAATATTCTTCACTAATCTACAAAACAATATCTCAGCTTTAAGTTTCCTTTTAAAAGTTCATCTTACACAATTATCTTGTCATAGTGCATACAACAATTTATCAAATATTTGAAAATTCTTTTTTCCTTCGTCTCGTAATTAAACCGTTTCACCTCCTTAATTGAATTTTCTTCAGTATCCATAAGTTTTGCTTTTAAAATGTCTAGTTGGGCGCTTGCCACTTGCAACAATCCTGCGAGGGTCAAATCCATACAAAGATTATTATTTGCACACACCACCAAAGAAAACGACATTATTAAATAAACTGGGTAGTGCATTATACCCCGTTTAAAATATGCAGTTTTTATCGGTAATGGTTGTCTGTCTACCAACGGAGCCACATCAAAGAAAAATATACAAGAGTAACAAGACACCATGTAGCTTCGACATAATATTTTTGATACATTCAGTTGATTCTGCAGATGAATGGCGTATTTTTCCGGATAGTCCTTGAACATTGGATCTTTCAAACTCTTCAAAATTTCAATGAAAGTTTTGCGGTTGTAACGAAAGCAACTGTATTTAATTAAATAGCCTAAAAACGATGTGAATACGTTTAGACTAGTAGAGAGTTCGACGAAGTCATGAAGGTTTTGTAGGACTTCAATAGACATTATGATGAACAAAGCGAATATAGTTATGAAAGATATGAATTCCTTCAGTTTGTAGAAAACGCTTGAGTTTTTCTTTGGCCAATGCCCAGCCGCACACGATAACATTTTTTGGATTCCTAACAAGTCCTCTAGTTTAGCCATGTTGGAAAACACTAACAAAGTGATTGGAAGACGACAAAGTTACTCAATACATCTTTTCGAACTAACATTAAATATTTAGCTAAATACAGTTCCAGTAGCTGTTGGAATTAATTGCTTAATAGTGGGTATTACAATAATAATTCATTATAGTTTTAAGAGAAATAGTTTTTTTAGAACCGTTGCTATAAACAAAGTCATAGGAATTGTTGTATAGACGGTTTCTATGGAGGTATTACCACCCGTGATAATTCAACTTGGATTCCACCTGTTAAAAACATAATTATGGTTAATTAAAAATTGATAGTTGGTTTATATTAGCTATATTTATAGGTGTAATTATCTTTAGAAACAGAACAAATTAAAATGTCAACTTATTTTCAACTTGTATTCAAGTATGGCTTCAGTGAAACTGGAGAAGTGTCGATAAATAGATACACCCAATTAAGTAGTACCTACATTTTGTGAAAAAAATTTAAAAAATCGTTTATTATCCCCATTAAAGAATTTGGGAGAAATGCTGACTATTGCTACACGTAATTGAATCAAATCTTCAAGGTATCTCCTAGGACTGATTCTTTGGTTTCTGAGGTGCAGCAGATGCTTTTACGGCCTTTAACACTGTTCTCGAACTATTTGACCAGTGGATATTTTTAGTGGAAAGAAGGTTGAAAGAATATGAAAGGAAACTTAAAAATTGATTGGAAAACAGAAGAAATTGAAAATATGAAAAATGCTGTAGGTCCTTTATACCCCATAGCACGAACCAGAAGAGACGAGGACTCTAGATGGCTCTACAAAGAGATATAAAAAATTATACACCCACGGAATTGTCAATATAAAAAAAAATGCGTAAGTCAGCTTTCCAATGACATGAAAAACAAAAAACTACAGACCTCTTTAACTATCAAATCTATTGAAAAAAATCTTTGAGGAACAAGTAAAACGACTTTCATTCATAGAAAACAATAGCTTTCAGGAAGGTATCTATCCCAGCGACCTGAAAGAAGTGAAGGTCATCACAAATAGATTATTGAATTTCATGAAAAAGAAAGAACTCTTGAATTCAGGTCAAGATGGCTCCAGAAAATAAAGAAAGATAAAAGATAAGCTATCATGTACCCAAATGGTCGAATACGGTGTTTCACAGGGATCTGTGTTGGGCCCCATTTTGTTTATTTTCTATTCCACAACATACGAAAAAATCAACACTACAGTTTGACTACTGGAACGCTAGTTGTTCAATAAACTGTCAATAGAAATACAGTCCCTGTCTGCACCAAATTTTATTAAATATTTAGAGATAATAAAAATTTACATAAATATTTTGATGTCAATTAATTCTAGTACTATTCATAATAAGATGAGGTGTAACTTCGACTGAGTATTCATGACATTTTCATATGGGATGTTTGCACCTGAGAATTTAGATGAAATTTTTCCAACCGACGAAAGTAACTTTATTTTATTAAACATATTAGAAAAGATGTAAATAGGTACAAACTGACGGACAATTTAACGAAATCGTGGATAGTTTGAATGACTTCAATAGACATTTCAGTGAACAAAACTAAACTTGAGCTTAAGCCAAAGAGTTTTCTGTTGTGGAGTTTATAGGCCAATTTTGAGTGCAACTCATTATAATTTTTAAGAATTTGAAGTCTTCTAGTTCAACCACAATGAAACGCACTAACAATATCATTAAGCAATTACAAGTTATTTAATTTGTATTTTCCTAGAATTATGAAATATTCAGCATATTATAGTTGTTACTGCAATTAATTGTATACTCGTAATAATTATATATTATAGTTGCTACAAACAATGAAATTAATGTTTAAAAATGTTTCAATAACTGTTCTAATACTTGCACTTGAATCCAATTCATTTGAAACACATCTTATTGATTAAAAATATGTAGGAGGTTTTATAGCAATTATCCGTAACTGTAATTACTTATAAAATTAGGTAAATAAAAATGGCTTGTTTGGATCTTCGACTTAGTCATTTTTATCAATTTCAACATAATTAAATATTTTCAAATAAACTAATCTAGAGCAAATGAAAAGGAATAAGAAACATCCGCTTTCGTGTACTATAGAACTAGAGACAATTCATCATTGCAAAAAGTAGAATAGAATTTACTTTATCCGACTTAATATGGTTCGTTTTTTACCAAATATTCTTTTGGTAGGTGAAATTGGTCCATTTCTCCAAAGTGAGGATGAATAAATAAAAAAATTTGTGCATGGGTTGGACTTGGACTTTGAAAATATTCTTTTATTGCACTTGAGACCAAACGGCGTTTCAAGAAGTTGACATTCACGATGTGATTTTACTAGATCCCTTAGACAGCATGCAGAACTGCTACCCCAATTTTAGAAGAATTGATGAGTGTATCCAGTATCCACATTCCATCCGATATCTCATTCGGATCTGTTGACTCATGTGATCCTCCAACAAAGCTTGGCATCCAAGATCACTCCTAGATACTTCACTTTGCTGGAGCATCTTAACGGTGACCCAAAGGGTGTCGACTCTTCGAATCAGGTATCACTTACACATACACTTAAAAGAGGTTTACGAAATGAGGAAAGAGCGCTTATGGTTAACAACGATTTTTCCTCCGATGTACAAATTACATTTCCCGGAATTCTCAGAACACAAAAAATATAAAAAAACATATTGAAATTGGAATAAAAACAGTCTTTGCGAAACTTCCACGGAAATTAAACACTACCATTGCCACCCGTATGCAGAGTTTTGATCACGTTATAATTCTTATACAGACTAAATTCTAAGTATGGTAAAATATTCCTCAAGTTTGCTTTTCAAAACCGCTAGTGTTAAAGTTAAACTAATTTAAGAACCATGTTCAAGTACGGATCAAATAGTTATATTATCCACCAGAATCGCACGTGCGGATAGAGAGAACGGATAACACCACTACTTTTTTCCAAGTTCACAATCACAATCATCAAATGCTCTACCAATAGAAAAATAAAAAATATTTGTTAGTGCCAAAAACTTAGTTATTATCGGCGGATCGTAAATTTCGAACAGTAATTTCGAGGTGGTGCACAGAGCTTTAATCAATTAAATTATTTAAATTTCAAACTAAACCACCACAAAAATTCGAGTGGAAATAAAAAATGTAAATTATAAGATGTAAATAATAAACTAATATTTACTTCAATCCTGAAAGGGGTAAATACACAAACGACAGTTTTTGTGGAGTTTTAATTTTGAATTTAGAAAAATCTTATTTGTAATAAGTAATGGAAAATGGTATTTAATATCAAATATCAACACACTAAATTTGAATAAATATCTAAGCGGTTTCCAGATTATTGGAATTCATTTTTTTTACATCTTGTAGTTTGATTTGAATTCAAGCAATTTACATATGACGTTTAAAAACAGTTACCCTAATTTAATTTTTCACAGATTTTTTTGAAAGTTTATCGAAACTTCTATAGCCACTAACGCTTATAAGATATCATTATTAAGACAATGGTAACCAAGGAAATTAACCATTACTTAAGGTTAACTATCGATTAAATTTTTCTAAGAAATGTACTGAAGAAGCAATTTATTCAACATTTCAAAGAATTACTTTACGCCGTAATGAAACTGGCTTCTGGGTCTATAAACAGACGCACTTTAATGAGATAAACCTCGAGATACTGCAATTATCTCTTGGGACTTCCGATGCTGGCACAGACGTTTCATTCACGTATTTACAAGCATTCACTGCAGTTACGCAAATAAAACTGAATAAATCCATCAATTAATGAAATTTTTTACCTTGGAACAAAGTGGGGAAATACGATTTGTTTACTTAAACCAGAAAGCGTTTTGAATATTTTTATTGTGCTAAAATGTTTCAAAATTACGTTTGTGTGATTTGTGTTATTCTTCAAGTTGTGTGTTTTGGTACGTAGTTGTTTTGTTTATTTAGACTGAAATTTCTTGAAAATCACTATTTGAATATAATCTTCTAAGCAGTGTAAAGTAGGAGTAGGACCAATTCATTATCTACAAAAGACAATTAACAAAGAAACAAATAGTGCAACGAACTTACGCTCATAAGAGTTGGTAGAGATAACACTGATAATTTATAAGTGCTGACAGTTAGAGGTTTCTTACAACGTTCCATTAAGAGAAATAAGATTTTTGTAGACTTTTTATCGAATTTATACCAGCCGGACATATAACAAGCTTCTCGAACTTCCATACTCTAAAATTTGTAATAAGTGGTAGGCCTTACAAAAGTAAAATATTTTTCACCTTGATCATTACTTCATTACCAAACCAACAGTACATTATCAATTCTGCTAACATTGATGTAAAGTAGAAGAACAAAGTGAGAAATTGCATGGATTGCCAATTCACCTGCAAGGAAAAAGTGTTCAAAAGAATCAAATTTACCGAAAGACTCACAATAAGAAAGAGAAACCCAGTATTGCAAATCACAATAATGCTACCACAAACTTGCGTCAAAAGTGCCACTGTGAAAATAATCTCAATATTTTTCACCAAACTAAAACCAAAACAATTATTCTAGTTTTTAGATTATTAAATTACACTTACACAATTATCTTCTCATAGTGCATACAACAATGTATCAAATATTTGACAACTCTTCTTTCCTTAGTGTCACAACGAAACTTTTCCTTACGCATCTTTTGTGAATTTACTTCGGTATCCACAAGTTTTCCTTTTACAATATCCAGTTGCGTACTTGCTGCTTGCAATAATCCGACAATAGTCAAATCAATACAAAGATTATTGGTGGCACCCAAACCCAAACTGTATATATCAAATAAATAAATTGGAATATGCATTTTGCCATGATGAAAATACGCCGATTTCACCGGCAGTGGTTGTCCATCGATAAACGGAGCTACCGCGAAGAAAAACAGACAAGAATAGCAAGATACCAAGTAACTTCGACAGAGCATCCTTGAGATCTTCAATTGGTTTTGTAGATGAACGTCATATTTTTGCGGGTATTCCTTGAACATCGGATGTTTGAAGCTCTTTAAGACGTCAATGAATATTTTCCGGTTACGACGAAAGCAAATGTATTTCATTAGGTAGGAAAAATATGAGGTGAATAAATATAAATTAGTGGAAAGCTCGATGAAATCGTTGATGCTTTGCACAACTTCAATCAACATAATTAAGAACAAACCTAAAATCGAGATGACGCCAATAAATTCTTTTAGTTTGTATAGAATATTTGGGTGTTTTTTCGGCCAATTTCCAGTGAAACTCAAGATTGATTTTTGTACTTTTAATAGGTCCTCTAGTTTAGACATGACGGAACACAACGAGAAAACAATTTGAATGTTATTAAGTTAATTTCCTAGCAAGCGTCAATTATTCAGCTACTTTATGTAATTTCTTAGGAATTAATTACACCTTAAAATTGTTGCCAACGCTTAATTATTTTATTATAATTTTAGAACAACTTAATTACAACTAATCCTATAATTATCTATCGACGAAACGTAATATTTATATTTTTCAGCTCTTTCTACTCCAATTGCAATAAGCGAAGCTCTTTTGCCTACACTCGAAGAATGTGGTCCAGTCACAGAAGATAGAGTGATTGGAGGTGCAAAAACTGATTTGAATGAATTTCCTTGGCTCGCACTGCTAATATACGAAACACGTAATTTTCTAAATTCCTTTAATTATTTCATATTCTATCCATCGATGTTTTAGCTGAAGGTAAAAGTATTCTACAAGATTGTCATGGAGCTCTAATCAATAAAAGATACGTCTTAACAGCAGCACATTGTATTAAATTGGAAGTACCCTTCGATAAAGATAAGCTGTAAGATTCTGGCGACTACAGCTTAGACTAGACAATAATTGTTTGTTATTTCCAGGAAAAGTGTGAGGCTGGGTGAATATGATACAGCACTTCCTGAAGACTGCAATTTTGAAAATTCTGCAACTGTTTGTGCTCCTCCTCCGTTAAATGTACCGGTAGAAAAAGCTGTAATACATGAAAACTATGATTCACGTAATACAAATCATTATAATGATATCGGAATAATCCGATTAATTGCTAATGTTCCTTATTCAGGTGAGGAAAATTGTTACAATGGAAGTTATAATTATTTACATTTTGTGCTTTTCCAGACTATATAAAACCTATATGTTTGCCCCTCGCAGAATTTCTGCAGAAAGAAACCTTCATTGGAAGAAAAACAGTCCTAGCAGGATGGGGTAAGACTGAAAAAAACGATACCAGCAACATAAAACTGAAAGTAAAGGTAAGTAAAACCATAGCATCAAATAATTTTTGTCTAATTTTAAAACTTAGTTGCCAGTGAAAGCAAATACAAGATGTAGTTTTGAAGGCCGAATTATTTTGGACGAAACCCAAATTTGTGCCGGTGGAATACAAAACAGAGATTCCTGTAATGGTGACAGTGGAGCACCTCTTACGATTGTTTCCCCCGATGAAAATCAATCCAATGTAAATTGGTACGCCATTGGAATTGTTTCGTTTGGAAAAATGCCTTGCGGCATGAAAGACATGCCGGGTGTTTATACGAGAGTTGGAAGTTTTGTTGACTGGATTTTAAAACAAATTGAACCGTAAATATTTTAAGTTTTATAATATAGAAAACCCGCTGAAAATAAATGAAAATACGTCCCTGTAAAAAGGGTACATATACTAATTTGTGTTATTTTATCTAAATTCAACAAGTAAAATTTGTGAGTGTGATAAATGTGATTCTAAAATAACAAAAAATAGGTAAGTTGCTTCCTTAGAAATAGAAAAAGTAAATTCCTCTAGTAGAGTTCGCTACACACTTCTGTATTTTTGTTTGCCTAACTACAGACTTGAATAAATTCCTGCAGCGCTAGCAGGATTAAATATAAATAAAAATTCTTCACTATTTAAAACCTCTATTACGGAATATTAATAACAAAAACGCCGACTTGTTTCATGATTGATTTAGAAAAAAACAACATCCTGGAACAGATGTGTGAATTTCTAAATTACATAGATGATATGCAACAGTTACGTCTGTCATATAGGTATCAAGCAGGAATTCAAACTTCATTAAATACCATTCTTAAAAGTAATTACAACGAATAACTGTCAAACACCAAACTTTGTGCTTAGTCATAGACATAGAGAAAAAGTTAATTAAGAAACTAATTTAAAAAATAAACATTATTGCCACAACTGAAACTGAAACTGAAGCACATGATAATTTTGTTGAACGAAAAAATTGTGGTTGTACTAATCCGCCTACACGTAAAGTTTTGATAATATTAATTCTGGTAGTACGTCACTTTATGGATAAAGCTACTGGTTTTTGTTCTGTTTTTCTTATTATATTCATTCAACTTCCACTAATGTTCTTCGATCTTCATTGCCACATCCCCTGCAGAATGGTCGCCTTGAACCACTTAAAAAACTGTAACACTCATAGTTGTTAAACTTTATGATCAAACTGACACATATTACATTGCACTGGTAATTGCAATTAAAAATTCGATACGTTAATGTAGTTTATTGTGTTTTTAACTAAATTCGAAATTAGTTTATGAGATTACTTTGCGCTAATTTACATTTTAAATTACAAGAATTTGTTAAAGATATTTGTAGAATTTTGAAACAGTTTATTTCTGAAATAAATTTGTCAAAAATTAATTAAGCGAATTGGTGCTAAAAATTCTAGTGTCTGAGTACTAAATTATATTATATTTTACGTAAACTATATTCCCGAAATTTGTTTTTTAAATTTAAACAAGGATTTGAACAGTTAGACTAGGTTCCGGGTTATTTAAACTTTGTTCTTGAACTTTTAGCATCAACGAAACCATAAATTGTTACCTAAATAATTGTATTAACCTTTAAACAATTTCTAGATCAGTCAAGTATTTCGTATGGAAATACTTTTTTTTAAATTTATTAGATTATTTTTAGTAAATATATTTCTTTAAGTTTAAGTTCAAAGTTATATTTAATGTACAATAAATATATTATAGGTAATTAAAAAATATATATATTTATTACTCGTATCTAGATAACCGAAATTGTAACGTATTATTCAAACTATTCTAGTAGCTAACCGAAATAAAAAAAACTGGAATTTCGTTGTGTTGTCTTATCCGATTTTCGAAAATTGGAAACTTTTCTTATATCAATCCAAAGGGACAAAAAATAGTCTAGTAGCTGAATATCTATCAGCTTAACAATTATTGTCGCTGTTAATTACAAAATATGTCCTCTTAAACTTTATTATTGTTTTTTGAAGTAATGGATTAGTTTTCTTTCTAATAGAGTGAGAGTGAAATAATGTTGCAGTGTTTTTGTCGTTATTTCTATTATTCTACACGACAGACAAAAGGGATCCAAGATGAAGGTAAGAAAAAATAATAATAAAAATAAATACCATCTTTATTGATAAAAATAAAACTATTTTTGAGCTGTTACACTTTTTTTCTCACTAAACAGAGTTTTTACAAACTGTAATAAAAGATATAGTTTTGGTTAAATTAACGGAAAGTTACGTAATTTGGTGCCTTAAACAAAAATTTAAACTATTTTGATTAGTTCTTAAAATACCTGAAAAAACTGTAATTTTAAGATTTCTTTTGTCTAAGATTATGGGAAGTTTTCGAGTTAAAAGTGTGCTTGTCAAGGTTTGTACGGTTGGGTGACATTTTTTTTTATCAACTTTTTTTTCGGTAAACTTGTCGAACGTAGCTCACTGCGATTTTGGAAAAATTACCTTATTAATTAAGATCTAGTGATTACGAAAATGCTAAAAATTAGCGTCGGTCTCCAATAGTTTCAAAGTTTGGATGTGTTAGATAAATTAAGCACTTTTATTAACTTTTATTCACTGAAAATCCACTCACTAGTATCTATTGCACTAATTATTAATTAATTAATCATTACCATTTAACATTATTGATGAAAACCCTATTTTTAAAGCATTTTCTTTTTCTTGTTTTGTTGTCAAAGGAATTTTCCTTCCCCTTACTAAGAAATTTTTAGTGTTTCAAAATAAACGTTCTGAAATGGATAAGAGGAATAAATCGTTTTTACTAAAATGTAATGGTTGATTAATCATTAGTTAGTGCAATAGATTCTATTGTGCATTTTTAATTTTTAGTGAATTAAAGTTGATAAAAATGCTTAATTTACACATCCAAACTTTGGATGTTTCAAGTTTTCAAACTCCTATAACTTTGGAAATATTGGAGACCGCCGCTTATTTTTAGTATTTTCGTAATCAGGAGATCTTATTTAATAAGGTAGTTTCAAAATTTTTCCAAAATCGCTGTTAGCTACATTCGCTAAATTTTCTTTTTTTTCTTCTCAGTATGAAAAATTCAACCCTCCAGCACCGTTTAAAAAAAAATCACGTTTATGATGAAATTTAAGTTCCAATCTCTATAAAACTTATTGACATATGTAGCATTAGTGGAAAGCATCTCTTCTTATATTTAAAATGAACTAATTTGCTTGTCTTGACTTGCAAAAGTTAAAAACAACAAATCTGATATTCTGCCAAGCGCTAAATGACAAAAAAGGCAGGAAAACTGTCTTTTGGTTTTTGACATCACTCAAATGGTAATTGGCGTTTTGATCCTTGGACAAAATATCCCCGACAAAATATCCTTGGGACAAAATATCCTTGAGACACAATATCCTTGAGACAAAATATCCGTGAGACAAAATATTCTTGGACAAAATATCTTTGAGACAAAATATATTCGAGACAAAATATTGTTAATTAAGGTGAATTATCCGTTGACAAAATATTTTTGAAGAATATATTCATGAGTATTAGAACCGACTAACCATTTATTTAAATATTTTTTAATATCCAAATTTTTGAAAAAAAAATCCAAAATTCCTGAAAAAAACCAACTTCGAGTAAAGATTATTCAAATTTATATTAAGTAATTATTTTGGTTCAGGGCTAAAACTTTGAAACAAAACTTGAAAATGATATACGTTGGTAGTTTTGTTTAGGTTAGGTTAGGTTAGGTTTTTTATTTTTCATTTTCAAGTTTTGTTTGAAAGTTTTAGCCCTGAACTGAAATAATTACTTAATATAAATAACATTTTTTAATGTTTATAATGGGTTAGTAAATTGAATTAAATTAAAAAATAAATTAAAAAAAAATATTAAGGAATTTCATCCAAGTATATTTTATCTTAAGGATATTTCGTCCAAGTATATTTTGTCTTCAATATCTTTGGTCCAAGGATATTTTGTCTTGAGGATATCTTGTCTCGGATTTTTTATCGAGGATATTTTGTTCGAGGATTATAAATCATAGAACCACTCAAATAACCTAGCAAAACTTGAAAATGGATATCTTGAAGTTTCAGTTTATTTCAACTATTTCAAAAATTTAGCAAAAATTACTAGGATTATTTTCAGTAGCAAAAGAGACAGAGGGACAGAAAAATGTATAGTGCACAATCCTAGCACTTATACTTTAGATTTCTTTTAAGAAATTATTATCTATATCTACTTACACAATTTGGCCCTAATTTAATTAAATTTTCTTATTTTGTCAATAGTGACAAGACAATTTTAATTTATCCTTTTATATTATTAGAAATAAGTTCGATGGTGAGTTCATGGGGTTCACGTCATAGAAGACAAGGTCAGAATCTAAATATTTCCATTAAATTAAGTTTTTATAAGATTTTAAATACCTAAATATTTTATTTATAGATTTATCGAAATATTTTAGAGGATATTATATCATATAATATGCAAAATATTTTACCTACTACATCTTGTAAACTTTTAGAGTTATAGGAAAATGAATATTTTCTTATTCCAGTATTTAGCTGACATCAGAAAACAATATGAAATGTAAATTGATAAGAAAACACTAATATTCGCAATTATTTAGTAAAAAACCATTTTTCGAAAATCCTCTTTAGTTAAGGTGTTATTTCGGCTAAACTGTGGTCCAGATATTAAAAAAATTTACAAAGCTTATCACCCAAGCGCATTGGATTTCTTTGAACTTTGTTTAAAATATTGTTAATTACATTTATAAAAATTTAATTGATATATTCATATCTTTTTTGTAATTTAGTTTATAAAACTAATTAATTATTATGAACCGTATAATAAAACTACACGTTATAAATAAATATTTTAGTTAAATGCTTGTCAGCAATTTTATAAATATACGATATTACATTTGTCGCTTCATTCACAAAACTACTGTGTGCTTCCTACACCTAAACAAATCAACAAATATTTTATTATTAAATACCGGCCATTGACATAACCGATGGTACTGCCTTCTTCATATTGTTTAAAATCAACAATTCGCAGAACCAAAACCATATGTCAACTTTCAATTTGACAAGGGCAAATCAGAGTAAACCACTCTAAACAGACCTTGATGAACGCACACTAATCACTAATAACTGCACCAATAATTTTACAAAAACATATCGTCGCTAAAATGTTAACCATATTCCAGTGGTGTGTAAATTAAACCGTATAGCACTCATTCCCACCCTGTTTTATTAAAGTGAGTGGCGTGGACCTGCCTACCGAGATGTCTGCATCTTGCCAGTTGGCCGCTGATTAACAGTTGAAGAACTATCGTGGCTATCGTGGACTAGATTTTTATTTTTTTCCAGAAGAGCCGTTATGTACCGTACGCACGCGTAGAGGCCCATCGTAGAAAGCGAAATTTTTTTTAGTGTCGTTGCGGTTCATAAAAAACCACTAATGGATTTTCTTGGTACCCAAATACCGAAATTAGCATAAATTTTATCTGTAGTTCGATGTTTTTACTTCGTATGAATTTGTGAATAAAATGGATCCACCAGGAGGAGTACCGCCGATTCCAGAGGAAACTCCGGATACCACTCCGGTTGTACCCCGGAGATCATCCCGCAGCAGCAATGGAGGCGCCACCCCCAAGTTGTCCAAACAGGAAAACATCATAACTGAAGGTGTAACAATGGCAAGTAAAAAACATTCGCTGGATAGTGACGGTAATCCAACGGGCATCGGGACGCGTAGTGACGCATCTCCGACTAAAGCCGCTATAGATGAGCGTCTGGCAGAACGACGGCGATCTTTAGTGCCGATGTCCAGCATGGAGGAAGAAAATTTACGGGAACGGCTACATCTAGCCCAGTTAAGACAGTGCAACGAATTTGTGTCAAAGGAGCAAAAATATAACAGGGATACATTTAGGAGATTATTTCAAACCAAGGTAAGAAATTATTCCGTTGGGTTGGTTGGTTGTTGAGTCGTGGAATTTTTTTTGGAAATGTGTATGTGTGTGGCCCAAGTTTGCCTTGAGCAAAACCAGAAAATTAAAGGTGGTGAATTTAAAAACGGTAATTTTTCTGAAGGGACTGTTTTATGGTGAAAAGTGTGTGGTATTGAAGAGCAATTACAGAATATTATTGTAGTCAAGAACATTGGGCGGTTAAGATACCAGTGGCGTAGACGGATAATATCAGAAAACTATTCAAATACTTTCGGTTTTACTATTGTCCGATTAAAAATAAGAATTTACCCAAAATTATTTAATCTAAATATTCTTTTGAAAACTTTTTTTCAAAAAAGTTAAATGGTTAATAATTTTAAATTGAATAAAAATTATGTCAATCATAAATATTTAGCCTTTCTATTACAATTTTATCATTGGCATTATTAAATTTATTTCAAACACTTACTAGCTATTTGAATCCCTAATATACATTCTTCACAATATCCTTGAATTCTAATTCGATTTAAAAATAAAATAATTTACTATTTAATGATAATTTTATGTAATAAAAAACTTATAAACAGGCAAAGACAATATATGACGTGACTCAACATTAGATTGCCACAAAATCATGATGACCGCATGATGCATAGTGTTTCAGGTGATAAAATATCAATTTAATTTATCGCGAAATCAAGTTGATAAAGTGAGTTTTATAGGCTGGTACTTACATACGAGAACTGGATAGATTATATCGTTCAAAACCCATGATAAAATAATGATTTCTATCATTTTTTGGATATGTGAGTTAAATTCAGTTTTTCCTAATTATTTCTCGCAACTTTTAAATATTAATTAGTGGGTGTATTGGACTATAAAACTTTAATAATATTTTCATTAATAGCTTTATTTCTTATTATGAGATAAAAAATTGGGTGGTTCACTTGGCATATAGTCCCACACTCTCTATTCAATAAAACACAAACGTAATAACTCTTTTTATAGTGATTGTTTTTCCATAAAAAGCACTTTTTATAGCTAACTTTTTTGATCCCTCAAATAAGATTGCTATCTACGCCCTTGACTTAACTAATATAGTTTAAAAATAAAACGAATTAATGATACAAGAATGTTTTATAAAATTAAATATTAACAAAGAAAACATGTTGTCCGGGACTGAACATAAACAAACAGCTATTTGTATATTTATTGTTGAAAAACCACTTTTTTTGTCTCATTGAATAATGAATTATTAGAAACAACCATATTGAGCGAAAAGGCCAAAAGTTACAGGTGGATTATTGTTATATATGAATTTGAACATCGTAGGTTTTTGTTATGGAAATTTATTCAATCCATCAAATCATAATATAACATGTAGATATACGAAAAAGTATGCACATAGTAATTAACACAGAACCGCGCGCCAGCCAAATATTTATTTAAAATAAAAACGTATACAAATGGACCAACATAAACATTGTATTGTATGTACGAAATGTAATTAATTGCTTTGCTGTTACACCGTTTTAAAGGAGAATTTAAAAGTACTTTTATACCAATTAAAACTTACATATTAATGAGTTCAATTATAATTCCACGATAAAAGACTTATTATAGTTAATTTTCACCATCATAAAAATAAAATTCCATTTGACCAGCTAAATACCCTTTAAATATTAAGTTAATTATCATTAATTATTTGAAATAAAAGCCAATGAGTTTTTTAAGCAGCCGCCGTTCATTGCACAGTAGGCTAAATAAATTTTTTGTAATATTAAATATGGGTAATTGATAAGCAAAAAAAATCACTTCTGTTCTTTGATATCCACCGACAACGACCGCATAAAATCACTAATTTTATAATAATTAGTATGCGATTTAATGGGGACTATAATAAACAGGAAAATCACCGAAAATTAATAACCTGACCATAAGCAATTTTTTTGTTCTATTAAAATCAAATGTAGAAAAGGTGAGAGGTCACGTCTACCGCTTTTTAACGTACCTGATGTAGTGTTAAATAAATTCCAGTTGACGCGTACACCGAAAATAATTTTAAATGAGCTTGATTGGAATCCCGATGATTTCAAACTGATTGTAAATTGACATCTTCTGTGAGACTTTTGGTAATTAGCTTCAGTGGCGCACCTAGAGGGGAACAGGGGTTATTATCCCAAGCATATTTTACTATATTTGTTTAAATATTTTAATGAACAAATAAATTTAAAATAAACAAAATTAGTTGTTTTTTATCACATTTTTAATTTTTTATAGGATGTAATAAGAAACTATAGTAATCGTGATTTTTTATCTTTTCTTCTTGTATGATGTATGCGATCTTGTATTATCCGTCAGCTAGCAGAGCTTCAAAATCTTGACGACATGACCATTGCCTTTTTTCTTTATTTTCCCCTGCATTATGAGAGTATGCTTGGAACCCTTTTATACAGGTAAGCAAATGGCAACTATAGCTCAAAGAGTGCGTGAGACGGAGAGCAATATACAATCGTACATCGGGCTTTGTTGTCTTTTCTTGTCTTAGCAGTCAGATAGTTGGGATTAACCATAGGGTGTTCTCGAACTTGGGACTTTATTTTTAACACGTGATTACACTGTGTCCCAAATTGCTTGTAATCGCAGGGTATCTCTGTAATTTGTAAAGATAGAACTTTGAGGTTTTCGCGAACTTTTTCGTTAAACTTTTAATGCCGCAAACAGAACTAAGCTAACTAACTCTTAACATTAATATTATTTTTATTTTATCTTAGTAAAAAAGAAACAAAAAGCGAAATACATTTTTTTAACGGTCATATAAATAAATAATGAAACTTAACAAAATATTTTACGTTCTTATTTTTTTTATGTAATATTGTGTATCATGTTGCTGGTAAATATTTCTTTATCCCCGATTTTCCAGGCCAACTAAATTTTTTTTACTTATAATTGGGTTTTTTGCTTTTTTAGGGCATTTATTAAATTTTAAAGTGCCTACTGTTTACATCATTTTAATGAGAAAAAATAGACAAATTTAATGAGATTAAAAAATATAGGGTGTTCCATTTAAAAAGACCTAGTTTGGGTCATATCTCTTAAACGGTTTTTTCGAGTACGCCACTGGATTCTACGCAAAAATATCTATCTAGAACAGTTTTTACTTTTTTTCTAGCTTACAGGGTGTGTGAGATATGACAGCACCCCAGAAATTGAAATTTTTCGTTTTCACCCTGTATCTCAGAAACAAAACAAGTTAGCGTAGTTCTGTTTGCGGTATTAAAAGTTTAACGAAAAAGTAGCAAAGGTTCGCGAAAACCACAAAGTTCTATCTTTACCAATTACAGAGATACCCTGCAATTACAAGCAATTTGGGACACAGTGTACATAGAAAACTAATTCATTTCACCAAAAATTTTCTTAGTAAAAGTTTATAAATTAGCGAGTAATTAGCATTTATAATTTTCATAATATGCGAGTCCAACTCTGGCTTTCTTGAAGCAAACGCATTTTTTCGTATGTGCCGATTGGTATTTCGCAGCAAAAATTTTTTTACTGGAATAAAACCGACTGATGTTGGAAGTTAGTTTTATGATTGCTGTGAGTGGTTGTGTGCATTTCTACAGATTGTTTTGTGAAAATACTCATGTGTACAGTGACAATGGACTTGTGGATATGATGCTTGTGTGTGGAAAAACATACAAAATGCTGCTTTAGCATCTCGTCTGTACGCAGATAGATTTCCTTTAAGGGCGCATCCCGCTCCACGTAGATTAATTAACATCTGCCAGTTTGCACGAGATACCGCAAATCTTCAAGAACATCGTGAAGTACATGGAGGTAGAGATCGGCCTCATCTCATGCTTGCTGTGGAGGAAGAAATCTTGGATTTGGTTGAAGAAGATCCAGGTACAAGCACCCGTCAAATTGCTGCAAATGTGGGTGTTGCTCATAGCAAAGTTTGACGTACGATACGAGGAAATAAATTGTATTCATTTCATGTGCAACGTGTGCAAGCTTTGATGCCCCAAGAAGAGTTCAATTTTGTGAGTGGCTTTTGTGCGAGAATATCGCGGAAGAAAATTTCACTAGGTGCGTTTTGGTGTCCGATGATTTTCACTCGTAACGGTATTAATAATTTCCACAACAGTCACATATGGGCTGTGTAAAATCCCCATGGATAAAGGGAACATATTTTTACCAGAAATTCTCAAGAAATGTTTGGGCTGTTAGGTCCGTAGTTCAATATTTCCATATAAATAAAATGGTAAGTTTTCCAATTTTTTATTTTTGGAGCTTTAAGATTTATTCATGCTCATATAGTCTTATTTACATGTGCTAAATTTAAAGTCCCAAGTTCGAGAACACCCAGTATGTATATGGCCTAAGTAGTCTTTCTCATTTACTGTCTGTTTTAATGATCTTTTCGAATCAAGTTATACCCCACGGTCTGAGACATTTTTCAAACTCTTGTAAATATATCTAATAGATACACATCCTGAGCCCAAAGTTGATGGCTATAATGCAAAAAAATTCTTCAATTTCTTAAAAAAAGACCTGGGCATTTCTATTCTAATTTTCATTTCCAAGCAGACAAATTTCCAGGCACTACAATTTTTTACGAGGAGATTCAATTCTTACAATTATTTCATTCCGAAAGAAGTAAATTTGTAGTAAATAGGTATTCTAAGTCTCTATAAAATTTCTTGCTAAGACAATTAGACCATCCGCATACTTAGTTTTATTTATTTATACTTTTTCGCGCTTCAGTGTTCCATTGAAAACAGTTTCACATATATTACCACCCTTGTCCTTCCCTACATGCTGCTTATCACTTTATTTTCGTTCGACCTTTTAATTTATTTTAACACCCCGTCTAACTATAAATTACTAAATTATACTCACATCCCTCAAGTCAATGTGCTTCCTAACGAGGAGCTCATGGTGGTTTTAAAATGGTATACAAATTTGGACGCTTCTAAATTTTTACAGTATTTTTCAGCAAATTTTCCCAATTTTCATTATTATTATGTTAGTGGTGCACCAACTTTGAAGCTAAGATGTGATGGACAACTACAAATTTAGATTTTTTCCTTGAAATTAACTCTCTTTCAATAAATTTCATTGGAACATAAATTTTGCCCCTCCAAAGCAAATTTTTTATGTGTGCCACTGATGGCATTACATAAACTAGGATTTTGTTAATAAATCTATCACTTGAGCTCCTTTGGACTGCCAGTGGCGTAGCCAAGGCCATGCAAAGTTGTCTTGGTTATGCAACAGTTAAATTCACTGGATATTCTCTCGGATATTTATCAAAACGTTTTGGCATATTTACTCCATATTTGTACATAGACTACATTAAATTGATTAGAATACACCATGTAAAACATTCTATATTAAACGCTTTGCAGTTACAATAATTCCTCAAGCAGAATAATGTGATAATAAATTTAATGACGATTAATTACTGAGAAAAATAACTAAGATTAATATAGAAATTAATTATGGTAATGTGTGGATGATTTATATGCAAGAATTTTGTTGTGAACACGAGTCTCACGTTTTTAAGACTGTTGGAAAAAAATTCGAAAATTACATTCTCTGCACCTGTATAATATACATTAGAAATAAATTAATAAACAAATAGCATTAGCAACGAGAATGATTTCACAATATATATGAGAGGATCATCTAAGCGTACTCGTAAATAAAATCCAAACAGAATCACGTTACTGAATCCCCTCACCGGATCTTAATTAATAGAAGATTTAATGAGTGCCTGTACAACGTGTAGTTGCAGAACACGATTTAAGTCGGTGTTTTCAAGAATTTCAGGTTTAATAATAATGCAATGGAAGACAGAAATTGTTAAACCGCCTCACCAAAATCTTTCGAAGCAGTAATTATTTTTAATTTTTAATTATCATACCGCTGCAGTATATGGTAATAAAGTATTTTTTTGGCGCTAAGAACCAACATTGCATTAATAATTCTTCTTCAGGTGATTTACATTTTTATAAGGATTCTTTGTTGGTGGTACAAATGTGAACTTTGGGTGTGAGCATCCTTTTTCACATATTTTTAATGTAACATCACCGCAATGTTGAAACTTGAAACACACGCGATACGACTTACTGATTTGGTAGCTGTCATTCGGTTTTATGACACGAAAATAAAAATGTATTCAGAGAGATGAGAGAGATTTTAAAAAAGTGCACGCGGTTCTTTGTGCTGGTGCATTCATGCCGCCTCACAAAAAAATCATATTGCAAACTGTGCGCTCAACACTGTTTTGTACACACTCAGTGTATAATCAAGCGTCCTAAACTGAAGACAAAGTAAATTCTGTTGTTGATGGGCTTGAGGTTTTTTGTCAATGGACTGGAGTGCGCTTTGTGCAAATAAATGGGGTTTGCTGGGATCCGGGTGGTCCAACATCAAGATTTTAGGTAGAGATTGGAGAAAAGGATATAGATAAGTCACTCAGTTGCTACTATGATCTTTTTTTGTATGTACAGCGTTATCCAACTTTTTTTTGGTGTTTTAAAGAAGTAAAGAGAATGAAAGTTCTGCTTTTTTCCTGTTCCAAAGTTATAATATACAAATTTGGAGCCGAAAAATCCCAGTAATTTTTAGCGAAAAATTTCCGTAGGTTGATAATAATCGAGATGATTTTTATAAAAATTATAATTCTCTTTAACAAGTGACGTCACAGTAGTCCCCGAATCGATTACATGTGTCTTGGTTAACTTTATTTAGTATATGAATTAAAATACTATTTATAATCATGGAAACAATAATTTTTAATATCATCTAGAAAAGTAAAGCTAGACACAAGAAGCCCTCTGAAGTTTTAGTTTCTTTTACACAAAATGTTTTATTGCATTTTTGTTTGTTATATCGCAATGCCAAAAGTGTCAAGTATGTTTACATATTTATATAGATGTACAAAAAATAACCTCATGTGAAGTAGATTAGTAGACAAATACTATATTTGTAATTTTCATATTTAAGTTCTTGTCACTGTTTATTTAATGAGATCACAAATACTTAAGGTATTTTCTAGAACGACATTTTGAATTACATTGATTTCTTACACTGTTAGCAAATATTGTATTTTTTGCACAAGGAGGTATATAAAGCTTTTTTCTACTCTTATATATTATTATGAAAATAGCCATTTTTCCATAACATACTCTACATGAAACTTCTATTTTTAAATATAATTTTTTTTTGTGGAATCTCGGTAGTTAAAAAGTTTGAGAAAAAAAAGACGACTTTCTTTCATACCCTGTAGATAGTAATGTACTTCAAAGTAAAGCAATCGGATCACACTATTGTTTTCCCAATTAAATTATCTCTTGAATCCTGAAAACCGCATGTTTAGTCATCTTTCCAGTAACTTTATCTGTCAAATAACATTGTTAATTTTTATTGTAACTGTATTCTAACTTAGAAATTAACTAGCGATTAAGTTACCCAGAGTTAAATAAACATAAATTTTGATATGTTCCCCCTCTAATTACAACATTATCCCAACACCCTCAAAACTGCATTTAAAAATTCCCTGTTAATTTGCATTCGCTATAACAATTTCCCACCCACGTTTATGGTTTTTAATTATGCCAAACACCCAGTTAAATACATTTTGATTTGTGGCAGCAGTTATAAAACTAATTAAAAATGAAACAGTTAATTACCTTTAACAGCTTGTGGTATAATTACAATAAGAGTAAAATTACATTCCAACTACTGTTGGGCATTATTTCAGTTACCACATGCTGAAATTCCACTTTATACAATTGAATATTATCTTAAACAAAACAAAAAAAATGTTTTGTTGTAGCATAGGCTCTCCAGCTCTTATGTAAATGACTTTAACAGCCACCAGAAAACTGTTAATCATAATTACGGATGCGGAATGAAAAAATCTTCGTCTAATAGCGTTTCTAAATAGGCAAATGTCAATCAAAATATTTTTCATATTTATCGCAGTGTTCACACCATGGTATATGCCCGCAATCAAATCTAAATTTTCTATTATACTTGTAATTGGTTAGATTTGAATGTGATTTTTTATCGTACAATATTACTGATGTAATAATGGATTTGTCAGTCTGTCAAAATCAACGATTTGATAATTGAATTTATATCACTAATAATAATAACACATAAAAGAAGTTACGGCAATCGTATAGTCAGTAATATTGTGGGCGAATTTATACACTCACCGTCTTGTCAATTCAATGATAAATTGATTTGAATTCAGTACGCAATACGGATTAAATTTAATAGAGCGTATGTGAAGATACCTTAATTTGAAAGGAGATATCGAATTTGTTTTGTATATTCTTAATTAGTTAAATGTTGGGAGAAATTATCGTGAGATGGCATTGTCAGTTAAACGTTGCCGCGACACTCCGTTGTACCAACCAGCACCAGATTTTAATTCTGTACAAGATAACTCAGCTTCTCTATGAAAAGATGTACGAGTTATATATGCAATCAAATATTTTATATTTATGATGACAATCGGCCATTAGTCTTTAATTAAAAATCGTGAAGCGTGCTAGTTTTTCAATGTAAAATTAAAGTTTAATATTGTTTTTCAAGGAAGATTATTTTATAGTAGAAGTAGACACTATTTAGGTTTAAGTACTAACTCAAGGCTTAAAGTACAAAAAACGTTAAATAAATAGCACTTCAAATAAAAATTATTGGAACAGTTTCATTCCGACTAATTTAAAAACAGATTTTCCATCAAATTACACACTTTTAATTACCCATTTGGTTGTATTTGGTATATTTATAACATTCATAATGAAAACATCATATAATTTTTATGACTGTGAATAACATTCTCATGCTCATGATTTTATTAAGTGTGTACAATTGATTTCCCCTGACTGTATCCCAAAATATCTTGTGATTGTTTTTCTTTGTATCATTAGTGCGCACGTATAAATTGAAATAAATATTTAAGTGTCCCAGTACCTTAAATAATTTATTTAAGCTGGCTTGAGCGATCATCCAAAGTTTATGTGATCATTCTCATTGTCTACACAAATTTTTTTATCGTCTGCTAGACTAGCCACGTGATATGGATTGATTGACCTTGTAATTGTTTTACATAACCAAATAAGATTATTGACAAAACCACAAACGCACTATAAGAATATAGAAACGTACCCACTGTATACACAAAAAAAATAACACCAAACAAACTTTCTTCAAATAATAAGGTTAATTGCACTCTTACAGTACCTTGAGCTACGTTTGACCATATGTGGTATTGAAATAGGAGCGTTAATATAGATAATATGTGGCAAATTTTTGCTATTAATCATTAAATCGACAGATCGGCACTCAGTATGGCACTGTTATCAGCATCTGCTGGAAGGCAATTAAGTCTTTGTGGAAGCCACAACACCCATACAACTTATTATCTTGCAATGCTACGTCTTCAATACAATATAAATCAACCATAGCACAGCGTGTGCATCATCACAGGCGGCTCTGCTAACAGACAAATGAATGGAAGTCACCTTTCTACTGGCAACCATGCAAATCAATGTGTGCCATGTTATGGAGAAAAAATCAACGGAGGCCAATTACTAGACACATGAAATCATTAAGATATTTACTCTAGTTTCCTCGAACCATCCTCCAAACCAAACCATAAATTTGTAATAAAATCCAATGTCCTATTTAAAGCAATGTCAATTTTTTCTCTCAACTATTGAAAGTGAAACGATTATAAAATCGAATTCACAGAAACGATTTAACCGTTATCTCAATTAATTACAGAAACAGATAAAATTAATGATCTATACTTGTACTTATATAGAAATGTATCTCATTCTCATTGGTAAATCGTTAGAATGTTTACGAAACATAATCGGACAATTTATATGAAAGACCGTTGGAATTCTGAACAAATTATCGGAACAAATAGTGTTCAGACCGGAACAATATCGTTACACGGTTGAATAGAAACGTCACGATATTCATTCCACGTGCTTCGGATCATATTGAATAATTTCATTGGAATTCTATTGAGCAGAAAAGGAGTTTTTTTTTAATAGTATAGCTAGCTTTCAACGGGATTGACAGTATCGGATGGAGATTCCTTTGACTAAATAAGATTAGAGTCCGCATCCGTTAGGATCTGTTTTTATTTACATGCCACACGCTGCAAGTTCAGTGCTTTAGTTGTTGGAGATTAAGCATTGGCTTTTGTGTCTGATGGTTAATAATTATTGCTTTGGTTGGTGGTTTTTGTACAGGATGTTAGCGAGGATTACTGTTAGATGTCGATGTACTTGTCTACAGAATCTTTCGGCAGGTACTCGTAGTTGAAGTGTAGAATAAAACTAGTTGTAATATCTGTTTCCGGTTACTGGAGTATTTATTGTAGCATATTTGGCGAATAAATATAATGGTACGATAAGTGTAGGAATTGTCTTAGGTGCAGGATATTTTTTCGTAGAATATTAATTGCACCTATTTTTTATTTTCATCTTTGCTTAGATAGTTGTAAGGTAGTTTTGCCACATTTTTTAGATCATAGTTGGCAGTGCCTCCAATTTTTCTTTTTTATGTTTATTGAGCCAAAAATTTACAGGAATCTGGTAAGCTTCTTCTTTCTGGGTCGTTAATTCTAGACCCTCTTTCCTTTCTGTTTGTATTCAATTACCATTTTTGTAAATCTGCGTCCGTTCATATTCTTCAGTAAGTTTTAATTTTATCACTACCAAAGAATATGTGTAGGTCATCTCTTATTGAATCATATCCAATTTCACCTTTTAGAGTGATTCCTTTTACTCGTCTAAGAAATATGTTTGGAAATATATACTTCTTCATTGCAAGGACTCAGTTTCCACTGACATTTAAGCAGGGAGAAATAGTAAAACTTTAAACGAATTTGTTTGGTTAATTATTTGCAAAAAGAACCGAGTATAGAATGATATATACAGGATTATTCTTAGCTGTTACTTTAGTTTTGCTTGATGATAACTCGAGAACCAAGTCTAAAGAGAGTTTGAATACACGATGTTTTTCTATACTCTATTTTCTTAAGCAGTGGCAAATTTTTGGCGCTTTCCCTCTATCCAATAAAAAGAAGTAGTGAAAATTTTGTAAAAATCATCACCCGTTTACTTCACACATATATCATGATAATGCACTCATGTATCTATCACATGACTTCATAATTGCGTCAACAAATAAGAAGAGTTTACTGCGATTTTCCACTTTTCTCCTTTGCTGCCAATTCAGATTAAACAACGTTAAAATCCTAAATTTGAGAATGAGACCTCCTTATTTTTAGAGTTTACTATTCAATCCTTCTAACACTATTGTTCTTATATTTTTTGTATCTTTTAACACCTGGCTCCAAAATATAATCTGTAATTTCACTATAAATTCTATGAAACTTTGTACAAAACTAAACTTATAGAAATCAGTATAAAAATGTCCAAAATTTTATGAATAATTATGTAGATCTGCTCTTAATTTAAACAAAATTTTATAAAAATTTGTAAAAAACTAAACTTATTGTGACAATTCTTCAAACTTTATATACAGGGTCGCCCAGTTTATATCGTCAGGATTTCACCAGTCGATAGTTTAGCGAAAATTAAAGAGGGTTGATGGATTGTCTAATAAACTATGGTCGAATGTTGCTTTCTTTTTGACGTACAGACCATTAAAGAAAATAAATTATTTTAAATAATTTGCTATGAATCAATAACAAAGAAAGTTAGCCTTCTGAAATTTTGCATAGATCTTTTTTGTTTGTATTCTCTTATTAATAGTGGTTGCAATTATTTTATTTAGAACACAGAGCAGTGCGTACGGGTTTCTTCAAAAACATTTTATTGAATAAAACGTACGCCACTGGTTTTTTTTTGCAGCACCAATGTGCAGAGAGTGTTTTCCATTCAATTTAGAAACTCTTTCGTATCTTATAATTTTTTGATAACTTAACTCAAAATAACCTAATAGTACAGTAAATAAGGGAGAAAAAAGGCTTCAAATAGACTTTTTTTACCCTACAGCCAATTTTTGTAGAATCTTCTAGAAGGTCACCCTGAAAGTTTAAAACTGAGTTTGTGTATTCATAGACCCCGCCCTTCCTTCACCAGCCCACTAAGGGTTGGATTTTTTTGTTTATTGAATAACTTTTTTCCTATTAAATTTTCGAAAAAAAGAGTCAGTACAAAGTTGTAAAGAAAAATATTTCCTACAACTTATCTTTTAAACTTTTTTGATATTGTCGATATTTAGAAAGTTATTCAACAAATAAGTTGAAAATTTTGGGGAAAGATTAGTAAGTAGTAGTAGTAAGTAGTACCTAACTAGAGAAAAATTTCCCTAAAATTTGCAACTTATTTGTTGAATAACTTTTTAAATATTGACAATATCAAAAAAATATTAAAAGGAAAGTTGTAGGAAATATTTTTCTCTACAACCTTGTACTGATGCTTTTTTCGGAAATCTAATAGGGAAGAATCTCTTTAATAAATAAGAAAAAGAAGTTAAGTTATCAAGAGATTGTAAGATACAAAAAAGTTTCTAAACTGAATGGAAAATACTCTCTGCATATTGGTGCTGCAAAAAAAACCAGGGTGTACGTTTTATTCAATAAAATGTTTTTGAAGAAACCCGTACGTACGCCTCTGTGTTCTAAATAAAATAATTGCAACCACTATTAATAAGAGAATACAAAAAAAAAGATCTATACAAAATTTCAGAAGACTAACTTTTTTGTTATTGATTTATAGCAAATTATTTAAAATAATTTATTTTCTTTATTAGACAAACCACCTTTAATTTTCGCGAAACTATCGACTGGTGAAATCCTGACGATATAAACTGGGACACCCTGTATATGCATGAAAGTCTCTTCTGCATTTTAGTCATTTTATCAATAAAATTTCGTCCTCTCTCCAATACATATTTTTGGGTGCGCCTACACAGTTTAGTTCACAGCAATAAAACTTAATTTTGATTAGATTGATTTATGATTCATAATGTCCTGTGTGTCTTTGAACATCCATCACCCTGCCCCCTCGACATCTTCTCTATCGCTTCAACAACCAAAAAGCAATAAAATCCTGACTACAGAACCTTACACAAAAATTTTGTGTAGCAACATTTGTAACTCTTATCGATACATTGTATCTTAAAATTTATTCCTTTCGCATCATCTGCTCTTAATAGGTAATAAAATTACCAAATCATAACTATAAAGGTTATACATAAAGATGAAATATCATTCGTATGCAGAAGGACATTCCGCGAAGCGCGTCAAATAAAACATGAAAAACCTTAATTGAATAATATAATACCATACATAATTAATTTGTTTTTATATAAGTGTAAATTAATTGCACAGGGAAATGCCAATGCCAAGCAGTGTTCACAAATTTCAAACAAAAAATACACATGTTATATTCTTAAAGTATACGCGATATTATCGTGAAATCGTGAAATATACAACAACATTCTCAATTTCTCACATCCATTCACTTGGTTTTACATAAAGGATCTTCGTGGCTATCAAACAGAAATTACACCTCACAAACATGCAATTAAAATATAATATATTAATAAATTATTGTACAATGTTGCTTTTGTACTAGATGGAATTAAATAGAGATTTATTAATAATAATAAATAAGAAAATGGGTCAAAAACCTGGGATTGTTTGTTTTGTATGCATACATACGCGAATATTTTATTGTATTTTAAACCGCAGCTTTATTTTTCAATAGAATAAAACGATAAAAAGATCATGCAGTTTTGTTAGTTATAATTAATACCACCTACCAAGCAAAATAATCATGCCCTGGCTTTTATTTGAGTAGCACCTTGTTAGAAACGGTATATTGAATTTATGATTGTATAATTAACATACAGAGCAAAATTTAAAATTATGTCCTTTTAATTTTAAATATAAACTTTTTTCTTTATTATGTGACAACTGTGTAGCGGAATGTTAAAAGGTAGCTAATAATTCGGCATCATTAAACATTGCTTTAAAAATCCATTAAAATATCTACAACCAACCAAAAAATATTCAAATCTGATAAATATAAAAAACAACGCTGCGATACACAGTGATATGTTTTTTATGTCCACATTTCGTATGCGTATCAGGTGCAAATCTCTGCACAAAACGGTTGCATCACGCTACAATTATGAGACACTTGTAATTGAGAAAAGTTGTAAATACAGCTTCCGATCTAAATAAATGTCATTGGATGGTGGTGAAAAGTAAACTGGAGATTTCGCGTAAGATTATATTATATACATGTGAATGTTCAGGAATGTTTATACGGTTTGTGAATTTAAAAATAAACAGCATCGTAAATGAAATGAGATCAAATACACACGTCGATTTTGTACAAATATAACAGACATAAATTCGATATTATTACTATTGTGAATTTGGATTTTGATTCTTATAATAGCTTTGACGTAACTACTTCAATAATGTTTTCGAAAACGGGAGATGTTGAATGTTGTTAAATAAAGCGAAAATTATTTTCATAACAAAGTTTTGATTGGAAACAGAAGGTTCAAAATACGACTCATAGTAAACTTTGGATAATAATACTGAAAGTAAAGGGTCAGTTTTTCAGTCGATTGTTACCCTATTATATTATGTTTATTTTCTTTGATAATTAGGTACCATTGCTAATAAACAAGAACTTAAATAGTTATAATTTTAGGTACCTAAGTAGAGACAGATCTCAAAGTTTTTGAGGTATAGTTGTGATATTGGAATTTTTTTTCAACAAAAGTACTTCTTTTTATTTACGAAAAACGGTATTTTTAAAATATCTCTATTTTGGATGGCACTGTAGGTAGGATAGCTGACCTTTCTGGCTACAAAATAGTATAATAACTGAGGATAACACAATAGAACCATGATTTATCCTAAAACTTCCCCCAATTTTATTTTTAATTTGAAAAATTTTTCTTAATTTTTAATGATTTCCTTGCTTAACCTCTTTTCCTTTTTGAGACATCCGTAGAATTCCATACCATCATAACTCGACTGGTTCTTAGGTAAAAAGTTGTCGAAGTGCCTTTTTCCAAAAATTGAATTCATCCCGTTAAGAATTTATGTAAGAATCGAAATAGATGTTAAACTTTTCAACCACGAAATGAGTAGTTTTGCGTTGTCTTGGTGGAAGAGAATGGCCTTCTGTCGGATCGCTTGCCATAATATTTATCTAAGAGGAAATGCTACCACATCCAGCTTACAGCCCAGATTTGTCTCCATGTGATTCCAAATTCCATAGCGATGAGATCTCCTATAGAAAAGTGGATTTTTCTAAATAAAACAGACTTACGTGTAAGAATCCCCGTCCTGTTGATACTATATCATAACAAATTAATTCCTTTTCATTTCTGTAATTAAAACTTTGCCACCTGGACTGGCCCATACAAAGATTCAATTACTTACAAATCTTGCGAGAACTCAACAAAATCCCAAGCGGTTTCATTTCGTATATGAAAATATTATTATATCCACTAATGAACCACATTCATCTGAATAAATGAATACATTCATTTGCTGTAAGCGTAATAAATGGCTCAACTGTTATTAATCCGTTAATCGTAACCGATAATTATCGAACATTTATTGCAAAACTATAAGTTGCGTTGGTGATCTGGCTCTCGCAGGTGCCAAATACTACATACATTAAAAACGTCGTGGTGTATCAAAGCAAAGTTTACATTAGTTTTAGATTGTAGTCCACCACTCCCTTCTATACATCGTGGTATTGATTTTGAAGAATAATTATAGTGAAAATGTATAACATGTAGGTTAATTATTATGTATAAGGTAGGTGTAGTTGTAATATCGGTTTGTTAGCTAGGCGAGAGAGATGTAGATGGACCGTGGATGTATCAGCGTGGGACGCAAGGAAGTCTTGGACTATGTCAATAAATCGATACCAGTAGCTGTAGTTGATCCTTAGTTTCAACATCGATTTTTATTCGAATAAGCATGCAGCTTGTTTCTGGGAGGTCCCAGCGATTTTTGTTTGGTGGCTTTTTTGTGACTATGCCTGTCTGGGTTTCGGTACCTTATTATTTTTAATTTATTAATCCGACACAATCTATGAGTTTGTACAGTTTTTACGTGCTATTGTTATACGATTTTAATTTGTGATTGTGATTGATATGTCTGTCATGGTCTTAGTTTGCAAATGAACTTGATGTAAAACTGCAGGCGTTCACAAAAAATACGCATAAAAAAGGGCTTGGAATTTGAACAAATCAAATGCATATTTGTTTTTCTCTATCCATGTTTTTTTGAGCGTAACCATAATTAATTATTTTATAAATATTTTAAAGAAAAAAATAATTTAACCTGTTTTTATGACGTATTTCCAAACCAAATTCGTTGAATTCTCAAATATTTATCTTAAAAAATTCTAATGAAAATGACGCGCTAGAAACTGAGTCACATCTTGTTAGATGAAGATAAAATTATACTACGAGTCTCTATATTAAAAACCTAAATTAAAAAATTGCCACAACCCACGCTAATCTATATTTTTCTATATGCCTGTCGAAAGACTGGCTGTTTACTTTAGAAGATTGTGGAGCATAGCAGAATTACTTCTGTTACTCTCCCTTGTGTACTTAGGAGTGTACTTAGCATTGTCCTCTAGCTATTTCTCTTCAAATAGCTACCCCGTCAACGATTTTCTTCCCAAATTGTCTTATTTCCCTTTTCCTTAGATATGTCTTTTATTTCCTAGTCCTCCCCTTCTCACAACTGGACCAATGCTTTTGCAACTTTTTATCTTTTCTTAATTTTTAGCTGCCTTGTTCTCTAACCAAGTATGGTGAATTTTTTCTCTTCCACCAAGAGCTTGGAATCATCATTGTTCAGACTCTTACAACTTTTGTTAGCTCCACATATTCTTATTGCTATTTTATGCAAGGTCCTTGTCTCCAAGGCAAATCCAATCTAAACTAACCTAACTCTTTTCTTATCGATTAGAAATATCCACCATTAGGTTCTTGTTCTGCTAAATCGTAAACCACTACTTCAGGATAGGAAGCCAGCATGAGACTATGGATATTTCAGCATTTACCTTCATGTAGAGGGTGTCCCATTTTCGACATTTTTAGGGGGTATTGGCGTTATTATCAAAGATAGAGTGTTGCGGTTATCACCTTCCTGTCCTACTTTTTTACGAAACGAAAGATTGCGGGGTCAAATTTGTCATGGCTCTCTTAGTTTTTAATCTACAGAGTGATTCTGAAAATCTTGGTTTTTTAGACACCCCTCGTATTTCCGTTATGCGTCTACTTATTAAAAAAGTGAAAACTGATCGTGATAGAGTTCAGTGGCGTAAGCAGTTTTTGTGTAAAAGGTTTAGTTTTTGAGATATTGCCCAAACTTATGTTTTTTTAAATGGGACACCCTATATATTATTTTTTATATTGATTAAGCAAAATTTGAGCTTTCCAAAAATATATAATACTTAATATTTATTTTGAAAAACAAGCTCAAAATTCGATATTTTTAATAATTTACTTTATATATAACAGTAGGCCATGGCTAGTTTATTAGAAACAAATGCAAAATTTGACAGATTTGTCAGATTTCCATTATTGATGAAATATTTTTGTTAAATAGGAGTTTTTATTTTACTTTTAATTTTTTATCACAATGGCCATTTACGATAATTATGAGAAGTATTATATTGTTGGTATGTTTTATACAATGCATTAAAATTATCTTTTCAAGTGTTTAGCTTTAAAATAATTACGCATTGTGAAAATTTTGGATTTGTTTTTAAAAAATTAGCCATGGCCTACTGTTATAAATGAAGAAAATTAGTAAAAATATCGAATTTTGAGCTTGTTTTCAAAATAAATATTAAGTATTATATATTTTTGGAAAGCCCAAATTTTGCTTAATCAATATAAAAGCTAATATATAGGGTGTCCCATTAAAAAAAACATAAGTTTTGGCAATATCTCAAAAACTAAACCTTTTACACAAAAACTGTCTACGCCACTGAATTCTACGTAAAAAACTCTATCAAGATCAGTTTTCACCTTTTTGATAAGTAGACGCATAACGGAAATACGAGGGGTGTCTAAAAAACAAAGATTTTCTGAATCACACAAATTTCACCCCGGAATCTTTCGTTTCGTAAAAAAGTAGCACAGGAAGGTGAAAACCGCAACACTCTATCTTTTATAATAACGCCAATACCCCCTAAAAGTGTCGAAAATGGGACACCCTGTACTATATTATGTTTGTCCTCCTTTATATTTCACTTTTTTACAGTAGTTATTTTATCAATTAGGTACCTACTTTTATGAAATATTTTTTGTAGGGAAGTTTACAAACCTCATTTTCTGTAATAATTTCCATCGTCGAACATCTTTTTATTTTTGAGTTATAGCGTAAAAAACCGCGTTTTAGATTTTAATATATAATTATTTAAAGTTGGCTTTGTACTGTTAGACCTTTTATTAGAAAGTAGCACACCTTCCGTAGAGAAGTTTATTTTTGCTTTATTTGGGTCCGTTATTCCCTTGAAGTTGAACTTCTCTCGGTTCTCCAAAATCTCCTCTATTTCCACCCTAATAGTTTTCTTTGGTATTATAGTAGCCCCAAGATTTAGTTGTGCTTTCTGCCTTCCGCAAACACTAATACTGGACAAATGCAAAATCCGAACAGTCTACTTGACTGACTATTGAACAAACACAAAGCTCCTACTGCCCATACAACAACTTAATATATTTCTTAGCTTAAACGTGATATTCTAGTTTTACAGGGGAGGTTACCTTGTCATAATCATAGTGTTGTCTCCTGACAACTTCTCGAATTCGAAATATGTCCAATTTTTAAAATAAGGTTCAAGGAGTTATAGCTGAGCTTATCTTTAGGGATATTTCCGTGCCTCGTAGATTGAATGTCAAAGGACTTAAAGGATTTATGCTACTTCTGTCTAATAGTAAGATATGGATTTTTCGGTTGCGAGCTCCAGGTTATACTCCTCTATCAACTTATCTTTCCACTTCAGTACCACGCTGTTACTACCATCAATTTTTTTCTAGAGTAATGTACTTTAGTTTGAAATTTGATAAATATCATTTTTTCAAGGGAACAGTTATGATGTTTTTTTAACAGCTGAAATCTCTTCAAAAAAGAATTTAGTGGGCGTAATAACTCAATCACAAATTCTTTAATTAGCATTGCAAAGCTCCAACTTTTTTGTTTTTATTTTAATTATCAAACTGTTTAATTTTAATTAATTACAAAGCGAAATAAATTCGGCAAACTTTTCATTTTTTGTTGTTGTAGGAGGAATCTGATCGAGATTTTACTGTTTGACCGTATATCCACTAATTGGCTTATTATTTTTTTTAGTTACGTCCAAATTTGGGACTATATTTCAAACTGGCTTTGCGCGTTGAGATTTCGTGACAGAGATATTGGAGACATGTAGTTCATGGACTCTGATAAAATACTCGTGTACAAATGGCAAAAAATGTCATAATTGTGGAATATTTGTAAAAAATTGGGCACGGACATTCTTTATATTAATTAGGATGTTCTTGAAAGATAATATGTATGATTATGATTCAAAATAATTCCAAAATCAATAAACAAGTTTTTGTTAATTTATGTGCAAATCCTTTGGATTCATCCATGAGTTACTGTCATAATATCCTCATTATCTGCCACTGCCACGCAACATTTTAATTTGTCTCGTGGGTATTACATAAACCCTGACCATAAAACCATACAACTCCCTTGGGGGTTTCCAAACTTCACATTTTGATTTCACACCTGGTGTATACATTTTTTATTTGTCCATTAATCTGTTTTTAATGTAGTTAGCTTAGCTGTTGTATTTTATATAACATTTCTGATTTCATGCCGATTTTGGTTGACTGACATGTATGGCATCGGAATGATTATACCACCATCTCACAAGTATTTTTATTTTAACACTATATTTGGAGACGATGGCATGCAATTTTTTTACACCAGTCGAGTGTTATTTAATTAACTGGTAAGCTTTGATCTGTACCGCAAAAATACTTTTTAAATTGTTTTAAATTTAATTACACATCATGTGTGCATTTTTTTGTTTGGTTTCTAGTTTAATACAACCAGACAAAGAAATGCGTGTAAAATTTGACAGACTTAATTGTTTTCAGAAAAAAATATCTTGTAAAAGTTGACTGTCCTCGTAAAGGCACGGAAAAAAATCAATAAATAAATAAGTAGCTGATACGTTTGTAGTCCAGTGAACTGGCAAGCACATTAAATATTGTTTGATTTGATCTAGATATTTGTTGAATGTTGGCGTGACTTTTTACTATTACGTTTCCCAGATAAGAATCGCTGAATCTGATCTAGTTACAGATAACATTTTACAATCAATGAACACTGCAGCAAGATCAATAAAATTGTTAATTGAATACTATTTACCCCATAATTGGCGTTCCACAACATCTGCGATAAAAAGCTATTTACAGTCTCAATGAATCTACTAATAACTATTTGAAAATAAACTAAACTCTAATAATTATACAATTAAAATAAATGTTTGTACGTAACTACCTACTGGGAATTAATTATAAGATAAACTTGAAGCAGAAGCTGTATTTATAACTCGGTACTTCAGATGTAAGTTAATTGTTTTCTTTAAGTACTCTCTAACAAACGTTTTAAATTTTTTAATTAGAATAAAATCCAGTTTGTTTGTTTTATAACCGTTACAAACACTTATGGGCGTTAAAAACAAAATTAAAGTATTCATCATATTCTAACCTCTTTTGCTTGGACTATTTTCCCAACATGATTAATTTACAATGTTAAATTTTGGAGTTAAGGTATTAAGTTTCAAGCCCACTATCATATTTCAGAATGCTTTCAGTTAAATAAATATAACATATTAGTTCTTACGAAAATATTATTATGCAAAAGTGACAACCATTTATTAAATCCTCCACTAGACATATTTTAAACAACCTGTAATTAACATAATTAGATAGCGCAAGTGTTTAACGTGGCCTTGGTTACATTAGTTCAAGAATTTAATGTTGTGGTACTTAATAAATAAATAATCCGCTTATTTACATTTATTTGACTGCCCAAAATTATTCATATTACTGAAATCGTATAAATCACTATTCTATATTGTAGATATAGTTTAACTTTAGGCTGGTGCACTGTATTTTGTTGCTGGCCTTCACCTTGATGGTAAAAAAGACACACCAAGAATGGCCGATAAAGATTTATAAACAGTAGGACGACATGACACAGAGGTTTAAACAATGTTCACGAATACAAAAACTAGTACTTATACTTGTGTAAAGAGTCAGCAGTAGCAGGAAAACCAATTTTCTTGTTTACAGTGTTTCTTTTGGTACCAAATTCCAGTCGAGTCAGATTCCTTTTAATTAAAATGGTTACAGATAATTAACGAAAAAAACTGTGCTTCCCATGATATATTTTAGGGAAAATTACAGAATTATACGATTTAATTAAGATGTTATAAAGTGTTTATTATTAAATTTTCATATAAATCTTCTGGGTTCATTAGGTCTATACGTTTACGGTCTTGGAGCGGTTAAATGACCATAAAATAATTTGCGTTCGGAGAGTATAATTAGTAGTAGTAAAATTTCCAAAAAATCTACCCACAGAAACAAAGACGCTATTAAGCCGTATAACGAAACTACATAAGAAATATAATTTATCAACATACCTGTTTTAATGGTTCTAAATAACACGAAAACATGGACATTACATATGTAATCAGCAGACAATTAAAAGTTTTAGTATGGAACATAATTTACAGGCACAATTTGTTGGGAATTTAAGGGACAACAATTTGTGCCACAGACATATTGTAAAGGGTACCTGGACAGTTTTAATAAATGTTTAATGGACGGTAATTAACATATTTAAAAATTTAAAGTGCTCGTTATGATTTAGCTCATTGTTTCCAACATTTTTATAAGTACCTACTACTACTTCTACTTTTATACAATCACATTTTTGCTATAAGTTATTCCTGAAGGAATAATTATGCAACTTGATTTAGAGATACTTACAACTTAATTTATAGGTACCTATACAGAGTCTTTTACACTTCCCTGACAAAAAATTACAACCTCAGGAACTTTACAATGTAGAAATGTACAGGATTTTCAGTTTAGATTTTGATATTCAGGAAAATTCTCTAAAAGTAAGCTTTAAAAGAATATGACATAGTTTCTACAATTGTTTTTTTAAGATATGAGTTCAATTTAGTTAAGAACAAAATAATTTTAACATTTTAATAATTGTAACCGAGCCTAAATTTTAGAAAAATGTCAAATTTTTTTAAGTGTATTAGTTTGCAAATTGCGGTTTAAAATTTTCTGCCAAACCTGAAAATTACTGTCTTATTTGCAGACATTGTGATACAACGTGAGTTTGCAAAAATATAACCTAACCTAACTCAACTTTTTACAACTGAACTCTATTTTGAAATATTCAAGAAAGATACCATATCCAACCTCTTATTTGTCGCTTAATAAATTTACTTTTTTATTGTAAACATCAATTGTAAATTTTTTGTAATTCTTCATAGTCTTCAGCATCTTCTGCAGGGACGCCACGCTATTTGGTACAGATCTTCCTACTGTTTCTCTTTATCGATCTCTATTTTTAGATTCTCAAGTTGCTGAGATTTGTCAGTCAATTTTTTGATCTGGTTTACACTTTTACCACCACCAACCAAGAGGACTCATCTTTACATTCTATGTTTGAGAATTCTGCAGCATATTTCAAAGGACTCAATATATTTTTGGTCTTGCTTTTTCATGGTACAAGACTCAAAAGCATACAGCCTAACAAAAACACCATTTTTCTCTTGGTAATCGACGAGAGGCTGCATTTCCAGATTTTGTGGAGTCTTTCTTTACACTATGTTCCTTTAGAAGAATCTTCTTGAAATAAATTATGTTTCAAAGTTACAATAAGAGTGCAGATGACGCAGTTTTAAGGTGTTAATCCTGCAGAGTGCGGCTCAAATTTGTTGTTGTTCGGTTTGGTGCATAAGTTTAATTTTGTCTTCATGAATATCAGTAGCACTTTCTTCATAAAAGTCTGATTATATTGAGCCTTCTCAAATCTAGAATAATCTGTTTTAAATAAATCCTCATCGTGTTCATTTTATGGCCTTCCTGTTATCTGTAGATTAATTTTGCAAGACTGGCAGTACGGTCAATCTTGATTAATTTTTCCGAGAATCTTACAAAGAATTTTCAGGTATAGTTCTGTCCTGGCGATTTCAAATGATAATTTTCAGATAACAGACTACTGCAGTACCTTATATAATTCGATAATAAATTTGACTTCTTTATTATATTTTGGGACTTCATTGGAGATAGTTGTCGAAGTATAATCAATTCCAGGAATTATTAATATTTAGTAGTAGCAATTAGGAGCAGCATCCTCGTTCACCTAAATCTTTTCAGTGGCTGCCTTTGCCCCGGCTAATTTCCTTGGATTTCTTACACTTTATCTTTAAATTCTTCTCTTTCACTAATTTCGTGGTTGTAGTTTCCAGAACTGCAATATAATCAGTAACTTAAGTTGTTTGTTCTTATACCACTAAAGCTGGCTACTTTCTAGAGTATTTTTTTCTATAAATATTGAAAACGATTGGTCATAGTATGTACGAGTAGCAATTTTATTGTAAGAGAATTTGACGGTCGGCCAACTATTTTTACTTCTGCGCTTCTTTCCTCTGATAGTCTACGAACTGCGGATATTTTCTTCTGACGGATCTGCTGTAGTTTATTCCGTTTGAAGATGTCGAAGGTATTAAATTTGGGCACGCTATTGCAAATCTATACTTTATTCCTTCGGACAGCTTCTTATACTGTCAATTAAAAATTGTGTCCGTAGTTTATTGCTGCTAAATATATTTACAGTCCTTTTAATATTATGACATCACGAAACTAAAATATTCCCTCGAATTAAATTATAAATTAACTTCAAAACTATTTTTAATAACAAAACCGATGAAGCTAATCTAAATTATTAATAAATTCCAAACCCTGTACAAGTCCGTTTTCCAGCAGCAAGTTCCATATAATAATCCTCTCTTTTCTTTTCAGGTGAGTTCATGGGAGTCTAATCAACTAGGTAATTTTCACAACATCCATTTATAGTAAGTACTTAAGTAAGACGAAACATAATCTTGAATTGAATTTCATTTACCTACGAGCGTACTTATGACGATGCTGATTACCATGATGACGACGCTTAGCTCTACATATTATATGAAGGAAAATTTACATAATAAAATTAAAATTCCGTCTTTGAAATCACGTTTGTCGTAAATAATTTTTTTTCATCGTCTGCGCGAAGTAATGTGTAGAGAGCTGCGGCTCTTCTTGAATATTTATATAAGTTGTTAAAAAATAAATCATAATTTGACATTTAACGTACCAGTTATTTTGTCGTAAAATTAATTAAATTATTGATTTTAGTCGAATTTATTACACTTGTGCTGTTGTTTTTTTGCTAAATATACAAGTTGTCCTACAACAAATAAAATTTAGGCCAGTGCCAATGTATTATTAATTGTTATTAATTAGACTGTGATGTGTGAATAAAATTATCACCTACGACAGAAACAATAACAGATACATTACTAGTTTTTACGAGCCACACTCATCGAGTGCTTGTATAAAATGTATTAGGAAAATTACACAATTTTGAATAATAAATCATCGTTGGTGCCTAAAGGCAAATTCTACACATGTATAAACAAAATTAAATCATAGCATTTCTTATAATTTACGAAACATTTCCCAATTTCAATTAGAACAGAAAAAACATCGATTCATTAAATATGTACAGAGATAAAATCTACACATACAGGAAGGCTGCTTTTATTTATATAATCTAAATCCTTTCGAAATTTTTCTTTACCACGATTTAATTATTATTCTTTGGTTGTTTTAATGGGTCAAGAATTTTTCGTATTATGATTGTCCTAATTTCCAAACAGGAGGCTAACAAAATTAATTGTTACTTTCAGTTGGAGTTGTGGGCAATTGTACATATGCAAATCAATAAACATTTCAACAACAAGACTTATAGTACAACACGCCAAATAGCCAACAATAATAAATACAAGCAATATTCTATTAAACACGGTTGTAAATTGACAGATTCATAAATAAACCTTATGGTCAGCAATAATAGCGTAGCTTAACTCATAACTACCGGAGCATAAACTGTAACTAATGGTAACTAACGAGAAGTGGTAGTTTCATATCTTAAATTGACACTTTGTGATAATTAGTTTTAACGCCTAATCAACGACGGTTTTTTGTGATTATGTAATTTATCGTTTTTATCATTGTAGTCTTGGCAGGAAGCTGTTAGCAGGGACCACCAAGAGTTTATAGGAAAGTGCAAGATGAAGTATGTGATTTGAAGTAGTTAAGGCATTATAGTGAGTAAATATAGTTTGCTTATTAAAGGTTTGTCTACTCTTAAGAGTCTGTCGTCTAAATGTTCAATAAATCGTGATGGAGTCTATTTACTATCAAACTAGTGTTTTTAATTTTTTACACGAGCCCTAACAACTAAATGTTCGGACAAAAGTAAATTTGATTGTCTTTTTTCCATACGCTCAAAAGTTATCTAAATTAACTTCCATAATATTGGTGGTTTTTCTGTTATAATGCCACCATTTGGTTATATAAAAACGTAAATTTCGTAAAAATCCACTCGGTGGTTCCAAAACTGTGGCACTTGAACCCAACAGGATGGGAAAATTGTAGAAACAAAGAATTATTATTTTCAAAACGACGGATCTAGTAGTCAGATTTTGATAAAATTTACTTTATTGTAAAGCTGGATGTTGGTTTTCTTTACAAAAAAGTAACAGAAGTTTTTATTTGGAGATTTTAGACATTTATCGGAGCTTTAAAGTTGCACCTTTAAAAATGATAGAATTCTCTAGTAATTGTTTTAAAAAATCACAGTTTTGAAACCGCTGGTTGGATTTATGTCAAAAAACCTTTAAATCAAAGTTCAATAATCGTACTATATTGGAAAAATCCTGAAATGTTAATATGAGTTTTTTTTGCATTTTTTTCGAGTTCCACAATTCACTTTTCAAGAAACGTGTTTTTTGAGGGTGCTACTTACATTTAAATAATCACATTTTAGGGACCGCTGGTTGGATTTCGGTAAAATTAACTTTATTGCAAAGCTGGATGTCGGTTTTATGTACAAAAAAATCCTCAAGTCTTTATTTGGTGATTTTAGGCAATTTTCGTAGCTTTAAAATTGCACTTGAAAAGTGTGCAATTTTCTAACGACTGTTTTTAAAAAATCACAGTTTTAGAACTCGGTGAAAACGACATAAAGGTGTTTTCTGGTCCTCATCCAGTCCGGACTTAAATGTTATTGAAACTCTTTGGCATAAAATTAAACGTATTCTACGCAATAATCCACCAAGAACCATTGGGGACTTAAAGACCAAAATAGAAGAAATTTGGGACAGTTTCACGCCAGAATGGTACCAAAATTTGATAAATACACTGCCTGCTAGAATACAGGCAGCTATTAAAGCAAAAGGAGACGTAACCTCATATTAATGGTCCTAAATTAAAAATTATTC
The DNA here is from genome assembly GCA_963942485.1 of Pediacus dermestoides. Classification (NCBI taxonomy): domain Eukaryota; kingdom Metazoa; phylum Arthropoda; class Insecta; order Coleoptera; family Cucujidae; genus Pediacus; species Pediacus dermestoides. The sequence goes on from OZ012629.1 coordinate 8,303,735, forward strand.
CAACATTTAGTTGCAAATTCATTTTGTAAAATTTGCTAATTATTAAGGTTAAAATATTGTTAAATCAAATAAACAATTTTCTTCCATGCATAATATTGTTATTAAGGCTTTATCTTATTGTATTGTTAGGTGTTTACTAATTATTTATTTGCGTAAAATTTCCAGTTCTCCTTTCATATTTCAAAAATTTACTTTTGTCCGAACATTTAGTTGTATTTTTTTTCTATTGTCCATCATTATATTGTTTTGGAAAATTTAATGATAAATAACGTTGTCTCCTTCAAAGACTTTTTTTGTATCAAATATTTAGATCTATTTTTAGATTAAAAAATATTTATCTAAATTCAATTCCAAATATATTTTATTTTAATTGCAGGATTTTGGTACTAGACCTAGAATTAGGATCACAAATTTCTCTGTAGATACCGACGTAATTAGTACAATATATTTATTAGTGCCATCACTTTTTAATGGTATAATCTTTTTTCGTCCTTCTAGAGTAATTAATTTGTTATTTTGCCTAATCCAGCACACACTTACGAAAAAAACAATTAATAAGTCTTGCCCGTGTTGTATATTTAAGACAAAAAATAATGAGTGTTAGCACACTTTCCCCAAAGAAAAATTTTAATTACATTGTTCTTATAAGTATAATACCAAAAAAGCTAAACCTTTCAATCATTATATGGACAATTTATCGATTAAAATTTTTGATGAAAGCTTTTTTTCCTTCTGTTGTGGTAGGAACTAAACCTATCCGCAACTAGTAATTAATAATGTAATTATAGACACTCGTTGTTGTTTGGTAATTACCAAAGTGTTGTTCTATTTTTCTTAACGATCAATTAATGGAGTATTATTTCAGTAACGGGTTAAAAAAATGTAACTTTGGTGGTCTTAAATATTTATATGATTAATTACCGATAGCCTATTGATATAAATTGATCAAATTATTATTGCGATATATCATCAGTCACTGCCATTGTTAAGCAAATTTTGTGTTTGTTGCTCAACAATGCGTCTTTTTTTCTTGTTTTAAAATCTTTTATAATGTTATAATCCTAGTGCATGGGTTCACGCTGGATAAATCCGACATACCAAGTTTACTTCTCTATTAATACTACAACTCGTATAAAGACGAACTATAATAAATCATTTTTGCCCCTTGTATAATCCACATACAGGCAAAATTAATGAAATAATTATATGCATAAAACAAGTTAGGCCATCAACGAAATTCCTGAAACTGCCCAACATGTTTATAATAGATAATGTCTTAATCCTTTTCCCACTGAAGTACAGAGAGCGGTAGTGTAAATTGGCATTCAGGAGTTTAAGCATTAATTACGAGATTTAAGTGTACCTACCTACTGGTGCAGTCGACAAAACCACAGTTTTATTTTTATTTCTCTAGATATATGTGGTAAGATTTCGGCGAAACCGCAACGATAAATCTTTGGTTTCATGTTCAGAATTCGATAATTGACAATTGAGGTCTGTATTGTATTTGGTTTTTATCGGCAAAGCGTCTGATTAAATTTTAGTTCTTTTTGATTCTGGACAATGTTGCAGCAATTAAAAGCAGTAGGTAACTGTGGCATTAAAACCCGTTTAAGCGAGAAAATAATCCCTCATGTTGAAGAGTGTGCTCAAAAGGATAAAGTAGCCCTGCTTAATTGGTTCGGGTTAATTTATAATTCTTATGTCGTTATCTGTGTACTTTAAAAAGAGATTAGGCGAAGGATAACATCAAATGAAGTTTTATTACTAATTCATTACTACACCTGATAAAAATGCTGAGTTTACGGACGAATTAAACTGTGGCCGCTCGTAAACTGTTTTTTATTACTTATATACGCATTTTTTATTATTTGCTTTTATAGACTTGTATTTGCATATTAGTCCAAATTTATTAAGAATATCTAATTTAAAAGTAATTAATTGATATGACAGAAAAAACAGAGATCCCAAGGATAGTATTAAAAGAACATAATGTGGAATTTATGATTTTTTTTAACGGTTCATCACAATGTCAAACACGAATGGATTTTTCTGTATTCGGTTAATTATCGCCAGAAAGTTGGAGCTGTGGAATCTATGTTGTTTTTATGGGCGATCTAATTTTCACCCATATAAAAATCTGTTAAACATTTTTAACTGGTGGATTTATTAGCGTGTTATATTTACATGCTTATGCTATGCGCTTTCGGTTTTTTATTTATTCACAGTGATGAAATAAAACTGTTGAGTGATTGAAATACCAATAAATATATTATTTAATCTTTTGATTCTCATTCTCTCCCATTCGTTTCCTTAGGGTTATTTTGGGCCTGAATCCTTTTTTTTTTCTAAATTTTTTGTAGTATATATTTCGACAAAAGTTTAAGCAATCGTTTTAGCACAAAATTAAGTTAATTTAAAATAGTTTATATATATTTCATAGGGCTCGCATCGGGACTACGCATAAGCCAGTCCAAAACTGTAACAGACTCACTTCTTGAGGAGACATGTCGGAATTGTCTTGATTGCTTGTTGGGTCAAGAAAAGATTATCTTAAGGAGTAATTGTAATACTATAATATAGGTACTACTTTTTTTTGGTTTCTCTATATTTATCTATTATTTTATAAACACTCTATTCAAGTATTCATGTACACGTACAATATATCTCTGACTGCATCCATCTTCACTCTGAGTAAAGTTGCTATTCACGCGATAACAGGACAATTAAATTATTTTTCAATTTCTAAATTCTTTCTTCAAAAATTTTACAAACTTTTCTAAATGTAAGATGTACGAACTAGGAATTTATGATTTTAAAATTTCGAATCACAGCGATTAAAATCAAGTTACAAAAAACCTCATGACTACCAAATTAAGACATGTCCAAGAAAACGCCGACTCAATAAAAACGATGCATTATTCACCATTTTCCACAATTTATGTGTCGATAATAACAGCTAGGTACTGCCGACATCCTGCATGAGTTCTGTCCCACCTTAAACTAGACTAATCATCTGAAATTATAACATCGTACGAACTTCCGGTTTCGATTTAATGTCTACTTCATTATCTCCTGTCAAGATCCACAGTCACAACTTAGGCTATAATATTATTTTGACACAAAATCTTCCACATTCGTATTATCTACTTAGGCAATTCTTGTATGATGTATTCCACGTAGCCGAAGGCCTAGCGGTTTTTCTTTCTATTGTCTACTTGTTCACGATAACACACTGCCTGTAGATAAGATCTTCATCAGGGGGCGTAACATTACATGACCATTGCATACCGATATTCATCTGGCACTATTAGAAGCAGTATATAAATCCAGAAAGCAGTACTATTAATTATAATTGTTTCAAACAGATATTTAAGCTATGCTAAAGACTATTAATAGGCGTACATCTCAAGTCGAAGTCTTGTGGGGCATTCCTGAAATTGTATTATATTTAGCGTTTAAAAAAAGACCCTGCGATAAAATTTATGAACTAGCACGAAACAATATAAAATACCTTTATGTAAATGCACTTGGGATATTTTTATCGCAGCCATAAACTTAGTAGTTACGATTATTTATTATAATTAAGACTTAAAAAGTTGAATTGGGGCGAATCTGAAGGGCGACTACATTAGAATGTTGGTCGACCAATTACACGACGATATTACACACCAATCACCTGCAGCTGTCTTTATACTTGACGTCAATGTTGCATAATCCGTTAAAATATATATCTATAACAGAATACGTGTTAATGTTAAATATGCTTAAAGAATTACTAAGACACCGCCCCCTTCTTGAACGTGGAACAATAAATTTTATCTCGGGATCGACACTCGCGCCATATTTATTGGTAGATTCTTTAAAGTGTAGTTTGGAAAAATGTTGCATTGTTTATTGTTGAAAGCAAAAAAGTAATTATAATGAACGAATATGGCAACAGACTTTTATTTAATAAAATAAAAACTGCAGGTAATTAACGTATAAGCAATTATATTCGTAATTTTGTTCGTGTAACTTAACGAAATAACGAAAGTAATTTCCTGCTGAAAATGGCAAAAGATATGGTCTCATTATTTTTAAATGGTTTTTAGTGACAGGTGCAATATTTCAAGTAAACGCCGCACGATTGTGTGTACGCCGAAATTATCATAATTTTTGCGAACAGTCATAGTGATTTTGTGGTTAAGTAAAATATTGAGATCCCTTTCAATATATTTTCTGATCAGGATATTCCATAGATACAACAAACTGGAAACTGTAAACGACAATAACATGTGTACTAGATACACAATCTAAAATATGGTCTTGTTTGTCCGATAATGTTTGTAGCAAAATGATTTATTTAACTTTTATTTAAATGATATAGTTCAAGTAGATCCAGTAATAAAAAACAACTTTTCAAAAAATTTGCTCACAGAGAGAAGCCAAGTGGTTTCTTATCCACCAGATTATTTCCAATAAAGTAAGATGTTTTATATTACAAATATGTAATCGATATATAGATACAATAAATATTCAAGTCAATGTTTAACACAAAAAAAGTAGCCGCACACAATTTTATTACAGTAGTAAAGTTTTAATGGGGAATAACCGATGAATTGCAACAATATTATATGTAGGTAATTGAATGCTATCAATAAATACTGGTATTTATTGATATCGGTTTGATCTGCCGTTATACACAATCTACTATCCGCGCCTTTTCAATTTCCATATCATAAGACCAAAATATCCGCGTTTAAAAAACCATTTTCTCACCTTGTCCCACGATTCGTGTTGTATAATTAAGGATAATTGCAAGCCAAACACCGTGTACAGGACATGATGATTTAATATAAGAAATTTATGAGCGTACCTACAACACCAGAAAAATAGCTGTATTCCCAAAGTAATACTTCATTTTTGACAGGACACTCTCTGTAAGTGTGCTTCCTCGACCAAATGCAATCTTTAATCTATAATTAAGATCGAGTGTTTGAACAAGATGTATTGGATAATGTGTTGAGAAAAACATAACTGTGAAAGGACACTAAAAAGTTAAACAATAATTTTGTTGTGGCGAAGAAGAAGAAGAAGTTCACATACTTATTTCAAATGTGTATGTTTGTGGTTATTAATATAAACCATGTACTATCCGTGTGTCATAATTATGGGACAAAACACTGGAGACCCCAACAGGCGCATAGAACACGAACCCTATTTTTTAAATTTTCAGTTTAATTCTTAGTCTGAGGTTGAATGTCAAATTATAGCACTTAATAATCAAGGATAAAGCTCAAATTATATAATATTAAAAGTTTGAATATGTTAGAGCCTCTAAATAACGCGATAATAGGGAAAAACCTGAGAGATACCAACAGGCGCATAGAACACGAACCTTAAAATTTATATTTTCAGAATAATGCTCAATTTCGGGACAAATGTGAAATTACATCACTTAAAAATTGAAAAGAATATGAGAATTACATAATGTAATGCATTTTAATGTGTTAGAGCCTTAAAATAACGCGTTAATTGGAAAAAACCCCAGAGATACCAACAGGCGCATAAGACACGAACCTGCCATCGGTTTTTAAATTTTACTTAATTATCCAACATATTAAGAACACAATCCGTAGATTAGTTTTCTATTTATAAAACTTCTTCTACTGTATATTTTACTCTAAAAAACTACTAACTTTTCCTCGCCTTCTCACGATCAATTTACTAACTTCTGCATAATATCCTGCAGTTCTCACTTTAAGAGCCTCAATAAATCATCCCAATACATACACAGCATCCCAACAACAACGCCAACACCAACAAAAAAACTGTGCATTCATTAATAAATTGCATCACTTAGGTGCAACTAGTTCATTTAAATTCGATTGCACGTGCTAATTTATTTACATGTAAACATCCGTGACTAATTTTAAATCCGTTTTACATGAATATGTAATGTTGCAAAAATAATTATACCGATATGCCATTATAGGCAGACAGCGAGGTGTGTTTGGAAAAAACCCTATTCGTTTTGCTGTATGTAATTATTATATCTTTGGGTTTTAATTGAAGGAATTATTCAAGTTTTTGGTTTGGTTATAAAAAATGTAAAGTAAGCTATTAAAGGTAATACGAATATTTATTGGTAATTTTAAGAAGAGTGTACAAGTGTATAATAATAATAAATCATTCGTCTGCAATTTTTGTTCAATATGAAAATGAATTTTGTGTCAAAGTCCCTCAAAGGATCAATAAATTTCTTCCCGCTGTTTCATTAGGGCTTTCGGTAAGAGCACTAAATCACTAGCAAATTTTTTAACCATTTGCCTACTAACAAATAAATTGTTAATAATTATGGGGCAGAGGATAATTTATCTTATTTCTTTATGCCTGGTTGATTACTTAACTAAACTATAGAAGCAGAAAAACAATTTCTGTTCATAGTTAAATGTTTTACGGTCAAGAAGACTTATACGCCTTGTATTTTATAAATCAGATGCAAATGTGCTAGTGGGCAAAGGTAATCTAAACCACAAATAAATTAACATTTGAAAATTATATCAACTCAAGTAAAATTATCCATTAATAGGCAACATAAAACTAGAAATTGTGTATAATTGTCGTTTTTTCGAATGCGTTCGCTATCGATTTACATATTGCTGATGTAAATGTTGTAGTTTTGGTAATTTGAGAAGACACAAGCTGTGATTTTATTACATCCAAATAAATTTATGTGGTAATTTTTTAAATAAATTACCAAAGACATTTTTTTCCACAAAATTATTTTAAATTGACTTAAATAATAAATTTCAAATCAAGCGGTGCTAATTCCAATGGAATCAAGCTGTGAGAGCATACATAAATTTCTAATTATTTAACTGCCAAAATAAATGTTGAAATTAGGTTGAAATACCAAAAGAAGACGATATAATCATAAACTTGCCATTTTGGTTATTCTAAATGATAATAGATTTAAACACGTGGGTAACTGGATTGTATTATTGCTCAATAACCAACGATCGTTTAAATTAACGAAAAAAATTGTAATATAATCATTATGTAAAGGAAACAGTCAATATCTGATATAAATTTCAATAAATTCCTAACCAGTACGACTACTGACCACTGTTAATTGTCAGGTTCTAACAGTTTATGTCCATCAAGTTACCCACAGTTGAGCAGCTATTAACTAATTAAAGAAATTGGACAGAATATAAAATATCCAACATAATACAACTAATTATTATAATAGTTCAAGTTAATCAGATCCAACTGATAACTTTTTCTAAATATCATTATTTCGCAAACTATCACCGATTAAACCTGTAACCACGAATTTATTAGTTAAAAAGAGGAAATTTCGGCGATTCTATGCGACATCTTCATATATCCACCTTGGAAATCCGACAGTTTGAGCTTAATCTTAAAATAAATTACCACAACTTTAAAATACGTACTTATGTGAGACTTAGTGGGAATTCTGAACATGTAGATTGTGTGATAAGCACCCAACAATTACCACAATGTTAAACTGGATGCCGATGGATTAAATCCCAACGTAATACGAAATAAATTAAGACATTACGTTGGACCTAATTTCAGTTTACAGTATTTAATTTGTGATTTATGTACACGATAATCGAATAAATTGGTATGGTGATGTTCCTGCGACAGTCAAAAATTGTTAACGTCAAACTATTTTATAGGCTGAACCATGTTTAAATTATTGTGACAAGCTCTAGTAGAGAACGAAAAAGATTTCTAACAGATAAAAAAGCGATGTTATAATTAAGTTAAAAGTTCATCATTCGGAATTGCCTATAGATACAATAAGATACTAAGTAGTCTTTGTTGAAATCAAACACATTGAAATGTGAAAGTCACTGCAACTGATAGTTCAATATTATACACATTACAAAAATGAACACATGAAATATCTTATTTAAAAACTTGACATGTGAGGCTTTTAAAAACTATAAAGCATTTATCATTTGGAAAGCACACAACACATATTAGGGCAGCGTCATTAACAATATGTAAAGTCTTAATATAATATTACATTTTTTTTCTATTTAACGTTACTATTAGCATTTGAATGCGTATATAGATCTGTCAAAAATTGACTGACACTACGACCGCTCCGTGAAATTTGAGGCACGCGTTTAATTACTGTTATTTAAAATATCGGTTTGTAATTTCAACTGGGGGAATTTACCAAGTCCATTTTAAATCTGGGATCGTTTTTCTGTCTAATGCCAACTAACAATGGCCTATGCTAATGATTTTTACTTGTGTTAATTGTGTTATAAAATTGAAAAAATAAACTAAATAAGATGTCTAATCTAGCGTCTAAATAAAGTACCAATGGAAAATTTTGGTAAAAGAGATTCGATATTATCGATTAGTTTTGTGGCAGAGCTGTGATGCTTCAATTAAAATATCTACTAATTATTTTTTAATGATGTGTATTTTGCTTATAAGGATAATGGTTTATCTTCAAATCAAACGAACAAACTTATTTAAATAGGACTATTGAAACTAATAAGGTGACTACTAAAATGACTTGACAATAAAATAGTTAATTAGTTTACTTTTGTTAGGTGACTGTTGTAACGGTAGTTGATAGAAGACAAATTTACATCCCTCGCAGATATAATTAAATTCTTTCTGTGATTGAGTTGTTGTAGATATATTTGAAGTTTCTAAGAATTGCGTGTTTTATGTTAAAGTTAGGTGAGACAAGATCAGTGACGGATTCGAATTGTCTCAGGACTCAAGCTCAAACACCAATTTGATAATGGTTCCTTATAAAATCATTTAAAGTATTTTTATAACTTTTACACTATCAAACTACAATATAAATATCGTTATGTTTCGTTTGACTTTGCGATAAATTATTTCTTAAATAATTTTTCTATAATCATGTAAAAAATAACCAATTTGTATAATTCTAATTATGCAATATCATAAAAGACAGTTTATGCACAACGTACAATAAAAATGTTACACCTTATATCGAAAGTGACGTTTTTCGTTTTTATGATAATTATGTCTGCTTTTATCCGGTTTCCAATAGCAACGGGACGCAATATTATATTTTTTGAGAGATGATCTCTTTCACAGAAATGAGAAGCTGTCAAAAAATCATATGGTCTTGAGAGTAAAGTATCATTTTTACTTTGGATGATTAACCACGGGAGGAAATTATACACTTTCTCCACTAGTTGTACAAATAGATAGTTTATATTCGTATTGTCCTACGGATTGAGTCAGTTAGTCTAACATTGAAAACTAATTTGTTATTCAAATTTATGAAATAAGTTTGCGTATTTTGCATTAATCATACAAAAACAAGCATTTTTGTACTAGATGCATAAATAACTATTTATCGTTTTTTACCGGAAAGTGAACGTTCTTCATTTGAATTGCTGATATTTTTAATAGTGGAATTGTTATAAATTACGTTATCGTAAACCTTTCAAAATTATTTTATAAATTTTCTCTGCATTCTCTTTGTCTTTCTCTTAATTAATTCCATATCATTTTCTCCCATATTCGGGATGAATGAAGCTTTTAAGCTTTTAATTTCCATATTAGAATAAGTACCACTTCTTGTAATAAGTCTGAGTTAGTCATGCCATAAATAATATAATGTTACTAAAAATATGTTTTTTTTGGTTCAACTAATTTAGACTTGTGACACGAGTGTGACTCAGTAAGCAAAGAAAAAGCTTCCAGGTTAGAATTTCAGATATATTAAACATATTCCTGTTTAGTTGGAGGTCTGCATAGTGATTTCTATATGTATTAATAATACTGAATAAGAATTCTTTATTTGTAAGTATAATTTAAAATTATCAATACTTATCCTTGAAACTACCATATTTTAACACTCGATTAAATACCATCTCAACGCTTCTTGTTAGAGATATTCTTTGCGACAAATTCCATGTTTTGATAAATTTAATCCTCTGCTGGGAATTTTATCTGTAAAGGTGGTAATCCTCTCTTCGCTTTCACTATAAAGTGTGAAAACCTTTTAAACCTAATATTATATTAAGATAATAAAAAGCTTATAGATAAGTCTTTCAATATCATAACTTACGCCATCTAGGTACCAGCTTTAAGTTTTTATGGGTGTACTTCATCCGTAATGATAATTTAGCTCTGAAATCGAAGATAGTCTAGTTTTATAGCTGAATTTTTGCGTTCTATAGACCAGGAAACAATTTTTTATCCATAAAATATGGAAAATTATAACATCGGAAATTTTTCTTAAGCAATTTATTTACGACATTATTCGGTCTAAATCTGCTCTAGTTTAAAGCTTTTGAGTAATGAACCCAATACTGATACCAACTGTTCTATTGTCTCATTATTGTAGAAAATACCAAGATACTCATCGACAGTGTTTCCCAATATAACGACTCTTAACTTACTTGGTGTACATGTAGGCACCAATACATGACATATTTACTGTCAGGATACTCGTGGTGTCACAGAAGATATCCATCTGAACACCGCGTTTGCACAACTGTTACATATTTGACGTTTAGACCGCGCGTAATGCCTCATGATGATCCTGCTGTATAAGTACCTATACAGGTATACCACTTAACACACTAACTAACAAGTAGTTCATTTTATACGGCCATCATCCTACTATAGTACTGACTAGTTCTAGCCATTGGCTTGTTGTTCAATGTATTCACACTTGTTTACTTGACAAGCTTTTACAGTTTGGTTCAATTAACTTTTCAACTGATGGCCACAGAATGATTTTCCAGTTGTGTATGTGTAGTCACATTTATATGTATAATATAAGATAATATAAAATTCCACGTTGGTTAGTAAAACGTTTGATGGGTACGAAAAAACTGTAATTGGTTTCTCAGCGTGGTTTAATAAACTTCTTTGGAATTAAACTACAATCATGAAGATGTAATTTAATTAAGTAGCCAAGCAGTTTTTGTCTAATTAAGTTTTCTTGAAACTACACACTTTAATTGGTTTGTAATTAAACTGCACAGTCATCTGTGTCTTGGCAACTAGTTTCGTAGAATGTTATATAATAAATTTTTCATAAAAAAATCTAAAGTATCCACCGCGTAAAGTAGCGTCTATTTTTCTGGGCCAGATAAATAATGCAATGTTTGACAGTTAGCACGTAGTGGAATAAAAACCACTACACAGCCACTTTTATAGCTTCCTTTACAAGTGGGCATGCTATAATATTTATTTGTTGCTTATATTTTTCTTCCTGCATGGTAACTGACTGTCGTGAATGTCAATTAAATGGGCATTTTATATCTAAACGCTTGCGAACTGTGTACATGTGATAATGTCGTTCCAACGTCACTCAATCATTTGCTTTTTTGGATTTTAATTTTCAAACAGCCTCACCTGAATCGAACTGACTGGTGCCCGTAACATTTCCTTGTCATCGTTATTTTCAATCAAATGTGTACGATGTAAACTATGTGAAGCAATGAAGACAGGCTGTTGTCAGCTGAAACGGTGATTCTTATTCTTAAAAAGGCTTTTTCCGTTCTCCATGATGGGCATACAGAGCGGCTCGTTTTATTATTTTTTTTCCCGGCTGGACCATTTATCTCGGCAATCGATGGCTCATTCTCAGCGAAAATCGTTTAAGTGTATTAAATCCACATTTATCTTATTTGGGGTAATTACAGTTTTAATATGATAGGTCGGTGTGTTTCAGTTTATTTTCAAACCAGCGACAATTTTTAGTTGTTTTATTAACTATGTAATTGTGGGTTGTTGTTATAGGAAATTCTGCAGCATGTAACGCATTGATGGCATTAATCATTTAATCGCATCATGAAAATCCGCCACGCTCATTTGCCATATTTCAGATATGATAGTTATGGAAATTAATGTCCATATTAGTTTACATAATCCGCAAACCTGTTGCTAATAATCTTTACAGTAGATACAATATTCAAATTATCTTCTAGAGAAAATATTTGATTTAGCATATCGTTTAAATATGTCCCATAAATAATCGTTTAGATACTTGAGTGGAAGGTCGACGGAAAAAAGTTTTTGCAATATAATATGCAATCGGTTTTTGAATTAAAAACATAACATTTATTGTTAATGATTTCATTAAACTGTTAAGTACGATTAAAGTGACGGATTGTATTACATTACAATCATTTCATATCCTTGACCTATCTACACATAATTTCTATACCATTAGATTTTTTATTTACTTGATAATGTCACACCGTACATTATGTAATTACCATTTAGATGAAAGCATAAGTCATCTCTTCTGTAGAATAGTAATTACTCTTTAAAATGCATTGCATGTGTTCTAAACGTTCATTTATCAGAGTTTATTGCATGTTGTAGTGACAATGTTTACAAAAATATCGTGGTGTCCAAGGGCAAAAAAGATAAAAAGGCGTTGCAATTTTACATAATAAGAAGAAAGTACTTTTTGTCGTTGTTTATCAGAAAAATTCAAAATTTGTTGAATTATTTTTAGTAGACTGGTGGTCATACTTTCCCTTTCTCTCGCTCTCAAGGAAACTGAATACAAGATAGAGATGGAGGTGTTGTGATGAAGAATCTACTGAAAATAATATTGCTATTTTGTTAGGTTATTGATTTCAAATATTTTAAGTTAGTTTTTTTAGTCTCTCAGAATTTTCAGACGAAAAAGAAGTTTATTCTAGATATTAAGATTGGTTCTATTCCCGGATCGAGAAATATTCTTTAAGTGTTTATGTTTTCTATCTCAGTTATTTCTTTTTTCAAAATTATTTCATTAAACTATAATTTGTATGGTACGTAAGCCTCCATGTAAGTCAGAGTCCAGTCAATAATAGGTAGATTTGCTATACAAAAAGTCGGATACATTTGGTTTTTTGTGTTTTATAGATTGAGATTCCAGTAAAAATTAACGCCTCTACTCGTACCGCCATCTTGAAAAAATAAGCACACAGAAATGATTTTTGTCAATTTTTCCTCACCAATAGGTCCTAGCATAAACATTTTTCTGCCCAAATAAAAAGTAAAATTTACGCTGCTGCTTCTCTATTAATATGACTTATATAAAAGTTGTAGGAAATTATGCCCTTTAAAATTGTATTGTATTGTAGCCATTTTTATTTTGGAGAAGAACATCCCCTTTTGCTTGTTTTCCTGTGAATTTTCTAACATCAGCAACATCATACTCCATAGAGAATTTTCTCTGCTGCCCTTATTTTAATAACTCTTACGTCGTCTATGAAAAGAATATGAGACATTAAACAAAATTCTAAGAAGAAATCTGGATAAGTTTCTACTGTTCCATAACCGTTGTCTGTATCATAATTTTCCCATGGGATACATGGTTTCTTAGGTTTACTACCTTCATTTTCTCTGGGGCTTCTCTTTAAGTTTTGAATTTGGAACTGGCCTTCGCAATTAATATCAAAATCCGCCCTGCAAGAGTTTATTGCAGTGACTTCGATGAGCGCTGAAGCCCTTTACCTTAAGATGGCGTGGATTGCAACAGATCTGCATTTTAAAATTGGTGGTTCCAGGAGGATTTTTTCGAATCTAAAGGTTCGAGGACTTTTCACCCCCAAAAAATATGGTAGCGTTAAACCCGTTACATTGAAACTATTTCCCTGGAAAGAAGAGAAACTAAATAAATTATCTTGAAAATATTTTAACAACGCTATGATGATTAGGTTAGGTTTATATTATTATTATATTATATATATTATATATATATATATATATATATATATATATTATTATACAAAAAATTAACAAATTAAAACACTAAAATTGATTTGTTATTGAATGAATTTTGCAGTTGTAAACAAGCCTATTTGATCTTGTAAAACTCTGACATAACATTCAAAAAACCTCTATGTTTGTGTGTGGCATAAATTCAGCTTATTAAACTTGTAAAATCCAATTTTTATTTTAGTCATTCAGCACTCAAAGCGGTAATCCCTTTAATACACCATAAGTAACATCATAATGTAATATTTATTTAAATTAATTTTCAGCTCGTGCTTTTGTAGAATGTTAATTTGTTGGTCGCTTTCCAAAATATTTGTGGTAATAAATAGGTAGATCTTTCAGAGTTTTTGTTAAAAATTGAATTTTATTGTGCAATGCTATAAATTCGTTTTTTGCAAAATACAACAAATACAAACCAACTGCAGTTTTAGATGAAAACAATGATTTATCTCGGCAGTGAGTAGTGATTTTTATTAATTGAATCAACTTTTTCCCATTGGTGAGGGCTCTAAAGAGTACGTTGATGGATTTCCTAGATCAATCACATTAGAAACTGTGCGTCTTGAACTTGACTGATATGTGTGTGAGAATTCTCCGGGTTTCTTTGAGCGATTATTTTTAATAATAATTTACAACGTTACCTATTTTTTATTGCATCAGTTACATCTTAATAAAGTTTGTTTATAAATTAAACGGCGAGGCCCAATTTACATATTATTATGTTATACTTAAACAGCATTTTAAATTAATGCTTTTGACAATGACGGCTTTATTATTATAAAACCATTCAAATTTTATTCAGATTTTATTCCACGATTGCCCTGATTTAAGCCGGCAAGGTAATTTTGCAATATATTTTGTTATAGCCAATTGCAACCAAGACAATTTATTTTATTCGGGTAATTTGTCTATAATTTAACATATTTTCTAAAGATATTTCTTTAGTATTCCTTTGTAAACTGAAGAAGAATAAACTGTTTTCTTTTGCAGTAATTTTAGGTAAGTCCATTAAGATAATAATTAAATTACAGTATTTTAATTCCTTTCAATCAAAATTCCAAGTAAAATAACCCTCCATTACGACGCCAATAACACACACAATTTTTGTTGTTGTTGATGGGTAAAAAATAGCAATGAATACATACATCAACCTAATGATACACATCATCTTATCGGAAACCAATACGGGATCGAGCAGAACCAATCATTAAGGGCATTGCACTCCTAAAATGAACTGCGTTGTTTTTAGTGTTGAACCCAAAGCTAATGGGGTACTCGGACAAGACATAAGGAGAACGACTGAAACGGATGCGGCAATTCACTCCTACATGCTTGGTGAATCGAAATTGCGTAAAATACAAGTGGTGTTGCAGAGTATTATAAAAAATGGTGTTTACGTTGTTTGGTTGCAAAGAAAAAGTGGCGTTTAATATGCAGATTTTTATAGGGGTAATTTTTGTGTACGATTTATCTTCCACGTCTAAATATTTCAAGTAATTATTAGGTGATACGCGTTATTATATATATGCTATAAAATTAACTTTTTTCTGTTGGACGTACACTCGAAACCGGTGCGCGATTTCCGGGCTTAATTCAAAGAAAATTCCATCTCTATTAATAGATATAATTATTTTCCAGTACCTAATAGGTTTTTTGTTCGTATTCCTCTATAGTAACGCAAGATAAAAAACTAATAAATATTACAATTGCTTGTCAGCAACAATATTACATGCATAGATTACATGCAATCTAACCTACTTCTGACACTGGTGGTATTAGATTCTAACGCTTGATAATTTTTTCATTATTTTTTTTTCAAATTATTCATGTCGGCTATTAATTTGTTAATTGACAATCTGCATATTCATATACATATAGTGATGTGTGGTAGCAAATATATAAAGTGTGTTGTGCTACAGAAATAAATAATGAAAATATATGCAAAAGCAAATAGTTATAAATGAATGATGTAGAACGTTGACATAAGAATATTAATTATTGTATACACGTGATATTATATATCGCAACATTTTTTGATAAAATAGATAAAGATAGGTGCATAGTTTGAAAAGTGTTTTCTCGTGTTAATTAATATGAATTTCAAAAATGAAAATTCAAATTTATTAGATAATTTTCATGAACTAATTTATTGCGTTTTACTAAAATAGTAGCTGAAGCGTTAAATATTAAGCAGTTAAAATGATCTCTAAATATAAAATGCAATACTTTTTCTACAGACTAATTTGCAATTTTTACCACGGGCACTTAGGAAATTTATATTTGTGAAAGTTAACAAACATTACATTAGGTACAATAAACAATAAATTATGGCATTAAGAATGGAATGGCAAATACTTATATGTTGGAAAGTTTTTTATCCAGGAGATAGGGACCACATTCCAAAACTTCTAACTGTTAGATGTAGACTGGTTACCTTAAGAATCAAGCCTTCATGATGTTAGAACAGAAACTTTTTAATTCAGGTCTTCTAACTTCAATTCAGGATCTAATTTTGAAAAAGGGATAATTGAATTTGAAGAGTCTCTATGATATCACCGTATACATTAGAAGATTTATGTGTTTTATTCGTCACCCGGCCTGGTATACAACTATTAAACAACTTTATAGTTCTGAGTTTTCTTGACTAAATTTATATGCGTGAGGCGAATTTTTCCAAAAAAAAATATTAAATTATAAACGACTTTTCAGTGCAACACTTGCTATATACAGGGTGATTCAGGTTTTAATGCACAAACTTTAACAGGTTATTATATGTCACAAAATAAGAAAAAAGTTCATATAAACATGGCATATGGTACCGCTTAAAAACCACATTTTATTACATGGATATCTCTAATAATAAACAAGATACGAATTTGAAATTTAGGGTATAGTATCCTTATAACAAGGTCAACCACCAGGGCAAATTTCTACGTCAATCCAGAGGCGTAGAATAGGGGTGGCACATACACTCATTATGTACTTTTTGTACCATTTTAAAATTCATAAATTTTACTCGTGTCTTCAGATAAAAACGGTAAGAGATACGACATTTTGACAAGAGTACACATTTTTAGTAACTGAATCAGCGATTCAGAAAAATCACAAAAAAAATAAAATTATACAGGGAGTTTAAATTAATATTTTAGGGTAAAAATCTTAATAATGCACATTTTCAAGACAGTTTCTTCTAAACTTAGTTATAGTATATCTAGTATAATATAATGTCGTGTCGGCGTAATATTCATGAACAGACTTTGCTCGTTAGGTTTGCATTGTTCACCCTGTTAAGGACTAACTGGAGTTCTTCAATACTTCTTGCTGTCAACTCCGAATCTTTTGTGTACCTTACATTATTTATTGTATTTTTGGTGATTATTTTTATCTGTTTCACTGTCATGCAACGCGTCATGGAAAATGGGTACGGAATAAAGGGTAAAAGAATACGGGAAGAGCAAGCGCATCGTTGCCGACATTTATTTTTTCTTGTTTTCGAAATTTGGCTTCCAGTAAAAATTTTGGATGATTTGTTTGGACCTATTTCACGAGAAGAAAATCAGTGGGTGGTATGAATATTTATGAAACACTTGTTATAACTGTACTAAAGTGTACGCTAATTTCCACTAACCTTCCTTCGTTTTCCAAAGGAAACTTTTCATATCGAATTATGTAGATATTTCAGCATATGAAGCATTTACTTCTGTTGCTTCGTGGCCCCTTCAAGTTTATCCATCCTGAAATTCCTTCCAAAATTGTAGTATTTTCCTATTATAGCAAATATTAGTATTATATTACAGTAACTACCAGAACATAGAGGAATCTTCTTTATATTTTATTACATTCTTCAATCTCGGAGTAGTTCTACTACTTTTTTTTTATTTGGTAAATTTGGAATTTTCACAGCGCTAATTTAAAAAGAGAGTACTTTATTAATCTCTCTAAAATACACTTGGATTGTGAAGCTTCATTTCCACGTTCTCACTATAGTCAAGAGAATTTTATAAAATGTTTGCTAACCTCTTGGGTATTAAACCTGGAAAATTAAATCTCTAGTGTCTGATCCTCCATAAAATCCAAACTGTCGTGAGTTTTCTTAATTTTGCATAGAAAATGTACATATTTGTATTTATTTCTGTAAAATAGATTTGACATTAAAGCTTGATTTCCACGTTCTCACAAATCAATAGATTTTGGTAAAATTTTGGTGAATCTCTTTGGAATTTAGCCCCGAAAAGTAAATATCTAATGCCTAATCCTCCATGAAATCCAAACTGTCGTGAGTTTTCTTTATTTTATATAGAAATTTCATCTGTATTAATCTCTATAAAATATACATAATTTCCATGTTCTCACAAATAAAGAGAATTTGAGAATTTTTTTATGAACCTCTTGGTTGTTTAACCTCTAAATTAAATGTTTAGTGCCTAACTCCATAAAACCTAAACTGTCGAGAGTTGTCTTTTTTTTCATAGAGAATTTATCTATTAATCTGTATAAATATCTGTAAAATACATTTGAGATTGACGCTTGATTTCCACGTTCTCAAAAATCAAGAGAATTAGCAAAATTTTTGTGAGCCTCTTTGGTATTTTGCCTCGAAAATTAAATGTTTAGTGCCTAATCCTCCATAAAACCTAAACTGTCGAGAGTTTTCTTTTTTTTTTAGAGAATATATCTGTATTAATATCTCTAAAATGCATTTAAGATTGACGCTTGATTTCCACGTTCTTACATATCAAGAGAATTTGCAAAAATTTGTGAGCCTCTTTGATATTTAGCCCCGAAAAGTAAATCTCTAGTGCCTAATCCTCGATAAAATCTAAGCTGGCGTGAGTTTTCTTAATTTTTTCATAGAAAATTTATTGGATTTTACTACTTTGGGCTTGTTGGATTGCATGTCGGACCTCAGTTTCTAAAATAACGTAGTATGTAGGTGCAGAATTTTGGAAAATAATAATTTTAAATAAAAAGATAACATTACATTATTGTTATTTTGAAACATTGTTCAAACCTCATAATAAATTATGTGTAGGTACTTTCATAGTTTTCAGAAATCCTTTTTCCAAATCTCTCGAGATATCATAATGCGGTTTAAAAAATTGTTTAAAACAGGATGAAATCTATTTGAATTTATCAACTTCTTCTATATGGACGTTATTATCGACCTTTTTTAGTAAATCATTGAAACTTATCTTTGTAACCACGTCTTTACAACTTTATCAACCGCACCAACCCATAACCCGTCCCAACACTTAAATTTATTGCATGGGTGCGTAAAAATCTTTGTTTAACAACAATTTTAGAACCAATAAATTTAATCTCTAGCGACAAACTACCATATTTTGTCAATAACTTAATGTATTCTTATGGGAAATTAAACCTAAATTCCAAAGGATGCTCCTTTTATATCACAATCAATCATGATTAATTTATAGCTAGGTACCTGTGGGTTTGTTGAGTGCATAAATTTGTGTCCATGACAGACGAGATATCATACACTTAAAAGACTGTTCCAATTCATTGGGTTTTATTAAATAACAATAAATAGAGGTTTTGTCAGATTTGTGGCAATCATAAAATGAACAAGTTAAATGGAACAACAGGTATATATTTGTAAATTATTACCGATATTTTATATGAAGGGTTTTATTAATGCCCTTGTAATAAAACGCGAAATTATTTACTCGTTTATAGTGGCAATAAAACAGCATGGGTCCGATGTTATAAGTATTGTGTTTGAATCGATTTAAATCATTCAAAGGCTCCAGTTGTGTTGGTTGGTGTTGTGTGGTGGACTATACAGAAGCACAAAACGCCAACAATAAAAAATCATAACAACGTTGATAAATACGGCTGTAACTGGTTTAATTACATAAATTACCGCGCACATTAACAACTGGAAGATCTTAGTTTTTAGCCAGTTACCGACACCAAAAAAATAGTTTGCTAATTTACTTTTTATTTGAATTATTGGATGTAGGTATACTCATCGTGCAGTTGGATAATTTGAATAAATTATATTCTTATATAGTACTTTCGTGTGTGTTATTGATTTTTTGTTAACAACCAATTATTTAACTGTAAAGTTAAATGTCCGTGATTACGATTTCAATGTTAAATGTTTAATTTAAACGGTGGCAGTTTTGCTCCTGGTAAAATCGTTTAATTTACATCACATACCGAAAAAATCATTGTATAATAATTATTACGAGGTCAAAATGTTTTAAATACTGTGGAAAAATGCGTGGGAAGAGGTAGAACTTGTTTTATTTCTGTTTATTGGTTCTTTACATACAAATTCATTGATCAACTGTTCTAATCTAGGTTGCTGACATTATGAATATGGAGTTTTAATTATCTGGTGCAAATCTCACATATTTATGTAAATGAACACTTTTAGGTATTAAATGGTATTAAAGGAAATTATATAATCCTCCAAAAGTGTTGATAAGTTTTTGATGTCATCCAATTAAAACGCGCGTGGGAGAAAACGTTTGAAAGCCACTTAAAAAACATTTATTTAAAGAAAAAAAATTATAATAAATCAATTTCTTCTGGGTAATAAAACGCTTGATAATGTGTTGATTTTATTAAGAAGATTAATTACATGTATAAAATATTTTTTTATTCATAAATGCAGACAATTTGGATTAAAATATAAAAATAAACGTAAACCTCTAAAACATAACCAAAACACGAGGCAGAACCCATTAAGAAAATTGAATATTTTTCGGTAAACGTATAATTTATGGACATAAAAATAATTATAGCGAACGATTTATGATTGTATTGATTGTATTTTTCGGGGCAATAAAAACCATACTGGAACATACTTTTGCAATGCTTATATACATAATTCTGGCCCCGAAGAAAGAAGATAGTAGATCTCACATCAATACGCAGTTTCGGTTTTTTTAACAGTAGCCTGTATCAAAATTTATTCAATTTGCACTTAAAAAATATATTGCGATTACATAAAATAGATTCCCACGAGAAATTCTGCTGAAGAGTTTTTTATTCCATTTTATTATTATTTATGAATGTTGTTTGTGTTATTAAAACACCGTTTCAATTTATATATTGGACGGAGATGATGGGGGGGCCAACGATTGCATGCGTTAATCTAAAATTAATTCCCGGTAATTAAATATGTATAATTTAGAAAAGTTAGATGTATAGCGTTTTATTCATCTAAAAGTTTTAGTCCACCGCTTTCCAACGGATTAAGTTTGAACATAAATTTTAATGTAAATGCTTTAAAACTACTCGGGCTTATCGTGCCTGGACTATTTAAAAACAAGAATCTGTTTTTTTAATGCGATGGCCCGCAGTAATGTCGAGGCTGGTTCCGTTGATATCGGTTTCTTAAACCAGAACATATTTTATCTACGTTAGAATTAAATTATCCGTAGGCGAAAGTTTGTGTTGGATGCCGAATTTTCAGTAGTTCGGGTTTTAAATGAACTGATAAACGATTTTAGTTTCGAGGAATTTATTACGGTCTTAATAAAATAGTAAAGCTTTAGGAAAATAGTTGATTTGAAGGATTTTACATATTTTAGAAATTGTTTCTGTGTGAAATATATTTATGATTATTTTTAATGGCAATTTGTTGAAATGTGTTAAGTTTATGGGAATATGCAAAAAACTAATTTAACTTTAATAGAATGGGCTTTTTTACATACATTGACATCTTAAAAACTTTGCTTATGAATATAAATGTTAATAATATTTACTTCACAAAAAAATAAGTTAATTATTTTTTTTGTATAAAACAGGGTTATACGAGCCCTAACAACTAAATGTTCGGACAAAAGTAAATTTTTGAAGTTTGAAAGGAGAACTGGAAATTTTACGCAAATAATTAGTAAACACCTAACAATACAATAAGATAAAGCCTAAATAACAATATTATGCATGGAAGAAAATTATTAATTGAATTTAACAATATTTTAACTTTAATAATTAGCAAACTTTACAAAATTAATTTGCAACTAAATGTTGGGATAATTTTTTATTTAGGACCATTAATAAGAGGTTACGTTTCCTTTTGCTTTAATAGCTGCCTGTATTCTAACAGGCATTGTATTTATCAAATTTTGGTACAATTCTGGCGTGAAACTGTCCCAAAATTCTTCTATTTTGGTTTTTAAGTCCCCAATGGTTTTTGGTGGATTATTGCGTAGAATACGTGTAATTTTATACCAAAGAGTTTCAATGACATTTAAGCCCGGACTGGATGAGGGCCATGAAAGCACCTTTATGTCGTTTTCCCCAAGTTCCAAAACTGTGATTTTTAAAAACAGTCGTTAGAAAATTACGTCACATTTTTCAAGTGCAATTTTAAAGCTACGAAATTTGCCTAAAATCACCAAATAAAGACTTGGGGATTTTTTTGTACATAAAACCAACATCCAGCTTTGTAATAAAGTAAATTTTACCAAAATCCAACTAGTGGTTCCAAAACTGTGATTATTTTAATGTAGGTAGCACCCTCAAAAAATACGTTTTTTGAAAAGTGAACTGTGGAACTCGAAAAAAATGCAAAAAAAATCATATTAACATTTCAGGATTTTTTCAATATAGTACGATTATTGAGCTTTGATTTAAATGTTTTTTGGCACAAATCCAACCAGCGATTTCAAAACTGTGATTGTTTAAAACAGTTACTAGAAAATTTTATCATTTTTAAAGGTGCAACTTTGAAGCTCCGGTAAATGTCTAAAATCACCAAATAAAAAGTTGTGTAACTTTTTTGTAAAGAAAACCAACATCCAGCTTTGCAATAAAGTAAATTTCATCAAAATCCGACTACTAGATCCAACGTTCACAAAAAATAATAATTCTTTGTTTGTTTCTACAATTTTCCCATCCTACTGGGTTAAAGTGCTACAGTTTTGGAACCGCCGAGCGGATTTTTACGAAATTTACGTTTTTATATAACTAAATGTTGGCATTATAACAGAAAAAACCATCAATATTATGAAAGTTAATTTAGATAACTTTTGCGCGTATGGAAAAAAGACAATCGAATTTACTTTTGTCCGAACATTTAGTTGTTAGGGCTCGTATATTCGTAGGATTTTACGTTTAATTTAATAATGAAAAAGTCAAAATTTTATAGTATAGAGTATTTTGAAAGTAGATTAACTATTTGAAGAAATTATAATATAAATATAAATAAAATACCAGATTAAATTAAATATTTCAGTCTAAAAACAAATTTTACTCAAATTATTTTACCTAGAAATATGAAGAAAGAATTCATAAAATATTAAGCTCTAAACTAATGAGTTTTTGACGTAGCCTCAGTATTTTCGAGTTAAAATGGTAAAATTGCGAAGCAAAGGGTAAATTTTCAAAATAAGCACCTTAGTTACAAAAAACTTGCCTACATTACATTAAAAATCGTATACGACGTCCCATAGAATGCAAGAAGGTTTCTTTGTTGAAACACTTCGATATAGCAACGATATACCCTGTATACTGTATAATGTACAAATAGACAGTTACTGATTACTGGTACGTACTGTACATGCAAAGTTAAATAATATTCTTCTGTATGTTTGAAGCATTAGTATATAAATAACTGGTCAAACTTTTGAAGCATTCTAAAGATTCCAAATTTTCACTGAACAGTCAATCGCTAATGAAAAATTTCAAAAATTATTTGCGTGCAACTGGTTTACACCTAATTTTGCGGGACTATTTTCATTATCATTAAACAAACTTACACAATTTAAAAAATTTCACAATAGTTCCATAATGAAAAATTATCCCTAAGCACGTAAATGTAGATGCGGCAATAACCATTTATTTCCAAGGATAATTTCCTAGCATCCACTGTAATAATAATCAACAATAAAATCCTTGATAACACTGAAATTAACAGTCACTATTCCACGCTATCTGACAATTTCATAAAATTATATCCTCTTTACTCCATGGAACGGCTAAATAAATTTTAATAAAGATGTCCATAGGCATTACTGGTATTCCACACAACAATTCTAGACTCACCTGCTGCACACATAGGCGACGATAAAAACAATCCTTACCTGCAGCGAGCCGGCAAATATCCGTTTTGATAAAGATATACAAGTTTAGAATTATTGTTAAGCGGTGTCTTCGCAGACGTGGATTTATTATTTAAACAACTATTTACATACATACCAATACCGAGCTGTATTTTCCAAACCAACAGTCTGTTTATAAAGAAGGATATCTTCATATTTACCATCATAAATAACATTGGTTGGAAATAGCGAGCTATATTAAATTTATTAGATTATCAGGCAAATGATGTACGTGGTAATATTAATGCCTCACGAGATATACTATAATTTATTGAAATTGTTGAGTTACGGAGTTAAATAAAAACAGTAAATCTAAACTAACAGTCACATGATATAAATGTAGAAATATACCCGTGGTGAGATTTACATTGAGTGGAAACATTTATTTGATTTTAATTACTTGGATATTAGAAATATTACACACACACACACACACATGGGTATTTAGCCATGAACAATAAAATTAATTGGAGTTACAAATAAAATTCTAGAAACCGCATTTAGGTCAAGTTGTAGGTACTTAATAACCAAAAAAATAGATTTGTTTTGTCACATCATTTAAAATTACCTCAGGAACAAAATTACTGGTAGGTATACGAATTGAATATTTATTTTAATTTATCATAATGTGGCTGTGCATAAAAAGCGGTTGCGTTACAAAATCCCATTAGACCCAAACATTGGTAGTCGTGATCTAGTTTAAATGTCTTCTAATATGGTTAGGACAGATAAAAATACACTGTATAATATCGAGGAGCTATATTCATTAAATTTGATTTCTGTGGTAATTGAACGAAGATTAAATCAATTCGTATGTCTGAACCGTGCCTCAACAATATAATGAGGTGTCTTATTCAAAACAGTTCATCCATCACAGCTAATCAGTATGTGATTAGAAATAAATTTCAGTATAAAGTTTTTTTCGCTGTATTGCCTGCGCTTTGTTCTCTTATTGATGACTGCCGATACACCAGTAACGATCTATTGTTCTTAAATTGTTTAAGGTCTAAGCCAAGACAAGTTAGATTTAGAACGCGGTTAAATAAAGCAGGTTTCCTTTTACATTTCTGAAATTACCTACTCTAACATACGCACTGTACACACACATGCATGTTATCAATGTTTATTGGAAAAATCCTCTTGTGGTTTATTGAAACAACGAGATAGTTTTACTAAACGTGTTGTGGTTAAAAATCGTGATAAGCCGAAAGTGATTGTTATTGAATTGTTAAAAATGTGGATCGCTTTATTTACGTTTTAAAGGAAACGCCCATTCGTCACGAATGTAGCAAACTAAAGGCGTTTCTGAAACTGACAACTAGCGTTGGTTTTATTTGTAACTACAAGGTTATTTTGTTCAATCAAGATGTAAATTTTTTGTGTGTGGATTCTTGGAAGGGAACGCTCAACAATAGGAAAATTGCAGGGAAAATTCCATTCAACAAACTTCATAAATTTGTTCTTATATTTTAGTCTTAACTCAATATTTCTTTTCTGCCATTATTCATAAATTATTGAGAATTTAATTATTGAATTAGCACAATACACATTTAGTTGTCTAATCTTAGAAAGTTCTTATTCTTTGTCCTATATGTTTCTAAATTACTCTTAAATATTATCGAATAAACCTAAATTTTTTCTCTACAAGGGTTTTTTAAAACCGTTTTAACTGGATGGTGTAAATAGTGTAAATATTGAAATAGAATACAATCGAGAAATTTTGAAATTTGTAAATTAAATATTTCTCGAATTGAAAATCAAACGGAAAATCAGATAGTGTAAACACACTTTAACAATTATGTAGCTACTAGAAATAAAACTTATTAAACTTTTGACATCTTTTAAAATATCTTTCTCTCTAAAAAAGCTTGTAAGTTGGACTTTAGTAACAGGCAAAATAATTGGAAAATAGCATTTTCTGGATTTTTTTGATAACCTTAAAATGACCGTCAAAATTTATATTCTACTCACTATATTGTGTTCTTGACACAATTTGTGTCCTTGGTACAATTTCAGTAGCCAAAGATCGACGGAAAATTGAATGAAACTAAAAGTTTCCCAAGTCTCAAAAATACTATACTGGAATATGGAACTTAGCACATATTCTTGGAACACAAAATCGCCACACATCAACGTGCATTTTAGTCACTGCATTAATAGAAATAAATTATTCGGCTGATCTTCGAAATTGTGTAATAAATTTTTGGTTTCTTTCTTGTAAGGTACCTACACTTTTGGTTTTAATATTTGAACAGACCCCAACTTATTTGAAACTAGAAAGTACCTATACATATTTTGCTACAGTACAATAAAACTGCTCTGTACTACTTGAACTTTTAACATAAATTATTGGACATATTTTCTACAAAAGACATGAATGCTGTTTTTCTTTATGAATGAATATCATTCAAATCTGAAGGTCTCCTAAAAATAAAAAATTCTGAACTGGAAGTCTAATTTAACGGTAACTAAAATTTATTTGATTAGATTGGAAAACTGACCCTTATCGTTTACATATAGTGACCCAAAAAGAGGTATAATTTTAGTATCGTAAATTGCAGATTTTTTTGAAATCAAAACCCAAGTTCTACAGCTTCTAACCGTTTGAATATTTTACACAATTTGGTGCAAATGAATCTATGCACTTGCATGTATAGTCTACAAAAACTTGTAAATATTTCTACAAAGTTTTAGTTTGCATCGTTTGTAATTTTTATATTACTGCAAGGAGAACATAGAATTTTGTAAATATCTAACCCAGATATTTTTTAACCTAGAACATTTACAGTTAAATTTTTTGAAAATTTGGATAATATATTTGTTTTTTTTTAATTATAATAATTATTGTCACATCATTCAAAAAACGTACTGCCTTGAATGCGAAGTAGTATTTCACATAAATAAAACTTGTGGCTTAATTCCCATACATTGAAATTTCGTTACCTCAAAAACTGATTACTACCTTCGATATGTATCGTATTTTTTTATTTAAACTGCACCTGATGCGCACTGTTGCAACCGCAATAAATTCAATCACACCTTACGGCAGCAAAATTGATAAATCCCCTTGTTCCAAATCAGAGATTAATTAAAACGTAAAAGCTATGGGTCCTACCATCCAGCCAAAGATAATGCGGCTACGAATGGTTATTTTTATCAGATTGGCAATATAGGATGTTTTATTCGCACCAACTGAGAGTTCTCTGAACACCCGTCTCTCTACATATAGCGTGACTCTACCAGTCCATTTCAATTCTATATACCAACAGAAAAAAAAACTGTTTCCAATTGGCATGAAACACTTGTTATTACTATATACGAGTACGAGGACTGGATGTTTTTCTAATACCGTTTAACACAGCACCTAATTAGGTTTAAGTAGAACAATTAACAAATAATGCGCTTGTCTGTATAATTAGATTCTTAAGGAAAATGTATAGGTGTATGTCAGATTAGCTAACCGAAAAGGTTATCGAGGATTATTGATTGCTATTGCTACGTAGAATTGTTTTCCAAGTTGGGCGCTTCATGTCTGTGCGGACGTTGAAGTCTCCGAAGAAAATACATTTATTTGATATTTTGACGCATTTAATACCTGCGGGCCATTGAATTAAACTCAACCTACACGTTTGCAAAAAGAAGAAAAATATCACCTGTCGTTAGTTTTATTTATGATTTGTAAACGACTGTTTGGATTTTAATATAAATGGAAATTTGAATAATTGAGCCATCATCTAGTGCAAATTATTGTAAAACCTGTTTTTATTGTTGTAGAATTGACAGAAAATTACAATTTTTCATAGAAGCAATAATAAACAGAAATTAGTGTTACAATTATATAAAATATGTTGGGTTTTGATTGGAAAACTATTTGGTGCAAATTGTAGGATAACTCGAGGATAGTATGCAAATTAATGATGAGATATGGATGCTAATATACAAGAATAAATATTTATGACCACCGTAACCTGATTTCATTAATATGGAAGTATGAACATTAATATAGTTGATATAAAGTCAATTAAAACCTAAATTAATTGTGTGTGGGTTGGGACGTCGGTATGATACAACATTGTATTTAATTATTATGGAAATAGGTTGACATAATCTTCAAATTGATTTGCCATTTTGTATTTACATCAATCTACATCAGTACAGTCGGTAAAAAGCGTATTACAGTATTGCCCTTGAACGGATAATATTTATAATTATAAAAACTTAACTTCAACTGAATACGTATTATTTATATTAGTGATATTCCCATTTCACACGATTTTATTGAATCTTGACCCAAATTCGTGTTAAATATGCGCTATATCAAAATTTTACATCTAAACAAAATATAATTTGCTTTATTACTTTTTCATGTTCGCTTAATGAAACTGCGGCATTTTTAATGAATTTCATTCCGTTCAACACCATTTGTATTTGTCACATCATTTGTGGTTTAAAACAATTTCACTACACAATTAAATATTTCATTTAAAACACACTTAGAGTATAGAGCAAAAAAAACATCATTAATTACGAAAATCGGCAGAATAAAAGCCGCAGCCGAGATATAGAAACTAAAATAATGTTGAGTCATAAATCAACGTGTAATTGTATTAGATTGATGGTGATGTATCATAGCAACTATTATTTACAAGATTGTAATTAACAAATTTTTGCAAAGTGGTTTCATGGAAATTGGTGTTTATTTTTAGTTAGATCGACGATTATCATTAGGCTACTATCTTATAATTATAACCACTTTTAGACACGAAAGTAGAGAAGTCGTAATATTAAACAACAAATTTATTGGTTTTAATGCCTTACAATTATTTTAAGTTGAAGTCAAGTTTATTGGTATATGCAATATTAAAAACTCGGCTAGTGTAAGTAATTTTAAAGTTATAGTGAAAGAAATTTTAAAAACGAATACTTTGAGAAAATTTTTAAATGCTGTGTTGTGATTTTTTGTTTCTTTTTTAAGGATATTTTTTTGATATCTTTTTGTACCAATGTTCTGTTTGAGCATTTTGAGTTAATGACATAATGACTGTTTGTCTGATTGTTAGTTTAGCGTCTATAACACAGTGCAACAGCATATCGTGGAACAAGAAACGGTCTTTATGGGATTCAAGTACTAGTATAGTCAAACCCCCGAAGGGTTTATTCAGATTGGCTCGAAAATTGAAGTTATGGCCGTTTGAATTTTTCTTGCGACAGTGACCAATTTAGCTTATAATCGCTCATGGTTTTGTCTATAAAATGCATTTTAATTCTATTATCTCTGCATAAATATGCTGAAACTTTAATAAAATGATTCTTAAAAGTCAAATACACAACTCATCTGAACATATCAAATGAAAAAAATATTTTTTTGTATTTGTCGTTGAAAAGAAGCCGAAAAATCGCATTTTTTTTAACATTTCTACTTTTATTCAGAATTTATCATTATTATTTCTTTCAAACTTCAATGAAATTAAACTTTGAGATCAATTTCACAATTTTCACACCTATATCAATAAAGAAATATTAATTTTTGAGATTTCTTCGTCGACCAGTAACCGTTATATCGAACTTTTACTGCATATTTTGTCAATTTTTCGAAATTATTTTTATTCTACCAAAAAAATTGATGAATGATGAAAAAATACACTGAGCTCTTTCCAACAAAAAAAATCACCTGACGCTGTTTTGACTGAAATTTGCTGGTGGAGCAAGAATCTCTTCAAAATTTCGAATGAGGAAGAAGAAGAAAGCGAGTTGATCAATGAGTATGTAGATTCTGATGATGATTCGAGTGATAGCGATGGTGATGAACCAGATGAAGCAAAACTAACGCCAAAGAGAGTACGTTCAACACATTGATTTGTTTCATTATAAAAATGTTCATTTGAATTTTCGTATCTTTAAAATAAAATGGTAAACATAGGTATTCAATGCATGTATTTTCATTTGTTGCAAGAGATCAATGTATTTTTTTCATCGTCATCACAATTTTTTGGGTAGAAAAAAAAATCGAAATATTGTCAAGAAATGCGATAAAAGTGCGATTTAACGACTACTGGTCGACGAAAAATTCCCAAAAATAAATATTTCTTTATTGATATATGCGTGAAATTTATCTATTTAATCTCAAAGTTTAATTTCATTGAAGTTTGAAAGAAATAATAATGAGAAATTCTGAATAAAAGTCGAAATACTAACAAAAAATGCTAAAAAATGCGGTTTTTCGGATTATTTTCAACGAAAAATACAAAAAAATATTTTTTACACTACTTGATATGTTCAGATGAGTCATTTTAATGAGGTTCCAACATATTTATCCAGAAATAATAAACTTAAAATGCAATTTATAGACAAAACAATGAGCGATTATAGGCTAAAATTGGTCACTGTCGAAAAAAATTCAAATGGCCATAACGTAAATTTTCGAGCCAATCTGAATAAACCCTTTGGGGGTTTGACTATACTATACTAGTACTTGAATCCCATAAAGACCGTTTCTTGTTCCATGTGATGACCCCTGAATTTGTTGCACTGTGTTAGTCAACAGTTTTTCATAAATTTACACGTTAAAGAGTCGGCAAATCTTAAACCTAGCAAGATTTACTTCTTGTCATTTTGCCATAATAAATCAACCTGCGATTAATTCGTCATCAAGGGTGGAACTTGAGTGGATTTAAGTGTATCTTTGAATATCCTTTTAGTGCCACTATCTGTACAATACAAACAAAATCAACATCGCAAGTCATAACACTTGATCAAAACGAAAATATCTCTTACTAACAACATTGTTACCTAAGAATTCTTTTGTGTTTTTTAACATTATAGAAAAAGAGGTTTTTTAATGGATTATAAATCTCTTTTTAATTATTTTCTTTTGCTCAGTATCATATCGATAGGAATTTCAGTTTAATAGTTTTATATCATTTCTTTCTCGTTGACTTTTTACTTGAGGTAATAAAATTAAAGCATGTAGAAGCTCAGTCTGCTCGTTTTTTTCTTCTTAGTTGTTGATAGAACTTTATTTGTAGTCAGCGATGTGTTGTTGATATAACTTACAGAAAAAACAGACTTTGTTGTCAGAGAGCCAGGTGTTACAATTAATCATTGTATATGTGATGGTTTTTCTATACTAAGTGCAACGAGTTTTCGATGGGGTTATCAATCATAGTTGCGCCCATTTTATTGCAGATGTTCCTAAAATAACATTTGCATATTTTCCTTTAGGTTATTTAGATTTAGATCGTCAAAATAATGTAATCAGTAATATACTAGCGGGTAAACGAGATAAGAGATCTTGGTGACACACTGATTGACCTTTCATAACTCCTCGCTACTCGTACTTACCTACAGCTCGTGTCTTAATAGCTATCATTAAATGCTCATTGCATAATATATTATTTTAATGGAGTTTTTGTATTTGGCTCGAAGTTTTTAGCTGTTAGTTTTGAGACAAGAAATACATATTTATGAAACAGGATTTTTGGTAATATTTTACGTCTACATAATTAAATAGGTACCCTATTCATCTTTATCAATTTGATAGCCCCTAGCATTGACCAACCAAAATGATTCAAAACCAATTTCCTGGTACAAATTATTTTGATAAAAAATCCTTGTATAATATCTTGATTAGCACACCGAGGCATCAAAACCATTAGCCAGTATTGTTAAATAAGAATTACCAAGCTAATTTTCCGAGTCAAGCCCCCTTTGGCACAGCGAATTTAAAAAAAAGCAGATGTTTCACACATGAAATTTAATTAAATATTGAGCATTGCCTTTTAAAAGAACAAAAAGATTTATGTGAAAAATTAATCGAATAAAGCTTGATGGGATGCGTTATACTTGATTATATACACTTATGCGTTGTTGTTATGCATGACGGCATATTTTATAAAGTAGCTATAAGGGCTTAATAAATATGCAAACAAAGCCCAATATGTAGATGTATCTTAAGAGCCCAATAAAAGCTAAAAAGCATATCTCATGCCTGCACCATATGAGAGCGAGTGACTCAACAAAATCCATTTCGATTTTTCCCTTCATAACCATATTCAGTGTGGTGTGCGATAATTCTGTTATAATTGTTGCATATGTTAATTGAATAATTTATCAGAAGAAACCACCATATGTACGCGACCAGCTATTAATTACAGCGACGTAATCTCTAATTAATATGGTATTATGTGCTACAGCCGCAAAAACGATTGTAAGCTATAAGACAGACTGTGTGTTAATTACTTTGCAATTAAATAATTAATTGAAACTGTTGAAGCTTAATGTTAGTGCGTCAGCCAGGTCAAGAACTGCAATTACTCCCAAAATTTCCAGCAAGTTTATCTTGAAACATAAATCACAGAACTTTTTATTATTATATTTAATAAACCAACCAACCGCGGTAGCTTTTATCCAAAACAAATCTTCATAAATCTATATTTTTTTATTTTTTATTTGTTCAAGTGAAGTTTCAAATTTCATTGTCTGCATCGTCGCCCAATTAGGGCTCCGTTGGGTTCGACTATGTTATCTGGAGCCTTCATCTAAGCATTCTAAAGATGCTGGATCATCTTCGCGGTGAAGGTACCGGCTGATGGTCTGCAGCCGTCTTGCTGTCCATTTCGTATACTGTGATCTATATTACAAATCGAAATGGCAACCAACAAATCATAAAAGAATGAACTGATAAAATGTACAGATTATTTGGGAGAGGTGCACCACATTTGATACAAAAATTTCTAAAATTGGTCGAAATCTACATGAAACATATTAATATTTAGTTCATAATAAATAACAAATACGTAAGAGTATTTAAGTAAATGAGTAAAGGAATCGCAATGGGGATAAAACTGTTTCCAATTGCATAATTTTCCTTGTGGAAAAGTTACAGAATTTAGAATAAATACAAGTCTTCAGCAAACCCTAACTCAGTAACTTTTTGGCAAGAGGCTTATGTTCATATATTTTTTGGTTAAAAGTACTTAAGAGACACACAAAATTTTCAATATTTTTATTTTTGCGAATTTTTATTTTGTAAACTTTACATATCCTTAACGGTGGAAGATTCAGGTAAATCACATTGAGGCCTACGCCTTTTAGTACTTTTTTTCACGGAGATTATAATTTATAATATTATTGATTCTGAAATGAAATAGAAAGCTGATAATAAAATGCAAAAGATATTTAAATTTCCTGGTTTCAAAACTTCAGAAAAGATGTGGTCGAAGTTACATTTAAAATGGTGGGGCGTTCTCATGATTCAAATTTAGTCGACGAAACATTTTTTAAATTAATAATTGTATTTTAAGACGAATAGTAGAGATTAATATTTTCAGGATCCATAAATTATCTGAAAATATTCTTCCAAAATGAACATAAATTTTTCCAAATAAATTAAAAACGTACATAAAGAAAGATCTATGACATCTATTTCCCTTTTAACCGTAAGTTGCAGATTCTTTCGAAGGGATAATCGCTGAAATTTGCACAAAAGAGTTTCCATTTGGAATTGCAATCTACATGCGTATTGGGAAATTTAGAGTATACGCTCTTAAAACTCTCATAAACGTTCTAAAAATGGACAGATTTTCTTATGGTATATACTTTGTTACAAAGAAATAAGTTATTTCTACTGGAGTTCTCAAACCTAATAAAAATATATCCAATGTTACTGTCTAGTACTCACTTAAGAAATTTGTCCAATTCCGGATATTGAGTTAAAACTGCCATTAAATTTCAAGAAATGGGCCGACATCCTTGCAGTTTACTTGGTTTTCTGAAAAATAAGTGTTACACTAGAAAATTAAAATAAAGTAAAAAGCCTTCCAAAATTATTCATTTAAAATGCACATGTCTGTTAATTCTAATATACGAGCCCTAACAACTAAATATTCTGACAAAAGTAAATTTGATTGTCTTTTTTCCATACGCGTAAAAATTATCTAAATTAACTTCCATAATATTGATGGTTTTTTCTGTTATAATGCCAACATTTAGTTATATAAAAACGTAAATTTCGTAAAAATCCGCTCGGCGGTTCCAAAACTGTGGCACTTTAACCCAGCAGGATGGGAAAATTGTAGAAACAAAGAATTTTTATTTTGAAAACGTTTTGGATCTAGTAGTCGGATTTTGATGAAATTTACTTTATTACAAAGCTGTATGTTGGTTTTCTTTACAAAAAAGTTCCACAAGTTTTTATTTGGTGATTTTAGGCATTTATCGGAGCTTCAAAGCACCTTTGAAAATGTTAGAATTTTCTAGTAACTGTTTTAAAAAATCACTGTTTGGAAACCGCTGGTTGGATTTGGGTCAAAAAACCTTTAAATCAAAGCTCAATAATCGTACTATATTGAAAAAATCCTGAAATGTTAATATATGATTTTTTTGCATTTTTTTCGAGTTCCCGAGTTCACTTTTCAAAAAACGTGTTTTTTGGGGGTGCTATACCTACATTAAAATAATGACAGTTTTGGAACCACTGGTTGGATTTTGGTAAAATTTACTTTATTGCAAAGCTGGATGTTGGTTTTATGTCCAAAAAAAGCCCCAGGTCTTTATTTGGTGATGTTAGGCATATTTCGTAGCTTTAAAATTGCACTTGAAAAATGTGACGTAATTTTCTAAAGACTGTTTTTAAAATATCACAGTTTTGGAATGAAAACGACATAAAAGTGCTTTCATGGCCCTCATCCAGTCCGAACTTAAATGTCATTGAAACTCTTTGACATAAAATTAAACGTATTCTACGCAATAATCCACCAAGAACCATTGGGGACTTAAGACCAAAATAGAAGAAATTTGGGACAGTTTCATGCCAGAATTGTACCAAAATTTGATAAATACAATGCCTGCTAGAATACAGACAACTATTAAAGCAAAATGAGACGTACCCTCTTATTAATGGTCCCAAATTAAAAATTATCCCAACATTTAGTTGCAAATTCATTTTGTAAAGTTTGCTAATTATTAAGGTTAAAATATTGTTAAATCAGATAAATACTTTTCTTCCATGCATAATATGGTTATTAAGGCTTTATCTTATTGTATTGTTAAGTGTTTACTAATTATTTGCGTAAAATTTCCAGTTCTCCTTTCATACTTCAAAAATTTACTTTTGTCCGAACATTTAGTTGTTAGGGCTCGTACAATCATGTTAAAGTAAAAATTGCAAAAATATCTCCAAGATGTTTAAATTAACGATAAATTTCATGATATAAAATAAAACTTTCCAAACTCTATAAATATTTTGTTGGCATACTAATTAACTTAGAATAATCTAGATAATCTGAGGTGTACAAGAAAATAAGCACATTATCCTGTCTATTTCGATACTTAGTCACCTATAATATCTAGGTTAGGGATTCCCGCAAATTATAACAATAACTTACGATACCTAATTTAACCATATGACTAAAACCGATTTCATTCTTGGGTGTGGAAAATGTAACGCATATTGTATAATTTAAATTTTATGCGTAAGTCTTCAAATTATCTGGGCACTTACTCAAGCTCAAGTGTACCTACCGCCTAAGTATGAGTATGAAAAAGATAAACCGTGATGTGTTTGAAAGTATGTCAATGTCCAATACAAGCGCAAATTTCGTCATATAATATGTGTCTTTCAACTGATCTGAATAAAGTGAAATTTGTTAGCTATTGCGCATTTTTTAATTTCTTTGAAATCCGCCGAAAATAATCTGCCTCCACAATGAGTATTTAACCACAGGCTATATTTTTTCTTCTGCTAATGCAAGGACTAATATGTCTTAAATCGTTTGCAAAATTGCTATGTAATTATATTTTTGTTTATTGTTATAGTTTTTTATGCTACTTTAGTAATTACATAGTTATTTATTTAGGTAATAATTATTGGTGTAGTGTATGGTCAAGGCAACCCATCAACTAACAGACGTCATCGATGTTCTCAAAATATGTCCTTACAATCAACGTCATAAGTAGACCTTCATTTTATTACAGAATATAGCAAAGAATTTTTTGAAATTGTTGGCTTGTTCTCGATGTAGTCTGTAGTAAATTCCTTTATCTAAATCTCAACATTGGTTTATTTTTCGTTTAAAATACATTTAGAAGGAGTGGAATATCGACGAAGATTGTTCTTCTGACAGCTTCTAAGAGATAGTAAAATGTAACAAATGATTTGAAATGTGTTTCAAACCTACGCAATCAGTTTACTTTGCATACAATAATGTCTTAAGATTAGCGATGTAAACCCTGTAAGCAGTATTAGAGCAAACCATCGTTTTTAGTGGCCAATTATTTTAGCTTTTTCGCAGTAATTTACATGAAGTGTAAATTTGCATTTTACAATATAAAACAAGTCATAAAAAATACTTGAGTACATAAAAATATAGGGTTTTCGCCGGTATGCAAATCGATTTTGTTTTATTCATGAGGTAGGTACTCTGAGTAATAAAAGTCACGTAAATTAAGTTATTTTATTTTTGTGAATTGAGTGTTAAAATTTTGTTTGGTTAAAAGCTCTCCAATTAACAATCACGAAGTGTGCAAATTTTACAATTTCTACCGAGGAAATTCAGTTATAATTAATGTTAAGCAAAAGACACTTCCACACAAGTAGCTGAATAATTAATGTAATATTAATAAAGTATAATTAGTTGATCGATACTTGTTTCCTGTCAATAATTTATTACAAAGTAATTTATTGTTCAATGAAACTTCATGTAGAACTCCATGTTTTAAATTAATTTCTAATGTAGATGGACGTTTATTATATCGAAAACAGAATCTCCAACGAACCATGATCAATAATTATAATTACATTTAACCAAAGCTATACGTGATTACCATTATAGCCTTTGCGCAAACATCCATACATATTAAACAGCGTCTGCTTTGAAATTTGAATAATTAAAACGGGCCCGGCGCACTCAAAGCCATATCCATATTTTCAGTTCTGGAATGCGACGACAGGTGAGTTTCAGAATCGCAAGTGACATTACAATGGGGTCACATAAAAATCACCCCATTAACGCCAGTATTTACGACGACATGCCTTGTCACGCCATACGTATTCTTGTAAACATACTGTAATTGCTTTTTCAATTAAATTACACGCCCGGCTTCCTTTTATATGGGAATAATCCGGATTCAACCGTGTGTTTTGGAAAAAACAACATTTAAGCCTTATTGAATATGTCTACTAATTTATTTTAATCCCATACACGTACTAAATCTTATCTGTTTTTTCGCTGTGTTTCTTATTGATTAAATTATGTAAGTACTATGGCCAAAATTGGATTTAGATTTAAAAAAATTTCCAATAGATTTTTCGGATATGCGCCACGGTTTAATCCGATCTCAATAAGTTTTTTCCATATTTGCAGGTATAATCAAGACGAATAAAAAGTTAAGTGTATCATGCAAGCATTTTTTTGGCTTGCGGTTTCGTGGTTATGGCTGTAACGAGGTATAATGAGTCTTCTTAAAGGTTTTTTATAGTGATTGACGGAGGTTTGTGGTTTGGTTGTGAAAAGGACAAGATGTGTTCTTATGTAAATTTGAAGGAGAAATTGGTAAATTATATTAATCAGCATTATGGCATTTAGGGCCGGTTGCTTGTGTATCGGACTATCGGTTAACTTTAATAGATGATTAAAAGTCTTTAGGCACGATGATTACTTCAATAATTGTAACTAAGGGCCGGTTGTATAAAACTTTAATCGCGGTGTTAAATTTTTATCCTCCAAAATATCTATAGTGACAATTGTAATCAACAAACGTATCTATGGCAGTTTATCCTTTTTGGAGGATTATCTAACGATTAAATTTTTATACAACCGGCCCTAAGACTTTTAATCATCTACTAAAGTTGACAGGGATAAAAGGAACCGGCCGTTAATAAAAAAACAATTAATTTTGTGTTTTTCAACCATTTTAAATTTTAAAAAGACTACTTACACCCTTTTCAGAGAACTTCAGATGGTACTTAGGGTAGCTTACTATAGTTAGATTAAATTAGGTTTGGTGGATACTTTTATCGTATCCTAGTATAATTATGCTGCACATACTTTGATTTATTTTAAGAATTATGAGTTAGGGTTGCAATATTTTGAAAATGAGAAGAAGGATAAGTTAAAGGAAAATCCATAATGGGCCGTAGACGAAAATTGTGTAAGGAAAAGACATTATGTCTCTTACTAAACTACTTTACTATTAGATTAACATGAATTTTCAAAGAATTGTAGGCAAGAAGAACTGTCAGGAAAATTGTCCTTCTTTACATAAAAGAAATAATAAGGACAAAACATTCCAAAGAAGGACGTGTGGCAACTCTAGACTGAGTGAACGTAACGTATATAAGTTTATTTTGATTCTAATTGGTACATAATTCTGAATATATCTACTCTAAAATAATTATAAAATTATTCGTATTTCAGTATAACTCACAACTTTTCGTTTGAAATTATCTTTTAGTCTATTTCAAAAGCAGCACCCACAAAGTACGAAGTGCTCTTATAAAACTAAAGGAATTAAGTGTTAGAGACAATCTTGAAATGTTTTCGTCTAGTCACATGAGTAGTTTCTACATGAACATTTCAGTACAGCTGAAAATTTAGATTTTACTCATCATTCATTATAAATCTAATTGCACATAAAAATATTGAGAGCTAGATTAGTGAAGATTGTCTAAACTTTTAGAAGTTGTGACTTAAAGCTGGACTCCAAAAAACCAAAATATAATTTCGGTACTTTTTATGAAGAGGAGATTTGGACTCTAACAGAGACATCAAAGAATGTAGAAGTTTTGAAGATGTTAATATATCGACGAATATTGCGAATTTTTTGATAGGCATCACGACAAATAAAGACGTAACCTACTGGAAATAACGTATAAAGATAAAGAAGCTCAACATATGTAGTAAAAATGAAAAAATTTGACTATTTACAAGATATGATAAGAAACAGAGATCGATACAGACTGCTAAGTTGATTTTACAGGAGAACTTTATCAGATCATTAACTGACCTTCCGCTACTCTTATCCTAGTTAAGATTTCTCAATAGAACCTTTTCCAAACAAGAGAGAGTAATTTACAACCATAACATACCTCTTCTAAAATCATAGATCTTTGAAATGATAAAAACAACTTTTATGAGAGTATAATTTTCAAAATTGGTCCTTAAACCCAAATATTATCAATTTTCTATGTGGATCTGAAAAACCCGCCACATCAAAAAGTTAATTTATACGAGTAGTATATTCCAAATAAGATTAGAACGTTCCTCTAGATTCTAGGTCTATACTTATAAACTTCTCGTATAAGATTGAAATTGATTCTTCTGGGATTTGAATAGAGTCTACACGTCTACATTTTGCAAATCTCACAATACTTTTCTAATACTTAGTGTCTTGGATGGACCTTCTTATCCTCTGTTACTAAATTATTTTGGGGCAGGTTCAGTCTTGAATAACTCTGCACCCTTCTTAATTATATGCAAAAATTCTCTGTTGAAACATAGATTATATTACAACTACTAATACCTTAAAACTGTTGTTTAAATTCACCAAATTCCTCGAGGTTCTCCGCAATTCTTTACCGCCCATATGAATAAATTATAATATATAAAATGATAAATTGAGTGTTAATTATTAGTCTAGCGTTAGACAATAGTCTATAATAAAAATATTTTCTGTCCCTATAAAAAGTTCTCTAGCTGCCTCACCTTCCTTTGTATAACCTCAAGTCATATAAATACTACACTTATCTTAAACAACAACGCCGATTGTCCAATTATTGAAGCGTAAATGAATCAGTTATTGACATTATGACATATTAATGATAATTATATTAAATTGCACGTGCGTATCTGAAATATTTTTAAGTGTTTGATATCCGCTAATTAACCTCTTTATATGGTGATAGTATACGCGGAGTATCATCTGAAATAATGTAGATTTATACGATAGGCGTATAAAATAAAGTTGTTCTTATGTTATGCGGTATGCAAATGATTTTTGGTATTTCGTAATTGGATTACATACACTGAGACACAGACACCACACCGACTTTGATATGCTAAGTCAGCGGGACAAATCCTATATGCAAATATGATTTTTTTCCCGTATCAGTCATTTGTAAATTAATCGGGTTAATTAATCAACACCTGAATAATATAGATTAAAATATAATAATGGTTGTTGGTTTATACGAAATTTAGACATTCATCATGAATTGCTAAATAAGAAAACAAACCATTTTGTATATAAATCATTACAAACTGTAGGTATGTATATGTATTAGCATAAGTGTTAGGAATTTAAGCAGGTATTTTTCTTCTACTCTTGAACAGTTGGGGTTTTTATCTGTATTTAAAAACATGAATTGCCTATACATATAAGCAACAGCTACAACATTAGAATACAAATTTATATGCACTTGTCTTTCAGCTTTTTTAAATAAACACATCCAGTATTAATCAGCAAGTTTACCCAAGTTATAGAAGAAAATTTGTTATCATGCATGGCATGTTTGTGGAACTGGTTTACCACACAAGTTCTGTTTTACATGAGAGAGCATCAATTTATAGAAATAAATGATGGGCATTACCACCCTCATTGTCTATGTGGCAATTACTCAGTTTTAAGTGCAACGACTTTAACTGAAGAGAACCTTGGAAGTAACTTAGTAACATGAACACGAGGGAAAGTTGATCCTGCAATAAATTCCGATGAAAATTTTGTCAACAGGAAATCGGTTGACAGTGAAATTAATCGGGTTTGATGTCGTCAGACGGTTGGGTGTAAATTGAGCTGCTTTTAAGGCAATGGGAACCAGAGTCAAGAAAAATTAATCAGTTTCTTGACATTGCTGCTAAGTGTAGTTTTGGGAAAGGAATTCGCATCTTAAGGCATGAAGTATATATGTACCAAAGTACACTGCCTTTAGTTTTGTAAAATCGATATAAGTTAGGTTATTTTAGGTTTTATAAGAAATCCTAATAAAAATTTTTGCTTATTTTTTGAAAAAAGTTTTTTATTATCTTCAAACAAATTTTGCTACAAAACCAACTCTATGCAAAATGGAATCTTTTTTAAACATCTACATTTTAATGAATAATCAAATCTAATTTTGTGATTATCGGATTTTTTTAATTTGCTAGTACCAAAAGCTAAAAGAATT
Organism: Pediacus dermestoides; assembly: GCA_963942485.1. NCBI lineage: Eukaryota > Metazoa > Arthropoda > Insecta > Coleoptera > Cucujidae > Pediacus > Pediacus dermestoides. The sequence continues at coordinate 8,344,721 of OZ012629.1, forward strand.
GTAAAAAATCTGGCACTGAAAATAAAAACCCTTAATTCCTTTTCACCGAAGCTACAGACAATCAAGCAAACCTACAATTTACAACGTTACTCCTAATTAACATCCCAAAAATCAATTATTAAGTTATTTTTCTGTTGAACCAAATTTTACTATAGAAATCCTGAAATTTATTTTCAATTTTCAATAATTGGATTTTATAAAACATCTAACTCTGTGATGATCGGATTTTTCTACTTTGCTAGTACCAAAAGCTTCAAAACTAAATAATTTTATAGTCTAGGTCTAGATAAACTAGTTAAAAATTCTAAAGAATCTAGTGCTGAAAGTAAAAACCATCAATTCCTTTATACCGAAGCTACAGTAAAATCTGAAACAAACCTACAATTTACAACTTTAATCCTAGTTAACATTCCAAAGATCATTTATTAAAATATTCCACTTGGTTGCATCACGATTTCCATCTCAACACCTCGTAATATCCTGGAAATCTCTCCATTGATCTTTCGTATAAAACTCCATCGTCGTGCCAAAGTTGTAGCTCCTTCTCCACCATCCGCTTCTTTAGAACTGATCGCAAGAAACTGGAAGTGGTATCGTGGTACCTCGCTGATATATAGCAAAAACCCAGTGGTAGTACTATACGTGACATGTAAGTAGGTGGAGGGCGGCCAATGAAGTCGGTGAAAGTGTATATTATACACTCATGCCTAATTACCCCCACATACCCCACTGGGCACACTGATGAATTTTGATTTATCTTACACGCATATAGAAAGTGCTACAGTGTTTATGTTTTAGTATGACACGCTCGTATATTTTATCTTGTTGCACCCTAGGTGCACCAATAAATATCTCCACAGTTTTTTCCTATAAGGATAAACTATGCTGGATTAGCTAATTTGTTATTGTGGTTGTAATAATAATTAAAAATTGTTCAGAGTGGGGTAATAAATTACAGAGAACATAAAACTAAACGATAAACATTTATATAAGCTAATTTTTATAACGATTTTTTTTTCGGTTTGTAGTATAGTATTTAAAAACAAACTAATAAAATCAACAAGTAGTAAAATAAGGTTATACCAATTAATTTTTATGATTTTTGTGTCAAATTTATTGTTTCATTAATCTATTAATTCAAATTCTTTGATTTCGTTACTAATTAATTTTTATTTGTTCATTTTCCATGTTTGATACAATCAAGCAAAATTCCCAAGCAAATATGTTATAAAAATGTGGGTGGAGTGAGTTTTACCGTTAATCATCTTATTTAAAGCTAATTAACTTCTAAAATAAAAAACAAGTTGCTACCTGGAAATTTGCAAATTTGATTTTAATCTTCTTATATTAGATAATCATTAATTAGCTTGGAGGATATTTAATTTAAAGAAGTTTATACAAGATTTATGTATATAAGTTTAGGTTTACAAAAATATCTTAAAGTAGAATTAATTATATTGCAAGGGATTAATGGGGAGTGGGTGTTATTCGTAAACAAATCAGGAAAACAAACTCGTTTTATCTGAAAGTATGATCTGAAACGTAAATTATTTTCGATTACAAGAAAAAGTGTTTTAAAGATTTTCTAAATTATATTATACAAACATTGTGTTTAAGTTCCAGTTTATTTACAGGTTGTTTAGAGTGAGGCCCGGACTTCTATATCGGTTGGTTTAAACCACGTCTGCTTAAACGTCGTTTAGGATATACAGATGCTGAAAAAAAACTAGACTTAATCCTAACCTCAAGAATATATCAATTTACCAAAAACATGAGTATATTAGGTACTCTATACTGTATACATTACAGCGTAGGTTCCTAAGGATTGGATGGTACCAGATTAAGACCCGAGAAGTCTATAGAAATTGTAGTACAATGTCGCAATGTCAGTTTTCGAAAATAATAAATATTCAAGAATACAAGTTATATAGAACTATTTAAGAACATTTTTTTTAAGGACTCGTAAAATTGACACTTCTATCTCTGATGAGTTTTAGAAAAATTTTTTTTATTTGTGTCCAGACCTTCTAGCTCATTTTTGTGTCTACTCCTCTTTGCTTTCTGTCTAAACCACTTACTATATCCCTCACAAATCACATCAATTTATTGATCTCATCTTGAGCAATTTTGAATGCCTAAAGACAAACAATTCAGCGAGTAATTTTATCAATTATTGCCTTCTGATTCATTAGCTTGAATTTATTTTTTATTCTCTCGTTGGTTACCATCTTCCTTATTGTCTTTCTTTTCTCGATTATTCTTCATTTCTACATTGAAGAGTGGTTGCAGTTCTTCTTCAGCTGTTATTTGAGACTACTTGTCTTCAGTATTCGGTTTATGTTTACAACATCGAAATCACTAATAACATTTCGGTAGTTTGTTTATGTGCCGGAACAAGCTGTGGACTTTTTGTTTAAAGTAGTCACAACATAAATGTCGCTGTATAACATTTTTTAAAAGGTCAGAACACATATTGGTTCTTTAAAAGAAACTAGAATGCGATTTTTGTTGTTGTGGTTGTTAGGTACTTCTTCAAGTCATATAAAATGTAAATGAAGACTCTCCTGAAATTTATATTTAGTATTAATTATCTCATCTCGACTATAAACACATCAAAGATAGAGAGTTATCATGATAATTTTCTTTGCTCTTGTCGCAGCTATTACAGCTTTTATCTGTGCTTCAAAATACCTAAACGGAACCACATTTTTAGGTGTTCAGATAACGGCCGATATCTAACGACCCATTTGACCCCTTTTAATAAGTTCCTTTAAAATGATGGTACTTTTTGAATCTATAGTTATCATTAATATTAATTAAATGACTTGGCTATCGTTGTCTTAATGCCATTGTAAGGAAATTAATTTGTTTAGAATAACATTACCATGACACTCTCGTTTATTTTTACCGCGTAGATATGTAAACAATGCATTTATTTAAATTCGGGAGAGGCCCTTAATTTACCCTTTTAAGGTCAAATTTCTTCAAAAAACTAGATATAAAATGGAAAAATTAAACTTTAAAATTGTTATGTACAGAGACCAGTTATGTGATTGCAAAAACTTCTGAAGTCAGTAAATGAATCAAAGTGAAATTCAATACATATTTACATTTACGTTTTTTTGGATACTAAATTTACTATCCACAAACACAGTAGTGTTTTTCCTACATCCTGCCTGTCTCGTTTTTTCTCTGTTTTCTATACTTAACACTTTTAATTTATGGTTATCAGAACGTTTATCTCTGCTGCTACTTAGCAGTAGGTAGCATTTTATAATGTGACACATTTGACGGATTAAAATTTATGTTTGATACAATTTTTTGTCACTCGTCGAGATCCAATCTAGCAATGAACATTAGCGTTTACAATCTCGTTGTGTAAAATTTTACGAGTAATTTATTTTATTAACACTGTTAAAAAGCGTTAGGTTATTCTATAATTTGTCAAATTCGCTAAGAACTTTATACTAGGGATAAAATCTCAGCAAATTGTATAGGTAGTTAGGTACCCACACACATTTTTGCTTTTTGTTGTCGGCTTTTCCATAATAAGCCTAACGGGTCTCCGTTTATAATGAATTAATCATTTTAGGTGGACCGTTGGACCACCCTTAATCAAAATCAATTATATATTTATATCATAATTGACTGTCTACACAAACTTGAAGTACCTGTCTTGTGAATTTTTTCGTTACACCATCAAAGCCAATTTAGTGGATTACAAAACAACCACAACGAAATTGCAGATTGCGTGCGTTTTAATAATATCATTTTCTTGTTCTCACTCTTGTTGTTAGGTTGCATGATGGTTTTTTAATGACTTGTTTAAGTAAAACCCTTTCGCGTGGAATTTCAAGTCAACAACGACACAAAATGAAAAAATATAAATAAATAAAAGAAATCGCTCGCTGATATTTATTATGCGAAATAAAAGCCTATTATTATAATAAGGGCTAATAACTTCATGCACACGCACATACTCTCACACACAAGTTAAAGCGATTGTAAATAAGTTTGTCTTCATAAATCTTCTTGCACTTGGTATATCCTCAAGTCCTTCTGGATAACGATCGCCGTAATTATTGTTCATAAACTGTAGGTGGTCTCGAATAAAAAATGGTATACAGTGCGCGAACGCGTCAATGTCATTCAGCGGGGTTTTAATTATGCACAATTCGTATTAGTTTAAAATTTATTAGAAAGTAACCGGAGCGTAAAAGTTTGCATTGTCATATGCAGTGCTGTCCTTGACTAAGTTTTTAGTCTAGACTCTGGTATAGACAGATTGGCGTTTAATTGCCCGAGAAATTACTTTATGGATTATGCACACAAATGTTTAACTGCTTCCACTTGTATAAGTTTTATAAAGAAATTATTTCGCTTCTTTATTTTTTCTTATTTCGTTATAGTGGTTACAATATTTAATATTTAACTTATTATAATAGTAAACTATAACCGACTAATCGACGTATCAATGCGCATGTGTGGTGCAGTTTATACGGGTTGGAGCATGCGCTTTGATACATATAGATATATATGTTGCCTTTGTTACAGTATATTAATTATTTCCCCTGTATAATATCGTCAAATCGTTGACAGAAAACGCGAATAGCTGACTTGAAAATTCGTGTATAGATGAATGAGTAATGGTCAAGTTTTACCCATGCATCAATAAGCGATTACTGATTAGCAATAAAATCAACACACCTGTTTCTTCTAAAAACGCCTTGTAAGGAGACCCAGGTGGTCCAATCCTATTCGCATGTCAGGTCAAAGGTCGTCCAATATCGCTGATGGCGATGTCCGACTCCACACCTGGATGTTTCATAAAAAAGATAATGACAGTCTTATTTGCTTTCTTAAAATAATTTATAATGGAAACTGTTACGATAATGAATTGTCCATCAAACTTATTTGTCTGTCTGTTTCAGGAACTCTTGGAGCAGCTGTTTAAATTATTCGATCAAGACAGAGACCAATGTTTGCCGCAGGAGAAGTGGATAGAGTTTCTTAAACAGCGTTTAACGTAAGTCAGAACAGAATTTTAAGATCGATTTTTCTTGAGTGGTTTTTTCAGGGATGAAAAACAAATAGATTTTGCTGAACAGTTGGAAAGTGTGGCGTTTTGTTTATGTGGAGATGATCCAATAAAACTAGAGCAATTTTATCAAATATTTAATGCTAAGGGTGTAAGTAATTTCGAGATAGTTGACGAAAATTTCCCAAATGGCTTACAGTGTTTTTCCTTGTAGATTGTAGATAAGTTATTTAGATTAATAGATCAAGAAAATACGGGAATAGTATCGTCTGAACAAATCATGGAATTCCTAGCAACTATAACGAACACCAGGTTAGTTTAGTTAGTTTTCCAAAATTGTGTGGATCGCTGAACATTTAAAAAAAATGTATTCCTATAATCACTGGATACTTAAATTTGTAGCACCTTGTATACTTGCTGTTATATCATCTTTTTCTGTTGTTTTCTGGCACAGGATATCCTGTATCTTTCAGAATTACTTCTTGATAATACTTTAATTTCGGCTTCTTCCAGCATGCTGCCGATACCGTCGTAAATTACATTTCTATAAATTCTCACAACACACATCAAGAATGTAAATATAGCGTGTAACTCAACCATAAATCCTCTAACACTACCTACATTTTCTGCAACAGTGACATAAACGATATAACATTACTGTAAAATTTATTACAATGTTGTTTTACTAAAAATTTTTACAGACCTCGTACAGGTTTCGATAAAGGCAGTCTTGATAGATTAGAACAGCTATTCCGACAAACCGTCGGAAATGAGAAGGAAATCCGTCGAGAGGACTTCAAAAAAATCGTCATATCAAAAAACGTAAAAATTACCCAAACCAAAACCGGAAAATTTAACCAAAATAAAACTTTTATAGCCATTTTTCACCGAACGTGTCTTCCAAATCTTCGACAAGGACAACTCCGGCTCTATATCCTTACAAGAATTCTTAGACGCTATGCACCAATTCGCCGGACAATCCCCAGATGATAAAATACGGTTTCTGTTTAAAGTTTACGACCTTGATGGTGGGTTCCTCGTAACCACTTCATAAGTATTATCGTATCTCAAAATTATATCCTTTTAGGCGATGGTTTAATACAACATAAAGAACTGCAACATGTCATGAGGGCTTGTATGGAGGAGAACGGCATGCAATTCAGCGAAGAACAAATTGATGATTTAACTGTTGCTATGTTCGAGGATGCTGACACGAATAATAGGGGGACTATCACGTATGAGGCACTTAAGAGCCAGCTGGAGAAACACGGGGGGTTGTTAGAAAATTTGTCAATAAGGTTAACACAAAATCCATAAATTGCGTAAAGTAATGTTTGATGGTTTTTCTCTTACAGCATCGACAGATGGCTTGTGCCGCCTAAACCAAAAGCCCCGCCTGCTTCGTTGTTGGGGAAAATAATGTCTTTTAGACCATATCAACTAACTTTACCTTATGTTAAAAATAACTATGTTTATTTAATTTTTCTAGCAGCGTTTCTTATAGTGAATATAGCACTGTTTATATCTAGAGCAATAGAATATAGAAACAGCAATTGGTTTACAATTTTTGCAAGAGCATGTGGTAAGTACCACGAATAATATTTTAAATTAGCAATACAACGATCCTGGCTTTTCCTACAGGACAATGTCTGAACTTTAATTGTATGTTCATTTTGGTACTAATGTTGAGGCAATGCATCACGTTTTTAAGAACCAGAGGCTTCAGTTCGGTGCTACCACTAGACCAGCACATTTATTTCCATAAGTTGACAGGAATCTTTATATTTGCTTACAGTTTTTTTCATACTATAATGCATGTATGCAACTTCAGTAAGTAACTCTTGTTATTATTTTCAATCAACACAGACATAACACAAATATTCTCTATTTTTTTTCCAAATTTCACAGCTATACTCGTCGTAAATGATCCGGAAATTAATAAGGACAACTTTACAAGTAGCGAGTGGTTATTTACAAGTAGACCAGGAGTATATGGCCTGATTCCAGGAGTAGCCAACCCGACAGGTGTAGCACTTCTTATTATTCTTATCATCATGTTCATTTGCTCTCAAGCTTTTGTTCGGCGTGGTGGCTGTTTTGAGGTAGAATATTTACATGAAACTCGAACCAAACTTATAGAACTATAATTCAGGTTTTCTATTGGACGCATTTAATGTACGTGCCATTTTGGGTTTTGTTAACATTACATGGTCCAAACTTTTGGAAATGGTTCATCATCCCAGGAATACTCTATGGATTTGAACGAATTATGCGGATAATTATACTGAAGACCCAACGTGGGAAAACGTACATCAGCTCAGGACTTTTGTTGCCTTCAAAAGTAACGCATTTGGTTATAAAACGTCCTCTTCAGTTTGATTTCCATTCTGGAGATTATATCTTTGTTAACATCCCGGCAATTGCAAAGTACGAGTGGCATCCATTTACTATTAGCAGTGCTCCAGAACAAGAAGGTAAGACTATTTAGTAGGCCTTACTTGGTACCATTGATATTTTTGTTTAGATTACATGTGGTTACATATTAGAGGCGTGGGTCAGTGGACTAACAGATTGTATGAGTATTTTGAGAAGGAACAAGAAAAATTGCATAATGGTGAGATAGCTCCATTGCCTTCCCCTACGAAAAAACGTTTGTCTAATGGTGGTATGGAGAACAATAACCAGAACCCTTTGAAGAAAATCCAGGCAACAATCACTAGAACTCTGTCAAATCGTACTGCTCCAAATAGCAAGACTGGTGTGCAGTTAGTAGGGTTTTCAAACGATAGCTTTCAAGGTGAAGCACCAACTAAAATTGTCGTAAGCGAAAGCGATTTAAACACTAAGGCATCGTGCAGTACTTCTGGTAAGTTGTCATAGAAGACAAAGTTTCTATTTTATATTGTGAGAATTTCTTCTAGATTTAACACCTACTAAAAGGCGATTAACTCCGGATACCAAATTGCATAAGTTGTTGTTTACTGAGAAGGCACCTTTGGAGAAGTCTTTGTCTATGCCTGATATTCAAACCAAAGCCAAAAAGCGAGAAAGATTGTTAGCGTAAGCGGTAAAATTAAAATCTTAACTCTTTATTATCTATAATTTTCCATATAGGTTGAGAGAGTACATGAGATCAGAATCCGAAAAAAGCTTCGATGAGTGTCAGATTCGAAGAGCTCGCCTTCAATCCCTTGGTTTGGCGTATCTCAGTCCACAAAACAAAAGTTTAGCGCAGAGTTTCCGTTACATGCGAAACAAACCAACGATTATCGCGTTTAAAACACCAAGTTTAGAAAATTGCGATCAAAGAGACTCGAGTAGTTCCTTAGGATCCGTTGGTACACTCTTATTAAGATATCTTAATCTTCAACTACTTCAATCACTATGCTTTTTGTTTCTAGGTCGTCAGATTAGTTCTATCAGTTTCAAATTTAGTCCTGAAAGGCATGCTGAAGAAGGTCGTGTGGGAACGGTGCAACATGAGCTGAAGCCAATTGCGCCAATTTCACTGAAACCTGTGAATTATCCTGTTGGGAAACCATTGGAGGTGAGTGCTAAAAGTTGCAAGGATTTATAAAAGATAAATAATACTGGTCGCTATAGACTATTATAGAAATTTCATCTAAGGAAGACGGAACGGATGTGGTAGGAGAAATTGTAGATATTTGCAAAACAACACATAGTACTGAGGTGATTTTGTGTATTAACTAGATAAAGTGTGTTTTTGTCATTTCTTGTGATTAACTTTGAATTAGTTGCACGATGGTAAATAACTAATTTGTAGTTTAGCTGTTTCGATTAATTTTTTCTGAATTTATGTGACATTGACTATATAAAAGTATGGAACATTCGTACCTGTAGTAAAAAATTCCAAAGAGTAGGAATGAGAATCTGTGAAGAGTATTCCATACTTTTTTATTGCATCTCATCGAATTAACGTTCTCTTCTTCTAGATCTACCTCGATGGTCCTTACGGTGCCCCCTCCAGCCACATTTTCCGCGCTCAACACGCCATTCTTATAGCCACAGGCATCGGAGTCACTCCATTTGCCTCAATTTTACAGTCCATAATGCACAGATACTGGAAAGCCAGACACTCTTGTCCCAAATGTAAATTCTCATGGGCCAGCGAAATACCTGCTACTGTAATGAATTTGAGAAAAGTAAATATTGATCTATAAAATACAATCAAAGTTTGACAAAATTTTCTGTATTTAGGTAGACTTTTTCTGGATAAATCGAGATCAAAGATCATTCGAATGGTTCGTTAATTTACTATCACAACTGGAAATCGAACAGGCAGAACTTGGTGGTGCCATGGAGCGCTTCTTAGAGATGCACATGTACATCACTAGTGCTTTACAGAAGACCGACATGAAAGCTGTTGGGTTGCAACTGGCTTTAGATTTGCTACACGAAAAAGTAGATTTCAGATTATCAATTTTAGCCTAACAATTTTGATTCATCTTGTTTCAGGAAAAGCGCGATTTGATAACTGGCTTGAAGACCCGAACTAATGCTGGTAGACCAAACTGGGATAAGGTGTTTAAACAAATACTAGACCAGAAAAAAGGTAAAGTAACGGTGTTTTATTGTGGCCCACCACAATTGGCCAGAATTTTAAGAGTTAAATGTGATCAGTATGGATTTAGTTTCCGTAAAGAAGTGTTCTAGTTATTTTGTGTTTCAGTTATGTTTTATGTATAATAAGTAATTTATTTGTAATATTTATTTTGTATATTATGATTATGTATGATTTGTTTATATACCTACACGCAAAAACCTTCAATTATGTAAATAGTGTTATCTCTGATGTACACAGTTTAAAAAATAGTGGTAATGGGTTTTCTACAGCATTTTACTCTTTGTTTTTTTGTAAAATATTTAATAGGTTATGTAAGATAATGCATTATATTAATTAATAAATATTACTTCTCTGTAAATAGTTTTTTACAGCTTCTCGCTTAGCTGAGTCATTCTTCCCTTAATTAATAATAAAATAAAACGTTATTGATACTTAATAAATTCCTCATATTAATATCTTCAGTAATTAATTATACCAAATAAATTATGTAATTATTAAATGGTCATAAATATTATAGGTTGTATAAATGCTATAAATTAATAATTATTATCTTCTTAGGAGGTTTCTGCATTCCAGGACAAAACGGAATTTTTTTACTGAATCATTGACAACTGCGACAGATGTAAAAATTGCAATTTAAAAACCTGCTTTCTCTTCCAAAATAAAGGCACAATAATATTAAATATTTATAATATTTATTTAGAACCAATAAACAAAAATCTGTAAATAGAATCTTTTAAATATAAGCCAAATGTAAAGAAGTGAGTTCCTGTTGTACAGGCAACTTCTTCTACATTCTACTTAAAGCAACGTCTCATGTCTTCTTTACAACCAGTAAACGGGCCAGTTGTCAGCTACTGACGCAAGTTCGTAGTTTAGTGGTCATATTGACAGTGCGAATTCTTGTAGATGATTCTTGAAATTCAACCCAGTAAATTCGGCAAGTTATGTGAAATTACTGAGTTTTGTCGCATATTCTAACTAAATTGCTGGCCAATTGAAACGTACCAAGCGAATTTTTAGGTTGAATTTAAAGTCAAATATTTTGAAAAGGAGAAAAAATATCAACTTGAGGTTTTCAGGATTCAAGAGATAATTTAATTGCGAAAACAATAGTGTGATCCGATTTTTTTACTTTGAAGTACGTTACTATATCTACAGGGTATGAAAGAAGTCGTCTTTTTTTCTCAAACTTTATACCTACCGAGATTCCACAAAAATTTTTTTATATTTTTTTGATGTCCATTTTTTTAGTCCCTGGTTAATAAGGAAAAAACCAATTTCTCAAAATTTTTATATCCCTCTTATTTTATTAGATACCAAATTTTTTATTAAATTTAATATTGTTGAACAGGTTTTTGCAATAATAATTATGCTGCCATTTTGAAAGCAAATGTCATCATGTGATATGTCGATAAAAAGGTAATTTTAAGTAGAATCTAATACTTACGGAAAAAAACACACAGGATTGTTTTAAAAAATTTTGGAAGTTAGTAGGTGGCCCTTACGGTGAAACCGGAAGTGTCATCAGATTGTTTTAAACGTCAAAATGATTATTCCTTTCAACAATCAAACCATGCCAAATTTCAAATTAATACAGTTAAATGTAACAAAATGGTGGGGGTAGTAAAACGATTTCGTAGCCACCCGGTATACACGAATATGAGCAAATTTTTAAAAAAGTGAAAAACCCGTTTCGGGGATATAAGTCACTTAAATCAATGGTGAACATAAACTAACTAAATTCCATTCTATTCCATTAAGAAAATAGCCTCAAAAAATGAATTAAAAAATTCACCAATTAGCGAACGTGTACCGATTTTTGATAAGCCACTGGTTACCAATAAATAAATGAAAGTACAAAAAGTGTACTTTTTATAAGAAAGCCATTCATAAGTTATCATAATCAACTACAGAGATTGGTTCTTACAAAACACAATACGGCCAAACGACAAAAGACAAAGAAAAAATCAAATTTTTAGCAAAAATTCGGTATCTTATAAAATAACAGGGATATCAAAAATTTGAGAAACAGGTTGTTTTCCCATTAAGTAAGGACTAAAAAAATCTACATCAATAAATCTAAAAAAAAATTTGTGGAATCTCGGTAGTAATAAAGTTTGACAAAAAAAAGAAGACTTTCTTTCATACCCTGTCGATAGTAATGTACTTCAAAGTAAAAAAAATCGGGTAACACTATCGTTTTCTCAATTAAATTATCTCTGAAATCCTGAAAACCGCATGTTGATATCTTTTCTATTTTTCAAAATATTTGACTTTAAATTCAACCTAAAAATTCGCTTGGTACGTTTCAATTGGCTAGCAGTTTAGATGATAATGAAAGAAACGTTTATAATTACAACGCCATATTTTATTGTGCATACAATAATACAAGTATATACATATACACTTTAAACATACGTTTTTTTTTTGGAAATATTTGGACAGAATTTATAACAACAAATATTTTTTTATTTAAACAGTCAAACAAAACAATTATTAATATTAAGAATATAACACAAAAATAGAAAACTGGAGTACAGTTAAAACGCATATTTTTAAAAACATATTTTCTACTTTATACAGAGCTTAAAAATTAAAAGGTTCTGTATTGCATTTATAGTTTCCCAGTTTACCTCCCCCCTACTAATATAAGATTGTCTAGAAATTGATGACACATTTTTTTGTTATTTTTACCTCATATTAAAATTATTATAACCTAATTTATGCGTTTAAATATGGTAATATTATAGAAAGTATAATTGCAATAAAAACCTATATCCTTATTGAACACACTGTGTTATGACATTTATGGTCATAAAAACTACAGATTGTAATATCTTCTTTTTAGATTCAAAAAAATATATAGAAAGATTTGAGCTACATGTATTGACATTTGATTAAAGATTTACATTTTGTTATTACTGATATAAAATGAGCACAACATCTTTTGAGACACCATAAAATGTAAAATATTACACAAATCTTCAAAAGGTATCTTCATGTATAATACATAATAATAAGGGAATATCATTTAGGTATTTTAAGTATAGTTTAACAGTAAATTCACTCAAGTTATAAGGATTAAAGTGATAAGAAACACAATAAATATTAGTATACAGAACGAAATAAATTAGATAAATAGGTAACAACAACAGTGAATGAAACATGTTTGTTTTTCAGGTACGGGTAGGGAACGGCTTATATATTTTTTTGTGTTTTTCCTTGTTATTAGAAATTAACATCGTTCACAGATGAGTGTAGCTGAATTAATCTTCTTGATGAACACAGAAAGTTGTAAAAGATATATTTTATCACAAACTCAGTCTTTTCATGGATAAAACGAAAATTCAACTGGATACATTTGACTGAAATATTTTATTTTTTTACAAATTGTTTAGTTTATTTACAGGAATTTATAGTGGTAGTTTTATTAGGTATGTAATTTTCCTAAATAAGTAGTTTGTGATAAAATATGGACAGGCAGAAACGAAATTGAAACAGCTGCAGCATTTTTCTCTTTAAAATTTTGTATAATAACATAGTACATTAATTTTCCTATTTTTATAGCTTATTGCATACTACACGTCCCCTCTACTAATGTAATGCATGGCGAATGCAGCGGGGTGATATAATTTGGCAAAAATCTAATATAATAATAAAACTTTTTCAAACATTTACAAAAAAAATGTACAAAGTAAAACAGCAATTATCATTTTAACATGTATAATCGTTGTTGAACATTGCGCTGAGAATTATGGATAAATATATTAATTAGCCTATTTACAAATATACAAGCATCTTTAATTCTAAAATTATGTTAATATATTATGACACTTCATGTTCTTTTCTCTTTAGTTTTAATTGCTAAGCTCAACTATTTGATATTATCGAAAAATGTTGGCACAAATTAAATGGTACAGGCACACACATCCATACAAAGTTAGTTAGTCGCGGTATTTAAGCTCTGATGATGGGGAAAATTATTCACCTTATATTTCGCATAGACAGATTTATTTTGTCTTACTGGAATTGAGGTTTATTTTTTGGTTTGTTTGAAAGACCACAACAATATTACAGTAATTGTCTATTTTACATGGATGATTGTTCTCAATCACACACAAAAAAGGTTCTATAGATAGAGTGTCAAGTCACATATATAACATAACACAAGGTGACAGACTAATTAGAACTGACCAACAATTTTCAAGTTACTATTTGAAAACAGTAAATATCACAAGCATATTAAGTGTTTTGATTCTAGATTATACTCGAGTAGTTATTTAGGCCGTTTTAATAAGGATTTGAAATATTTTTGATTTGCTAGTAATAAAGGAAACCGAATTTTTGGAATAAATTGGAAAATTGTCTAGTCAGTTCCACAAGGAGGTACATTGAATATAACAACAATTAATTGATAGGTCTGAGCACCTGATACCTAGACTACCAACATGTGGGCCAGTCTGGGGTCCATCGGCAAGCCAAGGGAACTCGAGCGAACATACTTAACACTTAACCTATGTATTTATATGCTCATTTACGGTTTTATTTTTAAATGTAAAACAACATACAACATGTCCATAACACATCCAACAGTAAATTTGTTTATATTATCATTAAGGTGATAAGCAAAGGGACTTAAATCTATGTCACAAAAACACCGATCGTACATTACAATAATAATAATAATAAAGAGAGCAACAAGGAGAATATAAATAAAACAAGACAAGGAAAATATAAAATGGATTGTCTTATACATTTTGTATTTTTCATTATTTTTTATATTATATTTATGTACATAAATTGGAAAAGCTCGATGTTTCACCTGGCTATGCGAAGATGACCTTCTAAAATTGTAATCTACTATCATATACATACAGTAACATGTACAAATGTTTTTTAATTTTTATTATTATAATTATTAATTAGTATTTAATATAGATAGATTCATAGTAATAGACTTTTAAAAAGATCACAACACAGAGTTAAATTTTTTGGCACTTGCGCTATAGTCTGCACCAAGTACCGTTTTTGAGTTAAAAAAGTACCAACAATTTGAGCATTTGCTTGTCCCACTTCTACTTTGTGGCACATTTTAATACGTACATTAACTCCCACGATATTAATTTAAATATTTGTTTAAATCCAACTATAATTATACTAAACATTATCTGTAAATTTGACTAAAAAATTATCTTATTAGAAAATAATGATCATTATCTAAGTAAATATTTTAAGTACCTAGTTTATTTACTATTTTGATATATATGGAAAAAAATCACATTAGTATAAAATAAAATCAAATTTGGATCAACAAATCATCCACATATTTAAATAAATATCCGCAAGTTTTGAATTTTATCTTAAAAGCGCTTTTTTAGTAATTTTTTAGACTTCAGTAAATTACAACTTAAAGTCAGATCCAAAAATTTAAATATACTTATCAGAAATTTCCTAGTTATTTTATATAATCACAGTCTATGGTTACAACATTTCTCCTATTCAAATAAATTTAAAATTGCCTTAAAATTCCGTGACAATATTTAAGTTGAGCTTTTGGAATTATTTGCATTGTTTCGCCGCAGTATGTCAAGATAAAGTGTTTTGTATGCCAAAATTTAGGAAAAAATACCTATAAATAAATGTTTTAAATCTAAATTTTTGCACAGAAATAGCAAAGGTATGAATTTGAATAAGTATACAGATTTTAATAAAACAAATTAAAGGATTAATCAGCCCAAGCCAATTATTAGAAATTTTACGTAGAAACTCCTGTTGTGAACAGTTTTTAAATTGTGGATATTTTAGAACCGTAACTAAACTGTTAATTTATCATAAAATTGATCTATTTTTTCCAGTTTCTAAATAATCACAGTCAAAGGTCAGAACTCAGAACTTTTCATGTCTTTTACCTTAATAAATGATTTGTTGATCACAAGTTGATCAAGATCCTCGACGATCTGAGCAAATCCCAATTCACACAAATAAGTTTTAAGTATAAAGTGGACAAGCAAACGATTTTGTTGATAGTTATTATATTAATAATAATATACGTATTATTCATTATAATAATTATGGCCGTTTTGATATTTGATTATTTCTGTAATTTTATATTTGAGTTCAGATCTATTGCTCATAACAGGAAAAAAAGTCGGTATCAAAATGATACAACATCTGGAGCACTAAATTTCAGTAAAATACCAGATCGCTAATGGTACAGCTCTGAGGCAGTCGTTGATAATACCAACGATGCTTTTAGTGTCTCACTCACGACAGTCGAAAGGCACTAACGTTACGATATTGTAACGTAACACAACCCCTATTAAATATTAAATATAAATCTCTGTTATATGTGGATTGTAATTTGTACAACTACGTTCTAACTATAAATTTTTTTACCTAAAAATTTCTAACATTTTTTCGAATAATAAACAATTGTGTGTTAAAAAACGTTGCTTTTTGATGTTCGATCTGACTCTTTTGGATAATAATATTATATTATAATAACATTCTGCTTTGATTGCCCTTTACCTGTTTTTGATTCAGTTAGTTTTAATTTTGTATTATAAGTTTATTTGATTTAAATTATGTGATACTATACTAAGTACTAAACGGGCTTGGCACGGAAACTTCGAAATTTGTACCCGAAGAAGGTAATTGGGAGTCTTTTTCCCTTCGCTTTATTGGCTCAGCGTCCGGCGGACGATGGGATTTCATATGGGCACTGCGGCTCTTGATCTTTGTAAATACCCTGTGGGACAAAACGAAACATAAGTAGATAATATGGTTTAGAAAACAGAAACAAAACATCGACGGCTGTAGCTATCTTCGTATCAGATATTACCAATGAAATATAAGAGAACAGTTATAGACTTAGAGAATTCCTATTTGTCGTATAAAGATTTTATGTCATAGGA
The DNA here is from genome assembly GCA_963942485.1 of Pediacus dermestoides. Taxonomy (NCBI): domain Eukaryota; kingdom Metazoa; phylum Arthropoda; class Insecta; order Coleoptera; family Cucujidae; genus Pediacus; species Pediacus dermestoides. The sequence continues at coordinate 8,361,261 of OZ012629.1, forward strand.
ATGAATGTGTGTTACTTGAATTTAGTATTATAACAGAAAATAATATTTCTGAAGGTAACAAAAACTAGGTTTTAAAAAATATATAGGTACGTTTGTTTTGTGACTAAAAATGTATGATCGGTAGTGATATATAAGTTTGTTGAGACATGCTCACGTGCAATATCAGTAAAGTAGGTACATCTAAACTAATAGTATTTTATGTATCGGAAATTGGGGCAAGTGTGGACCCAAATCTTAGTCAAACTAAAATAAATTTTAATTTCGAGTTGGATCAACTTCTTGATTTTACAACAGAATTCTAAATACCGTAAACTCTCTCCATATTTTTGTCGCATGAATATGCAAACAATTCATTTATTTGAACTTGAGAAATAACCCCAATTTCTCGTTATACCACAAGAAGACTAAAACAAGCGAATTAACTCCATTTTTGGAATTTAGGTATAAATTTTCAGTTTTCACGAATAAATTCTACATAAAAACTTAATCCAGATGGTAAAAATAAACGAGAGTTTACGGTATTCAGCTCGCTTTTGCCCCTAATTCCCTACGTGTTCCCTATTTCGTACACATACGTAATTCGCAACTCACCACAAGCTCAATTTATACATAAAAGAACACCAACAACAAAAGCCTATTTTTTCAAGTACAAGTACTTGCCAGGAACTTTTGGTAAGTAACGAACCTGGTACACCCTGAAGTTTAATTCCAGTATCACTTTGAAGGTGTGTTCTGCATAAAAAAGAATAGTAGCATGCTGAAATGAAAGTAAAATGAAAAAACAAAAATAAATCCAACAAAATACACATCGACGTAAATAATTGGAACCAAAAATTAAAAAAAAAACAGATATACCTCCAAGAAAGTACCTTGGAGGTAAATGGAAAAAAAAGTACCTCAGTCCGCTCACTGGATGTTGTAGTAAAATAATAGTATATAGTATTAGCACGTAAGCAGAGGACGCAACACACACCGATCATTTACCTTAGCTATGTTATGATGAATGGAGTACACTTACTTCCCACAGATCTTACAAGGATAGTCTTCTGTTGAATCGGGATGACAAACAGTAGAACTTACAGTTGTTCGTTTATCTAAAGTGGAAGAAGGTGTGGGCGAATTTCTGGCAGTACCACCATGTATTCTTATGTGGCCGTTTAGAGCCGCACGCGAATTAAAACTCTACAAAAAAATATTAGAGAAATTGTGGTGAATGTCCAAAAGTACTTACAGCTGAGCAATCTGGAAATTCACAGACAAAACCTCTTGTTTCCTGCACTGGCATAGGAGACCCACTATCTACTATCTGTAAGTTTTGGTCAAGTTAAAAAAAGAATTAAATTAGAAAAAGCGTTAAGTACTTACACCTAATAATTTGGCATCTGGATATAGTTTCTCGTCTATTTCTACATCTGTACCCTTCAAATGGTAACTTCTTCTATCTCGGGTTAGTTTCAACCGTCGATACTCATCCGCACATACTTTTTTCCACACGTAATAAAACTGAACACACTGTTTAACAGTTTTATTTCGAATCTACAAACATAATAAGTTAAATGCTGCTTAGGAAAATTTACTAGAAAAACTATATACTTCTTGAGCAATGCTATGGAAGTCTTTATCGTATTTGAGCAAAGCTTTATGGAATATTTCCGTTTCTGTTGACGTCCATTTGTCGCTTTCGCTGTATTGATAGCACAAAAGTGGATGATCCGATGGGAGATTCGGTGAAGGCTGCATGAGTTTCAACATCGCTTCCTGTAAAAAAGAATAATTTTATACAATCGCCCTTGGTTTTAGTTACGGTTGTGTACTTACATGGATATTGCCGCCGCACATATGAAGAAGGTGCATGGCATATTCCTTGTTGCGTCCTCCCCCAGGAACTGCAGCGCAGCACGCGAAATCCAAGTACATGTCAACTGCACATATTCAATGCTAACACATACCTGTTGATAAGCCAACTTTTTGGCTTAAACAACAAGCCATCTATTTATTGAATTAAGTAGCCAATTGTACTACAATTAGTGACAATAAAACAGGTTTTTACTGGTTAGTAACTGTTAATACGGTTAGCAATATCTGCAGTACTGTTACAAGAAACTGTAAAATTTTAGTAAATTACCTTCACTGTCTGAACAGTTGTTTATGCCTGGATCCCATAGCAGGTCTTCATAGGTTGGTTCCCGATTGGTTCTATTTGGGGCAGTCGTAAAAGGAGGAATATTACATTGGAATTGTGGTCCTACATTTATATGGGGTGTAGAATCACTTTCTGGAATTGGTTCACTGCTCCAACTACCACTGTCCTCATCTGAAGAATCCCAAAAACTCACTAGATGCTACCTTAAACTACAAAATACAACTTACTTAATTTGTTTTTTATGTTAGAGTACAATCCGGTGCCAAGTCTTTGAGGGTTAAGTATGGGTTGCGGGGTGAATGGTGCAGAACCTTGAGGTTTACTCCTGGTAGCCCTCAGTTTTGACTGATGAAAAACCGGGAGTTGCAACGGTTCTGCTCTAGGCCTTTTCCTCGATATCCGTATAGGACTAGCAGGTATCCTAAAATTGTAAAACAAATAACACCAAAATTAAACAGAAAACAAACCGGAGGCTTACGTTGTTGGACTAAGAAACACATCGTTTCCTTCTTCACGTTTCACTTCTATAACTTGTTTAGGCCTTGCAATCATTTGCTTCGTTGGTATTGTACATTGTACAGTTTTCAGTACTTTGTGGACTTTTTTATCATCACCACTAGAACCAGTAGTAGCACCAGCACCACTATTAGCTTCGGTACTAGTTACAAGTTGCGTGTTAGTTAACACAAAATTTTTCGCTTGGAACGCATTGCCTCCAGTTTGTATAAATTTTATTTCCCCATTGGCATCCACAAGAATTCCAGCAAAATTAGAACTGTTCAAGTCAATCAGCTGATTATTACTGATGACTCTCAGAGGAACGCCGTTGAACTCAAACTTTTTCCTAGAAACAAAGTCTTTTGGACTACTGGACAACAGTGGATCCTCCGAGTTTGGCAACATCTGCGATTGTAAGGTATAGTGTGGTGACAAGGAAAACGTAGCGGTGTTTGGAGACGGCGAAAAAGTCGTCGAAGGGTGTGGTGATTGCGCTGAAGTCACAATGTTAGGCAGGGGTGATGGTACTGGCGTTAGCCCAACTGATAACGGCGACTGCGGTGTGGGAGAGTTTGTCAGCGGATACAAATCATCGTTAGTTATGCTTTCGCCAGGCAGTACTTCCTCCAAAGCCTCCTCAACCGCTGCCGAACTCGACATAGTCGACGTGAAAAACGCTGCCGATAACGGTGAAGAAGCCTGAGGTGGCTCGTCTATTCCTCGTTCTACAACTTGTCCGAACTCCTGTTTTGGTGACACTAGTGGAAGAATTGAGTTTTGTCCAAAGCACGGGCTTTGTCCTTCATGACTGGCAGGTGGTGTAGGATAAGCAAACCCTGGCGAATCATGCCTTATCAACGGACTTTGCAGTGGAGACTGAGCCGTCAGAGATGCATGTGGAGATCCAGCATACTGCGCTGGACTTTGTGTCTGATAACTAGGTGAAGGCATATCCAAGGTATTAGTCGAATGGAACGTACTGAACTCTGCAAGACTTTCCGGTAAAGGTGAATCCAACACAGCTTGCAAATCCTGATTCACAGAATGACTAGACTGATAGGATGGTGATTGTACCACCGGTTCCTGCAAACTCGTGTAGTTTTCCAAAGTGATATCCTGCATCTGTTGGTCGGATTGGTCCTGCAACAGCCCCTCAGTTTGAAACTGAATGGACGCTAACTGATGCGGATCAACGCCTTGAAGCAACATCGTATCCTGCACCTGTGTGAACACTTCATCCTGTAAACTCGGCGATAGGTACTCCGCTTCTTCCGATTGATAGGTCACATTCGCCAAGGTAAAGGAATCATTCGCTTGAAATTGAATCAGTTGGGAGGAGGTTTGTCCAGGATCAGAGGTAGTGCGTTTAACGGAGGCTTTTTCTCTTTTCAGGATGAGATCGGCTAGTGCTTGCGCTTCTTGTTGCGTACTTGAAGATCTAGACACGTTGAAAGCCTCCGCGTCGGAATGTCTGCGTGTTTTCTCCGTCGTTTGTTGTGGCGGTGCCGGAACGACAAAAGAAGTGATTTTCGTGTCCAGGTCATTGGAGTTGGCAGAGGAATGCACAGTTAGAGGAAAAAGTGGTGGGGCATTGGATTTTGTTGTGTCTTCTGTTGTGGATGGAGCTGTTGGTGTAGCAGCGGGTGTATTGGTGGTTATTCGCTTGTTGATGATTTTTTCTTCTATTAGAGCGCGTACACTTACACTGGCTGTTTGGAGTGGTGGACCATTTGTGTCTTTCTTTTCACATTTTTTATTTTCGGCATCCTGAAACAAGGACAATAATGGAACAGGGGAATAAAAAAATAAAAGTGGATATAGGCAAAGCAGGATGATTGTTCTAGACTTCTAGAGGACTTTATACTTAATGTTGAGTTTTCAACTGAGAGTTTATGGAATATTCGTGATATAATAATTCTCATATTAAAACAATAGCAACGTCGATTCAAATATTTACTTGCTGAAAGTTGTTAGTTTGTGCCGACGGTTTCAACCCATATATCCAAGCGAAGCAGAATTAAATTGCTTCAGTTTAAATGTATTTCTGCTAGTTCTATAACTAGCTAATTGCTCTATCAGATACTAACTATAACTACAGCTTACAATTCATACAACTTCGCTGATTAATTAAAAATTCCCTAACAGGGCGATACGATTTAAATTCAAAGTTAATAAATTATAGGTTTTGTTCAACAACAGTTAATCTAGCTTTATAATTACTTGCGTAGGCCAAACTACACAACACAGAACCCAAAATTAATATTTATTGTTATTTTGGGCCTTTTGGTCAAGGTTTATATTTGGACCTAAAGCCTACAGGCAAATGTAATACTGTAGTCTGTAGTTTAATGCAAATTTATCATGTTAATATTGTTGAGATTGTGGAGATGGACACAATGTACCTCGTGTTCCTATTGGCTATGAATATTCTGCATTAACTTAACTTAATGCGAAACCAACGCGAACTGTGTGGGTTAATTTAATTTTATGTTAGGTACTATATTATATGAAACTCTTCTGAATGGTACCTTTTTAAAGTATCCCCCATGAAGTCGCATATGCCCATTCAAAGCTGGAATATTCTTGAATTTCCTGTGACACAAATTACATTCGACTGGTTTAGGTTCTGGCTTGGGGGGGTTGTTGGAATTGGCCGGCGATGTTGAGGGGGTGGTGGTGGTGACTTTCGCTTGCGGACTGGCGGCTGTGGTGGCGGCTGTACTCCCACTTGTTTTGTTTGATGAACTCTGCTGCTGCGTCTGTAAACATGGCAAAAGCTTCAATGAGATTTTTTCGCTTAATTAACTCTGTACTTCATTTAAATAAACAAGATATTAGATTCTTTTCCGCATGTGAAAGCGTGCACGCCTTTCATATTTTTATTATTAATAACAGGAAAATGTTTTGGAGCCGTAAGCTAGTTATATAGGATTACTTTTATTTTATTATCCATAGAAACTGGGATAATGGTTTTAACTATTTTGTTGGAATTGGAAATGTTCCACATCGCATGTGGATTAAATAAAATAATTATAAACTAAACAATACCTGATGTGCGTAGCTATAATAATAACCCATCCAATAGTTGTTCATTATTATTATTAACAATAAACAAAGGAATAATAATAATTGTGGAAGCACAAATACATCACAATAATAGAGCACAAAAACATTTATCTGGTTCAACTGCAGCGGTGTTTATTGAATCATATGTTTGGTAGAATTATTTTGGATCAAATTTAATATGAAATCTTACATCAAAGAAGGGGTTGTTTTAGATGGTGTTTATTTGTGACGTCAGATGGTCCATATAACCGGATTAGATTATAATGAATCTCGGTGGATAACCGTAACTAGGCAGTGGTGGCGATAGAAATGGAGTCAAGAGAAATTTGTAGAAAATTTGCAAAGTATTGTTAGGTATGTATATTTAGAAGCTAATAAGCTCCAAAATTTTTAATGTATAAGCAATACTGTCCAAGATTTATTTTGCAGCGAAGCCTGATTTTATTATTTTCAATAACAGTATTAAAAAAATATATTTTTAGAATAAACTAAGTAAATACCTATATAAATTTATAATAAATAAATTTAGTTACAATATTTCTTTGTTATCCTGAAAATTGCGTAAGTACCAAATTTTGCAAAAATTTGCAATAATATATTATTTAGGTTTATAAAAAACTACCTATTAAAACTAAAAGACTTAAACAGACATTAAGCATTATTTAAAATAAATCATTAAAAGTTGGATCTAAAAAGCAAAATATTTAGATGAACTTTTTTTCAAAAATCCTAATATTTATTTATAATCTCGTGTACAAAATTCATTTATTTTTATCTCCCATTTTCTATCCAACGAACAGCACTGGCTTGGTGATGATAAAGTATTTGATCCAACAAGAGTAAAGACTAGTAGGGATGCTGTGAGAACCTGACGACCTTTGACCCGCACATTTTACTGACTGACCACTGGGCAAGGGCGCCATCCCCTCACCCGAACTTGTCGCATTACTGCACCCCTACTTAGAAATGTACCTACACTAGACGAGTATAGAACACCCTTATGGAAGGGTTAAGTGACTGCTTAAATTACCAGGTGATTAATTATTAAGTCTCATTTAATTTTTCAACGAAATAGCGCGCAGCTGTTCGCTTTCAAGCTGTTTACTTGTAGATTTCCTTCACAAACAACAAAACTATACTTAGCTTCTAGAAAAATAATTACAGAAGTTTTTATTTGTTTGGAATTGAAAAAGATTATTTGGTGCCCAGTATTAACAGTATCTACCTATGTGCGAACGTGAAACTTTCCTTGTAAAATAAATATATCTAACAGGCTGTCGTTGTGAAAAGGTTGTGGAGTTAAAAGTTTTTCGCAAACTTTGTAATTACTCAGCCTCTTGAAATTAATCATTTTAAATTTTAACCACAGTTTTGACTAATTGGAAACTGAACTAACCTCGTAGGTTATTCAAAGAAATAAATTAATTTGTATGTACCTATGTATATCTAACTACACAGTGAAAAATCTATCCGACTTTAAGCTCTCCAATTAGCGGTAGGGCTGTTTGTTTATGGATGGAAAATCAGGAGAGCATAAACCGACTGATTCGTACAATAATAAATGTATTAATGCCCTATTTACAGGTCCTGCATATTTCCAATGTAAATAATTAATTTTGTCGAACAATAGTCGGGTTTTTAATTAGGATTTAATCAATAAATATTTTATGCGCTGGGGTAAATACTCGAAAAGCAATTATACAACTAGTAATCGGATTCCAAAAAACTATAAATAATATATTATGTAATATATATTATGATTAATTTATAGAAGCAATATTATATTAATTTTTAAATAACGTTATCAACAATATTTGCCAATTAACCATAATACGAGCCCTAACAACTAAATGTTCGGACAAAAGTAAATCTGATTGTCCTTTTTCTACACGCGCAAAAGTTTTCTAAATTAACTTCCATAATATTGATGGTTTTTTTCTGTTCTAATGCCAATATTTAGTTATATAAAAACGTAAATTTCGTAAAAATCCGCTCGGCGGTTCCAAAACTGTGGCCCTTTAACCCAGCAAGATGGGAAAATTGTAGAAACAAAGAATTATTATTTTCAAAACGTTGGATCTAGTAGTCGGATTTTAATGAAATTTACTTTGTTGCAAAGCTGGATGTTGGTTTTCTTTACAAAAAAGTTACACAAGTTTTTATTTGGTGATTTTAGGCATTTATCGGAGCTTCAAAATTGCACCTTTAAAAATGATAGAATTTTTTAGTTACTGTTTTAAAAAATCACAGTTTTAAAACCGCTGGTTGGATTTGTGTCAAAAAACCTTTAAATCAAAGCTCAATAATCGTACTATATTGAAAAAATCATGAAATGTTAATATGAATTTTTTTTGCATTTTTTTTCGAGTTCTACAGTTTACTTTTCAAAAAACATGTTTTTGAGGGTGCTACCTACATTAAAATAATCACAGTTTTGGAACCGCAGGTTGGATTTTGGTAAACTTTACTTTATTGCAAAGCTGGATGTTGGTTTTATGTACAAAAAAATCCCCAAATCTTTATTTGCTGATTTTAAGCATATTTCGTAGCTTTAAAATTGCACTTGAAAAATGTGACGTAATTTTCTAACGACTATTTTTAAAAAATCACAGTTTTGGAACTCGGGGAAACGACATAAAGGTGTATTCATGGCCCTGATCCAGTCCGAACTTTAATGTCATTGAAACTCTTTGACATAAAATTAAACGTATTCTACGCAATAATCCACCAAGAACCATTGGGGACTTAAAGACCAACATAGAAGAAATTTGGAACGGTTTCACGCCAGAATTGTACCAAAACTTGATAAATACAATGCCTGCTGGAATACAGGCAGCAATTAAAGCAAAAGCAGACGTAACCTCTTATTAATGGTACTAAATTAAAAAGTATCCCAACATTTACTTGCAAATTCATTTTGTAAAATTTGCTAATTATTAAATTAATATAAATTATAAAATTTTGTTCCATGCATAATATTGTTATTAAGGTTTTATATTATTGTATTGTTAGGTGTTTACTAATTATTTGCGTAAAATTTCCAGTTCTCCTTTCATACTTCAAAAATTTACTTTCGTCCGAACATTTAGCTGTTAGGGCTCGTAATATCACACTGGGAGAATTTTTTTTTTTAAATATCAAGAATATTATTTAATGTAATCATGATGGTGTTATTAAGTTATAGCATTCTTTATTCGAACCATCAATATAGAGGGTGTCCCCGCACTAGTAGCAATACAGGGTATCTCACAACTTATATGAATAATTTTAAATGAATATGCACCCTTAACATTAAAATTTAAGTATATTTGGAAATTGTATTAAAATTCAAATGGTGTGAATCACGAATCTCAAGTTAAAATTTAATGTTTAGGGATGTAACCCTACACTTTATGAAGTAATTTTATTTGATATTATAAAAAGATTAAGTAGGTATCAAATAGATTAATTTACTAGTGATGAAATCTACGAATAAAAATAGATATCTACAAATTGTTGTATAATATATTAATCATTGAAGGTTTCGGTTTTTAGTTAAAGTTAAAAGTTTTTATGAATAAGGGCGTACTAGTACAGCAAATATCCACTTGATTGTAGACCTACTGTATCCTATATGTATATCTGGATGTTTAGTGGTATATATTATACATATGAATCCTCCATTTTTATTTATTTGTTCAAATGACCGTTCCTCATTGGTTTTAGCATTTAGTATAGAATCCAGAGACTTAAAAATTCATTAAAATTTTTATTTAACATCCACAAATTGTGGATTAAAAAGGCATTTACCAGTAACCAAATTCCCGAATAATTTACGCTGTTATTTAAACTGTCTTAATTTTACCACACACTCGTATTTGCAAATAATTTACTACCTGCAGCGGATTATTGACGAATAAAACATTAGGACTTTGTAAATTTATTCGTTAATCAAACTGCATTTTCTGGAAATTATGTACTAAGATTTTCTATAGTTTTTTTACTCACCGTGGAACTCCACACTCTTTGGACTTTAACGGGTGTTTTGTTAATAACTTTCGTGGTGGGCTTTGATGCAGGTTTACTAGCGGATTGGGATTGCCGTTGGGTTTGCTCCATTATTTGATGTATTAGATCCAGTTGCTGTTTAGTTAACCCATCATTGTTGCCACTGCTGCCACTCTGGAAAAAGACGCGAATGTCGGATAAATATACATCGCAAAAAATTTTATGGTCAATTAAACGAATTGAATGTGTGTTTGTTTACATTATTATATTGTCCAGGGGTTTCCAAGCGAATTTATGAAAATATTCGCAAGCGTGCGCGTTTTTTTTTACTGTCAATAATATTAAATTTATGTAAATAATATGAGTCTCTACAGCAGCAAATCCACAATAGAAAATTTATGATTGCGTTCGATTTTATGAAATAATGTTGGTGGTGTTATACAGTAAAATTTTTAACCGCCGCATTTATCAGCATGCTACAAAAATTTATGGCGAAAGTAATCTCATTTTAATAGCAAATTGTAGACAGTTGGGTAGGTGCGATTGACATAAAAACTAAAATACCATTCCTTTTTATTTTATATATGAATCGCTAATATTTCAGGGAACACGCAGGTGATATATAATGATGGTGTTTGATCATTATTATTAGGATTACTTTAAAACTCTGCCGGCACTGACATTATTTTCCTAAGCATTACAAATTACAACCTTCAAGGGTGATTTAGAAGCAGGTGTATTTTTCTTCTCGCAACCAGAAAAAGTTAACTCTACCACTAGCAAAGATAAATTCATGGTGATTTTTCTTTGAAAAAAAAAGTATGAATAATGCACGGTGTTTTAGTCTTGAAACATTGCAAATTTAGTCGGGGCCGTGTCTTTTTACTCCAGTTAATTACTGGAAACTCATTTGAACTTTAATGGTTCAAATGACGAAATACAATTTCATGCTATAAATTGAAATCAATGGAATCCTTAATTCATTACGTTTTGTATTTCATTAATCAGTGCAAGAAAATTATTTTATCAAGAGAAAATTGTACAAGATTAAAATTTTTAAATGAAATTTGGAAATTAGGATAAATCACATTATTGATCAATATTTAGAAAAAATTAAAACATACAGAGTAATACATCGACTTTTTTATGAGAGATTTAAGCAAGATATATTTACCTGGAGCAATACTAAAATAGTTTTGTTAACTCAGTATCATTATTATTCAGAATCCTCTAATCAATTTTTCACAATTTGACCTGAACAATTTCAATTTGTCACAACTTTGTTACCCGGATAATTTCCCAATAATTTAAATGAATTTCAACCAAAGCAGATTAAATTATAATTAATTACGATACTTTGTTGGAGGATTCTGATTTGCTAATGACTAAACCCTGAAAAATCCCCAACCTTAATTAATAAGAGTAGAAAACAAAATAGTCATGGTTTATTTTAAAATCCAGACCCCGATTACTTAGTACATAATGAAAATTTAATTGAACTAGAAACTTTATTAATGTTTTAAATAAGAATTTACTGATTATACAAAATTTCTCATTTCCTTTTACCTTTACTGGATCCGTAGCCAACAATTGTTGTAATTGGCTTTTGCCGGTTGACGTCGACGGTGACGTGGACGTTGGTGGTGGTGCATACTGAATACAGCTAGACCCATGGGGCGACGCTGCATCCCCCGATGCAGCACCTTGAGCTGGTGACATGGTAGTGGTGGTTGTATTCACTGTTGATGAACTATGATGATTCTCAGTGTGTCGTCTAAGTGAGCGGGCATCACAGTAACTTTTTCCACAGCCTTCAGCTTTACATTCGTATGGTTTTTTATTGCGATGTGTCAGCATGTGACCATTTCTGAAATTTGAATAAATGATTGAAAAACATCCCAATAAAGTAAAATAGAAAGTGGTGGCTAGATTAGGTTAGTTTTTAGGTTATGTTAACTGGACAAATGTTGATTAGATTCCTGTATTTACATACAAAATTATCAAATTTTCCTCTCCTTGTAAGGCTTGTTTAGAATCCTTGCACTAAATACAGTAATTACAAGATAAGCTATTGAATTATTGTGCATGAAATTTGTCATATATCTAGAGCTGATTCTGTATTTTGCGTCATGAGAATGGAGAGATCCACCCTTTAGATATGACAATATTTCATTTGTTAATTTAACTGACTGCTAACTATCTAATACCAAAATATGCAAATGAAACTGTAAAATTTTTTATACCTAAGTTAGCATTTTATTTATAAATCATTCTTATACCTTTTACACACACGATTTTCAACTCAAATTTGGACCATTTTGTAGTTTTCGATAGTTCGAAATTACTAGATTGCTGATAATTTTTCATAAATTATAAATTTTTCTTTATATTTACAGTGTCAGACTGGATTCAAGAAGGCCTATCGGAAAAAAATAGAAGGAATACTGTGCCGAATTTTTTTAAGTCATTAGGTACGTGTTCCTAATTTTTTTTAAAAACTTAACAATGACCAAAAGTTAACTTTCAAATAAAACAATTTTGAAAAATTTTCTGATTTTGGCATTTTGATGGGGTCTAGTTGGAGGAATTGGAGGAAGTGAGGGAGGGCAAGCGTCATATTTCCTTCTATATAATTTCCAGTATTCGGGACAGGATATACAAAATGCAGCAAAATGTTATGGTGAATAATTAGTTAGAGGTTTTAGGGGCAAACTTGACCAACCTACACTACTGATCACCACATCCACCAATATTTGTTAATTTATCGATTTGTTAGTTACAATTATGTACAATAGAAGCAACTAACAATCTATCAACTGAAATATTTAATTTTTAAGGAGCAGTTTTCCTTAACTATTAGTTAAGGTAAACTATTGATAGAAAAAGCGGTGCTAAGTATCCTTCCAACATCTAAACTGAAAATTTTACTTAAAATATTCATCACCAATCTAGATTTAAACTTTCCCATAATTTTCGAGAGTTTAACTTTATTAAATTGTTTAAAGTTTTCGATAGCATATTTTATAGGTACCATTTGAGTCAAAAGTGAGATAATTTGAAGACGTTTTTGCATAATCTTCAGTCAACAGTTATGCTTTAAAATATTCTGAGAAAATTATTAGTCAAGATCTAATATATTGATACTGGAATACCAAAATAGTAGACAATGAATTATTTTGAAGCCAAGTCGATTACAAGAAATGAAATTTGCGAATGCAACATATTGATGCAGAGGCATAGAGACAAAGATGTGTTAATCATACTTTTGGGATCCATTAAATTTCCATCGCTTTTGTTTCACTGTTATCTAGAAGTCTACTATTGCGGTATTGCTAGAGTTTGATATATTTAAATAATTTAGGATATTTTTTAAATTTTAAATCTATTGGCAATGAACTAAACTCAATTTTGGAGTAAATATGCTATGAATCAGAAATTTTGAATCGTTTTGTCCTGATTATATTTTCCTAGCAGTTGAATATTGTTTCTTATCAATAAATGAAATTGAAATAAAATGGAATGACTTGAAGATTTTAGATATTTTCTAATTAAATTCTAGCATTGAATGATGTTATTATTGTTCAAACTCTTTAGTGCACTTGTTTCTATTTATATTCAATATGAAAGTAGATAAATAAGCTTATTTGGATAATTTAGAAATTTGAACAACCAAATCATAAAATACACTTGTTTAGAAATGATTTCAATTTAATCAATCTATCCTGTAATATGTAAAACCTGTCCTCGTCTTTATTGAGCTTTTTTCTTTAAACAAAGTCCAGTCCTACTTTTAATTGCTTAGAAACGCTATAGAAAAAGTCCATTAGACATTCATTTAATTATATGTATTAACTTGATTGATTATTTTTCAGAACAAAACAATCGGGTTCAATCCTTTTAATCATATTGTCTGTTCACCCACGCATACATTTTTCCAATTTATGGCGATTCAATGACCCCACCGTCCTCGTCGAGTAAAAACAATAGGTAATCAAAATAATGTGATTGTAACAAGTACTTACAAATGGTCTTGTCGCTTAAATGCTTTTCCACACATGCTACAAACGTATTTACGTTCGTCGCTGTGAGTCAGCTTGTGTTTGGCCAAAGCAGAGGCGTTTCCAAAAACTTTGGCACACACCTAAAACGATACAAAAAACATAGATTTATTGTAATTTCTCATAATGTGGAGTGTTATGTAACGGTTTTTTTGTGTGTGTATGTGTGTTGGTTGCTATGTTATTATTGTCAACAAGGCAATTAATAACAAAAATAGCGTTTTTATGTTTGAGTGGTGTTTTTATTTTCTGGAATAACACAGTGGCAAATGCAACATACTAATGAGAATTTGATTTGATTCTGTTACAATAAAATAAAGTAATTTCAGGCAAGGGGAAAAACTAATAGAGAAGTAATAATAAGCGAGTAGTTGCCCTCACATGCGGTTTATGCCGAACGCGACACAACAATTTGATAACTTAAAAATCTATACAATAGTCTATAGCAGCACTAAATGTATAGCCAATTTCATTTGCAATGTTGTCGGACCAGATGCCATGATGAAATGTTATATTACACATTCTCTGAGTTTCACCAAGCATGTGATTTGAGTTTAATATATTAAAGGGCACTTCAAATATGGCAGCAACGTATATACGCAGACATATACTATATTCCGCTCTGCCTAGGATCTTTTATTACGTTTATAATAAACTCTATAAAACAAAAAGTAAATTTTACCAGTCGTATATAAACACACCACACAAAGGACAGTCAGTGTATACCCGACTGTATTTCCGGCATTTTCCTTTACGCTCTCTCCACTACAGTGCGCACACATACCATAAACATATAAATGAAATTTTTATGTCGGTTTTTTTTTGGTGGTGTGTGGGTTAATTTGATTTTTTTACCTGGCATTGTTGAGGACCCTGTCGATTTGGCGATGCTGCCTTAGGTCTTGGTCGTTTGACAGACAACTTTACAATTTCCGAGGATGAGGAACCGGATTTTTTGTCTTCCGAGGATGTTGTTGAAACTGTAAAATAAAAAGTATGTTAGCTGGAAGATTATCTAACATGCCACAAAGGATACATTTAAATATATGCCACTATAACATCAAAGATAATGATAACTTATTAAGACAGCTTGCGGATGTAATTGAGTTTAGTTTATTACTGTTCTGTGAATTTAAAGCCATTTATGATATTGTGCTATGGCATTAAGTTGTCTCTAGAATGAAATAAACATTACACTTATAGCTTTAAACAAACAGTGGGTTATTGTTTTGAATAATAGGGTAATTATAAATGTTATTAAATTAAAAGGAAGACATAAGTTGGTTCTAAGTCATAAATTCTGGCGAAACTGAGAGGCTGTAAAGTTCCTCAAATATTTCGGCGAAGGAATAAAATGCACACTTGCCATCTGCAATAACTGAACCAATTCAATTAAATTCTTTAACTCTATCATTCATCGTCCAATTTCATAAAAGCGAATTGTAATTTATTACGAGGTTTCCATACTTTAACTCTGGATTGACCTCGGAATAAGTTAAAAGTTTGAAAGATTCTGATATGAGTTTTAGGTTAGGTTAATATATGAGGCAATGATAGGATATCTACTCATGTCTTATCAACAGTGTGGGGTCTGAACATTACATAAGAAAACAGTTCATGTTCTATTTTTTCTTTTTTTTATGCAGATTAGCGCCGATATCATTCTTTCCACAGCTCTTCACTTGCTCTTTTCCTTCATTATGGGATCGATGAGGTCGTCCGAAGAGATTTGTGCCCACACTTCGTCAATTTGGCTGCAGTAAATACTTTTTCCATCTTCGTGTATCTTACATCTTCTAAGATACTACCTGAACATCCATGGGTGGTAAGAAATTGTGTTAGATGGTATCACTCGCTCCTTTGTGCTCATCTTAGTTACCCATCGCTCTTCTATGTTTTCCTTCAAGATTCCTAATATACTCTATGCCAATTATATTCAACATGTATGGAGAAATCTCACGGTTCTAAAGCTTTATTGCTGTTTGAAAAGCTCGTCCTTAGCTTTTATACCGGCATCAAGTCCCATTACATTAAATACACATAGCAGGTGGTAGGTTTTTTATGGAAATCTAGCTTCCACTCTTGGTATGTAACAGTTTTCATAGAGGAGCTTATTGAAAATTTTCAAAGCTCAAACGGAAAAATTTTTAGTCAGCATTTTTCAGATTCCTAGCGCAGGGCTATTTCTTCAGCTAAGTTTTTCATTCCACCTCCCATATTTCTTCCAGCACTGAGAAAGGAGGTAGTTTCTCTTTTGTCTGCTCCTAACCTAATCTAACCTCACTTAATTTAACTTTCCTAGTTTGTTCACATAGTTACTTTGTCGAAAAAGTAACAAAAGTAAACATTTGGAAAAGCTAGTTTGCACTAAAGCTAAGAGGAAAAATTTTTGTTTTTCATCATCCATCGAAAGTTTTATGTATTTTTTAAGAAATTGCTGTGAGTGACCTTCTCATAAAATAAGTACATACTTAATTACAAATAGGTTAACGAAATATAGTTTTCAGTAGGTACGATTTCCTTTTAAAAAAATTATAATGTAGATACACAATGAATGTAGGTACGTACATAATAAAATGAGGTGGTTTTTCTTACGCCTGTCTAATTTCTCTTAATTTAATTGTAATAACTTGGTTACATAGTTTCTCTGTCCACATCTTTGTAATATTAAATAATGATTTGGAAAAACTAGTTTGTTTGAAGTACCTAAATTGCTCAGGTAAGATGAGGAAGAAATAATAATAGGTTTTTTTTACTATCCATTTTTACAGTTTTTAAGAACACATTGCATTTTCTCCAGAATATTATTACATTTGTTTAATTAAGTGATACTTGAATTACAAATAGGTCAACCAATTATTTAATTTCTGTGTGTGATTTTCACTATTTTCAATTTTTGAAAAGCTTAGGTTATACAATATATTATCTACTTAATTGATTAATTTGGTGGAGGGGCTAATATATAATAAATCACGATTAAATCTTGTTCCTCTTTCCAAATTCCCGACAAAATCTTCTAAATTACATTACAATCCATGTTATTGTTTTATTAATGCACATATTCATAAGTAAAATTTAACTTAAACATAGAAATGAAAACTTTTGTAAAGTTGGTGGATGCGCCGGTGTCACACTTTACCATAGAATCCACACCGAAAAGTGCTTCTCCAATCAAAGTACTTTAAATTAGCATTCTGTATACCCACTGCTCGAATACTTAAATTCAATTTAAAGTTGCGTGGAAATAGGGCGTCTTGGGGTGATGTGGGTGTATGTCTGTGTGTATGAATATTTTGGCCATTTCCAAAGATAAATTTACTTTGCACGGAAATGCGCCTGTAGACTGCGTCTAATTTACCTACATCAGAAATATTATGCGGGTTGGAAACCATTTATTGATATTGACACACGTCGTTTCTATCGCAACGGGTAATGGAGTGCTGAAGTTAGCGCAAACAACTTATTTCCACAGGGAATTGTCAACAGAAGACTTCATCTCATAACTCAATTTTTACAGTACCTCTTATCACAACAGCCTGATGAGTGTAATCTACTAAAGCAATTGCTTTTTCCTACTGGGCTCGAAAACATCCAGGCGCATACACACACACGCTACCCCTCAACACACACACATAGACACATTAATACACAAACAGGTGAGTTACCAAATGAAAATCAATTAACAGAATTCCATGTTGGCCCCTGTGCGTAGGTAATTCTTCAAATAACGAACGCCAGTCGGAAAAGATTGATGAGCCCAATTCCCGTTGAAAAAAAAACCTAATTTATTATCAAGAAAATATTATGAACCTATCTACATTATATTTATTTTTTGTATTATTCGCGCTATTGTGTGAACAAACGAATTTATTTTCGTGCAATAACGGATATTTCAGTGCATGCAAGGGCACGTTGAAAATTCCATTAAATTAGCATTATATTTTGTATTAAATGTTGCTGCATGAACTCTTGTTGTATAAAACACATAGATAGTATAATGCCCCAGGGAGGCATGGGGACGGGGTGTACAGTTCCATAGTTGGCGGAAGCAACTTTTCCAACCGGAAATGGTCAGTAGGATATTATACTGCGCCTGGCTGGGTGCATACAAGCGGAAAACCTGTTTTGAATTTAATATTTTGACTTCGAAAAACCACGTTGTAATTATATACGTTGAGTTTAGAAAAAATTTAAAATCCATAACCGTAAAGCATAAAATTTTAATTAAACATTTGTGGTTATGGTTATGATGGTGTTTCAGTTTAAATTTGGAGCTGTTTAATTTTTAATTATTGGAAATTTGTTGAGGCTCAAAATTAATTGAATACATCAGTTGATTAAAAAATTCATTACATTTAATCCAAATAAATAACATTTTGAAACTGGTTTATGGATAGATATACAGTTGGACGGAGTTGATGTTTTAATTATTGTCCATTTCATAAATTAAATTTAATTGGCACAGGATTCGATAGTTGAGCTGCATTATAAAACAGACCAATTAAAATAGTTTTTATTATACTAATTGCATAAAATTCACTAGAGAACGCAATGTCACTAAAATGAATAATAGCATCGTTTCAATAATTGATATGGTGATACCAGACACATTTATTGCACTAATTATTGACGGGATGAGTGAACAAAATAAAATATATTCTCTGTAATTGCCCGTCCACGTGCTTATAGAAATTTTTGTAACAATACTAATTATTATGTGCACATAAAATTGAGGCAGTAGCGCCAACAATACGAATTTATACAAAAGAATTCTCCTTTTGTACATGTTTTTGTTCCAGGGAATATTAAAATGAATTGTGTGCATTCAATCATATGTGTCTATAAAATATTAAAGTCCTTTGTATATTATTCATAGGCACTTCCCTGTGATAGATGTTTTTCTTTAAAAACAATATTTGAAACAAAAACAAAATAATAAATTTATTATTCGATGCATTACTCCCGGGAACCAAAAACTTATGACAACAGGGCGAGATATTGATTTATATCAGCCTGTTTCAAACAATATTTATTGCCTTTTTTCATCTAGCATTATTCACAAAATAAAGCACATGTTACAAAGAACGAACTCATCCATATGCAATGCGTCTTTGCGATATTGGTAGGCGGGAAACGATTGGATTTTCTTGTCGTTTATTTATCCAACATCTAACGATATCTTAATTTTGAATTTTCGCAGACTCTTGGGGATTACTTTTCTTATAAAAGGGTAGATAAATTGTCAGAAGCGCGCGCGGCAATATAACAACAATCAAAAAAAGCACTAGACGTACGCTCTCAGTCCTTTTTGGTCCGTGTGGATATAAGCCTGTTTGATAAAAAAATTACACAAGGACAATATTCTAAATTAAAACGTCTCTAGGTCGCTTTTGACTCTGTTTGTTTGAATTGAACAAATCTAATAATACAGAACGAAGGCGCGGCCTATTATCTCCGCAGTTCTTTATAGTAAAGCAATTATCGGTAAATATATTCTGTATAAGATGAAAAAAGCGTCTGGGTTAAAAAAACATGAAAATATATGAAATACGTTATACACTATGTTTAAGCCAATCATCTGTCAGTATGTAAAATATATTTATGCTACAAAGGAGGAAGAGGATGATTCTGACGAGTGTGAAGTTGCAAGGATATGAGTCAGAATCACTTCCTCCCCTGTAGCATACTCCATTTTATCTCATACATGCACGAAAATGCATTTTTTTTTGAGTGAAACGCGAGAATAAAGTCTAACCGAGCATGACATTGACATTTTTGCGACGAAGTTATCTTTTCAGCCGCTAGATGGCGATACTTTACGGCGAAAAATCACACTGAAAACACAAATAATTCCCGCATATCGGGGAAAAATGGGTACCATCTTACTCCCACTCCTTACTTTCCGCGACTACCCCAAAAAGGCTACTTTGTTTCCGCGTTTCACGCAAATAAAGTGGCCAGTTTGATGGTGCATGTACGAGAAAACACTTTTATTTCCATATCTACACGAAAATGGCCACTTTATTTGCGTGAAATGCTGGTACAAAGTCGCCTTTTTAGGGTAGTCGCGGAAAATAAGGTGTGGGGGTAACATTTCTTACTTGGTTAACCATTCCCTCACTGATATGCGGGAGTTATTTGTGTTTGTTTATGGTTGTCAAGGTGATTTGCTCACCGCACAGTGTCAAGCAAAATGTCAGTGTTATGCTGTTTTAATTTGTTCGCGCGTTTCACGCAAAGGAAGTGGCCACCTTGTTGCATAAACTACTATTTTTCATACATGTCTTATTCCTCCCTTGTAGTATAATATACTATTTTATAATAATAATGTATGAAAATCTACAAATTTATTAGCCAGATAATAAAGTTATTTAGAAATTTTACAATTTTTTTTGATGAATTTGTGTCGACTGGGTTTAAGAGGGCCTATCGGGAAAATGGGGAGGAAATAGAGTGGCACCTGTTGTATAGCCGAATTTTTTTTGAAGTTCACGGTCAATGCGTTTTCCTGGTACCTCTTCAGATTTTTGTTAAAATCTTTACACTAACAAAAGTTGATGACTTTCAAATGGAACAATTTTATTTTTTTTCTCTTGGTCGTAGCCTAAGAGAAAGATTAAGAAAAGCTAATTTATTCGTAAATAAGGATGAAGTAATGGGATACTGGGAAAAACTGTAAGAAGAAAATGAAGACCTTTGTGAATTTTGACTCCTTTTCGTAATAAATTAATGTTTAATCTCGAAATGTATATTTTTATTGAAAAAAAAAACTGCTCTACATCAGTTACTTTGAAAATCCAGACAGTTATCTTCATAAAATATAATTTTAGATTAAAGTTTCATATTTTAAGTCCAGTTACTACATCTACAGATTTTTTAATCCCAAAAATAATAAACCTAATTTAGAAAAATGTATCTCTGTCAACTTCCCATAAATTCTAACGTATAATTGAATTTTTTTAATATTCAAGTTCCATTAACTGATTCAAATATTCAGAGAACCCTTTCCCATCCTAGAAATATATTAATAAAACATCATATGTTTCTTTGCAGCTTCCTGTTTGCGAATCTGGGTAAAGAAATCTGTCAAATGTGCTATTTGAAAATAAATGCGACGTATTTTTTGCACATTTTCCATTCTTTTGTGGAGCTGAGAACATAACAAAATAAATCAGAGACATTTCATATGCAAAATAGACAATTTCAGCAGGGTGTAAAGTAACCTACAAATGTAAAATTCTTAAGCCCTAGGCTACAGTTTCTCCACTAAGGACTGTGTAGTGGGGTATGCTACAGCGTATATACTTCTTTTTCTTCACTATATAAAAGTTTTAATATAATTTTTGAAGTTGCGGATGGTTGGTGAAAAGCAACAAATTGCAATACTCATAATCAAATTTTTTCCGAATTACGGTAGAAATGTAGGAAGTTTTTCAATTTCAGCTAAGGAGGAGCGAAGAGAAAAACGAGATAATATAAGAAACGAAATACAATCACAAGAAAAATTACTTTATACTACGCGTCGGTTAATAATATTGATTTTCATTATATTCTTTTTGGTGCTCATGAAGGCAATTGAATAACTCCAGATTTCACATTCGACACAGAGCGAACACTAATGACGCTGGCCGCCGGAAATAAAACACCAGCCATGTCACTTCCTGACTCGAATAATGACAACTTCTACACTCTCTGTGAGCAGACTCTCTAATAAATGATCTCAAACCTTGCGCTACTGCTTTTTACAACTTTTCTAAAACCTGTCGAAATTGTCTGCCACATTTTTATATATTTCCAACTTTATAAAAGAAACTTGTTACTGCTTCAGACACGTACAAATTTCTTACTTACTTTGTATTGATTAGATTCATTCAAAAAAAGAAAAATGTTTCAAACCAAAACTCTTTTCTACCGCCAACTAGGATGAACTTCTGCCCTCTGTTCAATTTTCACATCATGCGTACGAAAATACCTGGATTTTTTAAAAACCCCACAGTTATTCAGCGCTTAGCCCATTTTTAATTAATAACGCGGCTAATTAAATACCGCACCAAAATCCATAAAGCAAATATGATGTAGGTGGGCAAATAAAATAGGCGCAGGAAAATATTTTATTTTGCAACTGAAATAAGCAAAGTTTAATGAATTGTACTCATCAGTCAAATTTAATTACGAATAGTGGACAATCCCATCAAACAAAGCCGCACAATACGACAAAGCAGTGAAATACCGGATGTCCCTACCACAATTCATCTGTTCATTAGCGACAGGCATCTGGAAACCTATATCCACTTCATCTAGTGATTTTCATTTAAATTATAGTTTGAAACTAGAAAATCATTGCACATTTTATGTACGAGTGGATACAGCAACATTGCCATTTGAGCAAACAAAGAAACTCAAAACTGGAAATAACATATTTCATTAATTTAATTGGATTTTAATACAATTTAGTTGTTGGAATGTACGGTTTGCCTGCAGCGAACTAAAGAACGTAATGTATTAAAGCGTTGATTTAATTTTAAAAAAGAATTTTAAAATATTAAATGTACAGAACATAAACCACTCGCATTCGTTTTATCCATATTTTCATATAATACGCCCGAGCGTATATTTATTAAAATACTAATTGAAAACGGTGTTTATTGTTTTTCATCAAAATCAAAATAAAACGTACGCAGGTATATAAAGTTTATTTTTATTAATTATAAATGGAATGTGTGCGAGTTTGCTGGAAAAAAAATATTCAACATGTAGAATTTGTGGAATTTTTTCCAGGGGTTACAGTGAAACGTTCGACAGATCTTTTGCTTTGCAAAATGAATTTGAACTGTCTCAACTATTTTCCCCCAAGGGCATTTCGATCTCGCGTCGAGACTTCGACCATGAATATACGATTTTATTTTATGTGATTTTTCGTAGAAAGTTTCTTGTAGATGCAAACGAAAATGACTGTGATATTTAGCACAAAGTTTTATTAGGTTATTCGCAGGCTCATTGACTAGATTATTTCCGACGGATCTTGAGTAAATTGGACTGGGGATCCTCATCAAATGCCTTGACATCTCTTTTATGACATATGTACGTCTTTTTGCGAAATATCCCAAGAAAAATAACCGACAAATATAATTCTATTAACCTAACCTAACTTAACCTAATTATAGTTTTACATGAAAAACATTCTGTGACAAATTCAAACGCCCCTTCAATTCTCAACTCCTTGAACGGCCATTACCTCGATAAAATATGCTGTGGGTTTAACAGAGACATATCTGTTTTAATTTTGGTTACCACAGTTTCATTCTGGTAATGTAGGTTAATGGCCGAAGACGAGGACAAAGATCTATGATGATCGGTAATAGACTCATTGAAGATGTATGGTAATGGGGTGGTATTCAGCCAATATTATTTGTCAATCTAAAGAGTAAAATCAGTAGGAGGAGAGATACTAACCAGCGTCGTTGTCCGCCGGGACTCCCAGGCTGTTGGAGTTGTCGTTGATAAAGGCCTCGGCTGAATTGGTAAAGGTCTGTGGGGACAAAGTTAGGTCTGGGCCACTCGATGAGTCGAACAGGTCGAAGGTTGCTGTAACTGCATCGTTTCCACCTGGAATTGAAATTACGGTGATTATTGCATGCAACGGAAAAATTAACGTTTTATTTATAGGTAAAGTAAGTAACATCATCATTCTCTAGGTGGTTATTTATTACTTTGTTATACTTTATATTCTATGTAATGAATTTATTGTGCACCCCATTCAAAGCTAAAAAAGTAATATATCATGTTAGAACTTGTTCAAATGTGTTGAATAAGCTATAATTTATTTAGTTTACACAAAATGAACAACACTCGGTGTTGGGAAGAGATTTAAAGTGTGGGGTTGGTGGCGTGGCTGTGCTTATTTGAACAGACAGAAATGTAATTTTTCTCCGTGTCTACTGTGCAACTCATTTATTTAAATTACTGACAAAACATTGTAAATATCAATTATTAGAAACATGAACATAATCATAATGTAGGATAATATGAAACTTAGTACTGCAGATGTTCGATGTCATAAATGAGTGTTAGTTAAGTAATCTTTGATTAAATTGAGTTTTTTTAGTATAAAACACGTCAGTAAATATAAAACATAAAACACAAATTTAAAATTATATAGGTAGACAAATAAAATATAAAATGGTACAAACGTAAAAATATTTAAACATAAATTTTGCTAAACTTTATATAATGCTGTAAACTCCATCGAATTGTACGTATTTTCGATTAAAACATCTCGCAGTCTATCTGAAATCATAATTCGGAAGATTCCTCCCCTCTTCGGATAGTTTATTAAACATTTCAGTCATTTGAGAGTTGTTTATTTTTTTGAATTTTGCGTTGTATCTATTTTATCGGCTTATTTTTGTATTTTATATTACCTTATATTGAATGAACTTGTATTTTTGACATTTCATGCTATTATGATGATAAATAAATCTGTATCTGAATCTGAGAGACAACATTTTGTTGTACAAGAGTTGAACATAAATTTTATCATTTTTTTAGATTTAATTGAAGTTCGTTTAACAGGACAAAAAATGTAAAAATATGTTAATGACATGTTAATTTAACTAAAATTAGTACAGCTCTTTCTTAGCTTCTGAAATTCTGTAAATTTGACATAAATTTGAATGTTTAGGTTTATGAAAAAGGCTTATCCGCTCGTTAAGTTTTAACTATCGCTAAAACAGGGAAACAAAAAGAGATAACATAGAATTAAATAAGATAAATATAGACAAAAAACTAACAGATGCTTAAATTTGACATTTAGTTTACAGAATCGACTCTATTTTGCAGGTAAAATGATCAAATCTGTAATAAAGAAAATGGAAGATGATAGATGACCCCTGAAAATCTATAAATGAAGCCTGCTAGAGTGAGGAGAAGGGACGAAAGTCTAAAAAGTCATGATGGAACGTGAAACAAAGAAAACTAGAACGAAAAAGATGGAAATTAGAATATGGAGTTTTAATAAAAGAGCTAAAACTCATTCTAGCTAATATTAAAGATGGTAATTATAAATCGGCTCTCGCCTGTGTGATCTTAGGACAGGATGATGCTAAAGAATTCGAGACAAAATATCAGATGCTCTAATACTAGTACTGGAGAAACTACCTTCAATACGCTAATAATAAAATGGCAGGACATACTATCGGCGCCATATTAGATTTTCTTTTTGAGCATAGAAGGATCAGAGATTTTTTTGGGACTATAACAGTCAATGAAAGTGAAATTAAGTAGATATGCAATGAGCAACGAAGAAAAGTTGTACAATACATAAATATAAGCGGCCATAGCTTTGAATTTGTGCAAAATGTCTGAGAAATTAGTCCTAGCTTCTGGTCTAGCAAAATATTCTAAATCAAACTACCTAAGATATGGACACCTAAATGAGTTTAAATTCAACTTCTTTGAGAAAAAATATTAAGAAGAGACTTTTAAATTTTTGAATTAACCAAAAAAGTATAATTTTGAATTACACTCATCACAGAGATTGTAATACTAACAAAACAAAACGGTTGGCAGAGAGGAACAGGACATGGATGACAATGATAAATCTTCAATGATGCAAATAGACTAGAGATCCGGAACTGGAGGACAGTGCGAGAGATCATGATGCTTGAAAAAATAGATTGTACAGGCTAGAACTGAAATGGGTTGAAGTAGCAAGATGATAAATCTTCTGTGGTCTATCTCAGTTTTTCCTGTTGCTTTTTAGAAATATTTTCTCAATGTGGATGTGGCAAAATGTGCAAATCTTCCAATTTGTTTATTTTTTTATTGGTAACAGAAGTATGGTCTAAATAAGTAGCACAAATTTATTCAATTGCGTCATATAAATGTCTTAATCTGCAAAGTACAACATTACAACAGAATGAAATTATATGTTTCACTACTCGACCCATTGTTTTTGTATTTGTGGCCTAGTGAAGATAATCCGACTCCCATTTATAAAATACAGAATACCACAAAAGGATGAAAACTAAAATATTCAGCATTTCCGTATCGTTGAGCAATAAAGCAAAGGTTCATTTATATGCAAACCATAAAACAGTGAGATTATCATATATACAGTAAATAATAATATAGTTTTAATTTATGCCCTATTGGATATTCACGAAACATTTCCATAACCCTTCGCACATGTTCATTCGATAATTTGCAATTTTTAATCAATAGTTTGTTCAAATTTTTTTCTAAAAAAGTAATTTAGTTCAATTTAAAAATCTTGTCAGTGGGCCGACCAGAAACATAAGCATTCGGGCTAGCAAGTGCAAGAGACGGATGGCATGATGAATAGGGGTAATTTGGACCGGACACGACCACTATGATGAAGTGTTCCCACGAGCCGTTTCTTGCACGTCCGGTTGCAGCTTCCTTTCTCATTCATATTAACTAGTACAGAATTAAACCACCGAAGTAACTTACTAGTTTTGTACGTGCTCCAACTCGCACATCATGCACCAAAATTTCCTGATTTATATGTGTACATATAGTGTTTGTATTAGCAATGTTAATTAAAAAGTTTTCTGCACAATTTGCAGTGACTGCATAGAAATTGTTGTCTAACATAAAACTCCAATAAAATTCGTACCTATACGCTGCTTTTATATGTTTTCAATTTGATGCACGCTCTGAAGTTTTCCAATCGTGTTTAAAATGCATAAAACGCGAAATTTCATAGGGAAACGTGTGTATTTGTCTTCCAACCAAATCGAAACATAAAATCGACTATTTACTAAATACCAAACCATACGCTTTTTACTGCAGCAATACTCACAATGTAGATTAACTTATTTTATTTCCAATTTCGAAGCTCAAGTGAATATGTTTCTTACTCCGCGGTTCTATAAACTTTGTTAAAGCCCTCAAGGAATCTGTAATGAGGACTTGGGTATATACCATTCGATAATTTTACTGCGCGCCAAACTTTTGCTTTGGCATGCAAAACTTGAGCTATTATTGATCAAATATGTCGTGTAAGAGCGGTGGGGGCGCAAAAAAATTTTACCACTAGACATTTTAGCCCTGAGTGCCGGTAAAAGTTTCCTAGATTGTATGAATGTCGTATTGTAGTTATTTTATCAAAAGCGTACCTACGTTTTCAAATGATTGCTTTTTACGCGATATTTATGCTTCGAAGAAAAATTTTATGACATACATTTAATAAAAGATTTGTATTGTCTTGATATTATGTTTATAATTTATTACTTTATATTAATTTAGATGTATTTGTAAAGATCCGTTGTATATCTCTTCAAAGTTTTGCTGAATTATTCTACATCATCCAGTATATCACATTTTTAAAACAAGCATTCGTAATACTGAATAAATAATTTAATTCAAGAAACAATTTATTGATTTCAATTGAGAATATCTTATCAGCATCCTGATATTATCTACTAATGCATTTCACGAAAAATTTTCTTAATAAAAGTTTATAAATAAGAGAGTAATTAGCATTTGTAATTTTCATAATATGCGAGTCCAACTCTGACCTTCTTGAAGCAAACGCATTTTTTCGTATGTGCCGACTTGTATTTAGCAGCAAAAATTTTTTTTACTGGAATAATATCGACTGATGTTAGAAGTTATAGTTTTATGATTGCTGTGAGTGATTGTGTGCAGTTCTACCGATTGTTTTGTGTGAAAAAAAGCTCATGTGTACAGTAACAATGATCTTGTGGACTTGTGTGCGGCGAAAACAGACAAAATGTTGCTTTAGCATCTCGTCTGTACGCAGATAGATTTCCGTTAAGAGCTCATTCCGCTCCACGTAGATTTATTAACATCTGCCAGTTTGCACGGGATACCGCGAATCTTCAAGAACATCGTGAACTACATGGAGGTAGAGATCGGCCTCATCTCATGCTTGCTGTGGAGGAAGAAATCTTGGATTTGGTTGAAGAAGATTCAGGTACAAGCACCCGTCAAATTGCCGCAAATGTGGGTGTTGCTCATAGCAAAATTTGACGTACGATACGAGGAAATCAATTGTGTGCATTTCATGTGCAACGTGTGCAAGCTTTGATGCCCCAAGAATAGTTCAATTTTGTTAGTGGCTTTTGCGCATAAATATCGCGGAAGAAAATTTCACTAGGTGCGTTTTTGTGTCCGATGATTTTCACTCGTAACGGTATTAATAACTTCCACAACACTCACATATGGGCTGTGAAAAATTCCCCTGTGATAAGGAGAACATATTTTTAGATGAAATTCTCAATAAATGTTTGGGCTGTTAGGTCCGTAGTTCAATATTTCCATATAAATAAAATGGTAAGTTTTTTCTATTTTTTATTTTTATAGGTTTATTCATGCTCAGATAGGCTTATTTACATGTGAACTACATTGTGTTAAATTTAACCCAAGTTCAAGAACACCCTGTATAGAGCATTCAGTTCTTTCAGTGAAATAAATTTTATTTCGCCAAATCGTACTTTTCTGTGTGTATAAATAAATAGAAATAATTTGTAAAAAAATCTCTCATGTTGTTGGATAAATAATATTTCGCATTGGTTGAAGACGTAGTGTAAGTAGGTCCTGATTAAATATTAAATCATAGCATTAAGAACGTTTTTCTTTTAATGGGGTAATTTTCCTTAAAAGCATTGCACACATTTATTATTAATTACCGAGCAATTTCACTTAAGGAATAATTTACAGCATGATTATATGTACTTTGTGGTAACCTGTGTTTAAGTACCGAGAGTGCAAACAAAAACAACCATAAACGAAAAACAAACATCGATGATATTCCCCGACGATTCATCGAACCACCCTTGGTGAAGTAAAATTTCTAGTGGTGCATTACTATTTTAAAAGAAAAACACAAAAAACATACATAGGAATCTTTCAGAAAAATACAACAAAAGTCCATTATCGGTTCCACAAATCACAATCAGTCGCCAAGTTTCCGAATTCAGTCGGCACTAAATTGTCTGAATATTTTAATTCCAGAGTTGGGAAAAATGCATTAGTGATAATTTACAGCTTACACCGAAATCTGACTGCTCGATCTATGGCCTTATACATCTGGCCAGTTTTTTATCCTCGTTTTATAATATTTTAGATCTGTGGGGGTAAAAATTTGCATTCTGCTATCTTTCAAAGTTTTAATGGAATTCGAATGGAAATTTTATTGCCTCTGAGATTTAATTTCGGAATTATTTCGAACAACAATTGATTGCACTCCTGAATCATTTATTTTTTTGGTGCTATTTTCAATTATATTATTTACTATAAACTAGTTGTGTTCAAAACAATAGTAAATAAACTTCCAATACTGTTTGGAAGGTATTAATAAACGCCGACATGAAATAATTGCAGTCCAAGCGAATTTTACCTTATATTTCATATTTTACGAGCGATCAAAATCGTTCATCTCCGCTCCGTTCTTTAATGGTGGCACAAATATAAAATAGACGCTGCGAAGGATCTTAGAATCCTTTAAATGGATATTAAATTGGCTCGGAATAGTTGGTTCCGCTTGGTATATCCGTCGATTTCAGAACTCTTATTTATGAAGTAATTGAACGGTAAAATCATTTGGTATTTATTAAATTTATATTACTAGATCAGTTTTTCTCTAAAGTAATTAAATTAATGTCTTAGAGAGTTTCCTGTATGCAACTCTTGGTAAATGTAGCTAAAGTAACGGAATTGACCAGAGTTAAGGGCGTGCAAAAACAAACTCCTCAATCCCTAAAACATGAGGGCCCTAATTAGCGTCAGGTGCTGCCCTCTGTTAGCCAACCCGCATACTAATCGAAACGCCCATACCGCATTAGCGCCATGAAGTTTTCAAACTATCTATATCTATTTGGGTGAACTCGT
Source organism: Pediacus dermestoides (assembly GCA_963942485.1). NCBI lineage: Eukaryota > Metazoa > Arthropoda > Insecta > Coleoptera > Cucujidae > Pediacus > Pediacus dermestoides. The sequence continues at coordinate 8,390,889 of OZ012629.1, forward strand.
TAAAAGGATTAGGATTGTTAAAGCGACGATTTGGAATAATTCGAATAAGGTAATTTCAGAGTTGTTAGTGTGGAATGTGTTGAGGGGGTTATGTGCTGTATTAAGTATTTCTATTAGCTGTGTGGTTTTGGTGTTAAATGCATCAATAGAAAGAAACTTTCTATTTAGATAGCTTGACAAATGCTTTGAATAGTTCCGTGGATGTTCTCTGTAAACCAACCAACCAACTTGCAAAACTAGAATTTGTCAAACACAACCCGCATATTTTACATAAGTGAGCCTCAGACAAGTTTTGTGCTTGCAGTATTTGGAAAATTTAGATCGATAAATAACAACAGTGGAATAACAAAGTTTTAAGGATCAAAGATGTAAATGATCAGAAAGATAGGATTCTTTCAAGTGCAGATACGATATGTACCTACACAAAAAATGGCGTTTTGTACGATTCCATTAGATATTTAAATTATGGGATGTGCAATATAATATACACACAGATTTTTATTATTTTTACCTTTATATTGTAGTTATAATCGGTAAGAATTTCAATGAAAAAAAGTTTGCTATAAAAACAGACATGTGGCCAGATATATTTTGTGTTTGAAGTGATGTATTTTTGTCATTCAAAAGTTTTTGTTAACTTTTCTAATTTTTTATTAACACTCATTGAAATAATCGGATTATAGACAAATTTTTCGTTGGATTTCCATAGATTATTTGAATAATTTGCATAATGCTTCAAAATAAATTTGGAATAAATTATCGATTTTTTCAAAATTTTATGAAAAAACTAAGATATAATTATTTAAAAAATCTAAAAAGACTACTACAGTGTTCGTGATATTCAAAAGTTTCCGGACTGTTGCTTATGATAATTTATAAAAATTAAAATTCACAAGCTCCGATATTATTGGCGCCGCAATCGCTTTCGAAATAAGTACGAGCCCTAACAACTAAATGTTCGGACAAAAGTAAATTTTTGAAATATGAAAAGAGAACTGGAAATTTTACGCAAATAATTAGTAAACACCTAACAATACAGTAAGATAAAGCCTTAATGACAATATTATGCATGGAAGAAAATTATTTATTTAATTTAACAATATTTTAACCTTAATAATTATTAGCAAATTTTACAAAATGAATTTTCAACTAAATGTTGGAATATTTTTTAATTTAGGACCATTAATAAGAGGATATGTTTCCTTTTGCTTTAATAGCTGCCTGTATTCTAGCAGGCAGTGTATTATCAAATTTTGGTACAATTCTGGCGTGAAACTGTCCCAAATTTCTTCTATTTTGGTCTTTAAGTCCCCCATGGTTCTTGGTGGATTATTGCGTAGAATACGTTTAATTTTATGCCAAAGAGTTTCAATAACAATTAAGTCCAGACTGGATAAGGACCAGAAAGCATTTTTATGTCATTTTCACCGAGTTCCAAAACTGTGATTTTTAAAAAAAAAGTCGTTAGAAAAATAAGTCACATTTTTCAAGTGCAATTTTAAAGCTACGAAAATCGCCTAAAATCACCAAATAAAGAATTGAAAATTTTTTTGTACATAAAACCAACATCCATCTTTGCAATAAAGTAAATTTTACCGAAATCCAATCAGCGGTTCCAAAACTGTGATTATTTAAATGTTAGTAGCACCCTCAAAAACACGTTTTTTAAAAGTGAACTGTGGAACTCGAAAAAAATGCAAAAAAAATCATATTAACATTTCAGGATTTTTTCAATATAGTACGATTATTGAGCTTTGATTTAAAGGTTTTTTGACACAAATCCAACCAGCGGTTTCAAAACTGTGATTTTTTAAAACAGTTACTAGAAAATTCATTTTTAAAGGTGCAACTTTAATGCTCCGATAAATGCCTAAAATCACCAAATAAAAACTTGTGTAACTTTTCGTAAAGAAAACCAACATCCAGCTTTACAATAAAGTAAATTTCATCAAAATCAGACTACTAGATCCATCGTTTTGAAAATAATAATTCTTTGTTTCTACAATTTTCCCATCCTGTTGGGTTAAAGTGCCACAGTTTTGAAACCGCCGAGCGGATTTTTACGAAATTTACGTTTTTATATAACTAAATGTTGGCAATATATCAGAAAAAACCATCAATATTCTAGAAGTTAATTTAGGTAACTTTTGCGCGTATGGAAAAAAGACTATCAAATTTACTTTTGTCCGAACATTTAGTTGTTAGGGCTCGTACACTGGTCTCAGAGCTTTTCCCTTGAAATAGTTTTCCACAGTTTTGAGCACTTCCTAGGATTTCCTCAATTTAGGGAACAACAGGTAATTAAATCTGGCGAGTAAAAAGGCTGATGTAGGTTTCCCCCAAAATATGTTGAGGCCCTTAGCTTAAACTCCTAAAAATAATGTCTGTTGCTCCCCTCTTGTTACTGTCAAAATTTATGTAACTTCACCCAAAACTCTTGTGCAAAAGGAGTTCCTAGCAGCGTTTCATCAATAAAAGAGTGAAAATTTTTGGATAACATTTCGTAGTTGACAGTTTTTGATTAATTTGTTCAATAATTTCACTTAAGTGTATGGGTTTTGATGATGCAGTATTGTATTTCGTTGTCATTTTTGGACCAATATCTAGGGGTCAATCAAAAAACTTCTAGCTAAAGAATCTTTCTAATTCTAGTAATTTCTTATAAGCACCAAATTAATATTTGAAATAACTACCACAACGTGCCCAACAATTTATAAACTAACCTAGTCTAACCTAACTTACATTTTGCATCTAAATAAATTGTCTACTCAATATCAGTACATATTTAGTTATTATTGTGGTAAACTTTCGACCGAGCTTAACGGTACTAATTAATTATTACTTCAAAGTTTAATTTGTTGTTAATTGTTTCTGTAGAGTTAACTGGAGATTATTGTGGTTGTGATGTGTTTCCATCTTTTGGATGTCTCCATGATAACAGAAGGGAATAAAACGTAAAGGCACCAGAAAAAAATCTTAACGTTACAAAATTATATTGTCATTTTGGGAGCCAAAAGTAGCGTCTTAATAAACCAAAACTCCCCAGTCTAGTTTCAGTAATAATTAAAATAATATTTATAGAAATATAATATACCTTCTAATTTTTTTCTCTGTAAGAAGCATATATTCGGAATAGTAAAATGTAATATTTATTATGTAGAGTCCAGATTCAGTTACTTAGAAAATTTCATTTAAAATCGAATCTAGATGTAAAAATGTATCTAGAAAAATGTTTTTGTATGTATTCACATAATGTAAAGTACATTTTTTAAATTTTCTTTCATCGATTAATAAAAACCAAGCAACTTTTGTTCGAAAATTTCCAACGTGGTACTAAATAATTAAATTGTAAATTATATTCACCAGAAGAGGAATTTTGTTATCATCATCAAAACCTGTGTGATGTTTAAGTTTGCATGAGCACAATAAAATATTAAATGTGATACGTCTACCCTTCCTCATATTTAGTTTCAGTAATGTTGACGTCTTAGCAGATTAAACTCAAGAAATTTTGCATATCAAAGTTGTCATTCTACATAAATAGGGAATTTATCTCATGATGGATTACAATCCGATAATATTGCTACTGCCACTGTATAAGAAGCTCAAACTTTGACGTTAATTTCTATTAGATAAAGTTTTATATCCATTTTAAATGAATGTTTAACCTAGTTGCATATACCTCGGCGCGTTTGCTTACGTATTATCTTTGTGCTCTTCGGCGTTTTAAACTCTTGCGATATTCCTCATTTTAACGGTTCAAAAAACAATTACTTATGCATAAAGTACAGACTGGCTCTTGTGTATTGTATTATTTTCTATAGTATAATAACAACTGAAGATTATCTTTACAGCAATTTTAACATAAACAACATAACATGCTTTATGCCCCAGAGCAAATATAGCTACAATAAAATTATTATATTCAATTTTATACAAGAAAAAATTTATTACAGCATACGAATTCCTCAAGTGCTTTTTTGAGTTAATTGAGCAAAAAGTAGTTTCGGCGAGTTAGTAATGCTTAAAATAAATCTTCGTTAATGAAATAGTCATTCCAGTTCTCGCGCGGAATCTTCGGTTGGCACCCAGCAACAAAAAGCAAATTAAATGTACCGCAACACAAAACGACCTTGTTGTAAGTCGCTAGAAGGCATGGATGTAATAAAAGGGCGCACAGAAACTTGTAGGTAGATTGTAGAAGAGGGAGAACAGAACAGTTATATATCTGTTATCTCTACGTACGTATCTTTCTCTTTATGCTCGTGTTTCATACATCACAAAATTATACATAACGGTAACAATTTCCTTTTGGTAAGTAGGGGAGTTGATCTGATCATAATATGAGGTAAATGATAAGCTTCTTAATTTCCGAACAACTTTCAAGCGAAACTTTCAGAAGTCTTCATGAAAGGTTGCTGTGCGCCTCACATTCATGTAATTAACTAACGAGCTACGGGAGCGCCGCCTGTCGGGAAACCCAATTAATAGCTCGCTCGTTAGTGGTTCAGGTCTTTACCAACTGACGAATTTACTAATCAAAGACTCGTTTAAATTTATTAATAGTTTAGTTCGATGTTGAAAATTATTTCTATTCTATCGGTAGGTTTTTTTGCCATACAGTTTGGGTTTGGAAAATGAAAAAAGTAAACTCATCAACAGAACTAAACGAAACTCAATAGTTAGCATAATTAATGATGTTTTACTAATAACTCCGGTTTTCCGGAGATGCAAAACCGAATAACATCGCGGTAAACAACTTGGTAAACAGTTTTTACATTTGAGGAGGTTTATTTTTATCATATTTCCTTTTCTCTTTGATTATTTTGCCAATCGTGAATTTGTTTGCGAGTATTAAAAGGAGATAATATTAAAAACATTGAAACGTTCTGTTACTGTGTAATTATCGTAAATAAACGAGCAAAACTGATGTTAAATTCGTGATATTTTAGACTTTTCTTTATTAACTTATTTTAACAAAAAACGTATTATTAAACCTTTAATAGACAAGATCAAGATAAATTTTGCAAACACACGAAAATATCTTACTTTAAGTTAGGTTAGGTTGCAAATTGACAGCGTCCTTTTAAAAGGACAGTAAAATTACGTAATTTCTCGCTTTTTGCTCAAATTTAATTTATTTTAACCAAGAAAACCATTAAACTCTATCGATATTTGATATTTCCACGGACTTTCAAACATTTTCTTAAGAAAATAAATTATAGGATGCATAACACTCTTATTGTAAACACTCTCGAATGTTTCTGCAGTCCTTCTGCAATAAAGAGTCTCCTTTTAGTCCTTATTAAACCAACAAAATGCGTTCTAGTGTAACTTTCCTTTTTTTAAATCTGCGTTGAAGTGAATAAATGTCGCTCTTGCAAGAGCAAGTCAACTTTTTCTGCATAAATTCTAGGGGTACAGTCACACACACACCCTTACACACTGAAAAGATGTGCTCAACTGAAGAGCAGAGTCAAAGTTCACCTTATTATCTGTCCCTGTTCCGTTCTCTTATTTCCACTCTATTCCCACGTATCCGCAGCTATTGGCTCCATTCAATATTTTCCTTTGTATTGTCGCAAATTCTTTAAAAAACCTACACTGGGTGCGCTCGATTGTTGATTTAATGCTCGTTTAAGTTTTCCGTTTTTTTTCCAGTAAATATTTTTAGATCGTAATCGCATGCAAAAAGCTTCTAAAAGCTTTAAGTTGTCTTTTATCTTAAAAGTGTGCCGCCTGAAGATGTATTTACGAGACTGATGTGTTTAAATAGCAAAAGCATCAATGATATAACTTGCATCCAGATGTTTTTGTGTTTTTAAGTAAAATTTGCCGCTTCCTCAGTCGGTAGACTTTTCCGTGTGCAGTTTTTCTTTGATGTGTTACAAACAATGGAGAATAACCACAAAAACAGTAGCGGTGATATATCAGAAAGAAATAGAATGGAAAGGGCAGTGACTAAAAGAAAAAGAAAATCCGCACACGCAAATCGATTTCTTGGGTTCTATTATGAGCAGTAAGAAATGCAATTTCGTTATATTACAAAAACACGCCATCTAAAACCTTTGAATTATGTACGATATTGCCTTTTAGCAATTCTTTGGTTTATGTTATTTATTTATAAGAAAACCAGGTTATTTTTGTGTTGACTCCCATCTAATCTTAACATATAATTTCTAAAACATTTAATTTATCAGTTTAGTTGTTTACATTGATCCCTTGTTATTTATATAATATAACAAAAAGAAAACAAAAACTTGGATGACATTTTCCTTCTGGAAATAGAATCTTATCTTGTATTTTTGATGATGGAGTTTTCTGTATACTTCAGAAGCCGCCGCAATACTTTTGCTGTCGTTGTTATGTACAAAGATAGCAAGAGGGGTGGCCTGAAGACAACATATAAAACAAAGTCCTTGAAACTTATAACAAACAAATATAATGATCTATTGTCGTGCATTTATAAGGCAAGAAGTTTTTACACAGAAAATTGCTTTCTGAGACTCTTCAACCAAATAACAAACATCTTACTCTAACTTTTTTCTATTGCGGTAAACAGGGGGAGGAATAATATTCAAATAAATGTATAATCTAGTTCTATTAAGGCTCAGCTTTTCAGTTATCCTTAATTGTAAGTTAGTTTTCTTAAACATCTTTAACTAGCAGTTAAGGATAACCATCGATTGAAGAGCAAGATTGGAGGTCAACGTTATTTCAAGAGAATATCCCTCTTTATTTTCAATTCAGCGTTGAGAGGGGAAAAACAAAGAATGTATTAGTTTGATTCAATATTTTTTTAAAACAATGTAAATTTCTATTTTATCGCATTTTAAATGAAATATTTTGTTAATAAATATTTCATTTTTTTATGAAGGAATTTAATTTCGAAATTCCACTCCCACAATATGGAAATTCATAAGCCGATGATAACCAAACAAAATCATCCATACATTAATGTTTTTATTTCAGAATTTTTTAATCCACATATCGAACATTAACGTCAGTTCCAAAACAAAATCAATGAACAAGAGCAAACAATCAAATAAATAATAGAAGCGCACCAGTGTTGTAAAACTGTTTTACAGTTTATAGTGCAACAACTTTGTCAGCAAAATAAATCTGTCCCCGAGTTGTTTTTTCCCGCTCTATGTTTTTGTCGACAAGACCGTAATAAATTTTGCTATAATTTCCGAGGTGTTGTTTACATGTACCCCAGTAACAACTTGCTTGGAATTATCAGAAAAGACTTTAATGAAATTTATGATACACCCCACTATAGTCGTAGCGCATAAACCAAAGCGCAATTATATTTTTTAATAAATAGCATTATCGTTAAGAGTTGGGGAATAAATCAATTTTGCAATTTATTCGATATAGCTAATCAGATCAAGTAATAACGGGGCAATTTCCTCGAGGATTTGCAAGTCTAAGATACTACAACTTCCGCTATAATCTCGTTCGACATTTAATAAATGTCGCCCAAACTTTGTGACTGCCTTATTTGTAGGAAATGAAGACTTCCTTTCATTTTCTTATCCCGAGCCTCTATTGAAATTCATTTCTTTTCATATACATTTAAAAATAAACACCCACTTCTTTCGTTCAAAATTCCGGCTTTAATCTAGTAAACAAAAAAGAAAGAAAAATCTCAGCGTTTGCTGCATTATTTCAGACTTTAAGTTGAAAAACATGTTTACATTTTAATGTAAGTACTTTATATTTTGCTGCCAGTGGCGTAGGTGGAAGTTTTGAAGGAAGTTTTCAGTTTATTCATATACCTAATTAAACACACATTTTATCTTTTACAAATCCCATTCCGTTTGAGGAATTTTAATCAATAAAAATCTACTACATAGTAGCAATATAGCAAGGTTAAATCTTGTCCAATTTGAGGAAATCGACTGGATTCATCACGGTTACACCCTAAAGGGAATTGTTATTTGCAGTATGTTAACACCCGGTTGACGTTTGAAGTCCGCTGTGGGTTAATTGTTCTAAGGTCGAATGCAACAGAACAAAGTTAGTTAAGGTAATTAAATGAACGGCTTGTTAATGTACCTAGCTACATACAGCAACATGCCTTGTATTCTATATACGATAACACCGAAAATAACATCACAAGTTGAGATTAGCAAGATTGGGTTGTACTTGACCTGAATTGTCTTGGGTAAAATAGGAGTTGATCTTTAGTTTTAAGCAAATCCTCGACTATATTACAATAATTTGTAAAAGAAAATTTCATGTCTCAAAAAACAAAGTAAAAATGTCACTAATACTTTCCCAATTTTATAGCAAAGACCAATAACTTTGTGTTACATATTAACAATTTTCAGACAATATCTCAGAATGTACCTCCAAATTAGGAATTTTCAGTATATTTATTTAAATAAAGTGACGGAAATAAGACGAACTAGATTCATATTTTACTTATTCTTTCTCTACTTTAGACTCCAAAATATTGAAATGATGTGTAAGAAGATGATTTCGCGGTCTTGTTTCCTGCCTGATTTTTTTCTAATTGATGGCTATTCTTAACTTTTAGTTAACTGCCTTCGTTAATTAACTTAGTTAAGGGTAACCATCCACTGAAAAACTAGGCCTAAGAATTTGAAAAAATAGTTTTTATGCAAATTAATACAATAGTCTACCTTGTAAATTGTATTTTAGTTGTGAAATATATGTTGAAGATTTCTAATAAGTTATTTTTAAAATGGCAAAATCTGCCCTTTATTGATAATTAATAAAACAATAAGACTGAATGATGAAATATCACAGATAAAACATATTATTATATAAATAGATTGACTGACTCTCTTTCAGTGCCCCCAACGTTATTTCAGTAACATATTGCATTGAACTACTTTCTCTGCATCTCCCCGTTTATTTCAATCATAGCATTTGATTGGTTGGGTGCCGTCATAACGGGAATTTTACACCGTATTTAATTTTATTTTCTATACAGGGTGTCCCAGTCTATATCGTCAGGATTTCACCAGTCGATAGTTTAGCAAAAATTAAAGGTGGTTTGTCTAATAAACTATGGTCGAATGTTGCTTCCTTTTTGACGTACAGGTCATTAAAGAAAATAAATTATTTTAAATAATTTGCTATAAATCAATAACAAAAAAAGTTAGCCTTCTGAAATTTTCCATAGATTTTTTTTTGTATTCTCTTATATTAGTGGTTGCAATTATTTTATTTAGAACACAGAAGCGTGCGTACGGGTTTCTTCAAAAACATTTTATTGAATAAAACGTACGCCACTGTTTTTTTTGCAGCACCAATATGTAGAGAGTATTTTCCATTCAATTTAGAAACTTTTTCGTATCTTATAATTTTTTGATAACTTAACTCAAAATAACCTAATAGTACAGTAAATAAGGGAGAAAAAAAGGCTTCAAATAGACTTTTTTTACTCTACAGCCAATTTTTGTAGAATCTTCTAAAGGGTCACCCTGAAAGTTTAAAACTGAGTTTGTGTATTCGTAGACCCCGCCCTTCCTTCACCAGCCCTCAATTAAGGGTTGGATTTTATTGTTTATTGAATAACTTTTTTCCTATTAAATTTTCGAAAAAAAGAGTCAGTACAAAGTTGTAAAGGAAAATATTTCCTACAACTTATCTTTTAAACTTTTTTGATATTGTCAAAAGTTATTCAACAAATAAATTGAAAATTTTGGGGAAAAAGTAGTAAGTAGTAGTACCTAGTAAGTAGTAGGTACCTAACTAGAGAAAAAATTCCCTAAAATTTGCAACTTATTTGTTGAATATCTTTTTAAATATTGACAATATCAAAAAAATATTAAAAGGAAAGTTGTAGGAAATATTTTTCTCTACAACTTTGTACTGATGCTTTTTTCGGAAATCTAATAGGGAAGAACCTCTTTAATAAATAAGAAAAAAAAAGTTAAGTTATCAAGAAATTGTAAGATACAAAAAAGTTTCTAAATTGAATGGAAAATACTCTCTGCATATTGTTGCTGCAAAAAAACCAGTGGTGTACGTTTAATTCAATAAAATGTTTTTTGAAGAAACCCGTACGCACCCCTCTGTGTTCTAAATAAAATAATTGCAACCACTATTAATAAGAGAATACAAAAAAAAGATCTATGCAAAATTTCAGAAGACTAACTTTTTTTGTTATTGATTTATAGGAAATTATTTAAAATAATTTATTTTCTTTAATGCCCTGTACATAAAAAAGGAAGCAACATTCGACCATAGTTTATTAGACAAACCACCTTTAATTTTCGCTAAACTATCCACTGGTGAAACCCTGACGAAATAAATTGGGACACCCTTTATAGAAAAAATACACTAATTGTCTTTCTTTTATTGTCTAAATTTAGCATCAAACATCCAAGCCTAATTTATTTCCGTGCTTCGGCTTTGATTTATTCTTTGCCAAGGTGCCATAATTGTTAATTCTGTTAATGTCGAAGTTGTCGTATGCGCACTTTCCGTATAAAAATTTTCAATAGTTGGATTTTGGATTCCGACTGAATACGTGCCAAGGATACTTATGTTTCTGGCAGTGGTACAGACATGTGGAATGGAGTCCTTTATTGTATAAATCGCGTTGAGATTTATTTTAAAAGATGTTTCAATTGAAAACCTTTCATACACATTTCGGTTATAGACGAAGAGGTATCTAATTGAAAATTTCGCTATATTATTAATTCTGATTTCGTTTAGTAAAATTATTTTATCCCCAGTTTGTAATTTGCAATTTGTGATGGACCAAGTTTCATTTGCCTTTTATGCAGTTTAAATATTAAGCATGATTCAAACAATTCGCATGCGCCACTTCACTAAATTCTTTAGTAAGTGAAGTGGCGTAATGTTTTCGGCACGACATCTGGATTCTATGGTCATAAACTTTCTTGGTGCTGCGTAAATGCGATGCATGGCGCTTTACGTCACATTACAAAAGCGTGTTGCCTTCACTTGATAAAGCCACACGGGCTATAAAATGGAAAATTCGGTACCCGTAAATTCAACGGCAACCTCAAGACTTTAATAAACCATATTGATGGTGTGTGACTACTGGATGGAGAAAAGGCAGTGTAATATGTTGCCTGCCATTTGTTTTCCGCATGGCGATTTTTGGATTATTGAGTTTCGTCGATTTGTCTTCTTATATATTGGATTAATTTAATATTTTTCGTCGGCGTGGAACAAGCGACCAGTATGCCGTGATGTGGTATTTTCTTTGTTTTCGAGCGAATTAGATTTCGCTGTTTCATTTTTCACATTGCTGGCTTTTTCAATTTGCATTATTAACGTTTCTCTCTTGGATGTTTTTGGTGATTCATTCCAAGCTATGGCAACTTTTATAATATTACCACTTTATATTACTTTTAGACTGCACTTTTATAGACTGAAAACTCAAACATTGTTTTCACTTAATCCAGATCCAATTCTTACAAGCAAATTATTTTTTCTTCCTTATACTTACAATAAGAAGAACATAGTAATTTAGGATGCAATTAGTTGTGGCTCAGGAATTTGCTAGTAAGGGGTAGGTACCTTATATTTTTAGTTCAGTCCACTATTTTATTTTTAAACTAGAGCCACATTATCCAAAATCGAAAAGATACACTGGTAAACTTTTCATATAAATAAAGTACGTAAAAATCTATCAAATTTTGCATCGTTATAGTTTATAAAATCATGAGGAATATTACTAAGTCTTCTTTAGTATAACAATTTTTAAATTAGAACAATTTTTAAATTGATTATTGTTTTCATGGATATATGTTATTACGAATTTTAAAAGAGAAGCAAACACTTAATAATAGGGTATAATTGTTTTTAAAGATTTTAGTTATGTAATTATGATGCTTCCAAAATTGTTTTAATACCGGCGCATCCGCCAAAATTCAAACTATTTATAATTGTTGATTCTATAAAATTTTAGTTTATTTAAAAATTGAACAATATCTAACCTAACCTAACCTAACAACACTTTTTTAAGGAAGAGTAAACGCAACTTGCAACAATATCACTTTATTTTATATCATTTTTTGATATAGCCCTTATAAAATTTCAAAATATGTTATGAATTTTGCGCTGTATGCATACCCATTTAATCAAGTAATTTTGAGTTTGATGTAAATATAGCCGCGATAGTACAGAAATCAAACAAATGGTTCAATCAGCTTACGTTTCTCCTTACATTAATTGATCCTTCATCGAAGCAATCTGATGATCATAATATTTTTTTCACGCGTATTCCTAAATTTATTTGATTAATTTAAAGACAAAGAAACTTACCCACTACTAAAATATTTATGTGTTCTGTTCCAATAATTTTTATTTGAAATAATAAAAATAACAATTACTTGAAGAACAACTCAAAGTAAATAGGTCGAAAGGCAAGTGGCTGCTTTAAAATTTTATGATTTTATTTACGGTATGTATTTTACTTGAAACAATAACATTAAATTAAACATTTCAAACGAATTGTTTGCCCTTTAAGTTGCAGATCAGCTTATACTCTCCTAAAGGTAATTAAATGAAATGTTAGGCAATATTGTTAGCCACAACTTGTGGAAACTAATTCTCATTAGCAAAGTTGTAGTCTATATTGACTATGGGATTTTCGTGGGCGGTAATCAACGGTTATTATTAAGTAAAAAGTTTCTTGTTCTACTTGTTTTTTTATGTCAGTCTTTGTCTTCTCAGCTCTCCGTTTTTAATGATCAAAGTTTTTCTGGTATTATTGCTATTTTTCATGTATATGGGAATGTTTTTGCATTAAGAAAGGCACGATGGTTGTTTCATAGTAATTAATTTGTAAATTGGTTTGGAAAATGAACAGGAAAGAAAAAAGGTACGTAATTCATCATTATGTGTTATGAATCAAACGAAACTAATATGAAGTATTGTCAATATGTAGGTATTATGCCACAAAATCAATTTCATTTTGCATTTGGGGAAATTTCTAATTAACAACATAAATCCACTTTATATAATTAAACATAAATAAACTGAATGCAGTTTACAAAAACCATACATATACATAGTATATGCAGGAATTTAATTAATATGACAAGAATAAAAACAAATACGCGTTCTGTAATGATTGAAATTATTTATTATTAAATTTGGATATTTTCATTAAAACATGTATACGAAATTATTATTTATCATTAAACAAAATTTGCCATACAATTAAACAAACAAAACTCCCACAGGGGATGTTTTTTGATAATTGGAATTTGTCTATAATATTATAGCAATTTATTATAGACCGAAAACATAAAACCCAAACTTTTAATTAAGTGCCCAAATAAAAACTTTCCCTGACACCTCATTTTTTGTTCGTACAACTCCGACCCTAATCTAAGTTTAAGTTGTGTTAGTTTTTCCTGAAGCTTTTCTCAACAGCCTCCCATATGTTATAACGTAATGGCAATATCATAAACAACATCAAATCTCTCCTATATACACACACGATCTACTTAGTTTCCGACTAAAAACATTTAAGTTTACTCTGGTAGAGGCACAGATCTGAACACCGCGTTATATAGCAAAGTTAAATGAGAGTTGCTGTTCCCTGTTTCGTTTCAGCAGGATTTAGTTTTAAGTTTTAATCGTTTGTTTTGACGGTGTACTGCATTTTTTTTTGTCTTTATGTAGTATATATTTAAAACTTTCCTTCGTTTATGTTTATCTTCATCCATTAGCAGTTAGTAGCTGTTGTATATAGGCAAAGGCAAGTTTTTCTTATCGTTTTTCTTTTTCCTATGTTGTTTACTGGAAACGCGAGCGAGGTGACATTAAAGTTTTGGGGATAGGAAAATCGATTTGTTGTTTGTAAAGTGAAATGAATATTCTACAGTTCCATTAATTCTAGCATGTATGCTTGTTTCTATTACCGTATCTGCTTTGCTTGTGCAAATAATGATAATGGGCACCATGATTGTGTTGTAGTGCTACAGGGAGATTGCAAAAGTCCGTGTTTATCCATCGACCTCAATAGAGGTACATGGTACTATTGTGAAATGGGCGATTCAGTGCTCTAATCATTTTGATTATTAGAAGTTGGATATATGGAATAATATCGGCGGTTCCACCAAAAATAAAAGATTCTATTGTTGGTAACAATTGTGGCAAATAGGTGGTATTATTTACAAACAAAAACAATCATTTATATTAGATTTCTATTTTCTTGGTTCTAATTTCATATCTACCTTGTTTTATGTACTTTATGGAATACCTACATGAGAAAATTTGAGCCCGGCGCATTCGCCAAAAACCAAAGACATTATTTTGTTAAACTATGACCGAGACTATGACTTTATTTTCAGGTTTTTGGAAAAATTTTAAGTTAGAGGCTTATACGAGTCCTAACAACTAAATGTTCGGACAAAAGTAAATTTTTGAAGTATGAAAGGAGAACTGGAAATTTTACGCAAATAATTAGTAAACACCTAATAATACAATAAGATATAGCCTTAATAACAATATTATGCATGAAAGAAAATTGTTTATTGGATTTAACAATATTTTAACCTTAATAATTAGTAAACTTTACAAAATGAATTTGCAACTAAATGTTGGAATAATGTTTAATTTAGGACCATTAATAAGAGGTTACGTCTCCTTTTGCTTTAGCTACCTGTATTCTAGCAGGCATTGTATTTATCAAATTTTGGTACAATTCTGGCGTGAAACTGTCCCAAATTTCTTCTATTTTGGTTTTTAAGTCCCCAATGGTTCTTGGTGGATTATTGCGTAGAATACGTTTAATTTTATGCCAAAGACTTTCAATAACAATTAAGTCCGGACTGGATGAGGGCCATGAAAGCATCTTTATGTCGTTTTCCCCAAGTTCCAAAACTGTGATTTTTTAAAAACAGACGTTAGAAAATTACGTCACATTTTTTAAGTGCAATTTTAAAGCTACGAAATATGCCTAAAATCACCAAATAAATATAAAGACTTGGGGATTTTTTGTACATAAAACCAACATCCAGCTTTGCAATAAAGTAAATTTTACCAAAATCCAACCAGTGGTTCCAAAACTCTGATTATTTTAATATAGGTAGCACCCTCAAAAAACACGTTTTTTGAAAAGTGAACTATGAACTCGAAAAAAATGCAAAAATAAATCATATTAACATTTCACGATTTTTTCAATATAGTACGATTATTGAGCTTTGATTTAAATGTTTTTTGACACAAATCCAACCAGCGGTTTCAAAACTGTGATTCTTTAAAACAGTTACTGAAAAATTCTATGATTTTTGAAGGTGCAACTTTGAAGCTCCGATAAATGCCTAAAATCACCAAATAAAATCTTGTGTAACTTTTTTGTAAAGAAAACCAACATCCAGTTTTGCAATAATGTAAATTTCTTCAAAATCCGACTACTAGATCCAACGTTTTGAAAATAATAATTCTTTGTTTCTACAATTTTCCCATCCTGCTGGGTTAAAGTGCTACAGTTTTGGAACCGTCGAGCGGATTTTGACGAAATTTACGTTTTTATATAACTAAATGTTGGCATTACAACAGAAAAAACCATCAATATTATGGAAGTTAATTTAGATTACTTTTGCGCGTATGAAAAAAAGACAATCAAATTTACTTTTGTCCGAACATTTAGTTGTTAGGGCTCGTAGAACTACACCACTACTATTCTAGCAAAATACGCAGCACAAAATTAATTTCTTACATCAAACTTTCAAACAATTTTGTCTTTCAATGAAGTGGATATTAATGATGTTACCTTCATTTACGTCGTTTTTAAAAAAGGACGTCTATTAAAATACTCGTTTTAGTTTGTAGATACTATTAATTATGCAGAAGTCAGTGTTATTTAATTTGGATAAAGGAAAAATGGATGGGCAAACTATTCAATATATTGATTTTATAAAGTTGAAATGTTTGAAGCTTGTTATCTGGATGATCTACAATTATTTTTGAAAAGCTAAAAAATGATGAAAATTTGGCAGGTGCATAAATTTATATTTTATTTTCATTTTATGATAATATTGAAGATAACCTGATACATAACTTATGTTATTGTGGAAATTAACGAGGAATTTTGAAATTATGTCGCTGTTTTTACGATGTTTAGGTATTTAAAAACAGCAACATTTGTTGTTAATAATTGGAAAAGTGGCCGGGGTTTTTGTAGCCACACTGTATAATGATCTGAATATTATTGGAAAATTAGTTAAGTCAAAATTAAAACTATAGTTACTCAGTTTTAACATATCTAATATTAATTTTCTTAATATCAAGTATACAGTCGGTACCTTAATACGTCTTATCCTTAAAAGGGATTACAGTAACTAACATTTATTCTGTTAATTACCCCATTTTATTATTTTGCTCAAAACGGCAACGGTGCCTAATGAATATTTCATAAAACACCCACAAAGCAATACTCGTAGTTGTGCCCGCGCGTTCAACAGAAATAAAGTCTGGCTTAATTTCCCTTTTTCATAAATATAAAACTCCTAAGTAAGCTACATTATAGAAAAGTCGGAGGACACTTTGCATGTAGATTACCGGATTCTTGCACCTTAATACAAACAGTATTACCATACCGGTTTGAATATATTCAGTGATTGCCACGCGGTTATGAGATGGGATTAGTTAAGACCTCCTTCGAACTAGTAAACTAGTTCCTGCCACAGTTACATTTGTTGGCATTGCTATATATGTGTATACAGTTGTTTGTTTAACATAACAAACACCAATGTGCACCACTGGGTTACCATAGAGGAGGATCCACCAACGACTGGGCTGCTGTACACGCGTGAACGTAAATCAGAATATCGTTTATTTACTTAGTACTTGTACAAAGGAGAATTAATTCTAAATCCCACCCACACTTACCCCCTACAATCTGATTTAGTTGAAATTGTATTTATATTACGAGTATTTAATTAAGGATGGCAGAATATGTCTGTGTATATATGTATGGTCTCAGGGAGTTTTTGCTGGAATATGTGGAAATTAATTCGAGGCAACAAACAGTATTTCAAATTATAATTAATTTACTAAAGTACCTAATGTTTTAAAATACGTTGTGAGGTTTCTATTTTATTTCACAAAATCTAACTGGTACTTTAGGGAATTTGTACGATTGTCTCCAAATCTTCAGATTCCGACTTTTAACGACGTCTAAGTTTATGCAGCGTGACTTGGCAGACGATTAAATAATCTTGGCAAGTATTATTTGCACCGTACTTGGTATGGCTTCCCATGTTTTCAGATTTGGCAAAAGTACAGATATGTACGTGTATAAGTACGTTGTTGTTTTGTGGTGAATGACTTCTACGTAACTTTTGTAATCGAGAAAATTGCTTGGTCGAAAAATTGTAGGTTAATCGCAAGAGTTAAGATAACAAATTGTTGTCACTACGTAAAAATTCAGGAGATAAAAAGAGAATGTTACACTATTTGTAGCTGGATTTTCACAATCGACAGAGGACGTTTTTATAATAAGAATTTTCCTATCAACAAGAATGCTTCCTTTCTAAGACAGATGGTTTTAAAAATGAATTTTTCAGGAATATTTTTGCGTATATTTTAAGAAAGGTTTAAGATATAGTTCTGAAATGTGGTAGGTTGGTTAGTCTATTAGAAAACTATAAATCTATGGTATAAAGACAAAGATAATATGGTTTACTGAAGTATTTGGGAAGGTGACTTTGTTTTTTTGACATATTGTTTAGGAAAGTAAATTTTTTTTAAATATAACCAAAATTATGAAAGATAAGGAAAAATATGTAAAAAAATTATGCATATTTGATTTGGTTTAACCCATTTATTTACTAGGTAGAAAATTAATTTTATATTTTTTCAATTTTGAATCACTTTTGAATCACCCTGAAAATTCAGAAATATTAATTTAATTAGCCAATTGTACGATCAAAAATAAACATAATTGGTCCTACAAATAGTATACCTACACAAAAATACGTCCCTATTGAGTTACAGGGTGAATAAATATAATTTTCAACATCCTGTATCTGAGCAAGAACGTTTTTTTATGTGACTGTACATAAAAGATTTTGTCCTAGTTTTGATCCTAGAAACTACATTGTATCAATATTTTTTTGAGTCTCTAGGCCTTTCTTCTTAAAAAGGTCTTCTATCAACAGTTAAAGTCTTTCTACAAAAAAATGGAACACCCTGTATACTTTCGCTGGTAAATATTAGTCGACAATTACTTGAACTTAATTCATTGTTTTAGTGTAAGACATTTTCGAAACGTGCCTGATTAGGTAAATTTGGTTAAATCGGAATAAAATCCAGCGAAAGCCTTGGGAAGCCGTTGTTGCTTTCCAGCAATATTCATATAATTTTATTTCGCTACTACACACCCACATTCAGTAGTGGCGTGTTTCGTGGCAAACCCCCAATTTTTGTAAATCAAACCCGAAATGGCAGTCTGGGGCGTTCCATCCACACACAAAAAAAAATGTTGTGTTGGCTATGCCCAAGAAAAAGGTATTATCCTTCGCTTCTATGAAAGTGTCAAAAAATGCGAACAATAAATTCCAGTTTATAGCAGAAAAAGTATATACAATGGCATGTAATAGTTATAAAATCACATTTTAACACAACTCACGGCTTCTCTTTGGCCATTTAACTTCGCGCTCGACCGCGTGGAATATTTAGTTTTCGTTGGTGAATTGTCTTTCTTTTGAGTTCGGCGTACTAATCGATTACAATGCTGCGTGTCGCTTGATGCGTGAAGCAAATCGCGAATCGTGATCGCCGTGCCACATGAAGCGTGACAATCGGACCCGCGTCAAAGCTACAAAGACCACAGCTCTTCTACGTGCATCGAAACACCACCACAGCAGAACACACCACCCACACCATTGACTTGTTTCGCCAACTTTTTACATGGACGGTATTAAAAGATTATATTCGTGTCCCCTGACTTGGTTCTTTACTTTTAAAGGATTAACCTCGGGCACAAACAGATGACCTATAAGCTTTTATTTACCCCAGGTGGAGTTATTTGAAACTGAAATGAGATTATAACCGCACAAAGGTTTTTCAAGGAAGTTAAACAGAAACTCGACGCGAGCGAGTTTAACGCTACACGGATTTTATTTTGAATTTGTCCAAATTTAATAAAATTTTATCTGCATAATAAATATCCAACCTGCACAAAGTTAATACCACCTTTTTTTCTAACTGCTGTAACATTTATCTCTCTGATGGCAATATTTTTGTTCGCAATAAAATGAGATTAATATCAAATGTCCAAAAAATTCCAAATTTAATCTACATGATATTAATTCATCCAGCCAGATTTTAAAAGCTTTTAGTAATTTCAATTTGCAGTAAAGTTTAAATGAAATAATCTATTCTGTCCCAAAGTTAACCGGAAATTAGCTAAAAAAATATTTATGAAATGTTTTGTGGACAATTATCAGTTTTCCAGTACAACCTTAAAATAAATATTATACACAGAGTAGCACAGCAAAAAACAAGTTTCGTATAAAGTTATTTTCAGCTTCGGCTTTCAGTTTGCAAATTAAACTGAAAGTTTTCCTTTAATAAACTTCCATATTTTGTAAAACAACTACATTAACTACAAATTTCTAAATTAAATTAAACAATTCTCATACAACTTTTCCAACACAAGCGTTAGCACAACCGGCGTCTAAAATACAAATCAATAATTTTAATTACCCCCTCTGGTATATTTACCATAAGCTCATTAAATTTCAATAATAAAAAAACCCTGCTGAAACAACACAATGAAATATAGTTGATATTCCTGCAGCACTGGCAAAACCAATACAAAGTTAATTAAATATCTTAGTTGATGGCTTTTACGTGGTACCAACACAGAATACAAATTCTTTTTCCTAACCTGAATTGGCCGTTCCAGTTCCCAATAGTACATCGATACTGCCGTCTGATAGGATATCCGTATCCTGATAGGATATTGAGAAGGTTGCATCGTCCTGCAGTCTGGCCAGCATTGCTGCAAGACTCGTTCTATCCAAATCGTCCGGCTCTTTGAGTTGAAGGGTGACATTTCCATCGGAGGCTGTGCTGTACATAAACACTGCATGACCTCCTGAATATGGCTGAAGTGGCAGCCGGACGCCAGTCAGCTCGTGAACACCCTGAAAGAGGAATGATAAATGTAAGTGAAAATGTACAGGAGAGGGTTTATTAGAAAATGAATGACGTGAGGGTTAGGACTCTTTACAATTTTTTTAGTGGATTTTTGAGGTTCAGGCGACAAAAAAAGTTTGGGTAGATTTTCCATATTTTACAATGATTTTTTATAACGAAGACTGTCTTATAATATAAGAATACGAAAAGAGGTAATGGATAGATATGATATATTTTTTTCCAGGGAAGCGAACGCGAAGTAGAGGTTAAGACGAGAGAGAGAAAGAGATGTGACTCACATGTCTACTCACAATAATAGTTTATATTATATATTAAGGTTTATAAAGAACTTTGAGATAACAAATTTTAATAAAATATTACTAATGTTGTTTACCTGTCCGACATCCAACAAAATAATACAACAAAACCAAACAATTATTATTTATTATTTTTATATTTATTATTAATCATATCTAAAGAGCTAAATTTCAGGCGTTTGTGTTTAGTTTACATAAAATACCAATTTAGAGAAATTTTATTAACATTTTTCCATCTTGAAACGAAATCTAATATGAAACTAAATAAAATTCGTGACACATAAATAATCCGTAATTTTATCTAGCAAGACAATATGAGTGAATCCACGTGGTATAATTTCCAAGGACATTGAAATATGTAGATGTATTAAAAAAATGTAAAATATACGGCTGCAACAATTTATATTTGTAACATGAATAAAATTGGATCACGTTTGGATTCACATAAAAACCGAAGTGTGCTATGAAAATGTTTTATACTGCACTAAAATAAAACTTATATTATGATCTAACTCTAAATATAAACATTCTCAGTTAGTATACTATTGGTTTTTCTTACACAAATGTTTGTAATAAAATATTGTTATTACAAACATAATCATCATTACTAGTTTGGGGATTCTTTCAATTGGAGTTAACTGAAAATAATTTTTTTTTAAATGTAGATATTGATTAGGTGTCCTGTGATGATTTTTTATTTTATTTGACAAAGTGACTGTGAGTTTATTCAACACAGACACACACACAGGTAAGTACATACACACAAAGTAATTTTATTTTATTCAAAGCCGTAAAAGGGAATGGAAAATTAGGGTATTTTATTTAATTTAAAACCCGATGCTGCCTGCCGCGTACATGAAATAAAATGAAACTTTAATTTTCTGCCATTTTAACATTATATTTTAATTACGCCGTAAACAAAATAGATTTTACCTATGAACAAGCAGCGTTTTTAGGGGGTATATAATGGGGGAAAATGGTATACTGTAGGTATAATACAACTTTACTGAGGCGAGGCTTGTTTTATTGCCATGGCATTTCACCAGGTTAAAATTAGATTACTGCTCGTATGTTTGTGTTAAAATTGAACTCGAATATTGAAATGTTCTTGCCTCGGGTCAGTACCGTGCGGTATTATTAACCTTACCTTTCATTATTGTGTTTTATGTATTGCTGTTTCAAATGGAATTCTAATTGAAATATGATACACACGATTACACAGTTGGATTAATTAATAATTCAAACCAATTTCAGGAATAGTTGTGTTTGCGACTAGGGATGACAAAAAATGAGGGATTAGGTTCGTAGAAAACAAAATTTGATTAGCATTATCATTAATCTTTAGGTGTATTCTTATAAATAAAGGAATATAACAGATTTAGTTTCAAACTAAAAACCAACAATATTAGAAAATTCTCTAGCGTTTTATATCGTTATTTTTCCATACTCACAAAAATCAATTTTGGATGTTTCATAAAAATAAACCTTCAGCTAGATTTTTTCAAAAATTTAATTAAATGTACTCATAATTTATTAAATAGAAATATATAAAAGAAATAAATACGCGATTTTCTCTACATTTTCAATAATTTTCTGTTATTGGACGGAGAAAGTAGACGATGTAGATCTAAATCTTGCAAATTAACACGATCGAGTGCTTGTTCATCAAGTTCATCAAGTCCATTGTATCGGAAGAGTATTATGAAATATCAGTCGATTGAAAACAGATATTTTGGTTTTAGGGTTCTGAAATTAGCACACATGGTGGAAAGAAATTCTATTCTGGATTTTTTATACAGTGAATATTTCTTTATAGAAATGAAAATTTTATTGGATCGTAACTAGAAGTTCCAAAACTGTTCCTTTCGAAATAAGTTCATAGTTTTGAAGCCATTGCTCGGATGTGGTTTTCAAATCCAAATGTTGGTTTCAAATAAACTGCTGGGAAATTGAAACGTATCAAGAGAATTTTTAGGTTGAATTTAAAGTCAAATATTTTGAAAAGGAGAAAAGATATCAACATGAGGTTTTCAGGATTCAAGAGATAATTTAATTGAGAAAACAATAGTGTGACTCGATTTTTTTACTTTGAAGTACGTTACTATCTACAGGGTATGAAAGAAAGTCGTCTTTTTTTTTCTCAAACTTTATACCTCCCGAGATTCCACAAATTTTTTTTTATATTTTTTTGATGTCCATCTTTTTAGTCCCTGGTTAATGAGGAAAAAACCAATTTCTCAAAAATTTTATGTCCCTCTTATTTTATAAGATACCGAATTTTTTATTAAATTAAATATTGTTGAACATGTTTTTGCAATAATAGTTATGCTGCCATTTTGAAAGCTAATGTCATCATGTGATATGTCGATAAAAAGGTAATTTTAAGTAGAATCTAATTATTACAGAAAAAAATTTACAGGGTTGCTTTAAAAAATTTTAAAAGTTACTAGGTGGCCTTTCCGGTAAAACCGGAAGTGTCATTAGATTGTTTTAAACGTCAAAATGATTATTCCTTTCAACAATCAAACCATGCCAAATTTCAAATTAATACAGTTAAATGTAACAAAATGGTGGGGGTTGTCAAACAATTCCGTGGCCACGCGGTATATAGACGGATATGAGCAAATTTTTGAAAAAGTAAAAAACCCGTTTCGAGGGCATAAGTCACTTAAACCAATGGTGAACATAAACTAACTAAATTCCATTTTATTCCATTAAGAAAATAGCCTTAAAAAAGAATTAAAAAAATTATCCAATTAGCGAACGTGTACCGATTTTTCATAAGCCACTGGTTACCAATAAATTAATGAAAGTACATAAAATGTACTTTTTATAAGAAAGCCATTCATAAGGTATCATAATTAACTACAGAGATTGGTTCCTACAAAAAAGAATACGGCCGAACGACAAAAAACAAAGAAAAAGTCAAGTTTTCAGCAAAAATTCTGTATCTTTTTGAAAAACAGGTTTTTTCCCATTAAGTAAGCACCTAAAAATCTACATCAAAAAAATATTAAATTTTTGAGGAATCTCGGTAGTTATAAAATTTGAGAAAAAAAGACGACTTTCTTTCATACCCTGTAGATAGTAATGTACTTCAAAGTAAAAAAATCGGGCAACAATATCGTTTTCTCAATTAAATTAACTCTGAAATCCTGAAAGCCGCATGTTGATATATTTTCAATTTTTCAAAATATTTGACTTTAATTTCAACCTAAAAATTCGCTTGGTACGTTTCAATTGGCCAGCAGTTTAGTTGGTTTCAAAAGTATTTCAAGAAATTGTAATATCTGTTGCTTATGGCATATATATGTATTAAAAAATATCTGGCAATTATCCACAATTTTAAAATTCAACTTTCTGCTTCTTTACAGACATATAACATGTAGTTAAACATACAGATAAGAATTTCACAAGATAATTTTTAGCTGCTGTGTGCCTTCTTAAAAATGATAGACCGATACTAATAATTTAAAAGTTACTAGGCAATATTCTAAGCTAATGCAGAGTTGGTTGCCTAACAATTAAAAGGATTTTTGAATAGAAGCTTCTTAACCCAATCAAAATTTGTATTATTATTTTGTAAAATTTTTGTCACAGCTCTTAATTTATTTTGTCTCTATCTGAATAATATCAATTTTTTCACTCGCACTTTTTTATGATTCATTTCTAGTCCCCCCCTGGAATTTCATGAATAAAACCGATTATAACTCTCTAACCCCAAGTTAGGCAATTCTATAATACCCCCAACCGCCTATTCTAATATTTCAAAGAAATAACAAGCCTTACAATCAAAACAAAGAAATGTATTAATACAAAATCTGTAACACCATAATTGGATGTACGTTATCTTGACTTTGCGGGGCCATATAGATCCCAGATAAAATGTATTTGGCCATATCTACGTCCAATTAAAGCGAACCTCGCATGCTTTGACCGCCATAGCGCATTAATCTCCATTAATGTCTTTATGGTCAGACCCTAGCTATATTGCCTATAGTTATACTAGTCTCTGTTAAATATTTCTGCATGATTAACATAACCATAACAGTTATTTTTTATAGCGAATCCTATAAAATCCTATATATAAATTTTACAACATTATTAAACCATTCATTGTGATGCGGAAAACCAAGTGCAATATTCCTGACACAATCAGGAAAGAAGTTGTTGGACAATTTTTTCTTGTTCGCGGTTTAATAATTGAAATTTTGGACCGTGAAGCATTTGAATCATTTGCAAAGTTTTTGCTGAATTATAATGTATATGAAGATTATGCAAATAAAACCAATAAGACGTTCTTTATACGCGTTCCACTTTCAGCTTATATAATCTGAACTTAAAACCGAAGGAGTTTTATTGGAAGTATTATAAAAGTTTGTCCGCACCGTGATGCAAATAATGAAACTGTTATTCTAGTTCTATATCAAGAAGTTTTCGTCCGCCGCGCATTTTCTGACAGATTAAAAGTGTCGTATTTTAAGTTTAATATTAAAATTTAAGCCATACGATGCCCTTAAAACAGGATTTATGTTACACCAGTTTTTTTGTCCTTTTCGTTACTATTTCTTTATTAAGTTTTCCACGAGTTTAACACAAGATATCATCGTATAAATACAAATAGCATGCAAATTAAATCTAAAAATACGCTTTGTTTTTAATTAAAAAATATGACGTGGTGCAATTAAAACTGGTTAAATAGCCGACTTAACTGCACATCCAACAAGTGGGAGAATTGTCGCGTGCTGAAGAGGACGGTGACGGCTTGTCACAGCCCTTAATGAGCTGATTGCATATTTAAGGGTGCTTCGCGTGATCTATATTGAACAAGAATCTCACGGCTAATAAATATCCCCAACTAACCGCTTACCGGTATTAATGCAAGATAAAGTCAGATACAATAAATGTATATTCTTATCTCGCAATATAGCTAGGTAGCCTTTTTTGGACTAAACCAAAAAAATTCAACTGCCACTAAAACTTATAAATTAAAGCAAGAAAAAGTGAATCGCGTGAGATGAAGCACTTGTAGTAAGCATTGTAAAAAGAAATGGTGGAACACAAAGGAGGTATTATTGAAAATGTTCGCCAGGCAAACCCATTATTGAAATCCTTAAGAAAACTATGGTTATTGATAAAATTAAAGCTTTGTGCTTGTCACCATCAACTTTCAACGAGTGGGTTCGCATAAAGGATTCATTTAGGCTGAAAGGTTTTGAAGTATTGGAATAGGTGAGTGAAAATGGATATTTTTGGTTTGTTTATCCTTTCGTATCATCTTGTTAAAACAATTTTGACTATGCGCATTTTGTTTTATTTACAATAAAATTATACAACAAATCTGAAGTGATTCACGCTTTATTCTCAAGTTACATATTATTTTTACTGACACGCCATTATTTTAAATTATAGTTTCAGTTTAAAATTCACTGAACAATTTAATAGCATATTCGTTATAATGATTTGAATTTATAGCTATTTCTATCGTCAATTTTTCGTATTTTGCAGATTTTATTCATATTAAATAAGTTTATAAATCACAAGATTTATATCAAATAATATTTTACTGTGGAAAATACACTATAAAATAATTCAATTTACCAAAAGGACATGTGGAAATTGCCAACGCTTTCATTAAAGTTAGGTTCGATCAAGTAATGTAAATATTGACAAAATATTATTTGACTAATATAGTTTATAATATTTCACGTTGAATGTCATAATACGAGCCCTAACAACTACATGTTCGGACAAAAGTAAATTTGATTGTCATTTTTCCATACGCGCAAAAATTATCTAAATTAACTTCCATAATATTGATGGTTTTTTCTGTCATAATGCCAACATTTAGTTATATAAAAACGTAAATTTCGTAAAAATCCGCTCGGCGGTTCCAAAACTGTGGCACTTTAACCCAGCAGGATGGGAAAATTGCAGAAACAATGAATTATTATTTTCAAAACGTTGGATCTAGTAGTCGGATTTTGATGAAATTCACTTTATTGCAAGGCTGGATGTTGGTTTTCTTTACAAAAAAAAATACACAAGTTTTTATTTGGTGATTTTAGGCATTTATCGGAGCTTCAAAGTTGCACCTTTAAAAATGATAAAAATTTCCAGTAACTGTTTTAAAGAATCACAGTTTTGAAACCGCTGGTTGGATTTGTGTCAAAAAACATTTAAATCAAAGCTCAATAATCGTACTATATTGAAAAAATCCTGAAATGTTAATATGATTTTTTTTTGCATTTTTTTCGAGTTCCACAGTTCACTTTTAAAAAACGTGTTTTTTGAGGGTGCTACTTACATTTAAATAATCACAGTTTCGGAACCGCTGGTTGGATCTCGGTAAAATTTACTTTATTGCAAAGATGGATGTTGGTTTTATGTACAAAAAAATCCCCAAGTCTTTATTTGGTGATTTTAGGCATTTATCGGAGCTTCAAAGTTGCACCTTTAAAAATGATAAAATTTTCTAGTAACTGTTTTAAAGAATCACAGTTTTGAAACCGCTGGTTGGATTTGTGTCAAAAAACATTTAAATCAAAGCTCAAGAATCGTACTATATTGAAAAAATCCTGAAATGTTAATATGATTTTTTTTGCATTTTTTTCGAGTTCACAGTTCACTTTTCAAAAAAGCTGTTTTTTGAGGGTGCTACCTACATTAAAATAATCAGAGTTTTGGAACCACTAGTTGGATTTTGGTAAAATTTACTTTATTGCAAAGCTAGATGTTGGTTTTATGTACAAAAAAATCCCCAAGTATTTATTTGGTGATTTTAGGCATATTTCGTAGCTTTAAAATTGCACTTGAAAAATGTAACGTAATTTTCTAACGACTGTTTTTAAAAAATCACAGTTTTGGAACTTGGGGAAAACGACATAAAGGTGCTTTCATGGTCCTCATCCAGTCCGGACTTAAATGTCATTGAAACTCTTTGGCATAAAATAAACGTATTCTATGCAATAATCCACCAAGAACCATTGGGGACCTAAAAACCAAAATAGAAGAAATTTGGGACAGTTTCACGCCAGAATTGTACCAAAATTTGATAAATACAATGTCTGCTAGAATACAGGCAGCTATTAAAGCAAAGGGAGACGTAACCTCTTATTAATGGTCCTAAATTAAAAATTATCCCAACATTTAATTGCAAATTCATTTTGTAAAGTTTGCTAATTATTAATTTTCTTCCATGCATAATATTGTTATTAAGGCTTTATCTTATTGTATTGTTAGGTGTTTACTAATTATTTGCGTAAAATTTCCAGTTCTCCTTTCATACTTCGAAAATTTACTTTTGTTCGAACATTTAGTTGTTAGGGCTCGTAGTTATTTATATATTAAGGGCATAATCAGAAGATTATGGCGTGAGGGAATGTTTTAATTTCCCGAGGGTCATTGGTTATAGAAACAGTTCAAAATTGAATGGAAAAATTTTGAGAAGGCTTACATTTAGCAGCAAATTAAACACGGTTTTGTCAAAAAATTGCAAGACATATCTATTAACCGCCTAGGTTGAATAGTTACAAAAATTTCTGGTTTTCGTCATAAATAGCTAAATAAGAAAATTGAATTCATATTTCCTAAAAGGTAATATATATATAATTACTGAACAGTACTTTTTATTTAATTTTGCAATTAGCTGAGATTAAAGGAAGCTAAAACGAAAAATCATAGTTGGGAATAAATGCTAGAGAATCGAAATTAATGCCTCAAAACTCACTTTGTGGGCATGTTAATGTTTTAAAATTGAACTTAATCAAGACGCAGCAGCTTTATCCTACATAGAGTTGATTGCAAAGGAAAATTACAGCTTTTTCCTTAATGGAACAGGAATAAAACCTCAGAGAAAAAGTACTGAATTTTGTGAGTTAATGATGTACAAAAAAATAATAAAACGGCTTACCTTTATTCTATAAGTATAATCTCTATGTAGGTTGGTTATATAATTATAAAAAGGCAGGTATTTTCATGCAAATGTCAGGAGGATTTGTTAATACAACATTCCTCCAGGCATTGCACATTTGACATAGCTACAAAATGGAAATAATTAATTACGGCATTAAATAATATTTTTGGAAACAAGCCAACGGCACAAAAAACCAACCCCAAAAAACAAACATTTCGTTTAATTTCCCATCCTGTTATTACCTAGCGCTTAATTAATTCCGATTGTTTTTCGGAACACAATAATAAATTAATTTTACATTGGTATTTAGTGAATATATGCAAAAGA
Source organism: Pediacus dermestoides (assembly GCA_963942485.1). Lineage (NCBI taxonomy): Eukaryota > Metazoa > Arthropoda > Insecta > Coleoptera > Cucujidae > Pediacus > Pediacus dermestoides. Next base: position 8,419,563 of record OZ012629.1, read on the forward strand.
GATGAAGAAGCAACGCTGTTGTGCCTGCTGCCTGTGTTTTTTATGAATATACAGAGAGAAACATTTCATTTCATGTTAGAGAATTAATTAAAACAGGCCCGCCGCTGTGCACAGTGATAAATATACGTGAAAGCAAAAACAACAAACAACTGCTATACATCTTACAGCATTTGCAACGCCAAGTTTACTACTAACGGCACTTTTGTCTGTGTAAATGTTTGTACAAGACTGCCATAATGAAATTAGCACCAGGCAGCACAATTTTAGCCCCGGCAATATACCATAAAACAAAAAAAAGTTTCGCCGTGCGGTGGTATGAGTTTTTGGGTGATCTAAATAAATGTTGATTTTAAAAAAAATCAGAATTTCTTTGTTACAAAGAAAATACAGAGCAAATATTTCGAACACGTCGCAGGGATTTGTAAGTTAGACTATAAACCAAAACTAATTTACTATTGGCCTAGACTAAAGGGATGTACTTTTAAATCAGTTCTATAGATTTGGGCAAAAAATACAGTATGGTTTTTATCATCCTGAAATCTTGAAAAGTTTCGCAACATTTTTTGTGTTTGCTTCAGCGTCTAGACAAAGATAATATTAATGTATCCCGACTATGGTTATGTGACTTTTGTGTGTGCTTGTCGGATTATCATATCTAATTTTCACACAAAACAGATTTGACTCGGGAAAAGGCATTATTCAAATAGATTTAGATAAAAAGTTAATGGTTGAAAAAACTCGTTTTTGGGAGATTCGGGCGAAATTGCTAACTTTATCAGTAATGTGATGGGTGTACTAAAACTTAAAGTATGTACCTTATTTTTAATTATTATTGGCATAATTATTTAGGATATAAAAATGCAATAAGTGTATATGCAATAAGAGATGCTCAAAATAGGTGTAAAACAACGAAAAGTTTTGAACATTTTCTCTTTCAGGAGAAAGTAAATTTTGACATGTTTTCGTTTTTTTTTAATTAACAAATTGGCTTCTGTATACTTAAATAATTATAGGGAAAAACAAATTTAGCTTCAGATATAAAGTACCCTTTTCTGTAAGAAATATTAAGAAATTTAATAAATAAAAGTTAGTAATACTTAACAGTGGTTAGTAGTAAAAATCATTCACAAATTACATAGATTTTTTGATACATAAAATTACTTTCTCCATATTATCACAGTAGGTACGCCGATATTCTTCAAATTACAGACGTAAATATTTGCATTTTGCTTATTAATTTTAGAAAATAAAAAATAATACAAATTTTATTGAAAGCGTTATTGAAAATTAGTCAGAAATCAACGATTCTCTATTTTTGTTTATTACAATTATATCTTTGTCCGATTTATGAAAATTTGCTGTAAAGTCAAAACGACGAATGTTAAAGTGTGTTTTTCATGAATTTTTAAATAGTTTTGGCAGTAAAATTTAACACATTTCCCATGCCTATTTTGTTCCTCTAAATTTTAATGTCCCCTTCCTCTCTAAACCTCTTTACTTGAACAAGCCATAACCAGTCAGAGACTGATGTATTATTCAAATTATTTTACATTAAAAATTGAACAAGAAATATTAAAATGTTTTTGAAACTTCTGTCAAGAAGTAGAATACGCTTTCCGCAGTATTAAACATAAATAGTTCCTACTAAAATATTAGCATTTTTCAAGTTTTTAATGTAATTTGTGTGATATAAAATCATAATGGAAGTTGTCCAGCTGCAAAATAAAAAAGTCATATATGACTGTAACAGCTGATGAACGTTGGGGTTAAAATTAAAACTAGAACATGTTTTCAAGCTGTGCATACTGTGTTTGCATATTAATAATTCCATACCGCTGAATGTTTGTCTTGTGACCATACGAACAAACGTCATTAAAATTACGACTGAAAAAAGCATACACATATTTCAGCGCAGCTTTTTGTTATCATTAACATTTTTAAACATTTAATTTACACGAATCCTAGTGCGTTAATACAAGTTTATTACGCTGTCGAAGTTAAATTTACACTTTGCTCCCCAGTTGACCTACTTTGGTTTAGACTACAAGTTCCCCATATATTTTTTCCTGCAACTGGACAAATACGATATTAATGTTAAAACAATAGTATGACAAATACTGTTGCTCAAACAAAGATTAATTATGTAGCCAGAACAGGGCCATTTGTGTAATTAGTCGCGCTTGGCCCAAATTCTCCGCTATTTATCAAGGAGTTTCTTGTTTGTATCACGACGTGATGCCACTAAACGTTATTGAACGGAAGCACGTGCTGGAGCCGGAACTAAACAGAGTAGAGCGCGCGCAGCTTCCTGTTTCCGCTTCAGGCTGTTGGTTTAATAGGTCTTTGTTCCCTTTGCATCATCATGTCGGGGTCCCTTAGCACACGCACACTTTTAAAACTATACTCGTATACATACTTTCCAGGAATAACAAAGCTTTAATTGCCTCGGGGAGATACATTCACTACCTGGGGGAGATAATATGTCTTTAATATAAAAATGGGCGCTTTTTCATCTTACGATTTAATGACCCTTACAGGAGTTTTTCCTTAGTTTATCACAGTTTAAGTTGCCTTTTATCTGTAAGTTAAGGACAGAAAATACTCTCCGGTGAGCAGCTGCGATTTTATGACCGGAACCATTGTTATTTCTCCGAGAAAAATATAAACTGTTTCACTCAAATGATATACATATTATTTTCTGTAAGAAAGTTTACTGTTAAAACAATTTACAACCACAAAAAATTAAAAACTTTTCGTAACTGATGACTATAGTTCATTTGGATACTTCGGTACGGGGATTTTTTTACAAATGGTTGATTTATTATGTGCCTAATAATTCTTTATAGTATGACTAATATGGTGATACAAATATAATCTAATAAAATTATTTTAAAAAAAGTTCTCATATACACTTTTGCACTTTTTAATTTTTCCATGGTATGAACTGAATCGAGTGGCCAAAGTATTCAATTTTAAGTGACTACAATTTTTGAAATATTAGTTTTACAAGAAAAAGTTGGAATACTATTGGTAAGAATTTCATCATCTTCAATTTGTATATGCAAAATCAATTTTTGCCCCTGGGCTAAATGTGAAGGGAAATATTTCGATTTTTGGTGCCATTATTTCAAAAAAGTCACTACCTTCGGGGGTCAAAGAAGCAGGAATATTTCATGTGCTACACCATCAAACCTAAGCGATTTGAATAATAACAACCCCCGGTAAATTTTTATTAGGCTAAAAATGCTCTGACGCCTCGTCTATATTATTGTACTCAATATGAAAGCTCCCCATCATCTTTGCATGGCTGCCATATTGTTCTTACATGACAAGTGTATGAGAATTTTTTGTATAGAAAAAATTATGTTCAATTTAGTATATTAGCATATTTGAGAAAGCGAGTTATTGTTCAAGAACCAACTTTTCTTCTGGGAAAGAGAAAATTTTTGTTTTCTCGGAATTTTGAAAAGGACTAAAAATACAGCAGATATTGTTTTTGTCCATTGCCACTTTTTCCTCAGAAATATTAATAATTATGTTATTTACAGATTTTCTGTTCCAAACTTATGTCAACCTCGTACTTCTGGATAAACAATTTATAAAATAATTGTGTTGAACTGATTACATTATAGATTCTAGAGTAAGTTCTTATAACAAAACTTTATTTAAATGCGGAAGTCTTAAGAGTATGTAGGTTAGGTCAGGAAACTTCATCAATTCACTTATTAGTTTCAAATAAGTAACTATAATTTTATTTTATACTTATATTTTAATCCAAAATATTCACATATTAACAATTTTTTATCCATGTTTTCTGTACACATTTTCATTGATCTAGCGTTGACATCAGTCATAAATAATATGTTGTAATAAAACTGTGACTGTTTGAAATATTTCAAAGCGTAGAATTTTTTATTTCGAAATTGGTTTATTTGAATAGTTTCCTGGTAATAATTCAGCCTGGTGACTCATATGTGAAGAAACAGTCTAATAAATAATAGTAATACTGGTTTATAACAGCAACAGCCTTAGTGCAACATCCTAGGAGAGTAATGGCAATATCACAGAGGGCAGTCTAATCAAATTGGTGGCATATAAAATGTACCCGCACAACATCGTAACGGTGTGGCTATACAAGACGAAAATGTTCTCCAGTGACGCATTCATTCTTATTTGTTGCTTCGTAGATTGCGAATTTATGGTTTGTTACCTGACTGGGTAATGTATGATTTATAAGAAAATGCATGGATATTAAACTGTTCCATGTCACATTATAGGCTTATTTCCCCAGCACTCGAATGAAAATGGCTTTTAACAGATAAACGAATTTTTACACAAAAGATATATAATATACTATGTATAAAAGAAAACAGGGAAATGCTGTTTTAAATTTACATTTTACGCTTCATTTTCTGATGGTTTTATCGCAAATTTCGCATTTTCAAAACATAAAAAAGTGCTTATTCGCTGAATGCATTATACCGTTATTTTTTGCGAGGGCTGGGTTGCTTTAAAAATATATCTATACTCCCCCAACTAACATTTATTAAAATTCTGACAATATTTTTTTACAGCTCCGAACACAAAATTAACATTCAAACAGTAGATGTTGTTTTCCAACGCATAGTAATAATAAAGCAGAAAAACTTTGTAGCCATGAACTTGGCCATGTGTGATGATGCATAAACCTGTCCGATTATTTTTGCAGTAAACATGAAGCGAAGAGAAATTGTTTATAAATTTAATAGTACAAGAAGTTAACGTTCTGTATACAAACACCGTTTTCTCTAAGACATCTGCTTGATGTCAACTAAAATCGCGTCAGTTATATCCCGTAAGGCAGACAAGTTTGCATAAATATTTTAAGTTTATAAAGATAATACAAGCGACGAGTCAGTGTGTTGTTAAATTGATGTAACTGAAACAAAGTTAACATGTAAGTACGCTGGTTTTTTTCTAGTATTTTTGTGGATAGACAAGTTGACCCACTAGTCTAGAAATCTATGTTGAAAATAAACTTGTGCCAAATTCAAATTCATCTGCACGCAATATTTTTTTGAGAAAAAACGCATTTTGACTAGAAACAAGCAAATATTTGTTTTGATAATTGCAAAAAGTGGCACAAATTCATGGAAGATTTATAGCTCGGAGCGCATTTTTTCGTTCTGTACAAATCAAAAACATGAGCAGCCTGCGGCTTGTTTATACGACAAAGAAATGATGTACATTTCGTTTATTAGTAATGACATGGTATGACTGTTGTTTTCTACAGATATTTCTGGAAAATCTAAACATGGGAGCTACTTTATTTTTGATTAAGAACGGAATTTCTTGTAGTTTTCGAGTGAAATTTACTGTAAAATTATAAAATTACGAATAGAGAATTTCATGTATAATTTAACTTTAACTAAAAAAGAGTCAGTTCTTTATGCCTGCGTACTGAAGCATTCTGAATTCATTTGCTGCTTTGTTCGTTTGACTTTTATAAGCAACATCACAATACCAGGCGAGTATTTAACTTATCCAATCACAGTCTGTGAGAACATAATTTGTAATTTAACGTTATTACCGAAAGAAAAAGTGACGTTTGAAAACTATTTTTTTAAGCCTGTGTAAGAGAAGTTATAATTTTATACTGGTTTCGATATTTTGACTCTATTTTAATAAATTCAGTATCAAAAGAACGAATTACTATAAAACTAAAAATGTAGGATATTCTGAAAAGTTTAGTTGGGTTTCAGAAAATGCATGAACAAAAAAAATTTTGGACACTTTAAATTATTTGGCTTAAATATTTCAATACATACAATAAAAGTTCCTGAAACCGATCAAGTCCATGAAGAAAATTATAAATCCAGCTTCTAATTACAACTCCAATATTTTATTTATAGAACCCATAATCGTATAAAAAACAACTTAAACACATTCTAACCTAACTTAGAATAACCTATTAACTTCGAAATATGGCGCTCATCAGAATAAGGCAACAAACGCTCGTTTTCGAGATATAGAGTAATAAGATGTATATTATTTATTTCATGTTAATTTTATCTGTTAATTAGATTAAATTTGCACACAGACAACCCTTTGTTGACAACAATTATGATAAAAAAATGCAAAAAACAATAGTAACTAAAATTTTTTGATAAACCTCATTTAAACTAATGAATAAGAAAAACTGGCTTCCTTGTCTAATAATTAAAACTTCAACCACTTCACAATAAAAAAAATTTAGTTACACAGGTCAAAAAAAAACGAGCTATATACAGGGTGATATTTTTCGGGTTTCGATCCTTCTCGTCCTTACGAACTACTTTCACTGCGACTTACTTTTTATCTTGATAAATTTCGACATTAAGAAATTATCTGAATAATGTTCAGTTCCAAAATCAAAATAAAATTCGACTTTAGTTAAATGAGGTTTGGACTGTAATGTGTCATATATATCTTAAAGGAAAATCGCCCTTTCTAAACCCCATTTCAACGAAAGCCAAGTTTTATTTCATTGTGAAACTGGCCCTAAAGATCCAATAATGGCGCATTAAGTTTTTCGAATAATTTTTGAAAATAAAGCAGATATCGGTCTAAAATGGTAATATGTCTAAGTATGCATTTTTCAACTCAGTTTGATGAATAAAATATGCACTATGCATCTAAAGTTAGTAAGTCCATTTTAAACATTCTGTACAATCAGTCATATTTAGGTGCATAATCAAAAAAATAATATTAGAGTGTGCAAAAGTTTCAAGTTTCTGGGTCGTTTACTTTATTTTTAGGTAAAAGTACCTATATCTCCTATTTCAGACATAATTAATATAAATAACTTCGAACTATTTCATACAATAATAAAAAGTTTGAAAATAAATGTAGAAGTTCAGGCAACCCTCTTCATTATTTAAGATTATGATACAACTACAGTGGGAATCCGTTTGACGGGACTCTAGACATGACGTTATTAATATATTAAATGTTATAGTTTGTTAACCTTCTTATAGTTTAATTTCGTACTTATTTCATAAAATATATTGCATTTTACAAATCTAAATTAAATTTCTTCAAATTCTGAAAATATTTTACATTTTAATATTTTATATGAAACGTTGTAAATGCAGCTATGTGTCCCCTGAAAGAACTCTTCATCCTTATATACATACATTTTAAGTGTACTCGCTTTAGTCAGCTAAATCTCCTCTTATTTTCAGGTATATATCAATATTATTTTTGTCAACGTACATTGGGATAAGCTATGGAGGTACGACACGTAACTGTGTGTGTTGGGATGGATATAAAGCAGAATATAATGAAAATGGTTCCCAATGTGTAGCATTAAACCAATTTCATATAATGCCGTGCAATATGGCGAAAGCTCCTAAATGTGAATGTTCAGGCAGAGTGAGTAGTATTCTGAAAGATAGAACTGGCACTTGGTGTACAAGATACAGAAAAGGGGAGGAACTAATGCGTTGGCCCTGTGAGAATACACAGGAATGGGATGATTTTTTTAAGAAGCATCCAGACTTCGTATAAAAAAAGAAATATATTTATTTTGTTGGTTTTATTTTAGTATATTCAGTGTATTCTCTGTTGCATGGTAGATATTTATTTTTGTAGAACAGTGAAATGAAATAAAAGAAATAATATACGTGTATGTTGGTGTGTTTTAAACAGTTCTTTATATTTTTAAATTTCTGACAAATAAAGCTGTGTTTTATTTAAATTTACTGTACCCAAGGGCAAGAAAACAATAAAGGAAATCACACGGAATTAAAATGAACAATGCGGCAGGAAAGTGTGTCAGGATTTTTAAAGCAAACCGTAACAATTAAAATAACAATGTGCAAGAACACAATTATTGTAAGTACTTGATTTCATGGTAATTTTCTCATATCTATTCTTATTGCTCCGTTACAAATCTGCACCATCTTCATTAACTCCTGATATGTGTATCCTTTTATTACACAGTGTCAAAGAGGCGACGTTTTATTTTTTCTTCGTCCGAAAATAAAATGATAATTATCCCATATCCAGACCAACTGGTATTCTATTGCAAGATATACAAACTGCCTCCTTATCGGAATTTATTAGACTGCAATAGGAAAAAGCAGCCGATAAATCAGCAAATGAAAGTGGCATTTCGATAGTTTGGATGCTGGAGCGTTGGTCGTAAAACCGAAAAACGGCCTATACTATAAAGTAGGCTCTACACAATATATATTTCTATATATAATATAACCCATTTCTGAGATTGACATTTCATACATCAATTTATTTACTTGAGCAGGAGAAGTAGGGTGTCAGCTTTTATGACATGTTCCAACTTTTACACCGAAAATATTGGAATGAAATGATTGTGCGTTTTGTGATTGCATGAGTGTGTATTTCCAGTGCAGTGTACTAAATGATTTTCTGAGATTACTGTGAGTGGCAGAAAAGAAATAGGTAGTTAATCCTAGTAATCATGGATAGGAACTAATTGAAAATTAAGTCGAGGGGGAAGTGACTCAAATTATCTTGATACGCACAGTGATTAGCAAGTTAATATTGTACAGTTTGAAAAAACTTGAATAAATAAAGTTACTTTTTCGAACCACTGTGTATTCTGTACTAAAATTGGAGAAGATGCTGAAGTAATACATAAAACTCTTTTATTTTATAATTAAGTACGTTATTTATTACTAAAACAGTTACACTTTTAGGATTAATAAAAAATAATCCCCTGTTGAATACCTTTTGTAAAACTCATTAAATTTCTAGAATCCCCATGAAACTGTCTCACCCTGTCACAATTTAATGTTGTAGACGAAATTGCGGATATTTTTGGAAGAAAATCTCCCAGGTAGGTTTCGGTGCACAATCAATGCTTTCATATCTGTTAGGATTGGATGTGTCAATGCAGTTAACTTCGCCCAGTTCGAGGAGGACATCTTTGCCCTGTTCATAGCAAGTGCATAGTGGTGGTTTGTCCATGCCGCATGAGAAGATGCGGTGGTTGGTTTTGCCGCGACATTGCCAGTGGCCGTTCTCTTTTTCTGCCTCAAAACCCTCAAAACACTCGCATTTGATTTCGGCTGCTTCGATGGTGTAGAGGGTAATCATACCAAGAAGGAAGATAATTGAGGTTTTCCTAGAGAAAGGTATTTAGTTGATAATTCTAGCCCAAAAGGATATCAAAAATATTTTAAGGGCCAGTTTTTCAATCGACAGTTATCGTTTATTCACAAAAATATCTAAAGAAATTAGTAGAGATAACTATCGATCTGGCCCTATATCAAAATTGTTGTTTACAATAAAATTACTTACATGATGCAGTTTTTTGCGTGTAGATAACTTGCAACTATGTTTTTTGTTGAAGGTAACTGATGCAAAACCAACATGCACTGTCCTTTTATATGTTCCAGTATTGTTGTTACCTTAGTATGTATATGATGATGAGATGTAACCTTGATATTGATATGGTAAATATGATACCTGCTTAGTTTCTGTATTTTATATCTAAGTATTACATAAGTGTTTATTGAATATTAATGTATCTCCATATGAAGATCATTGTAAATAATTTGTATGTAGAACCAAAACAGGTTTTGTTTCATTTCAATCATAATTCATATATTTTGATGTTAAACAAGAAAATCTTTATTCAGACAGAGTATTATAGTAATAAACATATTATCATCTTACATCACTGTTTTCAATCATCAATAATTAATTATTTGCCTAGTTCTCGAAAATCTGAATATTTTTCATGGTATTCCATCCATTCTTCCATATTCTCACAAGCGCCATAAAAGCAATGGGTTTCACCTAAGGGTAAGTGGACATCTTCGCCTTTTATTAAACATTTGCACAGTGGTGGCATCTCCATATTACAATTGAATAATTTTTTAACCACAGTTCCACGACAAAAATAACCACCAGTTAAACTTCGCACTGCTTCGTAGGCATCCCAACACTTGCACTGTTCTTTTATATAGACTGAAGTTACCATCATGTGCGGAATGAGCACAGCAAAAAATAGCAATTTCCTATAAAACAAACAGCTGGTTTGGGTTTCTTGTCTGGAAATTGGTAACTTACATTTTTTAATGATGTTTATGCTTTCACAACTAGTTTACAAATGAGCGATTTTGTTATTTGGGACTTTAATGTAGTTATAATTGGTATTTAATAAGTTTATTCAAGTGAAAAGTTTGTATTATAAGTTAGGTTTGGAACAAACCTACTGTTTGATAACTTGATATTTTCTAAGAACCAATAAATATAATACAGTAGTGTGAACTCATTTAAGTTGTTTTAGAGAACCAAATTGAACCTCTATAACAATATGAAGTTGTACACTCTACAGCACAAAGTAAATTCAAAGATTTTGATGGATTAGTCAGTTTGAAAACTTCTTGCATATTCATGTGAGTCAACTTGGCTTGTTATATAATGTTTATTATTTGTAAAACGTTGATGAAGGTAGCTAAACTGACTTGAACAATTTACACATTATTACATAACTTCAAATACTGTTAAAGAAACTTTGTTTAACTTATGCGAAACAATTAAATGTCACCAAACTTTAATCTATCTTCATAATATACAACTGCCAAACAACAGGCAAGGAAAATATAGTGAATGGCAATTAGCAGAACTCCGTTAGAGAAGTTTTGCAAATGGCGGCGTACGACTGCTTCGGATAAAACTATAAACAAATAATTCTCTCTTAGGGAATAACGAGGGAGCGATGGGCGAATTTCTGCAAATCTTATTCTTCTCTGGTTTTAAAACAAAATCAACTTGTTTTCATTATGAAATATTCCTGGAAATGTGTATAAATTTCCCGACAATCTGCACAGAATTAGACATTTTAAAGCCCCCTACGCAGAACAAAACATTTCATTTGAATTCTGTGTGGCTATGCAACTTAATATTCGTTACTATGGCTTGTGCCAAGGGTTGTACATTGTTATTGAATTATTATTCACATCAATTCCACATGAGACTGTGAGTTTAGCACTGCGTGACCACGTTCCAGAACGGCCCTAATGTTCTATCACAGAACTGTGTGTCCTCATGTTGGGTTAGTTAGTTTTAGAGAAATTGGAAAGGGAGTTTTTAAGATTTACTCGGAAATAGAAAGAGTTAAGTTTTTTAAACTACAAGAGTTGTTATTGTCGTTATTTTTCTTCTTTGAACTAAATTCTGTGTAATTTCTCTTAGAAAATATCACAATTTAGTAGATAAAACTACTGATGCTGTATGAAGGAAGCTAAAAAAAAACTGGTTAACTTATTTTTGTACGTTTGTAATTCCGTAATAGAAAATGGGTGTCTTAGAAATAAATAAAATTAAAAGTAAATACAACTCTTTGAATTACGAAATTATTATAAACTCTTTTGGATAAACATCTATAATTATTATTATACATTTGAAACTACCGACAGTCCAATTTTATTGCAATAAGTTTTTTTTTAATTATACTTATTTCGTGGCCCGTTTTCAGCATTGTATGAATAACTCATTAGAATTAAACATACCCTTACATTTTTTTAATGATTAAAAAGTTTCAAATCAAAATTATTCATTATTAGATATATGTATTTATTACTACGAGCCCTAACAACTAAATGTTCGTACAAAAGTAAATTTCATTGTCTTTTTTCCATACGCCCAAAAGTTATCTAAATTAACTTCCATAATATTGATGGTTTTTTCTGTTATAATGCCAACATTTAGTTATATAAAAACGTGTATTTCGTAAAAATCCGCTCGGCGGTTCCAAAACTGTGGCACTTTAACCCAGCAGGATGGGAAAATTGTAGAAACAAAGAATTATTATTTTCAAAACGTTGGATCTAGTAGTCGGATTTTGACGAAATTTACTTTATTACAAAGCTGGATGTTGGTTCTCTTTACAAAAAAGTTACACAAGTTTTTAATTGGTGATTTCATGCCTTTATCGGAGCTTCAAAGTTGCACCTTTAAAGATGATAACATTTTCTAGTAACTGTTTTAAAGAATCACAGTTTTGAAACCGCTGGTTGGATTTGTGTCAAAAAACATTTAAATCAAAGCTCAATAATCGTACTATATTGAAGAAATCCTGAAATGTTAATATGATTTTTTTTGCATTTTTTTCGAGTTTCACAGTTCACTTTTCAAGAAACGTGTTTTTGAGGGTGCTACCTACATTAAAATAATCACAGTTTTGGAACCACTGGTTGGATTTTGGTAAAATTTACTTTATTGCAAAGCTAGATGTTCGTTTTATGTACAAAAAAATCCCCAAGTCTTTATTTGGTGATTTTAGGTATATTTCGTAGCTTTAAAATTGCACTTGAAAAATGTGACGTAATTTTCTAACGACTGTTTTTAAAAAATTACAGTTTTGGAACTTGGGGACAACGACATAAAGGTGCTTTCATGGCCCTCATCTATTCCGGACTTAAATGTCACGGAAACTCTTTGGCATAAAATTAAACGTATTCTACGCAATAATCCACCAAGTTGGGGACTTAAAAACCAAAATACCCACAAGAAATTTGGGACAGTTTCACGCCAGAATTCTACCAAAATTTGATAAATACAATGCCTGCTAGAATACAGGCAGCTATTAAAGCGAAAGGAGACGTAACCTCTTATTAATGGTCCTAAATTAAAAATTATTCCAAAATTTAGTTGCAAATTCATTTTGTAAAGTTTGCTAATTATTAAGGTAAAAATATTGTTAAATCCAATAAATAATTTTCTTCCATGCATAATATTGTTATTAAGGCTTTATCTTATCGTATTGTTAGGTGTTTACTAATTATTTGCGTAAATTTTTTAGTTCTCCTTTCATACCTCAAAAATTTACTTTTGTCCGAACATTTAGTTGTTAGGGCTCGTATTATTATTTCAACATAATACAAAAACCTGTTATTATCCAGAGTAGTTTATCCAATAACTAAGAGAATTATTATCTTTAAATAGATTTCCAATTTTAAACCAACAAATTCAAACCGGCTGATCTATTTAACTATTAAATATTAAACATAAAATATAATTATGATAAATATTTGTAAATAATATATAATGGTGCACTATCCATCTAAATTGTTTTTCCAACTATATCCAGAGAATCTATTTATTTCGTGGCAATAAAAAAATGCTCAAAAGCAAATTATGCAGCAGCTGATTTTAAAGCGGCACATTACGGCTTTATTAGCCGTATTAGCACAGGGGTGGAAAATGGTTATACAATTGAAAAATTAAAGTAATAACCATCATTATAAACGTTCAAGCAACGCTTGATATCTCTCGCAACCCTTCTCGTTAAATTTTCGACATTCCGTTGTAATTACCAAAAAGCTACCAAATTGATTTTTCAATGCGTTGCGTGAACATTTGTTCCTGGACAACAATAATGATGTTCTGGTAAAATATAGAAAAGCGGGGACGTTCGGTGGAATTGAGTGTACACCCACCTACAAGAGCGATGCAATAAAGACGATTTTGGAAGTTAAACTAAAAGAGTTTTTCCTCAAAAAAGGTTTTCTAATACTAAGAAGATCTGACGAGGAATACTCGGTCAAGATTTGCTGGCTGGCCGGAGTCGGTAATGATAGAAGGGATTAGACCCTCTTGGGGAGCGCTAACGTTACCCTTAAGGCGTTTAGTGTCCCTGCATCTTATATTGAGATTTATGAGCAGTTGCTCAGTTGGTCACTTTAGTGATTTTAATGGATCCGGAGAGATATTCGACGATTTGTAAGTTGTATTTTTCCGAGTGGTTATGCTGAGCAATTATTGTAAATTCATTATTCATAATTTATTGCAAAACATCAGCAGCGAATAAAACAATATATCAAATAGTTAATTAAATCTGTGAATACACACAATAGAGCGAAATCACAAATCAATATTATTTTCATTTCATATGCATTCATCAATGTTTTATCTAAAAAAACTTAATTAAAAATAAAATGAATGTTTCAACAGCTAACAAAGCAAATTAAACCTCAAACATTAAATTTGATTAAAGCCATTTCAGTGCTCTAGCTGCACACACATGAGTTTGTTGGAATTACTCATAAATTGGTAAATTTTATTTATGTGTATAATGAAATTTGTGGAATTACAAGGTACGCGTGCAGCAAACTATATCAGATATAAAGTAGATTCAAATCGCAGGAAATAACATTACTACTAGTGGAAAATACCATCAATTAGAATCGTTCACTTATAAAATAAATTAAAATTATGTTGGACAGTTTACTTATTAATGAAACTGAAATCCTGTACAAGAGATTCTTATATTTTAGAAAATATTTTTAAATTGCATTTTTCACGTTGTAGTTTCATATTTTCCTCAATTGGCAAGTAATTTGAGGTAATTACACTCAGGTTTCGAACAGAATAATTTTCAAAGAATTTAATATTTATAATGTTGTTTTTTTATAACTCATCCACTGCGCATAATTTTTTCTAAGAAACAACTAAGTTATTTTTTAATCTAAAGCTCGACAAAATAATTGGACATTCTTTAATGTCGCGAACGATTCTTTTTCTCAAGGAACTTTTGTAATTGGAAAGCTTTTACATTAAGTATTTAAACAGAAATAATTACTCGAGTTTCTTTTTAAGGGGTCTATAATATAAATAAGAATTCATTCGTTATTTTTTGGTAATTCGACTATGAGGCTTTTAAATCTCGGTGCGCGCGCTCTCTCACAATATTAATCCCATAAAGTACCCACAGTTAAAGCAACAACGGCTTGATATATTTTGGATCACCTTATTTATTTCATGAAAATTGAAGTCATAAATTTTGTTAAATGACTCAATTTTGTGAGCTTTGCATATACCCGAGATTCCAAATAACGCATAAAACAAGTAATCCGTTATATATATTTTTATTGGCCCATAAATTTGCATTCATGAAATTAATAATAACAGTTTTTTTTTATTTGAATGCAAAACACGAGGCCACTGGGAAAGAAGCTCGTTGGTTAAATGTATTTACAGAACTTATTATTATGGTTCATTAATTTGAAATCTTTGGGTAATAGAGTTTTATTATGAGGTTACCTCTGTTTCCTTACAATGATTTATTACAATACAGTTTAATCATTATGCTAATGTCTTGATAAAATGATATTCCATATTAATTAAAAAATCAATTAAATAACATTCAAAACCAACACAAATATAATCCAAGATAAGTTTGAAAACTTCATTAAAAACTCGTCTAATTGCTTTTTAATTGCATTTTTTCCGTATTGTTTATTTAGAAAAGTTGTGGTGTAGCAGGACTTATCAATCAATAGCGTATAGTAAGCACGATTGGGTAAACATATACATATAGCGGAGGGTTTTGGCGTTGGCCCAAGTTTAATTTATTATTATTGTCTTTGAACAGTGAAGGGTGGTGAAGGTCGATCTCCGACCTAACAACCTAATTATAAACTTTGCTCTTTAAGACAATTTACTCCAGGCCAAACGCACCTGTTACTGGGCTTGGATAATGTTTATTACCCGTACTATATCAAGTAATAATTTTAAAATACACACACACACAAACACTTCGCCTGGACCAGCGCTCAGCTTTTGCTACCACAACCTTCTAACACACAAACAAAACTCGTGCCCGAGTTTCCTGCTGTTGCAGGAGACCTACCTAGCGGCAATGTAGTAATAGTATAAATTTTTAATTAAAATTTGTTTCACTAGTACTTTATGTAGGAAATATAAAATGGTATATTACAAAAATGCCTTTACTATGTAATTAAAACAATGCGTTTTTTCGTTGTTCTTGTGAAATTAAAATTTCAACATTACACAGGTTTTTTGTTTGTATTCGTAATTCAACAACATTTTAATGGTGTTCTGCCTCTGGCCAATTGGTTTAAATAGCTTGTTTTTAGAAATATATGCAACTCGCTGCAAATTGCTTCGAGTTTTAACTGAATGGTAAAATTTCGAAGAAATTAAACATTGTGCCAATTAAAACGCAAATACAATTAAAACTGCAACGATATATTCTGCTTTTAGCCACTATATGTCTATTATACATTGAGATAATTTGTACATCAAGCTGTAATGAAAACTGTGATAAAGAGCCAGGATTTTTTGAAAACACGATAGACGAGTTTGGAAAATTTCATACTAACAAAACTAAATGAAAAAGTTCGATATAAACTCTGTTTCTTATGAGTGATACGACCAAATTAGAGGGAGTGTCGCTTTTTAAAAAGTGAGTCAAGTGATTATCTTAGATTTTTGCTGTACGAGTAGATCTTCGAAATCACCGATATAATTTCATGATTAATAATTAAGTACTAAAGCACGCATCCGTTACATTTATAACTCAGGCGAGAAACATTATAAGAAGTGCTTTTAAATTGTTAAGGTTATACGAAATGTTATATGTTTGAATTTTTGAAAATAAAAAAGTTGTTTGTGTCTAATAATATTAACATAAAATAGTATGCAGTTAGTATTCTACTATTATTTAGGAAATTATATTGTTTACAATGCCAAATTTACAGTATTATGCAGAAAGTTAAGCCAAATTTTCTAAAAATTACAATAGAATATATAAAATCACATTTTTTGTTTTCCCCCTGAAACTAACTATTTTCATAAACTAACAAATAATCGCGGTCCTACTTTGATTCGAGTAAGAAATATTACTATACGCACATCATTCTCATTAAGAAATTCAAGAAAACTACTAATAATTATAAATATAGAGCGGATTTCGTTATCCTCATGACGTACAAACACAAGACTTTCTATAAGGTTTATGAACAAAATGATAATTCTCCTACAAAATAATAAATTATCTTATATTTAGTATTTAGAGGACTAGTATGGGATTCTAAATAAGCCATTTGAAATTTGCATCATTTTTTTGAATATTTTATGTGAATATTTAAATTATCTATTAATGTTCTTAAAAGTAATTTTTCAGCAGAATTGCAGAATTTTCGTCAGTACACCAGAATTATTTTCAGCAGGCAAATGCGTCACACATCATGGTCTCTATCTCTCGTTCGTCTCGAGAGGGAGAGTGAGAGAAATAGAGAGCGAGAAACAGTGTGACGCACATGTCCGCTGAGAATAATCCTAGTATATGTATAGGTAAGTATATGATTATTTAGTTCCAATAGATCGAAATTATAGCAAATAAACAATTTTTTTTAAAACAACTTGAAATATTGACATTTATAAATTGTATCGCAAGGATTCTTATCGCATATTAAGAACCAGTTATCAACCCTAACCTAACTTACGCTTGTAAAAACTATGTTCTCACACATCCTGACCAATTTTCTGTTAAATAAATCGAATATACCTATTCCAATTTTTATTATGGAAAATATCTACTAAATATGTGCCAATATGACGAAGTGGTAATTTTTATTGATTTTTTGGTATTTGTAGTCAGTTAAAATTGCCCAAAGTGTTTATTTTTATGGTATGATTTAATAAGTTTGACCTAGAAAATTTTTATTTGAAACTTCAGGTTAACGGCTCAATAAAACCGCTGTAAACTACTGTTGTATGACGATCATGCAATAGACTTTTTAAAATTGTCGTAGAATGACGTTTTTCTATGGATTTAAATATTGAGCACTTTTTCCTATGCACGTTCTCATTGCTTCTACTTAAATATTAGAGGAGTCTTCTAAGTTGAGTTGAAAGTAAGTAGGTAAGTAAGTAAGTAGCAGGCATTAGTGTTTATACTAAGTAAACAAAAAATGAAATTATCCTAACAAACACAAATTCATTAATGAGAGCAGTAAGATTACACTAAGATAGCAAGCAAGCAGCTTCTATAAATCATATAGTAGATCCTGAATTCCTGAAAGGATATTAGTTAATTATACTTTAATTTAGTGGTGAGGTTAAAGGCTTATTCACATCCAATTGACGTACATAAATTAAGAAAATAAATTAACATACGCCCAACAGAGTCCAATAAGAATATTTTTTTTAGATATAAGCTTTTAATATTGAGTTTTTACAAGATTTCGAACTTCGCATCTGAAACTTAATGAGAGTCACGAAGGACCGTATTTCAGGAATTTCAACAAAGTGTTCATTTCCTCCACGTAGTCTGTAGCTGACAATTCATATCCCGATTCTATTTACTATTATAGTTGAAAGCCGTTTCAGAATTGTAACTTTGTTGTTTGAGCTGAAATTGAGGTACTAAAATTTGAAGGCATTGTATGGATATGGCGGCGAAATATGGATTTTATTATTAGCTTCATTGGGTGCGTGTGTAAAGAAAGCCATAACTATAAGATAGAGCCCATTAAATAATACAATTAGTTAAGTTGTAAGGAAATGGTGGAAGGTAGTAATTCAGAATTGTCATCAGAACTCGAGAATCATACAATCGAGCAATTGAATAGGCGGCTGTGAAACAATTGAAAGCTGCAGTTACAGTTCTGACTCGACGCTCATGACGGGAAGTGAAGCAATTTATACGTAAATGTGCACATAGCATTTTGTTTTAAAGTGGCAGAACCGCTCGAATGGTGTTGGGTTCTCTATTTTCCTAGAATGTACTTACTCGCCCCGTCTTTATAAACGATGTCCGAATTTACGGTTAACGACTGGTCTAAATACAGTTTAACTTCGTTCGGGTTCGAACAGCACTAAAGCCCATTTTATTTAATGCTCAATGCCCGCGTGCTCTGCAAAAATATAACTGCTTTTAATAGCAAACAAACAAAAACAAACAATTGGTCTCGCGAGGATAACATCTAATTTAGTTTGTTTTTTCAGGAAGGTATATAATTTTTAAATCAGCACCCTCGAGGGTTTTTCAAGTCTTAAAAATTTAAGTACGAGTACGTTCTTGTCAATAAAATATAATGGCCCATAACTCTTGAACTTTCCATTTCAAGCTGGGGGTGCTTCTTTAATCACAGACACTAATCTTTTGCCGGTGAAAAATGGCTCCATCAGGCTATACAAATTACCAGTCAATCTGAACGAGTGCGTCAGTCATTCTATTTTTTTTTAATCAATGAAAAATGCAAGCGCAATTACTCACTCTGAAATATAAAACTTTATAAATTGGGTATCGATTGTTCGCAGGATTTCCTGTTTGCACACAAAAAACCAATTCAAAAATTCCTCTACATATTACAAATTTTCCAAACGCTAAAAAATAACTAATGTCGATAACTTATTAAATCACCGACAAAAGAATTCTTCCGTTTTTCGGAATATAACCATCGATTCCTCTGGATGATGATTGAAAAACCAATCGCTTACATTCGAAACACAAGATATTTCTATTTAATTCCTGCAGCTATTTATTTCCTACATTTCAAACATATTTTTTTTAATTGAATCCGAAAGTTCCTTTTAACTTCTGACATAAAAGCAGCATATTACAAATTTTCAATTTAAAATCGTAAAAGTTCTTTATATGTATACACAAACGTACATGTAATACAGGAACGTGCCAGGGCGTGCACAGTTTTGCTGAATGCGTACTCCGTTTCTAGTATAAAAGCAATCAAAGCAATCAATTTCGTTAACATATTTTAAATCAACACTATATATTAGGTTAAGTACTTTTTACCATCACGAGCGTTAAAGATACATAACTTATAGGTTATAAATGTGGTAATGTAAAATGTTGGCTTTCTATTACCATATTTCTAACCTAACTATACCCGAACGAGGAGGGACGATGTTTGATTAAAAAAAAAATGTTGTGGATCAGAATTATTTTAGTGGACATGTGCGTCATACTTTCTCTGTCTCTACCTCTCGCTCTCTTGAATAAGAGAGAAAGAAAGAGGTAGAGTGTGAAGTCTACTGAAAATAATTCTACCATATTTTAAGGTGGGTCTTTAATTTTGAGTCTAAACAATCACATAATTATTAAATTAGTAACCAAATTATAAAAGATGAAAGATTTTATGTAAAGATGAAACAAGAAGACTAGAAACAAGAGAGCGAACTTTCTATGTTGCCCTGTACACAGCGATGGGACGCTATGCGGCGATAGCTGCCCTCTCAATCGCTACTCGCCATGTGCGCCCTGCTCTTAAATTGCTGTTCTGCGCATCTGTCATGTGAGGGGAATTTATCGCCGTATATGGGCTTCCCTTTCCAAGTGAGTTCGCTCTCCTGTATCTAGTCTTCTTGGATGAAAATTGATTAATACTTTTCAAAGTGGGGGTACAGTTTTATAATGAAATAAAATCAAAAACTTTCCAAAGTCCCAGCCAGAAAATTTAGTTTTGTGGGTTAGATTTCGAAAAGTTTTTGTTTTATTTTCAAATTTTCATCATATTTTTGTTAATTCCACTAATTAATAAGGTCCTATTAACTACTCTTAATAAGATTTTTTCATAGAAACTGCAAATCTGTTAAAAACTGAGTGAAGAAATTACAATAAAAATGAAAATATATCCAAATTAATCGGAAATTTTTGGTTTTTATAGAGAAAACCCGTATTTTGTATGTTTAGAAAATGTAAGATTCACTGGTAACTCAGTGGTTGGAAAAACAAGTCCATAATGACGAAAATATGACAACAGTCAGCTTCCACAAGATGGTGGACTGATGTTCATGCGAAAGAAGGGCGAAAGATAAATCCTAGAATATTTTAAGATTTTCCGGCAAGATCTCCGGATTTAACATAACTTGGGTTTATTTGAAAACGCAAAGGAAATTTGGTTATCTCAAAAATAGGCACATTTCCCGCGAAACATTTAGAAAAGTTAGTTTCATCAGGCCAATTATGTTATTACCAAACTAGACACCAAAACTATATAATTTCAAAAATATCAGCGCGCTAAAACCTAGAACGCTCTCAAGGATAATTTGAAAGTAAACTTTATTGTTTAGCAAACCATTCCATTCTAAAATGAAAGCAAGTTTTTATAAAATAGCTGGGTATGCTCGTGATAAAGTCCTGATCCTGTTTTTGTGATATATCTGAGATCGAATCCAATTATTACGTATCGTCCTATATTGTATCAAACATCACATGTCAGGACAGTATTAATAATAAATATGAAACTTTTGAAACACACGGCTGGTAATAAGTTTGTCTATTACACGAACAAACACAAAATTAAAAAATTAAACCATGTTTTGTGTACTTGCCGAAATTTAATTTAGACGCGACGTTATTTTCAATTTGTATTCAATTAAAAGTAAATTGATTATTTGACGACATGTTGAATTATGTGCGCTCGTATATGTAAATTTGTCAATTTGTAGCACTGATTTCGCAGTCTAGTACAATTGCATACATTATTTGAATAATTGGAATTTATTGCATTATTACAAAACAACCAAAAAGCAGTACGTACTTTATTGCGTAATGAGAATCTAATTTATGGTGTAATTGTTATTATTATAATTATCAGGTAATAACGCTGCTCTAAACAATTTTAACATCACAATATTATTATTATAATGACGTACATAGATCGAATCAAAATAATTAGATAATTATTCATGTAATCAAAAACAATACTCTCAAATTAAGTGATTGGCTGCCAATTAAATTTTTGGTTTGCAGAATATCTACATCACTCATACAGATAGTTTAATTTGAAAGAGGTGGTTAATCCAAGTCCACTTGGTTAACATGCGGTGACTGCTGATTAAACTTGAGGCAAAGTTACTAAACTCGCCTCCAAAACTGCTTTGTATCCCTCTAAGTATTTCCAAGTTCAATGAAACCCGCATTAAAACGTCAGTACGCGCAATCAAACATTAAATTCTAAACGAATTTACGATGGCTAACAAGTGCCTTGGCTTCCAACTCCAGGAATTTACCAGAGCATATGATTTATTGCTTTTGATCATCTAGTTTATTTATACTATTAATTATAGACCAATTGAAACTAATATGATAGGTGGTTCAAGTTGCTGAATTATGCAACTGCAGAGTGCAGTTTGTAAAGAGATGGTATGTGGTGATATTTTCGTTGATATAATTTTTTCTGATGGGGTGGGTTTTTTCGCTGGAATAAAAGCGTGGAAATGTGAGAGGAGTAATAACTGTCATTTATTTCATGTTTTTTTGTGAACACTGTCAACAGTCAATATACCATATACCCTGACTGGGTGACCAGCTTTGACCTACTTTTTATACACATGTTTCACCCACAATTTTACATCAGCCTTTCACTGTATACGTCACATAAATAAATGCACAAAAACATATTTTTGATAGAGAATACTGTGTGGTCTAAGCAAGTTCATACCATGGAAAATCTTTGATAAGTAGACTAATATTCTTGACAGAAAATTACTTAAATTAAAGGATTTTGCATAAACCGAGCTTTATCCTGTATACTCGTAATTATGTAGGTATACCTATAAAAATAATTGCATAAATTTATACCTACGTACTTTCAGAAATTCCAGAACAGGTGACCAACTTTCCACAAGAAAAAATGTGCTTTAAAATAGTGTGATGGTAATTAAGTATTTGTATATTTTGACAGCCAAAATTCGTTGTTAATTGCTAAAATAATACCATTAGGTCTAAACACACCAGCCTCTAAAATGATCTAGTTTTGTGTGTAGAAATTTTGGTTCGTTGCCAAAAATTTCATATTTAAATTAAGAACATTTTCAACAAAAATAACTATTTAATTAAGATGATCAGTTTGAAAGTGTTTCTGTCATTATGCAAACGCATACCCGTTTTGTGTGCTTATAACGTCTATACTTTATTTTAAAAGAATATTAGAAGAAAAATCGATGGATGATTTAATTAGTATTGTATATAGAATAAAGTATAATAACTTTGTTGGAAGGAATTCCTGCTTCATAATTAAAAATGTTTTTGATGATATTAAATAAGTAAATTTCATAAAAATGTAAAGGGAATATTAAAACAAGGAAATGTTGAAAAGATACTGCAGAACTTTGTGCTTCGTATTTATTAGCTTATTGCGTAATACTGGAATGAAATCATCGTTAGAATAAATTTCTGTTTGTGTTTTAGAAACCTAATAATATTCATTATTTCAAATTGTATGCCCTTGTTTATTGATAAATCTTACGTATTGTGTTAGTATTCAATAGTTTGATGTTTCAAATTGTAATAAGAGAAATAATTTGTAGAAGAGGAGTGGCGTAGCAAAAAAAGGGAACTAACCCAACTATACCCCACGAAATGTACATCAAGAGTAAGAAAAAATTCAAAACACAAATAAATAAACTGTTACTTAGCCTTCGAAAAAGAAGAAGTTCACTAGGGTAATAAAGAAGTAGTTTATCGCCCTAGGGCGGAAAGAACATATTATATTTAAGGCCTCAAACTAGGTCAATAAAACTTTTCTATCATTAGAAAAAGTTTATTTTCAAGAAAACTCAGGTCTGCCTAACAATTTCACAAATTTGTATTTTACAGCAATTTAATAAGTATGAAACTAAGTTATAACAGTGATTACCTAAGATGCAGAAACACATCTAACCTAATCAAAAATACAAGACGGAAGAAAAAAGAAATGAAATGCTGTAAGCACTGCAAAATTGCGGAATTAAAGGAAATCGGAATCTCCTTCGGAATAGCTCTTGTTTAGACGTAGGAGTGACGATGTTAAAAGAATTGAGAAGTACTGGATTAGAGCTGCTCAAGATGTAGTTTGTAATTTATAAATAGAAATTTTAGAAGATTTATCGTTGATATAGAGATTCTTGGTATCTCCAAGTTGTTCTATCTCGATTTCGGTCTCATCGCCAGAAGGTTTTAGATCGAAATTAATCGAGGCGAGACTGCATAGCTCTAGCCAATTTATTAGAAAATGTACATACATTTAATGCAGTCAATCATAATATAATAATCAATAAGGTTATTTTTATAATTATTATATAAAAACTATGAAAGTTAGTGGTTCTTCAAAAAAAGTAGGTACATTTATGATTTAGTTGTGTACAACATCTTTTATATTTAAATATATTTAAACTTACGCTCGTGTGATTCACGTGTAGTTACTCACCTGAAACAAGAAAAAATATTATTAGTCAAAAAGTTTCAAGGTAATTTTTTATATTGTTGATTGGTTTGATTTCGTTGGAAAATATAAACCCCTTCGAAAAAACATCTGGGTGCGCCACTGCTACATGTTATAAAAATGCACAACTAGCTAAATATATAGCAAGATCATTAGAGCCTACGTGTCTATGTTCTAGCAACGTCAAAGGTTTCCAATTTTGTTTTCCATGAAATTGGTTCCTTTTGTCAATTACAGTAAAAAGTGTGGAATAAAACACATCGTATCTACAGATGCGTTAAAAGCCAACTATTTTCCACGAAATGTTCGTTGATAAATTACCACGATTTAAATTTCACTCTCCCCTAGTCTTACTTAACCAAAATTTTTAATTACTCAACCAACTTAAACCCTTTTAGTAGCTATAATGACAACAACTTAATCTGGATGAATTCCGCTTATTACCCAATAATATAAGATCGTTTCGTGCAGTCGCAAATCCCAAAGTTTTTGCGGTGGTAATCGTTATTTCCAGCTTGATGGGGGGATGGCTGGAAATAAACAGATATTTATCTTCCTGAAGTATACGGTGACAGTTGGTTTTTCACGGTATTAAACTGGAACGGTGTGTAGTGGTGGCCTCACTCTAGGTATCTGATTTATCCCAAAAAGAAAATGAGTTTCTACTGAAAAGAGAAACACTCACCCGATTAACGTGATGGCTTAAACAACATCCCTTTTCAAATCAATTTAATTATAATTCTAAATTACGCAGCATCATGATGCAGGCGGGTAAGAAAAGTAGTTTTCCTTTTTATTTGCACACAGCACTCAATCATTCATTGTGTTACCTAATAGCACTTGAGGTGCGCGGTGATTGAAGGACTGAGGGTAAATATTGACCAATCCTGCTGTGTTTTTCCTAAATAAAAGCTCATTTGCGTGACGGTTTATAAACACATACGTATCTTTTGGTGGATGTGAAAAATGAATTACAGACACGCTATTATTTTAATAAGAGCTTTGTGTTGTCATTTTTCTGTGGGGTTGTTTACATATGAACAAGCATACATAAAGGGTAATTATCTATTTATGCTAAATTTTTATTTTTGTCGCGTTATTGTTTCCCGGTGATTTTAAATATGTGTGCAAGATTTTTGTTTCTAATTTAGGAGACCTACAATAAGTTTCAGTAAATATTTCTAAATATGGTCATTTGTTGACATTCTCTATATTAATTTACGTGGATCATAAAACGAATTCAAACGATTCGTTAAGCATCCAGCTACAACATAAATGAATGAAAAACGTTATTGGCTCCCCCACTACAAGCGACAGAATTAGCGATAATGGCACGTTGCAGAATGATTCACAGATTCTTTTATTATAAAGGTAGAGGAAGTGGCCAAGACCTAGACGAAGATACAAGCAACTTTAAGTTTCCTGCGCTTTGATTCTTTTCGTCTTTTAGTTTTTCCTCCGACTTTTTAGGTGAAGAAGAATGTGCCTACCATGGAGGAGAACCAGCTGAAAAACTGCTCGATCATTCTTTTTTCTTTTATTTTTTTCGCTCAATTTTCCAGATGGAGGAGAAGGTTTTTAACAAGGAAGAACAGAAAATGATCTCATCTGAATTACTGAAGAGCGGCCGAAAGTTCTTCGAGTCTGCATTAGAACAGACAAACAAATCTGAAGGTCCTGCAGATTATTCAAGAATAGAACGGATCTTCAGCAGTGGAAAAATAAAAGCATTACCAAAATCTTTGTAGTTGTAAAAGATCTTTGAGTCCGCCTTGGAACAGAAAATATTTAAAAATACTTGCAATAAGTGCACCCCAGATGAAGACAAACAATCTTTAGAAATTCCAAGCAAAAGAGACAATTTCAAAAATAAAATAGCCAAAGGTATGAAGGAAGAGATTTAAAAAATGAAACTGAATATTGAGAACGAGAGGATTCGAATTGATAACAAAATTCGAGACCTCGCTTCTGCTCATAGTATCTTTAATCTAGTCCAAGGATTCTGCAGATTGTTGAAGAATAGAACAAATCTTTACCTTTAGATAACTGAAAGCATTTTCAAAATTCGTATAATTGTAAAGGATCATCTAGTCCCTTTTGGAAAACAAAATTTTAAAAACTAATTACCTTCCAGATATAGGCAGACAATTTAGCGAAATTGACAATTTAAAAATTAAACTGGTATTCAAAAAAATTTAAGATTTTTCAAAATTACAACTGGATGTTATAAAATATGGTATTAGGTAAGAGGAATTGACCAGAAAATTCAAGATTACTTCTAGTTTGTTCAAGAGTTCTATGGATTGTCATAAAATAGAACGGATACTGGTAGTGAAACTGTCAAGTTTTAGTGGCAACTTTTCAGGAAATAAAAAATAAAGTAAAAATGCTATAGTAGAACTCTCTCTGGTATTTTCTAATTGAAACAAATGTTTAGCTTTATATTAACATCAACTTCACGAAAACATCTCCAGTAGTTCTAAAACTGTCGGGTACAAATAACCACTACATGCCTGAAAAAGTGATCTAAATTTAAAATTAAGACCTACACCGTCTCGAAATAGGAGTAATTTATTTTTATTTCACTGAACCTACATCTTAGATATTCACATACGTTAAATTTGAGCCATGTTTGTTTCCTTGCTATATAAGGAATTGATTATTTAATTTTTTAAATATTTAGGCAACAAGTGCATTTTTTCACGAATGGGAAAGTTGACCTAGTATTTAGCTATATATAAGTTTATATAACAAATCCGTATTATTTTAGGGTGTTCTGTCGATTCTCTAAGTTTCCTGATTAAAATTTGGCCCACCCTCTATTCTATAGAACGCATCGTGAGGATTCGAACAAAATCAATATAAAAATCTTATTACATTTCCCACGAGCCAATTGGATGTATTATATTTCTAAACCAAATGATTCAAGACTGCTGTTTTTACAGGCCCATAAACATGTTTTCTTAGAAAATTCTCAAATAACTGTCAGTGATATATTTCGGACGCCAAAAGAAAGCAATCACACATAAATAATGACAATTCTCCAAAGATATTGATAGTGAAATATATAAAAGTGATAAAAGAATCAATTACCTCTCGATTCCAGCCAGAACTACTAATATTCTTTATTGAACATCCCCGAAGGCAGAGGTAATTAATTTCTCGTTTGCAGTGAAAGGAAGTATCCAATAAAAAATAGGCGAGTTCTTTGATCTAATTAAATACAACAAGCATTGTTCGTTTGGAATGGAAAAAAATACGGAGCATCTACTCGGTTTTTTTTCTCCTCTCTATGTGTGTGTATAAGTTGCTGGAAAACAAACACCCACTGCGAGTAACTACCAATCAGTTGCTTAAAAAGCATTTTACGATGTTGACCGACTACACCATTATTCTCATTTTCTCAACCATCTGAGACCATCTTGCATCTGCGTCTTCAACTAACAACTATCCTTCGCTGAATGAGTTAGCAACGGAATCGATATCTGTACTGATTCGCCCTGATAGAAAGCATATATCAATGACATCGCGGTTTTTCCTTCGATTTTCCTTCTGCCTCGTGCGTTTTATTTATAACCACTTCGTCCAACATATATCATCAAAATTTTATTTACAACATTAATATGGAAACCAAAACGACAGTAAACACAAACAAATCGATCAAAAATTGATGGGGTTTAGGCAGTTATGTATATGAAGGTTATAATTTTTAAATTACGTGTGTGCGTTATTGGAAATATTCAAATGGAAAAAAGACTTTTGAATTGGTTGTTTGCGGAATCTCTTTATATAAAATAACGCGTTTTCAAGACGCGAAAATTGCAAATGGACTTGTGTGAATGCAAAGCAGCAGGAAAAATAGAACATAAAAGAAACTAAACCTAGACATTCTATAAATGGAATTTAACAATCTGAAATCGCTTTTTATTTTACTTTTATCCTTTAAGCTTGTTTAAAGTTCCATGAAACAGAAACACTAGTGCTCTTTAAAATTCAATGTAAAAGGTGGAAAATTTTCCATTTTATTTGTTATAGCTTTTTTAATCAAATTAAGAGACTTTGGATGATTATCTAATAGTTACTAATAGATTTCCAAGGATGTGAAAAACCAACACGCGTGATGGCTAGAAGTGTAATAATTATTAGAAGCGGTTATTAGAAATTTGCATAATGTAATTTGTAACAACACAGCTGATTATTATTTATAGCCCTTTGTTACACCTGCTGGCTCGTGGCAAAGTTACACAATTGCAGAGTGAGTAAAACCTTCTATATGTGGAAAATATTATTTTAAATTATTGTTTACTGTGCAAAGATAAACACTGTAAATGAATATGTAAATAGTTTCTAATACAAATTGTTTTATGTAAACAATGTAGGCGATCAGCACGAGTAACATGCATTTCCATTTAACAAACCTCAAATAAATAAATATATAACAAACAAAAAAATATTTAAATCGCCGACATAAAAAAACATTTATATGCGCTAAACTGTTTTATTATATTCTGTAAACTTCCACAACAATTTTAATTGAAGTTATAATAACAAAAAAACACACGAAACCCGTTTTCGTTTTTTCCCCAAATGAAGACAAATGTTTTTGAAGGGAACTAGCGAAACCAGCAGGTTTTCCCGTGAAGTGAAAATGGGGGAGAAAGGGTATGTAATGAGAGAAACGCTGACATGACATGTATGTGTGTGTGTGCGCACGGTGGTGGTTTCGCCTACTACCATCAGGGGGGCACCCGGAAAACTAATGAACTGAAAATAATGACCCACAAAACCAGCAGTGAACTTCTGAAATACTGCAATCACAACCGCCCCAAACTCAAAAGATTATTTATTGAGCTGCAGCAGTTTTTAAATTCAATCAAATATTTCTCCATTCGTTAAAATGCTGAGTGGGGGTGTTTGAGAATGTGCCAGGAAGCTTATAGTAATTTAGAAAAAACGAGAGCTTCTCTACAATAAAAAGTATTAGATTGTTAATTAGGGAAAATAGATTAAATTACAAATTTGTGAAAAATAATTTTAAATTTTCGAGACACGATGTAACCTTTCTACAGAATCTACAAAAATTGACAAAGATTTTTTGATAGACAGTATTTATTATATTAGTATTTATAATAAGTTGAGTTTTGTCATTTGTTATAAAATATTATGACGGCTCCATGTATGCGGCTATGTACATCACAGAAAACAGCCAGAAGGTTCCGCACCACCATACTGAAATGTACGAGCCCTAACAACTAAATGTTCGGACAAAAATAAATTTGATTGTCCTTTTTCCATACGCGCAAAAGTTATCTAAATTAACTTTCATAATATTGATGTTTTTTTTTTGTTATAATGCCAATATTTAGATATATAAAAACGTAAATTTCGTAAAAATCCGCTTGGCGCTTCCAAAACTGTGGCACTTTAACCCAACAGGATGGGAAAATTGTAGAAACAAAGAATTATTATTTTCAAAACGATGGATTTAGTAATCGGATTTTGATGAAATTTACTTTATTGTAAAGCTGGATGTTGGTTTTCTTTACAAGAAAGTTACAAAAGTTTTTATTTAGTGATTTTAGGCATTTATCGGAGCTTTAAAGTTGCACCTTTAAAAGTGATAAAATTTTCTAGTAACTGTTTTAAAAAATCACAGTTTTGAAACCGCTGGTTGGATTTGTGTCAAAAAACCTTCGAATCAAAGCTAAATAATCGTACTATAGTGAAAAAATCCTGAAATGTTAATATGACTTTTTTTGCATTTTTTCGCGTTCCACAGTTCACTTTTCAAAAAACGTGTTTTTTTGAGGGTGCTACCTACATTTAAATAATCATAGTTTTGGAATCGCTGTTGGATTTTGGTAAATTTTACTTTATTGCAAAGCTGGATGTTGGTTTTATGTACAAAAAAATCCCCAAGTCTTTATTTGGTGATTTTAGGCAATTTTCGTAGCTTTAAAATTGCACTTGAAAAATGTGACGTAATTTTCTAACGACTGTTTTTAAAAAATCACTGTTTTGGAACTCGGTGAAAACGACATAAAGGTGCTTTCTGGTCCTCATCCAGTCCGGACTTAAATGTTATTGAAACTCTTTGGCATAAAATTAAACGTATTCTATGCAATAATCCATCAAGAACCATTGGGGACTTAAAAACCAAAATAGAAGAAATTTGGGAGAGTTTCACGCCAGAATAGTACCAACATTTGATAAATACAATGCCTGCTAGAATACAGGCAGCTATTAAAGCAAAAGGAGACGTAACATCTTATTAATGGTCCTAAATTAAAAATTATTCCAACATTTAGTTGCAAATTCATTTTGTAAAATTTGCTAATTATTAAGGTTAAAATATTGTTACATCAAATAAATCATTTTCTTCCATGCATAATATTGTTATTAAGGCTTTATCGTATTGTATTGTTAGATGTTTACTAATTATTTGCGTAAAATTTCCAGTTCTCCTTTCATACTTCAAAAATGTACTTCTGTCCGAACATAGTTGTTAGGGCTCGTATAATGGCGGTCCAAATGTCTAAATGTTTCCCCGTTTGTGACACATTTATGCAGCAGAATAGGTGTGAATAGGTCTATTAGGTTCCAAAAAATAGGAAAATGGGTTGTTTTTCTAAATAACTGAAAATTTCTACTTGAGATATACTTTGAAGTAACACTAAGTTTTATTTTAAATCTCTTCTTACTAGTTTATACCTACAAACCATCATAAATACGATGTTGATGATTACAAATTTTCCTGTTTCCCACATCTCACTTTCACTAGTTTAGAAAGAGAACCTCTCCACACATTTATTGATTGCACCTGCAGACGTATTCCTTGCCAAAAAAATAAATATCAAACGGAACAGTTCAAAGAGGGAAGATCAGATTTTGCTATATATAATCATGCGAATCCAACCCCATTTTGCGACCGACATCCGCAGTACAAATTACTTCACACGAATCAAAAATATATGGCATATATTGCAACTGACAATATAACGATATTGATAATTAACAAAATTAATTATATCCCATACATTTCCTTGGCTTTAACATAATATTAAATTCTTGTGTATTACCCTCGGGGATGAATAATCGATTTATTAATTTAGTTTATTAATTAAACTTGCTGTTGTTAAACAGATCGAAGATCTGCGACGAAGACTTACTAATTAAGTCGAGGAGATATGCAGAAATACGATCCTTGTTAACGCCACCGCAAATATATGGCATTTCTCCTTCTTTATACATACATACTTCCTGTCAACAATGGTTTCTTGCATGCTTCTCTGGTACAGAAGGGAATTTGGTAGCACAATGCGTTGATTCTGCAAGATAAATGTACTATAATAATTTGAAACTGAACCAGTTTGGTCCAGTGAAAATTTTCAAGCTATGAATTGCTTGAAACAGTTATTAAATTCGAAAAATTTTCCGAACATAAGTGGAATCCGAAAGCACAATGCTTGATTCTTTATAATAGCGTTATTTTATTGTGCGCGATATCAAATTTATTTTCTCGGAGTAAAGGACCAAAACAAAGTCGTAACATCAGAAAGGGAATGTAGGTTAGGAAGTGCTGCAGGCGGAGATAAACGGCATATAGTCTCGTCCCTTGTCCTCCTGATGCTACTTCTGCTGATTAAATGGAAGTGCTAAGATGAAGCGACAGCAGAAAACAACTTCACGTTGTTTGACGTTTTCTAACTGCATTCGTTTAAATTCATTACTCTAAGATAAATATTACCCGGGTTGTATTTACGCGAATTACATCTTACTTCTGGCGTGATGTTTTTTCCAATTTTGTCTTTAGGTCTCTGATGGCCTCTCCTCTTCAATTAATTACTTTTAAGTTATTAAAAGTAGCTTCTCCAACACAGTTTTTAAATAATTTGTTGTTTTAAACTCGGATGGGAAGGGGTGTGCAAGCGGAAAAAAATGTTGGTGAATTGTGCAAAATTATATTTATTATGTGATCAACCCACTCAAAGCGAATTATTATGTCAGATGATTGGACTGTGTCCAACACAACACATTTTCAAAAGAAAACATGCGTAAATTCAATTCGCACGACTGACACCACTGTGTTCAAATGCAATTTACCAACATTTGTATATTTTGTTTATTTTAAAAATAAAACAGCACATTAGAGTTTTTGGCAAGATAAACCCATACTCATCACTTGATATATTTTTATTTACCTAACACAAACCCGAAATATAATGCCATGTTTTCATTATGCGTGCCTGTATTGTTTACAACAAAACCACAGTAGGATTAACTCCACTAAATATCCAGGCCAAAGCGGAACTTCGATTAAAAATTAACTAAACAGAGCCTTGACTTGTTAATCCTTGAAAGATTTAGGAACTTTTTATTGCCGGTTCAGAGAATAAAGAAATACATCGTAAGATGGCAAGCTTAAGACGAATTGAATTTTCTTGAATCCCTTGTACGTTGGTTGAAGAGATTATGTGACCGGTCTTTTCGATCCCCTTGCCTTAAAAGTATTTTAGGATTATTTTCTACCTTTATGTAATAGGATAATGTATGTTGGCTGTTGTACTGCAGTGTGTTTCAGAAATAAACAATTATTTAATGTGGTAGGTATATTCGGATGAGATTTATGAAAAAGTTTGTTTTTGTATTTTTCTGTTGAATACGCGAACTCGAGCGAATTCTCAATGTTTATTTTATAATCCACTTGTATTTCTATATATCTCTCAACGTATTATTTGCATTTCCACAAAAAACTTAATTAATTTTATACGTTTCCATTTCCATTAGGTACATCCAGCTTAATTTCATATGTTCTTGATTTGAAAACATTTTTTGTTTGTGAGCATTGCTAATAATTTCATCTGTTCGACCGTTTATTTTAACATTGTTTTCAATACGGTCATTTTTATAGATATGTTGACTGCATCATAAAAACTCGCAAACCTGTCCCCATGGCATAGTAATGTTGCAGCAGTTCTTTTTATTATGTGTCTTATCTGCAAATGAAATTTTATGATATCATTTCTGTCGTAAAACCTCCAGTGTAATGCTGTACTTCCTTTCAGATTGTCATTAAATTGATGTAGGTACTTGTGGAGAAATGTTGGAAAACAATAGAAAATATAACATTCTAAATTAATATTTTTTACCTAGAAAATTTCGGTTGACTTGGTGAATATTATAAACGAATCAAAAATTTTATTACAACATTAGACATGACATTCAAGCTTTATCTGGTTCTACTTATAGCATCCTGAAGTTGAAAGGAGGACGATAATAGTCATTATACAATATACACCAGGTTGTGGATGGAAGGCAATGAACTGAGTGGCAAGGTCAGAAATTTAGGTATTTTATTAATTTGATTAAATTTCTAGAAGAGTGAAAGCTTGTTTTAATATAACATTTTTGACTTTTGTATGTTATTGGTTTCTTGTATAAATTCAGTTTTGTTTTATAATTTAAATAGAATTCAAGTTAAATTAAACGTGCAAAAAACTTCTCACATATTCGGATTATTTTCAGCAGTCATATGCGTCACACAATCTCTATATCTGCCTCGTTCGTCGTGTGACGCATTTGAAAATAATCCTAGTAAATATACAGCGTTATTTTGCCTGAAAATGAGCCTTATTATCTCCAACTTTATTACAGTGAAGTTTTCCATATGATTTCCGTTTGAAATGTGATCATCCAAAGAAGAATAGTAAATCGTCAAAACGGTTAGTTTCCAATTCCTAACGGGAACTGCAATTTATATTAGACGAATTTGTTTGCATAAAGGCTTAGAAACTAACAAGCAGGTTTGTTTGCAAATGGAAAACGTAAGCATGGAACGCTCTACTGATGGCTGTTGCGTGCTCCAATGTATATTCAAAGAAGTTTTTGTTAGAGTGCTTCGAGGGTGAAATTCGATACTAGACTAGAAGAGCACAACTTGCCGGGGTAGTATTTATTTTGAAGGATAATCAGTATTCCTGAAAGTAGCTGTGCGGAGAGCTGTGTGTAATTCTCTCTAAGGACCCTCGCGGTGGGTTGTTGGTTTCCATAATACATCAACGATGAACGTCTTCTATCTGCACAGCCTGTCCATGAATTTATCATCGTGGACAGGTTTTCAAGAAGCGCGCATTGTACACCGTTATATGCCATTTTGGTGTGCAGGGCTCCGCCATTCATAGAATTTAAATATTTGATGATGACTTCTATACGCATTACAAGGATATCTTGTTACAAGACTATTTTCTTTGACTCATCATCACAGCAAGCTCTCCCAATATACAATAAAACTGTCGTTAAAAGATATTGATTCCAGCTTGAGAAACCTGTTTAAATTTTTCTGAAATTGCGCTTATATATTTAGACTCTAAACATATTTTACATCTGTTTCGAATTAATTTTGTCGCGCTTGATAGTAGAAGGCCAATTATCAGACGGGAATTAAATTTTTAAAGGAATAAACACGTTATTTTTCAACATGTCACAATAACAGAAAATCGTTGTTGGCGTCTGGCTTGAAAATTAATCCATCTTGATACTGTATATAACTTTCCATATATAGTAGAATGAAATATCAAAAAGATTGTTTTGTTTGATAGCGAAGCGACTAGTTTAAGCCCACGTAGATTGCTTTGAAAAGCAGTTTGTTTAAACAAAAGTTTCAATTTCAGAAACAAACATGATCCGAACATGTTTATCAATATTCAGATTATTATCCAGTTTACCTTGTATACTGTGGTAGTGCTTTGGTAAACAATACTGACCCTTTTGTAAAATCTGATATGGTAATTCAATTCGTACATTTCTGTAGCTGATACTTGTTCTCTGATTATTGCAACCATTACTAATTAGTAACAGTACAAAGTAGTTAATTCGGGCATTAACGAAACTTGTTAGGTAAAAGCGCAGTGAATAAACAGGCAGGTAGGTAGATAGGTAACTCGAAACGCAACATGCACAAAGATTAAATTGAATTCATGTCTAAAACAGACCATGTATTATAAAATAAAGATAATAAAGAAAGGAGGATTGCTTTCACGTACTCGCATACAAGGAACATATTGTCAAGTTTGGCTTTCGATGGAAATGTAATTACAAGCTGAGGTAATCGCAGTTTCAATAGAAATCTTATTATTTATACACTATTGATTTAAATAGAAAATTGGAGTGTTCACTGAATTTAATTTCCTGAATTTTAATTTAATTTTCATCCCTGTGTCACCGAGATCTGCGCACAAATCAATTATTTAAATCTATGTGTATATATCTCGCAAATTCAATTTGCATTTCCTTAAAATAACAGTCGTTATGTAAACATACGATCTATTGGCTTTTTCCCCCTCGCCCCTCCAACGCATACATCAGGTACAAAACCCAAATTAATTGTTAAGATTTTTTCTAGGCAAGCACCAGAGTAGAGTAATTGGAGATATATAAGCGAGGAGTTGTGACACTAGACACGTTTCCACTGTGAGGAATGCGGCATAATAAGGGTTGACATTCACATTTGACTCTTTTCACACCCCACAGGATTCGTGAATCCTAGCACTTGGCATCAGAGCTGGGAATTGAATTCTCACTAAGGTTATTCCATGAACGGCGTTGACATTTCATGAGGGACTTGAATGCGCCGCATCAACGATGTGCGAAACAAAATAACACCCCCAACAGAACACAGCGAGGGAACCTAGAGAGGAAATGTTGAATCTCGGAGAGCCATTTTAATTTAATTCAAAAAATGCAACGTCTACGGATTTCTTGCTTGGCTCTTGTGCCCTCGGACCCCGTCGGTTGTATTCTTGTATTTACTTAATATAACAGCAATTTCATCAAGTTTTACAATGGCATTTGGAAAACGCGCCACACTGCCTCCTCCACCCCCACCCTCTCGAGCTTTATTAACTGAGCTTTGTTTATTATGAGTTGTGCTTTGGTATCCAGTCTGATGGTTTTTTCGTCTTCGAAATAAGGAAGTTAAGATGCAATGTCATGTTTGCAAGGGTTTGTTTCACGTTTAATTTTAGCAGAGGTGAGCAGAAACGCGGAAAGTTGACAATGAAGAAGTTGATATAAAACTGGAATTTATTTTTAGATGTTCGTGTTGAAGACTTTCATTCATAAATTAAGTTTTCGAGTTTTAAATATATGAGAATGACGCGATTTCTAAATTAAGTTGTTTAAAATTAGATACGAAAGAGAGATTTGCTGAAATTGTGAAACATTTTAAATAATCGTCATAATTCGTTAAATTCACTATAACTAAAATAGTTTAAGTCCCTAATGCAAAATTGAGTAAAGAAGTTACAAGAGGGTTAATTTAGCATCTTTTATTATGTTAAGTATACAGTTTATTTCACTGCTTCCTAAATTTTATCACTTTGAATGTTTTTCAAAAGTTTAAGGTTTGCACATCATGTTTTAAAGCAACCTTTCGTGTGTTTTAGCCGTCACTAGTTGTCGAAATTAATGCGTTCTATTTCTTCTCTCAGAAATTATCTGGACAAGAAATGTGAGAGGGGAGAGGCACATTTTCTTGTCCAAATTTCTTCTCCCGTCTTCTTCAAACGTCTTAACGAACCTTCTCTAAGTCTATCAAGTTCACGATTCAGCCTGATTCTTTAACTGTCATCCTCTTATACTGCAGCTTATCATATTTTTGTTCAATAGTTACAAGTTAAGTGGCCATAAATGTTGAAAATTTTAGGCTTATGTATCTGTGTCAACTAGTAAATAATTTTAACTAGTAAAAATTTTTTTCACCTTCTTTTTCTAAGATGGCGACCTTATCGAAACTATTCATACAACATTCGAGGAAGGATTTAATTAATCTCATCATTTTTGGATTTTTTTCCCTATTGACTGGACTAAGTTGCATTCTATCGTCATTTATCAAGTTGTTCCAAGTTTTTAAGTTAGATCTCGTATGAGATCCTCATTTAGAATTGTGCTCTTCATAATGTATTAGTACCTTTCTAGTTCTAGTTCTAGTTCGATGCTGTTATCATTTTCATTAATTAGAGACATAAGACATAAGATTCTAAGATTTTGAGGTTGCTGCTATTATAGTGGGTTATTTCGTCTGATTAGTGTTAAAAAACTCTGCAAATTTTTGTTGATAACATAGAGCTATATTTAAAAGATAACATAAACAAAATTCGAAACTGTAGCACTTAGAAAGAGATTTTGTGTGAAAATTTCAGAAAAGTTCAAAGTTACTTTAACAAAATGGATATTTTCTTTGCTTACATCCAAATCGTGATTCAGTTACTATAAACATATGCTCGTTGAACTTTGACATTTTTATTTAATGCAGACAAACCTTAAGATAGCATTTTTATTAAAATTTAAAACCACTAGCGTCTCTCAACATTAACAAGTTTTTTATAGCTTGCGCTTTAATTATTTTTTACAATCTTTTATATGACTAATGTAAACCACAAAGAAAATTAAGAATTCCTTGGAGCTTTGGACAGTTTACTTGCCGTGTGTCGTCCCCTCTGCCTGCCTTATCATCATTTCTGACAAAAACTCTCTCTTTTAGTGGTTACGCAGTAAATGTGGTCAAAATAGTTAACATCGCTTTTATGGTGAGCTTCGGTGTGACATATAGGCCACGTCCCAGTACTAAATTAAAAGAAAGCGATGGTAAAAGTTATAGTCTATAAAGTGGGAAGCCATTCCAGGAAAAATATGTAAACATTACTACAGTGCATGCATGCGAATGAAGTTTTTTTAGTTTTTACTGAGCTTGGTCCTGATGGTAAATCATCGTTTTACTGTGCGTAAAAGCAAATTCGGCACGGAAGTAATACAATTAAGTCGTACGACCTGCGTTATCTTGCGTAATATGAGAGCTTGTTATCTACGCGTATAGCGCCTTTCTACAATACAAAGATAATGTACAAGCATAAAGAAGATAGTGAATGGGACAAAGTGCGGACGTTGACGTAGACTCATAAATTACCAGCAGAACGACGTAATTTTCCGCGCAGCGAAAGGGCATTTTGTGATTACCGTCGTCGAATAGTTATTTTGGTAAAACTGTTAGTTGTCGTCGTGTCCGGAGACACCATCAACCACCTGAGCCCTTCACAATGCATATACAACTGATGGTTCTAAAACACTAAACAAGATTAATAAATAAAATTCATTTTGTTGGACAACGAAGCGGTGTTTTACTGCGTTTTATGTTTTACACGACGGACATGTAATCCTTTGTAACGAGATTATCTCCACCCTTATACCGCTCAGAGTAATCGTTCGTAACACGTCAATTTCCACAGATACACCCCGTGACGTGCAGAATGAAATACGACTCCCATGAAACCGTTTCAAACGTATATTCGTGATATAAAGTTATTAGCCGAGATTGGACACTCTTCACTTTCAATTTCGTCCTAAGGAATTCATGTAAATTTGTTAATATTATATAAACTGAAATGGAGGGCATACTATTGCATTTGCTGCATTAATTAAAGTCACTGAGCAGTGGCGTAGGGAAGAACATTTCCCTTACCAAGAATTTAAACCAAAATGGGTTATCCCATTATTACTACAACGCTAAATTTCGGAAATTCGATATTATTTTTATTCCTAAGCCTCTGGAAGAATTTTACATTTTATAGACTTTGAAACGGCTTTGAAAAGTTAATTTTGAAGATACTCAAACCAAAGTTTATTATCATAAGTTTAACTATTACTCAAGCACCAATCTGGGTTTCGAGAAAAACACGCCACTACTGAACAAATTCATAGAGTAGTTAAAGAAATTAATAAGAAACATTTTCTGTTATTAGTTTACTAAGAAGAAAGAACGGAAATATAACATATTTTTCTGCTGAAAAAATTAAAAAAAAACTGTTTTCATATTTTATCCTTCGTATTCAAGACATTAGCTTAATTATTATGTGATCATCACCTAAATGGTTACAGGTGCAAAATGCACTTAACTCTTTAAAACCCACCCCATCTTCCACATAAAACAATTTTCGCTGCCATTTCACGAAGTAAAAAATCGTGTAAAAAAAACAGACACAGCTGCTCAATAAATCCGCCATGAAAAAAACTTCCACGCAAATTAAATATTAAAAAGAATATTCATGGATACACCGCGCCGGACTTTGGCCCAATTTCGTCGTTAGAAAAAAGAAACCTCCCCCTTACAAAAACCTTTTAAACTAAAGTGAAAAAAATTATGGTATGATGAAAGCATAAAACATTAAAAACAATTAAAAAAGCCACGGGCATTATGCAAATAACCAAGAACAAGAGTTAGGTAGCCAGAGAAGGCAATGTTTATAGGAGACACAGCTGTTCACTCCCACCACACTAATGCAGTCTGCGCTTAAAGCAGCTTAAAACCCATATTAACCAAGTTCATGTATTATTCGAAAGCTCTTAAATGCGTGGGCGGGAAAAGGGAACTCTTAAGAGCAGTTTGTGATTATATACTGTCGATGTAAGATTGCCCTAATTGCAGATATATTTGCTGGATGCTCTGGAAAATTATTAATAATTAAATACATCTGTAATGGATGCCTAATACCTACCTTGCAAACATCCATCCGAGAAGTTTTTATCAAAAGGAACTTGACATGGAATTAATATCTATAATAGTAATTTAACATCAAAGCAAAGTGGATTTTTGAGAAGATTCGTTAAATTTTCCGTGCAGTCGGCATTAAATCTTTGATTGCATATCGTGTTAGTTACATTTTTCGGTTAAATGTTAGCTCCTTTATATCAGACCAACCCACCCACTACCACCTCTCGGGATATCATGTGTGTTCTCTCTGGCATCAGCCCCAGGAGTAATATAATTCAGAATTAGATAATAAAGCCTCAAATCCATTGATGCTCGTATATGACAGCGTGCTCTACAAAACTGATATATCGGAATTTTGCAAATTGCGCTCTATATCTACGTCTACATGTGAGTGTGTGAGTATACAACAGGATAGATATCAACTTCAATGACAAAAAGGTTGATGTGCTTTTTTATTGATGAAGCCTCCATACATTCATTATCAGTCAGTTAACAAGCACGAAAATTACACAGTGAAACTAATGAACATTTCTCATTATATCTACGTGTAAATGGATTTGTTAGCATAAGGTGGATGGCGAGAGATTTGAATTTTTGATTCAATTTATTTTGATGAGCTTTGAATAAATAAAGATAAAACTATACGAGTATTCTCTACTAATTCACGTGACCACGCGACTTTTAGTTAGGCAGGAAATCGCTTGATGCAGACTCATTAATGAAGGCTCTGTATTACGTTAGGTTAGATTATTTTTAAATGCCAGATTTCTATCTCTATTTCACGTTAGGTTATCTTAAGAGTAAGAAAGACCGAGGGAGTCACGTGCATGTTCTAAAAATAATTCTGCCATAATCGTTTAATTTTACTTTATTATGATGGTTATTCTGAAAGTTGCAAGTGATCAAATGTTTAAATAAATATTTTTTGAAGAGAATATTGTCTTTAAATATCTTAAAATCAGATGCATCTTATTGTTAAAGAAATGATTTAAACGTAAAAAGGAATACGAGCCCTAACAACTAAATATTCGGACAAATCTGATTGTTTTTTTTCTACACGCGCAAAAGTTACCTAAATTAACTTTCATAATATTGATGGTTTTTTCTGTTATAATGCCAACATTTAGTTATGTAAAGACGTAAATTTCGTAAAAATCCGCTCGGCAGTTCCAAAAATGTGGCACTTTAACCCAGCAGGATGGGAAAATTGTAGAAACAAACAATTATTATTTTCAAAACGTTGGATCTAGTAGTCGGATTTTGATGAAATTTACTTTATTGCAAAGCTGGATGTTGGTTTTCTTTACAAAAAGTTACACAAGTTTTTATTTGGTGATTTTAGGCATTTATCGGAACTTCAAAGTTGCACCTTTAAAAATTATAGAATTTTCTAGTAACTGTTTTAAAAAATCACAGTTTTGAAACCGCTGGTTGCATTCGTGTCAAAAAACCTTTAAATCAAAGCTCAATAATCGTACTATATTGAAAAAATCCTGAAATGTTAATATGATTTTTTTTGCATTTTTTTCGAGTTCCACAGTTCACTTTTCAAAAAACATGTTTTTTGAGGGTGCTACCTACATTAAAATAATCACAGTTTTGGAACCGCTGGTTGGATTTTGGTAAAATTTACTTTATTGCAAAGCTGGATGTTGGTTTTATGTACAAAAAATCCAAAAGTTTTTATTTGGTGATTTTAGGCATATTTCGTAGCTTTAAAATTGCACTTGAAAAATGTGACGTAATTTTCTAACAACTGTTTTTAAAAAATCACAGTTTTGGAACTCGGGGAAAACGACATAAAGGTGCATTGATGGCCCTCATGCAGTCCGAAGTTGAATATCATTGAAACTCTTTGACATAAAATTAAACGTATTCTACGCAATAATCCACCAAGAACCATTGGGGACTTAAAGACCAACAGAGAAGAAATTTGAGACAGTTTCACGCCAGAATCGTACCAAGACTTGATAAATACAATGCCTGCTAGAATACAGGCAGCTATTAAAGCAAAAGGAGACGTAACCTCTTATTAATGGTCCTAAATTAAAAATTCTCCCAACATTTAGTTGCAAATTCATTTTGTAAAATTTGCTAATTATTAAGGTTAAAATATTGTTAAATCAAATAAATAAATTTGTTACATGCATAATATTGTTATTATCTTATTGTATTGTTAGGTAGGTACTTAGGTGTTTACCTACTAATTATTTGCGTAAAATTTCCAGTTCTCCTTTCATACTTCAAAAATTTACTTTCGTCCAAACATTTAGTTGTTAGGGCTCGTATATGATAAAGATTCTGACGAACTAATTTTCACACTAGATACTATTGTTATTTCTTTTTTTTCTTCGACTTTCTTCTACTTTCTAAAACTGTTTAGGCGATGAAATTCAGTTCAAATGGAAGAAACCTGAACACATAAAAGAAGTCTCAGTTCAACTAATTACTTTTACTTTGCTGTGAAAATGAAAATGTCGAATGCTTGCTTGGGCCCAAAATCTTTGATTTGGTACAATATTGGACAAGAAAAAGTAGGTACCTACGTCCTGCTATTCAAAGATTTTGCTCGAGAATAACTTGAAATGCCGATGTAAGTGGAGATGGTGTAAGTATATCGGCAAAACCATGTACTAAATGTGAACCTGCCTTTAGGACTCAATTCTAGATTGGCTACAAGGAAAATACAGTATTTACGTCTTTTGTAATAATATATATCTACATTACTCTTCGAAAATTAATTTATTAGCATTATTACCACAAATTCTTTCTGAAAGAAATCCAATTTTAGTTGGAGATTTTAATATACATAATACGAGTAACAAAAATTCCTATAGGTACATTTCTTTGATTTTAACCACTAGACATTCTTCTCATCTGACAATATGATGAACTGAGGAGTTATTAAATTTAATTCAGTACATACCTGTACAGAAGTCATAGTCAATTATTAAAATGTAAATTAAATTAAATTAAATTCATTGAACCATTATAAGAAAATACTCAGACTCCCAGTCAATACCTTTGAAAACATACAATTTATTAATGCTATTTCATCATAAACTTTTACATTTCTATAAATTTCCTGTCATCGTTTCCTGATTTTAATAAATATTCTAGACTTTCTTTTGAAGTAGAAATATGACATCTACCTCAACTGATGTCCGATTCCAATGAAACCTATCCCATCTCAGTTGCTTTATTCCCCAACGATAATTTTAATACCTAAAGAGCCCATTATGCATGGATTCATTCTTCTCTCATGATGCATTAGGCGGGTGTATAAAGTTACCTAATATCATTAACAGCGAAGGAGTTTCTGGTAATGTTCGGCTTTCACTGAACAGCTCACGTCAAATTTTCAATTTACATTAATCCAAGCGGGTGTAAAGCTGAGTAAAGGCATATATACACATACACCAACACACGGACACATCAATCGACTGTACGGGGGTTGCTGGCAACACTTCACCTGTCTGAAAAGCTCTTTAGTTCGACGAACCGCTCACTGTGTTTGTGAGAACTTGTTGACGTTCACTCGGTCAGTTTACATGTAGAGCTTTAATGACTTTCTTATATTACAAAGAGATCTATCAACTTGCCACTACAATGTTACTAGATAGTCTATTAGTGCAGGGGTTGATTTCAACTATTAACCAACATCGTCGTCATCATCCTCTCAGTTACGATTTTCGTCTGGAATTGGAGATTAACCTAGAGGTATCAATACACATGGCATAGTGGGAGTTTATTGGAGGTTTAGGAACTAAGTCGAAAACTAGTTTTCATATATAAACTGCAGTTAATTTCAATTTAGCGTTCAACAGGATGGATTATACAATTAGTTTGAGTTGAATGAATTGTGAATTGTGAAGTGCAGACGACTGCAGATCCTTTTGGATAATCCAGCAGGAACTGTATGCAGTTAATTAATACAAATTGCAATTAGAAATAAAATACGGGTTGAGTTTTTGACCCAGAAACATTTGATTGTGCCCCAAAGTTCCCTCTAAAAATAGACAGTGTAAATGTGTTGAAGGGCTGTTTACACACATATATGCTGAATAAACCTTATAGATTGCTGTTGGTCGCAGCTTGCTAGATGTTCCCCCACTGTTT
This sequence comes from Pediacus dermestoides, assembly GCA_963942485.1. Taxonomy (NCBI): domain Eukaryota; kingdom Metazoa; phylum Arthropoda; class Insecta; order Coleoptera; family Cucujidae; genus Pediacus; species Pediacus dermestoides. Next base: position 8,463,207 of record OZ012629.1, read on the forward strand.
ACAAAAAGCTTGATACTTTTTACGTATCGTTCCGCTTTCAGGCTAACATGTGACATAAATGGGTCGACTGTGACAAATTCCGCTGTTTGTAGTTACAAAGAAAGCCATCATTCCACGTTACGAATTATATAATAACAAGAATTTATGTACGCGTTGATGAATACTCTGGTTGGGGGGTGGGCGATGCCAACACGAAAAAAAATTGGCGCTGTGTGAAATTTCGACGACGGCAAAACGAAAACAGTGTCGAAAATTAATTTAATTAACCTTTTACGAGCTTTCGCTTTTGGATGTGATTTTTTTTCGTCGCTTGTTTTTGTTTCACAACAACAAAAAGGCACATGTCTAATTAACTGTCCAATCATTTTTATTTAATTAACTTTTAATGTTACAAAATAGGGGTGCGTCTACGGGTTTTTTTTTAATAAACACTGGAAACTGTAGCTAAATTTATTTATCCTTGAAAAGCGTATAATTATTTGAATTACATCTAAGATTATGATGATTTAGTTTCCTAATATAACAAAGATAATAAGTAGAACCTGCATCATCTGAAACTTTAATTAACAGCCGCAGGAAATACAAGTTTTATGTAGTTAAAGAAATGTAAAGAAAATTTCTAGATTTTGTCAAGATAATAATTATTTATGTAATAAGTACACTAAACATATTTAGAAAAACAGAAAAAAAATTTCCAAGGGCAACCACTTTATAAATACACAAATCGGTCAAATTCATGAAAACATAATTGTCACAAAACCTTTTTTTCTTTTGAAAATTTATCTCAATATGTAGCTGTTAATTAATTCAAAAAGTATGATTATGTTATAAAAAGGTTCTATCTGCAGTATAATTTAATTTAACTAGTTTCAATACTCACATGAGAATATTAATAAAAGTGGATAGCCCATATATCTGAATGATAACATTTAAATCACAAGTAAATGATTATTAATTAATTTAAGAAAGAAAACAGCTTCTAGTATTAATTAATAATGATCATATACTTTTGACTCATTGTAGTCGAGTAATCTTCAAACACAACTATAGTGTCTCATCAAAAGTTTGTGTCTGAAGATGTCTCAACATTAATGGTCTAAACTATGAAACAGTACTAGAAGTTAGAAGGCGATATTTTCTTTTCAGAATGTACTTTGATTTCTGTACGAAAACTTTGTGTTTATTCAAGTTAATATAAGTTTTTAATCAAAACTAACCTAACCTAATTTAATATATTTATGCATATGTAGAAAATTTCCCTCCGATTGTTAGTCCTCGGATTAAGCGTTTCGCATGTTTAGACATATCTCTGAATCTACAAAGGCAAAGATGACGTTCGTCATAAAACTCATCACATGACATACGTTTAAAGTATGGGAGGGAGTCATCAACAGCAGACTGTTAAAACTGACATCGCTAAGAGAAAATCAATGTGGTTTCGCATCCACTCAATCAAAAGTGTAATGGAAAGATACAAAAATGTCAAGAAAAATCTCCACCTAGTGTTCCTTGAGAAAATGTTCAATCTAGTCCCTAGAGAGTGACAACCAAGAAGGTCTTCATGCACACGAGCAAAAAAGATCCTAGACGACTAGCAGGAAAAACTCTTTTAGACTACATTTTTCATGTTGTCCCTCTTTGTATTGAATGCGATTCAGGATAACTTCGAATAGGAAAAAGGATGTTTCCACATCCGAAGCCCGAAAGATTTCTAGTTTGATGGATATAGAAAAGGCTCAACTTGACATCCCGACGATCCAGAATAGGAAGATCTAGAGATTGTGTAGGTGTGCTAGAAAAGCCTACTTCAAGGGAAATGAGAAAAGGCGAGGATAAACAAGAAGATTGGATGATAAATGAAGTAAAATTATGTGTAATAAATGGCACAATAACGTGAAATAATTTATTGTATGTAGAAAATCACATCTCAATAAAAATCTCTTTTTTGGCTGAATTTTTTTAAGTTAAAAATGAGCATCTTAATCTAAATGACCGATATCAGCGTATACATAGAAATTATGTAAATATATATTGTGCTCCTCAAAATAAAGTGTTGCTTTTGACCATTTTTAAAAAACTCCTGAAATCCTTAGATTTCCTTTAAACATATTTTTGGAAGAGCTCTATCCAAATTTTTAGGACAAATTTCATAACTATGAGTAAAAAACACCAAGAATATATAATGATCAATCTAGAACAATTAAGAGTCATCAATAATTTCAATATTCCAACTTCTGTATAACCTCATCTGCGCATGCGTACACACCTTTTATGTCCTCGACGAGAAATAAAGCAAGCACTAAATTTCCTGTATTATTTTTAATTGTGTTGAACCCAGAATGTATTTTACCAAAACATAAACCGTTTAATTCAATTTTAATGGCATAAAAAATAGGTCACGAGTTGCCATGTTTCTTTTTAATAAACACTGCAAACAGTAAATTTATTTTTCGGATGGTGCGGCTGAAGCCTCAATATATATTTTTCGAGATACGTTTTTAGTTAATAAGTTTTTTCGGGGGAAAATTATTAGCAATTTCTCTGTACAATATAATGTAATAGAGGGGTAGGTAGAGGTAGTAGAGCTGTGTTGTTAAAAATAACGAGCTTTTTACTTGAGATCCCTAAGTTTGCCGATGAAAGAGCTAGTTTAATATAAAATTTATGAGAGAACAATGTGGGGAATACAGAGGGTGGATTGTGCTTTATCAGTCTACAACATCGAGCGGTTCTCTTTAAAATTTATGTACCCATAGAGGAACATTATACTATCAGTGTTATGATTTTTTTTATTTGCATAGTGCTTTTCGACAACCAAAATACCACCACAGAAAAACTTTTATTATCCCCAACCCCTAGAAAATATAAAATTCGCCAACTTAATCTGTTACTAGTATATGTGATAATATTTTTTACTACATTACTTTCTACGTGTGTCTAATATAAAATCTGATTAAACTGTTTGTGTTCCATTTTACGACAAATATAACCCCGCGTGCGCTTCGCCCATCTTAATTTCGACATGTTGATGAGAGTTATTAGGGTTTTTGGGTAGAAATTTAAACTGGCAATTTATACACACATAAACTCGCTGAAATTAAGTTCGTAAAAGCTCAAAAAGTTTTTAAGTTGTTTGGGTCGTTATTCTATTTTAGAACTTTAAATTAAGGTCCGTAATTATGACTTGGATTATAGCTTACTTTAAGTTTACCAATAACTTAGTTAAATCCGTTACCGAACAGCTAATATTCACTCGGTGGGCTTAAAAAATTGATACTAAACAGATCCTTAAAAATCACTTGGAGACAAGCAAACTTTTATATTATATAGTAGTAGAGTTTCTAAATCTTTTATATAAAAGTAGACTAAACACAATGAAAACTTTCCAGTTTATGTTTATAATAAAAAAAATCTTGCGAAAAGATATATTTATGCTGTGTATTGAGAAATGTAACGTTTGAAATCATGGCAATAAATGTGACCTAACCTTATTTCGATAAAACACGGGCTCATGTTTAAAATTTATGATCGTGTTTTGAAGTCAACGCACGACGACGCCAACTGTATAAAAATTTATGACTACTCTTCCTAAGCGACTGCATTTAGAGTAGTTGATGCTGGATTCCTAAATCAATCTTTTCAACTTTTCCTTAATCGCCTAAGCATTACAGAGAGGGAAAGAAAACACTCAACATTTGTCTTAAGGACGAATAACATTTCCCTATTTTCGTTTCGCAAACAAATTCCACCCAAATTCATAAGGTGTGTTGGATTAATGGTAGGCAATATGTTGTGGCAGTGACACAAAAGAAGATTAGCATGACAAAAGGAGGCAAATTGGTGCACCATGTGCAACTGTCAGAAATTAAACTTCTTGTCGGGTATGGGAGGAAGACCGTTATTAATCAGGACTTACCGCATTGACAGCTGTCATGTCTTTGGGCGATGGCTCAGTCTCAGCTAGGGTGTCGTTCTGCAACAAAAACGGAAATTTAACATTTGTACCAGGGACAATGAATCAAGGACGAGATAAATTCTCAAAATTTCGAAGGTTAACAAAAATATTTGTGAGGTGGTTTTTGGTCCATTTACACATTTGAATTCAAACAAATTTAGTATCTGGAATTCTTTTTATGTGTAACTTTGTAAAACAATATTTCATGTTTCTTTTGAAATAAATTACTTCCCCGGCGCCTTCGCCAAAATTCCAAAATAGATTTCAATGATTTTTCTCCAACTGTTTCGAAACCGTCTGCTTATACCATTTCCTGCAATAATATTTGGTATGCAATGCGTGTAGGCGGCAGAGGCACGCTTATCGAACCGTTCTAGTTGAGAAAGGTCGATTTATTACTGGGGCGACAGCGTCCTGAACGCTGTAGGTGAAAACCCAAGCCCCACAAGATTTGATTTAATACCCCAGAAATGATAAAGGTCCGTTCAAAAATTAATTAGACTTGTTTAGTGGGACAATTTTATTAGTAATCATTATGAAATGTTCATTAGACCCAAATAGTAAAATATCCTTGCAATTGCTTATATAAAATTATCAGTGGGAAATTGCAACGTAAAAACCGCATTATATTCTCTACTTCAAAAACAGTTTTGTCATTTTATTGCTAAGTGAGGGAAATTCTGACGGGAGCATTTAAGGACTCATGATTGCACTGTCGTCCTTTGAGTTTTGAACTACTGAACTTTTATATTGTTATAGCCTGACTACCAGTTTTACTACTGTAGTTACCGAGGAACCTCGATTAGTTTTTAAACTTTCACAGACTGTACCCGTATAGAAGAGCATAGTTTCGTTGCGTCCAAAACCCTAAAGAATGAATACAATTTCATTTAAAACATACCAACGAATGCAAGTTGACTTTTGAAATTGTTGCATGATGTAACACTCCCACACAGTGTAATGAGCAATCAATTTTGATTGCTACCCAGGGGGATTTTTTTATGTTCGCGCATCTTTAATTTTGTGATTTTACTTGGGACGATTTTAATGGCAGTGATAATGAACCACGCTATGAATTCAAATTAAAACCAAGTTGCAATTAACTGTTTGAATGATGAATACGCTGAAATTAAAACCGACTTTCATTGCCTTCATGTTAGTAACTGTAAATTTTTTATATTGACGTAAAAAGGGGATATTTGGATTATATGACGTCGTCAAGGTTCTCTTTGTATGGAATGTGGATGGCTTTGTACAGTTGCATATAAAGAGAAAGTAATGCGATAGATATTTTATGAAATCGATTTTTTTTAATCGCGTGGGTATTACAGAGAGGAAAAGGAAACCCTCGACGTTTGCTTTAATGATGAATACCTCTTTACCATTTTTTAATATCGAAATTAAAAATATTTTTACTCTTACAATTTTTTCGGTACTATCACAGATTATATGCTGGGGTACTATCTTATACTACATATATACTCTAAAGATGATTTTTGTTTTCTTGTCCCTTATTCATCATTATTCCGGAAACTTTGACGCTGTTTACAAGACGATAATATTTTGGTCCCTCTGCAAATTTTCGCTCAGGTATTTTTGGTTGCGTTTTACAACGCCTATATAATTCGTATTTAATGTAAAAGCATACAACTTAAAATGAAATAGCTGCCCCCATTACATCCACCCCAGCACCATTGTTTTGATAAAACATTATTCAAATTCCCTGCCTCTCTCTCTCGGCAAGTTGAATTTAAATATTTCCCTGTGTGAGTTATGACAGTATGTTTTTTTTGTCGTGGCCTTACTGATATCCACACCATCATCCCACGCAGCCTCCACCAGCGGCGCCGCCACCACAAACGTAAACGTAGGTAACGTGGAGCTTATCACTGAAACACCTTGTCCTTTCCTTTGACATTTTGTAGGTACGTCGCTCTTCTGTTGCGTAGCGACCACAACTCAATCGGCTTATCGGAATTTCACACGCTTCGAAATTCCAATCTCTCACTCCACTATATCCTTCTGTCTTTCTTTCGCCTCCATCCACCAACCAACGTCCCTTGAACCATGTCTAACCTTTGGATAGAATTGTCAAGACATTGGGGCCCCCTGTCTTTGTATATATAAGCAGGGTTTGTTATTCCTTTCTCTCGCGCTTTTGTTAATACTTTTGAAAAAACATTTTCTTTGTTCATTGTGCTCCTTTTATAGATTTCTATAACTTATCAATTAAGCCAGAGTTGAATCGATAACATTTATTAAGGGTAAGTGCTTTTAAAACTTCTCTTAACTGGGTTTAAGCTGTTCTAAGCAAGGTGTGGTGGGGGTTTTGCGTAATGATTCGCTTTGGACGAGAGAAAAAGAAACATTGATATTTATTTGGAAGTTTACCGTACCTATACCAGTAGAAAATAATGGCGTAGTTTAGTTTACCTAAGACCTAGTTAGTTTTCCGCAGTGGAGCTTTTATAGGATTTTTACGAGCAAAACATCTGCTTCAAGTAAATTTCAGCATAATTTGCTGTAGGGGCTTACTCAGCCATTGTGGCTATTTAATACACCTAAAATAATACATTCCAAAAATTAATTTCGCTTACATAGAGCAAAGGGATCGTTAATGTGGTGAAATTCTAGCAAAAACTAATATTCGGGGGCATCTGTTGTGATTAAACCACCACCACCAATGTTATTTTGTAGCAAGTTATCGATTTTGGGAATGTTTTCAATATGTGTTCTATAATTTATAAGCGGCACTTAGTGGTTTAAACCAAATACAAAAACAAGTTTTTATCAGCAGTTATTATACGAAAACGTATAATAGCAATAGATTTTGCTGGGAAATTTCATTATTATCCAAGATTGGTTTGCGTTTCCACGAACGTAGTTCTCCCATTACGTTTATGTGCACCAAAATGAAGTAAACACTATTTGTATTTTATTTCTACGTGCATGTACCTACTTCATAATGGAGTTCTGCATGCAGGAATAATCGAGTATAAGGGATCAAATAAATGAAGCGTTTTGTAAATCTTGACAACGATAAATAAATTTGAGAACTAATGTAAGTTCATACTATATAGTCGCAACTAATCTTTCGAGAAACCTTAATAAAGGTCGTTTAAATTCATTGCTCGGAAACTTTTATTAATTTGTAACTAGGCACTAACCAACAGAGCAAGTTGCTATTAAAAGGTATATGTACTTAATCTAATAGCAAAAGCTATTTTTAAGCTTATTTTGGCATCAGTGGATAACAACCGTTGAATTACTTAGGGAATATTTTTCTATAAAAGAGTGCATTAAGTAATAAACTAAACAAAAGTTAAAAGGTAGGTTTAAAGTATAAAGTCAACTGAAAAAATATTTCATGATATTTTTTATGTGTAAGTTCCTGATTTCAGCTGCCTGAATTTCAAGAAAAATTCAAAGACAAAAGTTAAAGCATGAACACTCAAAAATTCACGATAAACCTTTTTTTGTAGGTATTTTCAACAACTTTAGAGGAGTAATGAAAGACAGTAGTCCTTTCTCTATGGTTTAATATTTTGATCTTCTTCTGCTTTCTGTCAAAACACAGAAAAAGCTTCTTTGAAGGCAAAGTCTTGTCTGAAGTGGAGTTAGGATGCTTCGATAGAATATGTCTTCCGAAACCTCCTATATTGCAATTTTTATCTGTATTTTAGTTATTTTTCCGAATTTTATACAAAGTTTGCACCATCTTGTCATGGATGTTCTTGGTATCACTTTCATTTTGTTGTTGTTTATTTTGAGTTGAAATCAAGAGAACGAATTAATAAGCATGAAGGCAAGTGCAAACTTATTGCTTATCTCTAAAATTAGGACATCAGTATCATTTCTGGATCTTCATGGAACACTTCAGAGAAATTTAATATTAACCTCGATATTAACATTTCTAGCATTTTGATCGAGAAGTCAGGATCTATATTGTTGAAAATTAACCAAACAGATAAAATAGGCGAAGACGTAAGATTGACTAAACCTTACGAAATTGGACTTTTTTAGTTGGACAAGTACTCCAATAGGTATGAAATTAGCAAGCGCTCAAATGATGAATTATTTTCATTTGACATAATCATCGCATTTTCCTTTTTGCCCTCTCCAACGGGGGTCGAAGGAGAGAACAGTCTAATGAAAATAGTTCTCAAATGACTCGTGATTGTAATTTTTTAACTTCGCACTATATACAGTCCTTGATGGACTAGAAGGACCATCACTTCGAATTTCCGTCTCCCTCGAAAGCGAAAGAGGGAGTGTCACGTGCATATCAGCTGAAAATAAATCTATTCTAAATTAAGACTGAGAATTCTTCAGCGAATTATAGAACGTATTGAAACGTTAAAAGTTAATAAAAAGTTAAATGGTAATAAGAGCATTGCACTATACGTAATAGGAGTAAGCATGGAATAATTCGGCATAAAACTGCAAAAGGCAAACGACTGAAATACAAAAATTTAAATTTTCTGCAAAGTATGCCATTAAACTCTCTGCCATAGCAAATTTAGGTACCTACTTATAATGTAGATTATTTATAATTATTGATATTTGTTCCTGCAAAGGTCAAGGTTGGATTAAACTTTGTAGAAAGAATGTAACATCATAAAAAGATTTCCCAAATATGATTATTATCTTTTTTAACGTTTTTAAAAAATTGACCAAATTTTGGAGTAAAAATGAAAATATTACCGATTTAGGTTTAACAATATTTAAAAATTATTTGAGGTTAGGTCGTCACTAACCCTTAACTTAAACTTAACTTAATCAGTACCAAAATTACTGTTTTTTTTTAAATAAATAATAAATTTCAAGTAACGCTAAAAATCAAACAAACAATTCTCAATTTGACACTCTCAGTGTCCTTGTTTTGTATTTTTAATTTATTTTTATTCTTTTATAAATCAAAGCCGTGTACAAAACAAAAATTTCATTATTTTGTCTACATTTTTTTACGAACTGCAAAGTAATTTCTTTCAAACATTTTCTTAATGTCGCTCAAAGCTACACACCTACACAAATATACTCATTAATTTGGTGTGGATGATGTTATTACAGAATGTCTAATAGACTGGTGGTGAAAAGAAACTTGTAAATGTATTTGGCAAAAAGTTTTATGACTGATCATAAAAGCCACACATCTACTTACGATCCATCTGAGCATTTTGTCGATCTTTCAACTAATTTCAGCTTATATATCGGTGGCCACATGTATTTCTGTGAAACACACACCTAACTTCCTGTTTATGCGCCATAAGCGCCGGTAAACGCACATTATTTTATCACATACGTACACATAAAAACAAAGCCGTTTTGAGGTCACATTTTTAACACCTTTTATTTTATAACTTATAACTTGTTTTATTATTAATAAAATATGGCAGTTTCAGTCGACATTTGTTAATAAATTCCGCATAATCCGCACCTAATAAAACAAACAATTTTTCGTAAAACTCCCAACGGAAACACCCAATGTGTTCCAACTAATAGATTTTCTGATTGATATTGTGTTAGAATATTATAATGTGAAATTCATTTGAATGAAATATTTTGGTTTGGGTGGAAAGCTCCAAGTTTTGTTGTGACATAAATTTACAAGAAGCATTGTTGACACGCAAAAGGGTGTAATAATATATTCCGAAAAAACAGTCAGTAAATCAAATTTACAAGTGTAATTCTCCCCCTAAAATGTGAAACTTTCCACAATTTATAATTATACAAGTATAACACAAAACACTATAAAATAACTGGGGCACGTTACACGCAATCGAAACACGCGTCGTTAACTTACAGAAATGCTTTTTTGGACGCGTCCACACATACACAACATCTTCCATTTGAACACTATCTGCTAAACATAAAACGACGTCGCGACGGTTCGAACGACTCCCACCTGAATGAAGTTTTACTTTTGCCATTGTTGTTGTGGGCAGATTTTCCAAACTGAAGTTTCACGATTCAAAAAAATATCATCAGCGTGAGTAATTTTAAAAATATATACTTGTTTTAGGAAAAATCTTTCAACAGTGATGTATTATTACCTTTGGATGTTTTGTCATCCGGGTGTTAAGTGAAACCAAAAACATTTCATAAAGGATTTAACCTTGTTCCGACTTGTCTGGCTGCATTTTACATAAATTCTTGGCAATAATTTCAGGAAAAATATAAAATGGCGCTTTGTGTTTGTGATGTGTATGTATGCGTCCGTCTGTGATGTTTAATTGTTGGTTAGAATTTATAAAGATTACGAAACGCGCGGCTGACACCATATATTCTAATTGCAAATTCCCATCTTAATTGTTTACGAAAAATCCTACATAAAAGCATAGCACAGTTGCTGCTGACGATCAAACAAACACGTCATCGAATTTCTGTATTTAAACCTCAAACTCCATGTCATCAATGTATTTTTACAAACCAAACGAAACGAACAGCATTCGTACATCAGAAACAATTTCATGTACTCGAGTGATGCTGAAAAAGCGCACAAAATTGACTGGAAAAGTTTTTACCAACAACAACTGACAACAAAGCATAAAATAGGCTGCAGAGTAGTGTCTGTCCAAGTTGTGAAAGAGGGGCTAGTTTACAAGACGCCTCCAGAAGGGGTTGCTTGCCACAAACCGAATGAATAATGAATGTTGTCGGCGCGCAGAAGAATCAAGAACATCTGCTTTGTGAGGTTAACCATTGCCGAAGGACAACACAACAACTCAAACTGGCGTTTCGAAAAAAATAATAATAAATTACAATATTTTGGTCTGTGGTATTATTGTCAAGCCCAAGGGAATTTTTCTATGATAATAAATAGCTAGAACAAAAACTTGGCAAAGGTTGGAATTTTTAAAAATAAATTTACTATACAGCGAGAAAAATTACCTACCTTACAATAGGGAACTTTCCGTAAATTATCCGTGTTTTCAATCACAATCAAACTAATACGTGATGGATTATTCCTTTACGTGACTACTACTCCATATATAATTATCGTCCTTAATATTATGTACTTTCCCAAATAATAAATTTTAAATGAGCGAATCAATCATTTCTATTTGTCTCGTCGTGGTAGGTATGAATAATTACATTCGAAATTTTGATTGCCGGTAATGCTGTTCGTTAAGCAAATAAGTTGAATTGACTGGAAATACATTAAGAAGGTTTTCAGCAAGGATTACATTGATGAGGAAATTTTCGCGATAATGTGGTTTTATGTTTTATGGTCGTCTTAAGAGGGGGCTTAGCATGTTTTCCGCCAAAAATATTGTAAATCATGAAATATAGTTTTGTTGCAGCAGTATGTTTTCCTAAATTAAGGATCAGTATTTCAGTCGTTGGTTAACTATAATCGATGTGTAAACTCCAAGGGAACAATTAAAGACAATTGTAACTCTGGGTATAAACATTGGTTAACCAACGACTAAAATACAGGCGATAATTATATAAAAAGTTATTAAGTTATTAAGTTATGAGGTTAGGTTTCATTATTTTTAACAATTTCGAATAAAATTACAGAGTTGTGTTGTACAATAGATTTTTTAACAAAATTAAAATTAAAGATTTGAGGGACACAGTTGTGGAATCAGACTGCCAGATACTTCAAGTGTCTATAAAATGATCGTAATAACCTCGAAACAGTGTACATTGTTTGGACAATTAAAATCTCAAATTTAATATTAAACTTCATCATTTATTGTAAGTTTAATATGAAATTTATGGTTTCCTTTACTGATGGAAAGTAATGAACCTTTTGACGAGAAATTAATAATGGTTTATTCTTGCTTAAATTCAAACTTTCTTGTGGTATCGCAAAAAAATATTTAATCAATTATAAAGTAATATTAAATTAAACCTAAATTGTCACAAAAATCTAGAAAAGCCTTTTATGGATTTTGATGGAACTTTATTTTTCAAATTTTGGGAGCCGGAATAGAGTTCATTTTATATTTTCAATCGATATCTATCATAGCAAAATTTCAATTCTACAGAACTACAACAAAATTTTTATAATAATTGATAAAAAACTAACAGTGCAAAAACTGTTCTTCATTTACAAGTTGAATTTTTGTTATTGTGTAAAAAGCGAAAACTATAAACACAATTTTAAAAATTTCTGAAAAACGAAGTATGGCGAGCACACCAAATTAAGAATGAAATAAAAAATCTAGCTCCTAGAGAATCTAGTATAGAGATTGATGAAGGAGAGAATGTGGGACAAATAGGGTAACGTCCTTCATCCTTGGATCACGAGTCTTCTATAGAGAAGAGACCAAAAACAAGCAATTGGACTTTGAAAAATAAATCTCTAGAAACAAATTATGTACTAAATTTTTGGGTTTAAATGATTTAAATAAATCTCTAGAAACAAATTATGTACTAAATTTTTGGGTTTAAATGATTTAACAGCATAAAATTAAAACTATTCGTCATATCCCCTAATAAAATTATGTTTTTATGAATCATTGTTGGTTGGACAAAAATATTAAATTTTTTTTGAGTCATATCATAATTTTTTCTGATTAAAATCACAAATCCAAAACTACAATATCAAAGGTGCACTAAAAGTCCAATAAGGTTCGTTTAATATTTATAAGCAAAGATAATAGTTGTTTATCCAATGTGTCATTTGCTTTATAAGTCATTATCCTTGAATTCTTGTATAAATTCAATAAAATAAATTTATTATTCTAAATGAGAAAAACAAAAGCAATTAAATTACATCTTTACAAATAAATGTTTCATTATTGAGCATAGAATGCTTTATGACTCAACTGAACATATAAATAACTTTTGTTGGTTTGTCTCTAAAAATAAGTTATTTGTCCAGTTTATAATTCTTTTATATATTTACAGATAAACACATTTAAAATTTGTTTAATGCTGATGTTTGCTTCAGAATAATAAATACAAGATATTTCATTTGCTTTATCCTACATAACAATGTAGTATAAAAAAACAAAAACAACCATCAGCTAGGGAATTGTTTGTTTAGCTCTTCATAAAGCTTCTTTTTTGTGAGCTCCTTTCAAATAATTCTTTCGTAAAATTACAAAACAATGCTTATATTTAGTCTACAATGTTTAATTTGAATATTTACTGGAAAATGTTATGTTATTTTCGTTGTATTGAAAACTTTTAATTAAGGAAAAAATCTGGGTTTTTGCGTTATAGAAGAAAATCAGTCAATGTTATAACACGGTTAGTGATTTATAGGGTAGTAAAAATATGTATTTGTACAAAAAGTAGTCCAATAAAAGCGTTGGGACAAAACAATAAAACATAAAATACAAAATCTGCAACCTAAATCCGTGATAACACAATATCAGCAGCTGGGACCACTATAAATTTATATAAGCCAGAAATTCCTTTATGTGAAGCAACACTTAGATCGTGTAATAAGACAAATAAACAGTTACCATCGTCGTAAATTATAGACACGTTTCAAATTAACTGTTTTCGCTAAATTAACCAAATTTTTTAATATATTTCTTAAGTGCGCAACTTTGATGGTTTCCGGGTTGTTCAACACCGGAAATCGTGACCCACAATTAATAAGTGCATGTCCATCCAGCAAACGCCCAATTAAACCTCGAATGCATTTTGGTCTTTGAATCGATACATCTGGTTTTAAATTATCCAAGACAGTTGGAACTTGAAGATAAAAAACCTGCAGTCAAGAAGTTAACTACGTGGGCGGAATACTTCCAAATATAAAAACGCGTCATGGTGGAGCGTGCTTGTGCATGTTAACTGGAGCGAATATTCCACCACGATTTAGATAAAAATAAATCCACACACACAGCAGTTATGCGCATTCTTATCTAGCTTATGGAAATCAATTTGGTGGGCAAAAGATAGAAAAACCGCACGCGCGCTCGGTCGCCTCAAGGAGACACTGAATTAGTCAACCCAACATTTGACACTAGCAGACAGGTGATCACGACAACAAAATCAAAAATAAAACGAATAAAACTTCTTAGGTTTTTGTGTATATGCGGCGCCCACTTTCGAATGGTATGTAGTAATGTAATGGTTCAAACACATTCCAAAGAATTACACTGTAGAGAGGTAATTTTTGGTTTCGTTACAAACAACGTAATGTGAAGTGGAAACCAAATGCTTGGAGAAGGCCAAAGCGTCTTTGAAAATATTTAGAATGTACCGAAAATGTTTCCTTTGGTTTATTAAATATTTCATGCCGGTTTCGTTTTCACTTGGAAATATTTTTATGATGTGTAGGAGTACAAGTTCAAAGACATTTTCTAGCAGTATCTCCACAATCAACCGTTTCTTTATAATTAATTAACGAAGACATTTCATACATTTTATAGAATAATTTCACCCGACTCAGTAGAAAGTGAAATAACTTCACATCGCATCTTAATTCCAACAGAGTTAATCGTGGACAGTAAATGGATAAGAATTATAAACGCATATCATATCTTGGTAGTGGGTAATATAATAACTGATTATAAATTTTCAAATCTTCGAAATGAATGAAAACCCACAGCCTCCTTTTCAGTTTCTTCTATATCACAAAGGCAGATCACGCACTAGCAACTTGTAATTGCTCAACAATTTAGTTGCTAACAAAATTTCTGTTGGCAACTAAATTGTTGTAGTATGCACACTTATTGAATAGCAAAGAAGAGACGTGAGCCTCATTGTGGTACAAATTTTCACTCTTTGAAACCGATCATCTAGTAATTTTTCAATCTAGAGGTACATAGAACCATAAAGCCATTTTCAAGACTTTGCAATGTTTTACTAATATTCATGTAATAGTATATTACACTATAAGAGAAGAAAGTGACACTTTTCCACTGAGTAGAAAAATTGTAGCCCGAGGCGATAGCCGAGGGTTATAATTCTATGAGAGTGGAAAAAACACTTTCTTCTCGAGTGGTGTATACTATTTTTTCTACTGCCTTATTCTGAAATGTGCTAAACTTATATTTACTAAAAAAGTTAGAAATTTTTCAAGAAAAACTAGTATCCTTAGAAACGCTGTACACAGAAAATAATTAAATTTTTCTGCAATCGTTGTCAACTCTGTCAAAGCTGTCAACTTGTGATTTAAATTATTATAAAAGGTATTTATTTGTCTATGTTTTAGAAAAGGATTTAGTAAAAATGGAATGCAGTGACGAAGAAAATAGTAGTGATGTAGGCAAGGACATTGAAGAGGCCTTGCGGCAACTCTGAATTTGCTAACTATAAAATTTTTTACTTTCCTCTCTAGAGAGGAAAATTTTTCATTACACCACTCATTTTTGTAAATTTCAACTTTCATCTTTCAAATATCTATAATAATAGCCTACTTTCAAACAAGGCAGTAGAAAAATACATATATGGAGTCCACTTATTCAAGTTTTTCAAATAAGTAAAAAAATTCAAAATTTACCGATAAAAATAGTGCTTTTACTTAGGAAAAAATTGCCTTAATTACTTTGGTTACAATTTCTATAAGTGCATTATTTTCAGTAGTAAGATGCGTCACACTATTTCTATCTCTGCCTCAGGGTCGCCTCCTTTGAGATCGAGTTAGAGAGAGGCAGAGTCACGTATATAATATCAAAAAAAATTTCCACATAGGTACCTATATTTTTTCCTGTTGTTGATAGTGAGTTAATGTACTACCGGTTTTTTCCACCGACCTAGTTTTATCGCCACTAAAACTGTTTTGTGAAATAACGTTCTTTTTCTGAGTCTCTCCAAAGCTACCTCTAATAGAAATGGATGTATCCCCCGAACCTACAGAAAATAATTGTACTTTATAGTTTGGGATACGATAATAAATTAACTAACATGGAGAACGGCTTAGGTAAAAGCAAATTTTACCTGATGACTTATGTGTCAGTGAAACATAATAATTCACCGGCAAGACAAGGCGAAGTTTAATAGCAAAACAATTGTATTATATAACAAATTTATTCAAAGCAAGTAGTGGAATAGTGGAATAGCAGCATAGCAGCTCAGCAGCAGCAGAAGCAGCAGTAGGTATCTTGTTTGTCATTCCTATTAACATAAAAGCATGTCGCTGTAAATGATAACGGGGGTAATATACTGAGGCTTGTAATTACGTAGTGTAAGTATTCATTACATGAAGTTAAAGAGACTTTCCAGTAACCTAGTGTGTCCGCAAGATAATCTAACAGACAAAGGGTAATACTATAATTATGCTTTTGTAAAATAAAGTGGACAGAAGCCATCGTGGCCGTAAGCTATTAACCGGGGCTAAGGCGTGAGAGATAGAATCCATGAAGTATTGGGTCATCATTTAGGGCCCCTGGGCTGTTGCGTAATGAACTAATGGTCCATGCTGCTCATTGGCTTATCTTTGTACTGTGTATTGTAGATGGAAGCTACTGATAAAACGGCTATCTCCTTCATTTAGAGCCTCGTAAATCGCTTTGCTAATAGCTCCTCTTCGAACAATTGATTTTTTGAGCAACCCTCGTCTTTGTTTCACTTTGGTACAGTTCATTAAAACTTTATCAAATACCACTGATTTCCATTTGGGAAAAAAATTAACGTCACATACAGTTTTTATTGCCAGACATTAACCCCTCGCTCTCCAGCTAAATTTTCCGTCGTTTATTTTCGTATTTCAATGTATAAAATTTGTTTTTCTATAAGTCTATCCCCTATGGTTTTTTTGGCTCGTGGCCCATGTGTATTTTATTGGTTAAAGATTTTGTCGCAATAGTCTGTTAAACTAAAACAAATGGTCATTGAAAAGCGGGATAATAATCGTGGCAAAGGTCCAAAAACCCAACCAGGTTGAGAAACCGACGGTCTCTCGACGGTGGAACGAAATTTTTGTTATGACCTATATGATTTACGCCACTCATGAGAATCGCGTATATGTATGACGTGTACCACGGTTTTGGCTTCTTCCAACAAAATTCACTAAAAGAAATACTATATTATTTTAAATGATAACGTTGTGTGTCCTTTGCTTTTATTTTTAAGAAGAGGTAACTTTCCTTATGATTTATGTTGCAATTTATTTCAAAAAGTAAAAAATAATAAAAAGAAAACTTTCTCGGTATTGTGTATCACTTGGGGAGTTCCACGGAAGTCAGACCGTAAAGCAAGAAGTATTTTCATCGTCTTGTACGAACGTCTGTTGAAAAGTGATGCTCGTTTTAGTACATTACTTAAAATGAAACTGTACGAAAACGAAAAAATATGTTCACTAGCTTGTTTCTGCATTGGTTTCACCGTTTCTTCCTTCCAAGACATAAATCTACTAAAGTATAATTACTGGAAAAATACGAGCATGTCAAATGGAAAAGTGCATCATCTACAATCTGTAGATTTATAATTAAGAAATTAACTCATCTTCTGAATGCACAATTTGCTTACGTCTACATTTTATATATTTACTCGATAGTTTTTGTGCCAATATTTCGCCCACGACTTCATTGAATGATTTTAAAATAGATCTTTTGACTGAATTTTATGAACTGTTCAATTTTTAGTTATTGCCTTGATGAAAACATTACACTTTTTTATAAAGTGTGTAGTTATTTACACCGGTTAAATTATACCCAGTATTTACATAACTTATGAACGAATAAATATTTTTATTTTTTCTAAACTGATCGTAAAATATTTATAACCATCAAAGACAATACAAGAATGAACAGGTGCAAAAATTGTTGCAGACACTTAACCTAGATAATTAAAATGCATTTGTTTGCCAAATAATTCAGACATGCGCTCAGCATTGTATTTGAGTCATACTTTTATCGAGTGCCAAAACTGCACGTGTAATTCATCTTAAGATTATGGAATATTTACTTTTATGTTCTGGTTTACGCAATGCATTCCATGTTATTGAATCTAGCTGTATATACAAAAACTCATGAGGTGCCAGCAGATACTGCTCTATTTCTTCTAAGTGAATGTCAAGATCTTAATTATTTTCAGTGTAATTCATCGGATTTTTTCCCGTGTACCAATAACTGTAAATTTATTTATAGATTGTTCTTAAAAGCTTTGTGGGATAAATATTTATTCGCGTTGGGCCTTTTTCTTTCAATTAACACGGAGTTGCTCTTACGTAAATATTTTGCCATTACACTCGTATTCTCACAACAAAGAAAATTTCGTAATGCAGACGGAATTATATACCAAAGGCAACAGCATAATTTTATTATATTAAGGTATTTTAACGGGAAACTGAGTAAACAGAAAATTAATGACGAGGTGGATGAACGCAGGAAAACAGTTTTTTAGCAACAATAATATTTTTCTCCATAAATAGCCGGTGCTTCAAAGTGGAAAAACCAAGACAAATACACTTAGAGCTGAAATTAAAGAAAATAAGTCTCACTGTTTTTATACAGGGTGACAGGGTGTTCTCGAACTTGGGACTTTAAATTTAACACAATGTAGTTCACATGTAAATAAGACTATCTGAGCATGAATAAACCTTAAACCTCCAAAAATAACAAATCGGAAAAACTTACCATTTATTTATATGGAAATATTGAACTCCGGACCGGACAGCCCAAACATTTATTGAGAATTTCTGCTGAAAATGAGTTCTGTTTATAGTATGGGGATTTTTCACAACCCTTACGAGAGTGTTGTGGAAGTTATTAATACCGTTACGAGTGAAAATCATCGGACACCAAAGCGCACCTAGTGAAATTTTCTTCGCGATATTTTTGCACAAAAGCCACTCACAAAGTTGACCTCTTCTTGGGGCATCAAAGCTTGCACACGTTGCACATGAAATGGATACAATTGATTTCCACGTATCGTACGCCAAAATTTGCTATGAGCAACACCCACATTTTCAGCAATTTGACGGGTGCTTGTACCTGGATATTCTTCAACCAAATCCAAGATTTCTTCCTCAATGGCAAGCATGTTCTTGAAGATTCGCGGTATCTCGTGCAAACTGACAGATGTTAATAAATCTACGTGGAGCAGGATGAGCCCTAAAGGAGATCTATCCGCGAATATACAAGATGCTAAAGCAGCATTTCGCCTGCTTTCGCCGTACACAAGCATCATGTCCATAAATTCATTGTCACTGTACACATGAGCTTTTTTTAACACAAAACAATCTGTAGAACTGCACACAATCACTCACAGCAATCATAAAACTAACTTCCAACATCAGTCGACATTATTCCAGTACAAAAACGAAAAATTTTTGCTGCTAAATACCAGACGGCAAAAAGGAAAAAATGCGTTTGCTTGAAGAAAGCCAGAGTTGAACTCGCATATTATGAAAATTATAAATGCTAATTACTCGCTTATTTATAAACTTTTACTAACAAATTTTTTATAAAATGCATTAGTTTTCTGTGTACTACCACGTGTTAAAAATAAAGTCCCAAGTTCGAAAACACTTTTTCTTAAACAAACTAATAAGAAAGTATTAGTAATCATGATTTCCATAACTATAAACTTGCTTTTCCATAATAATGTTATCCTGTAAAATAATAGCGAGTAATATTTTTCAAGAACTCATCATCTGAAAAATTCGTATATCGTTAATTATGATAATTTAGAATTAAGTCTATCATCTAAAATAATACAGATCAGTACATAAAAAAAAATTAAATTATACTTCCAATATAACCGTAAGAGCCACAATCTTGCCAGTACTTTTACTTGATATAGGGTATCCTTGAAAACTTGTAGGGTAAAATTATCCGCTTACTGTCCTAGTATTTTCTCATAAACGTCAAATTGATCATCCTTAACGACTGAGAAAGAAGTCATTATTACTAGTTTTTGACTGCATATACTAGGATTAGTGTCAGTAGTCATATGCACACTCTCCATCGCAAGTAAACGAGAAGGAAAGAAGGTGATAGTGTGACGCATATTTCCACTAATATAAGCTACTAGCCAAACGAAAAGAAATTTGGTTTGACCGTGAAAAGATAACAGAGTGATTGTCAGCTAGTAATAAAAGTAGTGTAAAGGTGGAGGTTAACCCAATTCGCTAATTTTCTTTAAATACAGCCTGAGAAACTTTTTTTAAGAGTACTTGTATGAGACCTTCGAAGGTATAAAGATAAATAGCGAAATATTCCACAATATCATGATACTGTAAATACTTGCCAAGAGGATTGAACGACTGAAGAACTTTCCACTCTTCTAGGAAGCTTCAAAAAGGAGCAGGATATTTTTTCAATAAATAAATACAGAACTCTCAGGAAAGCCAATTAAGTCCTGGATACGTCCACTGACCACTGACATGATAGAAAAAAAATCTATGCAAACTAGAACCAAACCATGTAAATTCGATGTTGCATCGCAGATCATAAAAGTATTGATGTTTGGCAGACTTAAGTTAACTAAACATTGAAAGATGTACTAGGAAAGACAAATTATGACCATAGTAAATAAACTAAAACCAAAATCTCACTATATTATAAGGATCAACAATGATCATTAGTGTTCCAACGAAGATTCGACAGAAAATGAAGAGGTGGAAGAAGGAGAAACTCACGTTGACTACAACTGGTTCAGTGTTACATTTATTCAGATGTTTAGGAAAGCATCAGTTGACAAAGTCCGAATCATAAAAATTCAACACGGATAGGAGAAGAAATGTGATGAAGATCCCTTTGTTTTTTCCAAACTAAAAATAACCTTTTACTACCACCAGCAGACGCAAATTTGAATATTTATACAATTGATCCAAACTAGGATATTTAAATAGAAGCAGAAACTTTTTGTAACTTTACAGTGTTTCTGACAGCCTGTAATATAATAAAAAGAGATTACCTGATTTACATCTAAATATAGCTATTTTTTATAAATAACTCGAAGACTGACGAAAAAATGCGGACTTTCTCTCGTTTCCTGGTTCTTTAAACTGGTAATTGTTTGAAAAACAAATACGAGTAGTTAAACTTGACATATAGGACAATGTTTCTATTTTTATTGTTTCATCAACCAAATCATTTTCCAGCTCTGAAATATCCTAACATTCTTTGATAATAATTCAATATGTATATGTAAAAATTTAAAGCACATATGCTCATTTTTATAGTGGCTGTACTTATTACATCATGATCAAAACAGATTTGTCAATGAAAGGAATGTCGAGAATGGATAATTTACAATAATATTTTCCGTCGTTCTTGTACAAGAAAACAATTTTTGCAACTTGGTCTTTTTAAGGCGCTGCCGCTCGAAACAGGACAATGCAAACCATCATTTATAATATAACCTCAAAAATATGTGTATAATAAGAATAAGATATCTATTGTAGCCGGGATTTTAAGCAGCTGTTACAGCCTGAAGTTTATTACAATAAGTCGTAAACAACATTCCACGGGCATATTATACTCTAATACATTGTATAGTATCAATTTATATTATTAACAAACCCGAGCGAACGATTTTGTTAAATTAATCCAACTTCTCAAAGATACTGATTTTTTTGCCTCGTTCTTTGGGTATTAATTTAATAAAGCTCTTTTATTTGCACAAGTCCTTTGCAATTTCAGTTAGTTCGCTGCCGATAATAACTGAACAAAGATGACACTGCCGTGCAGACAATGGCAGCAGGTGTACGGGTTATTTTGGTCTGATATTGTGCGGAACAGATTGCGACAACGTTGGCTCATTATTATTAATGACAAAAAGAAAGGCCCAGAGAAGGTCAATTTAGTTTAAATATTTTCCTGTGAACTGTACTCAAAGAAATATAACGAATAACCCCCCGGTGCTCATCCACTTGCCAAACTCCAATTCAAATTCATAAAGAGACCAACACTGACAAGTTTTAAGCTGTGAATTTAATAGTAGTACTTCAAACAAATGTTGTATTAATTATTTCGGCAGGGTGTAGTCTGGTCCTTTTGTTCGAAAGTGCCCATCAACACTCTCTGCAGAACTAATAATAAATAAAAGCGTTTGGGTCCTTTTATTTTGTCTGTAAATGACAATCAAAATGGCTCACTCAAAGTTATAAATTTCACGATACAAATCATTTAAGATATTTTAATTACGGAACAGTAAAGCTTTGTGTTGTACAGTTTTTTTGGCCCATCCCCTAGTAATTATTCAATTCCTTGGAGGGCCCCAACGGTCAACACGACAACGTTTAACAATTTGTTACCTTGGATAGAGGATCAGATTTAAAATGGTGTTCATGCATAATATTATGTGTAGCTTCTGGAATCACCCTTATAATAAAAGATTAATGTGGATGATAAAGTAATAAAAGAAACCGAGAAATTTTATGGTCTACATAAGAAATAATATTTTTATGATGAGCTTGGGTGTAACGTATGAATAATATTTATTTAAGCAGGAAACATAAACACATTAAGAATTTATTTTACAAACACAATTTGGCAGAGAAGAAAATGAAATTGTGAAAAATATTTTTAACAGATGACACTGCAAGTGCATCTAAAAATAATGCACCTAAATGACTCAGTTTATTCATGACCTGTACATAAAATCACACTATATTAATCATGTTGGTATGAAGTGATCTAATGTTAATGAATAAGAAATTTGTTGGAAGGTTAGTATATTTTGCCTCGTTTCTCCCCAATGAATGACTGCAGAATAATCAGCTTAATGTAATGTTAAGAAACAGGAAACAAGGACCTAGTAACCTTCTTATTCAGTTCTATAACAGATTAAGTTCTGCTGGAAGTTCATGTGGCAACTTCGGCCAATTCTGTTTTGAGTCTTAAAACTCATCAAAACTTGAAGGACCTGCCTCTAGTCTTTCAATGAAGGCCTTGGCTTGCCTAAAGATGTTACTAATTTCTTCACTTGGAAAGTCTACAACAGCAAATTTTCCCAAAATTTTCAGATTTCAACAACGAACTCCTGCTAGCTCTCGAAAAAAGTTAAATAGATTGCCTCAGAATATCAGCTCTAAAAACTAATTTGTTTTTAAAAAACAATTACATCTAAAATCTTCAGTTGTGTAAAGCTAGGCGTAAAGATCTGATTTTAATTTAGAAGATTTTTGTCATAAAATTGACCAGTAAAAAGTGATGTTTACCACCCCGCGTCACATATCGAATTAAGCGATTTAAACTTGGATTTTCTACCTAGTAATTGTTATTTAACTTATAATTTTAAAGAAGCAGATTATCACGCTATAAATAATGCACTCTATAATATCGATTAGGAAATTTTGTGTAATATGTCAGTAGACGACTGTGCTCAGGAACTTTATGACGTAATTTATTCCTCAATTAAACAGTTTGTTCCTGCAAGACATGTCACCCCTTCAACGTTTCCCAAATGGGTTCAAAATAATACAAAATCCTTAGTATTTCAACAAAGGGCCGCTCATAAACGCTACAAATCCACAGGTACATTACAAGATTATGACTATTTTTGCGATTTAAGATCTAGGGTACAATTATCCCTTAAATCTAATAAGGATACATTTTTGCAAAAATCTCAACGAAATATAGTGAGTGATCCTAATCAATTTTGGTCTTATGTGAAATCTGTAATAAAAGATATAAATATCCCAACTTCAGTGATTTTCAATGATGATTCTTATTATGGTGGTGAAAAAATTTGCAACTCATTTGCCTCTTTTTTTCAACAAAATTATAATATTGATAACTACAAATTTAATAAAACCTGTTATGGTACGAATCTCGATAATATTACTTCTTTCACAATTACAAACGAAGACATTATTAAAGGAATTTGCTCATTAAAAAACAATTCCTCGGGCATAGACGATATACCTGGTATATTTGTCAAAAACTGTAGCGAATCACTTTGTAATCCGCTCCGTTTAATATTTAATAAATGCATACGTGATGGCACTTTCCCACTACTATGGAAAACCTCCAAAATAATCCCAGTACATAAATCGGGTTCTAAATCTCAAGTAAATAACTATCGACCAGTCAGTATAAACTCTAACTTTGCAAAATTATTTGACTTATTACTATCTAATGCACTTTATTCTCATGTTTCCAATGTTATCATTGAGGAACAGCATGGATTTGTATCTGGTGGGAGTACTGAAACTAACCTATTGCTTTTTACAAACTTCATCACAACCTCAATTGAACAGGGTTTCTCTGTTGATTGTGTTTTCACCGATCTACAGAAAGCATTTGACAGAGTACCTATATCCATATTGCTCCATAAACTTGAATATTTTTATTACATTTGTGATCCACTAATGTCTTGCATTAGATCTTTTTTAAGTAATCGAACTCAAATAGTATGCATAAATGGATTTCAATCTAAAAAAATTAATGTATATTCCGGAATCGGGCAAGGTTCTCATACAGGTCCTATCCTTTTCTTGTTGTTCTTAAATGACATCAAAAGCGTATTAACTAAGTATCATTTCCTTCTTTTTGCTGATGACTGTAAAATATTTAAACGCATCGAAAATATTAATGATCAATACCAACGACAAAATGATTTAGATGTGTTCAATAGTTGGTGTAAAGAGAATGGTCTATCCCTTAACGTCTCTAAATGCAGGACGATGAAATTTACGCGACAAATATGTCCCCTCATATTATCATTACATAATTGATGGTTCTGAATTTGATAGCATTTATACATTTAAAATCTTGGGGTATGGTTGGATCCAAAACTCACCTACATTGATCATACTGACACTATAATAGCAAAAACTAACAGAACTCTCGGTTTCATATTAAGACATACAAAAGAATTCAAAGACATAAGATGTCTAATTATTTTGTACACAACTTTAGTGCGATCATCTGTGGAGTATTCTTCTATAATATGGTCACCATGTATTTATCTCACATAAATAGAATTGAAAAAATTCAACGCAAATTTTTGAAAGCACTTTGTTTCGTAAATAACATTGACTTTTACAACAGTAATTATAAATATATTCTTCAGTACTTTGATCTTCTTCTTCTGTATGAGCGTCGCTTATATTACGAATTAATATTTGTTTTTAAAATTCTGAATTACCTCATAAATTCTCCTGATATCTTGGCATTATTTAAATTCCATATTCCTACTCGTAATTTTAGAAATTTTAAGTTACTGCAGAATAGTTACCATCATACTAATTATGGATTAAACCAAAGTTTGAATCGTATGGCCAATACAGTAAATAAATATTATGACGAGTGCAATATGTTTTGTTCATCCTTGATACAATTTAAGAAGAATGTTAAATGTGTTATATTTCATAAAACTTTGTGATTTATTAGGTATAAGTTTATAGTAATCAATGTAAAAATATTGTAGAGGTTTATCCGTAAATTAATAATAATAATAATAAATCTCACACTCTGTAAACAATTCTTGTTTAATTGAAAAAAGTACACGAAATATTCTGAAGTTTTGAATAGTTAAATTCTAGAAATATGGACAACTTTTATGTACAAAAGTAATCTATATCTTCTAGTAGGTATTGTAAAATAAGTACCTACTTGCATAATTTGTTATATATTGGAAGCATTTATAAAATCATTACAAATTTATAACAAATTAATGCGCAGATTAATCTAAACTGGTAAAAAGTTCTGAGTTGTCAACTTTCATCAGTTATTAATAACAGTTATTTATCATGCTATGGATTTTTTCCACCAGTTTACTGTCCACAATATCAACTGTCCATAAATCTGGACATAACATATTTATTATATAGTGAACTTTGCCAGAACTGCCAAACAAATTGTAAATAATAAAGGTTCAAGGGTACGCAGTTTCTAAATTCTACTGTGGAAAATAATTGATAAGTTGGTAAATAATTTCCTAAGAGAGAATCATTTGAATCATTCATAATGCCAAGACGTTCATGCATATGGAATCTCAAATGCGCAATTTGAGATGATGCTTTATTTTCTTTTGTTAAACCACTTTGGCACATAACATTTAATGTCGTGTGTGATAACTAAACTGGCAAAATTCCTACCAATTTACAGACGATAAATAAAAAGTATTCTTAGAGTATAATGGAAAAAGATTAATTGGTTCAAGTTTTCATGTTGGCATAATATTCGCGTTGCATTTATGAAAATAGTTCAACCTAATAGATACCTTCTATTTCAAACGGCATTAACAATGAAAAGAAACTGCGAAAAGTTAGATTAGGTTCTTTGATATTCAAGACAGGCAAGAGGTGGACTGCAAAAGGGGCATCGTCGAAATAGCCAAACGTTTGAAATGTATAAAATACTCCCATTTACCTAGAAGATGTAACATCAAAGTAAAGGTATCTCATTGAATTTTCATCTAGTGTATATAGGGTATATGGTTATTTTTATTTTATCTTGGTTGAATTTATTTTATAATATGCAATGTTCGGTCGATGACTTCGTATAATGTGGTTGTGTTCGGTACTGAAGGGCAGGGGGACACGAGCTTCTTTTCATTCTATTTTTATATTTCAAATGATCGTTTCACTCTAATGCGTTTGGAATGAAGCGTTTTTTAGCTTGCTCTATTGTTATTTAATGCTAAATAAACCATAGGTAGCACAGAAATTCTAAATAACAAAATAAAGTTTTATATCTTTAGGAATTTATTGTCATCCATAAAACGATGAAAACCCAAGGATTAGTTTTCAATTTATTGTCAACACCACACAATAACGAAAAACAAACTCATGAAAGTTTTTCCTCACATCAGTGGGAAGCAAAAATAATAAAATACAATTAAGTTTTAGTTTTAAAACTGGCATTGGAGCGTTGTAACTATTGGATGATGCATGTTCCAATAAAACAACATCATAATTCTTTAGAATTGTCGTTGGTTCAATAGGAAGGGTAAACACATTTTACCCCACTTTTTTATTTCTTTGCGAATGTGCTCTTTCTGCCACTTGATATTTTTTATCACGAACACATTTGCTTCTGGAACAAAGCCAACGTGATTTTTATCTGTTTGCGGACAAACACAGTGGGTTATGGAATTGTAGGTGACAATTGAATGCTGGTTTTATTTCCTGCTGATTTTTTGCGCTCTCCGTACAGTATTCCTGAATCTTTTGTACATTTTATGTTTGTTGTAAAATTTGCAACATTACGATGCTTTTGTTCCGTTTTTTTGCTATACGCCTTTATATTATTCTGTGGGAAAACGAAAAAGTATAGCAGTTATTGGAAGTAATTAAGTTGACTGCTTATATCACGCTTTATCTGGATTCAAAATGATAAATGGCACAATTTCTCAAATTCAAGACAAACAGTGGCAGTCATTTATTATTTCTGAAATGAAGGAATTGACAACTGTTTTAGTATAATTCTGCAAAATTAATGGTTCCATTTAGACGAATGCTTATTTCTGTCTGTGCAGAAATGTTTTATAACCAGCCAGGAGTGTCTGGAAACAATCTGTGTTTTTGCGTCGCCATTTTGGTTTAAATTTTTAGTTAATTAAAAATGAAATGCGCCAATCTGTTTGAAACATTGTTTGAGAATACAACGTTTTGCAACAATATAATTTTACGTCCCATGCATATGATTGCCTGAGGTTATATGTTTGCAACAGTCTATTAAATTTTATGAGTATATTACATAAACATCTGCAAGCTTATACTTTTATAGATTATGTACAGTTTTTATTTTAGTACATGCAGGATGTAGGGGTATTATCCATATTCGGATAGATTTGTATCTTTATAAGAAAGTATATACCTATGTTTTATTGCAGACATATCTTCATGCATACTTTTAAGTACAATGTTCATATATGATACCCTTGAGATTTCAAATTCTCTGGATTGAATGGCAAATCTTCTAGGAATTGCCTGAAAATCATATACTTGGGTTATTTTAGAGAAAGATTGGGAAATAACGTAGTTACATCAAAAAGAAAAATGTTTTAGAGTCTAGAAATAGAAAATTTAAAACATGGAATAAGTTGTTGCGTTATCGCTCCAGCTGGTTGAAATTTGGTTCGTAAATTTGAAAAGCAAACGAAAATGTAGCTGCATTAGTATAATTTTATTTTTTTAAATACACATAATGAAAAGTAAGGAAATGGAAGATTGCAGATTTTTGTGTGATGTATCCAGAAATTTAACATTTTTATATGAAGAAGGAGGTCAAAATTTATGTGTTGATATAATTAGATTGTAGAACAGCTCACATAAATCGGAAACAACATCTTGATTTTTGAAAAATCTTTTTTAGTTTGTAACGAAACTAAGTATACGAAACTTTACTCCTATGTAGGTTCTTACAAAATAAAATTAATAGTAGCAAGTCGCAATTATTTTGATAATAGAAATGCAGAATGAAGAAGTTCAGTGCGCAGAAAGAAATATCAACTATAAATTATTTATTGCAGCTATGGAACTGAAAGAAAATGATAATAAATTTTCATCTGTCTGAAGGATGAGCAAAGAAATGTATTAATGATTGTATAAACGACGATATTTCTCCAATCCTTGTACGTTAAAAGTTGGTTCATTTATTTTTTTGTCAATATCGCCAGATGACTGACCTGTACTCTTTTGGTAATTTATCAATTATCATCATAAATAGAAAACTATATGCAACATTTAATTTTTTTGTCAGTAAGAAAATCAAAATAATGACAAATGATAACTTTAAGACCACTATTTCAATCGCTAATTGTCCTTAATTGCTAGTCTTGATTACCAATTTTTTAAGAATTTATTATATCTAAGGAAATTAATTTAGAGTTAAGGGTAACTACCGATTGAAAAACTGCATTTTAGAGGGTACTTTTTGGTAGGAAACAAATCACTTCTGTAATCAGATCACTGAGTTTTAGCCCACAATTGAACACTGAAAATTTACGTGCAAATATTTGGTTTTGTTCAAAAATTATTATATTATTAGACTTCAGAATTAAATAGTAGGTATGCTGAACTGACAGTCAATCGATTTGCATTTACAGTAAAAACCTTCATTAAACTTTATAATAAACTTGTTGAATACAAAAACCATAAATTGTGGCTTTCCCCATAATACAGCCACTAAAATTTGTATTTAGCAATCTGCACAATAGCACAGTTGATTTTGATAAAGTTGAATATATGCGCAGAACTTTTGCCCACAATGTCTATCTCTTACTTTTAGGAAGGTCTATTGCAATCCTGCAAAATGCTCAGATTTTCCTGAACAACCATCTTGTATTACTGATCAAAATAGTACAAGTTTCAATATTTTTTTGGTTCCAAAGAGCTTTTTTGTTCAGGGCCATAAACATTATGACGAAATACTTAGGGCACCATGTCGATAACGGCCCCAAAAGTTTTTGAAACCAAAAAGCGAAATATAGTTCATATTGGCAAACTGCGACAAGGATAGGTAAAAATTTTGATATATTATTGCATTTTTTTACAAAATTGGTGACGAAAAACGTGTGAATGATGTTTGTGATCTCTGTGTAAAATGGAGGAAATTCATTTTGTCTTCATGGCTATACGAGCCCTAACAACTAAATGTTCGGACAAAAGTAAATATGATTGTCCTTTTTCCATACGCGCAAAAGTTATCTAAATTAACTTCCATAATATTGATGGTTTTTTCTGTTATAATGCCAACATTTA
Source organism: Pediacus dermestoides (assembly GCA_963942485.1). Taxonomy (NCBI): domain Eukaryota; kingdom Metazoa; phylum Arthropoda; class Insecta; order Coleoptera; family Cucujidae; genus Pediacus; species Pediacus dermestoides. The sequence continues at coordinate 8,492,675 of OZ012629.1, forward strand.
GTTATATAAAAACGTAAATTTCGTAAAAATTCGCTCGGCGGTTTCAAAACTGTGGCACTTTAACCCAGTAGGATGGGAAAATTGTAGAAACAAAGAATTATTATTTTCAAAACGTTGGATCTAGTAGTCGGATTTTGAAGAAATTTACTTCATTGCAAAACTGGATGTTGGTTTTCTTTACAAAAAAGTTACACAAGTTTTTATTTGGTGATTTTAGGCATTTATCGGAGCTTCAAAGTTGCATCTTTAAATGATAGAATTTTCTAGTAACTGTTTTAAAAAATCACAGTTTTGAAACCGCTGGTTGGATTTGTGTCAAAAAACCTTTAAATCAAAGCTCAATAATCGTACTATATTGAAAAAATCCTGAAATGTTAATATGAATTTTTTTTGCATTTTTTTCGAGTTCCACAATTCACTTTTCATAAAACGTGTTTTTTGAGGGTGCTACCTACATTAAAATAATCACAGTTTTGGAACCACTGGCTGGATTTTGGTAAAATTTACCTTATTGCAAAGCTGGATGTTGGTTTTATGTACAAAAAAATCCCCAATTCTTGATTTTCTGATTTTAGGCATACTTCGTAGTTTTAAAATTGCACTTGAAAAATGTGACGTACTTTTCTAACGACTATTTTTAAAAATCCACAGTTTTGGAACTCGGTGAAAACGACATAAAGGTGCTTTCTGGTCCTCATCCAGTTCGGACTTAAATGTTATTGAAACTCTTTGGCATAAAATTAAACGTATTCTACGCAATAATCCACCAAGAACCATTGGGGACTTAAAGACCAAAATAGAAGAAATTCGGAACAGTTTCACGCCAGAATTATACCAAAACTTGATAAATACAATGCCTGCTAGAATACAGGCAGCTATTAAAGCAAAAGGAGACGTAACCTCTTATTAATGGTCCTAAATTAAAAATTATCCCAACATTTAGTTGCAAATTCATTATGTAAAGTTTGTTTATTATTAAGGTTAAAATATTGTTAAATCCAATAAATAATTTTCTTCCATGCATAATATTGTTATTAAGGCTTTATCTTATTGTATTATTAGGTGTTTACTAATTATTTGCGCAAAATTTCCAGTTCTCCTTTCATACTTAAAAAATTTACTTTTGTCCGAACATTTAGTTGTTAGGGCACGTATTTGGGTATAAAATCTTGAACTAGTTCAACGTAAGTTAACTTAAAATTTTATAGATTTAGGTCTCTTTTTTGTGACAGTCAAAGAAACAAATTTGCTTTTAATACTACGTCTGATTTTTAACCTTTTAGAAGGATTTGTTTACTAAAATAGAAATTTGTAGTTGTATACGAGTAGCTATAATTTATGATGATTAGGGCATACCTACTTTAGATTGTGCAATTCTAATGGGTTCTAATTCTAACAATACGTCGTACTTTTGCAATCAACTAATATACAAAACAAGCATATGTGTGTTTTATTTTAAGATCAAATGTAACGGAAGTTTATACGTAATAATACAATCGTAAGTTTAATTGTGCATTTATTACTAATAAAATTACTAAAATTATAAATGTAAATTAACAAAGCAATTTCTTGTTTCTAATGTGCACAAAGACCTAGCAAATAGTCCGCAATTTGTTTATTTTCAATACTTTTATGTGAATCTTTCCTATAGTAGAAACCATAAAATGAAATAATTTTATAAAGCAATAATCATTTAACCACAAAATTACTGCTTACGATTGTTAAAGTTAATTAATAATTTAATTAGTTGATTTTGTGTTTTGCGAAATTTACTTTTCAATTAATTTGCTTATAACCAAACAATATTAAGAAATTTACGAAAATAGATTTTGTTATTAATACTGAGTTGTTTACAAAATCCCAACATCAAACTTGTAATATAAGGTTTCTGTTGAGATGAAACCTCAAATATTCCTTATCAGGATTGATTTATATTGAGAAAGGCAAAAGGAACTTTATTAAAATTTAATCAAATCTTTAAGTAACTTTCTTGAACTTGCTTGCAACTTGGTGAATATTTAATTTTGTTGGTGGTTTTAATTTCGTTTTAGTTTAACTTGGTATAAATAGATAGATTTTTATTGCTGATAAAATTTAAACAGTATACGTGACCGAAAAAGTTTTTCCGATTAAATGTTGTTCTTCTAGACGTAGTGACGGCCATCGTTACTGAAAAGAACCACTAGTTTTATTATCCTTTGTGGAGTTGACCGTTTTTTCTCTCTTCTTTCTCCTGTCGATAAAGCCTTGCCAGTTTAATAATAGAATGGATTCTAAGACTCTGGAAACAAAACGTATATTTTATATATTTACTTTGAGATATATCGTCATCCTCTCCACTGTTGTTTCAATTCTATCTTTCCAGTTCTTATCCCTATGGGAGCTACGTATATTTACTAAAATAATATATAAGTAAATGCTTCTCCTTAAACAAACATAAGTAGGTATAAGTCTTCAGATTGCAATTTAACTGGATTTATCTTTATTTGCCAAGGAATTTCAGTATGCAATTATATGAAAAACAAACAGTCAATATTCAGATAAACCGAAGTAAATTGGGTTCTTGAATCAAATTGGTTGTTTGGAAAAAAATTCTAAAGGATATATATACTAGTTATTTATTCATAACTGTTTTCCATTTACTTACAATATTAATTTTGTGGGATTTTCTAAGGAAAGTATTCAGCGAGGCTGTCAATCAAATTTTATAAGGGGCGGAGCGTAATTAATTATTATTACAGCCTGATGGTAATATTTTTTTGGTGGGGCGGCAAACACCGTTGACCTATTTAGTAAGGAAATCCTTGGGAGATTGTTTATCTAGGAAATAACAGTAGATATAACCGATTGCTCCAAACAAATCTATTTTTAAATTGTTTATTTTCCCTAATTTAATCTGCTTTAGGTTACTATGTGCATTTACATTCTTTACATTCTAACTAATGCAAAGCGCAGGTTGAAAAATGTTCGTTGGAAACAAAGAGGGATTCAAGTTCCATTTTTATATCGTTAATGAAGAAGATGAATTTTCTCCCGTGTTGAACTTCGGGAATATCTTTAAAAGCTTTTACAACCGAAAAAAGTTTGTCTGAATTTTAATTGTAGCGATTCTTTTAATGAAAAGCATTTTAACGGTAATTATTCTAACGTAAAATTAAAAGTAAGCAAAAGTTTTAATGCTAAAAGGGGAAAAGTTTGCTTTAATATATTTTCCATTTGGTAAAGTAGCGCTTTTTTCTTCTGTTTTTCTTATATAAATACCAGCCGGAGAAGAGATGCAACGAATATTCTGTATGATCGATTTGCCGCCTCCATGCAAAAAACTTTGAAATATGAACGCTCTCTGTGTGACTCTGGCAACAAACTTTAACGGAAACAGTTATTTAAAAGCTCTTATATAAAGCTAATGGAAAAACTTCAATTCTGCAAGGCAAAACATAAACAAGAAATGTTTCCTACATATGGCTCTAATCTTTTTTTGATTTCCAACTTTTTAAATGTAAATAACTTTACTGCTTGCTGTCTTTTCCACAACTTGTTTTGTATTTCCTGTGTAAAAAAACCTTTAATAATCTTGAGGTTTTAGCGCAGGAATGAATTTGATTCGTTTAAAACTATCCAAGTTTCCATAAAAGGGACTTGCCCTTAAAATATGCAAAATATAACGTACGCTTATTCCCGAGTGTTGGCGAAATCCTAAAGTAAAATATATTCTTAGTTGTGTATTTTATGTTGGATGTTTGCTCATACTTTTTGCAAGTATTTTAACCATCTTCTCCCAACCCTACACCTATGTTAGATTCATTCATGTGAATTATTCATGTTTCTACCGCTTGGAACCTGACCGTAACTTTAAGGGGTACTTTCATTCTAAAAATATTCCGCCACATACCGAATAGACAAGTAACTTTATTTGGTCGACATTTTATGTTGGGATAGATTTGGTTTATGTCGAAGTTTAAATCTGGACCACAGCTGGTCCTTGCGATATTATTTCCGATATAAATGGTTTTATAAAATTTACCACGGCGTGTTCATTTAGGAACGCGGCGAGGTGACGTGTTGATGGTTTGTGCCCCAAATAATGCTCACTCACAATCTTATTTTGAATGAAATTTAATAAAATTAATGTGGTTGGGGGATGGCACATTAATAACATCTTATTACGTTTGGTGGGTTGGAGATATATGATGGTTTTTAAGGAGGAGCAATATTGTTATATTAAAATTGTATAGTCCACTAAGTGATTTTGACATAAATATTAAAATTTTAATATAAACTGAAATGATTTATTACCCATGGAGTATAAATAGTGAGCCAGTATGAATTTTCATAAATAAGGCACGTTGGAAAAGGAAAAGACCTCCTCCTATAGCCACCGTGCGTATAATACCTCTCTCTACCTTCAAACATAGAACATTTAATTATTCCCTAAAGACTCACCCTTCGCCTTCTTTCACTTTACAGCCAATCCATTTTCTACCGAACTAATTAAACCAAACTAATTAGGATTTATAAATTTAATTAAGTTGTATACTTTTCGAGTGCCACTTGCGCATTAAAATTAACTTTTTACTAATCTAACGAATTTAATAAAATTATTCTCCACTCGCTAACTATAAATTTGCAAACTTTGCATATATTATAATTGAACCCGACCAGGCACGGATTAAAACTTTTCTCAGCACCAATTATTCATTCATACTTTTTAAATAGCTCATAAATTATTACGAAAAAGTGCAATAAAGTCTTATAGTTGTTTAATGAGGAAAAGTGCTCCCTTGAACTACTTGCAAACTAAATAATATTGAAAATAATTCATACATTCGAGGACAAGATAAAAACTAAACATGCTATATCGTTGTACGGGCTTCAATTAAAATTGTTATAAGTATAAAGAACACAGCAAACAATTTACAATATAAATACACATTTCGGAATTTTAAAAATTAATTTAGATAGAACGAAGCGAAACTTTTAATCACGAATCTAATTATTGCACATAACCGGATTCTTGTAACTCTTTAAAAGATAATTTTAAATCACTTTTATTAAAACTCGTAATAAACTTTAGCTTCAATATGAAAAAGTAGAGTTAATGAGAAATGGTTTAAAATTTCATATTTTATTAAAATTAATAATAATTTCTCTTATAGTCTGTTCTAATAATATCTGACATGTGCAAGGCTCTTCCTTCAAATTGTTAATTGACATTAAGAGTGAGATAGAAAAATCTTGGTGAATTCCCTCGGATCAAATCTTCCAGAAAAACTCAATATGCACTATTTTTATGTAGAAAAGTTGATAAAGCTCGTTAAGATTCCATACTTCGCATGCGCGATCTGCACTTCTCGTTAAAGTTTAGGTTAGGTAGGTCCTTTTGTGTGAAGAAAATAAAATGTATGAATCTACACTTCTTATTCTTTTTTGAATACCTAGTCCGTTTACTGACATGAAAAACCACGTTTTTAAAATTGTCAACAAAGACATTTTTCTTCTGTCTGGTCCTCGTTTTCCGAACACTTTTCCTATAGGAGCCAATTTTCGGTTTCTCATAATGTTACTGTATTCTAGTCTTCTTATAAAGAGCGATCAAATAAATTTGTTCGAGTCATCCATGAACCCGAAATCGTATGTTGTTACTTGAACTGCATTACAATAAAATGTCAGCTGAAAGCTAAAATGGTTCAAGTTAAAGACATACGAATTCAAATCCATGGATGACTCGATTACAAATTTATTTGATCGCTCGATATTTACTGTTTACATTATTATTTCAGGTACCTTGTCAATCTTTGTACAGTCTGATTTGTCACATGTCACAGATTTAACTACATCTCAATTAACGATATTTGTACTCTAACCTCACATTTCCGAAACCCATGACAAATTTTATTTTATTTATTTGGAATGAAACAACACTAGAGTTGAATTATTTTCAGTATCTAGCTCGTCACACACTCCCTCTCTCTTGCTCTCAAGGAAGGCAAACGAAAATAGAAAGAGACATAGTGTGACGATGATATTTAAACACAACCTCGAAAAATTAAACTTGGCAGCCTTAGTTATTCCTTCACTTCTAACTGTTAGGATATAAATTCAGAAAAACATTAATTTAAGCAATTAGCTAAAGCTAATCTGAAACAGTTTTTAACCAAATTAAAAAACGAATTTATGGTTCCTAAACATGTAACATCTCGATTTAAATGCAAATATATTTGATTAATCTACTCAAGAAATTTCATAGCAATAATATTTTTAAAAGCTTAAAATGTAGGTGTAGCTTCAAAACGAATCGCCGATTTAGATGAAGGCTATAATTTACGGTACAGTACAGCAATATATTTAGAGTAAATGCCGCACCCTGTATATTTCCACACAGTGAGTGCTTGATGAATTCTCTTTATTATCCAATGATTCTGTCCAAATAGAGTTGCAGATGCGAAATATTTTATGCGGTTGGAAGCCTATCGGTTTAAAGGCTTAACATTTGAAACAACGAGTGAAATCTAAATAATGTACGCATTATTGTGGCTTTGTTGTTCTCCCAACAAACGGACGAGTAGAGATTCGAATAATTTTTCAATTTGTTTGTCTTGTGCCGCGTTTGTTTGGGTTACTATTGCTAAGTTTGGCATATTTATGGTATAGTGTATCTAGTTCGTATACCCCTCAACTAAAATATATGTTGTTCGCAGATGCCGTGGCATTTTATAATGTGGCACAAGTGAAACGCACCGTAATGAATGTTTGTGTCTAATTATAGCACGTCTCGTGATGATGTACGGACGGACGAACGGCAAAAGCAATGCAGGAGCAACACGGATGGGCTTTGTAAGATGCCATCGAACCGTATGATCATCATCACCAACATCAACATGAACTTACCGGTATGGAGGCTTTCTCCTCGGAGGTGGTTCCCCCATTGGGTGGCACATGACCGGCCTTGGCAACGAGGCCCGCCGGTACCCGCACCGTGAGGCAGTCTGGCGCAATTCCCCACTCACACGTGGCCTCGTTCAAGACCACCTCACTTAGTACATCACCTGAATTCACACCGTCGCCGTCAATCTAACCACTGAAAAAAAACAGGGAAAACGTGTGTGAAGTGGACACAACACACTGCACTCTGCACCACGAAAACGCGTTAAAACGGCATCAGGTATGTTCAAATCCAAAGAACTATACTGAGTTTATTTAATACAATTAGATTTCATCTGGTTTTTGTCAGTTGGCACAAGAAGTAGGCTTTTGGGGTCAATTGGGGATGCTGTTTGTTTACAGTTGTTGTGATAGTGGGTCGCGTGGTATCTGTTTGGGCAAACAGCTGAGTACCCAACGCCGGGAAAGGTTGTGCGGCACTGTTTGTAGACGACGCTATTGAACGACGCCGCCGCTAGGGCGCAAGTCGACGCGCCGTCGCTGCATGACCTACTACCTGCTGCTTGTCGGCGGCGTCCTTTGCGTCCTGCATACGTTTGCATGTTAATAAATGATTGCTTTCAATTATTTTATTACATATTATATCCATTACTTGTTTGGATTCACGATATAAATTCCAAGAAGTTGGAAAACAAAGTGTGTCTCGTAAAGTCGGAGTATGTGTTATTAATAAACCACTAGTAAATACTCTCGAGAAGATGACACGAATAATATATGTCGTGCCATAATACCATGTACCCAAAGCAACTACGAGGGAATACTATGCAGACAAATATTTAATAGCAACCTAATCGCCAAATATTGGACACACATCACACTTGTGCTAACCTACTAACTACAGTAATACTCTTTTTAACAAGATTCAACTTGAAAACAAAAACACTATTTACCTTAATTAAATATTTGATGATGGTATCTCTATAATTTTTTTCCCGGCGCATTCGCCATAAATCACAGTAATGTTATAGCTGAAAATTGAAAATTCGTGTACAAATGAAACTTTGATCAATGTAACAATTTGAAACTAACGTCATTCCAACTAATTGTCTACACTCCTATTGTATGACGTTAATTGCATTTTTTACCATTTCGGTTGCGCTTTGGAAATGGAACAGATTAATAATTGCCAAATGATCGATGTGAAAAACGGACAAAAACAAATGGAAGGAATATTTGGAAACACAACGAAAAAATGTTGGAAAAAATCCTGGCAATAAGCAATAAGAAAATAACATTAGATTTCAATCAATTTAACGTTAACTATAGTTTAGGTAATATATTAATAATAATATATACTCGTATGTAATTTAATAATATACGTTACATACTATCTATTATTAAGAAAATGGTAACCAAGAAAATTAACTATCAGTTAAGGTTGACTATCGATTGAAGAACCGACCCTAAGTAGCATACCTAAACAACCTACAAGGTGAGTGAAATTCAAAGGACACTACAGGGATCTCACTTAATTAAAGAGATAAAGCTCCGGTTAAATTAAGATAAAATTGTGTAACTAGGTGTTAATCAATATTCTGAAAGGTAAAGGTAACTTGATTAATTTCTGAAACTAAAATTTTGAGATTGTTTGAAGTGATAGATGATGGAAATATATTATTATAATTTTCTGTCTTCAGTGTCTTCTATCAGGGGCGAATTTCATATATTTTTTTATTTTTTTGCAATCATCAACTAGTCATTCAAATCATAATGATATTGTTTGGGCTTTAAGTTCACAATCAATATGCGTTCTCCCAGTACGGTCCTGGACAGTTGAGTTTTGAGATTAAGTAAAATAAGTTAGATAAGTTGATGAAGAATATATGACACAACCTTTCTAAGAAGTAAAATTTCACAAAACAAGAATCCTGAAATTTCACTTTCAATAGATATCTATTCAAAAAGCTTAAGATTTCTTTTTAATATATTATTGAGTAGGTACTTAATTTGACAACCTTATCTTAAGTTAATTGAATAGATATACATACTATTAAAAATTTGAAACACAAATTTAGAATCTATACCATACTATGATTAAAAAAAATTATGACTAGAACTAAATAATCTATTATTATTAATGTCACGAATTAAAGTAGCGGAAAATTAAAACAAAACTAAATATTGTTTAATTAAAATTTAAATATGTAACGTGTGATTCATTAAATTTCCATTTTGAGTTGGCGGTGGAAAAAAAAATCATGTCTTTGATTACACCTCATTTCTTTAAATGTGAAAAAAGGTTAGGTTTTCTGGTTGTTGTTTGAAACTGACAGCAATACATGAATCAATTCGGCGCGTACGTTCAAATTCCAAGGCTTACCTAAAATGGAAATTTAAAGAATCACACGTTATAACTAGAAACAAAAACAAAATGAATAACGAAAAAATTTCTGTGTGCTTCATGAATATAATAATTAAATTGAAATATTTTAGAAAATAAAGGAATATGTCTCGTAATATGCTTACATGTAGTGACCTTTTGAACCTCATAAATCCATCATTTTTACCCACCTGTAACAAAAAGTTTTTTGTAATTAATTATACAATAAAATTATTTTATCATACGAAAACTTTACAGTTCATGTTATACAGAGTGTTCTCGAAATTTAAGCCTTAAATTTATTGATTATAAGACGATCGGCAGACGAATTCTTGGTGCTCATTCCCAAGGGATCATATAAAATAGTTCATAGTTTTTAGTGAATACGGGGTCAAAATAAGCGACTTTTGGTATGAAATTTCCTTTAAAAGACAAAAATGATGCGCAATTTAGATCATCCGCAGTATCGACAGTGTTAACAGTAGTTGTCGCATCATCCTGCGAACAAAAATTATGGAAAATTTAGTTCAAGAATGGCAAATGAGTTAATTCTCTTATTGGCTTATTACCCAGTTTAAAATAAAGCAAATATTATGTTACCTATATAAAAATATATGTACTTTGTGTATATTAAGTGTTCATGTAATTTTTTAGTAAATTTTATTACATTTTTAATAAAAAAAGTAGAGAGAAAAAAAGCTTTTTATTTCTCAGTATCTAAATTCCTTTGCATATTTCTAATCTTATAAGGATAAAGTAAGTTTAGGTCGTGGATTGGTTCCAGGACTCCAGTCTCTGATAAATCTTCAATTTTTTAAGTTAGAGAACATAAATATTGGTTTCGCAATTTGAAAATTTAGTTTCGAATATAAAACATTCATTACATTCAGTGAAATAAATTTTATTTCATTAAAGAAGAGACTTTTGTGTGTGTACACATAATCATAAAACGAACTGCCACTTTGCACATTGATAGGTAAATCATACGGAAACCTTTTAACACACGTTTTACTTTAAAAAACCAGGGTTGGACTAACAGATTTTGAAAATGATTAATATTAACTTTTCTATGATTTATAATCTTTCGCTATAATAATTTATTGTAAAAAATTTTTTGTGTTTATCATTTATTCTCAAGTTCAAGAACACCCTCTAATAACTTGCTATAATATGTATTGTGATTGTATCATATCACTTTTCCACTGTAATGTTCCATAAACTAGACTACTAGAGAAATGTTTGGAATATCTGCATATGGTTTGGACAAAAAAATCAGATGACACAAAACCAGGAATTTATCATGTGGAGACGCACCGGAAAAGGACAGTTTTCAGGAAGTTTTATTGTTTTCAATATTAAATAAATTAAACAGTGACTGATAGACTTTGATTGTGTTCGTGCAGAACAAAAAGGATTTTAATGGAAATTAAATGGTGTGCGGGGCATATAAAGCAGGTTATGAAATATAGTAGTGGTGTGAATAGTGGAAAAGTCAATTCAATGTGTCCTCATAATTAAACAATCTCGGGTGCTGGGCATTTACGTGAAGTCCGCACTGACAACGCGCGCCGGGCGTGCGTTGTGCTTTTATCTAGAAACATCGTTGTTCGGCCGGTAATGGTCGGCATTGTGCAGACTAATTTATGGCTCAATATCGCTGTGAGTGTCCGGATCGAACGGGTACGTAATGTTGATAATCTGTACTCAACCAGAACACCAACGCACCACCACCGCGCGCCCCTTTAGATCCCCCTCACTATACTCTCCTGCTGTTTCATTCTCAGCCTGGTGCTTTATTATTATCTCTTGTCGATAAACACTGCTGTGGTGGCGAGTAACGGATAGAAATCCGTCATACGGTAATTCTTTTTTAATCTTTTTTCCACTCTTAATGTGCCTGGTGGATTTTTTGTTTGGATTCCAGAAAATGAGGTCAGATTCCATAAAAGCTGTAAATGAGCAAAAAATACCGTGCTCGAGTTTTTGCAATTACTTTAGATAATTCATTTTGATGACGCAAAACAATAATACTCCTCTAAGTCTTTTGCTGTGGCGCGGTTTTTCTACCTACAGAGAAAATTTATTTTTGTTCCGTTGTTTTGACACAAAGATGCATTAGGATTTCCATTTGTAAACAGCACGACCTTTAGAAAAGTTTAAAAATAATTAATTAATTATCATCAAGGAAAAAACAACAAACGTAAGCCTTGAGGTTCTTCCAATTGTCAGAAAGATAATTAAATCTAATATATCTGCATCAAGTTTAATCCTATCAAAATGATTGTTCCCGAATTTTCCTCACGATTCTATTTTTTCTTAAATTAATTGGCAGACAGTCGAAAATAAATCGTCTATTGTTTTTGTTCGCATTATATATCAATACAAACGAATCAATAAAACAAATCCCTTATTACATGGGGGCACAGTTGTAGTAATGGGATGTTGAATCTGCTTTTTGGAGCAATTCAAACGCCGACCTTGAAGAGCGCGACTTGAAACAAAAGAGGCCCCAATTAGAACGACTTAAAGAGAAATCCATCTTGGCAATAAAAGAAAACATTGAATTGGTCTGAGTAGAGAAAAAATCCCTCATTACACCACCCATCTTAAATCTGAAAATTATTAAGCGAATGAAAATAAAATTTGCGCCAACTCCATCTTTGCAATTAAGCAAATATTATACAACTTCAAAGGGAAAGAGACTGAGACGACAGTAATCACTTAACTAAATATGCTAATTTCTAAGGATTTAAGAGTCGTTGTCAACTGCTTGTTTTCCGTTACAAGTAGCGCTTTAGGCAAAAACGGAAATAACCGAATAACCGTGTGCCGGTTTCTCTATGATGTGTCATTCCGGTACAGGTGGCTTTCTACATTTGCAATTTCACGTCCACTAAACGAAACGCAATGCAAAATTATCAGTCAGTCACTGGAGATAGCTGCTAAAACACACAAAAAATTGTTATCGGCTTTACCATGATAATAGACCCCATTAACTATTTTATGGTCCATGAATTGAAAGGGAAATAGCTGCTGTTTGGGTTTTGTGTCGGGCAATAAACATAAAAAAAAATAATACAGAAGCGCATCATTATGATCATTGGGTTAGAAAATAAGGATTTGATTAAATTCCTTTTCGAGCCTCCAAACAATGCATTCAAATCTCGAAAGCCGGCTCTAGGAATAATACGGTAAACGAACCGGCGCATTCACCATAAATAAAACTAACATCAAGTTAAATAATGTTTTTGTTAGACGAGAGAACAGACAAATAAACAAACATGCCGAATTAAAACTAGTCTGGTAATAGCAAAAAACCTTCAGTATGACTCTAATATACGATGAATTGTTTTTTGTCATATTTGGAAGTCTATAAAAAACGTTGCAAACTAACTCAGCATCGAGGTTTGGTTTTTTCTAGGGACTTTCATCGATTTTGTCTACAAGAGCTAGAGAGATTTAATTTTAAAAGCTGTATACAGTGCTGAATAAAATTTAATATATATATATGTGTACATATATAAAAAACAATAGCGTTTCAGCCATTACTGAAAAGCATTATGTGGAAATAACATAAAATCAATACAGCAAATATTAAATTTAAAACGCAACGATACTATCAACAGATTAAATGATGGAATATACGTATATCTCTATGTGATGTATGATATTTCATTTAATATTCGTCAAAAGCTCCTGTTACTTAAAGGTTTCTGTTTAAATATGGTAAATAAGGTTCATTATGCATACATTTTATTTTACATAGTTTTGTAAAGTAAACTTTGCAATAACATATTTATTGTTGTATGCTGAGAGCCACTTCAAAAAGATTGTTAATATATGAAAACTGGTATACAAAGTCGTCATAGTAACGATATTATCAGCAGCAAGTTTGATGTAATATTATTTTGATACTCTGATACACTGAAAATTGGTAATTATACTTTGTAACAGAAAAGTATTAGGATTAGAAGGCATTCGATTTGGATGTAGATACAAAAAAAGAAGAAGGTCAAGAAAAATAGTATGTGACAAAAATTAGTAAAAAGTGTCTCAATAAATCTTAATAGGTAATAATAACAGAAAAAAGATCATTTACATTTTTTTCGAGAAATCGGCCACAAATGAATTATATTAAAAATAAAACCCAACCCCATTATTCAAGATGGCGGCTTATCGGCAGGGAAAATTGCGTTTGAATTTATCTTTAAACCCTCTATACTCTGTACACTGAAATTTCAAAAAAACACCCTAGAAACCGCTTGGCAATCTCACTACTAACTGTACAGGGCGGGCAAAATTTTATGTTTTTATAGGGTAACTTTTAAATCATAACAGATATTGAAAATCTGACCGCGCATCGTCGAGCTCTTTTTTTGAGAAACCCTTGACGGTGTAGTCAAATTTTAGCGATCGTCGTTTGTTTTCTAGTTATAGCCGAAAATTCTATTTTTTGGAGATTTCGATTTGAGTCTATATTTCGGTTGTTTGTGAATTTAGAGAAATGGGGTTTGCACGTTCTTAAGGCACTTTTTTGATGCGAATGCAATGGCGTTAACAGATTTTGAAACTGTTTTTCTATTTTTAGGTTATGACATAAATTTTTATTTTTTTATATGGAAGTCATAGTTGGCTGTCACTTTATTGAAAAGATCATTTTTTTCTATTTTCAAATATATATAATATGTAGGGGCTATTCCTTCAATTTCTTCTTGAAAAATAAAAAAATCTAAATTTTTGAAATTAAATTTAAAAAAATCTTATAATAAAAATGAAAATACAACAAACGGCATACATATAAACACGACGCTATCTAAAATTAATATCTATATGAAACAACTCAAGGAAAAAGTTCAAAATTACGTCTTATTAACTGCAATCAGTGATGCTAAATTACCGTAATTTATAATTTTGGTAAATTACGGGAGTAATTTACCATTTTTTATTACCATTTTTAATTCTCTGGTATTTTATTGTTGTGGTAATTTACGATTTTTGACTTTTGTATCTAATATGTAGGTAATTAAACTATGTATAATTAAAAATGAAAAACTTTTATTGTAAATTAGGTACTGAATATGCACTTTTTTAATAAATGATTTGACATCCGTGTAATATTTAGGGCATAATGTTGAGAACAATATTGACACTGGTACAACTTTGAATTTGCTTTTTTGAAGAAGCATTGCAACACGATAGATTTGATAATATCTTTTCGTTCCATTGTCAAACACCAACAGCAAAACACAAAATATGACCAACTTTCGTCTTTACTAGATCACTACAATTTATTAGTTTATTAATAATATACTTATATGAATATGTTGTATAGACAATGCACACGCCAGATTCAGATTATGTGCGAGACTGCGAACTTGCACTAGATATTCTAGAATTCTAGATAATAGTGCAATATCTATTTACGGCGTAAATTACGACTAACATCACTGACTGCAATACACTTTTCATGACACTTCTGTGTGCATTCGAAATGTGAATTTTTGACACGGAGTTAAGGCATTGCGTAAACTTGGCTTTGAATTCTTCTGTGTTTCTACTTTTAGTTTTATATGAATTATCTTTAATATGTCCCCAAAGGTGTCAAATCAGGCGACCTTGGTGGTCATCTAACTGGTCCATTGGTAATAAACCAATTATATCTGAAATTTGAGTTAAACAATTCTCTAGCTGATCTCGTATTATGAGGTAATGCACCATCGTGTTGTAAGAAGAACTGACTTCTATCGCTGAACGATAAATTGTCCAAATATTCATCAAAAATTTTCTCATTTAAATATTGGTAGTACCGCTCACCAGTTAGATTTCCCTCATAAATCTTATATGCCAAAACTTGATTTTTTATTAAGGCACACCAAACACTAAAACCAAACCATCCCTGATTTTGGATCTCAATGGCGCGCCGAGGGTTCTCATCATGACATTCGTCTACTGCGATAAATATGCGAAATACATAGATATTATTAATTCCAAAAATTTAGATTTTTTATTTTATAAGAAGAAATTGAAGGAATAGACCCTACATATTATATATATTTGAAAAGAGAAGAAACAAATGCTCTTTTCAATAAAGTCACAACCCACTATGACTTCCATATAAAAAAATAAAAATGTATGTCATAACCTAAAAGTAAAAAAAACATTTTCAAAATCTGTTAACGTCATTGCATTCTCCTCAAAAAAGTGCCTTAAGAACGTGCAAACTCCATTTCTCTAAATTCACAAACAACCGAAATATAGACATAAATCGAAATCTCAAGAAATCGAATTTTCGTCCATAACTCTCAACTAAATTTTGACTTCGCCATCAAGCGTTTGTCAAAAAAGGAGCTCGACGATACGCGGTCAGATTTTCAATATCTCTTATGGTTTAAAAGTTATCCTATAAAAACATCGAATTTTGCCCACCCTGTACTAAGGTATTTCTTGGTTTTCTTTATACCTATATGTATATAAAAATTGGTTCTAACTCTAAGTTCATTTCTTATACAAATGTTTATTAAAGCTTTCTGATTTAATTTCATAAGGATTACAACATTCTCTTAAAATACCTACGCTACGCTAACACTTAACATTTCGTTTATCTATTAAATGTCAGAATTATTAAAATTCTAAGTAAATCCTGTAGGCAGTTTCAAATTAATATTAATTAAACATCCACAATCGATTTCCTCTCCACGCATGTTACTATTTTCCACTGAATTTTCCTCTGGATTATCCCATAGATCATTTTAATACTTCCTTAAATTCATATTTTTCCCCTATTTGCTTTCTCATCGTTTCCATCGTCCTCATAACACCCTTCCAGTATACTTTATTAATAGTATACTCGCTAATATTTGCCCATATAACAACTTTTATTCTGCAGCAATAAACTTTTATACTACTAATATTGAATTTTGCATTTGGTGCTAAAATGGCCTTTTAAATCATAAATTGATTTTAGTGCACAACTCCCACGCACTCACACGAGTTACGCATGATATATTATCCAGTAATATTATGCTGAATAAGTCATTGACTAAAATAGATTGTGTCCTTTGTAGTTTCAGGGATGTGCGGAATCATTGCCTAATTAAGGTCATTATTTCTTAATGAATCTGTTAATGATGGTACCGTGGATTTGGACTAAATCGGACTAATACAATTCTAGGAACATTCACATTTGAGTTGTTGCATTATTGTATGTTTTCCTTTGATATTTAATTGCCAGGATTAAAACAATTTCTGGCATTTCGTTCAAATGCACTCGTCTGTGCTTTGCGTCATAAATCGTATCCATGTTTTACTACGAAAAAATTTTTCATGGAAATGGGTTTTTTGTCTATGTTAACATAAATACATTTTCAATGTTCCTGACCTTTTGATGTGTGCATAATTTATTTAATATTCAATTTTAATGCCTGGTGATTGCTGAATTTTTATTACATATTATTGTACCGTACATTCTGTATTTTGTAATCGTTATTATATTACTGCATTCGATGCACTCGTGTTCAATTATTATTCCAGTTTCCGCTTAATGAATATATCTGTGATAATTTTACATATTATCGATTTTAATACAAATGCAGTCCCAGGTTATACTAATAATCATTAATGATGTTATTTATTATTCCAAGTTATATAATATTAATGTAAATGTTTATTTGCGTAATCGCCTGCACTCTGCCTTAATTTTATTGCAAATTATATACCAACACGAATGCTTAAGGGATTTCAATCTGTATTGATGTTGTTGTGTGGGGGTGGATTGAAATTTTATAGATGTTAGAAGCCATTGTGGGCCATCATAAAAAAGGGGAGATAGAAATAGGTCAGCCAGTAATATTCAAATTTATTTGATTTCCATTTCTAAACTATACTATACGCCTGCTGTGATATAAATTGATTTTAAATTTTATTCGGGGAAAACTGCGAATTTCTCACCGAATAACACAGACATTTTTGTCGCCCCTTTTAATACAGAAATAAATGATTTTGTTTGTAGGCGCGATGAATTTAGTACAGGGTGGGTTCAAACAAGTTTAATTCGATATTGTTTTGGAGACATATAATTGTTCTAGAGATGCAAAAGCAGGGGCGTATTCGGGTCTTTTATACATAAGGAGCTTTCCTTTCAGGAATTAAAGTGTAATTCTTAGTTCATCTCAGCTATTTTATTGGACAGTTAAAATCTCGTGATCAATGTAGGTACCTAACCAATCATGTTACTGGGAATTTCAGTTCAGTTTATAAAAGAAAATCGCCTACAGAGCGTCGCTTTATTACTTTTTTCAGCAAGATGAGGTTATCCACAAATTTAATATTTTACACTTTTTTCCATGGAAATTTTATATAATAGGATATTTATGTAGGTACAAAAATTATTTAAAATTGAAACAGATGATTATTTTGTTACCATTAAAAAATATTAGTGAGTAGATTAAATTAAAGATGTGCTATAGAACCAAAGTGAGACACGTGACTAAATTACGCACAGTTTTGACGGCATTGTTGCCGAATATTTCGGGAATTTTCTGAATTTAACTACAAAAATTTTGTTATTTCACACATATTATTTTTCCTTTTTTCAGTTTCTTTATTAAATTTTAGATTTTTTTTATTTTATAACAATTATCGCGCTTTTAGTATTTTATATTGCCAAAATTTTAGAAACTGAGGCGATATTTTTGTCCGAGTTATAGTTTGTAATTCTTAGCTACTGTTGTAAGAAAAATTCGGTATATTTGCCAACCTAATGTCTTAGTTTTAGACTTTCATCTATCAACAAAAATCCTTCGTTAAGCTAAATTATCTATAAAATATACAACAAGTGTCTTTGAAAGTTTCCATAATGCAGCAAATGCTCGTCTATGTGAGGATCTTAATCCCAAGTTGTAAGTCGTGAGTCTCAAATTGAAAACTTTGAGGTGGAATTCCAAATGAAGTCGTACTCATTGAAGTTCCTTCCATTTCAGCTTCCTACGGCTTGAGTCTAGTAACAGTCTTGTAAGTCAAAAGTAAATTAATCTTGCGCGTACTTAGAATTTTCTTCTATATCTTAGTATTAAAATTAGCTGAAATATCAAATCTAATATCAGGAATCCTAAACACATTCATAGAGAGATCTGTGATCTATTTGTTATAGAAAATCTAGAAGTTGATGTATGGGTTCTTCGTCTTCAGGAACAACTGCCACTGGAAAGGATTTGAAGGTATTGCCGAGATTTTCAGTAAAACTTCTAGTTCTGTCTTCATATGTTCTAACCATAGATTGTGGACTTTTGGTTTTTATTGTAACTTTCCATCAAGAGCTCAGTCAGTTTTAAAGTTCCAAAGGTGCCCAAGAATTTCCTGAAGGCTGGATTTTTATTATTGTTAAACCATTTTGATGACACGATTTAAATTTCTTTCCTGTTGATAAATTCGGGGCGATAATCGAGATCATCGGACATTTACTTTATTAGAAAGTAGACAGAATTAATATTTATAACATCGAAAAATTCCAAATAAGAAGAAACTAATTATAATTAGCAAAATATCGTGTGATAACAGTTGTTACTTCTTGCTCTTAGTCTAACATTATGGTGCAATCTATTATGTAATTTCTTAGAAAATAATACTAAATGAATTGGACTCGCCGATAAAACACCCTGTACAGTCAAAGACCTGGTTGTTTGCCGACTTTTGCGTTATTCATCATTATGTACAGCCAACAACAAAGTCGTTTCAGAATCGCAATATTTCATTTGTGGAATATTAAAACTGATTTAGGTGAACTACCCGTGAAAATATCTTTGATGAATAGTTTTAGTTCTGGAAGTAGACAAAAATTGTGAAATAGGTCAAACGTATATGGAATTTCACAGAGATTTATATATGGTTAGGTACAGTTTTCTAATCGTTTGATATAAATTGACGATTTTAAGTGGTCTATTATTCCCAGCAAGTGGTGTGTGAAAGACATATGAAGTGACATATAAGAAAAGCCATTGCTTTCACTTCGATTTCCATTCGAGTACTAATCTATAATGCACTTTAAATCTAGTTTACTACAGTATATTGCGAATCGATGAGTTTTCTGGGAATATCAAAGTTTATAAACAAGCTCAATTTATTCCTAAATAAACCAACATAAAATGAAAATGCGATTGACGTTTAAAACTTTTTCCAATATAAATATTTACCCAAACCAAATTTAACTCTCTAAATGAATGGGAGTTCTATTCGTCATAGTAAACAAGCCTACGATTCATGTAGGAAGTAATGAAACCTTGTTTATACTCAACTCAAATTTAACAGCTAAAAAAGCTTAAACTGATTTTAATCACTTGAGTTTATATAACCGCATAATCGCACACAACAAACATCCAACCAAATCCGTTTAGTGAAATTAAATCTTTTTTGGTGTAAGCAAAATTCATCTTTGGTGAAAGCCCAAAGTTATCTTTAATGCATTTTCCAGTTGGTTTGTCAATGTTGCCTCTCTCTGGCTTTGCCAATATAGTAAATGGGACAGAACACAAGAACTATATCTTCGGCTATTCTTGGCCTAGCTCCAGAATTGTGTTTGTGATCACAAATGTGTGGTCTAAACTTTACTGTTTCTTAAACACTGTAAATAACTGAGTATTCCACCGTTTAAATTCATTGTTAACCAATACAATATTCCAATTGTTCTGCACCACAATGGCTGCAGGATACACCGCGCTCTAGCAATTTCTCTGACAACAAAATAATAATTATTATTGCCATCATAAGTAGACTAAAGGGATTGGGCTAATTGTTTTAAAAGCGTAAGTAAGGAACTGTGTTTTGTGACGTCAGCGGAAAATTAATGCTGTTTTAATTCTTAAAGCCGACATTATGCAAATGTTGGAAGTTTCTGCAAACGATTTACTAACACATACCCTGCTTTTTGGAAAGGCAGCAAAAACTAAGAGCAAAGAATTGTTTTTCCTTCCTTTGTAAACCCACACCAATATTATAATGTGTGTTATAAATATAAAAATATAAATGTGTGTATCCATTGGGAGAAAATAAAATATGAAAAATATTCAGGTCACAGAGAAATTCATACCTTGGGGCTTTTACGTCAAACTAAGACCTTTCTTTCAAATGTTATCGTGAACAGCGTTCTAAAGACAAAGTCGGGTCAGTTTCCATCTTAGTTTTTCCTATGGGAATTTCAATGTCAAGATATTATTACGAATCTTAGGTTTCTAGACATGCGGGGCCCACTATAAAACCACTGTCTTGGAAAAATGTTGTATATTCCTAAAAACTTCCAGACATTATTTGAATATTATTTTTGTGATGTGTACCTTAAACTCGTGGAAACTCTAGCAGCAGTAGGTACACTGTTTAAAATTCGATATCATTATTCTGGTAAATTTCACACAAAACAACTTCTTTGCAATTTGAAACATTTCTGCGTTTAAACATTTGGTATGGTGTATCGTTAAAATGATGATAAAAACGCTTTTAATTAGTTTTTCTTTTCTCTGTCTCTGATTTACATTATAACAGATTTCATTTGCATTTTCAGTTAAAGAAATAGAACACGCAAAAAAACCAAAAGCACAATCCGTAGGAATTGTGGATTAGTTAATTAATTTTTCATTTATAGAGAGAGGCTTATGGAAATCTCTGCTTGGTGAAAATAAAATGAAAAGAATTGAGTGTAAAAAGTTAAGAACTAAACTGCAGATGCTGAAAAGCCAAGCAAAAAGTACAAAACAAAGGTTTCAGCAGAAAATTTGAAACCTTCCTCTACGATTAAAATTGTATAGATTGTATGTTGTTTATTTTAAGGACCTGTTGAATTTTTATAGGATCGACGAAAAGTATTTTTGTATATTTAAAATGTAGGTCAAAGATTATATTTCAACATTGATGGAATTGCAAACGAGGAGAGCAGATTCGTGGGATATTTATCCTGGAAAGGCTCTGAACTAGGAGCATAAATATCAGGTGGTAGAATGTTTAGGAGTGCACTGGAAATTCAAGAGGGAAAGATAAATATTGGGGAAAATAGCAGATTATTTTTCCGTTCTTATTTCTATAACACGCGCACAAAATATATTTTACGTCAACCAAAAACTGGTGTGTTGTGTACGAGGATCGTTTCAATGTGATGAAATGGGTGATTGTGGTTCAAAAAAATTTTACGAAAGTAGATATAAGTAAGTATTTATAGATGTTTGCAAAATTGGTTTGTACCTGTAGGAATATGACGGAAAAATTCAAGAAGATCAAGGATAAATATCTTATAATCATAATAAATGAAAATAAATGTTTTTACATTGAAACCAATTTTTATTTAAAAAAAAAGGTTAATTCACATTTATTTATAATTTTTCAACAAGTTGGTTAAAGATAAAAAATTAACTATACACGATGAAGAATTTTGAAAATTACAAAATGAAGAACTTTTTGAATACACCTAAATTTCATGGTTTTTGTCCAAAATTTTGCTTTTTTACAACAACTTTGGGGTTTCAGTTACGTACATCATTGTATTAATAATTTTGAAATTATTTTGTTTAAATTGTCGTTGAAAGTGCGTGCAATCTTCTAGAAAATAATACTTTAAAATATTAAAGATAATAAAATGAAGATTTTTTAAACCATTCCTTTTCCACTACTCGTTGATTTGTAAACTAAATTTTCAAGTACCTACGATTTTTTTATTTTAAACCAATTTGTAAATTATATTTAACTGTTTCTTCTAACAATTTTTTCCTGCAAGTTTTAAACTCTGCCACTATTCTCATACATTTTGTTTCCTGAATATTAGTCATTTCAGGATAATGCTATTTGATTTGTAAGTAACACTTTAGCAATAAACCTTATTATATTTGTGTTTGGCAAACAAAGAAACTGATATGATATACGAGTCTTAGATTGAAGAATAACTGAAGTGAATCAATAAACCTCTCACATACACACAAATATAAAGGTATAATAAATAACTTGTCATTTAATCATTGTATATGGCGGGTAAAGTTGGACCCAACAAATATTTGTACTTAATTTAACGTTTATGAAAGATCATTCTCTATTCTGTTTCTGTAGCCGCAAAAACTTTTGGGTTTACCGTAAATCCCTGGCCAGCCTTTTAATAGCGACCTACAAACCTTGTTTAGCCGCAAATCACTCTCTGCGTCTTACAGGTTAAAATACCAAGTACAACATCGTCCTACTAAATTAGTAGAGAGATACTAAGTAGCGTTGTTTGTTGGGGTGAAGAGCCGGAATTCAAGTTCTGTGTTTTTTTAAAATAAAAGTAAATAAAAGTTGTTTGAGTGTAGAAAAGGTTGAATGTTTATTTTAGGAAGAGGGTTAATATTTGCAAGAGATATAATAAGGATATGACCCATATAGTATTACTACAGGAGCCGTCTTGTGCAAATCGAATAACTGAAGTTGAAAATGTATCTTTCATAATTCTTTTAGTAGGCTTGTTTGAGATCCCAATTTCGTGCGTCTGTTGTATTACCAAGTTAAAATTTTCCTTTATTCTATCATCTAAATGAAGCGGGTCCCCGGAGCGCTGATGAAGACCCTGCAGCGGCGTTTCACTCACAGAGTGGAGGTCCCGGAGTACGTTTTCCGGTGCGGGTCACGGCCGCGTTATTTCAACAAAGAAAATCATCTCCCGGCAAGAGTAATACATATTCATCATTCATGCAATTGTACAAAACAAACGGTGTCTTGCGTCGGCGTTACGTTTGCCCGAAGAGGAGGGGAAGAAGCATTGCGTTACTAGGCAACCGGAAGTCGTTACCATGGTGACGCCCACCAAAAAACATTCGCAACAAAGGAACGGGATTAATAGCCTCGCAGATAATGTTCACCGGTGTTTCAAATGGAGAAATAAGTGTGTGCTCTTTAGGACCGCTACATCCAAACAGCTGTGCCCCTATCAAACTTGTTCTCTCGTCAAGACCCAACCCGCGCTTTCGCATGTGGACCTTTTTCTTACACTGCACACACCGTCTTTACCATAAAACCCCAAAAACTCTTTTTGTTTTCATTTCATTGCAAATCCCACTCCATATCTGCAGTTTGTTTCCACTTCCAAAACCCAATCAATACCAAACTTTCTACAACAATATTAATTCTAATTCCATATTCTCCAAGTGCAAAATACGATAAAGGATAAAGGTATCTGTCCATACACACATATACATGCAACCGCATTTGTAAATTTAAAGGGCAAACTCCGAGGAACGATAAACCGGTTCTATTATATCTAGTTAGCAAGTGGCGGACAACTCCAAAAGTGGAGTTAAGAGAAGCGCAAAGCAGGGCCGGATATTCGACCCCATATTTTACAGTCCGGACCACCGCAGCCATAATTCGCCAGCCATGCCTCCTGTGTGACCTCACAAACTACAGGGGGTGCTATTTCATAGTCTTCACTCTCTGGCACCGGTGACAACTGTAATAATAGGAGAGCATATGCAACAAAACAAACCACCAGATACCATCTTAATTACCAGCAATGATAAGCAGGCCGTGATGTTACAATTTCATTGTTTTACACGAACTGGCCAACCCTGATTTAACAGCCATTCTCGCCCTAGACACTCACACAAAGGAGGTGGACTTTAATTTTAGTATAAAATTAGGACGCAATTTCGTTTCATAACTTCATTTTATAGATCTATATAACCACAATTACCTAAGCACAAAGGAGTGAGGATTAAATTTCAACTAGATATCGTAGAAATTGCTTAGTTAGAGGTTTCTTCCTTCGTCGAAGATTGCACAAAATATCGCATTAATTTAATTAAATTTAGATGCTGCAACAAACGGATATATTATTGCCGTTTATAGTTTACTTCATAACACAAAATACATTAAATTATACTAGTATTATTTAATAACTTCAGAATTCCCGTGCTAATTAAGCTATTACTCCTGAATCTCACATGAAATTCATTATTAACTTAATATGCTGCATTACAACTCATTCAGAAAAAAAATTACAAACCATCATAACATTTTTTAAAAAATTAATTAGTCATCTAGTCTTAATGGTTATCATCACCTTAACTTTAAAAAAAGTCAACTGTAATCAATTTAACATTCTAATTCATCATTTTTACAAATATTTTCCTATTTTCTAATATAATTTAGTTAAAATGCTTAGATAATAAAGTAACACGTTATAATATATACTTGAAGTTGTATAAAATCCATTAATTAAATACAATTTCCAAACTTTCAGCAGTTTCTTTATTCGCAGTCATAACCTTATCCTTTAGGAGCCATCACATTTATATGATCTTCCTTTTCGTTATTTATTATGACAAATTCTCTGTACGAGATGAATTTGCACAGACACTTCTTCCTTCCAGTTTCCATGTTATGTTTCAGTTAGGAAAATTTTAATCTCTAGAGGTCATGCAGATATAAAGTTATTTGAGCCTAAAGTTATACAAAAGAATAACCTAACCTAACAATTACAGTACTTATCTATAAAATAATTTGCAAAATGCTCGTCACAAATAATCTCCTCTTGTTTTATATAGAGTTAGGTATTACTTTAACGTGTTTTAATTCTTCTGGAAACTGTTTTGCAAGGAAGAATTTATTTGTCATAATAGAAAGAGGCACCGCAATTTAAAGTTTTACTTCTTTCTTTGATTATTTAGCGGTTAAATATCGGCTGAAGTGTTTCAATTATGAAATTTTTAAGTCATGAGGACACAAAGACAAAAAAAAATGCTCCCTATGGTGTTAAGTTATTACTTTCGATTATAGAATCATGCCAAACCAAAGTTTACTTTCCCTCCCAAGGGAGGTAAATTATTACTTTCGATTATAGAGTCAGGCCAAACAAATGTAGAAAAAACAAATTTCTTCCTTAAAATGACAATTTTAATAATGATAAAAAAATGTTTGGAGGAAGAGGTAACGGTTGTCCATTTTGAGTTT
This sequence comes from Pediacus dermestoides, assembly GCA_963942485.1. Taxonomy (NCBI): domain Eukaryota; kingdom Metazoa; phylum Arthropoda; class Insecta; order Coleoptera; family Cucujidae; genus Pediacus; species Pediacus dermestoides. The sequence goes on from OZ012629.1 coordinate 8,517,885, forward strand.
TTGCTCGCATTCTTTGATACAATTTTTTAGATCTTTCAACAACATCTTAAGATGTTTTGTTTATCAAAATTATTTCAATAAGACAACTTTTGATGAATATTTAAACTTTTAAGTAGCTTTAAGTTTCACCAACTCTTAGGAAACTACCACTAATTTTAGTTTCATGGCAAAGTCTTAACAACTAATAAAAACTTCGTCAACTTTCTAATTTTCTTTCACACGTCCCTTAACCTTAAAGTATCCAATAAAAAGCATACACACAGAGTTCATGACTTCACATCAGCTGAAACTGTTTTTATGTGTCAAATTAATGTGTCCTCAAGTGACCGGTTTTACTTTCGCCTTCACCCTACCCGGAAAAATGGATCAATTTGAGCATGATGAGTTTGCCGTTTCTATACGACTGTCACGCAAAACCTCTTTCGCTTTCTGTCTTGTTTTCACATGCAATTAAACCGAACTGGTCCAGTGTACAAATAAAAAGAAAAAATAACATTTCCCTCGCTCCCATCAATCTTTCTGTCTTCCAAACAATATGTTGTTTTAGTACCTAGTGCTCCAGAAAGTATTTAGATAAAAATAGAAGTATGTTAACATTAACATTGTTAGGGGCCATGATAAATAGGGATAGTTTAGGAAATAAATACAATGTATCATTTTGGAATCATTAGGATAACGAAAAAATTGCACAGTAGTTACAATTTGTTGAGAAAAATAAATATAATTCTGAGAAATTTACTTAAAATATGGAAAGATAAAATTAAACGCGTAAATTCAAGAAATATTACTGTAGTCAAGTACATTTATTTTTTTAAGTAGAGTGCCGCAAGGTACTATTAGGACCTGTTTTTGAAAGCACATGAATAAAAAAATATTACAGAAATAAATTATAAGTTTATATCTTTACTCAATAGTTATTTAAGCATTAAGGGAGGAAAGTAACATTTACCCGTCGAGGTCGAGTTTGCGTCAAAAGAAATAGGTGTCAGACTCCTTACGTCCCGTTGTCAATAAGGACCAATAACATTTTGGTAACATCAACAATGTCATTATAGTGTACGGAATCGGGAGTGGGAAAAATAGTTATTTCCTGATATAGTTTTACATCCTTATTTATTGTAAAATTTAGCTTTCTCAGCGTAACCTGTCGGATGCTCGCATTGTTTAAAAATGTATCCGACGACCTAGCATTTTTCCAAGATTACCACATTTACCATAAGTTCCCAAGTTTACGCTTTTGCTTATATAAAGTAGGAGAGAAAGAAACTTTTATTTAGTAAAATACAGCTTTTTGGGAATGTAATGGTCCTTGTGTCTGCGTGCCCGAGTATATCTGTGTGGTATATGTAAAGGATACGAGAGGCAGGTGGTACGACAGCAGAGGAAGAGGAAGTTGATCCTCCAGGGAACCAGCGCCTGAAGCGGTAATGTGTGATGCTTCCGTTATGATGGAACACCAGGGAATGAAAACGAACTGTCAAACTATATGTGGCCATCTAAACTTATGTTAACGAAGTGTCGGTTGTTTAGCGAGCTCCGACAGTTTTACAACCGCTCATGTGGGATGTTTTAAATTAATTTTCATTTAATATTTTTGCAGTGAGTCATCGCGAAAACTGAAAGAAATAAAATTGCAACCTCTATATGAGAACATAAAGGATACACCCGAGTAAATATTTTCAAGTTTAATCTTGATTAAATTTGAAATATACAATAATAAAGTTCTACAAAGTCATATTTACGGCTTATTGAAGCTGGAATATGCAGATTAAGTGGATTTAATATTTTATTTCTCCTAGCTGGATGAACGTTTTTAATGTTTCCTTTGCATGTGGAATTACAGACCAGGTTTTTTATGCTAGAGGAAATTAATGTCAATTTAAATTCAGATATTTCAAAAATAAACTCTTTTATGTTTAGACGTAATTTGTGACGAATGATTGCAACCGTCGTTAAACCTCCTTTTAAACAACGACATTTTTTATACAAGAAAATTATGACTTTACGTTTTCAATAAAATCAGAATGCATACAGTACGTGTGATACATCACACATGCACATATTAATTTTCAGGCAATTCAGTCTAATAAAACGTAGCGTCGATAAACATATTAGTTTTAAAAGGAAAATTGTCTTGTTTCTTAACTACATTCATGACATGAATGTTTATGCATGATGAGCAAGCCAAAGGAATCATTAAACTATGTTTCCTCTCCGCTTTGCAGCAGTTAGTTGAGGCATTAAGCGCACATATTTTTTTGTGTGAATTTTCACGATACACTGACCTAATTTCCTGTTGGGAATGATGAAATTCCGTTAGAAGTTCTATAAGGATTGACAAAGAAAATCTACTTAGAAAATTGTAAGAATAGCATTCCTTTGCCTGTAAAGTAAATTGTCAGACTACAATGTCACATAAGTGACAATGGATTAATCTTGGAAGGTGTCTCCTGGATAGAGGGGGCTTTACCGAAGGGAATTTCGCTGTCGTTCCAATTAAGGAATCTAGCTGTCTTTGTCGACAGCCATTGTAAGATTGCCGCTCTAATAAGGTCTAATATTGAAAAGCTGCAATTCCATTATATGTTGAAATTTATATTAAATTTTTATATAGTAAAATATTATTAAACTTGCTTTTAAAAATGTCCCCCGAGCATTTATTTATATAGTGCCTTCTTAAGAAGTTTATATCAGGGAGCAGCTTCGTGCTCTCACAAAGATCACCTAGTGAAGCAAAGGATATTTCGGTTATATTATTTAATAAAATAACTTCTATATCTCCTATAAGGATTTTAAAGCTTATATACTCGTAGTATGCCGCTCAGTACAAAGTAGCAAAGTTCTGCAATAATTATTGGATGAAAGGAACTTAATGGATCTTTTATAAACTATTTAAAACTGTAAAATTTATTTTTAAACTTTCCCATGCAGGTAAAATGAGCATAAACTTTTATCGGCTTTAGGGAATTTTACATAAAAATCTTGCCAGCGTCGAGGTGTTTGGTTAACCAGTTTTAAATATATTAACACTTCAAGAACGTTATTATGTGCTTCTAAGACCAATCCTGGGTGCAATTGGAATATTTTGCGTGTTTTTAGACCCATGTGAAGATGAAACTGCTGAAAATTTTTAAAAGGAGTACCTACAAAAATGTTTTAAAATTAAAAATTCTGTCTTGTGGTAGGTATGTATCTATTTTACAGGCTTCTTGTTGACGCACCTCTGTCTCCATGCCCTCTCCATTCTAGTAGATTTCTTTTTCTTCTTCTCCATGGATCTCACACATGTAGATATCCATGAATTTCTGTGGATATCCGTGGATGTCTGTGGATATCTGTGGATGTCTGGATGCCTTTAGATTTCCATGTACGTCGAAGTGGCAAGTGCTCATGCACAAAATCGTACGCACCTCATTTTTCTGTCTATTTGCAGTTTCGACGACATTTTCGCAGATGTCTGTGGATGTCCATGGATTTCTGTGGATTTTCATGAATTTTTTAGATTTCCGTGGATTTATTTCACAAAAATGGATTTCTGGTGTACACATTTTTATCAGGTGTTTACCCCTCGGGAAAAACAGCTGTGGATTTCTGGTGTACACCCATGTAGATTTCCATGGATTTTCGTGAAAGTCCTCAGATTTCTATGGATATTCGTGGATTTTTGTGGATGTCTGTGACAAATTATCATGCCCAAATGCGTACGTACTTCATTTATTTGTCTATTTGCAGTTTCGACGACTTTTAAGTTCATAAATTTTCGCGGATGTCTGTGGATGTCCATGGATATCCGTGGATTTCTGTGGATTTATTTCACAAAAATGAATTTCTGTTGTAGGTACACGTTTTGATCAACTGTTTACCCTTCGATATTTTTTATTATTATTAAGACTACGATAAGAAATTTAACTCTCAGCTTATAAAGTTAATTGTTGAGTTTTGATTTTGAAATTTTTGTTTCATCCAGAACAATGGCCATTTTAAAGAAAAATTGGATTTCGAAACTCTGATACACTTAATTTTGCAATTATTTATTTATGAAGGTGCAACCTGGAACTAATAATTAGTTTGTATTTTCTCTTGTAAGTTGATGCTGTCGCTCTGTTTAAAATTCTACGAAATATTTCTGTTCTTTTCTCAACATCCTTTTCTACAAGCATATTTCCAGATGAAACAAATTATTGTTGTTATAAAATATCTCAAACGCTGTTTGAGTTTTCCAAGAACCGCTTTATAGAAACGTCTGTCGTTGTTGAATAACTGAAATATTGATTTCGTTGGTAAATACGGTATCATATATCGCTCAGCAAGACAAGCCAAACACTTAAGTTTAATCCAAAACTGTCAACAAGATCTTGCATACCAAACTGGTTATTGTAAATTTATATTATATGCGTTAGACTGTTAGACATGCCTGCCTAATCATCACAAACACTATGCTCATTTTATATTATACGTTTATTACGCGTATAATGTGTTTATAGTAAAATGTTTGTAGAAAGTTCCAACCGAAACACCTGAAACTTTATCCGGCTTACCTGTCATAAAACGCTGAGCGTAAATTATTAATTAAACCTCGACAGTAATCCCCTTCTCGATTATATCGTGGGGGCGCCCCTTCAGTTAGCCCACAGTTGATATAAACAAGAAGTTGGCACATAAAAACTTTGAAATTGCTTAGAACAGCAGAGCACGACGACGGACCCGAATAACATGCTAGCAAAGGACTCGTCGACTAATTTTCCAACTTCCAAACATACTTGTCGGTCTCAACAATCGAGACATGAACATTTCGTCTTATATGTGATGTTGATGGTGCTTCACAATGCATTTTGCGATAACATTGTAGATTTATGCGCTGTGATTCAGATGATACATTAAATAGACACTAATTGCAGCTACAACGTTGCATTTAATTTTGTAATACATTTCATGCTGTATCACTGATTATTAACGGCAGCGCACACAGCGTTTATAGCTTCGTAAAAGTTTTCATGCGAAAGCAAAAAAACCCTCAAGATGCAAAACGCACGATTAATTGGTAGTTAAACTGATTAAAAGAAAACTAGGTTAAATTCGTGTAAAAAAACAAGGGGAAAACTCAACTCAACATGCACCAGAAACAAGAAAGGGATGCTGTGCGGATAGATATTTATAATGTTGGGAATTCACTTCGGAGTGGTCAAACATGGAGATGTAGATGTAGTTGCTGCCAGTAATAAATAAACACAAATTTCCATGATGGTAGGCGAACGGACGACTAAGGGGATTATGCAAATGTAATCATTGCAGTGGGGTCCCCTCCTCTAAATTCTGGACTTGTCCTGAACCCCGATAACTGAGTTACAGATCAAGTTACATCACTCTAGGGTTTAAAACAAAATCCTTTTCTGGTTTACGTGTATCGGACAAAAATAAACCACCAAACCAACGGCCAACGCTGAATATGTTGTATGCTGAAAACTGTCAACATGAATATTAACTGGCATAAAATTCGCTTGTACAGCGGTCAACAAAAACGTGGTACACACACGCAAATTTGCCGAGGGATGGAAGGGATTTTTGTTCAGGTCCGGACTGGACTGCCCGATTCCACAAACATCAAATAAGTATTTATTCAGGAAATATTACTAATTATCGTTCTTATCGGCTGAAATTTAATACAGATTAGGGATTGACCAATATAAGTTTGTAAAATTCAAATTCATCAAAGAATAATTAATTATAAGTTTAATTGACGTTTTTAGAATAGTTATACGAGCCCTAACAACTAAACGTTTGGACGAAAGTAAATTTTTGAAGTATGAAAGGAGAACTGGAAATTTTACGCAAATAATTAGTAGGTAAACACCTAAGTAGCTATAACAATACAATAAGATAAAGCCTTAATAACAATATTATGTATGAAACAAAATTATTTATTTGATTAGCAATATTTTAACCTTAATAATTAGCAAATTTTACAAAATGAATTTGCAACTAAATGTTGCGATAATTTTTAATGAAGGACCATTAATAAGAGGTTACGTCTCCTTTTGCTTTAATAGCTGCCTGTATTCTAGCAGGCATTGTATTTATCAAGTTTTGGTACAATTCTGGCGTGAAACTGTCTCAAATTTCTTCTATGTTCTTCTATGGTTCTTGGTGAATTATTGCGTAGAATACGTTTAATTTTATGTCAAAGAGTTTCAATGACATTTAAGTTCGGACTGGATGAGGGCCATCATCAATGCACCTTTATGTCATTTTCCTCGAGTTCCAAAACTGTGATTTTTTGAAAACAGTCGTTAGAAAATTTTGTCACATTTTTCAAGTGCAATTTTAAAGCTACGAAATATGCCTAAAATCACCAAATAAAAACTTGGGGATTTTTTTGTACTTAAAACCAACATCCAGCTTTGCAATAAAGTAAATTTTTACCAAAATCCAACCACTGGTTCCAAAACTGTGATTATTTTAATGTAGGTAGCACCCTCAAAAAACATGTTTTTTGAAAAGTGAACTGTGGAACTCGAAAAAAATGCAAAAAAAATTCATATTAACATTTCAGGATTTTTTCAGTATAGTACGATTATTGAGCTTCGATTTAAAGGTTTTTTGACACAAATCCAACCAGCGGCTTCAAAACTGTGATTTTTTAAAACAGTTACTAGAAAATTCTATCATTTTTAAAGGTGCAACTTTGAAGCTCCGATAAATGCCTAAAATCACCAAATAAAAACTTGTGTAACTTTTTTGTAAAGAAAACCAACATCCAGCTTTGCAATAAAGTAAATTTCATCAAAATCCGACTACTAGATCCAACGGTTTGAAAATAATAATTCTTTGTTTCTACAATTTTCCCATCCTGCTGGGTTAAAGTGCCACAGTTTTGGAACCGCCGAGGGGATTTTTACGAAATTTACGTTTTTATATAACTAAATGTTGACATTATAACAGAAAAAACCGTCAATATTATGGAAGTTAATTTAGGTAACTTTTACGCGTGTAGAAAAAAGACAATCAGATTTACTTTTGACTGAACATTTAGTTGTTAGGGTTCATATAAGTAAGTATGTACAATTAGAATATAATAAGTATTAAATACAATGGATAGAAAGGATTCTCGAAATCTGTGTAAATAGTGAACCAATCTCCTTTTCAAAAATTCCATCTCGGTCTTAGAAATGATCTGACTGTTGGAAATTTTAAAATTAATAAAAAATGAGCCTCAATTTGAGTAACTGCGTAAAATAAAACTTAAAAAAAATTAATATGATGTTTCATCAATTTGCACAAGTCGTTCTTTAAATGGGTGAAAATAATATTTCAAACCGGATTTTAAATTCTAAAAGGATTCTTACTGACATTATTTGTGTTGTGGAGTGTACAATAATAGTAGAAATAAATAAGAGTAAGATATATTTAGTACACCATGCAAGCGACAAAGAGAGACGATTATCTACATCATGATGCATGATCTAATAAATATCTTTACTCTTATCTATTTCTAGTCGTTGTAGCAGAATTCGCCTATAAATTTAAAGTGCACATTCAAAATTAAATGTAAATACGTCTCCAATTAAATTACCTGGAGTGTTCTACTGGTCATAAGTAAAATGGTCTGAAGAATCTCTGAAATCCCTTGGTTTTGACAGACCATTTAATATGTTTAAAAACATCACCGCGAGGTTGCCAAAAATCAAATAATACAACCAAAAACTGACTACTCTCTTTAGTTTATGGTTTAAAATAAATAACGGGACGGGAATTGAAAATTATGGTCTTAAATATTAAAGCCAACTATAGTTTAAGGTAACACCTCAACAATTTTACAAGCTTATTTCAGATCTACGAGTATATGTCCAAGAATGTCTGCGGAGGAATATAAAGGGCAAGAAACTACATATAATATCTGACAGCCAAGCAAAAGCAGACCAAGATCAAAGAAAGTGCGCTGATCTGGAACCAAGCCAAGAGAGAATAGAAGGAAATAAAATCGAAAAATTAAATATGTATAAACATATAGAGCTCAAGTCAAATTCAATAGCCGAAAATCTCCAAAGAGAAGTTGCAGATGCTTTACCTTTACTTTATACTAAAACCTCAACCATTCTGTGACTAGAGTCGGACACACAGAAGGAAGAAAGTTTCCAAATAGAACATAAAGGCTAAAAGACTTACTGGGTCAACATTTCTTGTCAAAAGCAGGCAAAAAAGTCTATTGTTTATTAGACTCAGAAAGCTAAAAAGCCTCTTTTATAATCACCATAATCAAAGTCAATAATAAGATCCATACTATTGACTTGGAAATGGAATGGAAAGTTCGACTTACAATGTGTGAAGTAACTAGGAAGACTATCAAATTTAAGCCATTCTTTACCACTAACCGAATATTTCTAATTCACCCTGTACATCAGATAGATGCTAAGCCTTCTATCTGTATAATGCACTCAACCTCAACTATCAATTATCAAATTCGGATAGTGCATCCGAATTTTTCAGTAAGTAGTCATGAAAATAACTTTTTTCCACAATGTGTGAAAGAATAAGGAAGATATTCTAGCCACCAAAAGTTTGATTTTTATTTGATTAAATTTGCCTATCTTTCGGGTATACACTTTTTATCCAAAAGTTTACTGTATAGGTAGACAATATTTGATGGTTATATTGTACATCGTTCATAGCCCAAGTTGTCAACTAATTAAATTCTGGAGAATAGGCCTCCGTATTGTTCTCTTAGTCTGTTGTAAAGTTACATCAATAGATACGCTTAGTTATACTAGCACAAATTATATTGTTAAATTCTAAACGTAATTCTGCTGTTGGACTTGATTAAATGAACTCTAATTTAGGTAAAACTATGAAATAGTTTCTGTGTTTCTGTGTTGTCTGCATATTCTCTTCTTATTGTTGAGTATTATGTTTGAATTAGCTTCAATTCTCGCGTTGTTAATTTAATAAAATGTTTTAGTGCTTTATGCTGGAAATTAACATTATACCCCCTGGAAAATTGTTATTTCACATTGTGAAAACTTTCATCATGTGTTTGCTACATTAAAACGATATAATATACGATCCTTGGAAGTTTTTTGTGCTATAAATTGTAAAAAGTCCCATCCTTTCGCCTGATATGTTTACATAAAGCAAAACTTAAATTGATGGAAGCTTTCCCAAAGCGCAATTACAACTAAATCGACGACGGTTAAATCCACAAAATTTTAATTTCCATAATGGAAGCGAGATTGATAAATTGTAACTTTAATTTTAAACTCTTCTGTGTACACTTACAATTTATTAAAAAAGATACGGTTCGAGGTAATGAGGTGTAATAAAATAAATGAAGCGATAAATATTACCGTTCTTTCTTTATGAAGAATACTTGTTGGGGAAATGAGAACAAAAAAAGAGGTGCGCTTAATAGAGAGATAGAGAATACGGATTTTATTTCTTTTGAGGAAAAACTACACCAAACAGCAGTATAGTATACAGTAAGTAGTAAATAAAAATACACAACAGAACACGAAACGAAATAAACAAAGCAATTGATGTGTCAAACAGGCAAGCCTGGTAGAAACATTTATTTCTGTTAAAAACATTGTGTTCTGGAGTATCAATTGAAAGATCAGATAAATCGTATTGAAGGAGATCTGCTGGAGAAATTGACGGATTTCCGAACACCTCACGACTGAACTGTTGTATTAAGATAAACGTCCTTTTTGACGGGCTCTCGCCAGTGTGACGTAATTGGTTTGAGCGCTAGATTAAAGCAAACGCCGCGCATTTTATCTACACTTGTTATTTGAGTAACGAAGAAAAGGGTTCATTCTCTCGAGTCGGCTCGCCCTTGTGCCCCAGTCACCCCTAAATGATGGCCTGGTTACTCCAGATAGGGATTTCCTTAAAATAAAATCAATTTTCTGCACCATTTTTTTCTCTCTGTTTCTGTGCCACCATTTTCCTTAAATAAACTATTATTGGTTAGACGAGGAAATTGTTGAATATGCAATCAGATAAAATGGGCAGGTTGATGTAGATTTTTCAACAGAAATCGATGACGATTTTTCCTTTCTGGATTAAGCACAAAAAGCTCCAATTTATTAATAAATACTAAGCCGTGTTTTTTCGAAAAGAATCTTAGAATAACTCATATAGAAAAATTACTAGCAAAGTTTTGCTGTCAGATTTACACATTAAATTCCACCGACTAGCATCACACCTGCATCTTATGGTTTACGAGACCCTAACAGTAAATTCCGGATTTAAATCACAGATAAATTTGATTATAACTATGAAAATTCCGCTTTAAAATCTTGCCACAAATTTGATCTAATTATAGAAACTGTATGGGTGAATAAAATAAATTCTCAATTTGTACCGAAAAAAAGGAGATAAAACCAATACCAAATCTTTGGATCGCTTGAACGCTCTAGGCCGGGTGGAAATTGCACTTTGAAGATGGTGGATTTACATTGAGCTATCAATATTTACGGACGGCAGAGGAAGACGTAGACGATGTAGATATTTACTCATGTTTACCGAAGGCAAACTATCGGAAATGGTGTAATGTATATCCATCACAGCTAAGGAATCTGCAAACTTTAAAAAATTTTTAGTAGCACACATTTATTACCGACATGGTCGTGGTGGTAAAATAGAGCAGGGGTTTTAGATGTGATATTATACAGCCCGTGGTAATTAAAAAAAGATTTACCAGGTAAAAAATGACTACAATTTAAATTGCAATTATCTTTTTAGAACTGGCGTAAGAAACATTATACCACGCTTATAGCAGAGGGCAAACAGTATTTTATAGTTTAAAAAAATCCTCGAGGTAAATTTATCGTGTCTAATCGCACCACAGCGCTTAAATAGTTTTAAAATTAACAGAAAAAAAGAGCGGATTGCCATCCATTTGTCATTAAGAATTATATTTAAACAACAAAAGTGCAGCTGTTGCCAAAAATATTTTTAAAGTGTGTATTTAAGTCGTGAAGGAAGTGAATAATACATTATAAAGTATCCACGCATCAACTGATCGCCTTTACAGTAATTTTCTTTTATCTTATCGACTTTTTCTATTATAGGCACAAAAGAAATTGTGTACTTACCTACTACACTAGTCCATGTTGTTTTGTATGTGTTATTTCGTTTTATCTCGTTCTTGAAATAGACAGCCAGTGCTGATACGTCAGTTTCCATAAATGATCGTCTTTGATCGTCCACTCGATCGTAGCAAAAAGGAAACCGGTTTGACCCTCCTGCTGAACAACGATCTACTTAACTCAATCTTCCTCGCTTTATTCAATTTAACCTTTCGAAATTTTAATCAGAATTTTCAAATGTACTGTAGTTAGAAGTATTATATTAGTCGTTCGTCGTTCTTCTATAATTTTCTTTAAAAAAATTGATTTGATATAAAATGCAAATTGTGTTGGGGTTGGGTTCCCTTTGTACTTGAAGGGATTGGATACGTCCAGAAAATTGTATATTTCCAATGTGGAATCGTAAATACATGGCTCTGTTTACTGCAATCAAAAATGCTGATTTTGCAAGAGAGACTCATTTGTCATAAATGTTATAAAATCCAATGAATTCGCAAACAGCGGAACAAGCGGATAGCGGTATTGCAATATATATCTGATTTGGCTGATAAACTTTGTACAATAGATGGATAAAGCACATAAAATACAGTGGTTTTTCATGTTAAATCCACAGTGTATGCTATCCATAAATTTCTATGATGTCTACAAAATTAATATTGCATTTATAATGGCTGCTGTTAATATAATTGTGGAAACTGCTACTAAAAATATTGTTACAGATACTAAATCAAAGTTTAAAATTAAGTAGCAGTTTTTTTTAGAAGTAATAAATTTGAAGCTACATCTTTCTCGTGTGGAAAATGTGCAGGTTTTACAATTTTATCATTCATCTGTATTACAAATAATATTTTATATGAGATTTTAGAAACAAAATATATCTTATAGCAAACGGAATAGTTTTCAGGAAATGAATGAATGGACGATTTTGTTTAATTTCTCTTGTCCTATTTTGGCTAAAATGATCATCTAACCAAGATAATTTAATATTTTATGCTAGGTCAGGGGAAGTAAATATAAAAGTTTTATAACGAAAAGTCAAAAAATTTTAATCCACACTTATATCCTTCAAGAAACATTAAGATATTTTTGTACCAAAAGTGTAAAGTCGCTGTAATTTGACATTTTATCAATAATACAAACACATTTTGTAGAATGTTATTCAACAATTTCAATATGGAATAATCCCATTAGATATTATTATTAAGACAATGACCATCAAGAAAATTTATTCTCCATTAAGGCTAAATTGTAAAACTGATCTTATAAGTTAAATATCGGAAAATGACCGGAATTTATTGTGAAATATGCCAATTTTCAATTTCAGGACTATTTCTTTTGAAAATTTACAAAAAAAATAGTTTTCGCTTCTAAATTTATCTCATTTTCAATAAAATGTTGATAAAGTGATCGTACTTCATTCCAAGTTCGTTTGTTGGAAAGGCAAAACACTGAAAATTCAAATACCTTGAAAATTTGTTCAGAATCTTTGGACTGTTTTAAGATTATTTCCATTCTTTAAATTTAGAATACAAATAAGGAAATAATCCGATTTCTATCCAGGATAATTTATTACATACAGATATAACAGGATTCATCAGAAAAATGCAAAGGGAATGAAAATATTTGAATAATTTTAGATTTCAGAGATATGTAAAGATTTTTCCCCTAAAATTTTGCCAATTTTTACTAAAATAACCATAAGTAGTCAGGAAATGATGTGAATGGTGTAGAACTGTAGATATAGAAGAAATGCATATAATTTATAAGCAGGAACATTAGACGGGATAAAAACGAGTACATTTTATTTCATCTTTATAGCTGTTTCAGAGATTTTCTTCGGAAATGTATTCTAGTTTTTCTAAACCAAATAGTGCAGGCGCCAAAGGTACTTGAGTACCTATGCATAATATGAGGACCGGCAACTATGCTCGGATTCTTATATCTGAAACCTTAAATAATGAAGAAAATCATGTTGCCGGCAAATCGGATGGTCCATTTCAATTCCCTCGCCCTCGTATTATGTTATCACTATTACTACAGTCAATCAGATTTTTGAGATTCAAAAACTTGCGGGTAGGCTGAATTTTTAATATGTTGTTTCTGATGGTCCGAAAGGTAAAATCACAAGTTGGCGTATCCCCACCTGTTTCGGAATCCCCGTCATCTAGAAAAATTTTTGGAATCGATTTTTGGATTTGCCTTATGTTCTGTTGGTCGGAGGAAAAAAGTGTAAAGACAAAAATTGAATAGCTCAAAATTTGAAACATTTTTTGTCCTACGCTGAACTCTCTGTAGTTAGTTCCCAAAAAGATAGAGGGCGCCAAAATTTCCAAAAATGCGCTGTACCTATTATACTTGTTATATGTCAATGTTTTTCTGGTATTTGAGTACCTAAAAGTGTTTTATTCAAAAAAACGTGAAAAAGTGTCCAATTTGAATAGAAAAAGACCGAACGAGTTAACGTGTTTGTTTTGTGATACAACAGGAAACTTAGTTAAAAAACCAAAATCTCAATCGTGGATGACTATTATAAGAGCAGCAGATTCAAATTTCTTCGCAATATATCCAGTGGTGTCGAAGATTGGAGGGGAAAAGTGGAGCAGTCCCCCAGTATCTACGTCACTGGACTTTTTTTTTATAAATAAATCCCATCATTACTTAGAAATGTACTACATTACTCTGTGTACGAAATTTAACGAAAATCGATCGAGTGGTTTAGAAGTTATGGTAACAAAACGAGTTCTTATCCTATACTTTGACACCCTGTATCTTTGTTATAAAACATTTTTAAGCAAAGTTTTTTCATTAAAGTCTACTTTTTTTTTTTGCTCTATCACCTCCCAAAGTTAATGAAGTTTAACTTTTACCACCCTGTATATAAAAATATAAAAGGGGTGCGAAAAAAAATTGGACCATATGATGATGAAGCGGCAACATCCAAAATATTAATCTTTGAGCTGTTATGAGCTTATATCAATTGATAAAATGCGGTCCTCATATTATGCATACTCAATTCCATTCAGCTCCCGGTCTAAAACACAATATCTGTTATTTGATGATATTTTTTGTCATCCCAAATTGGTAAAAAAATTATAAAAAGCACAAAGGAAAAGAACTTTTATAAGGAATTTTTAATTTTCCAGCTTTTTTAAATTTTATACTTCTTTCCAATTTTTTTCCGATAGAGTCAAAAAAATTTAGGCATTATCCTGAATATTTTATTTAATATAACATGAAAAATACAAACTGAATTATTTTTTTTAAATTAATAGTTGCTTTATTTTTATTATATTCACTAAACAAACTAATTAAAACCGAACAACAGAAATATTCCGTAGTCGGTCCTGGTTTATAAGACAAATCATAAGAAAAATTCAAATAGAATATTTTTTTGGAATCTATGGCGATAATTATAATTTTCATAATCGTTTTTCTTTTGATACTAACTCAGAATTATCAACTGGGGACTCGAATTAAATCCAGCTATTTCCCTTCAAGAAAGTACGATTTCAAGCTAAAAGATATCGAAAACTGCAACACGTGCCTTCAATATTCTTAAGCCCTTCGTCCACCACTGTCTTATAACGCAACGCCAGCACCATTATCTTTCAAGTCACATTTGCGTTGTATTTGAGTTGCGGCCATCTGAAGGAATGCTCGACCCAGTGTCCGAAGAAATTACTGAGCTGAAAATTTCCAAAAACCTAACTCTATTCCAATAATTTAACTATAGCCGTCAACATTACATAGGAGTATATTTTATTGTTGCTACTTGTACTCCCTTCCAAATTACATTACATATTTTTCTTCCTCCAAACCAAACAACATCACTGGAATATGTTATTACAGTTGTCACATCATAGAGGACTATGTCGAAATGATTGTTTCGTGTGGCCCTGTGATTGACGAGTTAATCAATTGCATGCCAACCAGGTCGTGGGCCGAACCTTGCTGCTTAGTTATTACCATTTATATTTAATGACGCATGTATACCTACCCCGCCCTCCCTGTATGTACTCCATATAGCATTTCCATGGAAATTATAAACACAAGTTACGATTTTAACCGTCATGTAGTTTCAAATTAAGTCTAATTTGGGTCCCCATAAACATAAACCTCAATTACCCCCATGCACACCTGAAAAAAGTTATACTATTGTTCCAAAACGGTTCATGTGTGTTACATGAAAAATTTATCGGGTACAATTGAATTCAAAAACAGTATGTGCATTTATGCTCTGGAAATATTTATATTAATATATTACAAGTTATTCGAGTCTATGTGAGCAAGCACCAAGCACATCAATATAAAATGAAATGGAATACATGAAAAGCAATATAATATCTATTAATCAAATCTAAAACCACAGCAAACAGAGTTAACACGTATATGTGGTGATATTGACCCGTGTATACCTCCATCACTTGTAATTACGAAGCAGTGCCAGCAATATTGCAATTGATATCAATCGACCTCTGTGGTAGTTTTCCTCGAACATCGTTATCTCGCATGCCATTCAGTGTATAGTCATTATATCAGTACATTCGACTTTTGTTCCCAAAATGGCTTTATTTGCCTGTATGGATAGCAATCTGTATCAATTAATTATCAAAACCGGTTATTTTTCATCGAGCTATGGGGGAGTGAGGAGGTAAAATATGATTAAATAGTTTGAAACATGAGGAAGATATTATGGATAGAAAATGACATACAGTACTTGTCTAGCAATATAAATCTTAAGACTTGTATTATTGTAATGCATAATTTTCATGTGGAATCGGTTAAGGCTGGCACATAAGTCCGAAGAGAAGAAGATGGGGCGCAATTTCTTTAGTATGTTAACTTCATTTATTATGCAGATAATTAAAAACGATAAGCGCGCTGTCATCCCTCGATAGCAGCGGCTCTAGCGGCGAAATCGTTCATCTCTATATGTATCTTCATTCATACAAAAATTGTGCAAGTTATTTCTAGTAGAAAATTCAAATATCCAACACAACATACCGAATTTTTGGCATCTATACACTCAGTTTAACATTTTTTCAATTATAAACTTTGTATCTTTAAAAATCATAAAATATAAAAAAATTGCCAGATTTTTTTACAGTTCAGCTTGTCACAAAGAGACGAATTAATTTTAGCAGATTATTCAAACGGAATATGAGAATCCATCGAATACACCGTATTTTTTACCATCTATAGACTTAGATCAAAATTTGTTTAATTTTAAAGGTTACGTACGTAAAATGGTCATAAAACATTGAAAAATCGACATTTATTCTTGTGGTAAAGTTTTTTACAAAGAGACTTCTTAGTTCTTAGTAAAATCATACAGAATATTTGAAAATCTATCAATACATCGTATTTTTTGCCATCTATAAACTCACTTCAAAAATTGTCTAATTATTTAAATTCGGCATAAGCTTTTTTAATTCTCTTTAATCTAAATATTAAATATGATGTAAATATATGTCTGAAATTATATAGAAAGCTGTTATTGCCCCCATTCATTTTCATCATCCCCTAAACTACGCCATACTAGTTTCCAACGTTAAATCTCTCAAAGTTTCTGGCTCACTAATTACCCTATTCTAAATAATATTCTTTTCATCTTCAGGGATTATAAATTTTGATCCTATGATCCCCATGGAGACACTATAAAAAAATCCTTCAACTCTCTCACTAAATTCCACGACTAATTCCAGGCAATTAAATTTGGACCTAATTCATGCAGTGGTCGTTGGTCAGAAATTTGATTTACATTGAATATCTGGAAATTGCATGCACAAGGCTAACGTGGGCAAACGTAAATCGTAAAGCTGAAGGATTAAAACCTGAGCAAACTTTGAATATCGGAGGTATTTGCACTTAATCTTGTGGGTGGACATTCCAATGTTAATATATCACAGTTGGCAAAACGTATCGACGTTCTGTTACAGCAACCTGAAATAGGCGGGATCGGAACGTCGACTCATTCATTATGTCTTTGTGTCGATTACTCTCCAAAATTTTCATGGAAAACACCCGCACACTTTTGTATATTTCACGGATGTTTAATTTGCATTTTACTTGGAAAAGTTTAATTCTACATTTTGCAACTCTTCCACTATAGAAATTAATTGCCAGCCATTTCCATATTCCATTCATGGTTTGGTTTTTTTGCACTGTCTATGCACTGTTTCAAATGGAATTCCACCCAATTTATATCGCTGCAACTTTGAAAGGGCTTAATTTGCTGCATTTACCACAAGAATAAATAATTCCACACACACATTATTCCTTGGTAATATGTAAAGAACATTTTTGAATAAGCGCATAATTTATCTGTGGGATTTTTTCGGGAAATTCTTGCGAACAATCACAATTTTCCCAAACAAACTGTCGCAGAACTTGGATAAAAACATTGAGCACTGGTAATTGATGAGATTACCAAAATCCGCATTTTTTATAAAAACCACAAGCGTAAATTTTTTTAAAACGGAAAATCATTGTATTTAAGCTCATAGTAAACATAAACGTAATATATTATTCTGGCCAGGTTTTAAGTGGAAAACACTCATCCGTTTCCCGCCGTTCTGCTCCTTTGTTATTAGGTACATGCATTCCGAAATAAAATTTCCCAGACGCATACAAAAACTGCTTTTTTACCATCTAACCATTGTTAGTTGGAGAGAGATAAAATATAACGGGGTTTTGGATTTTGCGACGGACTGGAACGACAAAAGGAAAAGCCGTGAATTGTTTCAGTAAGCAGTTAGTTGCCAGATTCAGACCGTTGAAGTTCGACTTGATAACAACTCTGATTTTGGTTATTTCCTTTAAAGCTTTTCTTAAACATCACCTATTTTTAGTTATTCTCTTATTCATGCAACAGAGCGGATCCTACAGCTAAATAATCGTGCTGTTTCTTTAGACTTTAGACTTTGAATCTCCCCTTGTTTTTCCTTTGTAATTAACTCGCGCGCAATTTACTATGGAAAAAACAAGCACCCGCAGCCCCCAAACAAAATTCAACAAATTTTCAGCAATACGCAGAACAAGTCTTACAAATATTGATTCAGTTTGAAATTTTGCAGACTAATACTAGGGTTCGCAGTGAGAATATCCTATGTGGACCGCAATACAGATTGATTAATTGCATTACTGGTAGGTTAGTGGTTTTAATTAACGGATATTCTATAATTAGTTGACATTGCGAATTGTATAGTTAGTTGAATGAAGTATTGAACGCTTTTGCTTGTGGCAAACCCATTTCATTATCCCCACTGCAAACCCAAATATTTTATATTATTCATAAAGCAATTAAAAAAGTGAATATTTGAAGTGTATTTCGGACAGGAAGGCATTAAAAAATACATGAACTTTACCTAATTTCAATTTTATTCGCCGGGATTTGTACATAGCGACGTTTTGGAAGAGAATTATAATTAATTAATACAAATGATGTGAGGCTCCCATCATTAATATAACGTCAATTGTATTGTAATTCGCCGTTTTTTACACATTTTACAATTCACCAGGACACAATTATTTATCTAAAAAAATTTTCAATTGACAAGTCTTTCAAATGAAAATAGGTTAATGTGTAAAAAAAATAGAAAACAGCCACCGAGGAAAATGAAAACAAGAGCTGTGATTGGCTGAGGTAAGACGTAGAACATGGAAAATTGGAGTTGAACTCGCTACGTCTACATACTACGGCGTTACGTCGGCCTTGCGTCAGTCTCACGACAACCTTAAGTCTACGTATAAGTATTTTCTATGAACATTATAGACGAGACTTAACTAATATTAGGAATGGACCTACAAGTTCGAAAATTAATAACATTTTTATTAAGAAAACAAATTAAAATAATTATTGGAAATGTCCCCCGCCTTGTTCAAAGCACAAGTTTACGCGCCTTCTCATGCTATGAAAAGCATTTTGCAGCAGTTGTGGTGTTATGGTTGCACATTCTTCAACAATTCTTTGTTTCAGTTCTTGTAAATTACCTAGAGGAGTTATAAAAATCCTATTTTTTAAATAAGGAAACACAAAATAGTCCATATTGGTCAAGGTGACCTCGGAGGAAACTCAACTTGAGTACGCAAACTTATCAGCCGATCATCATAAATTCACAGAGAAAAGCTATTGTCTCGTGTCGTGTGCTGTTACACCGTCCTGCTGAAAATAGCCATGCTGAAGTTCATCATCATGTAGTTGTTGAACAAATTCGGTTAAAATATTGTTTCTGCAATCCAAACACCCATTTTCTGAGGATGTAGTGGAGATTCAACAAAAATATGAGGATTATCAGTGCTCCACATTCGCATATTTTGAGAATTGATGTACCCCGAAAGATGAAATCACGCTTCGTTAGAAAAAAATATAAATTTAACAGGTCGTCATTCATTATACGAGCCCTAACCACTAAATGTTCGGACAGAAGTAAATTTTTGAAGTATGAAAGGAGAACTGGAAATTTTACGCAAATAATTAGTAAACACCTAACAATGCAATAAGATAAAGCCTTAATAACAATATTATGCATGGAAGAAAATTATTTAGTGGATTTAACAATATTTTAACCTTAGTAATTAGCAAACTTTGCAAAATGAATTTGCAACTAAATGTTGGGGTAATTTTTAATTTAGGACCATTAATAAGAGGTTACGTCTCCTTTTGCTTTAATAGCTGCCTGTATTCTAGCAGGCATTGTATTTATCAAATTTTGGTCCAATTCTGGCGTGAAATTGTCCTAAATTTCTTCTATTTTGGTCTTTAAGTCCCCAATGGTTCTTGGTGGATTATTGCATAGAATACGTTTAATTTTATGTCAAAGAGTTTCAATGACATTTAAGTCCGGACTGGATGAGGGCCATGAAAGCACCTTTATGTCGTTTTCCCCAAGTTCCAAAACTGTGATTTTTTAAAAACAGTCTTTAGAAAATTACGTCACATTTTTCAAGTGCAATTTTAAAGCTACGAAATATGCCTAAAATCACCAAATAAAAACTTTTTTTGTACATAAAACCAAAATCCAGCTTTGCAATAAAGTAAATTTTACCAAAATACAACCAGTGGTTCCAAAACTGTGATTATTTTAATGTAGGTAGCACCCTCAAAAAACACGTTTTTCGAAAAGTGAACTGTGGAACTCGAAAAAAATGCAAAAAAAAATCATATTAACATTTTAGGATTTTTTCAATATAGTACGATTATTGAGCTTTGATTTAAATATTTTTTGACACAAATCCAACCAGCGGTTTCAAAACTGTGATTTTTTAAAACAGTTACTAGAAAATTTTATCATTTTTAAAGGTGCAACTTTGAAGCTCCGATAAATGCCTAAAATCACCAAATAAAAACTTGTGTAACTTTTCTGTGAAGAAAACCAACATCCAGCTTTGCAATAAAGTAAATTTCATCAAAATCCGACTACTAGATCCAACGTTTTGAAAATAATAATTCTTTGTTTCTACAATGTTCCCATCCTGCTGGGTTAAAGTGCCACAGTTTTGGAACCGCCGAGCGGATTTTTACGAAATTTAGGTTTTTATATAACTAAATGTTGGCATTATAACAGAAAAAACCATCAATATTATGGAAGTTAATTTAAATAACTTTTGCACGTATGGAAAAAAGACAATGAAATTTACTTTTGTCCGAACATTTAGTTGTTAGGGGTCGTATTATTGACACACCACTGGCAGTATGCAAGGCATCTGGGGTTTGATGGGTTTGATGTCTGCATCTTATATGGATGCATGTCCAAGTTCTTCTTTATGATCGTTCGGCATGTTCCAAAGCCCAATTTTTTGAGACAGACATTTCACAAGTTTTGTAGACTCTTCTTCCACACGTTAACGGACGTCATTAACAATTTCTGTACGAACGGTTAGCTTACCGCAGCACCTTTTTTATAAGACAGAACCAGTTTCACAAAACACACTAACACAATTTGTAATGCACGCATAAAAATCCTGTAAATTACTGCTAAATCTGGAAAGTGCTCTCGAAGTTGTCCAAACATAAAGGCTGACTATATTCCCAAATTCCATGAACTAGCACACCAATTCGAAAATAGGCTTCAGTCATGGAATTTTTGTACTCTGTGTTGTAAAACCATATTTAAAATCTAGTTAAGATTATAATACTAAGAACAAATTTTGACAATCCAAAAATCGTTTAATAAATCCACGATACTAGCTCCAACAATTATTTTAAAATCGATGACCTTTGACCGAAATAATTTTTGATTCGGTAGTAGATTTTGTGTAAAAAGTTCAGTAATCTTAAAACGACGTCCAATGTGGAAAAATGGTCATTATAAATTATAAAGGGAAATCAACAATAACTACTTTAAAAACTTTAAGAATCAAATTAGTTCTGCAAATAGAGAAAAATCTTTTATTTAATATGGAGTAGGTATGTAGATACAACAAACCAAACCTATAGTTCTAATTTAATTTATTTACAACAATAAGAAGTTGGCATCAATTCAAAGCGCCATTATTGTTTATTTTACCCACCCCACAATATGAAACAAAACTCCAACCCCATTTGTAACTTTAGTTTTTTGTTTATACACGGAAACAAATTTGTCTTGTGCCACTGGTTTGTTATTTGAAGATAAAAGAATGGATTTCTATGGTACGCCCGGGTTGAAAGTTGTGAGTATTTGAGGAAAGTTCAGGGATGAAGTTGACGTGCTGACGAAGGCGATTGTTCTGTTCCGGCACCGGTAGTTGGTTCCCGATGCACGTCTCCGTTAAGACATCGACAGGGCGGGGATAAATCGTCGCCTCAGACTCAGACTTCACCAATTCTGAATACAAGGAAACTTTACACTAAGCAAAATCCATCGAGAGGAACTATTAAATAAATCAACGTCAACGACCAACAATAATTCAATTTTATTAGTTTGTGTAAGTTAGTTGTGTCTAAGTGATACTTTTTGAAAATTTGACCTATTTCCTTGGCAGATTGTTTTGAATAAACAAGGCATTGTGTGCCGAGTCTCGATAACTCTGTTCATTTCTAAATATAACAAACATCAATCACCTTGCATTACTTATACAATCAGTACCGAGACATGTGTGTCTAGTTTACCGAACATCCGGTGTGTTTTAATACCATCATGCATATACACCTCTTAGCTTGGGGCTGTAGATATTATAGATTATGACGTAAATACGAGTAGGTTCACTCTCCATAAGAAAATGTCCAAAAACTAATTTTGTTTTGTGTGACTAATGGATAGACGCAACTAAGTTTATTATTTATATCTAACTAAAACTTCAAAAAGATTGCATCTGCATTAAATTAATTAAATTCGACTGTTTTTCACCGTTCTATTAAAAGACTAACAGTTGAGTTCACATGTTTTTGACAAACTGAATAGAACTGTGTGAATGTATGTTTTTGTTCCATTTGCAATTTGTATTAAAACGAGTGGGAATACATGTAGGCAAGAGGAAAAAAATGTAAATAAATGCATCAAGTTGTGCTCTTTGTCTATAGTGCCATAGTGTATAGCTAATGGGCTTAATATAAATAAAATATTAATCGCTGGCGTCGCATCTGTGCCACCTGTTCCAATATTGATGAGCCGACCTCCATCAAATTTCACTGTTACTTTGCTTAATAACACTTACACGATCCAAACTGTCCCCGTCTCCATTGTTAATAAAACTTAAAATTACCCCACTAAAAATGCATGAATCTATTGCCACCTGTATGGTTTTTTAATTGTCCTAAAACATTTTTAATAGCTTTATTAACATATCCGGGTGTGTTGTTTACGTACAACGCACACATTTAGTCCCTGTACCTACCGTATAACACAAATTGGTTATTATGAAATTTGTGGAGATTTATTGAGGTTGTTTATTGAAGGACCCTTCTGTTCATTTCAATGCCCAATCAACCCATGTTCTAATTTCGAACAACATGCTTCTCGTTCTTGAGTATAATCTGCTTTAGCGATCCTTAGCTGTTTACAAATTAGGTTAGGGTTTCACTTAAATAAAAAAAAATCAAGTCTCCAACCCTAAAATGTAACTCGATTATTTCACCCCATTTTCGACAGCTACGGCGCTACCGGGTTTCCACTCTCTACTACAACACCAACATCGTCGGCTTGTACGTGGAGAGGATAAAATTTAATTCGATTTCAAGAAGAATGAAAAAATTACTCGTTTGGCACATATTTTAAAAAATAAAAGTAAAAATGCAGAAAGTATTGGCTTAAGGGCGTAATCGATAAATTGTAAAGCGATGGGGAATTAATTTACACCTACTTTAAATTTAAAAGGAAAATCAATATATTATTATACTGTTTTAACCAAGAAAATGCTAATTTTAAGTGGAACAAATTATGGTACATACACCATTTCGACCCTATTTCTGAGGAGGTATTAAATAGAAAGCTTTCAGTGGTGGCGCTCATTTTTTCTAGCTCCAAGAATACATTTTTTTGTTTTATTATATATACGAGGGTTACACGAAAAGTAATGCCTAGCATTTTTTAACTCATCAGACATCAGTAGATGGCGACACTAACAAACCCTTGGTGTTTGATATCTAATCTGCTTCTTTTTCAACCTACCTTTCCACTGTACCAATTAATCTTTTCCACTACTCACTGTCTTGTGATATCTACTCATCAACCACTGTTTACTTTCTATACTTAATATTCGAATCATTTTTTGGGGTCCTCTTCGTTTATTATGGCTTCCATTATGTCCTCCTCTATGATGTAATCTTTGTTTTCCTCCTAATATCTTCATTTTTACTTTCTTATACGAAGTAACAACAATAAGTTATGGGAATTGGTCCAAATTTCAGGTTTAAGAGTTTGAACAAAATTTAAGGTAGGGACAACATTAAATCTTTTTTATATAGTACCAACACAAGTGGTATCTTTTAAACTTCGTGAGTCCTGGAATAATAATTTTCATGACGTGTTATGTATAATATTTTACCTGATACCTTTAAGAAAGTCAAACTCTCAAGACTATTTTAATTGAAGTAAATTGATCATTAAAGTCTTGCAATTTTCTTGAACCAAAATAGCCTTGAAAGTTTGACTTTTTTGACGATTTCAGGTAAACATATTTTTTCCTATGAAAGTCGTTAAATAACCAATCAAATTAGTGAATTTTGCATTCTCCGCAAAATATTTTTAATATCAATTATTATTTGTACAAAAAAAATTAACTTTACTGATTTTTGGTAGCCTTGTAATTTATATTCAATTTTAAGAAGAACTTAATCTTAATATAGAACAACATATCAATTTAGAATACTATATCGTTTCGGGCCTTCTCCAATGTTGAAAAATTCTGGTGTTTGTATAAAATATTATTTCTATTATTTTGTGCCATTTTTATCACATTTTAAAAGAGCATGGACGAGATGAATAAATTATTTTCAATATAAAATGCGTCTCCTTGTTATGGTGCTTATATTTTTCCGCCGTTTTGCCCAGAAATCTAATCTTATGATCTCGTTTCATAATTGAGAATATTAAATAAAAGTGCATCCCTTTCAAGAAGACTGACTGCACAACTGGAGACAGAAACTGAAGATTAAAGAGAAATATATCACAAATATTTACTGCCTTCAAGCAAGATTAACTTTATAGTTTAGCAAAAAGATAAAACACGAATAAAAAATAATTAAGAGCTCAGTTTAGTTTTAGAAGAAATTACCACTGTGAAAATCAATCAGCATAAACCGTTTGTTTAGTAGCACCAAAACTCATAAAATCACATTGAGATATATCATAAAGATAAATATTTTATTTATTCCCTTGTAAATTACCATGCTTAACTCGAAAAGTAAAATAAATGTTTACTTTTAACTACTCGTATAAACTTCTTCATTAACGAATTCATTCGTCTAGCAAACATCAAATAGCGTCAGAGAGACTTTCTCATTCAAATTATTTTAGTGTGCAAAGTGGCATCATTTGATGTGACGCACGATCATCTTCCACGACGTACCATCCTACGTTACGTCACAAAATTAATTTTGGCGAAGCGCGAGAACCAACATTCTTAACCATGCCAAATACTTTTCTGCCCACTCAGCTATTAAAATATGTAAAACAAGACCATCGAAATTTTTCTTATTAACGTTGCATATCTTGTTTTGAAACGACTAACACTCTGCTACATAATTGGTTTTTACATAATATATTTTTGGCCATTCTATATTTATGTACTGATATTTATTTTTGCGATAAAAATAGATGTGAAACATCAGGTCGCATCTGCAACCGGCTAGTATCATTTGTTTATGTCGTTTAGGATGAATCAGATAATCGGATTATATTATTTGGTTTGTCCCCTATTGTCCTTATCTTATGAAACCATTTCTGTAATTAGATCTATATTTAAGTTAGGGTATAAAAACGTTTTTTTATTTTATATAACGCAAGATTTTCCAGTCCATCAACTGCACTTTCTAAATTAGTTGTGATAGTTATAAAATTTCTTTAGGTACTTTTAATAATAATTTAGTCAGGGAATTATGAATTTTCTGTACCTACAAACATCAATAATAAATCACGACAACGTAAGTGGCTTATTTGTTTTGTAAATTGTTGAAAACTTTTAGCGAAGGCTTTTAGTTTAGTTTAGACTATAAACTTGATTAATTAATAATAATAATAAGCAATATAGGTATATAAACCACTCTAAACAAACGTTTCGAGAGAGAGATTTATGTAAATTGTTCGCGTTAAACTAAAACATCTGGGAGAAGTACAGTTTTCTAATAACGATATGACTGCTGAGTTTTGTAAAGCCAACACGAAACTCTCATTATAAACGATTTTGAATGTATGTGTGATAGACGAAGAGATGTGCGACTGGTTTGAATTAATATTCAGATATTCTGATCAATATTAAACAGCCCTCTAAAACGATAACTTTGATATTAACCTGTTAAAGTGCTATAGAACTGCTACAACTCCTAAAGCGAAACTTTGTACTAACTCATCCTCCATATGTCCTCGAAATAATAGCTTAGATTTGATTATTGCTTCACATGTTTTTGTTCAGGTTCCATCATATTTTCCTTTTAGTAATAATATTGAAGTACTTTGAATGTAATTAAAACTTTAATACATATATGTTTATTTAAAGTTGCTAGTTTAAATGGTCTTTAGTTCAGTTCGCTAGCTAGTAACGAATAATCATTAAAATGCTCTCAGCAATCTTGTTTTCGAGTTGTAGCAACAATATAACTTGTCGTAAAGTTCCAAGATCTTCAGGAGTTTGGCTTGATGGATTATTAAAAGTTTTAATATTTTCTGGCTGTCAGTTCATCACGTTCTACTTTAAAGTTGTGAAGTGTGCGGTTAAAATACATACGCTTTAGAAAACTAGGAATAATTTACAGTTTATTTTAACGTTTCTCCGTTACCAACTGTAGGTAATATCTAACGAATTCCTCCATTAATTTCCCCAGTATTTATTCGGCGCGAGTACAATAATATTGTATTCGTAAAAGAAACAAATGGTGTCCCAAGAATACATCGTAAGATAAAATCAATTGTGGCAGTAAGTTAATTTAAAGAACGAGTAAACTGTCATTTCTATTATACGATCGTTAGTTACTCATGGGCAATTGCAGAGGACGCTGTCTCTTTTGTGCCATTTCAATTATGATGTAATTGCGGCGGCCACAACATTTGAATATGCAAATTTTGCTGAATGCTGCGGTTGAGCTGTTTTTTATTCAAATTGCTTACAAACGTTTGTTTTGCTCATCTATTCTCAACGTAACAAGGCTTATTGTACAGTCCTGCTCCTTTTTTTTTGTTTTTTTATTTATAATTACTTGCCGGCATACTTTTGAATCTGTTTTCTTCGGTGGATTGCAGTAATTTTATTCACAAATTGCAGTGGAATTTTAAAATGTTGCTTTGGGGAAATGAGTTTGGTTTTGAATTTTGGCGGATGCGCCGGGATAAATAATTCCCATTTCTCTAATATTTGAATAACACATACTAAAATAATTTATTTGAATATGCATTTGCTGTAGTGATGTTATACGAGCATTAACAACTAAATGTTCGGACAAAAGTAAATTTGACTGTCTTTTTTCCATACGCGCAAAAGTTATCTAAATTAACTTCCATAATATTGATGGTTTTTTCTGTTATAATGCCAACATTTAGTTATATAAAAACGTAAATTTCGTAAAAATCCGCTCGGCGGTTCCAAAACTGTGGCACTTTAACGCAGCAGGATGGGAAAATTGTAGACACAAAGAATTATTATTTTCAAATCGTTGGATCTAGTAGTCGGATTTTGATGAAATTTACTTTATTGCAAAGCTGGATGTTGGTTTTCTTTACAAAAAAGTTACACAAGTTTTTATTTGGTGATTTTAGGCATTTATCGGAGCTTCAAAGTTGCACCTTTAAAAATGATAAAATTTTCTAGTAACTGTTTTAAAGAATCACAGTTTTGAAACCGCTGGTTGGATTTGTGTCAAAAAACATTTAAATCAAAGCTCAATAATCGTACTAAATTGAAAAAACCCGGAAATGTTAATATGGTTTTTTTTGCATTTTTTTCAAATTCCACAGTTCACTTTTCAAAAAACGTGTTTTTTGAGGGTGCTTATACCTACATTAAAATAATGACAGTTTTGGAACCACTGGTTGGATTTTGGTAAAATTTACTGTAAAGCTGGATGTTGGTTTTATGTACAAAAAAAAAGTCTTTATTTGGTGATTTTAGACATATTTCGTATCTTTAAAATTGCACTTGAAAAATGTGACGTAATTTTCTAACGACTGTTTTTAAAAAATAACAGTTTTGGAACTTGGGGAAAACGACATAAAGGTGCTTTCATGGCCCTCATCCAGTCCGGACTTAAATGTCATTGAAACTCTTTGGCATAAAATTAAACATATTCTACGCAATAATCCACGAAGAACCATTGGGGACTTAAAGACCAAAATAGAAGAAATTTGGGACAGTTTCACGCCAGAATTGTACCAAAATTTGATAAATACAATGCCTGCTAGAATACAGGCAGCTATTAAAGCAAAAAGAGACGTAAGACGTAACCTCTTATTAATGGTCCTAAATTAAAAATTATCACAACATTTAGTTGCAAATTCAATTTGTAAAGTTTACTAATTATTAAGGTTAAAATATTGTTAAATCCAATAAATAATTTTCTTCCATGCATAATATTGTTATTAAGGCTTTATCTTATTGTATTGTTAGGTGTTTACTAATTATTTACGTAAAATTTCCAGTTCTCCTTTCATACTTCAAAAATTTACTTCAGTCCGAACATTTATTTGTTAGGGCTCGTACTTTTAGAAGTTTACGCTAAATTATTTATAAATGTTATTTAGGTATTTTTATTATTTTGTGTCTACTGCTCAACAGGTCTAAAGCCCCCGATTCTATAGGCGCATGACATTGACACTTTTCTAGACTAGGTTGCTAAATGATCAATGTATTTTTAGTTTCTCATTAAACATTTTTATTCTATCTCTTTGCTAAAAAAATTTAGACAAATATTCCTTAAACAAATTTGACGAGGGCGCTTTTGGAAAATTCTATAGGCTTTTTTGTTTTAAGAAAAAGGTAGCTAAATGTCGCTGTGTGCCAAATCAGTTAAATACAGTAGACGTTGGAGCGCACTGTTATTTCTGTAAACAAATAATTATGTACTTATTTAACAGAATAATAGAAAAGAAATTATGAGCTTGTTTGACATATCTTTGGGAAAATTGAAATTTTCTGCAAATTGACGAAAATTATTAAAGAGACTGTGAAAACGTGAAAAGGTCACTCTTACTTTCTTCCATTCTAAGGATCAGTTTTTCAATATTTCTTGCTCACCATTGTGTTAATAGTATCTAAGCGGAAGGAACTCATCGTTAAGGATAACCACCGATTAATAAACTGAACTAACGGCTGACTCCACAAACGTCAAATAAATATTTAACTAGAAAATAGGACTAATTATTATTGTTCTTATCGGTTGAATTTTAATGTATTTAGATAATATAATATTCTTATTCTAACATTTTCACATTAATTATGGGATAATGTCAATAGTTTTAATTTTGGTGGATGCGCCGGCAATAAAGTTTGCCGCAGTACAGAAAATAATAAACAGATAGGCCCGGTTTTTCAATCGATAGTTAACCTTAACTAATAGTTCATTTTCTTGGTTACCATTCTCGTAATAATAGTATCTAAGGATATTAACTTATAGTAAAGGTTACCTACCGATTGAAAAACTGGGGCCTTAGTCATATTCAATGAAAGGTGTGAGGTGCATTATTTTGATGAGAGGCATCAAAAGAAAATTGTAATTCAAAACCTGCCCGTTTAGATTTTATTGCCATGCATTAATTTTGAGCCATTACTTTCTTTCATTTTATACAGAGTGAGTCGCAATTAGTGGGACATGCTTTACCTGTAAATACTAGGCCTAAAACTAAGACCATTGACGCAAAAAGTTGTTATACTAAAATGCATAACTAAAAAGTTATAGGCGTTTGAAGTTTCAGAAAAAAAAATAATTTTTGGTAATAACTTCTAAACTAATTAAATGAGAAGAACCAATTCTTGGTAGTTGCTAATGAATATCAATGACGTTTAATTTGTGAAAATTTTGTTGAAATCAAACTTTAAGAAGATGGTTTTTTAAAGTAAGTAAAATGTTTAACCTTCTTGAACTTTTTTGTCCTTAAAATTTTAATTATAAAAAAAAATTGCATTTAATAGGCAATTTAATTTGGAAACTTTTTCGTCTCTTGTAAAGTTTAGATTAAACGCACCGTGAAGCTTTAAAAAATTAAAAACTAACAGCATGTTTTTACTAAGTTTCAAAAAAACGGCATCAAGTACGCTGCGATTTAAAAGTTATTGAGGGAAGACGGAGCTCCAACAGATTATGCACGTCCTGTGCGACATTGGCATATTGGCTATCAGTCACCTATCCTCAACGATGGATTGGTAGAGGCCCTGACGATGACGCTCCTATAGCTATTCTTTGCATTGAAAGCCGAATTTTTTTAAAATACAATCTGCCTCTCGAACTTCATTGGCGTGTTGAACGATTCTCCTTCTAAGCTCTTGAAGTGTTGCATACACTTTTGATTTTAAATGTCCCCAAGAAAAGAATTCAATTGCGTTTAAGTCAGGAGAACGAGGAGGCCATGCAACAGGAGCGTCAGGGCCTCTACCAATCCATCGTTAAGGATAGGTGACAGATAGCCAATGTCGCACAGGACGTGCATAATGTGCTGGAGGTCCGTCGTCCGTCAATAATTTTTAAATCTCAGCATTCATGATGCTGTTTTTTTGAAACTTAGTAAAAACATGTTGTTAGTTTTTAATTTATTAAAGCTTAACGGTGCGTTTCATCAAAACTTTACAAGAGATCAAAAAGTTTTTAAATTAAGTTGCCTATTAAATGCAATTTTTTTATAATTAAAAATTTAAGGACAAAAAAGTTCCAGAAGGTTAAACACTTTACTTACTTTAAAAAACCATCTTCTTAAAGTTTGATTTCAACAAAATTTTCACAAATTAAAGTCTTTGGTATTCATTAGCAACTACCAAGAATTGGTTCTTCTAATTCAATTAGTTTAGAAGTTATTACCAAAAAATTTTTTTTTCTTAAACTTCAAACTTCAAAACTTTTTAGTTATGCATTTTAGTATAACAACTTTTTGCGTCAATCGTCTCAGTTTTAGGCCTAGTATTTACAGGTAAAGCATGTCCCACGTATTGCGACTCACCCTGTATAATATTTTTATAGTAAACAAAAAATATTTGTAACTGTTTCATTTATAAAAAACCCTAGTAATAAAGAGTCAGTTATTCGGAAGAACCTTCACAAGTTCTATATTGACTATATACGAATTCATTGAAAATGTATAATATTTTCACATAATAAAAGCCTCGTATTTACCAGACAATTTTCATGTCATCCAATTTCCGTACTCAGTCGGTTTTTTCAACCACTCTAAAATATGTACGATGTGTGTAAGCAAAATCATTTAGCTTGTGTAGAACTCCATATTGTATATGTACGTATACACTCGTCGGTACTATCTGATATGAGAGATATGTTAGATATTCTATTTGCGTTGGAAATAGCAAATAGCACACTGTAACTGTAAGTATAGATGGAGAATTGGATTTGTAATGGAATTGATTCACTAAGTAGTTTCTAGAGTCATGAATAGATGTATTTAATATGAAGCGACAATAGTGAATTGAACTACTGAAGGGCGCAATTACCAAATGACCTAAATTACGTATTTTCATATAAAGTAGATAAGTTTTGAAGCATCATTGAAAATGTTGTGCAGTTTGCAAAATGTGTACGTAAGCCTCAAGCAAACTAGGTGGTATGTATGTTGTTTAGAAAAACAGATACGTCAAGCGTTCAATGGAAATTATATATAAATATTTTGAGTAAAATATATCTGTAGGTAGGTAAGGGAACAAGCCTGGCTTGATTGCAATTTACCAGAAAAAGCTCGGTTGGTTTGTTATTATAATTCCAAACCGAGACTGGTGTAAAGTAATTCTTTGCACGCGGCTTATACGAGTTTTCCTTTTTTTTAGGAAATCTTTTGTACTACGTCACTCACGCTCACCTTCTAAGCTCACGTCCGGCCTCGCGCGCAAAACTTCTCGTTGGTGAATTTCTCATTTTGTAGCGCTTCGAGCGGATTGTGGTCTGAATTCAAACTACCGTATACGCACAAGTTAATGTTATTACAAACTGCTTACATTGGCTTTACTATGTTTCCTATAATTAAGTTAGCGACAGTTTGTATGTATGCATGTCTGCTTACACCATGCATGTGGTGGTGTTGTATGTGGAGGAGTAGAATGTTTGGAATTATTTGACTTTCGCACTGTGTGTGCGTGGTGCGGTTTCAGGATGGAATTAGAAAACAAGGTGTTACGTATTTGTAGTACAGTTGCGTGTTGGAAAAGTACATGTTTTCTTGGTTTAATTGGAGAAAATGTGTGAAATGTAAGAACGAGAATTAAGGTTGGGAAAAGTTTTATAATATTGGCGGATGCGCCGGTGCCAGAAAATAATTAATTTCATGTTTTTCATCGTTGTATATACATTAATCTATCAATCACGAACTATCAATAATTATTGTGATAGATACCTACTAGTGAGGGTATTTTTATTGATCAAAAATTTCGGTTAACAATTTTGGAAAATATTGGAGACCGCCTCGCCGTTTAATTTCATCATTTTAGTAACCCGTGAGTACAAAATTACAAGACAAAATCAAAATTTTTTCAAAGATTGTTCCGGTACACATTCGCCAAGTTACAATTTGGTTTTTGTATATTTGGCGAATGCGCCGGTGTTTAAAATATTTATTTTACACAAAATTCGTTTGTAACAAAAATAACTACAAATCTTCTCCACATACACCTGCATCGACATTTCATAGTAAATCGCCAGAAATATCTATCATGACCAACAACTGTATATAAAGATTTTGAGACGATGTCCTGCAGTCTGTTTATTCGGTTGTTGGTGACTTTATATCGGGTCACGTGCAACGGATATGACGGTACTGATGAGCACCCCGCGGTCAGATACCAACACTTAGGAGCAATACCACGTCCGGAACATCCGGTTACTATACAACTTTGCCAGACAAAGCACGCATTATTCATACGAAACTACCTATGCATGAGAACAATATAAACTCACCCGTAGGTCAGGTGTTAATACAAATTAAATGCACAATAATATCATGCATGGAGTAAAGTATCGACTGGTGCTGGAGGATATTTTAGGTTTGGAACAGAATTTTATATCCGTTATAGAAATAAATCATCATGAGATGTTTTTGGGCGATATATCTAACGTGTATCGAGTGGTATTTACAAAATGCAGCTACACTGGGAATGACATGAAGTTTTAAATGGTTGTAGATAAAGATTTACACATTCATGGCAGCGTAAAAATATATTTCATACAGCTATCGGATTCCAGTAAATAGAACAAAAACAAAAGGGAAAAATCGTTTAAAAAAAACGACCATCATCATCATTTAGCATCCACTAAACAAAACATAGTTGATCTCCACCGGCATGGCATGTAACTGCAACATATATAACATGACCATTATATTTTGCTTTTATGTATTGATATTGATTTTCCATTTCATTTCGTTTGACTAATTTGCTCTCTGTAGAGAGAGGAACGTGCAAAATAATATGCATGCAGTTTTGTACCGCTGTATCTAATATTCAAACAACAACAAGGTTTTGTTTGCATTTTGTAATTTACAATTAATGTGAACAATGGCCGACAAAATGGATAATAAACATTAATGCGGGCAATTTTTCATTGGAACAAAAACAAATATCGATGTATAATTTACGGCAATTTATACAAATAAGTCAGGCGGAAATAAAACTAATAATACAATATTAATAGTGAAAAATATTCAGAGTGAGTTAAAATAGCAACAACTACATCAATAAAATATCAATTTAAATTTTAAAAGACAGAACTGCTAAAAGTTTCTCTCAGGAGGATGAGAACTCCTGAAATCAGTAACATTTAACAATATTAACCATCTCTCCACTGGTCAATCAACTTATTGCCGATAGGTGAAAAATTTCAGATGTTATCGAATTTTGTGTTATCAAAGAATATGGAATACCTAACTACCTACAAATTGCTTCATGTCTAGACTGGAATTATTTTAGAGGGCTGCTAGATACAACACTACTACTTATTAGAAATTAAGTTATAAACCAAGGAAAACTTGGATGAAGCAATTGGATTTTTAGTTGACTCAATTCAAAAGGCTGGAGTAGTACTCACGCTAACAACAAAAGAGCAGGCGTCAGATTTTGTATTGTCCCATCAGCGTGAAGAAGTTGATTGCTAAGAAAAGGAAGTTAAGAAGAATTTGGCAAAATACTGGCGATTCAAGAATTAAAAACCAAATAAACAGAGCAACCAGGGAAATAAAAAAAACTACTAGGTACTCTAACACCTAAGAAAGAGTTCCTTTCAGTTGATTATTTAGGGTTTCTTCGGTTGGTTTGTTATAGTTTTCTGATGGTCTGTTATAGTGTCGCACAAGAAGCCATTGTTACAGTGTTATTTTCACATCTCCATCATCTATCAGCCTCTATTCGATTTTTCTACACATATTTTTCTAGTAAAATTATTTTTTAAATTGATTTTTTGGGGTTTTTTCAGTTGATTTGTTGCATCAGTTTTCCGATGGTCTGTTATAGCGTTGCGCAAAAAGTTACTTGGAAAATCTTTCAGCTTCTGAAGCTACTGACTACTCTTTACGGAGAGCCACTAAGCGGCTGAAACAACCAAAACAACCATGCACCAATTAGAAAAACTGATGGCAGTTGGGCAGGGACCGACCAAGAAAAGGCTGAAGTTTTGCTAATCATTTGGGAAACGTATTTCAACCTTTTTCTTTACAAAATCCTACCACAAGTTTTTGGGCTTAAAATAATTCGTTTAAACTAAACATATCTTAGTACAAAAGTTCTTCCTTACTGAGTTACAGGGCGCCACAAATTATTTTTCCAAATATTTTTTTAAGTATATCTACAGAACGGTTTAAAGTAGAGATTTGAAATTTGGTGGGTTAATAAGTCTATAAGGAAGCTACAATTTGTTGGTATTAGAACCAAAATAATATTGTTCAGTGGCGTACTTATCGAAGCGGTCTCAGGGTTTTTTTGAATAATTCTTGTATGGGATTAAATTTTTTTACAAAATAATAAGAATTATGATAGATACGCTCAAGACACGTAAAAAAGGTATACTTGTTTGATTTGCATTAACTCAACTGTTTACGAGATATTTCACTTTGAAAAAAATTTTTGCTATTAAAACGACAATTTGTGACACCCTGTAAAGTCTAAAATATTGGGTCACTCTAATACGGCTCATTCTACTTCCAAAACTAAGCATAATTTCTATCTTACATCGTTCTGTAGATATACCTAAAAAAGATAGAGGGCGAATAAAAAAATACATATTTCAACACCCTGTATTTTAGTAACGAAACATTTTTGGGGGTCGGTTTCTACAACCATTTATACTTAGTTTTGGACGTAGAATCAGCTCTATTAGAGTGACCCAATATTTTTTACTTTACAGGGTAAATCACAAATTGTTTTTATAGCAAAAAAATTTTCGAAGTTAAATATCTCGCAAACAGTTGAGTTAACGCAAGTCAAACAAGTACACCTTTTTTACGTGTCTTGAGCGTATCAATCATAATTCTCGTTATTATGTAAAAAAATTCAATACCCTACAAAAAATATCCAAAAAAACACTGAGTCCCCCCCCCTATAAGTACGACACTGAACAATATAATTTTGGTTGTAATACCATCACATCCTTATAGACTTATTAATCCACCAAATTTCAAGTCTCTACTTTAATTTGGTTCAATCGAATTATTTTGAGCCCAAAAACTTGTGGTAGGATTTTGTAAAGACGTTTTCGAGACACCCTGTATATCATATACCAAAAGTTGAATCCCAAAAAAGCTCCTGGTTATGTCTTATATTATTACAACAGTTACCTTGTTACCTATGAAAGCCATAAAACAAATCATGTACATTTATATAATTCTAAGACTCGGCCACTTTCCATCCCAATGGAAAGTTGCTCAAAAAATCCTTATTCCAAAACCAGGCAAGTCAACAGACGAAGTTGCTTCTTACAAACTAATAGGTCTCCTTCGTCTTTTATCAAATGTGTTTGAAAAACTTCTTCTGGAAAGACTTTTAAATTTACAAATTATATAAGTACAGCTATTAATAAAATTGATGGGATTTTTAGTTTACAACAATTTAGTCTAATAACCGCTTTAGAAAAACATGCCAATGACTTTTTTACTTACCTATTTTAATATTTCTTATGTAGGTAAGTAACGACAACGCTAAATATTCTATAAGTAAAAAACAAGAGAAAGATTAAAATATACTTAAATAATTCATTAGATAAACAGTTTTCCTATATTTGATTATACAGTTAACATGATGTACTAGTATTCTTAGCCTATAAGCACTTAAGTATAAACCTACCTCTGTATAAAAAAACAATCTCGCTCCCTCCGCATTAATTTATCGCTATCGACTAAAATTTGAGTAAATGCATCAAGGTAACTTAAAACCTTGTTTTTGCTAAGAGCATTCTATTTCTTCCAATTTTTTTTCGTGACTTGTAACTGTGACTTTTGCTAATAAAAAGCTTTTTCGTGTCGTTTTTTTATATCATATATAAATACATAATATCATTCAATTTTTGTGTTTTCTCCAAGGACGCACACATTTCTATCTTCTCGTTTCTCCCATTTCGATTCCTCAAGGATTTTCCAGCACATTTCCTGGGAATACGCACGATGCAGACATTTATCACATGTCTTATAATTATCCAATAATTTCATATTAAAGTAATAGCAAGCATATAGCGATAGCGAATTTGAAGAGTTTCAATTTCTTAGAGCATATTATAACTTTTCATGTATTACTTTGTGCCTAATTGGATTTTACTTTCTATTCAAATTGTATATGTTTACATTTTATATAATTAATTGACTCATTTCAGTCCGAACAACTAAAGGAAATTCTAGTTGGGAATGAAAGCTTTAATACCTTTATATGAATAGGTTCACTAATTGAAAAGGTTTAGTCGCCAAAGAAATAAAGATAAAATGAAACGCTACAGTTTTCCCAATTAGAGTATACCTACATTTTCTCCTCCAGCTCTCCCCATTTTATTTTCTTGGGATTACCTATGCTTTTATACCAATCCACAAGGAATTTGATATGACAACAATGTAAATATCTACTTAGAAATGTGATATTTCCAGTTTCAGAAAATAAATACGGGCAATTTGTATACCTCAAGGAATTACCATTATAGTTACATTTTGTCATTCTAGTATGTAGGATAGGTAAATAAAATATGTAGTTATAACAAAATGGAATTTATTTTTACGGTTAATTTACATTCAGATCTAAGCGTAGGTACATTTTAAATTACTTGAGAGCATAATATTAAAAATAATCGATAACAACAAATTATCACATATTTTCCAGTAGGTATAATAATAGAAATAAAATTTTATTTTACGGATCATTTCTTACCATTTGTAAGAAGCTAAAATTAAAGGAACGAAATATTACATTGCAGTAATTAGAGAGGTGAATGGATGGAATTTCATCATTTACTCCTAAAAAGGAAACAAGATACAAATATACGTCTGCATTTTATCTTAAGTAAGTAAATAATTAATTTGAAATAATCAGTCAACTCTATTAGTGTCTTTTGGATAACAAAAAAGACAAATATTTAAATTGATATAAAGACAATTTATGTAAATCGTAAAGACTGTCGTTGTGGTGATCTAGTTTTATAATTCATCTATTCACCTCAATTTTTTAGAGATAAATTGCAAATTAAATTACATATTATACGTATCATAATTATTGTGTTTGATACAGCAGATATTCCTTAAGTAGTTTGGGTAAAGGTAGTGATGATACAGCTTTCTTGGTAATATGTTGTAGAATGGCGACTCGACAGGCAGCCTGCAGACTAGGAACTGAAAAAAGTACATGATTAGCTCTCGTGGAAATGTACAGGGTGGGCAAAATTCGATGTTTTTATAGGGTAACTTTTAAACCATAAGAGATATTGAAAATCTGACCACGCATCGTCGAGCTCTTTTTTTAACAAACCCTTGACGGCGAAGTCAAAATTTAGCGATCGTCGTTTGTTTTCGAGTTATGGGCGAAAATTCGATTTCTTGAGATTTCGATTTATGTCTATATTTCGGTTGTTTGTGAATTTAGAGAAATGGCGTTTGCACGTTCTTAAGGCACTTTTTTGAGGAGAATGCAATGGCGTTAACAGATTTTGAAAATGTTTTTTTATTTTTAGGTTATGACAAACATTTTTAATTTTTTATATGGAAGTCATAGTGAGCTGTCACTTTATTGAAAAGAGCATTTTTTTCTCTTTTCAAATATATATAATATGTAGGGTCTATTCCTTCAATTTCTTCTTAAAAAATCAAAAAATCTAAATTTTTGGAATTACTAATATGTATTTTGCATATTTATCGCAGTAGACGAATGTCATGGTGAGAACCCTCGGTGCGCCATTAAGATCCAAAATCAGGGTTGGTTTGGTTTTAGTGTTTGGTGTGCCTTAATAAAAAATCAAGTTTTGGCATATAAGATTTATGAGGGAAATCTAACTGGTAAACGGTACTACCAATATTTAAATGAGAAAATTGTTGATGAATATTTGGACAATTTATCGTTCAGCGATAGAAGTCAGTTCTTCTTACAACACGATGGTGCACCACCTCATAATACGAGATCAGCTAGAGAATTGCTTAACTCAAAATTCAGATATAATTGGTTTTTACCAATGGGCCAATTAGATGACCACCAAGGTCGCCTGATTTGACACCCTTGGAGACATATTAAAGATAATTCATATAAAACTAAAAGTAGAAATACAGAAGAACTCAAAGCCAAGTTTACGCAATGCCTTAACTCCGTGTCAAATATTTACATTTCGAATGCGCACAGAAGTGTCATGAAAAGTGTATTGCAGTTAATAGACGTAATTTTGAACTTTTTCTTTGAGTTGTTTTATATAGATATTAATTTTAGATAGTGTCGTGTTTATATGAATGTCGTTTGTTGTATTTTCATTTTTATTATAAGATTTTTTTTAATTTAAATTCAAAAATTTAGATATTTTTATTTTTCAAGAAGAAATTGAAGGAATAGCCCCTACATATTATATATATTTGAAAAGAGAAAAAATGCTCTTTTAAATAAAGTGACAGCCCACTATGACTTCCATATAAAAAAATAAAAATTTATGTCATAACCTAAAAATAAAAAGTCATTTTCAAAATCTGTTAACGCCATTGCATTCGCATCAAAAAAGTGCCTTAAGAACGTGCAAACGCCATTTCTCTAAATTCACAAACAACCGAAATATAGACTCCAAATCGAAATCTCAAAAAATCGAATTTTCGGCCATAACTCGAAAACAAACGACGATCGCTAAAATTTGACTTCACCGTCAAGGGTTTCTCAAAAAAAGAGCTCGACGATGCGCGGTCAGATTTTCAATATCTGTTATGGTTTAAAAGTTACCCTATAAAAACATCGAATTTTGCCCACCCTGTACCTAACACAAGAAAATACTAACCGACATATAATTGAATAATCCTAACTTTCTTAGTAGTACCATAAACATCAACAACGACATGTAGAGGTGATTTAGTGAAGGGAATTTTTTTTACGCATGCCCCTTGGTCTTTCCCATTGATAATATAGTGCATCTCAGCTTCGTGTTCATCTGTAGGCACGTACATAACCCCTATTCTACTTCCCA
This sequence comes from Pediacus dermestoides, assembly GCA_963942485.1. Taxonomy (NCBI): domain Eukaryota; kingdom Metazoa; phylum Arthropoda; class Insecta; order Coleoptera; family Cucujidae; genus Pediacus; species Pediacus dermestoides. Next base: position 8,557,413 of record OZ012629.1, read on the forward strand.
TATCAGTTGGCAAGATTTCCTCCTTCAAAGATCGAATCGGTTTGAGTAAACTGATGGGCACAATCCCGCGGCACGTTTTTATTATACTTCTGTCAATGTTAATTTTTTTTTGTCCTTTGCAACCGCCACACTTATCACTCTTTGAGTCTTCGTACTCAAAAACGCTGTTGTGGGCTTTACTTATGCCGTAAATCCAGGATGTTCCTATGTTGGCCAAGTCGGGTAAAGCGTACTGGGGGATTGACCCCGTTCGATAAATTGTGAGTGGGTCCAATTGGGTTAGTCCTAATCTCATATGGCCTGACCATCCAGTCTCGTTTTGTTCTATTTCTAACAGGAATATTTCGCCTGGAAGCAAGGGCTTCTCACTAAATGTTATGGCATTTGCAAAGCTCTTCTTCCGGTAGGCCACCGTATTATCGTCGGAAAGTACGATGTTTTCACCGTGATACGGGTGGAAACGTGTTATGAAATTCCTGTTACTACAAGTCATTGTATATTATTCTTTTGAGTAAAAATTATTAGTTTTGCACTGGTTTTAAAAATTTAAATTTTCCCATACACGCTATTTAATCACAACAGAACATCCCTGTTTTAAAAGAATATCTCAGACTTACATTAATATTATACAAAGTTCCTATTACTATGAACTCATTTTACTTATTTTTTATAATAAACTTCAACAATACAATAACCAAAATATTGATAGTTTGCTCAAGTTGACACATTCTTCTTCTACTTATCAGTGCTACCAACAAATATTTATTGATCTATTGCGTCATACAAAATTTATTCAATGTTTCTTGTAAATAATAAACAAATCAATATAATAATTTGTGTTATCAATCACTAAGAAATTATGACACATGCAATATCAAATTAAAATATATTTTCTAATTTAAAAACTTCGTTGCTCTTCTGGCAGCGGTAGAAGACGAAAGTATTTTGACAATTAAAACTAGGTTAGCTTTATTTGAAAAACTGATTTTACAATTACAATGAACTTTCACTATAAATTTTCTAGTGAAGCCAAACAAGACTTCCTTGAATTTTTAAAAGTATCCGAAGAACAAAATAACAATCCCTTTTGCAATTTACAAGAATATGAATCAAGTAAAAGATTTTTCCGACTTGTAAGTACAAAAAACTACCAACAACTTTTATTTCGTTACATGATTAATTTCCAGACTCCTGAAACTACTGCAGAACTAGAAAATTATAAAAGTAAGCGAGCAATTGTCTACGAAATTTCCGATAGTGATGAAGAAGTTGCTGAAGCTACACCACAAACTCAAAGCGCTCCAGAAGAAAATGCTACCATCCAAGAAACCTCCACATTTGACGACATAACTGATTCTATAAAAGAGAGTTTAGATGTTGATAAACCTATTTCGCCTTTTGTGTTAAATAATCTAGAAAACCAAAGCGATAAACTAGAAAATGTTTTTAAGACTTTGGCGAGTGAACTGAATTTAGAGGCTGTGATAAATTTTGGGATATCTCTTATAGAATCTACTAAACTTGTACGGTATTACATTCGGTATTTGCTGTTGAATTCGGTGAGAAAGTAAAATTTTGGGGATATACTTGAACAAAAGGAAAAATTTTCAGATGAAATTATTGGAATATTCGGATAATTTACAAGAGATTTTAGAGCAGTATTTTCGTAAACATCCCACTGAGCTTGTTCAGGAATTGTCTAGTGTACTTTTAGATGGAAACAACGAAAGTTCTAGAATTGTCCTACAATATATCGACAAGTTGACCGTAGATTGCAAGTCCACTTTGTTTAGGTAAAATATTGAACCTACCTGCTGTGGATATGATTTAAATATATTGATACATTTCCAGGGAATTCATTTTCAACTGTAACCAACTCCTACCTAGTTACATTTCCGTCATAGAAATATTGCTAAACGCCCAAACAGAACCAGAATCCATGCATAAACTTATCGAAGTCATGTCAATTTTTGCCGGTGACTTCAAAGTAGATAAAAGTTTTGGGAAATTAATAATAACGGTTATACAAACGCTGGGTAGCAAAGTACTGCAATTTGACCGTCCGTTGAAGCATATTATAGGAACGCATTCATCGATATGGAAGGCGAAAGTACAAAAAACGTTTGATGCTTGTTTTGATGATAGTTTGAGTTTGTCGCAGTTTTAAAGTAAACTAGAGGGGGCCAGAAATTGTAGTTAGGTTTAAGGCTAATGAAATGAGCATAATACTCGTTATTTACAACAATAAAATTGGAATGAAAGCCAGAAATAATTTTTTGTAGTTTTATTTTGAATAAATTATCCAATTTCCTTGTTTACATTGTTAAATAACATTTAGGCCAGTCACCAGAAACATGAAACACCGAAAAAGTAAAAGCTCTAATTTTTTATTGGGGTGTAATTAAGCTAGAGTTAATTTGGGGGATTCCTCAACTAGTGGGGTCATCTTTAGGCGAACAACACGTAAATATAAATATTCAAACGATAGTTAAATTAAAATATATGTATAGTAGAAATACGATAAAAATGACCTGGAAAAATTTGAATAACTTAAGTAGGTACCTTAGCTTTATTAAAAAAAGTTACACTTTTTAAAGAATTTTGACCTTATCAGCTTACATTTCGCTATATCTCGAAAAATATACATCCTATGTGAATAACATTTGAGATATTGCTAAAATATAGATTGGTTCGTTTGATGAATTTTTTCCATATTTTTTTATTGTAATATTTGGGAATTTAGTCAAAAATGTTACCTAATCCTTATTTGGTAATTTTTTAGAGTAGGTATTTAAAAAAATCACTATTGACACTGGGTTAAATGGAAAAACCAAAAAAATATTGACTACACCTGTCTCTCCACATCTTGCAAGCGCACAATTTCTTTCAATATTTTTTTGGAATAATAATTATTAATTATTGATTATCTACAAGTTTATTTCTAAAAAGAATTGTCTCCAATGGTAGAATGGTACCTAACTGAACAGATATGATGGTACATTTTTGTAATAAGAAAGATTTTGGACAAAAAATCATGAAACAATTACCACATATCTAAAAAATTTATTATTTAATAACATTGCAAAGTTTTGCATAAAGAAACTAATAAGCGATTTCCGAAATATGACCATATAAAGTGTATTGTCTTGAAAATATCGTTAAAAGTAGGTAGGTACTTTTTTTGGCATAAGTTAAAGTAGGTATTCATAGTAAATTTGTTAACCTACGTCCACCTAGGTCCTACGTTATTCAAATTTCGGTTAATGATATAATAATAGACATAATGAACACGTAATTTTTTCAATTTCTCTACATTTGAATGGTATAATAATATTCGTTATAAATGCTTTTCTAGTAAAAGTCTCAAGCACACTGTAGAGTGTAGAGAGTTAAGGGATCTAGGTACCTACGGTTTTTTGTAAATTTTTTGCTTTATCCTTTTTCTGGAGACTGTTTTTGATGACAATAAATTACTAGTCCTTCAGCTAGGGGTCAAAAGGTAGGAAGTAAAAGCGGGATGAGACGACGCAGTGTTTTCTGAAGGTTTTTTGGTCGCTGAATCCGAATCCGTGCGTCGTTTTTCAATAAAGTGGTGCAATCAAAAGTTATTAACAATTTATTGTTTAAAATGCAATAACTCGAAAAAAAAGTTTCAAACAAAAGTTGTTCAAAATAAAAAACTCTCCGAAAAGTTCATATGGTATTTTGTCATAAAGTCGCAAGGACAAAAGTTATTATCAATTTATTGTTTAAATGTTTACATTAACTCGAAAACGAAAAGTACCTATACATTTTACCAAAAAAAATTTCAAACGAAAGTTGTTCAAAATAAAAAGACTCTCCGAAAAGGTCATATGGTATTTTATCATAAAGTTGCTCGGACAAAAGTTATTAACAATTTATTGTTTAAAATGCAATAACTCGAAAAGTGTACATTTTACCAAAAAAAGTTTCAAACAATAGTTGTGCAAGATAAAAAGACTCTCCTAAAATGTATGCTTTTTGGTTTGTTCCGTTTTAAACAATAAATTGTTAATAACATTTGTTCGAGCGACTTTATGACAAAATACCATATGACCTTTTCGGAGAGTCTTTTTATTTTGCACAACTTTTGTTTGAAACTTTTTTTGGTAAAATGTATACTTTTCGAGTTATTGCGTTTTAAACATTTAAACAATAAATTGTTAATAACTTTTGTCCGTGCGACTTTATGACAAAATATCATATGACCTTTTCGGAGAGTCTTTTTATTTTGAACAACTTTTGTTTGAAACTTTTTTTGGTAAAATGCTCGGTAAAATCTATACTTTTCGAGTTATTGCGTTTTAAACAATAAATTGTTAATAACTTTTGTTTGCACCACTTTATTGAAAAACGACGCACGGATTCGGCTTCAGCGACCAAAAAACCTTCAGAAAACACTGCGTCGTCTCATCCCGCTTTTACTTCCTACCTTTTGACCCCTAGCTGAAGGACTATATTTAGAAATAACATAATTGTTGTTAGTTTCAATATAAAGCTACGACTATACAAAATGCAAAATCAAAAAATAACTTTTTCTTGACTTGTGTTTATATTTATCATCTATGGACTTGTGCGATCTTGTACTGATGAACTTTAATTTTTTGACATCCCAAGAACCCAGATGAGCAGACATTTCGAAGGTCACCTTTTTTATGTCTAGTAAATACAGAACATAAATGAGATTTTGAGATTGAAAGTTTGTATAACAAAAGCATGTGCTGGCATCATATCGAATATTATCTTGCACAACTGGCGGCCTTGCCATGAGGACCCTAATACCTACCTACTATTATCTAACTATTACATACAGTATGTTAGATAAACTTTTTAATCGACTACTGATGAGTTGCAATTTTATATATCATTACTAGTGCTTTAAAAAAAACGCTTCTGTATAACAAAGTTCCGGAGGTATGAAAAGGTTGCAAATTCAAAGTACAGTCTGTACCTGTGTAACGAACATTTGCAACCATGTTCGAAAAATTTTGCATTTTGTTGACCCCCCTTTGTTAAAAAATTCATCGCCCCGAGTAATAAAGAAATTAAAAAAAATTCTTCCGTTCCTCAAAAATTTATGCAAATTGGCATGCGGGGTCAGGACTGTATTATAAGTATTACATAAAATTTGCATAACTTTTGGAATTTTGTACGAAGAATTACAACAATATTTGCTAATTGTTTAATAAAAATCCAGGTTCCGTTTAGCAAAAAAGGTTGCAAATTCAATGGAAGATTTGTAATAGGCCATTTAACATTTGTCCAAGTTTGCATAAGTTTTGTAATTTTGTACAAAAAGATATTGCAAATTGTTGTTTTTTCAATTTTTGACAATGTTCCGGTCATCCGGACGGGTTGCAAATTTAGACTTAATATTATTTTAGCGTTTTCAAACTTGTGTCCAAGTTTCAAAACTTTTGCATTTTTTAGCAAAATGGACTTTAAAATGCTTGAATGACTGGCCTAATGGAACAGTTTAGAGCATTACCTCTCACCCTGCATTGATGGAGCAACATCAACTAAATCTGAATCGTCGATTTTAAGCGTCGAAATATCAACAAATACAAGTCTTTCTTTTCATAATTTAACAAATTGTACGTTTCATATTTATAAAAATAAAATTGAGTACCTAATTAGAGGTTAATTTTATTGCGTTGGTAGCCAATAAAGTGTTGTTAATCGATAAAATGGCACTTTTCTTTACTGTTTTCGACAGATTAAAATGGCTAATTTCCAGTAAGTACACAAAAAATATTTTATTAATCATAATGATTGCTTAAATTTTAATTTTCTGTAGTAGTACCTCTACCTACCTCTTTTTTTTTATTATATCATTTTGACTTTATCTACTATAAATAGATAATTAATTTATTTGATTAGTAAAGCTACTAACATAATACTTGATGTGACTTAAATTTATCAATATCACAGTTCAATTCTCGCACTATTAGATAACGATGTAATAATATTAAGCGGCCTTCATTCCCACACGGTACATACTCCATAATAGATATACTCTTGATCTAAAATAGTACCGTAAAAAATGTGGGTCCACGTGCTGTTTTTTCTTCTACCAAGTGTACACTGTGCAAATATTCTATTTGCAAATGATTTACCATCACCCAGTCATCAAATCTGGAACTACGCTCTAGTATCAGGACTAATCCAAAAAGGACACAACATAACAATGATTGGACCTGACGCTGCTAAATCACCAAAAACTGACAAATACCATCCGATAGCATTTGAAGGTAATATTGTTTGTGTTTAGTTAGTTTAGCTTAGATATATGGAATCTGGTTTTAGGAATATATGAATCTTTTGCTGAGGCTACAGGTGATTCGAATACTGTGGATATGTTAGCAAAAACACCTTTGGAAATGATGCAAATGTTTATGGATTTTACCATGTTTTGTTGTAATTTTACTTTGAATACCAATGGAATGAAGCAGTTGTTAAATTATCCTAAAGATTTTAAGTTTGATTTGATTATATTAGATGTAACGCAGAGTCCTTGCTTGTATCCCTTGATTCAAAAATTTAATTATCCACCAACGATTGGTGTCACAGCTTTCCTTTTGCCAACTTATCTATCATTCGATTTTGGAAATAGTTTACAACCTTCGTACTTACCGTGGACACATTTACCATATAGTGAAGATATGAGTTTTCTTCAAAGAACTGTAAATTTCGTCCTGACTTACCTAGACCTTTTCTTACAACGTGTTTACGTATTTCCTAAAATTGCGACTTACCACGCGGAAATTTTTGGTGATCAAGTTGATTCTATTGAAAATTTAAAACAGCATATATCGTTACTTTTGTCCAACGTGGATCCAATTTTATATTATCCACAACCAATTACACCGAATATAATACCGGTGGGTGGATTGCATACTAGACCACCAAAAAAATTACCAGAGGTATGTTGTTTAGTTTAATTTAATTACCTATTATTTTTTACAATATGTTTCTAGGATTTACAAAATTTTATGGATAAATCCAAGCGTGGTGTCATAATTTTCTCACTTGGTACCAATATTAAATCAAGCCATTTAGGTGCGGATAGAATTGGGATAATTTTGGACACTTTTAAAAAATTGCCTTATGATGTGCTTTGGAAATTCGAGAGCGAAATGGAAGATATTCCAAAAAATATAAAAATAAGTCCCTGGTTACCCCTAAATGATCTCTTAGGTTAGTTCTAATTCTATATATTAAATAATTATGCGAACTAATGGATTTTCTGTAGCTCATAAAAACACCAAATTATTTATAAGTCATGGTGGTGCTCTAAGTACTCAAGAAGCGATGTTTCATGGAGTACCAGTACTAGGAATGCCGTTCTTTGCCGACCAACACTTAAATATTCAAACAATGGTTAAAAGGAATCTTGCAGAACATCTTGATTTTCATACGTTAACTTCAAATGGTTTCTTAGAGAAAATCATGTACACTGTAGAGAATCAAAAGTAGGAAATTTAAAAATTTTAATAGAGTTTTACTAAGTATAGATTATTTTGCAGGATTGCCAAAAACATGAAAGAAATATCGACTAGATTTAGGACACTTCCTGAAACACCATTGAACAGAGCAGTTTTATGGGTGGAATATGTACTGAAGCATAAGGGTGCTAAATTTTTGAGTCCAAAATCCAGAAGGTTACCATTTTTTGTAGCATCAAGCCTTGACGTAATTGTGTTTTTAAGTTTAATGGGAGTGGGTGTAAGTGTGATGTTTTGGCTACTTATTACTAGAATTTGTAGATCTAAATCAAAATTAAAAAAGGAATAACAAATTTTGAGTAAATTATTGTAATTTATAAGTAGTTAACTTTGAGAAGGTAGTTTAGGATATGATGATAGTGAAGAAATAATAATAATATCTACTTGTATGTACGTACTTATCTTAAGAGACCAAAGGATTAATGCGGTTTTTAGTCCCGTGATATATATTCTAATTTTTGGGCGATCTAATGCTTTAATATACAGGGTGTCCCAGTTTATATCGTCAGGATTTCACCAGTCGATAGTTTAGCGAAAATTAAAGGTGGTTTGTCTAATAAACTATGGTCGAATGTTGCTTCCTTTTTGACGTACAGGCCATTAAAGAAAATAAATTATTTTAAATAATTTGCTATAAATGAATAACAAAAAAAGTTAGCCTTCTGAAATTTTGTATAGATCTTTTTTTTTGTATTCTCTTATTAATAGTGGTTGCAATTATTTTATTTAGAACACAGAGGCGTGCGTACGGGTTTCTTCAAAAACATTTTATTGAATAAAACGTACGCCACTTTTGCAGCACCAATATGCAGAGAGTATTTTCCATTTAATTTAGAAACTTTTTCGTATCTTATAATTTTTTGATAACTTAACTCAAAATAACCTAATAGTACAGTAAATAAGGGAGAAAAAAAGGCTTCAATAGACTTTTTTTACCCTACAGCCAATTTTTTGTAGAATCTTCTAAAGAGTCACCCTAAAAGTTTAAAACTGAGTTTGTGTATTCGTAGACCCCGCCCTTCCTTCACCAGCCCTCAATTAGGGGTTGGATTTTTTTGTTTATTGAATAACTTTTTTCCTATTAAATTTTCGAAAAAAAGAGTCACTACAAAGTTGTAAAGGAAAATATTTCCTACAACTTATTTTTTAAACTTTTTTTGATATTATCGATTTTTAAAAAGTTATTCAACAAATAAGTTGAAAATTTCGGGGAAAGAGTAGTAAGTAGTAGTAGTAGTAAGTAGTATCTAACTAGAGAAAAATTTCCCTAAAATTTGCAACTTATTTGTTGAATATCTTTTTAAATATTGACAATATCAAAAAAATATTAAAAGGAAAGTTGTATGAAATATTTTTCTCTACAACTTTGTACTGATGCTTTTTTCGGAAATCTAATAGGGAAGAACCTCTTTAATAAATAAGAAAAAAAAAGTTAAGTTATCCAGAAATTGTAAGATACAAAAAAGTTTCTAAATTGAATGGAAAATACTCTCTGCATATTGGTGCTGCAAAAAAACAGTGGTGTACGTTTTATTCAATAAAATGTTTTTGAAGAAACCCGTACGCGCGCCTCTGTATTCTAAATAAAATAATTGCAACCACTATTAATAAGAGAATACAAAAAAAAAGATCTATGCAAAATTTCAGAAAACACACCACCTTTAATTTTCGCTAAACTATCGACTGGTGAAATCCTGACGATATAAACTGGGACACTCTGTATTTTTATTTATATTCATAGAAAAAAACAATATTTAATCATAAGATAATACGAAGATTTCCACCATGTTATTATTTAGTAGAATAAGTACAAATTGATGTTATAGGAGTATATAAATGTTATCACAAATTTGGCAATACAAATATTAACCTAAAGATTAGTTTTTTCCATTTCACCCAAATAAACACACTTCATATTATTAACGATTAAATCTCTAGTTGAACGTGTCGCTTATTTCATCCAAAGCATGGGTGTAATCAAATCAATTACTGTGACCTTTGCAATTGATGTTGCGATGTTATAATATATAGTTACATATATCCTTGAAAGTGTAGTTATAATAATGTGGTTCTATGTGTTCGTTTTTTTTCTACAAAGCGTAAACTCTGCAAATATTTTATTTCTAAATGATTTACCATCACCCAGTCATCAAATTTGGAATTATGCATTAGCTACCGGACTAATACAAAAAGGACATAATGTAACAATGTTCGGACCAGATGCGGATAAGGCACCAGAAACTGATAAATACCATCCGATACTTCTTGAGGGTAACTAGTAAAATGTGTTAATACAGTTTTATTCAAATTATGAAATTTTAGGAATTTACGATTTTACATCGCACGATAAGAACTTCAGTATGGTGGACTCCATATCGAAAGGACCACTGGAAATGATGAAATTCTTTATAGATTTTACTGACACCGGCTGTGAGTTCACTCTAAATTCCAATGGGTTGAAACAACTTTTAAATTATCCTGAGACATTTAAATTTGATATGATTATACTAGACATTACACTGGGTCCTTGTTTGTATCCACTCATACAAAAATTTAATTATCCACCAACGATTGGTGTAACAGCTTTCCTCTTACCATCATTGATATCCTTTAACTTTGGCAATACTTTACATCCCTCATATTTACCATGGGTCAATTTGCCTTACAGCGATGATATGACCTTCTTTCAAAGAACGGAAAATTTCATCTTTACTTATCTGGACTCATTCTTGCAATACTTTTACGTGTTTCCGAGAATGGAAAAACTTCAACGGAAAGTATTCGGTAATGACATGGACACCTTAAAGGAACTACAACAACATGTATCCTTGGTTTTATCTAATGTGGATCCTATTTTATATTATCCACAACCACTTCCACCGAACATAGTACCAGTTGGTGGATTGCACACTAGACCACCAAAAAAACTACCAGAGGTACTCTGTTTAAAATAATTTACTACTTTGTGTAAAATATTTCTTGTAGGATCTAGAAATTTTCATGGGTAGATCCAAGCGTGGTGTAATAATTTTTTCACTTGGCACCAATATTAAATCAAGTGATTTAGGTGACGAAAAAATTAAAATTATTTTGGACACATTTAAGAAATTGCCTTATGATGTGCTTTGGAAATTCGAGAAAGAAATGAAAGATATTCCAAAAAATGTAAAAATAAGTCCTTGGTTGCCCCTAAACGATCTCTTAGGTTTGTTCCTGCAGGTAAATGAAATTTTTATACGAACTTAAATGGAATTTTCTGTAGCTCATAAAAACACCAAAGTGTTTATAAGCCATGGTGGGGCCCTAAGTACTCAAGAAGCCATGTACCATGGAGTACCAGTTCTAGGAATGCCGTTTTTTGCTGATCAACACATAAATGTTAAAACAATGGTTAACAGGAATCTTGCCGAGCATATTGATTTCCTTATGTTAACTACAAATGTTTTTCTAAAGAAAATCAAGGACACTGTAGAGAATCAAGGGTAGGAAATTTGAAAAATATAGTTGATTCTTAGACTGTAAATTATTTTGCAGAATTGCACAAAATATGAAAGATGTATCGGCAAGATTTAGGGCACTTCCTGAAACACCATTGAATAGAGGCGTATTTTGGGTGGAATATGTATTGCAGCACAAGGGGGCCAAGTTTCTAAACCCAAAATCAAGAAGTTTACCATATTTTGTAGCATCAAGTCTAGATGTTGTTCTATTTTTAATTTCAATAGGAGTAGGTTTAAGTGTTATATTCTGGGTAGTTATTGCTAGAGTTTGTAGATCGAAATCAAAATTAAAGAAAGATTAGAATTTGAAGATAATATAGTCTGTAGTATTAACTAAATCAACATATTTTATTTATTAATGATTGTTGGTATTATGATGTGTTACCTTGCATTTAAAATAAAAAGAAATTATTACTACCTAATAAGTTTTTTTCAAATGTACCTAAACTGTAGTTGGCTTCAGATTATTGAAAGTCATATACGTGACTATTACTACTACTTATCTATAATTGGTTTATTTAATCAGAAGAATTAGTGTGACCCTTGCTATCATTGATGCTATTACACTATTTTAATAGTTATAACATTGAAAGTGATAAAGCACCATTACCAAAATGTGGTTTTATGTGTTTATTTTTCTTCTACAAAACGTGAACTCCGCAAATATTTTATTTCTAAATGAAGTACCATCTCCCAGTCACCACATTTGGAATTACGCCCTAGCAGAAGGACTAATACAAAAAGGACATAACGTAACAATGTTTGGTCCAGACGCACATAAAGCACCAGAAACTAACAAATACCATCCTATAGTAATTGAAGGTAACTAACAAAAATGTTTTAAAGGTTTGGTTCAAATTATGAAATTTTAGAATTGTATGATTTTCTGTCAAAGGATATGAACTACAGTATGGCTGATAACAGATTAAAAGGAGCAGTGGAAATGATGAAATTCTTTATAGAATTTTCTACCCTCACCTGTGAGTTTGTTATAGAGTCCAACGCAATGAAACAACTTCTAAACTACCCCAAATCCTTTAAATTTGATATGATTATAATAGACATTACCATGGGACCCTGTTTGTATCCTCTGATACAGAAATTTAATTATCCACCAACGATTGGTGTAACAGCTTTCCTCTTACCATCATATATATCCTTCAACTACGGCAATGATGTATATCCCTCATATTTACCATGTTCATGGGTAAATTTGCCTTTCAGTGATGATATGACGTTTTTTCAAAGAACTCTAAATTTTATCTACACTTATCTAGATATATTTCTGCAACATTTCTACTTCTATCCTAAAATGAAGCAAGTGCAACGAAAAATATTCAGTAGCGACATGGAATCTTTGGAAGATCTACAACAACACATATCCTTGGTTCTATCCAATGTGGATCCTATTTTATCTTATCCACAACCAATTACACCAAATATAATCGCGGTTGGTGGATTGCATACTAGACCGCCAAAAAAATTACCAGGGGTAGGTACCTAAGTTATTTTACTAGATTTCGGTACTAGTTTTCACAAGATATATCTTGTAGGATCTACAAAATTTCATGGATAGATCCAAGCGTGGTGTAATAATTTTTTCACTTGGCACCAATATTGCATCAAGCGATTTAGGTGCCGAAAAAATTCAAATTATTTTGGAAACTTTTAAGAAATTGCCTTATGATTTCCTTTGGAAATTGGACAGCGAATTGGAAGCTGTTCCTAAAAATATAAAACTAAATCCCTGGTTGCCTCTAAATGATCTATTGGGTTTGTTCTTGGTAAGTTAAACTTTTGTACAGGCTTAACATGGAATTCCTTAGCTCATCCAAACACCAAACTGTTCATAAGTCACGGTGGTGCCCTAAGTACTCAAGAAGCTATGTATCATGGAGTACCAGTGCTAGGAATGCCGTTTTTTGCTGATCAACTCACAAATATTCAATCAATGGTTAACAGGAATCTTGCAGATCAAATTGATTTCCTTACGTTAACTACCGATGATTTTCTAAAGAAAATCAAGGATACTGTAGAGAATCAAGGGTAGGAAATTTAAAAATTATAATAATCTTTAGACTATAAATTATTTTGTAGGATTGCAAAAAATATGAAAGAAATATCGGCAAGATTTAGGACACTTCCTGAAACACCGTTGAATAGGGCAGTATTTTGGGTGGAATATGTATTGCAGCACAAGGGGGCCAAGTTTCTAAACCCAAAAGCAAGAAGTTTACCATATTTTGTAGCATCAAGCCTAGATGTTGTTCTATTTTTACTTTCAATAGGAGTAGGTTTAAGTGTTATATTCTGGGTAGTTATTGCTACAGTTTGTAGATCGAAATCAAAATTAAAAAAAGATTAGAATTTAATGTACAGGAACGTAAATTTAGTAACGAAAGTTATATTTTGTGATGATAGGTATATTAAGTATAGAGTTTAATATTTTTGATTTGTAACGTTAGCTAAAGAGTGTGTAGTAGGTATTTGCGTAATTTATATTAGATGTGAAACTAATATTTCACTCAGTTGACATTTCGTTTAGTATATTGGAGCTTTTTCAGAGCTTCTGCAATTTTTATTCACTACAATTTTGACAATTAAAGCGAAGAAAAGAAGTGAAACGCATGATGGTATCCGAGTGAAACAAGGGAAATTAAGATGCTTCAGTGGGCAGGCTAAAATGAAGATTCCACCATGCGTTTCGTTCCTCACAACTCACAACGCAGCAATAAGAATTGTTGAATTTTCCACAACAATAGCTAATATATCATAATGTTATATTTGGGTCGTTCCATTTCAAATCGTCCAGGTTAGATTTTTTTCGAGTCGAAAATTTTTGCCTATTCTTTATCGCAAATAATGAGATACGTATTTTTTCTTTTGGCTTAAAAAAAATTTTTTTTGTGTCAAGAATTTTCTAATATTAGATCCAAAATCCGGTTTTTCACTATTCGCTTACGCAGTCCCTACTTATAACTTGAATATCTTTGCCAAAAAAGATCTGATTTTCAAAATTTTGGTCTCATTTTGTAGGTAAACGTTTTTCCAACAAAACCATGCCCTAAACTTGATATATTTCGTGGGTGAATTATTTTTTCAGCAGAATAACTAAAAAAATCAAAACTTTTTCAAACTGAAAAATCTCGGATTGCCACAATTTTTTTCTTGATATTTTTTTTGAAACAAGGGCAGTAAATAAACAACTCTTAAAAGCTGTCTCCACATGCGCAAATTCCCCATTCAAAAACTACGATTTTTGAAATTTAATATGGGATTTTTCGAAAATCGTATACTTATACTACAATGATGTTTATTATTATTGTTATTATTTAAATTTTACGTGGATTACATAATATGATTATTGTCAACTGTGCACAAATACTCACTGATGAAAATTAACATGCAATATGTCGAAATCCACAGTTAAATTGCTTAGTTATTGCGTCGTCTTGAAATGTTTCAATTTTTAGGTGTTTTTCTACAATGTCCGGATTGTATTATTGTAAAAATTTAGATAATAATAATAAACATCATTATAGTATAAGAAGTATACGATTTTCGAAAAATCCCACATTTATTTTAAGAAATCGTAGTTTTGGAACAGGGTATTTGCGCATGTGGAGACAGCTTTTATGAGTTGTTTATTTACTGCCTTTGTTTCAAAAAAAATAACAAGCAAAAAAATTGTGGCTCTCCGAGATTTTTCAGTTTGAAAAAAATTTGATTTTTTCAATTATTCTTCCGTAAAAAAAAATCACCCAAGAAATATATTAAGTTTAGGGCATGGTTTTGTTGGAAAAACGTTTACCTACAAAATGAAACCAAAATTTTGAAAATCGGATCATTTTTGGCAAAGACATGCAAGTTATAAGTAGTTATAAGCGAATAGTGAAAAACCGGATTTTGCGTCTAATTTTAGAAAATTCCTAAAACGGAAAAAAAAAATTTTGAGCCAAAATTTCCAATAAAGAATTGGAAAAAATTTTCGGCTCGAAAAAAAATCTAAGCTGGACGATTTGAAATGGAACGACCCATTTGTAGAAAAAACATACTTGGTGATAAGGATGAAGATGACATATTTAGTGATATTGTGTAACTTTAGCTAAATCATCACATTTTGTTTACCAATGATTATAATAATCACGAATTTAAAATAAAAGAATATTATCACTCGACAATTTTTCGTCAACTTTACCTAAAAAAACTTTCATTAGCTTCAGATTATTCAGAGTCAAATACATATGATGTCTGTTACTGCTGTGTATAAATAATAGGCATAGGTATATAATTAGAAGCAGTAGTGTGACCTTTGCTGTTACACTATTCTAATAGTTAAACCGTTCTCAGTGACAAACTGCCTTCATAAAAATGTGGTTTTATGTGTTTGTTTTTCTTCTACAAAACGTAAACTCCGCAAATATTTTATTTCTAAATGAGGTACCATCTCCCAGTCACCACATTTGGAATTACGCCTTAGCGACAGGACTAATACAAAAAGGACATAATGTAACAATGTTTGGACCAGACGCAGATAAAGCACCAGGAACTAACAAATACCATCATATAGTTATTGAAGGTAACTAACAAAAATGTTCTAAAAGTTTGATTCAAATTATGAAATTTTAGAAATGTATGATTTTCTGTCAAAGGATATGAACTACAGTATGGCTGATAACAGATTAAAAGGAGCAGTGGAAATGATTAAATCCTTTATAGACTTTTCTTCCCTCACATGTGAGTTCGTTCTAAATTCCAGCGCAATGAAACAACTTCTAAATTATCCCGAATCCTTTAAATTTGATATGATTATAATAGACATTACCATGGGACCTTGTTTGTATCCTCTGATACATAAATTTAATTATCCACCAACGATTGGTGTAACAGCTTTCCTCTTACCATCATATATATCCTTCAACTATGGCAATGGTGTATATCCCTCATATTTACCATGTGATTGGGCAAATTTGCCTTTCAGTGATGATATGACGTTTTTTCAAAGAACTCAAAATTTTATCTACACTTATCTAGATATATTTCTGCAACATTTCTACTTCTATCCTAAAGTGAAGCAAGTGCAACGAAAAATATTCAGTAGCGACATGGAATCTTTGGAAAATCTACAACAACACATATCCTTGGTTCTATCCAATGTGGATCCTATTTTATCTTATCCACAACCAATTACACCAAATATAATCCCGGTTGGTGGATTGCATATTAGACCACCAAAAAAACTACCAGAGGTATGATATTTAACTTGATTTCGGTACCTACTAGTTTTCACAAGATATATCTTGTAGGATCTACAAAATTTCATGGATAAATCCAAGCGTGGCATGATAATTTTTTCACTTGGCACCAATATTGCATCAAGCGATTTAGGTGCCGAAAAAATTCAAATTATTTTGGAAACTTTCAAGAAATTGCCTTATGATTTCCTTTGGAAATTGGACAGCGAATTGAAAGCTGTTCCTAAAAATATAAAACTAAGTCCCTGGTTGCCCCTAAATGATCTCTTGGGTTTGTTCTTGGTAAGTTAAACTTTTGTACAGGCTTAACATGGAATTCCTTAGCTCATCAAAACACCAAACTGTTTATAAGTCACGGTGGTGCCCTAAGTACTCAAGAAGCTATGTATCATGGAGTACCAGTACTGGGTATGCCGTTTTTTGCTGATCAACTCACAAATATTCAATCAATGGTTAACAGGAATCTTGCAGATCAAATTGATTTCCTTACGTTAACTACCGATGATTTTCGAAAGAAAATCAAGGACACTGTAGAGAATCACGGGTGGGAAATTTGAAAATTATAATAGAGTTTTAGACTATAAATTACTTTGTAGGATTGCAAAAAATATGAAAGAAATATCGGCTAGATTTAGGACACTTCCTGAAACACCGTTGAATAGAGCAGTATTTTGGGTGGAATACGTACTACAGCATAAGGGTGCTAAGTTTTTGAGTCCAAAATCCAGAAGTTTACCATATTTTGTAGCTGCTAGCTTAGATGTGGTTTTATTTTTAAGTTTAATAGGAGTAGGTTTAAGTATTATGTTCTGGCTAGTTATTGCTGCAGTTTGTAGATGGAAATCAAAATTGAAAACAGATTAGAATTTTATCGAATTATTAATTATTAGTATTTTTATTACTACTAACGAGGCAGCTGCTTCATTGTAAATATTTCTTCAAATATATCAAAATCGCCTTGGCAAGAAATTTCTGCCGAAATAATAAGGATGGAAGATAATTTGCATTTTGCTTGCAACTACTTTGCTAAAAGAATAATTACTAACTGCTGTCTTTTTTATTTTTTGTTCACAATTTTTGGAAAAGTTACAAATAAAATAAAATACCACCAATTTTATTAGAAAACTTAATTTTATAAAAAAATAAACCATTTTATAAAATGAAATAGACGTAGATAACTTACCTATTTTTTTCGAAATACCTACCCATTCACTGGCATATTTCAGCTAATTTTCCTGATAGTGTACCTACATTATAAAGTAAATTTTTTGCGTTTACTTCGGACCAATAATTGAAGACCGTAAAGTCAAACCTGATTTCTCCCCATTCATTTGCTTGTTATTTTTTTATATGTAACAATTATGTCATAATTTGTTATCACATATCTATAAACAAAAATATTTGTCAACGGACAAATTTCTCATTTCAATATCCTATGGTTCAGATTGTGGATAGTCCGAAATAGTTAAATTTCTGCTGCTACTTTTATTTATTGATGCTTGTAATCGGTGTAGGTACCTAATAACAATTTGTGACCTTCACCATTGTTCCGCTCTTCTAATAGTTTATACCTATCCTTGAAATTGTTTTTTATTAAAATGTGGTTTTATGTGTTTGTTCTTCTTCTACAAAACGTAAACTCTGCAAATATTTTATTTGCAAATGAGTTACCATCCCCCAGTCATCAAATTTGGAATTATGCTCTAGCGACCGGACTAATACAAAAAGGGCATAATATAACGATGATTGGACCTGATGCGAACAAAGCACCAGGAAGTGACAAATACCATTCCATAGTTCTTGATGGTAACTATGTAGTAAAAATATGAATGTTTACTCTATTATTATTTATAAAATTTTAGGAATGTATGAGGTTCTATTAAAGGACATGAATTTTAGTATGACTGATTACATATCAAAAGGACCACTGGAAATGATGAAATTCTTTATAGACTTTTCTATCTCCACCTGTCAGTTTGGTTTAAATTCCAACGGAATGAAGCAACTTTTAAATTATCCTGAAAGCTTTAAATTTGATTTGATTATCCTAGACATTACACAAGGATCGTGTTTGTACCCCCTAATACAAAAATTTAAATATCCACCAACGATTGGTGTAACAGCTTTCCTGTTACCGTGGTTTATCTCATTTAATTTTGGCAATAATTTACATCCCTCATATTTACCTTGGACCAATTTGCCTTACAGTGACGATATGAGTTTCTTGCAAAGAACTGAAAATTTTATATTTACTTATCTAGACTCGTTCCTGCAACATTATTACGCGTATCCGAAAATGGAACAGGTGCAAAGGAAAAT
Source organism: Pediacus dermestoides (assembly GCA_963942485.1). NCBI lineage: Eukaryota > Metazoa > Arthropoda > Insecta > Coleoptera > Cucujidae > Pediacus > Pediacus dermestoides. The sequence goes on from OZ012629.1 coordinate 8,576,013, forward strand.
ATTTGGTACTAACATGGAATCCGTAGAAGATCTACAACAACATATATCCTTGGTTTTATCTAATGTGGATCCTATTTTATATTATCCACAACCACTTCCACCGAATATAGTACCAGTTGGGGGATTGCACACTAGACCACCAAAAAAACTACCAGAGGTACGCTGTTTATAATTTACTACTTTTCGTAAAATATTTCTTATAGGATCTAGAAATTTTCATGAGTAGATCCAAGCGTGGTGTAATAATTTTTTCACTTGGCACCAACATTAAATCAAGTGATTTAGGTGACGAAAAAATTCAAATTATTTTGGACACATTTAAGAAATTGCCTTATGATGTGCTTTGGAAATTCGAGAAGGAAATGAAAGATATTCCGAAAAATATAAAAATAAGTCCTTGGTTGCCCCTAAACGATCTCTTAGGTTTGTTCCTGCAGATAAATGAAATTTTTATACGAACTTAACATGGAATTTTCTGTAGCTCATAAAAACACCAAATTGTTTATAAGCCATGGGGGGGCCTTAAGTACTCAAGAAGCCATGTACCATGGAGTACCAGTACTAGGAATGCCATTTTTTGCTGATCAACACATAAATATTCGTACAATGGTTAAAAGGAATCTTGCAGAACATATTGATTTCCTTACGTTAACTACCGATAATTTTCTAAAGAAAATCAAGCACACTGTAGAGAATCAAGGGTAGGAAATTTGAAAATTATACATAGTCGCGTTAGGCTGTAAATTATTTTGCAGAATTACACAAAATATGAAAGAAATATCGGCAAGATTTAGGACACTTCCTGAAACACCATTGCATAGGGCAGTGTTTTGGGTGGAATACGTATTGCAGCACAAGGGGGCCAAATTTCTAAGTCCAAAATCAAGAAGTTTACCATATTTTGTAGCATCAAGCCTAGATGTGATTTTGTTTTTAAGTTTAATAGGAGCAAGTTTAAGTGGGATGGTCTGGCTATTTATTGCTACAGTTTGTACATGTAGATCCAAATCAAAATTGAAAAGTGATTAGAGAATTTAATAGAATATAAATGTCTAAAAAAATAAAAGAAAAAATAGTACTTATGTTATAAGTAGGCTTATCAATGGTTTGAGATTAAACTGGGTTTAGGATTTTAAATATATAATAATTTACAATTTGTAGTTTAAAATATTGTAATAGCCCCGCATCTACACTTTTTCTTGTATTGTTTTTGGCCTTGGAACAGTGTCTAGTCTAGTCTACTATAATGAAGTTAATAAAGAAAGCAAAGACATACGATTAAAAATTTAACCCCGCAAATTAGGACATCCTGTATATACTCACACAAGATAATTATTTTTTTAATTTATATAAATTTGAATTGCTTCTGATTATAGGCAAATATTTTATACTCCTAATAAATTATTCACTGAAATAAACGAATTTAGTTGATTTGTTTTACTTTTACTAGTGAGTAACCCTATTCAATTATTTTACTTATGTTTCTGTTGAGTTCCCGATGGATCTCGAAACAGGGAACATTAGATAAATTATTTAAAAAATTATAAATGTGCATGTTTCCTTACCTGATACCATACTTTTCACTTAGTTCGAAAAAGCTTCAATCTTATGTTTACCTTGTAAGTATAAAAATATAACCCTTAAAAGGATTATTTCAAATTTCAGAGATTTCTATTAATATCGCGAGATTTGGCTCAAAGGGAATATTAATCGATGTGAATGATTTAATTGCCTATTTAGCGGAACCACAAGCAATTTTGAAAATCACAAAATGACCATGCTATGTATTTTTTTTATTCAATGTGTTTTCACTATAATAATAATTAATAGTTTTTTGGTGTAAAAATTCCGGGAAGAAAAATAATAAAACCACATAATCTAAATAAATTATCCTTGTACTTGTTTTATAGATAATAAAAGTTATTTCAAAAAATTATAACATAATTCTGATCTGCATCACTAAAATAATCTAAACATGATCAAAAGTCTTTGTCCTGCTGTTAAACAACTCCAGAGTAAGCGCACTCATAAAAACCGGAATGGACTTACTCTGCCTCAAATGCAAATCCATCAAATGATCCAAAGTCCTACTAAACTCCGTTTCCAGCAAATTAAGATTTCCTTCCTTGTTCACTTGGAAGCACAACTGATCCTCCTCGTGCTCTGCATACGCACTACTCAACTTATACAACCCATTCTGAGTACGATCAATTTTATATCCCAACAACATGTATATAAAATTCCTAAACTCCTGCATTGAGGACTTGTAATAGTCTTTCATATATTGCGATTGGGCTTCCTGCGATTGAAGTTTGTCGCGCAGCGTTTTTAATTCCTGAGGGCAAATCGACAAGTCCCCTAGTCTACTAGTTTCGATTCCTTCTTCTAAGTTTTTGATTTTGCGCTTGAGTTTCTCCGTTTCTTTTTCCAGGTTCTCAATCATGTGCTCACGTTGGGCCAGGCATTCAGCTAATGGATTTTGCGCCAAGTGCATCACTTGTCCTCCTCTAAGACTATCGTTTCCGATGGCGTAGGACTCCAGCTGGATTTCCAACTCGTCGTTCTTTGAACGTAGGCGGTTGTTATCCATTTCCAGCTGCTCAATTTTGGCTTTGAGGCGCTTGGTTTGCTCGGCTATGACTGGAACTGATTCTGGAAATAAAATAAACATGTTATCGATTTGTTCATAAACCACAACTTTACTGAGAGTACCTGAATGCAGCCCCGGCTGGGCATCATGCAAATCATTCTCCAACCTATTCACCATATCTCGGTAGTCTTCCACAAGCCTCTCTAAGTTCATAATGCGGTCCCTCTGCGTTTGACCTGAGTTATCTCCTGGTGTCGTAGGCGTATTTAGACAAATCGTCAAATCTCGCTCATACGAATCTAACTGCTGCCTATAACTATCCCTTTCCTTACTAATCAACAAAACTTTTTTCTGCAAACGATGAATTAACGCTTGTTTCTGATCGCTGTTGGTTTTCAATTCCAGTAGCAGTTTCTGGTTTTTGTCCAGTTCGGCTCTGGCAACTTTCGCCTCCTAAACAGTCAAAAATTTATATAACCCCCGCAGATTAGAGTACAGGGTGTACACTACGAGTTGACAGTAGCGATAACTCTATTAATAAATATAATTGTGGCGGACTTCCATCGGTTATACTGGAAGTAGGCACTAACTTTGTCATTTAAAGGAAAGATCTTGTATATTATTATTTTGTGCGCCACAATGATATTCAGTAGATGCCAACTCGGCGTGACACCCTGTAGAGGTTTAAAACTTACATGCAGGGCAGTTTTTAGTTTAGCTTCAATTTCGACTTTCTCGGAAGTTAAAATAATTTCCTGTTGTTGTAGGCGCTCGACTACGCTACGTAATAAATGGGGTAGCGACGAATCCGAGCCAATTGTTTCACAAATGCCTCTAGCTACGGCTCGCCATTCATTCAAGTACATTTCAGTTTGGATTTGTTGCATCTAAAAACAAGGAGCACAAATTTGTAAAGTATTTTATCCAGTCACACCTTAATGAGGCATAAAACCAAAAGGGATATGTAAGTGTTTGTCTTGAACTCTTGAACACTTTTGCAATGGGGATTTTTTCATGCATAAAACTCATACCGATTGGACAATTTTTTAATCTAAATCCTGTAAACTCACATGTAATTCAGACAATTTCTGCTCTAGCTCCTTAAATTTCACAACTCTGTTCTTCAAATTGTACACTTCCTCCTCCAGCAAAAGTTTATTGCGCACCTCGTCTTTAAGTCTTATATTCTCCTCCTTCAGTTGCTGATTTTCCTTTTGCATCTCACAATAGTGCGTAATTTTGTAGGCTTGTGTCTGAAATTCCCAAGAAATTACTTCCAATTAAGTACCTTAAGCAAATCATCCTTGTACTTACCTTGGCTTGATCCTGAAACTCCATAAAGTTCTCTTTGGCATACTGTAGTTCTCTGATTTGCAATTTGGCTTTTTGTAACGCTTGTTCTTTCATTTCTAAAGTACGTTCCAAGCCATTTTTCACCGAAAGTTGCTTCTCCAAGTCCACAGCTAGTTTCCTGTGGGCCTCGGCGTGGTTTTCCGCGGTTTCCAGCTTCATTTCCAACTCCTGAACTCGCTGGTTCAACCGTACAATTTTCGCATTTTCCTGTCCGGTGATTAACTCAGTATCTTCCTTGATATCTGTGAGAGTTTTATTCAACTCCCTCACTTGGTCATCGCTGTCCAGCTTCAATAATCTGTATTTGTTTTCCACATCGGACAGTTTTTGTTTCGTCTCCAACTCCCGCTTTCTGATCGACTGCAGTTGTGCCTCGAGCTCCTCAATAGACTTCCGGTCGTATTCTCGCTGTTTCTTCAACGATTGCGTCTCAGTGTCGAACATTAATTGCATTTGCTTGCGGACGCCATGCATGTGAGTGATGCGATTTTCCAAGTTTAAGATGGTGTGGCGTGCATCAATGAGATTTGCTCGAATTCGTCTTACCTCCCTTGGCGAACCGACGTAGAGGATATCATCGGGTACATGGCTTGTTGATTTTGGTTTTTTCGTGAGGGTTGCAGGGCTGTCGGCACTACTTTGGTTTGATTCGGTGCTGAAGGAACGCTTTAGTGGTGTGTTGAAACTGTTGAAAGTAAACATATCAGAGCGACCAGAGGATTTGAAAGTTTTGACCATTTTCACAATTGTTTCGTCCATTAAATCGGACATTTTACACGGAAGTTTGTTGAAATTAATAATTAATACCACTAATAAAATGGGCAAATGACAAAAATACTACAGTCGAGGATTGTCAGTTTACAAGACCATAAAATCACAGTGGTACCATCACAAAACAACTACTAATTACCCCAAACCCCAGAAAGAGAGATCGAGAACAGAGAATTTTAGTGGCGCCACCACTATAAAGACACCTTTAAATCATCGACAATCTGTATTTTAGTACAATTGCTATCTCTGAATTAATTATTTAATTCAAAATTCGAGATATATCGAAATTCCTTACCACTAATCAACGCTAAAAAAATGTTTATTAAAATTATAGCAAAACATTGAACCATAAAAAAGGTTTTGATCTACCCGACATGTACTATTTTTATGTAATGCCCCTAATAATTCCTAGATGGCATCACTCATTCCAATATGATAATTGGATATGATAAATTGTTAATTCCTTCAATTCTATTATATAAATTATAAAAATTAATTTATAACAATCATAAGAACATTATGTAATAAATGTGGGGTAAAAGATTTAAAATTTAAATTAATTTCGGTTGTAGTTCGACTAAAATTTAAGTTTATATCATTGGCTATACTGATTTTATAAAATTAAATTCTGTAAAATCGATACAAGTTGGTACCAATGCACGTCAAAATTTGACAGTAAAGCCAAAAACTAAAAACAAAAGATATTTTTCTAACCTTAAACGTCATTAATTAATGTTTTATCAAAAACTCGTTGATTTAATTAATAGCTAAAATGTAACTACCCCCTAATTAATTCAACTCTCGCACCGACACTCACCCGACTTCATTTTTACTATGTAAAAAAATCGAGTGATGTAGGATGTCTTGCCGTAATTTCGGTCCGAAAATGGCTAGAGCGGACAATCTGTGCAACCAGTCACTGTTGGAAGCTGGTGAGAGACCGTTGGAGAGGACAATAAGCGAATCTTGTGATGTAAAAACCCTATTTATGACTAGAGAAGGCACCTACCGGCTTATGACTTTAAGCGAATATTCACGCCCTAATCGTGTCGGATACCAACCTCAAGGGCCTGCGCCTCCTCAAGTGCGTGTGTCCCTCGTAACATTACCGGACCAAGGTGAACGTATTTGCTTCAACCACGGACGCGAACTGTATGTTTATGTGTACAAAGGTATAAAAAAAGCGGCGGACTTAAGTAAACCCTTAGAGAAAAAAGGCTACAAAGGCACCAATCCAACATGCCACGATTTCAATTCTGCCTCAGCATCAGCGGAAGGTGTTAGTTTGATTATTGGATTTAGCACCGGACAAATCCAGTTGATTGATTTAACTAAAAAAGACGTAAATAAATTGTTCAATGAAGAACGTTTAATAGACAAAAGTCGTGTTACGTGTTTGCGGTGGGTTCCGGGAAGTCGCTCGTTGTTTTTAGCAGCTCACGCCTCAGGACAATTCTATGTTTACAACGAGGAACTTCCGTGTGGCTCTGCCGCTCCAAACTACCAACCATTCAAAATCGGTGACGGTTTTACAGTCAACACCTGCAAGACCAAATCGACAAGGAATCCGTTATTCCGATGGTACCTCGGAGGTGGTGCAGCGATAAACGAACTGGCGTTCAGCCCCAATGGATCTCAGCTAGCAATCGTAACGCAAGACGGATTGTTGAGGATATTCCAGTATGACAGCATGGAACTCCTAGGGACTGCCAGATCGTACTTCGGGGGTTTACTCTGTGTTGCCTGGTCGGGCGACGGTCGCCTAGTCGCTGTAGGTGGTGAAGACGATTTAGTTACAGTGTATTCAATGGATCAGAAACGAGTGGTGGCTCGAGCTCAAGGACATCGATCGTGGGTGGCGGCAGTGGCCTTCGATTGGTATTTGGAACCGGAGTATCGAATAGGTTCCGTTGGACATGATACACAGATTTGTTTGTGGGAGCTCCCGGAAGAGAATTTGGCGCCGCCTAAACCGAAAGTCAAAAGACGACCGGATCCTCTGCAGCTGGTTGGCACTCCTTGTTGTCCACGATTAGATGAATGTCCGATTTTAGAACCTTTAGTTTGTAAGAAAGTTGCTCAGGAACGTTTGACTGCACTTGTGTTTCGGTCGGATTGTATTATTACTGCGTGCCAAGATGGTTATGTTTACACGTGGGCACGCCCACCGCCCTAAGTTGATTTTTTCCCTTAGCGAATCGTGTTTATTGTATTTTTTCCTATTATGTGCTTTGTATATACTTTAATTTAAAAATCGATGTGTGTATAATGTAGATTCCAAAAAACAAGATTGTATAAAACTTTTTTTACCGTACTTTGTGAATAATAAATAATATAAATATTTGAAAGAGTTCACCTGGAAATATTATTGCTATTTAATATACAGGGTGTCCGGAAATTAGGAGCAAAAAACTCGGGGAGTGATTCTACTCGAAAAGTTAATGTGACAAGTACCTATAACATTTTTCCGAAAGTTCATTAATATTGGGGTTACAAGGCCCCAAAATTTTTTTTTGAACTCAATTTTTTCCAATAACTTTTTTTCTAAATTTTGATGATTCCCGATTGAAGAGCATCGAAAAGTCTTCAAAAAGATCCTCTTGTTGAATAACGATAAAACTAGTAGTTTTCGAGAAAAACGCGCTTCTGTTTAATCTTGAAAATGAGCTGTAGTTAAGTAGTTGGTATTCATTTAATGCAAGCAAAGTTTTTAAGGCGTTTTTCTCGAAAACGACTCGTTTTATCGTGATGCAGCAAGAGGATCTTTTTTGAAGATTTTTCGATGCTCTTCAATTGGGCGTCATCAAATTTTAGAAAAAGTGCCTAACAAAAAAGTTCTGGGTCTTTATCCGAAGGTCAACGTCAGTTTCGACTCTTTGACACTGGGGATTTACCTCAAATTTGGTGTAAGAATACAAATAAACATTAGTGATAAGAGTGCCAAATTTGAAACGAATCGGTACACTAGAAAAAAAGTTACTGGAAAAAATTAATTTAAAAAAACAATCTTTAAGGCCCTGTAACCCTAATATTAATGAGGTTTCGGAAAAATTTTATAGGAACTTGTCACATTAATTTTTCAAGTAGAATCACTCCCCGAGTTTTTTGCTCCTAATTTCCGGACACCCTGTATAAAATGTAAATTAATATTATAGTGCTCTTATTTGAAATTAAAAAGATTGCAGAATTCTAGTCAAGTTAAACTATAGAAAATGCGTTAAAACGTTTCTTTATTATAAAAGATTAAAAATTAGGAGTACATTTTCCTCGTATCTAAAAATGATGGGCATCAGCCTCAGCAGCCTGCACAACAGCCTGGTACATTGGAGCAGGATCCAAAATTCTATCAACGCACGACTGGATTTGTCCCTCAAAATTAGCTTCATACGTCTTCAACTTAACATTACCGTTTTCCACAACAGTATTTCCTTGCAGATATATTTTCCTTGGTTGTTTTTTAGCCATTACAATAGAGCGCCAGCTCAGCCAAGGCTCAGCAACCTCAGAGTAGTGATTGTACAATTTCTTCGCTGCTTCCACATTACCAGTTGCCTTGTACACTTGCAGCTGTAGAAGAAAGTGCCCGATGGCACAACGACCAGCTCCTTTAATCGCCGAGCGGTCGACAGTTATCAATAAATCGCAATCGCATACTGGCGTTACAGTTGCCACACCAGCTTGAATCAGCACTCTAGCCAAAACATATCTTGCCTATACGAGTAGAAGAAAAAAATTACAACAAACTCTTATCTTGTTGAGTTAGCTTACTTGAGCGTGAGCTTGTTTCCACCCCCGGCCTGGTTCCCACTGTTCCAAACCGCGTCCTGCTCCTGCTACAATCAGAGACAACCAGTTGACATAGAGCACATCTTCAGCTTGTTGGCCTTCGTGGCCGAAAATTTTTAGAACCTCCGGATCTAAACTAAGGTACAAGCCTACAGCTTCCGCTCTGCATTCCTCGTAACTACTGCTCAAGGGACCGAAGAGTGTGTCGTAAGTGTCACCAGGTCCAAAGGCGCATGTTGGAGGCAGACCTGTTAGAGGGTCCAGTAAAGTGGGGGGATAGTTCAGGGAACCGTCTTCAGATTTGCGGAATATTTTGCCTGAACCGTGGCCTAGGAGTTCGTGTAAACCAACCTGGTAAAAAATTGATATTTAGAATATTTACTGTGGATTTTTTGTTATTTTTGCTTACCTGCAATTCGAATGCAGTTGTTCTGTATTTCTGAAGCAAATCAGAATCTTCCTTGCTAATAAACGGATCAACGGTAGTAGAATAACTGGCAGGTAAAACATTACCGAGTGATACATTTTTAAATCCTACAGTCTGTCGGATATCATCATCTAACAAAGAATTCAAAAAAAAATAATAAAAAATATCTGAAATTGTTTGTGTTTAATATTATTCCTCACTTACAATTAGGAATATTAATCCCAACAGGCAATCCACTGCCAGCAAACGTAAGCACATCCAAAGAAGTAAAATCCGGCATCAGAAACTTATCCTTCTCAAATCCGCTAGACCACGGCAACAACTTGAGCAACTTTTCAGCAGTTTCGACTAAAACCGAAAATTTTGCAGTCATCTTCCTATTGACAACCGCAACGAATCCTTCAAATTCCCCTCGAACTCCTGCAGGATCTCTGTAGGTTTCAATGAAACCAATGTAGTTTTCCACTGCTGGACCTTTGTCTTGGATCCAGGCTAAGGATCCTTTCTTATGGTCGTCCAATGAGCCGGTTCTGAATGACTGGCAATACCATTTAAGCATGGTAGTCTGGTTATCATTGGCTGTATATTGGATAGCTTGTTCGAGGTAGTCTGCTACTTTAGCGATGATGGGTGAGTAATCTCCAACTGTGATACGGTATGTGATGTTCCCTATTGTTTCGGATCTTTCTTCTTTCTGTTCTCCAGCGAAACGGATCTCGTAGACAATCTGTGGGAAAAAGCAGAGAATATTTAGGTTTTCTGCAAGGTTCTCTTATTTTACTTTGTCATTTTCCACGGTTTTGAACAGTCTTGAATTCCAACATTCTATCTTCTTGGTTTTCAGCCAATTTTGCACATTATCGGTGTCTTCAGATGTACAGTTCTTCGACAAGTACGTCGTACATCCTTGCGGTGGAAAACCGAGACAAGTTCTTCCTGGTGATATATCATAAATAGCGTTTTTAACTTTATTCCATAACGGCTCCAATTCCGACCAAATCGGTGAGGTTTTCAGCAGATCTTCTAACCGACCCTGCTCGATGTTCGGGATGATTTTAGTATCACCGAATCCCTGAAATACTACGCTTAGAACTAATAGTAAAAACTCGTCTAATTCTACCTTATAATTGCCTGAATTTGCGAAGATCCCGCAAGCATAAACCAACCAAGCCACAACTTCATCTTCAGTAAAACCGGCTTTCAAAGCAGCAGCTTTAAATTCCGCAGCTTTTTGCGCACTAAATTGTTTGTGAATTAGCACCCAAAGTGGTCCAGATTCCGGGCTAGTTTGTAATAAAGTTATTAAACCTCCGGTCCAAGCCGCTTGGCTAATGTAGTGGGCATAAAATTTTTCCTTCGTGGTAAGGCCAGCAAAAGCCGAGGCAATATCTAAGGCAACAATGGGCTGATCGTTGGGCAGCACGTAAAGGTTTTTATCTCCTTCCATTGTACTATAATAAGTAAACTAATTAATTATAATGTACAAGTTTTTTAACCGGTTTAGTTACACGTACTTTATTACTTACCCTAAAAGTGGTTATGTAATATTTAGGGAGTGGGGCAAAGTTAAAATTGATGAGGGGATAAAATTATGTTTAATTAAGGATTTACACACAAAAGATATTTCGAACAGGTTAAGTGCATACAAAAAAGTGACAAGAATGACGTTTGCAGTTTAGCGCGTAAAGTTGGTTGCATACATTTGGGGCTACGTAAAAGGCACCAGAACCGTACTGGTTATAATTGTTGTTAAAAAAATTTTTGGGAAATCAAAATTATAGGAAAACGTATACTTATTGTGCATGCACTGTGTGTATAAATAGAAATTATGTGTGTTTAGTCAAAAAAAATTTGAAAAATTGCTTCCATCTAATTAATAATTTCAATTTTGTGATTTTTTCTATTTTCATTTTCATCTATTTTGGATATTTTCGTATAATCTCTGTCTGTGTATATGCACGATAACTAAAAAATATTTAATTGTTCTCAGAATTGATTTTTTTTAACATTTAAATGAATGAAATATTTCTTATCTTTTTTCTTCATTTTGGATTATCTCGGTAAATATGCATCTTACGTTGAAAATGCATATTACTGATATTGTTAAGTAATGAATTCCCAACAACTTTTGTTTGAAACTTTTTTTCATATAATTAATATTTACAAAGTTATAAATTTACAAAGTTTGGCTATAAAATGCAAAAAACCATTTTCGCCCCCGACATTCCCTTTTTTGCAAATTTATAACTTTGTAAATAATAATATGAAAAAAGTTTCAAACAAAAGTTGTTGGGAATTAATTCCTTAACAATATCAATAATATGCATTTTTAACGTGAGATGCATATTTACCGAGATAACCGAGTGTTCCCTTGGCACCCACTACTCACCCTCAAAATCTCATTGGACTCCGATTTAACGCAATTTAAAACAACTCGTTTGACTGTAAGTACTAATGATCAAAATAAATTGAGTAAATTTTTATGGTGTAGTGTTCGGCTTTAGAAATTCGTAAAATTGTCTGAAATTTCGAATTTTACTGAAGAATCGAGTTATTAAGAAAAGAATCTACAACGAGCAATATAAAATTAATTTTGAGTTTTTTTGTTAAAAATTCCAGAATATAACAAAAGTCTAAGGTAAAATTTTAATTTAGCATTTTTAGCTTAAAATATTATTTATTTATCTAAAGAAATTAAGATTGTAAATGTTTGTATAAAAAAATTCTGGCTAGATTTTTTAAAATGAAGGGATTACTGAAAATTTTTATTTATAATGAGCAATTCACAATCATCATTCATCATAATTAGAAATTTTAAAAATATACTTATGCGGGGTTTTAAAATATTTTTCATAAAAGTAGAGTAAAGAATGTAATCTAGCTTTCGAGTAAATTTTATATGGAAATAAAATGGATTTAATGCCTTAGATAAATTCTATAAGATTATTTTTTATTGTTCCCTTTTGTCACATTTTGCTATAAAAATTTGATAAACAATTATAGTATTCCTAATTTAAATTTTAATGTCATTTCGTTTGTCTCCTAATTACTGAATTTATCCACTACTCTTTCTAATTAATAATTATGTTCTAGTAAAAATATGATTAATTAAATTGATAAAAACCACGTCTACTTTATTTGTGCTGTCGAAATAATTGACCTTTAATAATTACATTAAAAAAATTAATTTATTGCTTTCGTTCCTAATTGGTGACAATTCCAACTACATTATGGAGGTGCTTAATGCTTTTCCAAGTATCATGAGAGGGAGTTTTATGTTTTTAATATACCGGCAGGTGGGTATGTGTATTATGTGGATTTTGCGGGGTTATGGGGTGTAGAGATAATTTCCATTGATAAGATAAAACCACTTGTGATGTTCTATTTCCTACTTGTGTGGGTCTTCATTATAATTTGATTGTTATCATTTTAGATTCGACGGTTTCATGAGTAACACGCGAATTTTTTTTTAAGTTTAAAAAAATGTCATTAGGTACAAGAAACTATTTTATAATTTGTAATTATTTTATTATTAATATTACAATGGGTTTATACAATAATTCTGTTTGTAAATACGACTTGAGATGGTTAAATTAACTTTTTTATGGCTTGATATAACAATGTAAAAATACGATACTTTAACTAAACTAAATAAATTAATTAACAACACTATTATATTAAGTAGGTACTTTTTAATCTATTTACAACAAGGATGAGATATGTATAATTATTCCAAAGTATACAAAATAAATAAATAATGGCACCAACAATATATTAATTTGCATTTCAATTTAACCCGACAAAAACTGATGACTGACATTCTAAAACTAGTTAAAAAAAATTACAAAAACTCATTCAACGTCAATTTTTATATCCTTTTCCAAATCACTATCCTCATCATCATTTGTCACAATTACCCCAAAAGGCTGTTGAACACCCACATAACTAACATGAATAGGTTTGGGTTTTTTATTTGGTTTCTTCAGCAGCTCCTCAATGGAATACGGATTTTTCTTCTTGGTATCTTGGTTGTCTTCACTTATAGTCATTTCCTTGCTATCCTCTTGTGGTTTACTATTTGAAGGGTGATAGGGTATAATTAGATTGGACCAGGAGTTTGTTGATGAATCTAGTGAGGTTCCAGTGGCTATGTGCAGTTGGTGCTGAAGAGTCGCAAGCCGATTGGAGGAGGAGTAGTTTGGGTCTGGAATGCTAGGGAAATAAGAGAGGGTAGTGGGGACTTTCGGGTATAAATCGCCTCGCATTATGGAATCTAAAACGGAATTAAAACGTTGAAGTTTAGATTGTATCCGAAGACATATTGGATCTCATAAATTATTATTCTTAAGATCCAACCGAAATGTTTACTAAAGTTTTAACATAATTACGCCGAATCTACCCTGATGGGACATCGAGATACCGGGAACAACCCCCCAAAAGTGAAACTTTATCACCGCACTATAACATCTAGTTGAAAGGATAATTTTAGCAAAAATATTTTCTTACCTGGATGTGCAACACGGGGATGATGTAACATATCAGGTGGATCAGGCCACACGCCGCTGTTCCGTAAAATTCTATTGACGGAACTGACTGAAGGGATGTTGTGTGGCTCGCACACTCTTTGGGAAATTAGCTGTTCACGGATTTCCCATGCAAACATACCGGGGTTCTCCTGTTTGAATCGTAGGATTTTCTTTACGACTGTCGGTGTGGCCACTTGCTGGAAAGCAATAAACTAACACATTTTGTAATTTGTTAATTATGTGTAGGAATATCTAAAGCACGATATAAATGTCGGTTTGTAATCGTGCATGTGTTAAAAAGGCCCATTTAGGATAATTTCAGGGTAAAGGTGTGATAACTTGGATGATGTGGCATGTTTAGACCTGGCGCGGTTAGGTTAATTATAAATCTTGCAAAGCTTTTAAAGGTACAGGTACAAGATACATGATCCTACAGTTTAATTATAAAATTGTCCAAAAAAAACTTGTTTTTTTAATATAAAATAAGCTATTTAGTTGTGTTTTTATTCGATAAAACTATTGGATGATTTAATTTTCTGTAAGCGATAAAATACCAAATAATAATCAAATCATTAGTAAATATGTTAATCTCGTGGGTGCGTGAAGAGTAAAGGTAAACATAATGATTTTATAGCTATAATAATAATGAGTTTGTTTAGCAGTGATTGCAGGTGTTGAGGTGTTTTTAAATAATTATTATCTGTGTTATATAATATAAAGGTTCAAAATACCAGGCGTTAAAGTTCACACGTCTCTTCAATGGTATCATTTATTATAAAACAATTGAAGGGTACACGGGAATAACGATCATAGCCACATTTTATTTTTGAGCAATGAAAGTTATGATTTGAAACCCTGATCGTTATTTCGAAGTATACGTTATTTTAAGTGCTTATTTGCAGTGACTAGGAGCTTTTTTGAAAAGTTATTGCTTTAGTTCATATAGTCCAAGAGGCGGCTGCAGAAAGATAGTCGTCATAAGGTAGACGAATGGGAAAAATAGGAATGATAGTTTAGACCTTTATTAAGAAGGAACGCTAAGGTTGCCTGCAAAAATCCTGCCGAAACAGGGTTAAAAAAAAATTATTTAAATAAATAATTTCAAAAATAATCATTGTGGTGGACAAAAAGGAGTCACCACATTGTAGGGTAGAGCGAAACGAACAAAAATAAATAGGCTTGCCTACTTCCACCCTGTCGGAACACCCCGGTAGCCCCGCCTAAGGGGATGTTTTTTTATTAAAAACTGACGTCATAAGGTGGAAGCATAAATGAAGCGTACTTTTAGTGATACTTGATCTAAATTTATGTCACTTTTAAAATTTAATTTACAACTTCACAAAACCCAAACATTTCACTAGTTTTTCGACAAATTTCTAAAATTTAGACTCAATTTACACAAATTGCGTTGTTTGACGGTAGAAGCATGCTGGTTCAAACTGTTATCCTTGATAAATAATCGAAATACATGAATGATATAGATTTAAAACGTGATTCCAGTCTTGAAGTTTGTTGAAGTTGTAAATTAATTATTTTTTTAAAGATTTTCGCAGGCAACCTTAACGTTCCTTCCTAATAAAGGTCTAAACTATTATTCCTATTTTTCCCGTTCGTCCACCTTATGACGACTAAATTTTTGCAGCCGCCTCTTCTACTAATACTACTCTTTAACAGCCAGACACAATGGCAGGATATATTCGATGTGGCTAAAAATATGACTCTAATTGTTTTTCCTGTGTAGGTACCCTTCAATTAATAACGACTATATTGTAGAGAAAATTAAAAAATGTGTCATCGAGAATAGTTTAATTTATAACTTTTTGCACAGGATTTCCTATTATCAGAAAGTAAGGCATTTAGTTTAACATTTTAGTCTAACAAAAATTTACTGGAACACAAGATTTCAATTCGCGGGGTTAGAATGTTGGGTAAAAATTAATTACTTATTACCATTTTCAAATCGTTTAAGTTTACAATGTTAATTTGTACAATAATCTCAATTTTTTCTTTTTTATGGAATATTTTGGTAAAACAAACAGCTTGCAAATTGGTTAACACTACATACTTCGTAAAAATCGTAAATTATTAGCAATTTCGTGCTCTTTCCAGAAAAAACTTAACTGGTTCAATCGTAGGTATGTTTTAACCCTAATTTCTGATAATTTTTAATTTAGGAAATGTTCGTTATACTACCCAAATTTCAGTTAATTTCCTATAGGTATAATATTTCGGATAATAAATTTTCATTCATTAAATGTAGAAATGGAAGGTAAAGAAGACGAAAGAATGGTAATGTCCTTATAAGCGTAACTGAAGATAGAAAAAGGGAAACTCAACTGAAAATAAAATGACTGAATGGCGGTCTCTTAAAATCTGTGTATTAATTTAGAAAAGCGGAAATGTCGACATTTTATTTAAAAAATAGGAAGTAGAAGACAAATTTTGAAATAAAACCGAAAAGTAATTAAAGAAATCTTCAAAATTTACAAATGGTTAATGCTAATGAAGAGAGCAATTTTGCACCAAAAGAAACAATTTTCTCGATGAAATTTTATGGTAAAAACATAAAATGACAGACATTTTTAAGTTCATCATGCGAAAGGTAAAAGAAGAATTAATATTGAAAAACTTTTTTTGATTGGTTGGATTGCTAGTATTGCTACCAAAAATATTATGTACAGGTTCACGTGCCACGCATACCAGTCCCCAAACAAATAAAATATTCTAAATACACGAAAGTACAATACTTATGTCAAAACAATGTACACAGAGATGCCGCAAAATTGAACAACAAACTAACACTGGACAACAAATACAACAGTTCAAAAAGAAAGAAATCACAGTTCCTGAAGTGAAAGAAGTTATTTGTAGGGCCTTTTTCTGTAGTATCAATATTCTGTACGCGTGAGCAGAGCCTAAACCTCCCCATAGGAGACTCGCATATGAAATCAAACTATGAAACACTGCATAATATGACACGATTAAGTATAGTTGCATTCTAATTTTAATGAAAGTTGGTTTTACAAAACTATTTATAAATCTCAATAGGATTCCACGTAAAAAATCTAAATTTTAGTTAGGTGTTGTTAAGAAAAAAGATCTTGCGAAACGTAGAGTAAATAAAAATATAAATTTACTACTTTGTGTCTTCGAAATCTCTACCTATATAATTTTACAAACTTTATTGTACGTGATACTGAAGTTCTAGGAACAAACATCGGTTACTTATTTATAGCTTCGGTTAGATTGAGGTAAAAAGTTTCATAATTATAAGTACCTACTCAACAATATCCTGAAAAGAAAACTAATGTATTTTTATTACTGCCTGAAATATCTAAATAAAGCTAATTTCAGGAACTTTTATTTCTGCAGATATAGTCCTTCAGCTAGGGGTAGAAAGTAAAAGTGGGATGAGACGACGCAGTGTTTTCTGAAGATTTTTTGGTCGCTGAATCCGAATCCGTGCGTCGTTTTTCAATAAAGTGGTGCAAACAAAAGTTATTAACAATTTATTGTTTAAAACGCAATAACTCGAAAAGTATAGATTTTACCGAGCATTTTACCAAAAGAAATTTCAAACGAAAGTTGTTCAAAATAAAAAGACTCTCCGAAAAGGTCATATGATATTTTGTCATAAAGTCGCACAGTTATTAACAATAACAATAAAAATAATAACACTGCGTCGTCAAATCCCGCTTTTACTTCCTACCTTTTGACCCCTAGCTGAAGGACTAATATTGGTGTTATGGAGTTTAAAAGAAGTTTTACTAAGCCACAGATTGTGTGACATATTCAGTCTCAAAAACGCTATAATCTGCAGGACAACGATGATCAAAGATCTTGAATTTTGTAGTGAAAAATTGAGGTTCTAAAAATTGCATTTGACGGTTACACAAAATGTGAAATCCAACTGGCTTGATATCTTGATAGAGATACAAAATATCTATAAAAAGGTGTCTTAATAAGGTTTTTGATTTCTGTCCAAACTGTAAATAATCTCACAAAAAGAAAAACAAATCTTAAAATAGCAGTTTAGCAGTTAATTTCAGATATTTCAGGAACTCTTCAATACATATTTCTTTCTTATTTCAAGATATTGAGTACTTATTATTACGAGCCCTAACAACTAAATGTTTGGACAAAAGTAAATTTGATTGTCTTTTTTCATACGCTTTTTCATATTGATGGTTTTTTCTGTTATATGTTATAATAATATAATAATATAATAATATAATAATATAATAATATAATAATATAATAATATAATAATATAATAATATAATAATATAATATAATAATATAATAATATAATAATAATGTTATAATGTTATAATAATAATAATATAATTATAATTATTAAATAATAATAATAATAATAACTATAATTATAATTATATTTAGTTATATAAAAACGTAAATTTCGTAAAAATCCGCTCGGCGGTTCCAAAACTGTGGCACTTTAATCCAGCAGGATGGGAAAATTGTAGAAACAAAGAATTATTATTTTCAAAACGTTGGATCTAGTAGTCGGATTTTGATGAAATTTACTTTATTGCAAAGGTGGATGTTGTTTTTTTTTACAAAAAAAGTTACACAAGTTTTTATTTGGTGATTTTAGGCATTTATCGGAGCTTCAAAGTTTCACCTTTAAAAATGATAAAATTTTCTAGTAACTGTTTTAAAGAATCACAGTTTTGAAACCGCTGGTTGGATTTGTGTCAAAAAACATTTAAATCAAAGCTCAACAATCGTACTATATTGAAAAAATCCTGAAATGTTAATATGATTTTTTTGCATTTTTTTCGAGTTCCAGAGTTCACTTTTCAAAAAACGTGTTTTTTGAGGGTGCTTATACCTACATTAAAATAATGACAGTTTTGGAACCACTGGTTGGATTTTGGTAAAATTTACTGTAAAGCTGGATGTTGGTTTTATGTACAAAAAAAAAGTCTTTATTTGGTGATTTTAGACATATTTCGTATCTTTAAAATTGCACTTGAAAAATGTGACGTAATTTTCTAACGACTGTTTTTAAAAAATCACAGTTTTGGAACTTGGGGAAAACGACATAAAGGTGCTTTCATGGCCCTCATCCAGTCCGGACTTAAATGTCATTGAAACTCTTTGGCATAAAATTAAACGTAATCTATGCAATAATCCACCAAGAGCCATTGGGGACTTAAAGACCAAAATAGAAGAAATTTGGGACAGTTTCATGCCAGAATTGTACCAAAATTTGATAAATACAATGCCTGCTAGAATACAGACAACTATTAAAGCAAAAGGAGACGTAACCTCTTATTAATGGTCCTAAATTAAAAATTATCCCAACATTTAGTTGCAAATTAATTTTGTATAGTTTGCTAATTATTAAGGTTAAAATATTGTTAAATCCAATAAATAATTTTCTTCCATGCATAATATTGTTATTAAGGCTTTATCTTATTGTATTGTTAGGTGTTTACTAATTATTTGCGTAAAATTTCCAGTTCTCCTTTCATACTTCAAAAATTTACTTTTGTCCGAACATTTAGTTGTTAGGGCTCGTATTATTATTGTGTAATTATGTAACTAAAAGAAGAAGTAGCTTTTCAAATAAGAGCGTCATTATCTCCAGATTTTTGTCAAAAATATTGAGACCGAAAAGCTAGATAAATTTCGGCAGCTTACCTAGACTCTGCGTGAAAAGACGTATATCACCACATGAAACCTACGCTGCAAAATCCATAGGTACTTAATGTATTTTTTAATTTTCAAATATATAATCGTCTTTTTGTCTCTAAAGTAGATCATCTACTCTCTATTTTTGCGTTTCTATATGATGGAAACAAAAAAAGCAGTAGTTTTCCTTCTTTTTATTTCGCAGGCTAACCGTTTTTATAATTTTTTATCACCCTTCAAACGACTTGTTTACAAGGAAATATTAACCAACACTAATGGGGTTGAAACCATCATTGCATGCTCTATAATATATGGATTAAGCAGCACTATCGCATTTACATCTTCAGTCGCCTGTTTGTTTGTTTACCGGTGGAAATATTCAACAATTTTGTTCTCTCGTTATAGATCACTGATAAACATATTTATAATCGATCAATGACCAGTATTTAGGCGTGATATCATCTATCCTAAATCTAAAGTAAATTTTTTATGCTTGTCCAATTTAAGTAAAATTTTTGTGTTTTTTGTTGTCTGATGGACGTTAATGCCTTTATTGTTTCAGCCATGGCCTCTCATGTAAATGGTCGGCAGCGATAAGGATTATAATATAACAGTTAACCAGGAGCTGGATGTACAAAAGGACATCGCGCGTGTCGTGGTCACATAAGACCGATGTTTGTAGTGTCACAACCCTCTGTTATCGTGACAACATATCTTTGTTAAGCTTCCGCCAACCGCAAAGTTTCACATGCTCTAGAAATAATTATTATTACTGAAACTACAGGACAATTTACAAACGATGACATCCAGTTATAATTTTTATGTCGCGGATGGAAAAAATTGTGGTTTTATGACCATCATATACAAGTACGCCATTTTATCGTGTGAATTGTGAATGAAGTGATGACAGTTTCTTTTGTTGTAGTTAACAGCCCAATAAAATAAACAATTTGCATTTTTAATTGATTCCATGCACATAATAACATGGCGTTATAATTATGTTGATTTTCATGACAACAAGATTTTAATGACACTGGACACTGTCCACTATTTACCTTTCATTTGTACACGATTATATTTTGGTCAACTGGGACCAACAATCGCACGTAAGCTAATTCAGTTTTATTTACCTTTGTTTTGGAACCTCCAATCGAGCCTGGTCGAATAGAGCCGGTTTCGTAGAATCTGGTCAAAATTTTTGAGACGCATCCATGGGAAACCAGGAGTTGTCTGGATATGTCACAAGGACGAACGCCCAGTAGAGCCAGTTCAACGATTCTTCGTCTGACACAGTCGGGTAATGGACGGCCGTTGACAAAGACTCCTCCTAGTTGATTCACACCAGCTTGACCTAGGGGGAAAAATGTACACGATAATACAGAAAATGTTAGAAAAGTTGCAATATTAATGTAGACAGTGCGAAATTGGGACGGTTATGAAAATTTAGGCTATTTTTTCCGTAACAGATGCAGTTTAATAAGGAGAAATAAATAGAAAGTTGTTGTTTATGCAGATTTTTACATTCTTGCATACTATTCTACTAAATTAATCATAACTGATTATAAAACTACCTAGTTCTTCAGAAGTGTTAGCTTTAGCTGTAGAATATTATTATTGTAGGTATTTCAAGAGTTATTCATTATTTATAGTCCTAGAAAATAAGAAGCATCAGTAGAAAATTCAAAAATTTTGGTATTCTAGAATACATAGCTAATAAAGATTCACAAAAAGCGAAAAAAAAGTTATCAAATACAGAAAATTTTTAATTAATTGCTATAGTTATTTGTGTACCTATGGAGGAAAGTGTACCTTCTACTTTCGTGACAGAGTAGAAGATATTTTACTCCAAAGCATGTTAGCCATTTACCAAATATTGAAACAAAATAAATAAATTCCAACTGTAATTTTTCTTTACGGGGAGGAGAATGATTAGGATAATCAGAGTAAATTTTTTTTTAAATCGTAATTGTTACAAGGAATAAACGACCAACTATCCTTAAGACGCAAACCATCTTTCTTTCACGCATCAACAACTTTGCCCGATTCATTCCGCAATTACAAATAGCAAGTAGTGCAGGTGATCCTTGATCTGTTAATAATTGCACTAGCGCCACATTTACCAGCAAAAACCACTTCTTACATCATCATACAATAAACAAATACTTGTTGTCCCACATAATAAAATAATAATTAAACCTCATTTACATTCCAGGAATAATACCAGAACCCCGCAATATAAATTTGTCCTGTCAGCCACAAATTAAATCCAGCAAGTTAATTAACGCGATTTTAAACAGCCGGAAGTGCTTGATGCCCAATATATAATTCAATACCCGGTAATTTATTATTATGAGTGTCCGGTAGTGTTGGGACGAAAAACACGAAGTTCAAGCACTTAATTAATTAAGTTTGGTGAGGTTTTTCAATGTCCTGCGTCAACTTGTAAATGAATAATAAATTTGAGATATTCGTAAAAAACACACACATATCAAAGAGAAAAAGTACCTTACACGATACAATCTGAAGACTCTTGAAACCTGTTTCCTACTACCGAATTCAATTATGTCAAATTAACATGAATCTTTACAGGAAAGTGGAGAAGGGGATAATTAATGATCTAAAGAATATGTAAATATAATAATTATAATTCAAATTAATTATAAAACGGTAAACTGTATACAAAAAGACTAAAAATTCCCTTGGGGGCAGTTTCATTGTGATGGTAATTGGGCAACTGCAAGGCAATTTTCGATTTTTTTCCAGGCAATTTTCAACATGATAGTTACAACAAAAAATCTAACAGAATTATGATGACCTGTTGCTGCACCTGGGCAGGTGTCACACGCGAAACAAAACACACTTTTTAATCACTGTAACACGTTTTGAATTTAGGTGTATAGGAAAAACGGAGAGAAACCTAGCGTAGTGTTTTGACTAGCTTAAAGAACTTGTTAACACAGCTTTCGCAAATGTATTTAATTTTATAGCTGCAAGAGGCATTGCAATTAACTGCAGCCATAACTCTAGATGGAATATGGGTGATTTGACTTGTCCATAACATAATAATAAGAATAACATAGTAATTTAATCATCCTCGCTCCTCACAACTTATAGTCTGAAATAAATGCATGAGTTCCTGAAGAATTTATGGTTATAGGTGTAACAATCATTTTATGACTCTTGCAAAAATCAGTAAAAACTAATAGGTTATGCTGTTTCTCCTACGCCTGCATTTCCTTTATTGTTTATGTATGCTAAAGGTTAAACAAAACCAAAGTACAGTAGGCATTTAAATTTCCATCCATTACAACGTGTTGTTGAATATCATCATGTATATCCTTCGGGATGGTATAAAAATTTTTGAATCATCAATTCGCAATTCTGTCACGCAATCCAACTGAATACACATCTGCGTGAAAAACTCCTAATTAAGTCAGTTTTGCAGATGGTTAATAATAATTTTATTTTCGTGCACAACATAAAAAATCAAGCAGTGAAGACATTTTTTTAATTGATTAAATATATAGGTAAACATAAATCTGTTATGCCGAGTATGTTCGCGTAATTGGATAAACATTGTTTATAAATATTAATGAAATTCTTGAACGTCATGTACTAGAATGAACGATGGGGTTCGAAAAAAGCCGTTTACCTTGTGAAATATACATCAGGCGATGTCCATACATTTTAGGTTACTTTTTTGTACCACCACGAGTCATGAAAATCGATTATTTTGTGGAATTGGCGTTACATCGAATAGCAGATTTAAGATTAATTCTTCCAAGCCCAGATTTGTTATAGTTTTTAGTTTGTCTGTTATAGATTGTATAGCTTGTTTAGTATAGTTTGAAATTTTGTCTGTTATAGTTTGGGGTTTGTCTGTTATAGTTTATAATTTTTGCACGAGTACAACTAATTAATTTGTTAGATGACAGCTGATAAGCCCCAATTTTGAAACTCGGAAAAAGCGTTATATTATGCACTTGTTGCATAAATAATTATTTTATAGTCAATTTTATTCGACAGATGCCAAAAACTGTTTGTTACATTATTTCTATTTTTTCAATTAATATTAACTTGTAGTACAAAAAAATGTATGCATCACTGGCGTGATTTTTAGTCCTTGATGCATAAATTACTTCTAAACATCTAAACTAGGTACTAGAAGATAAAAGAGGTACTCACCAGTGTGGGGCATTTCTAGACAATGTCTGCAAATCTGAAACAGAACGACTTAGCTTTAGGAAATTCCGACTAACTTCACCGAATTTATTTCGCAAAAAACCCTTCTGATAAAAATAACCGTCGCGACGCCGTCGGTTGGTTGGTGATTATTATTTAAATTATCCGATTTGCGTGGACTGCAAACATTTGTATAAAATGGTTTAGTTCTCAGTATATTTCTAGGATTGTCGTCAGTCATTAGCCTAATTGATACCGTGGTAATTTCGCGATAAGATTGTAGAAGAAATATTATAAATATATCTGGAACGTGTTTGGAATTTATGTATCAAAAAACAATCTAATGTGCCGTGTTGGCTGTGAAATGGCACGGTATAGGTGAGGGCGAATGCTTAATTCGTTTAATCGGGACCCACCTCGGCGACATTTACATCTCAAAAGCTTACTAACGACCCTACGACACGCTCTGTACACACAGTGTTTATGAAGCACAACTCCAATGCGCTTTCATCCGTAAGCTGAGTTTTATTGTTAGGATACTGGAAAAATAATCTGAAGCGGAGGGCGAGAATAATGGTGATAAAACCCAAAAAACACTTTGCAAATTCTAAACTAGTTTTGGTTTCAGTTTATAAAACTAAACGAAACAGGTAAATAAAAATATTATTATTAGCGTGTTCGAGGCTATTCGACCATCACCTATAATTGTGAAAGAATTTGTTTGATTTTTTCTTCGTTCGAATCACTAATTAATGAATTAATGTGATTTTATGTCTTAACTTCTACCAATCCTTGAGAATTGATAGCTCATCAATATCAAGTTTGGTAGCAGTTTTGAGAACCATTTATTTTTCGGTGGCATTTAATATATGATAGTTTTTTTATGAATCTTATAATGTCGATATAATATTACTGGTTATAATTTTCAACAACATTAGAAATTTGTTTGGATATTCTACCATATCAATATGAATTTTTTTCGTAATTTACTCTGATTAGGTAGGTTAAAGAAACTAGAGTGTTCACATGTTCTTAAATTATTGATCTTGAAACGATTTTTTTTTTGACAATTTTTCCCATGTATTTATAATATTGCTAAACATTAACCTCATGAACATCTCAGCATCTGAAGTATCCACCTGCTGAAAGTAATAGCATTCTCTAAAAATAAATTTTACAAAACTTTTCAATAACGGACTTTTCTTGTCCACTTTCCAGCAAATTTCTTTATGTCATCGTACCAAACTTCACTTGTTCCTGTTTTAGCATCTTCTTCGTCCTTTCTGATCCTTATACTCATTTCAAAAGTTCTGCCCTAAAGTATGTAAATTATGATTCAATTGCCTCAATTGAAGATGTAAGTTTGGTATCTTGATCATGACCATTCCTTTAATCCACTTCAAAAATTATACGATCTGAAAGTACCAATTCCAACAAAATAGACAGATGCCTTTGCTTCCGATTAACATATGTGGACTAAATTTTCTCTAATTGGTTTCATCATGTCTAAATTTTAGTTAGCTATTTTTCAAGTGGCCAATTTCCTGTTTGATATAGGACCATTTCACTTTTTTCATGGTTTTTATTTAATCTGCAAGAAGTAGATAATTCCTACTCATCAATAGATTAAAAAACCTTTAGAATTTGATCAAAACTTTTATACGGGCCCTTAAGAGTTGTTATATCATGTCCATCAATTTACATCAACATTTCGTTAATTTTTTTTTCTACTTTTTCAAGACCGTTGTAGATCGAAAACTTTGCGTAAAGGGACATAGTATCCAGTAATACCCATCAGTACATAAAGTGAATCGTTATGGAATCAGTGCGTAAAATAAAATAGCAGTGGATATAAGTTATTTATGTGGCTAGGGTGGAAAGTGATGTTATGAAAACCTTAGGGATTAGTAAAGATATACTTTTCTTACATTTTATACGCGCACTATTTTTGTACTAACTTATTCTAGGAGGGCGGCAGAGCAAGTGATGTTGAATGTCTAAAATTCTTATTTACAAGTTTTACCAAATATAATACAATTTTTTTTCTTAACTACATATATATTTTTTAGAACCATTTTACATAAGATACTATTATAAACACAGCAATGAAACTAAATGGATGAACAGATCAATTTTACACTTGTTAATGATAGAAAGCTCCTAGATTATCCTGTTTAAGGATAACATGTGCAACATTTCTTAGATATACTCAAAACTGTAAATTGTATTTTCGCATCGAAATTATTGTCATCAATTTGATGTTTTTCATGTTCATCTTCGCTGAAACTGCAATTAGTTCGAGGATCATTATATCTACAAATCTTCATCGTAGTGTAGGTAAATTCTTTATCAATACTGCTTTAAGCAAACATTAAATAATGGCTATAAAAGCTTGAATTTTAGATTCGGTAGCAGTTGATGATAAGTGATAGCATTAAAATTTTCGTTCCCATAAGATAAGAATTAACTTTAGTGATAAAAATATTAGACTATAGTAGATTTTTTCATGTAATAGAGGAAATATCGAGCTGCTCACCACAAGCTCTTTTTATTGCTCAGTAAATCTAACAAAAGTTGTCTTGCTGATGGTACAGTTAACCAACACAAAAAAATATCTTATTATTTTATCTTAAAAGTTGCTTATAAAATATATTTCATCACATCGCTCCTTTGAAAAATATCGTCTAATTTATAGCCATATCATTTTTAGGTTTTAGTTGCAGACAAAACCTCATAAACATATAATATTGTTTATTTATACTTTCCGCTGTGATTTTTAATAGTTAGTATAAGATTCTAATCAATTAACCTTTTAAAATCCGAAAGGAGCATCAACTCCACATATTAGACAAATCTCAGATAAGCGGGCTAATAAAACCTTCAGCAATATCAGTGGGGCGTCCTGGTAATTATCCAATGATATTCATAATAATTTGGATAATTTATATGTGAGAGCGGAATGTCTCTCGTTATATTATTATAAATATGGCATTAAGGCCGTTATGATAACAATGTCCTAATGAAGCCACCCAGTCGGCAGCCGATTGACCCCTCGCGCACCGTAACGACATTTCAATAATTGAATTATTTATGGACTGATCAGGTAGCGACGACGGCAACTTGCAATGATACGTATTTCTGGTTATGATTGATATTTGATTAGGTCTGCTTATAATAATCACTATAATCACTGGAAATAGAAATAACTACCTTTAGTCTGGACAGGATCAGAAATACCAAATTGGAATAAATCAATGAAATATGTGCGATATAATGAAGAGTTTTGTTGAATTACAATGTGGTTTCTGAAGGAAATTTTCTATAGGGTATATTTATATCCTTCAGACTTTATACGTGAAATTTATGGTAGAAAAAGCGTGACCGTATCGACTTGTATATTGTTGGTATAAAAAAAATAAATATGCATGAAAATTTAAATATTGATTATGTTTTATGTTGAAAAATATGAATTTAATGTAAATCAAAATCACAAGCGCAACGTGTTCAAGCCAAATTATTCTGGTAGTTAGCTTTCATTTGCATCCCCTAGCACGCATTCTAAGCTCTTATACACCCCCAATGTTTTTCGATTTGTCAACCCATTCAACCCGCTTAATTTCCTGACGAGATTAGAATTATAGTTTAAAATTGTTAGAAATTAAACTAGAAGCCCCGCGTAATTATTTTGAAAATTCCTGAAGATATTCTGAATCTCAGAAATCAGCGTCGCTGAGCGCAATTTAATTAAACGCATGTTTATGTTAATGCAGTACATAATTTAAGATGTATAAATTTGATAGGGTGACCACAATGTCGTTTTAATTTGTGGTATAAAGCGTAGGTACATGTATAGCTCGTGGTTTAGTTCACCTGTGTACTGTTGATGTGGAGCCCGTATAACCCTTCATTTCGCGGCACGCAAATACTGAAAGTGCCAAGTGATTATGCACCGGCAACCACAAATGTGCAGGTAGATTACTTCTGACATTTTCCCCATGGACTTGGAGCAGTTGTTTTAATACTTGTCTACCCATATGATTCAATAATATCTAAACAGACGAATAAATTTTATTAATAAAATAATGCTGTAATAATGGAGCCAAGTTGGTGGGTTATAGTTCTTGTACCTAGTGGTTAAGTTTATTAATGTGTGAAGAAAATCAACGCGTATTAGCAAAGAAAATTTATGCGCCCATAAAATTTATTAATCAACATACTGGAATGAGATTTTAGTCGTATTTTAAAATGATAATTAATAAAGGGCTAATACTTATATCATTAAACAAAATTTAAATTATGAAACATCTGATTTAAATTTAAGGTTATTTTCTAATGTATACTTTCATGATGTACATAATATTCCAGATTTAGTTTTGATTTTCTTTCCAGAATTCACTATTGAAATATCATGCGGTAGTTCTGAGACATCCTATACAGTGTGATGCGACAAAATTCTATTTACATTATCACAGATTTTTAGAGTTAAAATATTTACAAACCAAGCGTTATTTCTGACTGAGGTACATCTAGATGTTGAAAATGTTTTTAATAATTCTTTAGGTAAACATTAGTTGGTATGTGATAGTTACATGCGGTACATAAATAATGTTGTAGGAGGGTGAGTCAACTTTTTTGGGACTTGGCAACTGAAATTTTGTAAAATATAACCAAAATTATGAAAGATGCCGCCAAAATAGGTACTTTATAATAATTATACTTCATTGATTTGCGTTATTCCAATTGTGTACCAAAAAATTCTGAATAATTTGTAAGTACCACACCAACTTTTTAACAATATTTCGTTAGAATACCTAGTCACTTTTAGTTTTTACCTCATACGTGCCTCATACCAAACTTTCTTCAAAACAAACTTATAAAAAATGATCGAAGTATGTACATAAACTTATGGTCCTGTAGAAGTGAAATCTCATTGAACGAAACGTCAATAATGGAAGATATATTTAGCTATTTAGTTCAAAAAATCTCGCTAAATGATACATTTATTAAATTATGAAGATTCGCTAATGTTATCAGTCTAGTTCTAAGTACTTGTTCTTTAGTTATTAGCCTTAAAGTTTAATAATGAATAGTTTAAAGAATCAATTCATTTTTTTATCAAGTCTAAAACTAACCTTTAATCTTGGTGAAACTAAAATAAATATCAAATTATATTTGAATATACCTTTTTTTTATTAAACTTTGGTTTTCTTTTCTTTTATTATAGACTTTATTATTTGGACAAAGCTCGTTATTTAGGTACTCATTAGAATATACTCTTACAGTAGTGGCGGATTTAAGGAAAAGGGCCCGGTCAACAAAAGCTCTTCAGGAGCCCCGGGTCTGTTTTGTAATAGTCTATTATTTTCGTATTTGAAAGAATTTGAATACGCAATACAAAAGGCTCTAAAAATTTCGTTTAAATAGTCTAAAAAGTTCCAAGTAACCTTTGGGCCTTGCTCACGGGGGCCCAGGCAGCAAATCCTAAATGCTGACCTGTTAAATCCGCCACTGCTCTTTATTACTGTATCTTTTTCAAAAACCCTGAAGCTTAAATACTGATAGAGAAGACGGGGGGGCCGCCACGAAAAAACATGGAATTCAGTGGATGAAAAGACTTTAGAAGAGAGATCAAAGGAACATCTTTGAAAAAATATATTTTGGACTATACGTACAGTCTCTATACATGTACCTATTTAATATACTTTTACATTTTATACTGAACTACATATAAAAAAAATCAGGCATCTATAGGAGTGCAATATAATTATTTCAAATATAACCAACCGATTTTAAAATCTTGTCCAAAATATGTATATCTCTTATGTACTTACTTTTTATTTATAAAAATCGCTAGAAATTTATGTAAAATTTTGGAATGATGATGGCATTTTAAGTATGATCTTTGTCCAAAAGATAAAGAAAAATAAGGGTTAATTGTACGAGATAAAAATAGACGAGATAATTCGATTTTATCAAATCAAATAGGCGTGGACAGAAAAGCAAGAAGTATTTTTTTCTAAGGTAACTTTAAACTCTAATTAGAAATTATATATAGATATTACGATACTTTTTGATTTGAAAAATTGAAATTCCCCTCAAATTCTCTATTTAGGTGAGCAGGGATGCACCTCGATCCTAATATGAAAAAAATATTTAAAAAGTTTTGCTCTGTATAACTATTGTCATTTTATGGTAGTGTATGTGGTAGGTATTTATGTAAATTTAACAAATAAACATAATTATTTATTTAGTTTGATTAATTTTACGATTTTAACAATCACAGAAGATTACATTTTGGAATTATAACATTAAATTTGATAAAATCACAAGAAAACTACCTGAATTTTATTTTGCTCATCACAATCTTTATCAGAAGCTGAATTAATTAACAGATAGTTTAAAAGCCCGAATATTTCAGGCATGCAATGAATTTAAATAGTCTATTAGTCCGTAACACTTTTTTAATCAGACTTTGCATTTTCGTATACATTCATTTTTGAATAAAAATTGCAATAAAGTACGCTGAAATACTGAAAATTCAGATTTAATAACTGATTAGAAAAATAATTACTTAGGTAGGTATATGAAATAGGTATTTTTCAGCTAATTTTTTGAAAATACTTAATTGGCTATAAAAAAAGTATAATAGAATATATTTGTCTAAACTGTTTCTATTTAGAAAAATTTTAAAACTGATTGAAGAATTTTATTTTTTCCGTTTCGAAGCCCACAATAAATAAATTAAAACTTAAAAAACATAAAACATCTTGTTATCTAAGAACATCCTCAATTTCTAAATTTACAAAAACTGCTTCTAATAATGAACTGAAATCTTTACCTTTAATTCAATTACCAGTCGGATAAGTACTCCAAAAAACAGTGTAGATATCTGGACAATTTTCAGTCAACCGACGTGAGAGCGACAAGAGAGGACGACGCTCGTCCTGAAGATTCAGCTGCACACCAACTCAACAGACCACAGTGTGACTTTTACGCTACTGGTACCACCGGATCGACGGTCACTTGTGACGAAGATCTTCTCAGTGGCATGTGCGTACAAGGGTCGAAACATCCCGCCCCTTTTGATATCCATGGATAGTTTGCAGTGGTGCCAAACTGAAAAGCGACCATATTATGTCAAGGCATTCGATTTTATCATGATGATGGTGGAAGCCGGTTGGAAATGAAGTATGAAGGGGGAAGAGAGAGTAATTAACTTGAATGAACATGGAAGGATGAGTTCCCTAACAAGTTTATTTACAGGAAAAACATTTTTCAGTTGACGAATCTTCAAAGTTTATCTATTTTAATTTCTGTATATTTTCGTTTAGTACAATTTCATACCAGTTTGTCACAAAAAAATTTTTTAATCTATGTTTCTACATTGCTAATAGGTAAACTTTCCTGAAATATTTTAAATTTCTTTCCTTATTTACTTCATTATAAGTCGTAGAAACCATAATTCTTAACAAGTTGACTGGCTCATCAACCGATTCCACCGAAGATACGCCTGCGACTGCAAACTACAGAGCGCTGGCAGTGTCTGAAAAGCTTCCTGTAAAAGCTCCCGGAGCCAATGCGTGACGACAAGGGGCACGCGCTACCAATGACGGTAACGGATAATCAGCAGATGAGCCAATCGCATACAGTCAACTTACTTTGCCTCGGGGTGGCACGCGCGCTTGCCCTCATTGTCCGGACTTGATGACGCAAATGGCTTTTTTCTCACAATTTATTGTGTAAAAGTGTTTGCTGGAGCATCTGTAAATAAAATAAATACGCAATATTTATTAATATTTATCAAAGAATGATTGTAAATATAGCATGTAAGTTGTGACAGGGTTTTTCATACTAGGAAGGACTAGGAATAATTTTGTAGGGATGACCGGAAATAAAAAGTTGTTAATTGGTAAGATGCGATATGATATGATAATATTTCTCGCAGTTCGATGATTTTTTTTCATATGCGATCCCGGAAAAAATTAACGTTTAAAAATGTAAAAAGGAGATATTGGTAGTTTCTATTTATAGCTTCAGATCATTTAAGGATAAAGATAGAACCAATAGTTTCACTTGAAGATACAAACTTTCTTTCCTAGACTTGCTATACTGATAAATTGCCAAATTCTGATTTTTGAAAAGAAGAAGAAACAGTAGATATATTAAAAAAATATTACTAAAAGCATAATATTCTCGAGCAACTTTTTTTCAGTATTGTTTTTTTGACCAATTGAATCTTGTTCTTAAAGATCTCAATTCTGTCTATGAAAACCAAAATATGTAGGTTAGTGTACCTTATGTGAGGAATTAATAAAATTTTTCCGGAGTCAAAAGGCGAAACTTTGGGTATATATCGAATATTACTACCTATAGTATGCGAGACAAGGTGATGGCGAAAAAGTATAAATCCATAGTTGATGAAAATTTTAGTAAACAAGAAGACCTCGAGGAAGACTAGAAGAACCTAAGTGAATCAATGGCTTTGGTCTCTTGATGCCTTAATTTCAAATCATCAGTCTTAAAAGAGTAGAAAGAGATAATCGTTATTCCTAGCACTAATAATACAGAAAGTTCCAAGGATAACAGGAGTAAAATTTTCACATAAAAATACTTGCATACAATAAATTTTAAAATATAGTGATACTCTGATGAGTCCAGACTTGCAGATATCAACGTCAATTTCATTAGAAATTTTGTAATAGAAATATTTTAAAAACTTTAAACGTCTTCATCGTACGAACATGACGATAGACGAAACCTTGCTAAAAATGAGCTATATATTTACAAAGTAGAAAACTAGCTGTTATTCCTTGAAATTGAAGACGATCAATCTCAAATATTTTCTAGATACTAGTATCATATTATAGAACAAAAATTACATTAATTAAAAAATATACAAAGTTCATTGAAATTGTGTTTCAGTATTGTTCCGATTCAAGGACAGACAATTTAATTTTAAATGTTAAATATAAATCTCTTTAGATACATTTTAATCATTAATATAGAAGGATGGGGTTCCTTTCTCTCTACATATTTTTTAAATAATTTCTTGTGTCTGACCACGAGTTGACACTATAATTTTGACCTAAGTAAATTATCCTTTTTTTTACAAAAATGTACTTTAAAACACAAATAACTCTAAAGTTTGTTTGATATTTCTAAATGAAAATTTTATAAAAAAATCATTTTTGTTAAAAAGTATTTTAGATGTGCGCCACTGATTAAAATGCGTGTGAGTTTACATAATCGTAGGTGTAAGATTGTATACCTCTAATAAGGATTTTCGAAGAAAACTATACCTGTGGCCTCTATACCAACTTTTTCAATTTAATACCACCTTTTTTCGTTTCGCGTGCGTAAAATTTTTTTAATAACCATGGGCCACACTCTATTTTCAGGTGTATAATCTATTTTGTTTGAAAAAAATTGCCTTCCTAACCGGCGCATCACGAAAGTGCAATTATACACATCGCTATAATAATAAATATAAAAAAAACAGAATGTAGAACGGGCGTTTTTTGTGTCATTAGTCGAAGTAAAACATAGGGGCAGATGCAAGATACTAATCCTTCCTGAGTTTTGGACGTATCAATTTAAGGGAGCGAGACACATCCTCAGGATGCGCGCGAAGCTCTCATCCGCGCCCATATCTTGATTGTTTTATGTGTTGGCAATAATCAAGTTTATGCACTTTTGCTATAAAAACGACGGTTTTTTTGTGGGCAGTTCTGCAAATGAACTTGTCGGTGCCGGTGGGAAAAAACACTAACCGCGTGTGTCTGTGGTTAATTTGTTTGTGGTTTGATCTATCGGAACAAGTATTTCTCACTTTTATCGAGAAGCGAGTATAGCTTAGAGTTTAGGAAATAAATAAATTGATAGATAGTTGTAGTCCGTTTTTACTTTCTTGGTATGGTAGTCGTGTTTTTTTTTCGATTTTGAAATTTTGATGACTCCTGAATCCATTGTGATTATTTACGCCAAGATGTGTCTAGTTCTGCGATAATTCAAAAATTGATCCAAATTTCGTATTTAAGAGAACAAAATTGTGCGTAACGCATTAAATATTTTTCATCAAGCTACCAACTGGCATAATTCAGATCCCTTTCCTTCTCCACTAGAACAAGGACAAACTATGTAAAATGACCCAACCTAATCCATTCCAACAAAGACAATTTTTCATAATTTGGTTGTTCGATGAGTAACAGGTCCATAATGTAGTGTTAACTAGATGTAGTGGCAGGGGGTGCTGGGTGGCCATTGATGTATAACACCGTTAACTGTTTGCGGTCGCGCTACACCGAACCTGTTTATACCCTCAAACATGTCAACATTTGCCAACACTCTATTATCACCGAATAATACGTAATGTCACTCTAGGGTCTCACTAGCTATTAATGCCCATATGCAGTCACCTTATACGCTCGGATATGTTGCACCCCATGGTGCGTATTTATACCCGCATTCATCCACTGAATAATTGGTCTTTTTCTCATTGACACTAACTAGTTAATGTGGATGATTTAGGAAAATTACAAAGTTACTTTCTTGTGAGGTGGATGGGACGATGTAACGTTTTAATTTGAATTGAGTAGATTGGTAATAGATGTAATTAGTTTGTGTATATGCGTGTATGTTTGTAATAAATTAGCAAGATGTTTGATTGGCGATAGGAATCGCGGAGCAATTATTGTCGGGTGCTTGTCCAGGAGAACAGGAGCTCAGACATTCGATTAATGTTTTACATATCACAATCTACTCAAAATTAATTAGTTATAAACGGGTGATTATCTACTGGTTTTTACAAGAAGGACTAAAGTTAAGTAGGTATTGAAAGTGAAATTAATTTGGAGGTAGTCCAAAGGTAATTGAATGTAAATTTCTGATAAACCACTGAAGGACTAAGACTAGTTAACAAATAAAGAATGGATACCTAGAGAGATAGATTCATAAAATCCAATAGGTATCGAGGTATTCAAATTTGTCATGTGGGGTACTTGTCTAAAATACATACTCCACATCTTTATTTTAATTCAGTACCATGCTCACTAGACAATCGTCAAAATCGAGCAACTTGGTAATTTGAGAAACTTAATGCCCGACTCCAAATAAATGTAATATTAATATCCTCTGCAGGCAATCGTCATTTACCTCAGCCAGATGTAAATGCAAATTACTATAAAATTGCACATGAAAAAGAATCAAGGACTTCAATGTAAAATATCTATTCAAAAATAATTGATCCATCGAAAGGTGTGCACTTAAGTTAATTTTATAGGGGCGCCGTGGTTTTTCTGTAAACCGTTTAATTACGGGTGTGTCATAAATTTATTTTAATCCTTTAGGTATTCTTGCATTTTTGAAACTATAAAGTGCACCCTAACCACAAAGTCATTCACCATATCACTATCGCATAATATGATGAAATAATACAATAGATCGATGAACAGATGTGCAATAAAATAATTTTGATTTATTTACGGTTTCGGCTTGACTGGACTCTGCAACTACAGCAGGTTCAGTTTTATTGTTTTATACACCGAGTTCGCCCCACCTTCTTCCTACCCTTTTCTTCTTGATAGTGTTGCCTAATTAAATTTGATGGTGCAACAAGTTAATCTAGATATTAATTTAAGTGAAAATGTTAGTTGTATTTAAAACGTTTTAATTTGGATTTGCACCGGGCTGATGTGTTATTATTAAACAGTCAAGAACGCTCTTCTTTAGCACATCAGATGAAGAGTCGTGTTAAAGGAACAAAATTAACATGTAGCTGTTAAATTAGGAACAATATCCTAATCCTATCCACCCATCACCTGTCATTCATTTGTAAATGCCTCGGATGATGATCTCCATCCAACCCCCTGAAAATATAAAATATTGCGCACCTGCAAAGTTGGAAATGCAAATAAATACTTCACCCCAAAAGGGCACACACAACTAATTTCACTTATAAACATCCTAGCCTAATAAAAATTAATCTTGAAAATTAAATCGTTAGTCCACAGTACGGATAAACTGAACTGATGATAGCCATGAATTTTATTTGATATTTACACCTGCGATATTTTCTGTGGCGCGACTATTAAGTCATAAAAATTTACGATTTTTGTGAATTCTTGGTCTTATCTTTATCATTTTGTTTATCTTAAAAGAGTTAGCCACCAGTGTAGACTGTTTTGTTTGGTTTGTGGTCAATTTGCGAGATCAAATTACGATATATTCGGAAGTGCATCTACCTACCGGTTTCGATTTATTGATTGAGAAATCAAGAAGAAACTTTACTGTAGCAGATAAAAAGAACGAATAATTGTGTGGCTCGATGTCTATGTGCTACTGCGGCGCACGCGGACTTGTCACTATTATATAATTGCTATAATAAAGACTTCCGTTAGATTTTACTATAGCATTCTATATGTATGTATATACAGTTTTTTTGTACAAAAAAAAATGATTTCCTTTGAACTGAATCTACTTTCTAATTCTAATTAGCCATTATCTGTGTTATTGACAAGAATTTTGTGTTATTTCTGTGATGATTGATGCTAAAAGGATGCTGGGGGTTTGTCTTAACCTACTGAACTTTTAGAACTGCATATTGCAAAACAACCTAAAAACAACACGATTATCTCATATGTAATCAAATCCGCATAATAAATTCCGAAGTGGTTCACAATAAATATTATTAAAAGTTTTAGGTGCGGATAAGGTAACTGCATATTAATTTGCACGCACATGTGCGAATTATTGGACAGTGCTGCCTTCTTTTTATTTGATTAATTAAATTTGATATTTAGAAATTTGTAAGATATAATTGATACACCGGCGCGATTATTATACTTTCACGAACTGGGCGAATGGCGAATTGTTACTTTAGGCAATAATCGTACAATTTCGTGTTGGTTAAATTATGTTAAAAGACATTGTTATAGTACAATAATATTTAACAATACTAATGCTGCGTTTGTGTGGTAATTCTATTGCGTTAGGTCGATATTTGGACTTGATGGTTGTCCTAAATTGGGAAAGATGTTTTGATTAATGGAAGGAATACAAAAATAATTATTGTAGCAATTAATTTTGTTCTGATGGAATAAAGGTACAACTGGTTAAAAAAAATATTTGTAGTTATTAAATATTTTTTTCGATATCAAGAATTTTAAAAATTTTGTGCAAGATCGACCATTAAAAATTATTTTGCAACTGATATCAAATGATTTTGCAAACATATTTTACATCGAATCATCGGCAAATAAACTTTAGCAACTTCTTCAATCACATTACCAAATGGTGCTGCCGTTATAACTTGATTCCTAAGAAAACCTGATGGTACATCTATTAAATTACGTCATTTATTTCAAAAACAGTTAAAAATAAATTTAAAAAATACTAAATTTGCTATCATAGCTATATTTTGTGACAAACTTCGGTAGCTTTCAACTGAAACTTTCGATTTTGACCTATCTTTTTTTCTCAGTGTAATGTACCTTATTTTTCAAGACTAATTCATTGCTCAGAATATTCAGAGGAAATCCAACAAATGAAGCTGTTTCTTACAGACACAAATCTCCAAATTTTATGAAATTTTTTAGAAGAACTTCACTTGAAAAATTTGGGGTCTATTTCCGTATGGAGCAAGAACATCGACTAGTCTGCAAAAGTATTAACAAAAATCTTCATGCATCCTGCTGCATTTCCTCATAAATATATCCTAAGATGTCGGTATTCCTTAGAAACTTACAAAATAAAGTTTTTGGACAAATTTTATTTCATGTATATTTGAAAGATATTTCATGATTAAAATACATTCTTCGTATCGATTTCACCTGGAGTTTCGCCATACTATATTTAATATTTACAACAGACCTATTAATTACAGACCAATAAAGTTATTGTTATTATATATTCTTGTAAAAAATACTGCGGTTATCATGGATAACTTTCATCAACGGCGTATTCAAACCATAATCTATCAGAACGATAAAATTGTACCATAAGCTAAAAATGTAAAGTATACAGGCTGTGTATTTATTTACTGGACATGAATCTCTGCAAAGCTAATTCATATCTATTTAACATTCACACATGATGATAATAAATTAGCGTTTAAATAATAGTGACTACTAAAAATATACAGTGACAAATGTTTAGCTGTTATACTACTACATACCATGTCTAACAGTTCAGTACACATACGGTATAGTTACACATGCACCTTGACATGTGTTTCACCTGAAAGAAATACTGTTGGATAAAACGAAATCAGAGAAAGATAAAATTAACAATGTTAGTGCAAAATACCATAATAGAGTTGATGTCTAACTAAATATTCGTACATGAGAGAAAATTTTGGTTGAACTGTAAGAGATTCAAGCTTTTCGATCTACTTTAGGTATCCTTTTTAGCGTTCATGTAGATCTATGTTATTGGTAATTTATATTTATAATTTTGTCGTTATTTCTTATCGCAATGTAATAAGTCTGATCTTCAAATTTCTAGTAAAACTGCCCAATTATTCGTTAACAGAATTTTTTGGACGTGGTTAACGCGCCTTCAATAAAAGCCAAAATTCTACAAATTCAAAAATCAAACTCTGAGGCTCAGTTTTTTAATTAATGTGAGTTAACTCTGAGTTAATTTGCTTCATTTTCATTTTCTTAATAATGGTACCCACCTAACAAAAGTGAGTATTAACGTGTAATCCTATACATAGTAAAGTGGAACAATATCCTGGTAAAAGTTATGAAAAATAAAAGTAAAGAACAAAAATGACTGAATATCAGAAATACTGTCTAGTTTCTAAAGAAAATCATTACGGAAAGTGAAAAAAGGACTTGAAGGTTTTAAGCATGAAGGATTCTAAGAATTAGGTATGAAAAAGAATTATGAAATATCTAGAAAGTTAAGGCCAAGATTTGCAAAATTTTTTGGGTCCGCGCTAGTGGACACATTTTGTCTTAATTATAGATAATTTGTTAAGTTTCATTTATTATGTCATTGGACAATAACCTGCTTAGGTCAACGAGCCCTAACAACTAAATGTTCGGACAAAAGTAAATTTTTGAAGTATGAAAGGAGAACTGGAAATTTTACGCAAATAATTAGTAAACACCTAACAATACAATAAGAGAAAGCCTTAATAACAATATTATGCATGGAAGAAAATTATTTATTGGATTTAACAATATTTTAACCTTAATAATTAGCAAACTTTACAAAATGAATTTGCAACTAAATGTTGGGATAATTTTTAATTTAGGACCATTAATAAGAGGTTACTTCTCCTTTTGCTTTAATAGCTGCCTGTGTTCTAGCAGGCTTTGTATTTATCAAATTTTGGTACAATTCTGGTGTGAAACTGTCCCGAATTTCTTCTATTTTGGTCTTTAAGTCCCCAATGGTTCTTGGTGGATTATTGCGTAGAATACGTTCAATTTTATGCCAAAGAGTTTCAATGACATTTAAGTCCAGACTGGATGAGGACCATGAAAGCACCTTTAAGTCGTTTTCCCCAAGTTCCAAAACTGTGATTTTTTAAAAACAGTCGTTAGAAAATTACATCACATTTTTCAAATGCAATTTTAAAGCTACGAAATATGCCTAAAATCACGAAATAAAGACTTGGGGATTTTTTAGTACATAAAACCAACATCCAGCTTTGCAATAAAGTAAATTTTACCAAAATCCAACCAGTGCTCCCAAAACTGTGATTATTTTAATGTAGGTGTAGCACCATCAAAAAACACGTTTTTTGAAAAGTGAACGGTGGAGCTCGAAAAAATGCAAAAAAAATCATATTAACATTTCAGGATTTTTTCAATATAGTACGATTATTGAGATTTGATTTAAATGTTTTTTGACACAAATCCAACCAGCAGTTTCAAAACTGTGATTCTTTAAAACAGTTACTAGAAAATTTTATCAATTTTAAAGGTGCAACTTTGAAGCTCCGATAAATGCCTAAAATCACCAAGTACAAACTTGTGTAACTTTTTTGCAAAGAAAACCAACATCCAGCTTTGCAATAAAGTAAATTTCATCAAAATCCGACTACTAGATCCCACGTTTTGAAAACAATAATTCTTTGTTTCTACAATTTTCCCATCCCGCTGGGTTAAAGTGCCACAGTTTTGGAATCGCCGAGCGGATTTTTACAAAATTTACGTTTTTATATTACTAAATGTTGGCATTATAACAGAAAAAACCATCAATATTATGGAAGTTAATTTAGATAACTTTTGCGCGTATGAAAAAAAGACAATCGAATTTACTTTTGTCCGAACATTTAGTTGTTAGGGCTCGTACATATTTTATAGCAGTAAAATATTCATTTGTAGATAAAATAACTACGCCATTGCCACTTTTTTTCTGCTGGTTGTGTTCATCAAGCGTCAAAATTACATTAGACTGGTTTTTGACCAGAGATATACCTAAATTATAAAAATAGTTGTTAATTAATTAAATTACTTATAAATAGAACAATGTAATTGTCTAGCGACTCTAGCGGTTTCTAAAACTTTGTATACTTATAGCTAAAACAAGGATAGACACCAGAGCACAGTCAACGACCATGCGTTGGTCTCCGTTTCACTCAATCGTTGGGCTAGTTGGAATTAGTTACTCTGTATATTTGGACAGTTACATTTTATTTTATAATACTTTCGCTAAACTTTTATCTCGTTTTAAATTATACAAGCAAGTTCGATGTAAAACAATAATTAAGTACTTAATATCCTGACTCATTATTATTATTATTATTGCTGCCTTAACGTATTTAATCCTTCTATAATAACATTTACTACCTCGAAGGCTTCTTACTTAATTTCATTTGCCATTTAAGCTGTCAGATTATTAATTCAATTTAAATCAATTCATTATCCAAAAAAAAATTATTTAATAACCGTGGTCCTATGGGGAAAAAACTGTAGAAAGTAAGTGGTTTAGACAAAAAAAACATCATACGTGATATGTTGTGTATACCCAAACCAAACTTTCCAGAGCGAGCAGCAATTTTAATACGTAAAAATAATTCATCTGTAACTCGTTACAGATTCCGTGAGCAGTACAAGTTTTAACGTTCACTTATTAACAAATTCACTTTCATTCAATTAGCATTCGATATTTCATCTCCTGCATTCTTCTTGATGTAATTGGTTACCCTGTGGTGTTTGATTTATGTATCTTACGGTTAATTTAACCTCGTTTTGGTTTTTCATCCCGGCGATTATATTGCGGTTTACCGCCCAGTTACATCGGTTTTTTGTGAGGTTGAGATGATATCCCCCACAAGCCTTCGACAGGTGTAACTTTAATAGTTTACGTTCGTAAGCTTTAGGTACCTGATGCAAAAAGTCCTCAAGATGAATCTTGGAATTTATTGTGGAGGGATATTAGCGGATTGCATGGCTTTTACCACGATCTAATTTATGGCGCTGTTCGATAAATATTTTCTATAATTAGATAAACATTTAAGTTACATGTTAATAAAACTAATGTAAATTCGTGACGCACATAACTTCCTTCTCATCGTCGTTAAATAAGAAATTTATTTCTGGTACTCTCTATAGATTAATTACCGAAAATATCCGTTTAGAATTCTGTGGATTTGTTTATAGTTTATGTAAATTTTTCTTGATTTATATGCAAGTTATTTCGTCAAGTGCAATTGATTTAATTATTTCAGTAATATCAAAACGCACTTTCAAATTTGCTATACAATCAGTAATTTCTAATTTTATACGTTATACCGTTATAATTATTTGGAATCACCGTGCGAAAAAATAATAATTAAGACGAGGCAGTGCTTTAATTGGTTCCTAAAACTACAAATTTTACTAGATTAACTAATTTAAAATATACTAAAATTGTAGTTATACTTAGATAAATAAAAGATTAGTTTTAATTAGAGCATAAACTTATTATCATTTCTATTAATTGAGCTTCGTGGTATTAATTATTTTATAATTAACACTGAAATATCAAATATAATATTATAATTTTAACCTGACATGATAGTTGGAAATTTAAACACATAACAAAGCGTACTTTTTTCCAATAAATTTACTTTAACCTTTTGTATTATATTTCGCAAAAATTACAAAAACGGTAATGTCAAATTTTACAATATTATATTACGAAATCTATAGTTACAAGATAATAGTATAACCCACACAAATAATTAATAAACAACTGCATAAAAAATGCAACTTACCCATCATTTTTGCGTCAATAAAAATCAGGAAGAAAAAATTATATAAAATAAGTTAAGGAACTGAATCTCTGCAATAATTTATGTATCTGCATATTTCTTGTATATTAAACTACATCACGCGGCCCAGCTGTTTACATTTTACTCTGTTTATATCAAAGCTTTGCTCTTGAAAAGCTTCTGCAACGGTACGATGGACGCAATGAATTGCATAATATGTTATAAGACTTTGAAGCTACGGATGTGGAAGTGAAACCCCCTATAATGGTGAACGACTGCTGCATATGAGAAAGTACGCCGCTGGCTCATATATAAACGCAGAGTAAAGAATCCATCAGTACAAAGCCTTCCACATCTCCAAACATGAAGGCCTTGGTAAGTATTTACCACATAAAAACTTACCGTGAAGTGTACAGTGTTTGTGATTAAAATGTGAATTAAACATCTTCAAGATGTGTGATCCACTCATTTTTCTAGTGTTTTTTTGTGAGGACTAAAACTGATGATTTTTTTTTTGTTTATTTTAGATTGTTTTGAGCGCCGTATGCTTGTGCGTGGCTCTAGCTGCTGAGGCTGAGAAAAAAGAAGCTGCACCGCAGGAGAGTAAAAAACAAGACAAACGGGGTCTCATTGGTCTTGGCGACCATGGTGGATATGGAGGAGGTGGAGGAGGTGGCGACTTCGGTGGACATGATTTTGGCGGCGGTGGACACGATTTAGGCGGTGGTCATGATTTTGGCGGTGGTGACATCGGTGGACATGGTGGACATCACCACGAACATGTCAAGACAGTTGTAGTAGAAAAGAAAATCCCAGTACCCTACACTGTAACCAAACATGTTCCCTACACTGTGGAAAAGAAAGTACCTTATGAAGTTAAAGTACATGTACCTCAACCCTACACCGTAGAAAAGAAGGTACCTTACCCAGTGAAAGAATACATCAAAGTCCCATACATCGTACCACAACCCTACGAAGTAATCAAGAAGATCCCCTACGAAGTCAAAGTACCAGTACCTCGTCCATACGAAGTCAAAGTACATGTGCCACAACCCTACACTGTTGAAAAGAAAATCCCCGTACCCGTAAAAGTCCCAGTACCACAACCTTACACCGTCTACAAAAAGGTACCTTATGAAGTCAAATACGAAGTACCAGTACCACAACCCTACACTGTAGAAAAGAAAGTACCTTATGAAGTCAAAATCCCAGTAGACAGGCCATACCCAGTCCATGTACCTAAACCATACCATGTGACCGTTGAAAAGCACATCCCAGTGCCAGTAGACAAACCAGTACCATACGAGGTTAAAGTACCAATCGACAAACCCTACCCAGTCGAAGTACCAAAACCTGTGCCCTACCACGTTAAAGTACCAGTCCCACAACCCTTCACAGTTGAAAAGAAAGTACCAGTAGAAATTGAGAAACCTGTTCCATATCCAGTTAAAGTACATGTAGACAAACCCTACCCTGTCATCAAGGAAGTACCATATCCCGTTGAAAAGGAAGTACCATATCCTGTAAAAGTTCCTGTACATATTCCTGTGAAAATCCAACACCATCATCACGAAGAACATCACGGAGGATTCGGAGGCGGATATGGAGGCGGTGATGGAGGATACGGAGGTGGATACGGAGGAGGACATGACGGCGGTTCCTTTGGGGGATACCACTAGTTGTTATTAGATCTTTAATAATTGTTATGTAATTGCTATTTTTTTACTGTGCTTGTACACGCTGTGTTGTTGAAAAAAAAATAACGACAACAAAAATTACTTCATTTCGACATTTTGCTCAATTAAAACCATTTCCTCATTCGCAGTCATGGAGCGTGCAGTATTATTAACTTAGAAACTGTGTTAATTATTATTGTATATTTATCTACTTTTATAATAAATCATTTCTATATAATATTGTGTGTTTCGTTTGTTCGTGATATGGAAATGTTTGTTTAATTAGAACAACTTTAATAGTAATACAGTTTTAGATAGAAAGTGACATAAAACTTGGAAAGCAATAATAATATTTAAATAAATTTAATTTCCTTCCACCGCACCGCCTGTAGGTTCCTTGTATGTAATAAATGCACTTGTAAATAAATGTAGAAA
Source organism: Pediacus dermestoides (assembly GCA_963942485.1). Taxonomy (NCBI): domain Eukaryota; kingdom Metazoa; phylum Arthropoda; class Insecta; order Coleoptera; family Cucujidae; genus Pediacus; species Pediacus dermestoides. The sequence continues at coordinate 8,619,628 of OZ012629.1, forward strand.
GTGCAAATTCTGATCACTTTTAGCATGGTAAAACATACTCACTATAACCTGCCTGGGAAGCCACCGTATGTGTTATTCCGATTTCAACACTACACGGTTAAGGAGAAAGTAAATGAAGATAATAGGTGGAGGTAATCCATTCAACTTCAGCCATCTGTAACTAATTGTAGCATGTGTTCGAATTGTAAATAATATTCATAATAATGTGTGCACAATATAAAAGTCTAACGTACTATCTGTTCGGGTATAACTCGTATTATTGCGTTAGTTTGCATTTGGTTTCCATAATAATTAGGCTTAGTAGGTATACCTATTGAAATAAATAGATTTCGGAATAGTACAGTCAGATTTGTGAAAGGCAAATGTAGTATTTAGATTGCAGATAAGGTAATATCGGGGTGTGCTTGAAAGCAAAAAAACCTCTTTCGAAAGAGTCGACTGTATGAATTTTTAATGGTTTTTTTATGTTTAGGTTTAAATACAGAATTTGGAGTGATTTTTCATGTACTATTGTGTTAGAAAAGATCTAGAGAACTGGAGAAAAAAGATAATGCGAAAAAATGGTAAATATTTAGGAATGAAGATAACGAATGATTAAAAATTTTATTATAAGCAGGAGAAAAAAGAAAGGAACAGAAGACTAGGTATATAATGACTAGAATACTGATATGAGATCTATAATAAATAAAAGTAAACAAAGAACATAGATTAACATACAGGATGTTCTCAAGCTTGAATCTTTGTTTTACAAGTGATGATTCATACAAAACTAATGCATTTTACTAAAAATTATTCTAGTAAAAGTTTTTATGTTCATTATACCATACGAGTCCAACCCTGGCTTTCTTGAATTTTTCTTATTTTTTCCAAATTATAGTAATTGCAGTTAACTTTATGGTTGCTTTAAATGATGTGTAGTTTTATAGTTTGTTTTGCATGGAAAATGGTTCCCGTTTAGGCTAACAATGAAATGTTTGTTTATATCAAAAGAATACAAAATGCTGCTTAACATTTGCTCACTTAGTTCCTCAGGAAACTATTATTCTAATTCTTTTTATAGTTTGTATAAGCAACACGTGTATACTCTGTGCCATATAATTTTATCAAGATTCAAAAGACAGACCGGACATCTTCAATAGCATCGTAGAAAACGAGGTAGAGGTCGGCGTGGTATATGATGGCCAGAGAAGATGAGATCTTGAATTTGCTTAATAAAGAAGATCCAGGAAAACTTTGGTCGATTTATCGAGACTACTTGAAGATGTTCCAAGGCAATCGCCTCTTTGTTCATTTCACTCTTTTGCCCATCGTAGTCGTAGTTAAAGTTTTCGACGCATTTTGAAGGGCAAAACTTGGTGAGGTTTTACCATGTTTCTCTATTTTCTGTAGCTTTCATGACCACAGTTCTGTGAGAAGATTCACGTGGTCAATGAACCGACTAAGTGAACGATCTACCTTCTTCTTTCCTTCGACATTGCTCTAGTTTTTCTTTTCTGATTACTTACGTGGCAGAAGAATTTTTAGATTTCCCGCTGTATTGAAGGCAACAGTCGTTAGTGTGTCTGGATGAATCCAAGCATTCTTCTGTAAAATGTCATCTCGAATGCTACAATTCTTCGACAGAACTATGAATTGAAGGTTCTATATTATGGTTTATCAAATATGCTTTCGTTTGTTTCCTTATCCAGCTCAGTGATTGGTCTAAGTCTAAGAAAAGGATTAGAAAGAAATAATTTGTATTAGACGGAAAATGAATAAGTAGATGAGTAAGGTAGAAAAAGTAAGATAAAGAAAAGTAGAGATTAATAGTCAGAAGACATCGGAGGATGTTTTAAACCGAATAACATACAAGGTGTTAACAGATATGGTGCTCACAGTTCAAACCAAATATTATACAATAATAAAGTAAATCGACCGAATCGACGGCAATTTTGTATTTAGGTACCTATACAGGGGTCCCGGAAAAACTGGGAAATCTTTCGGATTCAGATAGGGCATGAAAAAATAAGATGACAAGTTCCTATAAAAATTTTTCCTATAGGCCCTCCCTACGAAGATATATAGCTCTGAAGAGCGTCGCTGGATTTTATAAATAGTTAATATGATGGACACTACTAAGGACCTCTTGAAATAATGTCCTTGACACATATCTAGCTTGTTTACTTTACAAGGGGCAGACTAAGCTTTACAACTTAATGCTTAAACTTTTAACACCCTGTGTGAAAAAGACTTAAAACAACAGAATCAGGTAGTTTGAACCTTAGACTAAAGAAAAGCTACTCTTGTTTATTGTCGATAAAGTGGACCGTTTTCGAGAAAAAGAATAATAAACGAATTCATGTTTTATTAAGTCATTAAAAAAAGAAAGTGTCATTCCGAAAAAAAATCAAAATTTAAAACACGCCTGTAGAAAAAAATTTTGTCATTTTATTTTTTTATGCCCTATCTAAATTCGAGATATTTCACACTTTTTCCGGGACACACTGTATAAAGTTTATGGGAATTTTTTTGTTTTTGTTGATTTGAATACGTAGCGTCTATATTTTTTGCTACACCCTGTATATATGTATATAAAAAATCATAGCAAGCAAGGACGAATTTCGAATATTTTATACCTACATACGTATAACAATAATAATTAATTATTGTTCAGTGTATTTATTTATTTTCACACCAATCTTTGTTTAAAATAACTACAATTCTTAGCTAAGTAAACATCCTTGTCATCAACTAACTCAGTAGTGGTTTTAACAAGTTGGAAAGTTTCCCATAACCAACTATAATAACAAAGACCAAAAATCTAGACCTTAATTAAATATAACAACAATAGCAACACCCAATTAGTGTACTTTCATTGAAACTAATAGACAATAATCACTGTAATTCCATCAAGCTCGTGCGCTTTTAGTTTTCTTCAATTTGATCACCACCATCTAATCGAACTTGTGGATATAAAATATGGGACAGAATTAAAATTTTATTGCTCTATTAGTATTCAAGGCGCATTTAGTGCCTGGATACATCAATTTTAAATCTGCTTGTAATTATATTATAGTCAAATTAGCGGTGTTTGGGCACGCGATAAACCAACTTTACAAAAAGAGGAAAAATTATAAAATAAAATTGGTCGCCGGCGCTTGTTGTTATTTCTGCTGTGCACCTTGCAGGAATAGATTATATTAACTAGACTTTATTATAACAAGATATTTTAGATAAAAAAATGTAATATTATGCAAAAAGTAAAAGTATTAAATGATTTTTCAGACGAGCTTTCGTTCGCATGGCATAAATTAATAAGTGTGGCTTTAGGTTTTGCAGAGGCACGTGTTGCAAGTTCTTTTTTAGAACATGTAGGTAGGTTAATTAAGTCTGCAGGACAGGAATAATTTTACTCTACCTATTTTATTTAAAAACTTATCACCACCATTCCATCATCGCTATACTTTATTATTGTTGTTGATTTTCATGTATTTAAACTGAATAAAACTAGTAAACGCTTGGCTAGTCTTTGCCCAGTTAAAAATAAACCCCGCCGCTTTCCAATTAATGCTCAAAAATGGAAAATCCTCCTAAACCATGCACCATTTCACTGAAACCAGAATCAAACTGTCACATACACAATCGTCCAAACATATATTTCTACTAACCCTTTGCAATTTACCCTCAAGATTTGCCTGTACATTTAACTTGAATGAATTTCAATTTACGCGATGTTCTGATAAGAACTGGGCGAAGAGAGGCGCGAGGGGCGGTGCAGGGCATGCGAGAGTGCTATCCGCCTCTTTCAAGCCAATCTCTATGCCTGGGAGCTTGATGCTTATATAATGTCAAAACAGACAATTATTCCAGGAATCATTTCGAAGATAATTTAAAGTTTCCAACCAGTTTCAGTGTGAAAGCCAGAGGAAAGAAAAACGTTTTAAGGGTGGTGTTTTGGGGGTTGGAAGCATCACGTGCGAAGGATTGACTTGGTGACAATGGACCAGTCGACCGCCTTCAACTGGACGCTATCTTTGGTAAGCAGGGGGTGTCTTGGGATTTTAGCTGAATAGCCACAAATCACCAAGGCACTTTTCGCTCAAGTGAACTTCATTGGGCAATACGACAATAAATAGAAATATCAACAAAAAATATGTTAATTGTTAAGTTGTAGGTGTACCACAAGGTTCGCTGTTTATTATTTATTTGGGTATGAGGAACTGTTTAAATTATTCTGTGTGAATATCACATGCCTTGTTAAAAGTAACCAACCATTCGTGTCTAAACAATTATTTCAGAAAGTGCAGCCTAGTGTAAAGATCAATTTGTTGGTTGGGTCCTTAATCCCATGATTATGAGTGTAACTTATTGATAAGGAATCTTCCCATCATTACATTTCCATCCATTTTTACTTCACCTCCTAGCAACAACTTTGTAAATCTATTAAATAATGCGGGTAATTTTTCTATATTACGAAATTTATTCAGGCACCATGTAATACGAAAAACGTCACATATAAAAAAATTCTTAATTGCTCTATTTTTTGCTCGATTATATACCATCATAGCATAATAAATTAATTAAAGAAATTCATCATATCAAGGACAATAGTACGAATAATTTATTCAATTCCACTCGGGTTTTTTCGAGTTGAACCAAACCATTAGGCCAGCAATTATTAAATAAAAGCTTGTATATAGTTGCAGATAATTAGAAAATAATACCCACTTATTAAATTCAAATAAAAAACTATAAGTACACACCTGCAAAGAAGGTGCATTCTCTCCACAGAAGCACTTGTGAATAGAATCGGCCAGCAGGATCAGATTGCATCTAAAATCCCACACACTGGACACAGGTTTCACTTAATTATTAATAATTAATTATTAAGGAAGGGTTACTTTTCAGTTGCTGCTTAATCAATGAAATCAGATTTTTATGAGTGAGGGTGAGGTCAGGTGATCTATTTTGTCGGAACATCTATGATTAGTTACAGTAATTTTCTTAGGATAGACAATGTTATTGGGTCTAATGAAGAAAATATCTGATGTGTCCAGCACATGACTTTCTTATAAAATACGAATAAGGTTCTGATTTTTGGAAAGTATTGTACTTAAGCCGTTGCCAACAATCATATTTTAGCAAATTAATTTAGTTATTGTTTCAAAATTACAAAAATTGTTTAAATTTATAAAAAAAATTAGTAAATTTTCGTACTTCTTCTCTTGAAGCCCCTTTGCTTTATTCCCATTTGGCGATCCAAGAAAATCACAAATTATCTACACAACACTAGAATTTTTGGAAAAAATAAGTCAATCATTGAGAAGTAACTGTAAGAAATATTTAATTCTACACAAATTAAGATTAACTACTAAAGAAATTACAATAATACGTGTTAATGCGAAATAATTAATTAATAATTAAATGGAACGAACAAAATTTTAGCACACATTCTTTACAGAAACAAAACTAAAAACTGACTAATATAATAGAATAAAATATATAAATAATTACTCACCCTTTACACAACCAAAATTTACAATTTTATAGCCTTCACGTTTCTCATAAAATCAATACTGAAAAGTTTTGTTGTGTTAAATTTTCTGAAAAAGTGAACCCAGCCTAAGCCTTTAAATTGTATTTGTTGGCAAAAAATGATGAGTAATTTTTACGACTTTGTTATCTATGGATTTATTTTGTATATGAAATTTATGAATCAGTTTTCAGTTTTATTTCGAATGCCAAACGGAGCAGACGTGTGTCTGGTGTTTACGTTTAATTATTAATTAATTATGATATATAACACGTGTTATAATAATTACTGTGTAGTGATTAGTGATTTCCTTGGATTACCATCATACGGGAATAAAGCAAAAGGGCTTCAAGAGAAAAGGTACGAAATAGTTTCGGGGTACAGAGGGGTTAAAGGGGGCCCGGGGTGGAAGGAATTAAAAATAAAACAGCTATTGCCTGCCTTGGTAGATTGAAAAATTTTCGAAATAATTTTAATTTCTTTGACTACTACTAGTACCTACTACCTACACTGCTACTATTCATGGCCCCCGCATGGTACTGGCCATGCGGGTACAGGGAACTCGGGGTATAAGAGGGGACCTTGTTGAAATTAACTAGAAACAAAACCTCTGCATGCCTTGGTAGATTGATAAATTTTCGAAATAGTTTTAATTTACTTTGCTACTATTATATTATAACACTGCTACTACTCATGGGCCCCGTGTGGTACTTTACCCGGGTTAAAGGGGGCCCACGTTGGCTAGAGTTAAAAAAACCTTTTGCCTGCTTTGGTAGATAGAAAAATTTTCAGATAAAAAAAAAGACTACAAACATAATTCAAATCATCTTGTCGCATCTGATATGTAAAATTGTAGATGAGGGGGATGCTGGTACTACTACTTAAGCATAGAAAATTTAAGATATTTTTTGAATTCAGCTTTTGATTGTTCTGTTCTTGTTGCTTGTTGCAGGTAGGTCCCATGATGATTAAATGAGGACCACATCGTAGAATACAACATACCAAGTCAGAACATTTTTAGTTTTCTATTAAAATATTTCAACATTTTGGTGGAAAATTCCATCCGTTGAAAAAGTCTAAACGGACACATTTTAATTTAAAACGATTTGTTGTTTAAGAAATGTATCAATTATATTCTGAAACTGTAAATTTGACTTTAACTCTACCATCATTAACAGCTTCAGTAATTATTCTTTTAAATATCATTTTGAGAAAATTCTTGTGTTTTTTTGTTTGGAAACAATCACATGCAATCAAATTATCATATAAAATTGCCAGTAAGTACGACAAGCCAAAATTTAGGGCCAAACCACCTAGAAAGCGTAGAAACGAGCTAATAGGGCCCAAAATTTTACAATGGGGCAATCAATAAAATTAAAAACGGTTATAATTTATTTATTTTTCGTGATAGAAACACGAAATTTATTTTGTTGCCTTAAGACAACATTCATACAAATTATTAGAAAATTTCAGGACATATAAGGTGAAGCACAGTTGATTCGTTTCTTAATCTAGAAACCGCAAATTTTTTTCTCAAGTTCTAGATATATTAAAAATTGTCGTTTTTCCAAACACTTTTGTTGGATTTTTCGAGAATTTTAGACTTGACTAAGCCTATAATTTGTAGGTATTTGTTGCATAAGAGATGACTAATTTTTACGAGTTATTATTCCTATTTATAATTATTATGTTGATATTAGGAACTTTTTAGTTTTGTTACGAATGTGAGCCGGTAAAGACGTGTGCTAAAATGTTGTTACTTATTTACGTTTATTTATTAATTAATTATTTCGTATAACACGTTTGAACTTAATTTTACCTTAACTCGCGTGTAATTATTTATTGTTTAGGGTTGTTTCGCATAGATATATTTTTTTCAGTGATTATCTTTGAAAGGTAGGTCCCATTATGATTAGAGGACTACATCGTAGAAGACAGCATACCAGGTCAGAACATTTTTACTGTGTGGAGAAGGAAAATTCCATCAGTTGAATTTTCGTAAAAATAACATTGTTAAATGGTTCTCATAGTAAATCAATCCGGGTTCATTTTGAACCAAGAATTTATTTGCATTATTCCACCGTTGTTCGTTGTTGTGTGGTTCGGTATCGGAACCTTGTTGAGTAATTGCGCGTAAAGCCCGGGCTTTGTGTTTGAAATATTTTTTGATATTTAGGTCGCGCCATTCCTAGATTACGATTATGTATAAAGTCCCATCAGAATTACTGGGACTAGGGTTAGAGCAAAGCATTTGTACCTAACATACGTGGGTGCCGAAAGATGAAACACATGTAAATGGGTAAAGTGGACAGTGCCCTAGACTTAGAAATAATTTATATAAGCACTTCATCATTTTTCTGCCCGGTGCTTTGAATATCAACATGAAGAAATTTAAACAAGCTCGGGTAAACGGCAGGAGTAACTATGACACTCTTGGCGGATGGTAGACTCGCGTGGGGTGACAGAGATGTGGAAGAGTTGTGCGGGTTGACACCTAGGCATTGCCTAGAGCTGTTGCCTGTCTCTCAACACAAAGAGTCACTACCCGCGGTCTTCCCGGAAGCTTTGATTGTTCTAATGCTGGAGGTCTGGCCTTCCTCTGGGATTAGAACGGTTATAGTTGCGTTTGTGACGTACCTCCCATAGGTAACCGCCGGACAACGCTAATGTCCGATATAATGTTATGTACGGTCTGTCAAAGCAGATTAAATGCAGACATATGTTGGGGATTAGCGGCTAAACCGTCACACGTCTTGTAACAAAGCCAATTTCACAAAAATTTAAGTACTGTAATTTTGAAAATAAAAGTAAATTATTAAAATTCGGGAGGGTAAACGAAGCTGGAGCAAACTTGCGCTCCAGCTAGTGCTCCATCGTCCGAGGTGTCGGTCGTATTTGAACTGCTTAATTGCTACGACTAGTATCCAAGATGTCACATGTCAGACCACACGGCGTTTACCCTTTAACCTATTCGTATGCTGCCCTAATTCATGCAAAGCACCGTTGTGAGCAATGGATGCTGCGGATAGTGAGCAATGCTTAGATTCTTACGTTATACGATATAATGTATATGTATGTAATGGTCTAAGCAGTAATGTGTGGTAGAGGTTCGCGCAAGCGGCCTCGAAAGTAGCCCATTAAATGTGGTAAAGGGAGTAATTAACTCTTTCTACATGGGGTTCTCATTTAAAAAACAATCGTAATTAATTTATATAAACAGTACTTTTTTTTAAATAAAATTAGCTTTGTAACAAAGCCCAATGCGATCTTTTAAAAGTGTAATTTAGGGCCCTAAAAACTCGGAAATATTTTGTGTACTTAAACAGTTTTTACTTCTAAAATGTCTAAAAACATTTCTTTCAGGCATGTACCTTATATAATGTTTATTTTCAGTATCTATACATAATTTAATTTATGTACTTCGATGGTAAATTTTGTGAAAATTGTCTGGTGGCCTCCAATTCACAAATTCATACGGAATTAGGTACAATTTAAAAATAATTATTGTATCACCAGTACGTACAATTTTTCGATAAAAAGACAAACGTAATAAATACCACTGGATATATTAAATGTTTTAGATAATTTTACTGTGGGATTATTAATATAATCCACATAGGCCTTCCCTCTTTCTCTTTCATTAACAACTTATTTTTCTGATAACATTACCATTTTTAAGGAACTGCATCTGAACAAATTATTGGAGAAAATCCAAAAATCTAATATATGTACCTATGTTTTATTATTTATATTTCTCCCTTATATCATACCTTTCCCATTGACACTGCAAAAAGTGCCATTAATATTATAAAATTTATCAACCCAAATTTGGGGTGAAATCTATTTTTATGCAAAAATTATGAATATGAAACTTATCAAGTTGAAAATAATTACATATATGCTCTATAATATTGACCGTGGATTAGGCCTCCTGGGGACACCACGTTAAAAAAAACGCGCTTAAACTCTACCTCAGTGGTGGTGAGGAAATGAGTTGGTTGTATTACATTATTAAATTATTACTTTTTTTGAAGCTATGGACCATAGAACACAGTCAACTTTATTAGAATATTTTACAAATTTTGGATTATTCTTTGTAACAGTGGAAAGTTTATGAAAATGTCATCAGTGGTACTGGAACAGGAATTTTTTAAACTAATTAACCTCAAAAATTAACAAAAATTCCAAAGTAAATTACAATTTACTTTTAAAATATAGAAACTTTTTAAAATATAAAAATTAAGTTAAATTTCTTGTAAAAATTTTGAGGATTTCCAGCAATTTTCAAATAGTCTCTGTCGCACTTATTGCAATACGCATAAATCTGTCATTATAACCGAATTTTACGACAAAAAAGTGTTTTATTTTAGATTTTTGACCTATTACTCACTTAAAAAATCTCCCGGTATGAAATTGCATTTATTTATTCATTATTATTGTTTTCGGTACCATAGAAACCAGTAAAATAAAAAAAAAATAATGATCCGTCCTTCTGGGATTCGAACCCGGGCCCTCAAAACGTGTAAATCCATCAAAATTTCGAAGTCGAAAAAATCACGATTACTATACTTCCATATACTTCGTATAAGAAAGTAATAAAAAATGTTTGTATATAAAATATAAAACATTAGGAAAAGTTAGATTATCATTTTGCAGAAATCCACATTAAGGGAGGTAAGTAATATTTACCAGTCGAGAACGAGTTTGTTTCTGATGAGTGACAGCGAGAGAAAGATTTTTTACAGTTCTTGAACTTCCATATTAGTTTTAGTTTAAGGCCTTCTGAAGAGATTTGGATTCGTGGGACGTCAAAAAAATTCTTTAATCCTCGACATCAGCATCAGTTAAAATTTTAGAGAATTTGTTACTCCTAAGATCTTAACGTTAGTACAAGAAAATCTCTGGTTGTTATATAGAGAAGTATAAATTCTAATTCTTTAGGACTTTTGGACTAAAAGCGTAAAATTGATTCCAATAACATTTTTATGTGAGTTTTATTGTAAAAAAGTTTCAGGGTTCTTAAATCGGTAATCAAAATATACGAATATTTATGACTTTTTTATTGTGGATATCCCTCTAATAAATCTTCCTGTACACCTGAAAAATGACAAGGACCTCTCCTAAACTGTCTTAAAACAACATAAACATCTTTGTTAATTATTACACCACTATATCAACTCTAAACCAGCTATAAATTAAATGAAGACAGTTAACAAGTCTGCCAAAATTAAGGATGACGTATAAACTTTCGAAGTGGAACAGCTACAGTAGTTTGAGGGCGTAAGGCCGTGGCGCTCCGGTCCATACAACGACGGCGATGCCTGGTTTCGCCTGATAGGGGTCTCCAGAGACGCGCTTTGTGCCACTAAATCACTCATTAAAACGCACCAACCCCTTGCCGATCACACCGCCCCGGGACGCTTTGTGTTATTCCCACCATCCACACCCAAACCGCGATCAACTATATAGCCTAATGTCAAAAGTTAACTTTAACTCTTGTTTGCTTGATGGAGACGTCGCGTTTTCACTTTGCTCCGTCACATAGGAAATTTTCGGCGCGCAAAGGGTATTAACTTGGAGTGGAGTGAATGAAGTTTCATTATCTTTTCGTATTGTGGAAGATGGTGATGAGGCGGCGTTTTACACTGTCATCAGCAGGCATTTAATTAAATTTTATGCGTTTGGAATAATTACCTATAGTTTAACGAGAACGAGGAGAGAAAATTGCACTATATAAATAGTTGGTTATTTAAATTGTAACATTTTGCTTTTTTTGCTTGATTGAGAGTAGGTATAAAAATTTTGGGAATTAATTTGAGAATCTAACCAACTTACCCACTCGTAGTTTTTAATAAAATTTTATGCGTTTCTTAAGGTTAAAGCCTTAATAAGTTAACGAGAACTAGGATAGAAACTTGCATTATTTAGTTGTTTATTTGGATTATTTTGTTTTAACTGAAAATAACTATAGAAATTTTGGCCATAACTTTGTAAAACTAACCAACTTACCCATCTACAGCTTTTGAATTAAATTTTATGTTTTATAATAATTACCTATAATTTAACGAGAATAAGAATAGAAAATTGCACTATGTATTTAGTTACTTATTTAGATTGTGAAATTTTTGTTTTAACTGAAAGTATAAAAATTTTGGGCATAAATTTGAGAAACTAACCAACTTACCCAGCTATAACTGTACCTGCATAAACCAGTATTATGTGGTCGTTTTATTTTCCATCTGTGCTAAATTCACTAAAAGCCATTCGCTGATTAAATTTTATACAAAATGAACAATTATGCACAATTTAAGTTAAATTTAAACGTAATTTAATTAAGTCGTGTGTGGTAGGTAAACTCCAAACTGTTAAATTCATGCGGGAAATTGAGATTATAGAGAATATTTATATTATTACACTCTCACCTGCATAATAGTAAATTTTTATTACGATGGGCAAAAAAATCTAGGTACGTAAACTCAAGTGACGTATACATGTGTTCAGGTAGTAATTAAATGCAAATTGCGATTGAAAGTGTGCATTAGAAAATATAATAATATAACAAAAAATCCTCGTACTAGGTGATATCTTTAATGATTCTTGTTCTTGGTACTTTTTAGTTATGGCGATTCTTATGTAAGGTGTGCAAATTGTATAATATCTACATATTGAAAGGTTCACTTACAAACAACTTTACAATCAGCTAGTGGCATTAACGTTAATACAGATGTAAACTTGCGTTGATGTCTCCTGGAAAATGTAGGTAAATTATATGTATAATATAATCTAATCACTAATCAGAAAGTTAATTTATTCTAATACTACTAATACTAATTACATTTATTTTATGCTTGAGTTGCAGCAAATTGTGTAAGAATATTAATTAAGAAGATTATAGTTTTTCTTCTAAACCTGAATTGACAAATTTTAAGAAATCCACTCTAATTAATAATAATATGGTACCTATTATACATAATATAATTATATTGTTCATTGATTCACTAAGAATTTATTTCTAAATTTACTTTACGTTACATAACATGATGCGTTGCTTTAAAAAATTTATGAAACTATGAATATAAAGCAACAACAATAAAAAGGTGAAATTTTAATTATTGTTACGATATTTTCCGTTATATTGTTGGAAAATCATCGGCTGTGAAAATTATAAAATGAGTATTTTATTTTGCAATGTTGTATAAATATTTTATTAGGAAAAAGATTTATTAGTTACTGTGTATTACTTTGTAGTCGTAACTATGATTTTTATTGTAATTGTACCTGTAAGTTATTCTGTATAAACCAGGAGTTATTTTTAACCAGTTATAAAATTAATTCATTCGGAGAGTTAAAAAAGGTGCAAGTCCAAAGTTGCGATTTTTAGAATTTTAACCTTTATCAATAAAACGCAGGAATGATACTATAACATCAATAATAAAGGCAGTTTGTACAATCCAACTCTTGAACTGTACAAGGATGTTAATAATTATCATTTTGAAAAAATGCGTACTTACTGTTAAAAAAATCGATATAACAAACTTACAAATTATTTCAATTTCCTAGAGTTTAGCAAGATTTCTAACAAATACATTTTTAACATATTACCAGATGAACTTTTTTTATATTAATTTTATGTTGTGGTTCAAAAAACTATTGAGCTATTAAAGATATACCTTAATTATTACAAGGTCATATCGTGACAATCTCTTTCACTCTCTGTAGAATTTACTTGTAGTGGCCTCTCTAGAGAGGGAAAGTATGACTGACCTGAACTCCTTACTCCTAAAAAAAATAATGATATGTTAGGGAAATTTGGAAAAAAATGTAACTCAAAATTTGGTTATTACCTACTTATGGTTTTACAAAAAACGTATTCTGAAACTTGGAAAGAACTGATGTAGCAGAAAAAACATTTGTAAGTGTAAAATTCATTGAATATTAGAAATTGTATGACAGAAAATGAAAATAGTAATCAAATCTCTCAAATTCGCATCAATCTCCTATAGTTTTGTAAAAAATTGTATAAAAACTATTTTAAATTATTATATGAAGTCTTGGATGATATTTTTGTCTAAAATCACTGTGGCAGTTACAAAAACCATTGAATTGAGACACTATTACGACAGAATATGTCACATGGTTAAAAAAATGTGATATAATAGTAAAATAGTAGTATATACAGGGTGTCCCGGAAAAAGTGGGAAATCTCTCAGATTCAGATAGGGCATTAAAAAATAAGATAACAAGTTCCTATACAAATTTTTTTTTAATGACCTAATAAAACATGAATTCGTTTATTATTCTTTTTCTCGAAAACGGTCCACTTTATCGACAATAAACAAGAGTAGCTTTTCTTTAGTCTAATGTTCAAGCTACCTGATTTTGTTGTTTTAAGTCTTTTTCACACAGGGTGTTAAAAGTTTAAGCATTAAGTTGTAAAGCTTAGTCTGCCCCTGGTAAACTAAACAAGCTAGATATGTGTCAAGGACATTATTTCAAGAGGTCCTTAATAGTGTCCATCATATTAACTTTTTATAAAATTCTATTAAGTACTTTAAAAGTTATTAAAAAAAAACGATTTCCAGCGACGCTCTTCAGGGCTACATATCTTCGTAGGGAGGGCCTGCAGGAAAAAAATTTACAGGAACTTGTCATCTCATTTTTTCATGCCCTATCTGAATTCTAGAGATTTCCCACTTTTTCCGGGACACCCTGTATATTTTAAACACACGAAAATAATGGTTTTTTTTCGGAAGGTGAGACATATTCTCAAAAAAAAAACGTAGTTCATGTTGTGTAGAAAATTTTGCTATTTTTTCTACAATATTTCTACTATTTTTGGGTTTGTATATATAACCCTACAGTCGTCCTAAATAAAGACGAAGATGAAAAGACTGATCCTTAAAGATATAATTCAAGAACGAGATTTTACAATTCTGATGATAATTTCATCATAATTGTCCAAATTTTCCAATTTTATATCTCTTAATAATCTCTCCGAAATGCCAATCATGAACAAATTTCACCATCCTATATTTGCAAATCTCCGGTGCATAAAGATGTATGTAATTGTATATATAACTAGCTTTTCTCATTATATTTACGGTATAATTTAGATTGTGAAAAAGGTTTCGTCTACTCTTCAATTTTTTCGAACCCAAAATGACTGGACTACTAACAGGGAGTCGCTAGGGCTAGGCTTTGCATAAATGAATTTGATTGAGTATAAATAAAGGGTGTAAGTCCAGCTCTTAGTCAGTTAGAGAGCAACTTCTGTAAACTTTTATTGTAACCACATAATCAACGAAATATGATAAAATCGACTCGCTAATTTATTTGCATCACTATAAATTTCTATGCAGAATCACTCCAATTACAAAACTACCCAGTTTTTTTATTATTATCTACCCCTCTGGTGGATCCAAAATAACTACTAACCTTTTCGAGATTTTTTGAATATCTACGTATATGTATTTTTTCCTGAATTTTGACAAACTGTCTTGATGAAGACAAACCCACTTTTAAGTACTTAGAAGTTATACGAAGCACCCTCTGTAGGTAGATATTTTTTCCTTCAAAATACCACATTTTACTAAAAGAAACCTACCATTATTCTTGTTTAGTAGAACAATAAAATACATAAAACAACTTATAAAACTTTTATTAATTACTCAAAATATCCAAAACAACGAAATATTAAATATTCATGTTTCAGTTCCAGGCACTTTATTTTTCTGGCCGTCAACCCCAATCCGACCCTGCTGCCACGTAGAATCCATAATATTCAGCGCCTGAAAGTAGATAACTCTTTATACGGGCAGCCCAAATAAATCAATACTCCATTCGAAATCTGACACTAAAGTAAATCGCAACAAGATAAATCGAAAACTACTCGCACAATAATTTTATCTACAACTAATTACTTGGATTTAACTAGGAAGCAACTGGGACGATTCTAGGATAATAATTCGTGATAAAACTATTTTTAACTGTAAATTTTTTACACCTTTTTTATTGTTTTTCATTAAAAAAAAGAATTAATACATAATTATTGAAACCAGCACTATTGTAACTTAAGACAATTGTGAAATTACCTCCTCAACTTGTTCCTTTGTAAACATATGAAACAATTGACCTGGAGTCATGGTCATCACTTCCACATTAGAAGAATTCAACTTCTCCTCCATAACCTGCTTTAAAATAGTCAAAGCCGAAGTGGATGCTTCTTTTAGAGTCATACTACGATGGTAGACTTCCTGCAGACTTTGTTGTGCTCCCTCGGATCCAGAGCCAATTGCTTTAGCGTCAAACTGGACAAAAGTACCTAGGAACACAGGGATAAGTTTGGTACTATGCGTGGTTTATTTATGGGTACCTGAAGGATCCATATGGTAGAGTTGTGGGCCCTTTTCATCGATACCAGCGAATAAAATCGCTACACCAAAAGGTCTCGACATGGCAGCACCATCATCGTCCGAGTCCCCAAACTGAATAGCCAGATTTGACACTGCTTGTGCACATGATTCAACACTCATGTTTTCATTGTAGACAAACCAGTGATTTTGGCATTCCACGCGAGCCCTTGAATCAGCCACATCAATAATTCAGACACATTTTTACCAATGACAAGTTACCTGTCTATCATCGTTCGGGAATCTGCCATTAGTCCCGAAACTGCACAGCCAATATGTTTGTCAACTTCAACAATTTTCTCAATTGTAGTTGGTTCCATCAGAGGGGAAGTTATACGTTTTTCCACGGCTAAAACAACCCCTTCACTTGTGCATATACCGATGGCGGTTGAGCCTAGTTTAATTGCTTCTATGGCATATTCTACTTGGAATAGACGGCCTTCCGGTGAGAAAGTGTTTACACCTCTGTCGTATTCGCTTCTTGTAAGAAACATCTGAGGAAAGTACGATTTTTTAGGTTAGTGGTTAGATGACAAAGCAAATAAATAGAAAAGAATTCGTTTTGGCCATGTACAAAGTAACTTTTGGTGTTTGTAGCGTGGCCTCGGTATCCTATTTTAGTTAAAAATTGTGCTGGTTTACCTTTAAGTTATTAAATACTCCAAAATTACGAAAATCAACACACAGAAAAGCCGCAGTTCAATGACTATTGGTTTTTATAGTGAAGTTAGCTAAGAATGATTTTGGATATTTCAAAGACAATGTTGCCAATATACGAAATATAAATATGTTTAGTTGAACTACTAAAATGTACATATAGAACTACTAATGTTGAAAAAAGCGTACTGTTAAAGAATTTAACCTAAAAACTTAGAAAATGCAAAAGGAAATTAATTTCAAAAATGATCATATTAAACAACTGCTCCACAAGAAAGAATGGGATAAAATAAGCATTTATTTAGAAAAAACGTTTAAAGCAGAAACTACAGATAGCGGTGAGCTGAAAAAGTAACCTAACTTTCATATTTCCTACAAAAAGACTACAAACTACTTTTTTCTAGGTTCGCTTTTAATAACGAAGTTCTAGATGCATTATTCAACATATTAAAGACAGTTTTACAGAATGAGTTGCACACTAAAAATAATGTACTTTTCGAGGTACTAAGGGCCCTGCGAAATTGTGCTACTAATGAACTTGCTCAAAATTATTTGACCCAAACTGACTTCACAGAGATTTTTAAACAGTTATTTGTGGTGTTGTCAATTGAGAAAGGTCGAGAACTTAAAGTGTTTTTACAGCTTCTTATAAATTTAATGGTTTCCAATGCTGCTGCTTCCAAGAAAATTTATTCGCACTTTTTTACGGAAATTTTTAACTGTTTTCAAAACACAGTTTACCTCAATGAAACGTCAGCTTTGTTGTACTATTTGTCTTTGCATAACTGTGTAAATGATTTAGAAACCGTAAAAAGTGTGTTTAGTTGCTATTCTATGGATAAAACCGGCGAATATTTACAGTTTTTCTTGGAAAAGCTTCCCGAACAGGAAAACTTTTGGTTGATTTATGATTTATTAGAACCACAACATAAAATCTGCGCTTTAGAACTAATACTACAGCTTCATATTGACGGTACAACACAAACAATCCCAAATAATGGACTGGAACTGCTTGTTAACAAGTTTTTGGATTCTTCTGAAATAATATTCCAAACATCAAATTTAGAAAATAATTTACTACCACATGAAAGTGCTTTAATATTACAAATAATTTCATCAATATCTAGCCATGACGTGTACTTAAAGTATCTTCAAAGTAACAAAGATATTCTGATAAATGCCGGGGTATTGTTGATAAATATCCATAGGTTAGGAAAATCATCAGAAAATTGTTTTTCTTCTATACAAAAATTATCAGACGTTGGAAGTGAAGTTACGGAACATCCTGCGTTTGGTTTTAAAGGAGATTTGGTTAGATTGATCGGGAATTTATGCTGGAAGAACAAAATAATGCAGGATTTGGTAAGGAACTGTTATTCTTTTCTAGCAGATATAAACTGCTGGCCAATTGAAACGTACCAAGCGAATTTTTAGGTTGAATTTAAAGTCAAATATTTTGTAAAGGAGAAAAGATATCAACATGAGGTTTTCAGGATTCAAGAGATAATTTTATTGTGAAAGCAATAGTGAGACCCGATTTATTTACTTTGAAGTACGTTACTATCTAGAGGGTATGAAAGAAAGTCGTCTTTTTTTTCTCAAATTTTATACCTACCGGAATTCCACAAAAATTTTTTTATATTTTTTTGATGTCGATTTTTTTAGTCCCTGGTTAATGAGGAAAAAACCAATTTCTCAAAAATTTTATATCCCTCTTATTTTATGAGATACCGAATTTTTTATTAAATTTAATATTGTTGTACAGGTTTTTGCAATAATAATTATGCTGCCCTTTTGAAAGCAAATGTCATCATGTGATATGTCGATAAAAAGGTAATTTTAAGTAGAATCTAATTCTTATGGAAAAAAATATACAGGGTTGTTTTAAAAAAAATTTGAAAGTTAGTAGGTGGCCCTTCCGGTGAAACCGGAAGTGTCATCAGATTGTTTTAAACGTCAAAATGATTATTCCTTTCGACAATCAAACCATGCCAAATTTCAAATTAATACAGTTAAATGTAACAAAATGGTGGGGGTTGTAAAACGATTTCGTAGCCACCCGGTATACACGAATATGAGCAAATTTTTGAAAAAATGAAAAACCCGTTTCGAGGATATAAGTCACTTAAATCAATGGTGAACATAAACTAACTAAATTCCATTCTATTCCATTAAGAAAATAGCCTCAAAAAATGAATTAAAAAATTTACCAATTAGCGAACGTGTACCGATTTTTGATAAGTGGTTACCAATAAATTAATGAAAGTCAAAAAGTGTACTTTTTATAAGAAAGCCATTCATAAGGTATTATAATCACCTACAGAGATTGGTTCTTACAAAACACAATACGGCCGAACGACAAAAAACAAAGAAAAAATCAAATTTTCACCAAAAATTCGGTATCTTATAAAATAACAGGGATATCAAAATTTTGAGAAACGGGTTGTTTTGCCATTAAGTAAGGACTAAAAAAATCTACATCAAACAAATATAAAAAAAAATTTGTGGAATCACGGTAGTTATAAAATTTGACAAAAAAAAAAAGAATTTCTTTCATACCCTGTAGATAGTAATGTACTTCAAAGTAAAAAAATCGGGTAACACTATCGTTTTCTCAATTAAATTATCTCTGAAATCCTGAAAACCGCATGTTGATAACTTTTCTATTTTTCAAAATATTTGCCTTTAAATTCAACCTAAAAATTCGCTTGGTACGTTTCAATTGGCCAGCAGTTTATTATTATTTAAATTTAAGGCGAGGCAAGCGGAAGTTATTCCAGTTCTGTTGGATTGTTGTAACATAGATGCCAGAAATCCTTGTATCCTTTATCTATATTTAGCTAGAAACAACATTGTTTCAATGTATAATTTTCTTATCCTATGTAGTTATTTTACAATGGGTTATTTTGGCTTTGAGAAATTTATGCGAAGGGAATTTGGAAAATCAGAAAATTATAGCTGGATTGCATCGTGAGGGTACTGTAAGTTCCAGTGCACTTCAGGAAGTGGGTATAACGTTACATAGCGAGGGTGATAATGAAATAAAAATTGTTGGACTAGACTCTTTAAAAAAATAAAATTGGGTTTCAACGAAATGTATTTTTAGTTGCCTAATATTAGTTTTAGTTAAAAATCGTTTATTCTACAGTATTTGGTACCTCCATACTGGGGGTGATTTTGAGCCTTTATGACCCTATACAGGGTGTCCCGGAAAAAGTGGGAAATCTCTCGGATTCAGATAGGGCATGAAAAAATAAGATGACAAGTTCCTATAAATTTTTTTTAAATTTTGATTTTTTTTTCGGAATGAGAATTTTTTTTATGACTTAATAAAACATGAATTCGTTTATTATTCTTTTTCTAGAAAACGGTCCACTTTATCGACATAAACAAGGGTAGCTTTTCTTTAGTCTAAGGTTCAAGCTACCTGATTTTGTTGTTTTAAGTCTTTTTTACACAGGGTGTTAAAAGTTTAAGCATTAAATTGTAAAGCTTAGTCTGCCCCTGGTAAACTAAACAAGCTAGATATGTGTTAAGGACATTATTTCAAAAGGTCCTTAGTAGTGTCCATCATATTAACTTTTTGTAAAATTCTATTAAGTACTTTAAAAGTTATTAAAAAAAACCGATTTCCAGCGACGCTCTTCGTAGGGAGGGCCTGTAGGAAAAATATTTATAGGAACTTGTCATCTTATTTTTTCATGCCCTATCTCAATCCGAGAGATTTCCCACTTTTTCCGGGACACCCTGTATAATATACATGAGTATTCAAATATCACAGATATGCTTTATTATTAGAATTTTTTCTGGGTATAAATTAATTATTAAGTTTTAAAATTATTTTATAAAAAAATTCTCGAAGCTCTTAAAAACAATACGATCGTTAATTTATTATATTTCAAAAAAATTCTAATAAAATATTTGATCTTGTAACATATACTCCTATCTTGACACACGGAAGTAGCAGTGCCATTTCGAACCCAACGAACCAACAACTACAGGGTGTCGTATTACATGCTCTCGTACATGGGGATAAAAATTCTTCCAGCATTCAGTACATTGTAACACAGAATCTCAAATGACTCATATGCATTTATACACACAGACACATAAAATAAAGTGAGGTCACCCCAGATTTTATCCATTGTATAGGTTAATTTTGCTACAAACTGACATTATTAGTTGGATTTATTACAATGAAGAAATCCGAGAGGCAAGACAGATGTGACTGGATTAAAAAAAACGGTAATACGTATCTAGGAGCTTCATCAGGTAATACTGGGTCAAATAAAACCAAACTTTAGACATTTAGAGAAAGTGAGTACGAGTTTTTAAAATAAAAACAAAAATAAAGATGAGCGAACCGTTAATTAAATTTTACGAGTTTTTATCAAAGTTCATTGTAAAAACATTTTTCTGTACCTACATAACAAATTTAAAAATAAATCACAGTCTATGTACTCAAGCTTAAAGTTTGTTTAGTACCTGAAAAAAAAACAACATTAGACCTTATCCAAAACTAGTAGAGGGGTTGATAAGCGTGCGTAATACATCCCACACGCTATCACTAAACTCAGTTTCAGGTGTAATTTTCACGGTAGCTATTGGTGCTTCTGAATGCACGTGCTTTATTTAAATAATATGGTTGTAAACAAATTTGCTTTGTATGCGCGCCAAAAAATTCTATTCATTTCCTAATGTTTTAAGATGAGCAACAAAATGCCCAAGAAACTGATGTGGATTTTAGGGTAAGTTATTTAGAAAGTTTGTTTATTGCGCAAAATGCTGCTTTGTAAATAAATAATTGCAGGTGCACAAGATAAAGATGTGTAACGACTAAACACCTACGCAGAAATATTAATTTAAAAATACAACTACATTTTTTGTTGTCTTGTACTAAAATTGTGAACTGTGAACTGAATGAAGGTAACTAATGAAGTGCTTGTTCTTATTACTGGAAGAGAACACGGAAATGACGCTGAGAAAACTAAGTAATCATAAATCATAATTTTATCTGTACGCAAGATAAATGTATGTATAAGTAATTAGATTACGTATGTACAACACTAAATTGTTATCATAAGACAGAGGAGATCTTGTAAAACTGATAATGCGGACGAACGTAGTTTAGATTAACATAAATGTTGCCTAAGTATCTTGGAAGACAACATTTTTGTATGTTGTTGGTAAAAAAACTTGTAGTAATTTTTATGCTTGAAATATGGGATTTAAATAATAATTAATTTATATTAATTAAATTTATAAATAAAAAATATTATAAGATTCATTATTTTTGTGAAAATAAAATTTTTATGACTAGGTAATCCATAACGCTAAAAATATTTCTTTCTCCTCACAGAACATTTGCATTTTAGCATGTTCGATAGGAACCAAAAGGTGTAAACATAATTTATTAAGTTCCTCGTGATGGTGGGCCATATTCGATCAGCCTTGAGGAATAATTTGATTGAATATCTCTGAAGTATTTCATAACGTATCCAAATAGCAGTTTTTGAATCCTAATAAACTGTTGGCCAATTGAAACGTACCAAGCGAATTTTTAGGTTGAATTTAAAGTCAAATATTTTGAAAAGGAGAAAAGATATGATATCAACATGAGGTTTTCAGGATTCAAGAGACAATTTAATGGCGAAAACAATAGCGTGACCCGATTTTTTTACTTTGAAGTACGTTACTATCTACAGGGTATGAAAGAAAGTCGTCTTTTTTTTCTCAAACTTTATACCTATCGGAATTCCACAAAAAAATTTTATATTTTTTTCATGTCAATTTTTTTAGTCCCTGGTTAATGAGGAAAAAACCAATTTCTCAAAAATTTTATATCCCTCTTATTTTATAAGATACCGAATTTTTTATTAAATTTAATATTGTTGAACAGGTTTTTGCAATAATAATTATGCTGCCATTTTGAAAGCAAATGTCATCATGTGATATGTCGATAAAAAGGTAATTTTAAGTAGAATCTAATTCTTACAGAAAAATATATTCAGGGTTGTTTTAAAAATTTTTGAAAGTTAGTAGGTGGCCCTTCCGGTAAAACCGGAAGTGTCATCAGATTGTTTTAAACGTCAAAATGATTATTCCTTTCAACAATCAAACCATGCCAAATTTCAAATTAATACAGTTAAATGTAACAAAATGGTGGGGGTTGTAAAACGATTTCGTAGCAACCCGGTATACACGGATATGAGCAAATTTTTGAAAAAGTGAAAAACCCGTTTCAAAGATATAAGTCACTTAAACCAATGGTGAACATAAACTAAGTAAATTCCATTTTATTCCATTAAGAAAATAGCCTCAAAACATGAATTAAAAAAAATTACCAATTAGCGAACGTTACCGATTTTTGATAAGCCACTGGTTACCAATAAATTAATGAAAGTACAAAAAATTAACTTTTTATAAGAAAGCCATTCATAAGGTATTATAATCACCTACAGAGATTGGTTCTTACAAAACACAATACGGCCGAACGACAAAAAACAAAGAAAAAATCAAATTTTCAGCAAAAATTCGGTATCTTATAAAATAACAGGAATATCAAAATTTTGAGAAACGGGTTGTTTTGCCATTAAGTAAGGACTAAAAAAATCTACATCAAAAAAATATAAAAAAAATTTTGTAGAATCTCGGTAGGTATAATATTTGAGAAAAAAAGACGACTTTCTTTCATACCCTGTAGATAGTAATGTACTTCAAAGTAAAAAAATCGGGTAACACTATCGCTTTCTCAATTAAATTATCTCTGAAATCCTGAAAACCACATGTTGATATCTTTTCTATTTTTCAAAATATTTGACTTTAAATTCAACCTAAAAATTCACTTGGTACGATTCAATTGGCCAGCAGTTTAGTTTGTACAACTTATTTCTCCGGACCTTTAGCTTCCTAAATCACTCTAGGACGTATTCGTTTCGTATTTAATATGTATTTGAAAGTCCACGTATCAAAAAGTTTCAGTTTATTAGTGATGATTGCGGTAGTGGTATAGAAACTTAACATTATTTTTAGTTCTAACTTCAGATCATGTCCAAAAAGTACCTAGACTTTATAGTTTTAAGTATGTATTACATTGTCTATTCTCTGTGGAACTGTGGATAAACTCAACATTTTTATATTGTTTTTTTTAGTTTTACTTTTTAGATATCAAGTCCTAACTAAATTATTCTGTGTAATAATAAATGTCTTTTATACCAGGAATTTCAATCCGCTTTCGTGGAAAAAATTGTTGACTAAGTTAACCGCATTTTTCCGCAACAGTAATAATAATCAGACCGGATTTTTACAATGACTGATATTTAAAATATTCTAATTATTGTGTACCACAATGATATTAAATTGCCTTTTCAATGCTAATAGGTATATTACCTATTAAAATATTATCACCATAATAATAATCAAATCTAAAATTTATTCATAAATAAATTATGGCTAATTTATGTATGATGTGATTATAAATAATAATACAAACATATATTTTACTCAAATAAGAAAAATACCATTTTGTCGTGACTTTAACAAATTGTTGCAATTTATCACTAGAGTACAAGCCGCGCGTAGAGCTTTATATATGAAAAAATCGCAATAAATTAAGTACTAACTCTATTTCAAGCGTTTCATAGCTGATATTTCAATTTCTTGTCTGAAACTACTGTGACGTACTTCGTCGGGGCAAGGGGTTAATTAAGGGGAAAGGGGATCTCGAGCGCCAGATTTATTCGAGTGGTTTACTCCACGTGACACCTCAGGTAGCTGCAGTGAAGATACGGTATTCCAGGGGTCAGATCTTCAAGACTGGGGAGGTGGCGAACTCCAATACAGGCTTTAATTGTATGGAATTCGGAACATACCGGGTTGCAGGAAAGGATATCAATTACGAGGGAAATGAAACTAAAGATTTAAATAAGGAAAATAATAATGTATTCAATTGAAAGGGAAATCAACAATATGTTCAAAAAAGGAATGTTTTAACTTGACGGAGCAGAATTCTAATTAGGGACATGGGAAGGTGACGGTTTGTTGGTGGAACGGTTATTCGGAAAAATAAGAACACTAGTGTTGTAATTTGTAGGCGGCCTGGTTGACTTCCACTGGACTCGGACTCGACACACCACACACGACTCTCGACGACCTGACGACCGACGACCTGGTCCGTGGTTTTGGGTTCCTTAAAAGGGATTTTGTTTGACTTGTAGCGGTGAGATATGGCTTAATACAAAGGGTAGCCACCTCTCGGGAAATCGGGGAGTTAGGACGGGGACTTGGATATTTTTAGAATTCTGCATTATTTAAATAATTAGGTAGCTAAAAAATAACTTCGTTACACACCCCTCTTACTTCGCGAAAAAAATAACACCTTATTTTTTTCTAGCTCCGCGGATATCAAAAATTATTAACTACACTAATATGCAAAACTTACTAATAAAAACAATATCACTAATACTAATACTAACACTAAAACTAGCACTGGCACTAACACTAACTTATTGAAGTTCATCATGATGGGGCGGAAACAGGAACTGATGGGGCCACACGTTGCACGTTCCATTCCATGGATGCAGGTTTGCTTCTGCGATGTCTTCTTCTGGCCTTCCAAAACGGGTGAGATCTTCATGGCATGCCTGGCTGGCTGCTTGTGGGTCGCACGTACTCGTTTTGAAAGACGGCTTTGGAAGACCATCGGACAGCTGTTGCCTTCATTGGAGCGGGACGATGAGACAATTAAATCGGCGCTGATGGTTTTTGAAGCTTCTCTGGCGGTTCCTAGTTGGGGTCTAGGACGTTGGCATTGCAAACGGCTTCGCTCGTACTTGGCTATGTTTCTGAACATTCGTGGCCAGTAGTACTATTGTGCGATAGCGGATATCGTTTTGGCAATGTGATAACGGGCTCCTGAATTTCTGTTTCGGATACATGTGGACGGACATCTTTACAGCCTGCACGGCTTGGCACGGTTATAAAACGACAAGTTTATTATGGGCTACGGAAATTTCCAGTTTTCTCACAGCGCCAGCAACTTGTGTCCGGGACTACATGTTGTTGTTGGGAACGATGAGTTCAAGGATCGATAGGATTCACTTATAATGGGTACAGGGGGGAGTAGCAAGGGTGTATGGTACTTCGTTTGACATCGGGTGTGTTCGGGGAAGTTCGGAAATTGATAGGACAAACTAAAGGTACGGGTGGGAGGGGTATACGGGGCTTTGTATCACTTCGGAAGTATTCGGGTGGGTTCGTGGAAGTTCGGAAATTGATGAGCCTAGGTTACTATGACTCAAGGTACGGTTGGGAGGGGTGTACGGGGCTTCGTTTGATTTCGGAAGGGTTCGGGGAGGTTCGAAAATTGGTGGGGATTATGCGGTTTTTGAAGCGAAGTCCCTGCTCGGGCGCCATTTTGTGACGTACTTCGTCGGGGCAAGGGGTTAATTAAGGGGAAAGGGGATCTCGAGCGCCAGATTTATTCGAGTGGTTTACTCCACGTGACACCTCAGGTAGCTGCAGTGAAGATACGGTATTCCAGGGGTCAGATCTTCAAGACTGGGGAGGTGGCGAACTCCAATACAGGCTTTAATTGTATGGAATTCGGAACATACCGGGTTGCAGGAAAGGATATCAATTACGAGGGAAATGAAACTAAAGATTTAAATAAGGAAAATAATAATGTATTCAATTGAAAGGGAAATCAACAATATGTTCAAAAAAGGAATGTTTTAACTTGACGGAGCAGAATTCTAATTAGGGACATGGGAAGGTGACGGTTTGTTGGTGGAACGGTTATTCGGAAAAATAAGAACACTAGTGTTGTAATTTGTAGGCGGCCTGGTTGACTTCCACTGGACTCGGACTCGACACACCACACACGACTCTCGACGACCTGACGACCGACGACCTGGTCCGTGGTTTTGGGTTCCTTAAAAGGGATTTTGTTTGACTTGTAGCGGTGAGATATGGCTTAATACAAAGGGTAGCCACCTCTCGGGAAATCGGGGAGTTAGGACGGGGACTTGGATATTTTTAGAATTCTGCATTATTTAAATAATTAGGTAGCTAAAAAATAACTTCGTTACACTACAACATATTTTTAACGTAATACAATAAAAAATGTTGACTGAAATACCAGTAGAAAACGTTTGGCACTTCCGATAAACACAAAAAAGCGGAACTACACCCCACAGCATCCTCCGGCAGACGTAACCTTTAATTATACACATATATTATATATTATTGCCTTGATATTAATAATGGACTTAGCAGACCAACGATGTATGGTGTACAATGTACAGCATATAAAGCCGATCCCACAACGATGAGGATAATATGCTAGCTCTTAGGAGGTTTTTATCATTTTGATGTACGACTAGGTGGGTATAAAACTCATAAAACACATTAATATTGATTAGTGTGGAATGACAAAATTATCGTCAGCGATGATTTGGAGACAGGTAGTTTTTACGTCTAACTGTTTACTGAGAAAAGAAAAATATGAGAAATTATCCCCATGTTTTTTTATAAAGCTCACACCAAATTTTTCAGAATACAAATTTAATGAAATTGTTACAGGGTCGAAATTAGAAGTGATAATGAGATAGGTATTATTTTACTATCTAAAACGAGGTTTGGTCGTCTCATCGATCATTGAACTCTTTTTTGAACCTAGAAAATCTACGACTATTTATTCAGTTTCAGTTTCAATTTCCAATAAGATTTATATTTGAAATATTGATTGCATTCCCAGATCATATAACCACATGCTTTAAGGCGCTCATATAATACAATAAATAATTATAAACAGTTTTATATAAACTGAATCACTTGCAATAACTTCAAACTAGTTAATATTTCATAATGTGCAATATTTTCCGCGAGGCATTCCATGTAGTATTGTGTTTTTGTCAATAAATATTTTCCCGACAATCACAATTACATAATTACAATAATAATTGTTATTTATGTTATAGACAATTGACAGCATATGCAAAAAAGCGAGGTATTAAAGAAATATTACTTAAGTATTAATATTTTCACTTGGCTATTATATGAATTATTATTTATATACAACCAGCGGTCACATATTCATTTTAAATTGTCAGCATTTAATAAATCCACACACAACACACACACAAATAAAACACATTATATACACTTTAACTTGTCCTTAAATCATAAATGCATTTAAACGATATGAGTTATTAAAATTGACTTAGGTTATTAATTAAGCACCTTGCTCTCGTAAATTTCGCTTGCAACAATTAATTACATAGTGGTTTTTAACCAGAATATACCAACTACATATACAAAATGCACTTGAGGAGTTCACATTTATTTTTCTTTTAATCCTGTGTCAGTGAAGTGCTTCTGTGTGCAGGAGATGTACAAAGTGAAATAATCTTTTTGAAATCTTATTCTTTGTTATAAACTAAAACCTTGACCGCCACTTTTACAACAATCACAAATGCTATAAAATTTTTAACCATGAAATCATGCTGCTATTCAGGCAAGTTTTTACGTGGAGCACCGTGAAATGGTTTGGAGGTTTTTCATCATACATTAATCTTTGTACATTTGCACTATTGAGTGTTTGCGGATTTCTGTAATGGAACTAATTGTTTGTTATGGATATAATAATATGTATAATTTTGTACTTACTAGAGTATTCACAGTTAAATATTGAAAAAGTTAAGATATTGTATGAGGTAATTTTTTGCTATGTCATTTATTAGAATTTATTTCCATTCAACTTTTTTCTCAAATTCAAAATTGTACAAACTGGAAGTGATACACTAATAACCAGTGGTTTTTTAGTAGAAAAAGTTATATTAGGTTGACTAAAGGACTACAAAAATAACCAAAGGAAATAACAAAATAATTATAAACTTAGACCTTTATACTAGAAAAAGCGCGTTATCTCAAAAATTTTAAATATAGGTACGTCTGTTTTAGTGGTTTATCAGTGAGTACTTCCGTCTCAACAATAGTCACCTTGTCATCAAGATTTGTGCAACAAAATTCTAGTTAAAAATGCGACTGAAATACTAAAAAACTCAAATTTATACCAAATGAAAATTAATAAGAACCAAAAAAACGTTATCGGTTCTACAACAACAAAAAATCCTGAAGAATTTAGGTCACACTTCGTGTTATTTACATTAATCATTAAAAGAAAAATGTCATGGCATATAAAATTGAAAGGTTATTTCTAAAACTCGCCTTTTTATGGTTTGAGATTTTAGTTTTGATTATTTAATTGCAAGTTTAACAGGCATCACTTTAATAAAATAATAATGAAGCACACACTTGCCAATTTTACTTGTACCTGTTTTGAAAATACGGTATGCAAAATTATCGAAAAAATGGCAAAGTTTTTCGAGTTTTAGTTGATAATTTTTGGTTTTTGGTTCATGGTGGTATAAAAGGAGAAATATAGGATTTTTGTGATCTAATCTAAACCATCAAAAAGTGTCTTGTCCTATGAAGAGCTAGCAGAACCAACAAATCAAAGAAATATGTAGATAGACCAGTTAGCTATCACAACTCTTTTATGAAGTAATTCTCAATCTTATTTAACTAAAACACTAAAAATCGAATATAATAATATAATAATAATAATAATTTATTCATGTAAAGAAAGAAAGGGTTACAATGAAACATCAGATAAATATATTTAGTTTTTCTGGACTAGAAAAGACATCAAATATTAAATTATAAGTAAAATACGAGTTCACAATATCACAACGTCGACAAACAATACGTAGGTATTCAAAAACAATGTGTACCAAAGAAATGTATACAAAACACAAGACCCAAAAACAAACGTAAAAAGCATTGGCAAAATATTCATTCAAACTATAAAAACAATTTTCACATTAATTTCGATCTCCCTTTTTGTGAATGGGTACCACACGTGCTTGTTTGAGTTGTTCTGGGAATACTCCTTGTTCAACACAGTCATAAAAAATCTTAGCCAGGGGATATGAGATTTCTTCGTTGACACATTTTAAGAGTTTGGTGGAAATTTCATAAATATCTCTTGTTGATTTGCTTTTTAGATTTTTAATGATGTTGGTAACCTCATCAACATCCACTGGCTTGAGGTAGCATGACCTTAGATTACTTCTTCTTGTGTTTTTGAGATATTCTGATGGTTTAAATTTGTTAATAGGCAGACCTCCGACTATTCTTGTACCAATGTTTACATAATATGTGTTCAGCTCTTCGGGTGAACGTTTTTTTCATGTTTTTAAGTTCCACTGTTATCCAGTTCAGGGATGTCAGGTTGTTCCGACTTGGATAACAATCCTTCCTCTCTTCCAATGGAACTTTTCTCAAACATATCACGCAGTATATTGTGGAAAACGTCAAAAGCTCTTCTTAAAACCGTTAGTGGTAGAGAGCAAAGTGGAGGCTACTAAAGTCCGCGATAACCATACTCTGTCTAGTAATGGCTTAATATAATTCTGAAAGTATTACTTATTTCACTTTCGGTTTCCTCGAAAAAAATAACATTGCGCTCCTTGTAAATTTTTTTTTAAGAAATAGAAAAAATGAATACAAAATTTCAAAAGTAGTTTAATAGGGTTAGGGGTGTTTAGAAAATTAAACGTTAAATAAAAATATTTAGTTTTAAATTATTTACATTCAATTAAACCAAAATAGCAAGTAAGGCTTGCATTATGTTAGATCTTTATATTTTTCCTAAGTAACTTTTCCAAAAGAGTTGATATGTCCTGGAACAGAACATTCGTCACAATAACGATACCCAAAAGTGCACCCCATTCCATGCCATATTGAAATATAGTTTAGCCTAACCTTGGAACTAGGAAAAATATAAAAAATTTTGGTATAAATTTTATAGTTACCATAATTCAAAGTTTCGGTTAGGTTATGATGAAGAATTTTCAATAAGGAAATGTAGAAAATAATTTTGGTATCGGACCCATGTACGAGTAAGTAGGTACCTACCTATTAAGATAATAAAAAATAGCTTTTATCAAAATTTTCAGGATATTTCTGGAAAGAAAAAAATTATCGCTGTTTTTTTTTGATGGCAGATTCTTTTTACACGACAAATCCCATTTCACCGATTCTGCATGTGTTTATACAAAATACAAAATCCGAAATGTCGTTATAGAATTTGATGCGCCCTGTATTATAAATATTGCATTTTATATTTAACCATTTATTGGCATTAGCTACTATTAACTTTGCGTACGTTTTTACTTATTATGGTTCAACTGAATATTGAAAGGAACCCAGTAGTTGAATTCTAACATTATCAAATAACATTAAAGATTTTCCATTCTAATCGAAAAATTCGTCAGCAAATGGAACATAAGGTTAAAAAATTACATCTCCCTATATTTTTGCATTGAACCTTTATGTTGAGAGCAAGAGAAATGAAGAGTTAGAAACAGTGTGGCGCACGTGCCTACTGAAAATAATCCTCCTATATGAGTAGTGTGATGTTATGCGTTTCACTCTCTTTCATGGTGTGGCAATATAGGAATTATTAAATTTTCCAAAAAAGTATAAAGACGAACGTTGAAAATAGAAGTCACTAGAAAAAATCGATTTTTGAAAAACGACTAAGAATCGTGGTGAAATTGTAGAACAAATTGTAACTACAGGCTCTATAGTGTACCTACTACAACAATTAACGTTTTAATTTTTGTTAATTTCTAATGTTGTTTGATTAAGATTAAAAAGAGTTAAAATTTTTGTTGTGAAACCAGATAAAACTGCAACTGCATCATCTACTAAATATAAATATCAGTAATGAATTAGATCATATGATATTATAATATAAAATTAGCAGTCTTAAGATAATGAAGTGATTCACTTTGATGTATGTTTGAGTGACATATTTTAAATTTTTAAGGTACATACTTATGCAATGCTGATTATGCTTATTAAGGTATCAACAAAAAAACATTCGCGCGGAAAAAAAATGTATTTACTCTCTGGTTTTTATTATGCAATTTTATTGTGTAGTGAAATTACTACAAACTTGATTCAATTCGAGTTCGTGCAACGAAATGAAATATAGATATTTTATAATAGATTCACCAGTCAGTAAACATCTTTAAATTGATAAGCCCGGTTAGACAGCGTGTGTATTTTCTGTTATTCAAACAATTTTATCTAAATTAATTAAATTGCAATAAATCACAACTGAAGCCAAGCATAATACAAAATTGTGAAAGTGTTTCAAAATCTGATAATAAATTCACCGTCACACGGTCGATATGATATATGTACCTATCTATATACCGAACACAATAAAAAATTCAGTCAGTGGGTTTGTATTAAAAGTGGTTACACACCACGGTTGTTGATAGAACGATATGATTGACTGTATTAATATAAGTGTGGTATGGCTTGTAATTATCACCTACTTATTATAAATAAGTGGGGCTGGAGGGGTATGGGCACATATGATTGGCTGGTATCTCAGGTATGGTAAAGCAGGTGAGACTGACATCAAGACCGCATCACTGACCAAGTCTCGGTCCATCCGTATCTTGCACTATACACACGCGAAATGTCTCATTAGATAAACCCGCGAAAATTAAACACGGACAAGCACCGGAATAAATTCCGTTGATATAACTGAGAAGTATTTAAGAACAAAAATTTTTAAATACACCTTTTACTCTCTCGAATGTTTATAGTGGTAATAACTGTGTTAACGCTGTTAATAACAAGTCAAACAATGGTTTATTGCACACCAAATAAAATCTTTTACAACACATCACCGTCGCTTTAACAAATCTTTTTTCGTTTTCTAATTTTGTCCGAAACTGGGTGTGAAAGGAAACGCAACGAAATTATTCGTTTTTTTTTTGTTTTGTTATTATGTTTCCGCTGTGTGTTTAAAATTGGATGGGCATTGTGTTGATGAATCGACGGGTTTTCGTTTTTTTAGTGTTTGAATTGATAGGATATATTAATGGTAATTAGTAGTGATGTTTGGTGATTCTGGTGATCAGTTGTACAACTGGCTGAGGACTCAGCATGCGCCCAAGTGGATTTAGGTCTGGGTGTTTCGCACTTCTTGTGCTGCTGGTCCTTCTTACTAATATAAGGTAAACAAACATTTTTTACATACATGTAGGTATAGCAAACAACCAACTAGGAAGTTTCAACATTCCTCAGATCGACATTTGAAATAAAGAAAATTTCCTGATGTAAACTATAAAAATATCAAATAAAACAAAAACTAATTGCAATAATTATAAAAAAATTATACCTCGCTATAATATACACTTAATAGCTTTTTTCGAAAAGTAATTTGGCTTTAACTGGTCATAATTTTTTGTTAATTAATTATTTATAGCCATAATGAAATTTAATCTGCACAATAAACATAAAGCTATTAATAGCTGCATAAATATTGTAACAAAATCGACGTTATAGAATTTAAGTTTAGTGATTTTTAAACAGAATTTTATGGCAAAATCAATTGAAGATAATTGCCCTAATAATATAATAATAAGGGGCAATAAAATACTTACATATTTATCCAAAAAGGCACAAATGACTAAAGCTAATATTTACCGTATTTTTTATGTAATATTTAACAAACAAAGCACTTAGATAAATATTTAAATTGTATTAGAATAGTTTCACGAAACTTATTTAAAAAAATATTTAACTTTGGTTTTACATATGAAATTTTAATGTTGATATATTTAATTAATCTGTGTAGTTTCATCGTATAAATTATCAATAAATTTCGTTGCACATGTGGGTGAAAACAGCAAATCCTCCAATTTAAAAATCGATATTTCATGATCCCATATTAATTTATAAACGAGTTTTACAAGAAATTGCCAATATTTATAAATAAACACCAAATAAAATTATGGAGAAAAAAAATGTTTTACATTTTAGATTAGGTTACCTTAAATGACCAAAAAAACTTAGATATGCCTGACAGAAGTTATTGTAAAACAAATAAATTGAAAAATTTTCATTTGTTGTCTAGAATAAATTATCTACTACATGAAAAGCTCAATTATTGTTTCCACAATATACCACAAAAAATATTTATACTAATTTTATACCCTGGAAACATCAAGTTTATGATCACATTAATTTTTGAGCGAGTTTCTGAAAAAACTATATTGTGTCGAATTTTCGGCTATAAAATATCAAATTTACCTCCATAACTATTAAATTTATAATTAATTAAGTCGTAACGGATTCCATTAGTTATGGGAAATAAATTAATTACTTTTAAATGAGTTCTAGATTGGTTTGGTTTTAATGGTGGGTCAAAAACTTTTGGAGACACCTTTTGTCTTAAGTGCATGAACAAAAAAACTGTTTATAATATAATTATTTTCTTGTGTTATTTCCTGCTTTGCTTTGCCTGAAGACTAGAAACTTGCATGCTGAGTGTCTTCCACAAGTTAAATGAAGTAAAAGCAATCAGAACCAGAGCCTATTAAAATTATCTATATGAATATTGCCCACAAGCAGAGCTAAAACGTAATTATCACAAGCTCATAGTAAACTAGAGGTTTTTACGGCATTATTACAGAAATGTTTATAT
Source organism: Pediacus dermestoides (assembly GCA_963942485.1). Classification (NCBI taxonomy): domain Eukaryota; kingdom Metazoa; phylum Arthropoda; class Insecta; order Coleoptera; family Cucujidae; genus Pediacus; species Pediacus dermestoides. The sequence goes on from OZ012629.1 coordinate 8,653,781, forward strand.
TAAAAACAGCAATTTTCTTACTGAATAAGTTGTTCTCGTGCAATAATTAACATTGCAGAACGAAATTTGTCAAGGTGTTTCCATAAGTGAGAGAACATTATGATATCAAACTGTTTTAAATATTAGAGCCTATAAGTGAAGTGCCAATGAATGTAAACGACCTGTGCAATGTTTACAATTAGTACGGCATTTTAATGAAGTTTTCAGGTAAAAAACCATCCAGTTTAATAATTGAATGCGCCTGCGGTTAAGTCATAAATCATAAAACAATCTTAACAATCAGCTAAAGAAGCCATATCTGGATCAATTGCGGATGTCTCATCTCAATATCCACTGCCGCATTTGCAAAATATTGCATGATACCCTGGTGATTTAATTATTGTTATTAATGCACAAAAATTGTTTTGGTTTTTCTTTAATATTCCTGGTAATTTTGTTTTCTGTAAATTACGGGGCTGTTGACTGTGTTGGATATAATTAAGAGTCATCGTATCAACTTCCCAAAATTATACGTTTTGCAAGGTCGAATTCTTGGTTGGATGCTATTCAATCTTCGGCACGCAATGGTGCCTCGAACCCAAATGGGTTCCAAAAAAGCTTATTATGACTTATGACAAGCGTGTGGAGAGAGAGGTAAGAAACTATTTATTGACTAATCGTATCAGAAAGATGTCGATTAGTCACGGTTATAGAAAATAATTGACAGAGTTGTGTCTACCTACATAAGAATCGAAAAGGATTCAAAAGAAGTTTTCTTAACACATTGCTCAAATTCCTACCACAAATATAATTTTTGCATCTGAACTATTATTTTTAATAATATTTCCTATGCCTATCAGTTTTATTCTTGTATAAATTTGTAAATAGAATAGAAAGATTTTCTATGCATAAAACTGAAAATTGCAATTTTTTAGATACCTATAAATCACATATTTAATATCATCATAAGAAATTCTCTATTTAATGAAACTGTAAATCTAACTTTCAGACCCCCGGAATCAATTATTGTCAAAATTATTTTCCTCAACTATTTAGTTAAATCCGACACCAGAATTCAGGTAGAGATTAAGTACTCCCGTTTGGAAGATCATACTTTTTGAAAAACCCCACAAAATCCGAAGAGTTTAAATCTGGACACCTAGCTGGCCAAGCATAATAATAATAATTATGCATCGTAATGGAAACTACCAAAATTATTGTCGAGTTTAATGAAGGAATTGTGACGACTGAAAAAAAAATTCATTAATAGTGAGCAAGCTATTATTACAGTAGACTGCAAAAGCTCTGGAAATGAAAGCGAAGTGAGGGATTCACCCCACATAAGTTATACAAAGAATCCTGCCACAAATTAATATGCAATTCAAACACTAGTAATAAATAAACATCATTTTTGTTATTGGAGGTGACTTCAATTGTAGATTGGGATATATGAGGTAATTCCAAGGGTACCACTTCCTTTGATGACCAATTTTCTGGAGACTATAAATTTTCGTTTCTTCACTGTCACTGATCATGTATCTGTGATTTAATCTTTACCTCTGTGATTTCGTTTAAAAAATTAGAAACAAATGTTCTAGTGTGACCAGTTAAAATTAGTAAGTAAGAAATAATGATCTTGCTTCAATTTATATTCACACCCTTTCTTTGGTCTCTTAAATGCTATAAAGTTGTAAGTGTTTGTATTAAGTCCAGTATCTACGAGTAGTTTATAATAGGGGATAGATAGGCATTCTAATTCTGTCATAACTTCGAGTTAGTGGGGGTTAGGATGTAACGAAACTCGAAATTATAACCCTAATTAACAAACAACAAAAAGGCAATAAAATCTAACTCTTAAAATAAGGATCCTACACATAATATTTCTGCAACCATTTACAGAACTGTAAATCTATTTTGATAATAAGCTGGTTTAAGACTTGTACATTTTTAAAATTGAAATAGTCAATAACTACTCGTGAATGCAGCGCTAAACTGTCATATAATCCATATTCACAATAACTAAAATATTTTGCCTATCCCTTTAGTGTTGGATTATAACACAGTGCAACAATTTCAGGGGTCATCTCATGGAACAAGAAACTGTCTTTATGGGATTCAAGTACTAGTATAGTATAGTCAAACAACCGAAGGGTTTATTCAGATTGGCTCGAAAATTTAAGTTATGATCATTTGAATTTTTTTCGACAGTGACTAATTTTAGCTTATAATCGCTCATTGTTTTGTCTATAAATTGCATTTTAAGTTTATTATTTCTGGATAAATATGTTGGAACCTCAATAAAATTACTCATCTGAACATATCAAGTAGTGTAAAAAATATTTTTTTGTATTTTTCGTTGAAAATAATCCGAAAAACCGCATTTTTTGCATTTTTTGTTAGTATTTCGACTTTTATTCAGAATTTCTCATTATTATTTCTTTCAAACTTCAATGAAATTAAACTTTGAGATTTAATAGATAAATTTCACGCATATATAATAAAGAAATATTTATTTTTGGGAATTTTTCTTCGACCAGTAGTCGTTAGATCGCACTTTTATCGCATTTCTTGTCAATATTTCGAATTTTTTTATTCTACCCAAAAAAATTGTGATGATGATGAAAAAAATACATTGATCTCTTGCAACAAATGAAAATACATGCATTGAATATCTATGTTTAACATTTTATTTTAAAGATATGAAAATTCAAATGAACATTTTTATAATGAAACAAATCAATGTGTTGAACGTACTCTCTTTGGCGTTGGTTTTGCTTCATCTGGTTCATCACCATCGCTATCACTCGAATCATCATCAGAATCCACATACTCATTGATCAACTCGCTTTCTTCTTCTTCCTCATTCGAAATTTTGAAGAGATTCTTGCTCCACCAGCAAATTTCAGCCAAACAGCGTCAGGTGATTTTTTTTGTTGGAAAGAGCTCAATGTATTTTTTCATCATTCATCAATTTTTTTGGTAGATTAAAAAAAATGTCGAAAAATTGACAAAAAATGCAGTAAAAGTTCGATATAACGGTTACTGGTCGACGAAAAAGTCTCAAAAATTAATATTTCTTTATTGATATAGGTGTGAAAGTTGTGATTTTGATCTCAAAGTTTAATTTCATTGAAGTTTGAAAGAAATAATGAGAAATTCTGAATAAAAGTAGAAATGTTAAAAAAAATGCGATTTTTCGGCTTCTTTCAACGAAAAATACAAAAAAATTATTTTTTTTAGTTGATATGTTCAGATGAGTTGTGTATTTGACTTTTAAGAATCATTTTATTAAAGTTTCAGCATATTTATGCAGAGATAATAGAATTAAAATGCATTTTATAGACAAAACAATGAGCGATTATAAGCTAAATTGGTCACTGTTGCAAGAAAAATTCAAACGGCCATAACTTCAATTTTCGAGCCAATCTGAATAAACCCTTCGGGGGTTTTTTGACTATACGATATGCTGTTGCACTGTGTTATCTGCAATCATTTGGGACAAGGGACAAGTACTGTCCAATAACCCATTAAACCTAATTATTATTATTTCATACATGGACACAAATTAATAGCCCAGTCCCAAAAACTTCCTCTTCTAAGAGTAAGAAGACGTACTGTAAAACTGCTCCATTTTCAGAGGTCAAATCATGTAATAATTAACGTATCTGCGTCTTTATTAGATACAATTTATAATAATTTTTTACTTTAACTCGATTAATAAAAAAACACAAGAATTTTTGCACATTCTAGTTCGAAATACTAAAAAAGTAAATTTTGGACAAATATATAATTGAAAAGACTTTCCCCTTAATGAAGATAAATAAAGATTTTTGATATCTCATATTTTTTAATTTAAGTAATAATTTCTTTAAGGGTCCAAATAGGAAAACTGAAAATCTTGCAGTAATACAATAAATACAAACAATAATAATTGAATCATAAATTTTTCACACAATTTAAATAATCCAATGGCAGTGCTGACAGTTCATTTACCAGATTTCATATTTTCCTGTTGATTGACATTGGAAATAAAAATTTCACGAATACTCAAAGTGCTTTTTCCTGTTAATTGAAAGCAAATAAAGCGCATACATTACAGTTGAATAAATGAAATATCTCACTTGTCCCACTATAAATCATTAGAGAATTTAAACTAAATACATAAACAATTATTTATTATTAGAATAACATCTAAAGAATATTTCAATCGAAATCATTTCACTTTATGTATCCTCAGCTCGAATTTATAAGCCTGATGGTCCAAAAGCTTAGGTAGTGTGAACGGATTGAACCTCTTCAATTTCCCAGTAGAATAAATCATTGTACTGACGATAAATAACAATAGTGGAGGCAACAATGCGCATCGAATGGAGCTAAACATAAATTGACAATCGTTCTTTCTCTTTCATAATATTTATACATTGGAACAAACTGTGATTTGTTGTACATCTATTATCTTTCCATGAATTGCAGTAACTTGTCTCATTAATTTCACAATAAAGATCGATCCAACTGCGGGTTTTAAAACTGATGATGATGATAACTGTCACATAGTTTTAACATACAAATTACATATCAGCCATAGAAAATATGGTTTTAATACGTATTATTAACAACAGCTATTCAGTGGTTTCTGTTTGATGGATGCTTTGTCTCAACAAACCTAACCTAGGTATAAAAATTTTTTTTACTCGATACAAAGACGTGGATGGAAGTTAACACCCAGTGTGTTTAGCTTCAGAGACGTTAAATTTTTGCAAAAACAGTTGCGTGTTGCCTAAAGTTAAAAAGGTTACCACCCGTGAAGTTGTTGACAGCTCTATTTCGTTCAACGTGGATTTATTCTGCTGCAGGGACCTTTGCCAATGTCGGAATTCTTTAAGTACATAAGAGACCAAAGGGAGCACCACATCCTAATTATAGGTTTTCAACGTTGCAACTGTCTTAATTTATTTGTAGGTTTACAACATTCTTCATGCGGAGTGTGTGTGGTTTAAGGCTATTTCATACAAAACTAATTTATAAATTTGATGTATTACCACTCGGACAGGCTAGAGCGCTAAAGGTGGTAGCTTTTAGACCACAGCGCCATCTTTTAACTTTTTTCCTAAAACGACTCCATGGCATGTTACAAAGCAAAACCAAACGCTGCTTCTTAAATCATGGTCCTTTCGACTTGTCCTGTCCACTCTGATATAATTCTTCCCTTTCATACATGTATGTTTTTTGAATAACACACATACCTACCTTTAATTTGGGTTTTGCTCTCACATCGCCATCGTGTGCTCACATCTTTGTGTTCGTTTTGTCCAAATCCAAATAAATATCTATAGCGGAACATTCCGTCCATGAAAACCAGTTGTGATGTGGATTGTGAGTTGACTTTTTTTGCAAGAACAGAATCGTCTTCTGCTTTGACACAACACACGCAGGAATATATTCATTTTGTGAATGTTTATTGAACGAAATACTGTGGCTTAGGCATCACACGCGTCCATAAAAAACCAAAATCATTATTGTAACTGTGGTGTATAAATGTAGGAGACGACTCTGGGATTCACGGATAAATTTAATAAAATTTACTGTCCTGCTGTGGTTTCGATGCGCCAATAATTTTGTTGTTACTTCACCATCAAGAAAGATGGAAAGTGTATCTACATGTATATGCAAGTATTGGTAGGTAGGTATACCTTCAAGCTCAATGTGATCAGCTTCATTTGAATTCATTTATTCCGATTGGTCGTTTTTTATTAATGTCCATAAATTAAAACATTGTTGATGATTTTCAAACCTTTAACGTAATTTGTAAAACCAGTATCACATCATAATCGTTAATGGTATAAAGTGCAATAAAAACTTCTACTTCTCTGGAAATATATTTTATGTCTGGTAATTATATGTACTTATTGCCTGATCTTTATTTATAATCAATAATAAAGAATCTCATAACTGTTGTTATGACACATCAAAACATTAATTAGTTGTTTTATGGTGAGATTCTTTTGCTGCGATTTTGAAATACATTATGTATAATAATTTTTTGAGTGCAACCGTAATTTTACAGATTTATTCAGACTACTGGAAAAGTCTAAAAGCATGGGCGTCCGAAGAGTTTTTTCGTTGAAAGAGTCAGAATACCTGCAAACTATTTGCATAATTCAATAAGCATTAAATCATCTTTTAAAACAAATATAATATCAGTAACAAATTCTCATTAAATTTATTGAACTACGAAGTCGATTATTCTTATTATTCATCTATAGATGGATTTCGACGTAGGTACTATTTCCAATTTTTCAAAACCCATAACCATATATTTACATGTTCACAAAATATGGGCGTTTCAAGATACAATTTTAGATTTTTTGATAAATTTCAGAATTTTAAAATTATCTCTAGACTGACAGTTACAAAAAATTAAAAACTTTTTCTAATATTCAAATTGTCACTCTTAAGCTAGACATAATGGTGAAAAAAGTTTGTATAAAACTGAGGGACTGAAACCAGGAAATAATACTTATTTTATCTTCATTTAAAAATGGAAAATAAAAAGTAGAGGAGTAGCGGAGCCGTGGTGCTATTTTTTCGTCCACCTATTAAATAAATTAATATTAACTAAAAAACCATGAATAATGACGTATTTTCCACTTCCTTGGGAGCTTGGGAGCTGTACCGTGTGCTTTGTGGTTAATCCGGCCCTATTTAATTTTTTATATATTGAGAGATTTGGACCTTTATTTTGTCTTCATCATTAATGTTGATCTCTCATGATGTATTTCATTTGAAAGATAGATTTTTTCTTTTTTTCTTCGTTTTAAAGCTCATTTAGGCACTTTGCTTTAACAAACTGAACTGAAATTCTCTGTAGATTAGATTTGATTAGATGATGGGGATCCTAGTACGATACAGCGATCCTTTCTTCACCTCGACCTAAAAAATATTTTGTGATGAGTGATGACCCTACTGCACTGTTATTGTTCAAGGTTGCCTAAATCCTCTTAGCAAGGTTGGTATCTTCTTGAAGGTCAGTGATCCGACTTCTTGGGGCTCGCAAAATGCCCTTCCTAGTGTCTCTTGCCTGGTATGTTGAATTTTTACGCAGAAGCAGAGAATGTGTTCAGAGGTTTCATCCTCTGAGTTGCAGAATCTGCAGGTCTTTATTTCTGACTTCGCCATTTTGGAACAGTGGTCAGTTAGGAGCCCAACTATTAGATTTGTCTTTCGCCAGGTTGTCCGCGATCTCGTTTCCTTCGACTCCTTCATGCCTTGGTACCAACAACAGTCTTAGACTGTTGTAACGTGCCAGAGAATTGAAAGTGTGTCTGAAGTCCCAGGCGAGCCTCGACTTTAAGGTAAATCCTAGAGACAATATAAATATTGGCCCTTTTGGTATAGTCTCTGTAATATGATTGGTTAATATGAAGAGTGCAATTGAGATTAAATAAGAAACTCACTTAAGTTTGTATAAAAGGAAAAAGTGGTATTTTCCAAAGCTCTTATTATCATTATCATCTGAAACCCCAAGAATAAATATTTTCGGTTAGGTTAGAGTAGGTCCTTGCAATTCCAAATTAGGTCCCTTTTTTATTGTTCAAAGGGTAGTATAATAAAATAAACTGATAAATGTGTATTTACTAGAGCACGAAAGATAAATTTCATGAACATTGACAAATTTATATTTCGAGCTTTGTTATAGTTCGTTTTTATTGTAATCGATTACAACATTCATAATTTATAAATATTAAAAGAAAGATGATAATTTAAAGCATTACAGATTTGGTACTGGTTTGGATATTAGATTTAATGATAAAATTTTCAGTTTTGTTCAACTTTACACTGAAAGCGTATAATGGTACATGACAATACAAGTGAAGAAAGCTCACGGATTCTAAGCCAAAATGTATACAATAATTATGTTCGGACTCCACGTGGACTCTTATGCGATGCGAGACTACCAATTACTAAATTTATTTAAACGATGAATTGTAACATTTTGGATACAACCATAAGTAACTAAATAGAGTTTTCCTTAGAGCAGTAAATGTTAAATAAAATCACCAATTATATCAATAAATTTATTAAATCGCTAGCCTCGCATAGGGGACATTTTTTATATAAACTTTTAATAGTGCCCTCTTTGAAAACGTTAGAAATATTGAAATAATTGTTTTAAGATTATTATGAAAAATCTGCTATTAAGAGTTTGAGGCACCCTGGAACGTCTGTTTTCTTTTCTTTTATCATTAACGCTTAGAATTTCATTATTTAGAACCGTTACCTCGAGATTTGCCTAGGTTAACTTAATAATTTACAAAATAAGTGCCAAATTTTACACATATTAAATTTACATCATCATAAAATTAAACAGTTTTTGGAGGGAAACGTTTACTCTTCCTAGCGCATTAATAAATATAAAAAAAATTATAGTTATAACAGCTCTTCCTAACATATCTTCAAGAATGTTCATTGCAGCAATAAAAAAATAATCCCAAAGAATTTTTATGGTCGTCACAATTATTGTTCAAAAGCTTGATTTTTATAAAAAAGCAGGTTCAACATAGTACACTTTCGATCTAAATTTAGTTTCTTGACTAATTTCCTAAAGTGTCAATACCATACGGTCCTATTCATAAATTACAAATAATCTAGGATCACCCAGAACAAATAATAAAAGTTTTAATGTGAAACCGTTAAGATTTTTAGATACAGTTGTCGATGTTCGAACTAACATCAATAAAACCATCTACCCTTTAAAACAAGTTTCTGCTCCACGATAAAATTTAGTGCCATCACTAATTTACAATTATTTAAAACCATACTGAGAATGTTGAAAATTTGTGCTAAACCACATCGTCATCAAGAAGCTGTACGAGTATATAAGTCCCAAAATGGACATAGTTGTCAATTTTATATATTTTTAATCCAATTTCATTGCCACCATATAAAACTCGTTCGATCTTCAGCAGTCTGTACCCAGTGCAGCATCACATAAAATCCTTAAAAAGACTAAAACCTAAATGCTTGTAAATGTTACAATAACTTTCAAATTTATGTAAATATTTTGATAACATTCCTAATAACGATGGGTGCTGGCCATTTACATAATATAACTTTTATTCCCCGGTGTGAAAATGGTTAAATGAATTAAGTAACTTATTCACCTGGCGTGGTCAACAACGGCTATAATTTATTGTAAGTATTTTGGGGGGTGTTAAACGTCGCTATGCACTTATCCAACTCCCATATCGTTATCAAATTGATAACACCAAGAGAAATAAAAAAGACAAACATATTTGACAGTGGACTAGAGGTAACTTAATCTGTTTAGAATGTGCGTTTTAAAACCTTTTATTGCGGTTTTATCTTAATCAGCCCTTGTGGTTGTTTTTCAGTGGAAAAGTCCCGGATGATGTGAAAATGCCCAGTTTGAAGAATTTCGTTAATTACGTGATAAATCGGCCCACTTTAAAACGCATTCCATTCAAATTTCCATATTCTAATCCATGTATTTAATAAAATTTATGGACTATTTAATTTCAAAGTAGATACCGGATTGAATTCTTTCCACTGAAACGCAATCAATTCTGCACCGGAATGGATATAAATATAAAATAAGTCATTAAAATAATGAACTAGTTAAATCGAATGCAATACAAGGTACGGGAATGGACTGTTGTGATAACAAAACAGAATGCGAGCATCATCAGAAGCAGTTTAAATTAACGTTTTTAGTTTGTGCTATAAATCAAGCACCGTTGACATCAAGATGGCTCTTGGTATCGCTATCAAAACTATTAAAACTAAATGACTGTAAGAGATTAATAAATTACAATGAGTGTTTCCTATCGGATATATGTTGTTGGGAAGGACAGAAAGACAGCATAGGAGGAGTCCGTGGGTAATTAGAAAGTATATAACTAGCAATTAGCATGCGTTATCGCCCTCGTTTGTCGGAACTAAATGAGATATAATAAATGAAGTGCATATTTTATTCTGTACTGAAGCGAATAAGTGTGTATGGAGCTTTGATCATCAGGTGGAATTGCGACAGGAAACTTTGTGACAACTTGTATGGTACTTTGATGATTAGTTATGTGTAGGCTCAAAATAGTTTTGGAAAATGATTAATTTTAGAAATCTACATTTAAAAAATGCAGCCTAGTTAGAAAATGGAGAGGAGTAATCATTTTATGTACAAAAATTATTGAGTTTTTTTAAGAAATCTCTGGAAATGATTTGACTTCATTCAGGTTTAGTTTTAGACATAAAAAATGAATTTTGTTAAAAAATTATCACGGAGACTGAACCTATAATCATTGTCTCCAACTAATAATGAGAATTATTTCATTATTTTAGATTTCGGTGGCGTTGTTTCTAATTTTTTTTCCACATTTTTTTACAGTTTAACTAAAATATTATAAACAAACTCTATAATTGTTTAAATATCATACAAAATTGGTTTACCATACAGAAATAATATTATAAGAGAAAATTCTAGCTTTCTGGTAGGTATGGTGATGGGGTTACTTTAATACAAAAATTCATGTTTTTCTACGTAAAGTTAGCTCTTTAGCAATCTGAATAAAAAATTCTAAACTAACTTCCATAGTGTTGATAATTTTTTTCTTAATAAGGGCAACATTGAGCATAGCAAAACTGTATTCTTAGTAACAATCTTGATATTCTGCATAGAGTTACGAATTTTCAAGTTAGACCATATTATAGAAAGATTAATTAGAGTTTTTGTTTCCGATCGCCTAAAATTATCTAAACTCACTTTCACATTGTTGATGATTTTTTTCTTAATAAACGGAATATTGTGCTCTACAAAATTGGATTATTAGTGCAAATCCGGGAATCCGGTGTAAAGCTACAAATTTTCAAAATGGTCCATATAGAAGATTAATTAGAAATTTTAGTTTTTGTGTCCATCGCGCAAAATTATCTAAACTCACATCCACATTGTTGGTGATTTTTTTCTTAATAAACGCAACGTTGTGCTTTACAAAACTGTATTCTTAGTGAAAATACTGAAATCTGGTTTAAAGTTACGAATTTTTAAAATGGACCATATAGATTATAGAATATTGGCGAGAAATTTTAGTTTATTTTCCATTTCCGCAAAAATTAAATTAACTTCTGTAATATTGATAACTTATTTCATATTAATGCCAATATTTGGCTATACAAAGACGTAAATTTCACCAAAATCCACTCAGAGGTTGAAAATTTACCCTACTCCACGATTTTTGAAGTTATTTATTATCGAATATCTAATTCTAACATCATTTTGGATTTTGGAAATGACTATCCAAGAACTACAAAATGAGGTTATGGCGATTGTATTTTTTTCACAATAATACCAACAGCTAGCTATATAAAAAGACAAACTTCGTCAAAATTCACTTAACGATTTCAAAATTGTGGAAAATGATAGAAAATAGTACGAGCTCTAACAACTAAATGTTCGGACGAAAGTAAATTTTTGAAGTATGAAAGGAGAACTGGAAATTTTACGCAAATAATTAGTAAACACCTAACAATACAATAAGATAAAGCCTTAATAACAATATTATGCATGGAAGAAAATTATTTATTGGATTTAACAATATTTTAACCTTAATAATTAGCAAACTTTACAAAATGAATTTGCAACTAAATGTTGGCATAATTTTTTATTTAGGACCATTAATAATAGGTTACGTCTCCTTTTGCTTTAATAGCTGCCTCTATTCTAGCAGGCATTGTATTTATCAAATTTTGGTACAATTCTGGCGTGAAACTGTTCCAAATTTCTTCTATTTTGGTCTTTAAGTCCCCAATGGTTCTTGGTGGATTATTGCGTAGAATACGTTTCATTTTATGCCAAAGAGTTTCAATGACATTTAAGTCCGGACTGGATGAGGGCCATTAAAGCACCTTTATGTCGTTTTCTCCAAGTTCCAAAACTGTGATTTTTTAAAAACAGTCGTTAGAAAATTACGTCACATTTTTCAAGTGCAATTTTAAAGCTACGAAATATGCCTAAAATCACCAAATAAAGAATTGGGGATTTTTTTGTACATAAAACCAACATCCAGCTTTGCAATAAAGTAAATTTTACCAAAATCCAACCAGTGGTTCCAAAACTGTGATTATTATAATGTAGATAGCACTCTCAAAAAACACGTTTTTTGAAAAGTGAACTGTGGAACTCGAAAAAAATGCAAAAAAAATTAACATTAACATTTCAGGACTTTTTCAATATAGTGCGATTATTAAGCTTTGATTTAAAGGTTTTTTGATACAAATCCAACCAGCGGTTTCAAAACTGTGATTTTTTGAAACAGTTACTAGAAAATTCTATAATTTTTAAAGGTGCAACTTTGAAGCTCCGATAAATGCCTAAAATCACCAAATAAAAACTTGTGTAACTTTTTTGTAAAGAAAACCAACATCCAGCTTTGCAATAAAGTAAATTTCATCAAAATCCGACTACTAGATCCAACGTTTTGAAAATAATAATTCTTTGTTTCTACAATTTTCCCATCCTGCTGGGTTAAAGTGCCATAGTTTTGGAACCGCCGAGCGGATTTTTACGAAATTTACGTTTTTATATAGCTAACTGTTGGCATTGTAACAGAAAAAACGATCAATATTATGGAAGTTAATTTAGATAACTTTTGCGCGTATGAAAAAAAGACAATCAAATTTACTTTTGTCCGAACATTTAGTTGTTAGGGCTCGTATAAGCAAAAAATATTCATGTTGTTTTTACAACCTTATAGTTTTGGAACCACTGATTTTGTTGTAATTTAGTTTATTGTAAAGCTGGATGTTGGTTTTATGTGACAAAAAATTAGGAAGTTTCTATTTTGTGATTTTAGGCATTTTTCGGGGTGTCAAAGTGGCACGTTGAAAAATCACAATTTTGAAAGCACTACCCAGATTTTTGACTAATTAGCTTTGTTGCAAGAGATATTTATTTCCGATAATTAGAATTTTTTCACCTTCAAAATTCCATGACCTGCAACTGTGAACTCATAAGGAAAAATTAATAACATCAGAAATAGATACTGTTACTTTAATTTAATTAAACTCGCACAAAACCCATAAAATAGTATCTAATTAAGCTTTGTTTCGAGGTTTTTCCTGTGTCAATTTATATCAAAAAGCGATTGAAATTTTATGGCATTATAAATTTATTTGTAGCCACTTTATGCTATATACTGTAATTGCAATATCTTTTTGTTTCGTCAAATTTAATTACCTATTTGTGGCTGTTGTCTATAATGTAAATTGCTTTTGAATACAACTTATTATTATACTGGATATTATTTTAAAAGTTTACAGCTTAGCTTAACATAAAATTAAATTCTCGCTTTCTATATTAAACTTATAGATGCTCTGTAAATAAATCCGGCAATAACGAGCCAGATATTTATTACAATAATCTGTTCCAACGATCAGCAGCACATTTTTCAAATACCTACTTAAAAATTAAATATTGGTTTTTAATTTATGCATTATAGGCTTAGAGGCAATTTGCTAATAAATTTTGCAGATAAGCAAATTGCAATGAAGCATGAAACATTAACAAATTCGTTGTTTAATCGTGCATAAAATTTATTACAAATTCCCATAAAAGAACAGCTTGGCTTTGGGTAAATTTGGTATGTAATTTATAGATGAAGGTGTGTATAAAAAAATTATCTTAGACTAAAATTCAGATTACAAAATGGAAAACTGTGTTTTGTTGAAAGAGGAGAATTAAACATTTTATGGTAAAACCAAGCGATTTTCCCAGCCATAGTTATGCCATTCCTTTAACAGACTTACAGTTCAATACAAAACAAGAATATCAGTTGCCTTTGGTCTTTTATTATTTCTCTGTGTACTTGGAAGCAGGCATGCATTAATTGACATGAGATATCTGTTACTAATAAGACCGACTACTTTAAACTGACTTAGCTGATTATCTTATTTATATTTCTGCGTTTCTCTATACCATTAATACCACCTACATGTCGGGAGGGAACCCAAGTGAAATACATTTTATTTAATATAGTATTTATGTAACCACATCAGGATAATTAAATTAGTCTTCTAAATTTTATGACTTTACGTTGAAGAGCTTTTGGCTATAGAACCAAACGGTTTTGTGTGAACGCCTATTGTATTCTATAGGTAAACCGCACTTGAGAATTTGTTTGTAAACATCTCCACACCTCTCTTGAACGGGGATATTCCTCTTGAGCTCATTGTGATCCTAACAATGCAACTCTAGCAACGGCTTTTTATCCCCAAGGATGATCGGCTTCACCTTCACCAGAATTTCTGTAAAGAAGTTTTGTCACAAAACAACTTTATTGGTTATGATGGAATAAAGACACTCCCGTACACTGCATTCTAAATATATTTCTCCTGCAGGTTGAGTGTAGTTAACACGTAACAAATACATTTTGTTGGACAGTTATCTAAATGAAATCGGTAGTAGGTATTTCAAAAGGTTGCTGTAATAAACCAAAATGCTACAAAACGGCCAGTTCAGTAGTAGTCCAGGTTGTAAAGAAGCTACCAACCCACTCGACTTTTACATCAGATAATTAAATCTTGTCACTTCGAGACACTCAACTATGATCCGATTTACTAATGATTATCCCCACTGTGCTGTGGGAAATTTACAAAAAAAATGCATGTGGCGATTAACATTTCAAACTGCCATATATTTATGCGTTGTTATTAATTTTACGTTTTTTCTTCGTCTGCATTTTTTTACCTGAGGATATATTTAAACAGATTTGTTTTGGAGGTAATTAATTGTTTTCGTCGCATAAATAATATTAATTATGGTTCGTTTTCTGGGTGTGTGGGATTTCGTTATATTAATTCGAATTGACTTCTATGGAGAGTGAACAAAACGCGCTGGGCCTCATTTTCATAATGTGACGGTAACAAACAATAATTATTTTTTTATTCAGCATGTTTTTTAATTAACCCACAGATATGTGAAAAATTATCTTTGTAGAAGAGAGGTTGCCAACAAAAACAAAAAAATGATGGTTTAATAGTTCTAGATCTAAATTAATAATAATTATCTAAAGCTTATACGAGCCCTAACAACTAAATGTTCGGACAAAAGTAAATTTGATTGTCTTTTTTCCGTACGCGCAAAAGTTATCTAAATTAACTTTCATAATATTGATGGTTTTTTTTGTTATAATGCCAACATTTGGTTATATAAAAACGTAAATTTCGTAAAAATCCGCTCGGCGGTTCCAAAACTGTGGCACTTTAACCCAACAGGATGGGAAAATTGTAGAAACAAAGAATTATTATTTTCAAAATGATGGATCTAGTAGTCGGATTTTGATAAAATTTACTTTATTGCAAAACTTGATGTTGGTTTTCTTTACAAAAAAGTTACACAAGTTTTTATTTGGTGATTTTAGGCATTTATCGGAGCTTCAAAGTTGCACCTTTAAAAATGATAAAATTTTCTAGTAACTGTTTTAAAAAATCACAGTTTTGAAACCGCTGGTTGGATTTGTGTCAGAAAACATTTAAATCAAAGCTGAAATGTAAATGTGATTTTTTTGCATTTTTTTAGAGTTCCACAGTTCACTTTTCAAAAAACGTGTTTTTTGAGGGTGCTACCTACAGTAAAATAACCACAGTTTGGAAACCACTGGTTGGATTTTCGTAAAATTTACTTTATTGCAAAGCTGGAAGTTGGTTTTATGTACAAAAAAATCCCCAAGTCTTTATTTGGTGATTTTAGGCATATTTCGTAGCTTTAAAATTGCACTTGAAAAATGTGACGTAATTTTCTAACGACTGTTTTTAAAAAATCACAGTTTTGGAACTCGGTGAAAACGACATAAAGGTGCTTTCATGGCCCTCATCCAGTCCGGACTTAAATGTTATTGAAACTCTTTCGGTATAAAATTAAACGTATTCTACGCAATAATCCACCAAGAACCATTGGGGACTTAAAGACCAAAATAGAAGAAATTTGGGACAGTTTCACGCCAGAATTGTACCAAAATTTGATAAATACAATGCCTGCTAGAATATAGGTAGCTATTAAAGCGAAAGGAGACGTAACCTCTTATTAGTGGTCCTAAATTAAAAATTATCCCAACATTTAGTTGCAAATTCATTTTGTAAAGCTTGCTAATTATTAAGGTTAAAATATTATTAAATCAAAAAACAATTTTCTTCCATGCATAATTGTTATTAAGGCTTTATCTTATTGCATTGTTAGGTGTTTACTAATAATTATTTGCGTAAAATTTCCAGTTCTCCTTTCATACTTCAAAAATTTACTTTTATCCGAACATTTAGTTGTTAGGGCTAGTAATATTTTTCAAATGTCCCTTTATAAAATTGAATAAATTCAATGGATACTACGAAATATTCTCATGAAAGGAGGGAACATTTTATTAAAAATTTATATTTAAAAAAATCGGTGGTTTTAAAGTGGTTTTAAAGATGACATTTTTAGAACCACTGCAAACCAAGCGCATTATTTTTGAGGAGGATGACGGCAAGTGGAATACATTCTCATTCTTAAATTATTATTTACAAAAATGTACGTCATGCTAGCAGAATCAACAATTTAAGTCTGATCTTTTTATAACTGAAAAATTGTTAGATTTCAGTTGCAATAAATTATGACGTATTTCCAAAAATTTAATTTATAATGCAGCTTTGAACCAAAATATTCATAGTAATGAGGAATTTTATTCAAAGTGAATAAATTTCAAAGCTAAATATTGACAAAAATTACAAAACTTTATTACTAATTTTGGAATAAATTAACTAATAGTCCAAGAGGCGGCTGGAAAAAGTTAGTCGTCATAAGGTGGACGAACGGGAAAAATAGTAATGATAGTTTAGACCTTTATTATGAAGGAACGCTAAGGTTGCCTGCCAAAAATAGCAAAATGGCAAGTTTGCACAATGTTTTAAATAGCTGCTCAGATATTTGTAAAAATTCATTTTCCGACATCTAGTCAGGTATTAATTGAAATTATATGAAACAAAAAATCGCCTTTAGCTAAATTGATATTTGGAACGATTGAGAAATGAATTGTTGTTTAAAACAACCTTTTATTCTTGAATATGATGGAATTCTAAAAAAGAGTAAAAATGGCTGATTTATATTCAAACAAAAAAATAAAATACTTGCGTATACTGAATGAAAAATCAGATAAACGAAATAATAAATCAAGAAAAGAGTACATAAATATAAAACTACATTGTAAACACTTTCAATTTAAATTAAACACATTATTTTATGTTGAGGAATTCACACGAGTTCAAATTACATTCAAACAGCTATATTAAAGGAATTCAAGCAGCCGTTTTCTGTTACAATTATACAGATATCTATACTTGTTGCTACCTATAAGTGTATAATTAATACCAAAATAAATAAATTCATAACCATTTATATGTCAGTATGAATGCATAAAACTCATTCATGAAAATTAATAAAACCAATTTATTATAATTATTTAATAATATAGTGAATAAAACTGACAATAATTTATAATATTAATTAGACAGATCGTAACTGGAGGCTATTGTATTATGCTATATGTCTATATACTGGATTCCAAAGAAATACCCCAAGGTAAAATCACAAATTTTGAATAATAATTAGAACAGTGTTGTAAATTTCAACCAGTGTATCTAAAAATGTGTTTGCAAATGAATTTGCTTTCAAGAAACTTTAGAACTTTTCAGTTACTTAGTCGCTTAACCTTTTCTGTAGTGCATTTTTGAAAAATATTTAAATGTAACACTTCTATAATGTTTTCCGCAATTTAAACAAAGAAACTGACATTTATACGCGAACAAATTACATCTGCGCGTGATTCATAAATAAATACTTAATAAATAGTCGGTACAGCAACCGTAATAAGCCACCATAAATCAAATTGTGTATGTATAAGGGCTTCGTGTCTGTTTGTGCCTGATATAATATGTGTATAAATACAATACACACAACTCACATAATGATTACACCGATCAGATCAACAAGCGCGCAACTTGGCAAGTGGCTACAATCTTATTATTAACTTTAAACATGCAAATCACCGAGTTTAATAAATGTCGATGGAATTGATAACAAATATGAGTCGATTGGTGTGTTGGTTGTTAAAGTCGAAACCCATGTTGATGATGATGATGATGATGACGGCTCAATTACAGCCAGAGGGTTTGTTGATTTATTTATTTGCTAATAATCACAGCCACAGGGTTCCACTGGGCACAACCAAAGGAAATAAGAGAGGCCACGTAGGGTGAACTATGGTCAGGACCACCCAGGACATCTGTCAACAAGATTTTTTATGGTCGAACCCGCATTTGTTATATCTTGTCTTGTTGTGCTGTGTTTCTATGATCTCGTTTTTGTTACAAGGAAGACTAAATAGATTATGTGATTGAACCCGTTGAAGGTTTTCAATGTCAAGGAACCTAAGTCTTTTGTAGTTAATTGTATTCAAGACGTGAATATCTTTTCGAAAATCAATTGATAAATAAAAGGAATATTCGATTCCGTTCTTCTAAATTTGTAGGAAAAAATATAATAAGAATTATGATGTCATTTTATGATAGTAAGTTTGGAATACTTCATCTACTTTATCACGTGAACTGATCTCATTCTGACTTTATTGCATTCCCCATCTAAATATCGAATTTCCACATCGGTTCTGATTGCTACGAGAAGATAAAAGTCACCCATACAGAGGAACAATATTCAGATGTTGAGTAGGTACATCAAGATCTTTGTTGTGATGCGTAATGGGGAAGCATCAACTCCTCATGTAGATCCTGCGAACTTTTGAAGAATATTGTTTCTTGTCTTAATTTTTGCAATTCAATTATTTTGATGTTTCCTGAAGAGTTTTGGTCCTGAAAAGAATCAAACAAAATCTTTCAATCAGCTGTCGTTTCGTCCTTTATTTAAAGGTTTCATCGAAGAAATCTGAACAAAATTCTAGGGATGCATGTGTAAAAAACATCAGGCTATAACGCCCATCTAACTCAAAACGTCTAGTATCAAGGTATCTAAATAAATGAACAATTACCGTATTGTTTAAGTTCTTTATTAATAAAACTGAAAAACCTGACAATAAAATACCAAAATATTTTGAATGATTATCTATTTGTAAGTTAAAACATTTTATTCTTGAGGCCCTTCTCTTTTACAGGGTGGTGTATGGTATGATCAGCCTAGGAGCGGAGGTATTCTGCAGCAAAATACCAGGTCTCACCAGTCGCCAAAGAGACATGTGCCGATCATCCCCAGATGCTATGGTGGCCGTTGGTGATGGCATCAGATTAGCAACTAACGAATGTCGCTATCAGTTCCGACATCACAGGTGGAACTGCACCGGAATAGATAATCCTTCATCGTTTGGCCACGTCGTCATAGTTGGTAAGCCAAGAGTGGAATTAATTGATTTCCCCCGAAAAAAACAATCTTCCTTATATCCCATTAAGCAGGGTGATAAATTACCGGAAAAGATAATAATCCACAGCGATAATTTTATGGGTGAGAGACAAGGTGCTACATGCAAAAAATGATAAGTACCTAAATAAATCGTTTAAACGAGACATTAAGTCAGTTTGTTGGCAAATGCTCATAATGTTTTATGTCACTTTGTGTTTACATCGTTGTTCTTCTGTCCGGAACAAGAATTGCGTGGGTGGAATCTAGACACCTGTAGATTCACTACTGACACCATCTGAATGTGTGTGTGTATGTGTGATAAACTTGTGGGTGGAATCGACGGCTATCAGACTGAAAATAAAACTCACACAAATAAATCAATAATTATTTTTCGGTTTCTTTTGTTGCTCTGGCACGGATTTTGTTTCAGTTTCAACAAGAAATTAATAACAAGAAAAATATACCCACGAACACGAAATATAGACATTTGTTATATGTGTTGTGTGTTGGTTGGTTGTTGAAACCGCGTGTGTACAGTTGAAAAATAAAGAAAGGAAAACTCTTGTTCTCATAATATGATTTAGTG
The DNA here is from genome assembly GCA_963942485.1 of Pediacus dermestoides. Lineage (NCBI taxonomy): Eukaryota > Metazoa > Arthropoda > Insecta > Coleoptera > Cucujidae > Pediacus > Pediacus dermestoides. Next base: position 8,673,793 of record OZ012629.1, read on the forward strand.
ATATTATTGCAGGTTGTAGGCGCCATTAGTACCCTCTGGGCGAACTGCACACCAACACACCCACTTACAGTACCGAATTATACCCACGTGCTAACTTTTTAATTGACTTTATCGAAGTCATTATTCTAATATGAGGTACATTATCGCATCATTTAAATATATAACTTTCTGCATGATAATCATCTAGATCTACTTTGGTTATGCGAGAATGAAGAGATGTATATGTGTGTAGGTGCTAACGGTCAAAATATTGTCGGTTGAGGATGAGAAGTTTGACATTAATTACGAAATAGTTTTAGATGCGATTTCTATTTTTAGAAGAACTACTAAGTTGACTGAGGTTACAGGACTTAAATACTGTTACCATCAGTACCACCAGAACTATTTATTAATTTAAGAAAGTAAGCACGCGCAGTTGTTGAGTCGGAATGAATCAAAGAATTTTATTATTCTTAAAAAACGTAGTTCAGTAGCCATAAAATTGTAGATACTACTGTGAATTCTGACTTATATTGTTCATTTAGATCACGTGATCAAATTTTAAGAAGGTTTTCACATCCTCAAACTGTAATGTTTGTTTCGCGAAATTTCTGATAAATGGCATTAGAAATCCGATGACAATTTAATAAAGACATTCAACTACATTTATTTAAAGAGGGAAAATGGAAAACCACAAGAGTAACATCTTTGTAATAATTCACCTGGAATTGAATAGGCAGTTGCGATTCTTACTTATATGAGATGAGGTCAAAACTTTAAAAAATTGTCTAAAAGATATGTCAGACTTTCGGAGAAGTTCAGTATGTTCCCTATGAATGCTTCTAATACAAAGATAATAGCAATAACTGTAAATCACGCTTACCTACGTTTCGACCCATTTTAATGCATGTTCTCTATTATGCTCTGAAGAAGGCCAAATATTAGTCGAAACATTAGCATGATTGAATAATTGCCTTATATCTTATCCATGATTCTTATTTTCGTGATATTCTTCGTCCTTTTAAACCTAAGTAATCATCTGCGGTATCATAAAAAAGGGAGGCTGTTGAAAAGGCGTTGTTAAGCTTTTTTATCTTCAGAAATCTTCTTAACAGGATTTCTTATTAAATTTGTTTCATTGCAAGCTTGTTTAACTTAGATAAATTATGATTATGACCAGTAAGAAAAAAAATCAGTCAATCCAGCAGTGGCATCACTTGCAGATGTTAATTTGTGACTAATAATGAGGTTGACATAGTTGACATAACCTGAACAAAGAAGCAAAAGAGATAACCTTGTTCGTAATTATCCAGGTCCAGATCCACCTCAAAATATTTTTTCAATGTAGAACAATGACAAAAAATGGATTCAGGGGCCCTCAAAACAAAACATCAAAATCTCGGAGTCGAAAAAAAAGTAGAATAGAAACCTTCTTAGCAACATCTGCTCTATTAAAAGTCAGCAGTACCTAAGCTTAAAAAACAGCAAGGATTCAAGAATTTCAGAGATTATCAACAAAATTTTAACTAGAAAAAAATTATTTTCAGTCGTAGGGGTCGTCATACTCTCCCTCTGTCGCTCTCAAGGAAAATTAACATGAAGAAGAAACAAGGATAGTGTGACTAGTTGTCTAGTGAAAAAAAATTGCTATATCAATAAAAAGAAGGTTAATATCTGGTATATGACTTAACTCTTTTCAATGCTTTTTTCCTAATAAATCCATGACTTATTTTTCAAAGTTTCATACAAAGGAAAATGACGAGAAAGACATATAAAATGAAATAGTTACATTTACAATCGCTCAATTTTGAGATCATAGGAACGAGATGTTTCTTCATTAATTAATTAGTTATATGAAAAGTGTTAGATTTTAAGAAGACTTGGGTACTTAGAACTTAGTAACTAAACTAGAGGTTTTTGTTAGGAAACTGAGTGGAGTTTATCTTAAATCAAAATAAAGGTCCTTTCTTATTTATATTATTACTTTAGTACTCGTTTGCAAGATCATCTACTTAAGTTTAAAGTGAAGCTGGAAATGCTTAATTGATCTTTAATGCATATTGCAGTATTTAGTGTACTTAAACTTAAGCATTTAAAAAACTCCCTTAACTTAATATAACTTAAGTGGTATTAATTATTTGGTGCAAGGCTTTTTTTAATTAAGCACTTTAAGCTCCCCTTAAAGCTTAACCAGGTGTGGAGCAACAAGTAATTTACAAAAAACATAAACAGAACTAAGCTTCATACTAATGATCTTCCCTCCAAAACTTTTTCCTTTATCCTTGATCTGTCCAAATGAAAGTCTAATTAACTTTAAGGCATTAAGAATAACATACGATTTTTTGTGTCTGGCGACATAATAATGATCTCTCTTACAGTGTCGCAAGTATATAGAAATAAATCCGTATATGCAGTAAGTAATTTATGCAGTTGCTTGATTTGTTTGCGGATTAGTTGACAACCAATATTTAAGGCTTATCTTAATTTGCCGCCAATCCAATATTTATTTATTTACTGAAATAAGCCGAGAACGTCGATTTAGATAAGAATAATAATGTATATAATGTAAAAAGTAAATAAATCATTCTGTTAAATTAAAACATGGCTATTTATAATTGCGCATCCGCATATTAAACTGTAATGTTTTTTTGAGTAGGTAATTGTAAATTAGATAATTTTTCCATTGGATTCAGAATAAATCTGCTGTGTTATAGTGTTGCAGCTAAGTACTTAGCAAGAAGAACGAATAGTACTTATTTATTATTGTGTCATAAAGCCATGTAAAATGTCATATTAACATAACCGGCAATATATTCAACCTTTTACAAATATATGATCTAACACATTAAAGTTCAATTAAACAAAATGGAGTAAATTGTGGGTATAATTAGGAATTACTAAACACCACACACACTGGTTATTTATCTACTGACCAACATACAGCTTTTAATGATTCTATAAAATTTGAAATTTATGATAATCTTCCAACAGTATTCTTATGCTTATTATAAGATTAAAAATTCAAAAACCCAAGTGTATAGTATGCGTTTCCTTCTATGCGTTCCAAGGAATTTACTTCTCTACACAAATGGTAATAAGTACCTAAAATATTTTTCCAACTCGTATTATAAGCGGTCTAGAAAATAGCTAATAATTTTGAATTTAAATATCAGTGAAGAAAGACTTAGGCTGTACATTTCTCATTCTTATTCAAAGGGTCGTAAGTATTGTATTTAACACGCCTTTTGGATGGGAACCAAATATTTAAAAGAAGCTAAATTGTTGTTTATTTCAACGACGGAATAAAACATAAAGAAGTGATATTTATATGGTTGGGGAATAGAGATGACAGTGTTGCAGATGAAGATGGAAAAATCGCAATTATTATAGAGTTGGGTAATGTTGGTACAAAGCACGTAATGAAAATAAAATAGTTAATTAACGAAGGAAAAGATTTATTACAGTAATCGTCGTAAATAATGGTAGCCACAAAAGGTAAATTCACCCACACTAAACATTAATAATAAACAATAAAACATAATTAATTAATACAAGTATTTAATTTACGACTGCGTACATCTCCAACTGTATATTAATAATTTATAATTTCCATTAAAAAAAAACCTGCACTACCACAGTTGTTACACAGAAACAAAACCAAAAACCATATAACTTAATTCGGTTTAAATTAAAACTAAACGAAAGCATCTCCAAGTCAAACTCAAGCATATTGAATTAAATTGTGTGTGATTTATTCGTGCCCAAATGTAAATAATATCGACCCGTGTGTCAAGATGGGGATTATCATGTTATCCTTTTTAATCCCGACAGGTCATAAACTACGGTATTAATGTACATAAACAAGTCTTCTGCCAGCGGGGCGGTTGTTCCTTTGCCACAGATGAACCAGAGCCACATTTTCCACTCCATTCATAAAGTTAGTTGGACCAAAAGGAGATCGCACACAAAAGGCAAAGGAATAGCTGAACGGATCAGGGGAAAAATGTGGCAGATATTCGAAGCAAGTAAAATCAATGTTTTGGTGAGTTTATAAGATGAGGTCTAGTGACCACAACTATCTTGTTACAGAAAACCCAATTTATCAATAATTAATAAGTGGGTCGCTCTCCCATGTTGAATTATATTTTTTACTTGGGAATACTGACTATTTAGTAACCACCAATAGAGATTTCTGTCAGTGTGTACCTCACGGTTCCCTACCCAGGACCTCGCTTCCTATAGTGTTGATATAACCGATAATTCTAGTCCTATAAAGTTGGTTCCTTACGTAACAGGCACGCTTTAGATTCATGAATAATAAATCAATTAACAATTAAGTATTTGCTGCGTATTATACATACACAATAATTTGTTACGAGAAGTAGGTAAGCATCCAATTTTCCGCTTCGTGTTTCCCAAGCTAATTGGCTCAGCTCATATAAATATGAGTAATGAGAATTCCCCGAACTGTAAAACGATTTACATTTTTTTACAAGAAGTATTACATGAAATTTAAAAGCTTTAGATATTTATATTTGAGAGAGGGCCGCGTGGGATTCTAACAACATGATTACAGATACAAGATAGCTGTGCTCGCTACCGTCAGGCCCACCTCGTTATGTTCGCCAAACAAGGCACTTCTGGACTATGAGGACGACGTTCTTTGAATTTCTGATAACTGTGTGAATATGAATAAACAAAACCAAGCGGAAATTCACCGATTTTACCCAAAGACGCTAGGTGTAGGTGTGAGGGAAAACTAAGCACATCAGAGAGAATGCAAATGTTCAGACAAACACACACACACACACACACGTCAATAATAAATCTGCTGTTTGTGGGTTCTTGTAATTCTAAACCGCATCAGGTTTGAGAGTTACATCAATCGCACGCCCTCTTTGCCGTACACACATATCATGCACCAAGGCTTCGCTAATTAATGACAATTGGCCAATTTATTTTAACCCTACAGGTGGGTGCCTGGTTATATTAGAGAAAGTTGACCAACTAGAGGATTTTGTACTAGTTTGGTAGGGGGAAAATGACAGGTTTATTCGTGGTTCAATTAAAATAAGTAGTTAATTTTAAACTGGTGCCACTAATATGTAACCTTATATAAGATTGTGTGGGATTTTGGAAATTGTGACGACTGGAGACGGATTGCAACATTACGTACGTCGCCGTTAATTAACCATTGCAGATTTATGGGCGATGCATCGATATGCTTTATTGGCAAACAATGGCAGGCAACGAGTTAATTTTTATCAAACAATATACTTCTGTCACTTTAGAATTAAGTTATTTATAATATAGCGCTAACCGGTAACAAACTATTATTCGACAAAATCTAGTTCTTTAACGATATTATGACAATATAGCATGATAAATATCTTCATTTGCCAGGATGAAATTTATGTTTTTAATTAAAATTATTACTTGAGAGATTATTTTCAACTGAAAATGAAAGTTTTATCGGTATGAAATATATCCATTAATTAACACTTAATTAACACTACTTTCGTGTATTTAGAATATTTTGTTTGTTTGGGGGCTGGTATGCGTGGCACGTGAACCTGTACATCGGCGTTTTGTGTTTTTTTTCATAGCTGTAGTTTTTACAAAGTGATTAAGTTGAAAATCTATTTTATATAGACACTCAACCATTTGGAACAAAATTATTTGAATCTCTTTTCTTTTCTTTTACGAGCCCTAACAACTAAATGTTCGGACAAAAGTAAATTCGATTGTCTTTTTTCCATACGCGCAAAAGTTATCTAAATTAACTTCCATAATATTGATGGTTTTTTCTGTTATAATGCCAACATTTAGTTATATAAAAACGAAAATTTTGTAAAAATCCGCTCGGCGGTTCCAAAACTGTGGCACTTTAACCCAGCAGGATGGGAAAATTGTAGAAACAAAGAATTATTATTTTCAAAACGTTGGATCTAGTAGTCGGATTTTGATGAAATTTACTTTATTGCAAAGCTGGATATTCGTTTTCTTTACAAAAAAGTTACACAAGTTTTTATTTGGTGATTTTAGACATTTATCGGAGCTTCAAAGTTGCACCTTTAAAAATGATAAAGTTTTCTAGTAACTGTTTTAAAGAATCACAGTTTTGAAAACGCTGGTTGGATTTGTGTCAAAAAACATTTAAATCAAAGCTCAATAATCGTACTATATTGAAAAAATCCTGAAATGTTAATATGATTTTTTTTGCATTTTTTTCGAGTTCCACAGTTCACTTTTCAAAAAACGTGGGTGCTACCTACATTAAAATAATCACAGTTTTGGAACCACTGGTTGGATTTTGGTAAAATTTACTTTATTGCAAAACTGGATGTTAGTTTTATGTACAAAAAAGTCTTTATTTTGTGATTTTAGGCAAATTTCGTAGCTTTAAAATTGCACTTGAAAAATGTGACGTAATTTTCTAACGACTGTTTTTAAAAAATCACAGTTTTACAACTTGGGGAAAACGACATAAAGGTGCTTTCATGGCCCTCATCCAGTCCGAACTTAAATGTCATTGAAACTCTTTGGCATAAAATTAAACGTATTCTACGCAACAATCCACCAAGAACCATTGGGGACTTAAAGACCAAAATAGAAGAAATTTGAGACAGTTTCACGCCAGAATTGTACCAAAATTTGATAAATACAATACCTGCTAGAATACAGGCAGCTAGCAAAAGGAGACGTAACCTATTAGTAATGGTCCTAAATTAAAAATTATCCCAACATTTAGTTGCATAATTTTGTAAAGTTTGCTAATTATTAAAGTTAAAATATTGTTAAATTCAATAAATAATTTTCTTCCATGCATAATATTGTTATTAAAGCTTTATCTTATTGTATTGTAAGGTGTTTACTAATTATTTGTGTAAAATTTCCAGTTCTCTTTTCAAACTTCAAAAATTTACTTTTGTCCGAACATTTAGTTGTTAGGGCTCGTATACTATAATTTTGTAAACATTTTTTTGTTTTTTGTTCCAATAAAGAAGTTAAATAAATAAATAAATAACAAGATGCATAAAATTAAAAGTAAGTTTTAAGACATCGAGATATATAAATTAGTTGTAGATTGTAATTGGCATAATGTTACGTAAATTTGGTTTTGGATATAGTGGGCATCTTTAATGGAGCCTTTATTTTATTTTACTTTATTTAGGAAAAAATAGGTATTCTCTCTGTTTTAAACTCTTAATTTTCCAACAAAACAGAAATTAAGTTGTACAGGTGGAGAGGTTGAGAATAATATAGTAAAAACTTCTAAAATCAGTTTTGTTATAGGGAAGTTTCCCAGATAAATTGAAACAACATCAAAAAACTAAAATTCTATCGTGCTTTTACAGGATTTAAGTTCCTTCCAGGTCGTTATTTATTTCGGAAAGTATCCATCAGAAGATCGTTATGAGCGTTATTATCTTTTGTGCTTTTACTTTTATTTTCTTTGTGTGATATTATGTTATATGCCTCTTTTTATAATCATCTTTCTTTCGGCATTTACAGTCCAAAGTTCTTCTTAATCTTTTGCGTTTTTCAGCAATTCTTCACTCCCATCTCTCCAATATCATTTTCAACATCATTCCATCATCTCTTTTTCGATCTTCCTTTAGGTTTTAATCTCCTGGAATGAAATCTATATACTTTTTTGTAATTCTGGTTCCCTCCAGTCTAAGAACAAGTCCGAGTCGTGCGATACGTAAAAATTTTGTATTGATTGCTCTTAAGAGAATGTTGTAGCCAACAATCAATAATTGGAGTATTCCTATATAAGCAGCATAACTTCCAAGTTATTTGAATTTATTCTTCTCTTTGCTGATGAGCACCGTCTTTTAAGATATTTAGCCTAAGATGCTTCATCGCCTTCATTTGGTTGACGCTATCATTATTTATTATTTTATTACGGTAGAGGGTGTGGTACTACTCCGCTCTGCACTGAAGCTCGAAGCTTATTGTGTCTCCATCCGGTTTTTACCCCATCAGTCCTGTATTCCCAATAAATTTGAGAACACAATCCAAGGGTGTAGCCGTTAACTCTTCGGGTTCACGATACGGTACCCTAAAGTGCTAGTGCCTTCTTGCTGCTAAAGCTGGACATTGGCATAGTATGTGGTGAGGCGTTTCATCCTCTTCACCACACATCCTACACATCATTCACCCCTATGGTCGTGAGGTGCCCTGTTAGGCAGCAGTGTCCTGTTAAAAGTCCTACTGCCACCCTCAGTTATTGTCTACTTAATTTTCCTGGGCTCTTGTTTTGGACGGCCCCCTTATGAATAACCGTGACTGTCTTAGTCCTGGTACGCTCATCCAATGAGTCTATAGATTAGTAAAAGTATCGACTTGGTCAATTGTACTCTGTTTAATAAACAGTTGGTCTTGTATTGTATGTTTTTTTCCAAATTCTCGTCTACTTTCTGCCACTTAATCGATCAGTAGTACCAGAAGATTTTCTAGATTGGCTGTAAATATTTTGGTGTCCCCGGCAAACCTAATATTTTTCACACTTTCCTCTAAGGTAATAATGGATTACTGTAATATTCTGCTTTCTCTCACTACCACTTCCTTCCAATTTTGTCAATCTTGGCTCCGTTGCATTATTTCTACTAAAAGCATTCCCTTTTTCGTCTCTTGTTTTGTCTAGTTTATTGTGTGTGAAGGAGATAGACTTCCTTCCTTCCAATAATCTAGTGAGAAACCTAGTGGTCATTCAATTCTCCTAATAGCATTAATTATGTACCTAATGATTTATGTCCTACTTTTTGCGTAATATTTAGTTACATGACTAGGCTGGAAAGTGACACTTTATTGAACGAAGGCAGTCCGAAGTAGCGAGTGCTAAAATGAGGTCAGTAAAGTTAAAAAGTAAACTAAACGGAGCTTAAAGAAACTTTACATAATACCATATCTAGATTCTGATTTGCAATGCAAGTGGTGGACGATTGGAAAGGGGAAGCATAAAGTTCTAAACTGAAATAAATCACACTTTTTTTCTCTATTAGTTTTGTTTCTTTAATATTGCTGTCGTCTTGTCATTAGTCTGTTTAGATACTCCTCATAATCAGTTTCTATATTCCACAATAAGTGAGGGAATGAAATTTAAATTTCTAACCCACTGATTTTTTTATCAGAAGATTCTAACCCAAAAACATTTTTCCCACAATTTGTTTCTACTTAAACGAAACGGCTCATCCATGTTTCGACAATTTAATGCATCAAACCACTTTGTCATACTTATAACATCTTATTTGCTCATTAGTAAGATCGTTATCCTCATAAAAGCATACCACAAGTTGTAATTAAACATAATTACCCCCAAGGATATATTTAAAAAAAAATTTCATTAATAACTACTCGTATCTAACTAAACACTTACCTAATGACTTATCTTATCCAACACTTGCTCATTTAATGATGACAATGATGACAAAAAAATGCATAGAAATTACCATTTAAAAACTAATTTCAGATTCTTTGCTATTATTTTTTATGGGTTACGTAATTTACGCTTTGTTTTATTGTATAATTATTTAATTTTCCCTTGGAAAACGATAAGATAAAGTAAATTATAAACCAGATGTACTAAGGAATTAATTCATTCACTTATGCCGTGCATGTGATTCAACGAATTAATAAATAATTTAGAATTTAATATAATAGCGGAGGTGTGTTCGATTTGAGTCGTATTTTGATTAAATGCATAAAGCGGTTTTCACCTCTATATAATTTAAAAGGTGTGAAGGAAGATTGTCTAAAAATAAAAATGAGGGCAAGGCGGTTGTGCCTTTCGGAGACGGCGGCGCGATTCATATAAAAGAAAAGAATAATTAAACAACATATTAGCATCCCCTACATCCCACGGAACTGCATCATTTGACTCACACATCACCATCAAGATATAAACCGTTCATTTTTGTAGTGTGGGTGCACAGTTCATCAAGCCAATTAAAGAACCATCAAAAGCAAAAAGAAAATTGAGTAATTTTACGTCAAAACTGTTAAATAATATCGTTCCAACTCTGTAAGGTTTTCCAATGAAAAACTGTAATGGCTTCCAGGCATGACATCAAGATTAAATAGAAATGATGATGATGTAATTCCACACCAATGGTAGTGCACGTTTTGTAGTCAATAAAATCAATGCAGTTTCTTATTTATCGATAATCAGTATCGGAATAAATCAGTTGGTGCTAATGATTTAGCGCCTCCCACGACTGTTTCCAGTCACTCAAGTTGCACGCCACTCCGCCAATTAATACATGATAGCGTGACTTTATATACCCACATTTGCCCATCACGAACAACTAACCAGCACCTTCACAAACAATTTCTGGTACAATTTTTCTTCTCTTCTACAAATCCAAAAAAAATATTGCACCTGAACTGAGCGTTATATAAATAATTGGTATTATTACCTTAACTAGGAAAAGAAGTCAGTCATGTTAATGAAGCAATGACAGTTGAAGATGTACGACTGCAACTTATTATAGGCAAGATCCCAGTCGGAAAAATCCGGACATGTGGTAATTTATGGTTGCAAACTGGCAGTTGTTGAATACAAAGATGTATGTAATAAATATAGTGTGTAATGAGACTAATTTATAGCAAAATGTATGAAATTTGCATGTGGTACTGCAAGTCTCTGGCTCGGGGTAAGCAAAGAATGCCTCCAGTGTAATTGGTCAATACGCGTTTACAAGTAGATAAGTAGTACTGCTTTGCATTGGCGAATTATTATTATACATGGCAAAATAATGATGGGAGAATCTTTCTTCTTCTATGGAAGCTAATTTGCATACAGTGCGCTGCTTTATGTAAGACAATTATTTACAAATAAATAAAATGTTAAAGGCACCTTAGACGAAGAGGACTAACGATTTTAATGCGATTACATTCGGTTTCTTTTACTTTTTCTTAATACCAAGATAGTTAATTACTATTTAAGGTGTCAAGGGTATGTTTACTATGACAATGCCATCATATTTAAATTTATGGCTGTTGCATCGTATCAAATCAAAAATAACTGATTATTTTATTGAAAAAACTAGTATTGTTCAAGGACGCATTATAACTGCAAATAATTCTAGTTAGAGATTTACGAAACAAGAATTACCTAACAGGAGGGAATTTGTTTATTTTTTTGTCGATGTCTAGTAGTATCGAATTGCAGAGCCATAGATTATCGGCAGTTAACGGAAAGATTTGCAAAACGTCACGTTATACAAGGTGTCCTCGAAAATAATTCATATAAAGTTTAACTTAGAATTCCTTGTTTTAAAATTGAATCCAAATCCCCGGTAAAAAAAAAGAGAAGATTGAGGTTAAACTATAAATCTTTTATTTAAAAAGAATTCGATTGAAATAACATCGAAATCTAAACTAGTTTAAAGTTAACCAACAACTAAAATACTGGCATTTAAAATGAATGATTAACTTTTATCGTTCATAATTTAAAAACTAGGCCGTCCTAATTTCCCTAAAGAAAATTCAACTCACATTTTGCATTCTAGTATATCACTAAGAAGAAGTTCTATATAGCAAAACTTTTATACAAATTTTGAAAATGTTTGGATGAATGAAATAAGAAGACTTAATTAGCGGTTAATTTGATGTGAATTGTTAGGTTAGCTTGATCTTTGATTATTTTTCTACGAGAAATCTCACTGATACATAAATTCATTTCATAAGATGAGAAAAACTACGAATCGTGAAAAGGAAAACTAAAAAATTATTTGCATAAGGAAGGACATAGAGAAGGAAAATAATCAATATTTCTTTCTTCTAAAAATGCATGTACGAGCCCTAACAACAAAATGTTCGGACAATAGTAAATTTTTGAAATATGAAAGGAGAACTGGAAATTTTAAGCAAATAATTAGTAAACACCTAACAATACAATAAGATAAAGCCTTAATAACAATATTATGCATGGAAGAAAATTGTTTTTTTGATTTAACAATATTTTAACCTTAATAATTAGCAAATTTTACAAAATGAATTTGCAACTAAATGTTGGAATAATTTTTAATTTACGACCATTAATATGAGGTTACATCTTTTTTTGCTTTAATAGCTGCCTGTATTCTTGCAGGCAGTGTATTTATCAAATTTTGGTACAATTCTGGCGTGAAACTGTCCCAAATTTCTTCTATTTTGGTCTCAATGGTTCTAGGTGGATTATTGCGTAGAGTACCTACGTTTAATTTTATGCCAAAGAGTTTCAATAACATTGAAGTCCGGACTGGATGAGGACCAGAAAGCACCTTTATGTCGTTTTCACCGAGTTCCAAAATTGTGATTTTTTAAAAACAGTCGTTAGAAAATTACGTCACATTTTTCAAGTGCAATTTTATAGTTACGAAAATTGCCTAAAATCACCAAATAAAGACTTGGGGATTTTTTTGTACATAAAACCAATATCCAGCTTTGCAATAAAGTAAATTTTACCAAAATCCAACCGGTGGTTCCAAAACTGTGATTATTTTAATGTAGGTAGCACCCTCAAAAAACACGTTTTTTGAAAAGTGAACTGTGGAACTCGAAAAATTGCAAAAAAATTCATATTAACATTTCGGGATTTTTTCAATATAGTAAGATTATTGAGCTTTGATTTAAAGGTTTTTTGACACAAATCCAACCAGCGGTTTCAAAACTGTGATTTTTTAAAACAGTTACTAGAAAATTGTATCATTTTTAAAGGTGCAACTTTAAAGCTCCGATAAATGCCTAAAATCACCAAATAAAATCTTGTATAACTTTTTTGTAAAGAAAACCAACATCCAGCTTTGCAATAAAGTAAATTTCATCAAAATCCGACTACTAGATCCAACGTTTTGAAAATAATAATTCTTTGTTTCTACAATTTTCCCATCCTACTGGGTTAAAGTGCCACAGTTTTGGAACCGCCGAGCGGATTTTTACGAAATTTACGTTTTTACATAATCAAATGTTGGCATTATAACAGAAAAAAACCATCAATATTATGGAAATTAATTTAGATAACTTTTGCGCGTATGGAAAAAAGACAATCAAATTTACTTTTGTCCGAACATTTAGTTAACGAAAACATTTCGGAAAAATCGGTATAAGAAAATATTGTGAACTGAAGAAAGCGAACTAAGAAGGATGCAAACCCAAAAAGAATAAATGCAAAGAAATCAATCCCAAAACTTTCAAAAAAGCAAAAATGTCAAGCAGAGGACACTGATAATAATTATAAAAAATAATACTTGTAAAAGTTTCTACTACGAAGAAAATGAGAAAGGTAAGAAGAAATAAGTAAGTAGACATATGCGGTTTGCACTTTAGTTCTTTCAAAATATTCGAGTTATATTAATATTAAATTTCAAAGTAAATTGGTGTTGTTCGTAAAAATCCAAAAAAAATCCAAAACTTAATTAGGAGAATGTACTTTTTTATGTTAGGTCAGTTTGCAATTATACTTGAGCCTTGAACTAAAGAAATATGAAATTGTTTAAAAATATTCATACAAGATCCTGGAATTTTAGTGTATTCATAAACCAGGGGTTCCGAAAATTATTGTTCTTGTAGTTCTTCAGAAAGCTAAGACGCGTCTGAATAATGTAAAACGCTTCCTCTTTTTAATTACACAAATTTATTGACTTCACTTTCACTATATTATGATGTTATTTACTTTTAATTTGATTTACAAGTTTTACTTTTCTCAGAACAATAAAGCTAAAGCTTGGTCAGTATTGAGTTGAATAAGTTAAATTGTCACCCACTTGTTACTCCGTTGTATAAGAACGACTCTTAAGTCTTAAACATAAGATGCACTTTATCCACGCTGGCTGCATTTGAAAGGTTGTATGATTTAGTTGAGATATAATTTCTCTATGTATGAGAAACAGTTTATGGTATGCGTATTATAAATATATACGTCGTCTAAGAGCATCACAAAGCGCTAAGAGGCAGTGCAATCGTAAATAGTGGTCCGGAGTCGGGCGCAGCCCGAGTTGATGTCATAAATAAGCGGATACGGAAACTCCATGCTAATCCAAGCAGCAATAGCAAAACAGTCAACTAACCAACCAGATTCATATTAATCGGTTGTTTATTTGGGTTCTTAGTGTCACTGAAGTGGAAGTTTCACTTAGTACACCAGACACCTCACGCCTTCCTCCAAGAGCCAAGACCAAGTAGAGTGAAAAACATTCCATCACATACATGAAATATGTATTTACTTTCATTTTAATTTACTGGCTAGTCGCATGAAGAATGATCCTATCGTGTAAATGGGATCCTATTTCATATGGGAATACACCAAGTGGAAAAACGAATAATACAACGCGGCGGGCGCGGTTGGAAATTACAAAGCTGCTAGTTCTGGTATAATTACGCATGGTACATCGGTATGATTTTTGTTGTTGTTTATAAATATCATGGTAACGTTTCCCGTCGTGTATAGAGGCAATTAATGGTCCTATAATGAAGCTGTTACTGTGATAATTATTGCCGGTATGTTCGACTGTTAATTGTTGCAACCGCGGCCCACAACCGTCTTATCTCTCGTCTGTAATTGATGCGATATGCTAATTTAGAGATTTATACCTGATCCTCTACATGACATAGTCTCTCAGTTTTCTTCTCTATAGAATGTTTATTTATCAGCTTGTCTATCGTTGATGAGATATTGTCAAAAAATTATTGACCTGAACATATTTTCTTAGATTAATCTTCAGGGAGATATTCCATAGTTTCATTGTTATATCCTAAACCAAAAGTAATTACGTCTTCATTAAAAAAACATGTTGCCAAGGTCATTTTTATTCTCTTATACGAAATAATAAAGAAGTAGGTTTAGTAGTAACGATTTTTTTCACCTTCGAGATTTTGATGAGTTTACAAATTTTGAGGGCCCCTGAATCCATTTTCATCATTTACTTACAGTATTAGTACGAGAGAGTCATGCAGAAGGTCACACAATATTCTTATTTAGTAAGAGTGCAACGAGCGAAGCGAGGAATCAAGGAGAATGCTTCAGTAGGCAGGCTTTTTTGTGCTATAACTAGGCGATAGGAAATGACGCACTTTTCAGACCAGTAAAAGTATAGGTTGAAATTTTGTTAAAGATGCAAACAGAAACCTTGAAGAAGAAAAATTGCCTCTGATTTTTCCGGATACTTTGTAATAATTCTGGAGGGATTTTTAGGAGATACTTGTATGTACCTTGTTTAAACCTCTAAAGTTATTTCATATCTTCCCTCAATATAAACTTTGAGTATATTACTGATTTATATATTTTTTTCTAGGTTCCCGAGAGGCAGCCTTCACCTATGCGATCTCCAGTGCGGGAGTGGCCTTCGCAGTGACGGCGGCCTGCGCCCGCGGCAACATCTCCGCCTGCGGTTGTGCTCCAGGCCCTAAACCGCGCGAGCCAGCCCCGTCCGGTTGGAAATGGGGCGGTTGCAGCGTGGACGTCAACTACGGCGTCCGATTTGCCCGCAAGTTTATGGATGCCCGTGAACTAGAAGGAGACGAACGCAGTCTCATGAACTTACATAACAATAAAGCCGGTAGAAAGGTTGGTATCACGACATCTTGTTTGTAATCTGTAAATTCCTGTCCATTGTGTCCCAGATGAAGTGCATTTAAATCGTTTTCAATGAGTTGCGCCTAACAATCGCGGGGCGGCTGGTCCATCATTCAGGACCTGTCAATTAGAGCTATACGCACAACAGCAACGCGAAAAAAACTGTGTGTGTTTTGTGTTGAAGGCCATGAGAAAGTCGCGGTGCGAGGGCCTAACATATTTGACATTGTTTAAAAATTGTGTTGATGCTGGGGTTTGGGACACAGTGTTAAATGCAGTAGGTATCAAATATAAAGGCAATAAATATCCTCGTTTATTCGTCATTCTTACTTCAACTTTCTTGAAAAAGTAACCATAATTTTTTAAGCTTATTTTGACATAATTACGAAAATAAACGTTCTGGAAAATTTTTGGGCAAATTAAAGATTGAAGCTTTTATAGATGATGGAGCAAAACTAAAAAATTTATTGTTGAAGTAAAATGTCGTTTATTGACTACATTTATTTCAGGGTATTAAAAGTAAATTAGATTAAAAATCGACTCAAAAATCACGAAATAAATGATCTGAATTAAGTTGTCAGTCAAGTTTACTTGGACACGGGCTTGACTTAATAAAGATGAATAGGTGATTATGTTTTAAGCTAATTGACTTTTAATCCTAGTCATTGACAGTACAAAATCTTAACGATCAGCAAGGATCATTATGAAAAACCTGTTTTTCTACAGAGGGTTTGTTTTACAAGAAATATCTGAAAAATTCTAATCCTTTTTATAGGTACCACTTCTAAAAGGCATTAAATTGTAGACCTTTAAAATGTACTACTTTCATTCCATTTTATTTTTTCAAAGAAATCTGTTTCATGGGGAAATTTTCGAAGAAAAAAACAAATTCATAAACTGAATAAGAAAAATTTAATAAATAGGTATTTTGATAAATTGTTTATCTTCGAAATATTTTAATAAAAGATAAATTATTTGGCTTCTACAAGGTGTTTGCATTTAGGCTGTCAATATTTGAAGGTTTTTATGAAGACTGTTGTTTTTTAAATAAACCACTCTGTCTAATTTGATATTGGTAAAGAACTGAGTTCTTCATTATTCTATTACATACCCAGGGTCGTAGCTACCATAGGGCAGCCGGGGCAGCGCCCCGGGGCCCCCGTCCATGAGGGGCCCCCGGCCACAAGTATACCTATATATACAATTATACAATGTACCAAATTACAGGTTACTAGATGGTAAAACAATAAAATAAGTTGGTAATAATAGCGGTCGAGTAGGGGCCCTTGACGGTGGCTATAGGCACTTTAGGCACCAAATAATTTTTATGTAAAGAAAAGATAAAAGAAACAAAAAAGGAAGAAACATCTAAAAAAAAGAATTAAAGGGTAAAAAATGAGCAAATGCATATAAACATAAACGACAATGATTTATATTTATTGCAATTATTGGAAAACATTTTGAGTGACTGAAGGACAGTCCTTATTTTGAGAAGGATGTCGTTTGTCCTTACCATGTACCGATAAGGACGCTATTTGTCCTTAGTTTGCGCATTTACTCTAAAATTGAATTATATTATACGAAACCTAACTTTCAAATTGAATATTTTTGCGGTTCGAAATTGTAACTTTTCATTTTAGCTCATTGACCTTGAAAAGTTTGAAATTTTCGCCTGCGGCGCTTTTTTGCCCTACAATCTATCAAACAACTTTTACGTATCCTTACTACCTTAATAAGCAATAATAAAAATTGGCAACTTTACAACAGATATTAAAAAAAAACATAAAAATTATTTTTTTTTTGCCCCCTCACAGAAAACAGAATTGATAAGGCTCTGTTTTCAGAAGTCACAATACTTGGGGCCCCCAAAATGTTTTGCCCCAGGGCCCCTGGAGTTGTCGCTACGGCCCTGTACATACCTATAAGAAAACTAATCAAAAATCTTGTTTAAACTACGATTTTGTATTTTTTGAGAGACGGTAAAATTTAGAAAATTGGTTTAAAATATTCTAATTTCCGTTCAAATCAAGGCTTTTCAGACTACAAATTTTTATTTTATATAAATATTTTCTACAACTGCAACAATGTTGAAATAATTGAGAAATTTATGTTGTTGAGAATACCCTGTATATTTTTACTATATTGTATAGTTTTCATAGGTACATAGGAAGTCGTAACGAATCATGATGTATATCTATGTAATTCTAAACTGAAAAGCATTAAGATTAAACTTGGTTCCATTAATCCATTATCATTCTCTTTTTAGGAGTTTTAATTTTTAATCGCACTGTATAAAATGTGTTTGTTTGGTAGGTACTTGTAACCCCGCGCATAGCCTTGTGGTTAATAAAACTTATTAATTTGTTTTTGTGGCCATTATATTTAATAATTGTCCCGTTAATTCGTTCGATGAAAACAGATCCAAACCATTTCATTGAATTACTGTCAAAAAAAGAAAAAAATGAAATTTATGTTTGGTTTGAGATGAATTATACATTCAATTAAAACAGATTTATTGCCGCCATGGAGAATGGTATGCGAAAAATTCATTATAATCGCAGTAGGTTGCGGTTTATAATAAGGAAACCCTTTCAATCACACCTGTGTTTTATTCAAACTATTAACTACATATATGTGACACAGAAACATGACTAAGACATTGAATTCATTTCTTAATAATACACAAAGCAGTTTGTTTAATAGTTGTTTTGTGGTTAGGTCAGGTTTTCCTAGTAGCTGCGCACTTTATTCTGTCCATCAGCTACATTCAGCTAACTACCGGTCCATCAACCTTGTTAAAATATTTTTAGAAACCCATAAATCCATAAAATATATAGTTTTTTTAATGACCACGAGAATGAAATCTATACACTTATAAATAACCAACCAGTCATTATTAATTATCGTTTTTTTGTTGTTTCCCAGGCTGTAAAATCAAACCTTCTCACAGAATGCAAATGTCACGGTGTTTCCGGTAGTTGCACGATGAAAACCTGCTGGAAAACCCTGCCAACATTTCGACAAGTTGGTGATAACTTGATGCGGAAATATTACAGGGCTCGTCCAGTTGCATCGAGCTCGACACCGACACTTAGAAACGTCGACATACCACGAAAAAACAAGAAACTGTTTCTTGTCCTGAAGAAGGGGAAAATGCCCGTGAAGAAAGTACCAAAGAAAGCCGAGTTGGTGTTTTTGCAGATGTCGCCGAATTATTGCGAAAAGGATTTGGAAGCTGGGTCATTGGGGACGGTTGGAAGAGTGTGCAACAGAACATCGAGAGGTAGCTAAGAAAAAATACGATGATTTAAGTAGGTATCTAACTGACGTTTTATTTTTGTCTCAGGTACTGATGGTTGTGATTTGATGTGTTGTGGAAGAGGATACAATACTCATCAATACACAAGGACTTATCAGTGTCGTTGTAAGTTCCATTGGTGTTGCACAGTGGAATGTGATACTTGCAATGACAAAACGGAAGAATATACTTGCAAATAATTCCAATATAATTTACACGTAAAATATAATGAATCTCTAACTTGAACTGGAACAATCTCTCACATTTTTAGTTACCAGAAATCTCGAATTGTCTCTTTAATTTGTATATAATTTGTGTACATACATGTATTTTATAATCATTTTAGGATAGTGATATTATTATAATATGTATCTAAAATAACCCAGTGTTTAATGACATATGTATAATTTAAATTGTAGTTTGTAAGTTATTTATTCTATGATTTAGTGACAATTAATTAATGTGTTATGATTATAATTCATATGCAACATGTGCTTTTTCTGTACAATAAAATATTTGATACCTATACCTTTTTGTTTACTAGCCTTCAAACCAAGTTTGAAATTTTTTGGGAATGCGAAGAAAAACTCTTGAGGGCGAATTTAGTGAATAACAAGATTTATGGTCAGTTTCATAATCAAAATAAAAGTCCACTTTAGTTAAATGAAGTTTAGACTGTGATATGTACCAAAAATAAAAACGACCATTTCTAAACGCCATTTAAACTAAAATTTTACTGGATTATGGAACTGGCCCTTATTATTTAAATCTGAGCTATAGAGTGAGTTATAATGACATTACGTGCTCCAAGCATAGGCAACCAGTTCTACAATGTCAATTTTGAATTAACTTTCATTTTCCAATTATGTACTAATACTAATAGAAAATATGTACGTACAATTAAATTTTTATTAGGAGTAGAAATTTAGAAAAAGATATACTTACTTACTTAGACACTGACCTGAGAGAGATGAATTAAAGGACCAAAAAATAAAAAACAATAACTTTCTCTAAAGACATTTTTACCATAATACTGAATTTATTCTTATAATAATAATAATTAATGTAATATTTTAAATTTAATCCTTGCAATTTTCCAGCAACAAAAGTCGCGACTAATCTAATGCAACGTTTGTATTTTAAATTATAATATGCGACGACGAATTAAATTATAAAGTTGAAAAAACTTTTTAATATGCATTTTACTATGAAAACTTGATTGATAAAAGTGGTCTGGTTTCCTTAAAACCTGAAAATCTAATTAGTCTTGATATTAGACATCCAGACTGCTCATAAATTAAGAAAACGAACGATTTAAGAGAAGTCCTAGAAGACTAAATAGAAAATTGAAACAACAAATCACAGAAATTATCATTAAAATATTCGTTCAGTTCATAATACGGTTTTTTTAGAAACATTTTTTTCACTTCAGACCTGAATTTTTTCACATTTAAACGTTTCAGCGCACTTGGCAATTTATTAAACAATTTTATGGTCATACAGTTTGCACCCTGTTGTGACCGGTTAATTCTGTGATGGTTGATAACTAGTTCACTTTTACGACGTGTGTTATAGTTATGCAAGTCTTTGTTGTATTATATTTATCTTGATTGGTCTTCACGTACACAACACAGTTAAATATGTATAATGACATTAGGGTAAGTATCTTTTCACTAATAAATAAGTCTCTACAGCTTGCTCTGTAGTCTGCCCTGGACAGAACTCTTACCGCTTCCTTCTGTTTCAGAAAGATGTGCCGGACTCCTGGAGAATTCTCCCACGACATAATACCGTAGGTGATGGTGCTGTGGAAGAGTGCAAAATATGACATCCTTGCAGTGTTGTAGGTGGATATTTTCATTAGACGTCTAAGGGTAAATGGGTAAATATACATCTAGACAGTTTGCTAATTGTTTCTTGAATATGTTTTTGAAACTTCAATTCTGGATCAAGATATATTCCCAGTATTTTTATATTTTCCTTGTTATCCGATCCTATTTCCACGTTTAGGATTTGGGTTTTGTTCACATTTATCTTTAGTTTGTTTGCACTGAACCAGTCTTCTGCTTTGATAAGAGCTCTTGATGTTCTAGCACTTGCTTCTCGTGTATCTTCACCAACATTTATAAAAGTTGTATCGTCGGCCAATAGACAGGTTCTGTCTGATGACAGACTATCTCCCAGGTCGTCGACGTACACAACAAAAAGAATAGGACCCAGGATGGAGCCCTGAGGAATTTACATGTTACCCTTTCCCAATCTGACATTCTCTGTCCCAATGTAACGATTTGCTCTCTGTTGGTTAGATAGCTCTTGAACAGTTCTAAAGGAGGTCCCCTGATACCATAATAATTGAGCTTACTTAAGAGTATTTTATGGTCAATGCTGTCGAAAGCTTTGCTTAGATCGCAACATGCCACCTGAGCTATTTGTTTTTGATCAAATGCGCTAGACAGTTTCTCAAGTAAGCTCATCATGGCTGTGTTTGTTGATTTTCCGCTCAAATATCCATGTTGGTTCTCCGACAAAATAGTGTTTTTATTTAAATATTTCAGCAGTCGGTTTTTTATTATTGTTTCAAATATTTTTGATATTACTGGTTAGATAGATATGGGCCTTCAGTTTTGAGGTAGAATCGGGTCTCCAGACTTCAGAATGGGTATCAATTTGGCTTTTTTTAGTGGTTCAGGAAAGTATCCTTCGGCCAAGCATTTCCTCTATCATCTGTTTGATGACTTTCGTAGATAGGCCGTATATGTCTAGGCAGTCTTTGTCTTTTAGACCTTTCGTGACTTACGTGATTTCCTCCGGTGTAATTTCGTGTAAGTATATTGATGAAGTGTTCGTCGTCCGCCTCTTCTTCAAAAAATAATCTGAATCCCTACTTGAATCTGGAATGGTATTTGCTATTTTTTCTCCAGTTTGGGTAAAAAACTTATTAAATTCGTCCAGTGATAAAGATAATTCATTTATGTTGTCTTATCTTGGTGTTTTGTTTCGGGCCTTGTTGATAACTTGCCATATGGCCTTTTGTTTATTACTGGCTTTATTTATAAATTCTTCTGTAGAGGACTTTTTGTGTTTAAAATTTTTGTTTTGTATGCATTTTTTAAAGTATTGTACGTTTGCAAAGAAGCATCATCCCTTGTCACTTCATAGTCAGTAGCCACCGCGTCCAACGTTTCTTTCATCTCTCGTAGTTCTGCAGTATACCACATTTTATGAGTTGTTTTATTTTGTTTGGGTGTTAGAATTTTTTCGGAGCACGCCCGCTCGAACACATCCAAAAAGTTCTCATAAATTCCTCGAAACTGATTTTTGCTCCACCAGTATGACTAAAAGTCCAGTCAGTTACTTTTAAAATCTCATTGAACAATTTTATGTTAGATTCTTGCGTTTTCCTTATTTTAACTGTGTAATTTTCTGTTTCAGTTTTTTTAACCTTGTCGAATATTTGAAGAATTTGGGCCAGATGGTCAGAAAAATGAGGATTAAAAGTACGTATCCGCAGCTTTTCTACTTCCTCGTTACAAAAGATGTTGTCTATACATGTGCTGCTAACTGCGGATATTCTTGAAGGATCTTTAAATGCTGGCTTGAAACCGTATTCCTCCATTAAATTTACCAGTTTATTTCGATCACTTGTGTTCTCCAACAGGTTTATATTAAAGTCTCCTGCAATGTAGATATTTTTCAGATATGAATAAACATTTGTGGCCATATCTAGACAGACCCTTAATTTACCCAAAAAAAAAATCTACAAATGTTTGTGGGGGGCTCTGTAAATACTTATAATAAGAGAGTCTATTTTTTTAACTTTCACTGTTGCCAGCTCAAAACATTCGGTCTTATAGTTTTTGTGTATGAAGATTATTGTACCTCCATCATGGTACCAAGATCTCAAGCTGGACAGTAGTTAGGTACCCAGTTTCTTATTTAAGGAACAAGGATCTCCTCATGGTAGTAAATTTTATTTTACGATCTATCCTTGAAACATAAATTTGTTATAAATCAGTAACAAGCCAACTGATAATAATAGCAGTGAAGAACTGAAGAACTGTCCGCTACGGTTTGAAGGGAACTATTTTGAAGGATTGTAGGATAGTTGTAACTAAATTATTACACATACATAACTCTATAACTCGAACTTCCACAACTCGAAGTTCTCCATAAGTTTGCTTTAGTTCCCTGTAGCTACATTTTCTATATTATTTGTATTTTTGACCTCTCTAACTCGAAATTTCTATAACTCGAACTAATTTCGCGGTCCCTTGAGGTTCGAGTTATAGAGGTTCGACTGTACTTATATAGGTAAATATTTTTACAGAATCAGTCTCAATAATTTTTAAGCATAACTTCATTCTTCAAACATCAAATCTTTCAGATTAGCGTTAAAAATTAACTTTGGGTATAAAAATAAAATAATAATTATCAGAAAATACCAAGAAACCTTTTCGTTATAAATTTTCTTAATCGAAATATGCCTAGCGTGAAATGTCCGTTTAAGTGGGTTGGGTCTGTAATTACAGTTCAAAATGTTCAAATTAGTGTTATTAGTGTATTGTTAGGTATACTTAATATATTATTAAATATTCGGAAACATTATCATTATCGCCCTCTGTGTAGGAATGATTGAATTAAATTTCAGTCCGCTTCAGTGGTTTTCAGTAAACTAGCTGCAAGCTCCCCACCAAAGCGCGCACAGCTTAAACAAGCAAATGCAAACTCTACGTTTATTGGTTGTTCTCTAAGCTATATTTGGCCTACAAATAATTTATTTTTAAATTCACGCGATTCATTTGGAATTCCACGCAACCAGGCTATTTCCATCTCCGATCGACTTAGTCAATCACAACCAAGCAGCCCTTTAGTGCCTGAAAATGATTTCGGGTGATTCACACACGCCAAAAAAACCATATCCAACAATTTGATTGTGAGATTTGGATGTGGGGCGCGTGCGGGTGTAAATTGGTGTGTGTAGGAGTCGCGTGTGCATTGCGCGCGTCTCTTTACGCTACACCCGTTCATTGATCAGTCTGCAAGTACAGTGTATAGTGTGGAGGACGGTGGCCGACATCTTCAGTGTCAGTGAGTGACATGTCATGAAATGTCCCGAGACGCGTATGTGGGGGGTAGCCGGTCCCCGCGGGGCGTGAGACTGCCCACTGTGGACCGGTCCCCCAGCCGTGCGTACCCTGGCGGAAGTCCGCTAGGTCGCAAACCACTGCGGCAGACTCGATCCGGGAATAATTCACCGGACCACACTTACGGGTACCATCATTCACCCTATTACCGTGACGAGGATCTAGGCAGTCCCATGCTGGAGGAAAGAGGCCGTCCCATGACCGTCGGACCCGGCCACCACCGCTCCAGGAGCGCCACCAGGTAAGCTGGACTCCGCTAACGCACACGCTATTGGAACCAACGGAAAAAATCCATACACTTTTTATAATCGATATTGTTCTTAACTATAGAAGTTATCTCGAAATTCCATCCACTTCTTCGGGTGATGTGATAACTCCTGACCCATATCGGGGGATATCGCTCCGTTTTGTCCCAGTTACATTCAATGGTACCAGGAAATGATAACAGCCATCATTTCGTCATTATCAGCTATCATAAAAGTAATTTGTTGAAATAAAATCAGTTTGTAACTGAACACTTTTAAGCCATAATTTTTAATGCAGCTGAAAAATACTCAGATGATTCTGATAATTTCTCTAATACATCAAGGATTCTAAATTAAATTCAATTTGGAAGAATTTAGAAATGATTCTGTACTAATTTTATGGCTCTATTCCACATCCTCTCTAAATCCACTTAAAATTAAAGCCAAGAAAAATTTCTCAAGGATCAAATAAGTCTTTAATGAGTATATCGATAAAATTTCCAATGGTTAAAATTAATGATCCCAAATCGTGAACGAAAAGCAAAAAGTTACTTCTAACGAAAAGGAAATAATCCCATCGTCTAATTGGTTCTTTATAACAACCAAACTTTAAATTATGAAGCTGATCCGAAGATGAAGATACAATATCGCTGTCTAACACACTTAAAATTTTTAAATGCTAGTCCTAATTCTTTTCGTCTTGTTCTGATTTTTCTCGATCGATCAGTTGCTGTCGTTTAAATTATATCACCCTTCCATCTTACTAAGAATTTGGAAAAAGTGCTTGTCACATGAAATAAACTTTGAGAATCGCAGTCTTCTAGATTTAGATCACTAAAAAATGGGATTTACTGTAGCTTTGAAATTTCAGAGGGTGAGTAAAATATTTCCTCTTTCGTTATGAGTCTTCGTCCAAACAGGTTTTCCAATATGAGTCATCTCATTCGGTTTCTGACCTAAAAACATCGATAGAGTTGAAATCACGATGGCTTTTCAAGAGATACACAAACATTGTTTTGTGATTCTGATTATCCTGTCGCTTGATGGTACTTTTTAATTGATAACAGCTGATTACGAGTAGATTAGGGAGGACAGAGAATTAATGGTTCAGAAATTGAAAATTTTAAATACGTACAAGTCTTCTATAATTCCAATCCAGGTTTTGCTTCTTATCTATTGCAATTTCTAATTCCGTACTTTCATCATTATAATGATTATATAATCTACTAGCTAGTCAGTATAATCTAATCTAACCTAAGTTAAACAATTATGACTTAATTGTAGGTATTTCTGTATACATGTTGTGCTCATTTTAATAATTCCACTTCATTTACGAGACTTCGATGTCGGTTTATCTTATGAGCACCACTCTAAAATGGAAACGGGCCTTCTAGAGGCTAATTGACCTGATATTCCGATGCTTACGACTTTTTTCATTCTTGCCCACTTTAGCTTATTCTTGACTATATCACATTATCGTCGTAGTAACTTACAATATAATCCAATAACAATTAGGAATCCCATTATGTATAGGCCGACAAATCCAATGTCAGTGCGCTACCAATCCCTGGACCGGGGCCCGACAGTGGACCATGAACGTGAATTCCTTCCGATACGAGACAGACGCGACCGATCACTGGACCGTGGCCTCTACTTTGACGATGAACCATACAGCACACGATCCGCTCGCCAATCACCCACATCCCATCAACCCTTCATAGGAGAATTACAACATCAAAATTCCGATTTGCAACGGGAACTGGGCAATTTGAAGAAGGAATTAGAACTAACCAATCAGAAATTGGGCTCATCTATGCATTCCATCAAGACATTTTGGAGTCCCGAACTGAAGAAGGAGCGGGCGCTACGGAAGGAGGAATCTGCCAAGTACAGCCTTATCAACGACCAGCTCAAATTACTCAGCAGCGAGAATCAGGTCAGTTGTTTTAGGTTTCTTAGTGTGCTTAGTTTAGGACGACAGGAAACTCATTAATTTGGTTATCAATTTTGTTTGGAATGTAGCGGTAATCAGTGCGGCGGTCCCAAACAGTCCATTCCTCCCCACGCTTGTATTTTTTCCTTAATAAATATATTAGCTCTATTATAACTACATATTTTAATGAATAAACAAAGTTTTTCTAAATTTAGTTAAAACATATTTTTTAGATTAACTGCAAATGTGAAGAAAATCCGAAAAGTTGTGGTCCCAAAATTTATATAAATTTTCTAATTATTAATAAAAGTAATAAAATTTTCAGACCTAACTTCTATATTTAAATTAAATTATTATCTATTTTACATGCATTTTCCTAAATAAAGTCAAAACATGAAATGTCAACCCAACAAATTGCCAAAATTTTTATTGTAATTGCGAATGGTGTAAAAAAATGGAAATGTTATCCAAACAAAGACCATGTTTTTTGCTGGAATCATTTGAATAAGTAATGAAAATTTTAACTGAATCTGAAAAATAAATAGTTTAAGTTGTCCAATTTTGAAAATTATCCAAATTTGTACAATACTAAATTCAAATGTGTCCAATTAGCTGAAATTTCATTGGACAAGCCTTCCGCCCTTTTTAGGTGCGCCACTGTACCTAATTATCTCGTGAGTTTAATGCTTTTTAAACTGAAAAGGTGTCTAAGGGAAACCCCCAGATCTAGATATAAATTACGTAATTTCATTAATTAGTTTACGTAAATTTATGGCGTACATAATTGGATCGAAGCCAAATGAAATATTTTGGAAACTGTTGCTTTGTTGAACGTTGTGAATTTTTTGCCAAACCAAGGAAACTTTATTCACTAGATAATTTAATCAACTTTGTACCCTCAAACTACTAACTTGTTGCCTGCCTTTTACTTGACACCGCCACCAGTTTAAATTATGGTCGGCTGTATCAATATATGGCTTTTGATTGAGCAAATTTCATTAACGCCTGGACCCTCTTTATTGATGTTTCATTAAGCAATGTTAAATTGTTTGTGATGAACTTAGTTATTTATATCAAATCGTCTTGGGTCTGGGTATGCAGTCAGTGGAATTATCAGAGTGTAAAGCAGTTTAAACCACAACATGTGTATTTATGTAATTGAAAAAAAAAGCAGATGTTAACAAGGCGCCTTTTATAATCATAGTATAGTATACCCAATAAACTGTGCTTTTATGTTAAAAATTTTAATCGGATATTATGCCGCGTCATACCAGGGACAATAAATTTTTGAACGAATTCCCCGTGACAAATGATTGGATGGAAAATTGTAAGGAAAATGAAAGCATGCAACTAAAACGAAAACTCCTGCAGGTATTATTTATAGGTTTTTCCAACTACTCGTACAAGCACATAATACGAACATCAACAGCGTTCAATTTATTTGAAATGATGGCATGGCGCGCACGAGCATATAAATGAAAAATTAATCTTTGTCTCTTTCGCATTTTAGTTAGACAGATTGCCAATCAATGAAATTTAATTAAACTTGCTTGGGATTGTCCAATAATACATAATTGCTTTCTAAGATTGTGTTCACCTGATGATGTGATGTGGTATTGAAGAAAAATACTAAACTCGTTAAATTTTTAGCACACCAGTAGATTAGTACGCGGTAGCTAAATATAGCGGCTGTAAACATTATTAAAGAATGCATAAACTATCAAACAGATGTTCCATTTCAAGTTTCCAACTGTATGTAGTTATGTACTGTATTCATTACCGCGGGGGGAACAAAAAATTACTAAGCTGAACCAGATGCTTTATACTCTTGAAAAGGTAGTAAAGTGTATGTATTCAGTGCCCCTGCCCTAAAATAGATTGGCAAGATCACGGACACTACGACAGTACGACACTTTCCGCTTGGGAAACCGTTTACAGGTTTTATTTATATTGGGCTAAAAATAGCTCACGGCTTATATTCATTTTATAATCATTTAATTATCGCAGTGACTGTATGAGAAAGTGCAATTTTAGAACTTGTGCACCGTGCAGTCTATGTGATTACTTGTGTCAGCAATCAAAATCAGTTGAAATAGACCAACATGTTATGAAGTTGTACTGATTAAACTGGAAACATCAATAGTTTGAACATTAAATCATTATTTAACATGGCATTCTCTTAAATTAGCACACTAACTTTTTAAAGATCCTGCAATGTATTTAAATATCGTAGAAAAAAGGTTGCAAAGTGAATAAATAGTCCAAGGGACCCAAATCTGGTGAATATGCGGGATGTTCAAATAATCTCTAGATAAACTCTAGATCATAAATTGTAATCATTGAAATCTGCGATTTATGTATGTAGGTACAGGCGCATTATCCTGCAAAAACAAACTTTTCTTGCTCAATTCCAAGTATTTTTTTCTAGCATGGTTGTTATTAATGTTATACAATATAGTTTCACCCTTTTTATAATTCCTCTACGCCCATCACAGAAAATTAAGACAAAAACTTTTCCAGTAGATTTTTGAACAACTTTTTATTCCCTTCAATAAAATGTGGCTGAAATTCCACTACGTGGATCTTGCTTTGATTAAATTCAAGGTTGTGTATCTACTGCCCAACAATATCCTGAAGAAAGTCAAGTTATCTTGATTAGCTCCTGAAATATATGGAAAACTGGAAATAAATTGCTGGAAAATATATGCAATATCCAAAATTCCAAAGCAGAAACTTCATTAAAAAATTTTGCAAAAAGTTTGCTTACAGCTTTAATGTACGAGCCCTAACAACTAAATGTTCGGACAAAAGTAAATTTTTGAAATATGAAAGGAGAACTGGAAATTTTACGCAAATAATTAGTAAACACCTAACAATACAATAAGATAAAGCCTTAATAACAATATTCTGCATGAAAGAAAATTATTTATTGGATTTAACAATATTTTAACATTAATAATTAGCAAACTTTACAAAATAAATTTGCAACTAAAGGTTGGGATAATTTTTAATTGAGGACCATTAATAAGAGGTTACGTCTCCTTTTGCTTGACCATGAAAGCACCTTTATGTCGTTTTCCCCAAGTTCCAAAACTGTGATTTTTTAAAAACAGTCGTTAGAAAATCTCGTCACATTTTTCAAGTGCAATTTTAAAGCTACGAAATATGCCTAAAATCACCAAATAAAGACTTGGGGATTTTTTTGTACATAAAACCAACATCCAGCTTTGCAATAAAGTAAATTTTACCAAAATCCAACCAGTGGTCCCAAAACTGTGATTATTTTAATGTTGGTAGCACCCTCAAAAAACACGTTTTTTGAAAAGTGAACTGTGGAACTCGAAAAAAATGCAAAAAAAATTATATTAACATTTCAGGATTTTTTCAATATAGTACGATTATTGAGCTTTGATTTAACTGTTTTTTGACACAAATCCAACCAGCGGTTTCAAAACTGTGATTCTTTAAAACAGTTACTAGAAAATCTTATCATTTTTAAAGGTGCAACTTTGAAGCTCCGATAAATGCCTAAATTCATCAAATAAAAACTTGTGTAACTTTTTTGTAAAGAAAACCAACATCCAGCTTTGCAATAAAGTAAATTTCATCAAAATCCGACTACTAGATCCAACGTTTTGAAAATAATAATTCTTTGTTTCTACAATTTTCCCATCCTGCTGAGTTAAAGTGCCACAGTTTTGTTGTTTTTGTTGTTTTTTGTTACCTTTTCAGTAGAACTCCAAAACCAACCCTTTTTCAGTCGCTTGAGGTTCATTATAAGCGAACTAAATATTCGAAAATTCCTCAGTCCTTCAATTTTAATAGTTTTTTTATTAAAAGTAAAATAAATCTTATTAATTTCCAGTGTTATTTTTAAATTGTATGCCGGATTTAGGACATTAGATTAATGACACAAAATTATTCAGTCAGTTGACGTTTCGCCCACAATTTACTTGTGCTTCTTAAGACCACTTTTTTGAACGATCCAAATTAGTTTATAAAACTCAAATATATCTGTATCTAAAACCTTACAGTAATTCAACAGAAATATGTTGATTACTAAAGCCACATAACACATTCTCTTACAAGTATTCAGAAAACGCGATAAAGTAGACAGAATTCATGGAATATAATTATATATTTTAAAGAAAATTATGTTTATTTTGTCTAATGTCCTAATTTCTTCTATCACGAAAATGCTTTAACTACATTTGTGCTAATAATAATCTCGCTTGAGTCTTGTAACAAAATAATGTTGTGCATATAAATATAGCATAATAACACTGGCGCCTCCGCCAATTTTCCACGTACCCTGGTAAAACGTGTCACCCTTTTGCATATTATAAACTTTACATGTTGGCCAAACATTTACCCACTGAAACTTACACACGCAGCCTAAGCATTTCTCATACGAAATATGTTAAAAAATAATATAATTCCCGCACGTGGCCACCGCACATCAGACATCACGTTGAAAAAATTATCCAACCCCTTATTTTGTTTTTATTCATAAAAAAATCAATAAACAAACAAAGCACTTACACTTGCATTTAACTGAGAGAGAGCACAAACATGGCACGCAATAAAAACCTAATGAAAATGGAT
The DNA here is from genome assembly GCA_963942485.1 of Pediacus dermestoides. Classification (NCBI taxonomy): domain Eukaryota; kingdom Metazoa; phylum Arthropoda; class Insecta; order Coleoptera; family Cucujidae; genus Pediacus; species Pediacus dermestoides. Next base: position 8,704,559 of record OZ012629.1, read on the forward strand.
ACACCTAACGGAAAATACCTGAATGAAAACTGCTGTGCACACATAATAAATAGCAAATCAACGCGCAAAGCACACAAAATTATGGTGGATTTTTCCAGGATTCCAACTTGAAATTTCCAGTTGCCACTTTGGTGCGCACAACTTATGCAAATTAACAACATTAACTTATATTAACATAATTCCAGAAAGCTCTTCTTATATTGTTGATTGCGAAAACTTTTTTTAAACTTAAACTTTCCCCGGGGTATTTTTTGTTGATCCACCGAGCATAATGTAAATAAGTATTATAGACTCTCCTTGTACATGTTTGTTTGTTGAATCAACCCAGATTGGGTAAACACAAACATTATTTATTATTACCTCCACAAGCTGACCTTTTTATAAAATCTCTGTAGGGGATAAAAATTACGCGAGAAGATTCGACGAGATCAGAAAAGTTTCTATGCGATCGATCCGTCTGACATCGGTTGTCTCTTAATTACATTTTCTACAGACCATTAGATAATATTTATGAAATGTGATGAAGGTATTTAATTTGGAACGCATCTAAATGGGACAGTTGAAACTAGATAAATTTTAGACTTAGAACTAAGGCTCACAATCAGTGGAGTACGACCCCGGGTCGACGACCCTTATATTGATCGCTGCATTATTCTACACAGGGGCTGATAAATCCACCACAAAAACGCTTAAAAACAAACCCCACAGTTATGTATAAACATTTATTTAGAGCTGCGGAATTTGTAATGTTCAGTGGAGCGTTTTATTTATATCCCGCATATTTTTTATCAAACAACCCAGTAAAATTACTGCAAAAAGTTGATGGGACAATAAGCCTGGAGCACAGTATCAAGAATCAGGCTAAAATTGTGTTTGCTTCCTGGATGAAGCGTATTAAGTTAAACAAAATAAATATCAATGGAAATTTGTTGAAAATTGTGTTTTTCTTTGAGGGATTACAATATCAAACGCTCAATAATAATAATATAAATTGACGGCATTTTACGAACAATTTAACTGCTTGCACTGTATGAGCAAATATATAGTTTTCTAATGCGTTGTTTACATGAAACCAGTAAGCGAATTTGTTACTAGAGACTGTCTTCTAACAGTAGACGGACAAAGGTTAGATTTCGATCAATGCAATAAAATAAAATTTTAACTTGTTGATTTTTCTTCAGAACTAGAAAGTTTATTTTAAAAATCCTTGCAACAATGACAAATTTGTGTACATATCTTGATAAACTATAATTAATTGAGGAACAAAATACTTCATCTAATTCAATATCTAATTTAAACTATTTTTATTCTTATAGTTCCAGTTGCTTGTATTAAATAAAAATTTCTCTTTATAAAAAAATATTGAGGATCATCGCCTTAAATTTTTATTTTTGCAGTAGGTAATAAGCGAAATATTTGCAAAACTACTTACACCTTCACCCCCCAACAATATCAATCATTAAATTGGTAGAATATTTTAGGCTCAAAAATCCTTCACGTGGATTTTTCTGAAATAAATTTTAACTCTCAAATAATAAATTTACTCCACATTTTATAAGCACTATATATTACTGTATGTACATTCCAATGGCTCTTTGAATCCTTCATTCCATTTAAAATAGATGCAGAGATCCAGCGCTGTTCCTCACTGAACAGCCATATCTTATAGTCCACAGACTATTTCCATTATTGATTATTAAGTTGTTCAATGTTCATTATAAAAACATGCTAAGATCTCTACCTCATGGGTGGTATGGGAACGAGATCAAATTTCAAGATTCATTATTTGTAAGAAAGCAATTACTTTAGTCAGCAGTTCTATTAAGAAACTTGAAACTGTCTCGGCACTTTTCTTCTGATATATAAACGAGACATTTTTACGAATAATTTATTGACTTTATTAACTACCACTGTAACTATTCCACTAAACTAGAAACTGAGGTCAGTTACTGGCGTCAGTAAACAAGGCATGAAATTAAAATGTGTAAATTGACTCAAGCCATTAAATACAAATCCTCAACTTTTTATGAAACTATACAATGTATACAAATAAAAACAAAAAACCAAATGATATTTCTATTTTTTTGTTTAAAAATAAGTCGTTTTACGAGTATTACGAAGATTTAGAGCTAGATTTTTAGTCGATGGTTAGCCTTACTTATGATTTAATTTCCTTAACGATTAATCTTTTTGATTAAGTTTTTTTTAATTATTTGGTTTACTTTTAGTTTATTACAAACAAGCAGCATTAATTTGAGCTTATGAACTCCATATTACAGAATTTTTTTCATCTTCAAATCTAAGTTTATACAAAATCTTCATTTTAGTTCAATTCGATGGTGTGAAAATATCACGACCCGAACTGCATCGATATTTTCAGGAGTAAATTTACCTTGCTGGAAATATGCAGCGCGATTTTTTCAGTCGCATGTAAAGTCATTGATCACCAAGTGCATTATATACAGATTAACTAATGCCAACTAGCCCAACGATTGCGTGAGACAGAGAGGTTGTACACCGTGCTCTGGTCTCTGTCCTTGTCTTAGCAATGCCCTCGCAGGGTATGTATATCTTCAACCACTTGCATTCCTCTTAACCGCTTTAAATATTACAGGTACTTAACTTGAACTCGATACTACAATTTATCGATATTCTGCATTTCGGTCGACTTATATTCTCTTTGAAATTTGATCAAACAACAATGCTATAACTTTTTTTACCTAACTAAATATCAATATCCTGTACTAGGTAGTTACAAAAAATTCTATACATAAAGATTAGACACCTCTGGCCGAATTATTGTTTGCTATTATTCCATTAAGAGAGAACGAGTTTATGCCTGCCCACTGAAGCATCCTCAATTTATTTGCCACTTTGTCGGTTGTAAGCAATAGGAAGATTTAAACTTTTCATTACAGATTTTTCTGCAAATTAAATCTGGAAAAGCAATTATTTTGGTCTTATTTATACAAATAACTTAAGTGAACCATCGAATATAGTGTGTAGATTCCTGTAAAAACGTCTGCAGGACTGCAGGAATATTCATTGGATTAGAAATTGGGGTTTCACTTGCGCCAGTAACTAACAACTTGTAAATAAGACATAAACTCAATATCTGTTAAATGATGCATTACTTCAGAAATACTCGTACGTACAAATCTTTAATTTAAAAAATGATAAAATTGATTTTAGTATCCTTAGTTGTCTGATTTGAAACACATTTTCACTTGATCAATAAATAAATTAATTTGTGGTTGCAACTTTTGTACAAAATATGAGTTTTCATTTCGTATTCCATTTAAAATGGATTAAAAAGGAACCTAGCTCAGAAAACCAGATATTCTTTTCTTATTTATTCAGCTTTTCTTTTCGGTTCATGTGAAAAACACGCGAATCCAATTTACTTTGTTTATTACAAAAAAGTTTTAAAACGAGACAAAAATAGAATATAAGAAGATTCTCATTTGCTTATAGGTGTAGAAAAAAGTGTATTATTAAAAAATTCTTGTGGAGAAGTTTAGTGAATGAGGGAATTAAAGTAAAATAATCATTAATTTTGTAAAAGAAATTTGACCAAGACCCAATGTTCCATTACTATAAAACTAAGTTCGTGTACTAAATCAACAAAATAAGCAAATTTTGCAAGTCAACTGTGACAAATTGCACAATATAAATATAAATAACCGTATAGGATATGGATGATTTGTGATGGAATTTCCCATAAATAGACGGATGGAAAGCGACGTCTGGTTGCCTATAAGACGGGCGTCAGAAGGATGTCATTGGCGTTCGTTACTGACCTAGTTGCTGTATTGCTCGTCTCTTTTACAGCATATCGATTTCCTCATCCCCAACTTGCTGATGATACCCCCTTTCATTTTGATATTTTATATTCTACGACCCCGCACAACCCTCAGGTTGAAACAAAAGTGTCTTTGAATTGCAACAAACTTTGCGCGAAATGGAGGCAGTTTTCTTTTTGCAGTTTTAGCACGTGAAAAAAATATTTCATGAATTTTAACATTGAGTTGGAAATAAAATTTATATTTTAGAACAATTACTGTCTACTTACAGGTTAATATTAGAGTTTTTATGGGACAATCAAATTTATTTTTGCGTGAATCAATAAAAAATATCCTCTTAGAGCCGTACAAAAGCCAATTACTTTTGTAATAGTCTCTCGAATTGAGCCTATAACTTTAAAAAGTATTTTGTTTCTGTCAGTTGGGTTATTGATTTTGTAATTTTATATCACATTATGGGCTAGAACCCCAATGAGAAATGCATTTATAATTGTCAATTCACATTAAAGTTTCATTTTGTAGTAAACATGGATAAATACATTTAGGTGCTTTGTTTCCGTGACAGTTTGAGCTTTATGGAAAATAAAAATGTAAAAGCATTTTGAGAAAAATATACACGAGACACTTTTCTTTTATTGTTATTTATTAATCTTGCATTAGTCTCAAACTACTCTGCACCATTTGCAATAATACCGAAATTTTCATGCCCTCTTCGGATGCAAATCGATTTTGAACAGCTACATTTCTTCTGTAATGTTAAATTACGTTAACTTAATAGGTACCTAAATTAGGACAGTGTTTCATGTTAAATTGATTTCAACAGAAACAAGCAATGTTGGTTCGGCAGTTGGAGGAGGAATTGCGGATGAGGATGCGAGGCCCAAGTATAGAAATGCAACAACAAATGGAGGCCTTATATCAAGAAAACGAACATCTAACGAGGGAAATAGCTATTTTAAGAGATACCATTAAGGTAAATGAGTCGATTCTTTCCCTTGAAACCCAACCGAGTTCCTGCTATAAACCTTTGAAAATCTTTTTACTTGTAATCCTGAAAATATGGCAGTATCTTGTTGTATATTGTCTTTTGCAAATAAACATGGTAATTTTCTGTGTAGGAACTGGAGTTACGGATAGAAACCCAAAAACAGACGTTGCAAGCTCGCGACGAGAGCATAAAAAAACTGTTGGAAATGCTACAAAATAAAGGCATGGGTAAGTGCTTTCTCTCCTGCCCTTAAAGCTGCTTATCCCTGCACAATATCTCTGTTTTTCTGCCTTATTCATTTCTTCTGACAGCGGCGTACGGAGAGCAGTCTTACATAGTTACAGTACAATTCACTACTTTAACATTGACACTTTGCCGGAGATGTAGATGTGTGCCTTTAAGGTGGTGAAGGTGCTAGGACTAATGCCGCGGGTGTTGGCTCTGTTCCAGGTAAAGAGGAGGAACGTCAGATGTTTCAACAGATGCAGGCAATGGCCCAAAAACAGGTGCTTATCATATTCATTGTAATACAAAAGAAAGAATCAGTACATTTCGGAACTGTATTGTTTTGTCGGTTGTGGTAGGAGTGTGTGAGTGTGAATGGGGGACGTGGTTGGAGGAGCGAATGATTTTGATGTTCATATCATCTGGCACATAATCAAGGATACCCAATTCATTTAGCATGTTTATTGTTCTCATTGATTTGGCTGTTTCATTTCATCCAAAAAAAATATGTAGTAAAACATAAACATGAAATCAGTTAAATATATAGGACTAGTTTTTTTCCTAGGATTTTTCATAGTCTACTTACCTAGTCAATTAAGCCACATTCGAAATTTATGTTGGAAATTGGCTGGGAGATTCAGCGACTTTAAACTACTGGACATGTGTCACGTGATCTGGTAGAAACTCCGCCAGATTTTTATATGAACTTTCTTCAAATGTCAATAAATAAGATCTAATTAACATGACAGGAAGGTGGAGAAGTCCTTATTCGATATTTCCTATTATAAGAGATTTTTACATAATTTCTTTTACAATTTATTCATTGAAGTAAAGGTCATTCTAGATTGCAGACTGTTCCAGAGATAAAAGTCGTATTACCTATTTAAATCGTTTTAACGGAAAATATTTTTGAAATGTGTACCTGCACGAGGGGATAATCGCTGACGTAATTTTTACACAAGAGTTTCTGTTTGGAATTGAGATTCTATGAATTCCTCTACTTGTACGAAAGATTTCTTCATCGCCTACTCCCTTTCTGTGCATGCGCATTCGAAAAAGGAGATTTGTTACTACCTAAGTTTTTGTTTACAAAATTTGTCAATATTTAGACTTGACGTCCTTAAAATCATCATAGAACTTCTAGAATTGTACAGATTCCTTTGCGGTCTGTTTTGTTCTACTAGATTATTCAAACAATAACCAAAGTCCGTCAAAAAATTCCTGTTGAAACTGCTATAAAGCCTCAAAAAATGGAAGGACTTCTTTGTCATTTATATCGCTCTAAGGAAGGTTCTTCCTAAAGTTCTGTAACTTGTACAGTAAATTTCATTTATACGTTTTTCTGAATATTCTAAAACCAGTGGTTATATATTCATTTCAAGTTCCACATGTCCTTCAAGGAATCTTTTCATTCTTGTTCTAATTTAGCAGAGAGAACAGTAAAAATTGGCGCTACGCCCAGTAGTTTAAGGTCGTTTGGAAGAATCATATGAGTCACTTCAGTTGAGTGCTTGTTTTGGTTCACATTTTTCGTAGGAGAAATTTTTGGAAAGTACCGTATTTATTGGTGTTGGTAGTTAGTGGATGGCTTTCTTGGCTTTGGCAAAATTTTTGATTTGAGTTGTTTGGTAATCTTGGTAATGTGTCGATGACAATGGTGGTGGTAAAGCAATGATCGGTGAGCGAGCGGCCGGCCGGCTGAAAATATGACCGGTGGTTCCCTGTCTGTGCAGGAGCTGCAAGCGGCCAACGAGACGTTGCGCACGCTGCAGACACAGCTGGAACTGGTGCCCTCGCCCTCCAGCAGCACAGTCCGCGTGCTCCTGGACACGAAAGACGCTAGAATAGCGACTCTCGAACGCGAGGTGAACCTGCTGGAGTGCGAGGTGGAACGGCTGGGCGGGGGCACCCATCCTCCCCCGCCTGCTCCCGCGGACACTCCGATGGCTCTTCCATTTAGACGACAAGTAAGTTTTCTGTTAAACGATGTGCAGATCGGGAAGGATGGATCCGTTATTGGTAGACTGTAACTAGCTGTAAAGACTCTCCGGCCGCTTGGCGCTGAGTTCAGTTTTACCACCTCACTGTCTCTCGGCACGCTTGTGTCCCGCATGGATAGTGCATGCCTCCGCTCATGTGTGCAGCTGGACGAGTTCCGGGTGGAGATCCAACGGCGCGACCAGGAAATCCTCGCCATGGGTGCCAAGATGAAGACGCTGGAGGAACAACACCAGGACTACCAGCGACACATTGCCGTCCTCAAGGAGTCCCTCTGCGCCAAGGAGGAGCACTACAACATGCTGCAAACTGACGTCGAGGAACTCCGCCAGCGTCTCGATGAGAAGAATCGTCACATTGAGAAGAAGACACAACAGACGCAACAGGACAGGGCTAGGGCAGGTGCAGAAATTAATGAATTACGTGAGCATATGGACATTAAAGATCGTAAAATCAACGTGCTACAAAGAAAGGTAACTGCACTCTTCTATCAATCATTTTGATTTATTTATTATGCATCTTCTACACTTGTAACTGAACCAAAATTAGTATTCATTTGATGCTTTTTTTGGATCAGTTTCATTTTACTTGCATCCCTTCTATGTAAGACAATCAACTTTAGCACATATATGCAGCTAATGTAAATTAAATTATTAGAAAAATAAATAAAGTTGATTATAGTGAACGAATTGCTACTTTTATTTTTATTAGTAGTGTTACATTTGTAGACAGTGCGCCCTTTTTTATAAAATTCCTGAGTAACTCGATTACTGTTGAAGATTTAATTTTTAAACTAATTTGCTCATTTCAACAGTTATTGAGATAATCTGCGTTTTTATAGAAAATGTCCCACATTGTATGCTAGAGGAAACAATTACATTTGTAGCAACTTTAAAGAAAAAGTTTACTTATTCATCAACTGAGCCTCCTTGAAATCCAATGATCGCTTCTGTGCATTAATTAAACAAAGAATTTGCTCGTCAATATTTGAACACCAACTATACTGTAACAAATTTAAAAGTTTTAACTGGAATTAAAAAAAGTTATAAATCAGTTTGTGCATGGGAAATAGAACTTCCTAATGGAGATTGGTTCAATTTCTTCACAGAAAAAATAGGATCCTCTCTTTTGGGTCTTATTACTGCAAATGTAGTTGTATATCCTCGATTTTATTTTTTCGCGTATTAATTTATTCTAGTGCATTTATCAGTGTTGTGTAACTTCTTGTATGACAGTAAAAATGTAAATGTATATACATAAAAAGCAACCGTAAGTTTTTGTTTTCATTTTAGTAGTGCTACCATATATTTTTATTTTTATTATCTCTCTATTCTTCGTGTTGTACAGTGCTTCAATAAGTGTCATAAGGCTGTTTATAGCAACACAATACCCATTATTTAAACTATCAACAGGTTGAAAATTTAGAAGACCTTCTTAAAGAGAAAGATAATCAAGTTGATATGGCGAGGGCGAGACTGTCGGCAATGCAGGCCCATCACTGCTCGTCAGAAGGCGCATTGTCATCCCTAGAGGAGGCAATAGGCGATAAAGAAAAGCAAATGAATCAATTACGCGAACAAAGAGACCGAGCCGAACAAGAAAAACACGAGGAGCGCGAATTGCATGAAAGAGAACTGGCCGAATACAAAATGAAAATGCATGCATTAAACAGCGAGGTAGAGAAATTAACTGCCAGATTAGAACGTGCTCAAAATGACAGAGATCGCCTAGAAACCAAACTAGAAAGCTCCCAGTCTGAGTTAGGTAAATCCAAAGCGGAACTTGACAAAGCCGCAAACGAAGTAGGTCGTAGCGGTGCTGACTGGGAACAAGCAAGACAAAGACTTGCCAGACTGGAAATGGAAAATGAACGGTTGCGGCAAGATCTCGAGCGTAACCAAACCACCACGACCACCTTCGGTAGAACCACCTACAGTAGTTCCCATGAATTAGATAGAGTCCATGAACGTGTCGATAAAACAGCATCGGATTTGCGTCGCTGTCAAGCTGAATTGAGAGTCACCCAAGCTGACAGTGAACGAGCACGTTCAGAGGCAACAGCATTACAAGACAAATTGGAAAAATCGCAGGGGGAAGTATACCGCCTCAAGGCCCGACTAGAAAATTCTCATCAAGAACAGGACAGCCTTCGGGAAGAGTTGGAGAGGGCTCAAGCTACCACAGCCAAACTGCACGCAGACAAGGACCGAGCGTATGCAGAACTGGAGAAGGCACGAGAAGATTTGGAGCGTACTTCGGCGACCTTGGGAAAGGCTCAACTACAAACAGACAAACTACAGAACGCTCTCGACAAGGCACAGACAGAAGTAGACAAACTCCAAGAAAAGTTCGACAAGTCAGTTGGCGAGACCAGAAGGGTAAGTTGCAAAGAGGCAGTTCTATTTGTTACAACACCTTCAAAAATTGTGTTTGTTCTATAGATACAATTGGAGAAAGAAAAAGTAGCGTACGATTTAGAGAATATCCAGTCGCAATTGGACAAGGCTCTAGGCCAGTCTGCTCGTCTACAGAAAGACAAGGATACCTGCCAGCTAGAAGCAGATCGAATTAGAGATAAATACGACAAATCTCAGGTACCAACTAGACAACCCACTAACACTTAAATTTGCATGTAACATCAATTTTGTTTCAGAGTGCAATATCGCGGTTGCAAAAAGAAAAGGACAGTTTCCAGGATGAATGCGAGAAACTAAAGGAAAGAGTTGAAATGCAATTGACCCAAATTGCAAAAGCACAAAGGGAAAGGGCCGACATTGAAACTGAATTAGATGTACTGAAGGATCGTTGGGAAAAGGCTCACATGCTCCAACAAAAATTACAAATAGAACGGGACGATGCCATCACGGAAATCGATATCCTAAAAGACAAATTAGAAAAAGCAATATACGCATCACAGAAAGCAATAGACGACAGGGAAAGTATGCATAAAGAATTCGAAAAGATGCTAGAGAAATACGACAGGTGAGAATTGCATGTTGTAAACTTTGTTCAAAACAAACATAACCCTTCGTGTTTTTCTAGGTCACAAAGCGATGTTTACCGTATACAGAATAAATTGGATACGGTCCAAGCCGACAAAGAACGTTTCGAATTAGAAGTAGAAAAGCAACAATTATTAGCTACTAAAACACGTGACGACCAACGTAAACTCCAAGACGAAATGCAGCGCCTCCAAGAAATGTACGAACGCGCCTCCATGCAACTGGCCCGAACGAAAGAACAGGAGGAAAAATCGAAAGAAGAACTAGAACGCATGGGTATCGACCGAGAAATGGTTAGAGACCGCTACGAGAAACTTCAAATTGAAATGCGACGGATTCAAAGTGAAAAAGAAAAACTCCACGCCGACAACGAACGACTGCAATACGAGATTGAGCGGGCTCACGCACAAAGTGCCAAAGCACAGGCGGGTTACGAGAAGAGCCAGGAGGAGATAGCCAGACTACAGGTGGAAGTTGAGAAGGCACATGAAAAACACGACAAATTACAAAACGAATTCCGTAAAGTTGTTGCCGAGTACGATGCCCTACGTGAAACCACCACCACAGCCACCAGTAGATACTCAAAATACGACAGGGATGACAGGACGAAGGAAGACAATGATCGATTACGTGCCGAGATTGACAGACTGCGTGAAAGACTGGATAAGACTCTAACTGACTTGGATCGTTCCAGAAAAGAATTAGCTTCAGTCGAGAGCCAGCGTGGTAAATACACGTATGAGCAAGAAAAAGAGAGAAGTCTTGAAATTGACCGAATGAAGGACGACCTGCAACGAACGCTCAATAGCAATCAACAACTAGAAACCAAGCTGCACGAAGTGACCATTCAATTAGATTTAGCTCGGGCGGAAGTTGCAAAGGTTTCAGGTGGCCAAGATAAGCAACGTCATGAATTAGAACGGGCAGTAATTGAATGTGAAAAATTGAGAGATCGATATGAGAAACTTAAAATTCAAACTGAAAAATTGGAGAAAGATAACGAGAAATTACGGATGGAAATTGCACAAGCTGACCGAAGGCAAACTTTGGCGGCTGATAAAGTCAGAAATGATGAGCGATTGGAAATTGAGCGCCTTAAAGAGAAACTGGAAAAGGCTATTCAAGCGAGAGATGCCACGGAAATGGAGGCTGGTCGTTTGGCACAAGAACTGGAAAAGTCCCAGTTGCACTTGGCAAAGGCCTTGGAAACCAACGAAGCCACCAAGATAGAGTTCGAACGAATGGCAACTGAACTGGCTAGAATGCATGAACGAATCGAGCGTGATAAACTCGAATGGAAAACATTGGAACAAGAGCGAGATGTACTACGTGCGGAAGTACAACAAGTCAGAAGTGGTCTTGATACGCAACGACGTACAATAGATCACAGAACACAAGAAACGATGGTTAAACTCCAACAGGAGCTAGCTCAAGTTAACCGAGAACGCGAAAAAATGGCCGCTTTACTAGACAAGCAAGGCAGACAAGGCGATTCAGTCGAGAAACAAATAATCAAATACGAAGCCGATATAAAACAGTTAACAATGGAACGCGACCAATTAGTTATCCAATTGGAAAAATCCCAAGATATGCTAATGAACTTCCAACAAGAGCTCAACCAAAGCGAAGCCGAGTTAGAAAAGCACAAAGCCGAAGTTGCAAGACTAAAAGCAGAACAAAAGAAAATGTCGCAAGATGTGGAACGCGGCACCAAAGACATCATCGAAAACCGCGACAGAGAAATCACAAAACTCCAACAACAATTGCAGCAAATACAAAAAGAACGCGACACGCACAGACAACGTGCTGATAAAGCTGAGAAACTCCTGCATGAGTCCGGTGCTCGTGGTGATTCCGAACTGGAACAATGGAGAAAAGTTGTGGAACAGGAAACCAATCGAGCTGACCAGGCGGAGAAAGCTGCACAAGATTTGCAAAAACGCATACAAGTTATGGAGAAACAACTACAACAACAGTTGCAACAAATGGCACAATACCAGAAGGAGAGGGGCATACAACCACAGCCGCAAGACGACAAAGAAGTGCAGAGATTGCGGAAGGAACTAGAAAAGGCACAAACTGATATTAAAAACAGTGCGACGGAAAAAGACAGGCTACAAGCACAGTTGGAAATGCTCGTACAAGAACTTGAACGTAATCAAGTAAGTAAATTAATTCACTTTACGACAGCAGTTGTCCCAATAAAATGGGAGTAGAAAATAAAACATTTTGTATAATTTTATTTTCTAGTTGTTTTATTTTAACATTTATACTCCTTACTAAAGTTAAACCAACAGTATTCCAGTTTATGTTTTCTATTAGATTGATTGGTTTATTTTATGGTTTATACATGCTATATCTAATTTAGTTGGAGCTACACGAAGCCACAAAGAAACTACAAATGGCTGGAGGACCGCAGAAACCAACTGAAGATTTAACTGGAGCCAAGCGACAATTAGACGAGGAACGAAAACGACTGGAAGAGGCAAAACGACAAATTGACGAACAAAGAAAAGCTGTAGATAATAAACATAGACAAGTAGAGGAAAAAGAAAGACAGTTAGCAGAGTTAGATAAGCAGTTAAAGAAACAAAAAGAACAAATGGACCAATTGCAAGCCTCTTTACAAAAAGTATTATTGGTGTTCAGTATTTATATATTTGTGTTAACTGTGTTTTTGTTAGGCCGGAGGAACCGCTGCAGCTGCAGGCGAACTTACAAAGAAACTAACAGAAGCTCAGAAAAAGGCAGAAAAGGCTGAAGAAGAATCCAAACGATCAGCTACTGAAATGGAGCGACTATTGCAACTTGTTCAAATGAGTCAAGAGGAACAGAACACGAAAGAAAAGCAAATAATGGATCTACAGCAGTATGTATTGAAATATTGTAAGATTTCTTCAGTTATTATCGTTAAATTTTCAGGGCTTTGAAGAATGCGCAGGGCAAGTTAAAAAATCAACAACAAGTAAATGCACAATTAGAAGAGCAAAGAAAGAAAGAAGAGGTAATGACGGTATGATTATTTTAATTACTAACGAAACTAATTTATTCTAATTTTTCTTGCTAACGCGGAATAACAGGCTGGACCAGCAGGCTTCCTTAAAAGTTTCTTCTAGTCTTTTTATACTAAACACAATGTTGCCTCATTCCCATTATATCCCACCCATTTATTTATATTTTAACAATGATATATGTGTGAATGCCACCTCTGCTTATTGTTTTTCATTTTTAAACCAAGTTTCCTTTCCTTTGCATTGAAATATAGGTTGAGAAACTTATTATAACTAAACTAAATGAGGAAAATTCCGACCAATACTTACAAAAAGAACTGAATTCTAAAGACGAATATATTGTTGAGTTGGAAAATACTCTGGATTCGTACGAGGAGACAATTAAACGACACAAACATGAACTGGAAATACTCGAAAGTAAATTAGAATCAGAAAAAGTCAAAAGCAATGGGTGCGATGCAGAAAATAACAAGTCAGCTACGCTAATCCTACAGTTACAAACTAGGATAAGCCAAATGGAAAAGACATCTATAATTGGAAACGTAGAGGAGCTAATCGATATTAGCGCGGAAAAAGACAAAAGGATACTAGAATTGGAAGATGCGCTAAGGGAAAGTGTGAATATTTCCACGGAACGAGAGGCGGTTCTATTGGAGGAAGAGAAAAAACGGAAACAAATAATGGAGAAGGTAAAAAAAATTCTTGGTTTTGAATATTTTCCTAATTGTTTAATTATTTAGGTGGGAAAATTGGAGCAGCGGTTGCTATCTTTACAAGCAGCTCAAGCAATGCGTTGCCATTCTTGCAAAACATACGTCAACAAAATGACGAAATTAGAAACGAGATTGGCGAAGTTAACAGCTGAACGAAAGAGTAATTTACAAGAGCTTGTTCACATGAAGTAAGTCAACATATTGGTGCAATTCGAAGCTGATTTTTCACTTTGCAGACGTGAGGCACTGGAAGCAACGATAAGCGAAAAGGATGCTCACCTGGCGCTTCTGGAAATGTCCGGTATACGAAGTGCTCGTCAATCCGAAGAAGTGGATCGCCTTAGAACTGATAAACGGCGTTTGGTTGAGAAACTCAAGCAAGAGGTATGCTTTAATATAACGTGATATCGTAGAGTTTTATTTATTGTGGGTTTTGTTGTTAGGCCGAGTTGAGTCTCTCCCTTACTGAAGACTTAAGCGAAGATGATTTGTCTATTACCAGCATGGAAGACGAAGTGAAAGACCAGCGATTGAAGGAAAAAAACCTGTGTTAGTGTTTTTAGACTTTTTCCAATTGATCTCAGCAATAAAGCGAGTATTTTTAACGAGGAAACCGCGTGGAAAGCGGTTTTCGTTCCATTGAAGCACTGCCTATAATTTATTCTAAGTATGATACTACACACAAACATTATAATATTGACAATGATGTGAATGTGTTAGTTTTATTATTGTTCGACTTTAAAACACTATATGACAATAATTACTATTGGAATGGGGCAATACAATTGTAAACGACGATTCAGTGTTGTGATGGGGGATCTCGCTATATGACGGCGTGGCTTTTAAAAGCAAACTTCATTTTTTTATTGTTAGAATCATCGGCGAAATGTTTGGTTCAATTATCTCCTGCAGAAAAGAGTTGTTGGGTTTGATTAGGGACAAACGGGCTATCATTTTTTGTATAATTTTGTTGATTAAGAATTTTAGCAAATTGTACTATAATATAATATATTAGAAGTGAAAAACTGTTGTTATATGGGTGCAATTTACCCAAAGAGCAAACGCGCCAAGTGTGTGTATGTGGATTTCCATGGTCAATTTGTACAACTTCGACCATTTCCAGCAGAAAAACAATGGACCAAAAGCAAACTATTGTACTTTGAGCTTTGTAAATTCCATCCGGGGTACCAATAGGTAGTAAACCTGTCGGTGCTAACCGTGTTCAAAAAGGTTGTACAAGCTGACTTAACTTAGCATCCTATTTTGTAAAGAAAACTGAATATATGCAAATACTTTTAAGTACTAAGTACAAAAGAAAATGAAGAAACGCATTGTTTTTAGTCATGCAAATACGTATTATCGTCATTTATTATGTAAAAAATGTGAAATCGAAGTTAATAATTTCAAATGCCTTGTATATCAATTCATTATCATATCATAGGCCGAGCAACACTGCCATCTCGTGCCATTATCACGAAATAATCAACGTCTGTCTCATACTAAAAAAAAGTTCAGCCAGCTTTTCCTTCATCTGTGTCCACTAGCAATAGAATAGTTTTGAACTTCTGTAGTTAGATGACAGACCAAGTGCGACAGCACACATTACTAATAATTATAATAAATAATATAATTAGGGTATTTCTCTCTAAACTAACTCTCTGTCACACTTTATCTCCATACATTCGGTAAACTAGTTAATTATCTTCCGTGTTTGCTTCAAATTGCTGGCTGAACTAGATGCGGGTCTCGCTAGCAATTACCCGCATATATATTTGAGATTTGCGCTGGCCGGTCGATTCTTACATAGTTTATTTCCAAGTTTCCAGTCTTAATAGAATTTGTTTTTGCTTAGCTCGTGGTAATTGAAGTTAGTTTAATTAGCTTAATTGCACTCCCGGTGTTTTTGGAGGGCGATAACGATCTTTTTACCATTAATTTGAAAGTTCCTAAAAAGAATCTAAGGGCCAGTGCTGTCTAGAAAGTTTGTTAAGCGAATTTAATTGTAATTAAAGATAAATCCATCAGTGTTGAATAAAAAAGTATATTAAATTATGGCAAATATTAAAAATAAGCACAATAAAAATAATGTACGATGTATAGTTAGGATATAGCCACGATATTACTTACATTCTAATTAATTATTACATGGTTTTTTGTCATTTCCTTCGAGGTTTTGATGTATATATTTTAGCCCATTGTTTCTCATCGGCATTTATTTGCGATCAGTACCAAAATTTCGGTAGTTTTGGGCGCAGAATTCGTTTGCTAATGCCACCCCATTCATTTGCTCTCATCGTTTTCGTGATCGTGTACTATAGTCTCTTTAATAAAAAAATATAATTAAAATGTTATCTCAGCGTCATTCGTGTGTTTGTCGAAACCTCACTAAAATAAATGTCACATATCTCATCTTACTATTAATCTATATCAAATTGCTTTTTATATCTAAAATTTTTTGGATAGGAAGATTTAAAAAAAACAAACATTGTTAGCGGTTACAATAATAAATGTTAATTGTTGAGTCTGCAGTTAAATTTCTGTTTAAAATACAAACCAAACTCATTATCCAAAGCGTTTTAGAACCCCTCGCAAGAAATTCAAAGAAAGAAACCCCATTAACCATCAACTACTGATGTTGTAGACCACATGTGCTGTTTTTCATTATTCTTAACTTTGTACGTAATTGAAACCAGAACTTGGCGCTTATAGGGGTCGTTAAATGGTTTGTTAATGAGTTGTTTGCCTTTTAAAGAATAATGTATAGAGAAAAAAATTGTAGTTAAAATAGTTCATGTTGATTTCTTAATACTGATTTTATTTATGTCACGCTGTTGTGAATAAAACAAACATGTTAAAGAAAAGATGTATGAAAGTGTGAACCAAAAAAAAAAGAAAGAGATGCAAAAAATCGTGGTTTATCTTTATTTTATAAACCTGGATCCTCTCAAAATCCCATTTAAATGTAGCGCTGTTTAATGTCATCAAAAATACAACAAAGAAGAGAACATAGTATAGTAGGTAAGTATGTACCCACTTATTTAGTGAAGGTGACTAATGCCTCACCCCTCGATGTATAGAAAATTACTTGCAGCATGACTCATATAAACTTAATTATTGCCGTGAAGTACATTAGTAATATTCATAACATAATTTTGTTTGAATTTAAATATTTTTGCGATTGTCTTGTGATTTGAGATTCCTGCCTGAGTTTAACTAGTTCATTAGGAGGTTACTATTACACAACTAATTGACCTAATAGGTTTTAATTCGCTGTATGATTCAGTGCAACTGCACTGTGAAGTAGAACCAGGTGTTAGTAGAAATGGAAAGAAAAACTTTGTCAACGTTTATGTTGCGAAAATATTGACAACTATAAAGTTGTTTTGTTGTAATTTTTTATATGATTACTTATTGTCTGAGGATTTTTATTGTTCTAGTAGATATGATTACATGGTAAGTAGAAATTAAATAGGTTTTATCTAAACATTCGTTTGAGTTCATTATACTTGAGTTTGAACTTCGAGAGCTGTAATTTTGTTCTTAGGTAAATGTTGAGTTTCTTTAAAACAAATATTTTGGACTACTTTTGTTGGATGAATTAAATCTGGATGCAGGACAAAAATTTTAAATTACTCAGCCCTAAAGTTTTATCTTGTAGTGTAAATCTGAAGAAAACGTTTAAATAAATCACAAATTTTGTGCAGCATGATGGAGTTTTTATAAAGATCTTAATAATTTTATCAGTAAACTTAAAGACATGTAAAAATTGTCATGAGAAATTTGTTTATATTAAGAGGAAATTAAGCGATGTTTTTATAATTTTATATGAATTATCGAATTTTATAACGATTTATTAGGAGAAAGACAAATTTAACATAATTTACTGAGAAAAAAGACATTTTCCTTAGATCCGGATAATATGTACAGGGTGTTCCGGAAAAAGTGGGAAATCTCTCGGATTCAGATAGGGCATGAAAAAATAAATGACAAGTTCCTATAAAAAATTTTCCTACGGGCCCTCCCTAAGTCCCTACGAAGATATGTAGCCCTGAAGAGCGTCGCTGGAAATCGTTTTTTTTTTAACTTTTAAGTACTTAATAGAATTTTATAAAAAGTTCATATGATGGACACTACTAAGGACCTCTTGAAATAATGTCCTTGACACATATCTAGCTTGTTTAGTTTACCAGGGGCAGACTAAGCTTTAAAACTTAATGCTTAAACTTTTAACACCCTGTGTGAAAAAGACTTAAAACAACAAAATCAGGTAGTTTGAACCTTAGACTAAAGAAAAGCTACTCTTGTTTATTGTCGATAAAGTGGACCGTTTTCGAGAAAAAGAATAATAAACGAATTCCGAAAAAAAATCAAAATTTAAAAAACGCCTGTAGGAAAAATTTTTATAGGAACTTGTCATCTTATTTTTTCATGCCCTATCTGAATCCGAGAGATTTCCCACTTTTTCCGGGACACCCTGTATATTATATGTATATCCTAATGGACTTTGTTTGGACTTTACGATAACCACTCCATCTATTGCAATGCTCGATGACATTTTTGTTAAAAAATTTAGTTCTAAGTTGTTATTATGTTCCAAAAAGGTCTTCAAACTCGTTAGTCCAATCATTCTATCCATTTTACAGGCAAAAGTTCTGAAAAATTGACGATTTTTTTATACAATAGGTACTAATAAAATAATAAATAACTAATGACGAAAGCTACTTATCTATATCTTTATAGGTACCCCGGGAATTTGCCAATATTACGGATATAAACAAAAATATCTGGTGTGTCCAGCACATGACTCTCTTTTACGATACGAATATAATTCTGGTCTTTGTAAAGTTCTGAACTCGTAGCCAATAGCAATACTGTCCCCATCCAATATTTTATTAATATCTACAAATTAATTTAATTACTATTTTATATCGGGTACGTTCCTATCAATTCGAAAATATTTTTTGAGTTCTACTGAAAAGATATCCTAAAAAAATTCAGCTGTTATAATTTTATCAAAAAGACTTCGTGTAAATACATCAAAATATCCAGATTGAAAAAAATTACGATGACTTCCTGATATTTCGTATAAGAGAGTCCAAAAATTTTTACTACAAAATATTTACTATAAAAAGCTAGGGGAGGCACTGTTTTAGTTATAATAACGACGGGCTCAAAACACGTTCCAAATTTTAGTCCGAAGATGGCCAAATTTCTTCTAAATCTTAAATATGCACCGATATTATCAAGTAGGAGTAATAAATAAGTTAATTTTCATTAATATTTTCCAAGGAGCAGAACTATATCCACATCGTATAAGAGTTTAATATGTTGGACACATAAAATATTTTTGTTTATATCCGCCAATATAAGTTTTCTAAAAACTTATTCTGTATAATAATTTAAAAATTAAAAATAGATATTGAAACAATATTTGAAAAAAACCCATAAAGTGATAACAAAATTGACACTGTTTATTTGTATAAAGTTTTCTATTACATATGAAAAAAAAACCGTAATAAAAAATTTATTTAATACCTATTTGCTAGAAGATTAGGTAACCAATTTTGTTAAGATTTTCCTCGATATAAATAATAAAGTCTCTCTTTTATTCTTGGGGAAGGGATTTGAAAAAAAATTAACATATCTAGCGTAAAATAGAATCAATTTGGTACTTAGAATTAGAATATTATTCTCATCTTCCATTAACCACTTTCTATTTCTCTATTCAACCCAACCACACTACAGCTTGCCCCGAACCACACATCTATACACTAATTCATTAGATTAATTTAAGTAAACGGTTTACGAGTTCAAGTCGACTTCTCTTTAGGTGGCATGCCCTCAACTCCTCAACAGTTTCATTCAGTCTTGAGTGATCTTCTGAGACAAAACCATTTCCACGCGCACACCATACTTAAATTCCAAAGGCGAAGACCAACAACTTCTTTGAAATACCTGACCGGATTCCAATTGCTAATGAAAAAAAAATGACTCACTCCCAACGTTTATTTGCCGGATATACCTGAGTGAGTGTTGTCTTTTACGTGAGGGGGACGCGCGATTTCGATTTTACCAGTAGGTAAAGAGTAAACAATCCACGTGCACTTCTTCAGGTGTTGTGAGCTAATACAAATATTTATTAGATAAATATTAGTGGTGTCTTTTTCAGTAGGTACTTAGTGTTGTGTTTAGTTTGGAATTGTTTTATTGACAGTGAAAGTGAAAAATGAATCATGTGTATAACCAGAGAGAAATCCTTGGATATGTAAGTGTTTATTTAAATTTTTTACGGCGATTAAATACGATGTAAACTCTATTGTTCGCTATCGGAATAATTGCAAATGCAGCGATAATGTTTTGTAAATTTAAACTGCTAACTGCATTCTGCATCAGACACAATTTTTATTGCCTTCTTAATTTAGCTTCATTGATTTGAATCGCAGAGTTAACCCTTGGTTTTGCCTTAAAAAATATCGCATGTGTTTTGAGCATTAATAATAATAAAAAATGTTTGTGGTAGTATAAAATGTATTTACCATAAATGTTCTTTTTTGTGCTTTGTCTATCTTTAAACTGTCAAGTTTTAAATAATGGGCTTTAGTAGGAATTTTTATCTGTGGTGATTTAGATTAACTTTGGAAACACACAGAACCCGTGAAATGAACAACAATTTCAAATAAATTTAGCTTTAATGGGTTTTACTGAAAGGTACTTTGTATTTACATCAGAATTAACAGAGAAGCCGTTGTGTGTGTGTATGTAGATGAATTGCATTAAAATACTTTTCGTGTAAAGACAAAACGACGATTTTTCAACATAGTCATTTTTCCTTGTGTCCCACAAAATATTTATTCTATACTTAATGAAAATGTTTCACCAGTTTGTCAGACGAAACTCGTAGTATTTGTAGTAAATTTTATTCGTCATCGTTTTCTAACAATTAGAAATACCTGTGTAGCGGTAAATTATATGGTTCTAAGCAATCTAATCTAACTCATAGTTCTGGGTAACAGGATGGGATACCTCATCAAGGTTTTGGATAGTTGAAGGTAACAAAAAACCAGTTTAAAAATGTAGACGCCATGGAAATGGAATTTGAAATAATTACATTTTAATTATAGACATCCGTAAAAAATTGTTGTGGGTTTAGGTTATTTTTACAAAGAAATTAAAAAAACGTGTATAAGTACAAGTATAATATTATGGGTAATGAACTACAATTTGTAGTTGTAATTTATGGGTCGAATATCATAATCATAAAAATTACAGCTTATTATTGCAGTTTCCAGTATTATACACATAATAATTACTTGGTACTTTACTAATTTTCTGTGTTATAGCATGTTTTAAAATACACTACACGTGATAATAATTATCAAAAAAAAATCATAAAGTACCACTTTAATAGAACAAATTTCCCTTGAGGCCGTTTTATCGATTAGCAACCGTTCCTCACTTGAAATTAGTTCGAGGATTTAATCAAACAATTTTCTAAGTTAAACTCCGAGTTTCTATAGTATACCCCACAATTACTTTCAGAAAATCAATTTTTGTTTTAAACTTTGCAACACAAAGGGGAATTAGTGAACCCACTGATGGATAAAACCGAGAGGGCTTATTATGTTATATAAAAGTCTTCGCCCTTCGACCGTTGAATTTGAAATGGCTTTTATACTGCGAGCAACCATAAGAAAAATAAATTTGTGGGGTCAGCTTGCATTGTAAAAAAAATGGCAAAATAAATTCGGTTCTATTGTTGATTGTGTAACAAAATATTTGATTTGGTCGATGTTGTTGAATTGAAGTGGGGTAGGAATTTTTCTTGGGAATTGGGATGTAGGAAAAGATGTTTTTTTAGGATATATTTTTGTTATGCTTTGCACGAAAAATGGCTTTGTTGGCGTTGTCGGAAATAAAATTACTTTTATGTATTCAGTGATGGGGATGTATGAAAGTAAAAACTTTTTGGTCAAATAAAAATATTTGTTCATTTAAATTTTGGACGTTCTTCAGAAGAAACCCTCTTTTTGTGGGCTTAGACAAATATTATGATTCCAAAATTGAAATATATACAGAACATTAAGTTGTGATCTTATAACCTAAAATCTTTATCTAGACTAATTTTTGCTCGGTTATCGTTTGTTTTTAAATAAAATATCTACAAAATTGTGCAGTTATTGCACGAAACTTTTTATTCACTTCAGCAAAAACTAACTAGGTACCGAAAACTTTCTCCCATGTTGCCTTATTAAACAAATAACTATTAAAATTACTTGAATCTAGAAAGGATGATTATTCATTATTAATTCTGTACAAATTTAAATACCTACTTTAAGATTTCTTTTTCAATATTTGTCTTACGCTCTACCTATTAGATGAAGTCCAGCCATATCTGAGTTTTATCATAAGAATATTTCTGTGGCGCAGAATAGAAAATTTTAATGTATGTAATGGCTACTTTCTTGGATAAATTATAAGAACAGGATTAAAGCAAGATTAATTTTTTGAGTAATATATTACCGTTAAATTAATAATTAAGAGTAAATAACTAAAAAAAATATTTATGATGTGAAATTTTCTAAAACTTTTAAAATTTCATATATGGACTGATTTTTTAAGGCTGGCCGCTTCACTTACGATTCTCTGAAATTAACACATGTTGATAATCAACGGGCGGGCGTCCCTACATGTTCTACACCAGATGACCATTATGACCATATGCGTATACTACTATGGTGAAATATTAACTTAAGTGACTTTTTCAAACCGAGAAAAACGAGGCATAAAATAATAAGTTCTTGGAATACAGTGAAAATCAAAACTACAACACAATCCTAAGGGTGTATTGAGTAAATTTAAATATACATAAATTGACTTACAATTAGAATATCGTCTAGTTTGGGTTGGTCAACATATTATGCTAAAATTTTGGAAGTTGAGGTACTAAATTCTCAGTTAAAGATACATTTTTTCGAACTTTTTATTGTAATATCATTTGTAGTTATACCTAAAAGGTCTTTACAAAATCCTACCACAAGTTTTTGGGCTCAAAATAACTGGTTTAAACCAAACATACCTTAGTCCAACTCCAAAAGTTCTTCCTTACAGGGCACTAAAAATATTTTTCCAAATAATTTGGTGGGTTAATAAGTCTATAAGGAAGCTACAATTTGTTGGTATTAGAACTAAAATAATATTCTTCAGTGGCGTACTTATCGAAGAGGTCTCAGGGTTTTTTTCAATAATTTTTGTAGAGGATTAAATTTTTTTACAAAATAATAAGAATTATGATAGATACGCTCAAGACACGTAAAAAAGGTATACTTGTTTGATTTGCATTAACTCAACTGTTTACGAGATATTTCACTTTGAAAAATTTTTTTGCTATTAAAACGACAATTTGTGACACCCTGTAAAGTCAAAAATATTGAGTCACTCTAAAACGGCTTATTCTACGTCCAAAACTAAGCATAATTTCTATCTTATACCGTTCTGTAGATATACCTAAAAAAGATAGAGGACGAATAAAAAATACATCTTTCAACACCCTGTATTTTAGTAACGAAACATTCTCGGGGGTCGGTTTCTGCAACCATTTATGCTTAGTTTTTGACGTAGAATCAGCTGTATTAGAGTGACCCAATATTTTTTACTTTACAGGGTAAGTCACAAATTGTTTTTATAGCAAAAAAAATTTTCGAAGTCAAATATCTCGCAAACAGTTGAGTTAACGCAAGTCAAACAAGTATACCTTTTTTACGTGTCTTGAGCGTATCTATCATAATTCTTGTTATTTTGTAAAAAAATTCAATACCCTACAAAAAATATCCAAAAAAACACTGAATCCCCCCTATAAGTACGACACTGAACAATAATATTTTCGTTGTAATACCATCACATAGTAGCTTCCTTATAGACTTATTAACCCACCAAATTTCAAGTCTCTACTTTAAACCGTTCTATAGATATACTTAAAAAACGATTTGGCAAGATATTTTTTAGCGCCCTGTAACTCAGTAAGGAAGAACTTTTGGACTAAGGTATGTTTGGTTTAAACGAATTATTTTGAGCCCAAAAACTTGTGGTAGGATTTTGTAAATGCCTTTTAGAGACACCCTGTATAAGTCACCGACGCCTCCACATATACAAATATAAAACCTCCAAAAATTTAATAATGTCACTAAACCCCTAAGCTCTATTTTCCAAAATTTTCAACTGCAATTTTTAAATATTGTTCAAACCTTACAGAATTTTATTTATACAATTTTAAAACTCTCAAAGTTTAGTTCTGAAAAGCCACTTAATTATCGAGTCAAGACGTGCTAAATTTTGAATATTAGGAGCTAAGTCCTAAAATCCATTTTTTGGAATTAGTCGATTAGGTACATCATCAATCACGTCTTATTATTTCTATTATTAAATTAGCTTTATCTTCATGTTATTCAGTGATTGTGAGTGTTAGATAGTTAGAGCTGTTCTTATTTGAGTAACGTCTGACTTATATCATCAAAAACCAATCTGTGACGTAATCGACAACTTAAATTAATATTAGTTTTGAAACAAAGCGTAACTGAAGGACTGGTTTATAATGCAGAAGTTTCTACAATATTTTGGAAGAAAATTTTATTTGATTTTTTTAGACATATCACTGAAACCATAATAAAAATTCGAAAAATGATAGGATGTCATCCAATTTGGTTTTTGTACACAGAACATAATAATAAATTAAAAGTCTTGAAGAAAATTTTCTCAATAAGACTGTTTTCAGGTTTTGAAATTTAAAATATCTCAGCTACTTCACTCCGAAAAGAAATAATGTACATACAGGAAAATTCAAACTAAAAGAAAATATGATAAAAAACCAAAACGGTAGATTCTATATCTAATATTTAATCTTTGAAATTTCTCAACTTGAAAAACTACTAGAAGATTTAAGAGCGGAAATTAAAAGTTTAAAAAATGCTCAGCTTTACCCTTGTTACAAGAAACGGATTTGTTTCCCAGCTAAGTGTAGTACAAATTTGCCAATTAGTAGCAAGTTAACGCATTTCAAACTTTGAAATCGCGATTTTAGGGATAACATTAATTAACTAGAGTAGGTGTAAACCTCTCCAACTAGATAATTCACTATAGCCGAACGTATTCTATTTAACTAGAAGCGAACTAGCCCCGTAAAATACTAAAGCTGCGTTCACATGAAGCAGCTTCAGACTGTAAAAAAACAATTATTTAATTAATTAATCCGAAGATTCACACTCTACCTTATTTGCACTTTCACAGGCTGGACTGTAGATGGGCTCCTGAAAATGTACAGGTCAGTCAACTGACGCCATCAACTGGCCTTGTGTCAAGCTCAAAGCTATAAAGTTAGTCTTTTAAAGAAAGTAAATTTGTAATGATTTTACTGAAATTATTTGCTTTTACTTTAATAAAAAGTGTAAAATCTTACAGAGAATGCTCTAGGTAGCATTAATCGATATGAAAGCGCAAGAAACAATTGTTTATTTGTATTAACATCGGAAACTAAGAATTTATATTAAAACTAAATATTTTCTCGCATAATTATTTGCTCTGCTTAACTTAAATCCGAGAGAAAATTTAATATCCACGTTCTATTAACTATGAACTAGAAATTGCAACTATTCAGATTAATATGTACTTATATTGCTTTTTGAAACTAGATATTTGTGGCAAAATAAACACAAATTTATATACAAGGAACACATTTCCACATTATTTATTAAAAAAATACATGTTATCTTATCTACTATCAAAAATATTTACTACTTATTTCAAAATATTAACAATACTTTCGCTCTGGGGAAACTACAATAATAAAGTTGACAAATCATATAAATGTAGGTAGGTACTTTTGAAAGAAAATTAACAACCGCACACTACCTACGTTTGTTTTTAGGCAATTTACTGTAATTCACAATATATTTTTCCAGATTTCTAAACACGTTACCATGAATAATCTTATTATTACATTTTTTCAAACCCACGGATTTCCTTTTGAATCAACAAATATGACCACAAAATTGATAACAAACTGACTACAACAATACACACAACATTTAGTTGATGTGTTATTTTCGAATCAATATGACAGTTTTTACATTATTCCAGTACACGAAATTTTTCAATTTGTTTGTGTCATCAGTAAGTATACAATTATTATTTATTTGGAACCAAATTATCGACGAGTCCTAATTATATTTATTCTTGCTTCTGTCTGCTTAAATAAAACAATGTGCCGTTTGTTCTGCGGAACAATCACAATCACAAGGGATATTATGATTTAAAATAGTGCACATGTGGAGCAAACAAATGATTTATAATTCGCCCTCCCTAAAGAGCCTTAATTGATACTTCCTCGACCAAACTCATTTAACTAAATGAATCTCACCAAATCGTACGCAATATTTGGTGTTTTTTATCAACAATATATCTAAGTAAGGCTTTTTTATCAAAAAAATGATACAGATATAAAAGTGTTAGTTTGTTTACATTTGCATACCGTGGGAAATTAAAGTTAACAACAATATTTCAAAGATGGAAGAACTACAACTCAAGGTAATTTTTTCCGTTAGAACTGTTTGAATGTTTAAAAGAAATGCTGGTGAAATTTTTGTGTAAAACGTGTTTATATTTATGTGTAGTTGGTTTATTAGTGGATAATTCTAAAAATGGAATCCAGTTCGTTCATGAACATGTTTAGAAAGGATGATCCACAGGTGCTGGAGATTGACGAACTGGAGGAAATCGTACGCATACTTCATTGGCTTTTATATTTTAACAATTTACTAATCTTTAAATTCGTATTTTTTTCAAGTATCAAATATTGTGATAAAAGATTTTTCCACAATTTTATGTACGTCACATTGATAAAAAAATTAATGGTATTTCCTATAGAGCTTACAGGGATTTTTACTTTCCTATAATAATAGTACCTACTATATAATTTACATATTTGATCAAAATCGATAAAAATGGGACTTTTTGAAATCGAGTTAATGGATTATTTCGGTTAAAGAAAGCAATCACTTCAGAATAAAATCTCCCCACAAATGTACAGTAGTACCTACAGTTGCTCAAATTTATAAAAATAATTAGTTGAAAATGTGGTGCTTTGGTAAGGTAGGTACTGTATTTATGTGGTAAAAATACTAGAATTTTTTTAGCAGGCATGTACTAAAACTAAAACTAAAACTCTAACTCTCGTTCACCTCTTTTGGGAAGAAGTGAGATGGATAGACAGAAACAGTGTGACGCACGTGCCTACTGAAAATAATCCTAGTATATGCTGATCTTAGTTGGTTATTAAAAATCACTTAAAAATAATCTGATGATGCACTTCACTTGACTTTCTTATACTAATATGTTGTACCTATATGATTATATTATTTTTAATTTTTTGTTTATTAGAAGTATCATGATCAAGATATTTGTAAAGATCTGAAAGATTCGAGCCTTGCATTAAGTTTTTGATTATAATTTCAATAATTAATAAAGTAAATTTAGTGACTTTAAATATTTCATACCAAGCGCAGGCTCCAGAAATGAATCCTATGCAATGTATAAAATTACAAAACGATTTTCGCAAGTTCTTTATTCAATTGCTGATGATGCGTCTCATGCTGATAATGAATTTGAGTAATCATTACTATGAAAAATATATAGTTTTTATGGTCATTGACTGAAAAAATTGTTTTATCATTATGTACCTTACAAACATTGCACCTAACATGACATCCTATATATTTACCTCCTCAAAAAAAATTGTTAAATTCCTACTAGAATCTACCTCTACTATCTAAAAATCAATAGAACACACGCAAGTATAGCTCGTTTGAATTCAGAAGTGAACAGACGTGAAATATGCCTCCACATGGTTTTTTAATATCGTGAAATTTATTTTAATTAATGGAAGACGAATTTGAAGATATACATGAAGATGAATGTAGAAATACTCTGTTATTGGTATGTAAAATTATCATACTTGCATAGTGAAAATGAGCTTCTAATTATGAATATTTTTTAAATATATACCTACAATTATCTATATTTGAACAAAAGAATATTGTATATTTTGAGAACAATGACATTTAATTATAGATTACACACCAGGAAAAAATAATAAGCTATTTCAGATAAAATAATCAATAATTGCTACAAATAGCATAGAAATTAAATCAATATTTGGCTAGAAAAAGGGGTAAATAACCCTTAATTTGTTTAGTATACTTAGATTCAACAGGCACGGTGAATGAACAAATATTTATTTTCACATAAATTCGACATCTCTAGATGCCAAATTCTATGAACCCATTGAGATAAAATGTTTAGTTAAAAACGCGACTTAGGAAGTGTCACAACTGGTCTTTGTGGAACAAGTAAGATAATGGGAAGTTGGGAAGGTGCGCCTAGTTTTGCGTTTAGTGGAACACCCGTTTTCTTTAAATATTTCACAAAATATTTTTTGGACAAGTAGATACACAAATAAGATTTTAAATTATAAATTTTTGAAATTTTTATGATGATTAATTTGAAAACCTAAAATTTTATTTTGGTATTTCATAATTATTTCGTTATTTCAGTGAAATAAAGAAGTATAGTTATCTTAAAATGAGTAAAATAATGTGGCTGTTACCTAACGGAAGTACCTATGTAGATGTAGAATGGGTTGAAATTAAAAAAATAAAAGTTAAACTACAAAAGTAAACATAACCTAAGATAACCTAAATTACTACTCCTACAATAATTTGCTTGTTGTATTAATACAACGATGGTACATAATAAAACAAGAAAAGATAACGGCAGGTGAATTCGTATATTTATTACACTAGAATATCTGAACATTTATAATTATTATGAATCGTTTAGTTTGCAGAGAAAAACAATTATTAATATTTTGTCAATAAAGTACTTGAGAGGTAAGTTCGATTTCGAATATTGAAATGTTGAGTTTTTTGTGATTAAATCTATTTTTTATTCATTATTCAAAGTTTTTATTTCTGTAAAGTTTACGATTTTTCGCAAATGCCCATCTGGATCTGTCCCTGATGAGTACGGTAATAATATGCGAAGGTTAGTGTTCACTATTTGCCTATTTAGTTTATTTTGTGGTTAGAGTAAGAAAAGATATTTATATCACAAAAAATTGGAAATGGAAGCACGATAACAGAATAAAAAGATATAGAAACTGGAGAGCCTTTGACACCCTGGATTTTGATAATAAAGCAGTTTGACATTTTCGACTTTTCGTCCTAAAATGGTTTGAGCAATCACAGATTAAAATATTAAATCGCCCTATATACTTACTTCATTTAATAAAATATAAACGAAGTCTGAAAATATTCTCTAAATTTTTCATTACTTCATTTAATAAAGTATAAACGAAGTCTGAAAATATTCTCTAAATTTTTCATAATTTTGTGTTAAATTTTATAAACCAAAAAAGAAATAGTATTGGGAGACCCACAGTAATTCCATATTGTATTTATTACAAAATATCTTTAATATTTGCTATTACACATTATGTATTTCAAAATTCTATTAACTATGTAATTTGTTTGTTGCAAGAAAAATTAAAGAATTATTGTAACGTTAACGTGAAGCTTCCTTAAAATACATAAGCATTCTCGCTTGTAATTTCGCGACTGTTCTAAAAATCCTGGGCTTTACAACAGTTCATCTTGTGAATTTTAATTTCCCACGTGACAAAATTTTCAAACTTAAAATACCTACCTACCACAAACCTTGATTATTCCTGGCGCCTCCGGTAGAAACAAAAAAATTATTATCGAAAGGAATGTTAATTTTTTCACTCTTGTTTGATGAATCACGAATTTCTCTGTAGCATACCTAACCAGAAGTGTTTGTCTTATAAATATTTACTACGCTACCTAAAAGAGAATAAAGCAAGGAATGTCATTGTTATGATGACTATTATAATATAGTAAGGATTAATTAAACATTACAATTTAACCTAAATAATAACTAGGTATGACTAAGTTTCTTCAATATGTAACAGAGAATCCTACTTTTTATATCACACCATTATGATCTCCAAATTTTTGTGCATCTAAATCTTCCTCCAAATAATAACAAACACAAACCGTCTTATCACAAAATAAAACCATGCATATATTTACGTTATAATATATTACCTACTTTTCATCTCTGACTCACACAACAATTATTCCGTATTTATTTAGTTTATAATTATTCATATATAATTAAGAAAAATCTCAGTAGGTCTGAAGTTGATTTGAACATGTTGTTGCAGGATAACAAAGGCATGGTGCAACCAGCGCCCTCTGAACGTTCATCACAACACACAGTGAACATAGATATAAGCAGGAATCAGCAGGACGTCACTTGTGGAAAGAAACGATTACGACTGCGAAATTTACTACGAGTGCCTTATATAATAAACGTCCTAGTTGCTGTTATAGGTGAGTAAAATAGTTTAATTTTATGGCTTTGAACACATTAATATCTAGCGAAGTTTATTGATTTGTAATTAGCTGATAAGGTGTGTGTGTATCGTCTGTGTGACCTCAAACTTTCATTGTCACGTGACGTTATGTAGTATAGTATAATATCAGTAATTAAACATGTTTTCATAGATTTTATTACCACTAATAATAATTTGGAATGTTGTTCCCGCTACAAAGTCCTTTATCGTAAAAAAATCTCAAAAAGCATTGATGTTTTGGTGATAAAATTTTTAATCACACGATTCTGTTTTATCTAGTTATAATTAATTACAATTTGATTAGTCCCTATCATCATCATCAGTTCAGTTTTACAAAAATTACTTATATGGTGTAAAACACTACTTAAAGATTACAGTAAGCAAGAATGTTATTAACCAAAAATTTTGTCTAACTAGGCCAGCCACTTCGAATATGATGGCAGCTACAGAATAAAAATAATGAAGAGACTTTGTGGGTGTAAGTTACAAATATTGCCAAATTTTAATTTTACGTTCGACAACATTTACATCTTAGTATATCACGCTTACTGTATATTGTAGTCCTCTTAGTGTAGTCATTTTAGTTCGAAATTATTAGTCAGTTGAAAAAACTCGTGCAAGTTAAAGAGGTATTTGTTCACCGAACTGATATACTAAAAGTCCCCTAGAAATAAAGTAATGCCCAAATATCGTTTTTTAACTATTTCTCGGAAACCACACATTTTATCAAAATATATCTGAAATAAAAAATCTTTACCATGATGCGATCTATATTTTTTGTTCTTAGCATTTTTTCGATAAAAATTGTATTTAAGCCAAAAAATTTTTCTGTTTTACACCAAGTGAATATCATAAATAAGCGCTATGACTGAAAAACTAAGGAGAACCAGAGTTAAAGACCAAATTATTTTAATTAACTTTCCCGCAATTTCGTTTAACTTTAAAGAAGCTACAGAATGTTAAAGAGTTAATAATTTAATAAACACGAAACAAAATTTTAAACTTTCTACTTTATTTCATTTCAGGAATGTAGGGATCATTCTGACAAGAATCCATTCCATATTAAAGGCTTGTAGAGAGCTGAAGAAAGTCCTGTTCTTTCATTTCAATTTTTTTTAACATATTCAAGATAAGTCATTCTCTGATGAACATTATTTTTCATTTGGGACATTTTTTGAGAAAACGTATAGATTCTGCAATAGCATGCAAAATGGAATTTTAGTCACAATTTACCAGGATGGCGGCCGTAGCACAACCTTATTTTTCGGGGACTTTTAGTATACTTACCTATAGTACCTTATCTCCAGCTTGCAAGAGTTCTTTTTACCTAATTTTCATAAAATGACTACCCCATCTCATAATTATTTTACCTATCACAATTTTTTCAACTTAAATCAGATAGAAACAACTAATCTTTCCGTTTCTCTTTCAGTACTGCCTATGCTATATTTGTTAGAATTCGGAATAATCCCAGGGACAAAATTAGGTTTCGTTTGCAATGATCCTGTAATATCACATCGGTACACTGGCGATACAATATCCCCAGTAACCCTCCTCGTCGGCTCAGCACTTGGCCCTTTAATAATCACCATAATAGTCGAGGCAATAATAAAAGAGAACATAAGAGCAATTCGTCCAAAAGACATTTGGTTTTACTACAAGGAATGCCTGATTGGTTCCATTTTCGTACTGGTAATTACAGAGGTAATGAAAATAATTGTCGGTGAACACCGGCCACATTTCATCGACGTTTGTAAACCCAACACAAACGTAAACTGTCACCCTGGAACATTCATCGAAAGCTACAATTGCACAAACACGGAATTTAGTAACTATTTTCTAACCGACTCCTCCAGATCCTTCCCTTCTGGACATTCGTCTACCTCGGTTTTTGTTGCTGTTTACTGTGCGGTAAGTTAGATTAGGAAACCATGAGACAATTTGGAACTTATAGTCCTTTTATTGTTGCAGTACATAGTCCATATTCGTCTGCCGACTGTTCGCACTGGAGAACTCATCAAACCATTCCTCGTTGCCGTGTGCCTTACCTGGGGAGTACTTTGTTCCTTAAGTAGAATCGTTGATAGAAGACATCATTGGTGGGATGTGCTAGCTGGAATGGTGCTTGGTGTGTGCGGTGCGGTGTATACATTAAGAGTGTTGTCTAAAAAATTAGATAAAATTGACAATTTCTCTAGAACTTCCACGTCTACAACTACGCTTTTGGACATGAAAAACAAGGGCGCGACAAGCGTTATTATTTGATTAAATTCGGAAGAAAGTGATTTCAGTGTTTTTCACATGTGTGATGTATTCAAAAATTTATTATCAAGGGTGTATTTTTATAAAGTGCGCCTTATACAATTTAGTATTATTTAACTTTAAGAAACATTTGTGTGTACGATTTTATTTATTTATTCCATAAACTTAAGTAGGCAATAAAAGTTA
This sequence comes from Pediacus dermestoides, assembly GCA_963942485.1. Taxonomy (NCBI): domain Eukaryota; kingdom Metazoa; phylum Arthropoda; class Insecta; order Coleoptera; family Cucujidae; genus Pediacus; species Pediacus dermestoides. The sequence goes on from OZ012629.1 coordinate 8,737,230, forward strand.
AAAAACGAAACTGTTGTTTAATATATCTTCGTCCTTTTCGAATATTTAGTCAAACTGTCATAAAAGTTAACTTGGTATAAAACTTTTTCTTTGTCCTCTTCGTTGGTTTTGGTCTATTCGACTATCTATTTTCAGTAGCACCTTTCCAATTTCTGACTCCCATTGTTTTCAGGTCTTCTTCCAACACTTGAGTCTTCCTCTTGGTCTAGTCTACAGGCCTCCATTCAGTTATCGATTTTGTGTTTCAGTGTTCAAGCCATCTTATTCTTTGGGATTTTACTCTACTGTAAGATAAGAGCTAGAATAGAAGTAATGAGGACTGCCTTTATAAAAATGAAGCATTTGTTATGTAATAGGTATCTAAATATAGAAATCAGATCCGTGACAAGCTACAACTTTTCGGTTCTTTTATATGGAATTGAGGACCCTCTCAAGAAACGAGAAGTAGACAAAATTCAAGCCTTTGAACTATGGATATATCGACGTATGTTAAGGATATCGGAAAGAATGGAAAATGATTACATCAGATACATAAAAAGACGAAAACTAGAATATTTCGGGCACATTATACGTGAGTAAAATATTATTTGGGACAGTTAATCCTACAAGGAAAATAGCAGGGAAGAGGAATGTAGGCAGACGAAGAACATCTTGGCTGAAAAATAAGAATTACTGTTATGTTCATCAACCTCTCAGATAGTAGAAGGCACCTAAAGAAGAAGAAAAAAGACTCTATTGTTATTATTTATTAGTGCTAATTCAAAGTTCATCCTTATTCTATAGGTTCCATCTGGTTTTCTCATGTTAGTCCTATTAAACTTTTGAATAGCTGCAATTTTGATTTGTGGCTTAATATTCTGGAGCATGAAACATCATGGAGTACAAAAAATATGGTATCCTAAAAATATTAACAATAAATTGTTCTCGGATTTTGTAAATATTTGTCTAACATTTACCTTTCGAAGAGCATCGACATTTTAACTAGTTTTATAATTTCGACAAATTCCATGAAAATGTTTATAACAACTCTCCTATTGAATTTTTTAAATATTTATCTCGTAAACCATCGACATTTTTTAAATTCAATAATTACGTTTATGATTTCGACAAACCAACTAGAATCTACAATTTAAAAAATGTTTTATAGCTAATATCTCTTCTTCTATGTTGAGAATACGGATCAAACTCGTTTGACTCAGTTGGTTTATACGAAGTTTGCAGGATTTTCGCTTACCACAAGCTGATGATCAACTTTTAATGTAACAACCTTTAACTTCTGTAATAATCCTTCCAAAGTCCAAGTCCGCATTTGGGAGAATAACATCAGTAACAATATACAGGATGTACTACAATACTTAACGTTTAGTCTTTTTCGGGTGTTTTTTAAAGAAAACAAAGTTCTAATAAAGGTGTGGCCTAAAATCAGTTACCATTATCACCATTTGAGTATCTTCTACGAACCCTAACAAAAGTAAATTTGATTCTCTTTTTTCCATACGCGCAAAAGTTATCTAAATTAACTTCCATAATATTGATGATTTTTTCTGTTATAATGCCAACATTTAGTTATATAAAAACGTAAATTTCGTAAAAATCCGCTCGGCGGTTCCAAAACTGTGGCACTTTAACCCAGCAGGATGGGAAAATTGTAGAAACAAAGAATGATTATTTTCAAATCGTTGGATCTAGTAGTCGGATTTCGATGAAATTTAATTTATTGCAAAGCTGGATGTTGGTTTTCTTTACAAAAATAGTTACACAAGTTTTTATTTGATGATTTTAGGCATTTATCGGAGCTTCAAAGTTGCACCTTTAAAAATGAAAAATTTTCTAATACCTAACTGTTTTAAAGAATCACAGTTTTGAAACCGCTGGTTGGATTTGTGTCAAAAAACATTTAAATCAAAGCTCAATAATCGTACTATATTGAAAAAATCCTGAAATGTTAATATGATTTTTTTTTGCATTTTTTTCGAGTTCCACAGTTCACTTTTCAAAAAACGTATTTTTTGAGGGTGCTACCTAAATTAAAATAATTACAGTTTTGTAACCACTGGTTGGATTTTGGTAAAATTTATTTTATTGCAAAGCTGGATGTTGGTTTTATGTACAAAAAAATCCTCAAGTCTTTATTTGGTGATTTTAGGCATATTTCGTAGCTTTAAAATTGCACTTGAAAAATGTGACGTAATTTTCTAACGACTATTTTTAAAAAATCACAGTTTTGGAACTTGGGGATAACGACATAAAGGTGCTTTCATGGCCCTCATCCAATCCGGACTTAAATGTCATTGAAACTCTTTGACATAAAATTAAATGTTATTCTACGCAATAATCCACCAAGAACCATTGGGGACTTAAAGACCAAAATAGAAGAAATTTGGGACAGTTTCACGCCAGAATTGTACCAAAATTTGATAAATACAGAATACAGGCAGCTATTAAAGCAAAAGGAGACGTAACCTCTTATTAATGGTCCTAAATTAAAAATTATCCCAACATTTAGCTGCAAATTCATTTTGTAAAGTTTGCTAATAATTAAGGTTAAAATATTGTTAAATCCAATAAATAATTTTCTTCCATGCATAATATTGTTATTAAGGCTTTATCTTATTTTATTGTTAGGTGTTTACTAATTATTTGCGTAAAATTTCTAGTTCTCTTTTCATACTTCAAAAATTTACTTTTGTCCGAACATTTAGTTGTTAGGGCTCGTATGTGCAAATAATCTTCAAAAAGAAAAGACCTGTCTACAGAAAATAATTCAAGTATGTCATAAAAATGGCCCACGCAATTTCTTATGGGGTCCTTTATCCTGATTTCAGAATGAGTGAAAATGTAGCCTCGTTTTAATAAATTATACTCAAATTTCTACTAACATAACCATTTTTTGAAACAAAATGAATTCAATTTAAAAACGAATGTATAAGATTTTATGGTAAATATGTTCGCGTAAGAAAAAGGGGAAATTTTCCTTGACTTGAACTCGAAATAGATACCTAATTTAATATTATTTTAAATTTGTAAAATTATAGACAAACACTAAATAATTTAGGTACCTATAAGGACGTTCTGTTGAATTTAGAATCTGACGCGCTTATATTCAATATTTTTAAAATTTTATAACTAATAATGAGGCACACATTCGAAATCAATTTTTTTTGTATCCTTCATGCTGTTATACATATTCTCCGCTGGAATATTTTAGGAACCTTGTCACATATGATAATGGTAATTTTTTAATAAAACGGTTAGAAAAGACGTCTAAAGCAAGTTGGGAAATTGGAATGCCATCTGAATGTTGATATAAGCAAATTTTATAAATTGAATCGCGAGAGAAAACGTGAAATCTCATTTCAATATAAATCTGTCATATTTCAAACTATAAGCATTTGAAAGTTTTCAGATGAATCTCCTCTGCTGATCCTTTTTACGAAAATGATAAATCGTCAACTTTACTGAACAAGATAAGGCACAAGTTTGCAAGGCTTTATAAAAGTTTTCGCGTTTGCTCCGGATGGATTCAAGCTCCATCGTTTAGTTGAGTAAATTAAAAATTATCTGGAAATTGTCTTTGAATCCGTTAAATTAGAAATTCCTTTAGCATACTACCAGTACATAGAGATAACAAAGGAGTTGGTTGATGCATACAAATTTGATGTAGTTGATAGGCAAAAGCAACACAATAATGAATTTGTTGGCGCGGTCCGGACCGCATAGAGTTGCTGGGTCGATATATATGCCGCCCCGACCTACCCCCTCCGCAACTTGCGCACACAACGTCTCCTCACCAACCCCCCGAATTCGCACTGCTGAAGAAATCGGGCAAATCGCGGACATGGCAACAACATCCCGTGTCCACCACTTGCTCTCCTGCTGCCAGACCTGAAACGACCAACCTCAGCAATGAGATAAGATCATCCTCAAAGACCTTCTGCGCCATGTAGCGTAGCCTCAGTCAGTTATGACCCGAGAGCTGTACACCCAAACGGTAAGTTGACTCGTCTAAATTCGTAAGAAAGGCACGTGCTATACCTTGTGATTTAAGGTGGCGGGACCTGGAGGACATCTACTGGTCACTGGTAAACCTCAATATCTTGGACAAGTGCTCGCTTCACTGGCGGTGTCTTTGGGACCTCTGGCAGCAGGACTAGGCAAAGGATACAGTTCACCAGCGATTGCATCACTGCAACAGCGCGACGCCGATGCTTTTCCTGTAAATGGTCAAGCAGCTTCCTGGTTGGCAAGTTTGTCTTTGTTGGGTGCTTTATTTGGTGCACCTCTTGGAGGGGCTGCAGTTCGATGGGGTCGCCGTCGCACCCTGTTACTAGCTGGAGCCCCACTGTCTATTTGCTGGATAATAACAGTATTCGCTGTAAGTGTAGAAGTAATGTGCTTTGCTGCATTCGTTAGTGGTTTTCTTGTGGCAATCGTCCAATTAGCAGCTCAAGTATATGTAAGTGAAATTGCTGCGTCTTCCATACGAGGTGGCCTAAGCGCTCTATTAAAAGTTGCTGGACACGCTGGCGTTCTTGTAGCTTTTGCAGCTGGCGCCTTCTTAGACTGGAGACAACTAGCTGGGTTAATCTCGTTGGCACCAGCTGCGATGTGTATTGCCATGTGGCGTATACCTGAAAGCCCCGGTTTTTTGGTACTTCGTGGTAAAGATGAGGAGGCCGAAAAGGCCTTGCGTTGGCTTCGAGGCGATACAGCCGACTTACGACTGGAACTCGCTGTTTTACAAGCACATGTACTAACTCGAACTGTTCCTGCCAATCCTAGACTTTTACTGCAAACTTTACGAACACCAGCTTTAATTGCATGTGGATTAATGTTTTTCCAACGATTTTCGGGCGCTAATGCGTTCAATTTCTATGTGGTAAGCGTTTTCAAAGAAACCTTTGGTGGTACTAACCCACATAGTGCCGCAGTTGCTGTAGCTGTTGTCCAACTGTTATCAGCGTTGCTCTCAGGCTTGCTTGTAGATAGTGCTGGTAGACTACCACTTTTGGTGGCCTCCAGTGTGTTGATGTCGCTAGCGTTAGCCTCTTTTGGCTCATTCGCCTACTACGAAGAAGCCAATCCCAAATCAGTCCCAAATCTGGATTGGATACCACTATTGTGTGTACTGGTCTTTACAGTGGCCTTTTCATTGGGCATTAGTCCAATATCTTGGTTGTTGGTCAGCGAGCTGTTTTCATTGGAACATCGAGGTTTGGGCACAGCATTGGCTACTGGTTTTAGCTATTTTTGTGCTTTTGTCGGTGTTAAAACTTTTGTCGATTTCAAGGAGTTGTTGGGTATGTCTGGGGCGTTTTGGTTATACGCTGCCATATCAGTTTGTGGTCTTTGCTTTATTGTTTGCTGTGTACCAGAAACCAAGGGACGAGACCTAATTGAAATTGATACAGCTAGGTGATCAAGCGCCATGAAACAAATGCACAAAGTTTCAATTAGCGTAGTCGAAAGGTACTGCTGATTTAGGCAGTGTTACCTTTCGTTGCTTATTTTCATTTAGCTTCAGTTGATAAATTAAACAATGCCTAGAATGCTCTTGGGTCTCTATAACACTTGTGATATCTTGATCTTTCATCAGATGTTTCATTTCTTCTATTTGCGGCCTACAACATAGTTTCAATACCTACATATTTCTTAGATTCAGGTATTTTATAGTTCATATCAATAAAATATCTTATCTTTATTGCATATCGAAACAACCATATAATCTACTACTCTCTATATCTTTGAATCATTACTTTCAGTACGCGACTGTTTTAGGAAACTAGTGAAGAGAACTTGTCACTGACAATACTTATGATGATAATAATTTTTAGTAAATTAAATATGTGGTCCATTATATATTGACAATACCACAAATACTGTAATTTTAACTCTACAAAACTTCAGACAATATTTAGATGAGGTGAGAAAATTTAGAGTGAAATTAAAAAGAAAAACTTTTAGGTGCTACTTAGAAGCTTTAGCAATGATAATCACTAAATGTACCTAATTAGATATTAGAACTGCATTGTCCAATTCAATCCTATTTACTTAATTTCACGGTGAAAAATTGTTAATAAAGGATCTTCATGATTTCGAATTCGAATTGACTAAAACATTTAACGTGAGGACCCAAAAAATATCTAATTATAATCATAAGAATGATGTAAATTACTAATAGAGTGTTTCGACTCAATCTATTAAGCATAATAAGGAAGTGACCAATTAATAATGTTTACCTAGTATTTCAACTGAATTCACCGTGAAACTTTTTAACGAGCTCAATCAAGAATAGCCTATCTCCAAGACAATATTATAGTATTTGAATAAAGCAACCGTATAAAGTTGATTAGCTAATTCAATTTGATTTTGAATTCGAATCAGGACCGTTTATTGAAACAGATGCATTAATAAAAAATATTGGCTTGGGCGTGAAGACAGATGGTTTTATTATAAAAAAAGTTAATGAGTCTTTCGTCAATAAATATCCTGTATCCCAAGTGAGATTACGAAATTTCTTGTTCAAATTAATGAAGAAACTGTTATATTAATCTAGTGTAATAAAAGGGTAATGCCGTTTTGGTTATTAATACGATTTATATACAAGGGTTTTATTGTAGGACAAATCGAAATAAAGGGGTAAAAACCGTATTCAGCTTACGGCAATTTAATTATAGTAAAAGCTTTTTTATGGATCATAACTTTCTCAGTTCGCATGTAATCTGAGATAATCAATACCAACTTGAACAATCAAACATAGTTTTCGTTTCTAAATTGTAATCTATATGTTTTTATGTATAAAATTGTTACCTATTATTAATAATAATGATTACAACAATCTGATAGACAATAATAAAAATATGATTACGATTTATTGTTTTGTAATTTTAATATAACAGTTTGTCAATAAACACTGCGACAATAAATATCTACAAGTTTTATACTAAGTATTACTTACTATTATTGTATTTTGTATAATTTGTAATTTAGATTTAAGCTGCAAGTGTGTCAAATGCCATAGGCTGGTTCTATGGAATGACTAAATAATGTGTGATGTTTAAAAAATACTATTTAAAAATGTTACTGATTGTAAATTATTATATAGTATAAAAACGCTTTGACAATAATTTTTACGCTCCCTTTTTATAATAGTTTACTTTTTACTAGAAGAAAAATTTAATAAAAGAAATAAAAAGATAAAAAATTACAAAACTGTGTTTTATTCGATTACTTTTAATCCTTTTTAATAAAGTGCCATAATTATTTTATAAGAGGGGCGAGGGGCGGATGCAGAAAAGTATTTTTGGAAGAGAAACTCTTCTCGATGTAAAATTACGGAACATTTTGCCAAAAATCACTACATCATAGTACCACAGTGGCCTTCGACTTTCTTAGACCTCATCATTCTTTATTATCACCGGGATTATAGGTTGGTGTTTACCAAGAAACCCAAGTAAGTACTGCAAAAGTTCAATCTACTACTTCTGGAGATACTCACACTCTGAAATATTTTCATATTTCGAGCTATATTACCTTATGGTGTGAAGGTCCCAAATTTAACCTTATCTATACGGTTTATTTCGAGTCACTTTAGTCTCAGTTGCAAAGTAAATTTAGACTTTAGTCAGATTCAGGTGACGAAGTCTAACCTCTCGAAAAACCTTGTATCTGGAAAAGAAACAATATATTTGAGAATATTTTGGTACGATTTTCACGAAATGTATTTGTAGGTACGAAAATACATAGACGTGATTTTTCGAGGTAAGTATTAATTTGTAAAAGAATCTTTATTAAACAATATTTTCATTCCTTTTCTGAAAACTTTAAGAGTAAATTTGGATTTTGTGTAATTTTCTCTAATAATTAAATTAGATACATTAGATTCTTAGATTGTTCATATTTTAAACCAATACAAAACCAATACAAAACAATAAAAAGTTATAGGCGTTTGAAGTTTAAGAAAAAATGGCTCCAGAATTTCCTATACTTTTACGTACCTAAACTTAATAATTTGGGAGATATATTGATATTTTTATATCTCTGTAGAATATTAAAATTTTAAGCAATGAAATTTTAATTTTTAACGAGCTGTACATTTCTATTCTTCTTATGTAAAAAGAATATTCGTTGTATGTAAACTTAATACTTCTGCAGAAATTTTTAAAGTTTTCTATCTTGTGCTATTATATCCTACATTATTTTATTTTACTTTAGACAGACATCTTTTTTAAAGCACAAGATTCCCTATAGGAAATAAAACTAATTAAATATCAAGAAAAGTATTCAGTTTAGAAATAAGGAATACTTAATGAAAAATGTATGGAATTTAATTATCTACAACGTGGAATAAAAATGCACTGGGTGTTCTATTTAAAAAGATAAAATTTTCACAGTTTGAAGTAATTAATTGCAATTAATTAATATTTATTCATCACAACCGTAAAATTATATCACAGAGTTTCGTCACAAGTAAGGTAAACCACTAGAATTAATAACATTATTTTAACATGGTAACATGTCACATAGAACAACATAAAAACATTCAATAGTGTACAATACATACGGAACAAAAACATTAACATTGAAACAACAAATCACAGATATTATCATTAAAATATTCGTTCAGTTCATAATACGGTTTTTTTAGAAACATTTTTTTCACTTCAGACCTGAATTTTTTCACATTTAAACGTTTCAGCGCACTTGGCAATTTATTAAACAATTTTATGGTCATACAGTTTGCCCCCTGTTGTCACCGGTTAATTCTGTGATAGTTGATAACTAGTTCACTTTTACGACGTGTGTTATAGTTGTGTAAGTCTTTGTTTGTATTATATTTATCTTGATTGGTCTTCACATACACAACACAGTTAAATATGTATAGTGACACTAGGGTAAGTATCTTTTCATTAATAAATAAGTCTCTACAGCTTGCTCTGTAGTCTGTCCTGGACAGAACTCTTACCGCTTCCTTTTGTTTCAGAAAGATGTGCCGGACTCCTGGAGAATTCCCCCACGACTTAATACCGTAGGTGATGGTGCTGTGGAAGAGTGCAAAATATGACATCCTTGCAGTGTTGTAGGTGGATATTTTCATTAGACGTCTAAGGGTAAATATACATCTAGACAGTTTGCTAATTGTTTTTTGAATATGTTTTTGAAACTTCAATTCTGGATCAAGATATATTCCCAGTATTTTTATATTTTCCTTGTTATCCGATCCTATTTTCACGTTTAGGATTTGGGTTTTGTTCACATTTATCTTTAGTTTGTTTGCACTGAACCAGTCTTCTGCTTGGATAAGAGCTCTTGATGTTCTAGCACTTGCTTCTCGTGTATCTTCACCAACATTTATAAAAGTTGTATCGTCGGCAAATAGACAGGTTTTATCTGATGACACACTATCTCCCAGGTCGTTGACGTACACAACAAAAAGAATAGAGCCCAGGATGGAACCCTGAAGCATTCCACATGTTACCCTTTCCCAATCTGACATTCTCTGTCCTAATGTAACGATTTGCTCTCTGTTGGTTAGATATCTCTTGAACAGTTCTAAAGGAGGTCCCCTGATACCATAATCATTGAGCTTACTTAAGAGTATCTTATGGTCAATGCTGTCGAAAGCTTTGCTTAGATCGCAACATGCCACCTGAGCTTTTTGTTTTTGATCAAAAGCGCTAGACAGTTTCTCAAGTAAGCTCATCATGGCTGTGTTTGTTGATTTTCCGCTCAAATATCCATGTTGGTTCTCCGACAAAATAGTGTTTTTATTTAAATATTTCAGCAGAAGGTTTTTTATTATTGTTTCAAATATTTTTGATATTGCTGGTAAGATAGATATGGGCCTGTAGTTTTGAGGTAGAATCGAGTCTCCAGACTTCAAAATGGATATCAATTTGGCTTTTTTTAGTGGTTCAGGAAAGTATCCTTCGGCCAAGCATTTATTGAACAGATCAGCTAGGGGGTGTCCCATTTCCTCTATCACCTGTTTGATGACTTTCGTAGATAGGCCGTATATGTCTAGACAGTTAGACCTTTCGTGACTCTCGTGATTTCGTCCGGTTTAATTTCGTGTAAGTATATTGATGAAGTGTTTGTCGTCCGCCTCTCTTTCAAAAAATAATCTGAATCCCTACTTGAATCTGGAATGCTATTTGCTATTTTTTCTCCAATTTGGGTAAAAAACTTATTAAATTCGTCCCAGTGGTAAAGATAATTCATTTATGTTGTCTTGTTTTGGTGTTTTGTTTCGGACCTTGTTGATAACTTGCCATATGGCCTTTTGTTAATTACTGGCTTTATTTATAAATTGTTCTGTAGAGGACTTTTTGTGTTTACAATTTTTGTTTTGTATGCATTTTTTAAAGCATTGTACGTTTGCAAAAAAGCATCATCCCTTGTCACTTCATAGACAGTAGCCACCGCGTCCAACGTTTGGTTTGGGTGTTAGAAAAAAAGTCCAGTGAGTTACTTTTAAAATCTCCTTGAACAATTTTATGTTAGATTCTTGCGTTTTCCTTATTTTAACTGTGTAATTTTCTGTTTCAGTTTTTTCTACCTTGTCGAATATTTGGAGAGTTTGGGCCAGATGGTCAGAAAAATTAAAAAAGTCTAGACCCGATACTACATTATATTTCATTCACTTATTGTCGATATAATTTTTTCCTCATAGTACACATTTCTACCAATTATATTAATTTAATTTCGTTAAGATAAAATGTACAATTTTGAAAATACCTACTACAATAAAACAAACAATTAAAAGTTCAAAATTAATTACTAAAGCCAGAAATAAAACAGATTAATTTATTACATGAAGTAGAAATAACTTTCGAACAATACTTTCACTTTTATGATGTAAGAAATAAAATTACTATCTGGGAGTCGGTACAAAGTTTTCCTATTTAATGATTTAATAAAAATATCGTCATTATAGAGTAAAAATAAATCCGTTATATTAAGCTCAAAAATGACCAATAGACTAAAGTGTAAATTCATAAGAACTTAATTTACTGTAGAATACTAATGTAAAAACATTGTATGGAAATTGTTTACAATAAAAATAAAAAATAATTAATTCCTGATAGTGAAAGCATTCCGCAATATTTTCTCAGAGGTGTATCGCTTTATTATTAAATTTAATTACTTTTAATTTATACCAGTATTCATTATTAATGTTGAGGGACTATTGTTGTTCATATATTGAGGTGTCATCACTTTATAAAGATAATTGGTTTGAAAGTAGTCGTTGCAGCTGATTAACATGAAAATTAAAATAAATCAATTTGTGCGATTTCCGTTCAAATGCGCCGCCTATGGGCTGTTCAATCACGTGACGTGGACATATCATCACCAGCCAATAGCAACAAGCCAAATGAGTAGTAGATTATTACCATGATAAATAATGTCATTCAAGTAGAAATAGCCAGAAATAATAACATTTGTTAAGTGCCAGTTTTTTTAGTATTTATTCATTTTGTACAAACCGCTTCCCATTACCTACTTAAACACCGACAACCAAGAAAAGATGGAAACTTTACCAGTGACCCTAATAGTGAAAGCGCCCAACCAACAAATAGAAGATCAAACAATCCAGTGTGAATTGACATGGACCATCAATAAACTAAAGCAGCATTTATCCGAGGTGTACCCCAGCAAACCTGTAAGTATTTCCCTAGCAAATCGCCTCGAGTTGCTCCCTTAACCCCTATTGAACTTCCAGCCGAAACACGAACAAAAACTGATATACTCTGGACAATTGTTAAACGACACGGCAATGTTAAAGGATGTGCTACGTCAGTACGAAGGCCAGGAGACCCACACCGTGCACCTAGTTTGTACACCAAAACACACGAAAATGTATCGACAAGCCACTAGCCCACCACCAGCCCCAACTAGTATGCCAAATAATACTCCGACTCAGGTACCGTCACCACCTACAGTAACCAGTGGTGGTACAGCTGAACAGAGGGTTCCTAATCCGAATATGCCTTGGATGAATGTAAATGGGGTGCCGATGGATGCTAATCAGTATGCCATGCAATTTGCCCTGATGCAACAAGCCTATCTTCAGTACATGACGCAATATATGCAATTGTAAGTTATGTTTGTGTTAAGTTGGATTTATTTACATAACAAAACGACTTGGAGTTGATTAAATAAAACAATGTTCGAAGGTGAGGGTTGGGACTGTCGCTAACGCTAAGTCCAGACGAGGCGAAATGTTTTATGCAGTATCACGAATTTTAAAGTTGTTTTCCTGTGGAATTAAACAATAATTTCATGTTAAGGTCAATGTAAATTATGGTTTGATTACACGGTCAAGATATGAATAAAATTAAATTGCACAGGCTTAATTTGGTTCTAATAAACTTTTTATCTGTTTGCTATCTTGGAAAAAACCTTTGTAATTGTTACAGTTTTTATCATTTTATTTTTGTTTAACATAATTTACATAACAAAGTGGATAACTTATCGGTTCATTATTTGCAAGTTTTTTACATTTTATTTGTGGAATAACTAAATATTTTCAGAAGTAAATATTACGAAATATTCACACCTCAATGAAGATTTCGTGTTTTTAACAATCTAAATTTTTATTATGGGCGACGACGGCTCCAATATGTTAAAATTAAATAGGTTATCGACAATGACAAGGAAAATACATCATATCTTACATACATTATTCTATCACGATAATAGATATCATTTAGTTGTGATAACACCAAACACGTACAGGGTGTTTGCGAGTTATGTACAGGGTGGGCAAAATTCGATGTTTTTATAGGGTAACTTTTAAACCATAACAGATATTGAAAATCTGACCGCGCATCGTCGAGCTCTTTTTTTGAGAAACCCTTGACGGTGAAGTCAAATTTTAGCGATCGTCGTTTGTTTTCGAGTTATGGCCGAAAATTCGATTTTTTCAGATTTCGATTTGAGTCTATATTTCGGTTGTTTGTGAATTTAAAGAAATGGCGTTTGCACGTTCTTAAGGCACTTTTTTGATGCGAATGCAATGGCGTTAACAGATTTTGAATATGTCTTTTTATTTTTAGGTTATGACATAAATTTTTATTTTTTTATATGCTCTTTTCAATAAAGTGACAGCCCACTATGGCTTCCATATAAAAAAATAAAAATGTATGTCATAACCTAAAAATAAAAAAACATTTTCAAAATCTGTTAACGCCATTGCATTCTCCTCAAAAAAGTGCCTTAAGAACGTGCAAAGGCCATTTCTCTAAATTCACAAACAACCGAAATATAGACATAAATCGAAATCTTAAGAATTCGAATTTTCGTCCATAACTCGAAAACAAACGACGATCGCTAAATTTTGACTTCGCCATCAAGGGTTTGTCAAAAAAAGAGCTCGACGATGCGCGGTCAGATTCTCAATATCTCTTATGGTTTAAAAGTTACCCTATAAAAACATCGAATTTTGCCCACCCTGTATAGCATAAATTTTATAACTAAATTCTAGGCAAGAATCTGAAGATCAGAAGAGTATAATAATTAATAAAATAAGCTATGCCGCAAAATTAAGGCAACATCTAAAATTTCCAACATTTGATGTTAAATTTTTTGAGAACCATTTGTCCGATTTGTATAATCTTTGAATGGTTCAGTGCTAACGAGTTTTAATAAAAATTCATTTTTTTGTCACGTTCATTAACAAGTGTCTGAAATTTCCGGTTTTCTAGGGCCGGTTGGCCCCATCTTAAATCTGCCCATCCTTCGCGCCATCTTCAGCTTCTCTTGATACTCCTTGTTATGCTGCTCCATTTTCTCCGACATAACTTTGGCATCCTGTTGAAGTTTCTTTGATTCCTGCAAGTCTCCCCTGATATCTCTAACTTCTCTTGCTCGTTTCTCCGTTTCAACTTGAAGAACTTTATCACCAGCTGTTGGCAAGTTGCGCCAGCCATTTCTGCCGGATAACCCGAACTAACTTGCTGTAAATTTCTTCCTTCTGCGTCCTTCATTGTACGAACTTTACCCATTGCAGTGCCAGCGATTAGAATGTCGTCCTTTTTCAAAGTGCCTCTTTTCACGACGATCGTAGCAAATTTCCCGCGAAACTAATGAAGTTTACTTTCTACAATAACATCCTCTACAGAACCAGTAGGATCAGCTCCAATTTCCAACATCTCTGCTTGTAGTATTAGAGCCTCAGTGAGTTGCTCCAAGTTTTTTCGTTTTACAGCCGAAATGGCAATTGCTTGGACATCGCCTCCAAGTCGCACAACTTGTATCCCAATTTCCACCAGCATATTCTCTGCCCTTTCCACGTTGGCTTTAGCAGCATCAATCCTGTTGATAGCTACTAATATAGGAACTGTAACGCAGAGAATTTATTAGCAAAATCCACAAATTTTCCATCTACAAACCGTTAGCTTGTCGAGCCATGCGGACGGACTCGATAGTTTGCTCCATCACACCATCATCAGCGGCAACAACTAAAACAACTATGTCCGTTAGATTTGCACCTCTATCACGCATTGCACTAAACGCGGCATGACCTGGCGTATCCAAAAACGTAATGCGAGCCCCCGAATCCAAAACAACAGAAAATGCGCCTATGTGTTGGGTTATGCCACCAAATTCCGCATCGACAACACTTGAATGGTGTAAAGCATCTAGTAGAGTTGTTTTGTCGTGATCTACATGCCCCATTACTAACTACAGGGGGTCTCGGTTTTAAGTCGCTTTTGGCTGGAGGAGGCCATCGAAAAGCATTTTTGTTTACTACCTTATCTCTTACATTATCTGTAGGCTTGCCTATAACGCTCATTCGTCTACCGCCTCTTCTAATTGCTTGTTGGAGTAATTTTAAATCATTTATCGGAGCTTTAGGGTCAGTTATTTCGTTCATGAATAAATCGAGGACGTAGTCTACATCCACTATTCAGTATTTTAGCTAATTCTACTGGGGTTATTTCTCGCCAAACGTCTACCACTTCCGCTTTTTATTTAGGAGTATACTCAATTATTTTTTGCGATCTCTAAAAAGTACTGAGTTAACAAAAAACAAATTAAATGCAATAACTTTTACGCGTTCTTCTGCCGTTTTTAATTTTTAGTTGGTGTGTTAATTTTTCGACGAAGTGTATGTAGCCGCAACTGCATTTAAAAAATATAGAGTTTTCTGGGTCCAACTCGAAATATCATAAATGCGCAAAAGAACGTACTATTTTTTAATTAATTCTAGATATATGAAGAAGTTTAAAATTACATGAAACGTATCAAAAATGCATTATTACGATAGTTTTTAGATATTATCAATTGTCGATTCTTTTATATTTTTCTTCTCTTGCAGAGCTGCAAATTCATATGGGAACCCCAACCAAATCCCAACAGTGCAAGCCAATGCAGGCGATATTGGAGAACAACCAAATCCCGCTGAGCAACCACCTCCAGCACCCCAACGAAATCAAATACTAAGAGAAGTAGAAAACATCGAACGCGACTGGTTGGATATCTTCTACATGCTAAGCAGAGCAATGATTTTGTTCAGTGTTGTTTACTTCTATTCCAGTCCAATTCGTTTTATTTTCGTGTTGTTCTTGGGCTTTGGATTGTATCTATATCACATTGGCTTCTTTAGGAATATCAACAACAACAACAATAACAATAATATTGTTCCTCAACAGCCAGTGCCTCAAGAAGAACAAGCGCCATCTAGATTGACAATAGCTTGGACATTTTTCACGACATTTTTTGCATCGTTGATCCCTGAAATTCCAAATGCTGTTTAGCTCGATCTATTTTGTTGACTTTTTTTTGGTTATATATTTAATAGAAGTTGTTTTATGTATTGTGAGCAATTTTTTTCTATCTGCAAATTATTGTTATTGTTTGTAGCTTTTTTACTTGAAGCGAACTTATGTACATCCATTTTTTCCTCCCAAAAATTTCTATTTATTTGTCGAGTAAACTCTAGTAGTACCTGAAGATTCGTTCTTTTACTTTTATATCAATGCTGTTTTTTCTGTATAGCAAACATAATAATATGTTAAGCAGCACATTTAAATTAAAAAGCTATGTGTAAATAACTCTAATTTTATGAAATTTTAAAGTTACATAATTTGTATTTACATGTAAGTATAGCTTACAGATAATGTACATATTTTATTAGCTTTAGATAAAAAATATGTGATTTAAATATTAAGTATAATAATATGTAATCTAAAAGAACGTTGGTTTTATTTGTTGTAACATTATCCTAAAATAAAGTGAATTTTACGGGGTGAAAGACAAGAAAAAGTTATATATTATCCAAATGCTAATCGTGACATTCCTCTTCATTGTTTTTCAATGGTCCTTCACTTGAATTTTCTTGACTGGAGCCATTTTGCTTCAGGATTTCATTAGTAACTTTTGAAGTTCCACCCGAATTGACTACATCTAAAATATCTTCAATGTCTAGTTCTTCATCCACTCCCTTAATGCCTTGTGACTCTTCGTCCAAACTAGTTGCAGCTGATCGATTTTCATCTGGGGTTTCTGCAATTATTTCAGGGTGCATATCAAAGTTTTCAGTGTCCATATCTACAGAACCATTTTCCTTAATACTTTGTGACTGTTCACCTATTGAACTAGTAGCAGTTGATTGATCTTTATCAAAGTTTTCAGCATCTTGATTAGAACCATCTTCCCTTAAATTATTAGTAATTTCAGTGGTTTTCCCCGAATTCACTACATCTAAAATGTCTTCTATGTCTAGTTCCTCATTGCTTTGTGAATCTTCGTGGACTAGCCGAGCTGCCGTCTCCAATGAAGCCTCCGCTTTTTCCCGAATCTTCCTCAACCGCTCCTGTCGAATTCTCTCGGCTCTTTCTCGATTTTCACGGATTTTCTCCAGCTGCTCTTCAGTAACGCTTGGAGTTACACTGGAAGTGCTTGGGAAAAGCTCCTCGAACTGGTCTACTACCGCACTATCTGCCTCTGGTAAAACATCGTCGTCATTTACCACTCCATCATTTTCATCCAGTATTAAGTCATAACGGATTCGCTTCAGGTGAGTCTGGAATGAGAAAATATTGCAAACCATGTTGAATGTTTATTATAGTATTTACCTGGACAGCTTTTTTGTGGCCTAAGGTTTCTATTTTAGTAACACAGTCATCGAACGGGAATTTAGGAAACAATCTGTGGCACCAGTACTCGTAGGTTTTCAATAAGACGTTTAAATCCTGTTCTTCGTGTCCTTTACCTTTGAATTTAACTCGCTCGAAGTGCTTTTCAACCGCAGCAATGCCTCTGGGCCCCTTCAGCGTTTCAGCATTTAACTTCGGTTGGGGGTTTCGTATGATTCTTTTAGGTTTTGGTTCAACAACTTTCTTGTTCTCGTCATCCTCATCACTGTTGTCCCTTTGTACTTCCACTACTTCGTTACCTTCTTCAATGGTTTCTATATCACGATTTGCTTCGTCTGTAATTGATTCTACATCTGAAGACATGTTGACGGCACGAACTTTGCTGTTAGTTTCCCGCGTAAATTCACTAAATATTAGGTTAAGTTACATGAGGGGGTAATAGTTTTGCTTTTTATGAAAATTCATCGCCATCGCTTGAATTTTCAGAGGGTTTGTCCTCGAAGAATTTTTTGTATTTATCTGTTTCATTTATACGGGTTAGGAACACTTGCAGTAAATGTTTGTTTAGCTTGTCTGTTAAAGTTATTTCGTCGTGAGCTGCATTGTTTTGCTTTGGGTCTTCTTGGGTAGGCTTTTCAGTTTCAGATGGTGCGTAATTTTTTCCAGGCATTTTAAGGGTGAAAGGTGAAAGTTTATTAAAATTTTTCGAGGTTAGTAACTGGAATTTAGACGCTAGTTCTATTATTTATGCGCTAGAAGGTGCGCCAGTTCATGAAAGTTGAAAGCGTACAGGCACGAGCGCACGAGGTACAGGGAGGACAACACCCACTGCTATTGGCTAGATTCAGTGACCTCTAGTAGAAACCACTGTAATCACTTTAACAAGATTTAGGCAACCAACAATACGCTTAAATATATATTTTTTTTATGGTGTCTCATTGTCATCTATGGCACTTAATTTTGTTTAATACAGTTTTATCTAAAATGAAACAAAATCATTGTTAAAACTATAATACGTTTTAATTCATTCGTTTATTTATTAAAATTTCAATAAACAATTTTACAATTTAATGAAGATAAAATAGCACTATTATCTAAAAAATCTAAAAAAAAATGTAATGTGGGACCCACAATTTGGTTCAAACCCTTAAATATAAAATTTGGAACTATTCGGCTTTTGTGAGTTATAGTTACTTATATATGTATAAGAAAGTAAAAATCACGATTTCTGCAATTTTATTGATAACTAATCTCACAGCTTAGTATATAATTAACTCATTAGTACATTTCCACAAAATTTAAAACTAAAAATTGTTATTGTTGTCTTAAATGCCTTAAACTAATTTCTGCATAATAGCGGCATTCAATAAACCAGCATCAGCCAGCGTTTGTGAGTCTTCTAGAATCTTCGATGGATAAGTTGAGAGTAGATTAAAGGGTAGCGTCTCGTATTGTGGCCTAGCAGTTGTGATATAGGAGCGAACCTCGGCGATAGTATGTTGGTGATTAAATTGCCCCACCAATCTAGAACCATCAGCCAAGCGAATTTGCAAGCTGAAAACAAATCAAAGTTTAACTTATGGCAATTTCGATGTAATATAACAAATACTTTGTGGTTGGTTGAGACGAATCCACATTGAGATTCTCTTTAGCTTTGTCTTCGTTAGCTGGTTTATCCTCATCTCTGCTGGCGCCTACAACTGTAGGAGCGAGACTGCCCAAAGTGTAACCTTGTCCTTGAAAAGCTTTTACTCCTCTTTTCTCCATTTGTCTGAAAGCTTCCATTCGGTGATCTTCCATAGCTAAGTGAACCTAAACCAGCAAACATTATCTATTATTATTATTATATTTAGATCCCAAATTTACTTCAGTGCTCCCAAGACGCAATTCCTGCGGGATTTCGCCTCTACGAATACTGTCCAGGAACTCCTTGTTGGAAGGATCTGTGTACGGCCTCAACTCCCCATCGTTAAGACTGAAACCATTTTGCCATAGTCTTAGTGTGACTTCGGATGGCGCTGGTGGATCAGATGCACCAGGTATCACCTCTGAATCACTAGGATTTTGACCAAGCTTATAACCTGTGCCTCTGAAAGCTCTGGAACTTGAAGATGAAACACCTGGCTCCAAGATTTCGACTCCATGTCTAAACACACCATTAAATTTCAGTAGTTATATTAACCTAAAAAAACACAACTCACTCTTGGACGGATTTGAACATTTCAGCCACAACATCTTTTTTCTTTGGTGGTCCCAGGACTTGTTGGCCGCTATGTTCCGATCCTCCGGCATAATACGCTTGGCCCTCCTCCTCTTCATCACTGGAATTGGTCAGTGTGTTCAAAGTGGCGAAATTCGAGTTTCTGGTTTTTGGTTTTTGTTTGTTTGGTGGGGGCGTTGGGGACTCAGTTGGTTCCTGTACTGATGTTGGTTCGACAATTTGCACATCGTCGTCACCGTCGTTTTCGTAGTACCTAGCCATTGCCACCTATTTGCAATTTTGGAATACAATACAAGTTTTTGTTTTGGAAAATTGGGTGAACTAACCTCAACTTGCCAAGCCGACGACTCCAAGTAAAACCTGGCTCGTTCTTCCGTTGCCCCCGTAATAGACGTGAACTGCACCACTTTATCTTCATTATCAGACATATTGTGTTTTATATGATATTCTAAAATATAATAAATTGCTGATATAAACTGATTAGTCAGTCAAGTCTGAGTTACAGAAGTTAGAAATGTCAAATTTTGCTTCTCATCCAATGAAAACGAAGTTGTAAGTTTACCAGAAGAATTGTCCAAGTTTAAAAAAGCTGTGTTCCTATTGGTTGCATTTAGTAAAATTACAACTTCGTCTGCATTTGACGATCCTTCATGTAACGTGTCAAAAGTTATCCTCGAAAAATTATAACCACACTTTATAGTGCCGTAGGTTTAAAATATTTTTGTTAAATAAATAATAAACAATGTCAGTTTATGCAAGATGTATAAGATTAGGAAAAGTTTTAAGCCCAAACTATGCATTTTCTCAAATAATTCCTCGACATTACATAAAAAGGTGAGTGTTAAATTCTTAGCGAAAATTTTGTCTGGTTATAGATTTTTCTCTTTATTTTCTAGAAAACCTAAATGCTATAACTGGTCAAGTCAGTACATACAAGTTAATAGCTTTCATACGAGTGTATGGCTTTGCAAACGAAGAAAAACGGCAGAAGAACGTGTAAAATATGATCTCATTTCGTTTGAATTTTTTTTAATCAATACTTTTTAGAAATTTCAAAGAATAATCGAGTTTACTCCTAAATCAAAAGCGGAAGTTGTAGACGTTTGGCGAGGAATAACCCCAGTAGAACTAGCTAAAATACTGAATAGTGATGTAGACTACGTCTTCGATTTATTTATGAACGAAATAACTGACCCTAAAGCTCCGATAAATGATTTAAAATTACTCCAACAAGCAATTAGAAGAGGCGGTAGACGAATGAGCGTTATAGGGAAGCCTACAGATAATGTAAGAGATAAGGCAGTAAACCAAGATGCTTTCCGACGACCTCCTCCAGCCAAAAGCGACTTAAAACCGAGACCCCCTGTAGTTACAGTAATGGGGCATGTAGATCACGGCAAAACAACTCTACTAGATGCTTTACGCCATTCAAGTGTTGTCGATGCGGAATTTGGTGGCATAACCCAACACATAGGCGCATTTTCTGTTGTTTTGGATTCGGGGGCTCGCATTACGTTTTTGGATACGCCAGGACATGCCGCGTTTAGTGCAATGCGTGCTAGAGGTGCAAATCTAACGGATATAGTTGTTTTAGTTGTGGCCGCTGATGATGGTGTGATGGAGCAAACTATCGAGTCCGTCCGCATGGCTCGACAAGCTAACGGTTTGTAGACGGAAAATTTGTGGATTTTTTAATAAATTCTTTGCGTTACAGTTCCTATACTAGTAGCTATCAACAAGATTGATTCGGCTAAAGCCAATGTGGAAAGAGCGGAGAATATGCTGGTGGAAATTGGAATACAAGTTGAACGACTTG
Source organism: Pediacus dermestoides (assembly GCA_963942485.1). Lineage (NCBI taxonomy): Eukaryota > Metazoa > Arthropoda > Insecta > Coleoptera > Cucujidae > Pediacus > Pediacus dermestoides. Next base: position 8,758,369 of record OZ012629.1, read on the forward strand.
GAGGCGATGTCCAAGCAATTCCCATTTCGGCTCTAAAACGAAAAAACTTGGAACAACTCACTGAGGCTCTAATACTACAAGCAGAGATGTTGGAAATTGGAGCTGATCCTACTGGTCCTGTAGAGGCTGTTATTGTAGAAAGTAAACTTGATCAGTTTCGCGGGAAACTTGCTACCATCGTCGTGCAAAGAGGCACTTTGAAAAAGGGCGACATTCTAGTCGCTGGCACTGCAATGGGTAAAGTTCGCACAATGAAGGATGCAGAAGGAAAAAATTTACAGCAAGTTAGTCCGGGTTATCCGGCAGAAATTGATGGCTGGCGCAGTTTACCAACAGCCGGTGATGAAGTCCTGCAAGTAGAAACGGAGAAACGAGCAAGAGAAGTTATAGATATCAGAGAAAACTTGCAGGAATCAAAGAAACTTCAACAGGATGCCAAAGTTATTTCCGAGAAAATGGAACAGCATAACAAGGAGTATCAAGAGAAGCTGAAGACGAAGCGAAGGATGGGCAGGTTTAAGATGAAGCCAGACGGTCCTAGAAAACCGGAAATTTCAGACAGTATGTTTAATTCTGCAAAATTATCGCACCACCTAAAATGTAATTAAATTTTTTCTGAACCGTTGGTCCGATTTGTATATTTTTTTGCATTGCAGGTTGTAAATTTTAGGTGGTGCCTTAATTTTGCGGCATAGTATATTAGCATGTTTATTTACCCAAAATCTTTTTAGCGGATGATGGAATTCCCACGCTTAACGTAATAGTTAAAGGCGATGTGGATGGATCTGTTGAGGCAATTTTAGATGTCTTAGACACGTACGATTCAACACAATGTAATCTAGAACTAGTCCACTACAATGTAGGTTCAATAACCCCCAACGATATAGAACTAGCGCAATTATTCAATGCCATTATCTACGCATTTAACGTTAATTGCCCAGATTCAGTGAAAAAATTAGCAGAAACATCCAATGTAGACATCAGATATATTAATGTAATTTATAAACTAATAGACGATGTAAAAACAGAAATCAACAACAAATTACCACAGAAAGAAGTTGAGGAGGTTTTAGGGGAAGCAATCGTTTTACAGCAATTTGAAATCAATGTGGGGAGAAAAAAAGTTCCTGTAGCTGGATGTAAGTGCGTTAAGGGAAGCTTGAAACGGTCTGCGATGTATCGACTTAAGCGCAATGGTGAAATCATTCACACTGGTTAGTTAGTTAATTAAAGAATTGTGTGCATTTACTATTTATTAATTTTTCTGTCAACAGGTTCGTTGTTATCAATGCGACATTTAAAAAGTGAAGTGGATGCTATAAATGGCGACACTGAATGTGGTTTACAGTTAGCTGATGCTAATGTTAACTTCGAACAGGGTGACGTGTTGATTTGTTTTGAAAAACGACTGCAAACTCAAGTAACCGATTGGGATCCAGGCTTTTAACAAAAAATTATGTAAATGGTTTTTATACAAATAAAAATGTTGATTATTTCTAGTGGAATTTTTTAAGTAAAACCATTTTCATATTATTCACAATTAATGCTATATTATATTGTATAATATATTATGTTCAACTACCCCCTACTTGTTCCAAAAGCAGAGTCATCAGAGTTTGAAACCTATTCCTAATTTGCGACACCGTACGATTCTTTAACTGTTCAGAAATTATTCTAAACGCATTTTCCTTGTCGTTTTCACTTTGGAATGTTTGTAAAATAATTTTATCCTCCTCGCGTTTCCACGACTGTTCCTCGCTGGCATTACCATCGCTTTGTGAATGAGTTGCAGACGAAACACTGGAATTACTGTCAGATTCACAGTTATCTTGCGAGGACTCTTCACAAAATTCTGGAAAACGCGTAATTAATCGAGGTGTTTTCAGTAAATTTGAATAACTTACCACTTTCCGACTCGGCCGTCGTGGGTCCCGGACTAGAACATTTCATGGCACCGCAAGATTCCCATTCCATATCAGTTTCGACCAGTTCTTCATCCAGGCGCTTTTCCAAAACTCCACTTGAGCACGGCTCACTAGCAACAGTTTCCTCAAACTTTTTCTCATCTACATCTTTCTCGGTTTTCACTTTACATTTTGGTTTCTTAGGCAAAACTTTGCGCCTTTTTGCTCTGGGTGATTTCACTTCTTTATCAGTCTTACTTTTATCACAGTTTTGAGTTCTCCTCCCTCCGGTTTTCGTTGTTTTTGGCTTGTCCGGTTGTTTTTTACGTTTTCTCGGTGTTTTTCGGTTCTTTTTTCGTTTACCATCTCCGTCTTCATCCGTTTCTTCATCAGCATGTTCTTTTGTAGGTGAGGCGGTTACTTTGGATGGACTGCCGTCTGCACGCTTTTTTCGTTGTGTTACAGTGGTCGACGGTTTGCCGTTTAGTCTGATGTTATGGTCCACATCTGGGTTGGTTATGAATGAAACTGTGGCAGGTCTCAAGCCACGGCCAGATTGTATGTAAACTTTCCCTTGCATAAACTACAAATAATAACTAGTAAAAATTATTACTTTTAAATATCTAATACGCGATTTACTCTAGTTCCACATGGGATGCAATGCCGGTATCTACTTTTAAACTCTGGATCCTCGATTTTGTGACAAGAACACGAACAGTTAGCACCCCCGTATTTGTCCTCCATATCTGGCACAGCAATAGTTTCGATTAGCTCCTCGTTATCCGGCCTAGCAATCTCTTTGTGTATGTCAATAGTTTCATAGGGTCCTTCCAATAAACTAAAGAAAATTTCTATAAAAATTGCGCAACATAATCCCAAAATAGTTACCTATTTGGAGGGTGTTCATGCAGGAAATTTTGTAAGAACAAATCGGTTAAAATAGCATTTCCTTTAAGCATCGGCACTAGACTAGATTTAATTTTATCCATTGTAATAACACTAGTTTGGGATAGTTCAGTTAAGCACTTGTAGATTTTTCTAAGTTGTGCTGGTTGATCTTTAAAATACGTTTCAAGTTTCCGTAAGAATTTCGAGCGTGTCTGGACGGCTATCCAAGGAACCAGCTGTCCAACAGCCGCAGCTTCTTTTTCTTTTAGGAATAGCAAGAATTCTTCTGCAAGGTCTGGATACTTTGGTTTCAAAATCGGTTCAATTTGTCTATAAAGATCGACACCGTCGTTTTCTTCATAGTCGTTTAAAATCTGCATAATTTTGTGGTAGTCATCCAGCTCCATTACTTCGCGCATTTTGTCGTAGAAAGATAAGGCAAAAGCTGAAAAAAAACCGAGTTCTGATTAAATTTGTACGAAATTTTTCTAAAATTACTCCGGTACACATTCACAAGGTTTTACTATTTCCAGTATTAATAATGAAAACAACGTAAAATGAATACCCTACTTACTCTCATCCTTTTCTTTTTCAATTGCAGGATCTTCCGGTGCGGATATTAACAAATTAGCTAAAAACTCCTTGCGCAACTTAGCACGTTTCTTATCACCACCAGACGACACTTCTTTTCTAGCTGCTGGTTTCACTGTGGAGCTTGCTATCATTAAGGCATTAATATCATCTGGATTATCCTACAAAGAAACAACTTAGCATCATAACTAACTAGTCGCTGAGAACTAACCTTTCCATTTTCGCCATTTACAGATGTAAGTAGGGATTCCTCTTTGTTTAAATTCTGACTAGTACAAAGATCCGAAGTAGATTCATGAGCTTGAGTTGTTGATAAATCTGAAGCCTCAACTTCAGTAAGAGTTTCCGATAGATCTAAATCATTTTTGAGAAGAGTTACAGAAGCAAGATCTTCTGTATCTGGTGTTGGTTTGTCCTCTGGATTTGTAAGATTACTTTGCGCCTGCCCCTGTTTCATAGGGGTGCCCAACCATGGCATACTAGGCAACATTTCTTCAGCCTCAATACCCTCTGGTAAATCGCCGAATTTAACGTAAATAAACTCTAACAGTTTCTTAAAATTAATAGTTTTCTTCAGACACCTCGCCAGTTTCTGAATGGGAGTAAGCACAGCGAATTTCTCTGAATTTTTAGCTTGTCTTCGTACTTTTGCAAATACTTGCCGGCATATTTTTTTAAGTCTGCGTTTTTTTGGAGTAGAAGTTATTACTGTGTGTGGCAAAATCCAGGGCTGGGTTTGTATTGCAAACGTGTGTGGTTGTGGTTGACTTACAGTGAGTATTGGAATCACATTTAATACAAACGGTGCACTAGTCTAGAAAAATAAGTCAAATGGAAATATACAAAACATTTGGCTTATTAGCTGTCAAAGTTCAAGATGAAGTTAGCTCCAAGTCAACAATCAACAACAATCATAAGCGCCATCTAGAGTAATTGACTAGTACTGCGTTATCAAATTTAGGCAACCAACATAGCACGAAATCATACAGGGCTGTCCAAAATGATTTCAAGTGGGTAATTTGTGACTTTATTTAAAAGTTCATGTGCTAAGTTCAAAATGGCTTTGTTTAGGACTTATGTTCATATGATATTTTTCCCTTAGAATAAGCTCAGGAATCACCCGCCGAAATCTTTTGCAAATTTTGATAGGTATGTAAAATATTACTTACTTGAACAATAGATGGATAAATATACTCCTTCCACTGGTACGGTAATTCCGAGGCTGGTCTTCTGCACGGAGGAAGAATTTGCAAGTTGTGGAGGGGTACAATGTAATGTATCAGCGGGGGAGCACATTTGTGCTTATAAAAATATTTTATAGGATTTTCATCGTCCGTTTGTGCTGCTTTACACAAAATAATACGTGCGGAAATTTTATTGGCCGTTAAGTGTGGCATCATATGTTCTCGTATCAATTCTGCAAGAACTTTTAATTTTACATCACCGGCATTCGTCAAATTTCGCTTATCTTCTTTGGCAAACGGAATGAACTGTTCCAAACCCAGAGCTATTAGCCTAAAAATACAACAAATATGGCGAATGTTTGCTTTATGCAGAAAAATTGCTTACTGATCTTCACAAAATAAAAGTTTGTGCAATTTATCTTGGAAAAGTTTAATAGGCTTGAAGGGTATTCGAGGCAATAACGAGGGATATAAAAACGCGTTACTTTTCGATATTGTATCCAAAATTAGAGTAGGGAAAGTGGGTACGTAATCGGCTCCAATTGTGCGAGCCCGAATCCTAAAAAAATATACAATATTAAAGATCGTTTGATAAATTTCCTAAATTACTCACGACTCCACAATAACTTTGTCTACATGCCTGGAAAAAATTGTGGGAAATTAGTTTGAATTGTATTAGCAACTAAATACTTACGATTTAGTATTTTGAACAGTTATGTCGTTAGTTGCAAACAAATTTTCCCAGTACTCCACTAGTCTAAGCGCTTCCTCTATATTAACAGTCCAAAACATTGACTGTTTCTTTCCAGAATAAAGGAACTTCAAATTTAACTAAAATAAAACGGCTATAGATCAAATGATTTAATTATTTGGCAATTTTTACCAAATATTCTTTAGTTTGTATTGAGTAATGATGAAGCTCGGGGTGCTCATACGTTAATAAAACATTCTGTGTTAAAAGCTGAACATGCTGTCGCATCTGCTGCTCCAGCAAAGGTACCTGTGAATCTAAAATCATAACTTCCACTTGGTTTTCTGCAGGAACAATCGCGTGGTTTGCATTGTCTTCATTTAAATCGGATTTTACCATCCAACTGTCGTACTTTTCTTTATTTTCCGAATAAGTCGATTCGTAATGATCGGCAAATTCAAATAATTCCGCTACCAAATTATTCAATTCTTTTCTAGTGACCTTCACAGCTTTATCCATTCGCAATTCCTCTCTGTCAACTTTATCAATCTCCTCATCTGCTAGAATATTATACTCTGGATCATGATCCTCGTCCTCAGCTGCTTTAGTAATTTCATCCAGAGGTCGTGTGAATTTCTTCAAAAAGTCTTTCCAATCATCATCATCGCAATCCATGTCGTACATGTCCGTTGTGATATCTGGCGGAATAAACGCCTCCTCGATTACTTCTAAAGGCGTCGAACTTAAGCTTAGTTTTGACCGAGTTCTCAATGCTATATTCGCTTGTTCTTCCTCGTGGGATAATGTGGGCGGTATTTTAAATACCCCATCTTCCGTCCAGTTGGTTTGAGTAAAGGAATCGGTGTTTTTTGTTGGAGTTGTTGGAGGACCAGAGGAAATGGACGGTGGATCGTAATCGCTAACAACTGAACTATCCGGATCATCCTCGCTCTGAAATCAGAAGTATGGTAGGTAGAGGTACAACTTAATGTAAACAACTTAGTGTAAAATTGCATACTTTACCTCTTCTTCATCAGGTACATACTCGTCCCCAGAAGAATCTTCTTGCAAATTTTCACTAAATAAAACTTGTACTTCCGAAGTGGGTTGCTTAGGTTTAACCCAAGGCACTGCAGGAATAGGCACCGACGACAATTCCTTAGCCTTTGCCCTTGTGAGCTTAGGCTCGTAAACTGTAAGAGATTCATCGCATTCATCTGGATTTTCAGTTTGTTTTACCAAAGCTAATACATGCTCATTTGTAACCACATGCTTCAGAATGTTTTTAACATTTACTGCATTCAGGTTGCTTTTTGCTGCCTTTTCATCCAGGTCTTTTTCAATTGTATCCTCTACGGTTTTTATCATTTCCTTTTCTTGCTCGTTTAGAACTGGTTGGGTACGTCGTCGAGGACTCTCAATTACGATTTTCAAATTGTCATCTGAATTTTCTTCTTCGGAATCCGCTTGGGAATCGTTTAAGGATGAGATACCACTAGTTTCGGTCATTTTTTAAGTGCTAATTTTTGTAAAATAACGTTTACATAAGGCTTTGCTAAAGTAAGGTTATGTTATTGTGCTTACTCTGACATTAGAAACAAGCGCGATTTGATTAAGTATAGTAGTTCAAATGTACATGTGCGAAGTTTGTAAAAATATTCTAAATTATTGGTTTTTCTTCAAAATTTAGTTAAATTATTAATACAGGAAATTATTGTGATTTAAAATGTAAAAACAATATTTAACGAGCAGTTTATTTTATAAATACATCATACAACGATAAGCTTTTTGACACTCTTGCCAACCTACAAAAATCGGCGCTAAGTTTACATAAAATTGTATTTGAATAAAAATATCTGATGTGTCCAGCCCATGACTTTCTTATACGATACGAATCCTAAGGTTCTGATTTTTGGAAAGTATTGTACTTAAGCCTTTGCCAATAATCATATTTTAGCAAATTAATTTAGTTATTGTTTCAAAATTACAAAAATTGTTCAAATTTCTAAAAAAAATTGCTAAATTTTTGTATCTTTTCTGTTGAAGCTCCTTTGCTTTATTTCCCATTTGGCGATCCAAGGAAATCAATTTATTTATTTTGTATATGAATTTATGAATCAGTTATCAGTTTTATTTCGAATGCCAAATGGAGCAGAGAAGTCGAAAAAAATCACGATTACTATACTTTCTTATTACTTTGTATAAAAAGTAAAAATTCGCATATTTTCAGTTTTCTAGAAATTATTTATTTTAGGAGAAAAACACACAAGAAATAATTCGTATGTATATATTATATAATGTACGTGGTTATTATATAAATACTTACAATGTACACAACATAAAATAATAAATATACACAAAAGCATACGTACATACAAAACACAAATTAAAGTATTATCACAATCAACTTATTAAAATCTGTATAAAGAATGGATAAACCTTGTTTACAAGCATATACAATATAAAACAATAAAATGTGCATACAAAAATGTACAATTCAATAATTCTAAAATAATTTTCAGCCTATTTTATATACACTTTGACTAGTTAGTTGTGTAACATTTTGTATATTTTATATGGTCAACCAAAGTCAAATATCCAATTTGAATTGTATACTATTCGAGAGGATCAGTCTTCAAACATTACTATTCCAACAAAATTTGTGAATCACGGAAGCATCATCACAAAATAAAAATTATCCAAATGTAATAATTATCATGTTCTAATAAAATTTATCCACTAACATGTTTTCTGCTTAAATAACAATCGTTTCGCAGATCAGCTCAAGAACTCACCCAGTTCTTGAAAAGACCACAGCTTAATAATTAGCTTTGATCACCTGATCCGCGAAAGTAACCCTCTTCTAGCTGGGCTGAGGAGGGACCAGTGGGGCATTTGGATGTAAAGCACTCACTGGACGACTTTTTGGTTGTTCTGCACGACGTAATTCCACAGCATTGCCATGTAACACCTCCATGTATTCCCTGATTAGAGTGGCAATTTGAAAAGCTTGGGCAGTGGTTAAAATCACTTTACTTTGTTTTCGATCACTTCCTGTTATGATCATAAGGCAGTTCAATGCAGGTGAATAACTGAGAATGCTGGTGTATTCGTAGGTGCAAAGAGCATTCCGCGAACGGTGTTCCAACAAATGTAGACCTTTCTGGTCGACGGCTAACCAAAGGACTCTAGGCCAGTTCGAGGTAAAAGATTGCTGAAAAATAAATCATGATATTGGAAATAATTATAATATAATAATCCACCACTGGATATTGGATACAAAGTAAACTTACCATAACATCAAATATTGTTGCTTTGTGTAAGGGCCAACTTTGAATAAGATTAAGGAAGGCTTGTTTGGCTTCAGAAGCCGTCATGCCTCTAAGACTCTGATGGTGCATATTTACACCTTCCTGTGGCACCACCGGCACCATTCTAGCCGGTAGGCAGTGGGAAGCGATCGGTCGATAATCATGGATAACTTCTTCCCAATCACCAAGTTCCAATTGAGCTTGAAGCGCTGTTAACATCATCTAGAAACCAAACAATTACATTTGACCTCACAACATTTTTACAACTACTTACAGCTTCCTTATCAGTTATTGGAAAACGATCAGTGCGTAAATCATGTAGAACCTGATGATACAACAATTCTTTTTCAACTGGATCATTCAAGTTTATGAAGTTATCCATGAACAAATGCTTTTTGAATAGGAAAAAGTGGTGTTGTGGTCTTGCTCTTTTCGCAGCTGCAGAGTTGTTAGTGGCGTTTGCAGCTGACGCAGTCCGATAGCGCTCCCATTTCGCCATAACATCCGCTACTTTCTCTTCGCCCGCCAAGCTACGCTCAGAGTTACCCAACACTTCATAAATTGCATAACCTTTAGCATCAGTTTTCAATCCAATTTTATCTCTAACAACCTCCAACACATCTCTGGCAGTTGCTGAAGGATGGAACTCAACCGAATGGTATTGTCCATCCATAAAATGAAACCGTGCATAAACTGGCCGTCGATTAATTGTGCATAGTATTTCTTCCCTGGAAGGCGGCCACTGTCTTCGTCTAGTTCCCTGTGTCTTGGATAAACACTTTTCAGCAAATCTAGCATACTTGCCTTCCTCCGTAACAAAGTCTGAGCTACAACGTTTCAAGTGAGCAATCAAATAGCGTCTGATGGCTTTATTTGGAGGAAGCACAACGGAACATGCCAAAGAAAGCAACGCCCAGTGGCGTAAATTCACTCTGGAATTAGGATCGGGATGATCGGTGGTTTGTTTTATTAACTGCAGATAAAGCTCGCATAAAAGCGATTCCTTTCGCATACACCTGTCGAGAATAGTCTGAAGAAGAGTAACATGCTCGTCTTCAACACGTCGGATAGTTTCGCCGTTTTGTCCTAATCCAGCATAAGTTAGTATAATTTGGAACACTTGTAACATAACCTGTTCTTCAGGTTCGGGTATTCTACTTATACTTTGCGGAAGAGGTTGTCGACTGAAAGCCCAAAAAGCATAGTGAAAACCTTTGTAAGTTTCTCCTGTATCACCACCGTGTTCCTGTCGAAGTTTATCTAATTTATGCTTGCTTAATCTTCGAAGAGTATTCCGTAGAAAACTCCCAGAAGAATCGGTGGGTTTACGTAATAACTCATGATCCACCAACGCTCTTCGACAGTTAACTAGATTATGGTACAACCGAACTCTGTCTTCGTTAGTTATACTTTTAACCCGCTTCTGCGGTGCTTCGCTTTCAGTCAACCAACCAGCGAGAGTTGGACAGTAACTAGCGATCAAAGAGCCAATTTCGTTCTTTTGTGCTGTTTCAAAAACATAACATTTGTGGCTGTTATCGTTTAAATGCCGTTGCAAGGTTAAAGTGATAAAACTATCGCTTGGATCAAGGAGAATACTCTCGACTTCTTGGTAGCGGAACTCGTTTAAAACGAATTTATCATCGGATTTAATCAGCATGATTCCATCGCTGTTTACGCCTAAAATCAATGCGTTTCCATATGACCAATATCCGCGGTAAGTCACTTGAAACATGGTGGTACCATACAAAGGATATTGCATAACACAGGATAGATAAAGCGCTTTGGCTGTGAGTTCTGTGCGGTTAGCTCCGTACTGACGGTGAGCTTGAGCTATAATCGGAACCTAAATAACAAAACCGTTATTTAAGATAAATAACTTAGAGAGTCTGTATAATTACCCAAACATCATCGCCTCTAGTTCGACTTATCCTGTATGGAAGATATGTGTCAATATCCGTATAATAATCTAGTTTATTGTTGTCCTTCGGATTGCCTAATGCAACTTGCGCTTGTAAACCCGCAAGTTGCAAAGCGACTTTTTCGGTAACCGGAAAATCGTCACTCTAAAACAAATAGTAACAAATTTGCTGTTGAAGATTATAAAGTATTGTGTACCTTCACAACACTATGTACAGCTTGAGCGTATAATAGGTTAACTTCCATAGGGTCCTGGCTCAATTCCCGACTAGATTTAAACAAACGTCGTTTGAAAATAAAACGATTTTCTCCACTGCTCAAACTTTGGCCACTTCTTCTGCCTAATGTGGCTAAACCACTTGGAGGAGCCAGCTTATTTTGATTCCTAAATTATTAAATATATTATTACAGCTTCTTATCCCACATAAACACTTACATCTCCCATTGAGCTATTACATCATATAGGTAGTGATGAGCTCTAACATGCTCCTCACCATCTGGCCGACTTTGGTAAATAGCCCAACCCTCCAAGTTGCGTAAGCCCAAACGTTCCGCTAGTTTTCTAGCTGCATCTCCTGCAGTGTCAGTCGGATGGACATCAATGGCTTTAGTTCGTCCATCCAAGAAGAAAAAGCGACAAACAATGGTACCCAAACGCTTCATCGCCTGCAATTTTTAGTGTAAAACTAGGGAAACATGGTTTATATACGGAACTTACAGCTACTTCTACTGATGATGGAGGATGCTCCCTAACAGTCACTTTAGTGTTGTTACAATTGTCCAGGCACCACTGTACATACTGGCTAACTCGCCCGCCTTGACTGAGATTCTTCTTCAAAAACGACAGGAAATACCGATGGAGTAACTTGGAAGGTTGGAATGACACAACGCATAAACAAAGCAGTAACCAAACGCGTTCTGTTGCCTCGGAATTAGGATTATTCGTAGCTTGTCGGACGCATTGTACAAAAATTTCATCTCTAAGTTCCTCACGTTCTAAAGCATAACCAACGATAGATTGAATCACTGTTAATTCGCGTTCAGCATTCATTTCTCCACGAATATATTTGCACAAATCCTACGAAACATTGGTTGAAAAATAGAATTGTTTTGCAATGGGTGAAACTTACCCTGAAAATACTGCAAGCGACGTTAATGTTATCAGGATCATACATGTGAATGTGCGAACTGGGTATTGTGTTGCCTTTGTAATATGTAACCATTTCATACTTGGGAATCATTTCGGAACTTTGCCGTTTCCTTGTCAAAGTGGCTATTATAGTGCCTTCCGGACTTCGTTCATGCGCATTGAAATAACTGTTGGCAAACTCCACCATGTCATGATGAATTTCCTCAGGTGCGTTTTCTTTGTCATTAGTTTCGCTCAGTTCTTGCAGTTTCTTTTCAACACGGAATTTCCGTCGTTGTTCACGTTCCGTGTTTTGTGGTTCAGGTTCATGTCCTGAGTATCTCCAATTTGGAGGCTACAATAATTACAAAGTATAAATAATTATTTTGCACAATTTCAATTTACTTACAACAGCACTACTGGATCTAGAAACTGGAGGACTAGGCTTTGGCGACTCGGACGGCAGTCTGGGAGGTGCCGGAAGTGGAGGCGGTGAAACGCAAACTGGAATCGGTTCCTCTCTTGGTAAAACCGCTTCATAAATCGGCTCATTAGTCTTATCCTCTGGTTCAGGAACAGGTGGACTCTCCGAAGTGTTTTGGAATCCAGGCGGAGGCGGTGGTGGAGGACCCGTTGGTTCCGGTAATGTTGGTAAGCCCATTTTAGGTGGCGTAGGCTGCTGTTGCTCTTGCGCTAATCCTTCCAATTCCTGCTGTATCACTGTCTCCAACTCCACATCCAAATCTTCAACCAACTCATTCATTTTTTCACCTATTTCATCAATGATTTGATTTGTGCGAGTTTGCGGTTGCACATCGGATAAAAACGCAAAAAGATTATCCAAATCTACGGATTCAGTTACAGGTTCGGTTAAGCGTGGTTTTAATTGTTCAGCCATGTGGGATAACGCTGCGATTTCCTGTTGGGCTGCTTGTTCGCTCTTGATCAAATCATCCCTTTCTTCCGCTTGTTTTTGCTCTTTTGCACGAAGTGCCTCTTCTGCTTCTCTAGCTCTGCGCTCCTCTTCAAGTTTCTCACGTTTTCGCATTTCTTCTTCCACTCTGCGCATCTCTCGTAAAGCTGCAGCTACTTCACGAGCGAAGACTCCACGTAAATGACTTTGGATAACAATGGCAGCTCTGCGTTTTCTCAGAAACTCTATTCGGAGTTTCCAGCCTTTATACGCATGTTGTATGGCAAGAACTGCACTACGTATTTTAACAAATTCTCGTCTAGCCACATGTTTTCTGTAAGTTTTTTGGATTAGAATCGCTCTGGACTTGATCAATTTATTCCTGGTGTCTTCTAGTGGTTCATGTACATGAGACCGCATAAAAACCTTGCTTTTCCCCAATTGCCATTCACTTTTTGAAAGTTTGTGGCTTTCCAGAAGCGTTCTACATGCCTTCTGTACATCGATTGGAAGACGATTTTTGGAAAGACAGTGGTACCGTATAACGAAATCCTCAAAGCTCATGTGAATTGGAAAACCCTCTTTACGAATCCTTATTATATCTAACATTCCTAAATACTTTAATTGGTCTAACACTAAACTATTGTCGTAATTATTAGGATCTTTATCTTGATTTGGTTTAATACAACGCACATACCACGGTGTAGTCGACTGTAAAACATCAACTAAAGCTTGGAGTTGATGTCGAAAAGTATCAGATACTGTAGGTTTGCCTTTGCTGGTACCACGGAAAACCGTTGTGGTACCGTTGCTAGCCGTGCGCGAGCCCACAATACTCAAATCTTGAAACGTTGATAAATCTTGTACAAATTCGTTGCTGCTACGCGATATAATATCAAAAAATACGTCTTGTTGTACATCGCGGTTTTTATCTACGAAACCTTTTACATTGTACGTTACACAGCCTGCGTAGTGTTTGATTCCGAATTCAGTCTCCCATCTTCGACGGTCATCACCTGAATGAAAGATGAAGTTGAAAACAGAATTTTGTAAATGTGGTTTAGTACCTTTAACATAGCGCTCATGCGTTTCGAACTCTGAGTGCAAATTGGAAATATACGAAGCATCACAACCTCTTGGTAAGTGGCACTGTTCCGATAACAATCTTAAAATGCAGCGTGGGGGCTTTTCTAAGAGCTCTAAGCAAAGAGTGTTATCGGTGAAGGCGATATGGTTAAACTGGATGTCCTCCAATTGGTACTAGAACAAAAAGCAATATTTTAGGAGTGATCCAGAAATGTAAGTAGTAACCAAATACTTACAATTTCTTGTTCTAGTGCAAAAACATAATGGTTAAAGAACTTGTGCAGTTTCTCATTCGTGTAATTAATGCACAGTTGTTCAAAGGAATTCACTGCGAAATTCTCGAACCCAAATATATCTAAAACCCCCAAAAACCTCGTTGAGTCCTGCCCTGGATTCGTACAGGTGTTAATATGGTTTATCAACCAAGCAAAAGTTCTAGAATACAAAGCTTTTGCCATGGCATGACGATTCTCTCTCGCCTACAACCAATAAACTATAAAATAAATCTTCAAAAAATAATTTGCTTACTTCTTGGAGTTTCAGTGGGATCTCAGTTATGTTCCCTCTGACGTTGATTTGTCTTAACAAAACTACTTGTTTTAATTGTGATATTTCTAAACCTAATAGATTTGATAATATATTTAAAATATCTTCATCTTCTTTGGTCAATTGGCAACGTTCACCGTCGATATCTTGAAACGTTAGGTTACCCAGCCACAGTATCGCTGATAATGTTTGGAAAATGCCGTTGCACATATTGGGAGGTACTTGTAAAACATTAAAGGCCAATCGTAGGTTATCTAGTTTTCTTGCATCACCTTCTATTTTGATACAGTCGGATTGGTTGAGGTAATTGTAGAATTTCGCATCTTTAAGATACAGTTGTGATGCCAATTCATTGTTATCCTAAAAGGTAAACAAGTTAAATAGGTGCGATTGGAAAATTGTTTAAGAACAAACTTTAGCTCCTTCGACAAGTTGATAAAAAACATGGTAATTCCTTTCGCCAGGTCCTTGAAACGTCAACCTGGACTGTTCTAATAAATAATCCTGTACAATACACCCTGCGATCATCCAACGGGAATCAAAGCAAACTTGCATAAATTTCCCAAATCTACTTGAGTTATCATTTCGAACAGTTTTAGCATTTCCTGGAACAAACACCGTCAAAACTGTATCAAGTATTAAAGGAAACTAGTACCAAAGGCTTCTAAAATAGTGTTCGCCTCCAATATTTGTTGTTCAACCCACGTGGAAACACCAGTGGTAACTGAACAGAGATACTGAAGGATGAACCGTGTATTTTCCGTTTTGCCTGCTCCACTTTCTCCACTGATAACAAGACTTTGGTTGATGTGGCCATTGCCTGGATTGTCCGCTTGGAGGGACGCGTAAGCTGCTTCTGCTAAGGCAAAGACGTGGGGCTCCTGTTCGGTTAGTTTCTTTCCTTGGTATTTGCTTACGAAGTACTGGAAATTAGAGAAGCAAATTTGGACACTGATAGCCTTGCACAGGACCCTTTTTGTGAAATTTTAACAACACCCATTTTCGGTGAATATCCTCACTTTTTTAGAAGAAAACCGAGTATTTTCACGTAAATAAATGAGTGAATTAGAACTCTATGAGTACTTAAAAAAAAAATTACACAGAGCTTTTGCAAGAGACAAAGTCTTAATCTTCCCTTTTTATAACTTGAAGTTTATTTAAATAAGTACACACAAATATTTTCTGCACTTTGTCATGTTAACTTTTTTTCCTGGGCGAAACAATAAATATCAAAGTTTAACATGAACATAAAAGGCTAAACTACCACCACTCGTGAAATTGCTAACATTCCAAAGCTAAACAAACACAAGACATCAAAGCACTCATTGTATTTTTTATGTACCATTCACAAGCCTTTCCATTGAACCACCAGCCAGTGCAAAAAATTCTTAGTAATTACCAAAAACAGCCTAGCTAATTAGCTGTAATGAAACATGGTAATGGATCCAACATGACAAAGTTAAACATATCGTTAAAATTGCATCTCGAATGTAGTCGGGGTAGTCATTTAAATGGGTTTTGGGGGAGAATTATGATGATATTTCAACGACAGAGCCTAATGAAATTCCTCTGGCTCCCCCATTGCGTCATTGGAATATTGAATAGAGTTGCGAGCTTGAAAACAATATGCCAGTACATTATTCAAAACTGCTATTTTTATCGTTATATAAGTGTTTTTATTTTGGACCGGAAACACTGAGATATCCTTGCGTCATCGGGTTGTAATTTCATTTAGGATAGACCAACAGGAAATGAGTATGGGTTTGGAAAATGATCGATTTTCCTACCTCGGAATTAGACTAAAACTAAAAATAAACAATCTCGAATTGTTTTATCGTGTTCGTCGAAATGCATGGAAATTTGATATGTGGCGAGGTGGGGGTGGGTCATCTACTGGGAGTTGAACTAAAATATTTACAAAGCGACGTTTGGAATGTATAAAAGTTTTCCGGTGATATATTATGCGGTCTATCTCGGGGCTCTTTGATATTCAAATTTAGATTAGTTCGGTGTAAAAACTGAGCGTGACTCGTAGAGTTTTATGGCCCAGAAAACTAATTTTTCTACAGATTATTCCATTAGTGTAAAATTTTAGGATATCCGGACGTTGCGAATGTACGAGTATTATTGAAAGGAACTGCACTATCAGAGAACTTGACACAAAAATTCCGCTAAGAATGTGTCGATAGTGGGTAAACAAACATATGCTGGGTTTGTTGGCATAAATAATTCTTGATAAGGAAATCCTTTCTTGAAAAACTTACTCTAAATAAGTAAATATCTCTCATCGGAGAGTATAAATTACATAAAACGATTCAACAAATTTGTTATAACCAATTCACATCTCAATTTTTATGATACTGATATAAGAAATCTTAGATAGATAAGAAAGTCCTAAGAAAATTATAGGTATGCTATACTGCTGTACAGAGTGTCCCAAAAATGAAGAGCATCCTTTCGGATTTGGGTTGGATCAAGAACTAGTTTATGTAATATGTAAAGAAATTTATCTAAAAAAATTGGAATTTAGTGTTGATAATCGATTTTATTTTTTTAATGTTCAATTTATTTTGATGAATGTTTAATTATTTAGGAGAGTGTATTCGAATCTTGGGGACTCGAGATCAGAGCACCTTTATTGTGGCTTATAGCATTGAATATCATATAAGTACTAAAGGTCTTTACAAAATCCTACCACAAGTTTTTGGGATCAAAATAATTCGATTGAACCAAACATACCTCAATCCAAAAGTCCTTCCTTCCTGAGTTACAGGGCTCTAAAAAATATCTTTCCAAATCGTTTTTTAAGTATATCTACAGAACGGTTTAAAGTAGAGACTTGACAATGTGATGGTATTACAACCAAAATAATATTGTTCAGTGTCGTACTTATAGAGGGGGACTCAGTGTTTTTTTTGGATATTTTTTGTAGGGTATTGAATTTTTTTACAAAATAACAAGAATTATGATAGATACCCTCAAGACACGTAAAAAAGGTATACTTGTTTGACTTGCGTTAACTTAACTGTTGGCGAGATATTTAACTTCGAAAATTTTTTTTGTTATAAAAACAATTTGTGACTTACCCTGTAAAGTAAAAAATATTGGGTCACTCTAATACAGCTGATTCTACGTCCAAAACTAAGCATAAATGGTTGTAGAAACCGACCCCCAAAAATGTTTCGTTACTAAAATACAGGGTGTTGAAAGATGTATTTTTTATTCGCCCTCTATCTTTTTTAGGTATATCTACAGAACTGTATAAGATAGAAATTATGCTTAGTTATGGATGTAGAATGAGCCGTATTAGAGTGACCCAATATTTTTGACTTTACAGGGTCACAAATTGTCGTTTTAATAGCAAAAAAATTTTTCAAAGTGAAATATCTCGCAAACATTTGAGTTAATGCAAATCAAACAAGTATACCTTTTTTACGTGTCTTGAGCGTATCTATCATAATTCTTATTATTTTGTAAAAAAATTTAATCCCCTTCAAAAACTATTCAAAAAAACCCTGAGACCTCTTCGATAAGTACGCCACTGAACAATATTATTTTGGTTCTAATACCAACAAATTGTAGCTTTCTTATAGACTTATTAACCCACCAAATTTCAAATCTCTACTTTAAACCGTTCTGTAGATATACAACTTACAAAATTATTTGGAAAAATATTTTTTAGCGCCCTGTAACTCAGTAAGGAAGAACTTTTGGACTAAGGTATGTTTGGTTTAAACGAATTATTTTGAGCCCAAAAACTTGTGGTAGGATTTTGTAAAGAGCTTTTAGAGACACCCTGTATGATAATCAATGTTTATAGTAACCTCATACTTATTTTTTTCTAATTTCTAAGGTCATTTTAAAAAATTTGCCCTTTTTTACGTCAAAATTGTTTTTGATAAATTTTTTATATATTTTATAAATGTACTCTAAAATTCTTCAGGGTGTTGGACAAAATAAACAAAACTTTCTTGTTAGTCTCATAAAACGTGGTCCCGGAAAATAGAATCCGATGGATATTGGACAATTTTGAAAATTGTTCTTAAAATGAAAAAAATTAAAAAATCTGCCAAAAATTTGCTCGAGGCCTTGAAGTGCTCCCCAAGACAGTTTGCCATTGACCCAAAAATTATCAAAATCGAATAAAAAATAGAAATAATTACCACGAAAAATCAATCTTCAACATTTAACTTTGAATCTGTTTGTAGATTTATCCAAATCCGAGAGATCATACAGGGAAACGATCCTGATCATTTCGATAAAATTTAGGAAAAGTTGCGTAATTAAGTCCCCAGCAATTTCCTACAAAAATCTCGAAGGTACCTTGATGAATTTTTGAAATATCTAAAAAAACTGAAATTTCAGGATTTGGAGCAGTATTAGGATTAGGTATTTTCAGCAGATCAAATATTAAAAATTAAATGTGGTACCCCTTTATGTATACTAAACGCTTATCTTCTAAACAAGTCTTATTATGTATTCCAATAGTAAAAGCATAACAATATGTAATAATTAAATTCAGTATTATTTCCTGCTTTTATTTTTGTTAAAACAATTTCCTCAAGCAACAACTTTTGAAACAAAACTATACACTTACACGTTCTGGTTATTAACAATTTTTCATTGGCATAGCATACATTATGTTGAACTTCTTAACAACAAAGGTTTTAGTCTTTCACAATAAAATGCCTTTGTACCCCGTGGGAATCAAGCTAGATTTATAATACGTTCCGCTACATAATTTCAGTAATTACCACACCAACAATCTAGCTTAGTTTCATTAGACATCATGGGGGGCACATATTCCATAAAATTTTAAATCCTAGACACACACATCCTGCAAAACAATCTTTAAACCTTTTTTGCTTCAACTCATCAACCGCGACGGTTACTTTTTTATAATTTTTTTTAGTTGAGTTGAAAGTGATATAATGTGGGGGTTGAGTGCATACACCGGGACTAGATCGATAAAGCACCCCCTTACTTTACCGTCTATTACAGCTTAACCTATATTACAGATGTCGACATGTATGTTGAGATTGTGATTGCCTTGGGCTATTTTCCATATGGAGTGTTCAGTGGCATTTTTCCAATGTCTGAAAAATGGTTTTTTCTCGGTTCTATTTTTTATCCCTGACGGGGAGAAATTTGGGCGGAATCAGGAGTACGGTAGTATACAACCTGATCCTGATTTGAATTGCGTGGAAATTTTGAATACTATTGGGTTTTATTACCTACAATAAAATGACATGGATGTTCATGTTTATTAATATTATTGTAGGAAATAAAACTACATATTTATGATAGAGTACAAATTATTACTCATTTAAATAAATAACCAGGTTGTAAATAATTTCAGAGCTATGTAATGTAAATTAACACTACAGGTGTCTCATAATTATTTATTTATTCGTCTCCTAACTGCATTTTTAATAAACACAATTTTATTTAATACTACAATGGCATGAATCATTTTAAAAATAGTTATTCGATTTCGAAAGAACAAAATTATCACGTGAATGGAATTATTGAATCAAAATTCTATTTTAACACTTGCTATTTTTATTAAAAAAAAACACTAATAATGACAAATTGGATTGATATCATAAATAATTCAAATCTGGATTTTTTGTCGTTTAGTCATTTATCACAATTGAAAAAAGAAAAATATAATAATTGATAATTTGAAATTCCCCGACTTTTCCAGAAGTTTTCATAGAAACTTTTTTGCAATTTAAATAATAACTTTTTTATATTTTAATGAATTTTCTGACTTCCAGGGCAATCGAGTTTTGTATTTTTCCAGGTTCTCGTACGCACCCAGAATAACCACACAAAAAAAGTTTAATTTTAATAATTAGTAAAGTACCGTACGCGAAGTTGACATTATTTATTACACGAGCCCCGTATAAATCACTTAACATCCACCAAATCCTCCTACTCCATTTTAATATTTAATAACCATCGTATTTATTGCTCAAAACCCCCAAGTCGTTTCCAACCGAACTTTCCCTCGAAAAATCTAAAATTGATTACAGTTCAACCACCTACTAAAATCCTTAAGAAAAAAAACATTCTGATGGCCATTAAAATACCCAACCAGTGATCTATTGTATTTTTCTTGGCTGCATAATGTTCACGGTTTCCATTTATCAAACAGAACGCATTGTCTTCTTGTTAACAAAACGAGTTACAGATAATATATCATATCACGAAACGTGAAGACCTCTTGGTCTTGGAACTTGGAAATGTTTATAATATCTAAAGTGATGTTGGCGAAGGATTAATAGTTTAGTTAATTGACCTATATTGTTTAATCCCATTAAAGGTTTCTATCTGGGTCAAATAACTATTGCAGTAGCGGATATATGGAAAAATTTTAATTAATAGAATAAACAAATATGTGGACATCTGGTTTTGTCTTGGAATTTTGGAATCTGGAAATTACCTTACTTAGTTTAAAGCACACAACTTTTTAGATTAACTCAATTTACAAAAAGAAACGTGAGGAATTTTGTAGGCTTCTTGGAAAAACGTTCGAGTTAAACTTAGAGAATCTAAAAATATCCTGCAACGGACAATTTAAATCAAAAACAGAAAAAGGTGTAATTTGCAGGAAAAAAATTCTATTTCAGGACTTCACTTGATCAAATTTTTTTGGATACATTTCAAAACTAATTTATTTTATCTATAAGTAACTTTCTTTTAATTTTATTAAACTATTTACAATCTACAGTTATAATTGAAATAAACCCATTAAATCCATTCACAAATCCCATAAATATGAAAATATCGCAGTGCATCATTGCACACTATTTTCCTTCCAGTTAATTATTTTACACTATTTTCCTTTCCGTTAATTATTTTGCGGTTAAACAAAAAAACCAACACCCAGATTAAATATCCGCTTATGATTTTATCGCCACATATCCATGCATTTTACGACAAAAACAATCAAACCCAGCTTTTCCTGCTTCAATCAAAAATCAAATGCACACAATGACGTAATAAAATCCATGCGGCAATCAAATAAACATTAAAAATAAATAAGACACTATTATAATATAAACGAGACAATGTCCGGAAACCTTATGCCATGCCACGTGAATATTAATTACATATTTTAGCATGTTTTTTTTACCTGTGAGTAGATGTCAATGTCCTTGTAGGGGTTGACTGCAACCAGAATTGAGCCAGTGTATGTCTAAATCTCATTAAGGAAAACAATACCTGCTGTTTTGTGGGAACAATAAAAAAACAGTTTGAGAAATTGAATCAGAGAAATGAAAATTGGTTTTTAATTCAATTCGGATTTATATCCGCAAAATCAAAACAGTGTAAGCTATAATTACTTTAACAAAACTAAGTAAATATGTGTTATTTACATCGTGCTTCTCTTGCACATTTGCTTTTAGCATTATCAAATTAAATAATTGCGTGTCAAGTGAGCTGCATTGCTTGAAACATTTTTTAGAGCCAGCTCATCAAATATGCCGCTACTTATGTTTTATTATCTTAATTGACTTGTTTCGATAACACAAAAAGCACAACATTGTTAATTGTAAGTTTACCAGTAGCTATTAACATCAACAGGCAGTTTTATATGATGAGCCTTTCAGCTCCTTCCAAAAACGTTACATGCAAAAATTTTTGATACTTCATAGAACGCCCTGTGTATAATTAAAACTAGTTCGTGTCCTCGCACCCTAATTGAATCAACCCCAGCGTGTAGCCATCAACAATTTGGTGACTTCTTGATTATAATCCAACTGCAACTCCATCAAACCTCACGCATCTACTACACCAAACTTTCCACTTATTTCAGTCTTTTCTTTTCTAATCCTAAAACAACACATCTGTTTGTTTTCCCTCATTCACCACGCGGTAATCCAATCCTTATCATCAGATGTAATAAAATCCTTTTTGTCTGAACCAGCATGATATAAAAACTTGTTATGGTAGTTCGTTAGTAACTGGGCTATCATAATAACGATCATTTTGAGACAATAGGGGCTAGTTTATGTGGTGTTACATGCAAGCGGGGATGGTATACATGATATAATAAATATAGAATGCGTAAAAAATCCCCTGGAGGCGAATGGCGATCTAGTTTATAAAACGGCATGTAATGTGAGTCATTGACAAAACGGACCCACCCTTTGGAACGCGCGAGTCCATTTAAACCTGATAATATGGTTTGAAGTGTGACCTAAATCCAACGAATTTGTTGTATGATCGGTCGAAAAGTTTTTTTTTTGGGAATACATGTGGTTAAAAACTAAATAAAATAAACACATTGTGCTAGTGAATGATGAAGATGTGAGTCATGTCATCTGCTGCAACAAAAAATTACAAGAAAAGAAATCCTGGTTGGTAATCGATGTGACACTTTGAAAGCTATTAAATTTGAAATTCTACGATTTTAGTAGGAGTCAGAGTTATTATTTTATTGAATAAAACGTACACCACTGTTTTTTTTTTGCAGCACCAATATGCAGTGAGTATTTTCCATTCAATTTAGAAACTTTTTTGTATACTACAAATTCTTGATAACTTAAGTTCTTTTTTCTTATTTATTAAAGAGGTTCTTCCCTATTAGATTTCCGAAAAAAGCATCAGTACAAAGTTGTAGAGAAAAATATTTCCTACAACTTTCCTTTTAATATTTTTTTGATATTGTCAATATTTAAAAAGATATTCAACAAATAAGTTGCAAATTTTAGGGAAATTTTTCTCTAGTTAGGTACTACTTACTACTACCACTACTTACTACTCTTTCCCCAAAATTTTCAACTTATTTGTTGAATAACTTTTTAAATATCGACAATATCAAAAAAAGTTTAAAAGATAAGTTGTAGGAAATATTTTTCTTTACAACTTTGTACTGACTCTTTTTTTCGAAAACTTAATAGGAAAAAAATTATTCAATAAACAGAAAAATCCAACCCTTAATTGAGGGCTGGTGAAGGAAGGGCGGGGTCTACGAAGACACAAACTCGGTTTTAAACTTTCAGGGTGACCCTCTAGAAGATTCTACAAAAATTGGCTGTAGGGTAAAAAAAGTCTATTTGAAGCCTTTTTTCTCCCTTATTTACTGTACTATTAGGTTATTTTGAGTTAAGTTATCAAAAATTTATAAGATACGAAAAAGTTTCTAAATTGAATGGAAAATACTCTCTGCATATTGGTGCTGCAAAAAAAACCAGTGGCATACGTTTTATTCAATAAAATGTTTTTGAAGAAACCCGTACGCACACCTCTGTGTTCTAAATAAAATAATTGCAACCACCGTTAATAAGAGAATACAAAAAAAAAGATCTATGCAAAATTTCAGAAAGCTAACTTTTTTTGTTATTGATTTATAGCAAATTATTTAAAATAATTTATTTTATTTAATGGCCTGTACGTCAAGAAGGAAGCAAACATTCGACCATAGTTTATTAGACAAACCACTTTTAATTTTCGCTAAACTATCGACTGGTGAAATCCTGACGATATAAACTGGGACACCCTGTATACACTACTACATAAAGATTTTTTTGGAATTTATCTTTTCCAGTTTGGCACTTTCAAAAAAAGTGTAGCTTATTATTACTTGGGAACATAAATATTATTTGACTATAATCATCACGAATTTTAATTATACAAAAACCGGGAAAGTTGAAATTTGGCAGGAATGGTAATTAGTACACCGAGTGAAAATTGCGTGACAATTTTTCCCCAATTTCCCAATTATTGTCCCCAAGTTTCTGAACTAAAATGCCAAATTCAAAAGAAACAAACACGATATTTCAGGAAACTTTTAGATATTCACAAAATTTCAGCTTGACAAGATTTTTTATAAAGCCCTCTACCTCTATTGTCAATTATAGCTTAACCTCGAAAAAAATATGAAAATTTCAAAACTTCCTAATATTTTTGTATTTCCTATTTCATTTTCTTATACTATTTACTTAAGAGGTTGCTTTAAAAATGCTCCTAAGCTGACTCATAATACTAAATTCTTCTGTTAATTTTAACGTGGACTGGCCCATTTCTTGCCATGCCCTACAACCCATTTTTTCACAACCAACCTAATGACTTTATGTTGTTTGAACAGTTTAATAGCAACATCCAATTAAAACATCAATACCTCTAATTGAACTAGAATGTCGGTGGTTGGGACAACAAAGATTTATGGAGAAACATTTCGAGAGAAAACTACATGGCTGTCCCATGAGTCATCAACGATGAACTTCCTGCAGTTAACCCCGGAATTTCTAGAATCAAATACAAGTTTCGCTGACTAATTCTCCAACAGAAATCCATTAAGTTAAAGCGTTTGTAACATTGACCTTCATTTCGTTACACCATTAGCACTAAATCGAAACGAAAAGGTATGAGAAATGATAGTGTCACCATCGATTACCGTCGATTGTATAATATTACAAAGGATACGTATATTCGGTCTTTTTCATATCGCAGTTTGAGGTTCTTGTTGATGACATCTTCGTCGAGCACAGTCAGTCTTGTCATATCGGGGACGCCATCATCGGGCACAGTACCTGAAAATAATGGGTTAATGAAGCAGGCACGTTTTGCTTAAAAGGCGAAATTGAAAGTTATGTCCTAAAGCCTATGGTGATAATTGCTCTGTGGGGCATACAACACCCCTGCTTCGGGTATAATTAATTTATCACTTTCACTTAATGCTGGTTGTTAACAACAGATATTTTAGACCGAGCGCAGTTTACCAATTATTGTTACAAAATAAATTTGTGCTTGATTTATAGCATAAATAAAGTAATTACTATACGTACTCTGCAGGAGTGCAGGATTACGATTAAATTCAGGAAATGTAGTTTGGAGTAAAAGTTAGATTTATCATAATGTTTTGCTTTGCTGTAATTGCTCGAGGAGTTTAGGAATGATAAAAAATTAAGTGGGTAAATAGTGGAGTAGGTGGTCTAAATTATTTTATTGCAGAAATGAACATATCATGTGTACAATGAGTACTATTTAGATATCAGAGGAATTTTAATATTACTAATGCTGAACTTTTTTACGTGCTTCACCTATTCGCCTACATAATTATACCATTATTTAAGTTTGCTCAATTCATATTAATTAAATTATAGACTATAGTTGAAAATAATATCATTTAATGAGTGAGGATCTGGAAATTTTTCAATTTATTGTTAAATATAAGAAACTTCAAACGGTGAAAACTTTATTTTTAAAATGTAACCCCTTGTTTAGATATTAGAGAATTAATTTTCTCCAAGATAGCATAGAAATATACAGGGGGTGTTTAAGTTTTAATTTCGCAAAAATTAACGCCCAATTTTAAACACCCTGGATCAGAAAATTTTAGGTTGTACCTACTGTAAGTCTTTATAAATATTCCAGCGTAATATTTCGAAACTGAAGTTACTGCTAACACATTAACGTTTCCCGGGTACCAGATTTCTATATAATTTATTCTTTCAAAATGCGAGGAACTCGAATACCGTTAACTTTAAGAAGGCAGGACCTTACTAATTTTATATCTAAAATTAAATGTAGAATCTCAAAATGTAGGGTGTTCCATATGTATACAAAAAAACAAAATTAGTGACTACTGCCGGGATAACCGGAAATACCTACTAGAGGTCTCCAATATTTTCACTTTGTATAATGGACGTGCGCCAATTTTCAGATTTAAATTATTTTCACTAACAAAGTTATGCCTACTTTCAACTCGTTGTGACACACCCTGTAGGTATTATTGATATTAATACGAAAATTCTTAGAAATCTAACATTAGACTATTCACCCATTTTTTCAACTTTTTATTTTTCCTGCAATTTCTTGCAATATAAAATTTGGGATTCTTTCTCAGTATTTTACACTATTTCGTACAACAGAATGTAATGTTTGATAAGAATCTGAATTATTATGGTAAATAATTAAACCCAATTTAATCACATACCTACTCTTCAGGAAAGTCTGAAAATTACAATAGGTGGTATTTATAAAAATGAAGCATTTACTTTAAAGTATAAGGTAGAAGTAAAAGCTTTTGCTTCAATTCGTATTCACAATCTTTACCTTTTCCTTGCAAGGAAATACTTCAGATAAATGAAGTAAAAGGTGCAGAAGTTTCGCGATTTCAGACATGTGTTGTAACAATCTTATAGTTTAGTATGTGAAATTTGGACAATTTTTTAAGCGACTATAAAATCCGGAATTTTTAAAGGATTTTCATTATGTTTGAATTTTTTAGTAAAACTAATTTGAGTCTTTGTAAAATTACAAACCGCTAAAAATCTGTCAATTTTTCGAAGTTTTATGACAGTTTTAAAGACACTAAACTGAAATATGGACATTTTTTTAAGCGAGTATATTGTAGGCTATAAAATCCGGAATTTTTGAGGGATTTTTATTCTGTTTGAATTTTCTAGTAAAACTAACTTAGTTCTTTGGAAAAAAGCAAACCTCACGGAAATCTGTCAATTTTTCGAAGTTTTATGACAGTTTTAAAGACACAAACCTGAAATTTGGACAATTTTTTAAACGAGTTTATAGTAGGCTATTAAATCCGGAATTTTTGAGGGATTTTAATTATGTTTGAATTTTCTAGTAAAACTAACTTAGTTCTTTGGAAAAAAGCAAACCTCACGGAAATCTGTCAATTTTCCGAAGTTTTATGACAGTTTTAAAGACACAAACCTGAAATTTGGACATTTTTTTAAGAGAGTCTATAGTAGGCTATAAAATCCGGAATTTTTGAGGGATTTTCATTCGGTTTGAATTTTCTGGTAAAACTAACTTAGTTATTTGGAAAAAAGCAAACATCACGGAAATCTGTCAATTTTCCGAAGTTTTATGACAGTTTTAAAGACACAAACCTGAAATTTGAACATTTTTTTAAGCGAGTCTATAGTAGGCTATAAAATCCGGAATTTTTGAGGGATTTTCATTCGGTTTGAATTTTCTGGTAAAACTAACTTAGTTATTTGGAAAAAAGCAAACATCACGGAAATCAGTCAATTTTCCGAAGTTTTATGACAGTTTTAAAGACACAAACCTGAAATTTGAACATTTTTTTAAGCGAGTCTATAGTAGGCTATAAAATCCGGAATTTTTGAGGGATTTTTATTCTGTTTGAATTTTCTAGTAAAACTAACTTAGTTCTTTGGAAAAAAGCAAACCTCACGGAAATCTGTCAATTTTCCGAAGTTGTATGACAGTTTTAAAGACACAAACCTGAAATTTGGACATTTTTTTAAGAGAGTCTATAGTAGGCTATAAAATCCGGAATTTTTGAGGGATTTTCATTCGGTTTGAATTTTCTGGTAAAACTAACTTAGTTATTTGGAAAAAAGCAAACATCACGGAAATCAGTCAATTTTCCGAAGTTTTATGACAGTTTTAAAGACACAAACCTGAAATTTGAACATTTTTTTAAGCGAGTCTATAGTAGGCTATAAAATCCGGAATTTTTGAGGGATTTTCATTCGGTTTGAATTTTCTGGTAAAACTAACTTAGTTATTTGGAAAAAAGCAAACATCACGGAAATCAGTCAATTTTCCGAAGTTTTATGACAGTTTTAAAGACACAAACCTGAAATTTGAACATTTTTTTAAGCGAGTCTATAGTAGGCTATAAAATCCGGAATTTTTGAGGGATTTTCATTCGGTTTGAATTTTCTGGTAAAACTAACTTAGTTCTTTGTAAAAAAGCAAACCTCACGGAAATCATACAGTCCACATCCAACACGTTATTAATATAAAATCGAATTTATATTATTTATAATTATATTATGTACTTGGTATCAGTATCATAGAAACCAGTAAAAAACAAAGAGTGATCCTTCTGAGATTCGAACCCGCGACTTTGGGATCCAAGCCCTTATTATGCCAATAGTCTATCTAGGCCGTCTGATTCAACTTGCACAATTTTTAGGAATATCTCGTTTTTTTTGAAATTTTTTTGGCGGAATTTCAAAAAAAAGTTCAAACAAAATATGTTCAAAATTTAATTTTAAATCAGTGTTAAAGAATAAAAAAATCTCGTAATTTGTTTATTTTTTAAGATAGTCATAAAAAATGTGAGATTCTCGCAAAAAAAGTTGCTGCGAACTTGATGCATTTATTTAGAAGCAAATACTTCTTTTTATAAATACGAAAAAAGTAATAGCTTTTATTTTGAAGCCAAACCTCTAGCCTCGAAGCAAAACCTTTTCCTTCGCTTTTTTTATGCATATAACCTGAAGCAATTGCTCCATTTTTTGCAAGCAAAAGGTAATGCTTCTTTTTATAAATACCGCCTAATAATCCAGTTTTAGAACTTTGAACACTAACTTTTTTAACAATAAGAAATTATAATTCCGAGTGCTGTAATTTAAACATTGCTATCTCATAATTATGAAAAATCATGATAGAAACAATCTAAAATGCTGAATTTAATCCACTGTAGGTAGAATCATGAATTTAGTTCATATTTCAAGTGCTGTGTAAAAATGCATTCAGTGGAAATAAAAACTTTTCAAATAGAATTTTCTGGTTTGAAAATGCGAAATTACCAATTTGCTAATTACTTTTTTATACGACACTTTAATAAACTTGTGTTTGTGTACGGAAAAAAGTTCAACATTACAACTTCCACAAAATAAAAAATCCCAATAGCCGAACACAAAATTACGCGATTATAAATAGAAAATGTAACCCGACTCCTCTAATAATACCCCCATTCATTCATCCAGCTTCCTAAAGGTATCATTTGTAAAACCATTGCAAACAGTCATGTTCGTCTTGTATGCAGGCAAATAAACAAATCGTTTATGCAGCTCGAATAAACACATTAAATCGAGCATTAAACTAATTTTACTTTTAAGACAACGACCTATAATGCACCCTTGAGTTATTTTTAATTTATTAAACAATTTGCAGTTAGTCAATCTTCATGAGATATAATAAAAGCTTTTAGCTGGATGGGTAGTTACTACCAACTACCTACAAGATATAACTATTTTTAAGGGGCCCATCTAAACGTGATGGATACCTGCGTGTCTTCAAAGCTGGGAGCTGGGTGGCAGATGGTTTTCAACCAAGACACGTGCCGTAGCAATTGGATGCGACCAGCTGTTGGGTCTTTATTGCTGCTGGCAGCAGGTATAGTTTGTGGTGGAGTTTATTTAGGAAATTTACAATAATGTTTGTGGAGTGATGTTTTGGGTTTGGGGCAGGAAGCAAGTGTTGTGCAATAAATAATATATGTAGATGGGATCCAAACAAATTTTAGTGCAATTTTTGTAGAAAATATCCAAATAAAATAAATAAATACATAAAAACTACTCTTAAGTTCCTTGTTTAAATTTAAATGGTTTTATTTAAAGTCCCTAAAGAGCTCATTATTTTTCAGCTGTATTAAATTTTTTACGACCGGCTTTTTATTTAAACACTTTTACAACAATGATAATATGGGTGGGGTGCAGTAAAATAAATTACCACCTGATCCCTGATAATTTTCACACCCATTTTACCCAGATATTTCCCAGTTCCAGCTAAAAAAGTCATAAACTATTTAATCCACAAACCCAACCCCGAAAATTACCCACTCAAATTAAACTAAATAAAAATGTGCAAACCGTGTTACATATTTTTCGCACAAATAGACCAAATGTCAATACCGCCCTAAACAAGGGGTTGTATAGTGTGAAAATCAATTAAATTTCTATCGAAAACAGCATACCCGTTGAAGAAAAATCCAACTCAACCATTCTAGCAAATATTCAAGTCAATTTTAGCACATATCCACACAGGTTTTCATTCATAAAAATTGGGAAATTTATCACAAATAAAACTAATGCGGCGACATGACAAACTTAAGCGACCCTCGCGAACTGACATCCACAACAACACAGAAAATAATAGAAGATAGAAGACGAAGGTGAGAACGAGAGGTGCTGGATTAGAAAAGAATGGAGCGTAATATCAGGGGCGGAGTAAAACTGGGGTTTTATTATCGGTTGTCATTGTGGCGACACCTACAAAAATAGTTGCGAACCATCTGGTAGAGATTCCTATAATACTAGGGCTACGTTCATAAAAGCACTTGAGGATATTCTGTCTTTGTTTTATACACATCTAACCTATAAGTTTATCTCGCTTTGTTTTTGGTGGTAGTTCAAATGCATCGCTTTATAAAAACTTTAAATTGTTTTAGCAAATACATAATAATATCAATTTGTGTTAAAATCAACAATTTACAGTTTACACACATCACCTAAATTGCTTAAATTTAAACTTTCTTGACTTTAATTCGATTAGTAGTTCAAATGTCGCCAAATTTCCTTCACTTCAGTTTTGACGTTTGTGATGAGATTCTACTTGAAGACAAAAAGTATTTCACTGAAACTTCCTGCTAATACAGACAATTAAAATTTGTTGTCAAAAACATAAACATGAAGACCAGGTTCAACACTTTCGATATTGCTTGCGTCGTCACCGAACTACAAACGTAATTAATTTTTTAACCTTATTTAACCATGTTTACGATTCTAATTTTAGTTTGGTTGGCATGCGAGTTAACAAAATATACGACATAGATAACAAAACCTACTTAATAAAACTACAAAGAAGCGAGGAAAAATGCATCCTGTTATTCGAATCAGGAAACCGCATCCACACTACAGCCTTTGAATGGCCAAAGAACATGGCCCCTTCGGGCTTCAGCATGAAAATGCGGAAACATTTAAGTAACAAACGTTTGGAAACCCTAAGGCAACTGGGCACTGATAGGATAATCGACATGCAGTTTGGTTCAGGTGAAGCAGGGTACCATGTTATACTAGAGTTGTACGACAGAGGTAACATAATCTTAACAGACTACGAGTATACAATTTTAAATGTACTTCGGCCACACACGGAGGGTGATAAAGTAAAGTTTGCGGTGCGTGAAAAGTATCCGGAAAACCGAGCTAGAGAAATTGAGGTTTGTGGGAGGGAGCGCGTTTTGGAGCTGTTGGAACAAGCCAAACCTGCTGACCAGCTCAAGAAAACTCTGGTTGTTAGTTCGGAATACGGACCAGCTGTGATAGAGCATGTGCTACTTAGAGCAGGCTTTAAGAACTCTACTAAAGTTGGAAAGCTAAATATTGTGGAAGATGTAGATAAAATTGTACAGGCGATGGCAGAAGCCGACGCAATTTTTCAAACTGCTAAGAAGCAACATTCCAAAGTAAGCTCACTATTATAATAATGTAAAATCGAGTAAAAAGTGGAAGTATGTAGAGAACTTCTAGGGGCACTAAAGAGGTTCTCTATACACTTCCCAAAAAACATTTTTTAAACTAATTATTCCGTTGAAAAAAACGCTCTTAACTAATTACCATTTACTAGGGGTACATAATTCAAAAGAAGGAAGAGCGTCCAGTAACCGAAGCTTCCCAAGAGACCTTCTTCCTATCCAATCAAGAATTTCATCCAGTTCTCTTCGAACAACACTCGAGTTTACCACACAGAGAATACGAAACCTTCAACTCAGCAGTGGACGAGTTCTTCTCAAGCCTGGAAAGCCAGAAGATTGAACTGAAGGCCTTGCAACAAGAACGTGAGGCTATGAAGAAACTGGAGAATGTGCGAAAGGATCACGATCAAAGATTGGTTGCTCTAGAAAAAACTCAGGAATTGGATAAACAGAAGGCAGAATTGATTACGAGAAACCAAGAGTTGGTAGAGCGAGCTATTTTAGCTATTCAAACAGCTTTAGCTAACCAGGTAGAATTATTTATTAAATTTTAGTGCACAGTACACACTATCGTTTTATTGCTAGGTTTCGTGGGAAGATATTGAGGATTTTGTTAAAGATGCTGCAGCTAAAGGCGATCCAATTGCCGCAAGAATTAAACAACTAAAGCTACAAATTAACCATATAAGTTTGTATTTAACTGATCCATACGCTGAAGAACCAGACAGCGACGATTCAAACGCAGAAAGAGACGACGACAGCATTCCACCCATGGTAGTCGATGTAGATTTAGCGCTATCTGCCTTCGCCAACGCCAGGCGGTAACTAACTCACATATAAAATCCAAAATAAAATTTTTATTTAATTTCATTTAGTTATTATGATCAAAAACGCCACGCCGCAAAAAAGCAACAAAAAACCATTGAATCCCAAACCAAAGCCCTCAAATCAGCTGAAAGAAAAACCAAGCAAACCCTTAAAGAAGTACAGTCAATAACTAATATAAATAAAGCTAGGAAAACGTATTGGTTTGAGAAATTTTTCTGGTTTGTAAGCTCAGAAAACTATCTGGTGATTGGTGGTAGAGACCAACAGCAAAATGAGCTGATTGTTAAACGCTACATGAATCCAACTGACCTATACGTCCATGCTGATATTCATGGAGCCAGTAGTGTTGTGATAAAGAACCCTAGTGGTCAACCAGTGCCTCCCAAAACCACCAACGAGGCAGGAACTATGGCTATTTGCTACAGGTTTCAAAATTTAATATTTTATAAATTTGTGTACTAATTTATTATTTGTTAATTTAGTGTTGCATGGGAAGCCAAAGTTGTAACGAATTCCTATTGGGTATGGGGTGAGCAAGTGAGTAAAACAGCGCCCACCGGTGAGTACCTCTCTACCGGAAGCTTCATGATTAGAGGCAAGAAGAATTTTCTTCCACCTTCGCATCTCGTTCTGGGTCTTAGTTTCCTGTTTCGTTTGGAAGATGGCTCCGTAGAAAGACATTTGGGTGAACGAAAAGTATTGACATCTGGTGAGGAAGATGCATTTAATGATTCTGTTACTGAGCAGAGTAAAGATGAAGTTGAGGTTGAAATACTAGATGAGAGCGATGGTGGGTTTTCTGTATTTTATTTGTAGCTTGTTTTATTTTGTGGATTTTATAGAAGAGGAGGGAAAAAAGGAGGAGAAACACACCGATAATTTGGAACCAGTTAAAGAGGAGGATCCCTCGTCAGATGAGGATGATCCAAAATTTTTAGATGCGCCAATAAAAATTAAACCATTCGTCGGAACAAAGTACGCCAATTTTAACATAGTAAACATGGTTTTATATATTTTATTCCAGATTTAACTTTGGAGCATCCAGTGGAAACGAAAATGAGCCAACAATAGTTGATGCTGAAAATGTGGTTTATTTAGGAGACAACAAACCAGTGGTATTAAAACCAAACGTACAAAGAAGCAGAGGTAACAGTGAATCAAAAAATAAACTAGAACAGGAAAAAAGCTTGAAACCTAAAGACGACAACATCAAACAACAACAACAAACGAAACGAGGACAGAAAAGCAAGCTGAAGAAAATCAAAGAGAAATACAAAGATCAGGATGAGGAGGAGCGTAAATTACGTATGGATATCCTTCAAGTAAGATAATTACACCGTTTCCTAGTTAACAGTTTCTTACTGTTTTGTTTTTCTAGTCTTCTGGTACAAGTAAAGAACCAAAGAAAGGCAAAAAAGGGAAGGATTTCCACCAGAAAAAGCGAAGTGAGCCGAAAATACCGCGAGCTCCAAGAGAACAACAAATAGATGCGGGTGGGGGCGACGATGATGAACCGACTGTTCAGGCTGATGTGGATATGATTGATGCACTAACTGGCGTTCCAATAGAAGAAGATGAATTATTGTTTGCTGTACCTGTGATAGCCCCATACAATACCCTTGCTAACTACAAGTAAGAATTTTTGTTTATATTTAACAAATTTACATTTTTACTTTTTTCTTTATAGATTTAAGGTGAAGTTGACTCCTGGGACTGGAAAGCGTGGTAAGGCTGCTAGAACAGCTGTCACCATGTTTCTGAAAGATCGCACAATAACTCCCAGGGAAAAGGATTTATTGAAAGCTGTAAAAGATGAACAATTAGCCAGAAATCTACCTGGAAAAGTTAAACTCTCAGCGCCAAGATTACAAAACTTGAAAAAATAATCGTGTTATTTTTTAATGCAATTCTATTTTTAATAAGTTAATAATAAATGGTTTATTTGTTAAAGTAACGAAACAACATGCTTAATCATCCTCTTCTTCCTCCTCCTCCTCTTCCTCGGCTTCCTCTTCAGCTTCCTCTGGGCCACCAGCTTCACCCGGCGGTGGAGGTTCTTTGGGCAAGTGGTCCAAACGCCACTGTTCCTCTTCGGCACCTGTTGGGTCGGTCATTTCTAAAATCTCCGGACCAATCGGGTAATCTTGTTGAATCAGCGGTAGCGGAACTGGTGAAAAATTGTGATCCAAATACTTATGACCATTTCCTATATATGGTAAATTTTCAATTATTAACGCATGGTTTTCAAGTTCAAGTAGAATAGTAACCTAAGTAAGCATTGTGGAACAATTTTCCTTGTGTGGAAAAACAATAAGCCCCAGGCCACAGATTTGACCGAACGATGGCTATAGCAAAGTCCTCCAAGATGCTTGAAGAACACCGGACACTCCATGCTGGTACTGCTTCTAAGGATGCGTCCTCAGAGCACGGTGTTAGTAAAGCGGGACCTGTTTCCGGCTCAGGTCCAGCCTGTTTAGGCTCTGGTTCCTCTTCTCCCATCTCCTCGCCCATTTCTTCATCAATTTCAGGCAGTGGGCTTGGATTCCACCAGGTAGTACGACCTAAAAAATCCCAATCATCATTTTCACTAGGTACCTAGTTTCATTAAATAAGTGTACACCAACCTTGAGGAAGAATATACATGGTGTGGTGAACCCAAAACGACATGGAACTGTCTAATAAATCCTTTAGTGGTACCGGATCATACTTAGGGTTAACTTTGTAGGAGGTTTTAGTTTCTCCTGCCACAGCTTCCTCTGGTTCTTCCTCCTCTTCACCCTCTCCGACAGCCTCAGCACCAAATGTGTAGTATCCAAGTGGTGAAATGTGAGTACCCGCAGCTATTCTAGCGATTTGAGCGCGAAGATATTCCTTTTCCTTGCCAGGGAATTCGGGGTAGGTTAAGATGTCTTGGTTCAAATTCCCAGTAAATGCTTTGTATATTTGACGGGCCACACGGATTTGTTTGGGGGTTACATCGGGAAGTTGCACCCAGGGTTCACCAATGTCATTACAAACGTAATAAATCTAGAGGAGGATGTTTTACACAGCGTTACGTATGAATTCCAAATTTATATTTTCCTTCTAAATATTTCATTTACCATTGCATACAATAAATACAGGGTGTGTCACGACGAGTTGACAGTAGACATAAATCTATTACTAAACACAATTTGGTTCTAAAAATTGGTACACGCCCATCATACAATGTGCTCTATTTAATGAAAATATTGCCACATTTCTGGTGGAAGTAGACACAAACTTTGTTATTTTAAATGGAACACCCTGTATATTTTCGAATTTTTAGATTCTACACTTCATTTTAGATATAAAAGTATTAAGGTTGTATGATCCTAACATTAACGGTATTATAATTATTTACACTTTTTCATTTTTTTTTACAAAAATTTAGATGTAAATAAAAATTCGAATCTTGACAATGACACATTTTTCCAAAGTTTTTTTCTTACGTTTGAAGTAGGAATATACAAGCAATAAGCTGATATAGTTTTGGGAAACTTGCTTTATACAGGGTGTTGCTGGTTGTCCGTTCATTTTTAAAAGCTTTGATCAATGATAACTTTATTTTTTTAAATGGAACACCCTATATATTTCCACATTTTCGAATTCTACACTTAATTCTAAACATAAAAGTATTAAGGTTGTAAAGTCTTAAAATTAACGGTATTATAATTAATTACGTTTTTTCCATTTTCCAAGGTTTTTAAAAATTAACGATCAACCATAAGCGCCCTGTAGATATAAAATAAGTTTTTCAAAATCATATTACCGTGTTTCTTGTACATTTCTACGTCGACTAAAATTTGTTCTTTATTATATTTAATTTAATATTTTTTATTTTTATTTATTTTATTTATTATAATTAAGTAATTATGTATGTTTCTTCCAATTTTTTCATACAAAAACTTAGAGTCAAACATTTTCATATTTTACTAATGACACGTTCTTTCCAAAAACAAACCATATTTTAGTGGACACAGAAATGTACAAGAAACATGGTAATTTGGTTTTAAAAAACTTATTTTATACAGGGTGCTTGTGATTGACCGTTAATTTTTAAAAAACGTAATTAATTATAATACCGTTAATTTTAAGACCTTACAACCTTAATACTTTTATGTCTCGAATTAAGTGTAGAATTGGAAAATCTAAAAATATATAGGGTGTTCCATTTAAAAAAATTAAGTTATCATTGATTAAAGTTTTTAAAAATGAACGGACAACCACCAACACCCTGTATAAAGCAAGTTTTCCAAAACCACATCAGCTTATTACTTGTATATTCCTACTTCAAACACAAGAAAAAATTTTTGGAAAAAACGTGTCATTGTCAAGATTTGAATTTTTATTTACATCTAAGTTTTTGTAAAAAAAAATGTATAACCGGAAGTACCAGAAAGGTGGCAATATTTTCATTAAATAGAGCACATTGTATAATGGGCGTGTACCAATTTTCAGAACCAAATTGTGTTTAGTAATAAAGTTATGTCTACTGTCAACTCGTCGTGACACACCCTATAGAATATAAATTACTTTAGGTTTGTCTAATAAAGTCACATGCAAAATTATCTATTTTAATTTAATAATTTTTCTCAATATTTAAAATATTCTGAATAATTTCTGTAGAAAAATTAAAATATCTTTAAAATTCAACTTAACACGCTGTTGTAGGAAAAACAGTTTTTACACCTTTTTGTTTATTCCTATTCCGGAGAGTTCTGTAGGGGGTTCCGGTACTTCCTCAAAGAAAATCGATGGTACTGGAGGTAACTGTCTTGGAATTTTGGAATCGCCGCCTTCACCAGTCAGCTCTTGTTGCACTTTTATTTTAACTAAAGCCTCTTCCACATCACCTTGTTCCATTGGAATAACAGCCTCTTCGGTGACTAATGGCTGCTCTTCTTTGTTGCGTTCTTCTTCTGCTAACTACAAACTTATTACAGTAACTACTGAAGTTAACTATTTCTATAATGGCAAACCTCGTTTCGTTTCATATACTCTTCTTCCTTTAATTCGGTTTCCACTATGATGTAATTTTTGAACAATCCGTAGATTTTTCCCCAAAATCTAAACAAATAATGGTTAGATAATGTAGAGAAATTTTGGAAAATTTAATAACCTAATGGAGGCAATTGGTTCGGAATGGATGAGTTTATTCATACACAACATAATGCAAAACATTTCCGTTCGAGGCAAACCAATCCCGGCTTGTTCAAAATAATATAAAAGTTCCAGCATGTTATTTTTGGACATATCAGCCAATTCTAAGTCGGCGGGATCTACCGTAGATGGTTCTTCAGGCGTAATTGGCTGATGTAAACATAAATATTTTTTACAAAATAGAATTAATTAATAAATTATACGTTCTATTACTTAATTATATATAGGTACCTATAACTGGAAAAATACGGAATTAAAAAAAGTGTATAGAAAAATACCTGTAAGCTAATTAAAAAGGTGGTGATTATAAACATATTTCTGTTACTAATAATAATTAAAACAGGTGTAATGTTCTCTTTTAGAAAAAATGAACAACATATTTTTTTAAATTAATGTGCAATGTTTACAAACAAACAATAATTAATTGATCTTGTTTTATTCACACAACTTTTGTTTACGTCAATTTAAATTTTTGCGATTTGGGATAAAACAACAAGTTTGGACACTTAATTTACTTTCGCATATAAGGTCAAGATATATTTCTTAACTTAATAATAAAGTATTTAGTAGGTACAGGTTATACCTTTAACAAAGGCATAATTTTGTTGGCTAAAGCAAAACGTCCGGGCGGAACATAAATGTCTTCCAAATGGTCTGTTGCCGGTTTAAACCGTCTCTCCTTGACTTTTCGGCTATATTCCTCAAAGAAGTCGATGACATTTTCAGGACGTTCTGCTAAGATTTTATTTAACACGTCTGTTAAATGATCATATCTGAAAAATTGCAAAATAAAAGTTTTGTCAGTATGGGTGAGGACGGTGAGGTTTTCCTTGGAGTTTGGTTTTAGGAAATGTGCTTTATTATTTTAATTATTCATTATAAATATTTATTGTCTGAAGCTAAGCCATATTTGAATTCACTACCCACTGAATAAGAAAGGAGCATACTGTTTTTAATTGTAAGCAGTTCGCGAAGGTCAAAATATTGGAATTTTACCAGAATTGTAATAAAACGTTCATAGGGATTTGAAACTGGTTCCTAAATTAACAAATCAAAAGCATGTCGGCAAAAAATCGGAAATTTACTTGAAAAACATCTCGTGTCACCAAATTTGTATCTTAAAAGCTCTATTAGTTTTGTTTACTCAGATTTTTTTTTATAATTAATGCAATTAAATATGAACCAGATGAAAAATAGCAGTTTTAATAACTAAGTTCCATGTGAGAGGATTCTTTAAAGAGGCTATTATTTAGAGCAAAAAATTAGAGTCGATACACTCCTTGACCCCTCATATCCCCTCATACCGCCACACTAGACAGACACAAAAAATTAAATCTTTAAAAGAGCACTAATGACGTAATAAAGTTATTTACAAGCATTATAACAACAAATTAGTATTCCTTGAATGTAGTTTCAGTTTTTTCTTGTTTTCTAATAATAATTATTGGATACTTACAAATTATCACCGGTGTTGGCACTGGTTTGTTGTAGAAACGTTTTTGCACTAACAAATTCACTTTCATAGTTTGGTACGGCTGCAGCATCCTCATTTCCTATTACCTCGTAATCACGGATCATTTTTTTGGGGGGATTTTGACGTGTTTGTCATTTGCCAACTTGGAAAAAATGGAGATGATCCTGCGAAAATTAGAGTATTAGTTTTATGCTTAGTACGAGTATTACATAATACGAGCCCTAACAACTAAATGTTCGGACAGAAGTAAATTTTTGAAGTATGAAAGGAGAACTGGAAATTTTATGCAAATAATTAGTAAACACCTAACAGTAGAATAAGATAAAGCCTTAATAACAATAATATGCATCGAAGAAAATTATTTATTGGATTTAACAATATTTTAACCTTAATAATTCGCAAACTTTACAAAATGAATTTGCAACTTAAATGTTGGGATAAACTTTAATTTAGGACCATTAATAAGAGGTTACGTCTCTTTTTGCTTTAATAGTTGCCTGTATTCTAGCAGGTATTGTATTTATCAAATTTTGGTACAATTCTGGCGTAAAACTGTCCCAAATTTCTTCTATTTTGGTCTTTAAGTCCCCAATGGTTCTTGGTGGATTATTGCAGAATACGTTTAATTTTATGCCAAAGAGTTTCAATGACATTTAAGACCGGACTGGATGAGGGCCATGAAAGCACCTTTATGTCGTTTTCCCCCAAGTTTCAAAACTGTGATTTTTTAAAAACAGTCGTCAGAAAATTACGTCACATTTTTCAAGTGCTATTTTAAAGCTACGAAATATGCCTAAAATCACCAAATAAAGACTTGGAGATTTTTTTGTACATAAAACCAACATCCAGTTTTGCAATAAAGTAAATTTTACCAAAATCCAACCAGTGGTTCCAAAACTGTGATTATTTTAATGTAGGTAGCACCCTCAAAAAACACGTTTTTTGAAAAGTAAGCTGTGGAACTCGAAAAAAATGCAAAAAAATCATATTAACATTTCAGGATTTTTTCAATATAGTACGATTATTGAGCTTTGATTTAAATGTTTTTTGACAGAAATCCAACCAGCGGTTTCAAAACAGTTACTAGAAATTTTTATAATTTTAAAGGTGCAATTTTGAAGCTTCGATAAATGCCTAAAATCACCAAATAAAAACTTATGTAACTTTTTTGTAAAGAAAACCAACATCCAGCTTTGCAATAAAGTAAATTTCATCAAAATCCGACTACTAGATCCAACGTTTTGAAAATAATAATTCTTTGTTTCTACAATTTTCCCATCCTGCTGGATTAAAGTGCCACAGTTTTGGAACCGCCGAGCGGATTTTTACGAAATTTACGTTTTTATATAACTAAATGTTGGCATTATAACAGAAAAAACCATCAATATTATGGAAGTTAATTTAGATAACTTTTGCGCGTATGGAAAAAAGACAATCAAATTTACTTCTGTCCGAACATTTAGTTGTTAGGGCTCGTATTATTCAAAAAGGACTATTTAAATAAATAATTAAATTTTTCTTAGTTGGAAAGTAATTTATTGAAAGCATTCTTATAATTAAGCTTAAAACAATAGCAATTAACTGAAATAATATTTTCTTCGAGGAAATATTAGAGGCTCTATAAATATTTAGAACCGATTTCCGTCTAATTTTTTTCTATTGTGATAAATTGCAGAAAGACATTGAAAATTATAAAAAATGGTGCATCGACAATGCCATAGATCTAAACACAGCCAAATGTTAAATCTATCACTTTTCCAAGGAAAAAATGTTGCTATTATAAAGATATAAATTTAAAAAAAGTATACCTAATTATTGAAAATCTTATAAGGACTAAATTCCACTTATTCGTTACAAGGAAGATAAGGCAATTCATGCAGTCATTATTCTGTATAAGTGTATAGTACACGAGTCATTTATAGAAGCTACTTGTTGATAATTGACTGAATTATTGAACTCATTCGAAAGAAGCTTTTAATTGTCTTTTTTTAAAATTGGGAAACGAATTGAAAAATATTGCATATACTGATCCAATGTATTTTCTTTGTTTATATGCTATATTTCAACCAGCATTACGGGACTTTTTTCAAATTAACATTTTTTTTATATTATAGGTAAATTTAGTAAAATTTTGTCCTACCTTATATGAAGGTACGCAAGATGTGATAGTTATAAAAACTTAATCCGAAGGGCTACTTTTGGTACAAAATTTAGAAATGTAAAGAAAGATAAAGTTTCATAATAAAAAAAAATCAGTTCGTTTTTAGGTTATTCCTTTCTTATAAGTAATAATAAAGTAAGTAAAAATCGTGATTTTTTGAAATTATTCCCTAAACCAAATTAGGTACAAAACAATCGTTTACTTATTCCAAATTAACAGAAAATC
Source organism: Pediacus dermestoides (assembly GCA_963942485.1). Taxonomy (NCBI): domain Eukaryota; kingdom Metazoa; phylum Arthropoda; class Insecta; order Coleoptera; family Cucujidae; genus Pediacus; species Pediacus dermestoides. Next base: position 8,799,613 of record OZ012629.1, read on the forward strand.
CTTTATAATTACAGAAATTTTGATTGAAACTTAAAATAGTTTGACAATTCGTTATACAGAGTGGTTCTAAATGATTGCGACAGATTTCAGGGGGTTATTTCAGAACTGATTCTAATAAGAGAAATGTTGATATGAACATAGACACTAAATGGCTTAATTAGCAAGATACAGCGCGTTAAATGGCAGTTAAGGATACAAAGGCCAAGGTCTAAAATAAAAAAAAAACATGTAAAGTGACTCTTGTACCTATACAAACAGGCAATAAAATCTGGAATTTTTTATGGATTTTAGATCTGTTTGAATTTTTACTAGGATTAGCTTGTGTTTTTGTATTAAAGCAAAGCTCAAGAAAATCTATTAATTTTTGTGTATGTTATAGTTTTAAGGACACAAAATCTAAATTGGCCAACTTTTTAAGTGTATTTTTTGAAATTTTATGATAGTTTTTGTTTTTAGGACAGAAAATCTAAATTGGACAAATTTCTGAAGCGATAATATTAGGCAATAAAATCCAGAATTTTATTGGATTTTCATTCTGTTTGACTTTTCTATTGAATACAACTTATTTATTTAAGTATAACAAAGCAAACCGCAAGTAAATCCATCCATTTTTTGAAATTTTACGACTGTTCCACTAGAATTGGACAAATTTTTAAATGAATTTATGGTAGGCAATAAAATGTATCATTTTGGACGGATTTTCAGTCTGTTTAAATAATTTACTAGAACAAACTTATTTCGCCGAAACAATGTAAACTGCAAGGATATTAAGCCATTTATTGAGATTTTACGACAGTTTTAAGGACATAAAATCTAGATTTGGACAAATTTCTTAAGCGAGCCTGTGGTAGGCAGTAATTGTGGACATATTTTCATTCTGTGTGAATAATTTAGTACCTAGAATAAATTTATTTGTTTGCAAAAAATCAAACAAGAAAATCTGTGCATTTTCGAAGTTCTGCGATAATTTTAAGAACGCAGTCTAAATTTCTCAATACACATGCTCAGCCAATAATATTCGTTCCAAAGAGGCAGTTTTTGTTACAAATGGTACAAAGGTATTTTGATTTAACCTATCTTTGAAAATCCTTCAAAATTTTCTTTTTCTGTATTACTTATAATACCTGAAGTCTTTTTGATAAAATTATTTTATTACAGCTGATTTTTTTTTGTTAATCACATGAAATTTACCAAAAGGAGTTGGAGGATTCGGGTTAACTATTGTATTTTTTTAAATAATTTGTAATCGTAAATCTTGTGTCTGGTTTTAAATTTCAACCCAAAACTTTACAAAGTCTATTAGCCTTACACAAAGCATTAAAGAAATGTGCCTTTTAAAAAACAGGAACTTGACCCTTTCTACTAGGACCAAATTGTATTAATTTAAATAGCGTTCCGAATTCTTGAAAATGAAACGATAATATTGTAAATTTCTCATTTGATTAATTGGTGAATGTACTATTTAATTAATTTATTAATTAATTAAATAGCTATTATTATAGCTATTTTGTACCAAACGCTAATAACCTGAGTTTAGGTTAGGTGCAAATTACACTATAATAGTAGGTAACAAAAACTGCTGCTGTGATGCAAATACACAAATCAGCAAAAAAAAATTGTTTTTACTTTATTTCTAAGCTTCATTTCTAGCCCAAGTAATTTTCCTAATTACTCAAGAAAAACTGTATAATAAACTGACTGGCACTAGTCTGGATTTTTTCAAATGACCTTAACTCTAATTGTTTCATGAAGAGTTCAATGTTTAACTCAATTTCTGCAATATTATAAACAAACAACAAATTTACAATAAAAACTGATTTGATTAAACAGATTGCATCGAGTGCATGCTCTGGCATTAAACTTGAAATTATTACCAAGGACAAAGGACAAGCAAATGCACCAACTCCGTACCTTCACAGTACTTATAAAAGCAAATTACTTAAGTTTTACATTATTTATTTACCTTCTTCTGTTGCACTTAGTTCTTTATGATAAAATGAAAAATTATTTTGTTGTGATATTTTTTGTGGGTGCGTTTGGACGAAATCGTGCGTCAGAGGAAGTTAGTTTGTTTCCGAGTTTACCAGTTACTGTAAGCAAAAGTGATAATTTAGTGTGTAAAGACCAAGGGGATTTATACAGGGATAATTTGGAAAATTTCACACTATGGGCGTATGAAAGTAACTGTTTAAAGCTAGTTTTTAGGGAAATTACTAAAGAACTGTTTTAGTGTGGGATTCTACGGCGAAATCCTCCGCTGGTGTTCTAAGGGGTAATGTTTTCCAGTTCGGACATTATAAGCAATGTTTAACAGCAAAAGCACCGTTTCCAACGCAATATTGTTTGGCCACACTAGTGGCTAATGTTCCAAAACCCAAAAAGTCTAGAGATAACTTGTCGCTTTATTACAATCCTCTCTCGTCAGTTTTCCAACGATTCTATGTAAGATTTTTTGAAATAAAATGAAGAATAACACTTTTAATTTATTCTACTTAATACTTAAAGAAAACCCGAGATTTAACCCAGCAAACCCGAAATGTAATAAAAGCGGGTTGGTGCGTGCCATCGTCTTGCACTCAAGGTGATTTAGCGACATATTTGAATGAATATTTGGAAAAAATAGAGCATCCCTTAATTGATCAAAATGTGACGTACTCGGCAGAAATTTCCAAGGATTTTTGTGTGTCACAGGTGGATGATCAATTTTATACAAGTGCTGACATTATTTTTTGGTAAAAACGGTCCAAATGAAAGGTTGTTAAATTATTTTTTAATATTTGTGTTTTTCAGTTTATTAACAACTGTTTTAATAGTTTTAGCTATTGTTGTAACAGTTTATGATTGCAGTGTTGTTGAGGAATTTAAGGAAAAATCTAAAGGTCAGTATATAGTTTGATTTAATAGGAGCGTTGTTTTTAGAAAATCAGCTGGAATATAAAATATAAAGTACAGCGAAATACAGGGTGTCCCAGTTTATATCGTCAGGATTTCACCATCAGTCAATAGTTTAGCGAAAATTAAAGGTGGTTTGTCTAATAAACTATGGTCGAATGTTGCTTCCTTTTTGACGTACAGGCCATTAAAGAAAATAAATTATTTTAAATAATTTGCTATAAATCAATAACAAAAAAGTTAGCCTTCTGAAATTTTGCATAGATTTTTTTTTGTATTCTCTTATTAATAGTGGTTGCAATTATTTTATTTAGAACACAGAGGCGTGCGTACGGATACTTCAAAAACATTTTATTGAATAAAACGTACGCCACTTGTTTTTTGGTAGCACCAATATGCAGAGAGTATTTTCCATTCAATTTAGAAAGTTTTTCGTATCTTATAATTTTTTGATAACTTAACTCAAAATAACCTAATAGTACCTACAGTAAACAAGGGAGAAAAAAAGGCTTCAAATAGACTTTTTTTACCCTACAGCCAATTTTTGTAGAATCTTCTAGAGGGTCACCCTGAAAGTTTAAAACTGAGTTTGTGTATTCGTAGACCCCGCCCTTCCTTCACCAGCCCTCAATTAAGGGTTGGATTTTTTGTTTATTGAATAACTTTTTTCCTATTAAATTTTCGAAAAAAAGAGTCAGTACAAAGTTGTAAAAAAATATTTCCTACAACTTATCTTTTAAACTTTTTTTGATATTGTCGATATTTAAAAAGTTATTCAACAAATAAATTGAAAATTTTGGGGAAAGTGTAGTAAGTAGTAGTAGTAGTAAGTAGTACCTAACTAGAGAAAAATTTCCCTAAAATTTGCAACTTATTTGTTGAATATCTTTTTAAATATTGACAATATCAAAAAAATATTAAAAGGAAAGTTGTAGGAAATATTTTTCTCTACAACTTTGTACTGATGCTTTTTTCGGAAATCTAATAGGGAAGAACCTCTTTAATAAATAAGAAAAAAAAAGTTATCAAGAAATTGTAAGATACAAAAAAGTTTCTAAATTGAATGGAAAATACTCTCTGCATATTGGTGCTGCAAAAAAAACCAGTGGTGTACGTTTTATTCCATAAAATGTTTTTGAAGAAACCCGTACGCACGCCTCTGTGTTCTAAATAAAATAATTGCAACCACTATTAAATAAGAGAATACAAAAAAAAGATCTATACAAAATTTCAGAAGACTAACATTTTTTGTTATTGATTTATAGCAAATTATTTAAAATAATTTATTTTCTTTAATGCCCTGTACATCAAAAAGGAAGCAACATTCGACCATAGTTTATTAGACAAACCACCTTTAATTTTCGCTAAACTATCCACTGGTGAAATCCTGACGATATAAACTGGGACACCCTGTATAAATGTCTACAGATTTTGAAGAATACAAACTTTTACAATTATTTCAGCTCTCTTTGGCAATATGTATTTTATACGCTAATAAAAATTCGTTATCTTCCATTTTTGAGGATCGTAATTCATAACATTTTTAGAATCAACATTCTACAAATACATTATGGCCTTTTCCGCCAAACGCAACTTCGCAGACTTGAACCGAATCGAAGAAAAAAATCCAGCATTGAAGATTCTCTATGGATTTAGAACCGTCTCAATCTTTGTGATAATAATTTCACATCGCTTTGGAACTATTGTATCCTCAGCTGTATATAATTTTGACCACATAGAACAGGTTGCCTTAACTCTTTCAAACAAACTTATTATCATTGATGATTTATTTTTGTAGACATACAGACAACCCTGGGCTTCCTTCCTGTTTCATGGGGATTTATTCGTCGACTCCTTTTTTTTCCTTGGTGGCCTCTTAGGCATGTACACGCTGAGTGGATATTTTGAAAAAAAAACCGTCACTCCAGGTCTCATTATTTTAAATCGTTATGTTAGGTAAGTATGTTTTTAATTAGTTTGTATAATTAAAATTGTAAATGTTCTGGTTAATTAAAATTTAAAAAAATAAATCAGAATTGTTATGCAAATATTTAGATTTTATAGAATAATAACAATTAAGTGTGGTAAATATAAATCAAGCCAATTTGAAAGTCATGTTTTGAAGTGTGGGAGATAATAATTTTAATTAGAATTACACATCGTGTATTGATTTGTTATGTAGCATTTTATTATTTGCGAAAAAACTATAATCAAACATGCATTTTTGAATAATTTATTAGCAATTTTTCAAATAACTGTCCCACAAATAATCCACACAAATTTAACAACCGTTTAAAACTATACATGTGCAAATTATTACAACTAATTACATTGTATATATCCGGGAGACAATTTATTTTGATTTTAAAAGTAAAACTATGTTACATATTAAACAATTAAACAGATTTATTTGATGGAAAAATGATAATATCCTTGAACTAGTGAGAGGAATCCATTCTTCTATAAACCTGAACGAACTGAAATAATTTATTGTATAAATTAAGATTTAATACGGCTTGCATGTACATTAGTTTATAAATATTTAAAATAATATATCCAATTATCCTATTTGTACACGGCAAGATAAATAATTATAATTAGTTTATGCAGAAAAAAAGATTACATAAAACAACCACAATCTGGTTTATTTTTATATTTCCAAGCAATTTGATCTTCTAACTTTATAATCAAATCTTACAGGTTGACTCCAGCATACGCCTTCGTCATTTTCTACTATGCGACGATGTTCAACTACACAGGCGAGGGTCCTCTTTGGAAAGTGATAGCTGGTGGTGATTCCAGAGATTGCAAGGACAATTGGTGGACAAATTTACTATACATCAGCAACTACGTCAATGCAGATCATATGGTAAGTTGTAAGGGGAAAATAAGAAATAAGTTATGCACATGGAGCGAAAGGAGCATAGACAAAATGATATAATGCAATTTTTGCACAATTCAAGGATAAAGCTAGTAGCTGGTGGATAAATAGTGATTCAGCACTAGTTTATTATAATGTATGACTTAAAAATCTATTTACAAAACCCACATGCAAATAATTATGTTTTTGCCATTAGTTTTTTTCTTCTAGTGTATGCAAGATTTGCTTTCTCTTTTATTGCGAAAATTTCAAAATAGATACTTTAAATTGTTATCGCTGGTTAAACTTTGAAATCGAAGACCGGCTATAAACCCTATACTGTAAAACAGTCGTTAAATTGGGTAATTACCCTACCTGAAACACAGCAATTAACAAAAACAATTTTTAAACAAGTATTTAGTTTGAGGTTTGCCATGAACAATACTATTTCCTACTTTAAAATTTGTAAGTTAGGAAAAAATACAAAGAAGCAAGGACAAATTTTACGTGATAATTATGATGAAACGTGGATACCAGAAGTAGTGCAATAACCTTAAACCTTATTATTAAACGGTTTTTTTAACATTTCTAAAAATTATAATAACAAATCTGCTATTGTTAAAAATTCAGTTGCATTAATTGACTATTAATTCATTATCAGGATGTAAATCTTTCTGCAACAAACAGCTGTTTCATAAAATTTTAAAATCCCGTCGGTGTCTATCATTGACCTTTCTTTCCACTTGTCAATCTTGAAATGTGGGAGGTTGTTCAAAGTTATATAATGTACAGATTTTTGGGACAATATGACCTGCAAAAATGAGAGCAATCAGATGAACTACTAATTTATACGAGAAAGAACCATTAAAATTTTGAAACTAACACTTCAAGGTTGGTTTACTCTGCGACTATTGATGTCTCCTAGTGGAAACTCGCAAAGAAGAATGGTTCAATTTGTGCTCGATCTTTCTAGGAAATAAAATGAATCATGGTGTGTTTTATATGTTGCCAGCAGTTGATTGTAAATGTTTTTTTTACAGAATGATTACGATGAGAACAACTCAATTGTAAATAATAATTAATTAGCACAACATGCGCATAATAACAAATTAATTGGTCATGTCCCCAGGTTAAAATGTGATTGAAAGTGAGTTAAGTATTCTGTGGCTGCAAACCAAAACAAGACGAAATAATTTTTATTTAAGCAAATATATTTATTTTGAATGTTTATTCATAATGTACTTTTGAGATTCCACTCCATAAATACATTAAAATGTCAAAATTAGCCGGAGCCAGAAAAAGAATTTTCAAGGTATATTAACTTTACGTGATGTCGACTGTTCTGTAATGATCTCATAAATGTTATCAATCGGCCGATTTGCACAGATTCGAAGTTATTTCAAGCAAGATTTATAAAAAGTAACTAACTTTTCTAATAAAAAAATTCACACGTACGGTTAAAAAGTATGGATGTTTTAAGAAACCGAACATGAAACGATAGTTAATATTAGGCACTTTTGTATTTTTATTAGGTACAGATCATAAAGTTATTTTTTATACTCCCTAATGTATGATCTTATCAGCCGTACTTGAATTAAATTTGAATGACAATGAGTTTTTCGCTTTACAGACCGGTTTGTAATACCAATACTTATTCAATTTTCTCAGCAATAAATTTATTGACCTGAACTTTATTTCATTTAAATACGTTAGGTTAATTTATGAAAATTTATATAACATTAGTAGTAACCGGAACTAAGTTTGACTCTTTCTTGTATCTATTATAATGAATGTACCTTATGCTTCCAAGAATTTCGAGTTCCATTCATTAATAAACTTCTTACTACTTACAACTAATATACTCTAAAAGGTCTTTACAAAATCCTACCACAAGTTTTTGGGCTCAAAATAATTCGTTTAAACCAAACATACCTTAGTCTAAAAGTTCTTCCTTACTGAGTTACAAGGCGCTAAAAAATATTTTTCCAAATAATTTTTTAAGTATATCTACAGAACGGTTTAAAGTAGAGATTTGAAATTTGGTGGGTTAATAAGTCTATAAGGAAGCTACAATTTGTTGGTATTAGAACCAAAATAATATAGTTCAGTGGCGTACTTATCGAAGAGGTCTCAGGGTTTTTTTTTAATAATTTTAGTAGGGGATTAAATTTTTTTACAAAATAATAAGAATTTTGATAGATACGCTCAGGACACGTAAAAAAGGTATACTTGTTTGATTTGCATTAACTCAACTGTTTGCGAGATATTTCACTTTGAAAATTTTTTTGCTATTAAGACGACAATTTGTGGCACCCTGTAAAGTCAAAAATATTGGGTCACTCTAATACCGCTCATTCTACGTCCAAAACTAAGCATAATTTCTATCTTATACCGTTCTATAAATATACGTAAAAAAGATAGAGGGCGAATAAAAAATACATCTTTCAACACCCTGTATTTTAGTAACGAAACATTTTTGGGGGTCGGTTTCTACAATCATTTATGCTTAGTTTTGAACGTAGAACCAGCTGTATTAGTGACCCAATATTTTTTACTTTACAGGGTGTCACAAATTGTTTTTATAGCAAAAAAATTTTCGAATTTAAATATCTCGCAAACAGTTGAGTTAACGCAAGTCAAACAAGTATACCTTTTTTACGTGTCTTGAGCGTATCTATCATAATTCTTGTTATTTTGTAAAAAAATTCAATACCCTACAAAAATATCCAAAAAAACACTGAGTCCCCCCTATAAGTACGATACTGAACAATATTATTTTGGTTGTAATATCATCACATTGTAGCTTCTTTATAGACTTATTAACCCACCAAATTTCAAGTGTCTACTTTAAACCGTTCTGTAGATATACTTAAAAAACGATTTGGAAAGATAATATTTTTTAGCACCCTGCAACTCAGTAAGGAAGGACTTTTGGACTAAGGTATGTTTGGTTCAATCGAATTATTTTGAGCCCAAGAACTTGTGGTAGGATTTTGTAAAGAACTTTTAGAGACACCTGTCTTATATAGTATTCAATTTATTGACATTAGATTCCATAATTTCTACATAGAATCAATCACCAAAATAAAATGTTTACAAGTTTTAAATTAGCCCTATAAACCAGAAGTACCAGTTCTACCACCAATAAAACAGTTTTTATGCTTTCCCGATGGTATTTGACGAAGGTTAATCATAATCTATACTTCCTCTATTTGAGGAAGTCTTAATTAAAATACGTGAATGACGTAAAGAATGTTCATGAGATTTTCAGTAGGTAGGTACTCCTGATAATGGACGGAGAAAGTAAACAAGACAAAGAGCCCTAAATCTTGCCAACAAATTTAACTGGATGTAGAGTGCTTAAATTCACGTAAGTAGACACTTAATTGCTTCAACAAATAGAGTACAAAATAATTATGTCAAATTAGAGATCAAAATAGAGGCTTGGAATCGTTAAAGAGGTAGATACGTCTTCTTGATATTGCATAAACATTTATTGGTTATGACGTAACGATCTTCTACATATTGTGAATTGAACTGTGATTACATATCACATAACTAATAAATTTTAAGCGAAATTAGCCGGAATATTGGACTGTTTTAAATGAAACAAATTAATTCATTCAAGTGACAGTTTCGTTCATCTACATAAGATTCTTCAGAGCATCTGAATAAAAATATGAATAGTAAATATTAAAACTTTCTCAAAAATTCGACAAGATCTAGCCACAAATTCATTCGAATGCTTTGATGGACGAAATAAATTATTTATTATTATTATTAATTTACGGATAAACCTCTAGAATATTTTTACATTGATTACTATAAACTTATACCTAATAAATCACAAAGTTTTATGAAATATAACACATATAACATTCTTCTTAAATTGTATCAAGGATGAACAAAACATATTGCACTCGTCGTAATATTTATTTACTGTATTGGCCATACGATTCAAACTTAGGTTTAATCCATAATTAGTACGATGGTAACTATTCTGCAGTAACTTAAAATTTCTAAAATTACGAGTAGGAATATGGAATTTAAATAATGCCAAGATATCAGGAGAACTTATGAGGTAATTCAGAATTTTAAAAACAAATATTAATTCGTAATATAAGCGACGCTCACACAGAAGAGGAAGATCAAAGTACTGAAGAATATGTATATAATTGTAAAAGTCAATGTTATTTACGAAACAAAGTGATTTCAAAAATTTGCGTTGAATTTTTTCAATTCTATTTATGTGAGATAAATACATTGGTGACCATATTATAGAACAATACTCCACAGATGATCGCATTAAAGTTGTGTACAAAATAATTAGACATCTTATGTCTTCGAATTCTTTTGTATGTCTTAATATGAAACCGAGAGTTCTGTTAGTTTTTGCTATTACAGTGTCAATATGATCAACGCAGGTGAGTTTTGGATCCAACCATACCCCAAGATCTTTAAATGTATAAATGCTTTCAAGTTCAGAACCAGCAATTATGTAATGATAATATGAGGGACATGTTTGTCGCGTAAATTTCATCGTCTTGCATTTAGAGACGTTAAGGGATAGACCATTCTCTTTACATCAACTATTGAACACATCTAAATCATTTTGTAGTTGGTATTGATCATTAATATTTTCGATGCGTTTAAATATTTTAGTCATCAGCAAAAAGAAGGAAATTACACTTCATTAATACGCTTTTGCTGTCATTTAAGAACAACAAGAAAAGGATAGGACCTGTATGAGAACCTTGCCCGATTCCGGAATATACATTATTTTTCTTAGATTGAAATCCATTTATGCATACTATTTGAGTTCGATTACTTAAAAAAGATCTAATGCAAGACAGTAGTGGATCACAAATGTAATAAAAATGTTCAAGTTTATGGAGCAATAAATGCTTTCTGGAGAAAACACAATCAACAATTAATTTCATAGAAAACAGTCCAAAATTCCGGGTATTTTTGCTTAAAGTCATTCCAAGGACGAAATATTGCAACATAATAAACTAATAAACTACTATTCCTAATGGGTTACAGTAGTTTTATGAATTAATAATGTTTATCATTTTGTGTTTACGGATTCGTTTGGAATGCCGAGGATGCCACATCTGTTAACGCATCAAAACATTTTTCAGTATAGGTATAAAAATCCTTATACCATGATTTTTAGCATGTCCTCTTGTAGAATGATTAAGTAAAGTTCAATTATCCACAAGATCTCACTTATGTATTTTTTAACCCCTACACGCAGATCCGTAATTGGTTACTTTGAGGCTCATTCTATATATTTTATGCCTTTCTTGAGCGATTTCCGCTTAAAAATAGTTTTGTTTATAAATTTTCTGCATACGCAATTTCATGGTGGGAGGTGGTACCTAAGAATAAACAACAAATTTATTTTGAAGTTAATGCTAATTTAAATGATTTACAAACGGTTAATTTATAATTTACTCAAATGTTTCTACGCTTCATTGTTGATGTTTTGTATAATAATTAGTCATTGACTTAAACACTTTTTTTTCAGCTGAACACATTATTATTGCACCTTAGTGCAAGTATTATGTAATATTATGAAAATGTTACTAAAGAAATTGACCCTAAAAGAAAATAAACGCTGACAATGCGTGGGTTTAAAATTTGCTTTGTGCATTCCACATAATATAAAAATTATTTCACGTTGCGTCGAATTTTTGTTGAGATGCTGTATGGAAGATAAACATTTCTTGTATGCACAACACGAATATAAGTAGGTTCATAATGATTAAATTATACACTAAAGAACAGCGAATGAAAGAACATACACGTAACTTTATTATACCTAAATTGGGAAATACGGCGCGCCGGTAAATATTGTATAAATCTCATTGCAATTGCAGTGTTATTAAGACAAAAGAAACGAATAATATCGTGATCATTGAATCAATTATATTGCGCATGCAGACACGTAAGTATGTGAACTTTTAATTAAATCAACGAGACAAAAAATATGTCGTTACGCTATGCTATAATAACCAGCTAATATGCGTTATGTAATTTTTCGTATAATTTAGAGTAGAAATATGTGGTTCAATAGAAACCTCGATAAACCTGAAGTTGTAATTAATATTTATAAGCAACGATTTGCGAAAATTGCACAAATAAAATTCCTCGAGTTCAATTTTGTTAAAATTGTATGGAACCGCACACACAAACGCAAATATTCTTTCGGGTCAAACTTAGATAACACTTTTATTTGTGCTATTGTTTGTCGAGTAGAAAGTTATTTGGTGTTATTAAACACCAAACAGTCAGTCAGAGATTTTTGTACGAATATCTGTTATACACTACATCAGTTGCCTAATTATTCAAACACTGTTACTACACCATCATTCAGTACGACTTCGAAATACTACAATAGTTAATTTACGAGTTTGGGCGTCATTAAAGAGAAATGTGCAGGAGAATGTAGAAGAAAGACGTTGAGGAGACAACTAACAGTATTGCTAAATTTGTTGGTTAATAACATCCTGATTCTTTCATATACCTAAGTGCAGGCCTACAAATTGTGTCTGATAGAGTAGATATAAGTGTATATAGCTGTTCACGTTTAGGTTGCATAATATGCAAAGTTTTGGATGCCGGTTCAGTATAATATTATGTAATGACTGGTAAGAATAATGCACTCGCACGGTGATTCAGCATTCTTGATGGCGCGTTCTATATTTTGTCAGCCAGGATATTTGATTTGGTTGATTAATGGTGGTAGGTACAATCTCTTGAAAAGTTCAGGCTGAAAAAATGTTGCCAAATGTATAGGATTTCCCAGAAACGTTTGGGGTCAAAATAACTTGATCATTAGAAAGGTACTGTGGTTTCAAAACGAATTTTTGTTTATCTATTGATTTCAAAATAAGATCAAGTTAAAAAAATTTAAATATAATATTATATTATACAGGGTGTCTCTAAAAGGTCTTTACAAAATCCTACCACAATTTTTTGGGCTCAAAATAATTCGATTGAACCAAACATACCTTAGTCCAAAAGTCCTTCCTTACTGAGTTACAGGGCGCTAAAAAATATCTTTCCAAATCGTTTTTTAAGTATATCTACAGAACGGTTTAAAGTAGAGATTTGAAATTTGGTGGGTTGATAAGTCTATAAGGAAGCTACAATGTGATGGTATTACAACCAAAATAATATTGTTAAGTGTCGTACTTATAGGGGGGGACTCAGTGTTTTTTTGGATATTTTTTGTAGTGTATTAAATTTTATTACAAAATAACAAGAATTATGATAGATACGCTCAAGACACGTAAAAAAGGTATACTTGTTTGACTTGCGTTAACTCAACTGTTTGCGAGATATTTAACTTCGAAAATTTTTTTGCTATAAAAACAATTTGTGACTTACCCTGTAAAGTAAAAAATATTGGGTCACTCTAATACAGCTGATTCTACGTCCAAAACTAAGCATAAATGGTTGTAGAAACCGGCCCCCAAAAATGTTTCGTTACTAAAATGCAGGGTGTTGAAAGATGTTTTTTTTATTCGCCCTGTATCTTTTTTAGGTATATTTACAGAACGGTTTAAGATAGAAATTATGCTTAGTTTTGGACGTAGAATGAGCCGTATTAGAGTGATCCAATATTTTTTACTTTACAGGGTGTCACAAATTGTCGTCTTAATAACAAAAAATTTTTTCATAGTGAAATATCTCACAAACAGTTGAGTTAATGTAAATCAAACAAGTATACCTTTTTTACGGGTCTTGAGCGTATCTATCATAATTCTTATTATTTTGTAAAAAAATTTAATCCCCTACTAAAATTATTCAAAAAAACCCTGAGACCTCTTCGACAAGTACGCCACTGAAAATATTATTTTGGTTCTAATACCAACAAATTGTAGCTTCCTTATAGACTTATTAACCCACCAAATTTCAAATCTCTACTTTAAACCGTTCTGTAGATATACTTAAAAAATTATTTGGAAAAATATTTTTTAGCGCCCTGTAACTCAGTAAGGAAGACCTTTTGGACTAAGGTATGTTTGGTTTAAACGAATTATTTTGAGCCCAAAAACTTATGGTAAGATTTTGTAAAGACCTTTTAGAGACACCATGTATAGTATGATTATATTTTTTCCAAGTATAGAGATAGGTAACCCTATATGGAGCTTTTGCTTAAACATTTTTTTCCTAAAATAAAAACTTTTTGGAAATTAAAATCTGCCGGCTTTTATTTTTCTGTTATTGACGTACCGCATCATAATTTCTAGTTTGAGGGAAGGTTAGGCTGTAATTTTTTAAATGGGATTTCTCATATATTTTTAGATAAAATTTTTCATCTCAACGTATAACTTAGGTCGTTCTTCGTTAATCTAAAATGTAGTATGTAATTGCATCCACAGGTTCTTTACATAATCTTAAATTAATGAAATTAATGTGAGAAGAAGTTTTGCTGAATAAATTTGCACAAATTTTCAGTTTTCCATTAAAAAAATGTGTTTTAATTCTTCTTAAAAAGTTACAGTTCACAAAAAATGTAAGAATCACTAACTACTTTACTTCCATTGCAAAAATATGCTCTGACATGTTATCAGATTTACTATGTATACAAACTAAATTTAAACTAAATCTAATATTATACTGAAATACAGGGTGTGCACTTTAATTACACACTATGAGGAAGGAATTTGTAATTTTTTGTTATTTCCTGCTCTACTACGAAATTTATTGCTTGTTTCATGTCCGGTCAAATACAGTTTCGTTATATAATTTCTTTCTTCAAATTGGATAATCTTGATCCTTACTTTATTATATTTCGACATTTTACCTAGAGATTTAACTGAACTTTCTCAAAATAGATGTACCTACCTATACGACAACATAAAATTTGAAAGCATTTACGAATTTATCTATAAATTGGATTATTTATTTAGTTTACTTTAATTGGTATGTATATAATATTAATATTCATGAATCTGAATTAATTAGGAATGACCAAGTCTTTAATAAAATATAATGAAGGTTATAAGTTTTATGCCCGATTTAAGAGTCTGTAAAAATCAAAGTAATCATAGAATAGTTAATTATAAGTCTAAAAACACATTTATGGAATCGGGCATTACTGATGTATATTCGATTCTTATAATAATTGTTGCAGTTTCAAAATATTTCTATAAACTTTTTTTTTGTCAATTTTCCATATTTTTTTGCTAGAAGAAAACACAAGATCTCGATCATATTTGAAACAGTCCGATTAAATTTAGTATTCAGTTTATTTAAATTTCTGAATACAACTAACATCAATTTATATTATAAAATAAGCGAAAATCATTGAAATTTTATTATAGCGAAACCTTCACGATGCGAAATTTTCTCATGATATCTTGTAGTAATTCTTTAAAAGTGCCAAGAGTAGAATTTATTATTTTTGTATACTCATCAATAAATTTTTAGACGGTATAAACCTGTTCTAAAATAAATATTTGTATTATTTGAATAACTTGGTCTTTGCAAAATAAATGTTATAAAGTATTCGTTAGTAACTGAAAAATTGAATTATTACCATGACCAAACCATCAACTAACTTAAGCGCAGTTGTATACTTAATCTAATTTTCGTTGATTTTAAAACAAGATAAGTGACCTCCGAAATTTTACAGTTGGTTAAAAATATGAAAATCTGCATGTCTAATCAAATTTCCTCCTCCAATTTATTGCAATCAATTTTCTTCAAATAATTTGATTCTATTTGCCAAACGTTTTTTTAATAAACTTTGCTCCTGAAATTGTTACATTCTTAAAATGGTTTTCTCAAAAAAACGACATATAATTATACATTTTAGTATTGTTAAAACAATTAGTAGTTACATTTTTATTCTAAACTAACATTCTTTTATAATATAAAAATGTAGGATTGTAGGACTATTAACGCTAATTTCTTGTAACATTTTTCGCATCCTTTTCTACTTCTAATGTTCAAGGTTTATACTAGTTACGTCGTACTGATTCCCTTTATCTTCATATTTAATAGGCTCAGTGAATAGTATTCTTTTTATGGTAAGGACATTTCCTAAAATAATCCCTACCCAAATTCCACCAGCAATGAAAAAAATACAATCATATGCACCGCATGGAGCACAACTTTCTGAAATTTTCGCATTTTTCACTTCAGGTTCGTCTACATTTCTTTTCTGAAGCTTTCTACAAAATTTCTGTCTAAGTTGTTTTTCTTCTAAAGCTGAACTCCATTTAGGGTGTGAACAGTTCCAGGGGTTGTTGTGGGATATCACTTCAATAGAATTCAACTTGTCGATGAGGGTTGCTGGTAAGAAAGTCAAGCGATTGTCGGAGATGTTTAAAGTGGTTAATTTCGGGAAATCCTCTGGGTTAAACCATGAAAAATTCGTAAAGAAATTATAGGATAAATCCATGTGCTTCAAATTGTTGTTTCGTGGAAAATATTTCGGAAACTTACTCAAGTAGTTACCGCTTAGATTCAACTTTGTTAACCTGCTGAGGTCCTCGAAGGTATCGTCTGCAATTGAATCCAGTTCACATTTTACCAACTGCAACTCGTTTAAATGTTTATAAATGTTGAATAATTTTCTTTCTAATTTCTCAACGCTGCTATTAATAATATATATTTTATTTATTTTATTTTTAGTAGTTGATACAGTTAACTGATTGACTATGTCCTCGGGCTCCACTCCTTCACAAGATATTTCCATTCTACTTAATGAGCAAAACTTACGTGATATTGCTAATGGTAGTAGAGTAGCGAGAAAAATGTGCTTGAAAGTCATGTTGACAGTTGAAAGGAAAATGACATGGGAATTTGTGAAAACGTTTAAGGAGAGTGTATTTAACTTTTTCTCAAAAAACTCAAATAGATAATTTTGGACAAATTTGGGCGTCCAAAAAAATCATTTAAATACTTAGTTCATGAATTTTTATAAAATCATTCCGCTTAAAAAAATCTTGTGATAAAAATCCGACTAGTAGATACTTCAAAACTGTTTTTTCAAAAAAATTATTCTTGAAAATTGAAATTTTTTAAAGTACTATTGGGTGTCCTCAAAAATACAGAAATAATTAATAATAACAGTTTGTGATTTTTTCCAAAATATTCATCTTTGCGACTAAGTTAATTTGACAAAAATTTGAGCAGCAATTCCAAAATTGCAGTTTTAACAAAAAATCACCCTTGAAAAATACGATTTTTGTAAAGTGCAACTTTAGATTTCACAAACAAAGTTATCCAGTGACTATTTTTACACGTTATTGTTTTAGAACCACAGGTCAAAATTGCAGTTTTAACAAAAAATCACCCTTGAAAAATACGATTTTTGTAAAGTGCAACTTTAGATTTCACAAACAAAGTTATCCAGTGACTATTTTTACACGTTATTGTTTTAGAACCACAGGTCAGTTTTTGAATAAAAAAAACGTGAGGTTAGATAGTCAGTAATTTTCAGAGGATGTTGCTGTAAAAATTAAAAATATTTCATTAACCAGTTACCGGTTAGGTTTGTATGAGAAATTCGCATAAAATATTTTGGGAGTGTTAAGCGGTATTCCCACTCATGCGAGAGCTTGCAGAAATTTTATTGCATGCGAAAAGTCACCTCAATTAGAGCATGATCCAATTTTATGCAACAATCCTAGTGATTTATTAGTAGTTTGAATGAGTAAAATGAATAAAAATCTTCCTACATGCAACAAAATTACGGCAAGCATAAAGAAACGGGAATTCCGATTAAAATATTGTAGATTCAATCAAACCTAAGTTTTGTATTTCAGATAAAAGCTAAATATTCTGGTAAAATGTCTGAAGAGATGACTCATAAATTTTTTGAAAATAAATTTTGAGACTTTATTCTATCTATAGGAAACTTGAAATTTTATATTATGAATTCATCAAAAATTTCGTTTATCTTTGTAGTGCATGACCCATTCTTGGTACCTTCCCTGCGACTTCCATTACTTCATCATCGCCGTTGGAGTGGCTCTGCTGTTTAGAAAACAAAGAAAACTGGGAATCAGCGCTTTGCTCTTCCTTGCAATTCTCTCCATCTCCATTCCCTTCATCCTAACAGTCGCATACCATCGCCCTGCAATGTTGTTCTTCTATCCAGACTTCCTGACTGGACCCAAAAGCCATCCAGATTTCCTGCTAACTTACATCAAGTCTCATACTAGAGCCACAGCGCATATTATTGGAATGGCTGCAGGTTATTTCTATTACAGAGTGAAGGATAACAATAATTTGCATATTTGTAGGGTAAGTAGAAGTAATGAAAAAAATCCTGGGAGCTTAAGGAGTTATTTTTGGGTTGCAGATTAGGAGTACCGTAATTACCATAATCTCAGCCATTCTGCTCTTGTCGGCAATGTTTGGATGTTCAGTTTTCTACAATCCATACCATGAGTACAATATAATAGAATCGGGTTTGTATGCTGCTTTCAATCGGGCAGCTTGGGGTGTCGGCACTTTTGGAATTTTGTACGTCACCAGCTATGGTCATTTGAAAGCTTTGTACAATTTCTTCACGTGGAGTCCTTGGATACCCCTGAGCAAGCTCGTGTATTGCGCTTATTTAGCTCACATGCAATTCCAGTTGCGATGGGCGGGAAAAGTAATGACCCCGACAAATGTTATCTTTTTTGACGTGGTAAGTCTCGATAAACCAGAGTGCGCTTTTGTCTGAATGAAACAAAGAGTGTCCTTGAATTAGACCACATTTAACAGCATCATCAGTGATTCATTAACAACTTAAGTAAAGCTGAAATTCTAGTTTCTTTTCCGCAATTACTGTGTATGTGTAACTACAATTTTTGTCATGTAACTTTTATCTTGCAGTTGAGTTTGGGTGCTTCTGATTTGATGCTAGCGTTTTTGACAGCGTTGGTGCTGTATCTCATAGTTGAGGCACCTTTCAGGATAATCTTCCGGCATATGCTTTCGCCGTCTAGGAAAGCGAAACCGAAATCCGAAGTGGATTCCAGAGAAAACAACAACGAAGATAGTAGATTGTAGAAGGTTTTTTTATTGTTTAACGGTTTAACAAAGGAGTTCTCCCAAATTAAGTAAAATAATAAACCAGTTGACTGGTTTGATTTTTGGGAATCGCTGTGATTAATTATTATTTAATTTATTAATCTAGGTAACTTTCTATTATAGTGTAATAGGATTTTATTACAACGAATATGTTTAGGAATATTGTATAAGATTATACTTTCATTATTTGTATAACAGTTTACGTTTTAAACGATCATTTGCTTATGGAAATTGTGTCACTGGACCAAAACACTGTTAGGCATGTAAATATCTTCCTCTAATATCATTATTGTATTATTTTTACCATCAATACATTTTTTCCATATAGTATATTGACTTTTTCCTAATACCCCTCACAAGGAAATGACGATAACCATCATTAATTAATTTTTCTTACGTAAAGATCCCAAGCTGTACAAAGAAAATTGCTTTTTATTTAAAATAATTACACATAATATGTTGTCCCCTTAACAAACTTCTGGGTAGTTAATTAATTTTGTGATGCCGCAAATTAATATAATAATATATGGAACGAACCACTACGCAATCTGCGTAAAATGAAGGACGAAAATGATTTCTTGTATCAGACACCGGTAAAGATCTCTTGTAGCAAGTTATATTCACTTTCAGTTGGTTTTATTATCAGTTTATATGCGCACCGAACTTAAAACAGCGGGTCCTCCACAGAGACACCATCGTGATGTTCAAAATAATTTTCGCGCTCTCTTTGTGTTTTGGTGTTTTTGGATATGATCCTAAGGAAAATTATCGTTTGTTTCCACCCTTACCGCAGGGGGTTATCGAGAGTAAAAATATTGTTTGTCGAGACCATAGTCGGCAGTATGTGGAGCATTTGAAGAATCTTAGTGTCTGGGCACATGAAAGTAAGTAAAATATTTTTTTTTAATATTTTTAATGAAATCATTTTATTCACGCGCAATAACTTTCTTTTGCCGACAATTATGTAAATTGTGTTCTTTAAGATGGTCAGGGTCTTAAATTAAATAACCTTAAAGCAGTAAATAAATAAAACTGTGTTTCATCTTTAAATTATTTGTTAAATATTGGAAATTAATAAATTTTTGTGTTTTACATATTAAATAAAACCTCATCGAATCAACTTTCCATTTCATTATAGAATAAATGTTCTAAAACTATGTATTAGTTTAGAAGGAAAAATACCATAGTAAAAGTAATGTAATGTTACAGATTATTATGCGAATTGTAACTGGGTTTAAGTGTCAATTATTGTTTATATGACAAGTAATTGTTGCTATGTACCGGTTTAGATACTTAAACTTCTATTAATCTTGTAATTTTGCATTCATATTCATTATAATGCGCCTGTAGCATTGATTAATATTTATCATTATTTTAATTAATAAAATGTACCTAGATATTTTTTGTGATCAAACATTAACCTAATAAAACTGTTTATTTGTGTTTATTCTATACTTTTGGACAAAATTATCGCATATTAAAAGTTATTAAATAATATTTCTGTGATTTCCATTATCAAACTCGAAGTATTTTCTTTGTCCCTTTTTCATTGTTACAGGATGTTGAAGCTTATTATTTCGAGTTAGCTGAAAAATTGTAGAATGATGAATTATGATGCTGTTCAGTTTCAGCAGTTACTGTGATTATTCCCTACCAAATTTCACAGTTTCGTATTATATTATCTGTAACTCAATTTGTACATTTTTCCTACTTTTGACTGTTTTTTGTATTTTCTACACAAACCTACATTTTTTTGTAATTTTTGTTTACAATCTATAAATTTAAATTCTCGTCAAGCCAGACACCAAAATGCATAAATACGCCCTGGTACTATTAAAAACTTTTAATTGGAAGAAAAATTAGTCATACGTGTAGTACATATCTACATATGCATGCCAAATTTCAATAATAAAAAAACTAAGCCGTTAGGATGAAATTTTCTTAATAGAATAAGCCAAGAACTTCGTTCCTAATTTATGCAACGTACTTAAGTTATCGTTTTGTTTTTATTTTGACCCGTAGTTTTGTGTCTACAATACCTTATACATTGTGCTCTAAAAATATTTAAATTTGACAAAAAAATTATCAGAAATAGTTAATAAAGTTCATTTTAATGAAAGTGAATTTTATTATTCTAATGTGTTTTAATATGTATAATGATTTAAAGAGAGTAACCTTAAAACATGAATGAATTAATATAAATTATTTTTGGTACAACAACAACGATCCGGAAAACATAAAATCTTTATATACACGTAAAAGTCGTAAATTGAAATAATTTGCTGTATAGGAACAATAAAAACTAAATAACCTAGAATATCGTTTGTTCTTTTACTGGTTTTACTACCTACTACAAATTTGAAGAATTTGTAGAAGAATTATCTTTGTTATAATATCAAGATCAAATGCGAGCTTTTAAATTTATATAAAAGTCTTTTTCCTTTAAATCTATATTTATTATTTTCATTATCATTTTTATACCTAATTTACTTTGCCATAAATTAATGAAATTTTATTTTAGTGCACAATTTTTAAAATTTTTAAGCTAAATATTAGTTCTATATTTACTAGCTCACTACCTCAAAACTTTTTAGTATTACGTCTAAATAACACAGTGCAACAGCATATCGTGGAACAAGAAACGGTCTTTATGGGATTCAAGTACTAGTATAGTATAGTCAAACCCCCGAAGGGTTTATTCAGATTGGCTCGAAAATTGAAGTTATGGCCGTTTGAATTTTTCTTGCGACAGTGACCAATTTAGCTTATAATCGCTCATTGTTTTGTCTATAAAATGCATTTTAATTCTATTATCTCTGCATAAATATGCTGAAACTTTAATCAAATGATTCTTAAAAGTCAAATACACAACTCATTTGAACATATCAAATGAAAAAAATAATTTTTTGTATTTTTCGTTGAAAAGAAGCCGAAACATTTCTACTTTTATTCAGAATTTCTCATTATTATTTCTTTCAAACTTCAATGGAATTAAACTTTGAGTTCAAATTCACAACTTTCACACCTATATCATTAAAGAAATATTAATTTTTGAGACTTTTTCGTCGACCAGTAACCATTATATCGAACTTTTACTGCATTTTTTCGAAATTTTTCGAAATTTTTTTTAATCTACCAAAAAATTGATGAATGATGAAACAAAAAAAATCACCTGACGCTGTTTTGGCTGAAATTTTGCTGGTGGAGCAAGAATCTCTTCAAAATTTCGAATAAGGAAGAAGAAGAAAGCGAGTTGATCACTGAGTATGTGGATTCTGATGATGATTCGAGTGATAGCGATGGTGATGAACCAGATGAAGCAAAACCAACGCCAAAGAGAGTACGTTCAACACATTGATTTGTTTCATTATAAAAATGTTCATTTGAATTTTCATATCTTTAAAATAAAATGGTAAACATAGATATTCAATGCATGTATTTTCATTTGTTGCAAGAGCTCAATGTATTTTTTTCATCATCATCACAATTTTTTTGGGTAGAATAAAAAAAAATCGAAATATTGACAAGAAATGCGATAAAAGTGCGATCTAAGGACTACTGGTCGACGAAAAATTCCCAAAAATAAATATTTCTTTATTGATATATGCATGAAATTTATCTATTTAATCTAAAAGTTTAATTTCATTCAAGTTTGAATGATATAATAATGAGAAATTCTGAATAAAAGTCGAAATACTAACAAAAAATGCTAAAAAAATGCGGTTTTTCGGATTATTTTCAACGAAAAATACAAAAAAAATATTTTTTACACTACTTAATATGTTCAGATGAGTCATTTTATTGAGGTTCCAACATATTTATCCAGAAATAATAAACTTAAAATCCAATTTATAGACGAAACAATGAGCGATTATCAGCTAAAATTGGTCACTGTCGAAAAAAATTCAAATGATCATAACTTAAATTTTCGGGCCAATCTGAATAAACCCTTCGGGGGTTTGACTATACTATACTAGTACTTGAATCCCATAAAGACCGTTTCTTGTTCCATGAGATGACCCCTGAATTTGTTGCACTGTGTAATTTATGAAAATTATCTTGAAAAAAGTGATTTTATTAAAAAGCATCCTATGCTTACTATGAGATGAAAAACGGTTTCATCAATTATTTAATGATTTATTCTATAATAGATTGAAGAAAGTAACCTTGAACAAACATTAAACTATGTCATTACCTAAATAACTTTGCCTGCAAGAACAAAAATACGGAAAAGATAAACTATCCATTCATATAGAAAATAATTTAAATAATTTGTCATAAAGAAACCAGAAATCAATTACCAACCGGGAATTTGATTGATTTGAATATATGTATCAGTCTAGTTTTTGCTCCATGATGCAGTTTTTTGTACAAAACTATTTACGTTCGTCACAAAGTGGAAAATTTAAGATTATTCAATTTATTGCCTTTTTTTCTTTCTTACCTAAAAAATCATTACATTTATCTTAATATTACAAATTATGCTGACCTTAACATTATTTATTAAAATTCACCTTCTAAGGATTTGATTTAGGTTACCGAATTTATAACTCAAAGCATCCCATCAGTGATATAATAAATAAATATATTTCGTTATTCTAGTGAAAGTTCTCACATACCCACATCCGATTTCTTCGAAGTTCCCATAAAAATTGGGAAATGCGCGTTTTTAATAAATAATAACAAACTGAATCTATTTCTTATGTAATGCATGCTAATATTAGTTACAAACTTAACATATTTCGATGTTCTTTACATCAACAAAGAATGGGTAACAAGGAAGAGATTGGGCCAGATTTCCTTGAATTCTTATTATTGTACTTTTTTATACAACAAGTAAACAAAACATAAGTGGTTAATTTCCATTAAATCGCATATTATATTAATAAATTCCATTAGATTTACAAATGGACTAATGAATTTTTTTACGCTTAAATTAACAAAAATTATTTCTGGTTTTTTGTTTTAGTGCAGGATTCGTCTCCGCAATCCCCCGTGGGCATTCTAAGAGGTAGCATATTCCAATTTGGACAATTTGAGCAATGTTTAACTTCCAAATCACCGTTTCCCACGCAGTATTGTCTGACTACCATCGTGGCTGATGTACCACAACCCAATCCAATCAGAAACCCCAAGTCGCTTTATTATGAAGGAAACGAGTCGGTTCTACGTAAAATTTACGTAAGTTAGAATGCATTCTCATTCTATTGAAATTGTGTCATAAACACCTGCATGTTAGTGAAGTTGCAGGCCCTGAACGTGATCAATTACCAAAAGGTAAACACGTTTGATTATAAAGACATTCTCATATGGTGTAAGGGAAATGCGAAGAATGATATGTAAATACGGTTTTTCTTTTGTGAGTAATGTACTTAAAAGAAGTCAAGTTTAGTGGGGGTTAGGCAATAGTTATTTTCGTGTGGACATGTTTTTGATTGCACATAATAAAAACAAAAATAAATTAAGTAGATATATGAAAATAGAATGTATGGTTTTGTGCTAAGCAAAGGAGCAACATTTAAAACCGAGTCAAGGAGATGTAATTTAATATAATAAAATTTGAAATAATGATTTACAATAACAGACATTTTAAAAAAGTATTTCTGGATATGATGCATTTTAACATTTTATGATTATTTTAAATAAGTATACTTAAAACTTATTTTAATTATCACGTGTATATTTTACCTCTAATAACTTGCACAGTCAATTAAATAATTCAATTATTTAAATCGGTAATTACATTCCAGTAATTTGAAAAAAAACACTAATCATCATTATACTTTATGCATATAAAATTAGTCCTAATGACTAATTTATTTTTTGCAACTGCAATACCATTTTTTTTGCTTTTCAATTAAACAACAACAGTATAAACACCTGAGAATATAATATTGGTTGATTTCTAGTTTACTACTACAACATTCATCTGGTCAAGTTGAACACTTTACCTACTTTAACTGTGTAGGTCAAATTATTATGTAACATTATAAACAGTAGCTAAGATATATCTGAAGTTCTGAAGCATGCGTATAGTTGCACGTAGTTGTTGGAAAATCCAGTTTTCTGTGCGAAAATGCATCGATAATCGCCTTGAACCCACATTAAAATTAAAACTAAGGTGAAATGAAATCGAAAATTGGCCTTGGGAAAAACGCTTGGAAAGCGATATCTAAAACGACTTTGAACGTAGTTTGTTTTATGCAAAAAATCCGTAGGAACCCGCTTTCCTAGATACAAGTTTGGAGATGTGTCAATGATTTGTGATATTTCTATATTTTAAATCATGGTTTGTTTTGTTTTGTTTGGAAAAGTTACGTAAGCCACAGCTTTTAATTTTTTGCCCAGAGTTTAGCAAAGATTCGTGCCAGGCTGAATTATGTGCACTAGTTTTTTTATTTGGATTTAAATGGTTATTTTCCGTCAACTTTGTAGGTAATTATTATATTAATTAGTTTTTTAATACTTAGTAAAGGTCACGTCAAATTTACCAAGAAATTGTTGCATTATTTGGATTCCAAAGTAAAATTACATCAGACAAAATGTTGAAAGATGTACTTGAAATGGAAATTTCGGTGAACCACAGGAACACATTCTAGGTCACAACTACATGCAACATGTGTCTTCCTTAAACTTCTTTATCACTTTACTAGATCCATTAGTTTTGGACCAAACGATTTTCTTAAATAGGCACGATTTAAAAGAGTAGACTTGATAAGTATAGGATCCGTACTAAACCTCAGCAATTTAATATTGACCATTGTCTTTTGCCTCTGAGGTTAGGTTAGAATAGGAGATTCCAAAATTCGAAGAAGTCGCAATTTAAATACGAAAAAGTGATTATTTTCTGCCAAATGACTTTTTTTAATATACACGAATAAAAAGAAAGACTTGCATGCCACAAGGATCCGTACTAAACTACATTGTAAGTGTACCAAGTAATCCATATAGGTACTAAAATTATTGGAAAATAATTAAGATATCAAAGAAAGAATGTTGACAGTCTTAGGAAACCTCAAATGATTATATAAATTGGATATCTAAAACCCCAGAAAATCTACATTGTTTTTATTACTTTCTTATACGCAGTATAAGGAAGTATAGTAATCGTGATTTTTTTCGACTTCGAGATTTTGATGGATTTACACGTTTTGAGGGCCCCTGAATCCATTCTGACCATTTTCGCCATGATGTCTGTCTGTGTGTCTGTGTGTCTGTGTGTCTGTCTGTATCCACCATAACTCAAAAACGGCTTATCGGATTTGATTCAAATTTCATATTTAAGAGTTTGAACAAATTTGTGGGTGCCACATTCAATGTTTTTCATCTAGCACCAACACAAGTGACACTTACCTGATGACATTTTTAGGTTTTTTAGGAATACCTTGAAAAATAAACAATTTATGAGATTTTTTTATTCTTTAACATTGATTTAGAATTGAATTTTGAACAAATTTTATTTGAACTTTTTTTTGAAATTCCGTCAAAAAAATTTCAAAAAAACCAAATATTCCTAAAACACTTTATATTTCTCATAGCGCGCTTTGATAGTTGAATCCGAGGGACGAAAAGTAATTATTGTGATACTATCCGTATAAGAAAGTCATGTGTTGGGCACATCAGATATTTTAGTTTATTCTCCAAAATAAACTGCTGGCTAATTGAAACGTACCAAGCGAATTTTTAGGTTGAATTTAAAGTCAAATATTTTGAAAAGGAGAAAAGATATCAACATGAGGTTTTCAGGATTCAAGAGATAATTTTATTGCGAAAGCAATAGTGTGACCCGATTTTTTTACTTTGAAGTACGTTACTATCTACAGGGTATGAAAGAAAGTCGTCTTTTTTTTCTCAAACTTTATACCTACCGGAATTCCACAAATTTTTTTTTATATTTTTTTGATGTCGATTTTTTTAGTCCCTGGTTAATGAGGAAAAAACCAATTTCTCAAAATTTTTATATCCCTCTTATTTTATAAGATACCGAATTTTATATTAAATTTAATATTGTTGAACAGGTTTTTGCAATAATAATTATGCTGCCATTTTGAAAGCAAATGTCATTATGTGATATGTCGATAAAAAGGTAATTTTAAGTAGTATATTATTCTTACGGAAAAAAATATACAGGGTGGTTTTAAAAAAATCTGAAAGTTAGTAGGTGGCTCTTCCGGTGAAACCGGAAATGTCATCAGAATGTTTTAAACGTAAAAATGATTATTCCTTTCAACAATCAAACCATGCCAAATTTCAAATTAATACAGTTAAATGTAACAAAATGATGGGGGTTGTAAAACGATTTCGTAGCCACCCGGTATACACGAATATGAGGAAATTTTTGAGAAAGTGAAAAACCCGTTTCGAGGATATAAGTCACTTAAGCCAATGGTGAACAGAAACTAACTAAAATCCATTCTATTCCATTAAGAAAATAGCCTCAAAAAATGATTTAAAAAATTTACCAATTAGCGAACGTGTACCGATTTTTGATAAGCCACTGGTTACCAATAAATTAATGAAAGTACAAAAAGTGTACTTTTTATAAGAAAGCCATTCATAAGGTATTATAATCAACTACAGAGATTGGTTCTTACAAAACACAATACGGCCGAACGACAAAAAACAAAGAAAAAATCAAATTTTCAGCAAAAATTCGGTATCTTATAAAATAACAGGGATATCAAAATTTTGAGAAACATGTTGTTTTCCCATTAAGTAAGGACTAAAAAAATCTACATCAAAAAAATATAAAATTTTTTTTGTGGAATTACGGTAGTTATAAAATTTGACAAAAAGAAGAAGACTCTCTTTCATACCCTGTAGATAGTAATGTACTTCAAATTAAAAAAATCGGGTAACACCATCGTTTTGTCAATTAAATTATCTCTGAAATCCTGAAAACCTCATGTTGATATCTGTCCTATTTTTCTAAATATTTGACTTTAAATTCAACCTAAAAATTCGCTTGGTACGTTTCAATTGGCCAGCAGTTTATATTTCTGTATCAAATCCATTTCTTTTTAGGATCACAAAGACCCATCCCAACAGCCAGAAAATGTGATACTAATGGGCTGGTGTGTTCCTGCATCTTGCACCCCTTCCGATCTTCAATACCACCTAAACAACTATCTAGAAAACGTAGATTTCCACTTAAAAAAAGTCAATGTTACTTATATTTCCCACATTGAAGAGAACAGTTGTCAAAAGGAAAGCGAAGGCAAAAATTTGGATCATGTAGACATCGCCTTCTGGTAAGTCTTGTACTTTATCCCTAAAACACTTCTAATAAATATTTTTTTAAGCCTAACAGCCTCCATTATCGCTGGATTAATCGTCGTTTCAACATGCGTTAGTTTCTTCCACAACAGCGAAAAACCCGCTAATAGTAAGTCTTTATACTACACCCAAAATTTTTCCTAACTGTTCTTTTTTAGAATCACCATTCCAAAAGTTGACTCTTGCGTTTAGTATTCCAGACAATTTTAAACGTTTGTCGAAAATGGACGAATCCTCGAATCCTGCATTGAATATCCTGTACGGAATGCGAGTTTTTGCGATTCTAATGGTGATAATGGATCATAGATTCGGTACTACGCTTTCTTCAGGAGTCTTAAACTTCGACCTTGTAGAAACAGTAAGTTACAACTACTATAGTTATGTTCATTCAAAACGTTGTGTGTTATTTTAGCAATATAGATCTGCTTCTGGTTCTTTGTTCTTCCACGGGGATTTATTCGTTGACTCGTTTTTTGTTCTGAGTGGTATACTGGTAACTTACTGTCTTTTGACTCAATACGACAAGAAATTTGTTAACCCTGGTTTTATTATTTTGATGAGATACATTAGGTAACAAAATTATTATTATTATTATTAAGTTAGTTAATTAAACGAACTTAATTTAATTAGGTTGACACCAATTTACGCTTTCGTTGTGTTTTATTACGCCACTGTATTCTATTATATTGGTTACGGGCCGATGTGGAAGACTATAATACAACCGGAAATTGCGGACTGTCGAGCGAATTGGTGGACCAACTTATTATATATCAGCAATTACGTAAACGCCGACCATATGGTAAGCTGCAAGTACCGTTTAACAATCACCATCTAAATTTCTTGTTTTAGTGCATGGTACATTCGTGGTACCTTCCATGCGACTTCCACTACTTTATCATAGCGCTTCTCATCTGCCTGACCATTCACAAGAAGAAGAAACTAGGATTGATTCTACTGGGTCTAGTAACTTTTATTTCAATCTTCGTTCCCTTCTTAATTGTCTTCCTAAACTCACGACCAGCCGTTCTGTTTTTCTATCCAAATTTCTTGAGGGCACCCAAAGCTCACGTTGACTTCCTGCTGTCTTATTCCAAATCCCACACGAGATCCTCACCGTACTTCGTTGGAATGATAGCAGGATATTTGTACTATAGAATGAAAGGTTCTGAGAAGCGTTTAGAAAAGGTAACATTATCTATCTATTATATAAACGACTGTAACTAATTGGATGTTCAACTAAACTAAACAAGTAAAGATCAATGTGTATGTTGTTGTTGTTATTATCGTTCGTTACAGACGCAAGAGAGAAATTTTAAGGAACAATTAATTATGTACACTGATTGCATAATGTTATGTAACTTAACATGAAAGAAAACAATGTAAATTGGTCATGGTATCAAATCATTCTAATTTCCAGGTCTACTCCTATCTACTCGTGTTTGTTTCACTTGGACTGATGCTTGGATCAATTATAACTGGAATGATTTTCTATGATCCTGATTATAATTATAATGGCTTTGAATCTGCTATGTATTCGGCAATGCATCGTACTGTATGGGCTGTGGGCAGCGTGGGCGTTTTATATGTCGCCAGTTATGGACATGCCAAAGGAATATACAAATTTCTGTCTTGGAGTCCGTTTATACCACTCAGTAAATTGGTGTATGGTGCCTATTTGATCCATATGCAGTACCAAATGAGGGCAGTTGCCAGAAAGGGAGGCGCAGATATTGTTTCGTACTTTGATATAGTAAGTATTAGTCACGAATACAAGAATCATTGGGCTCTAGGTATAAATAAATAGAAATAATTGTAAAGAAAACGCAGTAATTTTAACCAAGTCCATAGAATAAGGCAGACAAAATACGTCTTGTGGGTACCATTAAACTAAATGATTCATTTTCAGATAAGTTCATCATTCTCAGACATGGTGCTCTCCTTTGGTACAGCTTTTGTGTTGTATTTGGCAATTGAAGCGCCCTTTAGAAACATTTTCAATATTCTGTTGGTACCGGAAAGAAAGGTTAAACGAGAGAGTTCCGAAGAAAATGTTAGTGAAACGACAAGTGATAGTCATTTGTAGACCTTAGTACAATCAATTTCAATGTGTAAATATTTTAGTTTTAGTTATTATAAATTAAATTTTAATTTTAGTTTTCTACTTCATTATTATTACAGTTATTTTGTAATTTAAACTAGTCATGTTTAGGGTAAATATAAGTCCTTGTATGGTTTATGACTAAGATAATAAAATAAAGTAATTTTTTATGTGTGTTTGTTTCCAAGAAAAAACGTCGAGTTTCATATTTTTCTTAGGACGAAAATTACCTTTAATTTTTTAAGCATATTTTTGAAATATGAAATAGAAAACAGGTATACCTAACTCTAGTACAGTAAAATTATCTTTTGAGATCGGAATCGTCCGGAACAGGATCAAATTTTAGGGGTTGTTAGGGGACCTGAAGTTAAGTAATTTCCCAAGTTTGCGACCTCCAACTCCTTGCGGATTTTCCGCCATCTTGATTTTTAGGGCTGACTTGGTTTTTTGTATTTTTCGGGCTTATATTTGATATTAGCAAAAAGTGTCGATACCTTTTTTGTAGAGAATAAAAATCCCCACAAAATGATGTAATATAATTGTATACAAATTTTCATCAGTAAGCAAATTATGGTAGTTTAAAAATCCAACAAGTGGGATTTAAAAGTTTTTTATTTTTTTATTTCGGTAATCGTCCATATTAGATAAAAAGAGTTCAAACAGAAGTTGTAAAGCATAAAACTCCCTATAGTTTTTGTTTAGGCAATTTTCTTCCTTTGTCAATACTTTTTGCGCTACAGTGACTTTTTTTGCTAATATCAAATATAAGCCCGAAAAATACAAAAAACCAAATCAAACTTGGGAATTTACTTAACTTCAGATCCCCTAACAACCCTTAAAATTTGATCCTGTTCCGGACGATTCCGACCTTTAACGTATGATTTTCGAATAATTTTACTGTACTACTCATCTTAAGGTAGTTTTTATAATTAGTTTCTGTATTGCATTTGCGTGTTAAAGCTTCATTACGGAAAATATATTTTACAAAATTGAAGGAAGACTACACTATTTATCGTCTTATCCTCTGTAGAGTACACAATCTTTTGATCCAACAGATAACGCAAACTATTTAGGTTTAATTACAAAAAAATGTTGACATTCACACGAAATATTTTCAACGTAAAAAGCAGTTTTTTTTATTGTTTTATTTCTTATTTAGAATACAATTTCCAGATAACAAAATTATTTATTTAGCAGTACAGGAAAACAAATATTAAGACATTATTCCTAAATTACTATTCATTTTTTGTGGCTGTTTAATTATATCATGCAAAGTTCATGTAGGTATGGTAGAATTATTTTCATGATGTGCAGGTGACGTTTTGCACTTTTCTAGAGACAAAGAGCGAAACACACATGTCTTTTTTGAAAATTGAAATAATGCTGGTATCCATGACATTTTTTTATTAATGGCTTACTGACGATTGAGTCACCATTTAGATTCTAGGAAATATTTTAAGAAATATTGTATAAAATATGATCGTGGCTTTTAAGGTTATTAGATATTTTGGGAATTAAAATCCGATTTAAAAAATTATTATTGATGGGTATGTCTGCAAGGATAAATAAAAACCTGAATAATATTTTCATAATATATTTATTTAGAATATAAGTTCTTATTAATTAACACCTAAATTCACATAGGGAGAATAATTATATTGGTGTATTTATAGGATTATGTGACCATGCAACGAACGAAAAAAAAAGTTATATATATTATTTAATATATCTTCAAAATATAATATTTTGTAAGTACTTTCCAAATAACAAACATTAAACATTGTAATATATTTTCTTATGTAACAGTTAATAAATAAAAAACTCACGCAACGAAATCAATATATTATCATGAACAATCTAAAAATGTATAAAAATTCTATAAAAATATATAAATTGACTCACGAAATTAATACACAAAATTAGTTTTTTAAGGCTAACATTTGTTCACACCCTGCTAACCTGCATCCTGCAAGAAAATAATCAGTAAACTTATGATATAGCCTTGTAAAAACGCGTTAAATCTGGGATAAAGTAAAAAAATCATTAATTTTTACCGTCAATCTTAATTTGTGGCTTAAAAATATTGGACAACTCATCAAGAAGCGTCTCATAACGAAAAGCAACCCTGATATCCGGCACATTGGTCCTAGCAATATCATTCCCAGCCACACCTTCTTTCGTATAGTTAGGCCCCAACCAGTACTGCTTGTTCTTGTGGGCGAAACCAGACATCAACACACTATTCCTTGCCAACTCACACATATCACAACTAGACAACTTCCACACCTGAGCTGCAATACTATACTCTTCCATGAGCGGCTCTTTAGTAAAATGAAACTGCAACGGATCGTCAGTGGACAAAGACACAACCAACCCCCTAGCCAAATACTCCGGCAAGGGATTTCTGTGGTAATTCAAGAACAAGCTATTGTTGGACAAAGGACTCATAGCAATTCCAATCTGAGCCAAATAGTACAGGTATTGGAGAACCGGCACTTTTCGCAACAGTAAACCATGCGAGATATTCTCCGAGAGCATATAGCCGCAGACTAAATGTTGTACAGGACCGGCTTCGCCACAATGTGGTCGCAACACAAAAGTGTGCAAGCCTTTTTCAGCTCTAAAGTGGTTTAGGACACATAAATTAGCGAACATGTAATAGAGATAATAGGCATAATTCGGGTTTTCGTCGTCGCTCCATTTATCTGGTGTGGGAGTATCCTTGTCGAAAAGTGGATTTTTTTCTGGTTTGCTTTCGTCGTCTACTGAATCGAAACCTATGACGTATTGGAGGAAACGATGGAGCTCTGGGTGGCTTGTTGGTGCGGCAGTCACTTCCAGAAGAGGAAGGAAGATGTTGTCGATCACTTGTTGGAAATTGGTCATTACTTTGTTTAACTTGAAGATATCACTAGAGAAAAAGAATGGTGTTACGACGAATTGGCAGTGGATAGTAGACTATGATAAATACTCCTATAATTTAAATCTGAAAACTGGCACAGTTCCAGTAGGAACACAATTTAAAATATTCCAAAGACTTTTCGACTTTTATTAGTAATTTACTTTTTAGAACTAATAAGTTACTGCTAAGATATTGTTTTTTGGGAACTACATTGTACAAAAAATTTTGAAAAAATGCGAAAATCTCGAACACTTTTGCCAATGTGTGACACACCCTGTGTAAAATACTTACTACAGTCGTGGTATTTGTATCAACCAACGGACATTAGTAGAGTACACATTAGAGTCCATAGCCCATTTGGCAAGCTTATCCCATTCATCCCTGGATTTCCCATAAATGCTCAACCTAAGCTCAGCATTTTGATACTTAGATTCCTCCAAATCACTTGCTACTTCCTTTATAATACTAGCATAATATTTCCCGTTCAAATAATTATCAGACTTGAGGAAAACCTCCCTTAGTCTACTCTCCCCTATCGGATTATACTTGGCATTGAACTTGTCGAAACGATGGAAGGTATTTCGATCAGCATGCACATCCAACATATCCACAGTCAGATCATAAGTCGTCAAATTCATGGACTAAAACAAATGGGTAACATCAACCAAATACTTACAGAAAACGATAATTACTACCTGGAAGACTTCTCTTAGAGTCATTTGGACACCATTGGTGCACGTCACCACCTCATCAGCGTTGTTCTTCAAAGTTTTTTTGATGAAACGCAACAGGTGTTTCTGGTTCATACACGAAGCCGCATGGATGTGAGTGTCAACTTTACGGATGTTGTAGAAATCACGATGGGGTACAGCTTTTTGCGATGCTAGCTCACGCAACTCGTTCAGGAGCACATGCAATTGGAACTTAGAGGAGAGGTAGCTCAGGCGACGGTAGCAAAATGATTTTCTGGAAAAATGCGGTTTATACCAAGGAAATTTGAGTTGATTATAACTTACAGTGGTCCATCGGCAATCATGGTGCACATGCTATAGAAGTCCGTGGTAAACTGTATTACATCTGGATATTCGTAACTGCAAGGTTTCTCATTGTTCAAATCGTCTTCATTGGCGTACACCCGATAAACCCCGTTGTGGTTCTTAAATTTGTGAGAGGTGTCTGGGGCTTCTGGTGCTTCCCATGGTGTATGCTTGGGAGGATGAATCCCATGATCTATGCACCAGGTCCAAGTTAATTGTTTTGAATTAAATAGCAAAGTTTGAAGTGTGGTGGATGAAAAAGGGATATGAAAAATAATGTTGACTAAGAAGGAATTATTTTTCTAAAAGGATGAAAGCAACACAATTAATCATAGCCCTGTTGAGGTGTTGCTGTTTATTGGATTATTTATG
Source organism: Pediacus dermestoides (assembly GCA_963942485.1). Classification (NCBI taxonomy): domain Eukaryota; kingdom Metazoa; phylum Arthropoda; class Insecta; order Coleoptera; family Cucujidae; genus Pediacus; species Pediacus dermestoides. The sequence goes on from OZ012629.1 coordinate 8,834,097, forward strand.
GGTGGATTGTACACAAAAAAGACAAGACACAAAAATTAATTTCTTTAATAATTGTTATGAACAACAAAAAATCTTGGGATGTTCCCTGTCTGATGGGGTTTTGTGTGTCTTATTTAGGAAAAAAATAATATCAATTACCTTCCATATAACTTATATTTTTTTTGTTAAGCAGCGAATCCAATACAAAATCATCAAAAGAAGTTCTGGCCGTTCTTGACAGCATTGCAGTATATTCTTCATCTACTACATGCAAAGGGCTTTAAAAATTGCGTTTGAAAAATTTATAAAAATATAAAGGAATCATTTTCGAACTGATAACAGGAACTCTTTTCTGGATAAAAATTATAATAAATCATGATGATAATCAAATTAATCACTGACCTTCAATTGATTGTTTTTCGTCGTGGTGTCTTTGTTCGTTTCCAGGATCCAGAAAACGTGCCGCTGTTTGTGAAAAACTTTGATGGGACATCTTCATATAACGTGCACGAAATTGCAAAGCTTGCACCACCAATTTAGCAGCTTTTTCCAAATCTTCCAAGGGCACCTACGCAACAGCATTAGAATCGTTAATAAGGATTAGGTAGAATGAAAGGCTTCTTTGAACTTACGCCACTGGTGTCCTCGCCTGAAATGGAAACTCGTTGGAAATGCGGTACATAAAGGTCATGTTCGTCTAATTCTTCGTATTGAACAGCACCACCAAGAGAAGGATCGTAGTGGCTACGACGGTCTTCCAAAACTCTGCGAAAAATTAGATAGTTAAGAGGGTGGGTGGTAGAAGAAAAACTGCCTGGCACCTGTAAATTGGTTGGAACCTGCGCCATTCAGACGCCGGACCAAACATGTTTTAAAGGCGTTTAAAACCACACCTTCCGAACGGTCATCACCAACTAATCTAAAGTGACAACTAGCAACGAGCCAATATAAACAACCCTCCACCCCCAACTTTACCGCCTAAGTTACGACTACTCGAACAACAATGTGAAACCTATATATTACCAGCAACAGGCAGAAGTTTTAATTAAATTTATTTTCAGTATTTCATTCGCGCAACTGTATAAACACAACGGGAAAAAATTGCAATTAATCATCTATAAAACTACAATAAATTAAACGGTGCAATAAAGGAAGCGTTTATTTGTTTGGAGGAATGTATGAGATATTATGACAAAGTCTAATGAATTACAAAACGATTATTATTGCATAGGGAAGTAATTAGCGGTAATTGCTTGCGTGTTGTGGTGGAGAATAAACACGCGAAAATTGAAAAAGAAAAACTCTATTAGCTACTTACTTGTAATTTATTTGTCGTTGTATAGCTAGCTTCTTTTCAATTTGTTCGATAGGGAATTGGGGCACTTCGTATGGAGCTGAAATTTCATTTGGAAGTTCCTGTTCGCCCCCTGAGGTGAATGGGGCTGCGCCAGTAAAAGATGGACTTTCATTACCTGTTGAGGGAAAATTATCGATTAGAAAAGTTGGGGAAAAGAAAATTTAGTTCTGGTTTAAAATGTTTCTGTTATATTGTATCCTAGAAGAATATCAATTTATTATCTAGGTGCATTTAGTTTAATTATTGGCTAGGAGAAATACGAAATGTCTTTGGCGTCGCACTGTATACAACTTTTTACCCCCAAATTAGATTAATTTTCGAGCAATCGATTTAGTGTTAAATACATTTTTTACAGTGCAAATTTCGTTCTACAATAGCGTGATGAACTAATATTAATTATTGATTTATGTATATTCTGTACTAAATTCAAAACGGCTTTACTAGTTTTTTTATTAATCTCATAACCGCATAGCGGATATGGCACAAGGATTTAAAATTTAAATCCAAATTTTCCAATTTTCATTGTTAGTTGTTACTCATTTATTATTTTTCAAAACTAGACGTGCAAAAATTAAGTTAGGTTAGGTTTGAGGCTACAAAAAGGAATCATTCTGAGTAAAAAAATATTCGAAATTATCGCAAGATGTAAATTTTTATAATAAAATTATGACTAATTTCACTTTTTGTGTTCGAAATAGATTTCAAAATTTTAAATTTTCTTTCAAACCTTCTTTTCACAGGAGATAAAAGGACAAAAAGCTTACAGTAAATAAAATTTTCCATTTTCCTTACAGGATAGGGTCATTCATTGCCATTAGACAATTAAAAATAATGTAAAAAAATTTATTGGAAAAAGTATGTGTGTAAATGGATGCCATTTTGACATAATGCGATAAATATCTTGGTGTTGATTTCTTGAATTGTATCATATATTTGGTTAATGATTTCATCCCTAATTTGAGATTTGAGTTTGTTTTCAAAAACAAGAAGTTGCATTTGCCTCTTAATTAATAATCCAGGGGGTAAGATCAAGTGAATTTTGAGTTATCGTCTAAGTAAATTTTTTAATAATAAGTTTTTTCTATAGTTTTCCTTTTTTTTTGGTTAATATTCAGTTTTTTAATATCCCATAATCTAATAGATAAAGTAAAATAAGCTATTAGAAAAAAACTGAGAATTGAAACTAAAAATTTAATGAAAATCAAATTTCAACTTTATAGAAAAGTTATCAAACAAATTATTTGTTTTTAAACCAATAGCTCATCAGAAAATAGCCCTGTTATAAATCGAAATTTGTATTGTGAAAAAATGCATTTTTCAAACATTTGATTGCTCGAAAACTAACTAAATTTATAAAGGGTGATGCAAGATATCACATGGATTTCTTCTGATGTCTTAAACGAATAGCAACAGGATAAAGATATTAAAAATAAACTAAGTACCTACATTGAAAAATGATGACAAATATGTTATTACAGAAAGGTCATTTTTCCGAAAACTTTATTTTTTGACTATAGACAGACATACATGGTGGTTACAAATTTACGAAAGTTTTCTTTAAAGTAGGTACGCACTTCTCTGATGAGCTGTTTACATGTTTTCTTACCACCCTGTACATCTATAGAAGCACAATTTTTTTAAAGAGTGCAACCTTTGCTCGTAAATTTCATATTAAAAAAGTTTTTCCTCTTTATAAATGTCTTTACATTAAATAAAACACAAAAATGTTCTTTGAAAATGACATAGTGGTGTCCCTAAATTACATTGGATCTCTTATGTATATTTAATTTTTATAATATGCAATTTTCTGTTTGCTGTAGCTACTCCAATTTGGGGTATTGTATCTAAACTGATTCTCATTTAATGAGAATCAGTTCGTAGAAGGTCAAAACATTTTATATTACGTTATTTATTTATTTATATGTATCGCAATTTTTATGGGTTAGGGATTAGGAGGGAAAGAAGCCTGAGAAGAAATGTTCACGTTTCAAATATTACATAATAAGTTATATGAACTTTCCTATTTCTACTTAGAAGTTAGAAGTAAAAATATATTTTTGAATTGCATTGTAAACTCTGGAACTGACTAGAATTCCGAATAATAATTTATTCAGTTAAACTTATTTGCATCTCAGTTCCCAGTAAGTAGTCGCTTTAAAACTATTTATTATCGAACAAATTTATTTTTGAAATATCATTTATGATAAGGAGATAAGGTTAAGATATTATTGTTTTGATTTTATTGTCACAATCACATCATTTATCTTTAGAAACAAAACTGTAATTTATTATAAATGGTTTATTTATTAACACAATATTCATTGATAGGAAATTTAGTTGGGGTATAAGTGCTTGTGGGGACAAATTTAGACGCTCTGCAAAAGTTCCAATAAAACATTAAATTTAATACAGGCGAAACCGACACTTTATCATATCTTTGAACAGACTAGATAGTTTAACAACCAATTATTTCAATATTTAATTTTTAATGCATCGTGTAAGTTAAAAATACCAATCGACAACCTTGAACAAAACGCTATATTTGCATCAAAACTGTTTTAACTCTGAAAACTGTTTTATTTTTCCATTCCATTCCAATGTATTCTATTTAGTTGAGAAAAAACATTTCAAATAACTGTACACAGAGTCAAAGGTTTCCCCACATCTTTTTAGATACTTTTTGCATATGCTTAGTGTATAAACGTTTTGTTGTTCAACAAAATAAATTTGTTTTCTGAGACCTCATGCTGCGAAAATAAACCAAAAGTTGTAAATAAGAAATTGAACATGGGAGGGAGATCAATCTTGTTGACTAAAAATTGTGAGGAAAGCGCACAAGTGTTTGCTTTTCCCAGTACATATGTATTTTTTACAGGTAATTAACATTTTTACCACTAAGTATTTTCTGTAAACATGTTTTATTTTGCCAGATAAATATCTAGTTTAGTTAAGTAAGTATAGTAGAGTCATGCATTTTATTTGCTTTTTTTTTATCAAATAAATTATTAATCTATTTACTTGTAGTGGTGAATCACAACGGTTGAGTTGCCAAAACTTTGAAATTTGGCAAGTTAAACTGTGTTCTATCAGAAAGAAAAAAGTTATAAATAAAAATACAATAAACAAGTGAGGTCAATGTCATTGAGATTGTGGACAAAAATAAATTTATTAGAAATCATTACTAACAATTTCATCAGGACATCAGGTTGTGGTTGACAAATTAAAATAGTTTTTTTCGAAAAATATTTCAGTTTTTTGAACCTACAGTTTCAAGTAAGAAACTAGATAGGTGCTTGATTTTGGTGATTTTTTTTATAAAATCATAGAATAGAAAAGTAAATGTTACCATTTTGCAATTTTTCACTTTGCAATTCACTGTTGTCCATAAACTTCACTGGTTCTAAGGTAATAGGTTTATTAAAATACATTTCTCTCACAACCAAAACCAACTGTTCTAACTAACACCCAAAAAGCTTTTGGTTTTTGGTAAATAAAGTCACACACTGTTTGCTTAGATAAAGCAATATTTAAAGTTTGAATGATATTGAAATTGATGTTGTAATAAAACTACCAGTTCACATACCAAACTCTGATATGGTTCTAGCTGACACGGAACTATCAACGAAAGTCTTTACACATCGACTTGTTTGGGTTTAATTAATGCGTTTAACGATTATTATAATTTTTCGTTTTCGTTGCCTTACTTCCCACATTAAACTTGGTGCGTTCACTCAATGTAGGTAGAAATTGGTTTGTCCTAATTACGACTAAGAAACCTAATCTAATTAAAAAATCCAAAAACGACCTGTAAATTTTTATACCCTACCTGCAGCGTCCTCATCAACAAAACTATTGACCCGCAAGAAACTGGGGGCGTTCACCAATTGCAAATCCTCGTGTGATGTGGATAAATACACCCCCCGTGAACACATTGTTTTTCCTTCGCTTTAGGACAAAGTCACGCAAAAAGTCAATTCTTTTGTTGTACAAAGAAAATCAACTAAACATGCAAAAGTTTCGGTAAAAACTAAACGAAATTTTCCTGGCACCGTGCGTCAAACAACACATATAAAAATATATACGTCGTACTACATTCCAATTTACCACCCATAAGTCGAAAATAAACCAAACAGGAAGGTAAATTTTGTTGAAGTGTACAGTATTTTTAGTATTTGGTTCTATTTTCTAATGACATAGACGCGTAAAGTGCTAAGACCACGGAATTTTTTGTGCTATATTTGCACTGAACGATTTATTAGTAACTAACACAAAAATAAACAGTTTGTTACTGTAATTTTTCCAACAATTATCTTTGCAAGGTTATTGTGTGTGGTATTTTCGTGCAGGTGCCGTAGAATCGCAAAACTATGTAATTAGCATGTTTCACTAAATTGGATACGCTGACAAAAATTTGAATATATTACACGTTTTTTGGAAAGAGGTGCAAAAAGTTGTACTTAAACGAAGACAAAAATTCTCTTCTATTTTTACACAAAAATTTAGAATTGGTTTGGAATTATATTACTGTATCAATATACAAACATATAAGATATGATAAACGAATAAAGAGCAAAGTTTTTATTAAATTTCACTATTAATTGTTTATTTTTCCACAAAAACACAACAAATGTTGATATTTTATTAAAACAAACAGATTATTTAAACAATATTGTATGTTAAATTACAGTCCACTATTAATAGATTTGAATAGTTTTGTTGGAATTTTAATAATCCTATTATAGTCCAAGAGGCGGCTGCAAAAAGTTAGTCGTCATAAGGTGGACGAACGGGAAAAATAGGAATGATAGTTTAGACCTTTATTAAGAAGGTTGCCTGCGAAAATCCTGCCGAAACAAGATTAAAAAAAATAATTAATTAAATAAATAAATAATTTCAAAAATAATCATTGTCGTGGACAAAAAGGAGTCACTACATTGTAGGGGAGAGCGAAACGAACAAAAATAAATAGGCTTGCCTACACCCACCCTGTCGGAACACCCGGACAGCCCCGCTTAAGGGGATGTTTTTTTACTAAAAACTGACGTCATAAGGCGGAAGCATAAATGAAGCGTACTTTTAGTGATACTTGATCTAAATTTATGTCACTTTTGAAATTTAATTGACAAGTTCACAATACCCAAACATTTCACTAGTTTTTCGACAAATTTTTAAAATTTAGACTCAATTTACACAAATTGCGTTGTTTGACGGGAGAAGCATGCTGGTTCAAATTGTTATCCTTGATAAAATGATAGAGATCTAAAACGTGATTTCAGTCTATGAAGTTTGTTGAAGTTGTAAATAAATTATTTTTTTAAAGCCTATTTCGGTAGGATTTTCGCAGGCAACCTTAGCGTTCCTTCTTAATGAAGGTCTAAACTATCATTCCTATTTTTCCCGTTCGTCCACCTTATGACGACTAACTTTTTGCAGCGGCCTCTTCTACTATTATATTAATAGGAGACAAACGAATTTGTTGAATTAATAGTATTTTCATTTTCTAACATTCTATTTCTAATGATTTTTTGAACTAGGCCCATAAATTTGCACAAAAATATAAACAGCATATCTGCTAATAGTTTAAAAGTGTTTTTGTTTGATATATTGTAAATCTATAGGAAATAGATGCGACGTCGTTCTATTTCTCGTAACTCAATGATTTTTATAATTATAACAATTTTTTATTAGATGCGACTACTTTTCACAATTTTCAATTAACTTTATGTGATTTTCTGCTAAAATACAAAAGGTAAAAAACAAATTGTGAGGTTATATAATTTTTTCAAATTTCTGACAGTTTATCTTTAATAAATCAATGTTTTTTTGAACTACGGTAATAAATTAACTCGAGAATATACCTATACAACGCGAGTTTGCAAATAGTTTAAATGTATTTTTGTTTGATATTTTGCAAAATTATATGAGATAGATGCGACTTTGTGAGGTTTGATTGGTTAATCACTGCCTGTTATTCTATTTCTAACAACTCAACGATTTTTATCCCTATAACAATTTTTTTGTAAATATTAAAAACGTTTCACAATTTTCATGATTTTCATTTGCAATGAGTTTGACGCGATTTAAAATAAAACTCACTACGTCAAACACTTCACACAAATCCTGCGTACAGCCCTGAAGAAGGTACCTATTACCTGAAAGCTAGGGAACAGTTCCAAAGGAATCAGAAGGACATTAATAAAACGGTGAGGTTCTTGATAAGAAAGATAAACTATCAAGGACAATCGAGTGTAGAGGCAAAAAAGGAAGCGAAGAAAGATAAACACAGATATTTTTAACACGTGATAGTAACAAGAAAATTAATACATTTCACCAAAAATGTTCTTAGTAAAAGTTTATAAATAAGCGAGTAATTTGCATTTATAATTTTCATAATATGCGAGTCCAACTCCGACCTTCTTGTAGCAATCGCATTTTTTCGTATGTGCCGACTGGTACTTAGCAGCAAAAATTTTTCGTTTTTTTACTGGAATAATATCGACTGATGTTGGAGGTTAGTTTTATGATTTCTGTGAGTGATTGTGTGCTGCTCTACAGATTGTTTTGTGTGAAAAAAGCTCATGTGTACAGTGACAATGAACTTGTGGACATGATGCTTGTGTGCGGCGAAAGCAGACAAAATGCTGCTTCAGCATCTCGTCTGTACGCAGATGGATTTCCTTTAAGGGCTCATCTCGTTTCACGTAAATTTATAAACATCTGCCAGTTTGCACGAGATACCGCGAATCTTCAAGAACACGGAGGTAGAGATCGGCCTCATCTCATGCTTGCCATCGAGGAAGAAATCTTGGATTTGCTTGAAGAAGATCCAGGTACAAGCACCCGTCAAATTGCTGCAAATGTGTTGCTTATAGCAAAATTTGGCGTACGATACGAGGAAATCAATTGCATCCATTTCATGTGCAACGTGTGCAAGCTTCGATGCCCCAAGAATAGTTCAATTTTGTGAGTGGCTTTTGCGCAAAAATATCGCGGAAGGAAATTTCACTAGGTGTGTTTTGGTGTCCAATATTAATAACTTCCACAATACTCACATATGGGCTGTGAAAAATCCCCATGCGATAAAGAGAACATATTTTCAGCAGAAATCCTCAATAAATGGACTGTCAGGTCTGTAGTTCAATATTTCCATATAAATAAAAAGGTAAGTTTTTCCTATTTTTTATTTTTGGAGGTTTAAGGTTTATTCATGCTCAGATAGTCTTATTTACATGTGAACTATATTGTGTTAAATTATTAAACTTATAGACAATAGTTCACATTGAAAAACGAATTTCCTAAAAACTTTCCATATACATACTCAGAATCAGTCATAAAATCATCAATACACTTTTGAATTTATTTACAATCCGTTTAACTTCAGCTGTTCAATTATTGGCCTAATTCCAACTCCAAGTCTCCAAGCAAGTATCATCAAAAAGAAAGTGCTATGGGTGCGCTCTGTATTAAAGAAAAATCGACAAACCTACCAATCTAATTATAAACCATAGACAAAGAAAAAATTATGCGACAAATTGTCTGTCATAGAACGGAAAACTACTCTATTGGCATTGCATATAGAACTTGTTTTGAACATCTAAAATAGCAATCCTAATCAAAGTTTGTTGTTTGGTTCAGTGTGTAATTAGACAAAAGGCCTTGATAAAGCCGCTATGTATAGTGGCATGAGATGAGATAACAAACATTAGCTTTGTTATTAGAACTAGAACCGAAAATAATATGGGAGTTCCGCAGGGCACACCCATGTGACCGGCATACTAATATAGTTAACAATTAGATAGCTTTATTTGGTTGTGTTAAATAAATTGATTAATTTAGTAACAATGCTAAGTGGCTGTTATGAATGAATTGTACATATAAAGTAGCAATTAAGATGCAGTAAGCAATGTTCTTAATTATTATTATTAACTAGGATGTGCGAAGTTCTAGGAATAGTGGGAATCTTTAATAGAGGATTTGTTGTTAAAGTGCTTGCAGCGAAAATTGCATTATAGATTTTTCGAAATAAAAATATCATTTGCATGCGCAAAATCGAACTAATCTTAAGCAAATTTAAAGCAATCTGAAAGATCTCCTATAAATCTCGAGGATACCTGAGGTAATTTCTAGCGGGATTTTTCATAAAAGTAATTTGGAGCTAATCTAATAAGAGATATTTTCATGGAACTACCTAATTTAAATGTGCAAAATCGAGGTAATCTTAAGGACATTTGTGCTAATCTGAAGAAAATTCGTAAATATTCGAAATAATCTTAAAATTTTTCTGGTAACAAATGTACATTTTTTTGCCAGCGATGTACCCTTGGCTATACAGTAAATGGAACACTCGGTCTAAAATTCTTAGAGTATACAGGGTGTCCCAGTTTATAACGTCAGGATTTCAGCAGTCGAATGTTGCTTCCTTTTTGACGTACAGGCCATTAAAGAAAATAAATTATTTTAAATAATTTGCTATAAATCAATAACAAAAAAGTTAGCCTTCTGAAATTTTGCATAGATCTTTTTTTTGTATTCTTTTATTAATAGTGGTTGCCATTATTTTATTTAGAACACAGAGGCGTGCGTACGGGTTTCTTCAAAAACATTTTATTAAATAAAACGTACGCCACTGGTTTTTTTTGTAGCACCAATATGCAGAGAGTATTTTCCATTCAATTTAGAAACATTTTCGTGTCTCATAATTTTTTGATAACTTAACTCAAAATAACCTAATAGTACAGTAAATAGGGGAGAAAAAAAGGCTTCAAATAGACTTTTTTTACCCTACAGCTAATGTTTGTAGAATCTTCTAGAGAGTCACCCTGAAAGTTTAAAACTGAGTTTGTGTATTCGTAGACCCCGCCCTTCCTTCACCAGCCCCTCAATTAAGGGTTGGATTTTTTGTTTATTGAATAACTTTTTTTCTATTAAATTTTCGAAAAAAAAGTCAGTACAAAGTTGTAAAGAAAAATATTTCCTACAACTTATCTTTTAAACTTTTTTTGATATTGTCGATATTTAGAAAGTTATTCAACAAATAAGTTGAAAATTTTGGGGAAAGATTAGTAAGTAGTAGTAGTAAGTAGTACCTAACTAGAGAAAAATTTCCCTAAAATTTGTAACTTATTTGTTGAATATCTTTTTAAATATTGACAATATCAAAAAAATATTAAAAGGAAAGTTGTAGGAAATATTTTTCTCTACAACTTTGTACTGATGCTTTTTTCGGAAATCTAATAGGGAAGAACCTCTTTAATAAATAAAAAAAAAGTTAAGTTATCAAGAAATTGTAAGATACAAAAAAGTTTCTAAATTGAATGGAAAATACTCTCTGCATGTTGGTGCTGCAAAAAAAAACAGTGCTGTACGTTTTACAAGAAGGAAAAAGGATTTCGCGGTTTGAATGACAAATTCTTTTATTATATTATACATCAAATTCATCCAATTTTGTTCCACACATAACCAATCTCTCTATCTCTTACAGTTTCCGAAATTTCAATGCTGAGCAATTTTCAAGCTGTATTTTGCAAATCCCCGGCGCAAAACTACTAATTTTTCATTAATATGTTATAATGTAGCTTTTATAAAAGGTTTCGTCCATTACTCAATTTTTCGAACCTAGTAACTAAAATACTAAATAAAAACAGCTAACTACAAAAATATCGTAGAGGACGCGTGACAAATTGACAATTAATCTAATCAAGGCATTAAACTATTACTATTTAGAAGAGCAAGTATTAAAAATGTGTTCAAAATACCTTGACCATCTTCATCAGTACTGTTACGTTGTCGCGTCTCACTGAAACTCACTAAGCCTCTTTTTGCCATCACTCAAAAATAAAATTACTTGAAACGAATGTCATGGTTGACAAATTCTAATTTGTAAACACACTTTAATTGTGAAACTGTATCTGTTGTACAGGATAAAATTTTGATTACCGACAAGGGATTAACTATTTTAAATATAGTTTGTAGGTAGGTATATTTAGTTTATTGATGTATTTTTAATACAAATATTTCTTTAGGTAAACATTTGTTTATCAGTTTATTTACAATTTTTATACAGCGGCTTGTTAAGTATGTAGGTACATTTATAATTTATAATCTATAAAATTGGTTTATTTTTAGAAGCAAATGTGAGTAGGAATAGGAATGTAATATCAAAGAAAGTGCACCCACACAATAAGGAAATTATTAGACGAAAGGCAATTTGAAATATTGTGCAATATGCTTACTTTACATATGAATTTTTCTACCGCTTCTTTTATTGCAGTATCTAATACTGATATGATAAGATAACAGTTATAAATGAGTCTTTATTTCTACAGATTGTTTTTATCTATAATAATTCAGATTAAAAAAAACTACATTTGAAACACGAAACTGAACGAAATTACACCATTAAAATAAATTACTGCAGTTATTAATATATGTTTTATTTTAAAATTTTATGATAGGTGATAAAAAATAATCAGTGGTACTGGAATTAGATTATAAAGCGATTTTTATCATCGTGTCGGCTACAACTGCCAATATAACGTAAATTATAATTTCCAAATTAAAATAGACTTGGCAAACTACATTCCTGCATCTAAATCAATATTTCCAGTTAAATCTGCAGGGTAATAAAAAACAACAAAAATGCGACGCCAGACAAGCTAACCTAAACAAACAGTTAAAAAAAATAAAATAAAAATCAATAGCACTTGCATTCTAACCTAAACATCCAACTAACCTATTCTTTGTTCCATCAATTTGTTATCATCTCCTTCACCCTCACCCTCGCCAAAATTCGTGTAAAACACCATTGAGTCCTTTGGTTTCTGCAAGCCATTTAGATAAACATCATCCATCTCCGTAATGAATTAATTGTAGCTTGTAGTCGTAGCAGGAATACAAAGATGTAGCAGGAATGACGGCACATAAACACACAAACTACACACTCGTCGCTGTCCCTTCTACTTTCACAATAACCACAACGTGTGTTAATCTAATATGGTGTATGTGTGAATAAAAGAATTTATAATACACGCGCTTGAGCAACAATATAAGCAGCACGAGTAGAGCGTGAGCACACTTTAGCAGGAAATTTATATGTGCGTGTTTGAAGTATCAGAGGTCTCGATGTATAATATTGATTTTGGCACCGAGTTCTGTGAAGTAATAAGAGTCTAGCCGTTGGATTTCTTACTTATTTTATTATAGCATGCACTTTTGGAAATATGATAAACAGGTTCAAGTTAGAAGATAAAAATATTTCACATTTAAATTAAAGTTAGTTGGTAAATATTTATATAGTAAACTGCACTGAATATTCAAGTTCACAGCTAAACCTAAGCAATATTTTATTTACCAAGTGTGATGATATACAGTGGCGTTCGCTGCAGAAGCTGTTAAGAATGTTAAAAGGGAGCAACAACATTAATTCAATGGTTGTTCTAGAAAAGCTCAAGACATTTTTCTTTTTAATCTTGTCTGGTTTGGATTTTATGTTGTTAAAAAAGCGTAGTTTACTGGTTTAATTTCGTACAGAATAAATATTTACTGCTACTATTACTGTGCGCAGACGTCTTTAATTGTTACTAAAATCAAAGTCGCTGTCATTGGACACTTTAGTATCCTGTTTAGTGCTTTCTGTGTCTGTATCCAGCATGTCCATAACATTTCTCGCTGGGGTTTCAGTTTTAATCTCTTCAGCGACTATACTCGGTTTATCCAAAATTTCCTCAGTTTCCTTTACAACGTCGTCAATTATCGGTTCTTCTGCTGCCTCTTTAATATTTTCTACAGGAACATCCTTGTCCTCCTCGATGGCTCCAATAATGCCTTCTTGTTGGTACTCCTCGTATTGTTGTTCAGGATCAGGATAGTAGCCTTGTTCAGGATTCTGATAGTACTGAATAGGTTGACCATTCTCATCAAACTGTTGAATCACTTGCCCATTTTCATCGTACATTATTGGTTGACCATATTCGTCGTACTGTATTTGTTGACTGTATTGGTCATACGGAATTGGTTGACCATTTTCATCGTATTGAATTGGCTGGCCTTGTTCGTCGTACTGAATAGGCTGACCATTTGCATCGTACTGAATAGGTTGACCATTTGCATCGTACTGAAGAGGCTGACCATTTTCATCGTATTGGACTTGGTGGCCATTTAGATCGTATTGAAGAGGTTGCCCACTTTCATCATATTGCAAGGGTTGTCCATTAGCATCATACTGCAGAGGTTGACCGTTTTCATCGTATTGGACTTGTTGTCCATTAGCATCATACTGAAGACCTTGACCGTTTGTATCGTACTGAATAAGTTGTCCATTTTCATCGTATTGTAGAGGTTGACTTGTATCATACTGAAAAGGTTGGCCGTTTTCATCATATTGAATTTGCTGCCCATTAGCATTATATCCTATGGGTTGACCAGTTTCATCATACTGAATGTCATATTGTATAGGTTGTCCTTTTTCATCATACTGAATTGTTTGACCATTCGTTTCAAATTGAATCGATGGATCAGTTTTATTTTGTTCCTGCGTAGGAGCAACATTTTGATCATCTGGTTCTTCGATTTCTTTTAACTGTTGTAAGTCTTGAATTTGTTCTGAGTTCTGTTGTTCATTCATTCCTTGCCTGTTTTCATCATATAATTGTTCAACATTCTTTTGCTCAGTTGTATCAATCTGTGAGGAATTTACATGACTAGTTTCTACATACTGTTTAGTGAACAAATCCTCATCTGTTGATTGCAATTTTACATTGGATTCTTCAAGTTTTTGCAAATTTTCTTCAATTTCCTCGTGGTTACTTTCAGGTAGAACATCTTGAGATGAGCTAATGGGAATATATTTTTCTTCCTTCAATATGCTATCATTGTCTAAGATCTTATCTACTAAATCATTGTTTTGTTGAAACCGCACATTCTTCTTTCCCTCTGCTACCATTGGTTCTACGCTGAAGGCTCTTGCTGCAGGTTCTTCTTCATTTTCAATAATACTGAGCTCCTGATGAACACTATTAACCTGCGGTGGTATATCATTGACTTGGTGCATATTATTTTCCACAATCTTTTCATATTTAGATTCTGGTTCCAAAGATCGTTTCTCTCTTCGTGTTTCCGGTTCGTCATCTAATTTCTTTAAAGCACCTACTCCATAATTAGTATCTTGAAGAAATTCTTCGGAAAGTAAATAATTTATGTCTGGATTTTCTGGTGTATTATCCCAACTGTCTTCAAATTTCTTTGGAATTTTTCCACCGTTTGTTTCGAGGTTTATCTTCGGCTGCTTTGACTGAATTTTATCATAATAATCTTCATTTCTTTCATAGGGTAGTAGATATTCTTCGCTTCGCATATCCCCAAATAATCCATGATGTTCACTATCGCCCTTCTCAAATTTGCTACCCATATTCAGTTTACTCAATACTTCCTCAATATCCTCCTGAGCATATTTCTTACGCAATTCGCTTTTGATTTTATCTGCATAGTTATACGTTGGTAAATTTGGTAACGGTTTATTGAGGGTATCAAATGTAACAGTTTTTTCCATAAATTTCCCATCAGATTCGAACTGGCGAGGTTTTAATGGCTCTCGCTCTTTTTCCTTTAGTTTTAATTGAGTTATTCTTTCCAAATAGTTTTGGTACTGTTTACGCAGCAAGTTAAATCGATCAGTTTTGGCGATAAGCATGTTAACTCGGGTTTCAATTCGCTCCAAAGCGCGAATTATTTTTTCGTTTCGGTCCTGGCGTTTGCGGTCTTCCTTGAGGAAATTCTTGTACTTGGTGGACATTCGTTGGTAGTATTCTTGTTCTCTAAAATGCGAATAAATTTTGGTATCTAGTGCTACAAAAAATTAAAGCACTTACTCTTCTCTTGAGGTTTTCACCATTTCAGTAAATTTCATTTCAAGTAACAGTCGTTCTTCCTCGCTGAAAAATTGCACGCTGTTAGGTACATAACACAAAATACAAACAACTCGGACAATACAAACAAAAATAAATGTGAGGATATTTAAATATGTGTTAGAATATTATCTTACCTTTTTCTTAATTTTTCCTGCAATTCTATGAATTTTTGATAATATTCCTCTGTCTTGTGAGTAAATGACATTTTATATTTTTTATTTCACTTCAACTATTTGAATTTTTTTTGGAAAAGGGAAGTGCGTTTTAAACGCGTCTGCACTAGAGAACTATGGCCTAGTTTTAAAGCAACCAACTCAACACGTTTCTGTATATAAAGTGGTCACAAAACACAATTTAGTATGAGAAGTCGATAATTCCAAAATACCGCACAAGATTTTTTTTAAAGTCGAATACATTCTTTTAATATTGTTTTTAGTTACAAACTATAACGCAACTCAAATTTGAAATTAATTAATTATCACTCGTTCTATACACTTTTATTAGAAATTTTCTTTGATTAATGTTGGGGACATTTTATAAGTTGGGTGAGGTAACGTTCACTGTTTGAGAAAATGGCATAACAATGTAGCTAAAAATATAATTTAATATGTTTAGATATACCATCTATAATTTATGATAACAAGGATAAACTTGTCTCACGCGATGACTGCCGTACCATGATACTAAACTTGACCTTACCCCATAAAACTATTTGTTATATTTACGTTTTATACTGTATATAAAAAAGAAAAACTGCATTGAGTTATCGATGTTTTTACCCTCAGAGTTTTTATGGATTCTAACAAAAATAGAATAATAAGGCAGTCAAATTTACATATAAAATATTAACGATTTTTTTAAAGATATTTCATCATAATTCTTTTGCTCATTGTTTCCCCTCCATGAAAATATGTTTTTTTTTGAAAATTTAAGCGGATTATAATAGTACATTCAAATTAGCCAAAATAAGGGAAATAAATCCAAAAAACTTGCACTTTTGGGATCCGACGCGGAAAGAGTTTCAATATTCTGTGTGTCCCCCAATTTTTCACTATAATACTCGTAATTGGATAAATTAGTTACTCAATATACATGATTCGATAGGAAATTTTATGATCTACAACAAAGAAAGAGACATACTTTTTGACAAAAGGCGTAGTTAAGCCGCAAATCGCAAAAAACAAATGCACTCTTAAATCCAAGATGACGGAAAAACCTCCCGAGGGATAAAGTCTAAAACTTGGATTTAAACTTATTGTTGTAGGCCCCAACTGCCCACAATATTTCATCCTGCCCTCTCCGATTTTGAACTAAAGCATTGGAACTTGCATAGATTGCTTGGACTCTATCCACTCTATTCTTGTAGTTTGAGAACCACTGTATATAAGAAAAAATGGTAAATACATTTTTTGTGCAGAATTATTATTTGTATAGAGGCTAAAATTGCGAAATCGTGACCGTTCTGCGGTAAAATGCGGAAAACCACGAACATACACCTTGAGGGTGGCTTTTAGGGGTGCCAGGCTCTAATAAAAATGGGGGACACCACAGAATATTGAAACCTACCATTTTTCGCGTCGGATCCCAAAAGGGCAAGGTTTTTGGATTTATTTTGTGTAATTTGAATGTACCATTAATTTTGAATTTCGTGCTATTTAAGGGATTACCCAAGAATACCATTTTCAACAAGTATCTGAAAGTTTTATGCTACGAAAACCTTTAATATCAGTTTTTAAACCAACGTTTAGGTACAAATTTAATTTCTATTTGCTAAAATTCCATTTAATCCTTAAATTTAAATTTATTTTAATATGGTGCTTTGTAAAACCAGCTTTTCATCGATTAATACCAGAAGCGATGTTACACGATCTGTTCCGAATGTCTCAGCTGGTAAACACGTAAAACAACGAAGAAGAAGAATAAAACCGACCATAAACCAATAAATTTAATATTATCTAAATTAAAGCATTTTCAAGTGATTTCTACAATATTGTGAATAATTATGGCTACAAGAAGCTTAACTGACGTGTTTTTATTAATGCGAAACAATGCAATTCGCAGCAGACAAATATATATTGATCAGGTAAATAATAACTAGGTTATGTTTTGGATATTTTCCAACAAACTAAATTTTGTAGGATTCAACGGAGCGTATGCAATTAGTTTCTTTAAACGACATGGATGAAGGTACTTCAGATAGAAACATGAATCACATGCCACCAATATGGATAGATTATCTGGAGAAAGCCCATATGATTTTACCAAAATTAAAAGCGAAAATAACCGAGTTAAAAATGCTACATCACAAACACTTGCACAAGCCAACGTTCGATGAGAGTTCAGACGATGAAATAGCTATCGAAAACTGTACAAACCAAACATCTCGGATGTTCAACGAGTGCCATAGGTTAGTGCAGATAATCCGGAGTCACTCGTCTGAAGGTACAAGATGGCCCTAGTTTTCCCTCGGGGTTTCTGAATGTTCTTTTTGTAGGTACGTTGAAAGAACGCAGACTAACAGTGAATGTTTACCACGCTCTCGCGGCAACTCTCCAAGAACAATCAACAGCTTTCCGAGCTACACAAAACAGCTATTTACGAAAAATCCAGTCGCGAGAAGACCGTTCAAAAATCTACTTTGAAACAGACAACAACGACATCAATAACATCTATGATGATTCAGAGGACATTAACGATTACTTTATTAATTCCAAACGGATGACCCAACAACAGCTTTTGGTGCTTGAGGAGGATAATACGCATTTTGCTAGAGAACGAGAGCAAGAAGTGAATGCTATTGTTAAGAGTATTGTGGATTTAAATGATATATTTAAGGACTTGAGTCAAATGGTTACGGAACAAGGCACCGTTTTAGATCGGATAGATTACAATGTGGAACAAACCCAGATACAGGTTTATGAAGGGTTCAAACAATTACAAAAGGCTGATACATATCAAAGGAAAAGCAGGAAGATGTGTGCGATCATTGTGCTGGCTTTAACAACTATTATGTTGTTTTTTATTTTAGTTATCGTAAAATCCTAGTCATTTTACCAGTGAGTTATTTGCATTCCTTTCGCATTAAGTTAACAAGTATTTTTATATATCACTTTATTTATTAATAAACTTAATATATTTAACGTTGATTTTTGTTTAATATAAGATTTACGATCCAAAAATAGTTTTAATTAAGGCTTAGGTGCATTGTAATTATTATCACGAAGAGGGAAAGTTAAAATGAAATTATTGTACTTAGGAGAAGAACTAACTTTAAAGATCCCAATTTATTTTCCTAGTCGAAATACAAGGTGTTTTTGAAATAGGTGGTCAAAATTTAGAACCATGTAGAGCAAGTCAAATGATAAAGAAAACCTTTATAAAATTATTTTCTAAAGTGCTTTCTAAAGGAGTTACAGCCCCGTAATTGTAGGCCCCTAAGAATGGTATTTATTAAATATCTCCGAAACCGTTTAAGATATAATAATAAAATTTTGTACAGCCACTAGCTCTTTTATGCTTAACAATATGAAATTAGTATCATCTGAAAATTTTATTCAAGGGTGTGTCAAGTGGGGGGGCGGGGGGTAAATATGATCCCAACTTTTTTGTATAAACTGTTTTTTTGTTTTTGACATGAAATTATTAAATTTAATAGTTTTTTATAAAAAAATGGTCCGCTTGTTTAATTTCGATGCCATGCGCCGTTTTTGAGTAAAATCGATTTGAAAATTTTTAACATACTCTGAACGTGAAGCGTTTTTTTTTGAAATTTTCGAAATGAATATACAAAATTCAGGAGCATGTAGAGCAAATTAAATGATGAAGAAAACCTTAATAAAGTTTTTCTCTAAAGTGTTTTAAACGGTTTCGGATATATTTAATAAAACCATTCTTAGGGACCCACCATTAAGGGGCTGTAACTCCCTTAGAAAGCACTTTAGAAAATAATTTTATGAAGGTTTTCTTCATCATTTGACTTGCTCTACATGCTCCTAAATTTTTTACATTCATTTCGAAAATTAAAAAAAAAACGCTTCACGTTCAGAGAATGTTAAAAATTTTCAAATCGATTTTACTCAAAAACGGTGCATGGCATCGAAATTAAACAAGTGGATCATTTTTTTGTAAAAAACTATTACATTTAATAATTTCATGTCAAAAACAAAAAAACACAACATACAAAAAAGTTGGGATCATATTTACCCCCCGCCCCCCTACTTGACACACCCTTGAATACAATTTTCAGATGATACTAATTTCATATTGTTAAGCATAAAAGAACTAGTGGCTGTACAAAATTTCATTATTATATCTTTAACAGTTTCGGAATTATTTAATAAAAAACATTCTTAAGGGCCTACAATTACGGGGCTGTAACTCCCTTAGATAGCACTTTAGAAATTAATTTTATAAATGTTTTCATCATCATTTAACTTGCTCTACATGCTTCTAAATTTTGACCTATTTCAAAAACACCTTGTATATTTAGAATTCACTATTTCTGATGCGTTCTGTATTTGAAATTTTGGAGACGTAATGGAGTTTTAGTTAGAATTGCTCAATACGGGCAATTAACACATTTTTTTAAATAATATTCTCGATGAGAATTTTTCATCTTTGTCTAGTGGCACTTAAACTATCCACACTCAAAATCTAGTGAAATTTAAACAGCTTTACTTTCAGCTACAATTAATTTAGTAGTATCTGAACCCTCAATAATTAAAACCCACATGTTTTTTTTGCCTAGAAATATTTGCTTAAACTTTTAACTCTCATAAATTCTATCTTGTAATAAAATATGCCAGAGAAGTGGTTTCCAATGTTTCAAGACACATCTCTTTTTGATTGGGATGTTTTTGGCCATCCACCACTCCATAGCCATTATTTGAACAATTTAGAGATAATAATGTCGGCTCTCTTACGCTTACATTAATTTTTTGTTGTTGCTCTTTTTAAAAACTTATTAAACTTCATATTTTTCTTTGTCTGTTAAAACATGGAAATAAAAAATAGATACTATTCAGTAACTTAAAAGGAGTCAAAAAATTAACATTAACTGAAATTTAACATATCGAAGAATCGAAGGTTGAATCGACACTAATGGTCAATGCTTTTTACATAGAAAATCTTTTGCAGCAAATTCGTTATCTTACGAACTAGATTAATAATAAAGATTTTAAATTTTATTAGATACAAATTTAGTTATTTTCTTTTTTTTTTCTAGCTGTCCTTGTAGGTATTTTGGACTACTTAATAACGATTTTAACTAAAGGCTACAACAAGACATACAGTCAACAGATTTTTAAAAACCTTTTGATCAATTAATGCAATAAAAGGAAATTTTATTTATGATTTTTTTCGTCTTTTCAGACATGGAAATAAGTTTGAACTATTTATTTAAGACAGCAACTAAGGGGACAGAAAAATTGAAAATTGCATAATAATAATTATTATTAGCCTGACAAGATAAAACTTTTTTATTGTATAATTTATTATACAGGGTGGTCCAGGTTAAACGTCATTAATTTTGGGAGGTGATAGAGCCTCAAGAAAAAAGTAGACTTATTAAAAAACTTTGCTCAAAAAACTTTTACAACAAAGTTTAAAATAAAAACGCGTTT
Organism: Pediacus dermestoides; assembly: GCA_963942485.1. Taxonomy (NCBI): domain Eukaryota; kingdom Metazoa; phylum Arthropoda; class Insecta; order Coleoptera; family Cucujidae; genus Pediacus; species Pediacus dermestoides. Next base: position 8,854,958 of record OZ012629.1, read on the forward strand.
ACTTAACTTAACTTCTAAACCACTCGATCGATTTCTAATAAATTTCGCACAAAGAGTAATGTAGTACATACATTTCTAGGTAATGAAGGAGTTCATTTATAAAAAAAATCTCCAGTGGCGTAGATACTGGGGGACCATTTCACTTCTTCCCTCCAATTTTCGACGCCACTGGATATATTGCGAAGAAAATTCAATTTTTGGATTGTCTGTTTAATTTAGAGAAAATAGTTACTCTTGAAAAATTTTAATTTAAGGTTTCGTTTTTGAGATATTTGAGTTTGAAGATTTGGAAACACAACATTAAATGCTGTGCTGAATTAAAGAAAATTTCGGGTAGGCCTGAAAAATCCGGAAAATCGCCATCAAGTCTTGGCAGCAATTAATTCCGTGGCTAAAAGAGCTCGAAAATGTATCGAAGCCTAGTTTGAGAACTTACTCGAATTTTTTTTAGTTCAGAACAGCATTTGATGTTGTGTTTCCAAACCGTCAAACTCCAATATCTTAAAAATGAAGCTTTAAATTAAACTTTTTCTAGAGTAACTATTTTCTCTAAATTAAACAGACAATCCAAAAATTGAATTTTCTTTGCAATATATCCAGTGGCGTCAAAGATAGGAGGGGAAAAGTGGAACGGTCCCCCTATATCTACGCTACTGGAGAAGTTTTTTACAAATGAACCCCATCATTATCTAGAAATGTACTACATTACTCTGTGTGTGAAATTTAATGGAAATCGATCAAATGGTTTAGAAGTTATGTTAAGAAAACGAGTTTTTATTTTAAACTTTGTTACAAAACATTTTTGAGCAAAGTTTTTTAATAAAAGTCTACTTTTTTCTTGATGGTCTATCACCCAAAAAAGGGGGATTTTCAGACATCAGTCAAAAATTAAAATTGAAATAACCCAAATTTCCTCTTATATCTACAAATTTTGATATTTCTATTGAAAATAACATAAGTGTATATTAAGGACATTTTTTTTCTAATGTAGCGTTGAAAATCTAATTTTCTGAATAATTAATTTTTTATGGTTCAGTTGATTTCGATTATTTTTGAGTCAATGTTAAGATTATTACTTGAAACTATTTAGAAAAATGTATTCCAATCTTGGATGGAGACTCAGGGGCAGATAACTTTCAGGCTGATTAACTTCAAAAAAAATATTTGAGCTAATTATTATCCAATTTTCAAAGTTATTTTCCAAATTTTTATCTATACTTGTTTCATGTAGATGAAATGAACTGTTTTCCAAACATTAACTTATAGGTACTAATTTGAGTTCAAGTCTTTGCAAGACTTTATTATTATAATCTAGTTTTTTTTAACCATTTCCGATATCAGAGAATATCAAAAATATTGAATCATTGTAATACAGCTGACTTTAGGATAAAAAACTAAACCTAAATTGTGCTATAAAAAGATATAATGCTTCATAACTGAGATAAAAGAGATAGTTTTTGGTATTAATAGAATTTTCTTTATTATAATATTTCTGACTATCTAGGGTCACATGGGATTTAAAACTAAAATAGGTAACTAGTGTCAAAAGAGATATATTTTATGGAACGAGAAAATAGGCATAGATCCAATAAAGGAACATCGATTTTAAACGTTCAAATTCAAGAGTGAATATTCTTTACTCTTTTGTACAAACTTTTACCTTATTATAATTATATCTACCCAAATATAAGATTTAATAAGATTCTGCACTACTTAGGTATTTCTCATCTATAAAATTCGTATTTTTATCTCTAACTCTATTACTACATTTTATGTGGTAATAATATAATTTGATAAATTTCGTTATTACCAAACATAATACAATTTATTGTAACATGGTAATTTGGAATATTTATGTAAAATCGACAATAGGAATACAGGAACCTAATGGAATTAAGCGATTTCCATTAAACACCATTATTTTCTTTTACAAAAGATAACATCCACAGTTTTTATTTCGCTAAAAGCTGCTGTTTATCCATTACATTTGGTATTGATTGTATATTCCCTAATAGATAAATATTGCACATTGCCTTCAAACACCATCGCATCGAAATGACAACAATAAAGCAACGTTTGATATATTACGGCAAAAGTACAACATTGCACGGATTAAAATACGTCGTAGACGACAAACGACATCCAATTATCAGGCATATATGCACTCGACAAACAACAAAATAAAACAGTTTCCAACTTTTCATTCAATTTCAGACTGATATGGATAGCAACATTTCTGTTGAACTTCTGGGCCATGTTAGTGGTATTTAAAGCTTCCTATAAGTCATACAATGAGAACGCTATAAGTTTTGTCACTGAAACGGCCTATTTAAATTGGGATACAAAGTTTCCAGCAATAACTTTGTGCGAAATATCTGGCACAGAAATAGCTTGGGACAAGTAAGATACCAAAAAAATATCTTATATTATTTTCTCATTTAAAATTAACAACTTTGATGGTGTATAATATATATTTCTCAAGGTACTCAGAGGATTCGCAGGCTTTGGAATTATTCATTTCTGATTTATTATTCTTCACTGGTAGTTGTTATTCATGTAACACACCCTGTCCGTCTTGTGAGAAAATTAATTTTACATTTACTGTAGAGAAGGTACATGACGTAAAACATTACAGTATTTTATTATTTATAGAACTCTGTGCAAAAGTTACTAATTTACATTGAAATTTTTTGAAGCTGCGCAAGAAATGTCCACAACTTCTCACCAAGTGCAAATGGAATGATATTGAATTTGATTGCTGTAACCATTTTTTACCACTTGATACGGAATATGGGATCTGCTATTCTTTAAATTCCATCCACACAAAGTATGTGGCAACGTTTCAGTCACGTTAATAATAATTTTTTAAATCTGTTTAGAAAAAACTCAACTTCGAATTTAAATCTAATTTCAAACAGAAAAACTGGTCCAGGACAATTAATAATTCAGGCAGTACAAGACGTTCGAGTGAGTATTTTTATAAAAACATGATTTTATTAAAGTTTTAATGAATCTTAACAAAAAGACCCTTTCTATTCTTGCAACTGTTTATATGTATAAATGATCGAACGAACGGAGTTTTCATCCATTAAAAAGTTTTTGATAAAGACGTTCATCCATTTCTACAAAAAATATCTGAACTACATTTTTCACCAAATTAATTCGAATTTTGTAACTGCCTTAAATAATACAGAAAACATTAAAACCAGTTTATAGAATTTAGAAAAAATATCAAGAAATTTTTGTAGCTTTATTTCCACGCTACTGAGGATGTTCCATTTATAAACTCCGATCCAGATCAAAGAAAAGATGTCATGCTTGGTGAAACTAGCAACATTTCCCTAACAGTACGTTTCATAAAAATTCCTCAAACATTTGGCGTTACCTTGTTCCTTGTAACATTTTGAGTTTGATTTGTAGATAATTGAAATCGAAAACGACGAAAATGTTAAGAATTTACCAGTGGACAAGCGCGCCTGCAGATTTCCATGGGAGAAACCCGACGAATTAATCGTCCACAAGTATTACAGCTATTCCACATGTGTGGTGCAGTGTCATGCCGATAATCACATCAATCTATGCAATTGCACACATCACTTAATGCCAGTTTTAAGTACGGATTAATTATTATCAATGTCTGTTTGTTACAACCAAACATAAACGCTAAATTAAAAAAATCATATTCATGATCTATATATCAGCTAATCATATTATTATTTAATGAAAATCTTTCAGACCAAGGAAAATACTGCGACATAGATGGATTGAAATGTTTAACTGATAATTTCGGTTGGTATTTTCGTCTTTTAGGCTATTAGGGAACCATTCAAACATTAATACCTTTCATATTTCAGAGACAGTAAATAGACTCCATGCTAAAGGATTTGACAAGCCTGGATTAGTTTGCGATTGCTTGCCATCGTGTGTAGAACCTGAATACAAAGTTGTGGCAGACACAAAGGGGTAAGAATTAACCCGATATCGTCTATAATACGGACTTAATACAATAAATATGGTAATATTTGTTGATAAACTGGGATTGAAGCCATTAAATTTTAATAACAATTAACTTCTAAGCAACACCCCTATATTAGTAGATTAATCGGTTTGTTGTAGAGGAAAACTTGAATTGGTTCTAAATTATAGGGAATTGAAACAGACACATGGAGAAAAATCCATTGATTTGTCAGTCCCTTTAATTTTTGGTGGATGCGCCGGTTTAAGAAATGGTTTATGGTTTAGGAAAAGTATTTAACTCTTTGATTAATTCTATTTCATGGTTTAAATCCATAGCTACCATTGTCTCAATTTCTTGCATTTTTTAACACGATTTAGATTTAATCAACAACTGAAGTACTGGCGCCTTCAGTCGATTTTGGTAATATTTTGGACAACGTCATAATTATAGAATATTTGACACTATTTCGAAAATTCATTCGAATCTTAGACGAAGTTTTTCGTGGTGACAAGGCAGAAAATCCTTAGGTTTGTTGCTAACCCAAAAGAAATTTTTATCATTTTTGGCGGATGCGCCGGTTATAATAAAAATGGTTTTATTAAGATTCAGGGCCAGTGGTTCAGTCGTTCGCTAATTCCATTTCATGTTTAAATTCATAGCTCCAATTGTCTCTACAAATATTTTCTTGTATTATTAACATGATTCAGATTTAATCAACGACTGAAGTACATTTTGATAATTTTTGAGTCAAAGTTGTTATACATAAATAATATTTGACAGTATTTAGAAAAATGTATTATAATCTTGAACGAAGAAATCCCTCACTTAGGCTTTCTTCAAAAATTATTTATACACTGATGTTTCCAATTTTTATCAATTTTAGCAGATGCACCGGTTATAATTTAAAAAATACTTTAAATGATATAAATATTTAGAAAAATGTAGGTATTCGAATCTTGGATAAAACTTTTTGTAACAGGACAGAAAATCCTGGTTTGTTATTAACTTTAAATACTGGTTATAGGTACATTAATTTTTCCAATTTTTATCAATTTTCGCGAATAGTTTGAAAAATGTATTTGTATCTTGGACGAAGTTTATTGTGGTTACAGGCCAGAAAACTCTGAGGCTTGTTGGTAACTATAAAAGCTATCTATACATTTATCTTTCCGTTTTATTAATTTTGGCGAATGCGCCGGGTATACTTTTAAAACTAATTCAATAATATTAATATTTAGAAAAATATACATATATTGGAATCTTGGACGAAATTCTTCGTGGTAACAAGGCAGAAAACCCTCAGGTTTATTGTTAATACCAAAAAATATTTATATATTGATCTTTCCAAATTTTATCGATTTTAGCAGATGCGCCGGTTATATGTATTTTAAAAATATTTAAATAATATACAGGGTGTCCCAGTTTATATCGTCAGGATTTCACCAGTCGATAGTTTAGCGAAAATTACAGGTGGTTTGTCTAATAAACTATGGTCGGATGTTGCTTCCTTTTTGACGTACAGGCCATTAAAGAAAATAAATTATTTTAGATAATTTGCTATAAATCAATAACAAAAAAAGTTAGCCTTCTGAAATTTTGTATAGATTTTTTTTTTGTATTCTATTATTAATAGTAGTTGCAATTATTTTATTTAGATCACAAAGGCGTGCGTACCGGTTTCTTTAAAAACATTTTATTGAATAAAACGTACGCTACTGTTTTTTTTGCAGCACCAATATGCAGAGAGTATTTTCCATTCAATTTAGAAACTTATTCGTATCTTATAATTTTTTGATAACTTAACTCAAAATAACCTAATAGTACAGTAAATAAGGGAGAAAAAAGGCTTCAAATAGACTTTTTTTACCCTACAGCCAATTTTTGTAGAATCTTCTAGAGATTCACCCTGAAAGTTTAAAATTGAATTTGTGTATTCGTAGACCCCGCTCTTCCTTCACCAGCCCTCAATTAAGGGTTGGATTTTTTTGTTTATTGAATAACTTTTTTCCTATTAAATTTTCGAAAAAAAGAGTCAGTACAAAGTTGTAAAGAAAAATATTTCCTATAACTTATCTTTTAAACTTTTTTTGATATTGTCGATATTTAAAAAGTTATTCAACCAATAAGTTGAAAATTTTGGGAAAAGAGTAGTAAGTAGATAGTAGTAGTAAGTTAAGTAGTACCATTGTAGTACCTAACTAGAGAAAAATTTCCCTAAAATTTGCAACTTATTTGTTGAATATCTTTTTAAATATTGACAATATCAACAAAATATTAAAAGGAAAGTTGTAAGAAATATTTTTTTCTACAACTTTGTACTGATGCTTTTTTCGGAAATCTAATAGGGAAGAACCTCTTTAATAAATAAGAAAAAAAAGTTAAGTTATCAAGAAATTGTAAGATACAAAAAAGTTTCTAAATTGAATGGAAAATACTCTCTGCATATTGGTGCTGCAAAAAAAAACCCGTGGCGTACGTTAAATTCAATAAAATGTTTTTGAAGAAACCGGTACGCACGCCTCTGTCTTCTAAATAAAATAATTGCAACCACTATTAATAAGAGAATACAAAAAAAAATCTATGCAAAATTTCAGAAGGCTAACTTTTTTTGTTATTGATTTATAGCAAATTATTTAAAATAATTTAAATTATTTAATGCTCTGTACATCAAAAAGGAAGCAGCATTCTACCATAGTTTATTAGACAAACCACCTTTAATTTTCGCTAAACTATCGACTGGTGAAATCCTGACGATATAAACTGTATATAAAGCATTTATTCAGTTCCTCCATAATAAATAAATAATATAATTAAACATTACAGTTTTCTATTTACTGCACGTTCTCTGTAGCAGTTTAATAAATTATTAAACTACTTATTTTTTAAAAGCTTCCATTTATTTCTACAACTCTATAGTTAGTCCGTTAATGAAACTTAAACTAAGTTTTAAATACATACATAATTCCATAAACTTCTAAACACAGCATTTCCGGAAAATGTGTAGTGAGTGCACGCTCCAAAGATAATTGTCCTTATGAAGCGTACATTACATAAATACATACACCGAAGTTTTTTTATATTTTTTGTGTGTCGTCGAAGTAAAAACAGATTAAATTCCAAACAGAAACTTTCTGTATAACTGCCAGTGACATAATTTTATATTCTACCAACATACAGCAACACTAATTTTGTATTTTGTTCAGGGTGAAAACATCACACAGTGAGATATACATTAAAATGCAGTCACTACCAACTTCTAGATTTAAACGTAGAGTTGTAAGGACTACAATGGACCTAGTTGGTAAGTAGAAATCAATAGCAACTGCAGTAAATAAGTTGATTTTATTATTTCCTTCCCCTGCGTGCTTGCCTAGTTTTTGGATTTTTCATTAGTTATATTTATGAGGATAATCCTATAAGTTTCTTCGTGTAGTTCAGACTGTTATAATAGTTTATTTTCCAGTTTCCATTGGTGGTGCTGCTGGTCTGTTTATCGGTGCTTCACTACTAAGCATCGTTGAAACAGTTTATTTACTGTGTTTGAGAAAAGTTAACCAATAAAAATCATAACAACAACATATTGTGATTTAAGTCAATTGCATCAATAAACTCAACTTATTAAATAGTTTTATTAAATATTTTTCGCTTTGTATAATCGTAAATATAAATTATTCCTCTAGTAACAACTCGTTTTGTAACATTTCTTTAAATGCTATCATATTATCCACTGGAACACTGTGACCTGCACGAAATATTACGTAAAGCACTAAATTGTCTACTTTTTGAACATAACCTTCTATTACACCGTTGGCTTCTAATGGTTTTTGCATTTCGTCGTTCCAGGCAGATTGTGATTTCCATTTCAGCTTTTCCAACCAAAGTCTGGTACCTAGGCAACGGAATTAATTCGCGTAGATAATTTTATTTGACAAATATTACCTGCTGTGTTAACTAGAAAGTCCAAAACACCATTATAGACTATTATTTTTATTTTTGTATTGTCCAGGAGATACTCAACTAAAATTGAGAAAATGTTAAGGCGAAGTTACGTTAGTATATTTACAATAGGAGCTAGAAGTATTTTACTTATATCGGAGTGTGTATAGAAAAAACTAAACTTTAGTCCATTTTCTACAAAAATTTTAGTATTTTCTCATTAAGCTGGAAACAATTCTAGTTACTGGTGCAAGTAACATGTACAAGCTACTATCATTAAGTAAAATTTGAGCTAGAACTATTTTCTTTCGGATGGTCTGGAGTGTCTATAGAAAAAACTAAACTTTAGTCCATTTTCTACAAAATATTTTAGCAAACTGGAAACAAGTCTAGTTACTGGTGCAAGTAGCATGTACAAGTTACTGGCTGAGTGTAAATGTCTCATAGAAGGTAGTGCTAGGTTAATGTGTCATAAAGTAAAATTGTGCTTACTTTTCTCTGTTACCGGAGTCATAAGATCGGCCTGCAGATTGAAGTACACGTCATTGTTTAGAAAATGCCAGTTGATTTTTGGCGGGATATCCAATTGTTCTCGCATTTCACAATTCATCAACTCCATGAATCTCGGCACATAAGTGAGGAAACCTGTACGAAAATAACCAAATACTACATGAGAAAACACTGAAATAAAAAACGATTCATCTTACTGGGCGACATGCTATTGTTGCTTCTAACATTGATATTGTAAACATCAATTCCGGGCATTTCTTTAACCAGCGTTGTTGTCAGAGTATGTTCAACATCTGCAGCCTCTTCATAGTCCTTTTTGTTAATTAAAACTTCAATTTGTTTGGCCAATTCATCAATTCGTGTGAAGCCCTGCTTATCTACTAATCCCTTTCAAGCGGAAAATTCAATTATATGAAATATCAAATAAATTACAATTTTAACGAGTTCAACGCTAGCATATACCTTTTAGGTATCTAATTAGTAAAATGAATTAAAGAAAAAAGAGGAGAGAATAATGTATTCCTGGTTAGAAATAGTTAGTTAAAAATAAAATAAAATTAGGAAGGGAATTTAATGAGAAATTTATTCACTTTACGAACTATATTTAAACTCTCTAAACGGAGAATTAACTCGGTTTGCTTTTCTTACCAAATGCAAGGCAAGTGGTCCATAACTTTGTATGTAATCCAGCGGCGATATGTAAGAATTACCGAGTCCAATTCCTTTAAAATTCCATTTGGTTTTATTTACCTATAATTCCGTCCTAATTACTGCAATTAGTTTGAAGAAAACACTTTGGGAAAACATACTTTGTTTAGCTGATACGCGAATTCCACCGCCATTTTCCCGCCGTAGGACTCGCCGAAAATATACAAGGGCGTCTCTTGAAACTCCCATTTTTTCTCCATGAAAACCTCCAAAAACCTCACCAAGTCCTCGCCGATTTCTCTATTATTGCTCGGTGTAGTTGTGTTGGTGTCTGATACATAACTGTAGCCAACTCCAATTGGGTTATCAATGAATAAAACATTGTAGTCCTGTATTATAGAATAGTCCTTTTCGTTGTAGTTTAGGTCTAATGGGCCTAATTCGACGAAGTTTCCATAGCCACTGGATGGCATTCCGGGACCACCTACAAATTTAATAAAGGGGTCATGATGATGAAGTGTATGGCTTGAATTGTTGTGTAACCCCCCTAACCCCATTACTATAAGAATAATGGTAACATGGAAGTTTATACATGTTGTTAGAATTGGTTCTGGAAACAATAATGATTAAAGGATAATGCACGTTGACATAATCACCTTGAAGCCAGATGATTAACGGGCGCTCTGTATAATTAAACACGTCAGCTGTGGTGTAGTACAACCAGTAGAACATATGGGCATGTTCCTTTATAGTCACGTGGCCCCATTCTTGTTTGTACTCACTTAAGTTGTGTTTTCCTAAAAAAATGCATTAAATGTAACAATAAGGGGAAATTCTGAAAAAAGCTCTTACCTTCGGCAGTTGAAACAGTGGCGGTTAGCAGGAAAATTAAAAAAATAATTTGGGAACCCAAAAAAAACCGTAAGGCCATCCTAAGGCTAACTCATTTTCTAACTTAACATTCCACAGTGTACACATTATATGATTAAGTAGCGAAATAAAATCACAATGGAATTTATGTGGAGAGCAAGCCAATGATTCAATTTACAAAATTGGAATGTTCTTATACTGTCTTCGTGTGACGGTTTATATAGAGTGCAATTTATCTTTATCTATGTTAACCTTGACCACCATCTCTTAACTAACAAATAAATAAATTTAATTTATATTGTTTTGCTGCGTGCTGTATATTTTGCTGCTTGCAATTAAATCGATTACACACTGCAGACTAGACTAATCAAAACAAACAAACAAATTGAGAAAAACATTGCAGTACCGCTAATTATCATAAAGTATTTAGTTGGGGGCGCTCAACAAACAGGAAGTAATAAAATCAATCTGATTTAGAGGATACAACCTAGAAAAACTCAATTTATAAAGCAATTTGTTGCTGGTAAACTTCAGAAATCATGTGTTTTTTTCTACGTTAGTTTAGTTGATTTTATTTCGGACATTTGTTGCTTTTTCCCAGTGAAACTCCTACTATGCAGCAGAAATTGCGAATGTGTCAGATGCAGTGCGGTTTTGGGTGACATACCACGCAAAACCAATGAAAAAGCATTTAAAGTTTATAATGTGAGAGGGAAATGTAGAAAACTTTGCTTCCTTTATCGTGTACACATGTGTTGACTAGTACACACGCGGCTTTGTACTCATTGTATCTAAAGTTGTGTCCAGCAGTTTTCACAAACAAACTCCCCATCAACCATGCTACAATAACGGCGATATATTGGTTTCAATAGAAACTTCAGTGATTAATTGATTGTTTCTGTGTAAATAAGCGACTGAAATATGAGATATATAAATTATCCGGGTTACAATATGAATGAGATTATCCGAATGACTTCTATGAATTAAACGGATTAATTCTTTTGAAGCTGTAAAGCCCAATGGAAAACTGATTTTCATACAGAAAACGGTATATAAATATTATTTGACGCAACGGTAAACCACATTTTTCCGATTGAAATTAATTTGAAACTTGTCTGATTCCTATAAAAAACTCTTTCATCTTTCGAGTTATTGTATGAATGAAAATGTGTACGTATTCGGTTTGAAAAAGACGCAGCATTTAGCTGGGTTGTAACTACGCACAATTTTAAAATAATTTACGCCAGAGTGCACTAACTAACCAACTATAATAAAGGGATTTATTAAAGTATACTAGGATTATTTCCAACAGGCGTTGCACAGTTTTTGTCTCTCGATCTTTCTCGCTCTCCAAGGAGGCGAACGAGATGAAGATAAAGACGCACATGTCTGTTGAAAATAATCTTAGAATATGTAGTAGCTTTAAAACAGAAATATTAATACAATATGTAGGTATATGTAAAGGATCTTGGCAATTGGCAATTTACACATCCGTTTGGCATTTATCAATAACCATTTCAAACAATAAATTTTCTTGCTTTTTGTATCGTGCAATCTGAAATATCTTTATTGAGATTTTGTGGCGTATCTCTTTGTCCTCTTTATAAAGTAATCTGTTTTGAGACCTTAATTTTTATAAACTAGTTACGACAGATTAGTTATACGAGCCCTAACAACTAAATGTTCGGACAAAAGTAAATTCGATTGTCTTTTTTCCATCCGCGCCAAAGTTATCTAAATTAACTTCCATAATATTGATGGTTTTTTCTGTTATAATGCCAACATTTAGTTATATAAAAACATAAATTTCGTAAAAATCCGCTCGGCGGTTCCAAAACTGTGGTACTTTAACCCAGCAGGATGGGAAAATTGTAGAAACAAAGAATTATTATTTTCAAAACGTTGGATCTAGTAGTCGGATTTTGATGAAATTTACTTTATTGCAAAGCTGGATGTTGATTTTCTTTACAAAAAAGTTACACAAGTTTTTATTTGGTGATTTTAGGCATTTATCGGAGCTTCAAAGTTGCACTTTTAAAAATGATAAAATTTTCTAGTAACTGTTTTAAAGAATCACAGTTTTGAAATCGCTGGTTGTATTTGTGTCAAAAACACTTAAATCAAAGGTCAATAACCGTACTATATTGAAAAAAATCCTGAAATGTTAATATGATTTTTGTTGCATTTTTTTCGAGTTCCACAGTTCACTTTTCAAAAAACGTGTTTTTTGAGGGTGCTACCTACATTAAAATAATCACAGTTTTGAAACCACTGGTTGAATTTTGGTAAAATTTAGTTTATTGCAAAGCTGGATGTTGGTTTTATGTACGAAAAAATCCCCAAGTCTTTATTTGGTGATTTTAGACAAATTTCGTAGCTTTAAAATTGCACTTCAAAAATGTGACGTAATTTTCTAACGACTGTTTTTAAAAAATCACAGTTTTACAACTTGGGGAAAACGACATAAAGGTGCTTTCATGGCCCTCATCCAGTCCGGACTTAAATGTTATTGAAATTCTTTGACATAAAATTAAACGTATTCTACTTACGCAATAATCCACTAAAAACCATTGAGGACTTAAAGACCAAAATAAAAGAAATTTGGGACAGTTTCACGCCAAAAATGTACCAAAATTTGATAAATACAATGCCTGCTAGAATACAGGCAGCTATTAAAGCGAACGGAGACGTAATCTTTTTTTAATGGTCCTAAATTAAAAATTATCCCAACATTTAGTTGCAAATTCATTTTGTAAAGTTTGCTAATTATTAAAGTTAAAATATTGTTAAATTCAATAAATAATTTTCTTCCATGCATAATATTGTTATTAAGGCTTTATCTTATTGTATTGTTAAAAGTGTTTACTAATTATTTGCGTAAAATTTCCAGTTCTCCTTTCAAACTTCAAAAATTTACTTTTGTCCGAACATTTAGTTGTTAGGGCTCGTGCTTAATTAGTTGTATTCTGGAAGAAAATTGGAAGACTTGCCAAGTTTTATCCAAAACTGGGGACCAAAAAACTATGAATTCGGATTTACCGAAGTTTTTTTTGAAAATTTTTGCAGATGGTATAAAATGTCTTTAAATTAAATGATTGCTGCTTTTACAGCCAATATTTTGGATGACGACATTGTACGTACTATATTTTTAAGTCATGCCTAGCAATAAGTGAAGCTTTATTACCACAGCAATAATTCTTTCAATAACTGATACTATTTATAGTAAAGAAGCTTAACCAATTCTTCGATCTTATTTTTAAATTACTTTTAAGTTTATTCCATCTAACATCTAATTGTAGAGTTCACAAAAAGTAAAAAAAAGTTTTGATGATTAGTGATTAGATCCATACGCCAGACTTGACTACCTACCTCCATTTAAATTATGTTCTAAACATGGAACAATACGTCAATAATCTAACTGTGTTATTCTAGCCTGAACGCCCATTATTACCAAGCCAACAATGTTAACACAATTATTATCATTGGCCTGGTTTCAAGAGCCCAAAGTGTCAATTCTTTTTAGAGAATATTAACCAAACCCAAAGTAGTTTTCTTTTTGGTTCTAAGAATCTTGTTTCTGTATATTAGATAATATTAGCAGAAAAAATCTTTCCAAAGATTGCGATCTTACCCCCTTTTTCCACCCCGTGCATTAACAAAATTTTGATTGATGATTGAAATCATCATCAATTTTAGGAAAAATCTTTTTTATTTTATGCTAAAGCGTGTAAAAACTAACATTATTTGTCACATGTAGGGCGCTGCCAGGGTTCGTAGACTCCTAATTATCAAAAAGTTTGAAAATTCCGATTAATTTTGAATTGAAAACTGAACCGAAAGTAGCCTTAATATTTTAGTTATGGTTGCAGAGTTATAAAATAATAACCTTCCATCATTTATTAAAATAATGAAGCCTCTTGTGAAGTTTTAAAAGCATTGTATTTAATTAGAAGAATATCTTTGAGCACCCTTTTTATAAAGCAAAAATTAGTGAAACTTTTTAATTTTTACTTTGGGACTCTTGCCGATATTATCATTATTTACTTTTAGTGCTTAGTAATAATGTAATAAAACTTAATAGACTGTTCCCCTTCCAGGAAATAAAAGTGGAGAAATTTCAATAAACTACCATATTTTAGTTTATTCCCCTCAAAAACCAATAAAAATATTGTAGCGTTTGTAATTGATTCCTCTATATAATTTAATATATTACGATTGTAATAAAAAACTTTTAAAATAACCGTAATTTTGAGGACTTAGAAAATCGTAAAGTTGCATTATAAAATTTTATATGGCATGGCATTTATTTTATGGTGCAGAAGAAAATATTTCTCAAACAGATATAAGCTGCCACAGATAAATACAAGAAAAATACTAGGGTTAGTAAGTCAAGCGCCTAGTTTCCGGTTTATATTTGCACATTTCAAAGTAAAACAGTTAAACAGTTCAAACTGCCCATCCCTAAGGATATTGAACAAAACCCTAAACCTACAAAGAATATTTTCAGAACTGGTCATGTCTTCAAATTTAAATAAAAACCCATACACACATAAATCTCTTGTAGTATATTATTATATTCGCGCAGTTTATGAATTTCTGTGGTGGAAATAGAAGTGTATAGCGTCGAGGACACATTTAACTTACTCGAAAGTTGAATATTTCACCAGAAAATAAGGTGGACGCTTTTAAATCGAGCTTATTGTTGTGTTGTTGTAAAGAGCAGCAGAGAGAACTAGGAAAGGAAAGACATTACTGTTAAAATATCACCTCGAGTATGCATCGCCGCGTATATACTGCAAATTTTGATGCTTTTGTGAACAACAAAGTGTTCTAATTTATCTCTATTATTCTCTTTCGCTCGTCGTAAAACAAAAAGATTTTTTATTGTTTTTTAAAGTATGTTGTTTTGTCGACATTCCACAAAAAAAATTACGTTTGTGGTTTCTTTGTATGTACAGACAAAAAAAAGTAAAATAAATAGGATGACATGTTGTGGGAGGGATTTACCTAAATTATTTGACACTATTTATTATAGTGCAGTTTGTTTTAAAAGCTGCAAACTCAGAATGTGCAGGAACTATCGAAATTTGTTATTTTAATATTATGGTTCGAAATGTATGCAAACATTTATCTGCATGGCTACTTTAACGCCCACAGTCAGCGACATGGTAGTTTTAACAAAGTAGTACTAGAATACTTTCAACTTGTACGAGAAGTTGCACGAAATATGTTAAAAATTCTTTAAACTTGGTTATAGGACGGTTTATTTTGAGAAAATGTAATAAGATGTTATGTGGGGTTAGGGTAAAATGAATAAACTATTATGTAAAAATAACCAGAATATTGGACTGTTCTAAATGAAACGGGTTAATTCGTTCTGCTGACAGGTTCGCTCATCATCGTTCTATGTCTATCATTTAGCCTGGATGAAAATATTACTGCGATATTGTGTTACCAGTCGAAATTGTAAAATTGTCTATTGACATATTTTGAGTAGGTTTGTAATGATCTTTTCCAAAATTTCACGTGTTCAGATAATTTCGATGATATTTAGTGGTCACCTTTTGTCAAGTTTCAGTTAAAACTAGTTTTGACTAGTTAAAGCGCGAAATTACCAACGGCGTTTGACGAGACTAGTTTTAACTAGTTAATACGCTAATTAACTAAACGTTTCAATAAAACCCAAATACGAGTCCTAACAACTAAATGTTCGGACAAAAGTAAATTTGATTGTCTTTTTTCCATACGCGCAAAAGTTATCTAAATTAACTTCCATAATATTGATGATTTTTTCTGTTATAACGCCAACATTTAGTTATATAAAAAAGTAAATTTCGTAAAAATCCGCTAGGCGGTTCCAAAACTGTGGCACTTTAACCCAGCAGGATGGGAAAATTGTAGAAACAAAAAATTATTATTTTCAAAACGTTGGATCTAGTAGTCGGATTTTGATGAAATTTACTTTATTGCAAAGCTGGATGTTGGTTTTCTTTACAAAAAAGTTACACAAGTTTTTATTTGGTGATTTTAGGCATTTATCGGAGCTTCAAAGTTGCACCTTTAAAAGTGATAAAACTTTCTAGTAACTGTTTTAAAGAATCATAGTTTTGAAACCTCTGGTTGGATTTGTGTCAAAAAACATTTAAATCAAAGCTCAATTAATCGTACTATATTGAAAAAATCCTGAAATGTTAATATGATTTTTTTTGCATTTTTTTCGAGTTCCATAGTTCACTTTAAAAAAAACGTGTTTTTGAGGGTGCTACCTACATTAAAATAATCACAGTTTTGGAACCACTGATTGGATTTTGGTAAAATTTCCTTAATTGCAAAGCTGGATGTTGGTTTTATGTACAAAAAAATCCCCAAGTCTTTATTTGGTGATTTTAGGCATATTTCGTAGCTTTAAAATTGCACTTGAAAAATGTGACGTAATTTTCTAACGACTGTTTATAAAAAATCACAGTTTTGGAACTTTGGGAAAACGACATAAAGGTGCTTTCATGGCCCTCATCCAGTCCGGACTTAAATGTTATTGAAACTCTTTGGCATAAAATTAAACGTATTCTACGCAATAATCCACCAAGAACCATTGGGGACTTAAAGACCAAAATAGAAGAAATTTGGGACAGTTTCACGTCAGAATTGTACCAAAATTTGATAAATACAATGTCTGCTAGAATACAGGCAGCTATTAAAGCAAAAGGAGACGTAACCTGTTGTTAATGGTCCTAAATTAAAAATTATCCCAACATTTAGTTGCAAATTCATTTTGTAAAGTTTGCTAATTATTAAGGTTAAAATATTGTTAAATCCAATAAATAATTTTCTTCCATGCATAATATTGTTATTAAGGCTTTATCTTATTGTATTGTTAGATGTTTACTAATTATTTGCGTAAAATTTCCAGTTCTCCTTTCATACTTCAAAAATCTACGTTTGTCCGAACATTTAGTTGTTAGGGCTCATAATGTTCACTTTCTACAACAATTTGAGTTATTATTAGAAATTTCAGACAATACTAGTTTTATCGAAGCTTTTATATGATAGATTTAACTTTTCTTATCTGTGAAACCCCGTAATCAGGCAAGCACATTCTGTGCATATATAAACACGTCATCCAAAGGAAAACGTAACCTAAAATTTTAGCTTGGCACGTTTTCTCCGACAGACACATTCACTATCATGGCAAATTGGAAGGAAGAATTTACGAAACGTTTAATGGATAATAGAAAAGAAAATCGCCTAGCAATATTAACAGAATTTATTATGCAACTCAAAAACTGAAAAAGCTAACACAGTTACGGTTTAAAAATAGTAGGTATATTATGCAATGAGCATTTAATGATAGCTATTAAGACACGAGTATGGGAATTACGATACGAGTGTCTTAATAGCTATTAAATATTGACTATTGCATATATTATATTATAATTAAAATATATTTCAGCTTCGTCAACATTTTCAAAACTAATTTTCGCGCTCGTGTTTCCTATACAAATAAACCGTATATCGGTTTGTTTTGCCAACAAATAATCAAATAAAGTTATACCTACATATAGTGAAAATCATTTGGTTCTCCTGAAATTTAATTATACTAAGTGAAACATACACAACTTTACTCTGCTTCTGCTGTAGGTAACTGAAAATCAAACATTGTGTGCACCATATAAATCAAACTTCGGCAAGCATCTAATCTCGCAAAGGCACACCGTGCTCATTGATTGTACGTATAGGTATAATAACTTTGTGTACAAGTTATCAATAATAACATTCATCTCCACGCCATGCTGTTGAAGAGTTGTGAAACTCTCCCATATAGGAAATTTATAATTCTCATTATAACTCAAACACCCGGTATTCCGTCTGCGTTGTTATATTAACTTTTTACGCTTTATAATTCCCAGCGTATAAAAAAAACTCTTATTAAAAATATGCATAATTTTGAAATTCTTTCTTGTCCCTATTGCTAGATCGCGGGTTATAAGAAAAGCATAATAAATGTATGATGCTGCGCTGGACCAGCAGTTTTAGTGTTGAATTTTCATACTAGAGAGCGCTTTTGTCTGGAAAATCCGTGCTTGTTTCATCTCCTACCGCAACTTCAGTTCGCCGGCAAGTGGTGAAAACGTTGCGTGACGAGCGCGTGTCCTGAAAATTGCGCGCGAGGGGGGAAAAAGTTTACATACGACGACGTGAATTTATTTTGGGGAGAGATACATAGACAGACAGATTGGCATCGTACTTATCTATGTATTTATAGATGTATTTTTGCCAGACTGTATTTTATGGTTGCCTGACGGGCCAAAGAGTTTTGTGAATAATTTTGTTTAAAAAAAGTTTTTTATTTTGATTATACAATAATGTAAGAGGGGTTCACTATCATCTTGGAATTTCAGTTGGAAAATAATCGATTAATAACAAAGTTATTGTTAACTTACACAACAAATAAAACTTTTGTTAGAACAGTTAAAAATTAATTAAATTTCATGTATCATATATTATATATTGCATTTAATTTAATTTTGTATAATTAATATTTTAATGAATTATTAATTTTTTGACAATAATCATGTGGACCAAGAATATTTGTACGAGTTCATAAACCAGTATTAACATATTTGTTGAATTTACATAATATATTAATATTTAATTTGTATGATTAATTATAAAACACAATGCACGTCCCAAATAAAACAAATTCATATTTAATAGCTGACAAACAATTTCAATTATCTCTTCCTGAAAGATGAACTTCTCTTACAAAAAGTAACTTATATTTTCTTAATCATTTTAGTGTGTGCTCGCCCGAACTTAAAACAGTTTCAAGTTAAAAAACTCTAACAATGGGTTACTTCATAACAAGGAGTATTCTGCTGTTTGTTATCCTTTTTGTTGATATCAGCGTTTTTGGTAAGTTGATTTTTACGTTGGCCAAATGAAGTACAAACACAGTTTTGTGCAAAAGTAAACATTTTTTTTTTAGTTAAGACCAGATAGAAACAAATAATTTCTTTAAAATTTTTTAAATCTATTCATGCAGCAGGACCCTAAAAAACACCAGTTTACGCTCGTTGCAACTTGTTATTCAAACAAGTTCCGCAACTCAATAATAACAAGACACACACCCGAGGTATAAAACATTAAAAAACAAACTTTATGATTAATTTTTTAATAATTTAACATCACACGGCCACGTTTTATGAGCCCTAGGTAATTTTACGATCTTATTTGTAGCTGGTCACTATTACTACCGTTAGTTTAGTACCTATTAAGTACTCCTGTGATCCTGCTTCAATTGCCTTCAAACTTTATATGGTCGTATGTAAAATTATCGTCACATAAACATGTTTATTTTGTAAATAATTTCATGATGTCCAACGCTCCTGTTGGTTTAATTGTTTTTCAAGTAGCGGCGGAGCGATTAATTTTTTATATATGTATTTCCAAAAAAGTTTATGGATGTTTTTAATTAAACCATTGACAGAGGTCGTTGAAGGGGCGAGAGCGAGGGGCGAGGTTAACTATGTATTTAACCAATTTGTCCCAGATAAAAAATGAGAACGAAATAACTGTGACAAAGGACCACATTTGGGCCCATTATTTGCACTGGTCTGTCTTTATAATCATGGGTTTTATACCGAGTGCAGCGAAAAAGGCAATAGAATTGAGAATGTACGTAACTTCTAAGTTAATCGTTCAAATGCTTCACAGTCTTATTTTTCCTTTTTATCTAGATGTATGTCTGATAAGCGTACCTACCTATACTTTAAAGTAGTTTTAATATTTTTTCTAGATAATCATTTTAATTCCCATTTCACTTTATCAATCGGTACCGAGTAAATAATTGAAATGGCCCCATAGGCAAGTCAAAGGGATTTAGGTCGACCAAGCGTGCGGGCCATGATTGTTAACTACAACTAACAATCCTTCGATCTGGAAATGATCACTGAAATTTGAAGCTGAGTACGTGTTGGACGTTTGTCTGTATCCTCTGTTATAGTGCGTAGTTTTGGTGCTCTCTGTTCCTCTGTAATAGTTCGTGCTTTATGATGCTCTCGATTATAGTTCGTGTTTATTGAAAATTTGATTTTAAATTTGTGTTTAACATTAATTTAGTTTACCACATTCTTAATAATCAGTTTTTCGAGCATACACCATAAATTTAAAGCCAGCACATTTTCTAACGTAAACTAATCTAACTTAACATTTTTCTTAAAAAACTTTATTTTATGTAATTTTTCTTGACCTTTGTGGGGGTGCCACCCATTTATAAAATACAATTCGGATTAAATTAGAAGAAATAATTTAGTAATTAAACCAATTCCCTGTCGACTTTTTATGAATGTCAATTTAGCGTCTTTCATCTTAAGATTCAAAAAGTAATAAGTCTGTAGCATAACGAAGAGACAACGCTAAAAGTTATTATGAATATATACATAAGCTCTCTAGTGCAGTTTTAATTTAAATCCTTGATTATGAGAGAAATGTTCAGCAGCATAGCGTCGGAGAATAATTACGTTTAAAGACACTTCACATAAAACCGCACACACATACACACACAGTGGAAACACAAAATGCGACGGCGAAGGACGTGTATGAAGCAGCATAAGCCAAGTGGAAGAGGCGTGCCATTTTTCTTCTGCCCGTAAATTTAATAGATACATTCTGTTTTAAGACCAACAAAATATAAGTTGAATTACTTATCCTCTGACAGCTTTAAGTGCTAGCTTTTTTAGCTGTAGTGTTATTGCTACAATAACAAAAAGGAAATGCGGAATAGAGGAGGCGCCTGTGTGTTTCAAAGGACATCGTTAGATTTACTTTGGATTACTTAGCACTCTAGCAATTAGTAATTTTTACACATTGGAATCTATGCAGGAAATTAAGAAATTCTGGAAGTTCCCCTGATCCATTCAAATTTTTAAGTTGACAGTCGCAAGATATTTCATTGCTTCATTAAATTTCAAGCCACAGGATGTTATATCCTAACTAATCTGTTCATCGGGTATAATAATAATTTACTTTAAATCAAATTATTGTTTGTACAAATAAAAGAAAACTTTCTATTACTCCCGAACTTTTAACGCAGTAATTGATTGAAATGTAATAAGATGAAATCAAAAGTCATCCATTACTTGGGTTGGTGGCGTGGCATGGGGTGTTAGGGGCTTAGGTAAAAGAAAGATTGTGAGGGTAAAATTGAGCATTTTTTATATTTGAAAATTGCATTGGGTGATGTAATTTGCATGATACGAAATTGAAAAGCCGGGCTCCAAATGAAAATACTAAAATTCAAAGATCAAAGGCACAGAGATGTTTTTTAAAGCAGGAAGCCTTTGAATATAATTTCTCTTAAATGAAACAAAAACAAACCAATAATTTATAAAATCAAGTTATATAAATTGAGTTCGACTAGCGTATTCATACATTAGCGCTCCCGCTTTAAAATTCATACAAAGGACAAACATTTTATTTATTACATTTTTAGAATAAATTTTTCTACAAATTTCCTGTTCGTCGCTTGTATAAATGTTTTTATTCATTAATTTCTGTTTTAGATTGCGCGCCAACCGGAATGCAGTGAATGTGAAGTGGTTTTTTTCTATTGTATTACGTTTGACTGGTGGCCCCCTCTTTGAGTACATAACACTTCAAACGCAAATCAAACACAACAACGAAATTGAAATTTTGATGAATTACATTTTTCTTCTCGTGTTATTGCCAAAATGTCAAATAATAATATTTTCACATCGTGATGATGCGCGGGTGGTGTGGAATGGTGGAAATATATGTGTGATGTGAGCCCGCGGTGTGTATTTTTTCTGTTCAAGAAATCGCTGTGTTTTTGACACTTTATGAATTATTTAAACATCCACGAACGTGAAAGACATAAAATTCAAGATTTTTAACTATGTGAATAATTTACACTAAAAGTTTTTCAGTCTTAAAGAAAACGTAGCTATCTCTAGAGAAATTCAAATATTCGATTTTCCACTCCATATTATGTAAATTGTGAAGACTTCCTCAAAATATCATATATTATATTTTTTGCCAGTTATTCCATTTCCCACGAATTGTATTATTGACATATTGACCTATTTTTTTCTATTTTTCTCCTGCGACTGTATTCACTTGGAATCATTAATAGCAGCCAACGAAAGCTAATAAGTAAACTATCAATCCCTTCTCAATAAAAATAACATTAAGTTTTTTGTTGTACCTACATCCCTTTATTCGTTTACATAATTCCTATACAGTATAACCGTTGTTTCCAATTCATTAATTTTTTTGAGTTCCTCCCTCAGTAAATAAACTGCTTGCAAACAACTTAACACCAGAAACATTAAAAACCAGTGGCTGGGAATTGTAAATATTATCTCTATTATTACGGAAATATTGATTGATCAGATAACAGAAACGCGGGAGCGGACATAAAAAAATGTGCCAGTTCACCGTTGTAATAAAGACAAACATAAAATAAACCACAGGCAATTTGAAGTTGGTTATTAAAACGAGCTCTTGTTCCCCTCAGCTGGGGTCCAGGGCTACTCTCTGGATGGGTAAAACAACACACTGTTCAATTTATAGACACAGGATGTCGGACACGATAGAACGGATTATAACGCTTTCCCACACAAATACACATACAGAAAATGCCGAATACCATAGTGCGCACACACACACACGTTTATTTGTAACTGAATGTTACAAAGACAAAGATATTAAGACGATTTATATTTAATCCGACTATTTTAGGAAATGTGTTTGTTGGACTGAACATCGCAACAGATTTTGCACATAAACATCTAAATAGAGACGGTTTTAGGGGGCCCCACCTATAACATGACTTTATGCTTTTGTTTATCTGGACTAGATTTTAAATTATTGATAACTGAAATTAAAATTAAGTGCATGTACTCTTTGTACAATTTTGCGCTAGCATGAACGTAATAATTTCTAAAATCTAAAATATCGGTGTTTATTTGGAATTCAACTTCGAATACAATCCATCCAGCGTATTGTTAGTTTAAAATGTTGAAATTTGAATGGTTTTTTGCATGGATCAGATACCAGCAACTCTTCTGGAAGTAATCATCAAGTGACATTAACTTTCAATTTTTAAATGGAGCACTGGGTACATATATTTCAGGATAATCTTTTGACGGTTTTTAAAATTAGTTATTTTATTCTTAATTGCAGAGAGTCGTAGATAAAAATACTGTATGCAATACATGCATAAAGTGTCTTTTTTTACCAATGGGATTGCTGAACTCGCCTACGGCTCGTGCGGTGAAACCTCCCATTCGTGAAAAAAATAGTACATTATGCACTTGTTATATAAATAACTACTTTGCTGGTTTTTAAAAATTTGTTATTTTATTCTTAATTGCAGAGAGTGGAAAAAATATTGTATGCAATACATGCATAAAGTGTCTTTTTTCACCAATGGGATCGCTAACTCGCCTACGGCTCGTGCGGTTAAACCTTTCGTTCGTGAAAAAAAGTAGTACATTATGCACTTGTATAATTATTAGATATTACAATTTCTCTACTTTGAAAAATATCGACTTTAAACCGATGCAAAATTGGAAAGGTACAAAATTATTTTTTGCTATTTTAAGTTAAAATTTAGTTAAACTATCTATGATCAAAAATGAAAATGAAATTATATTTTCGTCTGTATTACTCTGTCAATTTTTAAGGATACTTTGTATATGGGGTCTAATCAATATATTTTGTTGTAATATACGAGCCCTAACAACTAAATGTTCGGACAAAAGTAAATTTTTGAAGTATGAAAGGAGAACTGCAAATTTTACGCAAATAATTAGTAAACACCTAATAATACAATAAGATAAAGCCTTAACAACAATATTATGCATGGAAGAAAATTATTTACTGGATTTAACAATATTTTAACCTTAATAATTACAAACTTTACAAAATGAATTTGCAACTAAATGTTGGGATAATTTTTAATTTAGGACCTATAATAAGAGCTTACGTCTCCTTTTGCTTTAATAGCTGCCTGTATTTTAGCAGGCATTGTATTTATTAAATTTTTGTACAATTCTGGCGTGAAACTGTCCCAAATTTCTTTTATTTTGGTCTTTAAGTCCCCAATGGTTCTTGGTGGATAATTGCGTAGAATACGTTTAATTTTATGCCAAAGAGTTTCAATGACATTCAAGTTCGGACTGGATGAGGGCCATGGAAGCACCTTTATGTCGTTTTCCCCAAGTTCCAAAAACTGTGATTTTTTAAAAACAGAAAATTACGTCACATTTTTCAAGTGCAATTTTAAAGCTACGAAAATTGCCTAAAATCACCAAATAAAGAATTGAGGATTGTTTTGTACATAAGACCAACATCCAGCTTTGCAATGAAGTAAATTTTACCAAAATCCAACCAGTGGTTCCAAAACTGTGATTATTTTAATGTAGGTAGCACCCTCAAAAAACACGTTTTTTGAAAAGTGAACTGTGGAACTCGAAAAAATGCAAAAAAAATTCATATTAACATTTCAGGATTTTTCAATATAGTACGACTATTGAGCTTTGATTTAAAGGTTTTTTGACACAAATCCAACCAGCGGTTTCAAAACTGTGATTTTTTAAAACAGTTACTAGAAAATTCTATCATTTTTAAAGGTGCAACTTTGAAGCTCCTATAAATGCCTAAAATCAATAATAAAAACTTGTGTAACTTTTTTGTAAAGAAAACCACCATCCAGTTTTGCAATAAAATAAATTTCTTCAAAATCCGACTACTAGATCCAACGTTTTGAAAATAATAATTGTTTGTTTCTACAATTTTCCCATCCTGCTGGGTTAAAGTGCCACAGTTTTGGAACCGCCGAGCGGATTTTTACGAAATTTACGTTTTTATATAACTAAATGTTGACATTATAACAGAAAAAACCATCAATATTATGGAAGTTAATTTAGATAACTTTTGGGCGTATGGAAAAAAGACAATCAAATTTACTTTTGACCGAACATTTAGTTGTTAGGGCTCGTAGTTACTGTACATAAAGCTCTACTTCTTTATCCTAGTAAATGAGGTGTAAAATTGAAAATACTTCTTGGAACTCTGTTAATTTTTCTTTTTATGGATGATTAATTGACACATGCATCTATGTAGCTAAATATTATACTTTTATTTCTGAACAATATAGGTTATAAATGAAATTATTTATTGCTTTGAAATTTAAAATACCCTATAAGATATTTGTAGATTATCTTGTCGATTTTATTTACTGTCTTTAAAACAAGACATAAAATATTTATGTTCGGAGTGTATTGACCTGTGTACAAATAAATTAAGCAGCTGCCAAACGATTAATCAAAGAATTTTTGTGTAATATACGCAAAAAATGTTATGGGAAAATATGTAAAGGAAATTACTTAGCTCCTGAAAATTTACTACTTCCATTTGGGTTGCTTTGTTAATAATCTTTAGCAAAAATGAACTAGAGTCATTCCAACTGAAGTTCAATTATATTTCAGTTAGCAATTAGCTATATTTGGCCAGACGCCAATGTTTTGTACAATTCTGAGCCAGAGTGTATCCAGTGGCGTAGTTTACTTTATCTTAAACAATGCACCAGAACACGAACACACACAATATCAGTTTAACTAGTTTATGTATTTATGAATAATGTATGATGTTCTGATGACAAAACATAAATCGCATTTTTCCAAAAGCACAAGCAAAAGCAAAATCAACGCATACACACACAAACATAAAATTGAATATGTATGTTGTGTAAATTCAGTTTGTATAATTTGGATTCATTTCTTGCTGCTCGTAAAGGTCTAAATAATACTCTACCCCTAAAATGAGCAATTCCAGCGTAAAGCTTTATATATATAACAAAACCGCCCGCGAGATGATGATGATGATGAGGGTAGGTTAAAAACACAGTGCAATTGACCCTAAGAGGTTTAAGCGCGACTAAAAACTCCAACGGCCGAGTTTGTTTGCTACATTGGACTAGAGAGGCCCTCTCTGCGTCATCCGCCTCTAGCCTCATCTCATTTTCCTCGTTGTGTGTATGCAAAAAATACAAGTGTCACTTGGATTGGCATTTTCCCAACAGCTTAAGGACCACAATATGCTTATAAATTCGACCGCGCTGCGCTTTTTCCGCAAAACATCGCCAATTATTATATTAGGTAGGTATAATATGTCGCAGCAGACATCAGATCAAAGAAACCAAAAAAGGATAAAGCGATTACTTTGCGTTTAAAGCTGCAGTAAATACTTGAGAGTATCGTCTATATTGTTAAATTTTAAAAATTCGGCTATATAAAACTGATGTAAAATATGGGAGTTTATGCGTAAAAACTAGCAATAAACATGTAGATCTTCTTGCTGCTTCATACATAATTCAATAAGTTTGAAACTTAAAAAAATAACCCCGATAAAAAATGCAATATATGCCTATAAACCGTCAGTTTTATTTGAATGTAAACTATGTACGCGTCTGCAGTATTAAAAATGTCAGTAAATCTTTTACAACTATGTCCAAGCATAGGCTATTATGAGTCTGTCTGTTTATGGGCAAATTTATGAACCTTGGAATTATATGAGGATCCGGGGTCTGTTTGCAATGTTGTTGTTATATGACTGGTGTAATAGATATGGACTTGTGTTTTTGGGGTATGGGTGATGGGTTGACAACCCTTACAATATTGGCACCCAGTGATTATTATTCGTTGGACATGACGCATTTGCCCGGAACTGCCTGAACAATTAAATGAGTTCTGATCATTACGAACCAATTTACTTTATTTACTGAAACAACACCACCACCACGATGAGAATTAACTAATTTATTTTGTGTTTTGCATTTGCGTTTGTTTTAACATCCTGCAAAATATTCGAAATAAACAAAGTTTTTATAAACTCAGTACCTAATACATTAAAATAAAAAATAAAACATGATATATAAGCTACATGATGTTACGTTATTTAACTTAGGGCTGTTTGGCTTTTGTAACGTAAACACACGCACACACAGGACTGTCTTTTGAATGTATTCGAACTCATTGTTTTCCATTTTTTAATTCTGTTATGTGGAGCGAAAAACAAAAATAAAATAAAGTAAAACAGCCAACATTTATTAAGATTATACTCGCTGCCTGAGCCTGAGCCTGAGCCAGTTTAAATAATTTTTTCTGCTTGCAAGAATTCCGAATTAATTCTAAGTCCTTATGTAACAATCTTGGTATAAGCAGCTTCCAGTCAGTTTGTTGTTTGAACTTGCCTTCTGATAATATTCCTGGAAGGCAGGTACATTGTTGACTACAACGGCGATCGAAGCGTCGTCTATTAAAGTAAGTTTCAGTTGTCAGTTCCTTAGTAACTAATTATCAAATCTTATAGGTGTTGGAATGTTCATTAAAACTGGCGCATCCGCCAAAATTTTAAAAACCATTACTGAAGTTGAAGTTTTAGAAAGTGACATCATCAGTATTCATAACAGTCGTTTGAAGTGTGAACTTTGGAATAGTCGATTGTAAGCTTGTAATTATTTTTAAGCACACGATTTGTACATTGTAAAGACGGGAAAACTACCGTATTTTTAATGGAGAGCTGGTTTTTATTCTCAACTATTTAACAAAAATATTTTAGATTTAACAGACAATTAAAAAAAAACGTTTTTCTTTCTCGATTAATCGTAACTTAATTTTTTGGTAATTATTTCTTTTGTAACCAGAAATCACCTTGCAAGTTAGCCATAGAAAGGAAAATCTTTTTCTGTGAAGTTAGCACAGATTCTTCCACTATATGAAATGATTAAAAATTACAGTCTTCTATGATACCGTTTGAAAATTTTACGAAATTTCGACGTAAATATTTGCGAAAACTATAGAACTATGTAGACATGGTTTATCGCTAATTATTAAGGTCAGCTTATTTTTTTTATTTGTGACTAATCGAACCACATTAACACCAGCCGTTCACTATAAAAAAAAGTTTCATAGAGTTGTAACAATTTCAGTTTTTCAGACCTGAAAGTCGGGGACGCCCGTACTAGAAAAGCCGAGACCTTCAATATGTTTCTCTGTTCAAAGGGTCACTGAACAAAAATTCCGCCTTGCAAAATTATTCCAAGGTGAAAATTTAAATCGTTAGGATATATATATAAACGAATGAAGACATTATAATATCCGTGTCTTGTATAAAATTAAGAAACCCAGTCTCGGGCTAATCATGGGGAAGAACCAATCAACTGTAGTAATTCTATTTGACTATCATCTGACAACCACCCTATATTTACTCACTCGCACCCTTAATATGCGAACCCAGAAATTTATGAAGCAAAAAACAGAAACAGCCTAAGCATTCACACTCCCATTTCAATCATCGTCCAAACAGTCAAACACAATTCAATTTCATAATACCCGCTCGCGTTTGGGCTGTTAAATTACAAAACGATTGATTTGTTCCTATTGGAAAGAAACAGGCAAAAACCAAAACGTAAATTTGACTTATATTTTTTGCTTGGTTGCTGAATGTTTACAAGGATAAATCACATGTTTTCAGTGGGGTTTTTGAGAAAAACATGATGGTAAACGAAATACAACAAAAGTTATTTGCATAAAACACGAAACAAAAAAACTAGGGAGTATGTTTGGAATTTAATTGGTTTAATTGTGGCAAATCTGATTTAGTGGTAGTTCAACAAACTGAAAAGCCAGCTATAAATAATTTAAACGAGTTTTCGCAAAACTGTGTTTTGTGAATAATCGTGTGATGTATTTGAATATTGTTACAGGAACCGTTTTGTTCAACATGCGGTTGTTGCAACAACTGTTTGCTTTACAGTAAACAATTACATAAGGCTGAATTTAAATATAAATGAGTATTATTGTAACATTTCACACGTATGGTGTGTGAATGTTAATGTACCAACCATATTTGTATTTTTAAAAAATTAATCCCATGTTGTTGAAATAACAAATTGGCAGTCTTGTGATAATGTTCATTTCAAGTTGTTATATGTGGCTGTGTGTTATGCAGTATTTAGTTTATACAAAGGCCACTCTTGCAGTTAGTTGAATGTTTATTTAGTAAATTTGTTTGGACAGCTCTTGGACTAGCTTTGTCCGGTTCCGGTGCGACTGTGATATTATGTTGTTATAACCGTCTCAGACTAATCCAGCGCTTCCCAAATGGATATGCGTTTCCCTAACATCCTCTTTCATATACATTTTCCTAAAAGATACCCAAGATTCAACTGTGCATATACACAAACCAAACAAACGGCAAATAAGGGACAAGGAAAAACTAACAACACACATAGATAACAATTTTTTCCTTGGTGCTTTCGGTGAAGACGCTGATTTAAACATTTTTACTTTTTTTCTACAACATAGTGTTTATTTGGGGATGAGATTTGAGATTTGGTAATAAAATAAATTAAATTACAGTTATTTTTCACCCCTTTTTACGGGGCGCAAATTTAATATCGTCAAATTTATAAAACGTATAACGAAATGGGGTATGAAAAATCAATGAAGTATAAAAAATGTGATTGATTTTTGCTGCAAACGAAAGTCCAACTGCCATACAAAGTACGTAATAAATTCAAATAGGAAAATATAATATAGACAAAGTCGATGATTGTTACTGCAAACTTTGCCGCTTTAACATACAATAAAGTTGGTGATTAAATTAAAGCAGCGAAATGCAAAATTTTATGTACTTATCTGTAAAATAATAAAAGAATTTTTAGCACGTTATGTTTAAGTTAATGTACAGGGTGTCCCAGTTTATATCGTCAGGATTTCACCAGTCGATAGTTTAGCGAAAATTAAAGGTGGTTTGTCTAAGAAACTATGGTCGAATGTTGCTTCCTTCTTGACGTACAGGCCATTAAAGAAAATAAATTATTTTAAACAATTTGCTATAAATCAATAACAAAAAAAGTTAGCCTTCTGAAATTTTGCATAGATCTTTTTTTTATATTCTCTTATTAATAGTGGTTGCAATTATTTTATTTAGAACACAGAGGCGTGCGTACGGGTTTCTTCAAAAACATTTTATTGAATAAAACGTACGCAATTGGTTTTTTTGCAGTACCAACATACAGAGAGTATTTTCCATTCAATTTAGAAACTTTTTCGTATCTTATAATTTTTTGATAACTTAACTCAAAATAACCTGATAGTACAGTAAATAAGGGAGAAAAAAGGCTTCAAATAGACTTTTTTTACCCTACAGCCAATTTTTGTAGAATCTTCTAGAGGGTCATCCTGAAAGTTTAAAATTGAGTTTATGTATTCGTAGACCCCGCCCTTCCTTCACCAGCCCTCAATTAAGGGTTCGATTTTTTGTTCTTTCAAACTTTTTTTGATATTGTCGATATTTAAAAAGTTATTCAACAAATAAGTTGAAAATTTTGGGGAAACAGCAGTAAGTAGTAGTAGTAAGTTAAGTAGTACCTAACTAGAGAAAAATTTCCCTAAAATATGCAACTTATTTGTTGAATATCTTTTTAAATATTGACAATATCAAAAAAATATTAAAAGGAAAGTTGTAGGAAATATTTTTCTCTACAACTTTGTACTGATGTTTTTTTCGGAAATCTAATAGGGAAGAACCTCTTTAATAAATAAGAAAAAAAAGTTAAGTTATCAAGAAATTGTAAGATACAAAAAAGTTTCAAAATTGAATGGAAAATACTTTCTGCATATTGGTGCTGCAAAAAAACCAGTGGTGTACGTTTTATTCAATAAAATGTTTTTAAAGAAACCCGTACGCACGCCTCTGTGTTCTAAATAAAATAATTGCAACCACTATTAATAAAAGAATACAAAAAAAAAGATCTATGCAAAATTTCAGAAGACTAATTTTTTTTGTTATTGATTTATAGCAAATTATTTAAAATAATTTATTTTCTTTAATGCCCTGTACATCAAAAAGGAAGCAACATTCGACCATAGTTTATTAGACAAACCACCTTTAATTTCCGCTAAACTATCGACTGGTGAAATCCTGACGATATAAACTGGGACACCCTGTACGAGGTGTCCCATTTGTGATGGAAGTGGTAGGTTTCGCCCTTTGCTAAACAATATACAAAATCCGTGTACTCGATTTTTATTAAAAGTTGATTAGTAACAACCGCATCTTGATATTTCTAATAGATATTTAGATATTTTTACAACAGCACGAAAAATATTGTATGTTGCTCTTGTGAAAACTCCATTGTATTATTATCTCACATACAGCGTTCGACTGCGTCTCACGTCTTATTCGTTTTCAGCACTTGTAACATAAATAACTATTTTTTTATCTCGCCTAGAAATGGATGAAAATAATTTTCTCTTACACTGTTAAAACATCGAATATATTTTCTTAAATTATAATTTCTGTAAAACTTCACGCTAGCTAATATTAATTAAATGCTGTAAAATCTCATCCACTTCAAAATTTTAAAAATAACTTGAGCTATTTACGTAGCTAATGATTAAGCTCTTTTCCAACAAACTAACTATAATCTAGTTTTTACTAGAGTGTTTGAATTAGGGCAGGATTGTTTCTTTTTACCAAAAAGCGAATTAAACCTGTACTCTAAATTAAATGCAATCTGTTCAGCAAAAAATATAAACAAACCCCACAACGATATGCTAAATATTGATTAAACAACTAAACAAACCAATGCAGTGCATTTAATTTTTGAAAAATCCATCAAAGACAAAAGCTTCATTAAGAGCATTACACAACAGAAGCACCACTGTGCGTAATCTGTTATACCGACCATCATCTGTGTACTTCTTGCACATGGAGTTTTTGACAGGAACACCTCTCTCAATATAAGGATTACAACAGTATGCTCTTACAGTCAACGAAATCAGCTTTAAAGTTTCAGCGCGACAAGACCGTCCAAAATTAAAACTACCACCACTGCAATCAATATAACTGGGACACAAAAGAAACCATTGGAAACGTAGAGTGTCTAAAATCAGTTGATGGTTTTGTGTATAGAGAGGAACTCGGTTGTTTTTAGTATTTTTTTGTTTGGTTGGTGTTGTACTTTAAAAAGTTTAACGCTTTATTTTGTTAATGGTTATAACGCGCCCCTCAAACTACGGACACCCGGAGAGGGGAAAAGGAATGTGGCTCAGGAGTTTTCTGGTGTAAAACTTCAAAATTGGATTCTGTATTGTCCAACTGGGTGTTGTGGAGTGGATGGAGATATGTACAGAGAGAGGCGGATGAAATTGTGTGCATAATCGTTTTAATTCATTGGCTTAGGTGGATTGTTTGTATAAAGACCGAAATCTTTTAGGAGCGTTGATGTGGTTAGAAATTTTGTACTAAAATATTCAATGTATCCAATCAATTCTAGAAGAAAGTTCATCTCAATTCCTGTAATTTATACAAAAGACTACTAAATTACACCTTTTACCTATACCTGGTGCAGCTTTCTATCCATAATAATAACTTCCTCACATCATCCAGATGTGTTACAAAAACCCAAATAAATAGTAATTACAAATCAACGTCAGCAACACCTGTACATGATGTCACGTCGCCGATCTTGCAAAAGCACATAAAATAGAAACCTCGTTTGCATATTTCTTGACGCTACCTCTATGCACAGTCTAATACCGTATTAAGATGAAAGCAGAATAGGCGACATATTGGATGAGGGATTGATTTGCGCGCCCGCATTTGTACCGAATTGAGTGTGTTATATCGATGCATATTCCCTCTGATTGGCCCTTATGGTTGTATAGAACGCATGATTGCCCTTTTTCACCAACACAAGACCGTTATTCTAACCGTAAAATGAGGCAATGATGATAGAGTAAAGTGTAGTTCGCCCCGAAAACTGTTGGGTGGAATGATTGCTGTATCTAGTTAGCTTGATTGCGATACGTTTAATCTATTGCACTACGCTGCACTGCTGATTTCAAAGTTCTCACTACTTAAGATCACGTTGATTTTTCTTATTGCAGCTCGAATGTGTTAACAGAAAGGAATTGAGGAAAAAATGAGTGCATGTAGGTCGCGCTTTTAAATTGTGAAGAAAATTATTAAAATTGCTGACCCGCACCAGAAAATGTGGAAATTATTTAAAAACTTAAATTAAAATATTTAATCCGGGATTATCAACGTGAATTTACACATTTCAAACAGTTTTTAGATTCCCTAGAGATTATTACAATAATTCCCGTTTCAAAGAAGTAAAGTTAACTGGGTTTTTGCCTTTACGTAGCACATAAAAAAGTTAATATAGAAAGTTTTTAGAAAATGTAATTGAAATTCTGACCATTTAACCTTCTCGACGGATGTAAAAGTTCTTTTCTGGGTATGTACAGCTATGAAGCAATAGGGAATTAACTTATTAATCTAACTAGATATATTATTATTATTGCGGTATTTTTATACTATAACCCAATACACGAGTGCAAAACAAAACAAAACAAACAATAGATATTTAAAAACAGTACAGTTAGAATTTTCAAACAATAATCTAATATCATATATCCCACTGACACCACAAAAATGTCTAGATTTTACAGAAATTGATGTAATCTTTACTTGTAGAGTGTTCCAGAAAGCTCACACTTGCTAGTTTCAAGTTATACAGGGTAATTATGAATGATTATCACATCTCTTAATGTATTAAAGATTTGCTGCCTCACACAAACAGCATTATTACTATATTTTGAATCTTATTGCGAAATCTCTGACCAGATTTATTTTTTAAAACTATTATTCTGTGTACCATCGAAACATTTTTCTGCGAATCAGCCACGTCCGTTGAGAATATTTAAAAGGCGGCATAGAATATTTAAATTTCACAGCTCTCTCTACTACTAATGTAGGCAAAAGATAATTTTTCTGTACAAATTGATAATAAACTTATTCGGTTATAAATTGATGGTTATGCAATTGAGAAATAAACAGTTTAATTGAAACGACTGAAAAGTCTATTGGTGAGGATTTGGTAAACTATTATTATTATTAAGCGATATTTATAATGCTTTGAAAAATTTTTTTAAGAAAATGTGTCAATATACTTTTATCATATGATCTATGACCTTAAAGAAATAGAGCAGAATGAAGCTGCAAGTAATGAGCAATGGACAGGGTGATGATGGGTATTATAGGAACAAGATAAGAGGAAATTTTTGCAAAACCATCTATTGGTCCTCCAGTGTCCTTCCACTTTGAGTTGCTGCTTATTTGGTAAAATTGAAAAGCTTTCTTTGCATAACATTTTATTCGTCTTGTCTTTCAATCTAACCTCCAACATTAAAGAGCAAACATTGACAGTTTCATCGATCACCTCCAAAAACGTGGATTAATGATTTGAGTCAATCTACAGGGTGTCTCTAAAAGGTCTTTATAAAATTCTACCACAAGTTTTTGGGCTCAAAATAATTCGGTTGAACCAAACATACCTTAGTCCAAAAGTCCTTCCTTACTGAGTTACAGGGCGCTAAAAATATCTTTCCAAATCGTTTTTTATATATCTACAGAACAGTTTAAAGTAGACTTGAAATTTGGTGGGTTAACAAGTCTATAAGGAAGCTACAATGTGATGGTATTACAACCAAAATAATATTGTTCAGTGTCGTACTTATAGGGGGACTCAATGTTTTTTTGGATATTTTTTGTAGGGTATTGAATTTTTTTACAAAATAACAAGGATTATGATAGATACGTTCAAGACACGTAAAAAAGTATACTTGTTTGACTTGCGTTAACTCAACTGTTTGCGAGATATTTAACTTCGAAAATTATTTTTGCTATAACAACAAATTGTGACTTACCCTGTAAAGTAAAAAATATTGGGTCACTCTAATACAGCTGATTCTATGTCCAAAACTAAGCATAAATGGTTGTAGAAACCGACCCCCAAAAATGTTTCGTTACTAAAATACAGGGTGTTGAAAGATGTATTTTTTATTCGCCCTCTTTCTTTTTTAGGTATATCTACAGAACGGTTAAGATAGAAATTATGCTTAGTTTTGGACGTAGAATGAGCCGTATTAGAGTGACCCAATATTTTTGACTTTACAGGGTTTCACAAATTGTCGTTTTAATAGCAAAAAAAATTTTCAAAGTGAAATATCCTGCAAACAGTTGAGTTAATGCAAATCAAACAAGTATACCTTTTTTACGTGTTTTGAGCGTATCTATCATAATTTTTATTATTTTGTAAAAAATTTTAATCCCCTACAAAAATTATTCAAAAAAACCCTGAGACCTCTTCGATAAGTACGCCACTGAACAATATTATTTTAATTCTAATACTAACAAATTGTAGCTTCCGTATAGACTTATTAACCCACCAAATTTCAAATCTCTACTTTAAACCGTTCTGTAGATATACTTAAAAAATTATTGGGAAAAATATTTTTTAGCGCCCTGTAACTCTGTAAGGAAGAATTTTTGGACTAAGGTATGTTTGGTTTAAACGAATTATTTTGAGCCCAAAACTTGTGGTAGGATTTTGTAAAGACATTTTAGAGACACCCTGTATACGAAATTTAATGTTGTTTACTGACTTTTGTGTTAAAATAAATTTCTGATTCATAGTAATATGTGGTATTCAATAATACTATCTTTATATTTGTGTGGATGCACAAATAATGTTCTGATAATAAAATTACACAATTGATAATATAGAAATTACATTTCATTGCAACAGATGTACATAATATAAACTGTTCATCACAAATTGTATCTCAAACAAATATATGGAATATTTGGGCATTGAAAACTAATAATATTTAATGAATTATCACTCAAACAGTTCAATTGAAACGTTTTGTCTGACAACCAGGTTCAACAAATATTTTGTGCATACATATTGGAAACTATAGACACTTTTTTCCAAATTGGAGTTTTCAAACATGTACACACATAAGATATGTTTAATAGTTTAATTGAGTAGTCCTCTTGGGGCTACTTAAATCCTTACAACTTGATGCGTTGTTTATTTATGGTCTGTAACAAAACCGTAAGTCTCATATGCGTAAATTCTCCATCAAGTACTTGCCCCAATCCCTTAAATTACTTTACAACTTATGTGGCATTGTGTGGCAAACTAAAGTTGTCCTCTCTCTTACATGCTTCAGAAATTAATTTATATACACATGCACACACACACTTAGTCACAAACCCCATCCAAATTACTTGTATTAAGATACACTTCTTGGTTAGCAAAATTTCATTTAAATTGTTGTAATTGCGACCCTCTCAACAAGGTTAAGGGAAAGGTCAGACGAGTGAGTGGATCTTCCAGTGGAAAATTCAAGGGCACAAAGTTATAATTGCCTAATTTTTTCTTTCATGTGCATTTGGTTAATTATGAAATTTTTGATCCCTTCTGTCTGTCCGCAGCAAGTGGTTGAACAAAATTATTTAAAAATCCAGTGGGTTTGTGTGTGAACTAGCGCAAAATTTTAATTAAATTAAGTATTTTTTGTGATGCAGAGACTCAACCAACAAAGCGTTTAGTGAAAAAAGTCTTCATTGAATCTGTTTGTTTGTGGCAAATGAAAGAAATGCTAAAAATATGAGGTAATGATTAGAATTTAAGATAAAAAAAATTTAATTAAACTTCCAGAGAACTCTTCCATTTTATATCCAACACAATGCAAATATACGGTGGGTTTTTTTCTGATGGGTTCGCATTCAACTTTGAGGAAAGAACGATGTGCGCTAAAACAAATTTGAAACGTTTGCGATAACATCTGTTATATAGAAACAATTCTGGTCGAGTAAAATTGCATCTAAACAAGCTTTCTTTTGCGCTTATTATTCCTCTCCTATAAATCTATATCGGTTGGAAAATTGGTATATAGACAAAGATCTCGATGTCTGCCATAAAATCAATTTATAAAAGACCGTTTGACAAAAGGACCTGATCGGGCAGCCAATTATAAAAACAATTATTACCGTACAATTGTTTGCCTTTCAGTATTAGCCTCGGATCTTTTATCAGTTTTTACTCTGGTGCTTCAGACTTGTTCCCCAGTACATTTATTCAATTAACTTTACTTTATATTCGAATGGTTCATTGGACAACTCGGTTGATTATCGACAACTTTTATACATTTAGACATTGCTGAGTGTATTTTTTTCCAAAAAATACACCAACCAAGAACATTTATTTAGAACAAAGATAGACCACAGAAAGTAATGTGTGTAATATATAGTGCAACAGAGGCCAAACTTCTTTGATTCTAATCTAAATGCCCGTTTGTACATGTAGCAAATAAATAGCCTTATTCTCTTAGTTCGTGAGAGAGATAATATGAAATAAAAGAACAAAGAACGTGTTTTTTTCCATAAGAACTCCAATTTATCTGAATAATGCCTAATTTATGTTGGGAAATAAGTCAAAAAGTTGGATGTTTTGAAGCTAAATGAATACCGCCCCCCGATAAACGAAGTAATATTTTTCAGAGGTTTTCATCGTTCACAGATACTGTTTATGAAGACAAAGTATTTCGCCCAAGTCGCGACAAATAAAAGCAGCAAACTGGCTAAAACAACTCACTTTTAACTTATATTTAAATTTACTGTTATGGTGTTAAAATGTCTTTTGTTATGGAAGATCCACGCTCTCAACCACACTAAGTATGCTCTTTGTTTTTGGCATTATCCGTGAGCTACAACATTATCAGGCAGTCACACAGGACCCGCTAGAAATAGATTATTACTAAATTAAATTAATACGGGCTCCTGCTGGGTCAAATCCTGCAAGGCAGTTGCACGGGCTCATATTCAACCCACATCAACTTTTGCCGAATTCATTTGTGAAATCAAAGCTTAATGTTTTGTTGGGAGCACGTTTGCATAACTAACCAAAACTGACTGTTATAGGTGGAATTAAAAAATAAAATGGAATATAATTGAAATGTGCAAGGGTGCAGGTATACATGCTAATAAAAAATCTGCATTCGAACAGTTAAAAAATGTAATTTTTATTAAATGTGGACTATACAATATACCCTGGATTTTTGGTATTATTGTTTCAAACAAAATAATATGACTGAATTTCAAGAATGTTTTTTGTACAGAATGATAAAAATTGGAATTTTGCATAAACAAAAATTTGGTCTAAATATGGTTAAAAAATATATAAACGATGTTGAAAATAGAGGTTTCTACGTGTAAAAGATTTACGTTGAAATATTTTTATAAATCAAATTAGGCAAATTATCTCATACTGAACTGGAAATTTTACGCAAATAATAAAATTAAAAAAATGCAAAAAAATTATATTAACATTTCAGGATTTTTTCAATATAGTACGATTATTGAGCTTTGATTTAATTGTTTCTTGACACAAATCCAACCAGCGGTTTCAAAACTGTGATTCTTTAAACAGTTACTAGAAAATTTTATCATTTTTAAAGGTGCAACTTTGAAGTTCCGATAAATGCCTAAAATCACCAAATAAAAACTTGTGTAACTTTTTTCTAAAGAAAACCAACATCTAGCTTTGCAATAAAGTAAATTTCATCAAAATCCGACTACTAGATCCAAAACGTTTTGAAAATAATAATTCTTTGTTTCTACAATTTTCCCATCCTGCTGGGTTAAAGTGCCACAGTTTTGGAACCGCCGAGCGGATTTCTACGAAATTTACGTTTTTATATAACTAAATGTTGGCATTATAACAGAGAAAATCATCAATATTATGGAAGATAATTTAGATAACTTTTACGCGATTGGAAAAAAGACAATCAATTTACTTTTGTCCGAACATTTAGTTGTTAGGGCTCGTATAATCGGAAAGAACCGTTTTACAAAATCCTAATATTTTCGAAATAAAATTATTACAAGAATTAAAAAAAAATTTAAATTTAACCGTATATTTTAAATTAAATACTTTTGAAACAAATTTGAAAGAAACATTTAAGATTTATTGAATGTAAATTTTAACTTTCTAGCTATAAAACTAAATATTTGATGTGTTCGTGTTCTAATCTTTGGAAAATACTAAAGTGGTAGCCAATAATCACGTGCTGTTCACATTCATCCGATACTTTATTAATATTAAAGCAAACATATTTATTTATTACTTGGAATTGGTGCTATAGAAACCAATAAAAAACGAAAAAACAAAAATAAAGCACGGCTTAAGATTATCGAACTCGGGACTTCATATTATCAACCCAGCCCTAATCTCTATCTTAGCCTTCTGCTATAATGTACACAAAGAAATATATTATATCAATTTCATGCTTTATTAGAATTTTTTTGAAATAATTAAAAAAGTCAGAACAAATTTTATTCTAAACTTACTTCTATCCTAATGTTAAAGTATACAAAAAATTTTCTAAAATTCAAGATATTCCTAAAAATTTTAAAATGGCTTCAGGTGACTATCACTTATCTTGGTACTAGATGAAAAAGATTTAATGTGTAACCCACAATTTTATTCATACTCTTAAATCTAATTAAATATTATTACTTTCTATAGGAAAGTAAAATTTGGGTATTGAATTTTTTGGTGGATGCGCCGGGACCACATCTGTCGCTTTGAATATTTTCGTACATTTAACTTATTCCGAGGTTAACCCAGAGTTAAACCACAGAAATAGTGATTGCTGACAATAATGGCTTATTATCGTTAATCTTGAAATAAGTTAACTCGCTTTTATGGAATCCACAAAGTCTGAACGTGCCGCTTCATACAAATTGTGTTTTGTATCGCATATTCACTTTTGAATGAAACATGCCAGGGGCGTGCTTTGAAATTATTCAATAACTGAGTTGCATACATTTGCATATTTTATTACTAAGAAAGAGTTTTTTTTAAATAATAATTGTAGATGTAGCTATAAAATAATCAATTTACAGTTTTAACTGCAAGTGCCACTGATGACTTTACACCTTCGCCGTAAACTTTCCTTACAAGGCAATAAAAGAAACTATGGTAACTGGAAATAACTTTGGACAAATTTATTGTGACGTTCTTCTCACATATTTAGACTTCTCTGTTAAAAAAGGTAACCAAGTCATTCTAGATCAAGTCAGGTCCTTATGAGAGAATTATTTTAAGTTGACATGTGCGTCACAAACTGTTTAACAAATCACAAGATATAGAGAAATTGTCAGATACCATCTCATCGAATTATAATCCAAATAGAAATTTTTAGTTTTTGTGGATACTTAAATTTGATAATAAATATAAATTTTAGCTCATTTGTGGTTCCAAAACTGTAAATTGTAAAAGTCGAACTTAAATAGCCGCCTCATAAATTCCATTATTATGAAATAAAACAAATGTTTCCATGTGTACGTAAATATTCCAAGCGTTATTTTTCTTGTAAAAATGTTTTGTTTATGGATTCATTGTTTGGCTGAACGTGACAAAAAATAGGAGCCACAGTACCTATAAATTCAGTAAAACCAACTGTCCATTAGGTTTAAAATAACAAAACTTTTTAGAAAACTGTTTTATTCTACAACCATACAAAATTAATCTATTTTCGTTTGTGTAACTACCCAAACTATTTATCTGTCAATTTTATCCCTAAAATAAATGCACACATTCGACACACCAATTAAACACAAATTCAAATCATGTAATTTTGTGTGGAAAAATTCTCAAACTGTACAATTTATTAAATTTATTACCGGATTATAAAACGACACTTTATTCACTATATTGTCCACTCTCGCATGATAATGCAGACAAGATCATCAAAGGACACAAAGAAATTAAAAAAAAAACACATTCTTCACTCTTGCAGGAATGTACGTTTCAGGAATGTAGCAAGTTATTCTGGACAAAAGTTTCTAATGGAAAAGCTTTTCAATATACTGCAGAAACTTGATGCAAATGTATATACGTATGTTTTAACTTTAACTGCATATTTGCGTAAACTTGGTCGATTTTGTCAAGTTGATAGAAAAAAATAGAAACTATTTTAATTGCAGAAACTGAACAAAGAACAACAATTTTCTTTGCATGTTAATATTCAAATTCCTGTGTTCCTAAATATGTTTTAAGACGTGCAGCGCCGCCGATTCCAGTAATTCTCGAACGTCACGTAGTTGTACATGATCCTGGAATATTAATTTCGAAGTCTCTATGAGTAATAATGTACTTGGTTATTTAAATTGCATTTGAAACTAGAATAAATTAAATTTAAAATAAGTAGTACATTTTGGTGAATGCGCCAGGATCATAACTTGTTTAGGAAATCTTCATTCGGTACATAATTTTCTTATGATTTAATCTATAATAAAACAGTTTTAGTAAAATTTGTAAAAATGTGTTAAATAAGATTCATAAAATAAATAAAACTAGCAAGTTTAAATTTTGGTGGATGCGCCGGGAGCATAATTTATTTTGGAATATTACCCGATTAATTTTAAATCTAAATAGTTTGAACATGAGAAAGAGATTTTATTATCAGATTAATTCAGTGTGATTGTAGAAGCTCTATCTAGAAAACTTTAAGAGACAGGCGAAAATTATTCATAAATTTTAAGGAATTCGGTTTTCTAAATTCACGCATATTTTTTTTTGAACTCTTAAAGGAATCTTCAAGAACTAGGACAGAGTAAATAACTTGCTACAGATAATGTATAAAATTTTAATATGATGTAATAATTTCTAGTCGATACCTGAATACATCCAGATCATTAGCCCCATTTCATTTCACAACCTTACAATAATTTCTGTTCACTATAAACATTTAGTTCGGGTTTTATAACACAATTTACATTATGACATATTCTCCCCCTCAAATATCAGGCAGAATTATCCATCGACTGTAATTATCTTTCAAATCCCATTAACTTACGACTAAAATTTAAATATAACTGGATGAAAATCATTAAAAAGTAATTACATTGGAAAAGTTAAGATCGTCGCTTAAATGGAGTTGTCTGCAGAAGTTATTGTAGTTTCTCAATAGTTGGATCAAAGTGTTATAGGTGTCAGGCAATCGAGAATTTAACAGACCAGATCATTAGCCCCCAAGTACTTAAACTGGAGCAGAGAAGCACCACTTGCGTTGTGTTCTTGTGAAACTAGTCAGGCCAATGTACAAACTAAGTTTTCGGTATATCAGTGAAATAATAGCTTAGTTTTCCTTCACAACAGTATTCAATTTAATTATTATTTTGTTTGGATATCAGTACGAGGAAATGTTGTCTTTGAATCAAGGGACTGATTTATTAATATTTATTGAATCGCTCGGTGGTTTTCAGATTAAATAAAGTAATCTATTATTGATTGAATTTGGTGGTTTGTAGTTTTACTAATGCAATATCAGTTTAGTTTTGCGATATAAAGCTCACCTCGAAAATTCCCATTTGTTACATTGGACTATACGACATGAAAATTCATAAACAGTCTAATTTGATTTCCCTTTTGAACAGTTCCACTCTGCCGTTATTAGCACAATTTCAATTAAGCTTTATAGTTGTTATTATTACCTTTTATCGATAATCAAACTGTGTGTTGCACGTTTTTTTTCGCATGGTACAAAACATAGGGTGATAGCACAGGCGGCGGCGTATGTAAATAAATTGGAAGGGAAAAAAGCCGGGGCGGCAACCAAGGTTTACACTTATCGAATTTTAACAAAGGTGAAAGTATATAAGAGAGTTCTCTATTTTATTGTAGACTGTTTAGAACAAAAGGGGAGAATATATACTGAGATAATCAGAAAGTTTTGAAGTAAAGATAAGGCTGACAGTATTCTCAATAAGAATACAATTTAGTGCTGACACCTTGGGAAGTCAATACCCTAAAAGTCTTGAGTGGGAAACTAAGATTACAAATTTTCCGATACCGCTGGCATTGACGACGACTCATTTCCTTTATATCTTGTTCCAGTATATAACTGTAACTTTTCCGAAATGCTTAAAATATATATTTTAT
This sequence comes from Pediacus dermestoides, assembly GCA_963942485.1. Lineage (NCBI taxonomy): Eukaryota > Metazoa > Arthropoda > Insecta > Coleoptera > Cucujidae > Pediacus > Pediacus dermestoides. The sequence continues at coordinate 8,897,776 of OZ012629.1, forward strand.
CAATAGCCCTGGACATAGTTAGCCAAGAGATTGGATTGGTTGTTTGTAGGAAACCTATTTGTTATAAGCTTAGGACGTATATGACGTCATCTTATTAAACCAAGGGTTTGTTTGCCAAGCTATAAAATAAATTTTCTGACACACTTTCTTGTTCGCGGATGGCTGAGAGTGTTTTGTTTGGTGATTTATTGGCGCGTGATTTGAATTCCCACAAGACGAACGTGCACAAAGAATTCGAAAATTAGTTTACTTATTCACTTATAATTCATCTCCACACGGAAATATCCAGAATAAAAACCATAAAATTTATTTATATTCCGCGTTTATTTTCCAACTGAACTTCATTCTGTGTGTATTCTGGATTCTGGACGTACGATGCATTCCAACACTAAAATATTTTTAACAAATCATAATTTATTTATCCCTGAATTATTTCACGATTTCTGCACTATTGTTATTTAGTCAATTAAAAACATGAACTTTAATAAATGCAACTACATACTAAAACAATAGATTTTAAATAATTTTATTTATCTAAAAATTCTCAGTACAATAGTTCGAATAAATTGTCAAAATTAATTATTGTTTTTTCGATTAAGCTTTTAATATTTATTATTTTATTTGAAATTTTGTTTTGGAACTAAAGCTGTATTTCTCGGGTTAATACAACTTCGAAAAAACAAATCCATATTAATTAATTTCGGTGTATTTGTTTCAATTAATAAAGCTTTCAAAAGTTGTTCAACTTTTTCGGAGGGCCAGGCGAGGAAACTGAACCGTGTTTTGGAATGATCAATTAGATAATTTTAAATATGTACCTACAGCAATGTTTGAGGGCAAAGCTGGTCAATATAAATTAAAATACGAGGAAAATATATACCTATTGAGATTTATGATATTTTCAAAAGGTTTTGCAAATATTACATATTCTATCGTAACTATAGATAATTAAATATTAGATAAAACTTAAGTAATTTAACACAACCTAAATACATTTGTAAAATAGTTGCCATTTTACTCAGCAAACTCACTGTATATTTGACTGTTAACTTGTAGTAATCAGTAGAAAAAATATGATTTACAATATAACATCCTTGACTTTACATATAATTCCCTCAGAAGATATTTTTGACAAAATTTGAATGCTGACTCAAAAACTGTCAGATTTTTACCAAGAATTTCAAACTAAAAAGAAAACTAACAATTTCAAAAAATGTTAATACAAATTTTACTATCAAATGTTTCCCATAACGCCATCATCAGATTTGTAAGTGTAGCAAAAATAACTAATAATGCTAAAACAAGTTTCAAATTCAAGAAGAAATTTAAAGGTTCATGAGTTTTGTTTTGTTACAAATTTAATTAAATTCTGGGCGTTTACATACAGCATGTTTCATAATCGATGTAATTCTGGAAGTACGGATCACATTTAAGCTAAATGAACATCTTTGTAAATATAGAATTTCTACCGCATTTCTAAAAATACGCAGTGAGATTTTTGAAAAATATATTTTTTAAATACGAGATAGAGAAAATAGTGTACGTAGCATTTACTGACCTAGTTCAAAAAAGTATCATTTTCCATCCTAGTTAATGAAATAACTATGATTAGATCTATTTATAGGTACTTAAAAAAGTGGTGAAAATGTTGGTACATTTTGATTGATTTTAATTAGATCAACCTTGAGGTAAACTAAACTTTTAGAGAAGTAATTATTAATTAAAATTAACTATCGTCTTAAAAAGTCAAAATAGTTTCAAAAGCATCATAAGCTAAAAGTGTGTTTACACTATCTGATTTTCCGTTTGATTTTCAATTCGAGAAACATATAATTTACAAATTTCAAAATTTCTCGATTGTATTCTATTTCAATATTTATACTATGAATGAAAACTTGAAAGCTAAGTCAGATAGTGTAAATATTGAAATAGAATACAATCGAGAAATTTTGAAATTTGTATTTTATATATTTCTCGAATTGAAAATCAAACGGAAAATCAGATAGTGTAAACACACTTTAAGTTGAGGTTTTGGTTGGTTTATAGATTAAATTTTTGGATCCTGGTAATTTTGTGCCTTATATCCGATTTTCAGTTTCATTTGCAAAAAATGTAACTTCCCAAAAATATTTTAAAATATGATTTCTAATATTACATAATTTATTCCCTTAAAAATGTACTTTGTAACCTTTCAAACAGTCGAGAAAAAATAATTCTGATTTCATCTCACGAAAACCTCGACTTTTCTAAACGAATAAATCACGCCAGAGTATCAACTCTTCAAGTATCTGTCACCTAACAAAATACTCGTCGAATTTAACATGCGCTCCATTTTTTCCATAATGAATATTTGGTGGCTTTTGGAACCTCAACGCCGTCAATTATGAAAGCCCAGCAGGAAGGAGAGGTATGGTATATGTGTATAAATCTGAGACGGCGATGTAATGCCAGATGATTTAGCCCAGCCGTCACAGACAGTCAGGTTATTTAGTGCGCATGATCAGACATTAACATAACCTATGATTTATTGAGGGGGAAGATACAATCATAATTCCTTACAGCGCGGGATTTATGTCTGCACTTGGAAGTTGTTAGCTTGTCTCGACAACTTGACTTCGAGCAGTTAAGATATTGTTTGGAAAACGGGTCATCTCTTTTTACTGTCAGTTTAGTGAGCTGGGGGCATAAACCGAACCGCCCCCGCCTCCACTGATCGCTTATTTAATTTGTATCGAGTCAACTTTTTGCTGGTCTCGTCTACTGAATAAAAATTTAAAGGTCGTGAAATTGATTTTGTGTATAAGTAAATTAAATTTATAAAATCCAAAGCCACAAGTTGTATAGCCTTTTGAAAGTTAAACTGAAAAATGTCTAAGAAAACTATTAGCCACTAGCGTAAAGCGGTGTGTAATATGGTTTGGTAAAATATTTGTGGAAGTTTGTTGAGCAAACTGCGGTGCAATTTAAAGTATAACAAGAAATATCAAAAGGCGTTTCTTTCATATCTCTTTATGTGTCTGTATGTGTGTGTGTGTGAAAGAACAAATCGCGGTGCAATTTTTAGAAACAGCAAGATATGAGTTAAACTGAAATATGGCATTTCCTCGACGTATAGAAAGAAGGTTGCCGAAGTCTGTAAACAGCTGGTGGCGACAACAAAAGAAACCAAAAAAGAATAAGTACAATCTAGCGAGAAAGGAGGACGAGGAGGAGGAATACGCTGAATGAATGTAATTGAAAGGTACTGCTTGAGAACTCTGGCAATAAGAAAACTGAAGAGTGCCCCTCAATTTCCACCCAAATAAAATTGCAAAGTATGAAACAACGCAATTCAAACCAAACACTAACTATTACTTATACATTATTTTAACTAGTCGTTCGCGTGTGCTTGAGTCTGAATAAGTAAAATTCAATTCGGTAGGATTGCTGGAATAGCATTACTTAATTTATATTAAAGGTTCGTTTAAATGGCGTACAAAATACGCCTTTAATTAGTTATTCACTTAGGTAGAAAATGTTACTTCAAAGTACTTTAATTTACTATCAGTGAAAGAACGCTGGTTACCTATTTTTAATACCGTATCCACCTCGCACCTGGAAGCTTATAATTTTAACATCTATTTGCCAAAAAAGCTAATTTATTACATACTGCCGAGCTCCACTAAATGCTAATGGAAGCTTTTGTAAATTTTAATTATTCTCCATGTAAAATTAATTCGTTTTATTGGGAGTCATTCATCTAAAAGTTCCTTCAACACGAAATATTGTCATAATCATAAACTAGATGGCTATGTGTGTACATATAATATCGTATAGTCTACCTATGATATTTTAAGTCCATGTTACATATATGTTTGTTGTGCTTTTAGCGACTTAACAAAGGTTTATAGTGGCAATTAAGTATGAACTTTTGATGTGAGAGATGAAACACTATATCACAATGGAATGTCTTTGTATCCGGTTGAATATACCGCCCCTCTGTTAACTGATCTCTTTAATATCCCATTTTGTGACAAAATCGACCTCGCCTCTTTTAACATTTTCTCATTTCGTACTTTATCTAAATTTTATTTTTATTACCTTCGGATTTTCGCTCCATATAATAATTTTAATTTATTTTTATTTTATCTCTGGCTCCCTTCTACTGGAGATTACAGAGCTATGCACAGAGTTGATTTATATCTATCAAACTTATTTACCCCCTTCTGTATATAAATAACATGGATCTGTTAAATTAGCCAAATTTTATTAGCCGACACTACTCGCAAAAATTTTTATGGCTGCCAGTTCCGAAACAATTATTTTTTCTTGGTTAAATCGTCCATGGTCACATGAAAACTTTTCACATTGAATTTTGTTATTTCCATAAACACAAACCGAAGTAAATATTCATTATTATTATATTGTTATTTGTGAATGGAAACTGATGATGATGCCTCTGCTTCAGGCAGCTTTTATCTATATAATAATTAATTTCCTCGGAAATGCTTTACGTAGCCAAATCCACATGCTTTTAGATACCAAAATCGCTTAAACATAATCCAGTAATTAACGACTTAACATCCGCATGCAATTATAGCTGAAACCTGTGTTTTATATACACGCCTTTTTATGCTATAGGAAATCTTGTATTAATAACATTTCTAAATTATCACTGTGATGCCAACGTTCTTGTAGCTGTTTGTAATTAAATGTAAAATAAACAATACAGCGAAATTATGATGAAGCAAGAGAAGAGAGTAAACTTTCTATATAATATATAACACAAGTTTGAAAGTCAATAATAAGCGGCTTAACAATACTATCAGAATATTTAATGAACTTGCTAAACTAGATTATCTAAATGTTGACTCGATTATGGGCGAGTATAGATTCATAAAGGGGTACAACTTTTAACAGTTTTTCTTTATAGACGAGTATTTAGTAATACTAAGTATATAGATGAGATTAAAGTGATTCTATATAAGATTGCCTTTTGTATTAATGGTAGGTACAGGAAATGTAGAAGCTGAACTATTTAAAATTGGCGATGTGCATGTAGAAAAGTACTTTACATTGGTATTAATAGGAAAAAAAGAGAATTTGAGATTAAGCTACCATCTCCTAAACGGGTGGTAAAAAAAGCGGGATAACATTTGGCGCCCTTTACCTTAGAAGTTTTTTTATTGACATTAAAACAAAATATAATTTCAATACAGAATTGTTGAGTTCAATATCGAAATCTAGTTTATTTACATTTATGAACGACAATTTTTGCGCCCTTTAGTTGGCGCCCCAAGTGACCGCTTGTTTCGCTTGTATCGTAATCCGCTCCTGACTGTATTTTATTCCAATTTTCGCTGGTGACAAGAAACGTTAAGTACTAAAATTCCCTAAATATCTGAAGTTCAGAAAAAATAATACCTAATACATTTATTACGATTCCATACACCAGAAATTCTGTTGAAAATTTGATGGGACTGAAGAAGATTTTCCGCTGGGCCGTTTTTGTTATCAATAAATATCATTTCTTGCTATTATATTAACTTCAATATTATAAAAGTATGTGTTCCCGGCGCCTCCGCCATAATTAGCTTCAACTCAAATGATTTCCTGAAAGCATCAAAACCCTAATGTAGGTGTTATTTTCTCTTAAATATCTCCTTAAAAGCGACATGGTATATTTACTTTGTTATTGTAAAGCGTTGTAAGATGGGATTGTAAATTTGTTTTTTTTAAGTCGTGGAAAGTCCAATTAAAATTGAATTACAACCTCGGTAACCGTTAACAAGTATTGCTGACGCTACATTTCATTTAAAGTAAAGTCCTTATGGCTGTAGAAATTGTCCAATTATTGGAGTCTTCCGGCCTTGGAAGGGAAACGTATTTAATGGGAAAAACTCTATTATAATTGACTGATTGAAGATTCGTATTTTACAGCTGCTTTTAAATTTATTTCAGTTGGAAAATAGATTTAAGTTTTTATCGGAGAACATCCACGAGAAAAGTTTTTTACATTAGCAGTAATTTAAAGTCCTAAATACTAAGGACCAATCCAAGCGATGTATATAGATATAGGCAAATAAATATTTTCTTTAATTTCGTTCTGCCGCGGTATTTATATTCCATTAATTTTTTCCCATTCGCTTGGAAGATAAATCGAGCCCAAGATAGATTTACATGACTTTTTCATGTGATCGCTTTTCAGAATTTTTCAATCATTGACTTTTACGATATGTTTGTATAGAAAAAATTGAGATATGTCAAAACAAAATATATCACTGCCAGTTTACATTTTACGAGTAACTTATCGACACGTTGTTTACTCTGTCACAGACAAACATGGCGTGGAAAACATTCTGACATGCGTAAAAAACTACATCCGTTTAAACATAAACGTTTGGACATAATTCTGCAAAATATTGCATCAGTTTCAGTTCATTCACATATGGAAACTGAAACACAATTTTCAGTAAAAATTCCTTATAATATAATTTTTCGTTCCATCAACGAAACAGTAAAAATTCCGTATAATAGCGTCGTCTGATGGTAGGTAGATATTTAAAAAGTAATTTATATGTGAAGAAATTTGTTGTCCGGGGACAGAGAAAAAGAAACGAATTCCATGTTCGACACGGCGTGCCCGATCAGTGTAATGGGAGCCTTTTACGAAGAATGGCTTCGGAAAATTGGAGACGGTTGATTGGACGAATAATTGACTGCGTCGAAAGACTATTTCACACGTCAGCCGCTTGCACGTACTTTCATCTCAATAAAACTGAACCAAGTTAATAATTATAACGTGGCGCGGACAATTCTATATAACCAGCTCTATGCAGCAGCGTTGTGAACCCTTTTAAGTAATTACAATTGCACATCATATGTGAAGGCACTATGTCGTCACTGTAGTTACTCTTGAAAGATTCATGCAAATTCAGTTTCCCCGACTATTCAAAATCTAGTTTACCTCTCTGGGCAATTGCTGATGTCACTAATTGCGGTTGAGTCCCATTAATTAACTCAAATGCATGGGTCTTGAATTTCATTTTTAACCAAGGTCAATTTAATTATGTCTGAGCTGATCAAAAATTACTGTCGTTTTGTCGTGTGGAAAAGCATTTTGCCTTCACTGAAAACCGTTGCCGTTGCGCATTTTGATTTGTAAGCCCTCGGAAACAATTTAAATCTATTTCTCAAGTCTGTTTTATTTCTTTTGGGAAACTGGCTTGTTTTAAATGTTTTATCCCTAGTGGGTCTTAACCTACAAAAGGAACCTTTCTATGAGCAAATTTAGTAAAGCTAAAGTACAGGATCTTCCACATATTTTTTACTATTAACCTTAACAAAAAAATTTCAATACTGTTACTGAATATGCTTAGCTTTAAAATATTTTCAGTGTTTTTCCCGGGCACACACTAACTTTGTTATCTTATTTTTGGATAAATGCTAAGCATAAAACTGTAAAGGTTCTATTTACTTAAAATTATTAGTTTTCGAAATATCTATTTATATTTTGTCAAAAAAAATTCACAGGTGTGTGTTGGTTTCTTCCAGAAATCTCACAATAAAAATGCAAGAGGTAATTTGTCTGTAGATGTTACTGAACATCTCAAGGAAAAATGCAAATTAAAAAAAATTGAGATCATGTTTGATGTTTCTTTAAATAAAAGTTGAACACTTATGCCGCAAGGACAAGTTAAAATTAACCAAAAGATCTTGTAACTTAGTTTAGGGCTTGTCTTCACATGAACTTTTGGCTTAAAATAACCCCCTGGAATCTTTCGCAATCATTTAAGACCACCTCGTATATTTTCATATTTTTATATGGCCGTTAAATATTACAAATTTCAGACATTGAAAACTTTATTTTTTAAATGTAACGACTTGTAGATGTTTAACCTACGTTCTAGAGTATTAAATTTTCTCAATTAATTTTTAATGGTGTCGTGCTCAAATCTTAACTAATATTTTACGAGATATTTCAAAATTTCTATCTCTTTGAGGAATTGTATGCTTTAGCAAAATTATTTATTTATTTCAATGGCAACCAAAGTAAAATGATAAAGCATAGAAGCACCCATAAAGGATACAAATATCGGAATATCTCAAAAGTATTAAGTTTAGGGATAGAGAATACTTAATGATAAATGTTAAGAATTTAATTCTCTACAACGTAGAATAAAAATGTACAGGAAGTTTCATAAGTAAAAAAAAATAGTTTTAAATGTTTGAAGTTTCGGATCTTTAACAATAAATTACAATCACCCTGTATAAGATAATTATACTGAGCGCACATCAACGTGTTCTTTTTTTTTAATTCTTACTTGTGTCTTTCTGTTAAAATATTGATTTTTTGCAAAAGTCAACATATCTGATTTTTTTAAAGAAAATATAATAAATCGAAAATATTTTTGTTTTCAGTTACATACAACCTTTATAGTTTTATGATTAGGATTGATCAAAACATCGAAAACATTTAAAATATACAGAGTGTTGGTGTGAGACTAAACACTCTGTGTAATCGAAAATATTTTCAAGTTATGCATATAATGAAGTGTGTTTTATCTCGAAAATTTTGGTCTAAGCAAAAAGACTGGAAGACCCATACACAAGGTGAAAACATTGTATATGTCAACTTATGTTTTGTAGACGGTATCACAATAAACAAGGTTTTGATAAACAAGGTTAGGTAGTGTTACATTAAAAACATATGGTGGGAAATTTAAAATTTGGATGACGCAAAAAATTGTTATTTTATATGAGCATTGAGCACATGTATTTATTCCATCTAAAGCAAGTGGAGCGTAGTTTTTTTACAATTTGCACTATTTACGCTGCACTCCATTTACATAAAGCTCTTAACCAAGAGACATGATAAATACACCGTTTGTAGAATAAATATTAAATGAAAAGCAAAGCTCTAGTGGTACTAATTATAGAGGAAGCGGATATTAATATAGTTTTGTGTTGTAGTTTAAATCTACATTTTACATTATATTTTCCACCCTTTTCCATGCGTAAAATTTTGATGGAGCACTTGATTTACCAAGTGAATAAAGTGCCACGCCATCTATCTGGCTAGTAAAAAGTTGACTGTAGATCTATGGGGACCACCAAACACTTTTCATAAGACGAGATATGCATAATTCATGGACCAAATTGTTAATGCTCGCCTAAAGACAATACCACGCCAACGCTGATTTTTAAAATGTTTTTAAGAAAATTGTGTTATCTTGCTCGTATTGACGTTTCTAGTGAAAAGATTATGCTAATTTCTTGTCCGAATAACATTAAAAATATATCCCACGAAAGAAAATCCCCAACGAAAGTTGAATCTAAGTAAATAACTGATTTGAATTTTTAAATTTATAATGCATTGTGTTCAGCTTCAGATAAATACTGGGCTATATGAATGGAAAACCGTAAACAAACAGTTTGCTTTCAAATACTCCTATATTTTATTATAAGGTATTTTAAAATTTTTGTTGTGTAGGGTGCATAAAATTTCCAAAGTTTCAACATAATTTACTGGGTGAGATTTAATATTTAAAATTAGATATGATTGTTGTTTAGTTTAGAATAATAAAGGGGTGTTATTGAAGTTTGCATATCTTTTATAATTGGAGGCCGAGGTCGAGACTGAAGTCCAGCACACAAACGAAGTTGTGTTAAAATAAACAATGTAAAATAAAGGAGTGTTTTTAGAAAAGCAATTTCCAATGCAGATGTGTGTGCCCCAAAACAATAACGTTAACATGATGTAATGAATGCTTGTACACAAAATTGTGTAAAAAGCACACACACACAACCATAGTAATCAAAGAAAGCCATATTAAAAATTCTGGCCGTGCAATGGCAGTACACAATTCCGCAATCTGGGGCTATTATATTTGCTGTTGCAGTATCCCTTTGGAGCCACATTTCATCATAAAAATTGTAAATCAAAGTGAACCGCACATATCGCTATAAAGAGAGTCCAGGAACCGATAAAAAATCACTCTCCACTGAGCGTAATCGAATTGTTTTTGTGTGACGCTCGGTATTAGCATACATTGTAAATCAAATAATGCGGGAAATAGCATTAGTGTGTGCTCCAAACACCGGTTAATATTCGACTTCGGCCGGACTGGCGGAGCGGGGGCGTCGCTAAGTACCGCTGCAGGGGCGAACTTTCAGGACTATACCTCTAACGCTAACGCATCATCGCCATTGCGAATGAGCCTGCAAAATAGTTTTTAATTTATTTTGAATTGAAATGAATATGCACGAGGTCCCTTTAACTGTTCACGGGTGCGGGTTTTAATTAGATATGCCTGCTTTCGGCAACAGCCTCCGTCCGTCCTTTACTTTTTCATTTGCAAATTTTGCGACGAATTTTTAATCGAGAACCCTTTTGCACTTCGAACAATAGTACCTTCAGCAGCCTTTACGCGCGAATATTACATTCTAATTTAAATCAAAAGTTTGCATACAAGATGACGCGACTCGTACACATTTTCGTTTTAGCAGCAATTGCCAGCTAAAAACAATTATGTTGGAAGAAATAATACAATATTTATTACAAAATGTTCTGTTGAATGTGGATAATTAAAATTCAGTTTAGCGTATACGATGTAGGGGAGGAAAAATATTTATTTTAACAGCAAGCCTTTTATTGTATAGAAACCGCAGTTTTGTATGTACATGATTTTAGAGTCAAAATAAATCTATAAAATTAACGTAAAAAGTTGTTCAAAATGTCTTTATATGTAGGTATATTTTTACATACTGCTGAATAATTAAATGTAGCTTTATAAAATAGGCTGTAATTGCCTTTCTCTTTTCAGGAAAAATATCGTTTAGTCAAAATCTCTGGTTAAAGAAAATCTAGTAAGGCCCTATAGAAGATAGAAGAAAGTTATGCATTGCTATCCCATTTTGGAGCATTTTAAAAATAATTTTTTACATTTCAAAGTAATCATGTTTTTTAATCAAACGAAAATTTCATCCTCACAGCTCTTTATGGAAGCAATTCGGGTGTAACTTTTATGTGTTTGAATTTATCTTTATACATCATTTTCCGATAATCCAGAATATACTCTTAAAATCATTTAATCCAATTTAAGCTTAACATTAATCCGTAATTAAATAAATTTGTGTGCATAAACTTGCCTCAATTATTATTCTTTTAGTTTCATATTGAGCCTCACAAACCCTATACGCTTTTGATTAAAAATCACTACAACAACTTTTACTGGCCAAATTTCCAAGAACTTATTTAATTACAATCCATATTCTTCTACTTTAGCTATACTGAAAACTTTCCTGATTGAAATAAATACGCCACAGACGCGTCGCTCTTTCACATCTAAAACCACAAACTACAGCCTATCGCAAAAAATGAAACGAATTAACCATGGTAATGTTTCGCATCTGTAGATTCTTATGTTTTCTCAAAGTCAAATAACCTGAAACTTATACACCAAATACTGAAAACTTTTGCTCCAAACAGCAATTTTTTTCAGTTTCAAGTACTTTACAAGTGCGTAACAATAAATTGTAGACGTGTGGAAAGTTTGGTCCCGAACTGTTCACTTGACGACGGACAAGGGCATTTATAAGATTTACTATAGCAATAGCCTGACACTGTGGTTAGAGAGGTCCTGGGGACTACGCCGGGAAAGGATCTAAGGTATAAGGAATTATATATACCATTAAAAATATATTGTATAGTGTAACCTTTATGAGGGATTTAAGCTACGAGCAATAATAATAATTGTTATGGTTTGTACATACAACTTACACGTGAAAAGGTTTCATTAAAAATAAATGGAACCCTTGATTTATAAATTAATTTCAGTAACAAACATTTTAATTGGTTAATGTTATAGGGTAAACTCGTACTTACCTACGCAAATATAATGTTATTAAACAGTTATACAGTTTGTCAATATTATCATATTCTGTTGTGATGTACACGGAACTAATTTTGAAATGTACACACACAGATGTTTTATTCTAAAGTAGTTTACTAGATATATTCCAGGAGTAAATTAATTGAATAATTAAATTAAGTTTTCAAGAGAGCTTTAAATATGATGATTTGAAAAATATCCTCACAATCCTCCGCTTTTTTTGGGTTAGGTAATTTTCCACTAGAAAATGCGGAATATTTATGGTTTTAATTTGTGACATTGTTTTCTTTTTTCTGTCCCTTCCTGCCTGCTAAAAATTCTCATGGACAATACATTATTTTCTTTTCATATAACCTGCTGTCACAACCTCATCAATTACACTTTTATTTTTCCAACTCAGCCAATTACAGTTACCATACAATAATCACAATACGAGTGGAGACGAATGAAATATATTAATTAGCATACATCAGGTAGACGCATACAATATTCGAGGAAAAAGTTCCCTCCTCTGTCGTTAATTATTTTGTGTGAATCCAGTTGCTTTTGTGTTATTTTGGGTTTCTGACCTTTTACAGTCCCCTGGTTTATAATTTTAAAGCACCACCTCGTTTAGGTTATGTAACAAGGTCGTTATGTTTGAGATTAATTTGAGGAAGGTTTACAGTGGTTGTTGCATGTCATATGAAGTGATTACGGGAAATGGACTAAAGTGGAATTTTTTTGGTGGGCAATATGTCTGGGTGAATTGCGCTTCGGATTAATTCGTACAATTTACCCTGTTTGGGTTTGTTGACAAAGGGTTACATTGAAAATAGATATGAGATTACGATTTTTTTACCATCCATGAGATCGATATCATAACAACACTATTTAAAGTAGAATAATTTGATTTAGATCGGCCAGAATCTCAAAAAATCAATGCAGTTTAAACACAGTATAGCATGGTCTCGAAATTAATTTTTAATACATATCAAGATGTACAATGGAAAATTTTTTTCGTCCTTGAAATTCTTGAATTTTTTACTCTTTTACATAAATAAATGTTGTCTTTTAAATAAATAAAAATATGCTGAAATAATTTTTGGCATTACATCATAATTTTACACAGGGTGTCTCTAAAAGGTCTTTACAAAATCCTACCACAAGTTTTTGGGCTCAGAATAATTCGATTGGACCAATCTGCAATGAGTTGCAGGGCGCTAAAAAATATCTTTTAGGTATATCTACAGAACGGTTTAAAGTAGAGACTTGAAATTTGGTGGGTTAATAAGTCTATAAGGAAGCTACAATGTGATGGTATTACAACCAAAATAATATTGTTCAGTGTCGTACTTATAGGGGGGACTCAGTGTTTTTTTAGATATTTTTTGTAGGGTATTGAATTTTTTTACAAACTAACAAGAATTATGATAGATACGCTCACGACACGTGAAAAAGGTATACTTGTTTTACTTGCGTTAACTCAACTGTTTGCGAGATATTTAACTTCGCTAATTTTTTTTGCTATAAAAGCAATTTGTGACTTACCCTGTAAAGTAAAAAATATTGGGTCAATCTAATACAGCTGATTCTACGTCCAAAACTAAGCATAAATGGTTGTAGAAACCGACCCCCAAAAATGTTTCGTTACTAAAATACAGGGTGTTGAAAGATGTATTTTTTATTCGCCCTCTATCTTTTTTAGGTATATCTACAGAACGGTATAAGATAGAAATTATGCTTAGTTTTGGACGTAGAATGAGCCGTATTAGAGTGACCCAATATTTTTGACTTTACAGGATGTCACAAATTGTCGTTTCAATAGCAAAAAAAATTTTCAAAGTGAAATATCTCGCAAACAGTTGAGTTAATGCAAATCAAACAAGTATACCCTTTTACGTGTCTTGAGCGTATCTATCATAATTCTTATTATTTTGAAGAAAAATTTAATCCCCTACTAAAATTATTCAAAAAAACCCTGAGACCTCTTTGATTAGTACGCCACTGAACAATATTATTTTGGTTCTAACACCAACAAATTGTAGCTTCCTTATAGACTTATTGACCCACCAAATTTCAAATCTCTACTTGAAACCGTTCTGTAGATATACTTACTTAAAAAATTATTCGAAAAAATTTTTTTAGCGCCCTGTAACTCAGTAAGGAAGAACTTTTGGACTAAAGTATGTTTGGTTTAAACGAATTATTTTGAGTCCAAAGACTTGCGGTAGGATTTTGTAAAGACCTTTTCGAGACACCCTACCCTGTATGCATCAGTATCACTTGTAAGAAATAAATACTCAACAATAAGTTGGAGAACACGCTGTATGGTTTATAGCCATTTCTGTATAGTAACATATGCTGAATCATTGTCTTCACAAGGACAAAGGTAGAAATGCAAAAATTATTTGAAATCATTTAATTTTAATTTTGGTGGATGCGCCGGTGATCGTTCATAATATTTAAAGATTATTTAGAATCAGCATAATTTGCACGTGCTAAAAGATATATTAATATTTATTCACGATTAACGTAAGCTTTTCTTTGTTTTCTTATCAACAATCATAATTAAATATTCTTTTTAAAATAAATTTCGTTAGTTTTGTGTCCTTGTTACATTATTCATGTATGTTAATTGTTCTGTCTGTTGTCAGTGTACAGGTCAGATGGAAATATTTTACTAATTACCAAATTAGCCACAATTACGAAAAAATTTAAACCGTCAGTGATAGTCCGCCGTTTGTGGTTTTTTGCATTTCCATGCGTAGCTCGAACATAATACTGAAACGAGAGAACACTCGCTTTAGGCATTTTACCATATGCGTATTCGTATAAAGCATAATTGTTGACCCTGTGAATTTCGGGTTTGACGGACCAGAAACGAAGTGTTGTTTATTCAAGCGTCAATGTTGCTACACACAATTCCAACAAATCATTCGGTAAATGCACTAACCACTTGTCGTTAACAGCAATCTACAGACTTTGACAGCCTTCACGCTTTCAATTCTACTCCAGATATGCTATAAATTGTGGTTAAAGTTCAGGAACTATTAATTATATTATATATAGGATTTCTTACAGTTATAAATCAATTTTCTGGGGTGGATCGCGCAGAGCAACATGCACTGAAATTTGTGAACAAATTAAATATATATTGGGCGAAACCCAAGAATCTAGGTCTCGTAACGAAACGAAAGCTAAAAAAGTACCAGAATTCTTACTGTTACGAAGAAAAAATTTAAATCAAGACATCCAATGTAATATTCTCTTTTTTATTAATGGAAAATAGAATTTTGTACAATGACTTTATTGACCACAGCGGACATACGAGCCCTAACAACTAAATGTTCGGACAAAAGTAAATCTGATTGTCTTTTTTCTACACGCGCAAAAGTTATCTAAATTAACTTCTATAATATTGAGGTTTTTTTCTGTTATAATGTCAACATTTAGTTTATAAAAACGTAACTTTCGTAAAAATCCGCTAGGCGGTTCAAAAACTGTGGCACTTTAATCCAGCAGGATGGGAAAATTGTAGAAACAGAAATATTATTTCCAAAACGTTGGATCTAGTAGTCGGATTTTGATGAAATTTATTTTATTGCAAAGTTGGATATTGGCTTTCTTTACAAAAAGGTTACGCAAGTTTTTATTTGGTGATTTTAGGCATTTATCGGAGCTTCAAAGTTGCACCTTTAAAGATGATAGAATTTTCTAGTAACTGTTTTAAAAAATCACAGTTTTGAAACCGCTGGTTGGATTTGTGTCAAAAAACCTTTAAATCAAAGCTCAATAATCGTACTATATTGAAAAAATCCTGAAATGTTAATATGAATTTTTTTTGCATTTTTTTCGAGTTCCACAGTTCGCTTTTCAAAAAACGTGTTTTTGAGAATGCTACCTACATTAAAATAATCACAGTTTTGGAACTGCTGGTTCGATTTTGGTAAAATTTACTTTATTGCAAAGCTGGATGTTGGTTTTATGTGCAAAAAAATCCTCATGTCTTTATTTGGTGATTTTAAGCATATTTCGTAGCTTTAAAATTGCACTTGAAAAATGTGACGTAATTTTCTAACGGCTCTTTTTAAAAAATCACAGTTTTGTAACTCGAGGAAAACGATATAAAAGTGCTTTTATGGCCCTCATCCAGTCCGAACTAAAATGTCATTGAAACTCTTTGACATAAAATTAAACGTATTCTACGCAATAATCCACCAAGAACCATTGGGGACTTAAAGACCAAAATAGAAGAAATTTGGGACAGTTTCACGCCAGAATTGAACCAAAATTTGATAAATACAATGCCTGCTAGAATACAGGCAGCTATTAAAGCAAAAGGAGACGTAACCTCTTATTAATGGTCCTAAATTAAAAATCCCAACATTTAGTTGCAAATTCATTTTGTAAAATTTGCTAATTATTAAATTAATATTAATTATAAAATTTTGTTCCATGCATAATATTGTTATTAAGGTTTTATATTATTGTATTGTTAGGTGTTTACTAATTATTTGCGTAAAATTTCCAGTTCTCCTTTCATACTTCAAAAATTTACTTTCGTCTGAACATTTAGTTGTTAGGGCTCGTATATACCATTAACCACCTGGAAGTTCTCAACGAGAAACCCTAAATTTTCAGTTTTGAAAATATGAAATTGCTAGGGTACTTGAATTCAGCAATCGCTACGCTCGTACTGAAATCTGCTCTTATATTATCACTTTCCACCCTAGTTACGTAAATAACGATTTAATTTCTGAATTTTAACAATTTTAATTTAAATAGTATTAAAATGAAGCACACTTATTAAACTAAATACTTAAATTTGTGATTGATCACATAGCATAGAAGCAGTTAATTTTATCCGCAACGTAATTAAACCCACTTCGGCATTTTAACGGTTCTATATTTACTTTTTCCTGTCCATTTCTATTTAATATGTTTAATGCTTGTGTAATCCACCATGTGAAACAGGTGAGTTGGTTTGTGATGGGTTCCAGTGCTTAAATCTAGGAAATGATGTGAATATGAAGCTCTGCTGGGATTAACAGATATAACTAATAATTGAACTTAAATGGAGGGCTCATAAACCGATTCGTACATAGTCGCTTTGGCATAATAATGACCCCGCACGTTGTCAATCAATAGATTGACTTTAAAGTGATTCCCAAATTTACATTTAAATTATACCAAGTACGCTTGTATTTCCTGGTTGAAAGAGAGAGAATGAAACACTTAATCAACTCCAACTTCTCAATTGAGAAACACTGCGTTTGATGATGCTAGACTATAACATCACAAAATTGACAATTACCGCATAACAACTTTCTTTGACGTGTCATTTTATTACAAAAGTGATGATTAAGCTCGTGACTTGAACGCAGCTATATTACAAATGTAATTAAGGTTTTACTATTTTACTATTTCGCATATTACAAATAAACTATCGCATGAATGCGTTGGGTTAATATTTCACGTACGATATTTATTATGGCAGTGAAAAAAAACTTTTGACCCCAGCACGAAATGTGTGGAGCACATAAAGGGAAAAGGTTCTTGACTATAATGATGCAACTTACTTGATTGCCTCAACAATCCCAACAATTTCATTGCGTCTACAAAAAAGCGACCAAACACAGAAACAAACAAATCCAATTTACATACCGCACCTATATATGCGTGTGTAACGTTTCTTTCAAAGAAATTTAATTTAAAAATCAATCTGGGTACTGGGTTCCTTCATATGTTGGTTAGATTGGTGGTTGTCAATATATAAAACTGTAAACACACGAATATAAAAATTGCGAAAGGAAAACGTACAAAATATTTATATTTATTTATCATTTCAATAGTGTGCACAGATTTTATGAGGCAGAAATATTGGATGGATCCTATCAGAAGTAGATTTAACATCGCCGGGTGTGTTGACACAGCTCTCAAGATGCTGCAAGATCAACTCATGTAAGCACCATGTGTACCCAATGTAGTCAAAAGCCCATACACATAACATAGTTGCAGTACAAACACTACTGCCTGCCAGTTCTGCACTAAACCAAATATAAAATAAAATTTCTCATCACTCACAATAGCTAATTATTTCAACGGGAAAAATCAAATGTAAACATCAAAAATATTTTCAGCGGATTTGTTGGAAGCCAGCTGAAAAGGGGAGCAGCAATTAAACGGTCATTATGATCAGGAGTAATCCGGTATATAAGCTGCGTTATAGGTAACTCAACATGTATCGGTGTAAATGTGGATATTACAAGAGCGTGGAGCCTGTTGAAAAGGGTTTCATCGTGTGAATAAGTCCCCGTATATACAGCCTGTTTTGACAGATTTAGTACATAGTAATTCGGTTACAACCCCCCGGGTTCTTCTAAATTAGGACTACATGATTATGTTTTAATGGGTGAAATTATTACTAAATTGTTGCGGACCCCCATATACTTTGGATTTGTTTTATTGCATTATTACATGAACACCCAGTCAGAATTGACTTAATTTATTAACCATAAATTAAAAAATACATGGGAGGGTCTCCAATGAAAAATAGTTTTAAATGTACAGTTTAACCTTAATTTCTGCTACGTATTTTAACATCTTTATTAAGTAAACTACTAGATTGTTTTAACGAAAATTAAGTATTGGTTTTATTTGTATAAAGTCACTTTCATTATAATATTTTTGTTTATTGGGTGATTAGATTTTTTTCAAGTCATAGTTTTTTTATGCAATAGGCGCGAAAGTATATCATTTCATTTCCTCTTGGTGACGAAACTTATCACTAAGACTAAAATTTGTGTCCTCCATTTTGGTCATATTAAGCTTTAGTGGGTTTCTGGTCAAAATGCCTAACTGGATGAATTTGAGGATTTTATTTGGTACCAAAAGTTGGGACCACATTCCTTTTATTGCTTGCTAACTGATCGAAAATCCAACATTTTTATCCTTTTTTAATAAACAAAATTCAAATTTGTTAATCGGTATCCGTCTAACTAAATTTTAGATAGGCTTGCATATTTCAAGTTTGTCTCGCATCCTGACAGCGACAGATTGGATTTTATTTGGTAATTAAATTTTGCACTTAAAAGTTTTCCCTAACTTACATTACATATGCGTTAGAAATCGATTGTTCTCATCAAAATACTTAACTAAATAATCATTAACGTAGGAAAAGTTAGTTTTCTCCAAAAAGTATAAAACATTCTAATCCAAAATATACCAAAATTGCGTTTACTGTTCCAAATTTTGATTAGAGTTGAAAAGTTTACCTAGCTCTGTACAGGATGTCCCATTTTCGACACTTTCAGAGGGTATTGGCGTTATTATCAAATATAGAGTGTTGAATGTTTTCACATTCCTATCCTACTTTTTTACGAAACGAAAGCAACCCGTACGTAAATTTGTCAATTTTTCGAAATTTTATGTCAGTTTTAAGCACACAAACCTGAAATTTATACAATTTTTTTAAGCAAGTTTATAGTAGGCTATAAAATCCGGAATTTTTGAGGGATTTTCATTCGGTTTGATTTTTCTAGTAAAACTAACTTGGCTCTTTATAAAAAAGCATACTGCAATGCAATCTGTGAATTTTCCGAAATTTTATGACAGTTTCAGAGACACAAACCTGAAATTTGGACAATTTTTTAAACGAGTTTATAGTAGGCTATTAAATCCGGAATTTTTAAGGGATTTTCATTCTGTTTAAATTTTCTAGTAAAACTTACTTAGTTCTTTGGAAAAAAGCAAACCTCACGGAAATCTGTTAATTTTCCGAAGTTTTATGACAGTTTTAAAGACACAAACCTGAAATTTGGACAATTTTTTAAGAGAGTTTATAGTAGGCTATAAAATCCGGAATTTTTGAAGGATTTTCATTCGGTTTGAATTTTCTGGTAAAACTAACTTAGTTATTTGGAAAAAAACAAAACTCACGGAAATCTGTCAATTTTTCGAAGTTTTATGACAGTTTTAAAGACACAAACCTGAAATTTTAACAATTTCTTAAGCGAGTCTATAGTAGGCTATAAAATCCGGAATTTTTGAGGGATTTTCATTCGGTTTGAATTTTCTGGTAAGACTAACTTAGTTCTTTGTAAAAAATCAAACCTCACGGAAATCATACAGTCCACATCCAACACGTTATTAATATAAAATCGAATTTATATTATTTATAATTATATTATGTACTTGGTATCAGTATCATAGAAACCAGTAAAAAACAAAGAGTGATCCTTCTGAAATTCGAACCCGGCGGGACTTTGGGATCCAAGCCCTTATTATGCCAATAGTCTATCTAGGCCGTCTGATTCAACTCGCACAATTTTTAGGAATATCTCGTTTTTTTTTTGAAATTTTTTTGGCGGAATTTCAAAAAAAAGTTTTCAAAATATGTTCAAAATTTAATTCTAAATCAGTGTTAAGGAATAAAAAAATCTCATAATTTGTTTATTTTTCAAGATAGTCATAAAAAATGTGAGATTCTGGCAAAAAAAGTTGCTGCGAACTAGATGCATTTATTTAGAAGCAAATCCTTCAGTTTAGAAGCAAATACTTCTTTTTATAAATACGAAAAAAGTAATAGCTTTTATTTTGAAACCAAATCTCTCGTCTCGAAGCAAAACCTTTTCCCTCGCTTTTTTTATGCATATAACCTGAAGCAATTGCTCCATTTTTTGCAAGCAAAAGGTAATGCTTCTTTTTATAAATACCGCCTTCTATCTCTGATAATAACGCTAATATCCCCTAAAAGTGTCGAAAATGGGACACCCGGTACATATGTATAAAGAAATTGTCAAAATGCAACTTTTCGTCTAACATTTTAACCCGTTTTTGATCTGGGGTTAATGTGGATGTTATGAAATACAAATTGCGCATCTACTTTTACATCGAATTAATTCTGCATGACTTTACCACATTTACAGCGCAAAACATTCTCAAACAATCAAATCTAAATAAAATTACAAAATTCTTTGCTCACCCACTCAACAACATATTCAGCAAAAAGCAGGACCCTTTAGCTGCTTGTTCATCACACACACACATAAAGAAGTAATTTAACTGAATAACAGATCTTTGAACTTTCTCTACCTAAAACACACAGTAATAAAACGTATACATATAACAAAACAAAAACACGTTACTCAACAAAAACAAATAAATTTTCATTTATTCTCATACAATATAGCGTACGCATTTTACATCCCATCCCTACAGAGTGGATGTGTCTGATTTTAAGCTAATAAAAGAATTCAGGGATGGTGATAAAAACATAAGAACAGAAGATTGGGAATTATATAAGGGAGAATGAAATACCTGGTTCGTGATTCTGAATTTAACACAGCGTTAAAAACCCAACCACGACGGCGACGGCTGTGGAAATGCAAAGGGACCCATCCCGGTTGGGTTCCGAAATGTACGTGTGTGAGTGCTGGGATTAGGACATTTTCACGCATTTACAATATCCGGAGTGATAGTGGTTAATGATGTGTGAATGAAACATTTCTTTTTTAGACACGCATTGGCGTTACTTTGGGATATTATTATCTAAGTAAGGGATTTGCAATAATCAACTAGCAAGAACAGGACAAATAAAATAATTTGTGTATGGGATAGGCAAAAATCCAATTTACATCACTTGACTCTGTGTCCTGCATCTAGCTGCAAAAGGTAAATAAGTTTTAAATAAGATTGTCTTGTTGGAAGAAAATCCGGAAATCTACTATACTATAGATGCAACAAAACCAACATATTTATTTATTTTTCATATTAAACATCAAGTCTTTTATTTTGCTTAAATGTAAACATATTCTACTAAAGTTCAAACTTAATTTGAAGAGTAGTTTTGAGCTAGATTAAATAACTGAATTGAAAGTTTTATTTCGAATAAAGGATTTAAATCCTTTGAAGAAAACCTAACGCAGATCATGTACAAAACACTATAATTACACTAAAACACAATAACGAAATTCAAACAAAACAGGTGTAAACTTTTCTATATTTTTGTTTTGGTTTTTGTTTAGAATTCATATCTGCCTGACATTAATAGTTGTTAAGCAAACGGCGGATGGTTTGAAACGAAGGCAAACTTTCAGATAGCATTATTTAAATTGTGTGGCAATTTAAAATCGTTGTTTTGTAAAGCTTATTTCTCCATTAAGTGTGAAATAGGCATGTTTCGTGTGGTTTTTTCCTTGATTTCCTTTTGCGGGAATGTTTTTTTTGTGGCGGTCAAGATAAACGATGTTATAATTCGTTTTCGTGTTGCATAAGAAAACGGATGTTGCTGAACAAATGTGCATCTTTGTATAAGGATTATAAGAATGAGACAGTTGTTAAAATTTCATTGGATGTTTAATAATTTCAGCCAGGGGCGTAGCTAGATTTTTTTAACCCCAGTGCAAAAGTCGTCAGTGGCTTCCTATTGTAAATATAATTATTAAATAGGTATAAATATGAAGTCGTATGTATTATCCCTGTAAAATTAAGCAAAAGTTGATTCATTTTAATGTCACGATCAAGAAGACTAGAAACAGGAGAGCGGACTCTATTGGAAAGGGAAGGCCGATATATGGCGACAGTTCCACTCACATGACACCAATTTAAAGAGCAGGGCGCACATGGCGAGTGCCGATGCCGATTGAGAGGGGAGCTATCGCGTACAGGGCAACACGGGAAATTCGCTCTCCTGTTTCTAGTCTTCTTGGTCATGATTTTAGGATGAGAATATTCAATTCCATTTTTCAATTACACTTTTATTATCTAAGTTTGCGTACCTACCTGCCAGTATATTTCATCAATTTACAGACTCTTTTTCGACTCTATGATTCCGATTACGAAAAACATGTAAATATTTAAGATTAGTCAATGTAGGCGCGATACTTAAGTGAATAACTTATGATGAAAGCACTTAACCTTCTAAGATAAGTAATGTTTTGGAAGAAACAAATCTTTGAATAAAATTCCTGTTATTATAGGCACATGTTCTTAATCGTATAAGTTTTATCTTGAAAATAATCTTCAGAGAATTAAAATTAAATCTATTTCCAAATATGTACTTTAAAATAAAAATTGGACCAAATCGTACAAATTCTGTATTGCTGATTCGTATAATTTAGATAAGTTTTATTCTTATGTATACAATGCGTTGGAATTCAAAGGTGTGTTTGTTTATTGGAAACAGGAAGTCGGTTAAATGGACAAAATATTGCTTAATACTGTAGATTTGTGTGCACATTAATTGTTTATTAAATTCTGAATCATTTCCGGGCTATTTTGGAAAAACCTGTAATTTTAAAAAGTGATCAACTTTATTCTTTATTGTTGCATTAAGAAACCGTTTTGATATTATAAAGGCACTTTTTATGTAGAGTCAAATATTTCAGTGCAAAAATTTTTTCCCTAAGAACTTACTTCATTGGACTATATTTCACTGTATAATCCCATTTTTATATATTTAGTAGCACATGCACTTTTTGCATTTGTAATTCCCATCACATTCCGCTATAAATTATGCAATTCTCTAATAATTCCGTTTACAAAAAGCAATGGGATTAAGGAATAGAGGTGGACGTTAAACATGTAGTCTCAATAGTACAAAGTGAGTGTCCTCATCTCCACATAAAGCCGCTGACGTTTAGTTAATTCTATATAAAAGCATCAAAACGAGCGACATGCGATACCACAGCAACTGTCAAGTATCCGTAAAGCATTTCGTTTTCCCAGTCTGCACACACACACACGATGAACACTAAACAACATCCTGATGGTTTTGTATCATGGATATATTTCAATTCTGATACCTGCCTAATGCACTAACATCTTCCCTACACACCAAACTGAAGTTTTTTGTTTTATTAAGACTTGGATGTTTTGCTGTCCAAACACTTGTCTAGAGCTGTATCAAAACACTACGAGTGTCCACAATCGATAAACTGTTTGATATTCTATGGCCATAGTTTCGTTGACACTTAAACATCTGATTTATGCTTTCCATCATTTCGCATATTTTGCTTGGTTGGGTGCATTCGATATTTCAAGGTTTTATTCAAATATAAAAGAATAAGAAAGAATCTTTTTAGAGTCTATAAAGTTAAGTGTGATGGTGATGGTTGATAGATAACTTGAGAGGGACAATCGATCAGAAAGCGCAAACAGTTTTTTTTATTGTCGCTTCTTGCAACTTTGTTTTCGTAAAGTTTTCTCTAATATAAAAATATAATACAGTAAAACAGTTTTTACATAAACATTTTCGAAAGAAATCTTTAAAAGTAGATTAACTGGAACATTTCAAATAAATCAATCTTTCTACAAGTAGGTTTTTGTTTTGGTTGACGCATATTACTCTGAAATTCCATGCTTCTAAAAAAAGGTTTGCGATGGATAACAATAATCTAATCTGACAAACAACTTTAATATGAATTGGTTTTATCTTAAATCTACACAATTCATCATCGAGTATTATCATAAAGTACACAGTATTTTCACACGAAAAATTAGATAACGGTTTGTTTATTAACCTTGGCGTTCGCAGTTTCAAATTAGTACCTACTAAAAGCATCGAGTTCGTAACTAGTTTTTGCTTGAGCTAAAATAATATTCAAAATGCCACATTTTGGACACGACGATCATCACCACCATCACGAAGAACATCATCACCACGAATCACACCATCATCATGAACCTCCACACTTAGACCATCACCACGATCATCACCATGATCACCACCATCATGATGACGACTGTCCTGTTTGTTGCTGCTGTACGATCTTGTAGCTGATAGCTACACAAAACAGCTACATTGTGTCAGAGACATTGATAAGTTCAAGAGACTATAGTTTTTCATGTAGTTTGTTTTGTACCATATGAGGATATGTGCATTTTTTATTAATATACGGTAAAACATTGAAAAAGGTTTCTTATTTTGTGAAAATTTGTAGAGCAAGATTACTGTTTTATCTTCGGGCCAGACTCTATAACTATCTATATATATATATATATATCAATTTATACAAGGTGTTCGGAAATTAGAAGCAAAAAACTCGGAGAGTGATTCTACTCGAAAAGTTAATGTGACAAGTTCCCATAACATTTTTCCGAAAGCTCTATAATATTGGGGTACAAGGTCCCAACGTTTTTTAAATAAATTTTTTCCAATAACTTTTTTCTAAATTTTAATGATGTCCGATTGAAGAGCATCGAAAAATCTTCAAAAAAGATCCTCTTGTTGAATATCGATAAAACGAGTAGTTTTCGAGAAAAACGCGCTTCTGTTTAATGCTTGCTTTATTAATTTCGAAAATGAGCTGTAGTTAATTGGTATTCATTTAAGGCGTTTTTCTCGAAAACGACTCGTTTTATCGTGATGCAACTAGAGGATCTTTTTAGAAGATTTTTCGATACACTTCAATCGGGCGTCATCAAAATTTATAAAAAATGCCTAACAAAAAAGTTCTGGGTCTTTATCGAAAGGTCAACGTCAGTTTCGACTCTTTGACACTGGGGGATTTACCTCAATTTTGGTGCAAGAATACAAATAAACATTAGTGATAAGTATGCCAAATTTGAAACGAATCGGTACACTAGAAAAAAAGTTACTCGAAAAAATTGATTTTAAAAAAACAAACTTTAAGGCCCTGTAACCCCGAGATTAATGGGCTTTCGGAAAAATGTTATAGGAACTTGTCATATTAATTTTTCAAGTAGAATCACCCCCCGAGTTTTTTGCTCATAATTTCCGGACACCCTGTATAACTCTAATTCTTAAATTCTAAATACTTCAATTTTTATTACAAGGATATGAAATCAAATATATAGGTATTTTAAGATTGTGAGTCAAAAAGTCCATTATTAAATTGATCTGATCTCACACAGTTTTCAGTTGGCTAGTAGGTCCGTATTTACATGTACGTGTGTGAGTGGAACGGTGATTTATACGCGCGGTGACCACATAATGTTACAGGTATCCCTTTTCAGTAACATGTGCGGGTGCGCCCGTTCATTTCAGTTTGGGGAACAATTTTCAGTTGGTCGTGCCCCATTTGAATTGCTGAAAAACGGGACAAAACATTCCGCACGCCGCGTAATTCTGATATACCTCTACGCTTCATCCTCCCATTTGCATTCGGTTTTCCACCATCCAGACAAAATTACACACCATTAACGACATTAGTTTAAATTATACCTATCTGTATAATAAATTAGCAAAGTTTTATTGAAAAATTTGTATCTTTAATTGTGCAGCTATTAGATGGAAGAGGGCTGGTGGTGTTTCGACAGATATATAAAGCACCAAGTGCACCTGGTTAATGGATACCAATTATTTTCGTAGTCATTTTATGCTCAGCCAATTTTAATTTAAAATTTCCTGCAAATTAGCACGGCAGGGCCCTTTTGTTTGGGTTTTGTATTGTATTAGGAGTTACATTCGACCCTGTACGAGGTGGATGATAACCTGTTGATATTATAAATTATCGCAAATTTATTTGAACGCAGATTATAAAATGACTTCTGATTTATCAGTAAATAACCAACCCAAAAAAATTGATATCTGATATAAAGAGTAACGTACCCACATATTATTCGTGAAATTGTGTGATTCTATATTTCATACGGAATAGTAAGCTCTACCTACACAGGAAAGAAACAGGTTTCTTAAAAAAAAATAGTTTCTTGAATAATATGTGTTATTTGAAGACAATACATTATTCATTGGGTGAAATGTATTTATAAATTTTAACCAAGAAAAATAATATTTTGAGAAATAATGTAAATATATTATGACTTTCGTTTATTATTTTTGTATTCTCTAACGAAGAATTTGAATATTATTCATAACAGGAACAATATTATTTAATATAAGAATTAAACTAGATTTCATTTTATAAAATACTGTATTTTATAGTAGTTTATGCAACAAGTATATATAATCTATGACTTTATTGACGAGTTTGTTTTATGGCAGAGCGAGCTTGCGAGCGAGGCTAATAAATAGGACGAGTCAATAAAGTCAGATTATATACGAGTTCCATACAAAGCTTTATGTTCAACTGCGAAAATTACCTTTTAATTATTTAGAAAAATTATAAATGACAGTAATAAATTCATTCTGACAGTATTTATTGTGACATTGACAGCTGATATATTGATATTTTATAATAATAGTAAAATAAAGTGCCATTATACACTAGTGTATAAAGAGCCACTTTACGCATGCAAAAGTACGTCATAAACAGTACTTTATAATGCAGTCGTACATAAAAGAAATTATATTATTTATTCTATTAATTTATATTGAGAATTACTAGTGTAAAAAAATATCATTTAGAAGAGATTTGTGCAGTTAGACTTAACATAGAGCGATTTAGAACAATTTAGAAAAAATTTAATGTATGATACACTTGTTACCTACATCATTGACTTCAGTGAATTGAATGTTATTTCTTTAAATAGTGAAGTTTTCTGTGTGTACTTACTTCCAATATTCTATTATAAAAGTTCTAAAAACTACTGAAAATTAAAAGTTAATAATTCGATTTACGTGACATCATTTCAAGAGTTTCTCAAGTCGTTTGTTAGTGTCCTAGAGTTTCCTCAATTTCTATCATATTACTTGAAATTTCGATGAAATTCGTATAGGAAGTGAATGTCTAGAATATAATTAAAGTTGCTAAGTCTCATTGTCTCTCAAAAACGCGTTTTCATCACTTATCCTTAGAATATTTCATGTGGCTATCCTTTTGTAAAATTCATTCCAATTTCCTTCAGCTTTAGGTCATTGTGTACATCACCGAAAAAAAGATTTACTTCCTCTCCAACATAAATATAAAACAGTCTAGTTTCCTCCATTTCAATTGTGGAGAATAAATTCTCTTAATTATTTAGTGCTTTCGTGTGAGAAGTGCGTTACGCATCATAATCCCTTGTGTCGTTTAGTGAGCCCCCAGGTTTTAACTTATTCACTTACGCGTATTTTATGCATTCTAGGCCAGATCTAAGAATAGCAGGGCGCGCTTTTGAACAAAATACTTCCCCATCGTCGTCCCCGTCGTCAGAGAGCACGAAACTTAAGTTTACGCATCTGCCGACAAGGTACACGCTATCCACCTTGATCTTTCGAGTCTTGCCAAGAATCCCCATAAGCACGTCAACTTACTTTCCACCTGCTCTAAAACATTTCACCTTAGGTTTGCCCTTTTGTCCCCCTCCACGCCACAAGAACAATTTGCTACGCACCCATCATCATAGGCGTCCCGAATTTCCCCCAACTATAGTAAATAAATAAATAAAATGACGTAAAAGTTAACGATGTTCTTGCCAACAATAAACTGGGGAATAAGTTATGTGGCTTTGTTTTTACATCGGGTCACTTCATTTTGATACGGTTGGGGGAATGGGGGATGGAAATTTTATTTACCTTTTTGGAAACGCCGGTTTTTTACGGCTTTTATACGAATGAGTTGAGTGAAAATAGCGTGGATGGTTTCAATTTATGGATACTTATTTATCTTTGCTTTAAGCGAAATCTTCTAGATATACCCACAATTTTTATTTTAATGGAATTTTAATTTTCAAAACCAAAGCTTAAATTTACAAGACATTTTTATCTTGTATAGTATAGTGTAAGTTATGTAGGAATATCTTCGACCCAATTTTAAGAATCCTCGTCATGGTCTATAAATTTCAGGGAACTATACTATATGTTCACTAAAGAATTTTACACACAATATATTCTATTACCGTTCACAGATTTTTCCGGTCATAGTTGACCGTCTAGCATTATTCACATATTTCCACACGCCAACTCTTGGGATTTCTTTGTCAACGACGGTTCACACATTCTTATTTTCCTGTTGATGGAAAAATGCTCTTAATAGTTTCAATAGCCTGCGGTGGTAATATTTCTTCCACCGTAACAAGATCCACAATTCACAACATAAAGTCATACCTTGTTGTGTTAGTGGCTGAATAAAATTGTGGTGGCGTATTTAATAATTTCAGCCGTCTCTTGATTATAAATGAATATAATGTAACATCCCAAGAAGGCAACCCTTCTACGCATTGTAACGTTAAGACAATGATATTTATACCGAAAAATTCTGAAATGTATTCAAATTTGCTAAACAAACATAGAGAACAGGAAGGAAATGTAACAAAGGCAAAAGGGGAAACCGGACATAGTAGGAGAGTGAGAAAGAGAACAATAAGTGACTGAAACTTAACTGTTATGTGAAAAATCTAGCCAACTCTAATTGTTGCCGGGGATTTTACACGAAAAACAAATTCATATCCTCCACTTATTTAACCGTTATAATATACTGGAAGCCGTGCAGTTTAGTAGATTAGAACTTTTTACTAGTATCTATACAAACTTCAACATCCAAAATAAACTAACTAGTAGATCCTATGGTGGTTGTGTGGTTTTGAGCCAGAAAACTTCTAGTGGGAACTTTTCTTAATCCATACTTATACAGAATCTGCTGTAATAAAATTAGGGAGCATTTTAATTTTCATGGTTCACAACATCGTCTGATGGATCCGAAAATCAAACAGCATGACGCCGAGTCGAACGAAAAAATCTAATATAATGTTATTGTTAAAGTGATTAATGCCCTTTGTACAAGTAATCGATTATACTAAATCGTACCAAGTAGGAAAAAAGGGGAGGCTATATAAATAAAATGAGTTTTCTTAGAGAGCAGATGAGATTTAACAGGGACGTAATGGGTGTAATTTAAATAAATTGAAGTGGAGCAAAATGAATAGGGATATACTCGTATAGTGAAATACTTTTTATATTACCAGTAGATTCTTTCAGTCCTTTACACTATTTAAATGAACTCTTATCATTATTCTCTAGGCAACAGAATTAGAGAAACATCCATTCTTTCTCTTCAGGGACTCTCACTGCAAGAAAATGTTTTTAATAGAAAATTAAAGATGCCATTACATATCCAATTTCAAAGAGGAAAATACTTTTATCCTTTAGCCTGTCTAATGGGAAATATTTACAATGTCACTGAAATTCCATCAGGAGTTGTACAGTACACTGTCCTATCTTCTATCAGTTGAATTTAGCTAGCACCAGTGCAAATAATTACGAATTTAAATTGTTGAATGTCGACGAGGCACTACTGACTTTTACCTTTAGTACTTAGTTGGAAGTTCAGTTCAAGATCCCTAATGTAATTTCCCATCTTGCTTGCCTCCAGTATGAATTAGAACGTCATTTGAGCATCTCCTGAGATAATGTCTGGACATCAACGACATGTGTTACAACGGCATAGTTTGCGACCTTGGAATTAGTTCGTGTAATTCTGATTTCTGCGGTGTTTTAATTACGCGGCATTGTTACAAAGAAACAGCGAGGGAAAAATACCCACTTAGAAGTTGTTAATTTTTCCTAATTTAAAATTCCAATTACATTTTGACTGTTGGAAATTTCTTTAAACTTTCGGATTTTCTTTATCTGCTGTCCACATCCCCAGCTCAACATAAAGGGAGTTGTTCATTCCATTAATGATTGCACTTTTTAATTGCGAAATTCAAATGATTTTCACTGTACGTAAGTTAATGGACTCGGGGCCCCATAGTTAATCCCGAGGTTCATCAATCGATATGCTATTAAAAGAATTAAATCGAAAGTTTTGTTTGTGTTACTGTGATGAGTGTAGCTAATATCGTTTTGATTAAACGAAAATTTATTTAGCGGGATTGGATGAGGACGCAAGTGATATTTTGTAGGCGTTATTTATTATTTCCTGGGAAAAGTAAGTGGCATACGGTGAATATAGATGATATTGAGGAAGAGGTTTTGCATGACGGTAGTAGAAAAGTTAGGTTGAATCAGCTTTTTAAGGAGGTTACAATATGGTATAGATATTACCGTTGAAACTCAAGGCTTGGGGCTGCAAAATTCTCTCCATTATAATAATACTGCTATTCTATCAGTCTTTATATCTGAGAAAAGAATTGCCTCTAGCAAAAATGTAACACATTTTTCGTAAAAGCTTCGATAATGATTTTTTCGATCCATAATTTCAATTTTTATAGCTGCTAAAATTCACATTTTCTGTGTTTTTTATGTTACTACGCGACTTCGTATTGTTTTTCAAAGCGGTTATTTTTTATTTCGACCTTTTATTTTTTACGGTTTATCACAAATCCAATGCGGTAATATAAATTGTTTCTTTTTTATGACTTTCTCTGTTTATAGACACTCGTTTTATTGTAAATAAAACACTAGGTGAACCGTACTTTTTACTCGCCAAAATTTACCCAGAATCACTGATAAAAACAACCAATTACCGAAATTACTCAGATTCAATTATTTTGAAAGTTTCGCGACACGTTTACAGCAGGCTAAAATTAATTAAAATATATTTCACATTTTAAAACCCTTTTACGCTGTGTTTTAAACTAGAAATATTTTACGTTAATGTTCGAACTTTAATATAGTAATACAAAAATATTAATAATTCTCTTTCAGGTAATTATGTTATACGAGTAATTCTACTAAATGAGCATAACAAAACTTGGTATATCGCAAGTCCTAAGTATAAGAGGAATAGCGAGTTTAGTGATTACATTAATCATCAGCTATTCTGTATCTGACCATCTTAATAATACCTACTGAAATTTTTATACTTATGTAATAAACAGTACTTATCTTATTTAATAATAATAGTATAAGTATAAGCCATAAGTTAATTCTTTTGAACTTTTAGCAAAACCCTTAAGTTTCAAAGTGCTTATGTAACTTGAAACTTAGTGAACATCTATTAAAATTCAACGGATATTAGAAGAACAAGTTTGATGAAATCCTCATCGATCTGTAAGTACTACAAATAATAAAATAATAAATTATAAAAGAGAGAATTACAAAACGAGCAAATATAGAGAAGCTATCTATCTCTCTAGAGTCTAGAGTCTGCATATTAACCTTAGGTTTTCTTATACAAATAAACCAACTGATGGTCTCGAAAACTAACTTTCTTTTTTAAATAAACATGGGTAGAAGTAGTAGAAATTTAAGCTAGTGAATTAAGATCTAAGGATGAGAAGATTGAGGCAATTAAGAAGTTAGTATCTGAGCAATGTGTGGATATATCCTAAAAACTGAACTTATTATGGTGTTCAATGAAGAATCTTAATTCTTTAGATTGTAGCCGGTTAAAAATGTGTTTATTTATGTCGGTAGGACCAATAAAAGGATAATATTTAAAAAAATTCAGTTAATTATACAGGGTGCCCCAGTTTATATCGTCAAGATTTCCCCAGTCGATAGTTTAGCCAAAATTAAAGGTGGTTTGTCTAATAAACTATGGTCGAATGTTGATTCCTTTTTGATGTACAGGGACATTAAATAAAATAAGTTATTTTAAATAATTAGTTATAAATCAATAACAAAAAAGTTAGTCTTCTGAAATTTTGCATAGATCTTTTTTTTTGTATTCTCTTATTAATAGTGGTTGCAATTATTTTATTTAGAACACAGAGGCGTGCGTACGGGTTTCTTCAAAAACATTTTATTGAATAAAACGTACACCACTGGTTTTTTATGCAGCACCAATATGCAGAGAGTATTTTCCATTCAATTTAGAAACTTTTTTGAATCTTACAATTTCTTGATAACTTAACTTTTTTTTATTATTTATTAAAGAGGTTCTTCCCTATTAGATTTCCGAAAAAAGCATCAGTACAAAGTTGTAGAGAAAAATATTTCCTACAACTTTCCTTTTAATATTTTTTTGATATTGTCAATATTTAAAAAGATATTCAACAAATAAGTTGCAAATTTTAGGGAAATTTTTCTCTAGTTACGTACTACTTACTACTACTACTTACTAGTCTTTCCCCAAAATTTTCAACTTATTTGTTGAATAACTTTTTAAATATCGACAATATCAAAAAAAGTTTAAAAGATAAATATTTTTCTTCACAACTTTGTATTGACTCTTTTTTTCGAAAATTTAATAGGTAAAAAGTTATTCAATAAAGAAAAAATCCAACCCTTAATTGAGGGCTGGTGAAGGAAGGGCGGGGTCTACGAATACACAAACTCAGTTTTAAACTTTCAGGGTGACCCTCTAGCAGATTCTACAAAAATTGGCTGTAGGGTAAAAAAAGTCTATTTGAAGCCTTTTTTCTGCCTTATTTACTGTACTATTAGGTTATTTTGAGTTAAGTTATCAAAAAATTTAAAGATACGAAAAAGTTTCTAAATTGAATGGAAAATACTCTCTGCATATTGGTGCTGCAAAAAAAACAGTGGCGTACGTTTTATTCAATAACATGTTTTTGAAGAAACCCGTACGCACGCCTCTGTGTTCTAAATAAAATAATTGCAACCACTATTAATAAGAGAATACAAAAAAAAAGATCTATGCAAAATTTCAGAAGGCTAACTTTTTTTTTGTTATTGATTTATAGCAAATTATTTAAAATATTTTATTTTCTTTAATGGCCTGTACGTCAAAAAGGAAGCAACATTCGACCATAGTTTATTAAACTAACCACCTTTAATTTTCGCTAAACTATCGACTAGTGAAGTCCTGACGATATAAACAGGGACACCCTGTATAACAAATCCTCATTTCAGGAAGTGTGCATTTGCATCCCATTACTGATGTAATAACGATTTCCATAATAAATTCACACTGATTTCGTAATTGGGGTGATTTTTTCCTAATGGTGAAATAATTTCAATTTCTGCTTGATCTAACCACCACTTCTAAATTATCCCAAATTTCGTTGTATAAGAAAACACTGAAAAGGGCGGGTAGTTTTCGTTTAAACAGCACGAAAGCGGTAATACAAGAGAATAATTTAAGACCCCAGAGACAAGCTGGGGGCAACCCTTTACTTATCGTGTCGAAAGAATTTCCTAGGGGGAGATTAGAAACAATGTTTGTATATCGCTATTCCAACTCAAACCCTTTTTTGCATTTCTCATTACAACAATGCAACATGTAATTTGTCAGAACGGTGGTGCATTCACCTTATCATCCAACGTGGAAAATTAGCCAATTATCTCACACTCGAGTAAAATAATAATACATCATTGAAATGCATTGAGTCGGGGTAATTTTGTTCTATTTTTTTTCTTTCTCAGAAACTCAATTTATGGTAGGTCTCGTGGGGGTTGAATCTGTAGCACCATCCTCTCCACCAGTGGTCCGTAAAACACGTATAGAATAACTATTACTTATATCTGTTCATTTGGGTATTAGATATCAAGCAAATGCACACAGAGAAGTTCTCTGGAGAGATACCAAACCGATATAGGGAGTGTGGAGTGTAACGTTATCCCATAGGAAGTGTTAAAGTTCACCATCGTCTACTCTCGATCCATCTCACTCGGTTGAATGCTTAGCGTGCGGTTTTCCAAAACGGACTGTAAAACTATTGTTGTACACGAAAGTTAATTGTACTATTGGATATTGTTGTAGTTTTATAGTGGTTTAACAACGCTTTATTGGGATCATCAAAGGCGACGGATTTTTAAAATGGAACGAACTCAAGTCACGACATAACTACAGATAAAAAAGTCTACGCTTTAACAAAGTGAAATTTATTTCACTGAAAATGTATTTTTAAAGTAAAACAATATTTTTTTTGAAAAAGAACAATGTACGATTAGAATTAATTATATTAGTGCCTTAATTTTAAATATAGAAAATATATTTTTTACATTAAAGTCATGATTATTTTAAATCAAGAACTAAAATTCTTGCCACAAAACAATTCTATTCTTATTTGTAAAACCAGCCCTAACAACTAAATGTTCCGACAAAAGTAAATTTGATTGTTTTTTTTCCATACGCGCAAAAGTTATCTAAATTCACTTCCATAATATTAATGGTTTTTTCTGTTATAATGCCAACATTTAGTTATATAAAAACGTAAATTTCGTAAAAATCCGCTCAGCGGTTCCAAAATTGTGGCACTTTAACCCAACAGGATGGGAAAATTGTAGAAACAAAGAATTTTTGATTTCAAAACGTTGGATCTAGTAGTCGGATTTTGATGAAATTTACTTTATTGCAAAGCTGGATGTAGGTTTTCTTTATTAGAAAGTTACACAAGTTTTTATTTGGTGATTTTAGGCATTTATCGGAGCTTCAAAGTTGCACCTTTAAAAATGATAAAATTTTCTAGTAACTGTTTTAAAGAATCACAGTTTTGAAACCGCTGGTTGGATTTGTGTCCAAAATATTAAAATCAATAATCGTACTATATTGAAAAAATCCTGAAATGTTAATATGATTTTTATTGCATTTTTTTCGAGTTCCACAGTTTACTTTTCAAAAAACGTGTGTGGGTGCTACTTATATTAAAATAATCACAGTTTTGGAACCGCTGGTTGGATTTTAGTAAAATGTACTTTATTGCAAAGCTGGATGTTGGTTTTATGTACAAAAAAAATCCCTAAGTCTTTATTTTGTGATTTTAGGCATATTTCGTAGCTTTAAAATTGCACTTGAAAAATGTGACGTAATTTTCTAACGACTATTTTTAAAAAATCACAGTTTTGGAACTTGGGGAAAACTACATAAAGGTGCTTTCATGGCCCTCATCCAGTCCGGACTTAAATGTCATTGAAACTCTTTGGCATAAAATTAAACGTATTCTACGCAATAATCCACCAAGAACCATTGGGGACTTAAAGACCAAAATAGAAGAAATTTGGGACAGTTTCACGCCAGAATTGTATCAAAATTTGATAAATACAATGCCTGTTAGAATACAGGCAGCTATCAAAGCAAAAGGAGACGTAACCTCTTATTAATGGTCCTAAATTAAAAATTATCCCAACATTTAGTTGCAAATTCATTTTGTAAAGTTTGCTAATTATTATGGCTAAAATATTGTTAAATCCAATAAATAATTTTCTTCCATGCATAATATTGTTATTAAGGCTTTGTCTTATTGTATTGTTAGGTGTTTACTAATTATTTGCGTAAAATTTCCAGTTCTCCTTTCATTCTTCAAAAATTTACTTTTGTCCGAACATTTAGTAGTTAGGGCTCGTATTTATTTATTTGCTACTCAATAATATTGTTTCTTTCTTTAATCACTAGCTACCTAGTTTCAAGATGCTGCAGAATTTTTATTATTTTGGCGAGTCGATAAAACCAGGAAAGGCTCAACACAATTTTTGCTGCTTCCTTATTATGACCCAATAATGGATCGAATTTTAGAAAAGAATTCAAAGATTGTTCTAAAAGTATTCATAAACACTTAACCAAATGCCTGAAATTATAATTTTGACTGACACTTTGAAGGTTTTGGAATGAATCAAAGGTGAACTCATTTTAAAAACTGTTCTATTTACTGCCGCACGTAATTTGTGCAAGTTACTGGCGTGGCGTGAATTACTCCTTAGCTTTTTAACATAAAAGACATAGTAAAATTTATTTTCGTTCTGAGTTTCACCCTAACCTGTATTTCAAATTTATCTGTTTCTACTGCCACCCCATGCAGCCTTAAACAGGAATCCAATTTTGATTTCAAGGGAAAACAGATTTAACTAATATTTGAATTAAACCGAACACAGTGTGCGAAATTATATGGAGTAATGCAATTATGACTACAATATACAATAATAAATTGCTGCATAAATTTTATTCAATTCATGGAATTTTACTTAGGCAAATATATCATCTAAACTGCATTTTCGGAATATATTATCCTCATTAAAAATAACTTACACTATAAAATATGTGTGGTTCATTTAAGCGCTGGAGACTAGCTAACTTTGAATATAATGATGCTATATAACCTCTATATTATCGAATAATGTAACGCGCCGGATACAGCTCCAGCAACTTATCTAGGGGTGTTCTAGCGATTAACAACTACCTCAATCATCTATTTTTCCCTTGCAGGATTAGTTCACATAATGAGTAATATTGTGCTTAATCTCCTCTAGATCTAGTCGAAAGCAGTAAAATATAATCTAGGACAGTGCTCGCTATTTTGTGTTAAGTCAAAAGCACTGAATAAAACCTCGGTAGTACATAGAGGACACAATTTCTAGTAGTTTCACAAATGTTCCAACTATACAAGAAAAGGGAAGTTTTGTGTTCTCTCCGATGCTTAGTATTTCGGGAACATATTTCTAAAAGCAAGTCGGCCATTTATTATGCTTTAGTTTTTTAGTTATATGTGTATGTGTGTGGGGCCATATCCGCTTTACTATATGCGACTGAAATATTAATGTGGCAACGAAATCATATTTCAAAATGTCATTCTTACCCCAGATATATAAGAGAATCCATCAGAGTTCCGTAAAGATAATATATTTACAACATGTTGAAGACAATTTATTAGCTTTTCATCTATTAAAGACTTAAATATCGTGTTTAAACATGTTGTGACAGCTTTTGTGGACCTCGCTCGGCTTATTTTTGCTTTTTATAGGCCTCTGATAAATCGCTGAAACAACTGTAACACCTTCTTTTGGCGCACACCACTTCTACGAAAATCAATTCTTAGTACGAAAAGCCACTCAAAACTATAAATCATCAGTGGTTAATTAAGTATATTAATACCTACATTTTGAAGAGGATTATAAGCGTCATTTGATAAATATTAGCAATAATTCTAGAAAAATGGAAGTAATACTATTTACATTTTCCAGTGGCGGAGTTAACAGCATTTGCTGACTGGGCGCCCTTGAGGAATGGCTCCAAGGGTCCCTCTCTGAATAAATTTTTTTGGGCTCTTGTACTTCATACTTCAAGGGATCTCTCGTATTAAAATTCTTTCAAATACGAAAATAATAGACTATTACAAAACTGAAAAGCTTTTGCTGACGTTAAATCCGTCACTGGCAGTTTACCAAACTTATTTAGACATTTAATTTTATAGCATTCGAGTTTCACAAAATCTATTACTTTATACTAATTAAAAGCTATTTAAAATATTACAGATAACCTCCTTTTTTTTACATCTTTTATAAATTCCCGTCTTCGTAACTTTAACAATCTATTGCCGTATCCTAAAACCGTCCCTGTACACACATGACAAGATTTGCGTGCTTTCTCTCAAAAAAAATATCCAATTTCCCCCCAAATATGCTAAGCTGACGGATTCCTCTCAGCTCTCATTACAAAATGTTTGCCACCACAGGAATGTGCGTGGTTTACCTCATCTAAATAGTTCCATATGTGTACGCACTTGTCACATCAAACAAACCTAATTGATATTCACTTAGTTTACTGTAGTAGAAGTCTGTGAATTTTTGTAATCGCTGTTGATTTTTAATAAACGTACAAATAATTACGAATATGATTAGGAAAAGCTCGAATTTTTTCAAAAGGACATTGAAATAATTTTTGAATATAATCATCGCACCAAGAAAACGCAATTTGATAATATAAAATAGGGAAATTTTCATATTTAGAGACTCAGAACACCATCACTTTCTAAAAATGGCTAGACAACATCAATGTAGAATTATCTAAGGTAATGTGTCAAGACCTTGAGAACATTCTATAACAAGATAGCTGAATTCCTATTTATTGGCTATGTTGGTCACTCTGCCAAAACATTACCAAATCGTGTGAAGACTTCAAAACAATAAGTCTGTTGAACTAATCAGCGATCTGTAATGGAGATTTATGTGAGTAGTAAGATAGGATTAAGTGATATCACCTCCTGTTTAAGCTATATTCGGAGCATATTTTGGAAGGATACTCGATAAAACCAGCTTGGAATTAAAATGAATGTGGAAATTATTAAATAACATCATTATGTCACAAGCACAGTTTTTATATCAGACAAAGTGAAGGATTTATAAGAAATTTTAAGCAAAGTCAATGAAGGTATAGCTTAGAATAACCTCTTGGATTTAATAGAAGGAAAAGTATGTAAATGGTCATCAGTAAGTCATCTGTACCACCAAGAATACTCCTGATTAAAGCAACCAATTGACAGAGTGGAAAAACTGCATAAAACTTAGCCAGAGATATTTTCATCAAGATGTAACCATACACAGATCTCAACACCTGGACCTTAACAAAAGAATAGTAAAGAGCTACATTTACTCTCGTCGTTTATACGAGCCGCCCTAACAACTAAACGTTCGGACAAAAGTAAATTTTTGAAGTATGAAAGGAGAACTGGAAATTTTACTAAATGAATTTGCAACTAAATGTTGGGATAATTTTTAATTTGGGACCATTAATAAGAGGTTACGTCTCCTTTTGTTTTAATAGTTGTCTGTATTCTAGCAGGCATTATATTTATCAAATTTCGGTACAATTCTGGCATGAAACTGTCCCAAATTTCTTCTATTTTGGTCTTTAAGTCCCCAATGGTTCTTGGTGGATTATTGCGTAGAATACGTTTAATTTTATGTCAAAGAGTTTCAATGACATTTAAGTTCGGACTGGATGAGGGCCATGAAAGTAGTTTTATGTCGTTTTCCCCGAGTTCCAAAACTGTGATATTTTAAAAACAGTTGTTAGAAAATTACGTCACATTTTTCAAGTGCAATTTTAAAGCTACGAAATATGCCTAAAATCACCAAATAAAGACTTGGGGATTTTTTGTACGTAAAACCAACATCCAGCTTTGCAATAAAGTAAATTTTACCACAATCCAACCAGCGGTTCCAAAACTGTGATTATTTCAATGTAGGTAGCACACTCAAAAAACACGTTTTTCGAAAAGTAAAATGTGGAACTCGAAAAAAATGCAAAAAAAATTCATATTAACATATCAGGATTTTTTTCAATATAGTACGATTATTGAGCTTTCATTTAAAGGTTTTTTGACACAAATCCAACCAGCGGTTTCAAAACTGTGATTCTTTAAAACAGTTACTAGAAAATTTTATCACTTTTAAAGATGCAACTTTGAAGCTCCGATAAATGCCTAAAATCACAAAATCAAAACTTGTGTAACTTTTTTGTAAAGAAAACCAACATTCATCTTTGCAATAAAGTAAATTTCATCCGACTACTAGATCCAACGTTTTGAAAATAATAATTCTTTGTTTCTACAATTTTCCCATCCTGCTGGGTTAAAGTACCACAGTTTTGGAACCGCCGAGCGGATTTTTACGAAATTTATGTTTTTATATAACTAAATGTTGGCATTATAACAGAAAAAACCATCAATATTATGGAAGTTAATTTAGATAACTTTTGCGCATATGGAAAAAAGACAATCAAATTTATTTTTGTCCGAACATTTAGTTGTTAGGGCTCGTACATAGTGTGGAAAATTGGAAAATGGCGAAAGCCTCGGTTCATAAAATCCAGATCTTTGATATATCGGCCGACCTTAAGAATATCTTTAATAAACGTAAAGATATTCCACAGAAAGACATGCTTGTGATGTGCACAAAAATTACATATAAAAAGTTCCAATACTCGTACATGAGTTGAGAAACTAGCACAAATATCATCTATTACATCACCGTAAAATAATGATCAATAAGTAAAAAAATTTGACGATCGCCTTGTCAAGCCTTCAAAATATAGATATAGGTACTTATAGTTTGAAGGAGTCTAATATCACCACTAAGGTCAGCACTATCGGGAAACATTCTGAACCGGTGATAATTAGAGACAATTTTCTTTTGGTAACTAAAAGCGATACAAATTTTTGGTTTAAAAGAATGTAGAAAATTGTAAAAATTGTTCATATAGCAGAAGAATTCGGCTATAAAACGAAATATTATCTGCATTTGAAAAAGTATTGGTTGTATTTTGTACTGTTCCTAGTCGTGTGTGTCCTAAATAGTGTTACTTTAAAATTTTAACTTATTCCTTTAACCAATTTTTGTGCAAGGAAAGTCAGACAAAAAAACGAACTAATTCGCAAAGTACTAGACCTATTCAAAAGTAAGAGATGCGTGAGTTGCGTGCGCATCATTTTTAGAAAGACTTTGGAGTAGGTCTATTATAATTCCCTTTTTACCATTTTCCAACGTTGGAAATTTTCCGAATGCATCACTGGATACTTTTTGCGTTAAAACGTATGGGTTCCATTTACATTTTGTTGTAAATAAAAATAGTTCTGAAGTGAAATTTATTGTCGTTCCTAAAAATTTGTTTGATTTATTGTGTGGACTAAAATGATAAACGCTGTCTTAGACTCCATATACATACTTTGAAACAATCTATATACATTGCGGCATTCGAGCACAACATAGTACACTATAGTGCAAACAGTCTGTTATAAATTGTTATCATGCCAAAGTAATTTAATTTTAGAACATATCATATTTGAATTCCCAACACAGAGTTGCAAAGAATCTATTATTAAATATGAACAGCACGCGGCTCCGTGTACCCCAAACCAAGATACAACTACAAGTAATATATCATAATGAACATAAAAAGGGGGTTGTTTAATGAGATTACTCGATCTGAAATTTAATTTGTCTGTCTTATAGTATTATATAAAAGAACGATGGGTCTTTCTACTTTATGAATTTCATCTAATAAATCATTTTCATGATACTCTAATACTTTGTTTTCATTAGAGTCTAATTTCGAGTTGAAAATAATGAAAAGTATGTTCGTTTCATATAATCAATAATTTAAGTGGGGTATTGACAAATCGTGCAACAGTTTATTGTACAAGATTTAAAAGATTTCTCTCTCGCTCTCTTCTAAATTTAATGTGATAAGTTTTAATTAAATAGCTCAGTCGTTTCTGGTACTTAATCAACTTCGAACTTTGTTGAAGATCCTGCAAGTTTAATACAAACTTATAGTGTAACATGTTGCATGATCCAAATTTTTTAACCTCCATATGTTGTTCTCTTAAATTTGTAATTCAATGATTAAACCCGAGTAGAAAAATCCGGTTGTTTGTGAAATTTTTCAATTTAATACAATAATAAATTTGTCTTTTCTCCACAACTCGAGCTAGGAGATTAGCGTGAAAATCCTAGACATTCATTGCTTTAAGTGTTGGAACAAAATATGGGTTAAAGGAAATCTTAGAGACACAACTGTCACATCAACAAGATATCCATTAGGCTAGAGGTATTGTACACCATGTCATGACGTCATATCACAGTAGCGCCATCTATTACCTTAAGTGACAGACTAATGCCGCGAATTTCAATCCGTTTTTTGTTCGCTACATTGTGTTTCTATCCACAATAGCACTTAATGCCTTCGATATAAACGGTTTTCATTTTAATATGACGTTTTTCATTTCCCACTTCAAACATTTTGATGAATTTACTCGTGTCTGTTGAGTTATTGTTCTCCGAGAATTGTAATTTAGTTTTTCAATAACAAAGTGTATATTATTCTGCTCATTGTGTTCGTTTGATGGAGACTAATTTGACTTGTTTATTGTACTTCATTTATTTCATCTTTTTTTCGATTCGAACGCGAAGAAGCACCTCAACAAATTTCGTCTATTAATCTTTGGCACACAATTTCTACAATGTAATTCTTAGTTTTGGAGTAAACAGAGTTTAATTATCTATTTAATTTTCTGTGTATATGGTTGGGAACAATACCAGTTTAAGGAAATTGAATGTCCAGTAAAGCAGGAAGGTCTAAAATATACACATATCCGAATCCCTTGGGGTCATTTTGAACCTGAATTGACCATTA
The DNA here is from genome assembly GCA_963942485.1 of Pediacus dermestoides. Classification (NCBI taxonomy): domain Eukaryota; kingdom Metazoa; phylum Arthropoda; class Insecta; order Coleoptera; family Cucujidae; genus Pediacus; species Pediacus dermestoides. Next base: position 8,940,227 of record OZ012629.1, read on the forward strand.
GCCCCTTGCCTAGGCCGTTAAAATTCTGAAACTCAAAGGTAAACATTGGTTTAATGTCGATTAATATCCAAAATGCTTGTATACTAAAATCAAATACCTAATAACTTATTATACCCACGTTGGGGTAAACTTTTACAATGTACATAACATTTTTTTTATCTTGTAACCGAAACCATTCTACCATAAAATTTTCCTAACCCATTTCAAATAATGACGAGTCAGAAGGGAAATAAGGGACTTTATTTTTAATTTATTATAAACTGAAACAAAATCCTTTTTACATACGGGAAAATTAATTTTTCACTTTGTATATTTTTTTGGAACAAAACTTACATGGGAAGCTAAAGTACTTGGGAAAAATTTGCCGTAGTTAAATTTTAATTAATTAACGCCGGAGCTTTTAAGATAATCTCTTGCTGGAGGAAAACGAAAAAAAACAGGAGAAAAATGTATGATTATTAAGATACCTAAAAATCACGTTTCGTTTTAATAACATTATTGGCCCATGGGATTACTTTAAACGAGAAAGATGGAAACCGTAATGGGTCTAATGAGGGAGAGAAATGGCGTTGCCTATGCGGAATTTGCGTGGTATATTCTTTGCTGTGCCCGGAAAGGATTTTTCAGTCTTTCAATATACGCAGGCGTTGGGGCTATCAATCATTTGATATTAGTAATCGACAAATAAGGTTAATGGATGAATCACTATAAAGTTTCCTTTTTCCGACAGCCCTGAAAAAGTTTCCAACTGAAAAAGCGAGCTTATGCAATTTACCATAATAATGCCCTAACTGTATTTTAACTTTTTTTGTTATTCTTTATTCCAGATGGTATTACAACGTTTTGAACTAAATATATTACTGGTGGTTTATTGTTCCCTCGAATTTAATATGATTTTAACTGTGCCTCCCACATAATTTGTGCTTTGTCACTCAAGCTAAGGTGTAAAGTTTTTATTCCGAAATTTTTGTAGCATAACAAACGACTAAGTTGAGTTGGGAACAGTTTCATTTTGTAAAGTAGGTAATACCTTTGCTATACAAAAGGACGCGGGTCAAGAAATTATTCATAAAACTGGTCAAATACCAGCCACAAAGTACATAATATTTTTGGTTAAAGAATGTCACAATGGCCCCCCGAAAATGTATATATTATGTATAATGAAGGCGAAACAACAATGGTATTCAACATATTGCATTTTATGTTGTAAAATTTACATTGGAACGGCCAGAAAAATCAGCAAATCTCTGTGTAAAGTTCATGAATTTTCTATGTAATTTAGCGCTTTCCATTTTGAAGATTATTATTCAACAAAAAAAAGTAAATTGGAAGGCGCACGAGAGTAACAATGAATACATTATGATCACTTCAGGGACTAGGCGGTTTCTGTTTTCAAATAAAGAATCGTACACTCTATTACAGCGTATATCACATCAAATTTTTATCTAGTTTGTACCGATGTGATGGTGAGGTATAGTGCTGTTTTACACCTAAATAAGCAATGTATATCCGAAAAAAGAACAACTGGATGTGAAAAAATAATGACTTTGTGTCCGTCTGCTGTTCTTGGAATTTAAAACAAAACCGTACAATTAATAAGCAGGAGGGATCAAGGGGGATAATAATAATTAACTTGTAAGATATTTTTTTACAAAGTACTTATTTTGAAATAATTTACGGGTTAATGAACTGCTCAGAGAACTTTTTTGATATGACCAAAATATAATTTCTTGAAAAATGTTTTCATTTAAGAAAGTATTCTTGGCTGAAATATATTTATACATTTTAACCAAGAAAAATAATACTGTGAGCATTAGATATTTACTTATTCCCAAGATTTTTACATGCTGTCCAATTGGGAGTTTGCATTTTTTAAAAAGTACTCTTTTTTATTGTAACTTAAATTTTACGTTATAAATGAAATAATTACAATCATGTTTCTATATTTTTTGACAAAAAATGTACTCTGTAATCATAATTTAAAATTTATCGATATTTGAAATTCTCTTCATTGGCGGTCAAATAATTCTGATTGGTCGCTGGAGTCATGACGTCACACCATAGTAATGTATCGTTGTCTGTTCAGTGTTTACCCGACAGATCGTGTTCAGTGAAAAAAAATTATTTATGTTAAAAATACCTTCAAAACTGGAGTCCGGATTTATTAAAGCAGATTCCACGAATCTGCCAAAATTGAATGTTTTCATGGTTTGGGAGTATTTTTTGGCATATGAAAAATATATGTAATTCACCTGAAGTTCGTGATGTCGAAGGTACTCTGATGTAAGTGAATTACAAAGTTTGAAATTGTTTTTAAATGACATGCAGTACAATTTGAATAAAAACCGTTGACCTTAAATTATCGAAAATTTGGTTTTAGGTTTTCCAGAGAAAATTATGGCGCCTGTTTTTTAATAAGTTTTGCATATTATAACTAAATATTATCTAATATATGTAGATTACCTATCTCTGTCAGTACAATTGGTCTTATTTTATATAATCTGCTTAAGCACTGACTATTTAATGTAAAATAAAAGCCCTTCTCAGTTCTGACTGCGAATTAAAAATACATTTTTTAATTCTACTGCTTGTATATAGCATACGCCACAAAATATTTTCCAGCTACGATGAAGTATTCAATTTATATTTTTTTTTAAATGAGGAGAGGTTGAGTACATGTAATTTTTCATGTAAATAAGCTTTCAGTATTAAAAATTGCCTCGCATTTTTATAAATAAAATCATTTCGTTCAAAGTGAAATCAGAATGCTTCCAACTGGCATTTAATTAAGAATATATAACTAACTGATTTTCAAATTTAATTTTATCTTTTAAGATACTCTTCATCATTTTAATGGATGTGGAGCTCGCCTCTCTCTTTCGCTCTGGCAAAAAAAATGCTAAATTTTTAAGTGATTAGATTACTTCTGCGGTTTCGTTGGCTTTTCCAAGTTTAGCTTAATAGAACTGGTCTTTAAGCACTATAAAGTACGGCTAAAATCATTTTTATAATATATAATGTAAAAAATGTCTGGAAATGTTTTTCCGTCGGATTGGAATGCGCACGGGGGACTTTCGACAATACAACACAAAATCGTCTGATTTATAACCCACCAATAAAGAACTGGAAAAACAATCTGAACATAACTCACTTTTCCGACTACACGAGCTGCTCTCTCATGGGATGTTTAAGATTTCTTCTGTACGCGGAATCGATAATAGCCCAAAACTAGGTAAATCGTTTAATAATTTTAATAAATGATGAATTTAGTTAAAATATACCGTTCGGTGGACTTGGTGGTGCTGCTCGTAAATAAATTAGCCCCAGTTGGCTCTCGTCCAGCTTGCGGCACATTTCCTAGACAACACTCGGGGGAATACCCCAAAGAGAAAAAAAAGATCGTCGACGCGCGGGCTTTTACCATGTATTGGCGCCCAACAACCCTCGGCGCTGCATGTCATCATAAAGCCTGGGGATAATTTGCCATTTGTTTTTCCAAATGAAGTTTGGTTTCGTTCTAAACACCCCCTTATTCAACATTTACCAGTTCTGTTAGTGGTTAACGTGGAAAAGCACCAACTAATTAACTAATTAATTAAAAGCACGGTTTTATTTTGGTAGTTTTTTTTCATTGTAGCAAAGATATGATGTGTTTTTATGTGTAGTAATTTCCATATCAATTCCTACTGTTTAATTACGAGTAATTTACAGCGTGTATGTAATAAAACAGTAGTATAATCCCGTACACGTAAAATGTTTGGTAGTTCGTACTATATGTGGTTTTTGTCAGACAAAATAGGAAAATTACCATAACAGACACTCTAAACGGGATTAGAACAATGGCGTAGGTCAACTTTATAACTGCTGATATTTTGTGAGAGGCCAAATGAAATCGTTGGAATATCTAATTCCCTTGCAGAACTTTGTCTAAAATCCTGCAGGCGCTCGATTAACAATCCTGTATTTAACCAACGGTCATTTTACATATACACCTATCCTGCGGATGTGAATTTCTAATTAAACGCCAGACTTAAGGTTGTTGAAGTAAACGGGGGAGGGTGAGTTGTGGGAGTTTTATATGATTAGGGATGGACTAAGTTGCGGCTGGCAAGGTGGATGTAATCAGGGTATCGGCCTTTCGGACGGTCAGGGAATTTGCACAGACTAACCTAACTAAAGTAGATCACACAGAGGCTTTTCTTACCATACTCTGGAGCTATTAGGACGTGCAGATAGTAGAAGTTTAAGCGTAATGTGCTGCTGTGCACATCTTGCATAAGCGCGGCTGATAAAAGATAGCACCACTGGTGCACGGTTTAGCGCTTTTTTTCTTTTTATCTTAAATATTTACATTGCTTGATATGCAGTTGCTGGGATATCGCAGCACAAACACACACAAAAATTGTTTGGATGTTGGTGATGTACAAGAGTATGAAAAACTGAACTTTGTTATGAAAATTGAATAAAAGCTACTAAATTTACCAAGATATATTTGTTTAAATTTATTATACAATGTCTAGTTAACCTGAACCTGAAAATTTATCTTTCGAAATAAGGACCGCTTGGTTAAGTCACCTTAAATTCTTATTGCTAATATAATTTTGACGAAATTCGAATCAGATGATCCACAACTAAGATGTCTAAAAATAGCTTTTCACTTAATACAAAAATCGATAAATGGTGCAGAAAACTCTCAAGCAAAAAGTTATTCTTATATTGTAGCAAAGTAATTTTAACCAATTCGTGCATGATTAGTAGCTATGGTATTTAAAAACCATCAGATTAATTTCTACATACACGAATACGAGTACAGATACCTTAAATAAATAAATCTATAAACTATCAATTGACAGTTTTTGCATAGCGTGTACAAGAAATTCTGCGAACGTTAAAATATCATGATTGTGACCAAATACAGTTTCAGTTTGCGTATTTTCCTGTAAAATTTTTTGGGAAAAAATGGCATGTGAGGTGCACATGATGTTAGGTTAGATTACAGTAAATAAATTTAGGTTAGATTGAGTACCTAATGCCAATTTTTTTGAAATGGTTCCAAAAATACTCAATTTGTAAAACTAAAATGTCATTTGTTCATTTCTCCTAATTTTTCTTATTAGAAACGAAAACTGTATGCTCTATTTTATTGAAATTATAAAATCTTTTCACATTATTTCCAATTTAGCATTAAATTCTGTATAAAAAATTAGAGAATTTTGTTTAATTGGTAGAATAGAGTTTGGGATATTTGGACAGAAAACATGAAAATCGTCTGTAGATTTTTGTTTCAATTTTCTATTAGAAATAACTAGTATAGTAGCGAGTTATTACATAACGTATATAAGAAATGCCATAAACGATAAAATGTCATGTGACTAAATATATTATACAATATACCAGGTGAAATTGGTCCATTTTTCGAAATGGGGGTGAATAAATCAAAAGTATAGAAATAACCAACTTATTATTATATTATTACGATGACATGTTTCGGCTGTAAGCCATCATCAGATCAAACAATAAAGTAAAATTTAAAGTCTGGGCAACCAGCAACAAATCGATTTCATCTTGGGCCATCAGCCACCCCACGTGTAATTTTGCTGGAATAATAATGTAAGAATTTTAACAATTTTTCTACCCCCCTTTTATATCGTCAATTTGTGGTAAGCCGTGCATGTGTATCACAAATTTGATTTGTTGCAACATTGTGTACCATCAGAGGTCACTTTCAAAATTTTCAATTTATTTAAATCTATAAGTAATCATCGCGTCATTTTCATTGCAAGTATCGTTTTCGCTATAAAAACTGACACATTAATGGGTATGATACTAGTGCTGCCTGTTGCTGGTACCCGCCCTTAAATTTTATTTTATTGTTTGATCCTGTCTAGTGTCATTGTAATAATATTCTAACTGTTTGTGGGTTGGACTTGGTTATTTCTACTTTTGATATTAGATATAATTTGCGTATTTTTTGTAAAGCAGTTTTGGGAAAAATTAAATATACAGTGCAAGTGATATTAAGTTACATTGAATTATGTTAGGTTAGACAGGCTTTAATTGTTAAATAAAAATAATATTTCATATATTATGCAAGATTTTCAAATAGTGTAAATTTTGGTGAATGCGCCGGTCTTAACAATTTTGCAAGGTACCCTATCTATGGAAATCAAAAAAGTATTGACTCCTCTTTCAAATTCGTAATAATATTTGTCAATTTTAAAAAATCCAAAATATACTTATAAGACTAACAATAACTTGCTTATTTCCCATAATTTTCTTTATTATTAGAAAACAAAACTAAATATATTACATATTGATAGATTTTGATGTTGTTTAATGAAAATTATAACGTTACCTCCACTAGTTTGAAAATATTCAACACAGATAGGAAAATTAGTAAATTAGCTATCAAAATAATTAAAAGATGAAGGGTGTAAATAATTAAAATTATGGTGGGTGCGCCGGGGTTACAAATTATATTTAGGTAAGTAGTCGTCAAAACTTGGAAAGTGGATAAATATCTTAATTATATCCAGATTTTCACTCAATAATCAATCCTTTTTCAAAATCAACAATAATATATGCTGAAAATGTTTTACTTTTGTCAAAAAAAACGTCGAAACTAAAGAACCATTATAAATAATGATGCATACTTTGTTCTTAATTTTCGTGATTGTTTAATTATATAAAGTTACACAAATACTACCCCCAATAATATATTTCCTAAATGTTATGTTGCAAATGAAATGTTTGATATTAAATTACTCCTGTAGTATATTGGCGTATTATTGTTGAATTATAAAAAGATTTAAATAACATAAGATCCTTTTATAAAATAAGTAGCCGGTTGTGTGATTTTAATACGGTGAAACTTAAAAAACTAACAGTATATTTTTATAAAAATGTTAAGTGAGTGTAAATATTTTCAGCATAAACACAATTATAAAATTATGGTGATAAGTATTTTAGTTTAACTTCGAAACTATCTCTACTCCACAGTTTTGATACAAATTCATGGATTTTACTTTTTAATAACATTCTTTCCATATTCATTATTGAAATGAGATTACTGAAATGAAACATATTTACAAGACAACAATTTTATTGTATTCTCGTCAAACTAACTCCTTTTATCAACTGCGATCAAACAAGGTCACGTGACAGCAATCTTTTGAAATTGAATAGACTATAGATGCAGTGGAGTAAATTTGGTTTTGTTGACTACGACACTATAAACTTTATAGAAAGTTCACCAAAGACAAGGGAAAACTTAGATGATAAAGTAATGAAGTAAAACTGTGTTGTCAATCTGCTTTAGTCTAGAAAACATATATAGTGTAAGCTGTGATGTGGATAAATTATATAAGAAAAGGAGACATCGGATGCTGTATAAATATTCATGTCGTATAGTAATACAAAGTATATAGTTCAAGTCTACCGCACCTTAATTTTCCTTTTGTGAAAAAAGTTTTTGAAAATTAATCTAATTAATTAGTAGTTGGAAAGTTTCTGTACAAGTGGCGGTGGTCTTAAATAGCTCAAAAAGAAACACCACACTTGGGTTTAGCGTATCTCTTCTTCGGGTAAATATTACGTGACTGTGTTAGGAAATAAACTTGACTGTCTTGTAATTCTATTACACTTTGTTGGTGTCAATTTTCTATCAGACGTGGAGGTGCACATATACACCTCCGTAAATTTTACATCGGACAAGCATTTAACAGAAAATGTGCTTAGAATAAAAACCTTAAAAAAATTTCTCTCTCTTAGCTTCTAGTTAACAGTTTTGTTATTGATGCAGGGAAATTAAATGCGAAACTAATATATTGCCGAAATTTGTGTTTATAATTGGCTATAAATTATAAATTTCTCTCAAACAAGAATTCCTATCACACAAAACGAAAATTAACTTGTAGCAGTAGCTAATGAGTAAAGTTAGTAAAATTTGATGAAAACAAGGACGGAACTACCGCCAAGAAGGAAATGGTTTCGTCAACTACAAACAGAGAAAATTCCTCCATAACCCAATGAAATAAGGTAGATGTTTTTAGGCAACCGGCTTTTTTCTGGCAGCATTTGTAACAAGCACCATTTTTCACAAGCTGTCACAAAACCACTGTTAGCATTGTAAAACGTCCTTTGTTGTAAATTTGCATCTTGTTTTTTACCAACTATATTACTCCGGTTCAATTCCGAGATAATTCTCATTTAAATTGTAAATTCATCATCAAATTAAGAAGTGAATAATCCCCTCTTGTACATAAAATCGTATTATACTTCTGTTTATTTACTGACAAGCATCCCGGACGTGCAGAAAACACATCGATCATCAAATCAATGAAAATATCTGCAATAATAATAATTATTATATTTTCTAATAGAAGATTGTGGAGAATATCCAAGTTTTATACCTAATTAAGCAAACAGTGAAAAACAGACATTCATTATAGTTTTCCAGACTGGAAACTGTAATATATACTAAAACTTTATACAGTTTTATTGTTTTAAAAATTCAACCCCTAATCATGGAAATGATCCACGCGTTTATTACGTTTGGTCCAAATTACTCAAAGTGCTTTGTGCAGATCTGTGTGGATCTATAAACCACTAAACAGAATGCCGTCAATCTGGTTCGTTTTTTTTTGTTTGTGTTTTGGTTGCATCCCCTAAAATATCTAACCATAAAAACTTTCTAAATGTTTTTATTGATATTGAAATTTTATCATCTACATATTGTTTTCAGTAGACCACTTTTTATAACGGAAATCGTAAACTTGGAGGGATTTGTGACATACGCAGATTTTTAAGGATTTAGTTTGTTTAGGGGTGTCAATGGCTTTTTATAGAGAAAACTCGCAATGTGCCATCGAATTATCTGACATGTTATAGAGAAACTTGTGATTGAATCTAATGGATCAATGTTTGTATTAACCCATGGGCGTTTCTTATTTAGAGATACCTAATTCTCTTTAACAATCGTTAAATATTAGCAAAAATCATTTTTCAAAAAAATTATTTTACATAAAATTAACTTCATGAACTTTTTCTTAGCTTTTTTTCCTTTAAGGATGTTTATAATTTTATCAAATTTCAGGTTGATTTCGACCTATTTTATCCAAATTTCTAAACAGATTTACATAACTGGAAGATATAAAAGTTTTAAACTGCAAAATTACCTGAAAAATAGTAATACAGTCACATATATTAACCTTTTTTAAAATTAATATCAATAAATATTTTTAGTTTCTACATAAATTAAAGTAATCTCAAAAATTGACATTTCCTAACTGCAGTTAATTTAAAATTAAAGTTGTACATTTGCATCAGACAGCCTAGACAAAAATTTTCAAAGCTATTTATTTCACACAACAAAAGAACAGTCTATGAAAATGTCAAAATACAAAAAGTGAATTGAGTAGTAGAACAACAATTCATTAACAAAATGTTTCAATTTTATTCACAAATTTAAATACACATTGTTTTATATTCTATGAAAGTGTTACACTGTTTGTTTATTAATAGTAATCTGTTAACTGTTATACATTTTATTACAAGAATAAAATCAATCGTTTTCATAAACCAATTGTTTATACTATAAATACTCTAAAATATTTATTTCTGCAGTTCCAATTAATAGTACTAAAAACAATAATTTTTAAATCAAACAACAAAATTTCAAACACACCAATCACTGTTAATAGTGTTAATATTTATGGTAGCAAAACACCTCTACAGAATAATTTCTTTAATCCAGATTACCTTCAATGTATCTATGGTTTTTTATATGAAATTTCATGAATATTTTTACACTGTCCCCATAATAATAAATAGATAAAACACGAGTGTATAAATACATGATCGAATATGAATTTCTAATGTATTAAAAATTTTCCGCCTCTTACAGTAATGCGATTTTGATTGAATGTCACTTGACTCTTGACTGTCACTGATCAGAGTTGATGGTTAGAACGTAACACTTAAAACTCTAAAATAATTTTACTTGTTAGGCAACCATTTATACATCAGATTAGTAGATTGCCTATCTTTAAATTGTTTTATGATGGTTCGTATCGTTCTATCATTTTAACATCTAACCTAACCTATTTTTACAATTTAAAGTTTCAGAGCTAGAATAAATACTTTAACGATTATTACTAATATTAGTTTTCCCAGAAAAAAATCATTCAAAATTGAAATTAACATGTTCATAACACAATCACAACGAGAAACTTCGAGGTCCAAAATTTTAATCTTATCGATATACGTACACTTTCAAAATAAGGAAAACTTTAAATTTTATTTTGAAAATTGTAACTTATCACTGCCTTTTAAAAGTGTTTAATTTTTGTAACTATACAAAGTATCTAAAAAATGTGAGTTGTCTTATTTTAAATTCCACGCCTTTGTCTTTTTTATTACCTCTTACTTCGTAACTCTAACTTTTTCTTTCCTCTACGCTCTTTCCTAATTAATTAACTGAAGAGCCAAACTATTGTCCACAAATGGTTGAATAATCCTATAGTTATTTTTTTATTAGGTGTTTATTTATTATGCAAAAGTGACTGGAAAGGCCAAATTGAATTGAAAAGTTGCGATGAACATGTGTCCGGAAACGCTTTCAAACAAACTTCAGCGCTGCCTCTGAAACTAATAAAAAATACATAAAAAAGTAATTCTTATCTATTTACTTGGAACTAATCTCTGGGAAAATGTAGTTTTTAAGGGCTTAGTTCTAAATTTTTTTCCAGGGGATACAACAAACTAACTTTAAAATACTTTTTAACACAACATCCAGTTCTTCCATTGTTTATACAGTTTTAAACTCTTCAAAAATAGATTCTCACCACACTGAATTCAATTTAGATGCAACCCAACGCAATTCTTTTGTAATTTTTTTGTATTATTTGTTTTTCCAGTTGGTTTGTTGTAATATCTAAATGGAAGGTGCCAGATGGCAAAAGAATCCAATTGCTGATCACTGTAGCAAATAAATTATAATAAAAACAAAAAATGGCGTTACCCGCATGAAAAAAATATGTTTTTATCTTTGTGCTGGCATCAACAAGACAGTCGTGGGATGATAGAGTCATAAGTTATATTTTGTAACAAATTTCTTATATTTTGGATGTGGCCCCGACAAGACAAATAAGAGTATGGAATAAATTTGGGTTAAGATGAAGGAACGTCGGCGGCGAACTCGATGAAGAAATAAACCCCATCAGCTTTTAACAAAATGAAATGTTCTCGAACGAGGCGAAGTGAGGCCATTTCACTATACTGTATAGACATAGTGTGCGTTTATTTACTTAAAGCTCTTTACAAAGAGTTGACCCTTAAACAATAACAGCCAGCCAGTTCGAGGAATAACTTTTTTTGTTTTATTTCATTTCACTGATGGGGTTTTAGTAGGGAGTTTGTAAAATATTTGATGATTAAGCAATAATCTCTCTTTAGTTTGTATGGATAGAGAGGGGCTTTGAACTGTTCTAAATTCCTGCAAATAGGATTAATAGCATTACATTGAGAACTGTATTTGTATCTCCTGAAATTCAATTAGAAATGTAACGATTCTTTTTCGTTTTTGACGTCTGGGAAAACAAATCTACTTTATACGAATTCTATATGTTAAGTTCTAAATTACATACATATACTTTTTCTTAAATTAATTGCATTACTTAACTACTGTTTCTAATATTAAAACAGGAAATATCTTTTGCGTGGATTATTCTGGTATAAATTAACATCACTTGTCTCTTGGTAATTTCAGTTAAGTACTATAAGTTATGAGGGTCTATGTAATCTAAGTAATCCTATGACTTATAAGCGCAAAAGTTTCAAGTGTAAAATAATTAGGTCTAGGCAAAGTGATAATAAAAGATTTAGTGGTTGGATATATTAATCTTTTGCAAATAGCGCGGCGCTCCATCAGGAACATCATGTGCAAGTTTATTGTAGCCAAATGTCATTCTAGTAAAATTCATTTGGTAAAGTTATGAAAGTTTTTCGTCCATTATAAGAAAAGCCTAATGTGTATATGTTGTAAAAAAATAAAGAAAATTTATTTATCATCCTACCCCCAATCCATTTTATTATATAAAGGAGAAAAATGATGTGTCATGACCATGAGTAATAGGATGTATTATTTCACATTTTGCACCAGACGCACAGTGTAAAAAATCTTTCGTTTATCATAATACCCAGTAACTATTAAACTTATTACGGAACATTATCTCGAGCCTCTTAAAATAAATGAATACTTTAAATTTAAAATCGCCCATTATTCACATCACCCAAGAAGGAAACGCCATCAGACGCGTACGAAGCCAAAAATATATTTTTAATCCATATGGCTTTAATAGCGAAACATTTGTTAAACCGAATAGAATAGACCTAGAAATTTCTTTGGTAATAAATTTGGTAACAGCGATTTTTGTTCAATTATCTGAACCTTTTTTTCCAATAAACAATGAAAAAGAGAATATAATGAAAATGTGGAAGGAATTAAAGGCAGAATTACAACGGGGATAAACTAGCTGGACTTTGGAAACTGACCATTGTGGCTTTTCAACAGAAATGCCGAATGCACAACGAAAGGTTCGCTTTATTCCACAACCCTGAATGTTTTATGATATCGTGTGTAAATTTGGCTTATACACTAGATTCTGATTATTTACGAAGAATGCAAATTGAGCTCACTTAGACCCCCCATTGGTTTTAATCCTTTTTTCAACCAAACTTTTTATTATTCTAAATCCAGATTTTTTTTCATTCAAATATAAATCGGTGTTAAGATGAAAATCCGTTGAGGGTGAAGATATGATTTATTTGTAAAATCTCTGACACATCATCGGGAATATATATTTTACCTAGTAAAAAAGCAATTGAAAGACAAATATTGTATTCACTTAATAATATAAAAAATTAAATTAAGTTCAATTTTTTTTTAATCAATTACTAAAAGGATAAGCATTATTCATTAGATATCTGTTTTGGAATAGCAAGTAGTTGATCCTGCTATTAATCTAGGTTCATTTTCTTTTCTTTGTCCATTCTTCTAATCACTTCTTTATTAAAGAAATAAAGACTGTAACATTTTCAGGAACTTTTTTGTAAATTAACATTTTGAATGTCTATTTTAACCAGTATTTCTTAGGATTCATGCCTCTAGATTTTTCAAAGTAGAATGGAAAAGGGCAGATTTCGTGTCTCATATTCAGGAATGGTTTACTAGATATTGTATCTTTAAGGTGACTTCTTTTGTGTTTTTCTTTCATTTATTAATTATCATTGCCAAAAATATTTATATTCATAGACTTTTTTTCTTGTTTACCGTGAATATAAAGTTTTCTCGTGGTTCAAATTGTGTGTTATAATTAGTCATAATTATCCGTGGGGTAAATCGTTCAAGTATTTAGGTTTACGATTTGGAAGCAATTTTAGGAAACCCAACCGGAGGAAATCTTGAGGTGATCTTAAAAAATTTTGATTCGAATTTAAGGTAATTCGTTTTTCCTCCTGATAAACACTCAGATAATTGACGGAAATCCGAAGAAATTTAAGTAAAATGTGGATAATTTAAGCAATCCCATGGAAATCTGAAGGTAGTCTAAAGGTAATCTCGAGGAAATACCATTTACTGCGGTTTAATTGTATGCGCAAAGACAAAGTAATCTTAAGGAAATTTAAGATAATATGAAGGAAATCTGAATTAATCACTACAGATGTCCTACTCAAAGGAATTCACGTATCTAAACTTTTAGCAGCAGTTTATCGCTGATAATATCTTTAATGATCCATTTTCCTCACTTCCATTTACTATCTTAATTTATTATTTTGTGTAGATCTTCTGGAATTGGTAACACAACAAAAATTTCGGACAGTTTCCAAAAATCTATTTATATTATTTGACGACTAACACCATTAGTCATAAAAAGGAGTGTTAGGAGACATCGTGTATAATATTATCCTGGCCTTCTCGACGCTTTTTCAGGTCTATCGGATGAATTTGTAGAAAATCTCGATTCATGCGAAAGGCTCTTATTTGAAAACCAAACAAGTTATTTATGTAACTTTGGAGCCGTAGCAGATCTACATGAATTTAAATAGTTCTCACGAAGCCTTCTTTTTACCATAAATCTTAAACATTGCTCAAGATTTCTTAAATATATAGACACCAAAAATCATCTTGGGTAGAGGTGATGAGATCCTTCTTCGACCGGATTTTTGTCTTCTGGTTAATGTTCAGTAGACTCATAAAATGATCTATTATCATCTATTACTTAAAACAAATTTCTTAATTGTTCAGTAGTGAATCTCTAGAATAGAGGCAGCTACTGTTTTAGCAAAATAATAGCAATTTTATAACACTGTAGGACTAATAACATTAACCATAAATAGACTAAGTAGAAAAATTTAAGTGATTCGTTTTTTTTGGAAAGATTTTATCTTTATTTTCTTCTATTTTGAAGAGCCTCACTGAATAAATCAGATGCTTTACAGAATAAATATATGTATTATTTGAGTGCCAACCTAGAATGAATCATAAACATATTCGTTCAAATTTCCCAAATAATTTATGATTTCTATGAGAGTAACTGTCTAAAAAATACTGCTTAATACTTTATTTACTTATTTATTTCAAAGTTAATTGCTTTCACCCTTAAATGCCCATATGCTATATAAAAAAACATTTCCGTAGGTAAATTTCTTTTTAATTAAAAAGTATCCAAAGTGCTCTTAGAACTTCACTAAACTCAGCTTAAAGAAACAATCCCTAAAAGTTTTTTGTATAATGGATTGTTGCACGGAAGCTGAAAAAACCAGTCTAAAAAACCCACAAGGAAATCTTTAATATCTAGCTAAATAAAATAAGGAATATTATCCATATGGAATTTAATTATATTCCATTATTTTATAAAATGGTTTCAGTAAAATTAAAACATTCAAGCTTTTTTCTTGAATCAGCAATGGAAAATCATCCTGCACATTTCCTCCTACCCACATTATGCAACTAACTAGTCGTTTTTTACCTACTAAAAAATTTATATCGTTCTTATGTAACAAAGCGCGGACAAAGAAGGAGAAATAATTAGTTTGAGCTGCAGAATGAACGCCTTAATTGAAGGATTCATTTAAATAGCACAAGCAAGCAACATCCTCGCGTGTAAAGCAGTAGCAAGCCAACGTGTCTTTGCTGTAGCTTTTCTGTAGAAATTAACACATACTTTATTGTAGCACAGGCTGTTGCAAAATGTCATTAAACCTGGGTTTTATGTGTTGTTCACTTGTAATCACAGCTAGATAATTCGCACTCCATTGCCAGAAGCTCGGGGATGGAATTGTTGCACAAGAAATGTAATTTCCTTTCATATTTATTGCTGTTTTATTTTAATTTGGATAATATAGGTATTACACTTTAATTATTATCTTTAACAAAGCCGGATTATTATAAATTCAACAAACAACAAAAGAGCAACCGAAATAATGCCGCGCGTTCTGTTTTTAAACTGTGCCTGGGGTGTACGTTATTCTGAACATATAGATAAATAGTTGCCTTTTTATTATTATTTCAAATTGTATAAAAGTTGCTGTTATATGAACAATGGGACACTGAAATGAAAATGACGTATTATCCTTTTGCAAGCAAACTAATATAACTGATGTGGTTACAGAAATTTTAAGCGGAAGGGTTGGAAAATGTCAGAATCTGTGACCTCTGATATTTAAATATTTCTATAGCAAGTTAAACAAATTAAAGATTACAAAAGATCCTTTCTGATTTTCAATCAGAAATATTCAGTAAAATTAACAATACAATTATTAGTATATTATGCAATGAGCATTTAATGATAGCTATTAAGATACGAGTATGGGAATTATGCAATGAGTACGAGTGTCTTAATAGGAATTAAATGTGAATTGCACACACTATTTTTTCTACGACTAGTCAAAATAATAAAAAATACGAAAATGGCAACTTTATCATAAACTCAAAAAAACAGAAAATCAAAATGAACTGTCAATTTTTTAATTTTAGATCTGTTCACGGCAATATTTTTATTAATTGAATATTGATGCTGTAATGTTGCATTTCTATTGGTTATAAACTTTTATCAAAATGAAAAATCTGTATCGTAATGAATCTCATTACACTACAGGTAGTAAATGTCTAATAAATGAATTAAAGTATGATAGTAGAAAAAATAATATTTGACAAAATTCTATACCTTTTGGCACCTAATCTTGTAAAATTTTGATATACGGCATAAAAAGAATAAAAAGACGATTTTTTTTAGATTAAAATATATGTATAACAATAAACATCGATTTTTTAATATTATATAAATAGTAATTAGGCTAAAAAAGTTCCTACTTAATTAATTTTGACAAATTTCTAGTTTTCGTAGATTTTCGTGTTATTTTGTGGTTATGATGATGAGTCCTGCAAAGTTACAAAAGTAGAGCCACCCACTCTTAAATCAATTTTAAATATAATATATTAGCAAACCAAAAAAGCTTTACGGTTATAAAATATTTAAATTCTTTAATTCAATAACAAAAAGGGCGTACTTTAAATTTGACTAAATCCGTGTAAGCCGGTTCGTTTTTAGAATTTAAATAATTATTTAAGCAACGTGCGCCCACTGAAAAAAAATTCCCCCGCGTGCTGCTGGTTTGTGAACCGTTAATTAAAAAATATTTCAACAATTAGCATTAGCTTGTAATTAGCAGAGTTTAATTAGCTTATAAAGAAGAGTGCTAAACAATGTTGCCGTCTTAAAACAATAGACATGGCGAAAGAAAAAAATATACAGAAAAATACAAAAAGCTTATCGCATCATACGGCTTTAAACGAAAGTCTTCATTATAAAATCAATTTCAGTTGTTTTTAATTTGCCACCAAGGTTTTTATCTGATAATTAAATTTCGACTCGCTGAAAAACTCTTTAATTCTGTTTTTTTTTCTTTGGGTCGTCTCCTGTCTCCAGCTCATATCTTAGGATTACACAAATAAGCACAAGAAGCTTAGTAACTAAATACAGCTTTTAGATGATTAAAAACATACTTTTTAACGTTATCTTTTCAGTACTTTTCCTAGACAAATATTTTATCTCTATCTACCTACGCTAATAATATTTGATATATGTAGGAGCAAATAAAAACTAAATGGAAAAATGTGTCGGGGTTTTTGCTGTCGTTATTGTCATAGCGATGTTGGAGGACCGTCGATAAGGCAAGTGCGTCAAGTAACGCCATTATATTCAGGTGTTGCCGACCGAGTCACATTGTCTGGCCTACAGCATCCGGCTAATATCTGTAATGTTCCAGCTATAATGGCCACATTTAACAAAAATGTTCATACATTCAGTATTTTAATCTTGTGACTTGTATACAGTTTAATAACATAATGGAAAACCCGATGGTTTATTGTAGATAACAGTATAATATAGGTATCGAATATTTTAATTAATATATTAAAGTTAAAGTTGAAAACCTAAACTTAAAGTGTGGCAAGTATGAAAACGTAGAAAAAATATAGAGATAAATTTTTTAAATTTCTCGAATCACCTGAAAAGAAACTAAAGTAACCTAAAAATTTGCAGATATAACATAAACCACTTCAGTGGCGTTATATAATAACGACCCCATACTGTCGACTTTTAGCAAGTCGTATCTTCCAGCAAGATGATAAAATTGTAAAATCACTGACAAGCTTTTTATGTGTAAAAAATTTGCTGGTCTCGAGTGATTTCGACTGATAATCTCCCGCTTAAATGGTATGTTATAAAATAGTTGTAAAATCTATAATCGACCAGTTATCGAACATTCCTTGATTTTTCAGATCATATCATACAAACTGAAATCCCTTAAAGACCGTTAAGGGAACGCATGGGACAAAATACAAAAAAAAATCTTATATAAACGTTCGTGTTCCTTTACTCCCTACGGGAGGATATCCAGTCACCGGATAAAAGGGGGGAATTTACAATGCTCTAAATGTTGTAAGAAAAAAAAGTTGCCTGTGAAATATTTTTACGTCGTGATTTTTTTCGCAAACTTTTCGAATAGTGCCACTCCCTTTAATCGCCCAAAAGATTTCACTTAATAACAATTTGCATACTATATAAATTCAACTGTAAAAGTGATTTTATCTTGGGCATTAGAATTTTCATTAGGGTGCAGCTTATTGATTCTGTTTTGTGGACACAAAGGGCTGTGTGAACTTATCTATAAATGATTGCGAATTTTAGAGTAAGAAAAACAACATTATTCAAATGTGTTTGTGTGTCTCATTTACATGCGTCTACTTTTCAATAAAGGATGTTCTTTGAAACAAATAGAATGGAAATTTTGTTTGTTGTGGAAACCGGTAAAACAGAACTTTAATTAAACTGGCCACTTTAAGGTCAATTGGATTCTAATGTATTAGGGGTTGATTTCCATTGGTAATTACCACCAAGAAAAACATTTAGACTTAGATTATCATACTGGAAGCCTTCATTGTTTATTATAACGGTTCAGTGAGTTTCGGTGAGGTAAGTTGTTTTTTATAGAGGAAAAACTACAGTATATCTTAATAAATCTATCAAAATATGGGTCCCACAGGGAGCTGTGTAGTAGTCCAATATTCTGGGTGATTTATGACCGCCTGATAAATAAAACACCGAAGGTTACGAAATGGGTTATTTTAAAAACATCAACATCAGAAATTTACAATATTTCCAAACATGGAGTGTTATTATTTAACTATTTAAATAATACCTACGAAAATATTATACAGGGTGATTGAAATTCGAGGGATCTTGCTTATTTAAAGAGGTACAGCTTTGGGTAAATTTAGTCCAAAATTTAGTCCACGTGTACAATAATATTTTGAAAAGAAATATGTAAATATCTGAAATAAACCGAAATTTTAGCATATTTATTTTTTCGTTTCGTGAGGTTCTTTTTTATTTGACTAGATGAAAATTCAAAAAAACGTTTCACAGCTAGTTTAGTCTGTTATCAGAATAAGCCACTGGAGTCTTTTTTTTTTAAATATGCACGTAGATTTTTATTTTCTTATTCTAAGTGTAATTATGGTATAGTAATCATAATTTTTTTCGACTTCGAGATTTTAACGGATTTTGGCATATAAACGCAATATTGGCGAACCAATCGGAATATTTCGGAATTGATACGAAGACATCCGATGTCACCGGATATAAAATAATAATTAAATTAATTTGCATTAATATTAATAAAATATGATGACTGGCTCCTGCTTCAGTACTTTCTAAAGATCCTAATTAAGTAGGTATCGTATAGGAAAGTCATGTGTTGAACACATCAGATATTTAACTAGAAAAAAGTAATCATCCTTATCCATCACCCACTGGCGTATTTTCTAGCGTGTCGATTTTAATTTTATCATAAAAATGATGACAGAGGGGCCTGGAGTTTTTAACTCGATAATCCTAGAAAACCTAACAAAATGAGAAAAGTATTCTAAAACTAATTAAGATACTACAGATTTCTTTTCATTATATTATAATGAACACATTTGCCTTAATTTAACCCAATAATCCTGTGCTATTCAATTAAGCAAACTTGAAAATTCTCAGTGTAGTACAGAAAGGGTCAAATGTTGATCCCTGAAACACATCCAAAGCTCTCAATACCTAATACATTTTAATGAAATCATATTTAAATCCTGAAAATAATACCTACAAAAAATCACGATTATTATAATTCCTTATTGCTTCGTATAAGAAAGTAAAAATCTATTTAATCTCAACAAGACCTGGATTATCCTGATTCTTCTCGTGAAATATTTCATTATACCCGCTGTATAATGACTTGCAACAATGTTATTTTCAAAGAGATAAAAGCAATTAGTTGTTGTTAAATGTGTGATATATTGTTACAGACGTGGAAGCTCTTCGAGACATGGAGATCAAAGTGCCGGAAGCTGTTAGGATTAATGATTCTGTAACACTAGCCTGTGACTACGATTTGGAAAGTGCAGCCCTTTACACTATCAAATGGTACCGATACGAAGTTGAATTCTACAGATATGTGCCGAAGGAGTCGCCACCCTCCAAAGTATTTGTGGTGCCACATCTCACAGTCGACGTAAGTTTCAAACAGACTGAACTATGTAATTTATTTTGTGTGGATAAAATGCCAGCTAATGTAAAACGAGCTGATGACATGTCAAAATAATAAAAATCAAAGAAGAAGGGGATAAACTATCCTTTTATGATAGCGGTAATCCACACCTATCTTGTTTGCATGTTTACAGTGCCTTGGGTTATTACATTCCACTCACTTGCACACATTGTGTTCCGTTGAGAATCGATCTCTCAGGACAAACACAATCATTCATAACAAAAAGTAAAATGCAACCGAGTCGTTTCCACGCAAAAGTATTTTACTTTAAGGATATTTCATTCGGCGGCTTGTTGCAATGTTGAAAAATTTATAAACGCGAAAAAGTTCTTTCTTTAGATAGTTTTTGATAAATATTTAAACATTTTGTTCCTGACGTGAAGTAAATTTGATTTGACTAATTGCCTTATATTGACTATGCAAAGTAGAAATTTGTTCCAACTTATAATAAAGAGGGGTATAACCTCGCGCTTCAGACAAAAATTTTAGTAATAAGGAAGCTATTATATTCAGCGTTATTAGCAAATACCAACAGATTGCAAAAATATTTTAATAAGAACCTAAAATAATGGAATTTCTAAGTTTTCGCCCTATAATAATATCGAATTCTAAAGTAATGAAGAAACCAATGAAATTCCTTTCTATACAGCGTAAATTTTCATGCCGCGTGAACGTATGTTTAAAGTGTAATTTGGTATAGCGAAACCTTCCAATATTTTTCGTATATGTAAACATGTATGATATATGTAAACATATTGTGATGTTGCAGAAAACTTGTATTTGAAAATAAATAAAAAAGTACTCCTATATTTTTAATTAAACACAGAAACCATCAATATGAAATTGCAATGGAATAGTAAACACTTTCAGGCTGTTTGTAAATAATTTTGTAACTAAGCAACTAATAATTATTTTAGATTATAATGAGGTGGTTCTGCGAATTATTCAGTTTCTAAACTAAAACGAAAAGTTTTTGGATAACTAGTACATACCAAACTATGGAATTCGCACATTTAGAAAAATTTCGTTTAAATTGTGAAATATATGTAATTAAAACTTATAATTCACTGCAGCAACTAGAAACTTTATCGTCTTCTACGAGCCCTAACAACTAAATGTTCGGACAAAAGTAATTAGTAAACACCTAACAATACAATAAGATAAAGCCTTAATAACAATATTATGCATGGAAGAAAAGTATTTATTTGATTTAACAATATTTTAACCTTAATAGTTAGCAAACTTTACAAAATGAATTTGCAACTAAATGTTGGGATAATTTTTAATTTAGGACCATTAATAAGAGGTTACGTCTCTTTTTACTTTAATAGTTGTCTGTATTCTAGCAGGCATTATATTTATCAAATTTTGGTACAATTCTGGCGTGAAACTATCCCAAATTTCTTCTATTTTGGTCTTTAAGTCCCCAATGGTTCTTGGTGGATTATTGCGTAGAATACGTTTAATTTTATGTCAAAGAGTTTCAATGACATGTAAGTTCGGACTGGAGGCCATGAAAGCACTTTTATGTCGTTTTCCCCGAGTTCCAAAACTGCGATATTTTAAAAACAGTCGTTAGAAAATTACGTCACATTTTTCAAGTGCAATTTTAAAGCTACGAAATATACCTAAAATCACCAAATAAAGACCTGGGGATTTTTTTGTACATAAAACCAACATCCAGCTTTGCAATAAAGTAAATTTTACCAAAATCCAACCAACGGTTCCAAAACTGTGATTATTTTAATGTAGGTAGCACACTCAAAAAACACGTTTTTTGAAAAGTGAACTGTGGAACTCGAAAAAAATGCAAAAAAAAATTCATATTAACATATCAGGATTTTTTCAATATAGTACGATTATTGAGTTTTGATTTATAGGTTTCTTGACACAAATCCAACCAGCGGTTTCAAAACTGTGAGTTTTTAAAACAGTTACTAGAAAATTCTAACATTTTTAAAGGTGCAACTTTGAAGCTCCGATAAATGCCTAAAATCACCAAATAAAAACTTGTGTAACTTTTTTTGTAAAGAAAACCAACATCCAGCTTTGCAATAAAGTAAATTTCACCAAAATCTGACAACTACATCCAAAACGTTTTGAAAATAATAATTCTTTGTTTCTACAATTTTCTCATCCTGTTGGGTGAAAGTGCCACAGTTTTGGAATCGCCGGGCGGATTTTTACGAAATTAACGTTTATATATATATATATATATATATAACTAAATGTTGGCATTATCATTATAACAGAAAAAACCATCAATATTATGGAAGTTAATTTGGATAATTTTTGCGCGTATGGACAAAATCCTTACTCATCACAATTTTAATTTATTTATATTGTACCTTTTTAATACGAAATAACTGATGCTACAGCTATAACTTCCTAACCTTATGATTTTTTTATCAATCATCTGATGTGATTTACGATTTTAGAGGCAGTAAACTCGAGTAAATTAACTTTTAATAAAAGGCCTTCGAGTTTATAGCAATAAATTCGAAAGTGTTCCCTAAGGAAGTAAACATTCCGTTAATGACATAG
The DNA here is from genome assembly GCA_963942485.1 of Pediacus dermestoides. Classification (NCBI taxonomy): domain Eukaryota; kingdom Metazoa; phylum Arthropoda; class Insecta; order Coleoptera; family Cucujidae; genus Pediacus; species Pediacus dermestoides. Next base: position 8,962,922 of record OZ012629.1, read on the forward strand.
AAGGATGAGTCAGGTCCATTGGAAATGCAAAGAAAAAACCAATTTAATCATTGACATTATACAGGCTAGCAAGTTGATGATGGTGTATATTCTTCTTGTCAAAGTGTCGAACTGTATTTTAAAGATGCATAATTTCACCATAACTAAATTTTACGTAATTCTTCTTATTCTTTTGAAATTTTTGACTGTCAGAAGACTGTACACGGTAATTATAAAAAAAATAACCTCGAAGTAGCTGTAAATTTTCTGTCTCTCACAATTAAAAATGTAATACCATTTAAATATCACATACTCCTTGCACAGATAGCATCTAAACTGATGATTTTTTTAGATTCTTTTGTATCTTTCTTTTACTGAAATGTTAAATTATTTTATGACTCCGTATAAAGATTATTGTTTTATACATTTAGTTTTAATTTATCTTTCGATTCTATTTATTTTTACTGAAAATATTTGAATTCAGATTCTAAGGAGATATTTCCGAAGGTGATAATTATGAACCTTTAATTTCTATAATTATGTCTATCTCCACTTATTCTATTATTTTTTCAACATATCTACGGCTCGTTCCACGAAATATTTTTTTATTCCAATAAACTATAACAAACTAAAATAGTTTGATGTTAAAATTACCATCCCCAGTGATGTTTTGTAATTTTAATGACTAAATATTCACTCCAATAAAATCTTTACACCAAATATTGTTTTCATCTCGTCAGCTATTTATATTAAACCAAATTGATTGAATTTTTTCTAATAAAGCACTGACAGTCTATTTGTGTTTTTTTAGACGTATCATTCGCGCTGTGACAGCCAATTTTCCGACAGCACTTTGTTCATAGCGCATTTTTATAGGATATCATTTGTCTTTATATTGACGTTGTTTTGTAGCACACACACACCCAGTTTATACTCTGCTTGCCTGCTCTCTATATTCTATACTTTGACAATACCAAGTTAGCTCGTCTGCAAGAAGTGTTTGTTGATTTGTGCAATAATTGAATTCAATACGATAGAACACGAGTTTATAAAGCATAACAAGCTTGTTATAGAAATGTATAACGACACTTTTTTAAGATTTGCTTCTTCTTGACAAACTTAAGAATGTAGCCAAGCGTAAATTTGTTCAAGTGGTGCATTTCGAGTTGCTCGTTTCGTTCTATTCATAGATAAGGTGAGGTCTTTAAGGGCCATTATCGTCGTTTGGGCCAATTCAATACTATAAATTCACTGGACTTCGAATATCGCTAGAATAAGGTTTTGCCTTTTAAAACTGTTTGCATAAGTTTCCATGAGCTTTTCTCTGATATTTTTTACAATTTTATATATACTATACACTCTTTGATATATTCCGTTTTGCAAACTTTTCCCGCATTTATATTTCTTATATACTCACATTTTACATTATATTTCAATACCAGAAAAATACATCAACTACACGTCGCTGGAAACCGTCTTATTATTGTCATAAAAATATTCATATGACTATAGAAAACCCCAAACATACTTAAATAATACGTAATTGTTTACTCCATTTCGCACAACTCTTTGAAATAACCTGAAAAACTTTTATACCGGATAATTTAAGTCATCCACTTCCGAGGGAGTAACAGGTAAATGTAATTTATATTATAGTCATTCAGTGTAGAACCCCCGAAACAACTTCCGTAATATATACTTTTTTTTTGTCCGAGGGTTAAGTGAAAATAATACCTGGAAAGTGCAAAACTAAATAAGAAAAAACTCGGCCAACGGATCAACTGTTGTCAAAGAAAAACTTGCAGCCACTTCAACTGTCAACTAAACTCAAGTTCCTTCTTTCGCTTTCGTAAATAAGCACAGATTAAAGGGAAGTTGGGCGCTATCCATCTTCTTGTAATGTCTAGATGACATCTTGCCACTACAAAAAGGATCACAGTGTTTTTCTAGTCCATCTTATAACTTTATTTGTCTTCAAACTTTATTTCCATCAAAAAAGCTACACACCGAAAAAAAACATTAATTAAGCTCTGGCAACTTGTCAAATTTAACAAAAATACCACTATACTAATGAGTTTGTGCTGGTTGAAAGAAAAAAGCAAAAAATAAATGTAACTAAAAGCCTTGCATAAACCAGCAGATTTGAGGAAATTGTTCTGTACCTATTTGGACAAAGAACTGTACGCAAGCGGGGGGCCAAAGGTACATACATATAGTGGTGTTAACATGGGGCAAGTTTTTGCAGTGTGTTTCAGTGCCAGCTGTAAAACTTTAATCTTTCATTTTACAGAGAGAGAGTTCAGCCGTAACATATGTTCTACATGACGGTATGAAATAATTAGATAATAAATCATTGAACAGAAAGTAATATTTCAGGGGTCGTTTCTTTGAAAATACTTGTATGTTTTCTGTGAAATATACGTACAACTAAAATAACTCACATAGAGGTTTGCACAAAAGACTGTTTGTGCAAATAAAAGCGACTTTGTTGACCATTTCGTTTATTCTTTTGATATATAAAAATGACGACAACAACTAGAAAAAAAGGTACACTGTTCAAGGAACATTTTTATTTGCCATTTCCTCTGTGTGGTTAATGAGAATTTCGTTCGTGTATGTGTAGTTCTTTGTATTATTCTAAAAGGTAAATATATAGAAAATAGAAATAGAGGAGTGAGTCGACGAAGTAAATTTGAAATTTCAATTTCTGGGTAGGTAAGAATATTAAAACTTTCCAAAATAAATTTGGCAATTCTGTAATAGCGCTTAGTACAAAAATTAGCAAAACTTATAGAGTTAACCATTGAAATAAAGAATTAAGGAAGAAACTTTAATAAAGTACAAAATCTTAAACTTGCATGTTACAAGTGGGGATGTTGAACACATAGAAGTATTTTTTGTACAACTTAAATAGTATACTAATTGGAGGTATATTGCGAACACCCTGTATAAAAGAATTGTGTTACTATTGCATCACAACATTCCCTAGACCTTACTTTCTACAAATCCAAAATTACTTCGAAAACTATAATACATTTTTAGAAAATGTGCGAATAACTCGAAAACCGTTAATTTTTAAAATATTTACCCTTCACAGTTTTTCGGAAAAAGTGAAATTTTTGTACACTTATTCCACACTTCTGTATTTCCTGCATTTAATAATAAAGTAAGTAATAATGTCATTTCTCCATCTTTATTCCAAACCCTAAAACTGACTTCCAAATCTCTAGATTTCTGGAGGAAACTTGTCGCTTCTGGCTTAGCAGATATTAATATAATAAATAGCGATCGATCTTATCGATAGCGATGTGTGAATGAAACATGAAATATTGCAGCTAATATATGAGAACGTGGGGAGGTAAAGAGACTGGCTGTTGACAAGGGATATAGCACACAGCAGCAGAGTCGCGTCAATGCCTTCATCGATGCACAAGTGCAAAAGGAGAGGCCATCAGTTTAGAGGGGTTTTCCCGTCAAACGTCACACAGACTATGACTGATGATAGCCGACAATTTTCAGCAGGCTTCACGTCATACAGGACAACGGTAAATGGACCATTGTCATGTCCCTTCGAATTTAAGTCGAAAAATGATTTGGATCCATTATAGTTCGAGGGAAAATTGGACGGTTCTTATTAAAAACGCAACAAAATTTCAGTTTGGGTATTATGAGACTTTGTGTAGATGTTAATAATATGTAGATTTATTCATAACACTGATACTTTATATGACTCGTAAAACTATACCGAGTTATAGTATTATAAAATTTATACAAAAACAAATGAAGAGACAATAGGCAAGGGGGTGCTTTTTACCAAGCTATAATTAATAACCATACAATAACAATATCGTAAAAAAATTGCAGTAAAAAAACCAAACCCGCAACAAACTTTACAAAAAGTCTGCGTGGTGCGATGAAAATGCCAAACAACAAGATATAAAATTAATTCTCTCTTGCCCGCTCTTTCAGTGGTTATCCTGGGAAAAAAGGCGCAAAGAGACACTATTGGAATCTGTGTGAGTGTGTGTGTGGAAAACTCAAGTGAAGATCAAATTAATTAATCCAAGTCACAAACACAGTCTGTGAGAAAGATAAATCAATCACTGAGGTGGAAAAAAGCGAATGTTGTGGTTCGCACACCAAAACCTAACTTCAATCAGACAATGCTCCCACACAACTATTAAATACTGGGTGCTCCAACAATTAATCAAAATCAAAACGTCGAAAAAACTGTATGCGTTTGATGTGGCCTGAAGCAAATAATTAAAACTCTCGATTCTTACAGGTGCATAATTATTTCACCCACACTGAAACTGGCTTTAACAGTGTTAAATTTCTTTTTAAGCAAGGGGTAATAACGAGGCGTACATAAACATCTTACATCAAGGGAAATTTAATCACAATTTAAAGATTATCATCTACCGTGTTAAATGACAGTGTCCTTAAAGTGGATATCTCACCGTTATTATCCTTATAGTCCTTACGTTGCTACACTGTCAAACTCACTTTGTTAAATTGACAGGCAGAGAGGGCTAGGCGAAATGCGACATCATAACAGACGTCTTTCGCTCCACCCCACCAGCTCCTTATTTTATAAGGAAAATGATGACAGGGCAAGCAGTAAATAAAGCAAAATACCCCCGGCCTTATATTGCACAAAATAACAGAATAATCTTGGAGCATCAAATTTTATTTATTTGGATGGAAACAAATTTATTTTGTTGTTTTCATTTACTTTATATATTGTTAGATGAATCCGGTTAGAAATGGGTGTTTTCTACTATATTTGCCACCCACTTTAAAGATTGCGTTTTATACAAAATATCTACAAATAAGTTGAAGTAGGAGGTAAATAGAAAACGAGGAATGTTTAATTGAAGTGCCTAGTGAAATTTATGGAATATCTAACAGTGTTTCGGTAGGAATTTATTTATTGAAGATTGAAGAGGTAGAGTAAAGAATTTTTGCAGTAAAAACTGTATGGACATATTTTACACTAACTATTTTTTCTACTAAACTTTCTATACAGGGTGTCCCAGTTTATATCGTCAGGATTTCACCAGTCGACAGTTTAGCGAAAATTAAAGGTGGTTTGTCTAATAAACTATGGTCGAATGTTGCTTCCTTTTTGATGTACAGGGGCATTAAAGAGAATAAATTATTTTAAATAATTTGCTATACTTAAATCAATAATAAAAAAAGTTAGCCTTCTGAAATTTTGCATAGATCTTTTTTTTGTATTCTCTTATTAATAGTGGTTGCAATTATTTTATTTAGAACACAGAGGCGTGCGTACGGGTTTCATCAAAAACATTTTATTGAATAAAACGTACACCACTGATTTTTTTTGCAGCACCAATATGCAGAGAGTATTTTCCATTCAATTTAGAAACTTTTTTGTATCTTACAATTTCTTGATAATTTAACTTTTTTTTATTTATTAAAGAGGTTTTTCCCTATTATATTTCCGAAAAAAGCGTCAGTACAAAGTTGTAGAGAAAAATATGTCCTACAACTTTCCTTTTAATATTTTTTTGATATTGTCAATATTTAAAAAGATATTCAACAAATAAGTTGCAAATTTTAGGGAAATTTTTCTCTAGTTAGGTACTACTTACTATTACTATACTTACTACTCTTTCCCAAAATTTTCAACTTATTTGTTGAATAACTTTTTAAATATCGACAATATCAAAAAAAGTTTAAAAGATAAATTGTAAGAAATATTTTTCTTTACAACTTTGTACTGATTCTTTTTTTCGAAAATTTAATAGGAAGAAAGTTATTCAATAAACATAAAAATCCAACCTTTAATTGAGGGCTGGTGAAGGAATGGCGGGGTCTACGAATACACAAACTCACTTTTAAACTTTCAGGGTGACCCTCTAGAAGATTCTACAAAAATTGGCTGTATGGTAAAAAAAGCCTATTTGAAGCCTTTTTTTCTCCCTTATTTACTGTACTATTAGGTTATTTTGAGTTAAGTTATCAAAAATTATAAGATACGAAAAAGTTTCTAAATTGAATGGAAAATACTCTCTGCATATTGATGCTGCAAAAAAACCAGTGGCATACGTTTTATTCAATAAAATGTTTTTGAAGAAACCCGTACGCATGCCTCTGTGTTCTAAATAAAATAATTGCAACCACTATTAATAAGAGAATACAAAAAAAAGATGTATACAAAATTTCAGAAGGCTAACTTTTTTGTTGTTGATTTATAGCAAATTATTTAAAATAATTTATTTTCTTTAATGCCCTGTACGTCAAAAAGGAAGCAACATTTGACCGTAGTTTATTAGACAAACCACCTTTAATTTTCGCTAAACTATCGACTGGTGAAATCCTGACGATATAAACTGGGACACCCTGTATGAAGTACCATTAATAGAACTCTACTGGAAAGTTTATCATTTCATATTGCTGTTGTGAGTAAGATTGCAACGCATGATTGCCTCTTTGTATCAAAGTCAAACAAATAGTGGCTAGCTAGTTGTTTATACCTGCTCACTGAAGCATCTTCATTCATTTCACCCGTTGTTCGTTTCACTCTGATAAAAGAAATTGTTATGATGTATTTTATTCTTACTGATCATAGTAAAGATAAATATAACGATACGAAATTTCAAAAAATTTTCGATACATTACACATTATTTTGATATAACGAATAATTAATTCTAATTTTTTGACATTAAATGTTCCAGTATTATAGGCACTTTTTATACATTTCTGTGCTGTTTCCACTATTTTTTTAATAATTGTATAAAGTCATGTTAAACTTGTAATCAAGTAATTTAAAAACTACGAAACGTCAACAACAGGACGATATAGCTCTTATACATTGTTACTTCTTGTTAATTTTTTCTGCAGTTTCCTAACGAGCTCAAAACACCGAATACCTGACGTTTTATTTCTATTTAACATTTCTGCTGATTCAACTGAAAAATGCGCTGTGTGCTCTGTGTAGGATTTTTCCTAGTTTTATTTTGCGATTAGTCTGAATGTCTTTCCGATAACAAAAGCGCGCACCCAAGATACCCAACCACCACCACCACACATACACCAAATGACTTTTAACTGAATTTAAACAGTTATTGTTGTGTAGGTTTTCCTATCAAAGACATTCACTTAGAGCGATAGCTGATTGAATTTGTTTTTTTTATTATTCGCTCCTTTGTTGTTGTTGATTACAATGTAAATTTTTAAATCATTAGGTATAGTAAATAAACTGGTTTTATCACTGATTTTATAGAAGCAGTATAAAACAAACATTCAGATAGAGATGGGGCTCTCAGTGCTTATATGCTGTTATTAGACAGGTAGCTAAACTTGAAAGCTTGCTAAAATGTGAACGTAAAATTTAAAATTGTTTTGCATGAAAGTTGCTGAACTATGCACTATATTGCTAACTATAAGTACATATGGCTTTGTGTGAGTTTCAACAAATTACTACCAATAAGTGAATGCACTTACAAAAAATTTAACTAAATTACTTGTGCAAACAAAAAACTAGATATTTTTTCACACAAATAAACACCGGAATCCTTGGAATATTTATTGTTTAATTAACAGCACTTCGTCAGAGCGCGTGAAAGTCTGGAATTTAATGTAACTTTGCAATAAATAACAAGTAAAGCTCTTAGGCTTATTGGTAGACTGTTTAAGAACAATAAATAAAAGCTATTCAAATTATTTGGATGTTAATGAGTCCGATTAAAAGCGTATTTAGATGCCTGCCTGAAAAATACCCATAGAAAATTATTTTGTCTTTCAGGCAGTTAATTAATTCAGTATTATGGCTAATTATGTACCTACGAAAATTCGTAGGAAAAAAATTTGCAAAGATTTACCTAAGTAAGTGGAACACTGCATTAATACGAGAAGATTTCACAACGAAAGCAAATAACTTTACATCTTTCTGTTTTCACGCTCGGGTACTTTACATATTTGCTTAATTACATAGTGTTTGCTTTAGTGCACCTTCAATTTCATATAATAAATGACATTTTGTTTATTTTATCCCTTATTACCTGGCACAGTGTTGCTGTATACATACACTAGCCTTTAATACAATCTGATACTGGATGCTTTTATTTTACATTGCTTGTACAATAATAAACTATTTCAATAATAACGCTAATAAAATGAGTGAATATTTAATTTTAAATTGAGGATTATTCACTCCTGACTAACGACATAACGTTTATACACGTTCATTTTCAGAAAGAAATCTTAATATATAATCGACAATACTATAATAGTATATTATGCAATGAGCATTTAATGATAGCTATTAAGACACGAGTGTCGTAATGAATACGAATCATGAAATGTGAGTTGCATAGGTACACTATTTTTTCTGCGACCAGTGAAAATAATGAAAAATAAGAAAATAAATATTATGGCAACTTTATCATAAACTCAAAAATCTGTCAGATGTTCATGGCAATATTTGATGTTGACGGAATATTGCTGTAAAGTTGCATTTCTATTGGGTATAAACTTGTATCGTGATGAAAAATCTGTATAATAATGAATCTCATTACAGTACAGGTAGTTAATGTCTAATAAATTAATGAAAGTATGGGAATAGAAAAACTAATTAAAAAGGCTAAATAATAACTGCAGAATTATAGACAGGGAATGCTGAAATCTCATATCACACATATTTTATATAGAATGTTAGGTTTAACATTTTTGTTACACTATAATACCCTCATCAGTAGATAGTACAGTAATAATTAATTACTAATAAGCTTTAGAAAAGCTGCAATGTGTTAATGGATATTGTATAATAAAAATTCCAATTATAATCTGTTAATCTCAATATTATCCATTTGTCCATTTCTACAATCTGATTAATTAAAATTTAGCTACAATTATACTATTGACTGTAAACTGAAAACTGCCCTTCCTGCAAACAATAGTTATTCTCATATAATGCAGAAATTTAATTGACAATAATTTCATGGAATACGTTGTTACGATGGAAAAACCCGGATGAATTTTTTGTGAAATTTCGCTTTGAGCCATTGGCAGGCTTCCATTGCAATGTAAATTTTTCTGCTAACATTTCGGTTACAATATCAGTGCATACTAAACTGCAGGGTAAAAAACAGAAAGCAAAAACTAAAATCACCAATATTTATGTCACAATTGTGAAAGTAGTTAATAAATGTAAAAATTTTACAGCCACTCTAGAATAATTCCTACGGTTTTATTATTGTAATCATGCCGAAAACAAATAATTCATTTCGCACATACAGGCAACGAGGTTATTCCATCCACTCAATAGAACTCACAAGTATATAAATTGATGAATTATATATTAGTTTCAATAAATAATAAAGAATGTAGTGCACGCGGGTGTATTCCTGATATCCGCTGCTGCTGGCGGTGGTTATTGTAGCAGAAGCAGTGCGCTCTGTGTTTTATGGCATTGCCACCCCCCAAAGCGCCGGTCTCACCCCTCAACTATACTACTGATACAGCCACTCTATCACTCAGTAATGTTGGATAATTGTATATAGCTTCAAAATTAAATTTTGATTTATACGATTAGTTTTCGTGATTATCCGCTACAATGAAACTGAACCGTTATACATGCTGATACTGTTTTATTTTAACGTGACACAAAATTAAAAAGATTTACTTTACGTGCATTCGACTATAAACTGTTTGTAATGAGTTGAACGAGACTGTTGTGGAAAATAAAAAGAAAGTATAGAATAGTCTGGATTACTTCAACCTAATGCTGAATTTGTTGAGTTGGCCAAGAAAATCATGGGCAGCTAGTAAATGCTGTGATTGTTTGAGTTTTACCAGAGCCGTCCTGAAAATTTTGGCGCCCTGGGGTAACCTGTACTTAACGCCCCTCATATAAGGTAGAAAATTCTGTTAATAAGAGCCAACAAGAAATTATTGTAGATTGATGAGAACTTCAGTTCTAACAAAAATAAGGTAAAAAAATCCAAACTACCTATTTTTTAAGAAACAATTTGTAAGGTTAAATCTTGCTTTATTTATAATAAAAATTAATTACAAACTATTTGGAAGATAGTTTAGACATTTTTGTATCTTTGAACAACTAAAATTTCTCATCAATGTTCTATATAGTTTATTTTAAAAATTTGTAACTCTACACCGAATACTCGAATTTATATTTCGAGTACAATTTTCAAAAGCTAAGTGTTGCTCTTATTAAAAAGAAAAACTAAATTTAGAGAGAGTTTTTCAAATAACTGCACAACCAACACAATAAATTTTCTGTTCGAAATAAAACTACATATAAAGTGGATTTATTAGAAGTTGGTTTTCAAAAATCTGTAAAATGTCAATGAAATGTAGAAATTAATTCAAAATTCAAAAATATAATTAAAAATCCAATCCAGCTTAACAAACTTAATAATAGTAAACACTATTAACAGTTAATCTATATGGTACATATTAAATCTTATTTTCCACTGATGCTAATAAATTTTAACATTGGACCTCAAATTCCTTTAACCCGGCCCTAGCGTAGGTATTCATTATCTCAAAGTACCCAATATATTTTAAAACCCAGCGCTGTAGCTGTCTAGACAAATTTGTTTGTTTTACCAAATATTGTTAATTTAAAATCAATAATTGCTCGAATTACGCCTTATAAATTTTATTTAGTTTCATCACTAATTTAAAAACCTCGCCTTCATCGTACAAATAAAATTATTTCCAGCACCCAATGAAATGATTTACATTATTCCCAGTGACAGTTTGAAGTATACGTTTTTTTGTGCAACAAACTATACGATAAATTTGTCGGCGACTGGTTAAAATTATATGCGAATATGATTTAGGATCTCTTCTAGCCGGGGCCCAACTCGTTTAGGTTCTTTAAGTTTGGCAGGAATTCTCGCCGTTATATGGACTGCAACCGAAATAAGAAACGGTTTCCTGTTTCCGTTGCCTATAGGAGGGGAAAACGGAATAACTTGCCAGAATCGGGTGCAAATATTATACGCAATGGCACCAACATGGAAATAACAATATTTCTCGGTAATCCGGTCCGTGATAAAATATGTTTCGATTGAACGTTTGGTATTTTGTGAAATCCACATTTTTATGACTGTGTTCAAAGTGCGGGCGTATATTTGCCTAAAATGCCAACTACATCTCTGATATACTCGTTTATAAAATGTATATAGGTATAGAGGTAGGTATGCTGTTGCCTTAACTTTTGCAATGTAAATCTACTGCACTTTTGAATTTACCGAGTGGATAGGAATTGCTATACATCAAAAACGGTCCATTATCTAAATTGAATACGATTCAAATTACATGTTTCCGTTGTAACACATTGAATTTCTCTGGCGGCGGATTTACCTAATATCATTACCTAAAAGCAAAAAAAATATATGTTTTTTAACAGAAATAAAGTATTCGGATTTTATAATCGCTCTTAAGCGTGATGATTTTTCGCATCATCAATAATTGTTAAACAACACAAGCTATTTATAAATTCCATAAAGTAACTAATAATTAATCAGAATACGCTGCTCATCTAAATTTGCATAAAAGCATGTTTAAACAATTACAATGTAGGTGGATCCCCCAGTGTTACAAAATCTATTTACATAATATTAATAATAACAGTAATCTAGTATAGAAAAAGATATCTGCTAACTATCCTTCATTTTTAATCAACGATTAACTTTCATCATTATGTATGATATTTAATTGGATTTTGACATAAAATTATGCCCAAAAATGTGAATTTTTAATTCTTTTACTAACGTTAAATGTTTCAAACTAAGTTCGCCTCAATACAAGTATATTTAGATGTACCACTCAAATTCTTCAAGACTTATAATTATGGCGGATGCGCCAGTGTTACAAAATTAATTGGTACCTACGTCATTAATAACAAGAAAATTTAATAAAAAAAGTCGTCTGTTAACTATTCTGTATTTTTATTCAAGGATTAGTTAACTTTCTTTCAGAATTAATGTAAGTATGGATTTTGTCATAAAATATTTCCAATCCAAAGTACAGGGTGTCCAGATTTCGTTGTAATTGCGGGGTATCTCGCTTACTAACAGAGATAGAGAGATGCGGTTTTCGCGACACGTTGCTACTTTTTTGTGAAATGAAAGATGCCGTCAACCGTTTTTTCATAGCCCCCTTCGTTTTTGAGATACAGGGCGAAATTGAAAATTTTCACTTTTAGGGCATACCTCGTATCTCGGGAACGGCTGAAGATATTAGAAAGATAAAAACTGCATCTTATACAGATTTTTACGTAGAATCCAGTGGAGTACTCAGTTTTTTCTTATAAGCGATAAATTTCGAGATGTTTACTAAAGTTATGTTAGTTTAAATGGAATACTCTGTATGTTTTTCACTAGTTGGATCCAGTTTGTCATAAGATTTACAAAAATATAAAACACTCTGTAATTATTTTTAATATTAAGCTAGAAAATGACAATTTTCAAAAATTTTCTAGTAATTTATGCAAAATCAGAAACAAATGTCATTATTCATACAATAGAAGATTTACGTGCTGCCACAGAAAGATAATTTAGGAATTTACAAGCACAACCTCTCATAATTCTGAGTGCTTTACACAGGATAAGAAAAATGTGCAAAATGTGTCTGAGACATAACGGAAATTAATTTGAACAATTTCTATAAAGTGTATTCAAACTTTTATTTGTTTTTGTGAAAAGTTGACTGTATTCCTTCTTTGTTTGTTGTTTTTCATGGCCTACTTACAAAAATTTTGGCTGAATTTATGAAAATTGTCATTTTCTAGCTTAATATAGAAAATAACTACAGAGTGTTTTAAATCTTTGTAAACGCTCAGAGAAACTGGATCCAACTAGTGAAAAACATACAGAGTGTTCCATTTAAACTAACATAAATTTAGTAAATATCTCGAAATTTATCGCTTCTAAGAAAAAACTAAGTACGCCACTAGATTCCACGTAAAAATCTATATAAGATACAGTTTTTATCGCGAAAACGGCATCTGTCTATTTCTGCTAGTAAGCGCATTTACAACTAAATATGGACACCCCGTACTACGCCCAAAAATAAGATTATTATTAGCCGCAACGTTAAAAAACGTAATTTAATTTACATGCACTGTACCAAAATTTTTAGACGTTATTGGAATATCTTTAAGTGCTTGGAAGATACGACATAAATTTTACAAACATAAAAAATTCAAGAAGTTATGTTTATTGAGATTGGCAATTTAAAGTGCAATAGCCACAATAGTGAACATTCATTATAAACTTTAAATGAAAGATTTTATGTTCAATCTTAATCTGTTTTCCGATGTAAATTAGCTTTGAAAATAATTAAAAGATGAAGGATGTAAATAATTAAAATTATGGTGGGTGCGCCGGGGTTACAGAATATATTTAAGTAAGTAGTCGTCAAAAGTTGGAAACTGGATAAATATCTTAATTATATACAGATTTTTATTAAATAATTAATACTTTTTCAAAATCAAGATGTAAATATTTTGTTCTTAATTTTCGTGGTTGTCTTATTATACATAAAGTTACACAAATTCTACCCCAATAATATTTTCTAGAAGTTATGGGGATATTTTCTATGCCGAGTTTGGAACATATAAAATCAATTTTTAAAATGATTTATCTTTTGATTCAGGCAATATATTTGCAATTATTCATACACGAATTACCTTCTTAATAATTTTTAATTTTTACAAAAATCTTAATAATTTTTTAATGCGAAATTGTTCCAAATCCAAAGAAAAGTTTTTTACTAAAATAACATTTCCAAATTCCTTGACTCTACAAGCTTAAGCTAACCCGAGAGCTAATCTAACCTAACTTCCGAGACACCTACAAAAATTATTTACATTTATCTTATATTTATTTTGATTTATACCAATTTATTTTGTTTTCCAATTCCAGAACAAACCCTAAACCTGCAGCAAATATACGCCTGTCAACTTAAATTATATCATATTAACTTCGTTTAAAAATCACATGTCACAAGAATTATTTTACCTCAGCTTCCTTGTGTTCAAATTGCATTTGTTATACAACATCTTCAAACTGAAATGAATAAAAACATCCAAATGGAACTCACAAGCAAACCAAACAGACTAATGCTTAGTGAAGATACGAATTGAAATAGTTTGTTGGTACAATAGTGGATTTAAACCGTCGGCGGTTAAAGACATAAGTTTCCACAACCACTTTAATAATATTCCGCCGAGTATTATGATGGTGTATATGAAATTCATCAGTTAATTAAGAAGGAGCTTTTGATGTAATTGCACTCAAACCTAGATAGCGGTTAAATGTAACGACAAACGGATACAATTTAATGAAAAGTGAAATTGAAAGCGCATAGAGCAAAAGATTTTAATACCGCACCTTAATAGCTATTGTCAGTCAATGTATGTGTGGCATATTGCTAGTTTTACAATGACATAAAGCAGAACCTGCCGAAGCTAGAGCTCGAGGGATTACCCCTGCTCCCAGTATGTGCTTGTTTCCCGTGTTCCTTTAGAGCTCCAGCGGAAGGCCCCGAATAAATATAAGAACTGTTTATATTTGTTCAAGGATTACACAGCAAAGTCCAATTTATAACTTTATTGTTTTATTGATAGGTTTTACTCATTTTATACGAGTTTAAGCTGGGGATTGGTATTGGTTTCAGCAATCAGTTACAGAACATAAAATATTGGAAAAAATAATTAACAATACACTACTATTTTGGCGTTAATAAAGTAATTAGAGAAAAATATTATTGACATGTTAAAATGTTAATACATATGAAAATATATGTAAACAGTTGGTTGTAACTGTAATATGCACTAATTTATTTATATGTGAATGTCAGATACGAGAACATATTTCAAACTCATGTTCCAGAAAGCATTTTACAAACTCGAAATATAATATTTAAATAAACAAGTGCGCGACTAAATATTAAACTGTACTTTCCAGCGAGATGTGATTGTACACGTCTAGGTATTACATTGTAAACTCATACTACCTACAACATATAGCTTACTAATTTTCATCATGAAGTCTAACTGAATTTAATATATTTATTTCGATAAACCTTTGTAGTTGTTCGAAACAGTTGAACAATGGAGGAGACGTAGCAGAAGTTTAGGTAATTCCCTGAAGTGTAGAATGTTAATGTTGCAGGCACTGTCTTAGTGCATGTGCCGACAGCTTTGTAGTGTTCCAGCTCCAGGTGGGGCTGATTTATTGGGGTCTAAATACACTGCTTCTCTCTCAAAGACGTATATATACGTTCAATGTAACTTATAAAAGACAGAAAATGATTTATACTGCAAGTAACATGAGATTGGAATCTTTGTTGTTGTTACAGAAAGTCGATATAGTGTTCAATAAAGGAAATAAGTGAGGTTTTTACGGGGGATTTTTATGGTTTCCATATTTTTCTTTCAATCAGGCCGGTAGTTATTTCAATTGACTGGTAAGGTTCAATACATCTAAAAATATACTTGTAAATAAGTGAATATAAAGTAGTTACAGGTTATAGCTATGAATTAGAATTTGATTCTTATTTGGTCAAACGTTTCACAAATAAAATTTTGTGGATTTAACTATGTATTTTTTTTTATTTTATGATTCGATTTAGTACGATCCCTAACAACTAAATGTTCGGACAAAAGTAGATTTTTGAAGTATGAAAGGAGAACTGGAAATTTTACGCAAATAATTAGTAAACACCTATCAATACAATAAGACAAAGCCTTAATAACAATATCATGCATGGAAGAAAATTATTTATTGGATTTAACAATATTTTAACCTTAATAATTAGCAAACTTTACAAAATTAATTTGCAACTAAATGTTGGGATAATTTTTAATTTAGGACCATTAATAAGAGGTTACGTCTCCTTTTGCTTTAATAGCTGCCTGTATTCTAGCAGGCATTGTATTTATCAAATTTTGGTACAATTCTGGCGTGAAACTGTCCCAAATGTCTTCTATGTTGGTCTTTAAGTCCCCAATGGTTCTTGGTGGATTATTGCGTAGAATACGTTTAATTTTATGCCAAAGAGTTTCAATAACATTTAAGTCCGGACTGGATGAGGGCCATGAAAGCACCTTTATGTCGTTTTCCCAAAGTTCCAAAACGGTGATTTTTTAAAAACAGTCGTTAGAAAATTACGTCACATTTTTCAAGTGCAATTTTAAAGCTACGAAATATGCCTAAAATCACCAAATAAAGACTTGGGGATTTTTTTGTACATAAAACCAACATCCAGCTTTGCAATAAAGGAAATTTTACCAAAATCCAACGAGTGGTTCCAAAACTGTGATTATTTTAATGTAGGTAGCACCCTCAAAAAACACGTTTTCTGAAAAGTGAACTGTGGAACTCGAAAAAAATGCAAAAAAAATCATATTAACATTTCAGGATTTTTTCAATATAGTACGATTATTGAGCTTTGATTTAAATGTTTTTTGACACAAATCCAACCAGCGGTTTCAAAACTGTGATTCTTTACAACAATTACTAGAAAATTTTATTATTTTTAAAGGTGCAACTTTGAAGCTCCGATATATACCTAAAATCACCAAATAAAAACTTGTGTAACTTTTTTATAAAGAAGACCAACATCCAGCTTTGCAATAAAGTAAATTTAATCAAAATCCGACTACTAGATCCAACGTTTTGAAAATAATAATTCTTTGTTTCTACAATTTTCCCATCCTGCTGGGTTAAAGTGCCACAGTTTTGGAACCGCCGAGCGGATTTTTACGAAATTTACGTTTTTATATAATTAAATGTTGGCATTATAACAGAAAAAAACCATCAACATTATGGAAGTTAATTTAGATAACTTTTGCGCGTATGGAAAAAAGACAATCAAATTTACTTTTGTCCGAACATTTAGTTGTTAGGGCTCGTATTAGTCCTAACGATTATCAATTTACAGTAATTGGGTATTAATATCTAAAGCAGCATACATTTTTGAAAACGTTAATATAAATCGGAATATTTTAAGAAGTGGTGGAGGCGCCGGTTTTTTAAGAAATTTCATGAAATACTAAGTTAGTAACTGATTTTAAATAATAAATTATCATTCTCCTTCTATTATGTTCTATTTGACCTGCGACGTTGTTTGCAGATACCTGCCTTTTTGTGGACAATGTCATAAAAATAATCTCGGTCTTCTGTGATGATAGTTTGAGATCTGTTTCTTCATCCATCTTTTGTTTATTATATGTTTGTCTTCAACTGCTCTTTGTCCTACTTATAACTTAATCTGAACGATTATTTATTATTAATGTACTCAACCGCATGAACTGTTTTTGGAGAGAAGGAAAATGCGTAATTCTAGGCTAACACACATTCTGAGATTCTTAAAGGCAATCCGCAATTTGCGATTATTCATCTTCTTGGTCTTCAAAAAATGTTGTTATATTACCCAATTTTGCCCAATTTTTTGAACATTTGTTCCATTATAGTTATTTCATGATATCATCCCACTTTTGTCGCTTTGTCCACTCTTATTTCTGGAGTGTCTCTTCCTATCAGAGGAGCAGCTACTGTTATTCTTCTTTCTAGAGTCGCACAGATAGTTGATAAAACAACCATGATTTGAAAGAGCTCATCTCTTTACATATCCTGTTCATCGATCTTTTAACGTCCACCCTTCTTATGTCTGCTTTCCCACCTCAGGTGTAAGGTGACTTTTCTTCGACTACTTTAATCGTCAATTCAATTTGCGCTGATTACTTCACTCCGGAGTGGAGTTTCTCCATACAGCATGGATGATTTCCGTTTCCTTTGCTTGCGTCTTGGCTTTTTGGTGTCAAGTATTTTTTTTTGTTCTGGAGCCCCTCCCCGCTCCTGATCCGTGGGACACGACCTTAAGGTTGAATTTGTCCCCCCGAACTTAACAACTATCACCGTACGTCTTCCATTATTTAGTACCTAAGATGATCTCTGTTTTTCAGATTACAGTTCCAGGTGGTTCTTCTCAATTTACGCACCTATCCTCCCTAGTACCTGATCTTCTATTTACATCAACTATCTTTTCGTTTTTGTCGTGACTGTTAGAGCAACGTCGTTGGCCTCTAATAATCTAGCCTGAGACCATTTATCTTGCTGTGATACTTTCAATAATTTGTATAAAATTTGGATTAATTTCAGCGTTTCAAATAATTTTATATGTGAAACAAACAAATATGTCTGGGTCTTTTTAACAGCGTTATTAAAACTAATGTGTCTGTAGTTTCACCAGTATACCGTTAGAACTTGTGCAATGTAATAAATGGTAAATCCTAATGGACAATGTTATGAGTTGCGAACAGAACAAACAGTTTTTCATTGGATAGATGACCATTCATTAAAACAATTATACGTAGTCTAGTTTAGATATAAATGTGTAAAAAATCTAATTTAGCTGATGTGGCCGAAAAAAAAACCGGACGAACAAAAAAATTTAAATGTATTTCTCCATCGTCGCGCGTCCATTCAGTAGCAGTTGTTGCATTAGCGCGAATTGCAGCATAGCCCCGAATGGATTGTACACATACCCACACAACGACGAATAGAAAAAGAAAAACCGATGTGATATACGCGCTTTAGTGTGCTATTTGGATGGTAGTGTGCCCATCTATTATGGCCAAAGGTTTTATTGTTGGACCAGCCCAGGTCGGCGATGGGCGGGGTACGTTTAAAACTACATTTATTGCTAACACTGACCAATCTTTCCATCCCGTTTTATCTCGAGATTCGTTCAATACAAAACCAGATATGCCTCTCTACCTCTAACCGGGTTCGAAGTGAATAAAAGAATAGAAAGGGACCATAAATGTACATCCCCTTTCGTTATTTGTGCCCTGTTTTGAAATGTTTAGAGCTTTGTGAATGCTCTACGTGTTTTTCATGAAACTACTTCCCCTTCTTACAAATTTTACAGCCTATCATCCTATATTCGCCTTGTCGATAATATATTTAAACCAAGGAACTGTAAATAACCGAAAAACCGCACCACCATCGTATAATAGGTGTTATTGTGTGTGCTCCCTTTTATTTATTTTCTTTTATGGTCTTTTCGCAAACAACCCTTTTTACACCGCAACAGTAATTAGTAACACTACTAACACATAAATTGATCCAATTTGTTAATTAGAAAAGAAAAACACAAATACGTAATGACATTAGCATATTTTGTCTGCATTGAATTGGATTCGTTCTGTTTGAAATAATTTTAGTTGGAAGTCTGTACACATTCGAAGACTAATCTGTTTTCACATTCCTTTTGCTCCTCGTATACGTTGTGGCCCGAATGGAACGTGAGGTTTCTAGGTGAATATAACAAAATAGAGTCTCACCGCTTCTTTAGACACACTTGAAAAAGCCCTCGCGATAAAGCGACCTTTGTTTCTTTCGTATTTTTACATTTTCTTTTCAATTGTTGCTTTTGTTGGAGAAAATGTATAAATTTAGGCGCCAGCACTTTTTTTTATATAATATACATGTACGTATTAAATTCACTTTGTCTGGTTTCATTTCTATTTCACAGCTTTAGGGATTAATAATTGATTGAAAGGAATTGGAATGTTTACTTGAAATAAAAAGTTTACCAAAGAAAAGTTCGCAGGGTCTTATTAATGTAAAAATGTTGTATATATCATAGAAGTTGTAAAGTTTAAAGTTCATACAAGAGAGAGAATATTTTGCATGGAATTTGCATTCTGCCCTCAACAAACCGTTTAGTATTAGTTGTACAAGCGTAGGTAGATTTAATAACAAAAATGAGATATTCTAACAACAAAATTTAAAAAAATGTCGAGAGACCCGCGTCTACGTTATGTACTCACATAGTTATTTTCTCATTTATGAACTAACAGGGGCGTAATATAATGTTTAAATTAAACGAAAACAAACCAAGAAAAAGGTTTTGTTGAGATAATACTTGATATTGGGATACACGGTACACATAATATACCCCAGTTTATATCGTCAGGATTTCACCAGTCGATAGTTTGGCGAAAATTAAAGGTGGTTTGTCTAATAAACTATGGTCGAATGTTGCTTCCTTTTTGATGTACAGGGCATTAAAGAAAATAAATTATTTTAAATAATTTGCTATATAAATCAATAACAAAAAAGTTAGTCTTCTGAAATTTTGCATAGACCTTTTTTTTGTATTCTCTTATTAATAGTGGTTGCAATTATTTTATTTAGAACACGAAGGCGTGCGTACGGGTTTCTTCAAAAACATTTTATTGAATAAAACGTACACCACTGGTTTTTTTGCAGCACAATATGCAGAGAGTATTTTCCATTCAATTTAAAAACTTTTTTGTATCTTACAATTTCGTTATTTTTTTTAATTTATTAAAGAGGTTCTTCCCTATTAGATTTCCGAAAAAAGCATCAGTACAAAGCTGTAGAGAAAAATATTTCCTACAACTTTCCTTTTAATATTTTTTTGATATTGTCAATATTTAAAAAGATATTCAACAAATAAGTTGCAAATTTTAGAGAAATTTTTCTCTAGTTAGGTACTACCTACTACTACTACTTTACTACTCTTTCCCCAAAATTTTCAATTTAGTTGTTGAATAACTCTTTAAATATCGACAATATCAAGAAAAGTTTAAAAGATAAGTTGTAGGAAATATTTTTCTTTACAACTTTATACTGACTCTTTTTTTCAAAAATTTAATAGGAAAAAAGTTATTCAATAAACAAAAAAATCCAACCCTTAATTGAGGGCTGGTGAAGGAAGGGCGGGGTCTACGAATGCACAAACTCAGTTTTATACTTTCAGGGTGACCCTCTAGAAGATTCTACAAAAATTGGCTGTAGGGTAAAAAAAGTCTATTGAAGCCTTTTTTTCTCCCTTATTTACTGTACTATTAGGTTATTTTGAGTTAAGTTATCAAAAAATTATAAGATACGAAAAAGTTTCTAAATTGAATGGAAAATGCTCTCTGCATATTGGTGCTGCGAAAAAATCAGTGGCGTACGTTTTATTCAATAAAATGTTTTTGAAGAAACCCGTACGCACGCCTCTGTGTTCTACATAAAATAATTGCAACCACTATTAATAAGAGAATACAAAAAAAAAGATCTATGCAAAATTTCAGAGGGCTAACTTTTTTTGTTATTGATTTATAGCAAATTATTTAAAATAATTTATTTTCTTTAATGGCCTGTACGTCAAAAAGGCAGCAACATTCGACCATAGTTTATTAGACAAACCACCTTTAATTTTCTCTAAACTATCGACTGGTGAAATCCTGACGATATAAACTGGGACACCCTGTATATAATTTCACATTTCATCACAGGGCCACTTAAAACCCGCTATTTTTAAACTTAGCGTACTTCGCTAGCCACTTCCTTTAATATTTTATCATTTTACGGTCTTTTAGTGTAAAATTTTGTACTATATTTAGCCTAAACCAATTTTCAGGTTCACTTTTCTGTAAAAATAGGCTTTCGTTCGATTAACTGGTCATTAGTTTCTATCCAAAATCCGGCGATTTAAAAAAATAGTATCACCTCTGATATTTTTAGAATTCACGAAGCTTTCAGGTTTCTAAAAACAAAGTATCTATCTTTCCATCTCATGACAACTTTACTTGATTAAATTGTATAAATTTCTAGGTTATTACAATTGATTCTACAGCAAAATCTACAAATTTATCTACCAAATACAGTTATTAGAAGATAAGAAACCGTACCTTAAAACAGTAGCTTGTTACGTTTATGTAAACGCTACCAGAGCAATTTTTCTCGATCAACAAATTAGATAATTACTTCAACTTGCAAGTTAAATGATATAAAATTACCAATTAGGACTTTAAACTATTTCCAAGGAATCACGTTTTTTTCGCTGCTTGTTTCGATAAAAAGCAGCTATATCGTTAAACTGTCGACGGAATTTAAACTAGACATTATCTTTTAAAAACTTTTGTAAACAAGCAATTAAAGTCTTATTACGAACAACATCCCAAACTTAAATGTCTCAAGTAATTAACAACTTTATAGTTAAAGCCGCTTTTTTATTATTTGTTTTTTGTGCTACCGCAATTTCAGCAAATGCATAAATATGAAATGTCCCCAGAAAGAGCGCGCGCGTCATTAAAAAAACCTACAAAACAGCAGGAAACTTAATATCATTTAACACAACGGAAGAACAGCGATTTGTAAAATATCTGGGGAAACGCGATGCATATTTAGATTAAAAATTATTTTTAAAATAGTTTTTATTTCATTGTAGTACATCGTAGTACAAAACAATATTGATCCTTCGGATGTTAACTGGATGAACTTACAGAACACTTTAGGCCTGCCTAGAATGTTGTTTCAGAAAATAATAGGTTAAAACCTAGGTTCTTTGTAAGTAAAACAAATGGATGGACATTGAAATACAGTAAACTGGTCTGTTTAACTAAAATCATTGATAGCAAAGCAATCGTGAAGAATTCGGGCTTTGGCTCTACTCCTGTGTAAGTCTAAAAAGTAGTTTAAATGCAAGAGATGTTTTAAAAACGATAAAGTAAATGGTTCCCAAAATGTACTCCCTCTCTTTACACTAACTCCGTTTACGACACTGACTTCAAAACAGGTCTTTATTTAAATTTCTTTAATTAAAGTTTCTCTTTTTTTTGTTTCAACTTAGCTGGGTGTTTTGTTAATTTTTTTCTTCGCCTTTTATGTCCTACTTTTGCCCCGTTGATTTGAACAGTTGAATGCGCGCCTTGGATGCAGTTTCGTTCGCGTTTAAATAAGACGTTAATGTACAAAGTGTTTACATTCTAAGCAAATTACTAAATAATCTTGTAATCAGCTATAAAACATTATCGATCGCGCAAAACCTACACAAAAGTGTTTAAATAGCAATTAGGGGAGTTTGCCAAAAATTTCTAAACGAAAAATGATGCATCTTGGGTGCTAATAAACCTCCTAGTGCAGTTTAATTGTAAATCAATATAATTTTCATAGATGGTGCTCCGGAATAAAAGTTGCCACTATTGGAACCTGATCGGTTTTACGAATTTTTCTTATTACAAAGTGATTTTCACAAAGCGAAGTAAATTAATTCGTCTCATATCTCCTGAATATCTTTTCTCCGTGAGTTCATTGAATTTAAACGGCCCCAATCGATTTTGACAATGCATAAAACATTTATACCGTACGAAAAGCATACCTACATGTAAAGTTGGTTAACTTTTTTGAAAGCATGAAGAGAATAACGTGGGTTACATTTTTCTTTCGGTTGGTGTCTCTTTTTTCGCATCAAAGTGATTTTTCAGTTCTTGTTAAAATTCTGGTCACGTCAAATTACTGGGAGAAGAATGAAATAAATTAAGAAAACTTGTCGAAACTTACGCTGAAATATATTCATTTTACATGGTGTCTATTAAGTTTATCGAAACAAAAGAAGTAGAAAAGATTACGGCCCATAAATTTTCCCAGCCACCAGCAGAAACTTTATAAGAAGTAATGTATTAATATTCACTTTATAATGATATACCTTCGTGCCCTGGTAATAATTGTGCATTTTAAACGGCCATAAGAAATATTTTTGCGGATTATCGTAAGTTTATCTTGTATGATTTGTTTGTCTCGTTTCGTCTCATTTAAATAATTCATTTTAACAGAGATAGACTGTAATGGTGTGGCTATAAATAAACATGAAAGAAGTGTCCCGCAGCGACACGTTCACACTTCCAGAACTTTGTGCCGCGCGCGGAGTTTCAGGTTTTATCTGAAAGTAGCTTTTTACGCCAGCTGAAAGTTAATGAAAGTACACTTAAAAGACACAGTGGCCTGTTAAAAATCAGAAAATTTTTACGTATATTCCACCACATTCAGAAACCAAGTTAGCCCATTATATTCGTCTACTTGTTACATAATCTAGACGGGAGTTTTTGAGAAAACTCTATACGCCAGCGAGCTTTTTAGATTAAATTAAGTTATAAGGCTAATCTTCGCGAGAAAAGTATTTGTTAGTTATGGTTTTATGAAAACCGGAGTGTAATAAACAGGCTTTCAAGCATTCGTCCTTTGAATATATTGAAGATTTTTGGTTGGGCGTAAAGTTTTTAAATGCACGCGCGCGACGACGAAACTTTTCTAAATAAGATTTGTTGTGATCGTTAATGTCAAGTGAAGGGGCTGCGATTCATGCCTTTATAAAGACATCATTAAGATGAAATCCTTTTCAATCGTAAAATTTATACATATTTGCCAGTTCGTTTTTTTAACTAATAAAAAGCAGTCATTGCCATAAAGTTTTCAGGCGTCACCGCAAAATATTTGCTTCATAAAAAACAGACACTTTAAAATTATACACAAACATACTGAAAAGATTCTTTGGCAAATACTTTAACAACGTTAGAAAAAAAACGCCTTTCAGGATTGGGAAATTTGTAATATTTACCTAGTTAAGAGAGAGAATTATTTTTTTAGTGTTGAAAACACTTAAAGGAAGCCGATTCGGGCTATTATTGTAACGCCCAAGCGTCACGCACCGTCACTATTTCTGCTTAATATTTTATAATAATATTCTCTTCCAAATTATATTATAATCATATTGTTAGTTTTAATATTTTAACAGATGTTATCGTTGCGCCTAGAGATTGTTTATAAACACATTTGGTGAAATTTTGTGAAGAGCAACAAGCTGTGAATTTTTCTGAAAGTGTTTTGTTGGCCTATTTCTTCAAGTTATCAAAACAGTATAAAAGTTTCACTTTAGAGTCGAATCTTTCAATGACCAATGCGGAATTAAATGTTAAACACAACGTAAACTTAAACACATATATCAAACTAATTTTTGAATCAAAATGGTAGGTAAGGGATACTTTTAAAAAACATTACAGAATTACAGTGCCTTGAAGATAAAATGGTGTATGCCAATCGGCCCAGAAGGTCTTTTTGTGCTTCGCTTTAAGCTCAGTCCAAAAAGACTCACTTCTTGGCCTAATGACATAAATAACTATTAGATTTTGCTTTAAATTTTTTTGTACAAGTGAAATGTATTTTTCCGTTCTTGTAACATAAAATACTATATTGTTTACGAAAAATGTATTTTTTATTTTTTACACATCCGCGTGTCTCTGTTAATAAACAATGTTCAAAATTTGCTAAAATTTTAAAATTTAGTTGCTAAATTATGAAACCCGTTTTCAATTACCTACCTATTCCATGCGCTTTTAAAAAAGTGGCTAATATTTCTATTAATTAAACAGTTTTTTCAAAGCAAATTGAAATTATAGTAAAATAAAACTCAGACCTTATATGCTGTTTTCTTACGTAGAGGACCTCATAGAATCATCATGGAACCTACCTATAGAACAACAAGGAAATTATTAAAATCTCAAAATCTAAATTTGTTAAAGTATTGTCTCACCTTTATCTAGAAGCCCCTTTGCTTTACTAGTAATCCATAAAAGCTCCACACAACACATAACACTTTTTTATTACTTATAAACTTTATTATTATTAAACACTGAAAACACTGACTTCTCGAGACTGTTCACTGAAACCCACGATTAAAACTACATAGTTCAATCCATTACTTCACGATTGATTGTGATAAACTCTGAAAATAACGCAAATAGTATTAATTATCAAGTACACAAGAACGGACTCATCGGAGACTGGAATAAAGACATTTTTTTACACGTCTGCAGTTACAAAAAACTTTTGATTACGTAACTTTTTTGTTGCTGGTTTGGAAATAAGTTATATAGGGTGATTTGTAACATATGGAGGAGATTGAAAGGGCAATTTTTGCATAATAAACTTTTGATGAAAATCCAATAAAGTAAAAATTACAGTGATTTAAAGTTCTTAATTTTTTCTTTCACCTATTGAGTATCGCTGAAATTAAATTCAGAAGGCGTGCGTCTATCTAGATATTTTTTCAAATATACGCCTTGTTCGTGCAGCATTTTGATCGTCTACTCCATAAACAATTATCATGTCCATGTATTAATTATATTATTAATGTAATTTGCCATTTTAACTCAACTATTAAGTTAATAACAATAACTTTTAACAACAATTAACTTTGCATTGATATATCTTCATAATTATTGAGCTTTCGTGAAAAGTTTATTAACAAACTGGTTTATTTCGAGCTCATTTATCTATCTTTTTATTCTCCTCCGTATGTTACAAATCACCCTGTACACAGTAATATTTGATGTTATAAGAACGAAGATAGTTATTTGTGTATCAAGGCCGTAAATGCACTTTTGGCCGAGGTGCACACAACGTTTTTAGGCGATATTTATGAAAGAATTTAAAAATTTGGTCACAAAACACTAAATTAATTTTTTTTCTTTTCACTGAAAAACATAATTACCTTTGCCTTAGACAACTAAAAGCTAAAGCGTCTCCTGTCAAATTTAATATTAAGCGTGATTTTTTATTTCAGTTTCTGACAGATCACTCCCAAAAAAGTAACATTTGACAGATGTGTACACAAAAATTAATACTTCAGGGCTGCAAATAGAGACGGAGCGATGAATTGCTTCATTTTGCAACAGTCGCCTCAATAAATTTTATTTTTCGTCCGTCTAAGATACATTATTTTTTATTCGATTGAAAGAAATTAAAAGAATTGAATTAATTTTAATACAGTGAATAATTATCGGGTTACCATGCATGACTTATTCTTGTCATGAAGACGAATCAACAAAATTCAATTTTTTGAAATTTAATCCGTTTTCGAATGGTTTTCGAAGAAATAAGACTGACTTTTTAAAGATTGTAATAAATATTACTTGAGAATTATTATTGTGAATCTCCCCTATTTTTTATTTAAGTGAAAAAGGTTATTTGAACACCTACTGAGAAAATTAATTAAAAAGTATTAGTTTTATATTTTTCTGAAAAAGTGTTCCATTCCAATTCAACATTTAACGGTTAATGCAAAACTAATTATTTATACGGAAGAGCGTTATTATATGATGTAGTTAAAACAAAATATGTTCAAAATTTAATTCTAAACCAATGTTAAAAAATTAAAAAATCTCGTGAATTGTTAATTTTTCAAGATGACATTCATGCCATCCTAGGTGATTGCAAATTTCTTATGTTTACCGATGATTTAAAATTTTATCATACTATAAAATCTCTTGATGATTGTATTAAGGTGCAAAAAGTTTTAAATGATGCTGTCAACCCCTCCGAATGACTGGAACATTGTCGAAAATTGAAAAAACCACAATTTGCAATATCTTTTTGTACAAAATTACAAAAGTTATGCAAACTTGGACAAATGTTAAGTGGCCTATTACAAATTTTCCATTAAGTTTGCAACCTTTTTTGCTAAACGGAACCTCGATTTTTATTAAATAATTATTAAATTTTGTTGTAATTCTTCGTACAAAATTCCAAAAGTTATGCAAACTTTCTGTAATACTTATGATACAGTCCTGAACCCACATGCTAATTTGTATAAATTTTTGAGGAACGGAAATATTTTTTTTATTTCTTTATTACTCGGAGCGGTGAATTTTTAACAAAGGGGTGTCAACAAAATGCAAAAGTTTTCGAACATGGTTGCAAATGTTCGTTACACAGATACAGACTGTACTTTGAATTTGCAACCTTTTTAATCCTCCGGAACTTTGTTAAATTGATAACATCTTGTAAATAATTACAATTTCGCATATCCAAAATATTGCAAAAGAGTTGCAAATCTCAAATTATATTTGTCTAATATTATTGAAAGTAGTTTTCAATTTGCAACCTCATAGCAAGTCCGGAAAATATTTTTCTTGATTTTTATTTACACTAAGTTAGTAGCGAGTGAGAGAGTAAGACACTGCCTTGCCTATAGTGTAAATAAAAACAAAGTTTGACTTTCTTAAAGGTTTCAGGTAAAATATTATAAATAGCACGTCCTGTAAATTATTATTCCTGGACTCAGGAAGCTTAAAAGTACTCGGCCTTATACGGCTTCGTACTCTCAATAATGCTTCTCTTCGTCCTGTAATAGATGACTTGATATGTAAATAACTATTTTCTTACAATATCAAACTCTCATTTTTTCAGTTGCAACTTAAAAACATCAGTTTTAGTTTTAGAAACAACCTAAGTTACTGAAGTAAAATTTTGAGATAGTCAAGGAAAGCCGTTTAACTTGCATTATCGAAAAAAATGGTCATAAAACATGTCAACAAAAATATTTTAAATTAATTTCCAAAACTGTACCATTAGTTACTGTTCATTTATACAAAACAATTTCATTAGTAGAGGAGTAATTGTTTGTCTTCTTAACAACTACTCGTAATTTAGAAATTCCTTGTTGCACTCAAAAACCGTCGAAAATATTTTTATTAATGAGTTGAATAGTAAGTACCAACCTATGAGCAGAGAAGGAGGATTCAAGTTTAGAATTTTCGAGGCATTATTAGACAGGTCGAGGTTCTCTCCGAAATCTGTGATAATAGACAAGGTGCAAGCTCAGGAGGAATTTAGCCCTATAATAGGACTAGAGGAAAACCTTATCTGCCTAGAGACATCCTCTCACTCTCCGTTCGAATGAGAAGTACCTAGTGGAACCGAGATGACTTGTGTAGTAGGCTTCAGCCTTCCACGCTTTCAACTTCTTTAATTATAACGACGAACATTGAGATGTCAGTAGTTCTTAAAACATTAAACTTTCGTTGTGGTAAATGCATCTAAATATTTTGGTTGGAACTAATTTCAATTCTAAGAAAACATACAAATGGCTCAATATTATTTCAAGCTTTTCTTTCGTGTTGATAATAACTTTTAGCACTGTTTAGCATGTTGTGTAACACGATACAAACAGACAACCAAAGTTTGTTTTCCACAAAGTTACACCAAGGTATTTCCCAGTTTATGTAAAAACCACCTGGAAACTAGTTAGCGTTTCTCGTACTTAGTTTTAGGTAAAGGAATCGCCGGCTTGTACCCTTATACATATTCTATATGATACTTCGGGCTACAACCCATGTTATTTCACTTGATTATAATTCTGTTCAAAGAACAATATATACCTACAGACCAACTAACTGTCTGGTTTAAACATGCAGGACTGTAAGAATAACGAAAATAATAGAGATAATAGAGTTTGAGCAGTGTGACTTTAATTAGGAAATTTTGTTTGATAAGGTATATACATATATTATATAAGGGATGTATTACAAGTTGGCATAAACTTACACTTGAGTTAATTCAATTATCAAGTTAAGTTTGTTGCGAAAAGTATTTGACAGTAGACCGTGTAGTTTGCCATAAACTTGTGTCAGCACAAATGGAAATTTCGCGTATATATCTCTCAGACAACTAACATTTGCACACTGTCATCAAAATATATATAAACAACTTCCAGCCATCACACAGCTTTAAATTATTTTAAATTAGTTTGACTAACATGATCCTCAAACTAAGAGCTAACTAATTCCCGTCTCTTACTGCGTTGTTCCAAAAAAACTAATGCGATGTAGGTCAAGTCTTTTCATCGAATATACAGTAAACAAACAATTATTTTGTCCTGGTGTACCATATCAGGCTGTTTTCAGTTGGTAGCTGTTACACCACAACAAATAACATCGAAATGAAAAACCGACACATTCAGACATCACGACAGGAGATATCGGAAATAGGAGGAGACTCGGAAGTCAGAGTGACGGCTACAGACAGGTCAGGGGTTAATAGGAGCGGTCGGTGCCGGTCAGTGAGGGACAAATGAGACGACTGACATCTTATGCTCCTCTCCTTTCAAGGGTTCAATCCTTCCTATTTTCAACAGAATCGTATTAGACGGAACTCTACACTGTCATGTTACGCCACATCACCTACAACCTACAACCATTTCCTAGTGTACTTAAGTTAATACACCCAGCTGGATTTTTTCTATAATAAGACAAAATAATTAGTTTGTATGTGGGAAGTTTGTTATAGGTACTCGTATATACATACAGTCGCTGATTTAAAACTTTTTCCATCCAATTTATATTTAAAATATATCGAACGTAAAACAGTTGGAATTGGAAGAGACGAGAGCGTATTTTTCTTGTTTTTACGTGTCAATTATCGCAATGGAAACTCAGACAAACAGAATGAAAGCGTTCGTTAAAGGTCAACATGATGCTTGGAAAATAATGACGCTGTTGAGTTAATGTTAATGAAGAATAATCGCAAATATTTCTTTGAAATTATGATTAATTACAATTGACAGCACTTATTTTAGTGCTGGCTTTTAGATAGAATTTTAATTAAAAGACTATTTCCAGATACTC
This sequence comes from Pediacus dermestoides, assembly GCA_963942485.1. Taxonomy (NCBI): domain Eukaryota; kingdom Metazoa; phylum Arthropoda; class Insecta; order Coleoptera; family Cucujidae; genus Pediacus; species Pediacus dermestoides. The sequence goes on from OZ012629.1 coordinate 8,993,170, forward strand.
ACTCGAGGTACCAGAAAGACCAAACTCTAGTCAAAAATGTTTGATCATTTACACCTAATTGGTGCGACACTGTATATCTCTTGATAAAATGATTTGATTGGTTTGAGTTATGTGACGACTAAAATTAATACCCATGTCACCATCGAACAAAAGTTTGTCCTTCATATAGCAACATAGCAGAAGTAATACCAACTTAATGTTAAAGATTGTGAATTTTTACGAGCTATAACAGAGAGAGTTCCGCCAACATAGTAAGTAGTTTATCCTAATTGCATGACTTTGGAAGGAAATGTTTTCCGGTATCTCTATACGAAATTCTGGCATAAATATGGCAGGAAGGCGCATGCATAACTTCCATTCCCTCCATCAGTTAACTGCACAGCAAACGGCGTTAAACTGGCATGGTGGATCAGCGAGTTCACCCATTCCCAATTCCGTGAATTGACGCAGTCCTTTCAACCAAACCGATATTTCTATTTGCGGATTGGTCTCCAGAATCTATTTGCTACAGTCTTTTCGATGTAATTCCACGGTTCAAATCTGCGCCAGCGATAAATCTCGTTTTATACGGCCTCCAAGAAAGGCACGAGACAGTGTGTCCCTATACTTCTTCTTCCTTTTCTCTCAAAGAATGTGTCAGTTCTGCTATCGAGAATGCCCTTATTTAATATTACACACAGTGATATTGAATTTTTCATGCTTTCATAAAATTCGGGACAAAAATATCACGATTATTATGCCAGAGTGTGAGTGTGTGTCTGTGGGGGAAAATGAGCACTAGGACCAGGACTCGCGCGTCTGGCTTCAATTTTAATTTAAAATAAAATTTCGCACTTCAGTTTTTTTGGGTGGATGAAACCTTCAGGGGTGTAAAACAATATGGGGAATTTTCGTTAATAACTTCAATGTTAAACCGCCAGAGACAGACTAAAACGCCAATATTTAATTTCGTAACTTCGAAAAAATTTAAAATCAACCTGTCGGCGATTTTCTGCAGTGGATTTTTCCACGTCCTTTATGTACCTACTGATAAATTGACTCGACGCTGCGATACTCCATGTTCTGCATGTGTGTAATATCACAGTTTACAGTTGATATTTAGTATCAGTTTTGTAAATACATTGCAGCAGCATTTTACAGATAAGTCAATGGTGCACTCGTAATTTTTATATTAACTCCCTCAGATAAAAGAGTTTACGATAGAATAAACAACAACAGGAATTATATATTTCAAATACAGACAATGTGCTATCAAACACAAAATTTTATTTTCGTGATTTTACGAGCATACTAAAAATAGTGAGTGAAAAATTTATATTAACTTTTAAGAAGTACTGAAACTCAAACTCCTATAACAGCATATTTATATAATTTAGTTCACATTTATTACTCCAGCTTAATTGGATATTTCATATCTCAAACCAATCGACAACCATTAAACAAGATTAATTACTTCTTAGTTTCACAAACTTATATGAAATTTATATAGAATTCAGTAATATGGTTCTTAGTTTATGTACACGCTTTACCAGACATTTTCATATTCCTTTTATATAAAAGATACAAAAAAACCATAAATATCTTTTATCTGTATATATCTTTTTGTGGGTTAAGAGCTTGAAAATATCGAAATAACTCGTTTTTTTACGAGACAAAGAGCGGTGGATTCTGCAGCATGGCAAACGACCCCGAAATTTGTATGAGAAATGTAGGTAAAGTAAGATTGGTGACTTCGAATGCGACTCAAATGATACGGAAATAAAATAAAGAAAAGAACGGAATGATGGGGTTGATGGCTCGAAAAAAATCACATTGCTACGAAATTACGAAATACGGTAGTTTTGAAATAATAATAATGGCCGCGATTCAATACAATTATATGAAAAAGTATTTTTCACCTGTCAGTTTGATTGATTGAGGGCCACTGCAGCATTAAATTAATATACCCGATATATTCTGGGATGTATTTTTTCCAGATTAATAACAAAGTCAATTGAATCAAATTGAAATATTAAATATGTGCATGTTTGCTATAAAAGCTTACTTTTAATAGAGTTTTTACACAAAATAATTTTCAGGAGATTTTAATGATCATTGGTTTTAAAGTTCAAATATTAAATTTCTATTTTTTATCTCTATATTGGTCAATTTAATTATCTTCCAAAGACACTTGATATTTTGAATATCACGCAAATTCCACTTTTACAATTTGACATAAAACTGTATTCGATTTCTTTAAAAAAACCATAAGTATCAATTATTCCAGAGCACCCAGGCGCCCTTACCCATACTCGTTACAGTCTTGATTTAAAACCCTAAAACTTTTCTCTCTTGTAGCCGCTGACTTACGAGGTAGCAAACTGAGGTGATAAAATGTAGTCGCAATGTGGTAAAAGACATCAGAGGAAAGGATTTTTTAAAGCTGGAATGCGAGTAGTATTTGGCAAGAATATACTTACTGCATAAAGAGGAGTCCGTTTATAACGGACTTCAAGGACGTATAACGTTATAATTTTTAGAGAATTCTGCTAAAGTATAAAGGGTGTAGTGGTACTAATTTAGGGGCTTTACCGAACAAATTCGCTTATAAGTAACCGGATTTCCATTACTTAGACCTAAGTTTCAGTTTCACAAGGTAAAGCAATAAGTTATCTTTCTATTAGGAAATTATTATTATTAATAAAATCAAAGGTTTAAAATTTATTCCTATATTCTGTTAGTTTAATTTTAAAAAAGAAATTTTTAGGTTAAATTAGATATTTTTACTTATAATTGTCCATTCAAAGATTAAGAGTAAATTAAAGTTCACTTCCATTTTGAAATAAAGAAAACCTCAAAAAAGTTTGAAATAAATTTGTATTATAAATGAATATATTGAACCATTCACCGATATTTATACAGAATGGATTTTGTCTGGTACTTCAGCATTCGTCCATTATAGGTGGAGCCTACTGTAGTTTTCTTAAAACTTTAGAATAATAAGAGCCACTGAAATAGTAATATTGATATCTTTGTTGTAGAATTCTAAAAGTAAAATTATAAGAACTGAATTAATTTATTATAACTGGACATGAAATGAAATAAAAGTATATCAAATTTGAATTTGGCGCCTAGTAACATGTGCCATTTATAAAATCTTGGATGTACTGGGTGAATCTGGCGGCAAATTAAATGCTAAGAAAAATATAATTATATTTATAAAATGTTTGCTGAAAAATGTAAAATTAACATTTCTGTGGGATTGATGCAAATCCTGTAGCTAATTTCCAATATTTCAAGTGACTTGTCAATGACACGCAACAATTTGTTCTTCTTGTACCTATGCTGCAGTCGATTGCATTTATCGATGTAAATTCAATATCCACGATACATACAAGTAAAGTTGTTGTCGCTGGGTGTTATTTTACAAATGAGTGACAGCCGCACTTTGCATAGTATACCTACCTACATACATCGACATTGACTAAATTCCGTTATACGTCAAGTCATCCCTTTTGCCTGCACTATTTTATATAATAACAGCAGGGCTCTTGCTCTTATGCTTGTAGGTATAGCTTCCCTTCACCCTGAGTAAATAATTTCATCAAAGTTAGCTGTTAGTTATGCTGACAGTAAGTAGATACACAAACTACCTGCCAGACTCATTTTGATGCCAGCATTATGTTTGCAAATACAAAGTTTAACACACAATAAATCAAAACGTTTATATAGGTTTATGTATATGTTAACAAATGTAAAACTGGATTTATATTTACTCATTTATTAGTTTAGGTACAGTGTAAATTTTAATGATGAAGCATTTTGTGGATCTGATATAGTTTAATTAAAATTGAAATTGCTAAAATGTTCTAGTATGTAATCGATAGTAGTTGATGTTGAAATTATTGATAATAACATCCGAATATATCCGAACGTTGTTTTACAATTCTATTAATTTAATCTCCTATACTCTTGTATAATATATGCCCTAATATAATCTGCTCTCATAATGTTTTAATTAAGCTCAAACTTCATCGAATGCTTTTAATTAGTTCGAAACATACACACACTACGAAAACTTATTTTTTATCCTGTAGGACTAGTTTGTATTCGTCGCATCAATTCTGATGGTTCCGTTTTATGTCATCACGCAACAATAGTTTTAATGGCTAAACACTTTGTCTTATCTTTTTTACGATTATGTACCTTAAATACCGAAAAAATACATAAAAAGGATAATGGCCGTCGAAGCTTAACCCTCCTATTCACCTAATTTTCGACGAAGTGCGCTATCTGATTGAAATCTCACAAACCTTGTGGCCTATATCAATATATTCAACAAAGATAAAGTCTTGGTTCACTCTGTAAGTTATTTTGTGGGGAGTTCAAAAAGTTGGAAGTCTTTGATAAAAAAATCAATTCAAAGTTTCATATTTTAGGCTTAAAATGTGAAGGTTTGGTTTTATTTGAAAAGGTAGGAAATTGAAAGATATAAATATTGTCTTTTACTACTTATATTAATGTAATGTTGCTATTAAAAGTAAATGTGCGTTTTATGCCTCTTCCACAACATTAGAGTTTAATTTCTTTAACCTTACTGCTAGTTAGATCTATAATTTTTATAGATTTTATACTTTGCTTTAGGCTCTTCCAAGTACCTCACCACAATCGGCGCGTTATTAGTTTTTACAAATTCGCAGTTACCAATTTTCAGATGGATATGTAGAATATCTGATGTAACCAGCACATGACTGTCTTATACAAGCCTAACCTAATTTATATTTTGATTTTCTTGTAGGTATTCTATAGCGGACAAACATTAACTTTTATATGTAAGATATAGATGGCGCAGAAGACGTCAATTAATGTGATTTTGTCATATATAAATTGTAATAATTATTATTGAAAAACGACGCAAAATAAAAAACGTCTACGACTCGGGAGAAAGCCGAAAGAACTTTCACAAAAAATTTGGCGTCGATATCTACAACGGTGTAGATTTGTATCGAAGACAAACTTCCACTTTTATGTAGGTATAAGATTTAGCTGAAATAGTCCGATTTTACTTTGGCAAATGGAATGAATATTTCAAGAATTCTATTATATATTTTTGAACTTTCACATTTGTATATTGAGGATATTTATATCTTATTCCAAAGTTCAAGAATTATATTTGCATCCTGTTTAACAAATTCTGTTGTGTTTACTTTAGAGATATTTTATTGGCCAGGTACAAGGAAAAAACCGTAGAGAAGAGGCACATCAGACGTATAAATATTCCATGCAGTTAAATAATTAATTAGCATCCTTTTGAAATGATAATAAAGACCTTTAGTGTAATAAAAGATAATTCGTAGAAGGAAAACGTAGACATTTTCTAGTTTTATTTAGGTCTTAAATGTAAAACACTATAATATTTATGTATGATTCCCATTAAAGAAGAGAACAGAGGCAATATCATTACAATTTCAGCTGCAAAGTCGTGGAGCATTACATTAAATTATTATAGTTGGTGGCATTATGCTTCTGTATTCACGCTTACAACCTTAACGTCTTAAATGTGGCAACAAATAAGTGTCAGGCGTTGGTGCCAACCCTCACACACAGCAATTATAAGTAGTTTCCTAGTAGCTCGAGAAAATTGATAAAAACTAAAGGAAATTAAGTATTTAACTGCAACCCAAACACAAGTGCATATTTTCAAATAAATATTTACAGTTGATGCAAAATTTACCGGTCCAAAATTCTAAAGGACAATTACATTTGGGATTGGTTTATCGGTGTTCTGCCACGCCATCTGACAAATGTTGGAATTTATCAGTAAAAATTAATGATCAATTTTAATGGGTACTTTGTAATTTGTAACTTTACAATTGGGGCTATCTATTTTCAGTTTTACTAACCGTGCTTCCATAAAATTTGCATTCTATTTGCCCGATACTTACTTAAATATGTGCATTCATTATTATTCTGTATAACACCGTTTTGCATTTTAATAACTAAGCACGCCAAGTTTGATAATATTTATTATTTATTAACTGGTTTTTACAATTTTCCTTTTGGAATTTTATATTATTCCAACTCCCAACTGATGATAATGATGGCAACTATATTGTTGAATTTATACGTTGGTATATATTTGTTACATTTAAAATGCGTAAATTTATTTAAATTTATACTCAGCTTGTGCGGATAGAGCAATAATTTAAAAACCGTCCACATACTATACATATACAATATACACACATGGTTTAATTCGTTATACCTCATTAATTTTGTTAATTGAAATTTAATTTTTAAAACAATTTACACAAACTATCAACATAAATAAACAATTTGTTACATTTATTTCGAGTAAATACATATATATTCTCAATTACATCAAATTTCTAAACCGGAATTTTAATTATAGGCTTCCCCTATAATAATTTCCCCTAATACCCGAACCGAACAGCAAACTTTTTTATCCTTTATAGAAATATTTCGATTCAACTTGGGATTTTCCGCTGATATTGACGTTTGCCGGCGTGCGTCCCCTTCGCACCTAATTTAGGGAAAAATCATTTGAGGATGCCCCGTTTATATGCGAGTTAATACTTATAATAAAATTAAGCTTTTCCCATTGGTATCAATATCCAATTCTGTGCGAATTCCATCAAAGTGATTCAATTCGTAACCACGTACGCCCCTGCCACATTGATAAATCCACCGGGAATAATTTAACACACACACACCAAGAAAAACACCAAGAAAATCTAATTCAATTTTCAATCTACTATGTCAGCTTCACAACCCTGCATTCATTTTTTTTTTCTCACTATTTCATTTGTAATTTTTCTTACAGCAGTTTTATTCCAGGGTTTTTTTTGTAAATTACGCTAGAATTATCAGAATTAAATGCCGATTCGTGGCAACAAAGCGGAAATGAAATTGGGGTAAATAATGCACCAGCAGCTACTTCACATCCTTATTATAAAATTAAAAATGGCGGGATTCTTCCGCGCAGGGTGTTAAGAATGTCATCTGCTATAATTGATACCTAAAATTCAGACAGTTTGGGACCTAAAATTGGAATTTTAGTAAAATGTCTAAAGGAAAAGATAAGATGTAGATAATATAACAAGCGTTTGTAGTTATTTTAAACGCATCAAAAATCAAGTGAATTTTATATAAAATATAGGTATTACAAAAAATATGTATTCAGCATATATGAGCCCTAACAACTAAATGTTCGGACAGAAGTAAATTTTTGAAGTATGAAAGGAGAACTGGAAATTTTACGCAAATAATTAGTAAACACCTAACAATACAATAAGATAAAGCCTTAATAACAATATTATGCATGGAAGAAAATTATTTATTGGATTTAACAATATTTTAAACTTAATAATTAGCAAACTTTGCAAAATGAATTTGCAACTAAATGTTGGGATAATTTTTAATTTAGAACCATTAATAAGAGGTTACGTCTCTTTTTGCTTTAATAGCTGCCTGTATTCTAGCAGGCATTAAATTTATCAAATTTTGGTACAATTCTGACGTGAAACTGTCTCAAATTTCTTCTATTTTGGTCTTTAAGTCCCCAATGGTTCTTGGTAGATTATTGCATAGAATATGTTTAATTTTATGCCAAAGAGCTTCAATGACATTTAAGTCCGAACTGGATAAGGGCCATGAAAGCACCTTTATGTCGTTTTCCCCAAGTTCCAAAACTGTGATTTTTTAAAAACAGTCGTTAGAAAATTACGTCACATTTTTCAAGTGCAATTTTAAAGCTACAAAATATGCCTAAAATCACCAAATAAAGACTTGGGGATTTTTTTGTACATAAAACCAACATCCAGCTTTGCAATAAAGTAAATTTTACCAAAATCCAACCAGTGGTTCCAAAACTGTGATTATTTAATATAGGTAGCACCCTCAAAAAACACGTTTTTTGAAAAGTGAACTGTGGAACTCGAAAAAAATGCAAAAAAAATCATATTAACATTTCAGGATTTTTTGAATATAGTACAATTATTGAGCTTTGATTTAAATGTTTTTTGACACAAATCCAATCAGCGGTTTCAAAACTGTGATTCTTTAAAACAGTTACTAGAAAATTTTATCATTTTTAAAGGTGCAACTTTGAAGCTCCGATAAATGCCTAAAATCACCAAATAAAAATTTGTGTAACTTTTTTGTAAAGAAAACCAACATCCAGCTTTGCAATAAAGTAAATTTTACCAAAATCCAACCAGTGGTTCCAAAACTGTGATTATTTAATATAGGTAGCACCCTCAAAAAACACGTTTTTTGAAAAGTGAACTGTGGAACTCGAAAAAAATGCAAAAAAAATCATATTAACATTTCAGGATTTTTTGAATATAGTACAATTATTGAGCTTTGATTTAAATGTTTTTTGACACAAATCCAATCAGCGGTTTCAAAACTGTGATTCTTTAAAACAGTTACTAGAAAATTTTATCATTTTTCAAGTGCAATTTTAAAGCTACAAAATATGCCTAAAATCACCAAATAAAGACTTGGGGATTTTTTTGTACATAAAACCAACATCCAGCTTTGCAATAAAGTAAATTTTACCAAAATCCAACCAGTGGTTCCAAAACTGTGATTATTTAATATAGGTAGCACCCTCAAAAAACACGTTTTTTGAAAAGTGAACTGTGGAACTCGAAAAAAATGCAAAAAAAATCATATTAACATTTCAGGATTTTTTGAATATAGTACAATTGTTGAGCTTTGATTTAAATGTTTTTTGACACAAATCCAATCAGCGGTTTCAAAACTGTGATTCTTTAAAACAGTTACTAGAAAATTTTATCATTTTTAAAGGTGCAACTTTGAAGCTCCGATAAATGCCTAAAATCACCAAATAAAAATTTGTGTAACTTTTTTGTAAAGAAAACCAACATCCAGCTTTGCAATAAAGTAAATTTCATCAAAATCCGACTACTAGATCCAACGTTTTGAAAATAATAATTCTTTGTTTCTACAATTTTCCCATCCTGCTGCGTTAAAGTGCCACAGTTTTGGAACCGCCGAGCGGATTTTTACGAAATTTACGTTTTTATATAACTAAATGTTGGCATTATAACAGAAAAAAACCATCAATATTATGGAAGTTAATTTAGATAACTTTTGTGCGTATGGAAAAAAGACAATCAGATTTACTTTTGCCCGAACATTTAGTTGTTAGGGCTCGTACAGTGCAAAAGAAGCTTCATAGCACATGCATTTTTAGTAGACATATGCGTCACACTATCTCTTTCTCTACCTCCCGTTAGACTTGCCTGAGAGAAAAAAAACAGAGAGAGTGTAAGATATATGCCAGCTGAAAATAACTCACCCATAATTATGTTATAGTGTCGTGATAAGAAATCGCTATAGTTATAGAAATATTTTGTAAAATTAAATGACAGTACAAAAAATTAGAAATCATTAATGGATTCTCATTCTAAAAGAAATATATTGATTCTCTGCAAAATATCAAGCAGTTTTTATATAACAAGAGCTATAATTAGACACATTTCTAAAGTGAGCTTGGAAATAAAATCCGGAATTATTAATGAATTTTCATTCTGATTTATGCTCCTCGTTTCTATGTAAAACATCAAACAGAATCAAAATCGGGTGATTTTTGGAGTTTTTAAGACACTCTTTATGCAACAAAAGCTATGATTAGTCTTTTTAAAGCGAGTTTATATGTTTGAACATAAAATGCGGAATTATTAACAGATAATCATTTCCTTTGATGTTTCTCGATTAATGTCCGTTTCCATAAGCGTCAATTAAATATTTATTAGAAATTAATAATAATTATGTTTACTGTAGGCTGAAATTTAGTATGTAATAATTATAAGTTAATTGAAGTCAATAAAAATCAGTTTAATCACAGATTAGTTAGTTGAGTGATTTAAAAAAGCAGAATAATTTAATCTCCGATATTTAACTACAGTAAAATTCAACAGCAAACAACATTTAGTATTTTTTAATGGCGTAAAATCGACTGATGCATTCTAAAGGAAATAAACACCACAAACGGTTACAAAAATCATATCAGCTCCACATCCCATGAAATTGTTCATTGGGTACTCGAGTACCAGAGCATCCATGCATGTAGTCGACGCCTATGCGGGCCTATATATGTTATTCGACAGGCAGAAATATATCTATTCTTTATCTAGATCTAATGTGTCAGTTGGATTTAATGTGAATTTATTTAATAGCTCCAGTAATATAAAATCTCATTTCATAACCAGATAGATGCGCAATAAATAACAATTTGTATCTGAATCTGACCCAGTTTAGGAGGCTGTAAATAACGCTATATAAATTTTCCTCTTAACAGAGAGCAATATTTCAATTATTACCCGTAAGTTATAAACGTTCTGTCTGGGCTTGTCAATAAGGAACGGTTGTGTAAACTGCTGCTGGGGTCGGTGGTTATACAAGAGGGCGATATAAGAATTGAGGGACGTTGTGTGGTCCATAAAATCGCAACTCGATGTAGTAATTAATAGTTTCAGGGTGTGCAACGAGCATCCATTCCAGGTGGAAATTAATTGACGTATTTAAGAACAGGAATCCCAATAACTCCTGTTGAGAAATCACACGAGTGTGTGTGCAGACATATAGATTCTAATTATCGAAGTGTGCTTTTCCAGTTTTCTTCATCATTCACTGCCGGCGACTGGCTGTGCTCCCTCTTGGCTGAACAAGAGGGGCCCCCCATTATTGTTACAAAAATCCCAACAGTTAACAGTAAATTAATTAAGTTGATTTCTACACCCAACAAAGCATTTGTAAAGATTCTTATTAAATTCCAAATTAACGCAATAATAGAAATTCTGTTATTAACAAAAGCACCCGGAAGTTCGTGCGGCGCTTTCAAAGTATCTTTACTGCCACACAGACAGATTTACTCCTAATTAACTTACATCAGAATTATTTTGACGTAAAATTATGTTGATTAAAAGGCTTATAATCCCTCCACTAGTTCCTTGTACATATACGTTTAACCCCAATGTAATTACTAGTCACTTCACAAGACTTCCGATTTTGGTTTGTGGATTTCATGTAAATAAATTAAGATTTTTGAAATTGTTCTCCATGTAAGCTCTCTCCTTTACTTCTGATCCTATTTATACCACGTTTCTATAATCCCACTTAAGTCTGTAAATAATGAAACAAAAAGAAACTCACCATATTATGCAATGAGCATTGAATGATAGCTATTAAAACACATGAATAAGAGTGTCTTAATAGCCATCAAATGTAAGTTGCATACACTATTTTGACTACGACTAGTCAAATTAATGAAAAATAGGAAAATAAATATTTTGGCAACTTTATTAGAATGTATCAGAAACTATCAATTGACTGACGTGACGTGTCACGTGATTTGATTGTGACTGTGTCAATAAAATATATTGCTACTTTTATTAATATTGTGAAACGGCCTATTCTACGCAGGTTTCTTTTAATTAATAAAAAAACTGAAAAAGATCGAAAACGTTGGTTTCATATTAATAAAATATCTGCAGGCTAAATTTATTACTAAATGGAAAAATGATATTATTAAATTAATATAGATAATAAAAAAGAAAATCTGATGAAGCGACCTAATTCTCAACAGACCCGGAAGTGAAAAAAATACATTATATTTTCAGGTAGCCCTGATATTTGGAGTGCACATTTCCTTTTCTACACATCCTCCGAAAAGATTTTTCATCCCTGTCTAACTCATTGAAAAGTTCTAAATGTGCGCTATGTCCACTAATTAAAGGTCGATCAAACTCCCAAACTTAGAGCTCATGAACTAGATATTTATGCAAACATCCAATTTTATTTCCAGGATTGATTATTGTAGTTTAAAGATATAATAATCGAGTAGATAAATAATATAGCAAAAGTAATTTACAAACACGGATTCAATTTATCAAGTTAATGTCAAAGTTTGCAATATCTTGCATCTGTACTTAGTCACCGGTCTAATAGTAATATGAGGCAATATATCCCAAGTTTGGATTTAGGGAAAACCAGGAAGTTGGCGGTATACACACACAAACCAGCAGATATTGCACTTTAATACATTCTCCTATTATATTTCGTGCATCTTACAAGAAGTCCTATACGACCAAAGCATTATTATAAAGACAATATTGAATTCCATGGGTGTAGTATATTCAGAAAATTACCTGAAATTTGTGTTTATTTCACTTGTACGTTTATATTACTAACATAAACGTATCTCGCTTTAGACTAGTCGTAAAGACCAAATAATTACATCCACAGTTTGGATGTTAAACTACCTCTTTGTTATTATTTGAGTATTATCATCAGTTATTATCGCAAAGCAAATATTCTAAGAAGACTATCATGTGTTAATTAAGTATGTACATTCTAATGGAACACTATAACCTAGCAATTTCTGCCTCAAGTATGGCTACCACAATAAAAACAAATTATTACGCTGCAAACTTTCCACCCCCGTCCCCCCACAAAGCCGATTTTTAATCCAGAAAATGCTATCGATAATAACACAGAATCCATCTCTGAGAAATTGCTTGCTGCATGGCTTGTTTTAAAGTATATGATACTAGAGAGAAGAAAAATGCACATAATTAGAATCGTCGTATCCTATGTGAAGTGGAATCAACGATGTTGTGCTCTAGTTTTGCTCTGGGCGGTCAGTGCAAAGTTCAAGAGTCCGCGTAATTCTCCAGAGATTGCTGCAAGAATTATCAGGACACTTGTAAAAATACGAGCAGAGATTCCATCGAAAGCCTTTGTTAAGTCTCAGGAGATTGTGTGTGAGGGTATGTGTGTGTGTGGGTTGCCCTGCGAATACAATTATTGTCCTTTATCATGGTCGTTTCTAACACACAATGCCAGGATTAAATTTCCTTAATTGTGTACGTTCAATTTATAAAATAAGTCGTCAATTGGATTTGGTTCTTGATGGGGAGGAATTGAGGCGTTTGAGTTATAGATATAGAGAGGATCGTTTATGCAGGAAATCTAATAAATTTTGAGGTAGAAAACTCAAATATTAAATAGCAAAAAACACTGTAAGCTTACAAATAAAGACGCTTTTTATTTAGAGGGCTTCACATCAAGACTTTTTCAAAGTTTCAAAAGGATTTTTTGATACCATCAATGCAGACATGAAGACAGAAAGTTACAATTAGAGATGTTTTTAGTCCTAAACCAAACCTAACCTAACTTTCTCAGAATATTTGCTGATATATGTGTAGATGATATCAGTTATTATTCTCAAAATAGCGTCTTCGAAATAGACGATGAAAATGCAACAAAAATCAACTGGACAACAAGAAGAGGAACATATAGCTAACGAAGCTAGAGGTCTACGAAGAGGGCGGTAGATTAATGATGAGATGATGATGTCAGTCACACAATTTTCATCAAATTGTCTCGTTTATTCGCCTGATTTCTTTTTATTCCTATACCCTGGCTACAAAAACCCGGGCCACTTTTTTTTCAACTATTAACAACCCCAATATCTGTTGTTAATAATTGGAAAAGTGGGCGAGGTTTTTGTAGCCACCCTGTATAATGTAGAAATAAGTTTATACTAAAACAGACATGGATTGAAGCCATTACGAATTTACAAAATTTACATATCGATTACACTTTAGCGACATGTGATATCATTTTATTTAAATACCGGAAAAAATATAACCGCAATTATTATTTATATTGCAACACAAAAAATATTGCTACCGGCATTTTTACAAATTGACTGTTTTATTTGCATATTGAAAAAACATCAAAATAATAAGCAATAATACAAATTTCCTGTTTTTTTGTTAAAGTCTCGCTTAATTTAGAATTGTTACGTTTTAAGTTATTACCGTTGGGTGTAAAAAACACGTATAAAAGTTTATTAGAAAATGAAGTAAATAATGAACGCTTTAATTGAAAGCAACTTTTACTTGTTTTGCAACAAATTGAAGAGGAAATTCTGTTTTGAAGTTGGTATATTTCTATAATTATTTTAATTGTGACTGTAGGCGAAGCCCATCTTTTCTTCTCAAGTTTTCTAAATACCCCAGTAACAAACTTTAAAATTTTAACTCAAATTAGATTTAAATTATAATGGAAATTTTAGTGTACTATATGAAATAAAACTTCGTGTTTAATTCAAATTTCTTTGACAAATTCATTATCGAGCGTGCGCTGGTTTAATTCGTATTTTCAGAACTAACTACCTGCGCGTTGAATGTTAAAACATGATCCGACGTCACCTTTCAATAACATAAGTACTTTATGTAGAAATAAAGCACATCCCCGATTCCCACATTTCCATTTTATGTCAGAGTAAACAGGTATTCATTCCCGGTATCTCAATTTGAGGTTTTGTTCACGGCTCACTCAAGACAAAACCAATTTATAATTCCTAACAGTAAATCAAAACGTATATTCCTCACATTTGAACGGGAATTACAGATGATACAAAATGGGTTGCTATAACTACCATCCACCCTGTACACCCAGCCAAGAAGCATTTGAGCCTGAAGTTTACGTCAACACAGCTTAACTTATCCAATTAAAGCTCTTTCCTTTATATCGGACTAACGAGCTCGGGAACATGCACTGATAAAGAAAGCTCTCATTAACTTTCGAGTGCCTAATCTACAGTTATATATCCAATTGTAGATCCACACGTGCCAAAGACAAAGAACGATGTAGTTGTATGTAAAATGGGCGCGAGTAGGACGATGTGTTTGCATTGCGCTCACCCGCAGTGTTTGTTATTAACTTCAAGTGAATTATGAGTTTATTTATTGCTCTCCGTGCTTTTTGAATGTAGTAAAATGGATGAATTTTGAGGCAAAAGTTAATGGGCATGCTAAAGGTGCTTATCGACTTAGTGGTTAATTAATACCTTTTGTTTTGTTTATTATTGAGGGTGGGTTAAAGTGGTGGTGGTGGTGGTAGCATGGGAGATCATTCTCGTTATTAGTTGTGTAAGAAGCTTGTCTTAATTGAATTTTCATAATAAAATTACTGCTAATTTTACGTTTGTTTAACAGCTTATACGAGTACCTTTGAGAGAACGCTCTCTAATCTCAGCACTTAAGACTTAAGCTCAGATATTGCGTTTTATCTCAATACAATATAGGAATATTCCAATGTTCCTCTAATAAAGTCATAATTGTTTCGTATTGTCAACCAATTTCCAGCAGCGATTAACGTCATAAAATTTAAATCTTACACAAAAAATAGATTTCTCAAATAAAAAAAAAATTTCTTCAATAATATGATAATTGAAGACAATACATTATTCATTTAAAAAATTATTCTTGGGTAGAATATATTTATACATCAACAAGAAAAATAATATTTCGAGAATCAAATAAAAAATATTTATAAATAATTTCATTGAAGAAACAATTTATTATTTTATAATAAATATCTTACCTACTTTAATCCTGAAAGTATCTTGTGATTAAAAAAGAAACAATATTATTTAGTAAAACGAACAAAAGCTTATAAATAAGAACAAAATCGCTTTACAGAAAAAAATTGAGTTCTTGATATAAAGCAATCATTTCTTAAATGTAAAAATATGTTTAAGTACGACTGCATCATAAAGTACTGTTTATGATATAATTTTGCGGTCATAAAGTAGCTCATTATTCACTAGTGGGTAATGTGACTTTATCTTACTGTTACTATAAAATATCAATACATCAGCTGTCTATGTCACAATAAATACTGTCAGAATAAATTTATTACTGTCATTTATAATTTTACTAAATAATTAAAAGGTAATTAAAAATAAAGCTTTGTATGGAGCTCGTCCTATTTATTAGCCTCGCTCGCAAGCTCGTCCTACCATAAAGTCATAAAGTCATAGATTATACGAGCTCTAACAACTAAATGTTCGGACAAAAGTAAATTTTTGAAGTATGAAAGGAGAACAGGAAATTTTACGCAAATAATTAGTAAACACCTAACAATACAATAAGATAAAGCCTTGATAACAATATTATGCATGGAAGAAAATTATTTATTGGATTTAACAATATTTTAACCTTAATAATTAGCAAACTTTACAAAATGAATTTGCAACTAAATGTTGGGATAATTTTTAATTTAGGACCATTAATAAGAGGTTACGTCTCCTTTTGCTTTAATAGCTGCCTGTATTCTAGCAGGCATTATATTTATCAAATTTTGGTACAATTCTGGCGTGAAACTATCCCAAATTTCTTCTATTTTGGTCTTTAAGTCCCCAATGGTTCTTGGTGGATTATTGCGTAAAATACGTTTAATTTTATGCCAAAGAGTTTCAATGACATTTAAGTCCGGACTGGATGAGGGCCATGAAAGCACCTTTATGTCGTTTTCCCCAAGTTCCAAAACTGTGATTTTTTAAAAACAGTCGTTAGAAAATTACGTCACATTTTTCAACTGCAATTTTAAAGCTACGAAATATGCCTAAAATCACCAAATAAAGACTTGGGGATCTTTTTGTGCATAAAACCAACATTTAGCTTTGCAATAAAGTTAATTTTACCATAATCCAACCAGTGGTTCCAAAACTGTGATTATTTTAATGTAGGTAGCACCCTCAAAAAACACGTTTTTTGAAAAGTGAACTGTGGAACTCGAAAAAAATGCAAAAAAAATCATATTAACATTTCGGGATTGTTCCAATATAGTACGATTATTGAGCTTTGATTTAAATGTTTTTTGACACAAATCCAACCAGCGGTTTCAAAACTGTGATTCTTTAAAACAGTTACTAGAAAATTTAATCATTTTTAAAGGTGCAAATTTGAAGCTCCGATAAATGCCTAAAATGACCAAATTAAAACTTGTGTAACTTTTTGTAAAGAAAACCAACATCCAACTTTGCAATAAAGTAAATTTCATCAAAATCCGACTACTAGATCCAACGTTTTCAAAATAATAATTCTTTGTTTCTACAATTTTCCCATCCTGCTGGATTAAAGTGCCACAGTTTTGGAACCGTCGAGCAGATTTTTACGAAATTTACGTTTTTATATAACTAAATGTTAACATTATAACAGAGAAAACCATCAATATTATGGAAGTTAATTTAGATAACTTTTGCGCGTACGGAAAAAGACAATCAAATTTACTTTTTTCCGAACATTTAGTTGTTAGGGCTCGTATACTTGTAGCATAAATAGCTATTTTTACATTTAAAATCTGTCAGATTTACTCAAATCAAAGCATTAATGTAATTAGATAGGTATTTATAATCATACAGTATTTTCTCTTTTAAAAAATAAGTTTCTTGCTTTAAAAACACATTTATTTGAGTATATTTAAAAGCATGCATTGTTTTTAGTGAAATACATTTTATTTCATTATAGAGTAGACTTTTCTATGTATAATAAATAAAACAGATATTGTATGCATTTTGTCTCGAAAAGCCCAGTTTATTTATATCCTACATCGTCGAGCAACTTTTCGCAATAGTTAGAATAAACAACATACCTTTATATATTTTTCTAACTTATTACGGTTCGCGTGCCCAAAACCCCAAGCTTCCTCATTCTATTAAAACTTATTATAAAGCAGCAAATTTCCAGTGTGGAGACATCGTCCGCTTTTAGTTGGCCCCAAAAGGACCAAAGCACAAATAAAATTAAGCAAAACACATTGGTGCGTGTAAAATCAAGATAATACCGAAAATGACCGTCTGCTTGGTTTACTGTTGATGTGAACGCGAAATACCATACAAATGCGAATATATGGAAGAAGTGCGATGCTGACAAAGATAGCACTTTAGATTTTAGATACAAAAGGCTTTGGTCCCAAGAGGATTGCTACAATTGCGTGGTAATGGGACATTTTGGTAGATTTGGACCCACATTAAAATCGTCGGGTCCAGTGTTGTACTTGTATAATGTTGCTAGAGTTCTAGTTACATTAGTTGCAATTAAGCTGTAAATAAACAACACTATTGGATCTTTATTTAATTAACGACCACGCTAACTAGAAATGGCTAGATGTGCGCATCAATGAATACTCCACATGATGTCCATCCAGTTTTACTATACACGGATTTTGTAATTAACATTGGAACAATCCGCGTAATTTGAATCTATTTATTCATAAACAGTTTTCTGTTCGATATTTCATTGAAATTATGGATTACTAATGCCGGCTAATTTGCATTAGATTTAATAATGATTATTTTGTTGTCTAAATAATTTAATTTTGTGTGAATACAAATTGTATTAAAATAGAATTATCTTTTCATCTTCCAAAATAAATAATTTTATCTGACAGATTTTGTTGATTTTCATGTCGTAATAATTGAAAGCTAGGAATTTATTTATTATTAAAATTATCCAGAGGTGAAAATATCGGGATAAATATACGAGCCCTAACAACTAAATGTTCGGACAAAAGTAAATTTGATTTTCTTTTTTCCATACGCGCAAAAGTTATCTAAAATAACTTCCATAATATTGATGGTTTTTTCTGTTATAATGCCAACATTTAATTATATAAAAACGTAAATTTGGTAAAAATCCGCTCGGCGGTTCCAAAACTGTGGCACTGTAACCCAGCAGGATGGGAAAATTGTAGAAACAAAGAATTATTATTTTCAAAACGTTGGATCTAGTAGTCGCATTTTGATGAAATTTACTTTATTGCAAAGCTGGATGTTGGTTTTCTTTACAAAAAAGTTGCACAAGTTTTTATTTGGTGATTTTAGGCATTTATCGGAGCTTCAAAGTTGGACCTTTAAAAATGATAGAATTTTCTAGTAACTGTTTTAAAGAATCACAGTTTTGAAACCGCTGGTTGGATTTGTGTCAAAAAACATTTAAATCAAAGCTCAATAATCGTACTATATTGAAAAAATCCTGAAATGTTAATATGAATTTTTTTTGCATTTTTTCGAGTTCCACAGTTCACTTTTCAAAAAACGTGTTTTTTGAGGGTGCTACCTACATTAGAATAATCACAGTTTTGGAACCACTGGTTGAATTTTGGTAAAATTTACTTTATTGCAAAGCTGGATGTTGGTTTTATGTACAAAAAAATCTCCAAGTCTTTATTTGGTGATTTTAGGCATATTTCGTAGCTTTAAAATTGCACTTGAAAAATGTGACGTAATTTTCTAACGACTGTTTTTAAAAAATCACAGTTTTGGAACTTAGGGAAAACGACATAAAGGTGCTTTCATGGCCCTCATCCAGTCCGGACTTATATGTCATTGAAACTCTTTGGCATAAAATTAAAAGTATTTTACGCAATAATCCACCAAGAACCATTGGGGACATAAAGACCAAAATAGAAGAAATTTGTGACAGTTTTACGCCAGAATTGTACCAAAATTTAAAAAATACAATGCCTGCTAGAATACAGCCAGCTATTAAAGCAAAAAGAGACGTAACTTCTTATTAATGGTATTAAATTAAAAATTATCCCAACATTTAGTTGCAAATTCATTTTGTATAGTTTGCTAATTATTAAGGTTAAAATATTGTTAAATCCAATAAATAATTTTCTTCCATGCATAATATTGTTATTAAGGCTTTATCTTATTGTATTGTTAGGTGTTTACTAATTATTTGCGTAAAATTTCCAGTTCTCCTTTCATACTTCAAAAATTTACTTTTTAGTTGTTAGTATATAAAAACTAAATCAAAAATATGCTTGGAAATCACTGTAACGGGACAATATTAAATAGGAATAAAATTTATATTTACTATTAACAAATAATATATTAGTTAATAATAAATAACCCGATTAATGTAATTCTCCTGTTTTTTTTTCTAAAATTTACAAACGGATGTATTTCGTATGATCGAATTTTATTATCTAATAAATATTAAAAAACTATTTAATAAATTTAATTCTTTTAAATGTTTATGGTTTATTTAAAACTATTACAAATAACATTTTTTTATTATAAATATATTTGTCTTTAATAATTATTAATTATAGATATTAGTCTAAATTTTCCTCTCATTCATAGTGGGAAAAAATAAAAATGTATGACAAGCTGCCTGAGTAAAATATTGGGCAGAAAATTTAAAATATTTTCAGTTCAAATTCTCTCTACTAAACTTTATACTTTCTATATCTGGCAAGAATAAAACTGAGGAACATCTCAATATAACGCAAGTATTTTTAGAGGCTCAAAACGCTGCGAACAAAATAAATGTCTCAAATTAATTAAGAAATTTCATAAATAGAAGATATTGGTCCATCGGAAAAAATTCAATAATATATTTGCATTTCAGGAGTCCGTTTAAACTTGTTATAATTTTTCCCATAATATGCATAAATGTCGTTTTTAAAAGTTTTGAAATGGAAAATACTGGACCTTTCAATTTACTGAAAATCTCTGCAAACCTATCGGAAAAAATGTACTTCCTGCTTTTCCGCAGGCGTTTTCCCTTTGCATGCAGTTTTTTCCAGCCACAAAAAACAGTTTAATAGACAATGCTGCATTGAATTAGTTGAGGTGTGCACTAATGGCATAAATAATGATACTATTGGTTGGGCAATTTTTCTTGTAAATGTCGGGGCGAGACAGAATCGATAGTGGTCAGCAGGAAAGCTGTTGCTGCTGATGAATTGACGGTCTCGGATTCACATAATGACTCCTTTCAGGAAGAACTCTGCAATTAGTGCCGGGAAAATTACTCTATTCGTTTATGTTTGCCCCTAGTTTTTGCCACATCTTTTATCACAAACATATATCCGTTTATTCATACCGTAAACTTTGTTAGTGTCCAATAAATCAATCGACGATATAATACGAGTAGTAATTTCCCCGTCCAGGCTTAATTAGTGGAAACAAAAAATAATATAAATGCTGACGCCAGTAGCTGAAAAAATATTGGAAATAGTTTGTATGTGTGGATTACTTTTGTGAAGAAATATTTTGATTTAGTTGGATATTTACCCAGAAATAAAACAGATAAAACTGTCTGGTGCGAGTTGAAATATTTTTCATAACCCGCAAATAAATTTTAAATGGGAAACACTGGGGGGAAACAAAAAAATATGTGTTTATATTTCAATAGTACGCACATAGATCAAAAACCTCAATTTTATTCTAATAGAAATCCTCTTAAATTTGACCCCACAATTGGTAACGTCTTTTTCACGCTCTTTCCTTGTCTCTCCCATAATACGCTGTTGTCCTTTTTGACGTGTTCGGTGGTTGCTGGGGCCATTTCTCAGTGTTTCGCGGGCTTCCACCCCGCCACCAGCATGCCAAAGAAGGGGCGGTTGGCAGAATGAATGAATATAATAACCATTCGTGCGGCCAACGGCAGCGGAAATTTAGTTTCCGTTATTGCCACTAGAGGAACACTGCAAGCCTCTTTATCCTGTTCATCCCGTGTGCGCCCGAAACATATTAGGTTTTTAATGACACACTTACATTGTCTTAGAATGTTGCTGTTTTGGGCTGTATTTCAGGATTGTTGTGTGACATTATGATTCAGGTAAATCGTAGACAATGCCTCGTGGATGATGATGTGTGCTCCCTAGGGAATTGGTTTTGCTGGTCTGGGCAAAGGAGATGCCGGAAACTATTTCGCTTCGCAGGAAATTGAAGCCTCGGACAGCGGAAACGGTGATAGTTTCAACACACTATATGATTATTGGAGTTTACCGAATTGCACACGCCAGCGTAATTAATTCGTTTTGGATTTTTCACACCCGAAGAGAATGTATTGAGGCATAAGCCACAGAGGGACGGAAAATTGGATATAAATTTCAATCATCGTAAGAGCGAAATTTTGTACAATGTCTGGAATAGCACAGTAAAACTTTTATAAGCAAAAATTGTTTTCCATTTACCTATTTCTAATGTAATTTATCTAAAATCATATAAATTTATTAAATGATTACGAGCCCTAACAACTAAATGTTCGGACAAAAGTAAATTTTTGAAGTTTGAAAGGAGAACTGGAAATTTTACGCAAATAATTAGTAAACACCTAACAGTACAATAAGATAAATCCTTAATAACAATATTATGCATGGAAGAAAATTATTTATTGAATTTAACAATATTTTAACTTTAATAATAAGCAAACTTTACAAAATGAATTTGCAACTAAATGTTGGGATAATTTTTAATTTAGGACCATTAATAAGAGGTTACGTCTCCTTTTGCTTTAATAGCTGCCTGTATTCTAGCAGGCATTGTATTTATCAAATTTTGGTACAATTCTGGCGTGAAACTGTCCCAAATTTCTTCTATTTTGGCTTTTAAGTCCCCAATGGTTTTTGTTGGATTATTGCGTAGAATACGTTTAATTTTATGCCAAAGAGTTTCAATGACATTTAAGTCCGGACGAGGATGAGGGACATGAAAGCACCTTTTTGTCGTTTTCCCCAAGTTGTAAAACTGTGATTTTTTAAAAACAGTCGTTAGAAAATTACGTCATATTTTTCAAGTGCAATTTTAAAGCTACGAAATTTGCCTAAAATCACCAAATAAAGACTTGGGGATTTTTTTGTACATAAAATCAACATCCAGCTTTGCAATAAAGTAAATTTTACCAAAATCTAACTAGTGGTTCCAAAACTGTGATTATTTTAATGTAGGTAGCACCCTCAAAAACACGTTTTTTGAAAAGTGAACTGTGGAACTCGAAAAAAATGCAAAAAAAAATCATATTAACATTTCAGGTTTTTTTCAATATAGTACGGTTATTGAGCTTTGATTTAAATGTTTTTTGACACAAATCCAACCAGCGGTTTCAAAACTGTGATTCTTTAAAACAGTTACTATAAAATTTTATCATTTTTAAAGGTGCAACTTTGAAGCTCCGATAAATGTCTAAAATCACCAAATAAAAACTTGTGTAACTTTTTTTAAATAAAAGCAACATCCAGCTTTACAATAAAGTAAATTTCATCAAAATCCGACTACTAGATCCACGGTTTGAAAATTATAATTCTTTGTTTCTACAATTTTCCCATCCTGCTGGGTTAAAGTGCCACAGTTTTGGAACCGCCGAGCGGATTTTTACGAAATTTACGTTTTTATATAACTAAATGTTGGCATTATAACAGAAAAAACCATCAATATTATGGAAGTTAATTTAGATAACTTTTGCGCGTATAGAAAAAAGACAATCGAATTTACTTTTGTCCGAACATTTACTTGTTAGGGCTCGTATATCAGGAACATTATGTATGATTTTAATAATATTTTTTACGATAACCATAAATAAGGGGTGTTCGGGACCTAAATGACAGATTTTAATATAATTTTCCAACTGCCAAAACATCACCCGTCACTTCTTTTCTTGACACATCAAATTTTCTGATGACGTTCAAAATATCATGCGATTTTAACACATATTCGCTGTGTTAACGAGATGATTGTGAAAACTCTGTATTGTAACTACTTTCTCTGTTACGAAACATTGCCAACTCACTTTCCACCTCTTTGACAGATCCAGAAATATTTGTCTTTATTTTTTACCCCCCAGTAAATAAAATACCATATTACAGCTATCGATAACATAATTCTTTACACAGTCTTTCGGCAAATCCTGTTCAAAGATATTTTTATGACTTCAATTATCCGGCTTAAGTTTCCGTGTATCCAAAGTGGATTCGATAACCGTTCAGTGTAGTTGATTCCAATAAACATCCAATTCCTTCTGTAAGGTTCAGTCGTTTATACGGGTCACACTGGGTACACGAAATCCCCTGGGTGAAGTTTTATAGCCTCACCAGTATTATACAACTGCTTTTAAAAGACATGCAACTTAAACTTTACGATTACAATAAAATTCACAATTATTTATTTTTACTTCTAGGAAACCATTATACCTTTCAATTTGGTTTTTGTGCAGACATGTGTGGGTATAAATAAATAATCCCCGTGGTAATGTTTACGGTGATAAACAATGAAATTAAATTATATAGTCAATTTTCCGTTTTTATCATTGGCAGTTTATTTAAAATATTGTGATTGAAGACTATTTAGGCGGGTTTTATCGCCGTCAAATAAAAACATGATTGTAATGTCACATTGCGAATTGTGGAAGCAATTTTGTCAAAGCCGCAAACGATTTAGAAAGAATAACAAAGCAATGGTTTGTGTGATCGATTTGGCCCTTAAAAGTTGCACATTTTTACGATTCTGTTTTATTGAAAATTTCGGTCGTTCTCCCATACTGAAATAAAACCAAAGGAACAAAAAATATAGTTTTTATTGACATCCGCAGGTTATTGAGACTTTATACAGGTTATTTTACAAGCCCATTGGAGCAATGTAGCGATAAAACTGAAAACTAAATTTTACGCTTGTACTAAGTAGTTTCATCTTTCTATATTCACTTTTTTCTTTGGAGGACGTTTTGAAGTAAGCCTGCGCGAGCATAAAGCAAGTTTGTTGGCTGATATTTGCAGCGTAATTATTAATCTAATTAACAAAATTGTCAACAAGCTTTAACAGATAAAGTGACATACAAGACAGCGATTTATCATCGGCAAATAATGCAATTACTGTTCAAGCTGAGCTGTTATATTTCCACTTGACATGACTGTATTTTAAATGGATTAGTATACGTAAGCTGAAATTTAATTTTATTACATTTTCATTGCTAAAATATTCAAGATAATAATAAAAAGCCAAAAGGAAATGCGCTCACCTTGCAAAACTATTTTCATATAAGTACCTGATGTTCTCCCGTCAAAACTGTGAGGAAAGTTTCATCAAGCTTAAAACGAATATAGGGAAGTTTCAACGCGAAATGTTTGTTTTGATTATTATTAAGGTTGTAATAATTATACTGTAAGTACATTCTTAAAGTTTGTGCTAATAAAAATCTTATAGTTATAATTTATATTGTTGTGCCCAACTTGATTTTTTTTTCCAGAAAGATTTAGGTATCTGTAATTTTAAATACAATTCCATCTCTGTAAATTGATTTCGTTTCGTATGTGTGCTCGGCAATGGTTTGTCATTTTTTGACAGCCCATCATTTATAACAACAAGCAAAGTGACAAAAGGGAAATACACAAACTGAAAGCACATCATCACAGGGCAGGGTGGAAAATACATTATTTGGAATAGCTAACGTTAAATTCAGAAAACGAGCTATATATCTAAGAATGCTTTAGTTTCCACTGCGCTTTTCTATAGAAATGTAATTAGCATTAAATTTGATTCACCCGGTATACAAAAAGGCCATTTACATGTTAATGTGACCTTTTATTACTTTTTAAGCGTATACTTGAGATATGTCTGTAATGCAGATGTAATTGTACCTATTTACCAGTAATTTTAACTTTAAATACAGCAGGACTAAATTAGTGCACGTAAAGAAGTTAACGCTTTCAGAATATAAATTAGACCAAAGAGACATTATTCAAACACTTCTCTCTCATTCCAAATTTATAATACAAATTTCGTGTCTTCGCAATCTGGAACAAATTTTGATGTATATAATTTCTAAATTACTTATTTCTCTTCTGCTGCTGTATTTTATGAAAATGTCTGCTGTAAATGATATGAATTTAATGATAATAAATAATGCAATATTGTAAATAATAATTCAGCTCAACTAGAGTGCGATATTAACTTTAATTAATAACTCCAACTTGGGAATATATGAATCTATAAAATATCAGATATAATTAAATTGATTTTCTACTAAAAATTATAGAAAACGTTTACTTACTGAATGATTCATAATAGTATATTATGCAACGAGCATTTAATGATAGCTATTAAGACACGAGTAAGAGAATTATCATGAATACGAGTGTCTTAATAGTCACTAAAAATGTGAGTTGCATACACTATTTTTTCTACGACTAGACAATATAATGAAAACTAAGAAAATAAATATTATAGCAACTTTATCATAAACCCAGAAATCTCAGAAAATCAAAATGAACTGTCAATTTTTAAACTTTTGATCTGTCAGATGTTTGATATTGACGGATTATTGTAGTAATTTTGCATTTCTATTGGTTATAAATTTGTATCTTAGTGAAAAATCTCTATCATAATGAGTCTCATTACAGTACAGGTAAATGTCTATTTGCAACTCCAAATTATATTATGAAATTATACATTTTTGTATACTTTCTAAAATCAACTTTACATAAAATGCATTTACATTATAATACCACATGCGGAGAAATAAACTTTGCAAAATTCCCATGAAAGAAACATTTTTATTTTGCACGTAGTGAAGTGGAAACCTTCACAAAATGTATCTTATACAACCACAACAGAGACTTGATTGTATGCAAATTACAAGTGCCAGAGTAAATTTAAACTTGCAAATACCTGCACATCAAAAGCATCTGATTTTAAACTTTCAACATCTTATTTTTTAACTGTCCAAAAATCAAACACAACAAAAATATATGGTGCACATCAAATATAGGGGTGAGCATTATAATTTCTAATCAAGTGACACTTTGGCAAATTATTATCCCGGATATTTATGGGATATAACTCCGGGAATATCTAAAGTAACTTTATATTATGTTGTGGCATGTTGGTCCGTTAATTAGTTGCTTATAATGTTTATTTAATGAAACGGATCATCATCTTCACTTTTACAAAATTATGTTAATCTGTTCATTTGCAAATATTGTAATTAATGCTGTTGATTAAATCATGTAATGTAATTCAGTCTCGGTTAAATATGATTAAAATTTATTTAAATGCTTAGTGGAAACATGTTAAGGTTATATTGTCGTAATTTATACAATAAATTTTGAATTTTCTAAAAGAATCCAAAATGATGTTGGTAATTTTACCACGATGTTAGTAATTATGAGGTTAGGCATGTTATGTCATATACGAGCCCTAACAAGTAAATGTTCGGACAAAAGTAAATTTGATTGTCGTTTTTCCATACGCGCAAAAGTTATCTAAATTAACTTCCATAATATTGATGGTTTTTTCTGTTATAATGCCAACATTTAGTTATATAAAAACGTAAATTTCGTAAAAATCCGCTCGGCGGTTCCAAAACTTTAACCCAGCAGGATGGGAAAATTGTAGAAACAAAGAATTATTATTTTCAAAACGTTGGATCTAGTAGTCGGATTTTGATGAAATTTACTTTATTACAAAGCTGGATGGTGATTTTCTTTACAAAAAAGTTATACAAGTTTTTATTTGGTGATTTTAGGCATTTATCGGAGCTTCAAAATTGCACCTTTAAAAATGATAAAATTTTCTAGTAACTGTTTTAACGAATCACAGTTTTGAAACCGCTGGTTGGATTTGTGTCACAAAACATTTAAATCAAAGCTCAATAATCGTACTACATTGAAAAAATCCTGAAATGTTAATTAGACTTTTTGCATTTTTTTTGAGTTCCACAGTTCACTTTTCAAAAAACGTGTTTTTTGAGGGTGCTACCTACATTAAAATAATCACAGTTTTGGAACCACTGGTTGGATTTTGGTAAAATTTACTTTATTGCAAAGCTGGATGTTGGTTTTATGTACAAAAAAATCCCCAAGTCTTTATTTGGTGATTTTAGGCATATTTCGTAGCTTTAAAATTGCACTTGAAAAATGTGACGTAATTTTCTAACGACTATTTTTCAAAAATCACAGTTTTGGAACTCGGTGAAAACGATATAAAGGTGCTTTCATGGCCCTCATCCAGTCCGGACTTAAATGTCATTGAAACTCTTCGGCATAAAATTAAACGTATTCCACGCAATAATCCACCAAGAACCATTGGGGACTTAAAGACCAAAATAGAAGAAATTTGGGATAGTTTCACGCCAGAATTGTACCAAAATTTGATAAATACAATGCTTGCTAGAATTCAGCCAGCTATTAAAGCAAAAGGAGACGTAACCTCTTATTAATGGTCCTTAATTAAAAATTATTCCAACATTTAGTTGCAAATTCATTTTGTAAAATTTGCTAATTATTAAGGTTAAAATATTGTTAAATCCAATAAATAATTTTCTTCCATGCATAATATTGTTATTAAGGCTTTATCTTATTAATTATTTGCTTAAAATTTCCAGTTCTCCTTTCATACTTCGAAAATTTATTTTTGTCCGAACATTTAGTTGTTAGGGCTCGTATAGCCATCGATATACAGATAGACAACTAGTCACACCATCCCTGTTTCTATATCTCGCATCCGCTTCCATTAAGAGCGAGGGACATGCAGAGACAGAAATAATGTGACTCAAAGGTCTACTGAAAATAATTCTGCTATACTTTATAATCTTAAATGGAACACTATATTTTTAAATTTTGATGTAAATTACTCTTTTTCAAAAAAAAATATTTATATTTTTGCAGAAGTCGACATCTGTGACTTCTGCAAAAATATTAATATCTTAACTGAAAAAGACAGTTTGAGAAAAAAAATTAAAAAGAATTATGAAGAACAGCATCCAGAGAACATTTTGATTGTGCCTTTCAATTTTAAGTAACTAGAACATTATTTGAACTTAATCGAAGCATCAGAAAATTGTAAAATATACAGGGTGTTCCATCATTTAAAATAACCAAGTTGGTGTGCGCTCAGCATTATTTTAAGTTGTGCATATTTAGTAATGAAATATATTTTACCTTGAAAATTTTTCGCTAGAATTAATACTAAAGACGATATGGAAGAACTAGATGGACACTCTGTATACAGGGTGCCTGCAATATAGGTGTAAATAACACCATTTTCGATTTGAAATTTAAAATTTGAGGATTAGAAAGTAATTTGTGATATATGTATTTTATTATATTTTATTTTATAAAAGCAAGAGGGTGTCGACTGGATTCCTAAACCTATTTTCTGTATATAACACAAAAAAGGACTTTTGTAACTGTCCGGCTAATAGTTAAGGTTATGTTAGGTTACATTATCATCTCACCACCGACTCTCTCAACTTCCTAACGTGATTTTAAACGGTGTTTGAACACTAGTATCATTGCAGGCTCCGTTACAAAGTTCAAATAATCAATTTGTTGCATTAATGATCTAATATTAGTTTTATTGTTTTCAATATACCTAACTTTGTGTTTATACACTTTCCAGCATTAGGATGCATGTAAGTTAGCCGACCAGCATAAATAACAAGTTACTGCAATTGAGGGTGCATGGTCGCAAATAAACGTTAGTTTGCAGGATTGTGTTGTTGTTCCACACACATATACAGTGGCCCAGTTAGAGAACAACAGTCGCCAGTTAGCTACAATATATCATAACTGCATCAGACACTTCCACAAAACACACACTTGCGCGGTGCTAAATAGAAATACGTTGTGGAAATTATTTCAGCCAAACCATCCAACACATTCTCACATATTGTAATTTACCACCGCTTCATTTTAATTTATTTAAACTTGTAATTATGTTGTTAGTGTGGTATAGTTTTAAAATTATTAGGGTGTTGGAAATGGTCCTGTACTTATGAATTATTATGGACAACAATATAATGTGCCCATCTATCTATACTTTGGTCGTTGTTGCTATCCGTTATTATAATTATGTACGTCGGAAAGTTCTGTCTCCGAGGAATATCCTCACAATAACCGCAAATTACATTTAAGTTGTAATCCATTTATTATTAATAATTAATTAATAAATTAACTTAATTATAATGGTGTATTGAAGTTCCAAATGCGCCAAGTAGATTATAAAGCTTTTAATAACCTAATTCTGCTAACCCTCAAACACTTTAAAAACTTGCCAACATTTTATTTTTTCCTAAATTTTAAGTACAAAGTTTTATATACATATATATAATGGCAAGCAATAAGATTTTTGAAAGTGTATATTCAACTGAATGTTTGTACATGTTACAGTCTAATTAATATAATAATCTAATCATAAATAATATCCTGCTAATGAAATGAAGCTTATGTTCAGTTTAGTCGATTATTCACGGTATTAACGGTCTATGACGTAAAATTTCTATTTAATTGAACACTATACCATTAAACGGTATGTTTTAGGACCGATTTCTTATTGTGTTTCGGTTAACTTTATTTGTTGTAAAAGCGATGGAAATAATTGTTTCAATAATTGTAAATTCGGCTTTTAATCATCTACTAAAGTTAACCGGGACACAATAATTTAACTAAATTAACCATTTTATTACGTTATTAGTATTGTATGTCCAATGTTGATTTCCGTCAATGTGCATGTCTTTAAGTAGAAATTCATCATATTTTTTGCAATGTTCCTTCAAGCTAACAAAAGTCCTTATTGCATATTTCATTTTGTCTTGCAGGTAGCAAAATCCAATCAACGAGAAGTAACTTTAATCAATGTCGATAGACAGACTGCGGGGGAATTTAAGTGTGAAGTTTCAGCAGATGCTCCACTTTTTCACACCGACATACGTGCAGCGCATTTGCTTGTTGCAGGTAAAGACTATTTATTTTCTGCATGCCATAATGAACTTTGTAAAAAAATCCATCACTGTTAAGAGCTATTATGCAACCCTTAAACTATCATCATCCCTGGTTAATTTTAACCGCCTGTATGGAATGTGCACAAGAGTAGTGTGTAAATGAACCAAAATCAATCTGGGATAGCATAAACTGCTTTGGAACACCAACACATCAATAAACATTAGGCATTGAGGATTATCACGGAATCCATTAGGAATATCGTAGGTTTTCCAGTGAGTGAGCCCAACAAAAGGCAATGGATGGTTGGTCAAATAGAGACAGACAACAGAAGGAAATACATCAATTAGGTGATTATATAAACAGATCCGCAAATATAGTTGGTCGACACTGGACAACAAATTTAATTTATCGGTTTCAATTGATACACATTGCCTGAAGATTCACTCTGCTAATTTGTTTGCTCTAGTAATGTCAACATTTAGAAAATTATCTGCTATGCAAGCAAGCAGCAATATGGCATTCATTGGTCGCAGTGGATAAATTATTTAATAATACAGAATTATCTGAAATAATGACAAGCTGAATAAATTACGCGCTTTAATCCAATCACTATTGTGAGGGGCTTACACAACGTAAATAAACATAAATAATTATATACGTATCTAAAGCATGTAGGTATTAAACAATCAAAACAGTTTTATAAAGCAAATATTTTACAATGAGGTCAGCTTGATGTAACTTTATCAATAAAAGGAGATTATCGTGTTAATTTTATACTGGGCACAAAAGCAGATTAAAAGTTTGCTGTATAAAAAAATAACAAAGGAAATTTATTAAGTATTTCTATTTTTATTATGGACTAGAATAAACTAAAATAAAATCAAATTTTGTTTCTTTGAAGTCTTGATTTTGAAGATCACATTAAAATATGTAAGTGACAAAATTTCTAGATATTTAATCACGAGGATAAATCAAGAAGATTGTTATATTTAGATGAGGTGTGTCGATTAAAAAAATGCTGAAAAGCCAGATCTATCGAAGTGAAAAACTACTTCCTATATCAAAAAGTAATAATTTAACATATTATACTCCTCAGAACATGAATTTAAAGTTGTATCTGTTAGAATTTGAGCATTTTGAGGTTAAAGAATAATGCACATATATGTAATAATTATGAATCTCCTAGAACCAACCATAAGAAATTTTTTGACGTTTCGTTTTTGAATCATCATCAAGTCCACTTTTGTGTCCTAAAATACTTTTTACTTTCTCATACGAAGTTTATGGTTTATAGTTTATAGTTTATAGAAAAATTAGAACTCGACTTTTGTTTCTATTTTCAGGATAAATTACAAAGAAAAGTAGATATCCATAATTTGGATGAGATAGCAAATTCTTTTCATACTTTCACGTAAAATTTTCTACAAATTAACTGATAATGTATCTTTTAGATATGGTATTTCAAAAAACGATTCATAAACGGAACACCCAAATTTTTGTCTTAACTTTAGCTGTAGAAGTCCCCAAAATATCCCCTATTAAATCAGGCTTCACTAACTCCTCCTCTGGGGAGTCGATTAATCAATTTCCGACTCTTATATCAAAATAAATAAGAGAACTCATTTTCATTCTGTTTCATTTTTTTTTTTGTTAATATTGTTTGGGGATTTGAGAACTTTTCAAATATTGACTGAAAGGCCTATTTGAAGCCAGTTGTTTTCAAATTTATGCTACCTAATATTTGCACTAACCTCAGATAATTTTTATAAGATTGGTTATTTTTCTTATTGACCCCACATTATAATGGAATCAAAGCTGGCTTTATTTCTGAATCAAATAATAAGTTTATTTTTGGTCAAAATGAAGCTATTAGTGCCAAAAATGGACTTGTAATTTATACTTTTAGCTGACGATATAGTTAGGCCAGTCATTCAAGCATTTTAAAGTCCATTTTGCCTAAAAACTTGGACACAAGTTTGAAAACGCTAAAATAATATTAAGTCTAAATTTGCAATCCGTTCGGATGACCGGAACATTGTCAAAAATTGAAAAAACTACAATTTGCAATATCTTCTTGTACAAAATTACAAAAGTTATGCAAACTTGGACATATGTTAAGTGGCCTATTACAAATCTTTCAATGAGTTTGCAACCTTTTTTGCTAAACGGAACCTCGATTTTTAATAAATAATTAGTAAATTTTGTTGTAATTCTTCGTACAAAATTCCAAAATTCAAAACTTTTGAAATATTGTGTACCTTTTTTGCTTGAATGACTAGCCTATAGTAAAATTGTCATGAGAACACTGTACATTTGCTTCTGTTTTTATATCACTATATACATTTTTGCTCTCACTGAGTTTCTTCCTTTCAGAAATTCCAACAGAGAAGCCAGTCCTTAGACCCGAGGTCCAGAAACTAGCTCCCGGAGCCAGAGTTCGGGCTAACTGTTCAACCCCCGGTTCCTTTCCTCTTATGAACATAACCTGGTTCATCAATGACGTTACGGTAAGCAGCCTCGTTTATATCGATTGTAATAATAGAGTTTTACAATTTCCATTCTGGAGCTAAGTACCACATTTGCCAGTATTTATATTGTAATTATGTTCGTGCATGAATACTGTAAGATGGTCCAAAATGTACATTATTAGACATGCAATTGCTGGCAGTTGCCTGTATGGTTACATTTGGATATTAATTGGAATAATTTGGTGTGTATTCTGTATTTTGTGGGACATTTGTTTCACTTTGGTAGGTTGCAGTGGTAATAAAATTATTAATCTATGCAAATGTGAATACAGGTAATTTGCTTCGAATGGTATAACTGTATTTATTGCTTTAGGGTAATTATGGGGTGGTGAAGATCAAAGAATATATTTTGCACATGTACAGTAAATTTATTAATGATTTTTATTTATAATTAATTTCCAACAAATTAGTTTTTATTTATTAAATGTTTTAATTAATGTCAATTTAAATTTATTTTGCACAATTCAATTTGCATGGGATTATTATCGTATTTATTTTGTCCACATCAATAATTCCAAACTGTTATAATTAAACCTATAAAAATCCTACATAAACTAATACGAAATATAAACGCAACAAACTTTTCGTTACTTTTACCTGGGCTATAATAAATAACACAGACATTGTTGTACTTTTCATGTACAAAAAAATAATGTTATAAATAAATCACAGTGATGTATCTGGGTGTAGTAACATGGATTAGTGCCAGTATTTACTTAACAAAGCACAAAACGCCAATTAATAAAATTAATGTAAAACACCCTCCTCACTCCAGACTTGTCGGGGTTTCTTCCTTAAACTCAAACTAGTAACTACAGAAGTAAATATAATTTAAGGAATGCTAATATTGGTTTAGAAATTTAAGCACTCAAACCCTTTAAATTATTCAATAGTAGTACTTAAGTAGTTCAATAAACCCGTTTCGGTTTAGATTCGAAGGCATTTACACGAGATATTATTATACTAAAGTTTGTTGTATGGGTGTATTGAAAAGAAAATAGCCAGGGGTTCAAATGGAATCCTAAATAAATTTGTTTTTGCACCATATCATTAATTTTGTAATAAAATTAATTAACACATCTTACTGCCGAAGGGATAGGATTTAAAATCCGGAAGGCATTAATTACTTTTGGCTGTATTTGTATAACGTGGAATATGTTTTAGAAAATATATATTAACTTTGAGATTGAGGTTAGCATTTCCATCAATGTTTAAATAATTATGTGATGCACACCAGTCACCTCATAAAATTTTATGTTAGCTTATCTCGTATCAACATACCCTTTTTATTATTCATAGAAACGGAAAAAAATCCTTAACACTTCGTCATTATTGAGGAAGATGGATCCACCTTGGAACTTTTCTCGTCTATGTACATTTAAGTTTTAAATCCAATTTATGTGCATTAAGACAAGAGTAATATTATCTTTCAGGAAAAGTGCTTATGAATTAATAATTAATCATCAAATGTGTTCTGTGATTACTTTTCCCTAAATCACTTGTTGCGCTACATTTTACAGTGGAAGTGGAAGATCTAATGAGTATATTCATTCCATTTGCGCTTTGACATGATGACAAAGGGCCATAACCACACACCTATACTATAAGTCTGTTGCGTCGTTGCATATTTGGAATATATATAGGAAATGCTCGTAGGAATGAATTTTCAGTTTTTTTGCATAAGAATACAGAAAGGCAAATAATCTTCCGATTGAGGATTTAGTATTTCGGGGTTTCAGTTCAGAAAGTGAAAATGAAATTGATTCCCGTAATCCTTCTTGATATAAAGATCTAAGGGCTTATGCTTCGATACAAAATTGAATTTACTAACATACAACACTGTCTGTAGAGCGCACCTTTGAAGCCCGATACGTGCTTTCCCAACATATTGAAATATATATGTATATATGTGTATATTTTTAGTAACTTTCGTATATTACAGTGCACGCTAAAATGCAAAGATAATGTTGCTGTTGCATAGCTTGAATATTAAATGCCGGATCGGCTGGAAAATTTATCAGCTTATAATATTTTTCTCATAAGATCTTCTGAATAAATATACAAATTTTCCTATATTAGAAAATATTTACAGAAATCCTCTTATAGACGAAGATGTGCAAGTAATATTTTTTGATAAATATATCCAACTCAAAGCGAAGAAAATTCTCTATGTTACAATTACTGTGTACCAAAACAGGTTGCATGTCTATGTTGTGAAGTTTTGTAACCAACGTACCTACTACGAGCCCTATCAACTAAATGTTCGAACAAAAGTAAATTTGATTGTTTTTTTCCATAATTTTCCATTTTTTGCGCAAAAGTTATCTAAATTAACTTCCATAATATTGATGGTTTTTTTCAGTTATAATGCCAACATTTAGTTATATAAAAACGTAAATTTCGTAAAAATCCGCTCGACGGTTCCAAAACTGTAGCACTTTAACCCAGCAGGATGGGAAAATTGTAGAAACAAAGAGTTATTATTTTCAAAACGTTGGATCTAGTAGTCGGATTTTGAAGAAATTTACTTTATTGCAAAACTGGATGTTGGTTTTATGTACAAAAAAGTTACATAAGTTTTTATTTGGTGATTTTAGGCATTTATCGGAGCTTCAAAGTTGCATCTTTAAAAATGATAGAATTTTCTAGTAACTGTTTTAAAAAATCACAGTTTTGAAACTGCTGGTTGGATTTGTGTCAAAAAACCTTTAAATCAAAGCTCAATAATCGTACTATATTGAAAAAATCGTGAAATGTTAATATGAATTTTTTTTGCATTTTTTCGAGTTCCACAGTTCACTTTTCAAAAAACGTGTTTTTTGAGGGTGCTACCTACATTAAAATAATCACAGTTTTGGAACCACTGGTTGGATTTTGGTAAAATTTACTTTATTGCAAAGCTGGATATTGGTTTTATGTACAAAAAAATCTCCAATTCTTTATTTGGTGATTTTAGGCATATTTCGTAGCTTTAAAATTGCAGTTGAAAAATGTGACGTAATTTTCTAACGACTGTTTTTAAAAAATCACAGTTTTGGAACTTGGGGAAAACGACATAAAGGTGCTTTCATGGCCCTCATCCAGTCCGAACTTAAATGTCATTGAAACGCTTTGGTATAAAATTAAACGTATTCTACGCAATAATCCACCAAGAATCATTGGGGACTTAAAGACCAAAATAGAAGAAAATTGGGACAGTTTAACGCCAGAATTGTATCAAAATTTGATAAATATAATGCCTGCTAGAATATAGGCAGCTATTAAAGCAAAATGAGACGTAACCTCTTATTAATGGTCCTAAATTAAAAATTATCCCAACATTTAGTTGCAAATTCATTTTGTAAAGTTTGCTAATTATTAAGGTTAAAATATTGTTAAATCCAATAAATAATTTTCTTCCATGCATAATATTGTTAATAAGGCTTTATCTTATTTTATTGTTAGGTGTTTACTAATTATTTGCGTTCTCCTTTCATACTTCTTTTGTCCGAACATTTAGTTGTTAGGGCTCGTATAATTAGATAAAATATCTAGGTTGGTGGAAATTTCAAAATAATTTGATATTTTTCATTGTAATTATAAATATTTTTTTCTTTTTGTATGGCAACAAAGCGGAAGTTGCAGCAATCACAATAGGTCATAAATGAAACTTACTTTGATTTTTGTAAATTAACATTAACTAGAAGACTATCGGTTGAAAATCTGGCCCTTAGTATCTATACAACAAGCGTATTTTCTATAATCACATCCAAAAATATACTCCCATTAATACACTTTCTCTCCATCTAAATTTAAACGTTCTAACTTTGATTTAATCTTCCGCGGAGTTTTTGCTGTCCCCAAAATGATTGCATATTATTTTTGAATGGCCCCACAAGACATCGCACAACAATATAAAAATTTTATTATCATTTATGTATGTTTTATCTGGTTGTGGACCAACTTCACCATATATTTTGTTTATGGTGCAATATATCTAAAGTGTTTCGAAGTACTTTGCTTTACCACATAAATTTTCAACAAAACTACTGTAGTGGACTTGGCAAACAATGAAATTAAATTTTTGAAAGTAAATCATACAAAAACAGCATTGAATAAATACGCCACATATTTCAATAACAAATCTGGCAGTTATTGAGACATTTCTTTTTTGATTTACTAGTGCGCCGAAATATTAAACAATAAATTATGATGGTTTATTGAGGGCGTGCCATTTAGAAGTATTTATCGCATACTTCCTCATTTTGTCACTGATTAAGCAGTAGAAGACTTTATATAATGAATGATAGTATTAAGGATTTAAATCGACAATTCGACATCTACTAAGCCTTGTCAAGTTTTGTGAGTCTTATCTGAACCCTACCAGAGGTCTACAGTGTCGTTATACGCCTTTTTTGGATGTGACAGCCCGTATTCAAGTCATCTATCAGGATAGATATTCAATAAATGATGGGGTATTATAGCGGAATTTAAGTGGCCATATCACTTACTGCTGCTTCTCGAATTACATCGCTCCATATACCGGATTTACATTTTCAATATTCTTATTTTTACAATAGTCGTATAGAAGGTTTAGATGAGACAGATGAATTGATACAATTATATATTTACTATTTTATTAAAAAAGCACCTAAAGTAGTCGTATTGAAGTGAACCTTTATTATTAACAACTCGTAAAATAAACCTAAACTGATGTAATTAAATTAAAAAGATTAAAAGAAAAAGGGAGAATTCTTATGTGTATGTGATGAATATTAATAAATATAAAAAAACCTACATAGTTCATTCTTTGTCCATATTTATAAATAAGTATATCTTAATTTAACTATTTTTTAGATAGCAAGACTAGATTTAATTCTTATAGTGGAGAATCTTTCTTATAAACTAAATCAATCGCAAAAGCTCCATAACTGAATGATCTCTTTCCAAATTTGTTTATTCCGGAGAATTATAATACCTACTGTACGATAAAATTTAAAACTATTAGGTATTATTGATTTATTCTAAAATGTTCGTATTTTTGGACATTACACTAAATCGGTCATCACCAAATTCTTAAATTTATAAAAATTAACACACAATTATGAACACCAAGTATCTGATATTTTTCGAAATACTATAAGATTTTTGATTTTGACCATATCAGAAAAAGCCATAAAAATTTTCTGTTAAACTACACATTAAAAATTTAAAATGTTTCTCATATGATGTACGATTCTTAAGTAATAATGCGATTTTTTCTTAAAGCTTTTTCTAAAGAGTTTTCCCATTTGTTGCATAGTTACTGAGACAAGTTGTACCTATATTATTGTTTAAATATAGGTACCTACAATAATAATTTATGTAGTTAAAGCCATAGTTAAAAACTTATCTTGGAAAACTAGTACCTACAAATATAACAATTTGGAGATTGTTTAGGCTTAATCTAAGTTTCAAGTTTTCTTGGCGTGTAAAGTTACTTCAAAATTCAAGAAATTATTTTTGTCCAAATTAAATTGTCAACCTTTAGTACATCAATTTTAACTAAAACTCTTATGCTTATAAAGAATTACTGCCGAATATAATTGTCATCTCAGGCTTGCCTAACCTATAGCATTTTTGAGATTTTAATGAAAATTTACTAAGAAATTCAACAATTTTCATTTTTTTTTATAAAAACTTCCCAGTTGATACTCTAGGGCGTAGTTAATAAGAATATTACTATGGACCCTGTTCAAAATCCACTAAAGTAAGGGAAAGTTTTACTACAAAGGAAGATAAATTTACAAGCTGGGGGTATATGGGGTGTTTCGCAATTCACACACAAATAAAACTGAATATTTATTTACTTTATTTTTCGATCAGACGGAATGTAGTATTTTTAATTATTATTTAATTTAGTAGCAGAAGATGGAGACTTATAAAAAATGTTGCATTTAATTGTATTAGATATTATGGTTTGAACTTGGTTTTGAAAATTTATTATGTGTTAATTGTATTAATTTTTTAATATTTTAAGTTGGGAGTCAACATTCTTTTCCATAACTTTTAAATTTTTAAAACTGCGATTATGTACAGGGTGTCCCATTTTCGACACTTTTAGGGGTATTGGCGTTATTATCAGAGATAGAGTGTTGCGGTTTTCACCTTCATTTTCTACTTTTTTACGAAACGAAAGATTGCGGGGTCAAATTCGTCATGGCTCTCTTAGTTTTTAATCTACAGAGTGATTCTCAAAATCTTTGTTTTTTGTATTTCCGTTATGCGTTTACTTATCAAAAAGGTGAAAACTGAGCTAGATAGAGTTTTTTACGTAGAATTCAGTGGCGTAGACAGTTTGTGTGTAAAAGGTTTAGTTTTTGAGATATTGCCCAAACTTATGTTTTTTTAAATGGGACACCCTATATATTTTTTTTATATTGAATAAGCATATTTTAGGCTTTCCAAAAATATATAATACTTAATATTTATTTTGAAAAACAAGCTCAAAATTCGATATTTTTAATAATTTACTTTATTTATAACAGTAGACCATGGCTAGTTTATTAGAAACAAAATCACTCTGTAGATTAAAAACTAAGAGAGCCATGACAAATTTGACCCCGGAATCTTTCGCTTCGTAAAAAAGTAGGAATGTGAAAACCGCAACTCTCTATTTTAGATAATAACGCCAATAAAAGTGTCGAAAATGGGACACCCTGTACTGTAAAAGTCTGGTGGAAAAAAAAAAAGATTTTGTTCCATTTTGCCGCGTAACATATATCATACAAATAAATAGACCGTATGCGCAATTTTGAAGCACTCTGTATGAACCAAAGAATGAAACTCAAGGGTTTTTTCTCAAAATGTTTGTGAAATGTCATTACAACACAATAAATTAATATTTTTGCGAAAAAAATTGTTTCTGTTCAGTTATCTTTATCAGTTGTCATAATTTAATGTAATTTGTAAATGGATTAAAAGTGCTGAACAATAACAGACAACTTTAAACCCAACGTGCTTTGATTGCGAACAAAGACCAAGACTTTATTTGTAAAGCTCTTCCAAATTATAGATCTAAGCTGACATAAAACCCTGAGGGCCAGTATTTCAGTCGTTGGTTAACTTTAATCGCTGATTTAAATCCACGGTTAATAATTGTAACTATGATGGATTTAAACTTGAATTAGAGTTAACCAACGACGAGTGTCCAAACATTCAATATTCCAGAAAATTAATCGAAATGTAATGATCTGTTTTTCAACCGATACTTAATCTTAACTAATAGGTAGTTAATTTCATTTGTAACTATTGTCTTCATAATAGGATATCTAAGAAAATGAACTTGTTAAGGTTCACTTTCGATTGAAAAAATGGTCAAAATAATTTTCTGTAGTGATATTTACAGCATAATTTCATTTAAGCTGAAAAAAAAGTTACGTGCCCCTAAATAACAGCACATTATGTATGGAATGGTAAACCAAAGCAGTACAGTTACATTTTTGAAAGATAAACACAAATGTGCATATTATGCAAACCAACAACCCTCTCACTATGTAACTTTCACCCTTGACTTGTTTTGGTACAGAACGCCGTATTATTTATTTTGTTATTAACCTTTCGCATATTTGGGGATCTGACGTGCCGGTTCTCCCCAACCTAACCTACTGAAAAACTCACAAGCCGAGCATTTTAACATTTCACCAAATCCCTCTTAAATTAATCAACAGATTTATATAACTATTTGTATTTGGCGGTATGTGTGCGCCAAGACATACATATTTATAGGGTTGATTCAACAACGGAATACCGAATAAAGCAGAGGGCGCTTTGGAAACATTTTCACGTTATGCCATCAACTTCATGAAAAGATATATAATTGAAGCTGCTGGCTGTAGTATGGTACAGTGTCGACTACCCAGCGGGTGGTCAGACTGATAATTCCAGTCAAGTAAGACGGTGGAAGCTGTTAATTGATAGTCACCCTCATCAGGCTTAATCTTCTAAGGGTATCCGCAG
Source organism: Pediacus dermestoides (assembly GCA_963942485.1). Classification (NCBI taxonomy): domain Eukaryota; kingdom Metazoa; phylum Arthropoda; class Insecta; order Coleoptera; family Cucujidae; genus Pediacus; species Pediacus dermestoides. Next base: position 9,034,011 of record OZ012629.1, read on the forward strand.
GCTACGACACTCGAGCCTCAAGACTAATGTTCAATACCTTGCCACAAACTGTGTACTTGACAGATGTTTCAACAAACCCCTTTGTATTTGTTATTCACAATACATTATTCATTGCTGCTGCTGTTCCATTATATACATCAAGTGTTTCACAGAGTTATGCATTGGAAAAAGGTATATTCTAGAGAATTACCCCGTTATAATAATTTTCTATATCTGTAGACTAATTAACAGAGTGTAAGAAGATAATATATGTGAAGGGTGCGAATTTATACATTCTGGGTAAACATCGACTAAATATTAACAAAATTAATCAGGTTCTAAGTTTGTTAAAGGTGTATTAGACAAACCACCTGGAATTATAATTCCTAATATACAGCTCATACATGAGACGTAAATTGCAATTTAACCAACGAATATTTACATTATTAATATAGTAATTACACCACATATTCCATAGGTAAATAAAAACCATACCGGCTGTTGTATAGTTAGTTAATCCTTAGATAATTTCATCCGACAGTTCGAAAAACTTCCTAATTAATAATACTAAAAAATCTATTTTTATCATTCAGGAAAAGAATATCATAAATTCCAATTTAAATTAAAATTCCTTTTCCAACATCACAAAAACAACAACAAAAAATCACTGAGGCTATCAACTATAATTTTCGTTTCTGCTTGAATAATTTAAATGTATTCAATTTAAAAAAAGGCGGATGCTTGAAACGTCAAATTAGCGTAAGATATGAACCTACTTAAAAGTTTACAATTTCATTACGTCGAGCTCTAACTTATCTGATGTCTAGCATATTTCACAAAGTTTTTAATTATACATTACTTTTAATTGAAGTTAATTCAGTAATGAGATATTTTCGGATATAATTTTGCATCCTGCTTTATCTTTTATTGTATTTACCAGCTTGGTGTGGTGGAGTTTAGGTTAGTCATCTTGGTTTAGGATTTGTGTGCAGATGGAGAAAAAATACTAAAAACATACTGAAAATATTATTAGTAAATAACTGACTACTTTTTATACAAAAATATCTTATACTACCAGCACATGACTTTATTATACAAACCTTACCTAATTTATATTCTGTATTTATTGAATATAATAGAATATTTTAAAAGGAAAACCTCATGATTTTCGTCAGCAGTTTACGTATAAATAGATGGCTTTTTTCAAGATTTTCATAAAAAGACTAAAACGCGTCTTTAGGAAAACTACGTCTTCTAGATACCAAATTGATCAAATTTATAATTCTGTATCAAACCCACTGCTTCTGTAAAAGAATCTTCGAATAACAGTCTTCTACTTGGAATATTTTCTAATAAATAGAAGAATAAAAAAGTTATTCTCATAATGAGTGTAGAAAGTAGGAGATTTCATACAATTGTTACTAAAACAAGGATAATATTTTAACAATGTCAATAAAATACGGTGATCCATAGAAATAAAATTTTTAAATTTAGTAGTCCCAGATTTTTTTTAATATTTCGTACTCACCATCTTATAAAAACTGTCAAGTAGGTACATATTAAAATTTCTGAAAACCAACAATTTGGAGGGAAATTGATACAATCATTATCAGTTTTTAACAATGTCAGTCCTGCTGTAAAATAATTCGAAGTACCTACTGAAATTTTCTACGGTATAATCACGATTATGATTAGCTGTATTTTTAAGTGACCTTTTCCTATTCATATTCGTAGCTAATCGATAACATTTTTCCACCGATTTTTTAGAAAATATATACAGGGTGTATCAGTTTCTATCGAGCAAACTTTAATGGTACATTCTCCTGGTCATCCTGAATCGGAAAAATGTATATTATATATGTACCTCTATCTCGATTCCTAAGAAAGATACAGGGTGTTGAAGTTTACAAGAAAAAATTATTTTTTTGTAATAACTCACATAAAAAAGTTTGGATTCAAACAAAATTTTGCATACCTATCCTCCTCCCTAAGGACAATGTTATAAAGATATTTTCGATTTTGGGGGGGCACCAGTGGCGTGCAATTCGGTCACATTTCAATTATTTCAAAGAAAAAAGTATGCCACTGTAATTTAAAAAAAATATTTTTTACTATCGAATTCCTTGTTCAATTTGGAGTGAAATTTGCTTTTACAGAACAAAAGTTGAAGTTTTAGTTCCAGAGATAATTAATTTTTTCCAACGACATGCTAACTTGAAATTATTAAAAAATCCGGGAATGATGACAGATGCTGTTAATTCATTAGTTCGTCGTTGTCAGAAATGCATCGAGGCTGGCGGGTTGCATTTTGAACAGTTGCTGTAATTTTATAATTATTTTTTGTTACTTTTTGTTTTTTAATAAATTTCCTATGTGATTTGTGACTAATTTCAAGTTGGCACGTCTTTCGAAAAAACTAATTAATTCTGGAACTAAAACTTCAATTTTTGTTCTATAAAAGCAAAGTTTACTCCAAATTGAACAAGGAATTCAATAGATAAAAAAATATTTTTTAAAAATTACAGTGGCATGCTTTTTTCTTTGAAATAATTGAGATGTGGCCGAATTGCACGCCACTGGTGCCCCCCAAAATAAAAAATATCTTCATAAAATTGTCCTTAGGAAGGAGGGCAGGCATACACAATTTTATTTGAATCCAAGCTTTTTTATAAAAGTTATTGCAAAAAAATGATTTTTTCTTGTAAACTTCAACACCCTGTATCTTTCTTAGGAATCGAGATAGATGTATATAATATACATTATTCCGAATCAGGACGACTAGGAGAATGTACCATTAAAGTTTGCTCGATAAAAACTGATACATCCTGTATACAACTGCATCTTCATTAATGTCAAAATATCTTACAAGTAACCGGTGATTTTATCATTTGTTTACTGGTTGTCATGACAACTAAGCAAATTCAGGTCACTAATATTTAATATTTACACTAGGACAATAAAACTAAGGCAAATTATTATTATTATTATATTAATATTTTCAATAATTATACAAAATTTAAAATTAATCAATTTGTATGAAAACAAACATAGAATTTTGAAAATGTGCATTGAAAATTCAATTAACAGTTGTTCATTAAGGACCAGAACCACAATCAAGTAAAACTCGACATACATCTAAACCACATTTAATTAAAGCCAACTTCTATTGTGATCATGGACCTAACAGTAAGTCTGTTTGACATGGATGACTGTTAACTAAAGCTTATTTTAGTAACGTTAAACTTAGGTTGAAAAATTATAAGATATAAGACTAAGTTAAGACACATCTGCAGCCACTCAGGACTGCGTTATTTTCAGTTATCTACAACTTTCGGTTATACCGGAAATGAATGTCAACTTCCTTAGTTATTTACATTTTTTGATGAAATATATGAAGATATTAATATTAACACTTTAATTTCCGAGTTTTTGCCATTTAAAAAACAATTCGTCAACATCAGAGTAATTAAATAAAATGTAATAACTTAAGCTGTTACTAAAGAAAGTTCTTATGAAATAAGTTTTTTGATGTGCTTGAAGTAAAATTATCTTATAGAAGTGTTTGTAATTAAATATTACTTCCTATTTACGAGTTGAAACTATGAAAACTGTATTTTTTGAATTGGAGCTACCTCTATCTATATTTATGTTACTTATAGATTATTTATGAATTATTATTTGCGGTACATTGAGAGTGCATAATTTAATTCTTTTTGTTAAGTGCACCTTCCTGTAGATTTCGTAAAATGCGATTGAGTCACCATTACAATAACCAGTTTTCAAGAAATTTCCAATTTCATTTCTGAAATAATAAATAAATACATTTACTCAAAAACTACTCGTCAACTTGTTGATTAAATGTGTGAGTGCTGCTTTGTAAAAGGCACCTCGTCAATTTAACATGCCTGAGTGATTCCATCGTCTCCATCGAAATCATCGCCACGTAACCACCGTGTTATAATTTGGCTGAAAGCAATTGGAGAGGAGTGTCAGTTGCCGGCAATTGTTCGTTGTTTGATAAATATCAACTCATTAAATAGTAGAAATTCCAGACGTACATACAATAAAGTTGTAGTTTGGCGCCCAGTTCCCCATTTTAGGTGTTCGGTGGGGAAACTGTCTGCAGACAATATGCCCGTAAGCACAGTTACAGCGCAATACTATGGCTAATTATTATAGCCTACTGGGTAATTGGACTGTAATTTGGACGGCGTGTGACGTAGTGACAAAGGGCACACGTAGCCAACGCATAACTCCACGCTAATTAATCAGACTCTACTTAGCACTGCTGTTTCATATAATTAATATTATTACGTTGTATTATACCAACCGCAAACGAAAATCGTTTTAAAGGTGGTGGAAAAAATGCTTTGTTACCCCCTGCTTTTTTTTTAAATTCCATTCCGTAATTTGCAGACCGGTGTACGATGAAGTAATTGCTTTACCATTTCAGAGGGTAACTGGATTACATGGTTTGTTTCACAATAATTTAGCTTTTTTGCTGTTGCTTTTCTCCTTAACACCTCAGCGAAAAGTAATTCCCTTGCACGGAATATGTTCCCCCAACGTGGAAAATTATACACGATTTGCCGTTTTTTAAACGATTATTGGGTTGTCTTATTCAGCAAGGAATAAAGAGGACCATTATTAATTGTTTATTTCTAAAAGTCCACGTTTGCTTATGAGAAGAAAAGAAAAATGTTTTTAATCTACACAACGTTATCATTTATTTAAAATTACCTGTCCACACACTCAAAATAAAATTTATATGTACGAGCCCTAACAACTAAATGTTCGGACAAAAGTAAATTCGATTGTCTTTTTTCCATACGCGAAAAAGTTATCTAAATTAACTTCCATAATATTGATGGTTTTTTCTGTTATAATGCCAACATTTAGTTATATAAAAACGTAAATTTCGTAAAAATCCGCTCGGCGGTTCCAAAACTGTGGCACTTTAACCCAGCAGAATGGGAAAATTGTAGAAACAAAGAATTATTATTTTCAAAACGTTGGATCTAGTAGTCGGATTTTGATGAAATTTATTTTATTGCAAAGCTGGATGTTGGTTTTCTTTACAAAAATGTGACACAAGTCTTTATTTGGTGATTTTGGACATTTATCGGAGCTTCAAAGTTGCACTTTTAAAAATGATAAAATTTTCTAGTAACTGTTTTAAAGAATCACAGTTTTGAAACCGCTGGTTGGATTTGTGTCAAAAAACATTTAAATCAAAGCTCAATAATCGTACTATATTGAAAAAATCGTGAAATGTTAATATGATTTTTTTGCATTTTTTTCGAGTTCCACAGTTCACTTTTCAAAAAACGTGTTTTTTGAGGGTGCTACCTACAATAAAATAATCACAGTTTTGGGACCACTGGTTGGATTTTGGTAAAATTTACTTTATTGCAAAGCTAGATGTTGGTTTTATGTACTAAAAAATCCCCATGTCTTTATTTGGTGATTTTAGGCATATTTCGTAGCTTTAAAATTGCACTTGAAAAATGTGACGTATAATTTTCTAACGACTGTTTTTAAAAAATCACAGTTTTGGAACTTGGGTAAAACGACATAAAGGTGCTTTCATGGCCCTCATCTAGTTCGGACTTAAATGTCATTGAAACTCTTTGGCATAAAATTAAATGCATTCTATGCAATAATCCACCAAGAACCATTGGGGACTTAAACACCAAAATAGAAGAAATTTGCGGCAGTTTCACGCCAGAATTGTAGCAAAGTTTAATAAATACAATGCCTGCTGGCATACAGGCAGCTATTAAAGCAAAAGGAGACGTAACCTCTTCTTAATGGTCCTACATTAAAAATTAGCCCAACATTTAGTTGCAAATTCATTTTGTAAAGTTTGCTAATTATTAAAGTTAAAATATTGTTAAATTCAATAAATAATTTTCTTCCATGCATAATATTGTTATTAAGGCTTTATCTTATTGTATTGTTAGGTGTTTACTAAATATTTGCTTAAAATTTCCAGTTCTCCTTTCATACTTCAAAAATTTACTTTTGTCCGAACATTTAGTTGTTAGGGCTCGTATAACTTCTTGGTTTGGGAAATCTTTTTATTTTTTGGCGAATGCGCCGGTTTTAATTTTTATCCAACTCTAGCTTACCTAGATGTACCTTCAAGATCTTTAAAGAATAACTATGAAATGAAGTAAATATTAATTTCTAATGATATCTTCTTTAAAAATAATCATAACAAATAAAACTTAAATCAGAAAAAATAATTTTAAATTGCAAGTAAAATTCTGGCGGATGCGCCGGGTTTAAATTGATTTAACTTTGTTAACTCTGAGGGAAATTGACATCATCACCAAAATTCTTTTAATGTAGCTTTCAACGCACTCAGAAATAATTACCTCCCTTCATTTTCCTGTTGAACTTAATAGAGAATGTCTTATATCGAAACCATAGGCGTCGAGTTTCTGAATATTCAGTGCTAAAAACGTGTTTAAATAAGAAAGTAAAAATCATATGCTTATTTGCTATTTTCCTAAAATCGTAACTGTTTACGACAGATGCATATTAATAAAGAAATGTGAAAAATAAGTATTACAAATGTTAGAGTTGTTTTAAGAGTGGCAGACTGGATGATGGGGCCATAAAAATATAAATTTATGAAATATTTAAACAGATTGCAATAAAAATATTTGAAAAATACTAAAACCATTACTCGTGAAGAGTAGTTTATGAACATTTGAAATTTCTTAAAAGTATTTCTTATTGAAACAGTAATTATTATATTCTATTATGCCGAACAAAAATCTGAAATTGAACTCGTTATATTTGATAACGATGACTAAACATCGTTCTGTTCTTTAAACCTTCTTGAGACTCTCATAAAAATCATATACAAACAATATCTTCATCTGAGCTATGGAATAATTACACAGCAGAACAATAAACACTACAGCAAATTTAATCAGTTTTCCGATTTGTTTGCAGATTCATCCAAGTGCCGAGGTGGAAATTCACAGCAAACCCAATCGTTACGATGCTCTGCCTGGTCTTGAAACGGTTCGGTCAACAATCGCAATAAAAGACTCTTCCAAGTTTTTTAAAGGTGGCAAAGTACGACTTCGCTGTTTGGCTACGATATTTAACTTGTACAACGAGTCAAGGGATGCAGAAATTCTAGAGGATTCTCCAAAAATTGCGCAGGTCATCTCAACTCCCAACAGTGCAGGTAGATATTATAATACTGTGTGATTTAATTGAGGTGCAACAAAAACAATTTCCAGTTTTAGTTGAAATTATTGTTGTTTCAGGCAGCAACATTGTCATAAAGAACAACGCAAATGTACTCATGTTGGTGCTTTTGCTGCTTTACGACCTCCATGCATGGTTGAGAAGATTTCAACAATAAATTTATTATTGTGTTATTAATCAGACGACGTTAAAATAAGTGATAGTGTTTATTTGAATAAAAAGCCGTGATATATTGTGTAAACATAGGGTTTTATTGTTGTTAATCCAGAATGTGTGATTTAAGGTTATGTATATTGAAAAACAAACAGGAATAAACTGTGAATAAAGCACAAGAATTGTGCCAAAAAGTTTGTGTGATTTTCGTTAAAATTAAATAATAATAAGAATAAACCAAAACTGATTGAGAAGAGCGCGCGGGGTGCAATAATTATAGTGTACATTTTCCGTAGCTTAATAATTTTACATAAAATTTAGGGAAAGTTTGTCCTTGTTGTAACTGTTTAGTTTTGTACAAAAATCATATTAAAGCTGTTTTGTCAACCTATTTATACACCTGAATTGCTCAATTTTAGATTTTATTTCCAACTAATTTCCATTGGGTGGAAATATTCTGCTGTGCGAAATGAAAAACTCACAAAATATTTGTCGCTCAATGTGAATAACTATTCTGCAAATATTGGTTGTTTTAAGGGTAAATTTAAAAATCGTGAATTTTTTATATATTTTATTTGGAGAAAGAGTTTACTTTTGTCTCTATGTTGACAATTTATAAATTCTAATATAAATTTTAAATTTACCCCCCCTACATCATCTGTCAAATGTGAATATTCCATATATAATAAATATGATGTAAATTTTGTTAACATATATTCATAAATGTGAGGTATGGTATGCTGTAGACGACCTTAAAATTTATATTGGGTGTTCACACTTGCAAAATAAGTTACATGTGGAATTCTGGATATTTATGGACGTTTCGTGTATATTTTAGAAAATTCCCCGACATACTTAAACCAAAAAGTCCTTTAAGTATTGTTTTACTCAATATGTGTATTGTAAATAATAAAAATATCTTTGTTGTGGAAATTGTCTTGGAAAAAACATACCTACAGGAAAATCGTTAATTTTTATTTCTGACTAGGCAGTAATTAATGTAACAATCAAACAACACGAAAATTCACAAAAATAAACCAAATACCTATTTTAGAAAAAATGTAGGACATCGAATTATGTAAACAATAAATAATATTTATGTATTTCTACCCGACAAAGTCCATATATTATATGTAATGTATATAAAAGTTAAAAGAAAGCATGCAAAAATAGTGCAATTATTCACATTTGAACTTTTAAAACCCTTCAAAATACTCATTACCTACTATAAAATAATTATTCTATAACAATTAATCTGTAACACAGTCATAAAAATGTGAATATCTTAACCCGTCCAAAGTACGCTCTGTAGCCTAGTTTCTTCTTTGTAAATTTTGTTAAAACTACTGCAAATGAATGATTGCATTATTTGAAGAAACGTCATAACCCGATGGTTTATTGCTTTGAATTTAATTCGTTTCTTAACACTTCCTTGTAAATAAATTTTATCATTAATGGATTACATTAACTTATTTTCAGTTGAAATTTGTGTTTAAGTTTGAAATTTGCTGTGTTAGTTTCCAATATGGTTGTTAAAAATAAAGGCATTATACGTTTTGTATATTTGGATCTTTTTCATTAAACTTCTGTTATTAAACTGGTGTTATAAGTTTAAATTGAATTTACAAAAATTGTTTTATATTGGAATTTAATGCTCTGTTATAAGCAGGTCAATTTTTCTGTGCAATTATGCTATGGAAAAAGTTACAAACAAATTCTTCAAGTTAGTGATGTGCATTATATTTTACGGCACAGTATAAAAATGTGGAAAGTTTATTCTAACGATGAAGTATGCAGTGTGTTGTACAGAATCGTAAAATGTTAGGTATACGAGTAAAAAGAAGAATAATTTTAATGGGTTTTATATTTGGGTACGTATGAAAACCAGCAGTTTCTTGAGTACTACAAATTGCCAGTTTAATGAATTAGTGATTACAGTTTATTGTGACAATCCAGAAATCTAATCACAGCTTTCAAGGTGGGCTTTAAATTTGACTTGCTGGATAAACTGACAGACAGCGACTTTTGGCCAAAAGGACTAGTTTTTTCGAGGGGGGGTACACAGCATCCCAAACACGGTACCAATTTTGAACTTTAATATACAAGCAATAAAGAACAAAACTGACTTTTTAGATTGACTTCTAAATGAAGAAAAAATCGACGTAGCCTGTATACATGAACACTAGCTGCCAAATAACTTAATAAATCTAATCAACTTGGATAATTACAATGTAGCAGCAAGTTTTTCCAGAAAAAGCAGTAACCTGGAGGTACAATAATCTTCATACACAAAAACTATAAGACCGAACCACTAAATGATATAAATGCCCTGGCGGAGGAAAAATGTCTTGAGCTAGCAGCAGTGAAAGTTAAAAAAATAGACTCTCTTATTATAAGTATTTTACAGAGTCCCACAAACATGTGTAGATTTTTTTTTGGGGTAAATTAAGGGTCTGTCTAGATATGGCCACAAATGTTTATTCCTATCTGAAAAATATCTACATTGCAGGAGACTTTAATATAAACCTGTTGGAGAACACAAGTGATCGAAATAAACTGGTAAATTTAGTGGAGGAATACGGTTTAAAACCAGCATTTGAAGATCCTTCAAGAATATCCGCAGTTAGAGCACATGTATAAACAATATCTTTTGTAACCAGGAAGTAGAAAAGCTGCGGACACGTACTTTATCCTCATTTTTCTGACCATCTGGCCCAAATTCTTAAAAATATTCGACAAGGTAGAAAAAACTGAAACAGAAAATTGCACAGTTAAAATAAGGAAAACGCAAGAATCTAACATAAAATTGTTTTAAAAGAAACTGACTGGACTTTTTGTCATACTGGTGGAGCAAAAACCAGTTTCGAGGAATTTATGAGAACTTTTTGGACGTTTTCGAGCGGGCGTGCCCCGAAAAAATTCTAACACCCAAACAAATTAAAACAACTCATAAAAAGTGGTATACTGCAGAACTACGAGAAATGAAAGAAACGTTGGACGCGGTGGCTACTGTCTATGAAGTGGCAAGGGATGATGCTTCTTTGCAAACGTACAATGCTTTAAAAAATGCATACAAAACAAAAATTTTAAACACAAAAAAGTCCTCTACAGAACAATTTACAAATAAAGCCAGTAATAAACAAAAGGCCATATGGCAAGTTATCAACAAGGCCCGAAACAAAACACCAAGACAAGACAGCATAAATGAATTATCTTTACCACTGGACGAATTTAATAAGTGTTTTACCCAAATTGGAGAAAAAATAGCAAATAGCATTCCAGATTCAAGTCGGGATTCAGATTATTTTTTGAAGAAGAGTCGGACGACGAACACTTCATCAATATACTTAGACGAAATTACACCGGAGGAAATCACGAGAGTCACGAAAGGTCTAAAAGACAAAGACTGCCTAGACATATACGGCCTATCTACGAAAGTCATCAAACAAGTGGTAGAGGAAATGGGGCACCCCCCAGCTGTTCTGTTCAATAAATGCTTGGCCGAAGGATACTTTCCTGAACCACTAAAAAAAGCCAAATTGATACCCATTTTGAAGTCTGGAGGCCCGATTCTACCTCAAAATTACAGGCCCATATCTATCTTACCAGCAATATCAAAAATATTTGAAACAATAATAAAAAACCGGCTGCTGAAATATTTAAATAAAAACACTATTTTGTCGGAGAACCAACATGGATATTTGAGCGGAAAATCAACAAACACAGCCATGATAAGCTTACTTGAGAAACTGTCTAGCGCTTTTGATCGAAAACAAACAGCTCAGGTGGCATGTTGCGATCTAAGCAAAGCTTTCGACAGCATTGACCATAAGATACTCTTAAGTAAGCTCAATTATTATGGTAGCAGGGGACCTCCTTTAGAACTGTTCAAGAGCTATCTAACCAACAGAGAGCAAATCGTTACACTGGGACAGAGAATGTCAGATTAGGAAAGGGTAACATGTGGAATTCCTCAGGGCTCCATCCTGGGCCCTATTCTTTTTGTTGTGCACGTCAACGACCTGGGAGATAGTGTGTCATCAGACAGAATTTGTCTATTTGCCGACGATACAACTTTTATAAATGTTGGTGAAGATACACGAGAAGCAAGTGCTAGAACATCAAGAGCTCTTATCCAAGCAGAAGACTGGTTCAGTGCAAACAAACTAAAGATAAATGTGAACAAAACCCAAATCCTAAACGTGGAAATAGGATCGGATAACAAGGAAAATATAAAAATACTGGGAATATATCTTGATCCAGAATGGAAGTTTCAAAAACATATTCAAGTAACAATTAGCAAACTGTGTAGATGTATATTTACCCTTAGACGTCTAATGAAAATATCCACCTACAACACTGCAAGGATGTCATATTTTGCACTCTTCCACAGCACCTTAAGCCTTAAATAAACTTAAATATGATCAAATGTACATTTTACTTTATTTTAAGTGAAATTTTGGCCGATTCCTACTTCACTTCACGATTATTTTCGAGTCTAATAATAAGGCGTTTTGAAAATCGTTGAAAAATCCAATATAAAATTAAAATTTTGAAATCGTTATTATAGAAAGTTAGCTATTGAGATTCTCTATGAATTAAGCCTTTCAACTGTGCAAAAAGATAAATTTTTTCGACTTGTATGAAGACAAATAAAAACACTTCCCACTTCGCCCCAGTTTACGTATTACTTATTAAACTATGCAAATAAAATTTCTGCAAAAGTTTATTTTAAAGGCACCTTTCAATAGGCTAAGCTGAAATTTATGATTTTAGACATAACTCATTATGCTATAAATAGCTTCACATCATGCTTATTTAAATGTTATGAGTAGAAAGTCCATTGCTTATTCTGAATCTCGTCATTAAATCCCATTTGTTCAAAATGACTCCTAAATACTGTTATTTTTTCACGTCTACCACGTTCTTGAAATACAGATTCAGATTTCCTTCAGTTTATAATTAATAATTAAAAATACCATAAAATAAAATCGAGTAAATGTTCACGGATATATTAAAAACATTTATGTTTAAACTTATTTGTTGATTAAATTTCAAGCATTTGGGTTGTTTCCTTTAAAGTTCCGCCAAAAACTTGGTCAATAAGCCCATTTATTTCTGTTTCTTTTTAATCCAACAAAATGCCATCCAGCCAAATTACTCTCAAAGGCCTCTTCAGATGCTCCGCAAACATTTTTTCGGGTCTAGGTACTTAAATTCACTTCACAAATACCTAATGACATTAGAATGGCAAGTGGAGAAAATATTTCTTCCAACATTTACATAATATACATGGCTTTGTAATGTATGCTAGTTTCCCGGAAGTTTAATAACGAAAATTGTTGGAAGTTTTCCATATTTCATTCATACAGATTTCATATCATAATAAAATAACACACACATATACAGAATATAAGCATCAGGGCAATGATGGTTTACAATATTTACATCACAAGGTCGGGAAAAGACTGATGAAAAATTCCACCAGATTTCCAGATACATCAAGCATGTGATGGAATAAGAAATTTCCAGAGAGCTTATTTTATTATGGAACAGCTTTTCCTTGATTGTGAGCTTACTTATTTAAAATTGAACAACTCAGGTTTTCTTTGTTATTCTCATACAGAAAAGCTCATGTTATACGAGTATTGGAAAGGTAATACTCGTAGAAGTTTTTAGTCATCTAATTAGGTACAGACTAGGAGTTTCAGTGCCTAATTGTATGAATAAAATATTGGAGCTTTTCTAGGTTATATTGAAATCAAACGCCGTTGAATATGTTAGTATGTTTTGGGGGAGGGCGATTGTAAATGTAAGATACTAAGATACTATAGCTAATTTCGTTGGTTTAACGAAGCAGAATTTAATCTAATTTGAGCTTGAAAATCTGTACACACACATACATGTACAAAGCAGACGGTAACTTAGTTATTTAGCATCTGTAATGAATAAGATGAGATAGGCATATAGATTACAACAAACAATTTGAAAAAACACAAACAGCGACAGATTTGCATATTTGCAAATGAATACATTTTCAAATCAAGCCCTAAAGCTGTTTTAATATTCTATGCAGCAAAAACTCTCATTACCGGTTTTTTACCTACACTCCCGTATAGTTTGTTTATATACACCGCACATTGAACCTCATTCAATGATTATTTATTGTTTCAGTTTTATACATTAATTTCCATAAAACCGGTTTAATTGCTTTGTAATAATTTTGCAGGAAAAATTTGTAGGGCTTCAATAAAAAATATGACGCGGTATAATGTATGATAAAGGGTACCCACAATGGGACATAAAATTATATTCAAAATGTTCTAATAAATTTTTCATCTTCATCATTCTAAAAGTTTAAATCAAGCTAAAGGGCATAAAATCCCAAACCACCACGTTGGTTGGTTGGCGACCACAAAGTTTATAAAACTGGTTGCAAGTTGGATTTTATATTAATCTGATACCCAGTAATTTAAGAAACCAAAGTGAGCTAAACTACGCGCCCTTTAAATCTTTCCTTTTCAATTACCAGGACCCTAAAAAATAAATTAAATTCTCAGGTCTGTGCGTAAAAAGAAACTTTTTGCAAGTTAGAAGCAGGAGTGTATTTTAGATAAACCAAGTGAATGACAGACTACAACCAACTTGCCATCCAAAGAAAAACAAAGATGTCGTATCTTTCGCCGTTTTATTTTAAGCGATCCTGCACGTCTAATCCTCCTACTGAAACATTACTTAAAAAATTAATTTTCTGTAAAGCTGAAACCCACATCACTCAGTGAAGTAACTGTGATGGGGGAAAGGTTACAATGAGATTAACATAAAATCCGGGTGAATACATTATTGTGATATCAAAACAATCTTTTTGGGGATTAGATGGGATCTATCATTAAATTAATGAATCTATGAATTAAATACCTAAGCACCGAATTAAACTAAATGTGTTTCTTGAGAGAAAAGTTTTCCATTTATTAATAACGTTGTATAATACAGAAATTTGCCAAAAAAAAAACAATTGAACTAAATGTTAAGATAAAAAAATAACAGTGATGTTAATAGTTTGAAGTATTTGGAGAGTAGGTAAGTACTAAATACGGTATGTACGAGCCCTAACAACTAAACGTTCGGACAAAAGTAAATTTGATTGTCTTTTCTCCATACGCGCAAAAGTTATCTAAATTAACTTCCATAATATTGATGGTTTTTTCTGTCATAATGCCAACATTTAGTTATATAAAAAAGTAAATTTCGGAAAAATCCGCTCGGCGGTTCCAAAACTGTGGCACTTTTACCCAGCAAGATGGGAAAATTGTAGAAACAAAAAATTATTATTTTCAAAACGTTGGATCTAGTAGTCGGATTTTGATGAAATTTACTTTATTGCAAAGCTGGATGTTGGTTTTCTTTACAAAAAAGTTACACAAGTTTTTATTTGGTGATTTTAGGCAATTATCGGAGCTTCAAAGTTACACCTATAAAAATGATAAAATTTTCTAGTAACTGTTTTCAAGAATCACAGTTTTGAAACCGCTGGTTGGATTTGTGTCAAAAAACGTTTAAATCAAAGCTCAATAATCGTAGTATATTGAAAAAATCCTGAAATGTTAATATGATTGTTTTTTGCATTTTTTTCGAGTTCCACAGTTCACTTTTGAAAAAACGTGTTTTTTGAGGGTGCTACCTACATTAAAATAATCACAGTTTTGGAACCACTGGTTGGATTTTGGTAAAATTTACTTTATTGCAAAGCTGGATATTGGTTTTATGTACAAAAAAATCCCCAAGTTTTTATTTGATGATTTTAGGCATACTTCGTAGCTTTAAAATTGCACTTGAAAAATGTGACGTAATTTTCTAACGACTGTTTTTAAAAAATCACAGTTTTGGAACTTTGGGAAAACGACATAAAGGTGCTTTCATGGCCCTCATCCAGTCCGGACTTAAATGTCATTGAAACTCTTTGGCATAAAATTAAACGTATTCTACGCCATAATCTACCAAGAACCATTGGGGACTTAAAGACCAAAATACAAGAAATTTGGGACAGTTTCACGCCAGAATTGTACCAAAATTTGATAAATACAATGCCTGCTAGAATACAGGCAGCTATTAAAGCAAAGGAGACGTAACCTTTTATTAATGATCCTAAATTAAAAATTATCCCAACATTTAGTTGCAAATTCATTTTGTAAAGTTTGCTAATTATTAAGGTTAAAATAATGTTAAATCCAATAAATAATTTTCTTCCATGCATAATATTGTTATTAAGTCTTTATCTTATTGTATTGTTTTCGTAAAATTTCCAGTTCTCCTTTCATACTTCAAAAATTTACTTTTGTCCGAACATTTAGTTGTTAGGGCTCATATATGAAAGGCTGTGAACAGATTAAATAGTAATAGATAATAATAATAATAATGTCGTCCCATGTGAAGGCCGCCCGGTTTTTTTTTTGAAAAAAATAATTCTAATCTAACCCTAACTTTTTTAATTATTTGTATTTAATTAATTATAATCTTATATCATGGTATTCCAAAAGAGTAGGAATCTGACCATAATATGTTCTAGTAAGCTATTTATATATTTAATAAGTATGTAAGTAAGCCATATTTCATCACATCTCAAACTTGAAATGTAATCACTGTTGTTCCAGCGACTTTGTAAACTTATGTGTAATTTTACTGCAACCGTAATTATCCCGTTTACAAAACTTATGTACACATTTAGGGCCACTTTGGTGTTTTACAGTGTCGCAAATATAACTTTCAAGACTAAAAACTTTCTAATATTTTTCAGCGAAATGCTTGTTGGACGTATGGATTGACTTAATACATATATATTTCGAAATCCATTGTCTCGACTGTTACAAACAAACGTATATATATGATATAACAAGATGGCGCCGCTTACGAAATGTCCCAAGTTTCAAGCATTATGACGTTTTACTTGGTTATCGTAGTTTGCCTGTTTTAGATACGCCACATTAAATGTGAAACTTTTCCTAACCAGAAGATATAATCTTTCTTTCGACGGTGCTGGTTGTTTTTTTTTTCTATCGTCCTTAAAGGAGTTTCGGTTTTTGTTTTCCGGGGGCGTCAAACGGCAAATTGTTCGGAACCGCCACGGATCACGCCCTTGCGTTTTCCATTCCTTTGTTTTCGATTCTTTTTACTTTTTAATAGTTTATACCGGTTGGTTATACCATGAGGCTGTTTTTCGTTCTTTTTGTTATACTATACATATATTTCAATTTTGCTTATCTACTGAACTGTCTGATGTTTTGGCCGGATCTGTCTCTGTGGAACAACAAAAACAATCTAATATAAAACGGGGCATGGGATGGATATATCACAGATGTTTGTAATGGGACTGCTTCGAGTTAATTTCAAATATAATAAATAATATTTATATATTTCTCGCCCCCTTAAGCTCAACGCTTTTCAAGCAGCAGATGAATTACAAAATATGCTAAAACGACTTAATGAAATGCAATTGGGATAATCATTAAAAATTTAGTACAATTTTTTACGTTACAAAGGATATCCTGGCTGAGAATCCTTTGAAATTAACAAATAAATAAAAAAATTCAAAGAAAAACGTACACCAAAATCCTATAAAATTGGAAAATTGGAAAAAAGAAATTGAATGACAATTTTGCAGCATTTATTCATCATGTAAACTTTTGTTTTTGTTTTTTGTTCCAATAAAGAAAAGTTAAGTAAAAAAATAAAATAAATAAATAATGAAATGATAGTGTCAATAGAATGTTTTTTTTAGAATTCATGAAATTCAATTCACCTGTATGAAAATGTTGTTAGTGCAAATTTGAATTTATTATCCTACAAACCTACCACTGTGCTGAAACTAAATAGCTGATGTGTCCAGTCCAGCACATGATTTTCATATACAACACGAAATATTAAAAAGTCCATAAAATGTGATATAATATGCAACTCCCATCATTACTTTTTATCGTATTTTTTACAAACGTACCGACATTTTGTAAGTTTGACTATATGTATTTACAATGTGAATGAAGTAATGCAGAATTAGTATAGAATTAGTGCAGAATTTGAAAGTTTACTAACATTTTTGTATAGCTGTGAAATTTCCGTAAAAAATAATGAATAAAGCAACATTTAAGAATTGTAACAAATTAACAGAAAATATTCTCAGTTTTCTAGTCAACGTCCCCAAAAACTGCTTATCAACCCAACTTAACAAACTTTTTCCACTTGATGGTACTGTTTAGAAAAATAAAACATTTGTAGGTACAATATTTCGTATTAAGTAAAAGATAAATTAAGATTTTTTTCGTTTTCTACTACGTACCAATTAATAAAATATGTAAAGCATATAAATATGTAAAATAATGAATTTACTTAGGTGTGAATTTTCTATCTTTAGTTTAGTTTATTCGTCTATTAAATAAACAAGTGTGAAGTTAAGTCACTGGTTAGTCCAGGTAAGAATGTCTTGATCTTAATATTTTGAAAAATTCTTCAAATATACATCATTTAGTCCCAAATTTTCAAATATTTCTACTAATGTAATCTGATTACTAACGAAAACGAATAACATTTTACTTTCAACATTTCAATTTTTATTATACGAGCCCTAACAACTAAATGTTCGGACAAAAGTAAATTTGATTATCTTTTTTCCACACGCGTAAAAGTTATCTAAATTAACTTCCATAATATTGATGGTTTTTTCTGTTATAATGCCAACATTTAGTTATATGAAAACGTAAAAATCCGCCCGGCGGTTCCAAAACTGTGGCACTTTAACCCACCAGGATGGGAAAATTGTAGAAACAAAGAATTATTATTTTCAAAACGTTGGATCTAGTACTCGGATTTTGAAGAAATTTACTTTATTGCAAAACTGGATGTTGGTTTTCTTTACAAAAAAGTTACACAAGTTTTTATTTGGTGATTTTAGGCATTTATCGGAGCTTCAAAATTGCACCTTTAAAAATGATAGAATTTTCTAGTAACTGTTTAAAATCACAGTTTTGAAACCGCTGGTTGGATTTGTGTCAAAAAACCTTTAAATCAAAGCTCAATAATCGTACTATATTGAAAAAATTCTGAAATTGTAATATGATTTTTTTTTTGCATTTTTTTCGAGTTCCACAGTTCACTTTTCAAAAAAACGTATTTTTTGAAGGTGCTACCTACATTAAAATAATCACAGTTTTGGAACCACAGATTGGTATTTGGTAAAATTTACTTTATTGCGAAGCTGGATGTTGGTTCTATGTACAACAAAATCTCCAAGTCTTTATTTGGTGATTTTAGGCATATTTCGTAGCTTTAAAATGGACTTGAAAAATGTGACGTAATTTTCTAACGACTGTTTTTAAAAAGTCACAGTTTTGGAACTTGGGGAAAAAGGCATAAAGGTGCTTTCATGGCCCTCATCCAGTCCGGACTTAAATGTCATTGAAACTCTTTGGCATAAAATTAAACGTAATCTACGCAATAATCCACCAAAAACCATTGGGGACTTAAAGACCAAAATAGAAGAAATTTGGGACAGTTTCACGCCAGAATTGTACCAAAATTTGATAAATACAATGCTTGCTAGAATACAGACAGTTATTAAAGCAAAAGAAGACGTAACCTCTTATTAATGGTCCTAAATTAAAAATTATCCCAACATTTAGTTGCAAATTCAATTTGTAAAATTTGCTAATTATTAAGGTTAAAATATTGTTAAATCCAATAAATAATTTTCTTCCATGCATAATATTGTTATTAAGGCTTGATCTTATTGTATTGTTAGGGGTTTACTAATTATTTGCGTAAAATTTCCAGTTCTCCTTTCATACTTCAAAAATTTATTTTTTGGCCGAACATTTAGTTGTTAGGGCTCGTATTAAATATCACAGAGTAGTTTTTAATAAATTATAACATTTAATTCACCTGTACGAAAATGGGCTTATTGTAAATTTCAATTTATTATCCTACAATCTTACCTACCGCTGTGGTGAAACTAAAAATGGATATTAATATCATGTCATTTATATTTACTGGATACTCATAGCTTGAGTGCCACTTTTATTTCCATAAGAAAGAACGTGCTTTTAACTTTCTATTACCCACTTACCTGCAAACTGCCAAAACAGAAACTCTTATTTAATTTTGGCGGCAAAACCTCGAATCGTGCTAAGTTAAATTAGAACTCATTGAAACCCTATATCGATTTTTGTGGCAATTTTACGAAAATTGCAGTTGAAATTCAACTGCTGGAATCCACAAACCCAATCACATTTTCACTTGCGAAATCTGCTTGTATTTTCCACTGGTGGTATAGATTTTTGTTAATAATTCCACAGCGCATTCGTTTATACAATAACTATTTGGGATACGTGCCAAACTTGTGAAAATACTATAACAGATACGTTTGTTGTTGTTTTGTGTGCCACATCAGAGTATAAGGAAATATGAAATAAACGTATAAGGTAAGTACTTTCGGTATTACATTGGAAATATTAGATATGGCTTACCTAGATATTTTATTTACAAAAACGAGCGCGGGTTTGCCATATCTGGCAATACAAAATGCAACACTTTTGATGCTTGTGGTATTTTATTTAGAAGTGGTGCGGTGGATTGAATTTTCTAGTCTTGTTGTAAATAATAGTAGATTTATAGTGTGTATGTCTTCCATATCTTTTTACTATTGATTCTAACAAAAACATTTCAAGACCCGACTTGTTTCATTATTAAATATAAGTATGTACGAGCCCTAACAACTAAATGTTCGGACAAAAGTAAATTTGATTGTCTTTTTTCCATACGCGCAAAAGTTATCTAAATTAACTTCCATAATATTGATGGTTTTTTCTGTTATAATGCCAACATTTAGTTATATAAAAACGTAAATTTCGTAAAAATCCGCTCGGCGGTTCCAAAACTATGGCACTTTAACCCAGCAGGATGGGAAAATTTTAGAAACAAAGAATTATTATTTTCAAAACGTTGGATCTAGTAGTCGGATTTTGAAGAAATTTACTTTATTGCAAAACTGGATGTTGGTTTTCTTTACAAAAAAGTTACACAAGTTTTTATTTGGTGATTTTAGGCATTTATCGGAGCTTCAAAGTTGCACCTTTAAAAATGATAGAATTTTCTAGTAACTGTTTTAAAAAATCACAGTTTTGAAACCGCTGGTTGGATTTGTGTCAAAAAACTTTTAAATCAAAGCTCAATAATCGTACTATATTGAAAAAATTCTGAAATGTTAATATGATTTTTTTTTTGCATTTTTTTCGAGTTCCACAGTTCACTTTTCAATAAACGTGTTTTTTGAGGGTGCTACCTACATTAAAATAATCACAGTGTTGGAGCTACTGGTTGGATTTTGGTAAAATTTACTTTATTGCAAAGCTGAATGTTGGTTTTATGTACAAAAAATCCCAATTGTTTATTTGGTGATTTTAGGCATATTTCGTAGCTTTAAAATTGCACTTGAAAAATGTGACGTAATTTTATAACGACTGTTTTTAAAAAATCAGTTTTGGAACTTGGAGAAAACGACATAAAGGTGCTTTCATGGCCCTCATCCAGTCCGGACTTAAATGTCATTGAAACTCTTTGGCATAAAATTAAACGTATTCTACGCAATAATTCACCAAGAACCATTGGGGACTTAAATACCAAAATAGAAGAAATTTGGGACAGTTTCACGCCAGAATTGTATCAAAATTTGATAAATACAGTGCCTGCTGAATACAGGCAGCTATTAAAGCAAAAGGAGACGTAACATATTATTAATGGTCCTAAATTAAAAATTATGCCAACATTTAGTTGCAAATTCATTTTGTAAAGTTTGCTAATTATTGAGGTTAAAATATTGTTAAATCCAATAAATAATTTTCTTCCATGCATAATATTGTTATTAAGGCTTTATCTTACTGCATTGTTAGGTGTTTACTAATTATTTGCGTAAAATTTCTAGTTCTCCTTTCATACTTTAAAAATTTACTTTTGTCCGAACATTAATTGTTAGGGCTCGTATATGCAAGATAATATTTTTAGGAGAGATGAAAATGTTCCCTAGACTTCCCTATTTATAATTATAACTTTTTTTTCAAACAGCGTTTATTTATTAGGATAATAATATTTTCTTAGCAGCCCACATCATGAAATGTTTTTTATATATTAAAATATTTTGAAAACCATTAATTTTAAGTAGATAAATAAAACCTTAACACTTTTATGCTTTAAATTTATCGATGAATCCAAAAATTTTAAAATATGTAGTTGTTATGCGGCCAGTGAAATCCAACATTTGCACCTCTTAAGAGCTATATTAGATGTAATAAAAATGAAAAACTTCCGGTCCCGACGGCGGCCATATTTGTTTTGATTCACTAGCGGGACCTTTCGCGCGGTGGTAAATTTCTTCCCCAATTAATAGTGATATGGAAGACCCATGTGGATAACTAAAGTGAATAGTAATTGATTCTGGGACTGAAAGCTAATCAAATTTCATAGAAATGTGTGTATAAGTATATGTACTAAATTTCAATACTGAAAGCTGTAAAATTTCTTAACTATACTATCATTTAAAACCAGTCGTTTACTTTGTGGGGTTTATTCCGACACCCAATCTAAAATTCCATTCTATTTTTCTCCTGTAAATCTGTCAACAAACTCGCATTATTTATTGTAAATTTCCGACTGCTAGACCTTTTTTATGCACCCTCTTTTTACATAGATTGGGTTAAAATTTGAGAAAAATAATGGCACGATTGTAAATTATTGAGCACCACTGGTTGAGTGATAGATATTGAGTTGTAGTGTCAGACTTAACCCTGTTCCTTTAGATTTCCAGGGGGATTAGTAGGATCTATCTGTTTCCTATACTTTAGAGGATTGTCGGTAGTGGTGCCAACTGGCGACGGCTGCTTCCAGCCCACAGACGTGTACCGAATACATCCATCACTTAACAGAAAATGTGCACAACATCCCCAGTTCTTTTTACTTGTCCAATTTATATTCTGAAGCATTACTTTGTTTTATTTAGCGTATTAAATAGCTTCTAGTTTATATTTTTGTAAAGTTTATATATAAAAAAGTTGTTTGGTGTACAAGATGTTGGAATATAGATTTCATATGTTAACTAGCTCTAATGTTTGGTTGTGTTACTTGAATAATGGGAAATGATGCAAAAGTTTCAACTTGTGTAATTATATTAGCTAGTTTAATGAAATGTAGTTGGAAGCACTGGTTGAGTAAAATGTTGTAGTATTCACGTCAAAGTTAATTAAATGAAACACCACTACTGAAAGGGAGAACACAAACCTATGGAAATGTCCTCACGCTAACAAATTACAATGTCCTCGATGCAAAATTATCATTATTTGACCGAATATGCTCTAACTTTTACAACTTGCAACTTAAGCTGTTAGTAACTATCACAAAATCGAGTATTATTAACCAGATTTTCCCAAAAACCATCAGTTCAACTGTCGATCAAATTTTATTTTATTTGTTGTTAGTAGAATACCGATTTTTTCCAAAAGGACGCATGTTCATTTGAATTAATTCCGGCATTGAAAAGAAATAATAAAACGAAACGGAGTGCAAAAAGCTGTTTTTAATCAGCGTAATAAAAAGGGCTTAATACAAAGACCGTCTACAATGGACGAACGAGAGTGAAAATGGAATGGATGACTTTGTTAAACAATAATACAAGTAAGGGGCGTTGATAACAGTTAACGACAGAGAGTAGGCCATAGGACAAGACAAGATAATCTTACAACCATTGTCAGGAATGCCTATAGTCTTGTGCAGTGACCCCCAAAATGTTATTGTATTAAAATGAAGTCGCCTATAAGAAAAAAGTTTATTTACGAATTTCACGGGTCAAATCAATTTGGATGTTTTTGTTGTCTGTTTTAAGCTTAACCATTCAAGTTTTTGTGTCTGGAAATATCCAACTAATTCGGTTGGCTTACTCTGATAAGATTAGGGCCGATTAGACCTGTACATAAAATGTTGTTTAATCAACAATTTCAAGCCAGTTTGTCGCAGTACATCAATTAGTAATTGTGTAATAATTTATCGATTAGGTTATAATACAACATGTAACTAACGTGATAAGAAATTGTATAAGCGGAGAATTGTGTTTGTGGTGGATGCGCCGGTGTAAATTTTAATATAATAATTTTATAAATTACTTAAATATAATAATTATTTTAAATACAATATGGTTCAGAGCGATTCATAAATTGACATTTTTTGCTTCTTCATTTTCTTAAATTTATAGAGAAAAGATTAGTTATGGAAGTCTCTAACAAAACGTATACCAAACACACATACAGTGTGTGCCTGAAAGGCTGTACAAAAAACTAGCACCAGTATAGTCTAATAAATTTTAAATAACAAAAAAATATTAACGTTCGTGACTCTCGAGGTGACTCTTGAACCACCCTATACAGGGTGTCCCAGTTTATATCGTCAGGATTTCACCAGTCGATAGTTTAGCGAAAATTTGAGGTGGTTTGTATAATAAACTATGGTCGAATTTTGCTTCCTTTTTGATGTACAAGGCATTAAAGAAAATAAATTATTTTAAATAATTTGCTATAAATCAATAACAAAAAAAGTTAGCCTTCTGAAATTTTGCATAGATCTTTTTTTTGTATTCTCTTATTAATAGTGGTTGCAATTATTTTATTTAGAACACAGAGGCGTGCGTACGGGTTTCTTCTAAAACATTTTATTGAATAAAACGTACGCCACTGTTTTTTTTGCAGCACCAATATGCAGAGAGTATTTTCCATTCAATTTAGAAACTTTTTCGTATCTTATAATTTTTTGATAACTTAACTCAAAATAACCTAATAGTACAGTAAATAAGGGAGAAAAAAAGGCTTCAAATAGACTTTTTTTACCCTACAGCCAATTTTTGTAGAATCTTCTAGAGGGTCACCCTGAAAGTTTAAAACTGAGTTTGTGTATTCGTAGATCCCGTCCTTCCTTCACCAGCCCTCAATTAAGGGTTGGATTTTTTGTTTATTGCATAACTTCTTTCCTATTAAATTTTCGAAAAAAAGAGTCAGTACAAAGTTGTAAAGAAAAGTATTTTCTACAACTTATCTTTTTAACTTTTTTTGATATTGTCGATATTTAAAAAGTTATTCAACAAATAAGTTGAAAATTTTGGGGAAAGAGTAGTAAGTAGTAGTAGTAGTAAGTAGTACCTAACTAGAGAAAAATTTCCCTAAAATTTGCAACTTATTTGTTGAATATCTTTTTAAATATTCACAATATCAAAAAAATATTAAAAGGAAAGTTGTAGGAAATATTTTTCTCTACAACTTTGTGCTGATGCTTTTTTCGAAAATCTAATAGGGAAGAACCTCTTTAATAAATAAGAAAAAAAAGTTAAGTTATCAAGAAATTGTAAGATACAAAAAAGTTTCTAAATTGAATGAAAAATACTCTCTGCATCTTGGTGCTGCAAAAAAATCAGTGGCGTACGTTATATTCAATAAAATGTTTTTGAAGAAACCCGTACGCACGCCTATGTGTTCTAAATAAAATAATTGTAACCACTATTAATAAGAGAAAAAAAATATATCAGTGCAAAATTTCAGAAGGCTAACTTTCTTTGTTATTGATTTATAGCAAATTATTTAAAATAATTTATTTTCTTTAATTTATATATATATATAATAAATACGTCAAAAAGGAAGCAAAATTTGACCATAGTTTATTAGACAAACCACCTTTTATTTTCGCTAAACTATCGACTGGTGAAATCCTGACGATATAAACTGGGACACCCTGTATAATTGCTGAGAGGATACATCTAGAAAACTTTTGTAACTTTTTTCATATTTTAAGATTTTTTGCACTGCTGCATTCGCCATAGTTTGAAATTCTAATAATAATTAGCAAGAAAGAAAAATGTGTACCTAATTGCAATATATATACTTAGTTTTTATTTCTCAGATTGAAAAGCTAGTTTTACTCCAGTTAATAATGTTTTTACGAGAGATATTATTTAACTTTACTAAAATTTCAATCTTCGTAAATGTTTTAACGACCCAAATAAATAATTCACGAGTACAATAAACTTGGATGATAAGGAAACATTTCCGAATTCATTTCCTTCAATTTATTTATTTTGTTCAACTTCAATTCTACTAAATTAATTATGAAACATTGGATAAATTATTCTTTATTTCCACGCTTTAGTTTCAATAAAATAACAGTTGTAAACAGCAATCACAATCAAATCTTTCAAATATTCGAACTATAACGACGCTAAACCGTTATTATTTACCTCATAAAGTTACTTAAAACGTGATTACTAACGAAGATTCTTCTGAAATCTCGTCTATAAAACACTTTCTAAAATTTGATTGAAACGAAAATATTTTTTCGGGATTTATAGCAAGTAAAAAGTTTCATCACATAAACAAAGTCATCAGAGCTTTTATATTTTTTTGTCAGCAAAGTTTAAAGGAAAATAAAAATCTTTGTGGGGCAACTTAAGGCATCTATTTAATATTAACGCAGATGTCGAGAGTTGCAAGTTTTAAGTCTTGTCTATAAATTATTCATGAGGTATATTAATTAAATGCCGAAGTTTCGTGGACTCTGTGCACCCAGATAATTTTTGTTTAACCAAACCTTCAACAAATTATTAAATTTGTAGGAAGCAGGAATAAATGTTCAGTTGTATAGATAAATTAAATACTTAATCAGTAAAATATATTAAATATTTATTATTATATAAAAAAGTATAACAAAAATAATAATATTAATCTGATAATTTCACCACCTCCAGTTATTCAACCTGGATTTCTTTAGCGCTTCCAAGGATTTATCAGCCCTGAGCTTTGCTTCACTTTCAATCCGTAACCGTTGTGTTTTAACTCCACTTTCCACAATTGAATCATGCTGCAGGGCGCTGGAAACCCCTTGAAAATAATTTAAAATTCACCTTATGTTTATAACTTCCGGTATCACGATAATTACCTTTCTTGGAGAACAGTTTTTCTAACACATAATCGTCTTGTGCGTTTTGCACTGCTTCGGAATCCGCTTTAGATTTTTTCTTAATTTCGCTTTTAATTAATCCTTCCACAGCCTCCCCATCCACTGTACCAGAAGTGTCAACAACCACCTTCTTATCTTTGTGTTTGGATTTCTTTTTGTGCTTTTTCCGTCTGTGTTCGATTTTATCTTGTCTGCTTGGCTCAGCTATTGCGACGATTTGCTGTCTTCGCAATACCTCAATTTCCTTAAGTTTAACAGCGGTAAGCTCGTGATATAATTTGGAGTTTCGCTCGGATCGTTCCAAGGCGCTGGAGAAGCTAACGCTAGTTTCACTGCCGTCTATAGTATTTGTATTGGGCTCCGCTTTCTGTTCTGCTTTTTGTTTATTGTACATCAGCAACTCGTAAGCTGTTAACTTCTTCAAGTCTGATTTCTCTTGGAGTTTCTTCTGACGTTCTTCTTCTAACTCCAGCTGGAAATGCGATTTTTTCATGGGGGGTTCCTCGGGTTGTTTCTGAGATAAACTTTTAGATATTTGTTGGGCCAAATTTTTCATCGCCTGGATTTTGTCGTCGGAAAACTTCACCACCTCTAATTCACTCGCTTCGGGGTTAACTTGTTTTTTCCGCTTCTTTTCTCTTGCTTTTTTCCGTAAATTTTCTTGTAATTTCACCTAAAAAAAATATTATATCAAAGGTGGTAACCTCATTACAGACTAATTTAATTTTACTCTTGAATCGTGGAAAATGTTTGCAGTTTCCGGATTTGCATCTGTGGATTCTTGTAAGGAAAACAAGTCATGCAAGTCCGAGGTCTTGAATATTTTTTGGGTTTTTGGGTCTAATAGTACTTTGTTACTTAACAATTGCTTCCAGACTTGTCTTTGGTACATCTGAAAAATATGGGGTGATTATTGAAAAAAATACAGCTTAATCCAAGTTAATACTTTTTCTTCTATTGTGCCAACTGAGAGCAGCCTGTAAATAGTGACTTGCTTCTCTTGGCCGATTCTCCAAGCTCTTTCCCTAGCCTGAGTATCAGTTGCAGGATTCCAGTCTGGATCATAAATTATAACTCTGTTGGCTCCTGTTAAATTAACACCTAAACCTCCAACGCGTGTTGTTAAAAGAAAAACATCGTATGTTGTATCCTAATTAAATAACCAAAGTTAAAATTTGGAAAACTGTTAGAATATTATACAAACCTGATTGAATTTTTCAATTAAAGGTAATCTGGAACTAATGGAGGTGGAACCGTCCATTTTTACATAATTATAACCCTGTTGTTCCAAAAAATCCTGGAAAACTGCTATCATGCCTCTACCCTGTGTAAAAAGCAAAACCCTGTGACCCTGTTTCTTCCAGATTTTTAACAAAGCGGAAACTACGACCATTTTACCAGATCGCTTATAGTAACCTATCCGTTCTTCCAGCGAACAATCATCGGGTCCCTAAGATTTACTAAAGTGTTAAGATACCTTTTCAAATTGCCACACAATACCTGACTTCCAATTTCATCTGCTTCGCACAAATATAAATCCGGATGGTTACAAATTTTTCGCAGAGTTGTTATTGCAACCAAAACATTAGCCCTCATTTGGTTCTCAGAAAACCAATTCTTAATACCTCTACCAAGAATACTGTTAACTTGTTCACTCTAAAAACCAGTTAGTTAGCATAATTAAACTCATCTAAAGTCGACTAGAAATTACCATCAAATATCCCTTATACAAATCCCTTTGTTCATCAGTTAACGAACAAAATAAAACCTGTTCGGTTTTGTTAGGCAAAGAAATATGGTGCTGCACCTCCATTTTGGACCGCCGCAAAAGATAAGGCGTCAGGACTTTCTTTAAAGTTGTCGCCACTGACAAAGCAGTGGCCTCCTAAAACACCCGATTTGTACCTTAAAGATTTCTCATATACTCAACTGTACCTGCATTGGTGTAGAATTAGAAAAGCCCCCTTGGATAATAGGATTCGCAAAATGCTCCTGGAATGTACTTAAATTTCCCAACATGCCGGGGTTAGTGAAATCAAACAAACTCCACAACTCTGTTAGATTATTCTGCATAGGACTACCAGTTAGCATAATCCTATGGGGCGTCCGTAGCTGTTTCACAGCGATGCTAACTTTAGCAGTGGGGTTGCGTATTTTGTGACCTTCGTCTAAGATAATATAGTGCCAATTGTACTGGAGTAAGTCGCCTTTGAATTTTAGGATGCCCAGATAAGTTGTGAGGATAATTCCGTGGCATTCGTGAATTTCCCTTAGTAAATCTAAACGTTTTCCTTTAAATAATTGAGAGTTTAGTTGGGGTTTTTCGGTGGTTTTGATCGAGAGTTTACCCTGGAAGGAACCGGATTGGTGGAGGACTGCCACGCGGAATTCCGGCGACCACTCGTGGAAATGTTTGACCCACTGGTGGATCACTGTGGCTGGACACACGATTAAAGACGGGCCAACTCCAGTAAACCTTTAATAATTACTTGAAATAAGACTTTGCACTTTTTGTAGCATGATGGAGGAATAAATAAATAATTTTATACATTTTTTGAGTATTTCTCCAAAACGGTTAGTGATCTAAAATTTAGTAGGTTAAAAAGACTCTTAAACCATTCTGGAGATACACTAAAAAATGTATTGAACAATTTATTTAAACATCCTATATCTCACAAACAAAGCGTTCTGGGATTCGTATTTAACTTTTAACGTCTTGCTATAAAAAGTGGAACATCCTGTATATGTACAGGTAACAAGATATTGGGTTCAAGGACAATTTAATTGTTTCAAAAGTGCAGGATGTGACTCATGAGCTTCGATAAAATTTCTATTAAAAACAAAGTTATCACTAAAGCGTAATTTTTTTAAAACATAACGTACTGGTAACATGAAAGGTATTTGCTTTCAAGAGGAATTTAAATGTTTAAAAATGCAATGTGACTCATATCACTCGATAATATTTTTAACAAAAGCAAAGTTATTAGTGATGACATAAAAAGTTAAAGACAATAAAAAATGATACATTTTGCATTTGGCAAATCTGCGATTTTCGAAAATTATCAAAATTACGAAAAAATTGGACAAGTAAAAAATTTAAACTACAGTGAATTCTGCCTGTATTGTAGGTAATTGTTTATAACAGAAATTCTATAATGAATTAAATTTGTCCCCGATAAATACACGTAAAAACCGCACGTATAATAGACTAAAAATTGTTATTTCGGTCTATTAAAATCCGACTCATTCAATAAATCCTCTAAATATGTATGATACAAATTAAGGAAAAAATTTCTCTTTGAATTTATGAAGGTTAGTAGTAAAAAAATTCCTAGCCGTTGGATCTGTATTATTTTTAATGAAGATAAAAACTAAGAATTTAAAAAAAATGCTACAAGGAAAATAAAAAAATTCGGTTAAACCTCGACTAAGCAATGAAATTTTTCTTCAGTAAAGGCAACTTTTTACATCCTAAAAGTCAAAAACAATATTTTCAGTGTACAAGCGGAAATCTTTCAGTAAATCTTGCATGCGATATACTTTAACGAATGCACTTAATACAGATGAACATTCGGTTAAAATAAATAAACTCCTTTGGTCCTTCGAGCCCGAACTAAACTGCTGGCCAATTGAAACGTACCAAGCGAATTTTTAGGTTGAATTTAAAGTCAAATATTTTGAAAAGAAGAAAAGATATCAACATGAGGTTTTCAGGATTCAAGAGATAATTTAATTTCGAAAACAATAGTGTGACCTGATTTATTTACTTTGAAGTACGTTACTATCTACAGGGTATGAAAGAAAGTCTTCTTTTTTTGTCAAATTTTATAACTACCGTGATTCCACAAAATTTTTTTTATATTTTTTTGATGTAGATTTTTTACTTAATGGGAAAACAACCTGTTTCTCAAAATTTTGATATCCCTGTTA
The DNA here is from genome assembly GCA_963942485.1 of Pediacus dermestoides. Lineage (NCBI taxonomy): Eukaryota > Metazoa > Arthropoda > Insecta > Coleoptera > Cucujidae > Pediacus > Pediacus dermestoides. Next base: position 9,064,329 of record OZ012629.1, read on the forward strand.
TTTTATAAGATACCGAATTTTTGCTGAAAATTTGATTTTTTCTTTTTTTGTCGTTCGGCCGTATTGTGTTTTGTAAGAACCAATCTCTGTAGTTGATTATAATACCTTATGAATGGCTTTCTTATAAAAAGTACACTTTTTGTACTTTCATTAATTTATTGGTAACCAGTGGCTTATCAAAAATCGGTACACGTTCGCTAATTGGTAAATTTTTTAATTCATTATTTGAGGCCATTTTTTTAATGGAATGGAATGGAATTTAGTTAGTTTATGTTCACCATTGGTTTAAGTGACTTATATCCTCGAAACGAGTTTTTCACTTTTTCAAAAATTTGCTCATATTCGTGCATACCGGGTGACTACGAAATCGTTTTACAACCCCCACCATTTTGTTACATTTAATTGTATTAATTTGAAATTTGGCATGGTTTGATTGTTGAAAGGAATAATCATTTTAACGTTAAAAACAATCTGATGACACTTCCAGTTTTACCGGAAGGGCCACCTACTAACTTCCAAAAATTTTTAAAACAACCCTGTATATTTTTTTCCGTAAGAATTAGATTCTACTTAAAATTACCTTTTCATCGACATATCACATGATGACATTTGCTTTCAAAATGGCAGCATAATTATTATTGCAATAACCTGTTCAACAATATTAAATTTAATAAAAAATTCGGTATCTTATAAAATAAAAGAGATATAAAAATTTTGAGAAATTGGTTTTTTCCTCATTAACCAGGGACTAAAAAAATCGACATCAAAAAAATATAAAAAAAAATTGTGGAATTCCGGTAGGTATAAAGTTTGAGGAAAAAAAGACGACTTTCTTTCATGCCCTGTAGATAGTAACGTACTTCAAAGTAAAAAAATCGGATCACACTATTGCTTTCGCAATAAAATTATCTCTTGAATCCTGAAGACCTCATGTTGATATCTTTTCTCCTTTTCAAAATATTTGACTTTAAATTCAACCTAAAAATTCGCTTGGTACGTTTCAATTGGCCAGCAGTTTATTTAGAAATGACAAAAGATTTGTGTTTTTGTCTCCAAAGAAACTGAATAAAATAAAATTTAACACATAATCTGAACCTGTGATAATTCGAAAGAAAAATTGTATACAAATTATAATAAAATTTAGTGTGTAGACGGAAATTTCTTCAATTATACAGCTACTATATGGTTCACTATAACCGCGAATATCTCAAAAACGAAAATCATTTAGAAAAAATTACCACATTAACATAACACTGCAAAATTAAACATGATATAAAAATGTGGCCATGTAAAATTTAATGTCACACTTTTTTGGTATATAATCTAAAATATCTTCATAACATCTTAGGCTAAGTGATTCAAATTTCGGTGAGTGGTTTAAAATACACACATAATGAATACATAATTTTTTTAATTTTTTGCAGCGCTCCATTTCTGAGTTATTCCCAACTTCTTACTTCTTACAATTTTTCTATAGAAATTCCTCCAAACACACAATTTATAATATAACTAAATAAATTCGTCCCTGACCTTCCCGAAACAATCCTGCTATATTCCAAGGAGTGCAAAAACGCAATAATCTGCACAGTTTTGCCCAAACCCATCTCATCCCCCAACAGTCCACCTGTGGGTTTCTGATGAATCTCCCAAAGCCATTTCAACCCATCCTGCTGATAACTAAGGAAAGGAAACACTGCAAACCTCCAAATTTATTTAACCAGATCAAACAAACCTATAGAGATTATTCCAAATTTTCATTGGTACTTTTAATCCGCCTTTGAGAATATAATCGTCGAGCTCCTCATTATCCTGCTCGCCTTCGTTATTAATTGCTTTCAGCTCGTTGTCTTCTTCTAGTTTTTTATAATACAAATTTAATCTAGCTTTGTAACAAAGTAAAGAACCATCGTCTTTTACTTTGATATCTATCGAAATTTTCTTTTTTCTTCTGCGCTTTACGCCTTTTGTACTATCACAGAGTGGATCGGAATTATTGTTTACATACTCTGCCTCATAATCGCTGTCTGAAATAGCGTTTAATTTTAACTTTAACCCAAATATTATTTTCCTTTTGAACTTACCAATATCGCCATCTGACGGTTCGTACTCACTACCCGATTTCTCAACTTTAGTAACCTGTTCTTCAGGAGTTTCATTGTCAGTAGCAGTACATGATTCTGTACATGATTTTAGTTTAACACGCTTTGGTTTCTTGCTTGAAACCCTCACAGCAACTTCCTTGCTGTGCTCGCTTACTAACAAGGATTTTTTATGATCTTGCCTTTTTTTCAGTTCCACTTGCCTTTTAATATAACTGTTAATATCCAAACCACCAATCGCTTTTTGTACATTTTTCGTATCCTCCTCAATTATCTCACCATCCTCTAAATTATTGTCTTGTTCAGCGAAAATTTGCAGTTCTTTTAAGGCTTGTTCTTCGAGAAGCTCCTGGTTTGCACTCCACACATTGATACCTTGTGTTTCACGCAGTTCACTCAATTCATCCGAAGAGGTTGTCAGTTGGTTTGAGCAGCAGGCAATTTGTTCATCCATGGTTTAAAAGTGATAATCACTGGTGTATTTACAATTTCGAGAACGAAAACAGAAACATAACCTATATAAGTCAACGCGGAATTTCTTTCAGCTGTGGAATGTCGATTAGTTTGGTACATTTGAACTACCAAGTGATTTTATCATTAGGTCCAATTGCGACACTTGTGTAAAAACTTTATTTATACACTGCACTAAATTAGATTTTCCGTTTCGTTTTGTGGTAACTAGTTAACTGGAGATAATATTTATCTGGAAAACATTTGTATTAGTTGTTAAAATAGTTTTACTAATTGGTATCATGTCTAATAGATGGCACCACCTTCCATAACAAGGCGGGCGATTTAAATTATCAGAAAATTTACTACAATGCTTTTTAAGCTGTTTTAAATTTTCAATAAAAAATTCAACAGTTACTAATATTACACAAAATAAATATAATATAGTTTAATAATTATTTGAGTATACATTTTTATTAGGGTATGGAAACTAAAAGCAAAAATCGTGAAATAGTAATAAAAAAATATAAATATAAAAATACTGAAATTTGGAGAATTATTTTTACTGTTTGTGAAAGTATTAACCGTAGGTATTTTAAAAATATTCTTAACGATCGATCATGTAAAATTGCGATTGATCTTTAAAAACTTGTAAATTTAGGCAGATAAATTTTTAAGTTGAAATTATTTTATGGATTTATATTTTGATATATCTGAAAATAATGTAATAATGGCTTGAAATTATTTAAGGGAATAGATAAAGTTTTAAATATTCAAGGGAAAGCCCTGTTTATTAGGAGCATACACTAATTATTGTAAAAAAGACCTACAGTTTTTTTTTAAATATTATTTATCCTTATCAATTTAGCATTTGCATGTTTGTTAAGTTATAATAATTTTTATACCCAGCTATTATTAGAAAAAATCTATAAATACCAAATTTAGTTTTAAAATAATAATTCAGTGAATTTTAATTCCGCACATTTTTATAAAAAAATGTAAATTACGTATTAAGTAATGATGTACTCTTGGAACTTTCTAAAAAGATTTTGTCAAAATTAAAATTTTTCTGAGGTTTAGTACTTTATTTAGGCAAAATAATTTAAAGTGCACTTAAATTTTGGCAGCTATCACTGGTTGGAAATTGAAAAAATTCAGTTATATACAAAATTTAATCAAGTTTTAGTTTTTTAGATTGCACTTTATAATACCTCGTTTAATTTAGAAACGTACAAGTTATTTGCGTCATTAATAATTTATATTATGGCTTATAGCTGGTTTTTCGATTCTCGTTTAATAGTTAATCTAGATTCAATCATTTTATTATTATGAGAGCTTCTAATATAAAATACAAAAAATATTGTATTCCTATTGGCGTAAATGAGTGATAATCACCTCGTATTTACAAACTTGCCTAGATTGATTTCACCAGTTCAAACTTCTAACTAAAAGGAAAAACTTTCATTAGTTTAATTGAACCGCATCAGATCTAATTGTCTGCTTTATTGTTACACATATAGTTTAATCTTCACACTTTTGCTTTCTTTTGACTTTTAACTATTGCGGTATTTTCAATAAAACCACACATTTATATTACTGCATGTAAATCTTTGAATGACTTTTGGTTTTTTTATTTAATCCCTACTATTATGTCCACATATGCATATAAATATAAATTTGGAATTATTAGCAGTAAGTTCAGTGATAAACTCTAAAGCAAAATGTTCCGCATTTCAGTGTTTTTCGTCAGTTGCTTCTTATGCTTAGTGCACTCGCTTCCAGTTGAAGAAGAACCCATTAAAGATACCGTAGCAGAAACTTCACATTCTTTAGAAATTCATGAACCATGGCAAGATAAATCCAGCTCGAGTTCTCATGATGAAGCAAGCAGTGGCCTAACAAGTCTTGCGCAAGTTTCGGCTATTCAGGCAAACTCGGCCGTCCAAAACCAGCACACGGCTGCCAATCAAGCTGCGTATGGAGCCCAAAGTCATCTAGCTCAAGCTGCCTCTGGGGTAAATAAATAATTAAAAAATTTGCGTTATATCTTGAATCGAGTATCTTCCTTTATGATTAAGAGTTTGTATTCTTGTAGGCCGCCGCTACCGCCACAGCAGCCCTTGTAGGCAAACAAGTCCTAGTCCAAAACATCAAACACCAACTCCAAGAAACCCAGCAACAGCTTCAAAGCGAAATCAACTACTACCATCAAATCCAACATGGTGCAGCTGTAGCCCAACAAACTGCCAATCAAGCTTATCAACAAGTTAACGCTTTAGTTGTAGCACTTAATGTAGCTAAAGGCGGTTTGGAGCATGCTAAAGAAGCTGCACAACAAGCTTTTAGTAATGCAGCTAGTCAAGCTGTCATGGTACATTCAGCTAAAGCACGTTTGAATTATTTGGCCAAACAGCTGCAGATTGCTTTGAGTGATTTGCAGGAGACGCAGATTGCTGCTCAAAATGCCTCAGAGGCGGCTCATGTAGCACAGGCGAATGCGAATGCCGCAGCTGTTGCTGTTAGTTATAGTAGTGGGCAAGTTGGTGAGCATAGCGAGTACCATTAGGGATAAAAATGCAAAATTGTTGTTAAATTAGTTTTCGTTGTTGTACGTATACACTTTAATTCAATTTTATGTTATGAATTTTTTATTATTTCAGACGAAAATAAAAAAAAGCCTTACATAATATAAATATTTCATGAATTTTCTACTGAAACTGCACTGAGAATCATCAGAAACATTCTGAAAATACATGTTTTAAAGTTTGACAATATAGTTTTTATTTCCATTCCAATTGCAAGCAATTTCCTAGAAATAAAGTAGGATGCCAAAACGTTATTAACTCATAAAATGTGTAATCTAAATATGTACCTAAATACGTAAAATTTAATATTAATATCTAAATTTATATCACAACCTTTAGAAACTGAATGTAACAATACAAAGATGTAATTGTAAATCAGTGTCGGTCCTTTATAATCTATTAGATAACTTAAACATCTCAATTATAAAAATAAACAACATAAATTTCACTTTTATTCAAAATATTAAATATCGAAAAAACTATAACGAACTAGATTATTTAAGGTGTCTCCTTCAATCATTCTTTCTTATTAGATTTGTTACAGTTAAACTGATTTTAATGAGTTTTAATGTATTCATGTAATGTATTTTATTGTCAGTTTTTGCATCCCAGCTTCTCGATGTGGTTTTCATTGTCATCGACAGTATAAATATTACCAGGTAAGATGGTTTAGGACAGAGTCAAACAGACCTCAAGAATTTAAACACATCATAATTATTACAGAAGTAAGTTTGTGTAAGGTGGAATTTGTTAGAAATGTTCTTATATGTTTTTTTTTTCAGAGGCAAAAATGTACCGATTTTTCTTTATCATCGCTTGCGTCTGTAAGTATTTTAATATATACCATAATAATTTTCAATAGACATGTGCGTCACACTATCTCTAGTCTTCTAGCTTCCATTGATAGCGAAAGAGAAAGAGGGAGAGTGTGGACGTACTCGACAACTGAAAATAATTCAACCATAAGTTAATATTTATTTAAATAAATTCAGTGAAAACAACAACATTAAACATGGAAAATTTTTGGAAAAAACTCGAACCTACGACAACTTTATATTTTTTAATTTTTACCTTTCTCATTTTAGATTCCTTTGTACACTGTGCCCCATCCAGCGAGCCCCAATCCACCGATTCTATTTCCGGTGCCTCTCACAGCTTCGATGTAAGCGGTGGCGGTTTCTCCAGCGGTGGGTACGGAGGTGATTACAGTGGCCATGGTGGAAGTGACGGTGGCAAAGGCTCATACGCATCCAGTGCAGAACTAACTAGCCTTGCACAGAGCTCAGCAGCTCAAGCTAAATCCGCAGCACAAAACCAACACACAGCCGGAAGCCAAGCAGCTTTCCAAGCTAAGAGCTCCCTAGCAGAAGCAGCAATTGGAGTAAGATAAATAAATTCTTCAATATAGTTTTCAACTTGTCTTTTCCTACAGGCCGCTTCAGCAGCCAAAGCCGCTCTAGTAGGCAAACAAGTCATAATCCAAGAACTACAAAACCAGCTTCAGAAGGCAGAAATTCAACTCAAAGCCGAAATCGCTCAGTATCAGCAAGCTGAGCAGGCGGCCAAAGCTGCTGAAGAAGCTGCTCACCAAGCGCAAATTCAAGTCAACGCCATTTCAGCTGCTTTTGCTGCTGCTCAAGGTACAGCCGCGCACGCTTCGCAAGCAGCCGCAGGATCGGCTGGTGCAGCTGCAGCTCAACACGCTATGATTATCGAAGCTAAACAACGCGTTGCACATCTTACGGAACAAATTCATGCCGCTTTGGCTGATTTGCAGGAAACAGAGGCTTCTGCTCAGAAAGCTTTGGCAGCTGCTCAGATTGCTCAGGCGAATGCTGCAGCCGCTGCAAAGGTTGTGATTATTTCCGCTAGCTCTGGACATGGATCTAGTGGACATGGTGGTGGATATGGCGGTGGGTATGGCGGTGGTTCCAGCGGATATCATCATTGAATTAAGAGAGTGAAGAGCGAGGTTTTATTTTATTTGTAATTTGTAATAATTATTGTTCCTATTAGGTTTGTAGTGATTTTGTATATTTGTAGGAGATTGAGCATTATGCAAATAAAACTGCGATAGTTTGAGGTTTTTGTTTAATATTATAATAAGTAATTACAAATGTTGATTTGATTCCTGGTTCCTAGAACTATGTGAGAAGAAAGAAGAAGAGAAATATAACTCATGAGATATAGATATTTATATCGACGACACAGTGAGTGGACGTAATTGAATGAAATTAATAATATTCATAAAAAATCTTTAACAATTTTACATTTTACATTTTAAGTCAAGCACGACTGAAATTTTAATTTTAAATAAGTAAATACTTCATGAATAATATTTTGATATTGACACATTTCAAGGTATGTTATTAAAGAATTTTTATTTTACTTAACATCGAAAACTCATATTAATCATACACTTGAAAAACCTAAAATATTAAAAGTGTATAGGTACGTAGTTTGCAGCATCTCGAATAAAATTAAAAGTTCAATTTTTATATTAAAAAGTTAAAATCCACCTGCAATTGTACAAATTTTATTTTTAAAATTCTTATACAAGTTTGATAGATAAGTCTTTTATGGAATTAGGTTGATTTGAATCATTTTCATAACATACTCAAAAATGTGTATATATTTTTCTAATTTTGAAAAATAAAGATTAAAAAATAAATGTTTGGTTCAAGAATTCAATTAATTCATTAATGCAATCTAAAAATGTAAATTTTCAGCACTATTTTAATTTTAAGAAATGCTTAATGAGAGAAAAATTTGAAAATACTCTGGAAACTTAGGAAAGTTTGCTGGGTTACATATATGTAAAAATATTTAAAAAATGTTGCCGTTAATTCTATCATCATTGATTTTTAAAAGGATAGATAATTGATACAAAAATTACAAGTACCTAATCAATCTTGTCTGATTTACAAGTAAAAATACTTGGAAATTGGACAATAATTTTAAAAATTATGTTTTTCAGTTTGAAAAAAATTAAGTTTGAATGTGTAGACCACGCCATATAACATAATATACTCCTCCACAAAAACTCCACAAATATTTACTGACAACTTTATATTTAGTTTAAAAATCATTTATACACAAATTTAGTCTTATTCATCTAATAATGATAACTCCCAGCTCCATCATCGTGTCCACCATGACCACCTTGACTAGCTGCACTGGCACTAACAACAGCCGCACCTGCAGCCGCAGCATTGGTCTGTGCAATATGCGCAGCTGCAACAGCTTTATGCGCAGCAGCTTCAGTTTCCTGCAATTCAGCTAACGCCGAATGCAACTGTTCGGTTATGTGTCCAACTCGCTGCTTTGCTTCAACTACCATCGAATGCTGAGCAGCTGAAGCAGCAGCAGCTTCAGTAGCTGCTTTAGCTGAGTGACTTGCACTGCCTTGAGCTGCAGCGGCGGCGCCAGAAAGAGCGTTAAGAGTAGCTTGAGCTTGGCCTGCGGCTTCTTCAGCAGCGGAGGCTGCTGATTGGGTTTGGTGGAATTGCCCGACTTCGGCTTGGAGTTGGTGCTGAGCTTCGATTAGTTGCTTTTTCAAGCCTTGGACTATGACTTGTTTGCCTACCAAAGCGGCTTGAGCAGTCATTGCCGCCTAGAAAATTTTTAAGTTGGAAATTTAGGGATTTCTTGAGAGAATTGCTTACCCCAATGGCAGTATTTGCTAAGTTGCTCTTAGCTCCGAATGCAGCTTGACTTCCGGCGGTGTGTTGGCTTTGGACGGCGTTTTTGGCCTGGAGGGCAGAGCTATGAGCTAGACTAGTTAGTTCAGCGCCTGAAGAGTATTTGCCATCGTCGGAACCACCATGTCCATGTACCTCAAAATCTCCACCGTATCCACTGCCACCGTGTCCACCTGCTTCTTCCAAATTGTGTGTAGCTGCTGGCTGTTGTTCAGGTACTACTATTTTAATATTTGTCTTTTGGACACCAGCTGATGTCATTGCAACTAGAATATTCCAGTTGTTAAAATTAATCGGATACAGCAGCAAATAATACTTACAAGCACAAATGCTAATGAGAAAATATCTGAACATTTTTGCCTTGATTTACTGGAAAAAACCAAAAATATAAACCAAAAACACTACAATAATGTAAGTAACTTACACTGCTACCACAAATTGAAGAACTGATTTGTACCAAGATGTTGGTTAAGTGGACACTGATTACCTCTGAGAAAACCATTCTTATTTATACAGTTTTTTTCACTGAAAACTAGCATTAGAAGGGGGCCTCTTCTTTAGAGGAATATTAATCGTAACAAATTCGTTAATTGAAATTGTTCATATAACGGGGATTAATACACATTGTGGATGTTAAATTAAAACGCACCGGGCGTAGAAAATTACAGGAACATGTAACGCTTTTAATGCTTAAATTTCTTAATGTAATAAATTTACTATTGGCGTGGTTATACATTTGATTCAGTGAATGGAAATACGCTTTTTTTGTTGTAAAGATAATGGGAAGATATACGATAAGTTTAAATTAAAGAAAGTATCATCTGGTGTCTGTTTTATTACGGTAGTGGTTTTATGCAAAAAAAATTTTTAATTGTGTGATTAATTGAGTATAAGACCGTATCATGATGGATGATGATAAGCTTATGATGATTAGTAAAAATATTTTGTACGAAAGTGCATAGGATGTATTGTTTGAATGTGCAAGTAATCCGATTAAATTGGATATGTTAGGAAAATTATACAATTGCATGAGGTAATTTAATTGTTGGTTCGTAAAATGCATTGAACTTGCTTATTATAACCATAAATGAATTACGTAGATATCAAAGAAATCGCTACCTAAAGTTCCTAAGTTTACCATTGGCTATAATTTCATTATTACGATAAGAATTATAGATTAAAAAGGGCATTCTGACTTAGAAAACTTACACACTTATCGGTACTTAACTAGTTATAACTACTAAAAAATGCTTGTTAATATTTTACTCTTTTACATTTTCCTTATTACTTCGCGTAAAAAACTAAATTAAATAATATTTCCCTATTCCCATATTTTTAATGACGTACCTAATCATTAATTTTCAAAAACATAGTTTTCTTTATGTATAAACTTTAAGAATTCAATTCTGTACAATATAGAACAGAAATATTCATATGAAAAAATACAATTTCGCCGTTTGAAATCATTCATAGAAGTAATATTTGTCAGAGATATAAAAGTATCAAAATATCTAACAAAAGTATTAAGTTTAGTTTTTATAAGGAATGCCATACCTAACAAAAAAGATATAGTAGGTATTCAATTTTGTAAATATATGGGTTCCATATGAAAAAATAAAGTTTCTACTGTTTCAAGTTTGTGATACTTAACAATAAATGAGAAATATCTTCTATAAGACAATTTTATATATTGCACAACAAAATGTCCCTTAGACTTTACTTTTTGTAATTATAGCTTGTTTGTTTTCGAACAGTGTGTTTCTGTTAAAATACAAATATTTTTGTAGAACGTGTAAAACTTTTTGAAAAAATTGTAATATTTATAGTTTTATGCTTAGGATTAAATGAAGAATCCGAAAATTTAAAAATATGCTCCATTTAAAATAACAAAATTGTGTGTGCCCTACAATCCTACAAAACTTGAACTTCATGTATAGTTGAAAATATTTTAAAATAAGGCTTGTTTATTAATGAAGCATAGTTAGTCTTAAAAAATGTTCGCTAGGATTATTAATAAAAGACATATGGAAGGCCCACGCATTATATATAGGTACGCCTTGTATAAAAAATATTCATTAAGCATATCAGCATGTGAATTTGACTTGGAAAACAATTAATATTTGTTAAAACGTGTAGATCCAATCAAAACTGTATATGAATGAAATTATTGTTAGCAGTTATTCAGTTTATTTAAGAAAGTATAAACTATGTATTTCATTGTTCAAAATTGGTTTTCCTCTCTTTCCCACAAATACTTTTCTACTGACGAGAATTATAGCATATGGCAACATTGTTTAGTAGATTATTGATTATTTTTGTCTGCACAATATGTTAATAAAGAAAAAGTTTTTTTAATTACGAGTATATTCCTTTTAATTATTTCTTATTAACTAGGTACTAAGTGTACCTACCTGTTCAGGACAGAATGATTTCTAGGCGTAATAATAAAAATTTTAATAATTATAAAAACTATCGGGACTGGGGAAGGGAGAGGAACGAACGAGGAGAAAAACTGGGTATTTTTGCAGCAGATAAAGAACACCTTCTTTAAATTACCACCTAGAAGATTATACACATGGAAGTCACCCATGGATTCCCCAGAAAATATAGTCAGAAACCAGACTGACTACATATTAGTTAACAAAAAAATTTTCAATGCATTTACCTCAGTTAAAACACATCCAGTAGCTGACGTTGTGTCAGACCATAATCCGTTAGTAGCCGCAGTAAGAGTTAGACTGAAGGTAGTTAACAAGAAGAAGAATAACAAGAAGAAAATTAAAAGAACCTGACATTGCTGAGAAAGTAAAAAACGAACTAGCCGAACACATAAAAAGTAATAACAAAGTGGAAGGAGCAGACATGGAGAAAGAAAGAAGTAATCTGTAAATAGCAATAAACAATGTTACTGAAAAACACTTGAAGAACAACACGGAAAACAAGGAGAAATCTTGGATGACCGACGAGATTCTACACCTAATGGAACAGAGAAGACTTCTAAAGGACAAAGACAAAAAAGCCCACAAATTAGAGAAGCTAAAAAGAGAAAGCTAGAAGAGGACTGTAAAGAAATTGAAACATTACAAGGAAGATATGATAATTTTAATATGTATAAGAAAGTATAAATACTATAGATCTACACAAATAAATAGATTGGTTGACAATGAAAGAAATGTTATAGTAGAAAAACACAAGGGGTTAAAAATGTGGGAAAAATATATATAAAAGAACTATTTGATAATGTAAGACCTGTAAAAGACCTACAATTACTGTGGATGAAGTCAGGGCAGCCATTAGTCAGATGAAAGAAGAAAAAGCTCCCTGTCGGATAATCTCCATTCATAGCTCCTTAAGTTTCTAAACGACCAAGGTTTCAAACAAATAACAGACAATCATATGCAATCATATATACCAGACAGGAAAGGAAATATACCGAAGGATTGGCTTAAACCTTAATACATAATTTTACCTAAAAAATTAAGAGCAAAGAGATACGACGAATATAAAACTATTAGCCTCATGAGCCACTTGCTAAAATTCGATTACTGCCAGGCCTTCGACAAAGTAAAGCTAAGTTGATAGACATACTGAATGAGACAAATATGGATGGCAAGGATATACGCGTAATTTCACAGCTATATAGGAATCAATCGGCCCATATCAGGATAGATGGTGAACAAACAGAAGCAGTGAAGATACTTAGAGGAGTGAGACAAGGTTGTGTTTTTATCTTCGTTATTGTTCAGCATGTAGGTATTTAGAACATTTATTAAAAAAAAAAAAATTCTCGACAACAGCAATTACAGTATAGGTACTTGTTAACGGACAACTAATAAACAACATCAGGTATGCTGATGATATGGCTACTAGCTTGGAAGACTTACAACATCTTATGAACAGAATCACTGCGGACACCATGGAGTATGGCCTTGACCTCACGTCAATAAAAGAAAATGTATGGTGATCACCAAAAACCAGGCTCCAAATGGATATCTGTTAGTGACCAACAAAAGAATGGAAAGAGTTCAAACATATACATACCTAGGTACACAATTTAATGATCATAATTTTCGAAATCCTCGAAATGAGATTTTTGCAATGCTAGTTTATGGTGGACATTAACAGATGCAACTACCAAAAAACTAAATGCCTTCGAGGTGTGGCTTTACCCTAGAATATCTTAAGATTTTCATGGACGCACAACGTTACTAATGAAGAGGTCCTTCGTAGAATGAATAAAATAATGACTACGATGAAGGCACATAAACTCGAGTATCTGGGACACATAATGAGAGACGGGAAAGATATGGCCTGCTCCAGAGAATACTACAAGGAAAAATTCCAGGTAAACGGGCCAGGTCGAAGAAGGATTTCATGGTTGAAAAATCTTAGAACATGGTTTCTTGCATTAACAACTGGATTTTTTCGTGCTGCAGTGAATAAGGTGTTGATAGCCATGATGATCGTGATAAGTACTCTAAGCAGATCTAAATATCAATTTGAGGAGATTTTAAGAATTGGAAAATGTGTCAAAACCTTAAAATTCAGCGAAGCTCCACGAGCCGAAGGCAAATTTAATTTTTTTTTAAATTACCTCGGAAAACGCCTCAAAAACCATTGAAATATTAACTTTTAATGATTAGAAAAATTAATAAAATAGGTACTTTTTAATAATTATAAAATCGATAGATTTTACACCTAATAGTAATTAAGGCATCAAGGGCGTTATAGGGATAATAACTAAGGACTTAAATCAAACAAATTTCCTTTGATATAAATAATTTATTTAAACATTCGGTATGGAAAACTAAATAATACAATTAAAATGATATTTTTTCTTTAATACAGACTTCGAAGAAAATATGTCAACACCCAATATAAATCACACAAATTTTCAGTTTAATCACAATAGAACAATTATCACCTCCGATACAACGTTATTAGAGTTTAAGTAATTAAATTAAACAAATTTATTTTGAAATAAATAATTCGATATGGAAGAATAAATGATTAAGTATTTTTTAAAGTGATTTTACTTTTTTTCTTTGATTCGAACTTCGAAGTAAATACGTCATAATCAAATAGCCAATATAAATCACAGTAGAAGACACCACTAAAGTAAATCCAAGCACATCGAGCAAAAAGTACTGATACCAAGGCATGATTGCTGCATCCCCCCGCAAATGATGCGCCCCTTTATGCCTAATAACATACTCAATCCACCATACTGCTCGCTCCTTACCACTCATCGGTTGATCAACCATCAAACTTCGGATTTTATCAATATTCTCTTGGTATCTGTAAAAAACAACAAATTTCAACTCTAGTTTCCTTATATCTAAAATTCTACTTATGTACATACATTGGAGTTGTAGCAACTTTCATTATAACTGCTTTGAGTACGTCTTTGGTCATCGTTACATGGTCAACTTTTTCAGCAATGCCCTTTTGCACCATTTTCATTACATTCAGTGGTTGATCGGCGAAAAACGGCATACCAACCAGGGGTACCCTATTGATAACGGCTTCCTCCATCGATTGTAAACCACCTTGAGTGATAAATACCTTGACGTTGGGGTGTCCCAAGATATCCTGTTGTGGAAGCCATTTCCTCGTTATAACATTTTTGGGTTTACCAGGCAGATAATCCGTTTCCCATTTCCATATCACTTTGTATGGTAACTCAGCTAGGGCATCGATGATTGTGTTCCGAACTTCAACTGTGAGATTGGCACTTTTTACATTGGATCCCAAACTGAAATACACAACGCCTTCCGGGGATTCATCCAGAAGCTTCTGTAGGTCCTGCAAAAAATACAACTATAAACTTGGAACTTTTAAAATTTCCAAAACTAACTTTTGGGAGAGGTTTCTTCGGTTTAATGTGCATTTGTCCTAGTTCAATTATAGTTGGGACATTTGCGCGAATTGGGTGAAGAATTGGGTTAGTGTTCAAGAGCAGTAAGCTGACGTTTCTCTCCAATTCACCCAAATAGGGGATGTCGTTTCCGAAATATTTCCTGGCAAGTTTGTCGGCTTGTGGCAGGAAATATCCGTAGTACAGCATTCTATACCAAACGTTATAGAAAGCGCTTTGTAGTCTGTCGAGAAATGTTGGTTTGCCCATAATGTTTAGTAGAATATCTGGGGATAGCACGGGGTGAGTGGGATTACCTAGGGCGTCATGGTTATGGAGGAGACCGCCAAGAGATGAAACACCTGAAGTAAATTTTATTCAAATAAAAAAAATATTTAATTCTCATAATAAATTTTTAAGTACGCCTCTGTATATAACCAGTATAACTTAATGACCTGAATTCAACTGATTAAAATATTCCATCACCAAATAGACAAATTTATTTACTATTCATGATGACGGATTAATATTAAATTTATAAGATATACAAAATATAATAGATTTCATTGACAATATTATTAAGGAATTAATTATATTTAAAAACAGATTTTTTCTACTAAATTAAAGATGTTTGCTAAGATAACTAGAACCGTGACACATATTTGAGAATGAATGAAATATCTAATAATTGTTTGGGTATAAAATTTGTTTATAAACAATTTCAAGGAAAAAAATTAGGAGTGTGTTGTGAAAAATATCTGTAACTTCAAGCTCATTAATATTTATTTATTTCCATGTAACTACTTTTAAATGATTTACAATAAATTAATTATTACAAAAATAATTATATACAAACAACTTTAAATTTAGCTTACCAATAACAGGTGCCTTAAATCGGGCACCAAGCCCAAAAACCAGCGGATGAAAACACTCAACTAACAACAAATCAAAACTCTTATCCTCCTCATCCCTCAACAATTTTTGCACCCCTTCAAACTCCAACTCCCTCTGTACAATCGATCCAAACAAATCGAAAGCAAAGAAAATATTTTCCACAATAAAGTTGTCTTTACCCATACGTTTTTCAATGTCTAAATTCCTTAGAATATCATACGCAAAATTCACATCGATTTCTGTTAGATTTTTTATAGAAGGGTCGTTAAGAATATTGGGTGATATAACGGTTACGTCGTGACCACGAAGGGCCAGTTCTTTCCAAATCGATTGGTAAACAACTTGATGGCTAATGGATGGGAAGAAAAATAAACCCAAAATTTTGGCAGAGTTAATGAAAGTGAGACACAGGAAGAAGCACAAAGTTCGAAATGCGAACATTTTGATTTGGAGGATATGTACTGAGTGGTTTTTTGTTGAGGATGAGCGTGTATTTATATGGGGGGATTTCGCATGTAGCGTGTCATGAGATAATTATTAGACAGATCTGAAATATTGCTAAGTCATGCACAGTTTTAATTTGCCTAATTACAAAATAATTATTTGTGAAATTTAACAGATCTATAAAAATATCTATTTTTAATCGATATGCCATTTTACAAATCGAAGGGTAAAAGTGAGAAAAAGTTCAATTAAAGAAAAGTACATTTGAAGTACCAATTTTCGTATTATTTGGATTAAAACCACACAAAAAAATAAGCTAACAATTCCTCAATTTCTTCTTCGGGATAACGTTAAAACCTTGCAGACTCACTTCATTAGTTCTGATAACTTACCAATAATTGGAGCTTTAAACCGGGCCCCAAGTCCAAAAACCAACGGATGTAAACACTCAACCAGCACCAAATCAAACTCCATTTCAGCGTCTTTCAGTAATTTACTAACCCTCACATCCTCCAATTCCTTTTCTATTATTCTTAACGACAAATCGAACCCAAAAAGCAAATTATTTAACAGATAATTTTCCTTGGACAGTTTTTCCTGCAGTGGGGCATTTCGAACAATATCATATGCGAAACCCACATCGATTTCCGTTAAATTTTCCAATGAGGCATCATTTAAAACATTTGGTGATACAACAGTAACATTGTGGCCTTTTTGTGAGAGTTCTTTCCAAATTGCTTGATACACAACTTGATGGCTTATCGATGGAAAAAAGAAGAAACCTAGGATTTTGGCACTGGTCACAAAACTCACACAAAAGACTAAAGGTAGAAGTCTTAAAAACATGGTACTTTAGAAAGTGCGTGTCATGCGTTGTTTTGATTGCCTTTAAATATGTAAATAGTGCTTGGTCACTGGACACTTTTATATTATAAATGCAGTAAGATGATAATGCATTGATGATATGGTGTTTATATAAAACCATGGTCGAATTTTGATTCCTTTTTGATGTACAGGGCATTAAAGAAAATAAATTATTTTAAATAATTTGTTATAAATCAATAGTAAAAAAAGTTATCCTTTTGAAATTTTGCACAGATCTTTTTTTGTATTCTTTATTAATAGTGGTTGCAATTATTTTATTTATAACACAGAGGCGTGCGTACGGGTTTCTTCAAAAATACTTTACTTAATAAAACGTACGCCAGTGTTTTTTTTTTGCAGCACCAATATGCAGAGTATTTTCCATTCAATTTAGAAACATTTTTGTATCTTACAATTTCTTGATAACTTTACTTTTTTTTTCTTATTTATTAAAGAGGTTCTTCCCTATTAGATTTCCGAAAAAAACATCAGTACAATGTTGTAGAGAAAAATATTTTCTACAACTTTCCTTTTAATATTTTTTTGATATTGTCAATATTTGAAAAGATATTCAACAAATAAGTTGCAAATTTTAGGGAAATTTTTCTCTAGTTAGGTACTACTTACTAGGTACTACTACTTACTACTCTTTCCCCAAAATTTTCAACTTATTTGTTGAATAACTTTTTAAATATCGACAATATCAAAAAAAGTTTAAAAGATAAGTTGTAGGAAATATTTTTCTTTACAACTTTGTACTGACTGTTTTTTTCGAAAATTTGTTAGGAAAAAAGTTATTCAATAGACAAAAAATCCAACCCTTAATTGAGGGCTGGTGAAGGAAAAAGTTTCTAAATTGAATGGAAAATATTCTCTGCATATTGGTGCTGAAAAAAACCATTGGCGTACGTTTTATTCAATAAAATGTTTTTGAAGACACCCCTACGCACGCCTCTGTGTTCTAAATAAAATAATTGCAACCACTCATAATAAGAGAATACAAAAAAAAATCTATGCAAAATTTCAGAAAACTAACTTTTTTTGTTATTGATTTATAGCAAATTATTTAAAATAATTTATTTTTTTTAATGGCCTGTACGTCAAAAAGGAAGCAACATTCGACCATAGTTTATTAGTCAAACCCCCTTTAATTTTCGCTAAACTATCGACTGGTGAAATCATGACGATATAAATTGGGACACCCTGTATAACTCGTATCCAAGGTATTAACAACGAATTATAGTCAAGTGAAAAATAAATCATTTTATATCTAATTTGGGTCAACAAATAATTTTAGAAAAATTTTCTTTATTTTCCAAAAACTTGCTCAAAACAGTTCCTTTGCCAAAAAGGTTTATATCTTTACATTTTCTAAACTCACCTACAACTGGTGCATGGTATTTGGCACCCAATGCATAAACCAAGGGATGAAAACACTCCACAATAACCACATCAAATTTCTGATCTTCATCCGTCAGCAATTTCTTTACATGACGATTCTCCAACACAATTTCTAATAATTCTTCGAACAAGTGGAGTATATACCACACTGTTTCAATCATATAATTTTCCTTAGCCATACCTTTGTCCAATTCCATGTTTTCCCATACTTTATATGTGGATTGCACATCAATTTCGGTTAAATTTTTCAAATTCTCATTTAGAATATCTGGTGATATGATGGTTACTTCGTGTCCATGTTCCGCCAATTGTTTCCATATACTTTGGTACACGACTTGGTGGCTTATTGAGGGAAAGAAAAAGAATCCCAGGATTTTAGCACTGATAACACCGTTGAGGTTATAACTGAAAATGGTTGCGAATAGGATATATCTTACTGGTAACATTGTAAAAATTACAAAGATTGAATTGAAGTGAATTTTCTTAGTTTTATAAATAAATAACTGATCACGTGGTAATTGAAGGATGTCAATGGAGCTAGTTTGGGATTAGATAGATACTTCGGAGTTATTTGTTGATTAGACTGGCACGATCTAATGTCTAATCCATAAATTATTCTACTTTTATTATACTCATTAAAGAATTAGAGTAGAATTTTATAAAAAATTAAAATAAAAACTGACGAGGAGCCACTCATTAAATTCCATATATTTACTTACCTACTTTATGATAACAATTACTTACTTACAGTTGTATAGTAGATAAACAGTTTGAACGTAAATTTAAGTAATATTTATCTACTTATTAACCATTACACATGTTTTAATAAGAACGAAAAAAATTTAAAAAAAACGGAAATAACAGTATAAAAGTAATTAGAACTAAACTCTTTATTATATTTTGTAAAACCATAAAAATAGCATATAGTATTTTTATAAAATAGTTTTATACTTTCATCAAGGTCTGTATATTTTTTGGCTGCCTACATAATTAGTAAAAACTGCTCCAAGTTATAGTTTTTTTATTACATTTTTCTATGCTGGGAGATTAGGTACAGTTTCATAAAACTGTTAACTTATTCCGAGTTTAACTCTGATTTTACCTCGAAAATTAATTCGTTTTTATGAAACTGGACATTAAAGTATTTTCAATAATTTTTAATGTGTCCTTGAAAGGAGTATTATTAGTAACATTTTAGTATTGTGTATTAATAGTAATTGTTAATAATGCGTTTTAAGAATCGTTGTTACGTCATTTATGTCATAATCATCATATGAATTATATACAGCTTTTATTGTCACGCGAGAGTCAATTTGAACTGACTTGGTATTGCACAATGTTGGAAAATTTATTCCGTATTTGGACTCGCATAAAATACGAAGATAATATTCGATTATATTTTAAAATTCAATCAATTGCAAAGTATCGTAAAAGTAAAATTGCATGTATTAAAAATAAATCAATTAATTTTAGCAGAAAAGTCAAGTATAATAAAAATTCATAAAAATATACTCGTTTCCAAATTTGTCTTATTTGTGCCTTTAAGATTGTTAGAAAACTTATAAAAATAAACAAATTTCCTTGCGATTTGCTTTGATAAAAAAATTAATGAATTAATCTACCAGAAAATTCAACCAAAATAAAAATGGCTCGAAAATTCCGAAATTTATAGTCGACTTTTTGAACTCTCTTAAAATAGTTCAAGATTTTGTATCCTTAGTATTGTCATAAAACTTTGAGAAATAGTCAGATTTCCTTGCACTTTTCTTTATTAGTTTTAGATAAGCTGATTTTACTAAATTTTTTTACCAGAATGAAAATAGCTCTAAAATTTTGGGTTAAATTTATCATACTCAAATAGAAACATTTTAGACTTCGTATCTTTAAAACTGTAATAAAAGTTCCACAACAGAAAAATTTCCTTACAGTTTAGTTGGGCACATAGAAACTGATTTGTTCTACTAGAAACTTTAAAGGAAACTAAAATCACTCGAAAATTCCGGACTGTATAGCCTGCACTTTACACTATAGACTTACTCAAAAAAATCGGCAATTGTAGACTTTATTTCCCTAAAACTCTCATAAATTTTAGACAAACTAACAGATATGGTTTTCTTAGTTACTACAAAATATATTAGTGCAAAATGTTAACAAATTGAAATACCACAAAAATTCCGGTTTTTATTATTATTTATATAAATGCACTTAAAATTTTCTTCTATTTTAGATTTTGTGGCTTTAAAATTGTTACAAAACTTTGAAAAATGGACAAATTTAGTTACAGTTTCCTTTATCGAGTTTTCGATAAGTTGGTTTCACTGAAATATTTAACTAGAATGAAAATCCCTCGAAAATTTTGGATTAAATTTCATACTACCGCTTCAAAATGTATCCTATTTTAGACTTTGTATATCCTTAAAAGTGTCATAAAACTTCGAAAATGGAAAAAGTTCCTTACAGTTTGCTTTGTTATAAAAATACATGTTGTTAGCTTTACTATAAAATATAAAACGAAAACAAAGTGCCTCGTACATTCCAGATTTTATAGTCTGTACTAAAGGATCACTCGAAAATTTCTTCAAATATAGACTTTGTGTCCTTAAAATTTTCATAAAACTTACATAAATTAACGGACAGATTTCCTTACGGTTCTTTCATCGACAATGATATAAATTAGTTCTACTAGAATATCCAAATATATTGAAAATCCTACAAAAATTCCGGGTTTTATGGCCTACTACCAAACTCACTTAAAATCTTGCAGAATTTTAGACTTTGCGCCTTTAAAATTGTTATAAAACGAAAAAATTAGCGGTTTGCTTTATTAAAAATATCTTCTTATACAATATGAATAAGGTTCTGATCTTTGGAAAGTATTGTACTTAAGCCAGTAAACATATTTTAGCAAATTAAATTAGTTATTGTTTCAAAATTACAAAAATTGTTTAAATTTCTAAAAAAAATTGCACAATTTTCGTACCTTTTCTCTTGAAGCCCCTTTGCTTTATTCCCATTTGGCGATCCAAGGAAATAACTAATTATCTACATAACACTAGCACTTTTTGAAAAAATAAGTCAATCATTGAGAAGTAACCGTAAGAAATATTTAATTACACACAAATTACGATTAACTACTAAAGAAATTACAATAATACGTATTACCGCGAAATAATTAATTAATGATTAATTGGAAGTAACGAACAAAACTTTAGCACACATTCTTTACAGAAACACAACTAAAAATTGACTAATATAATAAAATATATAAATTACTCACCCTTTACACAACCAAAATTTACAATTTTATAGGCTTAGGCTGCGTTCACGTTTCTTACAAAATTATAATTGTAAAAGTTTTGTTGTGATGAATTTTCTGAAAAAGTGAACCTAGCCTAAGCCTTTAAATTGTATTTATTGGCAAAAAATGATGAGTAATTTTTACGACTTTGTTATCTATGGATTTATTTTGTATATGAATTTATGAATCAGTTTTCAGTTTTATTTCGAATGCCAAACGGAGCAGACGTGTGTCTGGTGCTTACGTTTAATTATTAATTAATTATGAAATATAACACGTGTTATTATAATTACTTGTGTAGTTAATCGTAGCTTCGCTTAATTAATTATTTCTTAGTGTTACTTTTCAAATTTTCTTTCAATGATGGACTTTTACTACAAGTGCAGTGCTAGTGGATTAATGAGTGATTTCCTTGGATTACCATCAGCCGGGAATAAGGCAAAAGGGCTTCAAGAAAAAAGGTACGGAATAGTTTTAATTTTTTTTACTATAACTATTAGTACACTGCTACTACTTATGGCCTTCGCATGGATTTAAAGGGTTTAAAGGGGGTCCGGGGTGCAAGGAATTAAAAGCAAAACAACTTCTGCCTGCCTTGGTAGATTGATAAATTTTCGAAATAGTTTTAATTTAATTTGCTACTACTATTACACTGCTACTACTCATGGCCCCCGTGTGGTACTTTACCCGGGTAAGGGGGGTCCACGTTGGCTGGAGTTAAAAAAAACCTTTTGCCTGCTTTGATAGACAGAAAAATTTTCTACAAACACAATTCAAATCATATTGCGCTTTCTGTCTGATATGTAAAATTTTTGGAATTCTGCTTTTGATTGTTTTGTGTTCTGTTCTTGTTGCAGGTAGGTCCCATGATGATTAAATGAGGACCACATCGTAGAAGACAACATAGCATGTCAGAATATTTTTAGTTTTCTGTTAAAATATTTCAACAGTTTGGTGGAAAATTCCATCCGTTGAAAAAGTCTAAACGGACACATTTTAGTTTAAAATGATTTGTTGTTTAAGAAATGTAGTAATTATATTCTAATGGGGCCCAAAATTCTACAACTCAATAAAATTAAAAACGCTTATAATTTATTTTTATTTTTCGTGATAGAAACACAAAGTTTGTTTTGTTGTCTTAAGACAAATACAAATTATTGGAAAATTTCAGAACATATAAAGTGAAAGACTGCATCTTTTCACAACATCACAATTGATTCGTTTTCTAATCTAGAAACCGCAAAATTTTTCCTGAAGTTCTAGATATATAAATTTAGTATAAATTGTCGTTTTTGCAAATATTTTTGTTCGATTTTTCGACTAGAATTTGTAGGTATTTGTTGCATAAGAGATGACTAATTTTTATGAGTTATTATTATCATTTATAATATTTATGTTGATATTAGACATTTTTTAGTTTTGTTCCGAATGCAAACCGGTAAAGACGTGTGCTAAAGTTCTGTTTTTTATTTACGTATTAATTAATTATTTCGTATAACACGTCTTAACTTAACCTTAACTCGCGTGTAATTAGGTATATTTATTGTTTAGGGTTGTTTCGTATATTTTTTTCAGTGATTATCTTTGAAAGGTAGGTCCCATGACGAATAAAGGAGGACTATACATCGTAGAAGACAGCATACCAGGTCAGTACATTTTTACTGTGTCGAAAAGGAAAATTCCATCAGTTAAATTTTCGTAAAAGTAACATTGTTAAATGATTCTAAT